>OX030952.1:104361622-107361026 GCA_943735915.1 Pherbina coryleti
AAAATCAAAATTAAAATTATAATTAAGATTAAAATTAAAATTAAAATTAAAATTAAAATTAAAATTAAAATTAAAATTAAAATTAAAATTAAAATTAAAATTAAAACTAAAACTAAAATTAAAATTAAAATTAAAATTAAAATTAAAATTGAAATTAAAATTAAAATTAAAATTAAAATTAAAATTAAAATTAAAATTAAAATTAAAATTAAAATTAAAATTAAAATTAAAATTAAAATTAAAATTAAAAATAAAATTAAAATTAAAATTAAAATTTAAATTAAAATTAAAATTAAAATTAAAATTAAAATTAAAATTAAAATTAAAATTAAAATTAAAATTAAAATTAAAATTAAAATTAAAATTAAAATTAAAATTAAAATTAAAATTAAAATTAAAATTAAAATTAAAATTAAAATTAAAATTAAAATTAAAATTAAAATTAAAATTAAAATTAAAATTAAAATTAAAATTAAAATTAAAATTAAAATTAAAATTAAAATTAAAATTAAAATTAAAATTAAAATTAAAATTAAAATTAACATTAAAATTAAAATTAAAATTAAAATTAAAATTAAAATTAAAATTAAAATTAAAATTAAAATTAAAATTAAAATTAAAATTAAAATTAAAATTAAAATTAAAATTAAAATTAAAATTAAAATTAAAATTAAAATTAAAATTAAAATTAAAATTAAAATTAAAATTAAAATTAAAATTAAAATTAAAATTAAAATTAAAATTAAAATTAAAATTAAAATTAAAATTAAAATTAAAATTAAAATTAAAATTAAAATTAAAATTAAAATTAAAATTAAAATTAAAATTAAAATTAAAATTAAAATTAAAATTAAAATTAAAATTAAAATTAAAATTAAAATTAAAATTAAAATTAAAATTAAAATTAAAATTAAAATTAAAATTAAAATTAAAATTAAAATTAAAATTAAAATTAAAATTAAAATTAAAATTAAAATTAAAATTAAAATTAAAATTAAAATTAAAATTAAAATTAAAATTAAAATTAAAATTAAAATTAAAATTAAAATTAAAATTAAAATTAAAATTAAAATTAAAATTAAAATTAAAATTAAAATTAAAATTAAAATTAAAATTAAAATTAAAATTAAAATTAAAATTAAAATTAAAATTAAAATTAAAATTAAAATTAAAATTAAAATTAAAATTAAAATTAAAATTAAAATTAAAATTAAAATTAAAATTAAAATTAAAATTAAAATTAAAATTAAAATTAAAATTAAAATTAAAATTAAAATTAAAATTAAAATTAAAATTAAAATTAAAATTAAAATCAAAATCAAAATCAAAATTAAAATTATAATTAAGATTAAAATTAAAATTAAAATTAAAATTAAAATTAAAATTAAAATTAAAATTAAAATTAAAATTAAAATTAAAATTAAAATTTAAATTAAAATTAAAATTAAAATTAAAATTAAAATTAAAATTAAAATTAAAATTTAAATTTAAATTTAAATTTAAATTAAAATTAAAATTAAAATTAAAATTAAAATTAAAATTAAAATTAAAATTAAAATTAAAAAAATTTAAATTAAAATTAAAATCAAAATCAAAATTAAAATTATAATTAAGATTAAAATTAAAATTAAAATTAAAATTAAAATTAAAACTAAAATTAAAATTAAAATTAAAATTAAAATTAAAATTATAATTAAAATTAAAATTAAAATTAAAATTAAAATTAAAATTAAAATTAAAATTAAAATTAAAATTAAAATTAAAATTAAAATTAAAATTAAAACTAAAATTAAAATTAAAATTAAAATTAAAATTAAAATTAAAATTAAAATTCAAATTCAAATTCAAATTCAAATTCAAATTCAAATTCAAATTCAAATTCAAATTCAAATTAAAATTAAAATGGAAATTGAAATTGAAATTGAAATTGAAATTAAACTAAAACGAAAACGAAAACGAAAATGAGAGTGGTAACAATAAATAAAAATAAAATATTTACAAGCATTTGTAATATTGTAAACAACAAATTAAAAAAAAAAAACAAAAAAAAATATATTAAAATAAAATGAAGACAAGTATTACAAAAAAAATTATAAAAAGGAAAAGAACAAAAATTTGGACAAGTACTAAGACCAGAAATAAGATAGGGATTATGAAAAAAATTGGGCAAGGATTAGAACGAAATTGAAGACAAGCTTTTGGACAAGGTTTTGGTCAAGAATTAGGGACAAGCATTTGGACATTTTATTTATATTTAAAAAATAAGTATTTTCAACATTATTTATTTTTTATTTTAATATATTTTTAATGCATATTTTTCTAAAAAATCGACGATAGATTCCAAAATTTGTACAGCTTACTTTACATCGCATATGATAAGTTGAAAATTCTCCTGTCCTGTTTTATAGAAAATACACTCGCTGAATAATGCGAATAAAAAATATGCGCGAACTTTATGGGTTAAACTTTTCAACACAATATTTCCCATCCAAGTTAATTGTGTTTTTAGGTTGAATTCAATGAGTTTTCAGCCGAATTCAGTTTTTTCATCGATGCCGATACCGATGCTCGCTCTATTTTAAAAACCGAGACCGATGCCGGTACTGATACTTATTTATGTCGATGCCGAAATGGAGCGGATGTTTATACTGATGCCGAAGCGTTTTTTTATGGCCGAACAAATCTCCCTGATGCCTAAATGCTCATGTAAAATCGAATATGTGCTTGGCCCACTAATGCCCAAGGATAACTCTATCTCACGGTAGTTCATATGGTGGTATGCTTTCAACAGTTCACGCACAGCATTGATGTTTTCTGCCAAAACAGACGTTCTTGGACGACTTTCACGGTATTCACCTGCGAGATAACGACGGCCACGCTCGAACTCACTGAACCAGCGCGTTTTACATTGGCTGAGTGTGGTGCTTCATCACTAAAAGTCGAATTAAGTTGATCGATGCCTTATTTTCTTGTCAATCCACATTGAAAATCGTAAAGAATCATCATCCGAAAATGTTCACGCGTTAATTTAATTTTTTAATTCAGTCCAATGTCGAAACCACTGTAAACAACACAATAAGCGCACTAACACCAAAATGTTTTGAGTACGTTTAAGCTACAAAATGTAAAATTTTCGAATGGAGCTGTCAAAATTCATCTGGCATTGCTTAGTGTTGCCGAGGAGCAAGACTTAAAACTCAGCGCTCCTACTCCATAATTTAAATTTGTTCTTGAATTTTAGGTCTATTCTAGCCTATGTCGATTAATCGGTCAGATACTAGCTCAATTGAATACTTGATGATTAACCTATACCTGCTGTGATTATTGCCATAAAACCTCCAAAAGCTACCACTCTTCTATTTGTATGGAACCTTAAAAAAACCACCCCAACTGTGTTTATAAACCTGCTGTTAAGCTTATTACAAACATGTTGTCGTGAAGAGGTTAATTTTCTAATTTTGTCATGCGAACCAGTATTGCTTGAAATGAGCGTTCACACTGTCAGTCACAACCGCATCATTATAATTTTTATAAAGACCTCAAAAGAGTTTGGCTCAAATTTATCAGCTAAACACTTTTTCTTTTTTCAATTAATTACAACGGTTCGATGGGGCTCCTAATCACCGTTCTGTTTGTTTGTATTCTTTTTTATTTATTTTGTTCATTTGATTAAAGCGCCAATAATTATTAATTATTTCAAATAAGCTTCTGGCACTTTAATTGCCTTCACAGTTTCATATTTCATGCATGTTCGTGCTAAAAGTGATTACATCGCACAGGGTAAAAAATAACAAAAAAAAAAAAAAAATTGTATATGAAGTGCATGAAAATTCGTCACCCAGTTCGAATCAAAAGAAAACAAACTCAAGGTAACAAAAACACAAACAGAAAATTAACAAAATCATGCAACCATTGAATAAGTTTTACGTTCGAACCATGTCAGAGCGGCATAAAAAAAAAATTGAAATAAAAAATATTCAACATAAACGGAAACTCCGACATAAAAAGGATACCTACATAAAAACGCACATTTATGAACTACACACACTCGGCGAAAAATGTTTCATCTAAGAATTATAACTACTTCGAAAAAGATATTTTCATACAAAATATGTCAAATCTAAAAAAAACGATTTTATTTTTGATGGGTGTACGCCATGTGGTATACCCCACATATTAGTTTCACTCTGCATTGGTCGCCATTTTTACAACAGCACATCACACAAATTTGTTGGTGCTCTGTCTGTAAGCGACTAAGTTTTCTTTAACTCTGTCAAGTTATTCATACTTTCTGAAGATTCCTGCTTCCTCTGTGCGCCTGCCCTTTCACTCATACTTTTATTAATGGTGTTGCTTTCAACAAGGTTTTCTACAATAAGTCAGATTTTTGTCTACTTGAGCGTATGTGTGTGTGTGGGTGAGTGTGCAGGAGCGACAACCAACCCTTGCATAGCGTAGGCTTGTGTGAGTGCGTGTCCTGTCAACCACTAATCGATAACACGTGACTCTTTAAGGTGAACGACTGTCTGACAGGAAGACACAAATATTCGTTTATTTGCATAAAAGTTAAGGCTTCTTCGCGACCAAACAACCAACACAGTTTCCGCCACCTCCTTTTCCTCCCCTCACCTCCCCACCCCTCCCTCCTCCACCCCTTTCACTCAAAACTCGTTGATGGGTTGTATTTCTTCGTTCATGGTTCATGGTTGCTCTGCGAGCAGCATTTTTGATTCAAATACTTGAATGAAAATATTCTGCATTAGGCAGGAAACTCCAGTGAGTCAGAAGCAGAAACCAACAGAGAATGTTGGATGTTGGAATTTGCTTTAATATGTTTTTTGAATTTATGAGCTTTGCAGATTTATTTTAGCCTTTGTTTAACATTCTGATTTGTTGGTTTTCTTGCTTGCTGCTTGCTATTTAGCCGCAGAGCAAAGTTAGCATATTTTCTTGCAAACATTTTCTCTTTCTAGTTGCCAGCCATCGTCAAGGACGTGTCTCTTTTATTATTTTGGTGTTTTTTTATTTTTGTGTTGTTGTTTCGAATATTAATTATTCTTTGGCTTAACTTTATTTTTGTTCTCCGCATTTTAATTATTTTTCTCTGACATGCTTTTATTTTTGTGTTTTTTTTTTTTTTACCAAATTATTTCTTTTGTTCTTCATCTGGCCTGGCTGTCTTATTTGCCAAAAATGCCCTTTTTTTAATTTATTTTTTTATTATGATGCTATTGAAATCAAGGTCATGCCATAAAGCCTCTAAAAAAAAACTTTGCCCTTAATAAACATGGATTTTTTAAAAACAGGGATTATCTAGATGTTTCTGTGTTTTTTGTTATTATCGAAGCAAACTCTTTGCTTATTATTTGTTTAGGAACAAAAATTAACTTAAGCATCCTACGAAAAACGTGACCAAGAGTTAAATGAAGTAAATTCAATTTTGAGACACAAACAAAATATGCTTTTTCAAGTTCTTACATAAGGGCTTTTTTAACTTTTTTTAGTCCTATTTTTTAGCCTTTAAAATAATAATAAAGTTTTAAAATTTCCTTAATATCTACACCTCTTTTTGATACAAGGGCTGCCTTTTTTTTTACCTAACAAGGAAAAAACAGTGGTTAATCTGTGAAAATGCTTTTATTGTTTTTCAAAATATTCTCCAAGATGATTCAAACATTTTTAATGAAATTGTTATTTTTTTTCTTTTAAAGTATGCAATATAAAACCATATTATTCACTTATTTAAAATTTTAAGCAATTGTTTAAAATATTTTTAACTAGGATACCCGTTCACAGCGTTGCTTGGGAGTATAAATATGATATGAAAACATATTTTATTAATAGAAGAATTAATAAAATCGGTTCAGTGGTTACTCCGTGATTGAACGATAAAAATCCGAGAGAACCCTTTTATATAATAGTATATAGATAAAAATAAAGCAAATTGATTTATCAGGTAATTCAGAAAATCAAGTAAATTGAAAGTAAGCAAATGTTTTAAAAAAATTGGCATGTTTTTTGAAAAAAAAAAAATATTATTTTAAATTTTTTTTTTTTTGTTTTAGACTAAACCAACGCTCAGGAGATGCCCGCCTATAAAGGCGAAAGCATTGTGTTGATTCGGAAGAAGGGTGATAGTTAGTTGGAGGGTGGAAAGATGGAGTAATGTCGGTGAAGATTAGTTTTAAATTTACATAGCTCAAAATTGCCGGGGAATACGCTCGCAGAGAGATTGTTCCACAATTTTATTGTACGACCGAAGAACGAATCAAGAATGATAGAAATACAGATTACGACGTCCCGCTCAGAAAATTGAAATGTTCTGCGCATGTAGGACAAATGACGTCACGTGAACTGTGTTCCTATTGGTTAAACATTTTCAGCTGCCAGACTACAAATGTTTGTGTAAACATGATAGTGGGACAATTTATTATTTTTCCCTTCAAATTATTTTATAGTAAAATAAGAAACAATTTTTATGCTCCCACGTTTAAAAAACATAAAAACATATATTAATTTTGTCAGTCCATTTGTAACGCCCATAAGTAGGCGTGTCAGGTAAAGAAAATATATATATTCTTGATAAGCATCGCTAATCGAGTAGATTTAGCCATGTTCGTCTGTTTGTCCGTCGGTCTGTATTGTCTTTTATCACGATTACAGCCGTAATTTTCAAGATATCATCACGAAATTCGATATTTCAGCTTTTATTTTAAAAATAAAGGTCAAGTTCGAAAATCAAATCGGATGAAAACCACGCCTACCTCCCATACAAAGTGACTTTATCAAAAATGTAAAAATCTCGTTAAATTCCACAAAAATGAATATAAGGACTTGCAATTTTGCATATAAAATTCAGTATATAACATGTACTCTGTGTATGAAATTGAACCAAATCGAGTGAAAACCACACCCACCTTCCATACAAAGTGACTTTATAAAAAAACAAAAGCGAGTATTTTCTGTAAAAACTATGACGAAAATGTTTTTACAAATAAACATTTCATTGACTGCTTAAGACAAATAAACATTTTATTGACTGCTTAAGACTTTGAATATACTTGGTTCGGCCGTGGAGGTATTTTAACTTCGGCCCAGTCGAAGATAATTTTTGAATAGTTTTTTAATTACGTTGTTGTTTAATTAACTTTATCTTTCGTAAAATTGTATTTTGAAAAATTACTTAATTTAGAAACTTTATTTTAAAATACATTGCATCTAAAAAAAATTTTTTATTTCTCCATTTGCTTCAATGTCTCTTGCTTCTGTCAAATGTTTTTGCAAATATCAGCTTGTAAGCAATATTTTTTCCCCATGCGATAAAAAGTGAATCGCATGATTTCTGCGTATCCATTCATAAATTTGATGGCTTACTTAACCCACCTTCACTTAGGTGGTTCACCCATGAGTAGGGGGAGTCCCCAAGAGGATAAGCTGTAAGAACGGGGTTTTCTTTTGCCTATTTCTGGCAATTTTAGCCAGCTAAATTCTCCAAACCAGCATACTCCTGGTTTAATAGCTCGTTCACATTATTTTCTTTTTGAAATATTTCTTCTTCGATGCTAGGATTAACACTCTAAAGTATAGAACCTGAAAAATGAAAAAGAGATGATAAACACGGTTTCAATTTTGTTACACGCTGATTGCTAAATCCTGTTCATAATTTGTATGCAATGCATTGTTTTAATTAAATAAGTTGAAACTTACACATTTCAAATTTCTTTCAAAATCTTTCTGCTTGAAATGTAAGGAACGAATTGTCTCATTTTGAGTATGACATATATTCGATTGCAAAATATTACCCAAAGCTTCCTTTGCACAGCTTTCTTCAGAAAACCGTAAAAGTGTGCAAATTTTCCACCAGCTATAAAAAAATGCAAACATTTCAATAAAAACACAAAGTGTTAATTTTTAGTTCACTTCCTCACTTTATTTTTTACTTTTGGTTTGCTTGCATTTGCCCACTGCACACCTTTTGTTTACGTTTTTGTTTCTTATATTTTTTTCAGTTTTTCTTTAAGCTGCAACTTTATTTAAGCACTTCACTGAATGTTTTTAATAATTAAATTGTTTTATTATTGTTTTATATTAAATATAACGCGTAATTTGTTATAAATACCAAATGCCGATATAAAATTTGTTTTTGAACTGTCAAAGTAATTTTAATTGTAGAGTTGCCAACTCTCACAGAATAAATATACATTTTATATATTTTTATGCACAACGTGATAATTTTCGCGTATGAAGCTATTTTTATATATAAGAATTAAATAAATGGAGCAAAAATAAGTATTGCATGCATATTTAGCAATGATTTCGTATAAAATTCAATTGATTTGCTACATAAAATTGTCTCTAAGTGAATTATTTAGGGATACATAGAGTTGGCAACCCTTAAAATGGACAAACTACGTCATATAAGGGGAAATTATGCGCATGTCGTAATCTTTGTTTCTATCATTCTTGGAACGAATTATCTCGATAATGCGAGGTTCTATTGGGCATCAAGGCAATGTTATAGGGATGGGCTTGGGGCGTTACCCCAATGGACCTGGGAAACACACGAGATGATGGCGTCAGGTCATGTATCTCCCTTGAACACTTCCCATGGTAGTACCTGTACAAAAGGTATAAGCAACCAATATTACGTCGATGCCCAAGAGAGTTGAGAGAAGATGAAATGTTTTCATCTCCTATCAGATATTTATATCGCACGTCGTTGAATTCGGTCCAGAAGCTTCAAATAATATCATGAAGCGCCTGCCCAAATGTGCGAAAGTATTAACTTTATCCACCTCTTTTCATAAACAATTTTTTCAAAATATTATCTGCCCCTTTTCATAAACAATAAACTTATGAAGGTTTGCAGAAGTAAGTTTTTGCGAAAAATAACAAATTTTATATTTTTTTGTAATTTCATTTAAAGTATTAACTTTTTATTTTTATCTGAGTTTATATGGCTGGTATTATGTGTCGTGTGGTGTTCATAAAGTTATTTTACACGGATGTGAAGTTATTTCAGCATTTTCCTTAACAATTGTATACTTTGTCTGAAGAGGCATTGGAAGCAACGCACAAGGAATTTACGCAAAATCGACTTAACCATACCGGTTAACGGTCGAGGATTAAGTATAATACATATTTGATGAAAATATTTTTTATGGAATTAGAGCCTATCCTAGGATCCAAAAGAACTACCAAATCAAAATCAAATATAGGGTAGACTGGGTACGGTTGAAACGAGGGACGGTTGAAACGGGGGACGGTTGAAACGGGGGACGGTTGAAACGGGGGACTGTTGAAACAAAGCTAATATTACTACACCGTGCATGATGAGGTGAGGAGTATAAGGGGAGAACGAAGTGGGCGACAAGTCGTAACACGAATGTTCGTATTGCTTCGCTCGCTGTGCTTGTGCTTGGAGGCCCCATTGTGTTTTTTGACGGAAAAGTAAGAATTTTTTGTTCGTACATTTCTGCAATTCTTATGATTTTATTAAATTTAGAATATTGAAAGTTTTGTATCGTTTTAATTGAAGATCGTAGAATATGGTTGTATGATAAGTGTTTATTCATTTTTTTTATAATACTTACTGTGAACCGTTTTATACCTAGAAGTGTGGTTGGGGACAGTTGAAACAATGTTAGCTGGAGTGCTAAAATCTAGGTTATAATTAATAGTGTTGAATTTGAGAAATATAATAGCAAGTAGTACACATACATTAAAAAAATAGTCGTCACCAACATCATATCATTATATAATTTAAGGGAAGGGTTCCCTCATTTTGGACTAAAAAATCGATTTTTTTTTTGCAAAAAATGAAAGCCACATATGTGTAGAATATGTGTGTAAATGGATTTTTCGATCCGACGAATATTTTTCCAATGGCAACGTCTTGAAGACACCTATCTCACGCGCGCTACGTCCAAACTAAACTTTTAAAAATACTTCAAACGCGCTTATCTCGAAACCACGTTTTCCGATCTAACTAAAACTCTCAGGCCTGATCTATTGATCCGATTCTCTTTATCTAAGAACTGTTTGGAAGTGCATGCTTTTTTGTACGCCCTGGGCCTAGATTCCGTAACTGTGAAAAAAATCTGTGTACACAAAATTAAAAAATTCACTTTCACACGCAGTGTACACTTTTCAATTTCAAGCGATTCTGTAAGCTCAAATGAACACTATTGTGCTAAATGAAAATTTACGTTTGCTGAATGAAAATAAATAACATTATAAAACAAGAAAAATAAAAACAGTATATTCGAATTTTGCACGTCCAGTATTTCAGTGAATAAATTTATTCATTGTGTACACTTTTTTGACATTAAAGTTCATTTCACACGGTAACAGAATCGCAAACTACACGTTTACACAAAATTTCGTGTACATTGCGTTTTTCATAGTTACGGAATCTAGGCCCTGAACTAACATCATGTATAAAAATTATTTATTTATATTTTTTTAACGTTGTTGAAATGGAAAAAAACAAGCAAAATTTGAACTTTTAGTTCTAATGTTCATTATTCAATGAATTTTACATGGATAATAACAATTTTAGTTCCAGTCATAGAAAATATCATTATCTTTAAGTCATAACAACAATTTTTGATTTCAGTCCACCACAAGGAGCGGCAGAATTTTAGCTAGGACACCATGTTTCGCGCGCAGGGGCCCACGGAAATGTGCATTTTGTAGCCGGCATTTTGAATTTTTTCAACTTTTTCACTTTTTTAAATTCTCTGATAATAAACTAATATAATCATCAAAACCAAAAGTTCGTACGCCTTTTCATTGTCCTACAACAAAAATACAAACTTTGCCTTATTTTTGTCCATAATGAGGGAACCCTTCCCTTAAGTTGTACGTAAACCTTTGAAGACTGATTAAAAATAATGTTAGATTATAAGTATCTTCAAAGAGTTCAATGTAACTAAAAAAATATTTCTGATGTTCAACTGTGTCATTACGAGTCGTAAAATGTTATTAAAGGATGAATATAACATGTTATTAATTATATTTTGTATTATTTGCATGTGTTTCAATTGACCCCAGAAACTGTTTCAACTGGCCCTGGCATGGGGATGATTGAAACAAATCACGTGTTTTTTTTAAATTTGATTTTACACATAAAATACAATACAGTGATCTCAAATAACATTGCCGATTAGTAGACAGATATATCGCACACCCTCTTCAAAAGTGACACAACTCGAAATTTTTTAATTTTGACTTTTTGATATAAATCAATTCGCAATGCACATCTGCATCGATTGTCAAAATGTTGTTTTAATCTGATTGCTCGTTAATATTTAAAAAATCATTTTGTATCCTGCTTTTGTTTGATGTTGCTTGAAAACGAAATAGTTTTTTGACTCTCCTGAAAATTTCAAAATTTTGAGTTGTGTCATTTTTGAAGAGGGTGTGCGATATGGTCTTTTATTTAATATATTTCCGTCATCGCTCGCTTAACTAATCCCGATGCAATAGACGATAAACCCTAAAATGTTTCAACCGTACCAATAATTAGGTTAGATAATTATTGAAGAAGTTGAGAATTTTATTAAATTAGACGATGAACCTTTTATTGTTTGTGGTGATTTTGATATAGAAGTCAGTAGCGATATGAGCATATATTTATTTTTTTAAAACATTTTGTTAATTAACATAAAGACAAGTTAGCAATTTTATTTTCCTATTGTTACTAAAATAAAATGTGCCTGAAAGTACAGGTTTTAATTAATACAAGTGGAAATATTTAAGGGACAACATATGTACCTCACATACAAAATCATGGAAAAAAATTATATTGGTCCAAATAAGACACTCCTAGGGTCTTACAGATTTCTACGATTTTTGGTACACATCTATTTTTTCTATTTGCATAGCCTTCTTACCGAGTTTTGTTAAGATCAGTCAGTTTTTGTATGAACCTCCCATATAAAATCATGTATAAAATTAATTAGGTCCAGGGAGGTACCCCTAGAATCTATTCTATTTCAACCATTTTCAGTACACATCCATTACTTTATTTGTGTAGTCTTCTAACTGACTTTGTTTTGATTGGACAATTTTTGTATGTACCTGCCATAAAAAATCATATAAAAAATCAAAATATCCCCAGATCTATAACTCTGTTTGTTAAGCCTTCTGACCGAGTTTTCTTAATATCGGACAAATTTTGTGTGCACCTGTCATACAAAATCATGTAAAACAATTAATATAGGTTCAAGGGAGGTACCTCTAAATTCTAACCTATTTCAACCATTTTCAGTACACATCCATTTTTTGAAGTGAAACTTCTTAGGCGGCACTTCTAAATTGGAATGAGAATATTGAGGAGTGAAATTTCAAGGTCAATTTACTTCATTTCGTTACACGATAGAGAAGAAAGATATGTTGTACAGTAGATAGAATGAGAGAGATATACATTGTATAAAAGACTGAAAAAAATTTCTTTGTCAGCGTTAAGTATCGAACCTGCAATCTCAGTTTTATAAAGCCAACGTGCTATATGCTGGGCTAAGGTCATCATATGTAAATGTTATCTACATACCAATTAATCAAACAACTTTTGCTGTAGATGCCAAGCGGGAAAATAAACAGCGCTCCTAGCGGGAAAATATAACAGCCTTATTCATAAACACATTTTAGAGGCAGTGTAACTTTAAACAAGAAAACGCTATTCATAAACATTTTCGCAACCATGTTTTTTGTTTGTCTTTTCGTTTAATATCAAAGACATGCTCCATATGCGCCCTTTGCAGCATTTTTTTATGTGGCGGCCATTGCAAATCCATTGGAATTCTTAATTTTTGTAGAGATTTTCTTTAGTTCAGACACAAACCTTACAAACATGAGCAGCGAATGAAAAAATGTTTATGAATAAAGCCCAAGAATGATAGAAAAATAGATTGCGCAGATAGTAAAAATAATTTTCTACGATCTGCGCATCTACGTTACGATAGACTTACGATATGAGCTTACGATATGGCTTTCTGTCAAGTCTTGTTAAAAATGTGAACAAATATGAAACAATGGCAAAAGATTCAAGAAACAAACTTGGTCTAGCGTGACGTCATGATCGTAAAAAATACTTTGTTCGTAGCTAGAAATGTCAAAATGAAAAGTAAACAACATAACGGACCTGCGCAATGCGTAATCTATTTTTCTATCATTCTTGAATAAAGCGTAGTATGCTGTAGGAACGAAAATTTCTTAGCATTTAATTCTACACCCGAACTATTAGTGTAGAGTCAAAAATGTTTGTATGGAGAAAAAAGTAACTACAGTACGACCTTGCTCAATGCAACTAATAGAAATTCGGGCAATTGACATAGTTAACGTTGAAGAAACGCAATTAAACTTCTAAACATAAAGCTTTATGTCTCTGAATCTTAGATATTGTGGGTTAATGTACTTTGTATGCTTAAATATTGTTTGAATAGATTTTTCATTAAAAATGTATTTTACAAGCAAAGAACAACTGAAAGAATATAAGAAAAGTTTATGCAAGTTTAGGCAAATGCAAGTTGCGATAATTGTGCAATTCCATGACGCCAACTTGACACTGTGCGCAAGAAAAGTTGGAATAAGTTCTTTCAATAGATAACTATTTTATACATATCTTAGTTATATAATTTTATATCGAACTATTTACTATTAATAATAGTAAGTATAATATGTGTGTGAAAGTTTTAGTTATCTTTTCACATTTAAAGTTTTGAACAAAAAAGTATTTATAAGGCTTAATTTTTTTAAAGCAAAAATAATAACTAAAATTTGTCCCATAGTTTTTGAGTACAAAATAACCGGTAATTTTTGATTTTTAGTTTTTAAGGCAGAAATAAAAATGAAAGTTAAGATCAAGTTTACAGTTGAGGTAGATTTATTGTTGTGACATTGTTCTGTGAAACTCCTTATTAATATGCCAACAAAAATTTTTGAAAAACAAATTTATAAATGCACCTGAAGCTCCCATTGGCAAAAAAATCGCTCATTGTAGTTATGTAAAATAAAAAAATCCCTTTTTAAGAAATTATTCTCTTAATATGCGGAATATGCAACACTTGATTTTCTCACGATCATACTCTCGCTCTCAAACTTTCAATAAAGCTACGCTCTGAGTTTTCTCCCTAGTGCAGCGATGGGTTCTATTCCAGATAGAACTCTACGCCACGTTACGTTGCGTAGCTTTACGATTGCATAATCGAGCCTTTACACTAAAATCGTTCTTATTCTAGAAAAGAAAGAGTGTATACAAAGAAGAAGTTTCACTTCTTTACTGTATACACGGTATACTGTATCTTTTTTTTTATTTTTTTTTTTTTTGCACTTATGACTGAGTTTTGTTTTGATTGGACAACTTTTGCGTGTACCTGTCATACAAAATCATTTATAAAGTTAATATAGGTCCGAGGGAGATATCCCTAGGGTCTTACCGAATACTACTACATCCAGTACACATCAATTATTTTATTTATTTAGACTTCTGGCCGAGTTTTATTAAGATCGGAAAAATTTTGTATAAACCTATCATAAAGGGTGTTTTTATAATAGCTTGTGAACTTTAAATAATAATGCAAGACAGAAATATTGTTCCAATGAATTATTTATTATTATAGTGTGGTAGATAATTTCATGGCATTTATATTTTAAATATAATTTCCGGCATTCGTATGTCCATTCGATTAGTTCAATTTTTCACTTATTTTTCTAATAAATCTGGCCGTAGTTATGGCGTCAATTATGGCTTGAATATTGGCTTAACATAGCCCCATAAAAAGTAATCGAGAGGCACGAACGAGGGGGCCAGTTTGTCGCCAAATTGATTTTGCAAATAATTAATGGTTAAGCGCGCTGTATGGCAGGTTGCGCCATCTTGTTGGTACGAAATGTCGTCGATGTTTAGCTGATTAATTTTTGGAAACAAAAAATCAGTCAGCATGGCACGATAGCGCTCACCATTTACCGCAACGGCAGCTCCTTCCTAATTTCGAAAGGAATAAGGACCGATGATGCCTCCAGCTTAAAAACTGCAACAAACAGTCAATTTTAATGGATGTAGTAGTGATTCGTTAATGGCTTGAGGATTGCCTTCGCTCCAATGAGCTTCATCACTAAACACAATTTTTCGGTTAAAATGCTCATCTTCGGCTAGTTTCAAATTAGCCCAATCAGCAAAAATGCTACGTTAACGATAGTTATTTGGCCTTAATTCTTGCACAACCTGTATTTTATAAGCATGTAAGATCCTTACGTCCTGTGGCGTCCGTCACGTAGTTGGTTAAAGTGCGTGGCCTTTATGTCAACGAACCTGGAGACCCGGGTTCGAACCCCAGCAGCGACAGAAAATTATTTGAATTAAAATTATTTTCTGTACGGCCGCCACCTCTCTGCAGACAATGGCAAACCTCAGAGAGTAATCAAAAATGCCATGTAAAGCTTCTTGAGAACAAGAACATTCTGTTCATCGCCGTTCGGAGTCGGCGTTAAACCTATAGGTCCGGTTCTCGGTCAATTGTGTACGAACTTAATAACACGCACAACACAATTGATCATAAGAAGCTAGGTCAAAGTCCTTTCAAGGGCTGAAATGGCCAGTTATTTATTTTTTTTTTTTTTTAAGATCCTTACGTAAAATGTTCCACGTAGTCGAAGTACAAAGGCCAATAAGTTGAGAACGGCGACGAAACGACATTTTGGCGTCTTCTTCAACACTTCGCGCTACAGCAGCAATATTCTCTTCGGTACGCACATTTTTTCGAGAAGAGTAAAATTAGTATGAAATCGATCTGTACAAATTGCTTGCTGACTAGGTCGGTTATGTTGACCGTAAAATGGACGAAGTGCTCTTTTGCGAACAGATTTATTTTTTTATTCAAATTATTAATTTTCAATTCCAAGATTTGGAAGCGTTGTTCTGGTGTTAAGCGATTCATGATGAATTGCCAAAGCTTACTGAACAGAAATGTCAATACAGTTTGACATTCTCAACTGTCAAACCATAGACAACAACCATCAAAACTTCTCATGCAGCTAAAAAAAACACCCTGTACCAAATCATGTAAAAAATTAATATGGATCCAATGGAGCTATCCTTAGGGTCTAACCTATTTCGACCATTTTACGAATAAAAAATTGTTCGTTTTTAGAGACATGTTCTGTCTCTGACTTTCTTTTTTACGCGAAATGGTTCATAAATTATAGTTTTGGCACACCAGGAGGTGTATATTTTTACACTCATGGCCTCGATACATTTTTAATCGATACTCATAAAGTTTTCTTTTATTTCTTAAATTTTAATATCATGTGTCAGAAACTACTTTTAAAAGGAATACATTTTTTAAATTTTTACTCTTTTAGTGTTTCCTTCACAATGAACATTGATCATTTTGAATATGCAACTATGCTCGCGCTCATTTCTTCCATTTCAATACATTTAAATAATTGTTTTTATTTGCTCTCTGCTCCTTTCTCTCTTACAGCACTTGTGACATTTTTCATGTTGTTATATTGTCGTTCTTTTTTATAGTTTCCGCTTTGGTTTGTTATTTGCTTTCTCATGTTTGTGCTCTACAATATATAAATAGCAGTATTTTATGTCATGAATTTGCATAATGGCGAGAGTCCTTGAAAATGTGTCAACTGTGTGACACTTTATTCAAATTATTAATAATAACGGTTTAGCACACTGTCTTCATATAGTCTTGGGAATATTTTAATATTTTCAGCTTATGAATGAAGTTAAGCACTTAAAGGAGTATATTATTTGATGTGGGTTTTTCTTTTATAGGGTTTTTTATTGCATATATTTGATGAAATTTATTACAAGACATTTGAGGGCAATTTTCATTCACATTCGATTTGATTGAGCGAGGATTATTGAATCAATAGAAAAACATAGGAGTAATTTTTTTATCATCAAAATGTTATATCGCATCACTGTAATGATGAAATTTACTAACTTTTCGCCGCTCTTTGACCGCGCTGAAGTTTAATTTTAACTTTCAACTATTTAGTGCGGTTCTTTTGTTTATTGCATCAAAATCCTTATTTTCAGGTGCTTAAAAGCGTGCCAAATTCAACTTTTATTTTTTTTGTCGCAGTAACTATTAAAACGTTCCAATGTTAAACATGTCGTCAACACATTCTATAACTTGACTTTATGTCCTACTTTTATTATACATTTTTTTTTTCTTTGTTTTTGATTATTTTGGTTATTTAAGTGTTCTAATTAGTGTCAACACCTAGAATAATAATTTTGCTTCACGTTACCTGCTGCTTGTTTGCTCCGCTGTGCCGTACATGTGTATGTAACTTAAGGTTGCTGTCATCCGATTTTATTTAGACCAATTTTAGTAGCACTCTGGAAAATGTAGACGACACTTTTGATGTAGGATAAAAGCAGCTTGTGTGGTGCTTAGAGTAGATGTAAGTATGTCGGAAACATTTTGCTTTTTGCTATTTGTAAAAATTTAGTTTTGAATAGAGCTGAGCCAATGGAATTTCTTTATTATTTTTAGCATTCGAATCCTTTAAACACCTTCTGGCTTTGAATTTACCTAATTGTCACTCAATTGAAATGGGTTAATCGTGGCGAACTTTATTTTTAATTATCTTTTCAACACAATTTTTTTCCTCCAAATGTTTGTTGTATCGTTTGAAAATATTTCACTCATCAGGCTCATACCCTTTTTTTTGAAGTATCTATAAAAAAATTACCTCTATTTCCAAAATAGTTTGTTAAAATTTTTGTTGCAGTTCTGCTGCGCTAATAAATACCGATATTAATACCAGGCGAAAAAACCATAAAAACACGCTTGCCCAAAACACAAGCAAACTGTCAGAAAATCCGCCTAAAACACACACACGCACTCAACTTTCACGAATAGTGACTTTATTGAGTGTATTGTTTATGATATTTTATTGTTACTCTGGTGCCCAAATCCCAAATAGGCATGGCTAACAGCGCTACATTGCGTTACTGAATTGAAGCACTTAACTGCGCTGATACAATTATTTCGATAAAGATAACGCAAAAGTTTAGCAAAACAAATTGTTTCTTGCTCGTTCTTTCTATATCCATTCAATATTGGAATGAAAGCATATCAAACTATGCCATAGCGCAATTGCGTTAGCGCATTTTTCTGATACAATAAACTGCGCTTGAGTTGATGTGTCAGTGCAACAACTTTTGCTGCGTTACCCATGTCTAGTTCACACAGTTGTGTTGTACTCTACACTTCTGCAGTCGTCATGTTGAGTTTTGTAGTTATCATGATTACATGACTTGTATCATGATGAGTTCTCATGACTACATGACTTGTATAAAAAATAATCAATATTTTTTGTAATACACTACCCCCGACCCTCATCTAAATAATTTCATATATTTGTTATACTATACAATAGTTTTGCAGGAAAACAATCTAAAACCATTTTCGAAAGATATCGCAAATAAGTTTTCATGGACAGATAGAAGAACGATAGTATTAATAAAGAACTAGTAAGAAATGATCTTCGACTGGGCCGAAGTTAAAATACCCCTACGTCCAAATTGAAATATATTCAAAGTCTTAAGCAGTCAAAAAAATTTTTATCTATAAAAACATTTTCGTTATAGTTTTAACAGAAAATATTCACTTTTGTTTTTTGATAAAGTCACTTTGTATGGGAGGTGGGTGTGGTTTTCAATCGATTTGGTTGAACTTCATACACAGTGTACATGTTATATATCAAAGTTCATATGCAAAATTGCAAGTCTATATATTAATTTTTGTGGAATTCTAAGAGATTTTACATTTTTGATAAAGTACCTTTGCATGGGAGGTAGGCGTGGTTTTCATCCGATTTGGCTCATTTTCGAACTTGACTTTTATTTTTTAAATACAAGCTTAAATATCGAATTTCGTGATGATAGCTTGCACATTATGGCTGTAATCGTGATCACAGACAGACAGACGGACAGACGGACATGGCTAAATCGACTCGGGTGGTGATGCTGATCAAGAATATATATACTTTTCTATACCTGCCACGCCTCCTTATGGACGTTACAAACGGAGTGACAAAATTAATATACCCCGTTTTCGTTTTTTAAACGTAGGGGTATAAAAATTATAGTATATCGAGGGATTGCTGTTACCAAGCTGTGATTAACACTTTGAAATTATGCCCACACTGAGACATAATTTAGATAGTGTCTGTAAAGTTTCAGTCGGCCATTCCTTTTCGAATATCAGGTCCGACAAACATTTCTTCTTTGATTTTGCGTTTAGTTATTTGTGAAAAACCCCGATTAATATTTAAAAGCCAGTATCGTATGAATGAGTCCTTTGACGAAGCTTTTGATAAGGTCAAGTTTTATGTGAACATGAACAAATCGTGTGGGTTCACATAACGTGAAGAAGATACATTTTATTTTCCTGCCTCATTATTAATCGACTTGGTTAGTAATATTTTTACATAATGATGGTCAGTTGTACGGTTTTCCCACAATTACAAAAATTGCAAAATTTTGTTGCATTCTCATCAAAAGACTATTGATCTGTTGATCTGAATGTCATGTCAATAATATTTTTAGTTTGAAATTAAATAAGAATTTATTTTCAAATCTTTAGTTTGTCACTAGTTTTCTATTCATTCTTCTTGTATTGAATCTTGGCGAAAATTGTTTATATTGTGTCGTAAAATTCCTTCGTTTTTACCGCATAAACATTTGGAATGGATGGTTTTTGTTTCCATTGAATAGCAAGGCAGACTTTAGGCTATATTTCGAACCTCTGATGAACACACTTTATTCATTTCGAATTTTTTAGGCTGTATATTGTACCATCGATAATTAGAAGCCATTCATTTCGATTGAACGGTGTTTTCATTACAACAAATATACATCGCAGAAGTACGTATTTCATTTTTTTAATTTTTTTTTTTATGGATAAGTAAAAGTGCTAGTAACATAATTAACCATCGAGAATTTTCTTTCTACCACTACTTTTGGTACCACCCAAAGTTTAATCTGATAACCATTTGAAGCGAATTTTTTCTTAGATCGTCTCAAAAACCATCCAAAATGATCTACAAGTGATATTGTCCTCCCTTGCCACATTCCAGCGGGAGCAGATAATGTTTGTTCTAGTCATAGTTTTAGTCGGTCCTCAGCAGTTAATGTAAAATGAATCCGGTTATGCAACGATAATGGGCATATTATCTCTTACCCTCTAAAGTATATCGCTGTATATTGCTGTTATAATATTTAAGTTTGATGCAAGTATTAAGTTAAGGCCTGGTCCAAGTAGGTTGAAAAATTATTTCAAAAAACAAAATCTATAAAAAAGTACAAATTCAGAAATTTAATAAATTCAAAAATTTGTTGTTAAATTAGAAATATCTGAATAAAATGCAAATGAAGCTTAATCAAGCTCAAGTCCTATAAGTAGAGCATTGTAATGTTCCTTCAGGCATCTTGAATAAAATGCAAATGAAGCTTAATCAAGATCAAGTCCTATAAATAGATCATTGTAATGTTTTCAAAATGATCACTTGTAGGCCCTTAAAAGCCAACTAAGTTTATATGGGTAACTCCACAAAAACACACCAACTCATGCGCTGTAGACTCTCCCAGCCAATTGCGCTGACTCAATTGCGCCATGGCTCAGTTTCAATTGCTATGATGGCTGTATCATCAAGACATTAATAAGACCGGTAAATTTTACTCAAGATTGAAACGAAGAACCAAACAGATGCATAAAATTTTTCGATCTCTTGAACAAGTTGAAAGTTTGAAACTGGATTCATGTTTGAATCCACTTTTGAAATAGAGTACGGTCGTCTTAACAAAGAAAGAAGAACGAGTAAAAAAAAAAAATCTATTACTACGCTTTTGTGTTACTATTATTGAACGTAACTCTTATTAAAGTTTATCAACATAGTAACACAGTCAAGTGCTTCAACTCATTAACGCAGCGCAGTTCTGTATTTTCCATGTCCTCTCATATCAGACAAATATATTACAGTCTGCTATCGGATAAATTTCGTCATTGTTAACGTTAAATGCTTTTAACGCAGTTAAGGGCCTTAACTCAATCAGAGCTGTAAAAGAATGCATTCATTTGTGATTTAAAATCATTGATTGTGATTTGAAATTTCTAATGATTGCAATCATTTTTTGAAATCATTGATTGGGACTTGAAATTTCAAATCACAATCAATGATTTAAAAAAAATATTGCATTCATGGAGTCCCAATCAATGATTTGAAAAAATTAATGCATTCAGTTTTTTCAAATCATTGATTGGGATTTGAAATTTCAAATCACATTGGATGGTTTGCAAAAGTGAATTCAATCATTTTGAATATAATTCACATGATTTAAAATCCAAAATGATTGCATTCTTTTACAGCTCTGAACTCAATAACGTAACTCAGCGCTGCGTTACCCATGTCTTCTCATGTCTTGTCACGTAGATAAACATTTTGAACTCTGATATCGTCGTTATCAAGGTTAATTTCACCAACTACAGTTTTTCGGATATCACGTTTTTAAAGTCAAAATCAAAAGGCAAGCCAAAGCGTGAAAATGTTAATTTCGGGTATGTAAATATTTTGAAGACTGAAATCTTTTGCAACTCACTCCTAACAATTGTTCTTAGTTTTGTTTTTTGTAACTCTTTAAAAAAATTTCCCAAAGGGCATGCCCAAAACGTACAACGGATAAAACCATAAAAAAATAAAATCGTGAGGACATCAAGAAAAAGACAAAGAAAACTTTTTAACTTATTTAGTCTTTTTGTTTTTCGATTTTTAATAGAGTGACATTTCACACATCACATCAATGTAGGGCCTCCATGAAATTCGTCCATGACTGCTCACAGAAAACTACTACCTTGTTATTGTTATTATTTTTTTTTTGTGCTGGGGGTGTTTTTCACTTGCGATAAATGCAAAATATTTCAACAATGTAACATGTCAAGGGACTACTGACATGTGAGTGAATTTATTCTTTGGTATCCACCTTACAGAAAACAAAAAAAAAAAATAAATTAATACAACACAACATAACAACAATTTCAGTCAGTTTTTCACATTCATATCAATTTTTTTTTTACATAACCCCTGATATTGATTGAGTGATTGAAAGCTTTTATATTGATACTCATATTATTTTCAGTTTTTTCTTCTTGTTTTTGGTGTTACTCGTGTGTATAATGTTCAACATTTCCATCAACTCAATGGTTTGGCACAAAATTTTATGAAACAAAGTGATTTTCATTTTGTGTTTATCTCGCTTTTTGCAAACTTATCATTTCTAAACAACTGTAATAATGCTAGATTTTTGTTCAATCATCATTTTACATTTCAAGCAAGTTGAGTTTATTTATTTTTCTTTTATCCATTTCATTCATTCTTTGCTACTGCTTATCTGATGGTCCAAGCCCATTTAAGTGCTTCTATAAAAGTGGATTGAGAAAAAAGAATAAGAAGAAGAAGATTTAGCAACACTTTCCAAGATTGAAAAGAAGCACAAGTACTGCCTGAGTTCTTCTTAAAGAACTTTGTGCTACTCCGAGTGTATCAAGTGTAGCATTCTTCGAGTGGACTTGGTGGGCTCTCCTTTTGTTCTTGTGTGCTCTGTTATTGGCTGTTGCTGGTGCTGAGTGGAAAAGTTTTCATAGCTACCCTCTTCTTTCCACTTCTACATATCTTGCTTAAAATTCTGCGTCAACTTTTGTTGTTGGAGTTGCCACTCTTTGGGATTTATTTTAACGAAACAAAGCAAAAAACTGTTGATGAGTCTGAAGTTAGTTTTTGGCACTGTAAAAACGTTTTAGTGTTTAGATTTCTTCGTTTTTTTTTTATATGATGAAACAATGAGTGGATATTAAAGAGTAGAAGATTCAATGAACAAATCCAACTTCAACAGATAATTCTAATTTTTCAATCATTGCTGCTGCTGATTTAAGTTGATTTTGCGAAGAAACCATAAACACCGAATAATTTTCAAACTTCTAAAAGAGAAGAGGTGGTATGATTAATAATTGGGATGTGGAAAATATAATTTTCAAAATGATTTCAATTCCATCATCTGAAACTAGTGCACGCATGTTAATAAGCTTGGCATGTCAAAACCTTACATCGTCATTGCAAATGTGAAGTTCTGAATCTGAAAATCATTATTTTTCTATTTTAAAAAATAATGGTAATTTTCACCTAAAAAATAAAGGTCAAGTTCGAAAATAAGCCAAATCGGATGAAAACCACGCCTACCTCCCATACAAAGTGACTATCAAAACGGTAAATTCTCTTTGAATTCCATAAAAATTAATATATGGACCTGCAATTTTACATATGAACTTTGATATAAAATATGTACTCTGTATATGAAATTCAACTAAATCGAATAAAAACCACGCCCACCTCCCATACAAAGTGACTTCATCAAAAAACAAAAATTAATATTTTCTGTTAAAACTGTGACGAAAATGTTTTTACAGATAAACATTTTATTGGCTACTTAAGATTTTGAATATACTTTGGTTCGGCCGTGAGGGTTTTTTAACTTCGGCCCAGTCGAAGATAATTTCTTACTAGTTTTAAGGTAAGGTTTATTAACATTTTTATGGGCGTGCTCTTCCAGAAATTTTTATTATTAATATTTGAATATGACCTTTCATTATTTATATGTATATGTATACCTGATATGTATTAAACTCTGAACACCACCGAGTGAAAAATTAATTAATTTTTTATTTTTTTGTATTTTTGATTTTTTAATTATTTATTTCATTCTCTTTTTATTCTTAATATTGAAAAGAAATTTGAGCTTCAGGCCAAGTATGTTGACAACTGATGAGTTGGTGTAGCGGCCAACGAAACAGTCTGTATAGTCAAGCTGTGTGATTTGCTCTATACAGGGCCGTTGTTGTTGTTGTTGGTTGCTTTCTTTGTCGTCATGTTGTCTTGTGGTCAACATACTTGGCCTGAAGCTCAAATTTCTTTTCAATATTAAGAATAAAAAGAGAATGAAATAAATAATTAAAAAATCAAAAATACAAAAAAATAAAAAATTAATTAATTTTTCACTCGGTGGTGTTCAGAGTTTAATACATATCAGGTATCAAAAATTCTAAGATGTCACATTCGATCCGCCATTTTAAATTTTGTAATTCTGACTATTCATAATATTTTTTACACTGAAATAATTTTAAAATCAAATATACGAAGGCGATTTGAGAAGTCATTAGTAATAGACTACCATCTGGTAATAGACTACTGTCAAATTTTGAGCAAGCTGCCTCATTTAGTTGGTCTTGGACAGCCATTGAAAGTAGACAATCTCGTGAATTTCGACGAAAATGAAAAAAGCGAATTGGAAAAGCAATGAACTTAAGGTGACTATGTTGAGAAATATAACTTATTGCCGAAAATAAAATATCTTATTTAAAAAGTCCCTGACTTATCAAATTGCCTTGCACTGCACCCCAAATTTTGTATCTATGATTTCAAGTTATTTAAAATTTGTTGGCATAAAATTTGGCTATACTACCCTTACTTATTTTCCTTACTTATTATCTGATTACGCCTAAATTTTCTTAAATTATAATTAATTAATTTTTTTTTAGTTTGAAGCAAGGATTTCAAGTGGAATATCTATTCAGTCAAATTATGGCGTTTTCTTTTCTCGGCAAAAAATTCTGCCCTCTGAGAGTGCAGAATATTTTACATTTTGACTTGAACTTAACAAATGTTGACCCGTTCTTAGTCGAAAAAAAGATCAGAAAAAATGCAACATTTTTTCAATGATGTTGTGTTGGCTGTACTGTTGCTTACTTCTGAGAATAATTTTTATAATATTTATTTTGTCATCCGTGAAAAAGCTTAAACTTTAATGAAATGTTAATGACACGTATAATATTTTCCTAACATGTAACTTTTTTTGTTCATTCAGTTGGTAGCATTTGAGGGCAGATTTAAAACCGTCGATCCTGAGAGTGCAAAAATTTTGCATTTTTTCTACTTTCGAGGTCAACATTTTTGAGAAGAGAACATTTTAATGATTCATTTTTGGGTCAGAATTTTTTTCAAGAAAAGAACACATAAAAGGCTGAATTCTCAAAGAGGGCAGAAAAAATGCAGAATTTTTTTGAGAAAAAAAAACGCCATTAGAAAGAAATTTAGTCATTATACTTGACTCGTTTTTCAGTTTTAGACAACAATGTATTTCATTAGCATAGATGGTGCCATGCCCAAATCACCTCCACATTTTTTATGATTTGAAGACATAATTTTTTCTATAGTCTGTCTTTAACTTCGTTATTGCAATTTCAACTTTTCAAGATATTGCACAATTAGAATTCAGTTGTACGGTAGTCGCCCACTCCTCACTTGACTAAAATTCCTGAACTTTTTTTGTTGTTTATTTTTATTTAGAAAAAGACCATAAAGTCCAGAAAATAAATATTCTTGTCTAAATGGTACTAAACGCTCCAGAGTGTGGCACTTGCATTTTATAAAAATGAGTGATTCACCTGAAATATATTGTTCGAGGGGCCTTAAAGCATGTTGCTACGTGGCGCGCTCGGTATTCGAGTGAAAATTTACAATTTTTTACAGGAGAACGGTAAGAGATAGTGAATAAATTGTTTTGGGGTGAATTAATACACTCAAATTTTTACAAAAAAATCTTTTTATTAATTTTTAACATTTTTTATGTATGAAACTTTAATTTGAAGCTTTTTACATTTTTACACCTGGTTGCCATCGTTACATAAAATTACCTTGTCCGATTATCTTCAAATTTTAACCGCATACTTTTCACATGTGTAGTTTCCGTGTGAACTAAAATATTGCAAAAATTTTAATCTCTTCTATATTTTTTTTTTTGCACAAAATCCAGAAAAAAGCTTGCGTTTTTACGATTTTTTTTTTTTTAATCTTTATAATTTTTTTATTTTTTTTTTTGCCGAACTTCAAAATTTTAGTTTAGACGATAACGACTTATATTATTTATAAACTTGGTTTTTCTGTTTTTCTAGGTGCTGCCAAACTTTAGTTATTATGGTAACCATCCGGTCTTTCCGATATCGACACGTCAACTTCAAATTAAAGTTTCATACATAACAGATGTGATGTAAAATATTAATAAAAAATTTTTTGTAAATAATTTTTTAGTGTATTTATTCACCCTAAAAAATTTTTCATTATTTCTAATCGTTTTTGTGTAAAAAAAATTTTGAATTTTCACTCGAATACCGAGCCCGCCAAGTAGCAACATGCTTTAAAATTTCAAAAAGTTAAAGACAATTTATGTTTTATTTGCGTATTTTATGTTTTATTAATAACATAAATTGATGTTAAATGCCAGGCTTTTTTTTTTAAAAATATCACCAATTGTTTAACTAATTAATTCCCTAACATTTTACTTAAGGGGGGGGGGGGGGGGGGGTAAGGTTTGTTTCGTCTAAAAAATACCTTTGTTCATGATTTTTTTAGAGAAAATTATTACTGTAGGTTTATTTTACATATTATTATATAAAAGTACAATATTTTAAGAATATTTAAAAAATTTTTGTTAAAAAATAGAGAGAAATAACGGATTTATTGAAAATATCCGCAGGTGCCTCGAAAAAAGTCTTTGTGTGGTGACCAGCCTAAAGCATCAGTGGATCATCTGAAACCAAAAAATTAAAATGCTTTCTTTAGTTTATTACTTTATCTCTCCAGTGACGTCGATTTTTTTTTTTAATATTTCAATTTTTGACACCATTTCGAAGCCAAAATGACGATTTTTGAAGAAAAATTCGACGTCACTAGAGAGCGTCGTTATTTATATGTAGAATATGTGTACAAAATTTCAATACGATCGGTTTAGTAGTTTTTTCTGTTGGCTGGTCGCCGACTTTAAAAATTACATGTTTGGAAAAATCGATTTAAAGTCTTGTACACTGACTAACTAACTTACGGGTACGGTCATTCAACCTCCTGTATCTTTGTTAGTTTTGCTCCGAATGACCAAAAAATTTAATACAATAATCTTCAAATGTTGTACTTTCCGAAACAAAAATTAAAAAAAAAATGAAAAAAAGTTGTCAAACCTTACACCCGCCCCCACCCCCCTCCCCCTTAAGGGGAAGTTCTAGTTGAAATCGACGGAAAATTTTTGTTTTTTGCTTTATTTTCATCCTTAGGATCTTGAAAATATGTAGTGAAAAGGATGTTTCCCAATCTAATTTATTTTACGAGTCATATCAAACAAACATTACTTACGATTTTTTCTTTGTCAAACTTTAAACACGCTTTTCTCGAAACACCGTTTTTCCGCGCTGTACACTATTCCACTTCAACGACTTGACCGATTTCGATGTTTGACAGCTCACATTAAAGCTTATTCTAATTTAGGGGGCCTTCAGGAAGCGTTTTTTTTTCCAAAAATATTTATTATCATTATTTTTTAACGTTCAAGCAAAAGAAAAAGGAGGAAAAACAGGGTTTTTTTTAAAAAGGGCTTTATTAAAATCGGAAATCTAGAAGGCCCCCAAATTTCATCTAGGTTAATAATTTTTTGGTTTTAGGTTTCAGATCACTTGGCAGGGCTGTAGAGTGTACAGCGCACATCAGCTATCGCCGCGCACGGCTTTGATCAGCGAGACCTTCGGCCGCCATTTTGAATTATTTTTCATCGAGAAAATTGTATAATGTTCTTGAAATATACATTAATAAAGCCACAAAAGATTTTTTCAAAAAAGATTTACGTTTGCTCAAAAAAAAAACCTGCAATTACGTTACGTTTCTACTAGAACCTCACCTTAAGTTGCTTTTTTTCTTTGAATTTCTTAAATTAGATATATAAATGGATCAGATGTGATCATCATGAGCATACGAAATAGGTTCTCATTTCTTTCTTTACCTTGAAAATTTTCGTGTGTTATGTTCCCTATAGTACCTATAATCCTTATATTTTTTTTCTTTTCTCTTGCGCTTTTTCAGATAGGTCTCCGATTGGTAGAATATGGTAATTTATTATAAATGCATGGGGATTAAAACCTTGTGCAGTTTTGAGGACATAACACGCCAAGGATATAACTTGCATAATTCAGCTGTTTTTTCTGCATTGCATGTTTTTTTTTGCAAAAATTGTCCAAAAAGCTCTGCTCGTATATTCCCATTGCTGCTAATAACATGTGTGATATGAAGATCTTATCACCTCCAATGATTTTTTATGAATTTTAGGGATAGAATTTTCATTAATTCAAAGTAATAACTAATAAGAAGCTAATTATATGTGCGTCCGTCTTTACTCTGTCATCCTAATGACTAATTTTGAAAAAAAAGTTTCCTTTAAAAAAAAATTTTATTTTGAAAGTGAGCCAAAACGGATGAAAACCACGCCTACCTCCCGTACAAGAAAAAAGCGACTATCATAAATCTAAAAACTATACATTTTGCACATAAGTCCCAATACATTGCAAATTGATCCTAAATATGGACTCTTAGTTTAAAAATAAGCAGAATAGAATGAAACCACACCTACCACCTATACATAATGACGTAATCAAAACGATAAAACCTCTTCAAATTTTACAAAAATGAATCGAATAACTTAAAATTTTGCATTTATGCTTTGATTTTTAATATGCACTCTAAGTTCTAAGTTTTGGCAAAATCCCATAAAAATTCCGCCTACTTCCTAAACAAAGTGACGTCATCAACATAGCGAAATTTTCAAAAATATCACAAAAATTAATATATTGACTTGATTTCGAAAAGTATTGACCTTTGATATGTGAAATGTACAATATATTTGTAATTTGGATATATTACATTAAAACCACGCCTATACCCAAAACAAACTGACGTCATCAATATAATAACTTAATAACTTCGAATAAAATTAAAAACGGCTATGGAATATTTCAACTTCGGCCAAGCCGATTATAATTCCTTAGTAGTTTCTTCGGAAGTCTCCTAAGAAGAATTGATTTTCATATTCGTAGTTTGAATATTTTTTTTCAATATTTAGCACTCTATTTCCACCTTAATAATGCACTTATACCATTCTTTTCGATATTTCCTAAGTGTAAATAAAAATAAAAAAATATAACTCATCCTTAGTAAAAAAGGCAATTGATTCAATGACTAAAATGTATTTTTTTTTTACTCTTTTGAACGCTTTTGAACCTGTACAAAAATCCGGTTCATCAACTCTTTATTTAACCAACATATCTGTTTAAGCTATATTGTCGTGATATGCATAAATAACGCCAATTAAAAGCACACAAACACACACTCACACAAACTCAAAGGGACATGCTTAACAAGGATTAAAGTTTAACTCCAATTAAATGTGTCTACTCAACCTGGCTTCCTCCTTTTTCAGTCGTCTGACTTTCTAACTCTTAACAATAAAATAAGTCTTCAAATACATTGTGTTCTAGCTTCACTTATTTGAACAGATGTTGTCCTCAGCCGATTTCTCAACCGAATGTCCTGCAATAACACTTAAACATATTTTCATTTCATACTGTTTAGCAAATAAAACTTAAAGCATTCAATGTCATCATGTTAAAGCGTAAATCCTTTGCTCACTCCCATCACTCCAGCTACCATCAGCATCACTGATGCTTGTTTTTGTATTACTTTTAAACAAAACATTCCTGCAGAAGAAGCTGCAAACGATACACACGCCTGCCCGCAGTTAAGGGTGACTTGATGGTCATCTTTGCATTGGTCTGAATTGTATCAAACATGTGCGGCGTTTATGTCTTGGCTAGACTGGTTATAATGGGTCCATGGATTTCGAATAGCACCAACAACCGCAACAACAACAACAAAAGCAACAACAACAACAAAAGCAACAACAACAACAAAAGCAACAACAACAACAACAACAACAACAACAACAACAACAACAACAACAACAACAACAATAACAACAACTACAGAAACAGGAGTAACAGCATCAGGTTCAGTAGCTCAACAATAAAAACAACAACAACAATTACAACAACAGCAAAAACAACAAAAGAGCAACATTAATTAGAATGAATGAACTCGGTCAAAGTAGCAGCAAACAATAATGAAGGCGCAATTCAAGTCCAAGTCAGGAGCAGTAACAGCAGCAACATCTGCAGCAGCAGCTGCACTGAACTCTGGAATGAACTCGTCTCCCAGGGGTTGATGACAAGCCAGTGCGTGCCTCCCTCACCGCTCCTTTTTGGGATGTGCCAGGTTGCAAGTGGCTTTTTTTTATTATTTTTATTTCTGGAGCTCCGACTCCCGAGTCAGACTTCCAGATTCACGGTTACAACGCATTAACTATGCGGGTGTGCAAGCGCAGCGTCAGCAGCTCTTTCACAAAATAGCGATCCGCTTAGGTCGGTACCGAACACCACATCCGTGCACAATTCACAATGTTACATACCTCCTGAGCCTCGAGTCGTGGTTTTTCTCAACTTGACACACAATGCACCGAATTACCGCTGTGAATGGCAAAATCATTTGTGGCTGGCGGTACCTACACACATTGTGCTAATGACTCTCTCTCTCTCTCTCTCTCTCTGGTAGGGACTTTTGCACTTCAACCTTCATCCTTCACCCTTCACCCTCACTTGCTTGTTGTTCATTTCACTTGAGTTGCTTTCTGTGTTAATTAAACAAATAATTCAGTCAGTCGTCGCCGGTTTGCTTTTTAAATTTCCGTTTTTAATTTAACTGAATGAAGCCTTTTTTGAAATAAGAGTAAACTTAATTGTATAATAATGCGAAGTAAGTGCATTTTAATATTCTGGAAAACTACATACTTGCCAACGATACGCTTTCATTTTGATGATAAATAGGAAATAACAGAAAATTCATGCCTCAAGAAGTTATGACGGATATTTGCCAAAAGTTCTTAAAATTATTTAAAATACTCTTTTTAAACCTTGAATCCAGGATTTCAGGGGGGACTTATACAGTCCCGTCTGCCTTAGTTCGAACTTAGGGTCATTGATTAGTGGAAAAGTAGGGCAGGGAAAGTAGGAAGTGTAACATGTGTTTTGTAAGCTTAGTGTGGCGAAAAGCCGTCGAAACAAATGAATTTAAATCTGAGATAAGTACTATTTATGCCCTTACCTCAGTCAATTCAAGTTATTAAGCTATTCCATCCACAAAATTATCCATCACCAACTAGAACTTTAAAGCCAAGCCGTAAACATTTAAAATTGATAAGAAATGAAGAAAGGTACAAGCGAAGGATCCTGACCAGGCCGAGACTCAAAGCCGGGACCCCAAGATTGGTGGTCCAGCGCACTTCCACTCGACCAAAATGAGGCCGCCTTTTTGAATTGTATCATTATGGCTGGATAGTAAGATAGACCATCCCAAAAACAGTTGGTTGTTATTTTTTACGAAATTTGGTAGAATTTGACCCTAGATAAATCATGTCTACTAGGGCTTTCAATTTCGGGACACAATAGCAATTTGGGATTAATAATTAAGAATCCTAGGTTTTGAATAGCTGAGAAAATCAATTTATTAAAAAAAAATTAATTCATATGCAAGGCATAAAATTTTTTTTATAATTTTAGTAAAAAATTATCTAAAGGCACACAGTTAACTTAAATTTTTTCATTTAGGGGTTGTAGAAATTTGGGTAACTGATATCACCAAAGTTGATATTGTAGGTCGATGCCACCTATAGAAGAATTGTAGTACTCATCAATACCTCTTCAACGATATAATGCATTTGAAGATCGGACAAAAAAAATACATAGTTATAGTTAAAAAACGATTTGTGCCAAGGAAAAATAATTTTATAGCAATGAAACTCTCTCGAGGTAAGCTTTCATATTATGGGTGGACTTTATCAACTTTTATTTTTTTATGGAGACCGACCCGGTCTAATGGCCATGAAGCTCAAAATGAGCCTCATCACTCAACGAGTCATTCCGTTTAAATTTCACCACTAGCTGGAGCTTTTGAAGTCGTAAGTCATGACCTTTACGTACAATTTTCCATAAAGTTGATGAACACGTCTGCGCGTGATGGTGAATCAACTCATTTGGGTCATCTGCAATAACAAATAGATCTATAAATCGAGTTTTTTCTGACATGAATGATCGAAAAAGTTGCTGCGAATTATACGATTTATAAGATCGAATGAAAATAAATTGCTCGCAATACAGCAATCATAAAGTTCTACAATATAATTCTTTAAAGTGGTCAAAAAAAGACTTCAATGCAAAAAAGGAGTATGTACACTAAGGGAAATAACGTATATTAAGGCCCAGTTTCAATTTTTTTTTTTTATTATTTTCAAAGAAATTCTAAGAATGTGTTAAAAAAACTTCAGAATAAAATTCAAAGACGTTTAAGACAATACACCTTGTTGCAGTTCTATAAGACAGCTTGATTATTGGCTCTCATTACTATTTGATTTCGTTTTTCTCGAAATGCCATTTTTTGAAACGGCTTGCACTCTAACTCGAAAAGTAAATGTCCGATTAACTTAAATCTTTTTTCATTTTGTAAAATAATTGAATACGCAGTGCGTGAACCAACAAAATCAAATAAAAAATATTTTTTCTGCTTTTTATTTCATTTATAAGGTCCAATTTCGTGTATGAAAAATAGAATTTTTTTCTTTAATGCGGCATTTTTTTATTTTTTTTTAATTTTACACTTTTTGTTGGTTCACGCACAAGACAAAACTGTCATAAAGTTTTGGTTTTTTGTTTTTTTTTTATCAAATCACTTGAAGAGGTGATATCGTGCAAGCCGCAAGAGGCCTCATGTTCGCGACCTCAACTTTTACGCGCTGTATAACCGTAAATATGGCTGCAAAAAAAAAAAATAAAAAAAAAATTGTTGATCTAAGACTGAAATAAAAATAAAAAAAAATTGTTTTGATATTTAATAAAATACAAAAAATACAGGGATTCAAACAAGCCCGTTTTTTAACTCAAAAAATTGAAACTGGGTTAACATTATCCACGCCTGAGTATAAATTTTATTTGAATATTTACGTGGATAAATCAAATATTTTCCTTACAACTCGTTTTTTCCCCGTATTTAAATTTAATTTATACCACACACCTACACACACATATTCCATACAGCTGAAATAGCCGACAAGCAGCAACAGCATCGCACTCTGTTCCTGCAGTTTATTTCTTGCAATTGCATGTTTCTTACAGTTCTCATTTAGTTTTTGTTGCAAGGGTAATATAGTCTGGATGTTTGGCCAAGATGATTTGTGAGTGCGATGGGTGGTCGCTTGATGAAATAATGTAGGGTGGAGTGACAACTCGATATTTTCTAACGGATGTCTTGCACCGGTTGTTATTTACCTGCATATTTTGCTTCTTATAAATTCTAATTCTTATTGGATTTAAATATGTTGTGGTGTTTTAAATTCAATATTTTTGCATAAATTTTCTTTAATTGCGATAGTGTTATTTTCAAATATTAAATATTTTAAAGATATTTAAAAAATTCGTGCATAATTTTAATATATTTTTTAATAATTCTGTTTAAATATTTAAATATTTTATTTAATTAAAAAAGTATTTAAATAAATTTTAAATACTTACGTAGTCGATTTATGCAAATGCGTTATTGGTGCAAAATTGACTCGCTTTTTGGATAAATTAAAAAAGTTTGTGGATAAATTTAATATTTTTTCTCTTAGTGTATAGAATACAAGGACTTCAGAATACTGCATCAAAAATACTGCATTTATCGCAGTGAAACGTTCCATGATGTCTCTTTAGATAATATTTTTTTTTCTGGGCTGTGCAGAATAGTAAAAGAGCACTTGAAATATAATTTGTTCTTTAACTTAAAATAATAAGAAGGTCTTTTTAAATATTAAAACGGCCATTCTTACTCAATGCAATGAATATATTTCAAAATTAAAATATTAACATAAACATTTTTTTCTCTTTTTTTTCAGATTATTTCAATTGGCAGGATGCAAACCCGAATAGCAACTCCGCAATGACCATAGCAAAGACCAAGAACATTAATCGAACCAATGTTTAGCAAAACGGAGAGTATCACGTGACTGAAAGTAAAAACCAACACGTACATACATCAAAAACAATCACTTTATTCCGAAGAAGAAAAAACAAAAATCAACAGCAAAAATATAAATAAACATCACAAAAATATCACAACATTACAACTTGAAAACTTCACAACACTTCATCTTCAGATGGCGCATTCCTCTAGAGAAACCTAACATCATGTTTGCGTAAAAGTCCTTTATTAAATTAACAAAAAAAAAAATTAACTGACTGATAGTTTTACTTAAAAACAATCACAACAAAAACAACACATAAGACGTTTGCAACAAATGATCTCCAAATCAAAAACTATTCCATTTTTCTTAAAACAAAAACAACAACTGTTCTTAGAAGACATACTTAAATAAACCATGCCAAAAATATAAAAAAATGAAGTTAAAACTATAATTAATACAAGAACAAAATTTATATCGTAAAACTTTTTATACAAAAAACAAAAACAAAAAAAAAACAAAATCAACATTATTTTTGCAACTATTAAAAAAAAAACTTTCAAACAAATCCTCTAAAACAAAAAATGCATTGAACGTTATTAAGACACGTGTTACACTCAACTAAAATATTCTCAAAATATTTTCTATTTATTTGCCTACGTATAAAAAAATGGTTTAAACGTCTTTTTAAACGAGCACAACCACAACAACAACAAACAATCACGTAATACATATACAATTAAGTGGAAAACTATTAAAAATCTAACAATCTAACAAATACAAAAGTACTATAAAAAAAAACAACAGCAACAACATCATCATTAGCAATCATGGGCAATAAATGCTGCAGCAAACGTCAAGACCAGGAACTTGCACTTGCCTATCCAACCGGTTACAAAAAATCCGACTACACCTTCGGTCAAACCAACATCAACAGCGGACAAAAGCACAACAATGGCGGTTCACTTGATTCACGCTATACGCCGGATCCAAATCGTGGACAGATAAAAATCGGCGCCAAAGGTGGCGTCGATATCATACGTCCACGCACAACGCCAAGTGAGTACAATCAACAACACCATTACAATTAACTCCATGACCAGCACCATTACAATATTACCACCAACACCTAGATTCTTGTCATAAAATTATAGTCACACGTTGCGTTTAATCCTGCTTTTCTCACCAACCATTGAAGTGTTACTTTGAAAATATTGCAATTACTTTTATTGATTGCTGCTGCTATTGCCGCTTATCGCGATTTTTGCTATTGTCAACATTGGTCTTTCTTTTTTCTTTTAGTTTTTTTTTTTCATTCTTTTTATATTTTATATCCGCTTCCTTTTGTTTGACGGTTTTTCAAATTTCTAACAAAAGAGTTTTTGTGTGTTCTCTTCTATTGTGTGAAGCAATTCAAAGTAAGGCATTAAACGATATCATTTCTTTATACTTTTCTATCGATTTAATAAAATAAGCATCGTTCACTGATTTGTGAGCAGAAAACTGCTGACCAAAAGAATAAAATATTTTCCTTCATAAGGAAATTATTTTGGATTTTCTTCATGCTATAACCAGTTATTCTTAGGAAATAAGGAAACTATTTTGGGTTTTCTTCATGCTATAACCATTAATTCTTGAAGATTTAAAGAATAAAAGTTACGCATTCGAATTATCTGATTTTCGATTCAGTTTGTATTTTTTTCTTTGTTTTGTTACAAGTTCTAAAAAGATGAAAATAAAGATTCGAGAATATATGCGTATGTTCGCACTTTTATTCACCGATTAAAATTTAACATTTTAAGTAACATTCTCCAAAACAACTTATCCAATAAAATTAAAATTATAGATAATAGATTCAATACACACTTGGGTATAAACGAACCTTTAATGAGACTTTCAAATGCACGGCAATAGGCCAAAAGAGATATAAGGGTATATTTATATACAGTGATGGAAAAGATAATAAAGGGTGTTTTTTGTAGAGGTATAGAACTTCGAATTGAAATAAAACACAAGAAAATCGTTTTAATGTCCATCAATTTGGCTTTATTGGAAGGATAATTTTATGCCATTAATGTTTAAATATGATTTCGGGCATGTGGCCGCCGCGGCTGGCTCGAATAAAGCCAATTCTACAGGTCCAATTTTCAACCACTTTTTCGAGCATATGGGGCCGTATGAGCGAAATTAGGCGCTCATCGAATGTTTCCTTCAATAAATCGATTGTGACGTGCGCTGTGTGGCATGTAGCCCCGTCTTATTGGAACCACAACTCATCCACATTCATGCCATCCAATTCGGGAACAAAATAGTCGGTTATCATGGCTCTATACCGGTTTCCATTAACGGTAACTGACTCTCCAGCATTATTTCGGAAGAAGTATGGCCCAATGACTCCACCAGCCTATAGAGCACACCAAACAGTCAGTTTTTGTGGATGTAATGGCGTCTCAAGGATCTCATGTGGATTCTCTTCACTCCAAATGCGGCAATTTTGCTTGTTGCCGTAGCCATTCAACCAAAAATGAGCCTCATCACTGAACAAAATTTAGCGATGAAAATCAGCATCGAGATCAATCTCATTTTCGGCCCATACACCAAAATCACGACGCATTGCATGGTCTCGCGGCTTTAATTCTTGCACAAGCTGGATCTTGTAAGGTCGCAAGCCAAGATCTTTGCGCAAAATCTTCCATAAAGTTGATGGACAAAGCTCCAATTGCTGTGCACGGTGGCGAATCGATTCATTCGGGTCCTCTTCAACATTTTGCTCTACAGCGGCAATTGTTTCTTCGGTGCGCACTGTTTGACGTCTCTGCGGATGCGTATTATCACATAGAGTAAACGTTGTGCGAAAACGACCCATGGTTAACCGAATTAATTGCTCTGATGGACGATTATGTCGACCATAAAATGGACGGAGCTTGCGGTAAACTTCGCGAACTGAACCATTATTTTCGAAATAAATTTGCACGATTTGCAAGCGTTGTTCTTTTGTCAACCTGTTCATGATGAAATGGCAAACCAAACTGAACATAAATGACATTAGAGTTGCCAGATTTGACCACAAAAAGGCCAGTTTTATCTCTATTCGAAAAACAAACCCCTAAAAAAAGCACCCTTTAGAAACGGCGATGGTCATTCTAATAAATTAATGCCATTGTCCCGGAACCATTTGTTTACCAGTTGCGAGGAGTGTTTGGATCGTTATCTTGCATAACCACACATTTTAACTGCATTTCTTCATCGGAAAATAGCAGCATTATGCTATTTAATACATTTACATAGTCTGTGATCCACATTTGACATTTAATCCAATATATTAGACCTACGACCGACGAGGTAAAAACAACCCCATAGCATTATGCTACCACCACCATGTTTAATAATTTTAACTGTGTGCTTCGGATTATGTTTAGTATTTTTTGGGCGTCTTACATGAGGCATTTCATCGGATCCGATCAAATGTGCCATTATTTTGTCTGGCCACAACACGTTTTTCCAATTTTTTTTCGTATCAGATGCTTTCTTGCAAAACCTACTCTATTGTGAATTTTCTTTTTTGCTCAAGTATGACTTTTCTTGCGAAATGTGCTTTAAAATCATTTTTTATTAATATATTCGGTTTTGTGTGACTTGTTACTGGTGCATTTAGCTCTTTTATGGGTTCTTCCGATGAAAAAAATTAGTTTGTCGAACTAACAATACTTCAAACTTTGCATAGGTTGCTCCTTTTCTGCCTCATTTTTTCTTCTTTGGTTCAAAATTAATAGCAGAATACATTTTTTTTTCTTTGAACACTTCACACTTTATTTTATCTTAATTTCTTAATTTCGAATGATCTGGCGCTCAACATCTGTGCAATGCACTCCGCTTTCCATTCTAAAAAAAATAGGTGGGAATAGGTGAATATCACAAAAAATTATTAATTTTTTCAACACTTTATTAGATAACACTTTCTAAACGGTATTTGAATACAATTGTTCAATACTTGTATATTCAATATTATTAACAAAAGGAGAATGCTTTTCTATTTTTTTCCAATACGAAATCGAGTTCACTGATTTAAGGGTTTGCACCACTGATATTTTTACCGAATTATGCGCAAAAGCGTGAACAAAATAGAGTACCGATATCCTACTCTTGCAGTGGATTAATAGCATTCTTCGAAATGTTTAAGTACTTGCCGTTTCTATTTTTTTTTCCATCACTGTATATAAAAAAACAAACGAAAATCTACTTGGAAAACTTTTTACGAATTGTAATAGAATTTGTAGACCTGTCAAAACTAAACATACCGTGACTGTCATTAATATGTAAACAAAATCATTGAGGGAGGTGAATACCTGTAGCATAACAACGGTTATTTGTTGAGAATTCGAACTTAATCGATATAATACCAATCACGCTTTAGCGTGATAACCTTACGTTTTATTCTCTTCGACTGGACCGAAGTTAAAATACCTCCACGGCCGAACCAAAGTATATTCAAAGTCTTAAGCAGTCAATAAAATGTTTTGTATGGGAGGTAGGCGTGGTTTTCACCCGATTTTATTGGATTTCATACTCAGAGTGCATATTAAATATCAAAGCTCATTTGCAAAATTTCAAGCATACATATGTAATAATTTTTGAGGAATAATAGCTTTTTCCTTTTTGATAAAGTCACTTTGTATTGGAGGTCGGCGTGGTTTTTATTCGATTTGCTTGTTTTTCATACTCAAAGTACATGTTAAATATCAAAGCTCACATCTGACCTTTGTGATTTAGACTTTTTTTTAAACTTTGTAGGTTAGTAGTGCTCGTGAAAATAACTTAAAATGTAGTTTTTGTTTTTGCGAAAACATTTTCTTTTTTAAGTCATACACTGTAAAAAATTTGAAAATAACTTAAAAAATACAATAAGTGCATGAATTCAAACAGCTGTAACTTCGAAACCGTAAATCGTACAGAAAAATATCCGAGATATATCTTAAAGACCTTGAATGAGTCGTTCTTGTGGTGCACTTGTTTTCGACTCTTTTTATGAAATTTTTTTTAATTTTTTTAGCCTGAAGTTTTGTGTCACATTTTTCAGGCGATCGCAGTAAATTTTTCACCTTTTCAACAAAGTGCCGTTATAATACATCAAAGGCTTATACAAAATTATAACTTGGGATTCCAACAATTGCTATTTTTAACGAATTTTTAAAAAAATGCCTACAAAAGATTTCTTACTTTTTTACCGAAAATTTCATATATTTACATATAAAACTCTTCTGTACATGGCTTTACCACTGAACTCCTCCTAAACGGCTGGACCGATTTTGATGAAATTTGGTGTGTGTGCGGTTGGGTCTGTAGATGGTTTGGGTTTAAAGTTTGACCCGGTAGGTGGAGCTGTTGCTATGGCAGTATTTATAGGGGTATTTGAGAGTATAACTCAGAAACGAATTGAGAAATTGACATGATTCTACGAAATAAAGTTGTGTTGGAATCCTAAGCTTTAATTTTGTACAAATCTTAAGAATTGATGTATTATAACGACAGTATATTCAAAAGGTGAAAAATTTACTGCAATCAGCCTGAAAAATGTGACACAAAACTTCAGACTAAAAAAATTAAAAAGAATTCATCGTTCTCATCTAAAGACTCATTCAAGATCTTTAAGATATATTTGGGATTTTTTTCTGTACGAATTACGGTTTCGAAGTTACAGCTGTTTGAATACATGCACTAATTGTATTTTTTAAGATATTTTGCAATTTTTTACAGTGTATATCTTTTAAAGAGATATAAAAATTAAAAAAACAAAGTATGCAGATATAATACGTTTCAGGAGAACTATCAACCCAGAGAGTTTAAAAGTTTTCAAAACTATTGATGTCAGAAACGTGGGCGTTTTGACATGGAATCACCGATATTCAAAATTTCAAGTCCATAAATTCAAGTCCAGGCTAAATCGACTCATGAGGTGATGCTGATCAGGATTATATACACTTTTCTATACCTACCACGCCTACTTATGGGCTTTACAAACGGAGTAACAAAACTAATATACCCCTTTTACATTTTTTAGACGTGTGGGTATAAAAATTATGACGTCAGGTCGCGGAGGTAACAGCTTGTGCAACAAAAATGCAATATTGTTGTATAGAATTATTACTCGCGTGTTAGAAGTGCTACCGTAAATTTTATTTTACGACAGCAAAGATTGGGTCTTTGACCTCATAACGAAAATAAAAACAAAAAAACCGCTTAATGCAATAAAATGCAACAACAATGAAAAAACGTTGAACACCATGAACATTTGCGCTATGGTAAATTTTATGGAACGGCAACAAAGGTGAGGTTTTCGGTTACAGGATAAAAATTAAAAACAAAATTCGATAACGTCATGAGGCCCCGCAGGGAACCACATGTATTTATTGCGCTAAAGTAAATGTTAATGTAACAAAGCAAAAGCAAAATGAAAATCAAAACTAAAAGATGACATATATGAGAACAAGGTTCCAAATCCAAATAACGATTAGAATAAGAATTAAAACAATGATAAGAAATAGGATGAGGACAAGGATTTGTACAACGATTAAGATCAGGAATAAAATAACGATGAGGACACAAGTTTTGACAAGAGTTATAACAAAGGTTAGACAAAGGACGAGAACAAGGATTTGGTCACGGATTAGGAATAGAATTAAGGTAACATTAAAAACAAGAATTATGAAGAAGATAGCCCTTGGGACAAGAAGTGGGACAATGGCTATGAAATGGATTCGGACAAGAGCTACGACAATGATTTGGACATGGATTAAAAGAAGAATTTGGGCAAAAATCAGAACAATGGTTAGACAAGTATTAGGTGAAACATATAAATAATGATAAGGATGGGGACAAGTTTAAGGACAAGGAAAAGGATACGAATAAAAATAAAGACGAAGGATACATTGTCACGAAAAAACCTTTGGATGTGTCAATGGCACAGCTAACTGCATCTTTTTTTTACATTCAAACAAATTGAAACATTAAGGGGGCATATAGGTTACAAATTAAAAAAAAATTTTCGAGAATTTTTTTTCCATAGAAGGAAAAGATATCGTTTTCAAATTTTGCACATATATTTATTAACATCTTTTTTCCTTCTATGAAAAAAAATTCCCGTAAAAATTTTTTTTACATATGTAACCTTTTTGAATTATTTTCAAAAATTAAAGAATGAAATTAAATTAACAAATATTTCTTAAAATATATACAAATTAAATTTGTAATCGTAATGAAATTTGTTTTTTAAATTTAATTTAAATTTTAAATAAATAAATTTGATTTTTAATAAAAAAGAAGATCAAAATCGAAAATAAGCCAAATCACATTAAAAACCACGCTTACCTTCCACACAAAGTGATTAAAATCAAAATCGAAATGGCAAACTTTTCCAAAATTCTAAAGTTTAACATAAGTACAAATTTTATATATTTTTATAATCAAAACCCCCCTTTACCCCTAATTACATCCTGTCTATGGGTCTGGTATTCAGAAATAAAGGGCGTATCAACAAGAGGTGTAGGTTTGCAAAGGCGTATTATTTAACAGTTGGTCTCTTGGCAGTTTTGAAAAATACTATATTCCATACATAATCTCCACGTGTCTTCTTTACAATCCCAAGCGACCTCCAGCAATTGTGCTTTATATTAAGAAAACAAATCCTAACTCTATTGTTGATACACCCTATATAATATTCAGGTATTACCGTCTAAATTTTCAAGTTCTGTTGTAATGTTACAGGTAAGTGTTCAAAACACACACTTTGCGCAGACATTTTTTTTAAGCAGATTAACAAAAATAAATAAAATACTATACTTTTTTAATTTTAATAGGTGCTTAGCATCGTTTGTGTCATAAAAGCCCTTAGATAGGCTTGAACTTTTAATAAGAAATTTTTGCCAACGTCTATAAATTTAAATAATTTGAAATGTCTCTTTAGAATCTCAGAAAATAAAATCATCTTAATAAAATAATCTAAATAAAATAGCGAATAAATCTCCCCATATTCTCTTAGGAAATACATATTTTATAGAGTTATCTTTGTTATCCTCTGGAAACACAAGTTAACTGCAAACAAAATTAGGTCAATTAGTGTTGGAAAGATCTATGAATTAATGTCTATGTTGTTGTAGCTATTTAGCTGTTCTCATTGCTGGCTTTATTCATCAATTTTTAATCGTCAGCATTGGGCTTAGTTATTCACTTACCTTTGGCCAAAAACGCTTACAGCAAGAAAAAAGAGCTACAAAAGCAAAATTAAACTAGAATCACGGTCTCAAGTGCTCAGTTCGGTTGAGTAACACTACCAACAAGGGAGGAAAGCAATGGAAAAATAACGATGTTGTTAAATTAAATCTCTGGCACTCAGTGCCTCCGTCCATGGATAGGCTTAAATTTTTAAAAAGCTTATTTTTTCTTTACTTGCTACACATTACACTCGAACTTTAATTAGGTTTACATACACGAGTGACCATCGTCAGGTCCAATGTTAGTTTTTATTTACAACCAATGCCGGAATGTGGACAGACACACTCAATGCAAATAAACTAACCCTTTGCTCATTGATATAATGACCTTATTCAATGAACTTAGTGCTCTTCTGAATTCTTATTTTAAAAAGAACAAGTATTTTTGGGCAATTTTTCTTTGATTTTGCTCTTTTTTTTTTTCAATGTTTTTAAATTGTGTAAAAATCACCTAATATTTAATGAATGCTTTTCTTCTCTCCATTCCCATCTAGCCGGTCTGCCTGGTGCTCTTGCCAAACGACGTGTCGTTGTTGCCCTCTACGACTACAAATCGCGCGATGAATCCGATTTAAGTTTCATGAAAGGCGATCGCATGGAGGTCATCGATGACACCGAATCGGACTGGTGGCGCGTTGTTAATTTGACCACTCGCCAGGAGGGACTGATACCATTAAACTTTGTTGCCGAAGAACGCAGTGTTAACAGCGAGGAGTAAGAATTAATATTAATTGAAAGAAAAGATAAATTTTTACTATAACTTTTCTCATTACTTTGCAGTTGGTTTTTTGAGAACGTGCTACGTAAAGAGGCTGATAAATTATTGCTGGCTGAAGAGAATCCGCGTGGCACCTTTCTGGTGCGTCCCTCGGAACACAATCCGAATGGCTATTCGCTGTCCGTTAAGGACTGGGAGGATGGACGTGGCTATCATGTCAAACACTATCGCATCAAACCGCTGGACAATGGCGGCTACTATATTGCCACCAATCAAACGTTTCCCTCGCTGCAGGCACTAGTTTTGGCCTATAGCAGTAAGTAGCTCATGCACATAAAGTTAACTCTTCCATTTTTTATTAAATATTAATATGTGTCGCGATTTTCTCGATGTATTTATATGCTATTGTGTGGCTCATTGAAAAAAAATGGAATTAATGGAATGGCATTATTTTTGTGAGATGGTGCACTTTGGTGGTGTATTAAGCTGAAGTTGTGCTACAATATGACGTAGTTTTTTCCTCAACTATCTCAAGAATATTGTGCGAGCCAAATTTTTTAAAATTAAATTAAAACATGAAATATGTTTAAGAACTCTGAAGATGTGCTGTGATCAACTTGAGTTGTGCTGCAATGTGTCGAAGCTTCTTTTCCAAATTTATGAACAAATTAATGATGCAGCCAGTTTTTGCTTAAATACTTCAAACTAATGTTGATCACACCTCTGAAGTTGACCACAGAACACACGTTTTGATCTACAATTAGCCAAGCAACCATTTCGAAAAAACGTTTTTACCTTCAATAAGTTAACATACTTGCGAAATTTTTAATCTAACCACGATAATTGCAGCAAAAACTGAACACATTTCAGCACAAATTTTAAATTCCAGAAAAAAATTAAAATGTAATTATTTAATTTGTGTGTCTCCATCGCACATTGTAGCTCATATTAACCACATCATATCACAATTTTCGAAGTTTGAAAAAAGATTGAGTCGAAATAAAAATTTAAATCTCTCTGCGACACATAGTGCAGCTCAAGCACATCGCAGCATAATTTTATAATTTTGAATACTTCTCAAAAGAAACCCACTCCTTAACATCATAAATTAAGGAGAAATTGAGTTTTCCTGTGTGTCACATGATTGTACGTATCGGGCACATTGCAGGACATAAACATTCTTGAATAATTATTCAAAAATGGCAATCTTAACTCTATACTCATCATTCCTCCATTTAAAACAAAAGATATAATCTTACTTTTTCTTTACAGAAAACGCGCTCGGTCTCTGCCACATTTTGTCGCGCCCCTGCCCCAAGCCACAGCCACAGATGTGGGACCTAGGTCCTGAGCTGCGTGACAAATACGAAATACCACGCTCCGAAATACAACTAATACGAAAGCTTGGGCGCGGCAATTTTGGTGAAGTCTTCTATGGCAAGTGGCGCAACAGCATTGATGTTGCAGTAAAGACACTGCGCGAAGGTACAATGTCCACAGCGGCATTTCTGCAAGAGGCGGCCATCATGAAAAAGTTTCGACACAATCGACTCGTAGCCCTCTACGCAGTTTGCTCGCAAGTATGGGTTGACTGCAATTGATTTCAACACAAAACCTGTTCTTACATGTTTTATCATTTATTATTTCTAGGAGGAACCCATCTACATTGTCCAAGAGTATATGTCGAAAGGCAGCTTGCTTGATTTTCTACGCGAGGGTGATGGCCGTTACTTGCATTTTGAGGATCTCATTTATATAGCCACACAAGTAGCATCCGGCATGGAATATCTGGAATCTAAGCTGCTCATACATCGTGATTTAGCTGCACGTAATGTGCTCATAGGCGAAAATAATGTGGCCAAGATTTGTGATTTCGGTTTGGCACGCGTCATTGCCGACGACGAATACTGCCCCAAGCAAGGATCACGTTTCCCCGTCAAATGGACTGCACCCGAGGCAATAATCTACGGCAAGTTCTCCATCAAGTCTGATGTATGGTCGTACGGCATACTGCTGATGGAGCTCTTTACGTACGGTCAAGTGCCATATCCGGGCATGCATAGTCGCGAAGTCATCGAAAATATAGAACGCGGCTTCCGAATGCCAAAGCCAACCAATCACTTCTTCCCGGACAATATCTATCACTTGCTCCTGCAGTGCTGGGATGCAGTGCCGGAGAAGCGGCCAACTTTCGAATTTTTAAATCATTACTTCGAATCATTTTCAGTGACGTCCGAAGTGCCCTATCGAGAGGTACAGGACTAAGCATTGAAACTAGTTTTTAAGCCGAATATTGATCTATAAAAAAACAAACTTAACAAAACAAACATAATATAACAGTTAAATTGAAGAGAATAACACAGCAAAATAACTGTAAGAACCTTTTTACGAAATTCCCAAAAATGAAAAAAAAGTAATGAAGTGAAGAAATGAAGTAATGTGCTGCTATAAAAAAATGAGTATCGTATGTATTGCTATAAACATATACATTTTTACACACTATCTATTATAAGCGACTATTTTATAATTTTATAAATTTAGCAGATACCCCTCTACCCCTTAAAGTTAAAAATAGTATGTGCTATAAAAGTAAGCTCTTAAGCTTTTTCGTTGACTTGTTAGTTTTAAGTTTTCATCTTGTTAAGTTAGTTAGTTATGTGCGCCGCCGCATTCAACAACCCCTTTTGCTCCTTCTAAAACTATATTCCTCACATTTCTGTAATTTACAAATGGAACAAAAACAGCATTTGTAATTTTTTATAGCATAATTTTAAATTTACGAAATGTTGCTGAATTTTCACTTGTAATTTTAAGTACGAGTATTATTAAAAATATATAATGTATGTAAAATAATAAAATTTGAACAAAACATAAACAACAAAAAAAAAACAATCCACACACAATTATCGGCTGCAAATTTAAAAGAAAAGTAATGAACAAAAAATCATAGATAATATACAGGGTATTTGGTGAGTGTAAAAGAAACCAGTTTTACAATTGAAACCATTTTATTATTTAGAGACAAAATTTGTTGTTAAACATTATTGAATGTTTGTTTATTGACTATAAAGTTTGTTTTCCTGCAAAAGAACCGTGTGTGAAATTATCTTTGTAATAAAAGCACTAATGTCACTGTGTTGAACTGCAGAGTACGCAGTATGTAAAAATGAGCGCAAAATTGAATGTAATGGCAACAGTTGGATTTAATTTTGTATATTCTTGAGTTTGTTTTTATATTAAGGATTTTATCTATTTTTTAAAATCCTTATCTATTCAACATAAAACACACGTCGTCAAATCAACTTTTTTTTTTTTATTTGTATTGGGAACACAGTTGCAAAATTTCAGCTTAACATGGCCATTTGATACTTTTGATGACGTTTTGCTCTCATAGAATCTTAGTTTGCTTTATATTTAGTCATAAACTTCGATGTACATCTCTGTGTTGTGCCAATCCGCTAAATGACATTCTTGACCCAGTGGTTTTTTTTTTTTTTTCTTCAATGGTATAAATGGTCTAAGAGAAATGTACATATCGAAAGATTATAATTTAGTGTCTAAAAAGCAAAAATATAGTGTGTCTAAAAGGCAATCATAAAGCTTGGCTTGTCTACTTATCCCAGAGGTCACTGAAAGAATAACGTGAACACAAAGTATCGACTTTTAAAATATAACGACATACATCCATTTATTCGAACTACAACTCCAAAAACTGGTAGAACTCGGAAGTTCATTATTTGGATAGGATAGGCAGGGAACTGTTTTGTGACTATTCATAAAAATTACAAATACATGATGGGAAAAACTGTCGATAGTAATTGCGAAAGTTTTTTAAAAAAAAAACTAAAGTCATGTTGATTTTGACTTGAATATCACTTGAAGTAAGTGTGCGATATCACCATTTTAATTTATTTTTCTTAAGCTCTCTTGTATTCACATTTGTTGTAAATGGACATTATTATTTATATGGTATGAAAAATCTAACGCAAATTATCTTCGAGATATATAGTATATTTCCCCGTGATTAGAGTCCTAAGCTCCTTACGATATTGTAGGTTTATTAAAAAAAAATGCTATGAGAAATGTATTTTCCCATCAAAATTAAACTGGATTGTTCAACATTTATAGCCTTAAGTTTTAGAACAATGTCTTATTAAAAAACTTACGTTGCCATTTTCAATACTTTTTATGAATATTGAAACATTTTTCAGTCGATCATGATCGGCCGAGATCTGTCCATGAGATTTTTCATTTGAAAATTCGAAAAAATAGGGGATGCGCCAGCTTTTATGTCTGTATGTGACTATTAAATAACTAAAAAAACAAGCAACCAATTTCCATATATGTGCTATTTTTATTTAATTTGGTCCTTTACAATTTATTTGGACTAATTTTTTAATACAACATCAATCAAGTGGCCAACTCTATTGGCCAAAGCAAAATGTGCCCTTTTTTTTTGTGTTTTCTACCAATTCTTCAAGCATTTCGGGTGGTATAGCGATGATTTCGGGGCGAATGTTTCCGCCTTGAACTCGTCAATAGTTTAAGGCTTGCTCTCGTACACTTGGGGTGGTGAGATTGGGGTGGCCAGTCAATGTCGCCATTTTTTGACATCACACGTACAGGAAATTTTCGTTTCAGAGACTGCATTGTTCGGTTTGCAGTGTGACATGGCGCAATATTTCACTTTCCAAAATTCCCGGTGTCGAAATTCAGATTCATAAAATTCCATTTTCCAAAATTCAACCTTTTCAAAATTCTCCTTTTTTTAAATTCTCCTTTAAAAAATTCGAAAAAAAACACGCGCTTTCTCTCAATGCCAACATATTCTTTTTAATTTTTTCTTTTGTAAAAGGGAATTTTGTAAAGGGGAATACTGTAGAGAAAAATTTTTGTGAAGAGCAAAATTTGTCAAGGGGGATTTAAAAAAGGGGAATTTTAACCCCATCCCATTTCACACATTTGTAGGCAGACACATTAGGTTCAAGCTGAGAGAGTAAAATTAAATTTGAGAAAAGTGCCAAAAGTACGGAAACGACTTCTAGCTAGTTTCAAGCACAATAACAGCTGATTTCCTATAAGACGTAAACGGCGCCTAATTTGTTTACGTCGATTATCAATAATCAACTTTCACATTAATTTGTTATTTATTTATTTATATTTATTTTATGTAATTTGTATTTTACTTTTTGTAAATTTATTTTCCGCCGCATGCAACAACAACTTCAGCAGCTGCAGATGCATTTTCACAAAAAGCTGTTTTTGTCAGGAGATGTTTTCTTGTAAAAGAGAAAATAAGCAGTTCTCAATGTTACCTTTTATTATTATACATACCATGGTTCTTATAATGCTCGAAGAAATTTTTCCAACACACTTTTAGCAATTTTTTAACTGGAGAGAGCGCTTTTATGCTTGTTCTTCTTCTCTCTTTTGAACTAGAAAAATTACGTAAACACATTCTAGCAGCTTTACTACAATCGAGTACGGAAAGAGACAGACAGATCTATTGAGCCATCATCCACCGATATTGATTGTTTTGTCTTGTCTCAAGAAAAATGGTACAATGATAGTTTTGGTGCAAACGCCACCCCAAAGCTCCCCAAAAACGACAATTTTGCTTGTTAAAGACGCCAGAGAAATGCGAAATGGGCCTCTCGGTCATCAAAATTTACTTCCAAAAATCAGAATCAGTGTCAACCATACGAGCGAATGTTTTGCTGTATTCCAAGCGGCGTTAACGCTCTGACCAATAAGTTGTAAAAAACCAAATTAAATAAAACTACCGCTTGTATAGAAATCGGTAGTTTTTTTAAGTAATTCCATATTAACATACCGACATAAAAGATGGCGCACCCCGTAGTTTTCTTGAATTTTAAATTTTGAAATGATTATTTTTTTAACCCTTTATCAGATCAGACTTTTAATTTACGAAATGGATAAGAGCTATTTACAAATATTTTTAGAGAAAATCGGTCAGTGGTATCGGATTCCCCAAAAGCAGAATGGTATCTTGCTATTTAAAAAAAAAATAAATTTTTAAACTTAATTAAAAAAACAAAAAAAAATAAATAAAAAAAAAAAACAAAATTAGTTTTAAAATTTATTTTATAAACTCAAAATCCCGGTCATACAGGGTGATCCAAAAGTCACCATGGAGTTTGAAAATTTGATAACTTTTTGTTTGTATATTTTTTTTTTGGATTATAAAATATACAAAATGGAAATTTTTTTGCACTAAGTATGGAAAATAATGGAACTTAAATGACCCCGTTTTCAGCTTCGCAATGATGGGCTCGTTTTAGAGCATTTTCCATAACATCTTTCATGGTTCTTTATTCAGTTGTGAATCTTTCTATTATTTATTCTCCAGGTGTTATTTATATAATCTGAAAAAAAAAATTAAAAAAGAATTATAAACGAAAAAGTTATTCAATTTTTAAACTCCATGGTGACTTTTGGCCCAACCTGATTACTTTAGAACAAAAGATTTTGTAGCCAACAAAAAAAAAAAAAAAAAAAAAAAAAATCCGAAATCTGAGAAAAAGTTAAGAAAATTTTAATTAATGTGTTGTGCCGGCAGCTTCCAGAAATATATACTCAGTGAAAAAATTTAATTGCTACCCTACGGAGAAAAGAACCGGTTCTGAACCTATCACATGATAGGTCTCCAGGGGAGAGGGATCAGTCCCAATTCTGCCACCAACATGTGAAACCAACCGGTCACTTTTACATGGCGTTGTCATTGACAGGGGTCAATTGCCACCTGCTGCGTCACCTTGGACCTGTCCCATGATCGGGCTCGAAGAACAAATTTGTGACCTATCATAACTATCGAGTAGTTCGTTGAGCAATTTCGTTTGTTCGCTAAACAATCATTGGATATTGCCCTCACTTTACTAAATAATTATTCTATGACAGATGCAAATTTTTTTTTGTCCAACTTTGAATTTCCACACGATACAAATACAGATTTGAATTTAAATCGACCTGCCTACACTTGCATCATATTAAATTTATCCCGTGCTGAGTAAAATAAAATCTGTCCCATATCAGGCACAAAGAACCTGTTCCATGACTAGTTATATCAGACCTGTCCTGTGAGAGGTTACATTTGTGCTGTCACGGAATTAGTCACTTAAGAGCAATTGGCTCTGGCTTCTCCGAAGGGTATAGATAAGACACATTCCACACATTTGAAAAATATTTCGTAATTTCAAACTAGACCTTCAGCTCAAAAAAGTGTTTCGAATTACACGTGTCATGGAAGATCGAACTTCGTGTAATTCATTTTTTTAATACACAAACTTGAATTACTTGTGTTGTATTTTATTCACGAACTACTCATGAAGTTCTTAAAGTTCGTATTCACGTGGCATAAACAACCGTAATTTTTTCTCTTATGTTCTTAAGAACAAAAGATTGCTATGCGATTTGTAAAGCAGCTATACAGCAGTCTTCCAAATCCCTTGGCAATCTCTTGTTCCCAGAAACTCAAAAGCAATATTAAAGATTGTTTTTGCCTAAAAAACGTGATGTAAAATCACGTGAATACGACCTTAAACAACTTCACGTTGCAGTTCGTAAATAAAATACACGTGTTGTTCAGGTTCGTGTTTTCACTTGATTTTTTTTTTAACACGTAAACTCGTTCTAGTTTATTACACAAATTTCTAGACCATAGAAGAAATTTTGACTAAATTTTTTTTTTTGCAGATGAAATTTTGTGGCAACCGATTGAACAAAAAATAAATAAAAATATTTGCTAATGACGTGGTTATTAGATCCTAGCAATTATAAAAGATACTCTATTAAGTATTTAAGTACTTGAAATTTTTGAGAATTCTTTTGAAAACATGAAAATTTATTGAACCATCCAATACTCTATGTAATTATTAATAAAAACAAATATTTGATTTAATGGAGTTTTATCCGCTGCGGATTAATGCGTTAAGCCTTTGTAAAATTACATTTAATATCAAGTTCGAAAATATGACGAACAAAGTAGAGGTCAAAATTTTAAATCATTAATTTTTCTTCGTCCATTTGGCTATTAAAATAAAAATAAAAAATTTCAATTAAATTAAAAAAAAAAATAAAAATTGTAAGACATGTTCTCTCAGTTATATTTGAAAGCCTTTAAAAAAAATGTTTAATTTCTGGTCTTCAACACATGATACCCTGTATATTTTTGTATTGACTTGAAAAGTTTTTTTTTATCTAAATTAAATGACATAATTTGAATTTTATTTAAAAATTGTATAATTCAATAATTTCAATATATAGCTTTAAGTAACCTTATATTTAAAAATAATGTAAAGAGATGATAATCGATTGCTCTCGGAAATTTTTCTTAATTTATTATTTCTCAATTTCTAAATATTTATTTATCTTTTATATATACATATATACCATTTATAACACTGACTTAGCGGTGACCCTTGTGTAAGAGGATAAAAAAAGACTTGTTATGTGTTTGTTTTCTTTTTAATAAAAATATATTTTTCGGCCTACAAAAAAATATAACTTTCACCCCTTTTACATTGGGAAGAGGGATAAGTGCACTTGAACTGTACCGTGGATTTAAAAAAAAAAAGCTTTCAATTATTACCCAATGTAAAGGGATCTTCAAGAGGGCATACATTCATCAAAATTATGGCCTACTATAGCCGTTGTAATGAGAGTTCAAGCGGTTGCAGCATCTTCAATTTAACACTTTGTAGAGCTTTTTTTCATTGCATTTTAAATCTCTTGAAAAAAATTTAATTTCTTTTCATTTTACACACGGGTCGCCACTTAAGTTATTTAAATATCTTGCCAAAAGCTCTCTATTTTTATTTTCTTTGTCTTAGTTGCGTTAAGAACATTATATGCCTATTCTCAAGCCCTTGCTGTTACAGTGGTCCAAACGTCCGTCATCTTCAAATTTCAAGCATAAAAATAAACTGCATTTGAATCAAGCTCCATACAGATAAAATGGTCAAAACTTTATTTAATTTTCTAATGTCAAAAGTGTAGATTAAATAGTATAAAATTATACTTCCTATAGTTTTTTTTTTTTTTAATAATTTTCTGTAATTATTATTAATTAATTGAAGAAAAGAAAAGAAAAACAACTCACACAATTTACTAAAACCTCTGTATGTATGTGTGCTGGAATTCATAGCATTCTAGACATACTTTTCATCTTATAAGAAACTGATATAAAAAAGGCACTAAATTAAGTTTCCATTTAGTGTACAATTTAATGAAAGGAACAGCACTTGAGAAAAAAAAACCATAAATTACACAACAGTAATAAAAATTGAATCAATTGAAAACTGTTTTTCTTGAAAAAAAAAATTTGCATTTATTTACTTCTCTTCAACTCCCTCCAGTGTATATATTACATATATAATAATTAAAAAAAAAATTAAGCTTTTCAAAGCGCTTTATAGCAAAATCTGATCCTTTTCTACATTACTACTAAATCCGCAAAGAACTTTGCCAGTGCTTTTTAATGCTTTACGTTTTATGGATTATTTATGTTTCTCTTCTCTTTCCCATAAAAAGGTTTCGTACAATCGTACACTTAAATTAAGCTCGTTTTGAATAAAAAGCTCATTCTTTTTTTTCTCTGTTGCTCTGTTTAATTGAAATATATCTAAAAATTTAACCAAATATTTACTGCCAGCCGAAGTATGTAGGTAGTATCGGAATTTTTATTTTTTTTTATAAGAAAAAAAAGAGTAATTTTAATAGAAGTCTTTGAAAAGAATTCCTACACTCAAATATTTAAACAATTTCTACTCACACACCAGCATCTCATTCATGTTAATCACGCTAGTTGCCAGATGCAAAAACAAAAAGCTCTGCAACTCTAGAATACATTCCTACAGTGCACGTTAACCCGTTTCGGCCCGAAGTGACAAAGACTTTCACCTTTTATCGTCAATGTATTTGACATGATAGACTTGATAAGACTATTCCGATTCCGTGAACCTTTTCGTGAACCTTTTCGTGATTCAAGTACACAGTTTCCCAAATGGCGGATTTACTAACAAAAAGCACCAATATTTTGAATTTTTTTTTAAACTCAAATTTTTTTTTTTTTTTTTTTTTTTGTGAGGAAAACTTTATTGAGCGTGATAAAAAAATATTTATTCGGTGGCATACGAGCGTGTATTTCAAGATCCTATAGCTAAAATTTCAGAATTCAACATAGCGCACCCAAAATAGCCAACTTTCACCGGAATTGTGGACTTTTTGTAATGAAGTCGAAAATATTACAAAAAAAAAAAAAGTTGATTTTTTGATAATTGGAAGATTTTCGAGTTCGCTAAGGATCGATAAGAATTTCGAGGTCAGAATCGACCTATTGAAAAAAAAAATTCAAGATAGCTGATCAAAGAAGGAGGACCAAACATAGCTAAAAACACCGCGGTTTTTGGAGTCGCTGATACCGTTTGTTGAGTTCAGAAATTTTTGCTTGAGGATCTTGAAGTGCACACCCATATGACACCTTATAAATAGTTTTTGTAAATTTAAAAAAAAAAAAGAACAAAAAAATTATAGTGTTTGAAAACAAACCAAAGTGGTGTGGTGATCGTTTTTTTTATAAATTTTGGAAATTTTGAGCTATGAACTTTTTGATAGAGAATCCTGAGGTAGTAATTGCCACTATCAATTATGTTTTCCTCAAAAAAAAAAAAAAAAAACAATTAAAATAAAAAAGGAAATTGAATTTTTTTAAAAAAAACCAAAATGTTGGTACTTTTTGTTTATAAATCCACCATTTTGAAGAATGATGCATTTGAATCACAAAAATGGTCACGGAATCGGAAAGAGCACGTTCGAAATTAAAGGATACCTGCCTCTTTTTTTCCCCAAGGTTAACCATATAAAATACACTGACGTAAAAAGTTATAAATCTATGTCACTCTGGACCAAAACGGTTTAAACCGTCAACCTTTTATAATTTCATGATTTATTAAATTTTTTGTTTTTTTGCTGCCAACATTATTGAACATTTAACAGTCGTTTTCTTTCACTCACTTTTTTATAAATAATAATAATATATATATATTTATACCTAATTGTATATTGCTCGTCAACCGTTCTGAAACCAAAGTTGAAATTCTTGTTTTATACTTTTGTTTTTATTTTTATTACCCATAAATATGTTTATTATTTAGCTGTATTTAAAAAAAGTTTTGCTAAATTATTGCATATGTACACATACACACATATATATTTACATATAAATTTGCCATAACAAATTCACTTCGAAGCATACATAGTTAATTGTTCACCTATACAAACATACGTATACATTTAAAAAAAAAAATGAACATTTATAACTAAATCATTAACATTGCATTTGATAATGTTCGTGACACCAATCAAATAAATATATACATATATATAAAAAAAAAACATTTTAGTATGCGTATTTAGTGCAACACACTCACACAGAACAATCACACACACAAACACGTATACACATTCATTTACTCACTCTTATAAGAAGGCATTTTAATACATATAAAAATAATGAAAATAATAATATAAAAACTAAATTATGTTTAAACTATACATTGAATACGAATAAGCAACAATAAAACAAATAAAAACAGTTATTAATTAATATTGAAGAAATAAAAAATAAAAAAAAAAACAAAATACCTTATAAACAAGAACAGTGTTTAGCGTAGATGGAATTCTTTTGTACATACATACATTTAATTATATTAATTATAAACAACAATAATACAAGAACATCAGTAAATAAAAACATAATAAAAATTAGCAGACAAATGTAAGTGTAATAAAATAAATATAAAATAAATATAAATTAATTGATTTAAAATAAAACAATTGTTTCCTTTTCATAATCACTTGCTCATTTCCCTAAAGGGACAATTCTGCAACAAGCACTCGACATTCGTAAACATAAAACACAAAGAACCCAAAAATGAATGGAACGATAAGATTCCATTAGGTAAAAACCTAAGAAAATTCAAAATAATTAGCCTGTGGTTTATTTAATGGAAATCAAAGTGTGATTGTGTGATAGTCAATGCGACGTATAATATAAAAATGCCCTCGAGAGCATTAGCTGCTCAATTGTTGCCGGCTTATTGGCAAAGACCTTTTTTCAATTACGGTATGAATTTTTTTTATGAATTTTACGATATGAAGGATGATTGATAGCAATTTGGGGAAAGAGAAACAAAATCATCTTTATACCATCATCTATCACATAACAGAAATCCATGACTTTTGCTTTGGGACATGTTTCGGGGTGTGGAAATCGGACTTTCATACAAAAATGACATTTTTTCCCATTTTGGCTCAAATTTCGGTACCAAGGATGATAGACCGGTACTTGAGCATAGTTTCATTTGATTGTCCGTATAAAACTACAATTTGGAGCAGAAATCCAGGATGTGAACTTTTCATCTTCTACCTCTTTTGTCGGTTCTTAAAAAAAAAATACTTCGAAATTGCTAATAACGCATTTCATGCAATTTAGCCATACAAAGGACGATTTTTACCATTAAAAGGATAATGTAAATTTTTTTCTGACAGTCTGAAGGTTCAATCTGTCCATTTTCAAGCGAATCGCTTTACAATTTTGACTTAGAGCTTTCTCCTCTCATAACATTTTCATGACTTAACTTTTTCCCTTCTAGGTCATTTTACGGTATGAAGGACGATTGATAGCAATTTGTTGATGAGACTAAGTTGAGTTTTAAATTGCATTCTTTTGTAAAAAATTTATCAAATACCTTTATTTTTTTATTGCGGCGAATTCAGCATTAAATAATTTTTGCGGCGAATTGAGCAAAAAGTTGGGCTGAAGATTTTGGGCTATCTTCACAGAAGTATTTTTTGAGCATTTCCTTGCCTCAATCGACACGAGCCTTTTTTGTTTTTTTTTTTTTTGAGCTGTAAAATTATGTGGTTTAATGCTCATGTAAGATCGAATGTATGCTAATCCCACTAATGACCTGTATGCCACATGCCGGTCTACTTCCTACAGTTCACGCACAGCATCGATGTTTTCTGCCACAACACGCGTTATTGGACGACATTCACAATATTCCGCTGCGAGAGAACGACGACCACGCTAGAACTCATTGAACCAGCGATTTACAGTAGCTGGGTGTGGTGTTTCATCACCAAAAGTCGAACTAAGTTCATCGATGCATTCTTTTGTTGTCAATCCACGTTAAAAATCGTAAAAGTCATCAAGCGAAAATGTTCACGTGTTAATTTAATTTTTTTTGCTAAAATACAATTTTTTTTGCTAAAATACAATTTTTAAATCACTGTAAACAACAAAATCAGCGCACATACAATAAAAATTGTGAGTAAATTTATTCTATAAAATATCAAATTTTCGAATGACACTGTCAAAATTCAACTGTCAATGTTTAGTGCTTCCGAGGCGCAAGCCTTAAAAGGCAGCCCTCGTATAAACCTTATGTTTAAAATTTGGCAAAATCGAATGAAAACCACGTATACTTCCCGTATAGTCTCTTTATATGTGTAAAAATGGTGAAATGGTAATATTCCACAAAAACAAATCTATTAACTTGATATTTTGCAAATAAGCTTTGATTTAAGATGTATGCAATAGCATACAGTGTAAAGTGGATTCCTATGAACGCAATGATATGATTAATGAACCTATGGATTCCTTTACGATTTTCAAGCAAAAACATAAATTGATATGAGAAAAGAGTACGAGTAACGCGATCCGATCTTACAAAAAAAAAGGTCATATTTTTTAAAAAATTCTGAAGCAAGATACTACGAATATAAAAAATTCAAATTTTTGTTGACCCATTTTTTCGAAAAAGCGTGTGTATTAAAAATTCCAGACACCATTGGCTATTATGTCTTTAAATTATGTTTTTAAATTGTTGTACGCTAAAAGAACTTTATTGATCTTACTGTACTAATTCTTAAGTCCAATAAATACAAATACAAAATACAAATACAAATACCATTCGTCCCAATCGTCATGGGAGTTAAGAACTCCAATAGCTCTTCCTCCTTTATCCAGCTGTATCGATTAAAAGAAAGTTATATTTAAAAAGCATAGATTTGAGTTTGAAATGAGTTTATTTTTTAATTTCTGAAATAAATTGCAATATATATTTATATCGAAATATTCATACATTTATACATCTGCATTGTGTGTCTTTAAATTGGTCTGTATATTTTCTTCTTCTAACAGAATATTATTGATTTTCTCTTTTATATGGTTGTATATAATACGATGTTTGTTTTTCTATAATTTCTATTTATATGTAAATTGAAAACTGTAAAGAAAGTAATTTTTGTCTACTCGGCATAAGAATTGATAATTTGATATTTGAAAATTTGTTAGATTTTGCAAAATTTGTCTTAAAACTCACACATCTCACACAATGTGGAATTGCCCAGCATAAAGTAGCTTATAATAAATATTTTCTTTACTTTTAATGATTTGAATTTTGTATCTTTTGTTTTTAATATGAAATCTAATGAGAGTTTTAACGAATATATTATATATAGTATATTTTTACGATATAATGACAAACAGTGAATGACTGAGTTCGTAAATTATTTGAATAGTATTGTTTGATTTTGTTTTTATAGAACTTTATAGATTGCAACTTTTTCATAGTTAGTCAGCGTAAATTATTTTTTTTTTTCAACTACTTCTAACTTTTCATCTTTAAATGGCAACATTTTTATTTTTTATTTTTGTTGTTATGAAACGTAAATGCTATTTACAAATTCTGCTATACTAACAAACTTTTCATAACTTTAACAATTTTGGTTTATTTCTATTTTCATCTTTAGCACTATCTTAATACTGTTTTTCTGTATTTTTGTTAATACTTAACAATTGTTTGAACTTTCTTTAATTACTTCTTTTTTTTATTGTGATCATTTCCAGCTATGTTAAACTCGCTACATACCAGACATTTTTTGTTTTATAATAAGTATTATCGTACCTTTAGGTGGTTTTCAAAATAAAACTTTCTGACTTGCTTATATTTTGACTTATTTACTGAAAAATTGAATATTACTCTTGTGTATATTTAAATTCTATGAAGTTGTACAATAAATTTCGTTTTATTGATGATTTTTTGAAAATTTTATATCTTAAAAAAATACAAATATTGATAAAGTAAATAAAGTGTACATATTATTTATGACATTAAGGATCATTGTAATAAGCGAATAAAATTCAGATTTTATAGGAAATTTTTATTTATCTCTGTAGTGGATGTAAAAAATGAGGGATGATTTCCCTAAGCTTGTGAGACGGATTTTCGGATAAGGTTATTTTTATCAAAATCTCTACTCTTAAATGAACATACATATTTATGATGATCTTATATTGATTTGTGACAATATGACTGTGGTCAAAAGCATAAAAAATTAACTGATATCTCTTTAATAGTGTGCTTCAAAAGCCCTTTTTATGTGTTCCAAAAATGCTTTCAAACTGCTCTTAGGCCGCATTATAATGCGCGCTGAAGTGGGTGCTGACTTGAGCTTGCAGCTGTAAGCGACTTTATTGAGTTGGCAATGATTATAGTGCGCGCTTGTTGCTTGTAGATGAGACCTTTTTTTGGATAGTTGTTATTTCCTCCGTTCATGCGGCATGTAAAAGATTAGTCTTAAATGTCAACATAGTTTATCTAATAAATACAAATGCAAAACGTTATGTCGTCAATCGCGTTTTGCGAAATACAGGTTATCCCAAAAGTCACTATTTGATTTGATTTGCCTGTTACTTCTAGAGCAGTGTTAAACAGCTTTGCCACACAAATACATTCTCATTTTGCCTTAAAATGTGAGCTTTTAAGCTTTCACTGAAAGAAAATTGCGTGTTATTTTGCAAAAAGACTTAAGAAAGTCGACTTGCTAACGCACACAGTTTATATTTCAATTTTATTTATGGAATTCACAAAGGTTCATAAGGTAAAAGCGATATTAAGGTAAAGCCAAACCTAGAAAATCTAATAATAATAAAAGCTAAGAAAAGAGAAATTGATAAAAATTAGAAAAAGTATATAAGAAAAGATACGAGCTAAGAAAAAATAAATGAAGAGAATGGAAACGACTAGGTAAAGACAAGTATAAATTTAATGAGATAAATACAGTCTTCTGATTTCTTTTAATTACTTATTTCAATTAAAAATTATGGATGAATAAGTAAAAGAAAATTATTACAAAGACATACATATGTATTAAAATAAAGTAAAGTATTGAGAAATTAAATTACTGTATTAACAAATTAAATAAAATAAAATTTTATTCAGTGTAAGAAGACGATCTGATAAAACTGAGCGCATGAGCAGACGAGCAGCATAGACATTGATCGACGGAGAATTTCATACTGAAGCTTTCGTCGTGCTGTATATGAGATATATTCGTGCTTTTGCTTTTGTGAATATATTTCGGGGCAAAGTTGTTTAACACTGTTCTAGACTATTCACTTTTTCACATTTTATGTTCAGATCATTGAAGAAAAGCTTATAAAATTGGAAAAAAATAATTACACTCCACAAGAACCGGTACAAAGTCTGTATAAGGAAATTCCGGATTTTGCTTCAACATTTTTAGTGTCGGACGAAACTCATTTTGAGCTGAATGGAACAGTAAATAAACAAAATTGTAGATTCTGGGGAATTGAAGATACAAATCAAGCCCACTCAAGGGTTTTACATCCGAATAAGATCACTCCATGATTTACAGTCAACGACGTACATTACAGACGAATGACTGAACAATTTTGGTACCCGAAATAAATCGATTAGGACTGCAGGATATATGGGTCATTCTTTTACAAACCGGACGGATTTTGAGAAAGAAAAAACTTGACTTCAAATTTGATCAAAATTGTTTTACAGCATCTTTAAACGAATTTAGTTTACACCTGTTTCAGGATTTTGCGGAAATATTTATTTTTTTTTTCAAAAATATTCAGATCAGAATATTTGACAATTTGCTGGATTTTCTCCGATTCTTTTATAAATAAACTGGTAATTTCAGCTCTTGAAAAGACTTTGACCGAAATCCTTATGATCAAATTGTGTTGTGCGTGTTATTAAATGTTTGAACACAATTGATCGAGAACTGGACCCACTAGTTTTATGCCGACTCCGAACGTCTAATATGCATGTTCTCAAGAAGCTTTACACGACATTATTTACTCTCTGAGGTTTGCCATTGTCTGCAGAGAGATAACGGCCGAACAGAAAAATTAATTCGATTGAAACAACTTTCTGTGTCAGATGGAAATGAACCAGAGTTCTCTGGCGTATGGGTCACGCACTCTACCCACTGCGCCACTTCTTTTATAATTAAAATTAATTATCTGATCTGATTGATCTAATGTTTTTTATTTTACACTCTGTTGCGATGGCTTATGGATTGTATTTAAAAAAATTCTTGTATCAAAAAAGTAAGAAATAATAACAATTTAATTTTTTAATGTATTTTTACATACCGTTAACCAAACTAAAATTAATTTTAATTAATACCATTCTGTTCATTTTTCTATTGTCTACAAGATTTACGAAAAAATGGTTACTCTCTTAGATAAGTAAATATTAAATATTTACTACTGAAAGTCAATCCGTAAGCTAACGCAACAGAGTGAAAAATAAAAAGAATCATATCAATCGGATCAGAACAAGTGAAGATAATTAATTTTAATTATACGAGTATCGGGGAAAATCCAGTGAATTATCAAAAATTAACATTTACCAAAAAAAAAAAAATTTGTGAACAAAATTCTGTAATAGGTTTCAATTATTTTTATGTATGTTAATTGTAAAAAAATTTTCAGCAGATTCTTAAATGTCAAATCAAATAAGGTGTGCTATTTGTAAAATAATGACCCATATGGTTTCAACAGAACTGTACTGCGACCTCTACTGCTCAATAAACAATGGATGTAATGCGGCAGCGTTTATCACATGGCCAATGCAATAAAAAGAGATCAAATTAGCCAGCGTATAAAGTGCGCCCATTTGATAGACATCATTTTCAAAACTTAATGAAAAAAAAGAATAAAGTTTTTATATGTTGTTAATATTTTTTATATTGGTGAATCCAGAAAACACCCCTGGGCTTATAACCCAAACAAATCAGATAGTTACTTTTGGGATAGCACCGAAAACCTTCCTAAAAAAATCCAGCACGACAACATAAACAAAAAAAAACTAAAGAAAAATTCAAAACTGTCTAAGCAAGCGAGATAAAATGAAAGTCGCCGAAAACCATCTAACATGCGACTTTAAGCTTCAAATAAGCCTGCACTACAAATACTTTGAGCTTTTTCCATAAGAATATACATGATGCTTTTATCAGCGCAGCTTGCCATCTTCAGCTTCAGCGTGCACTAAAAACACGGTAAGAAATATTTTCATGAAATTTCGCTCCGACGCTGTCAATTGCTCGTCTTACAAAAGCTTTCAGTCAGATTCAATATATCGAGTACATTATTTATTAAAGATATATTTTACTTAATGACAAAATTGATTCACCCGAACTCTTATCTCTTATCCCACATAATGCCTGTGCATTTTTCATCAAAGTTCATAGAACAAACTATGGTCTTAGCGGTCCTATCTTCAATAAATAAATAACGCTAATAAAGCTTCTTGAGGACATACTCATTATCTGTTTGTAGTCGTCATAAAAACAGTAGGTCCAGTTTTCGGTCATTTGTGTACAAAACAATTAATAACACCCACAAATCAATTTGACCATAATAATCTGGTCCAAAAACATTTAAAGGTGTTAAATGCCCAAATCTTTTGTTTTTTTCTGAGCTTATTAAGAGATCTTTATAAGGTAAAATTTAATGATTTATCAACGACTTGATTTTTAAAAAATTTTCAGAAAGTTATGAAAAATTCTTTGACCTACGAAACTAAACAGTATTGTTTCTCCCTAAAATTATCCTAGGGAGGAGGGACATAACCACTCAAAATATTTAAAGCAGTGGGACCCAAAAAATTTTAAGCGCGGGCCAATGCTTAAAAAACAAAAAAAAAAACACAAAATGTTGCTCATCGTTGCGTTTGGCAAAACATCAAACAAAACAAAAAACAATTAAAATGCAATAAAAGCACATGTCATGAATAATTACTCGACATATAAGTAACGGGACAATCAGCTTCAGCATCGACATCATCGAGTGTGCATTTTTTATTTTGGGATTGCATGCATTTGTTTTTGTAAAGTTCGCTGGAAAATGTGCTGAACACTGAACGAGTGCGGTTTGTGTTGTTGTTTTTTGCAGGCGTTCTTTGATTTTGCTCATCGCAAAGACAAAATAAAGATAGAACAAATTTGTATGAAGGGCCACGCGGGCCATACGGGCCACTACGTGGGCATGTTTGATTTAAAGGGATGAAACTTTGGAACAGATGGTAATTTCTGTTCTCAAATTCGAAGAACCAAACTTTTCTTCATTTTATCTACAAGTTTGTAGACAATTTATCTTACAACTTGCAGCTATAAACTTCTGTTAAAATATCCACCTTAATTATTATGATTTCTAAAAACATTAAAAAATAAATAACTGGCCATTTCAGCCCTTGAAAGGACTTTGACCTAGCTTCTTATGATCAATTGTGTTGTGCGTGTTATTAAGTATGTACACAATTGACCGAGAACCGGACCTACAGGTTTAACGACGACTCCGAACGGCGATGAACGTAATGTTCTCGTTCTCAAGAAGCTTTACATGGCATTTTGAATACTCTCTGAGGTTTGCCATTGTCTGCAGAGAGGTGGCGGCCGTACAGAAAAATTGTTTTTAATTTAAATAATTTTCTGTCGCTGCTGGGGTTCGAACCTGGGTCTCCAGGTTCGTTGACTAGCGGCCACGCACTTTAACCATAACTTTTCTAAAAACATAACATTATTAAATTTTAATGATTTTCACCAGTAGCTAAAGTAATTTTTAAGCATCGACAACAAAGATTTTCATAATTTTATTATAAAAGGAAGTATATCACATCATACATCATACATCAAAAACAATAGAAGTAAAAAACACCTATTAACCATTATCAATTGATATTATTTTTTTCAGTGAAAATTATTTCTGAAATGTATACAGTTATTTCCGTACTTTTAAATAGAGCTTAACTCAAAAGGAAAGTATTTGAAATTGAATGCTCTGAAAACTTTCTTGTGGATTTTAATAGGTTACGGTTTGATTTTATGACATATGATGCTCTACAATCATAAGATTATGAAAAATTCTTTATTGAAACTAGTGTTCCATAGTTCCATAGTTACTAGTTCCATATTAACACAAATCATTCGTGAGTAATGTTAATTTGTTAACTTATGATGTGTTTTGTTTGATTAGGAAGAATTGATTAGGTGCCTTTTAAATTTTTATTGAATTATTTAATAGACACATGGAGATTATGTAAGAAATACAATTCTTTTCAAAACTCCCAAAGGACCAGCTGTCAAATAATACGCTTTTGCAACCCTACTTCTCATGTTGATGCACCCTTTATGAGCTAACCCAGTTTAATGTATGTTCTATGGATCAATGGACTAACGGAAACCATTGAGAATTTTGCAATGTTTTTTATTGCACTATAAAAATAATAAGAATATTTTTTATATGTATTTTAAAATCTTGAAGTAAAACGAATCATTGTGCATTTAAAAATGTTGAGTTATTTGTTTTGTTTTAAGTAAAAATTCTTGTTAAGTTGATCATATTGTTCATATTTAAATTGAAAAATTTACACTGAATAGAGCTGAATAATAGTGCATTATTGTAGTGTGGTGAATACTGAATAATTATGCAATTATATACCATATACATATATAAATATTTCTTTTTATAATTCTTTTCTTCGATATACATACAAGTGTGATTGTAACAGATTTAAAACAGATTTTATAAATTACAATAAATTTTAGAGATTGCGAATTCAATGTGTTAAGACCAACCACAACACTTTGCATTATCTTTAAAATAAAAAAAAATCTTCGTATATAGTCTTTTTTTTTTCTTGACACTTACATGACTACCAAGTAAATAAATTCAACATTTGGCAAATTTAACTAGCTCGTTTGTCAGTTTTTTTTTTTCTAGAAATATGTAAATATTGGTATAATTGTTCTATATCTTTATATTGCACTTCAACCCATTAAGTCCGGGAAGAGCACAATTTTAATATGATGTTTGAGACTTATTTTCTGCTATTAAAAATTGGAATAAAAAATTCCAAACATACCTATTCTACTATTTTTAGGGTCGCTCTTTCGATTGGTGCAGTCGGATTTGCAAAATAATGACTTTTGGAACCAATATGGCGCATTTTAATTAAAAAAATAACGAAATTTTTTGCGTTTTTCTTTTTTGTGAATCTTTTTCTCATAAATAAAGTTACTGAATCGGTGCCAACCTAAAACCAAAAGTGCACAAAATATCTAAAGTATAACTATGAATATTTTTTTTTTTTGTTTGAATCAACCTAACCTCTTTAATATATCAATACGTAAAAAATTAACGTTATTTGGTAAATTATGAGTATTATTAATAAAATTTACATCTCTAATAATATAATTGTCCCAAAAATATATAAAGAAGGGGTTTTTGAGATCGCTGATCACGAATTTGAGGTAAGATTTTCAAAATTTAAGATGGCGGATTCAATATGGCCGACCGAATTTCATAAAATCTTCAAAATTACAAGAAAATGTGTATAAGGGAGTTTTTGAGGCCGTTGATCACGAATTCGAAGTTAGATTTTCAAAATTTAAGATCGTGGATCTGATTAAATTTCATGAAATGTCTGAAACCAATGCGATAATGTTTATTATACGGGGTGTTTACGATAAAAAATTGGTTGTTTCCGTCCGTTAGCCGTTTTATAAACGCTTACTAACTGGAACCTTGTAAAACCTTTATATTTTTATAATTCAAACGAAGTTATCTAGCATTTGTAAATTAAGTCTAATATTTTATATTGAAATATTCGTAATTTTAGATACTTAAAAAATCCGAAATCCTAAGGAAAAATAAATAAAAAAAAAAAAAAAATTTAAAAAAAACAAATAAAAAATAAATAAAAAAACAAAATAAAATAAAAACATAAAAAGAAATTAAATAAAAAAAAAATTAAAAATACTCTTGGCGTCCACCTCCACCTGGTTTGAGTTGGGAAACATTTATACAACGACTAACGGACGGAAACAATCAAACATCGTAAACACCCCGTATAATAAACATTATCACATTAGTTTCAGTCATTTCATGAAATTTAATCGGCTACAGATCGACCATCTTGAATTTTGAAAATCTAACTTCGAATTCGTGATCAACGGCCTCAAAAACTCCCTTATACACATTTTCTTGTAATTTTGAAGATTTTATGAAATTTGGTTGGCCATATTGAATCCGCCATCTTAAATTTTGAAAATCTTACCTCAAATTCGTGATCAGCGATCTCAAAAACCCCTTCTTTATATACTTTTGGGACAATTATATTATTAGAGATGTAAATTTTATTAATTATACTCATAATTTACCAAATAACGTTAATTTTTTACGTATTGATATATTGAAGAGGTTAGGTTGATTCAAACAAAAAAAAAATATTCATAGTTATACTTTAGATATTTTGTGCACTTTTGGTTTTAGTTTGGCACCGATACAGTGACTTTATTTATGAGAAAAAGATTCACAAAAAAGAAAAACGCAAAAAATGTCGTTATTTTTTTAATTAAAATGCGCCATATTGGTTCCAAAAGTCATTATTTTGCAAATCCGACTGCACCAATCGAAAGAGCGACCCCAAAAATAGTAGAATAGGTATGTTTGGGATTTTTTATTCCAATTTTTAATAGCAGAAAATAAGTATCAAACATCATATTGTGCTCTTCCCGGACTTAATGGGTTAATGAAGTAAATTATTGACTATTGATGTAAATGTAAGATTGTGTTAGTACGTCAAAAATCCTTTAACAATCATGTGGCGCCCTCTAGTACTTGTAATACACTTCTACATGCCTTTAACATTAGTTTAACAAAACTATGAATTCTTTTTCTATTTTTCTATTTTATAGAATAGACTGCTAGTGTGAGTTTGTGAGTGTTTATAATAGTTCATAGTGTTGGTTGGTTTGTATGCATGTATCTCGGAGTACTTAAGCTGAGGCCTCGTGTTGGCTGGAGCTTGCAGCAGCAGATATTGCAGATAAAGCAGCTGCAGCTGCTGTCGCTGCTTGTTGTTGTACCTTCGGCTCGGTGTTCTTCATGAAGAAAGTGATCAAATCGATGGGCAAGGGGAACACAATCGTTGAATTCTTCTCCGCCGAAATGGTGTTTAGGGTCTGAAAGAAGCAGAGTTGCAATTTTAGAGAAATTCTGTAAATATTTTATAGAAAACTATGCCAAATTTGAAAAATTTGGAGAAGTGTAAATTAACCCTTTCAGTCACAGACGCCACTATAGTAGCGCCCTTTTTTATTCTTTGTTTTCGACATTTTTTTCTATATTTCAAGAAAATATAATATTGTTGTTTTTATATTACTTATTTCGTACTTTAAAAGAACCTAGTTCTTATTGTACTTTTTATTGCTATAAATAAAAAAAAAAAAAAACAAAAATTCTGGTATATTTGCATTTTCAGTTATAAAATATTCGAGCTTTGTATATATTTTGATTTTTTTTGTTATTTCATAATTGTTTTAAATAAACATATGCAAAAACGTAATTGACATACTTCTCATTCGTTATCGGGAAATTTAGTAAAAAATCTGCCTCATCAAAGGCTGGGGATTTGATTATTTTTGGATGTACAATAGGGCGTATCGAAAAATTTAGATCGTATTCTAAGAGGTCTCAAAAGTTGCATTGGGTTGTCAAGATCACTCAAAAATATATAATAAGCCTATACTTACTTTTACTTTAGGACATTCCTAGTTTATTTTATAAAATTCAAAGCATTACTATTTTCCTCAAAAAACAACTTTTTCCTTGCGGGACAGGAAGACATCCTTTTTTTTCCTAAAATTTTTTTTTGGGGATCTTGACAACGCAATGCAACTTTTGAGACCTCTTAGAATGTGAAATTCGAAAAAAAATTGTTATTCGATACGCCCTAATGTACAATCAACCAATCATTAAGGGTACCCCTTTGACTTGTATTGTAAGTGATACAATAAAATACCAGATCCATTATGGAATTCGTTGAGATCCCAAGTATTGACGAAAGTGAAGACAGTGAATATGTCGAAGTCGAAGATATCGATGAACGTCACAATGAATCAATTGAACGAGCAGTCAAAAGCAGCCCTATCAAAAAGTCCTAGACAGTGAAATGAAAAGAGGAGGGTGTTTCGAATTTCGGAATTTTTCAAATATGGTATCTAATTTGGAATCAGCTACCCTGAAAAACCCCTAGTAGCAAAGTTCAGGGCGTTCAGTCTAGTTTGCATTGTTTACCGAAGGGCGCATGCGCAGTAACGGGTACCCATCTTTGAATTTTATAAATATGATGGCTTATTTGGAATCAGCGACCCTGAAAATTTCCGAGTAGTAATTAGTTAATTAGCAGCAATTAGTGAAGCATAAATGGTTTTCCGACGACAGATCAGAAAAAATAATTTCAATCAAAAAATTTTCTGTGTCTGACGGAGGATTCGAACCTACACTAAGGGAAATAACGCATATTAGCATTATCCACGCCTGAGTATAAATTTTATTCAAATATTTACGTGGATAAATCAAATGTTTTCCTTACAATTCGTTTTTTTCCCGTATTTGAATTTTATTTATACCACACACGTACACACATATTTCATACAAGCAAGCAGCAACAGCATCGCACACTTACACACATACTCCGACAAGCAGCAACAGCATCGCACTCTGTTCCTGAGTTTATTTCTTGCATTTACAGTTCTTATAGTTCTCATTTAGTTATTGTTACAAGAGCAATATATTATGCATGTTTGGCAAAGAAGTTAAATTATGTAGGGTGGAGTGACAACTCGGTAAGAATATCTTGTACCGGTTGTCATTTACCTGCATAATTTGCTTCTGCCTAAACAAGTTTTGTACATTACTTTTTCGTTCTGTAATTTATACTATGTTTGACAGTTGGTGCAATATTAGTGCACCAACTGTCAAAAATAGTATAAATTAGAGAACGAAAAAAGTGAAGCGATAATAAATTATGCAGGCAATGGCATTTGATGAACGCAATATGAAGAAAATAATACCATTAATAACATATGCAATTTAAATATGTTTTTTTTTAATTTCAATATTTTTATTCAAATTTTCTTTAAATGCGATAGATTATTTTCAAATAGTAAATATTTGAAAGATATTTTAAAAAAATTCGTGCATAATTTTAATATATTTTTTTTTAATTCTGTTTAAATATTAAAATATTTAATTTAATTAAAAAAGTATTCAAATAAATTTTAAATATTTACGTAGTCGATTTATTCAAATGCGTTATTGGTGCAAAAATGACTCGCTTTTTGGATAAATTAAAAAAGTTTTTGGATAAATTTAATATTTTTTTCCCTTAGTGTAGCAGCTCGATAATTTGCACCGAGTGGTTCACGCACTTTAACACACTCGGCCACGGCCACAAAATAATTTGAAGAAATAATAATGGATACTTTCTTCACAGAAGTTTGTGAACCTTCACATAAGCTTTTAATTTTATGCGATTAAGAAAATTGAGGTTCTGAGGATCTGGAAGAAAACACTCAAATTTGTAATTACTACTCGAAGGTGACTTCAGAGAACAATACATTCTGATAACAAAACATGCTCTTTACAACGGCGTATTGAACTTTATGATCCTTTACCAAATATCGAAGCTATGACAAAAGGACCGCTTGGATGTTTTTTGAGACCATTTTAAACAAATTTTTATTAAAAGCCAAACACAGAATCCTCAAAAAGTTCGTCATATAATATATATATGGGGCGTTCTTTCTCAAAACATTTCTGATATTTTTGAATTTTGCAAAAAATGGCCAAACTCAAATATCTATTAATGTCAAAATGTTTTTTTTTCAATTTGTACTTATATTTTGACAAATTCTAAGCACTTTTTGTTTTATAAAATTTTCCCTAAAGTGTCTTATTTTTATACCCCCACGTTTAAAAAACGTAAATGGGGGTATATTAATTTTGTCACTCCGTTTGTAACGCCCATAAGGATGCGTGGCAGGTATAGAAAAGTATATATATTATTGATCAGCATCACCACCCGAGTCGATTTAGCCATGTCCGTCTGTGATCACGATTACAGCCGTAATTTTAAAGCTATCATCACGAAATTTAATATTTAAGCTTTTATCTAAAGGTCAAGTTTGAAAATGAGCCAAATCGGATGAAAACCACGCCTACCTCCCATACAAAGTGACTTTATCAAAACGGTAAAATATCTTAGAATTCCACAAAAATTAATATATGGTCTTAAAATTTTGCATATAAAGTTTTGATATTTGAAATACACTCTGAGTATGAATTTCAACCAAATCGGATGAAAACCACGCCTACCTCTCATAGAAAGTGACTTTATCAAAAAGGTAAAATCTCTTTAAATCCCACAAAAAATAATATATGGACTTGAAATTTTGCATATGAACTTTGATATATAATATGTACTATGTGTATGAAATTCAACCAAATCGAGTGAAAACCACACCCACCTCCCATACAAAGTGATATGTCAAAAAACAAAAGCGAATATTTTCTGTTAAAAATATGACGAAAATGTTTTTACAAATAAACATTTTATTGGCTGCTTAAGACTTTGAATATACTTCGGTTCGGACGTGGGGATATTTTAACTTCGGCCCAGTCGAAGATCATTTCTTACTAGTTTAATAACAAATCGACAGTTGGCATAAGACTGCAGTTCGTTTATTTAGCTTCGGCTTCACATGCATAAGGGCACTAATACTGACACGTAGCCCCGTGTTGACGGTCACTGATTTAAACTCAAGCACCACTACGACAGTAACGAAAAGCTTTCAAAACATACAATGCTTGCTTTGTTGACTTTGATTCGTACAGAAGCAAATTTTTATTTGAAAACAAATATATAATATATATAATTAAAATATATAACAAATATATAAAATACACCACACCAAAGTACTACTGTACAGTAGTGAAGTGTTATAAATAGAAGGTTTTCTGCAGCCATTTAAAAGATGGTAAGTATGTAAGAAATAGCCTCCAAAATCAAATCATTAATATTCATATCGTTTTAACCCATCCGGTTGCAATGATTATGAATTGAAATAATTTTTCTAAAAATATCTATAATTTTGAAGATATGTTTCAGTTTTAAGCATCAAACTCGTTCATATGTAGTTAATTAGGTTACTACATATGTTTCGGGAATAAATATTTAGACCGAATTTTTTTCCTTATAGTTTTTCGAAATATTCTCCTTAATAATTAATACATTTTTTCATGTATTCGAACCATAGCATTAATCCAATTTCGATAGAGACTTCTCCAAAACATAGTTTTTGAACCCATCAATGGCTTCTTCTGGCGTCAAAAATCGTTGTCTACATAGATTGTTCTTGATGTTCGGGAACAACAAGAAGCCATTGGGTGCCAAATCAGGACCGTTCTGTACTGGGTCAGGCGGATGACATATAAATTCGATCTTTTGAGTCCTCAAAAATGCCTCAAGCTCTCATTCTCGTTTTTTTAAAGGCCTTGTCATTTCACCTTTATCAATAATGGCGAATTGATAAACATTATTTTAAAAAATTTCTAAGCTTGAAGGAATTGTTAATATTTTTTATTAAAATTTAAAAACTTCTAATAAATTGCTGTAATAGTTCGGCAAACATTAACTGCCATAACAACAAGTTTAGTTGCCCATTGAATAAACCGGTAAAATACTTTTGATATATTTACACACCTGCAAATAACGCAATTGCAAAGCAGCCGGTGAATCGCCAATTACTTCAGATGCATCGCGTAGAGCACGTGATGCCTTGTGTTCGCCCTCAGCGGCAATGACTTTAGCGCGTGCCTCACGTGCCGCCTCTGCTTCAGCGGCCATGGCACGCTGCAGCTGCACTGGCAAACGAACATCCTTGCTGTATGATGAAAAAAAAAAAAAAATTAAAGCAATGCACAAAGAATTTTACAAGAAATTAAAAAATATTAAGAATTAGATCGTTAAGAAATAAACTAGAAATATATTATATCATCATGGAAGTAAAATCTGTTAATGTAGAAATAATGTTTATTTAAAGATATTCTTATCTGCCTAATCACCACTACTCAAGCTTTAAGCTTCAAGTTAAGCTCTTGAATTTTTTTATCTACTCATGTAAGTAACTACAACAACTTGACACTGACTCGAGTGTAACATAAATATGAAAAAATCTATTTAATAAACAAGAGAATAAACAACAACAAAAACAACAACAAAAACAACAACATGAAACGGATTCAACGGAACCACAGAAGCCAAAACGACCCCAACAACCAGCTGGAACAATAAACTTTATGTGTGCATGGCAAATATAACCACATTAAGGATGGACAGTTTTGCTTGTGTTTCGTTAAATTCATTGCAAAAATCAGACCGGGTCAGTTGTTGTGTGGGTTTGACTATTGATTCCTTATTTAATAACCTATCAACTGGGTGAGCATCATTTGCGTTAAAGTGGTTATTAAGTTAATTTATGTTGATATCACTAGAAGCTACTAACATGCTACATAAATAAAACAATTTTATATCAGCTGATATAAAGGATGTTTTTAAGAGGATTGAATGTGTGTCAGTTAACAATTATATTAGGGGAAAATACTAAAAGCTTCCTTAACGACTTAAAAGCTTGAGTTGAGTTGTAGTGATTTTAGCCATTTATATGAGCAAAACAACAATTTTGTTGTTGTCAAAAAAGTAAACCATAAAAACAATAACAACTGTCAATAACATAAAGACAACTTTGACGATAAAAAAAAAAAATAAAAACAAACAACATTGCACAAATGTGCTTCACTTACATTTCTACACGTTCCACTTTAATGCCCCAAGCATCGGTGGCCTCATCGAGTTGGACCTGGTTGGTTGGTTGGTTGGTTGGTTGATTTCCCACATGAAATAGTAAAGGAGAAAAACAAATTTACAAATAACTCAATTTTATGCTTTACGAAGGAAGCGGAGGAAATGCATAAAAGTAGCCAAAGGATATGCGAACCGGAGATACATACGAAAAAAAAAACAACGTTTCCTTGGCGCGGAAACAAGCATGTTTTACATATCGAATTATGTGTTTGTCGACGCTGGTAAAAGGGTATCAGATGACAAGTTGTGAGCCTTTTTTCCGTCACTGCTCTGACCCTTTCTTTGAACTTGATTTTTGAATTTATTTTGCTCTCAAGGACTAACCTCTGTTGGTTTAATATTTGCATGTTTGCGCTGTGACAGCTATAAGAAACGCATAAATAAAGGTGACAAATTGTTTTTTTTTATATAAAAAATACCGTAAGCCATTGGGTAGCAATTGGGTTGGCCTAAATCTAAACCACACACTTGATGCTATTTTATAATTCCATAAATGTTTAGAAGAATACGCGTTGTGAATATTTATTTGTGTGTAGCTGTCAGGGATGCCAAGGAATAAACAAATAAAAATCAGCATAAAATATTTAACGATTTTTTTTTTCTACTCCATCTTCAGCCAAGATTTACAGATGTTACAGCTATTCAATCAACTTTGCCTTGGTTCGCAAATGGAATGATGCATAAAAGGACGAGCATCAATTGGAAAATTGAGATGATTTTCTTATGGAACGAAATAAATTATGTACCCACCGAACCAAAGCAAGCCCAGTGAACCAAAAGTGTCTGTTTTGAATTATCTATGAACCTTTTTGGGCGCAAAAAAAATTTTGTTTTCTACACTCACAAACAAATAATTTTAAGAACATTCGCCGGACTGAAATGTCTATGAGAACAATTTTTTTTTCGCTTAAGACTGAAAAATTGTTCGTAAAAGTATCATAAATGATTAATTTTAGATTCATAAATGATCATAAATGATTAATTTTAGATTGATGAATGACCATAAATGATTCATAAATGATTCATTCGCGAATTTATTTTTTAACAAAAAACGAAAATATTAACCAACTTTCATTTGCTGATAAAGTTGTTGTTTTTGCTTTTTATTGATTTTGAAAATCTCCGAGGCAACCTTATTAATTAACTATGGTTGTATCCTTGAATGAAGAAATAATTTTTCGCAAAAAAAAAAAACAAAAAAAAGAAACAAAATTTTGTTGGAATTTTCTTGCGTTGCCAATAAAAATGTATTTTACATTTTACGTCTTTCTTTTTTTTTTTTTTTTGTTTTGCAAATGGGTTCGCTAATGATATAATTTTTGATTCATTTGAAAACTTATCAAAAAACTTGAAAAAAAAATATTTTTATGAACAATTAGCGAACAATAATGTTTTCATCTTTTTATCTTGTCTAACTTTTTGATCTCTTTAAAAAAAAAAAATGTAGTCATTTATGATTAAATTGCAAACTCACTTGTATACATTAAACTATCATTTATGACTCATTTGTGAATGAAAAAGACAAAAATTGTTAACTAATTATTTTTTTGCCTACCAAAATTAATGAAAAATGTATGATTTATGATTACCTTACGAACTTGTATGATCAAAAGAAGTTTTTTTCGCTATTCGAAAATAAATCTCTTACGAACCCGGACGTTGAGCAGTTCTAATGAAAAGACTTTGAGAGTCTTCGAGAGAAAATACTGCTTAAGCTCTTCGCTCCAATCAGCGTCAATGGCGAGTACTAAATTCGATGGGACGAACCATAAGCTGTATAGGCCGAAACACATAGGAGGCATGCATGCTTCAAGCATCTGAAATTTTTGATTAAAAGTATGCACGCCTATGTTGCCAGAAAAGCACGATAAATAGTACTTATTGTATTTTTCAACGATTGTGGGATGTGGTAATTCCCATGGTATTTTGTCGTAAAAATCTCTCACGTGGGAAAAAATACCACATGTGCGGTATTTACAAGTGGCAAAAAAATACCTCAAAATACCACAAAATACCTCAAATTACCACAAAATACCACAATACCTCAAAATACCTCAAAAGAAAATTTGAGGGATTTTGTGGTATTTTGTGATAATTCGAGTTATTTTGTGGTATTTTGAAGTCTTTTGTGGTATTTTGAGGTACACATTTAATTCTCACAAATTATCACACTCGCAATATACCTCAAAATACCACAAAATACCTCAAATTACCACATAATCCCTCAATACCTCAAATTACCACAAAATACCACAATACCTCAAAATACCCCAAAAGAAAATTTGAGGGATTTTGTGGTATTTTGTGATAATTCGAGGTATTTTGTGGTATTTTGAGGTATTTCGTGGTATTTTGAGGCACACATTTAATTCTCACAAATTATCACACTCGCAATATACCTCAAAATACCACAAAATACCTCAAATTACCACAAAATCCCTCAATACCTCAAATTATCACAAAATACAAAATACCACAATACCTCAAAATACCTCAAAAGAAAATTTGAGGGATTTTGTGGTATTTTGTGGTAATTTGAGGTATTGAGGGATTTTGTGGTAATTTGAGGTATTTTGTGGTATTTTGAGGTATTTTTGCGAGTGTGATCATTTGTGAGAATTAAGTGTGAGAAAAAGAGAATTTTGGTGGTAATTTCATTTGGCGACACTGATGCGCGCACGCATGATGCTTGCAGCATATCTGAAGTTGGCGAACTTTTAACTTTTTGCAGGTATCAAAGCATTGACACAAGGTTGCCAGTTATGTGGGAAAAATCCCATTCGTGGTAATTTTTAATTGCCCTTGGGATTTTTTTTTTTTTGTTGGGAATTCCCATGGTATTTTTTAATTCAGCGTGATATTTTTTAATTAGCGTGGGAATTCAGTGTGGTATTTTTTAATTGACGTGGGATTTGGGAATTTTGTTTTTAAAATAATTGTTTTCACATTTATTACGCGAAAACTTCATATGAAATCATTGCCATTATACGCATCAAACGCTCTGTTTACACAACGATTTTATGTTGTAAGTTACGTATGTAAAATCCCTTAAATTTCTGTTGCAATTTCATGTATTTTCACTACTTTTCCTTTATCACATATGCGATGCATGCTTTCTATGTGTTTTAACCAAGCATGCTTCACAGGCATGATGCGTGCTTGAGGCATGCATGATTTTTATGTGTTTTGGCCTTATTAGTTCAACATGAGTCCAGACATTGACATAAATAAACGCATGAAAATCGAGCTGATCCGCAGGCTCGGTGATGTTGTGCGGATAAAAAACAGCGCATCAGGGAAACAATATTCAATTCAGTACTCGGTGATGGTCACCCGCATATCCGTTGGAAGGAACAAGTGTTGGACAACCTGACTACACCTGGTGTTTATTACTAGCATAGCATTGTAAACTCGCTGACGAACAAATATTTAGTTTGGGAGACATTTCAGCCGATGAATGATTTTAAAACGATGGTTTTGAAGTTCGTGAGTAAAATTTCAAACTGAAAAGGTTCCTAAACCATTACGTAAAGACACTATTGTTTGACTGGGTATATTTTTTCATGATAATAATGATGGCCGGTTGTAGGACAAGTGTGCTTTCGAATTTTTTTTTTTGTTTTTTTATGTTCGTGAGTCAAAATTTCATTCCGATAAAGTTCCTTAACGAATTCATAAAGATACTTTAGTTTGACTGGGTACAATTTTTTTATTTTTTTTTTTAATTTATGATGGCCGATTGTATGACAACTGCGCCTTCGAACTTTTTTATTTCTTTTTTTTTAAGTTCGTGAGTCAAAATTTTAATCTGAAAAGGTTCCTAAACGAATACATAAAGATACTTTTTTGTTTTACTGGATATATTTTTTCATGATAATTATGATTTTTTTTTTTAATATGTATACCATTGAAATTGCTTATTTAAAACTCACCTGCATGGTTCCCGAAATGGTCATTCGCTCGCTAAGTATCTCGTGCAAATGCCGAGTCCCCATTGTGTTTCGTAGAGTAGTCTGAGCCAAAAGTCTTGTGGAATGGTGTGCATTTTCCACGTTCGCTATAGATACGGTTGCATTCGAAACGCGATAATAAACCACAGCGTCAACCGACACTGTGACGCTATCCTTTGTCAGGACCTGCAAATTGCAGTTGGTATTTTTTTTTTGTTTTTGATTGTATCTTTTTATCTTTGTAATTTTCTTGGCTTTGTTCTCGTTTTCATTTATGATACTTAAATACAACATTTTATTGTATGTGTACGTGCATGTGTGTGTGTGTTTGTGTAGATTTGTGTTTGTGTGTGTGTGTAACAGTGCATATTTATATATATTTGTGTTTTCTCTTAAATGCACTCAACATTTTTGTGGATTCGCAACGACAAGAGCGTCGTGCAGTTTGTTGTAACAAAGAAAAAACAAAAAAAAAACAAAAAGAATAAGTAGCGAAAGTTGCTTAAGTTGCAGCATGTGTGTTGACTTATGGCTTAAGCGAGTTTTAAGGTCGACAGTCAACACTTACCACTACAACCAGCAACAATAACTACGCCAACAAACGAGAACAACGACAACACTTACACTAATTGCAGTTATAGTTATGGTGGTAGTAGTAGCAGAAAATTAGTATAATAGTGGAATTAGCTAGTGGGCGGAGCAAAAGCCGCCATTTGTTTTTTTTATATATATTTATTTATTTGTGTTTTTTTTTTTTTTTTTTTTTTTGTGTAAACGCCACTGAGTTAAAAATTGTGGCAATTAAATGATAAAATTACAATGTTGACACACAAGAAAATTTCTTTAGAAGTACGTGTTAGTGTGTGCAAAAAAAATGGTTTTCTCCGAAGCATACAGGGTGATTTCGTAAAACTGCGCTATAGCGATACGTGGTGAAAACTTAGACGTTTTGAAGTTACAGCGTTTTATTCTTGTTTCAATTTTAATGTGTTTGTTTATTTTTTTTTTTAAACACTTCAAATTTAAAAATAAAATTTAACAACGAAAGCCTAGTCTAGAAAAGAAATTCTATACAAAGTAATATATAATTTCTTGTAAAGGAAATCTAACGAAAATTCATAGATAATCTTTTAATTGACATGAACTAAATCATTTAGTTCTATTAAGGCTTTGTTATGATGGCAGATAGATCCCAAGTTTTTCAATGTACATAAGTTTTATTGTAATAAAATAACTTCTCTAGCTTAGTTTATAGCTGAAGTCATTTTTCATCTAAAACTGAAAGGACATTTTTTAATTTTTGGAATATGTTAAGGAAATAAACATCTTCTCAATTGCTAGAGATATATCATGATTTAAAAATATTCAATGTTTTTTTTTTCAATTCTAACTGCCATTTTATCAGAATAAAATTAATTTAACAAGAGATTGTTGAATTATTTTATTAAATTTCATTAACAAGAAATATTTTGAAAAAATTAAAGAAATTAAATTTTATTTTTCCAATCGAAAAATGGTTTCAATGACTTATAAACGGCATCCGCGGAGTGGTGTATTTTTATTTTATTAAAATCATCAGCGAGTGATGATACCTTTGCAAAATAAGTCAAGTTTGAACATCTATAGTAGGTTGTCCCAAATGAAAATTTTTTCGTATTTCATAGTTGCTTAGCCTTTGTTTGAAAGCTTATAGGGTAAAGTATTTTTGAGATTTTTTTTCAGATTTTTTGGAAGAGGTTTAGAATCACTTAAAATCACTTTTTTCGGAGATTTTTAGAATTTCAAATCCATTACAGACATTTTCTATGTCTGTGAGTCATCATTTTGAAAGACAAATATCCAAACTTTACTATAATGTACATAAATACTTAAAAAAAGAAGTGTTGGCAATTTTTTTGGACATTTTGGTGTGTTGTAATTTATTTTTTCGTGAAATTTGCAATAATTTTTTAAAAACGCTTCATAATTCTTAAAAATGTTATCAAAATGGAAAATAAGTAACGATGCACTTTGAACTGTGGTAATATTTTAAACAATTTTTAAAAAAAAATCTTGATTTAACTCTTGCCGTTATGAAGATATAGCCTTTAAAGTATTGTAACCGTTGGTTGAATCGTTGGTTTGTGAATTGATTATGAAATTGGTAATAATATGCAACGTGTAAACCTGCCCTTTCAAACAGCTGGAAGAAAGCATGCAAGGTGTTAATCTACTCTAATAATCAGGTGGTCGAGGAATTACTTCATCCATCAACTTCAACTATCCGGTACCTTTCAAAAAAGGTGAAGCAAAAAATCTTTTAGGGAAAAAATTAGGGGCAACCTTATCTATGTTTGTTACCCGAATTTTTAATTTTTGCATAAAATGGGAAAAGACTATGGTTTAAGCAACTATGAAGATTTATGTTCAAACACGTTTTTTGAAATTTTTGGATTTTTTTTTTTTTTTAAATACTAAACGACGTGTTCGAAAAATTGCACTTCTAACATTTTTTTTATGCAAATTAAAGGCCTCCGGGAATATTATTTTGTATTTTATTTTACACCAATTTTTTTTTTACATTATTAAAGTATAACTATTCAAGATTTTTCCTGATATTTCCAAAAATATTTGTCCAAAAATATTCGTCAATAAGGTAACATAGAAAAGTGCAATGCGGCATAAGACCCTTCATTTGCTGTGAGCAAGATTGCTCAAAAACTACTCATCCGATTACAACCAAATTTTCGACACTTACTTAAGGACTCGTTAAGGGCCGTTTAATCGTTCGATTTTTTTTTAGTTCCGCATTTTTTGATTTATACCTAAAACGACCTCAATTTTGTGCACAAGAAATGAAAATTTTCTTTTTACGCCCGCCATTTTCAACGATTAAACGCCCTAGAACTCTTTACTAAACCGGAAATTATATTTTTATTTTTTCAAATGAACCAGTCTCCAGATATCTTGCTCACTCCAAAATTTAAGCTCTTACGCGGCATTGTATTTTTCTGCGTTCTCGCCGAATATTTTTGGACCAAAATATCAGGGATAAGTCTTGAATAGTTAGACTTTAATAATGTAAGAAAATTTGGTCTAAAATAAGAAACAGCTTAACAAAAAAAAAATTTTTAAAAAAGTGTAATTAATATTTTGGAAATACTCCTGGAGACCCTTAACGCCTTAAAAAGTTATTGAGTTTTTTTTTTTAAACACAAAAGCTTGTTATGGCACCTCTAAAACTTCTTCGATCGAATTCATATCTGAAATTAATTTTATTCTTTTTTTGTAATGGAAACTTTTTAGTGGGTGTCTCAAATCATATTGGCATTTTCATGAATTGTATTGGATATGTTCTGCTATATTTTTTCATTGAAGTTAAGTTGGTGAATTGTTACTCAAGTTTCCATTTCAGTTATAAAGGAAGTAGAACGCCATCCTTATCAATGCCCACAAATTTTTGCAGAAATATTGTGTTAGTGGATGGTGGCTATATATCGAGTTTCCAAGGTCTATCTCAAAATCGATGCCACATAAAAAATTCTAATTGTATAGGAAGTACCACGATCCCATGTGTAGGATGTTCTAAGCGTGACGGAATACCGTAGAAAAATGTGATTTTGAATCTGAGACAATAATTTCTTGTTTTAAAGAAATGTTTTTAAATAATTTTTTATGAATTCTATTTTTTTTTTTTTTTTACTTCACTTAAAAGTCTACCTCCTGATCAAAAAATACCCGGAATTTCTTTCAAAGTAATCTCTAATATACATATTCCAACGTTTCCTGCAATCTTGAAAATACTCTTCGAAGGCTGATTTTGGAATCAGCTTCAGCTTCTGCGAATTCTCCTTTCAATCGCCTCAATCGACTCAAAACGCTTTCCACGATATGGTAACTTAAGTCGTGGGAATAGGAATGATTCCCAAGTAGCCATGTCAAGTGAATGCGATGCTTGCGAAATGTTATAAACGTTGTTATTGGTCAAATAGATGAAGAAAGGACGAATTATTTCTCAACAAATCTGGCCTCTTTCAACTCTTCCGCACATGATATTGATATTTTCTGGTGCTTTAGCAGATATTTGAGCATGTGCTCCGAAAAAATTATGCCAAGGATTGGTACAAGATAAGAAAGCCTCTTTGGACATAGCCCTATAGAAAACCGAGGCTAGAATTTGCAATAATTAATAAGAATTTTTAAGAATAACAGTTGAGGATAATGATCAGAAAGGACAGCAATATGGGAGAGTACAGTTATATGGTCGGATGATAGGAAAATAAACCAGTTGCCCACCAGTCTGTGGACTTAAACTCTAGTTAAGCCTTTGAATTAACAAAAATTGAATGGAATAAAAATAATCCAGAAACTTGACAGATATTGGTAAAAAGCATACCATCCAGAATAAATTCGGGTTTTATAGTAAACGATGGCTACAAAAAGTATTAACTATCAAAATATAAAAATAGTTAAAAAATAAAATACAGCTAATTGATTTTTTTTTATTATTTTTTTTTTTTTTAATTTTGTACAGTAATACCTCTTGAGAACAAAAATTGTTTCAATTAAATTAACCAAATACAAATTTTTTTTATTCACAAAACTATACAAACCGCCAACATTCGATCAGTATTTTGAGGAACTGGCTTAGTATAGCATGGTTTGGAGATTTTTTGATTAATATTTTTTTTTCGTTATTTTTTCAATAGCTTATCTTGGATTTATCTAATAACTCATATTTTCCATTTCTAATGTTGACTGATGAGTTTTGAATTATGTTGTCAAATATGCTAATGTAGGCAGACAGCATCTCTCGTGTAGAAAGTTAGTTAAAAAAGATGCGGATTTAGATTCTCTTAAAAGTGTAACTTTTAAGCTTGGGATATCGTCATCTCTTTATTCTAAAATAATAACACCTGATATTTGGCCTGTTGATGTCATAGTACGTGATTTTAAGTTTTTTCAAAAAGAGCCAAACCCTCCATTCATCAATTAGTAAAATCTACGCATAGTTTTAATAATGATAATATTATTAAAATCTATTACCAAAATGTATCTGGCCTTAGAACCAAGTCTAACGCCATATATGCTGAAACTTCACATAGTGACTACAATATAATAATTCTAACGGAAACCTGGCTTAATCAACATTTCTTTGATCAAGAGTTTTTTGATCCGTTCATCTACAATGTCTATCGCAAGGATCGTGACTTTATGGCTTCTGGATGTAATCGTGGTGGAGGAGTGTTAATTGCCGTCAATAAAAATCTTTCTTCGTCAACTGTTCTTTTACAAGATACTGATTTGCTTCTTGACCAGTTATGTGTGGTAGTTAATTGCCAAACTTGCTCAGTTTTCTTTTGTGTATCTTATATACCTCCAAACAGTACTTTTAATTTATATAAATCGCATGTAGATAATATAACATCATTGTTTACTAGTAATATAAGAGGTGAAGATCAGCTAATTGTTTTTGGTGACTTCAATCTTTGTCATATCTCTTGGTCTAATTATCTAGATAATTCATATCTTATACCATGTAATATATCTAGTAATATTGAAACCTATGTAATCGATAACTTCTTAGCTCTTGGTCTTAAACAAATTAACAATCGTTTTAACTTACTTCATAGATTATTGGATTTAATCTTTATTAATGATAATATTAATTATACTTTACATGTTTCTCAATCTCCCTTATCTCCGCCAAATGCTCATCATATACCCTTAGAGTTAAATATTTCTTTTTATAAGTTTTTAAAAGTTCTTAATAGTCAACCTCCACTTAAATTCAACTATAAGGCAGGGAATTTTGCTTTATTAAATAATGCCCTTATTTCAACTGATTGGGTAAGTGAGCTTTCCAATCTAGAAGCTGATTTAAGTTTTGATTTCTTTGCTAATCGTGTAAATTCTATATGTAATGATTTTATTCCTAAGTACAGGGCAAAAGTGTGTAAATTACCGTGGTATACAATTGGTCTGAGAAAACTAAAAAACTTGCGGAGTAAGTTCTACAAAAAATTTTTAATAACTAATTTAAATGTTCATTTTTATAAATACCGTCACTATATGAGAGAATTTAACTTTCTCAATAAATACTTATATAAAAAATATGTATCTAACTATGAGTTCAACATTAAATCTAACCCTAAAGCATTTTGGAGCTTTGTGAAGTCTAAAAAAGGATGCTCAGATATTCCATCCTCAATGTTTTATAATGGAATTAGTTCAACGGATGGCATAAGTACGGCAAATCTTTTTGCAAAATTTTTTTACTCAAACTTTGAAAATCATAATAATTTTAATTTTGATGGCCGAAATGTTGAATCCAGAATCAATTTTGGCTCCCTCACAATTTCTGAAGATGATGTCATCAAAGGTATCAAATTACTCAAAGTTTCATATAATGTTGATAGTGATGGTTTTTCGGCCTTTTTTCTTAAAAAATCTGCGGTACACATAAGTCTACCATTGAAAATTATCTTTAATAAATCATTAAATTCCGGATTATTCCTGGATCGCTGGAAAGTATCTTTTATAACACCAGTACACAAATCTGGATCAAAACATGACATTGGTAACTATAGACCAATATCAAAACTCTCATGTATTTCAAAACTTTTAGAGATAATAGTTAAAGAAAAATTAATTTTTGCTACTAAAAGTATTATTTCACCTTGTCAACATGGGTTTGTACCGGGACGCTCGACTATATCGAATTTAGTACTTTTTTCTGAATACTGCTTTTCAGCCTTCAAAAGTCGTCTCCATGTCGACGTAGTATATACTGACTTCTCGAAAGCTTTCGATAAAGTTTCGCACATTTTACTTATAAAAAAATTAGAAATAATCGGTTTTCATTCATCTTTTTTAAATTGGATCAAATCTTATCTATCTAACCGACGTTGTATAGTAGTGTTTGACAATTACAAGTCATTTTCATTCGTTTCAACCTCAGGGGTACCGCAAGGTAGTATTTTAGGACCCTTGTTGTTTTGTTTGTTTGTTAATGATATTCCGTCCATATTTAATCATTCTCAATGCCTACTTTATGCTGACGATCTTAAAATATTTCTGAAAATAAGTAATAATTCCGATGTTTCCCGTCTTCAAAGTGATATTGACAAACTTTACTCATGGTCATTAACAAACTCTCTATCGCTAAATATAAAAAAATGTGTTTCCATGTCCTTCTCAAAAACTCAACTTCTATGTCCGTCCGTATATACCATCGATAGTTCGCCTTTATCTCATCTTAACCAATATAAAGACCTAGGTGTTGTCTTTGACACTAATTTCTCTTTCACCTCTCACCTAGACTTTATTATTCCTAAAGCTTACGCATTATTAGCCTTTATCCGTCGCCAATCAACATCCTTTTCAGACCCGTATACTTTTAAAACCCTATATATAAATCTAGTTCGCTCTCGTTTAGAATATGCATCAATAGTTTGGAATCCATGCTATGTAGTACATAAAATGCGCATTGAACGAGTACAAAAATCTTTTACTAGATTTGTACTACGCGCTTTTTACACGGAAAGTTCGCTCCCCTCATATAGTGAGCGATGCCTTTTAATTAATCTTAAATCTCTGGAAATTAGAAGAAATTTGCACTCTTTAATGTTTATCTACGATATTATTTCTGGAATTATTGATTGCCCTGAACTTTTGGAAAAAATTCAATTTAACGTCCCAGTTAGGTTGTTTAGAAATAACGACTTATTTTTTGTGGATACTTATCGAACAAATTATGCTGCAAATGCTCCTGTCTGTAGGGCCTTAAAACACTTCAATAATATAAATGCTTTTTATCGTATAGATTTCAATGTTAATAAGAATGCCATGAAGATGTTTTTAGAGAATATTCTTTAAGTCTTCGTTCTTAAGTGTATGTTTAGTTTTATATATAAACATAAAAAAAAAAAAAAAAAAAATAAAATGTATTAATAGTCTTTTAATCTATAAAGATGTATTTATCTAAAGATTAAAATAAAAAACTGAAACTGAAATATTGACAAAACCTAATATAAAAAAAATTTCATTAATAAAATATTAATTGTATATTTTAAAATGCTTTTAGCGGCCATAAAACGGTGAATAGATCCACTGTTTTCAACACTGTAACTCCCAAACATAAAAGTTTTAAAATAATTCAATTATTACAATTTGCACAGTTTTTCGGAATCATCCTGTGTATTTAAAACAAGCATATATTTGCTTTGTAGCAAAACATTTTAACATGTTTTAGAAATATTTTTTGTTTTGTTTTTTTTTTTTTTTGAAACGCTTAGTTTTCAATTTGGATTAAATGCGGAACCCGTTCCCATCGAACAGCCTAAACCACGCAAACACATGCTGAAGAACTCGACATTGGTTTGCATAGACTTGGTGGACTGACTCTGTTGGTGGCAAGCCTCAGTCGCATTAAAAACCAAGAAAAATTAAAAATAAATTTTCAATAAATGTCATTAGTAGTGGTTAAGAGTTTAAAAAGAGTTTTATTTTTGTTAAATTTTGTGTTAAATTGATTAATGGTTATGGCTTTGGATTTTAAAATGTATGATTATTTTAAAAATTTAACTACTTGTTTTTAATTAATTGTTATTTAATTTAAACTTCACCAACAATAAGCTTAGCTTGAGAACAAGAAGATAGTAGTTCTAAAAAGCTTTTATCAAAAAAGACATTTATAGAAAATGCATGCTATAAAAAATTGAACTCAATCGAACTGAATGAAGAAACTCTTAAGAGGAAAAGGGTTGAAAAACAGTGCAAGGGGGAAAAAGTTTTTTTTTGTTTTTGTTTTTGTTTTTGATATGCTTTGGTCACTAACGATTATTTCAAACAAATAAATATATGTTAGTGTGTGTTGGAATGATTTTTGTTTTTATTTCTTATATTTTTATTTTTATTTGATTATATATTTATCTCATTTATTTTTGTTTGTCGAAATAAAAGATACCTGAATGGATTTGAAAAGAGGATCAAGTTCTGTGTGCGAAAAAATAAATGAAGAACGGTGAAAATCTAGTTATGGTAAAGCTCTTGTGTGAACCTGCAATGAAGCTGAGACGCAAACCAACTATTTATAGAATGCCGCTGTAACATATCAAAACTTTCCCCGTATTAAAAATATAGTTGCTTGGAGAGTTTTAAAAAATAAATAATGTGATGAACATATAAAAAAAAAATATTTTATTACTTTTAGTTAAAAAATTTATTTATTAAGCTTTGTACCTTTTTGAGCCTACGATTTGAAAAGATCCACAACTAATCGTACGCGCTCGCAGACGCGAGCATTACTAAAAATTTTACAGCTTTTGACCCCGAAAGCGTAACTTTTTGGTAAAACTTTGAGAAATGAGATTTCTATTCGTGTACTTACCAAAAACGTACGCGCTCATGAAGGAGAGCGTAGATGAAACTTTTATTGCTAATGAGACAGCTTTTGAGCCGTTTGCGACAAGAATGAAAGCTGAGCAGTGCAAGGAAAAATTAAGATCTCAGCTAATTTTATTGCATTTTTTATGAGATGTGTGGACATCTTGGATAAAAACCTATGATTTTATTCAAATACTGAATTAGTTGAGCCAAGGAACAAATTTTCATACAAATCTATTATTCTAAATATATTTGTGCCAATAGGTTCCACTGTCAAGATCTAAACTAAGGGAAAGAACGCATATTAACATTATCCATGCCTGTGTATAAATTTTATTTAATTATTTACGAGGCTAAATCAAATATTTTTCTTAGAAATCGTTTTTTTTTTTTTTATTTAAATTTTATCTTTACCACACAGTAAAGCTTCTGACTTATTCCAAACAGCTGAAATAGCCAACAAGCAGCAACAACATCGCACTCTGTTCCTGCAGTTTATCAATGAAGTTTGTAGAATTAAGATTCTTGCTTGTCGCTGAATACTCCCGGTTTGTTATAGTTCTTGTTTGGTTCTTGTTTGCTTCTTGTATTAAAAATTACTTAATCTAGATGTTTAGCCACGATGCTTCGTGAGTGCAATGGGTGAGCGTGATACAATTTTATAAGGTAGGAGTGACAACCGGATTTCTCACGAGTGTCTTGAACCGACTGTCATTTGCCTGCATATTTTGCTGTTTATTTTCTTTTCTACTTTTTCTACTTTTACTTTTTTCTTTTACACTATTTTTGATAGTTAGTGCCATGATATGATTGCACAAGGTAAGAGTGACGGTTTTTTGTCTTGCACCAACTGTCAAAAAGAGTATAAATTAGAAAACAAAAAAGTAAAATAGAAAAGAGCAAGTAAAATATACAGGCAAATGATATTTGATGGACGCAGCTCGTAAGAAAAAAACCAGTTGTCAAGGCTATCTTGTAATAACTGAATCATGGTTGGTGCAAGATGAAAAAACTGTCACTCCTACCTTGTATAGTTGTATAATGGAAGAGCGGAGCTTGGTTCCCCACAAAATCTCACCCATCACACTCACGAAGCATCTTGGCTAAACATCTAGGCTATATAATTTTCATTTCAAAAACCAAACGAGAACTATGACAAACCATTAATAACATATTTAATTTAAATATTTTCGGCTGTATTCATAAAAAACTATGAAACTCTTATAAAGCCTTCATAAGGAAAAAAATCGAAAAAAATTTAAAAACATTATTCATAAACGTTCAATAGCGTTAAAAGTCTCTTTTAAATGCTTTATAAATGGGAGAATTTTAAAAATTAATGAAACCTTCAATCATAGTTGAATAAACACGGTTGTCTCGTGGCTGATCGTACTCTCTTCTCAGTACCCATAATTTTCAAAATCAATGAAAAGCAACAACAACAACTTCAACGACTTTTCATGTTATTAATTTGCGTTTTCAGATTTTGTATGAGCTGTCAATTTCGATTTGACATTTATGGGAACTCGCTCTCACCCATGCGACAACCTTATTTATTCAACCATGCCTTCAATAAACCCTCGATAAAGCATTTTTAATTTTATTTTGTTTTCATCTGAGAACAAATTATGTCAAAAATATATCAAATTGTTTTAAAATATATCAAAAGCAAAGAAAATGTTAAAAAAATGATTGAAAATGTTTGTTTATAAATGAGAGGATTTTTGAAAATGGCTGAACGTTCAATAAACCCCTCATCATGATACAATAAATACAGGTAGACTCGCTAGATGACAGCGTACTGCCGCGAATGTCAACACGAAGTTGACAACACATATAAAATCTCAAAGCTATGAAAAAGTTCATAGAAATTAAATGCAAACAAACAACTTTTTTATATGGATTTTGACAGTTACGGCAGTATTAAAAGATAGCACAGTCAGGTCTGCCTCTACCTCTATTTTTTGTATTATGCCCCTCATCATAGTTGAATAAATAAGGTTGTCTCGTGGCTGATCGTACTCTCTTTTCAGTACCCATAATTGTCAAAATCAATGAAAAGCAACAACAACAACTTCAACGGCTTTTCATGTTATTAATTTTCGTTTTCAGATTTTGTATGAGATGTCAACTTCGATTTGACATTTATGGGAACTCGCTCTCACCCATGCGACAACCTTATTTATTCAACCATGGCCCCTCATAAAGCATTTTTAAAATTACTTGCTCTCATTTGAGCACAAATATTGTCAAACTTAATTAAAAATATTTCAAAATTTGGATAATATGTCAAAAAAATTCGAAATATATAAAAAAATTCAAAACAAAATGAAAATAAAAACCAGAAATTTGTCAAAACATTTCAAAATATTTACAAAATAAGATAATAAAATGACAATTTTTTCAGTGCAGACGATAACTTCGAAAAAATATTGATGTTTAAATATCAAAATGTTGACGAAATTGTGACAAATAAATGAAAAGTCATTGAATTTATCAAATACACAAACCATTATTGACACTCTTTCCACATAAAATCGAAAGTGTTCCTATTTTAACTACAAAGCAGCTAAAATATTTTTATGAAAAAAAAAATTTTAAAAGACTTTTTAACATTAAAAAGCTTTTTAACTATTGAACTTTTTAAAGCTATTTTAAGATATTTTAATGAATACGGCTGTTTGTTTTTTAATTTCAATATTTTTATATAAATTTTCTTTAAATGCGATGGTTTTATTTTCAAATAGTAAATGTTTGAAAGATATTTAAAAGAATTCTTGCATAATTTTAATATATTTTTAATTAATTCTGTAATATAATAATATTTGTATGTTTTATTTAATTAAAAAAACTATTTAAATAAATTTTAAATATTTATATTTGAAAAATGACTCCGTTTTTGGATAAATTAAAAGAGTTTTTGGATAAATGAAATATTTTCTTCTCTTAGTGTAAGAATGCTATGAATTCTTTTATATTGGTAGCAGCAGTAGAACACAATTAAGTTTATAGGAAACGAATCAATATGACCCTACTTGTGTATTTAACAAAGTTTGATGATATGAAAATATATAGTAAATACATTTTTTTTAAATCCTCGTAATTATATTGTTTTATCTCATAGTTTAACTCACCCAAGCTAATATATAAAAAGAAATAGCTGCCGTTTTTTGCGCTCTAAGAAAAAAACTTGAAAGCTTTATCAGCTCGACTTTCAATACGCTTTCGATTTCATTAAGCTTAAAAGCTCACTCACAGGCAGTTTCTATTGGTTCTTACCATCACACAGAATTTGATCCTTTGTTGAATGAAAAAAAAAAAACTTTTCAATGTAGCACCAAAAACTATGCAAATTGTAATAAAAACACAAATCATGAAATTTTGTTTTTTCTCACCAGAGAAACTATTTCAATCAAATGTTACCACAAATTTGAATCTACGAATCACTACGCAATTCATACGAAATTCCTGTGAATTGAATTTTCCGCTTTATTGTGAGAACGTTTGCAATTTAGATATGAATGAAACGCAACACACAAAAAAAAATAAAATAAATAAACAAAACCCAATTCTGCGAATGATATCTACGTTTCTTATTGCATTTTCTTGGTTATTTTCATTTTGTTTTTCTTTAGTTTTTATTTTTTTTTTATTTTATTTATTTTGACTGCTAGGCGAATCCACAGAAATGCCAGACTGCAAAGTGCACAAAACATATAAATACACATGTTCAACCAAAAGCAAGTGTTGTGCTGTACACATAAACCCACACACACACACATTGATAAATACACTATGCAGCAGCACAGCAAACGCAGGCGACAATATGAAAAAAGTTAACTACAGAAAAAGTTTTCAAAATTTTATTGCTAACAAATACGAAAGTTAAAGCACAAACACACACACACACACACACACACGCAAAAGGCGGATGTCGCACACAACGCTAACTCACAGCTGTCGCAACAATATGCAGTATGTGTGTGTGTGTGTCGCATGCAGTCTACTAAAACACTCAAAAAACAAGAATAACAGCAAGAGCGACACTAAAAGCACTGTTAAAAATAAAGAAATCATCACACAAAAATACTATTTGTTTTGCGGTATACGTGTCTGTATGATGTGTATTTGTTTGTATGTATGAATGCTTGTAGATTTTAGATAAAAATATAAATATTTATCTGTTAAATGCTAAAAAGACAACACATAGTGGTTAAGCTGAGAAATACAGTTATAAAGCAAGCACAGCTACATGCACATATTTATGAATACAAAGAACGAATATTTTTTTAATATTTTAGCTTGTAAGATTCACACAAAAAGCTTAGCGAAAAAAAATTAATTGAATAAAATTACCATAATACAAAAAAAAAAAAATAAAAATAAATTTAATACACAAAAAAAAAATTAAATTAAGTTGGTATAAAACTTAAGTAGCAAACAAAAAGTAATGATGAACAATTAATTTGTAACATACAATTTATAGGGAAGTTATCCCATAGGTTGACAATTTTGTTATATGGAGGACTATTGGAAGGATTACGTCGTACATTTTTAAATGAAAGTGTAAAGATCTCACTAGTCCGGTTATAGAAATAATAGTTCAAAATATCGGCATAATACACTCTACGCCGAAGTTCCTAGCTTCTTTAAACACAGCGCACGCCTCGTTTTTTGTTAACGCAGATAAAACGATACGTTTCATAGGCTTTAACCTGAATACAATGAACGCGACAGCAATATAGCGATAACTATGCTATTTTATTTAAATGCATTTCTTATGGAGACAATTGTGTCGCCTTATAGGCCTCAAGGTAACAATATTGAGGTCGACAATTTTAATCCATTTCTAATGAGCCAGAAATGAAGCTAACAACTCAGTCAGATCTTCTAAACGAATTTTTTTCATGTCCAAGCTAAGTTCAACACAACCTCCGAAAAAGCTTTGGAATAATCTTAGGCAGGCTGGGGTTTGTAATGTCAAACCTACCGGTTGCCGCATTGATCCAAATCTTTTAAATGAATATTTTATTGCGAGCACACCTTCTTCTGATAATGGGATTGCTGATATTTCAAGGGGTTTTGCTGAGGAATGTCTGTTTAACTTTGAGTTTGCTGCTGTAAATGAGTGTGATGTAGCTCGTTCCGTCAATAAAATAAAATCAAATACCATTGGCGAAAATCCATAAAATTTATTAAACTCATTTTACCTTTCATCTTAAGCCCGTTGACCCACATTATTAACCATTGCTTCACAAGTTCTTGCTTTGCTGACGTATGGAAAACAGCTACAATCATCCCTGTGGCTAAAAAATCAATTGCTCGCAATCCATCTGATTATCGGCCTATAAGTCTGCTATCTTCATTATCAAAAGTCTCTTATGGCCACTCAAATCTCGGAATACTTAAAAGAATTTAACCTTCTGTCTCCTCTTCAGTTCAGATTTTGGCCGGGCCACAGTTGCCCTACAGCCACTGTTAAGATATTAGACGACATAAGAATTTCATACGACCTGGGGCACATGAGCTTTCTCTTCTTGTTAGATTTCTCCAAGGCGTTTGATTCTGTTAATCATTCACTACTATCCGACAAACTTGGGGTTAACTTCGGTTTTTCTAGCACTGCAGTCCGTCTGTTAAATAGTTATCTAACTGGAAGAACTCAAAGAGTTAGGGTAGGTAATAGTCTGTCTGATTTTAGTTACTTATCCCGTGGGGTGCCTCAGGACTCTGTACTGGGTCCCCTTCTATTTACAATGTTTATAAATGATATCTTCAGTAAATGCCGCCATGTTTCCATAGATGCATATGCTGATGATCTTCAATTGTACCTTTCCAGTCCTAATGGTCTTGTGGATGAATTGTGTGTTAAGGTTAACGAAAACTTGATTAATATAGCTGATTGGGCTGAAGTCAACAAGCTGCTCCTAAACGCCCTTAAATCATATGTTTTGCCGATATTTAAATCGCGTTACGATATTTATGATTTACCGGCAGTCTATCTAAATAGTGTTGAACTGAAATTTGTTGAACGTGTTAAAAATCTCGGTTGCCACATTAATTCAAAAGTCTCTTGTGAAGATCATATAAATTCGGTTGTGAGTAAAATTTTTTTTGCCCTACGTAACCTAAGGTGGACTGCATCATTTGTACCTATTGACACCAGAAAAAAATTAGTGATTCAACTTATAATGCCAATTATTTCTTACTCAGATGTTGTGTTCAGCAAACTTGATTCTAGGTCCAAGCTTAAATTGCAACTTGCATTCAATAACACTGTGGAACAAATTCAGGTTAGCAAAAGTTAGGTCGATTCTGAGAGTGAGAGGTCAAAATAGAAGCTAAATTAGAAGACCTGTATCGCGGCGTTTGTTTATGTTAGTTCGAATTTTTTTTTAATCGACTTTCGAACTTTGCAGTCAAATGCCGATTTTCAGCATATTGTTTATATGGTTTTTTGGCTATAACTCGTCGACTAAATGATATTTTTTCAATCTGTAAAAGCCAAATTATTGCTAGAGACCTGTGCAACAATTAAAATTCTTTAAAAAATTTATTTAGAAAATTTTTGTGGTGCTTATGAAGCAAAATGTTGGAAAAACTATTTTTTTTTATGCTTTTTGAAAATATTTTCCACAAAACTAAGTCCTTTTTGCTTTCTGTTTGATCTATAATATGCTTCTCAGTTTCTTCAATAAATTTCATTTCAAAAGAATCCTTAAGGGGCGAGGGGGGGGGGTAAGGTTTGACAACTTTTGTTTTAATTTTTTTTTATTTCTGAAAGTACAACATCTGAAGAATATTGTTTTGAATTTTTAGGTCATTCGAATCAAAATCTAGGTTAACCTTGGTACAGTATGCATCAAAAAGTAGATAAGAACTCAGTTACAAAAATTCAAGCGTTCTCTGCCAAAAATAAATTCCGGGTAACTTTCTCGGCATATTGGCAGTATATGTAGAACCTAAGTAGCTTGAGTGGATCACAGTGTAAAGTCATACAAAGGCTACTGATGAGTTGGTGTAGCGGCCAATGAAACAGTCTGTATAGTCAAACTGTGTGATTTGCTCTATACAGGGCCGTTGTTATTGGTTGTTGCCTTTTTTGTTCTTCATGTTGTCTTGTTGTCAACATGCTTGGCCTCGAGCTCGAAAAATTTGTTTTCAAACATTTTTTTGAAATATTCTTTAAAAATTGTACTTTTATAAAATCATATGAAAAGTAAACCTACTGTAATCATGGTATAATTAATCAGGTAGGTGTGACAGTTTTCAATCGAACATGAATTGTCAAAAATCATACAAAACAAAGCAAAAAAAAAAAAACAAACATATTCATTTGATTTTGAAAATCCATGAACGATCTCGTGAGAAAATAGCCTGTTGTCAAACCTACCTGTATAATTGTATCATGACTGTAATAATTTATTCTAAAAAATTCATGAAAAAAGGTCTTTTTTAGACGAAATAAACCTCACCCTCCCCTTAAGGACGTATGGGCATGATATTGAAGCTTGCAATGCCTTCATGCTAGAAATGTATGCAACTACAGCTTGCTGCTATCGCATTAAAAATGAGCAAGTTTCAGGCGTTATGATTAATTTCTATCCTTTCGTTCTTCTCATGATATTGATGTTGCTTCCAATGTATTCAAGCTTAAATTTATCCCACGTAATGAATAAATATTTGTGGAAAATGTTGGAAAAATATAATTTTTAGATAAAAATTTTATTATTTGTATTTGAAATTAATTAAATAAATGTAATTTTTGAGAAGCTGGAGTTCGTTCATTTTACCTATTTAACGACGAATATTAGAAATGCTTAAGAATTACAGCCAAATCTAGCAAATAGCAACACAAACAAATAAAGCACATAAAACACCACATTTTTTATAAGAAAATTTTAATAAAATTTGAAATTATTTTTAATTGACAACATAAAAATAAATAAACAAACAAAAAATAAAAATTTAAAATTAAATAATATAAAAAAATTAATAATATATAAGTTAAAAATACCAACACTTACTACGAATTTGGTCACTTTTAAAATTTTATGTTACATATCGATGGCTTAATTCCAGAGTATGCTAAGTCTAGAACGTGAATTTTGCAGGAGACGCGTTCAAAATTGATTTGGAATTTCTCAAAAGCCGTATAAGATATAAACAAAATTTTTTTTTGGTGTTAAAATCATATTTATTGCAGAATTTTTTATTGTGTTCGACTTTAAATTTTTTTTTTTACATCAATCCGAATTCAAAAAAACAATCTCCTTGAAAACATTTTAAGGTGATTTAGCATACTCTAGAATTAAGCTATAGATATGTAGGCCTACCCTAATACCATTCTGCTAAGTTAGCAGACTGTTATGTGCGCACACAATATTAGGAAATGCATTATTGTTTAAAATATTCCTACACATAATTGTGATAAATTTTGAATATTGATTATTTTTTTTTTTTTTTTAATACAAGAAAATTTTGTATTTACAATGTTCTATAGTTACAAAGGTATGATTATATGGAGCTGGTCGCTAGGCAGTTGTCGAATGTTGACATTTTTTATTATAAACGCAGAACATTTGCAATAGAGTGCTACATGGTAAAAAATCAGAATTCATTCAATTTTATTACGAAAATTAGTGTTCAATCGGAGTTACGATGTAAAAATTCGAGAAAATTTTCTTTGTAATCATTTGCATTCTGAGAGATGTGTACTGGACATAATCAAAAAATTCCATGAGAAAGGCTCAATGCAAGTTGTGAAGATATCGTAACGACTAGTACGATCGACCGAAAATATCGGTATTGTAAAGTAAAGTTATAAAACGACCCAAGCACCTCAATTCGTCACCCTGCTTTAGAACTCGTCCTCTCCACGTCCACACTGCAAGCGAATATTGACTAAAGATTAAGGTATGCATGTGCACAAGGTCCAATTTAGTCAAGAACTGTAGCCAGTGGACTACTGAGCTGAGCCGATGCTAAGTATGAGTACAATACACGTCGAGTATCAAACAATCAATCAATAACGAACAATCGAATTGCTCACGAAGTGCACTGGGCGCATACTTTGGCGTTTTTTAAAACACAAATTGGTCACCAAGATCTTGCGATTAAACATCGTTAGACTTAATTTGGTGTTATGTTTAGAGTAAGGTCTACGTTAAGCATCCGCAAATAATTCCAACTCTCAAAGTCGATATCACCCTCCATATTTGATAAAATTTTGTATTTTAAACTCGCTTCATATAAAAATTATAAATATGTATCGATATAATTTTCTACACGAAGCTTTAAGTAAACTTAATAACTAAAAACCTTCGAATGTATTCAAGAAACTTAGATATTTAAAGTTTATTTTTAAAGACTGAATTATTCTTTCACATTGTTGTTCAATATTATTTGACAATTCAACAGAAAGAGAATTAAACTAAAAGAACACTCCATATCATGCAAATAAATTTGGAAAATTGGTTTTCAACGATTTTATGGGCTCCCTGAGCTCTCTATTTGTCGTATTGTTATTGGATAAGTTTCGAACCACAAACCTCATATGACTAACTGGCTTATCTAAATTTTCTTTATTGTTCAGGAGATCACTTTTGCATTTTTCACAGTATGGCGATATATGTATTCTCCGTATGACAAAAAGTCAATTACGCCGCAATGTTATGTGCGTTCAAACTAGTGTTGCCAGATGTCCCGTATTTCACGGGACGTCCCGTATTTTGCATGATTTTTTAAGTGTCCCGGCGGGACAAAATTTGTCCCGTATTTTTGACATTTTTGTATGATTTCAAATACGCATTCACATGAACTGAGGCATTCAGAGAAGAAATGTAAACCAACCATAATATGCATAGAACTATTATATAGTACATACATTTCAAGCAACACAGTGCGAAATATATGTGAAGCGCAACATTTGACATTATATTTATTCTATGTACCTAAATAAATTGTTTTTTTCTGAAATACACAAGCATGTCGTGGAATCTGACTCGTTTTTGCTTGAATCGGAATTGCAAAACCGATTCCGATCTAAAATGTGTCGTACATTTCGATCGATTTAAGCGCCTTTTGAACATAAACAAAACCGATTGTCGCATCAGCTGTTACAAAGATAAACCAAAATTCTGAAAGTGAATTTTGCGTCAAATTATAAAAATCTTCTTAAAGTATTAAAAATTTGTGGAAAAATGAGCTCTGGCGTTTTGGCTTTTTTATTGCTGCAAGAAGAAATTCCTGAAAGAGTAAAACGGCGAATTCTAAGAGATCACAGCAATCCGTTGGAGCTAACGGATGCATCGTAAGGACAACCCAATTCACAGATACAAGATTGAACATTTGTTAGCTTTGTTGTTCCTTTGCAGATTTTTTGGATAATACCGATTAAGCAAAAAAGCTTTTGCAACAGTGTTGGAGACAGTAGAAGCTCACTTGCATCCGTCGTCGATTCCCCCAGTGATGCAAGTAGCTGGAACGCTTCGATTTTTAGCAGAAGGTTCGTATCATCGTTCAGTTGGCAACGAGGCAAGCATTAGCATGAGAAAAAGCACAGTATCAGAGGTACAAACACAATTGAGACCAGTTTTGGAACGATTTATTTGCCGCCAGTGGACAAACCTGGAGATGAACGTTAACGAGCTGCCAAAGGGACTCCACAAGTGGCTTGACTTTTTTGGTAAACCCTTTGGCAATGTCCGGATAGATTTCCATAAATTGTACCAAAATTTCAATTTGTGCCTTATTCTTATGTTTTCCCCTGAAAATAAATATTGGAATATAAAAAAAAACAATTTTTCTTCCAAAAATTGTGCAAACTTTTGACAAAAAACACAAGCGAAACAAAAGCGTTAGTAATCAGCTGGCCGGTTTGTTTCCGATAAAAAAAACCGATAAACCGGTTTCTACGACACCTAAAACCGAGATCAAATCCGATTTGAACATGAAACCAATAAAATCGGATTGCATGACACCAAAGACATTCTTTTTAAAAAAAAGTAAAAGAGTTGGCTGTGCCGTGGACACACCCGTAGGTTTTGACGTGACGAAGTTTCTTGCTGTTGTTGTTGATGTTGATGTTGATGTTGATGTTGATGTTGATGTTGATGTTGATGTTGATGTTGATGTTGATGTTGATGTTGATGTTGATGTTGATGTTGATGTTGATGTTGATGTTGATGTTGATGTTGATGTTGATGTTGATGTTGATGTTGATGTTGATGTTGATGTTGATGTTGATGTTAATGTTGATGTTGATGTTTATGTTGATGTTGATGTTGATGTTGATGTTGATGTTGATGTTGATGTTGATGTTGATGTTGATGTTGATGTTGATGTTGATGTTGATGTTGATGTTGATGTTGATGTTGATGTTGATGTTGATGTTGATGTTGATGTTGATGTTGATGTTGATGTTGATGTTGATGTTGATGTTAATGTTAATGTTAATGGTTATGTTGATGTTGATGTTGATGTTGATGTTGATGTTGATGTTGATGTTGATGTTGATGTTGATGTTGATGTTGGTGTTGGTATTGGTATTGGTGTTGGTGTTGGTGTTGGTGTTGGTGTTGGTGTTGGTGTTGGTGTTGGTGTTGGTGTTGGTATTGCTGTTGGTGTTGGTGTTGATGTTGGTGTTGGTGTTGGTGTTAATGTTGGTGTTGGTGTTGGTGTTGGTGTTGGTGTTGGTGTTGGTGTTGGTGTTGGTGTTGGTGTTGGTGTTGGTGTTGGTTTTGGTGTTGGTGTTAGTGTTGGTGTTGGTGTTGGTGTTGGTGTTGGTGTTGGTGTTGATGTTGATGTTAATGTTAATGTTAATGGTTATGTTGATGTTGATGTTGATGTTGATGTTGATGTTGATGTTGATGTTGATGTTGATGTTGATGTTAATGTTAATGTTAATGGTTATGTTGATGTTGATGTTGATGTTGATGTTGATGTTGATGTTGATGTTGATGTTGATGTTGATGTTGATGTTGATGTTGATGTTGATGTTGATGTTGATGTTGATGTTGATGTTGATGTTGATGTTGATGTTTATGTTGATGTTGATGTTGATGTTGATGTTGATGTTGATGTTGATGTTGATGTTGATGTTGATGTTGATGTTGATGTTGATGTTGATGTTGATGTTGATGCTGATGTTGATGTTAATGTTAATGGTTATGTTGATGTTGATGTTGATGTTGATGTTGATGTTGATGTTGATGTTGATGTTGATGTTGATGTTGATGTTGATGTTGGTGTTGGTATTGGTATTGGTGTTGGTGTTGGTGTTGGTGTTGGTGTTGGTGTTGGTGTTGGTGTTGGTATTGCTGTTGGTGTTGGTGTTGGTGTTGATGTTGGTGTTGGTGTTGGTGTTAATGTTGGTGTTGGTGTTGGTGTTGGTGTTGGTGTTGGTGTTGGTGTTGGTGTTGGTGTTGGTGTTGGTGTTGGTGTTGGTGTTGGTGTTGGTGTTGGTGTTGGTATTGGTGTTGGAGTTGTTGTTGGATTTGGAGTTGGTGCTTTTCGTTTAGCTTTTTTTTTTGCTTCCCCATTGGTTGTGCTCTAATTTCAATTAATCCAGCAAAAGTGATGCATATGCGTCACATTAGGCGGTTCCCTGGGGGTTTTTGACACGCCGTCAAATTTTTTTTTTATTTTTGTCATATGCCCGAAGACCTCACCTTTGTTTTCGTTCCTAAAAATTTGCCGTTGCACCAGTAGTCACAGAGTTAAAAATCCATGCAACGTTTTTTCATGGCTGTAGCATTTTTACTGCATTATGTGATTGCATCCCTGAAATCATGACAACAAAATTTTTTTTGTAATTTAGTTGTGAAGCGTAATAACACATCCCTGCTGTCGTAAAACAAAATTTACTGTAGCACTTCTCCTGAGTGAGTAATAATTCCATGCAACGATATTACATTTCTGTTACATAAGCTGCTATATTGACGACCTGACGACGCCGGAATTTTTTTTTTATTTTTTGTCGTAAAGCCATGTATAAAAACTTTATTTTCCTTTTTAAACTTTTATCGTAGGTTATATACTCATTGAGTAAAAATCCAATGCAACGCCGCTGCATGAATGATGCGTTATCGATCTTTGAGCGGCTCTCTCAGCGTCCCCATGATGTCAGAAATTTTTTGTCTAATTTTGTTGTGAGGGCTTCCAGTAGGCCTTTATTGGCGTATCGTATTTTTAATCCTAGCGCTAATACTCAGCGAGTAATAATTCCATGTAACAAATTTTCAGTTGCGTTGCTTACGCAGCTCCCACTACGTCCCTATGCCGTATTAAATATTTTTTTTGTTTTTTTAATATAGCCAAAAAATTAACCTTTACGGTCATACTATTTTTTTAATCATAGCTCTTATACCCAGCGAGTAACAATTCAATGAAACGCAGATGAATTTTTAAAAAATTCATTTTTCAACTTTTTTGGAAACTAGAGCAGTATAACGTAACTTCGTCACGTCAAAACTTTCTCTTTATTTATTGTCTCGTAAAATTTTCGAAAATCCCGTTTTTTTCACATATTTTGCATTTGTCCCGTATTGTAGTACAACAAATCTGGCAACACTAGTTCAAACACAACTGAAGCTGCTGTGACTGCAAGTATAGCGGAAGATCCACAATTATCAAATAAACATCGATCAAAGCAGTTTCGTCTTTTTCCGTCTACTATGTGAAAGATTTTGCTAACAATTCTGAACCTACACTCATTTAAGAGCCTGTCTTATTTCAGAGGCTGACTCATTAGCTGTCTTAATTTTATCGCAAAATCGTATTAAGTGGCTAGTGCTTTTTAATATTATTTTACCAAGAGTGTCAGATATTGTAACAAACAAAAAAAAAAAAAAAAAAAACAAAACAAAGAAAAAAAGTAATTACAAAAAATATACTGCTTTGGAGCATATTTCCACAAGAAATAATATAAAAAGTTTCTCGTTACTGTAACAAATTATAACAAAATAACTGATATGTCTTCTTTTGAACACCACGACGTATGAGTAACATTATTCAATACAAAATAATTTCGTTGAAATAAACTCTTTCCAAATAATAGTTTGTAAAATTAATTGCTACTACATTAATGAAGCTATATAATTAAAAATTCAATAAAGTAGAAAATCCTTTGCATTAACGAGAAGCACAACAAATAAAATAAGCAACCTCAAAGAGTAGAAAACTGTGACCATGTCTGTTGGTAACGCTTGCAACTCACCTCCTGTGGTGGCACATCATAAGTTCGTGTACGTAGATCGACCCGAGCGTAAGCATCAATGCAGGGTAGTATAAAGAATATGCCTGAAAAGAAGAACTATTATTTAAGTGGGGAAGTTTAATTAGTTCATTAGTTGGAGAAGATACTTTGAACAAGAGGACAGGGTTAAAATTAAATTAAATTAAATACAAAGGCCGTCGATTTAAAACTGAGCACAACTAAGCTCTAGTGAAATGAAAACTAGCGCAGCTGGATATTGAATGAGACAGAATATTTTGTATTAAAGCAGGGATTAAGTTTTCATTTAATAAAAGCTGATTAATTTAAGTCGAGCTGAGCTTTAAGTTAAGTAAGCAAAACAGTTAAGGGCGAACTTTTTTGCTTGGCATAGTTTATATAAAATTCTTCAGATGAAAATGGGTTGTAAAAACTTTTCAACCTAGTCATTGGTTTGAATATGAAGGAAGGGTTTGAACATATATTGAAAGTAGATTTGATAAATTTTTTTCCAATGCATTTTTTTTTTTTGCGCTTCTTTCAAAACTTGCTTGAAAACTTTAACTTTTCTTCACCCTGCACTGGTATTAATCTTATGAACGCATGAATAGCACAAAGTTGTGCTCATGACAGACCGGTTTTACTCTGCCAAAACTAAAAGGAAGTTGATTATTTTTCCAACAATATTCAAAGCTTAAATATTTTTAAAGCATGAAAGGTATTTAACCCATTAGTAATAAAAATATTTGCAACTATTGCGTAAAGTAAGCACGTAACACAAACTTGAAGTCATTATTGGGCAACATTTGAAGCAAGTTTGAATATTTAAGCTCTCCCACCTTCTTGCTTAACATGGCTGGAATACTTCTTATGCATATGTTACGAACACCTTCAAAAGTTTTTCTTTTCTACTTTTAATTTAATCTCTGCACCATTTTCCTTGCCACTCCAAGGTAGATGTTGAAAACAAAAATGCATCATAAGTCATGCTTTATAATAAGCAACTCAAGAAAATTGGAACAAGTGGCATAATTTATGCACCTTGATTCTGCATACGTACCTGGACCCTTGGCTCCACCCTGCATAAGACGACCCAAGCGAAAAATGACAGCACGTTCGTATTCCTGCACCACCTGCAAGTGTGTGATAAAAGACAACAAAAGAAGAAGAAGAAAAAATATATATATGAAAAAATTGCATAAGTTTGGGCAAAGGAATACGACATTTAATACATAGTTGGGTGCGTTACGGTAGCATTACCAGTTAAACTCTACCTTGCACCAACCATGTCAGTGCGGAAAAAAACAAAAAAAAAACCCATTTAAATCAGTTTTGCTCAAAGGCAAAAAAAAATTGAATTCTCTGCATTTTTACACCTTCAACACTCACCTTAAAGCATACAAACAAGCTGAAGGGTAATGTTAGCACAACCAGCACCACGGATAGAAATATTAGAATCTTGCCGCATGTTGAAGCCTTGTCACTGATTTCCTCATCAGCTGCAACAGCAAAAAAGAGTAAAAAAAGGAAAAAGAAAAAAAAAACAGAGTAAATTGAAAAATGAATCCCTTCAACGTTTGAGCTGTATTTAATGGAAAATTATAGTAAATCGTAGGTTGAACGCAGTGCTTGTAGCGTAAATGTGGGGAGGGAATTGACGGCAAGGTTATTCTTTCGTTAAGCAATAAATTGATTTGAAATTTATATATTTACGAGCGTTTACTACATCTTGGTTCTTGAGGCGGTTCTTATGGTTAATGTTACTTCTAAAGCTATGGCGAGGGATATTTAAAGGTGTTTAGTTATTACTTTAAATAAAAGTTAAAACATGCTGGGAACTATAATGAAATAAAGACCGACAAGAGTAAAGTATTTATTAAATTTCTAAAAAATTTTGAACGAGGTGTTTCAAAGTCTTTTTTGTTATACAAAAATTTAAAAAAAAAGCGGATGCTGCTTCTGTTGCTTACAAACATGCAAGCTTTTAAGCAGCCATTTTGAAGTTCAGGCGTTCGGTTTTGTTATTTTTTGACCAACCCATTTGAATTGTTGACCCTTCATTGCTAACAAATTTATTGCTGTTGTATTGAATGGCTTTTATGCAAATTGTTTTTAAGTTCATGGGTGCAACATGATCGACTAATTGTCGGCATTCTCTGTTTTTATCATTATCTGTGTCATGACATGAATGAGTTGCCAGTATTAGTGGCTTTGAAATGATTGCAACTTTTTTGAATGGTGAGTAAACCCCAATGTTTACAAAAGTAAAGTGTTTTTTTTTTTTTAACGATGTATTTGCATGTTGTATCAACTAAGAGAAAATAAACGAATAAATGTTCAGTTTAAATTTATTTGTTCAGTTTGAATCGAGATTAAAAAAGGCTATTACAAAGAATATAAGATATATACAGCTATGGAAAAATTAATAGCATAACGTGTTATGGCAAGTGCAACTATTTAAAAAGAATATTTATCAAAAGATCAATTTAGAAAATACATCTTAAAAGACCAGCTTAGAAGAAAACAAACCGTGCTACCTTATATATTAAAAATAACTAAAGTAATTGCTATTTTTATATAATAAATATATTATAATAAAATGAGAATTAGTGCAGAGAAAAGGAGAAGAGTGTACAGTAGGCCGTACGTAAAAAAAAAAGTTCGCCGTATACCAGCGAATATGACGTATTTTTGCAAGACAATTACGAAAAAAAAATTTTCTTTTTTTTTTTTGACCGAACATAGGGGTCGCGCATTGACATATAACTTCATATCTCTGGTGTTTACATTCGGATTTTAGAGTTTGGTATATCAATGTTTTTGTCTTAAGGAGACCAATATGATCTCTGTAGAGGTCATTGACCTCAGGTGTACCGTTCTAGTACTTACCCTCCAGATCTTAATGTGCCACCTCTTTAAGGCACATTAAGATGGTAGAATGTGCCACCTCAAATAAAGCTCTTAAAATATCATTAATCTTTTGCTCAAAAAGTATATCGATATTTCCAGCAAAAATATTTTTAAAATATTTTTGAAAATTTTTTGCCGAACGTAGGGCTCCCTTTTTTCATTTTCATCATATCTTCGGAAGTAAAAGTCTGATCATATTGAATGACATATCGATGTTTTTGTCTGAAAGAGACCAATTATTTTTTCACCAAAATAAAAAAAAAATATATTCCTACAGGTCCTTGGAAGGTCTTTAATTGATTTTGAGGAATTTTAAAGCTCGTAAAAGAATAAAAAAATCTGTAACGCCAATGCTAAAAGAGGTAAAAACACTATTTTTGTTGTGATTTATTAAATACAATGTATTATTATTTTATTTTTTCACTTTTTCTTTTAACTTTCGCTTATTCGCTTTCCACAGCCACATTGAAAATAGTCGAGCAATTTCAAACACTGGCTTCGTTTTACCCGTGAAACAACAGTTGAAAATTGCGTCCGTCTAATATTTATTTCAAATGCGAGTTTTATTGAGTTTTGATCATTTTCAATAAAAATCGACCAAAAAATATTTAAAAAAAATGTCTTTTATTGCGTGTGACTTAAATAATACCAAATTACCAACGGAGTTTGGTAAAAATGTTTGTTATACATTTTTTATTGTATCTGCGGCATAACAGTGATAAAAGTCGAAAGTTGGATGTTTTTAAACAAGAAGCTGTTAGCAATGTAATCGTTTTATGGCAACGCGACGGCATACCAATTATAACCCTAGCGGCGGTTCGGAAACGTATTGATGTACTTGTGAATATTTTGTATACATTTTCTAAAAATCGATTGAAATATAAGGTGAATGCTTGGAATAAATTGTATAAAATTTCGCATTGCAAGTGGGACATTGAAAGCAACAATCAGTGTAGTTGCAACACCTCAAATAAAATTTCAGACGCAGCAAAAATTGTCTTTATAGATCAGTGCGGTCAACGATCAATGGCATTGGATGATGTCTATGAAACAGTGTCGATGAGAACTGCCACTGTAGAAGTAAGGTCAGTTGCTGCAAAAGCTGAAGATCTTCCTAAACAGCAGAAAAAATTACTCAATTCTTAGATGGCCTTATCATTACAAAAAATAAAGTATTCAGAGAACGTGTCAAACTTCGAAAAGAGGCTTTAGCAGCAGCTAAGTGTGATGATTTGCTAGCATGTATTTCGTTTGATGGGAAAAAAGAGCCAACTTTAAAAAGAGTCACGGAGGCAAATGTGACGCGTAACGTTGTTGTTAATGAAGAACATGTCACCATTGTGAAAAAGCCAAATTCAAAATTCATCGGCTATGCTACGCCCGCTGACAGCACTGCAGTAGATGTCCAGAGGAGCATCGTGGAATATTTGAATAAAGAAATAGCATGGATCACTTAATTGCAATTAGTTGCGACGGAACACCTACCAATACCGGCTAAAAAGGAGGATTTATTGCAAGAATGTGAAAAATAAAATAATAATACATTGTATATTTAATAAACCACAACAAAAATAGTGTTTATACCTCTTTTAGCATTGGCGTTACAGATTTTTTATTCTTTTAAGAGCTTTAAAATTCCTCAAAATCAATTTAAGACCTTCCAAGGACCTGTAGGAATATTTTTTTTTTGTTTTTTGGAAAAAAAATAATTGGTCTCTTTCAGACAAAAACATCGATATGTCATTCAATATGATCAGACTTTTACTTCCGAAGATATGATGAAAATGAAAAAAGGGAGCCCTACGTTCGGCAAAAAATTTTCTAAAATTTTTTAACAATACTTTCGCTGGAAATATCGATATACTTTCTGAGCAAAAGATTAATGATATTTTAAGAGCTTTATTTTTTTAATATTAGGGTGGCACATTAAGATGGTAGAAACTGAGATCTGGAGGGTAAGTACTAGAACGGTACACCTGAGGTCAATGACCTCTACAGAGGTCATATTGGTCTCCTTAAGACAAAAACATTTATATACCAAACTTTAAAATCCAAATGTAAACACCAGAGATATGAAGTTATATGTCAATGCGCGACCCCTACGTTCGGTCAAAACAAAAAAGAAAATTTTTTTCGTAATTGTCTTGCAAAAATACGTCATATTCGCTGGTATACGGCGAACTTTTTTTTTTGCATAGGAGGTGGTACGGTATTTTACAGAAATTGCTTTCAATTTTTTGGATCCAAAAGGGAAAAGGGATCCAAACTTCTGAGTTGGAAAATGGTTAAAAACAATGAATATTTTGTCGTTAGCTGGTTTAATGTTAGAAAGAGACAAAATGTGCTGACAAACACTTTAAAATAACAAAATTATGGCACTTTTTTCATTAAAGAAATTGAAGTGATCAAATTTAGGAATTAAAACAACAAAAAATTATGTCAATTTTTAAAAATTATTATTATATATATACTGTGGCCAACAAATTTTTTTTTTTTTTTTTTTGGGCATTACGATTGGGACAAATTGTTTTTATTTTTAAGTTGACACTACTTTCACTGACATCTATGCCAAATAAAATAAAAAAAAAAAAAAATAACTGGCAATTTCAGCCCTTGAAAGGACTTTGACCTACATAGCTTCTTATGATCAATTGTGTTGTGCGTGTTATTAAGTTTGTACACAATTGACCTAGAACCGGACCTACAGGTTTAACGCTGACTCCAAACGGTGATGAGCGGAATTTTCTTGTTCTTAAGAAGCTTACAAAAAATAATGTAAACGAAAACAACAAAACGGATTGACAACAAAACGGAGAATTGTATTTTGGAGTTTTATACAGTTTTCTCGGCGATTGTTAATCTGGTGATATGTGCCAAATGTGAAGGAAAAATCGAGTTTAAAAAAGCATCGCCGAATGAAATTGGCTTCAAAATTGGTGTTCACTGCGCTTGCCCGACCACTACATACATTTTTTCGTCGTCTTTGGCTGGCAAATCATATTTGATGAACCGGCGCTTGATTTTTGCCATGAGGCTTTTAGACATCGGGCCAAAAGGCATTAACACGTTTTGTGGCCTCATGGATATTGGCAGAGGTGTGGGTAACTCGTTATGCTACACTGCCATGGAGAACTTTCATACAGCTGCAAGCGCGATCTATGGATACACTCTTTCAAAAGCCGCGAAAGAAGAGAAAGATGCCATGGTCAAAGGCGATCCACAGTGTGACCCAACCATGTTTACCGTGTCAGGTGATGGCACTTGGAAAAAATGTGGCTTTTCTTCACTATACGGCGCTACAACGTTGATCTACAAATACAGTAAAAAAATAGTCGACTCTGTTGTAAAGTCCAGCGTATGCAACAGTTGTAAGTATTGGGAAGCTAAGAAAGAAGAAGACCCTCTAGCATATGAAATTTGGATTGAAGACCACGAAGAGGAATGCCGTGCCAACCATCAAGGAAGCTCTGGGAAGATGGAGGTGGATGCGATAAAGGAAATGTTCGCCATATCAGTCCAAAAGCATGCCGTCAAATACTGCAAGTATATCGGCGATGTCGACTCAAAAACCTTCAAAGCTTTTATAGACGACAATCCGTACGATGGCGACCCAATCGTAGGAAAAAAGAATGTCTATCGCACGTGCAAAAAAGAGAAGGGCACCAGACTCCGCAAGGCCAAAAAAGAGAACAGGGGCATTGGCGACAAGGGTGCAGACAAATTCACATATAAAGTCATCTCTGAACTAACAACATATTATGGGCTCGCTATTCGTCGTCATCCAAAGTCGGTTGCTGACATGAAGAAGGCTGTTTGGGCAACGTTTTTGCACAAAATCTCTACTGATGAAGCTCCACAGCACCAAAACTGTCCGACCGGTGCGTCGAGCTGGTGCGCCTGGCAAAAGCGGTAGCAGAAGGGACAATTGACAGCTTCAAGCATACGTATACACCACTAAATCAGAGAGTCCAGGAAGCAATCAAACCTATTTACGAAGCACTGTCAGTCGAGGGTTTGTTGAACAGATGCCTTGGTTCCGAAACTCAAAACAGCAACGAATCTTTCAACGCAGTGCTGTAGTCATTCGCACCGAAGCATATGCACACAGGCGCACGCACTATTGAGATTGCCAATTATATTGCAACTGTCATATTTAACGATGGTTTTTTGCCAATACTTCAAATAATGAACCTAATGGGCATCCCGATTGGCAACGTCACATATGATTTCGCCGTGTCTCGGAACGAAGAACGTTTGAAAAGTCCCGAAGCCAAAGTCCTGGCCGCATCAAAAGAAGGTAGAACTGCCCGAAGAGCACAAAAAAGACGCTGAGTCCTCATTTTTTGAAGAAGAGGAAGGAGTTCTTTATGGGGCTGGCATTGCAGATTGATATATGTGAGTACTTATTTCACAAAAACAAAAAATGTTTTATTGCCTAAAATTTTCTTTGAGTTTTTTCAAAATCACGTTTTTGAACTTCGAAGTCACTTTCTAAGTAAGAAGTCAAATTTCTAAAACTGTATGCTCTGAAAAATTTTCAGTTTTTCATTTCAATTTTTCATTTCAATTTTTTTTTTTCATGCAAAAAAATAACTTCAAACTTAAACGGGTTTATCTCGAAACCACGTTTGTCGAGCTTGCGGCCCAGATTGCGCCCGTAGTTCTAAACCGATTTTGATGTAACAAAGTGCAATTGAGTCACTATTCTGGTCCCTACCTTTTTAAACAATTTTTTTTCTTACACTAAACTACAAAAAAAAAGACCCAAAATCGGGTTTTCATTTTTCAATGACCGCCATTTTGTAAAAAATAATCGCAAAATTATGACTGAGGTAGGGACCAGAATTAAATCTGTACTAAATCTAACGGCGTTTACTTTTTCCATTTCAGAGGATCCGAAGTCGAGATATCCGGGCCTCAAGCAGCATACCTTTTTTTCGACGCCCAACTTTGAAGGCCGACAACTTTTTGAACAGCCCTCGTACAAAGAAAATAAAATGTTATTTAATTTAATATGTTCTTAATACAATAACAAAAAAACAGAATTTAAATAACTCTTTGCGTTTTCAAATGAGAAGTTTTTCAAAAAGGGTCCAAAAACAGCCTTCCAACCAGGAATACTCCCGTAATGAATATTTTGACGTGTGATTTGGCACAGATGTCAGTGACAATAGTGCCAACTTAAAAATAAAAACATTTGTCCCTATCGGAAACCCCAAATATTTATTTTTGGGGATTATAATACCAAATAAGAGCTTGCATAAGGGTAGAAATGACACGACATACTTTGCTGAGCATTCTGTATTTTTTAAATTCTAACTTATTTTTTTTTTTTTTTGCATAATCCTACTGTATAAAATAGAAATAGAAATTCGGAAACTTAAAACACAAGACACATAATGAACTCTAAAAGAGAAACGCGGTATCAGAACCAAGTTTGTATTTGATCTACCCGAAAATAACAAGGACAAAACTAACTAACAAGGACACCTTTTATTAATACAATACATTATATTGATACTTAATATTATTTGAATTTGTGCAAAAACTTACAATAATTTAGATATCCACCTGATGGTCTATCTGTAATATTTCAAAGGTAAATGAAAAAAATTTAGAATGCGAATTAGTCAGTATCAAATACAAGTATTCTGGCCAATAATATACAATAAATAGCCTTTTTTTATAATATAGATTTTTTATACCTGCCAAGAGCCTTGTTTAAGTAATGTACAAACTATTTAAAAATATCACAATGCAATACGATGGAAAAAGAGGATTACAGCTAATAACAACAAGATATAAGAATGTATTAGTACTAGGTTTCAGAACAAATAAGAGAGCTCACTCTCTTTGTAATGTTGTTGTAAGTAAGTATTTTTACGTGTGTAATAGAAACTATATATTTACATGTCATATTAGCACTTATTAACTAGCATATTAAATATGAATACACATCATTGCAGATTAGCATAAAATATACTCTTCTGTTAACATCATTCATCATTATTCAGTTATCTACTTAAGCTCTATTAAAGCTCTGTATAAATCAGCATGTCAACAAATAAAAATAAGTACTATACACCGCATGCACTTAAGTATACATACACACATTAAAAAACGATTAGGATGCGATTTATTCTTATGAGCTACAAATTATATAAAGAATTAAAACTATACAAAAGGGTTTAGAGCTAAAAAAAAAAAAAATTTTCAACAATAGCATGAAAGGATTATTTATTTTGTTCACTCATTTGAAGAGGACTTCGGAGTACTTTTGGTGCTTGTCTGGTTTTGAGCATGGATTTAAATGTAAAAAGTATAGATAAGAATATGTTTATTTGCAAGATTTGTGCGAGCTTATGGTAAGGTAGCGTTTCAAGGATTACTGAATTACTCAGGTAAGTTATTTATTTTGCCGCAATCTTTTGTGCTGTTATGAAGGATTACACTAAAACTTGGTGACTTATTTTAGGACTTAACTTAATTAGAATTATGCATATTTTTATTAATTTCTCTTACTAAAACTTTTCTGTATAGATTACCCTGACGGACTAAAAGCATTTATAAGTTTCTTTTACTTAGAACATGAAATTATGAAATTAATATTAACAAACAAAAGAATAATATGTAAAAATTTTCAAAAATTTTAATTAACAAACACGTAATAACCATTAATAGCATGTTCAAACCGACTTCATTTAACGTGTTATTCGAAAAAAGCTTTTTTTAACATCATCGTTCATACTGCTTCAACTAGTTTAAAAATGTCAGTTTATTGGTTTATATTTTGAAAGAAATAAAAAATTGTTTATTATAAAATATAAAAACATAAAAAAAAATTAACAAAAAATTCAAATAAATTCAAAAATTTTTCAAAGAATAAAGAAAAATTTGTCAAAGAATTTATTTGTTTTCTTTCAAAACATCAAAATCAAGGTATGTTAAGGAAGGTAGAGTTAGTAGTTGAAATTCTCTCTTGTGGTGGGTACAGCACCTGTCAAAATCGGCTATTGAATGAATAAAAGCAAAACAAATAAAGTTTTCCAATTAGACTTGTGTTGTTGATGAAAATTATTTAAGCGATTTAATGCCCAGAAGTTGTGTAATTAAGTAAGGCCTTTTCAAAAAGAAAATGGCTCGTCTTTTAGTGTGCCTCTTAATGAAGCAAGACACAATCGCTGGAACGTTGCTTGTTCCAAAACATTTTCCCAATCAGCGCGGGTCTGCGAAAAGCATTTTTATAAAAGGGATTTTATAAGGGTCCACTCCGGTTGCAGCCAGGAGCAGTGCCTTCCTTAGTGTTATTTTACCTTCACAATAAATACTAAAAATAAACATTCAGCACGCACAAAAATGAAAACTATGAATTTTAACACATTTGACAGTTTTCTATTCACTGTTTTTTTTACGGTTTTCTTATGTTTGACAGCTACTGTACCCACCACTCCGAGACGAGACTACCTTGTTGAATATACCTTGATCAAAATAAAAAGCTCTTGTCAGATTTGGCTGTGTTTAAAAAGCAAAAAAAAACTTTTCATTTAACTTCATCAAAACTTCATTTCAAAACTTGTTTTTCGATTTAACTTCATTAAATCGATTTAACATAATTAACTGCTCGGTTTGAACATGCTATAACATTCATGATTACTTCGTTTCTAACAAAAAATGTTGCCTTTTCATTGCTCTTTTCTTGAGGGTGAGAAAATTCGTTTTCGTTGCTTAAAATGTCACAATCAAATAGGGCAAAAAAGGCACTTTTCTGCCCTGTGAAACTTTGCCAAGAGAGATGGTAGCCCTGAAAACCTGAAAATCAAATGATTGCTTTAAACGAAAATATTATGAAACGCATGTGTTAGACAAGGATAGATACAAACATATAACATGTTTATTTGACTTTTTTTTTTTTTTTTTTGATGCAGAAATTTTTATTCAAATCATGGCAAATTATAAAATTTCTCATACAGTGGTAGACATTTGTTTATACGCACACCTCTTTTTGCCAAAACTAGCTAAACAAAAGAATTTTGCTTGGTTTTAAAAACTTAGGATCGTATATTTATTAATTTTTGACTTAAATTATACAAGAGTCAACTTAAAACTACTCCATTTTTTTTATTTTCTACAAAAAAGCGAGTTTCAGGTTGGACATTTGTTTATACGCATACAATATAAAATAAATATATAACTGAAAAAAAAAATATTGCCATTTTAGTATTTCGTGTGGTCTCCTTTATTTTGAATGACGGTAAAATTCGATTTTGCATAAATTTAACTAGCCTTTGTAGAATTCCCGACCCGATTTCACCCCAAAATTGGCGATTCGCATTTTTGAATTCGTTCACGCTGTTGTACTGTTTCCCCTATGAGTACACTTTACCAGCAAGTATGCCACAAAGGTTCTTGATGGGGTTACAATCTTGACTGCACGCAGGCTATTGCAACAAGTTGATGTTTTTTGAAGAAAACCACTCTTTCGATTGCCTTGAAACGTGTATTGACGCATTGTCTTGCGGGAAGATGAACTCTCTCTCAGGATCTTTTTCATAATAAGAAACCAAAACATCTTCTAATAATTCCGTGTATGTTTCTAAGTTCATTTTCGGTGTGGTGGAGAAAATTGGTGTCACTCCAAAGTACGAAAAGGCTCCCCAAACCATTACCATTCCTCCAACGAAATTTCGTTTTGAACGTACTACATTGTGTTTGCTGAAATCATGCCAATAACAACTGTAACAGTCCGGCTCATCCAGATTAAACTTTTTTTTCATCTGAAAAAATTACGTTTCGCCATTCTTCACTCCAGGACATGTTTCTGCGGCCAAACTGCAATCGCTTGGTCTTATGAGAATCAGTCAAGCGTGGTTTTCCCTTTAGTTTTGTCCATTTTATCGTAAGTATGGCACTTTAAATTCGTGCGACATGTTGGGGAGTGACGGGTAGATCCAATTTGTCCTTGATTTGTCGAGAAGATAATCGATTCTGGGTTGCATCGTGATGAATTTGTCCTTTTTGGCGCAACGTTATTTTCGTGTTTTCTCTAGTTGGACCTTTAACGCCGTAATTTTGGCCCTTTTTAAAAAATTTCTTTTGCTCCCTCACTCCTCCTGCCTATTCTGTTTGCAATTCGCCTGTTGGAATAATTCTCGGCTCTCAAATTTTAATTATTTCCTGCTCAGAATCAGTTAGCTTTGCACCTTTACCCATGGCTATAAAATCAATCAATAAATAAACCAAAAACAATTATTTAGAGAAAGTTGCCACACCCACTTTTAATTTACATAAAAATTATAATTTTCTCCTTTTTCACATAAAATAACATCAAATTACTCATTAAAACTCAAATGCGCATAAACGAATGTAGCGTCAAAAATGTGTGCACGTTTTGCAGATCAGTTACCACAATAACAAAAGTCCCGTTATCACCAATATATTTGATCCACACATTCCTCATACTGTAAACAACACAGAGCATATGTGACAAAATTAAATTTTTTAAAAACGATCATGACCTACTCAGTTTATTAAAAACAAAAATTATTGCGTATAAACGAATGTCTACCACTGTATTTATTGATTGAGTAAGCAGGGCTATTCTCTTCTGAGTAGGCAAAAACATGCCTTTTTTTAGGGTTGAGGACAACATTTTTATGCACCGTGTAAGGGTAACATTTTTTTGTAGAAACGAAAACACCATTAGTTTATTGTTTGGATTTAAAAAATTTATTTATAAAAGTATTTTATTTATTTTAACATATAAAAAAAAAGTTGCAATTTTGTCCAGTCGGTTATAATCTGCACTGCTTCCAAACCTATATATACAAAAAAACGACTTTGGAGTGAGCATTGTGAGACGGAGGCATCATAGGTTTGTACTTTTTCGAAAATTACACTGGTAGAGCCGTAACTGTCAATGAAGTACACTACAAAGATATGATAAACAATTTTTTGTGATAAAAACTGGGGACTCTGCGCAAGATGGCCCAGGAAAAATGGCCCCAAAACAAAAAATAAAAAAAGTAAAAATTAAAAAATAAATTTTATATAAAAATAGGTTGTACAGTGTTCTCCAATAGGAACTTGACAACTTTGAATTAAATTTCTGAACGCAACCTTTCAGTAATCATCGAACTGTCACTGTCAATTTATTCAGTAAACTCAACATTTTCATAATATTAAAGTACACGAAAATGGCATCCTGGAGATCCGGGTTCGAATCCCAGCAGCGACAGAAAATTATTTGAATTAAAATGATTTTTCTGTACGGCTGCCACCTCTCTGCAGACAATGGCGAACCTCAGAGAGTAATCAAAATACCATTTAAAGCTTCTTGAGAACAAGAGCATTCCGTTCATCGCCGTTCGGAGTCGGTGTTAAACCTGTAGGTCCGGTTCTCGGTCAATTGTGTACATACTTAATAACACGCACAACACATTTGATCATAAGAAGCTAGGTCAAAATCCTTTCAAGGGCTGAAATGACCAGTTATTTATTTTTTTATTTTTAAAGTACACGAACGAACAACGTCTGAAAATTATAAAAATTTTCAAGATGATGAATTTCGTCGCAAAATCATCTTCAGTGACGAAGCTCATTTTTAGCTCAATGGGTTCGTCAATAAGCAAAACATGCATTATTGGTCGGTTGAAAATCCACATGTGCTTCATGAATCACCACTTCATCCACAAAAAAATAACTGTTTGATGCGGTTTGCACGCCGGTGGCGTCATTGGACCATATTTTTTTGGTCGACGATAACGATCGTAACGTTACTGTTAATGGCCATCGTTATCGCGCCATGATTACCGATTATTTTTGCCCCAAATTGGAAGATATGGACTTGGACGACATGTGGTTCCGACAAGACGGTACCACAAACCAAACAGCACACATTACAATTGATTTATTGAAGAATAATTTTGATGAGCGTGTTATTTCAAGAAATGGGCCAGTCGATTGATCGCCTCGTTCGTCCGATTAAACGCCTCTAGACTATTTTCTTTGGGGCTACGTCAAGTCATTGGTCTATGCCAACAAGTCGACGACATTGGAAGAGCTCAGAGCCAATATTGAACGCGAAATAGCGGCCGTTTCGGCCAAAATGTGTAGCCGAGTCTTCGAAAATTGGTTCCAACGAATCGACCGCTTCAAGCCGATAATAAAGTTTTGGAAATATCTCAAATGATTTTTGTTTTATTTAAAAAAAAAAGTTGTGAAGTCCTTAATGGAAAACCCTTTACAATACCAAAAATTGAAGCCGTAATTCCTTTTTTTCTTTTTGGGCCATTTTTCCTTTTTTGGTGTGGGGCTATTTTTCATAATGAAATAAGACACCAAATTTTAAAGTTTGCTGGGGTTATTTTTTCTTTTTTCTAAATTTGAAGCTTCTCTTAAAATTTGTTCAATGCATTCTTAAATTGCAGGCGATTGCCATTGCAGATAGATTATTACGTAGATGTAAGGTAGATGACACTATAAATGTATATGTTTAATATTTTTCTTTATCAAAATAAATTCCTCGATAAAACTTTGTCAGAAAAAATGTTGGGTTTTTTTTTTTCATTTCAGTTGTTGTATTCTTTAAACTGTTGAGGATTAACGCTTCTTTGCACCAACAGTACCACTGCTTTCTATAAAGATGTAATTATGACTTTTAAGAAATTTGTCTTCTTGAAGCACTCAGACAAATTTGTAAAAATTTCTTTTTTTTCGAAATCATGCGGCCTAGTATACCATTGTAGGCTTCAATGTCAGATGTTATCCTTGTTATTTTTTTAAAAACTGAAAAATTACGTACTCCAGCCTGCAAAAAAAAAATTAAATATAATGTCCGAAGTCTGGGCGTTGTAGTTTTAGTGGTTGCGTTCGCGGCGAGGCTCATGACAACCGCGATGCGGTATGGCCGGTGCGACGCAGTACGGTCGGCACGACGCGGTACGGACGGCACGATAACCTAGCGAAACATAAATGTTACGTTTTCCATTCAAACCTCTGATAGAGCCATAGCCATAAATTTGTGGAAAAAAGTTTTATCATAAAATCCTCACAAAAATAAATTCCTCAATAAAATTTTGTCAGAAAAAATTTGGGGTCTTTTTCATTTCACCCAGCAAACATTATGACTCTTAAAAGGCTCTTTTAAGACTCGTATATATGGGTTTTTATCGTCATAATGCGCTAAAAAAATACTCTTTTATGAGTACATTTTCATGGGCTTCAAAATATGATTCATAGCAATGACTGTTTTATGTCCCATTTTGGATTCAAAATATTTCATTATCTTTTAAGACTCATAATATTGACTCTTTAAAGACTCATAATATTGACTCTTTAAAGACTCATAATATTGACTCTTTAAAGACTCATAATATTGACTCTATAAAGACTCATAATAAAGACTCTTTTAGAACTTATATAAACTACTCTTTTTGGACTTAAAATTAAGGCTCTTTTAAGACTCATATTTAATACTCCCTTTAGACTCATAATAAAGACTCTTTTAGAACTTATATAAACTACTCTTTTTGGACTTAAAATTAAGACTTTTTTAGGACTCATATTTAATACTCTTTTATAACTCATATAAATTTTTCTTTTGGATTCAAAATTAAGACTCCTTTAATAGACATATTTAATACTCTTTTAAGAATCATGTAATGGAATCTTTAAAGATTCATAATTAAGACTCTTTCAGAACTCATAGAAGTAACAATGATCCGTTTAGATTGAAATATATTTTTATACTGAAATTTATTTAAAATATTTTATAATTGAAAATAAAATAAATGACAAAAGTATTTTTTTAGTTATTTTAGTAAGTAATTTTAAAAAAATTAAAAGTTAAAAATTTCACTTTGCCATATTCGTTTTTGCAAGCTCCTCTCCACGCTGAGTGACTGAAAGATAAATTATGACGTATTGGAGCATTCACTTCGGAAACATATTCACATTCTCACAAATTGAGGATCAGCCGTGATGGTCAGACATACATATGCACCAACGCTTTTATATATTAAGCAGATAAAAATATAACTTTAAAGTTTATAAAATCCTCTCAGAGCCTAATTGTCGAGTTTTCATAAAACACTTGTATTGTAACACAAAGACTCTTTTATGAGCCGTTTTTATAATTACGCATACATCATGCAATATAAGTATAATCCCAGCAAACAATATGACTCTTAATAGATTCTTTTAAGACTCATATAAATGAGTTTTTATCGTCATAATGCGCTCAAAAAAGACTCTTTTATGAGTACATTTTCGTAGGTTGTGGGCTCCAAAATATGATTCACAATAATGATTGCTGTAAGTCTCATTTTGAACTCAAAATTAAGACTATTTTAAGACACATAATAAAGACTCTTTAAAGATTCATTTTACTCTTTTAGAACTCATAGTTAATACTCTTTTAAGACTCACAATAAAGACTCATAATATTGACTCTATAAAGACTCAAAATTAAGACTCTTTTAAGAGCCATATTTAATACTCTTTTTAAGAATCATGTAATGGAATCTTTAAAGACTTATATAAAGACTCGATCAGAACTCATAGAATTTATTATTTTAAGAGTCATAAGTGGGCGTCCGTGGCGTAGTTGGTTAAAGTGCGTGGCCGCTATGTCAAAGAACTTTGGAAACCCAGGTTCGAACCCCAGCAGCGACAGAAAATTATTTGAATTAAAATAATTTTTCTGTACGGCCGCCACCTCTCTGCAGACAATGGCAAACCTCAGAGAGTAATAAAAATGCCATGTAAAGCTTCTTGAGAACGAGAACTTTCCGTTCATCGCCGTTCGGAGTCGGCGTTAAGCATGTAGGTCCGGTTCTCGGTCAATTGTGTACAAACTTAATAACACGCACAACACAATTGATCATAAGAAGCTAGGTCAAAGTCCTTTTAAGGGCTGAAATGGCCAGTTATTTATTTTTTTTTTTTTTTAAGAGTCATAAGTCTCATGCTAAAGGCTCTTTAATGGCTTAAAAACTCGTTTGAAACACTAATTTCTGACATTGATATGATGTTAATAAAACATCAGAAGCCCCTTTACGCAAAAATATCGTATGTTCCATTTTTTCCATTTATTTAATAATATTAATAATACAAATAAAAATATTTTCATATTTTGCCATTTATCGTACTCATAAAACACATAAAAAATACTCCATTTAGAGTCTTTTTTCTGAGCAATCATTTTACAATCATAGCAAGGACTCCTTTATGAGATTTTTTATTGCGTATTCATAAAACACGCATAAAAAATACTCTTTTTAGAGTCTTATAACATAATAATATATAATAACTTTGCAATCATATCAAAGATTCCTTTATGAGTCTTTTTATTGCGTACTCATAAAACACCATAAGAAATAATCTTCTTAGATTCATATTTTTTGAAGTACTCAGAAAATTTTTGCAGGGATCCTTTTGTGAGTCTTTGTTATGAACAATCATAATACTGTCTTATTTAGGACTTTTTAATGAGTTCTTTTTATGAGAACTGATAAAGCAAGCATAATAATGATTCCTTTAAAAGTCTTATTTTTGAGCATTTATTTTACAATCAAATCAAAGACTCCTTTAGGAGACTTTTAATTGCTTACTCATAAAACATGCATGAAAAATACTCTTTTTAGAGTTTAATTTTGAGCAATCATTTTACAATCATATCAAAGACTCCTTTAGGACAAAGACCCATTAAACATGCATAAAAAATACTCTTTTAGAGTCTTATTTCTGAACAATCATATCAGAGACTCCTTTAGGAATCTTTTCATTGCGTACTCATAAAACACGCATAAGAAATGCTCTTTTAAGAGTCGTTTTTTTTTTTTTTGAGGCACTCAGAAAATGTTTGCAGGGCAGTTTGAGGCCAAATTTCATTTTGTGTGGTGGAGTAATGTTTCAAATTGAAAAAGGCCCCACATTAAAAAAAAAAAAATAAATAACTGGCCATTTCAGCCCTTGAAAGGACTTTGACCTAGCTTCTTATGATCAATTGTGTTGTGCGTGTCATTAAGTTTGTACACAATTGACCGAGAAATGGACCTACAGTCTTAACGCCGACTCCGAACGGTGATGAACGGAATGTTCTTATTCTCAAGAAGCTTTACATGGCATTTGATTACTCTCTGAGGTTTGCCATTGTCTGCAGAGAGGTGGCGGCAGTACAGAAAAATTATTTTGATTCAAATAATTTTCTGTCGCTGCTGGGGTTCGAACCTGGGTCTCCAAGTTCTTTGACATAGCGGCCACGCACTTTAACCAACTACGCCACGGACGCCACAAGCCCCACGGCCCCACATTAAGGGCCTTTTTTCATTTTTTGTTTCGGGGCCATTTTTCCTGGGCCATTTTGCGCAGAGTCAGTACTATGTGCCCTACAAGTTGCGAATCAATCGAGTTATTGCGCAAGGATTGCCCAGGTTGCGTAAGTTAGCATTTTGGAGACACCAACTGATTACCAAGATATTGCGGTTTAATACCGTTGGACTTTCTATCGAGTTATGTTAAGAGTAGGTCTACGCTAATCATCTGCAAACAATTGCAACTCTCAAAGCGAACATTGAAGTCACAATCGGCGAAATAGAGCCCGAATTATGCGAAAGAGTAATCGAAAATTTCGAAAAAATTATAAAGATTTCTAAGCTAAGCCAAAACGGTCATTTGAAAGATATTGTGTTTCATATTTTTATTGGTGTTACTTTTTTGAACAATTATTCGTTTCGTTAAAAACAAATTTTGCACCTCTCGTTGATACATCCTATATAAAGTTTGTAAAGTAAGAGCGTGTATGGCAAAATTAATTTAAAAATTTATTTAAGAAAATTTTTCTATACATACATTCATTACGTATGTACGACGCAATCATATTAATAAGATGTCCAATCACCACCAGCGTTAATAATCGTTTGACATCTCTGCGGCTTACTTTCCACTAAATTTTCGGCATATTCGACAGGAGGAGCTCTCCAAATGCGTCGAATTTCTCGGGAAAGCTGCCTTAGAGTATAGGTGGGTCTCCCTCGAAGCTTCTGCTTGATGTACCCCAGACGTTTTCGATGAAATTAGCATCAGGCGATTGTGCAGGCCAATCTAATGTGACGATGCCTTTTTCGCTTTTCCAGTCGGCGCAGAGGCAGCTGCGATTTATGGGGATTCCTGCCGAATCCAGTTTTTTTATTATAAATTGGCATTTAGCAGTCGGTAATAAAGCCTTCTCGTAAATTTTGACCATTCTGGCAGCATTAAGGTTCTCGGTAAGGAGGTACAAAGTGCCGAAACCCTTTTTTGAGAAGCATCCCCAAAGATGAACTTTAATGGGATGTTTAACGGTGCGCTTTACAAAATTACTTAACGACGAAGACCAAGCCTGCTGTAGGATCGAATAACTCCAAAGAGAAGATTCGTCGGAGAAGAGTAGGTTGCTCCAATCGCGATCAATGTTTTCTATTGTCCATGCCATTCTTTTAGTAACGTGTTTTTTTGGACAACAGTGGTTTCTTCATTGTGCTTCGCCATTTCAAATTATTTGCACACAAATGGTTCCAAATAATTACGTGCGATATATTTAGACCTTTTTGCATTAATTTCGCTTGCCCTTGACGCAAGCTTAAGCCAAGATTCCGCGAAAACAAACTCACTATAATTTTTTCATCCTTCTTGGTCACGTGCCCTGTAGAGCTACGTTCGGGAGAGTCATCGAGGTATTTAGATTTCTTTAAGCGTTGCACCCACTTCTGGACAAAAGCCTTTGACTATTTCAGATACTTTGCCGCTGCTGCATAGGACATTTTCGGTCCTTTTGAATGGTTGCAGAGGAAAACTGCCTCGAAGCGTTCTGCATATACAGCACTCATTATACCTAACACACTTTTGACAAATATTCGACCACCAATTTAACTTTGTTACTAGTACGTCAAGGGCAGATGCTATGCCGTCTTGTTGACAAAATTTCAGGGTTGCACTATTTACCGACTGCGAATTATGCCATACATGCTTTTACTTAACAGACTGTATCTATTTATTTTTAAATTTTATCAAAAAGTATTTCATAATGAAATATTTTATTATTGTTCAATGCTAGGAACTTTTATTCTTCATAAGAAAGCTCTTTAACGCGAGGACGCAAAGTAATTGTTGGATAATTAGTGAATCGATAGCCGATAACTAGTTAATCAACTGAGGCTAATTTTAGGTCAAACTTTTAACTAGCACGCAACATGGTTCTCATAGAAATATGATTGTCTTCGTGCGTGAATGATAGAAAAAAAATAAAAATTGATAATTTCACTTTTGAGTTGACAATTTTCCTCAAATTTATTCTTTAGCTACTAATTACCATGTGGTATATTTTGTATATATAAGTATTCTTAAATATAATAAAAGAAGCTTTTAATGTCTTCTCGAAATTTTAAAAATTTATTTTTGTGTCTGATGGTGTGCGTTATTTTGACATGAATTTAAGCTAAATAACTCTTTCCATTTATCCAAAATATGAACTTTCTCCAAATCAAATAAACCAACAAATAATATTCTGACAGCTTATTTTTTTTTCATCACCTCAACACTTAAACCAACAAAGTATTTAACCTACCTGTGGCTTCAACACATCAACGCAAAATGAGGCAAGCCAACCGACAGTTTGGACAGCTCAATCAAGCTTGAATTGACGTAGTTTTAAGGATGAAAAAAAGCCACAAACAACAACAACAACAACAACAACAACAACAACAACATATAACTTAAACTTAATGCATGCAATAACAAACAGAACAACAACAACAACAACAACAACAACAACAACTACACTTTAGGACAACACGGCCAGTTAGTATGTGTGCATGTTTTTTTCGTGTGTATGTAGTTTGCTATTGAAACGCTACAGCAGGGTATACATGCGTTTTGACCCGCACAGCAGCAGCAAAACAACAAAAACAACAACATCGACGGAAAACTGCTCACCTCTAGCAGTATCGGCAACAATGGCGCTACGTCCGTCGGGCATTCTATATCAAATAGCAAGAACGTCGTTTCTATGTCAGCGTGTGTGTAGATTTTAAAAGCTTGTGTGTGTATGTTTTTGTGTGTGCGTGTGTGTGTAGTTTGCTTGTACGTATTTGTATGTATGTATGTCAATGCACTAACGTGTTTTGTTGAAATACTGTCAGTGGATCACTTGATATCAATTAGAATTCACTCTATTAACACTGGCCAAATAAGAAATTTTAAATGAATATATTTTCATTTTTTATTTTATTAATTTTTTTTTTTTTTTTAATTGGTATTGTCTTGAATAACACAGCTATATGTGAACTATTTACACACGCACACAAACAGACACGGAATTTATTTCCTACGAACAGGTGTCGTTCTTAGCACATGTATATAGCTGGACAATTAAATAAATACACCGCCAAAAATCAGGTGCAATTTGATTAAGAATTCAACGATATTTGTTTTTTTTACATTCTCTTAACACATTGCAAAATTCACACAACGAAATTTTAATTAAATTGCTTTCTTGCTATTTTATGTCTGTCGTCTATAAGTTATGCATTTCTTAACAACAGCCAAACAACTTGATCCCAATTTGAGGAATGACAGATGAAGATGAAAAACGTTTACTTGACGTCGATTAATTGGCGCGCGAGCACGTCTAGCAAGTTCACCAGCTAACAAACAACTGAATTCTTGCTATGACGAACGGTCTAATGAAATATATGTGTCCGCCGCAACGCATATGTTAAGGATTCGTGTCAGCAATGCACACAAGAATGAAGAAGGAAGAATACAAATGGACGAAGACGAACGAAACAAAACAAACAACAGCGTGAAATCCCTGCAAATACAGGAGAAAATTTTAAAATTCACACTCTTTTGTCAATGCTCGTGTGTGCTTTTGTTGTTTTTCTATTTGTTTTGTTTTGTTTTGCTATTGTTATTGTTGTTGTCAATATTGCTCCATTGACGTACGTTGAAGCTATTGCTATTGCGGGAGCTTTTTATGTTTGAGCTTTTTTATTTGATACCACTGTGTGTGTCTCTCGAAGTAATATTTGACATGCTGACCTTGCGCACTCTACACACACACACACACTCACACACAAGCACAGTGTTAAACGTGTTAAGCATAACTTCAGGAGCAAAGTGCAAAGCGGCATGTTAAAGACACAGAGCAAGAAAGCTCTGAGCATTAATAGCTTTTAAAGAGCACAGCTTTTCTCTTCTGAGAGTTTGGCCTGAGCTACGACAAGCAAGAAAGCTCTACAGCAGCAGCATTCACGCTGTGCTCATCACTGCGTATGAGTAACATTAATTTTTATGCTTAATGCCTGTTTATGTGGTACAATTTCATTTTTAATTAAATTTTAGTCCTTATAAATGGGCTAAATTGTGCATTTTGATTGAATGACAGTGCAAAATTTCCAAAATTTATTTCAATTAATGTTTATGTTGTTGTTTGCACCCCTTAAAAGTAGAATAATGAAAACTAAGTGTGTACGCTTTATTTCATTTTGTATTAATTTGATTACATAGGTATTTTAATGAAGACAATATGAAATCATTATCACCAGGTACGTATATCTGTATTTGTGTAACGGTATATTGAAATATATTGAAGAAGTGGACAAAGTTTTCCTCATTATTCACACTTATTTATGAAAATGCTGAGTTAAGTTTAAACAACATGCATGAGTTGATTTTAATAAGTCGTTAATCATTTTTGAACAACTATATGGATGTGTGTATGTGTTTTTTTCTTTCTTTTTAGTCATAAAAATAAATGAGTTCAGAAAAATTAAATTAGCTTCCAAATGTTAAAATATTATTTACACTGGCCAGCATTAAACAAACTTTTTCAATAACTTGACCTAATTTCTAACTTGTATCAACCACCAACTTTTCACATTTTTAATAAGAAAAAAAAAAATTATTTTTATTAATCAAAATGTGAAAAAATATGTTTGATCACTCAAATCTTTTTAGGTCGGCAATAAATTCTAATCTTGAGAAAATTCTGGCAATGAATTCAAATGTTATTAGGTTGGTAGTTCTGATAAATTTTGCAACTTTTTGTCTTCTTCCAGTTAATAACACCTTGCATTGCATTATTTAACCTAAGTGCTTTTAATTCATATTCAAGAGATAGCACCTGGATTTTTGGGTTTAAGTGAACTTTCCTTTTTCTAAGTGAAATTTCCTTCAGAAAGAGAAGTCAATTCTTTATAGTCGGTGCTTAATCCTTAACAATATTAAGAGTTCATAACTAATACAATAAAAAAGGTTATGAAGTATTACCAATAATTAAAATTTGCCAAGACGATTTTTTACCAAAACTCGCCTGATTGCAATTGCAATACGTTTACCGCGCAGGTTTCCAAAAAACTAGAAAAATGCTTTTTTTTCATTCCCATGTTTCTTTGGCTTTCCACCACGCTTAGAACATCCTACACGTGTTTCACTTGATTGTCCTTTCCTTCCCACTAATCTATCACCCCATTTCGAACCAAGGCAGACTTGACTGAATAGGTATTCCACCTGAAATCCTTGGTTCAAAAGCAATAAAAACAAAAAAAAAAAATTATAAAAAATTCAAAACCTCATCAGCATGCGGTGGGAACTGCTTAGGCAACGCAACTGAACATTTGTTACATGGAATTATTACTCGCTGAGTATAAGTGCTAGGATTAAAAATATGATAAACCAATAAAGACCTGCTCTAAGTCCTTACAAAAAAATTAGACAAAAAATTTTTGACGTTATGGGGACATAGAGAGAGCCTCTGAAAGATCGACAGTGCAACATTCCTGCTACGGCGTTGCATTGAATTTTTACTCGGTGAGTATATAAGCTGCGATAAATGTTTAAAAAGGAAAATTAAGTATTTATACTTAGCCTTACGATAAAAATAAAAAAAAAATTCTGACGTCTGGTCGTGAAGATAGCAGCTTATGTAACATAAATGTAATATCGTTGCATGGAATTATCACTAACTCAGGAGACGTGCTACGGTGAATTTTGTTTTACGACAGCATATATGTGTTATTATGCCTCACAACTAAAATATGAAAAATTCTTATTGTCATGTTTTCAGGGTGGCAACCACGTAATGCAGTCAAAATGCTACAACCATGAAAAAACGTTACATGGAATTATAACTCTACCACTACTGGCGTAATAGTAAATTTTATGGAACGAAAATGAAGGTGAAGTCTTCGGGCACATGAAAAAAATAAAACAAAAAATTTCGACAGCATCATGAGGCCCCTCAGGGTTCCGCCTCATGTGATGCATAAAAAAAAAATTAAAATACGCCTAAATAAATGCATTCTTTAAGGCCTGAGAATTCAACACACCTCTTGATTTCCTTTTCCCATTTTGATGTTATACTTACGTAACACCAGCTGTCGTATAGCATAAACTCAGGCTTGAATATCCCTAAGAATATTCCTCCGAATATTCAGACCTGAGTGAACCAGTAAAAAAAATTAAGCCTTCTATCAGGTAGTGGAATTCAGACCTGAATATTTAAACGATAAATACCTGATATCTATATATATAAAAAAGGAGCTTATGTTTGTAACTATGCAATAGACTCCTAAACTACTCATCCAAGTTTTTTGGTACAATGCGTGTTTGTCTGCTATCAATTTTGATGCACCTTGAACACCAGAGGGCGCTGTTGTACAAATTTTTTACTAAACTGCCTAAAACTCACAAGCCGCTTATGCGATTAGAACGAAAAGTGGTATACAGTGGTTTTCATGCACGCTGAGTGTTTTTCTGCTATCTTTGTTTACCTATCTTGAACACCAGAGGGCGCTGTACTACAAAACCACCTAAAACTCCCAAACCGCTCATGCGATTAGAATGAAAATTGGTATATAGCAGTTTTCAGGTACGATGAGTTTTTTGTCAGTATCTGCTTTGAACCACCTTGGACACCAGATGGTGCTGTAGTATTAATTTAACAAAATCGCATATTTTTAGCTGTTTTCTTAGGGTACATATGGAAATATTTACAATTCATAAAATATTTCTTAAATTTAGTAAAACTAAAAAAATGTCCGTTATTTTGACATCAAAAATATAAACATATCTTGAAAACTATGAAAAATTTTACTACAACGATATATTTAATGCAACATCGTTGCTGAAAAATGAGAAAAAAACAATCAGAAATTTAATTTTGCGACTTTCGAGTCAAATATCTCCGCTGCTTTTGTATTCATTTTGTTAAATTTTTTTTGTCTTAAAGCTTCATCAAAGTACTATAAAAACCCTATTGCAAAAATACCGTTAGTTGAGTATATATATTTTAAATATTTTTTTCAAAAAAGGTCTGAAATTTTGGAGTTTTCCTCAAAAAAAGGCTCAAAATTTGTTTTTGTTGTAAAAAGAATTTAAATTTAAATTCGCAAATTTTCAATTCTATTTAAAAGTTATAACATTTATAAGCAAAAGTTATTTCAATTATATGCAAAAATTAAAAACCATTTTTGTGATTAAAAAAACAAGGCTACGCCCTGATTTTTCGAACAAAATTTTTTTTCCAATATTGTGGTTTTATTTTTTGAAAAAATATACAAGCTAAAAAATTAAGTTTTTAGAAAAAAATTATCTTAGTATCTCTTACCAATCAAAAGTTATAGCCAATAATCTATGTATATATACAAAAAGTAAAACGCTGTCTGTGTGATGGCTGGAAACTTCAAAATTACTGAGCCGATAGAGCTGAAATTTTGGTAGTACATTTTTTTCAAGTACGAGATGGTTTAAAGTTCTGTCACACCCCCTTTTACCGCCCACGAATCAATAAAAATGCTATATTTCCTACGGTTTTCGTCGATTTGGCTACATTTTGGTAATTTAGTTTCTATGCTCACTCAAAACTGGGCAATGTCCTAGATCTACTAGAAAACTGGGATGGGCATTATATAAGAGTGTGTGGCTCCACTTATACAATTAAAATTTGTATTATTGAATAGCTTTGAAAGTAAAAGTAGCAGTACTTACATACATACCCAAAATGGAGCTACTATTTGGTGATCTCCTGCTACTGGGAAACTGTAACGGGCAGTGGTCAATGACAGTGGTGTTATACTATGGGTCTAAGAAAAGTTTTGAATATAATTATTATGTTGCGATATAATTGCTGGGTGCAGCAACGCGGGCCGGGAAAAAGCTAGTATATAACAAAATACAGGTAATAATAAGGGTGCGTTTATAGTGCCAACTTTCAGCTGAACCGAACAGAAAATTAAAAACGCATTGAAGCAATAAAGAACGCAAGTCATGTATTTCTTTTTTCACAAGGCGTTCTTTGTGATGTTAACATTTCTTTTTTTTTACTTTTTAATAATGAAAAATGAAGCCTCGACTACTTTGCATTGTTTTTATTTTTATTTTTGGGAGAGTTTTGCTTTGAAAATTTCCCAAATTAAATTGGTGCCTTTACGACTTCACTTCTTTTCTCAACCGTTACTTCAGATGCAAAACGAATTAACGTTAATAACATTACATCTTCGCTTCTAAGCTCATAGAGTTAAAGATCATACATCGTCGGCTAACAAGGAAAACTGACCAACTGAAAAAACATAGTTGGTGAAAAAAAGCAAAACGAGTTTTCATTCTTATGAACCTCTTTGTGTTTCCTTTTAAATTTGGTCTTCAAAAAGACCAAAGGGATAATTTTAACCCAAAATATTAGCTATTCAGTATTGCCGGAAATGTTTTAATTACTTTCTACTAGTGTCCTACCGAATATTCGGCTTAGATATCCGGCCGATTTTTTAACCTTCGGCTTCGGTCTAAATAGCCCAATTTTTTGGCCAAATAATTTTGCTTTGTTATAACTAAAAATTTTTTTATAATTCTTTAGGAAAATTATAAAGTATAATTCGATGAATTCCGTTCGAAATTCTATATTTGAAACACTTGTTCGTTGCGTTTTTCTCTTCCTTTCTGTTCTTCTATAAGTTGGTTTTCGCTCGTTGATAACTTTATTCAAATGATAAATGCATTGAATCTGACCGATATGGGTTGATATAATCGTACATGTTGAAGGAATTGGCAGAAAACTCTAAAGTTTTTGATTTTCACCCGGCGTCTCATTTGCTTTCGAATGATCATACATGATATAAAAAAAACCGAGTTACAATAGAAATTTTCTGCCAGATTTCAGTAAGTATTGAATTTCTGTGGCTTTTCTCGACCAAGGTATATTAAGGAAGGTAGAGTTAGTAGTTGAAATTCTCTCTTGTGGTGGGTACAGCACCTGTCAAAATCGGCTATTGAACGAAAAAAAGCAAAACAAATAAAATTTTCCAATTAGACTTGTGTTAATGATGAAAATAATTTAAGCGATTCAATGCCCAGAAGTTGTGCAATTTGTAAGAAGCCTTCTCAAAAAGAAAATAGCTCGTATTTTAGTGTGCCCCTTAATGAAGCAAGACGCAATCGCTGCAACGTTGCTTGTTCCACAACATTTTCCCAATCAGCGTGGGTCTAAGAAAAGCATTTTTATAAAACGGATTTTATAAATCTTCCGGAGAATAATTGCGGTCCACTCCGGTTGCAGCCAGGAGCCTTCCTTAGTGTTATTTTAACTTCACGATAAATACTAAAAAAAAAACATTCAGCACGCACAAAACTTAAAACTATGAATTTTAACACATTTGACAGTTTTCTATTCACTGTTTTTTTTTTATGTTCTTCTTATGTTTGACAGCTACTGTACCCACCACTCCGAGACGAGACTACCTTGTTGAATATACCTTGTTCTCGACTAGATCGAAAATCGATTTAAGTTTTTTCTACGTCATCCTGATGTTACTAAATCAATTACAGAAATATTAAAATTTAGCAAAATGACATAAAAGGAAATTAATCAATTTTATATCTAGTCGAAAAGGCTACAAAAATGCAATGCTGACAGAAATCAGGCAGAAAAACTCTTGCATTTAACTGTAACTTAATATTTGCCTTTTTTTTACTAAAACTAGTAAGAAATGATCTTCGACTGGGCCGAAGTTAAAATACCCCCACGGCCGAACCAAAGTATATTCAAAGTCTTAAGTAATCAATAAAATGTTTATCTGTAAAAACGTTTTCGTTATATTTTTAACAGAAAATATTCGCTTTTGTTTTTTGATAAAATGGCTTTGTATGGGAGGAGGGCGTGGTTTTCACCCAATTTGGTTGAATTCCATACACATAGTACACGTTATATATCAAAGTTCATATGCAAATTTTCAAGTCCATACATTAATTTTTGTGGATTTTAGAGAAATTTTACCTTTTTGATAAAGTCACTTTGTATGGGAGGTAGGCGTGGTTTTCATCCGATTAGATTGAATTTCATACTTAGAGTGTATTTTGAACATCAAAACTCATATGCAAAATTTTAAGTCCATATATTCATTTTTGTTGAATTCTAAGGGATTTTACCGTTTTGATAAAGTCACTTTGTATGGGAGGTAGGCGTGGTTTTCATCCGATTTGGCTCATTTACGAACTTGACCTTCATTTTTTAGATAAAAGCTTAAATATAGAATTTCGTGATGATAGCTTTAAAATTACGGCTGGAATCGTGATCACAGACAGACGGACAGACGGACAGACGGACAGACGGACAGACGGACAGACAGACGGACATGGCTAAATCAACTCGGGTGGTGATGGTGATCAAGAATATATATACTTTTCTATACCTAACACGCCTCTTTATGGGCGTTACAAACGGAGTGACAAAATTAATATACCCCCATTTACGTTTTTTAAACGTGGGGGTATAAAAATAAATAAATAAATAACTGGCCATTTCAGCCCTTGAAAGGACTTTGACCTAGCTTCTTATGATCAATTGTGTTGTGCGTGTTATTAAGTTTGTACACAATTGACCGAGAACTGGACCTACATGCTTAACGCCGACTCCGAACGGCGATGAACGGAAAGTTCTCGTTCTCAAGAAGCTTTACATGGCGTTTTGATTACTCTCTGAGGTTTGCCATTGTCTGCAGAGAGGTGGCGACCGTACAGAAAAATTATTTTATTTCAAATAATTTTCTGTCGCTGCTGGGGTTCGAACCTGGGTTTCCAAAGTTCTTTGACATAGCGGCCACGCACTTTAACCAACTACGCCACGGACGCCACAAGCGAAAAAGTGTTGGTTAAAGTGAAAAAATTTAGTTTTTTTTACTAAAATGAATAAATAACGAAAGCCAGTACTAAATTTTATCATTTTTTTTTTGCTTGAAAAATTCTATACAATATTTTATTAATATTCGGCTTCGGGAATACTTCCACTTGGCCGAACATTCGGCTTCGGCCAAAATTTCACATTCGGTCGGACACAACTTTCTACAATATATTGCATCAGAAAATAAAAATTCGAATTTTCTTAATTGATCAGTTTTCTTTATAACCTGACGAATTGTATTAATAAAATCATTATGAATCAGAAAAGAGTCAAAATTTTCGAAAAAAAATCAAATCTAAGACTTTTTAAGCAAGTTTTAGAAAAAAACTATGAAGCTCATTTCATTTTCGACCATATTTTCTTAAAATATTGTATGTGAATTGATATGCAAACGTTTTGTATCTAAAAGAATTAAAAAATATCATATGTAAAAATATCAGTCAAGATATGTACTTTTATCTTTTCATTCTTTCATAATTAATTTAGAAAAATTATCCTATATTGACTGCAAACAAGGTGATATTACCCCTTAAATAAAATTAAATTAAGTCTCGAAGATAACTGTAGTTAATTCATCCATAAATTCTTCTTAGCTTTACGCTAGACAGTCAAAAATAAGCTCAAACATGCCTAAATCATATAGAATAATTGCAACTTCTTGAAGCTTATCACGCATTCTTTGAAAATTTAGAGACGGTTTTATTAAAAATTTCATCATGAATCATAAATTTGCCCAAAGCTAACAACACAGCTGAAGGTAGACCATACGACTGTATGTTATCACTCAAAGATACGAGTATGGTCTTTAATCCACCTTTCTTGAGAAAGTTGTTTCGTGTCAAAGCTCTTTTAAACAACGCAGATTTGGTCAGAGATGAGCTTAACGAAGCATACTGCACCATCTTAGCTTTTCTTTTGCTCTAAATAGAAGAGAGAAAGAGTGCCATCAAGCTTAAAATTAAAAAAAAAAAACAATGGCTACTGTTAAGACTTCACTCATGATGATTGTGATGCTGATAATGATGATGGTTATGTGGATAACGATGACGATGATGATTATAATGATGATGATGTTTCTACTGTTGCGCACACAATGATGTCACCAGCATTATAGCAGTGGTTGGCTGCTATGTTATAGATATGGTTGATAACTTTTACGCTCGTTTGTCAGTCTGACGCTGTCTGAAATCGTCTTGTGCTCAGCGCTTGGCTATTCTCCCTCAGTGTGCTACAGGGAGCGACAACTTTGGTGTTTATAAAATCCCTGTCACTCTTTTATTACATTTGTGACGTAGCTATGGGACGTAACGCTGACAGCCAAATGTAACATCGTGCTTTAGAGGACTTTGAACTGGGTGAGTAAGTGAATCAGTGTGTTTTCGTTTTACTGTTTGTATTTTTGTTATTTATGCTGCTATCTCCGCAAATGCTTTACAGAGCCCGCATGTTAATGTGTGTGTATGTGTTTGTATCCTGCGGAAATGGTTTTCAACTGACTGAGTGCTGCTGTTGTTATTTTTATTATTGTTTTTTACATAAATTTTTTTTTTCGTCCCTCACTGTTTTGCTTTACTTTGCTGAATTGCTTCATTTTGTAAATGTACCCAGCCTCCTAGTGGCTCAAAATGCCTCTGAATGCCTCCAACTGGAAACGGCATAAAGTTCCGTCTATTTGTGCACACATAATTATGGCTTTCAATAACGGTTTGTCGCTGGCGTCACAGCTGGTGGCTGCTGACTGACAAAGTTTGTTGTGGTTTGGCGCTTTTGTGCGTTTGGTGCTCTGTTTTGATTTCTCTTTCTCTGTGTGTGTTTGTTTTTAATTTAAATGTGTGTGTGTGTGTGTGTGTATATATATGTGTGCAACTTAGTGGGTCTGTGCGTTTGTTTGCTTTATTTAGTATTTTTCCAGTTTGTCCCATATATCTTTGACTGAGGTAATTGTTATCATTTGCTCTTTGCTGCCTTGTTTTTATGTCAGTCTTTTGTCGACGCGCGACACTAGCTCATGTGACATGCTGTTGTTGAGTGTGTGAGCGTGTCACATATTTGTGACACGTGTTTTTTTTTACTTTTTCCCTTCACTTTCGTGATAAATTTAATAGCATGCATTAAGATTGCAGGAAAACATTGTGATGTATATCAGCCTGAAGTTTCGAGTTGATGTTACGTATACGCAATGTGTTACACTCTCATCATTTGTTCGACTCACACTCCCCAAAATTGCATTAATATTTAAGTATACGCATAATGAAAGTTGTTTTTTTTTCTATTTGGGTTTTGTTGTCCTACAAATAAAGTCTGTTCGTTCGTTTCCATTAAATATTTATTTAGTACAATGAACTCAGCGTGTGGTCAGAACACACGAAAGATTTTTTTATATTGCTCCCTGGAGCCTCATTAAATCGCTACATCAGAAAATAACAAAAGGGAAAACGTTGCCGTGGAGTACATGTATTTGCGTCAGGGTGAAAATTAATATCGTTTTTGGTAGATGAAAGATATAAAGTATGTGTTGACGATGACTCATTTTAATTGGATGTCTTATTCGATAATTATATTCATTTTCTTCTGTTTTTTATAAAATTATAAAAAGTTCAAAGATATAAAGTTTTTTATAATCGATATAAAGTATAGAGATTAAGGGCGCTCCTTGTTTTTGATAGCCCAAAATGTATTGCCTCGCAAAAAATTAAATTACTCAAAACTTATAAAAGATATCGACAAATGGGTTTTCTCCTTTTTTTTTTTTTTTTGAATAGATAAAATATCAAACTTAGTTAAAAAAACAATTCTTATTGTTGTTGTTGTACAACATGAAAAAGTAAACCAACAAAAAAAAAAGATATGTTCTGATTGTTATCAAAAAAGTTTTATGCTTAATCTGAAAACAGAAATATGTTAAGAATTAATGCCCTTATCTTCGGCAATAGAATTAAAAGGGTCGTTAAAAAAAACCGGAACTGTAGCATGCAAATATAAAAATTAAAAAAAAGGTATTTTTAAGACTTAAGTTAGTTCCAACTCTATTGTTTTTGAAGCTACCCTCATGATTCTAGTACCTACGAGAATGACTGGTATTTTAAGTATATGGTGCAAAAATTATTCAATTAGAACAATTTTTTAGCAATAGTAAATATAGTAAAATTTCATTACGATTGGTTTGAGAGGTTTTTCGGATGCATTTGTGTGGTCACTGTTACGAAAAAAATTTCTTCCAATTTGGATGGTTGGTTTCCGTGAAACTTGAAGGACAGTGCTCGAAAACGTGGTTTTTTAAAAAACTATTCGTTAAAAAAAAACTAAATTTGGAGAAAAAATAAAACAAAAATAACATTTCATTACCACTTTGTTTGTTGCAAGAATACATAGTCAATACACATATGCAAAGGAAAATGATTTTGTCCACGACTTGCCTTGCTAGAAATTTTCACAATATGTTCCCAGTAGTATGTAAGTTTATAAGAGTAAAAAAAACATTTCAAAACAAAAAATTTTCAAAGTTAAATGGTGGTCTTAAGAGAGTTAAGTTTGGCAATAAATCAGGTAAAAGACACAATAAAAAGAAACAGAAATCAAAACACAAAATAAAAGATACAAGCTTCAAGACACAATATGGAAGATACAAGAAACAAGTTGCAAGATACAAGATACAAGATACTTTATTTGTACTTTAAGAAAATGTAGTTCTATGTGTACTTATGTAAACCTTTATATTACAATAAATTATAAAATACAATATACAAGATACACGAAACAAGATTCAAGGTATAAGAAGCAACTTGAATTAGATACAAGACTCAAGATTTAAGTTACAAGACACAATATACAAGATACAAGATACAAGATGCAAGATACAAAATACAAGATACAAGATACAAGATATAATATACAAGATAGAAGATACAGGATACAAGATACAAGATACAAGACGCAAGATACAAGACGCAAGATACAAGATACAAGATACAAGATACAAGATACAAGATACAAGATACAAGATACAAGATACAAGATACAAGATACAAGATTCAAGATACAAGATACAAGATACAAGATACAAGATACAAGATATAAGATACAAGATACAAGATACAAGATACAAGATACAAGATACAAGATAAAAGATACAAGATACAAGATACAAGTTACAAGATACAAGCCACAAAATACAAGATACAAGATACATACAAGATACAAGATACAAGATACAATATACAAGATACAAGATACAAGATACAAGATACAAGATACAAGATACAAGATACAAGATACAGGATACAAGATACGAGATACAAGATACAAGATAAAAGATACAAGATGCAAGATACAAGATACAAGATGCAAGGTAGAACATAAAAGATACAAGATACAAAATACAAAATACAAGATACAAGATACAAGATACAAGATACATGATACAAGATACAAGATACAAGATACAAGATACAAGATACAAGATACAAGATACAAGATACAAGATACAAGATACAATATACAAGATACAAGAAACAAGATACAAGATACAAGACGCAAGATACAAGATACAAGATGCAAACCACAATATACAAGATACAAGATACACGATGCAAAATACAATATACAAGAAACAAGAAACAAGATACAAGATACAAGATACAAGATGCAAACCACAATATACAAGATACAAGATACAAGATACAAGATACAAGATACAAGATACAAGATACAAGATACAAGATACAAGATACAAGATACAAGATACAAGATACAAGATGCAAACCACAATATACAAGATACAAGATACAAGATACAAGATACAAGATACAAGATACAAGATACAAGATACAAGATACAAGATACAAGATACAAGATACAAGATACAAGATACAAGATACAAGATACAAGATACAAGATACAAGATACAAGATACAATATACAAGATACAAGATACAAGATACAAGATACAAGATACAAGATACAAGATACAAGATACAAAATACAAGATACAAGATAGAAGATACAAGATACAAGATACAAGATACAAGATACAAGATACAAGATACAAGATACAAGATACAAGTTACAAGATACAAGATACAAGATACAAGATACAAGATACAAGTCACAAGATACAACATACAACATTCAAGATACAAGATACAAGATACAAGATACAAGGTACAAGATATAAGATACAAGACCCAAGATACAAGATACAAGCTACAAGATACAAGGAACAAGATACAAGATACAAGAGATAAGATGCAAGATAAACTGAACAGAAAGAGTTGTCAGATCTAACCAGCGTATAACAGTTTAATCCTTACCGAAAAATAGAGCCTTTAAAAAAACACTCTATATATGTGTATCTTGCATCTTGTATCTTGTATCTAGTTTAGATATTGCTTATGGAGTGTTGTTTTATTTTAAGCTTGAACATCATGTATTCTTTATAAATATAAGAACTCAATCATTATTTTAAGAAAAAACACGCAACTGAAGGGAAGTGCTTCTTAATTTTGGCGTTAGAGTTGTTTATATTATTTTTCTTTTTTGCAAGGAGAGCCGATTTAATCACTCAAAACAAAAATAATAAAAAATATATGGCTAAGGTGATTGATTACACTTGGATACTATACTCGTGATAGCTACGAACAATGAAAACCAAATTATATTCATAAAAGAAATAAATAATTAATAATTCAATTAATTCACATTAACATGTAAAGCAGTCTGTCAATACTCGTATAGTAGCACACCAACCTATCTGACTATAAGAAACAGCCGTCGCATTATCGTAAATACGCTGTCAACACAAAGCACTTACAAACATATGTTAATTATTGATATAATAATACAATTAATAATTCGTAGAAAATCAATTCTGAAGATTTTTCATTTAATTTTTTTTTTTGCTCTTGACTTCTTAATGAAAGCATTATATTTCAATATCATTTCTTCATCAGTGTTAATAAAGGATTTTCAATTTGAAATTTTATAAATTGTCTTCTTCCCTTTCTGTGCATACAAAGTTGACTTCTTTCTTGACTTATATCCTTTTTCAGCATCTCATCGATTGATTTCTTATTGAAAATATTTCAAAGGCAGCTTTGTGTGCCACTCTTTCATGCTTTTTACTGTCTACGACGAGGATGATGACGACGACGACGAAGACGTCGATGGTGAAGTGATGCCACGTGATTTATTACTTTGCTTGTTATGGAGTTTTACTTTTTCGCTTGCTTTATTTTTTTTTATTTTTTTATTTTTATCCTCGAAAGAGTAATAACAATAAATAATTTAGCACACTATGCTCGTATAAATGGAACCACATGGGAATAATTTCTTGCTCATGGTTTTGTATATTTCTAATACAAAATGGGATTTTTATATTGGTTTTAAAGACCTAAGAAAATTTTTTTATTTTTTTTTGAGAAACCTAATTAGGCAACACAACTTGGAAGTATTTAGTTACCGCCCTACTTTCATCAAGCTTTTGTATGCATTCGGATTTAAAAAAGACCCGAACACCAGAAAGAACATTCTATTATACCAACATGAACACAGAATTTCTTCTTATGTTCTGCTTTCGTTCGATTTGATAAAATACATATTTTATTAAAGTCACTGAAGCACTTGTGACTTATATCTTACAAAATAATTACATAGTAAGCGAGAATCTGAGTAGGTTTACTTCTTATGATACAGAAGAATGATGAAATCAAACGGAATAGAACACGTCGAAATGTTTCCAATGAATGCAAATAAGGCCAGAACAAGAGTCTGGCCATCAATTAAGTCTTTACTAACCCACTGTGCGCCAACCACGTCAATTTAGAAAGTAGGTCGTAAAGTATTTTTCATTTTCATCCTCTTACCCCCACTCCCAAATGTTTTAATCACAATTTTAGTACTTTTGTAAGGTTTGTTTCATATTCATAAAACCATCCAAGATTTGTTGATATTTCCTAAAGGACTGGATGTAGGGTATTATAATGTTTTACTCAAATTAACACTTAATTGAGAGAGAACTATTCCCCTCAACTCGACTTCATATTTCACTAACGGTACTTTTGAGAGTAAAAAAACAATATTTGCTCTGTTTCATAAGTATAAAACCACTTTAAAGAATCCGAAAATAAAACCATTTTAATTTTCTTTAATCCATTTTTTTTTTTTTATTAAGAGTCAGTGTAATTGGCCTCCCTTTTTTAAAATAATATTGAATATTCTGGTATCCATACTATCTATTAAATTTTTCAGCAAGTTTTCATCAATTTCACTCCATTCTCTGACAATAGCATTTTTCAAGGTTTCCACCGACTCGTACTGCCTGTTTTCTTTGTAAATCCGACGAACCAAAATACCCCAAAGATTTTCGATGGGGTTCAAGTTGGGTGAACAAGCTGGCCAATCCAAAATTTCCAATTTTCGATCTGAAAACCATTTTTCGTCTCTCGACTTACGTGGAATGATGCCGTTGTCTTGTTAGAAGACGAAACTTTTTTTATGATTCCTACTTAGAAAGGGCATTGAACTCATCTGGAGTACATCAGTGTACGCTTTGCTATCATTTTGCTGGAAGTGAACTGTACTTCCTTCCAAGCATCCAGATGAGCAAAATGCCCCCCAAAGCATAACGCTACCACCGCCGAAGTTCCTCTTAGGAAAATAGATGGGTTCCTTGCGTAAATCGCGCCAATAACCTTGCAACCCATCTGGACCATCCAAATTCCATTGTTTTTTTTTTATCGGAAAAAATTACCTGAAATTATTTTTTCGTATAAAAAAACCAACTTTTTTGCAAAACAAATTTCACTCAAATTTTTCCAATTCGTTGCCATATGTTTTTGAGCAAAAAGTAAGCTTGCATCCTTATGGCGTTTCGTCAAACGTGGAGCAGATCTTAGTTTAGAAAATTTTAAGTTGGGGCTGGTGTGCAAGATGCACCAGACCGTTGATTTGAAAACGGGAACCCAAGCAACGTTAACCAAGTCACTCAAGCTTTTTTGGGAATTGCTTGCAGTTCTCAAAATATGGCGGACTGCTTTGTCATTAATTTTTTTTTTTCTTCCACAACGCTTGGTTTTGCCATATCCCTCCGAATTATTTAAAAAATTTGAAACAACGTTATGACTGTGATTAATTTTGCGCGCAATTTCTCTTAATCCAAAGTTTTCTTTCCGAAAAGGCTAAAATTTTCCCTTTTTCTACATCGGAAAGACTGAGACCACGTGGCATTTTAAGAAAAATATACTTTTTTTTACTGATTAATTTAAAAACAGCTCCTCCTACTCTGAAGCCCACGCGTTATATGACAAACTTTAGAGGGGTTTTATACTTATGAAATAGAGCGAATATTCTCTCAAAAGTACCGTTAATATTAATATTGTTTTTTTCTCTGAAAAGTACCGTTAGTGAAATATGAAGTCGAGTTGAGGGAAATAGTTCTCTCTCAATTAAGTGTTAATTTGAGTAAAACTTTATAATACCCTATAGCCAGTCCTTTAGGAAATATCAACAAATCATGGATGGTTTTATAAATATGAAAGAAACCTTATAAACAATATTCAAAGAATTTTACCGTCGTTCATCTTTGCAAATAAAAGTCACAGAACGTTTAAACTCAGAATGGACTTACTATTTGGTGAGGTCCTTCTACTAGAAAACTGGGACAGGCATGGGTCTAAGGGGTGTGGCTCCGCCCATACATGCCATAGTTTTGATATCGAATCGAAGCTATGGAAATAAAAGTCTCATAACATTGAAACTCTTAATGGAGTTACCACTTGGTGATGCCTTACTACTAGAAAATTGGGACGAGTATTAAACAAGGAGGTGTGGCTTTGCCCATACAAGCCAAATTTTTGAGATCGAATAGCTTTTGAAGTAAAAGTTAAAGTACTTACATTGAAAATCAGAATGGTGTTCCTATTTGGTAATGTCCTGCTACTGTAAAACTGTAACGGGCAGTGGAGAATTACAGTGGTGTCAAACTATGGGTTTAAGAAAAGTTTTGAATAAACTTATTATGTTCCCATAAAGTTGCTAGGTGTAACAACGCGCACCAGGTGTTGCTAGTTATCCAATAAAAATTTAAGAGATATCCAAACAATTTTATCTTGACAGTGCCCACGATATAATAACAAGGTAGGTCGAATAAAAAAGAGGGTTTCAAAATATAAAATCTTGCATTTTATTAGATATTTTACAAAATTCAGATCAAGGCTTATCGTGGTATTTTCTTGAAATAGTAATTTAATGCATCGATGGCGTCCGTGGGGTAGTTGGTTAAAGTGCGTGGCCGCTATGTCAACGAACTTGGAGACCCACGTTCGAACCCCAGCAGCGACAGAAAATTATTTGAATTAAAATAATTTTTCTGTATGGCTGCCACCTCTCTGCAGACAATGGCAAACCTCAGAGAGTAATAAAAATGCCATGTAAAGCTTCTTGAGAATAAGAACATTTCGTTCATCGCTGTTCGGAGTCGGCGTTAAGCCTGTAGGTCCATTTCTCGGTCAATTGTGTACAAACTTAATAACACGCACAACACAATTGATCATAAGAAGCTAGGTCAAAGTCCTTTCAAGGGCTGAAATGGCCAGTTATTTATTTTTTTTTTTTTTTTGTAATTTAATGCATATCTTGCTGAGGGTTGCCGTGCATAACATTTACTATCTACATTTAAATTTCAATAATATTTAGGTTTCAAAGGAAACTATTTTTCAGTAGAGCAATTTCCAGAATAATTTTAAGAAAAATTTACATTTTTAGTAGCTCGCTATTACTCGTTATTATATCGATTCGACTATTATATCTTATTTTAAGACTACAACTTTATTTAGTGCCAAGGTGTTGAATGTATGTTGTTTCGGAGTGACAACTGTATTGTACAGCTACAGGTAACACACCTCGTGGTCTTATCCCTTGGCTCATTTCTTTACTGGTCAATATTTTCGATTATATTTACATTTATTTTCAATTTAAGCATGTAAACATCCAATGGCGCCAATAGAGAACATTCTTAGTGTGGGTATTGCATGAAAGGTACGACGCCCCCATTGCCCAATACTGAGCATGTTAGTTATGAGTTCTGACTACTTTTACCTTTGATTCTAATTTAAATACAATAGCTTTCATAAATACCAAAATATTTAACCAATTTAACATGGATTTGAATGGAAAATATACGACGCGCTGTTTTTCAGTCCCTTTCCTTTGACTTTTGGAAGCTATTTTTGATGACCAACGATGCCCATTTCACACTCTCTGGTGCCGTTAGTAAGCTAAATTGCCGCTTTTGTGGAAAGGAGATCAATAAAATACCATTTCATGACCAAAAAGTGACTGTTAGAGCCAACGTTTGCACCAAAGCCATTATTGGGCCCTCAAATGTGTGAAAAAGGTCTGGAAAGTTACTGGTTTCGGCAAGACGGATGCAAATCTAACAATGCAGTTTCTGCAACGAAAATTACCCAGACATGTGTTGTCAAAAAATGGCGACATTGACTGGCCACCCAGATCTCCAGATTTTATTAGTAAATCGAGAAAGTTAAAAATTTAACCTTTTTGCTGTTTAGTCGGAGAAATTTCTTCGGGCAAAAATGTTAAAAGTGTTTTCTTAAAATCTGTTTACAAGTTAGCAAGGAATTGCAAAAATCGAAAGGTCTTTGAAATAAATAAAAGCTAATCGAATGGAACGCAGAAACATGGTAAATTGTGTAAAAAGTAAATGTAAATGTTAATTTTAGAATTAATTTCGATATTGTTAAAAATCTTTAGCATGACGTCTGCACTGCCGATGCTCTACATCAAACTGATGATACAATTACAAGGTAGGCTCATATTGAAGACCAGGGTGAACTAGTTGTCAAAATCAGCTGGTAATTTTGAGTTTTTCTAATTGTTGCTGTTACTTTTGTCGTTTGACGTTTGTAGCTCCTACAGCTTTGAATGTAGCAAAATTTCTCATTTGAGCAGCCATCTAAAAATAAGCTTACCTTGTAATTGTATCATGCATCAAACTAACGATTTTATTTGACAGTTTACTCAATTTTAGTAGAAAAGCGTTCCCGTACTTTTTGTGTTTTTCTCTGTTTTTGAGAGGTTTCTTTCTTGCTCTCCCGCTTTAAAGAGTTTGAAAAAACCCAAACCAGCAGAGATAACACTTTGTTGCAAAATCAAAGATATTGTTTTCAATTTCAATGCAATGTTCAATGTTATTTTATTATTTTTTTTATTTACATTGAAAGTGTCAAAATTTCAAGTTTTTTCAGTTCGGAATTTATTTAAAAAAGCATTCAAAAAGCTTTTTATAACATTAGCAGCGACAAAAACCACCCATTAAAAACCAGCTACGGGCGATTTTTTTTTTCAATTTCAATTCAATATTCAATGTTATTTTATAATTTATTTTATTTACATTGAAAGTGTGAAAATGTTAAGATTTTTCAGTTCGGAATTCATTCAAAAAGCATTTAAAAACCTTTTCCTGACATTAGCAGGGACATAAACCATCCATTCAACATATTTCGAAGCGTGTTTAATGATAAACATATGTCACTTGTTTCATCCACAAAAGTAATTGTTCGCATTTACTTCATTAAAACTTATTTTTCTTTGAGTACTTGTTTTTCTCTTCAACTTCCTTAACTTGACTTAACATAATTAACTGCACAATGTGAACATGCTACAAAGGTTATTATATCAATTCATAACGGTTTATTCGAAAAAACAAACCGAATAAGTTGAACTTTTTGTTGCCGTTTGACAAATATCGATGGCCACTTATCGACTATAATTAAATTGTCTGATTTAAGTGCTAATAAAATATGACAATCGACCGTTGTGGTTAAATAAAAAAAAAATAACATTAGCGTGGAATTTTAAATGAGAGGACATTGAAATGCATGCAATGGAGTGAGAGAAGTTTTCTAAGTAATATATACCGAGCAATTCAAAAATTAATCGATGGATTGGAATACTAAATGTTATATATTGTACAGCGTAAGTGCCTAATACATGTATAGGACAATGCTCATGCTAACAGGGAGATAAATGAGTACATGTTTGACACTAGCAATCTCTAATAATACATAAGCAGCTATGTTCAATTCAATAAATTATTTATACAAATATCGATTTATAAAATTTTATAGTTGGTAAATAATGCAAAAACTACCCAGCTAAACAAAACTAAGGTTACTTTTACAACGACTTAAAACGCTTTTAAGTGCGCTTCATCGTAAAATTTTTGTATATTTAGTATTATAACGATTACAGTCAAAGTTCGAATAGCCTTTTGAAGCACATTTACGTCGTTGCTTGAATGCCCATAATATTTGATGACTAACTAGCCCATTCTAAAAGCTTTCAATGCGAATAAAAAGAAAAGCTCTAAGCAGCTCTGCCAAACAACAATCTGAGTAAATGAGCCTTAGCGGTGATCCAAAAAACATATTCTCTTATGGACAACGACACGAAAAATTTTTGTGGAAGCTTGACGAGGATGTAGAGAAAAAGAAGATTTTTGTAGCAAATAATAGCACATATCGAGCACATCGCAGCACATACTTTTTTTTAATATAATAAAAGTAATACAGTGCAACCGCTAAAAAGTTACAAGTAAACGGTAAATACAGCGTGGTATTCGGCCTGCCCCTGGTTACATCATACATGGTCAGAGTGCTTTACTCCATCATAATTTTGAAATAATCGATATTATACTCGAAATACAACTCGAGTTTTATCGAGCATTGCCATACAGGTGTTTTTGGGTCGGTAAAACCAATTTTGCCATCCATTTTGGTATATAACGTACGCCGAAGGGTATCTAATCACAAAAATTTTAATAAAATCTTCAACTACATGGCTAAATGTCGAAAATCTAAAATTGGTTTTTTCAAAATTATAGTTAAATTGAGCACCTGGTCAATGTGCGCTGCAGTTAATGGCTAGCCCTCTAACACGCTACTGTTACCGTTTGCTGGTCACTGTTATTAAACTAGAATCGTGTTATTACATCAAGAATGGTGGAGCTAATCTTAAACACATACAGAGTTAGGCAATGTATGACTTTTAACAAAGAGAAGGTTGGGTGGGTGAAGAAAATTATGCCTCTTCCCCTACCCAAAGTCGAACCACCGTCTACAGTCCACGACATATAGCTATATTGACATATATTTTTCTTTTTTTTTTGTTCTCGTTTGAGTAGTATAGACCCTTAACCCTCTGCACACGATTTTTTATTTCATGTAACCCCCACACAACCTACTGTTCTACGCAACCCCACTCACATTTACCCTTAGCTACGACCGAAGCATAGCTAGACAAGCAAAAACCCCGTCGAGCCTGTGGGTCTTGGCTCATTGACATCGTAGCGAAGTACGTGGGAAATTTCATGATACAGAAATAATTAGCGTGATTATAGGAAATTCTAAAAAAGAACTTGAAGCCAAGTGGTTTTTCAAAGTAATATTTTGAAACAGTACAAAGCACCAGCAGACTGTACAGTAGGCCGTACCACCTCCTATGCAACAAAAAAAAAAATGCGCCGTATACCAGCGAATATAACGCATTTTTGCGAGACAATTACGAAGAAAAAAATTTTGTTTGACCGAACGTAGGGCTCGCGCATTGACATATTTCTTCATATCTCTGGTGTTTACAGTCGGATTTTAAAGTTATAGCAGCCCGCAAGGAAGCAACAGGATGCATTCGCCAAATGTATAGCCCTCAAGAAGATAACTTCATTAACTTCGAGAGCGACTCATACATAAATGTAATAAATTGGACTAAATTTGAATTGACGGAGCCGCCATACTTGCAGTTCTTCACGCAAGATCAGCTAGAAGTATTGCAATATTCAAACGAAATAATCAAATTACCAGGTTCGCACAATGAAAATGACTTAATTTGATTATTTTCTTTAGTAAACCTATATAATTTCACAGCTTATCCATGCCATTCTCAAAACACCGAGCGTTTTGTTCATGCAGTACATGAATCTGCTTTGGAAGTCACCGATGAACAACGCATGGGCCACATTTAATCAAAACTCGAGAGCCGTCAGATATATAGCCAACTTGAATCACGTCAAAATTTGATGGATTAAAACGTACATGATTCTTCTATTGAGACACTTAAAAAAATGATAAAAATAAAAAAAAAATGTTGCTCCTACGTTTGACAAAAAATTTTCAAAAATTTTTTAAAAATAGTTCTGCTGGAAATATCGATATACTTTCTGAGCAAAAGATTATATTTAAATATTTTAAGAGCTTTATTTTTTTGATATTAGGGTGGTACATTAGGATGGTATAAACTGAGATCTGGAGGCCAAGAACTAGAACGGTGCACCTGAGGTCAATGATCTCTATAGAGGTCATATTGGTCTCCTTAAGACAAAAATATTGATATACCAAACTTTAAAATCCGACTGTAAACACCAGAGATATGAAGAAATATGTCAATGCGCGAACCCTACATTCGGTCAAAAATTTTTTTTTCGTAATTGTCTTGCAAATATGCGTCATATTCGCTGGTATATGGCTCACTTTTTTTTTGAGGTACGGTCTACTGTACAGCTCTTTAATTAACCGCTACACTAACGCCTTACTAAATCAAAAGTCTTATATTATTTCCGTAGATTACTGAGAGTTTTTAGTACTCTTTTTTTGACATATGTGACCCGGTCTACGAAAAGGGACCTTCGGTGTAAAAACAAGTTTTTTTTCTGCTTTGCGCCATTAGAAAGAGCACACATTAGTCTATCCGAATCGCCAAAAAAGTGAAAAATGATATTTTCACACCGAAGGTCCCTTTTCGTAGACCGGGTCACATATGTCATTTTTGTGATTTTTCATATTTGTCATTTTGTCATTTCTTGTTTTTGTCTTATTTGAAATTTTTGTCATAAGTAATTTTTTCAATTGTTTTTTTTTTGTCATTTGTCATTTTGGCCATATTCATATTTGTTATTTTTATCATTTTTGTCATTATAAATTTTTTTTTTTTTTCATTTTCATTTTCATTTTTGATTTCTGTGATTTGCCATTTTTGTCATTTCTTCTTTTCATTATTTGTCATTTTTGTAATTTTGATGTGTATTTATCTTTATTTTTATTATTAATTTCCATTTTTGTCATTTGTCGTTAGACATTTCTCATTTGTCATTTGTCATTTGTCATTTCTCATTTGTCATTTATCATTTGTCAATTTTTGTTATATTATATTTGTAATTTTTATCATATGGGCATGTTATTGTTTTATTATTAATTTCTCCTTTTTGATATTTGTTATAAATGTGAAAAGTAATAATTTTGTCATACATATATGTCATATACGTCAGTTTTCTTTACTTTTCATTTTTCATTTTGGTCGTTTTTCACGTTTGTCATATTTGTTTTTCTTTTCATTATCAATGTCTTGTTTGAATTTGTCATTTTAGTAATTTTTATCATTTTTGTCATATTTGCCATTTTGGTCATTGCAAACATGAAATATTAACAATTGGGGTATTCACGATTCATTGCCTTCTCCATTGCAGTGGAGGACTTTTGTCTTAAACTTGAGAATTTTAAGACTCGAGCAATTGTGCAGTTGTGCATATTGAAAATTTTGACAGCTTTGATATAATGATGCAACATATAAGAGTTTATAAACCAACTGAATCGTGAATACCCATATTATTAATATTTATACCCCCACTTTTAAAAACGTAAAAGGGTTATATTAATTTTTTCACTCCGTTTGTAACGCCCATAATGAGGCGTGGCAGGTATACAAAAGTGTATATATTCTTGATCACCATCACCACCCAAGTAAATTTAGGCATATCCGTCTGTCTTTCTGTCTGTCCGTCTGTCTGTCTGTGATCACGATTACAGCCGTAATTTTCAAGCTATCGTCACGAATTCGATATTTAAGCTGTTATCTAAGAAATAAAGAACAAGTTCGAAAATGACCCAAATCGGATGAAAACACGCCTACCTCTTACACAAAGTGACTTTATCCAAAAGGAAAAATCTCTTAAATTCCACAAAAACTAATATATGGACTTGAAACTTTAAAAATGAACTTTGATATATATCTGTTATGTACTCTGTTAAAGAAATTCAACCATATCGAGTTTAAACAACACCCACCTCCCATACAAAGTGACTTTCCAAAAACAAAAGAGAATATTTTCTGTTAAAACTATGACAAATAATAAATAAACATTTTATTGGCTGTTTAAGACTTTGATATACTTTGGTTCGACCGTGGAGATATTTTAACGTCGGCCCGTCGAAGATCATTTCTTACTAGTTCATGTTTGCATTTGTCATTGGTAGTAATTTTCGTCAACGGCTTTTTTGCCATTTTGGTCATAGGTTAGGTTAGGTTGACGTGGCTGTCTCCTATGAGACACACTTAGGCCAGTTTGGCCCGTTGTGATACCAGGGGTTAATTATTTCCACTCTATCTGAACCAGTTGGAGCTATTTATGAAGCTTTGTATCCGGTAGACCGAAGTTTTTGAGAGTTCGTCTAGGTCACTGCAGAACCAGTTACCTAGGAAGAGATGGCGCTTTCTGGCCAGCGCTGGGCATGTGCAGAGAAGGTGTGTTGTGGATTCAACCTCCTCCTCATCTCTGCAGCTTCTGCAGAAGTCGTTATGGGGAATATTCAGTCTTCGGGCATGGTTTCCAATCAGGCAGTGTCCTGTTAGAACGCCTATTACGATATTTAATTGGTCCCTTCTAAGGGATATTAGTTCTTTTGAGCGTCTTAAGTTCAGTGTTGCCCAAACTTGACGCGTTATACTGCATGCACTACCCGTTGACCACCTGATGTTGGTGTTTTCAAGGGATAGCTCATTTATCAGTAGCTTACATGTTGCGAGAGGTAATCCAATTTGTTCCTTATCTGTCGATAGGGGTTTGATGGTACCGTTTCTAGCGAGTTCGTCTGCTTTGCAGTTACCTTGGAAGTCTCTATGTCCGGGGACGCAGCATAGGAATATATTGAGCTGCTCTGCCATCTCATTTAGAGATCTGCGGCAACTTAGGACTGTTTTTGATGTTATTTCAACAGATTCCAGGGCTTTCAAAGCGGATTGACTATCAGATAGAATGCAAATATCTTTTGCTAATATTTCGTCCATCTGAAGCCATACTTGTTTCGTTTTGGTCATACTTGTCATTAATGTCACATGTGTAATATTCTCATCATTAACTTTTCATTTTTGTCATATCTCATTTATGTCATTTTGCCGTTTTTTATATTTTGCCATGGTTGTCATTTATGTAATTTTTTTTCATTTATGTAATTTCTGTCATTTTTGCCATTGTTGCCATTGTTGCCATTTTTGTCATTTTTGTCTATCTGTAATTTTTGTAATTTTTATCATATATGTCTTTTTTTTTGCATTTTTGTCATTTTGGTCTACAGAAGTAATTACTTAACACCGCATTCTACTAAACCAAAGCAGAAATATAAGTAATAACTCTCTCAAACTTTCCAAAGCATTTACTTTTCAAAAGATTTTTGTTTGTTTTTTAGTTTGTTCGTAGTTCTTTTTAATGTTGTTTTGATTATGTTTGTGTTTTTGTTCTCTTTGGAAACCGAAAATTGATTCATTAATTTTGTATTTTGCGTGACTCTTGTCCCATGCGCGTTGAGCTGGACGAAACTGCTTTAAAGCTTTTAAATGGTTCTGATAAAAGCATAACTTTAACCTATTTGCCCGCTAAGTAATTAAAAGTTAACCACAATAACGAAGGCTATTCTATTTTTGTCACGCCCATCCTTCCTCCTACACCGTGTGACTTTTAACATACTTTTTTTCAATTCTCCCCTCGTGATTTTTTAATAAGCTTTTTTCTACAATTTCCGCTAATAACTTAATTGGATAAATTATTAAAAGTTGCTTCGCGTAGCATAAAATACAGAAATAAAAAAAAACAAATTGGTTTTTTTGTTGAATTTCCTTTACCTCGACTGTACAATGACGCACCGGATGCCGTTGTATCGGGCCTGCGAGAGAAGCTTTCATGGTTGCTGCTCGACATGAGTTCCATTTTTATTTGTTGTTGCGTCATGGCGTGTGCCCCCTGATGTTGCTGCTGCGAATGATGATGATGGTGATGTTGTTGGTGATGCGGATGGCTGGCCGGAGCCATGCTCGACACTTGCCAAAGGCTATCGGTGTTGTCCGATATGTTGATGCCGCTCTTTTGCTCGACTAATGGAGCAGCTGCACTAATTATCGGGTTGTTCCGAAGGTGATGTTAAAAGGTATTGTTCTGCTTATGAGTGGATAAAATATTTTTGTGGCTTTATTGCTTTTTGAACAAAGTTTACATAAATCACTGCGTTGCACGTATGTGTTGTTAGCTGATTTTATTGTTGTTTGCTTTAGTTCTTTTTATGCATTCATTACTACACTTTGGGAAACCTGATGACTGTGTTTATGGGTATTATTTTATTGAGCTTTTTCAGGAGTTGATTAAAATTTTATCGAGAATTTTTTGAATTGTTTTTAAAGCTGTGCAAGATGTGTGTGTGATTTGATTATGGAGTTTTTAGATATTATTCTTTATTAAGAAAAAAATTGTTGTCTTAGTTGGTGTCTAGATACTCGTACTATCTAGTGACAAAGCTTATTTTCCAAAAGTTATTTCAACTTAATATTTTATATATGAAATTTTCAGTTGCTTTCTCTTTATCGTGTTAAATCGCTCTTAAATTATTAAATTTATGTCACTATTGAACATAAGTGTCACCACTTTGCTCATGAAATATGCAAACCCACAAATTCCCCACAAATTTTACATCTGCTGCTTCAATTTAACGTATTTGAATATTTCTTGTGGCAAATATAGACACAAACAGCAGCAGTAGATTCAATAAAATTTTTTGTATTTTTGGCATTTTGCCAAATATATTACTGACTTAATTTCGAGATGCAAATCTTTTCAAGTCCTTGCCGTAAACCGAACGTCAAGGCATCTTATGACTTAATTTGAAGTTAATTCATGAATCTTATGAATAAGTCATAGAATCTTTAATTAAAAAAAAATGCTAATTAGAATTGTTTTTCTCAATATCTGACGCATTGACGACACAAAGTATTATGGGGGCTTTTTTGTTAAATGTATCTATTTTCAGATTTTTTGGGTCCAATCAGACTTCTAAGATATGCGTCATTCTATTAAATCGGGTGCTCTTACCAGTTTTTTTTTTTATCGCTTCTCAGATTTCGATGATTAAAAAAAAAAAAATGAATTGGACATTTCAGCCCTTAAATGGAGTTTAACCGAGCTTCTTATGTTCAAATTGTGTTCTGCGTGATATTTTATTTTTATACACAAATGATTGAGAACGGTACTTGTTTTCGTACCGACTCCGTACGGCTCATGTTTTTTTTTTTATCTTTCAGTTTTGAACCAAGGATTTCAGGTGTTACACACTTAAGTCTATCTTGGGTCGAAAATGGGGTGATAAGGACTGTATCGAAAAGAAACTCCCCACTTTTCCCATAGAATTTCTCTCAGTGCACCAGTTTATATGCAACCCTGCGGATGCCGTTAATAAAAGATCAATTCTGTCGCGGTAACATTAATCTTGTTACCGTAGAAATTCACCTTTTAGTAACTCGAACACTCTGTTGGTATTATGCGACCAAACGTTACCGGTGAATATTGTTACCATCTCTTTAGGTGTTAACAAGCCAAACAGAAGACATTTTTTAGCTTGCATTACACAAAATAGCTTGCATTTTGAGTAATTAATCTAATTTTAAAATCCTCAAATTGAAATCGGAGCAAATTAAAATAAAAAACGATTTTAAATTCACTGTTGCTGCTTCTTCAGCACTTTTCAATGATAAAAATTTATAGCAATTCACTGTGTAATATTTATTAATTTACATAAAATTAATATATAAATCAAATATAGATAACACCGCAGCTGCGCCGGCGTAGTGCTTGCATATTTCCTGACAAGAAAAACAAATATTACGTAAAAAGTGGCGTCCGTGGCGTAGTTGGTTAAAGTGCGTGGCCGCTATGTCAAAGAACCTTGGAGACCCAGGTTCGAACCCCAGCCAGTGGCAGAAAATTATTTGAATTAAAATAATTTTTCTGTACGGCCGCCACCTCTCTGCAGACAATGGCAAACCTCAGAGAGTAATAAAAATGCCATGTAAAGCTTCTTGAGAATAAGAACATTTCGTTCATCGCCGTTCGGAGTCGGCGTTAAGCATGTAGGTCCATTTCTCGGTCAATTGTGTACAAACTTAATAACACGCACAACACAATTGATCATAAGAAGCTAGGTCAAAGTCCTTTCAAGGGCTGAAATGGCCAGTTATTTATTTTTTATTTATTTATTTATATAAAAAGTTAACACAATGCAATTAATTCTATGTATTTACTTCTCACTTTCCATTGTTTATATTTCACCACACAAAAGAGCGAGCTTCATTTCTATAAGGTGAGTTTACGACATTTGACAGCGTTACCGAGTGCACAGAATACCGATTTATAAGACCGGTAACGAGTTTTGGTAACAATATTGCTGTTACCGGTAACGCGCAGAATCGATCTGTAAGAGTGCATTTCAAGCTTTAGAAATCATTTGACTTTTTTACTTTTTATCCGCAAACATCATTAAAAGTGCGATAACAAATTTTGTACAATTACCGTATAGAAAAAGGAATTTCATATCGTGCACTTACAAAACGATATAAGGTATCACACAAATCAATCGAAAAGACAGTGGAACGTTATGGCGACACGCCATTCTGTCGAATTTACCAAAAAGTGGTCGAAAAAAAGGTCCACGTCGTCCCGATTTGAACCTAAAGTTGTTGAGCTTGATAGAGAAGAATCATTCGATGTCAGTCCAGCATTTTTAGTCAAAAAAGGTAAAACAACGTTTGGAATGATACAAAGACTGAAGCAGCGCAACAATTTAGAGACAATTAAAAAACAAAAAGAACCGAAAAACAAAAAACAACGGGGAAAAAAAAGAGTACGCAAGTTGTATCATCGTCTTAACAAGAAAAAAATTCAGTGTGTAATTATGGACGACGAAACGTATTTAAAATTTGACTTTTCTACACTTCCTGCTCCGCAATATTATACGCAAGATAAAGGTGAGGATGTCAACGACTCCGTCAAGATGGTAGAAGTCGAAAAATTCGCAAGCAAGGTTCTCATTTGGCAGACGATTTGTTCATGTGGCCTGAAATCAAAAATATTTGTCACAACAGGGACAATTAACGTCAAAATTTACCAAAAAGAGTACCTCAAGAAACGGCTCATACCATTCTACAAGCAGCACTGCATACCATTCTTCTGCCGACTATATTCCGCCCCGATCTGGCTTCAGCTCATTACACCACATCAACATTAAATATGCTTGAGCGCAATGCTATAAATTTTGTTGAAAAAAAGGAAAATTCGCCAAATGTTCCTGAGTTACGACCAATAGACCGTTACTGGGCTCTAATTGCTCTTAAAGTTTAAAGAAAATCGGAAAATGTGCTAAAAAATTCACAGACATCAAACGGAATTGGCAAAGAGCATCTTCTACCCTAACGAAAGAGGTAGTACAACGTTTGATGAAGAGCGTTAAACAGAAAATTCGAAAGACTTTTAAAACCTAAATTATTCTTTTATATTGATGCAGTTTTAGTTTCGGTTGATAAGATATGAGGCCGGGATTCTAACCCGAGACCCAAAAATGATAGAAACAAGATAACGCGTTCCGCAAATGAGAGAGAAAGAGCATGACGTCACATGCGATATTGTCAGAATTTGGATTAATTTTACTTTGGGGCTCAAGCCTAAGTATTTTTTTTCTTATTTTTATAATATGTATATGAACCTCCTCAGCCTATTGGTGCAATAAAATTTTGTCGGTCTCGAATGGTTTAGGAGATGAAAATCGTGAAAGTTTAAAAAATTCATATTTTTCGAATACGAAAATATTCATATTTTTATACAGAAGAGTTGATAATTTTACTTTACTTTTCCGAAAGAATTTATTTTCAATTTCGTCAATTTGCCTAAGCAATCGCACATTTGCATACGTTTTTGTCAAGCAGAAGTTATGTGTGCCGTCATGCACTCAGTTGAGAAAGAGAGCATTAGATAACGGGATTGCGGAACGCGTAATCTTGTTACTTTTCTTGTCCGAGACCTCTGGGTTGACTGAGACCACCAACCTATCAAAATAAAAATTAATTTCAATTGAAAAAATTTCAGCTGGGTTTCGAACCTCATGACATATTTCGATCATAAAATTAGCATATTTAACGCACTTGGCAACGTCCACCGTGATGTGCGTTAAAATGAATTGATGAAGGTTGATTAGAAAGCTTATTTTTGTAAAAAAATATATTCGTTGTTATTTGAAAATCCTCGTAATCGCAACACTTTCAAGAACTTTAAAAACCTAACAACCTAAATTATATTTTCAAATTAAAATAACATGACTTTTTTGAAGAAAAAATTCCTACTCTAAGGCCGCGTTTATCATGAGCGCTGAAGCTGAAGAGGGCAGTCGTTGCTAAAAACACTTCATATATAATCCTATGGACAAAGCTCAAAGTGCTTATAGCGCATGCGTATTTAAAGCTTGAAGCTACTTGCAAGATGGTTTTTAGCGGCTTAATCTTCTATTTCGATTGCTTACATAGTTTTCATTTTTGTTTCATTTTGTTTTTTTTTTTTTGTTTTGTCTAGGTTTTGTTAAATTCAATTCAGGTGTGCTGAATTTTTCCAAATGGTTTTTGGCGTTTGTTTTTCTGTCTCGTTGTTCTTGTTTTATTTCTGTGATATTTTTTTTTTGTGCTGTGCCTTCAACCGTTGTTGTGTTAATATTTTCAAGTCCCTTTGTTATTCCAACCGTGTTGTACCCATTTGTTGTTCCTTTCATCTTTTGTTCTTGATCTTTATTTTGTGTGTGTACAATTACGCTAGCGTAAAACTGACTCACAATGAGAAGTTTTGTTTTTTTTTTTGTTTTGTTTTCTTCAACTTTTCTTTATGTTTCTCCCTACTTTTAATGAAAAAGACGCATTGCGTTGTTCGCAACTTTTTAGATCATGCTATGTTTTTTGCGAAGTTATTGAGAATTTTCGAAAAAAGAAAAGGAAGCAAAGAAACAAAACGTTAATGTTTTGTAGGTTTTGCTCTAGCAAAATTGGCCACACACAAAACAAAGATCAAAACAACAACAAAATTTCAATAGCTCATTGCAAGTTTGAATTTGTAGTGCAAAACGCAATTGACGATTTTATAAAACCAAACAGAAGCCAGCATCAAGCAGCAAGTTCGCACTATAAACCCCATCAGTTCAATAAAGCTGGGCCCATCTACAAGCAACAAGCGCGCACTATAACCACTAAAAGCTTCCATCTGCAAGCACAAGCCAGCACCAACTTCAGCGCGCACGATAAACGCACTGTTGAAGTTTTCATATCCAACAGCCAGCGAATATCCAACAGTGCGACCAGCCTGCTTCAAGCAGCAAGGTCGCACTATAAACCCCATCAGTTCAATAAAACTGTTCCCATCTACAAGCAAAAATTTTGTGTATCGTACTGTGAAGTTGTTTGAGAATACTGGTGGAATAATCGACCGTTCAAAATCTGGCCGTCCGCGTGTTGTACGAACACTACGAACCATCAAGGCGGTGAAGTCTCGAATCAAGTGAAAACCGCTGCGAAATTCATAAATATGACTTGAAGCACACGGATAATGACCACAGACGATTTCTGTTTACTAACGAAAAAATGTTCACAGTAGAGGAATCGTTCGAAAAACAGAATGATATAGTGTATGTCTGGAATCACAACATGCAGCAGCACTCTTTGCGAAAATTTAGAGATCTCATCACCCTGCTGCTGTGATGGTTTGGTGGGAAGTCGCCTATGATGGGGTCACCAAGCTCCATTTTTGTGAAAAAGGAATCAAAACTTCAGCGAAAGTGTATGAATTCGATGTTTTGGAATTAGTTGTGAAGCCTCTTAACACGACATTAATCCAAAACAAGCCGTGGACCTTTTTACAAGATTCTGCTCCGGCCCATAAGGCTAAATTGACTCAAGAGTGGCTCAAAAACAATGTACCGGACTTCATTTCCAGAGATCAGTGGCCAGCGGATAGCCCAGACCTGAACCCATTGAATTACAAATTGTAGTCCGTGTTAGAGGGTATGGCTTGCTCTACTCGAGACTCAAATATAGAGTCTCTAAAGCACATCCAAGCAAATGGTTGTCAGTTTTTCCAGAAAAACCGGCCATGACGCAAATATATCGGAAGTATTTGAAGAATTTAGGAAATGCGACCATTAACAAACGAATGCAAGAGTGTATTGGTCAGCTTGGAAAATACTTTGAAAAACAATAAAAGCATTTCCACTGATTAACTACTGTTTTTTCATTGCTAGGCGCAAAACTTAAAAGGGAATCCTTGTATATATCGTAGGCTTACAAGGAAAACTGACCAACTGAAAAATAAAAAAAAAATAAAATAATTCGTGAGAAAAACCAAAACAAGTTTATATTGTTATGAAGGTCCTTGCGTTTCCTTTTAAAGTTGGTCTTTAAAAGGACCAAAGGGATATATTAGGCCGAAAATATTAAATATTCAGTATTGCCAGAAATTTTTAATGACTTTCTACATAATACTACATCAAAAACTAAAAAACCGAAATTTCGTAGATGGTCGGTTTTTCTTGTAAGCCGATGATATGTTCATATTTTTCTTAAACTGGGTTCGAAAACTACGCACAAAATTTCTAAACTTGCTCTCAACTCAAAAAGCCGCATCGGAGCGATTTGTTCAGGATAGTTATGCTCCTTTATTTCTTTTTCGCTTAATAAGTCATTCTCTTTGATGACATTAGAAACGACTTGAACGAGGAGCAGTATCAGACAACTTTTATACAAATAATCAAATGTTGACCTTGTACTTCAGTGGTTCACAGTTTATTTTCCAAAGTAGAATTTATTCATAAAAAAATATTAGCAAACATTCTCCTCTTCTCTGTCGTCAATGACAAGTATCCGAAAGCAGAACGGCCTTGAGGAACAAAAACTAACCAAATACAAACTTCAAAACCGTAGATTAAGATTAGTCCCAAAACACGCATACACACACAAAGTCGCTTATTAACAGAAATTTCCAGCATATTAATAGCTTATTATTTATGATCAAATCCACTGATGTGGAAGAACCTTTATATCTAGAACGATCAAAACTGTATTGAATTGTTTTGTTTTCTTTGTTTGCTTGTAACCAGCAGATATTTCAACTTTTATGCATATTTAGAAAATTGCTACTAGAATAGGTTGAGTTAAACCGAATTAAATCAAGGTCAACTTTTTAGTCGATTGAACAAATCTTAAACAATAATTCGCACACGCTTGCTATGATTTTTTTTTTCCTAAAAGTAGGCAACAAATTTTCTCTTGCAACTAATAACAACTTAGATTTAACGGTAATTTTAATTGTGTGTATATAAGTAAATTTCACAGCGACTATAAAGTTTATATTTAAGTCTAAACAACTTCTAATCCAACTTGGATTTTTCGTGCTTTTATTTACACTCGATTAACTTCTTCACGATAGTAGAACACTAACAAAAAATTTGTTTAAAATTGAAAAGCAAATTGAGCAAGTTGCTTTCAAGTGCCTCGGTTTCTGGCTTAAATGAAACTAAAACAACGCTACCATGTTGGACACAAACAAACTTTACATAAACTTGTGTGTGCTGCGTGTATACTTTTAGGCGCTTCAACGATTCAACGACGATTCGACGATTCGACGATTCTCTTTGGAAAGGCCAACAACGTGCTTTCGGGACGCGACATCAGCGGCAGCGTCAACTGAAGAGAATGCTGCCAATGCTGCGCTGGTTCTTGTGGTTCTGGCTATGTCTTTAGCGGTTATTTGACAGAGCAAAAAAAAAAACAAAAACAAAGCAAGACAAATAATCAGTTGGCAAACCATAGCGGTTTCTTGCGTGTTCGCAGCAATTTTAAAAGTCACAAACAATCAGAACAGATAATTATGCATACTTAATTAACTCGAACATGTTGTGGAGAAGAGCCACAAAAGGATTTTGATGTCAACGGGTAATTGAACATGAATAAAGAACTAAAAAAAAAAAACAAAAAACAAAAAATAGTAAACAAATAGATAGCAGCTATTCGTTTGAATGTACTTCAAGCACCTAAATGTATGCAAGCATTTATAAAACAAAAGCCCAACAGCTACCCCTTGACTGCTCCGTAGAACAACCAAAGCACTAGTAAATGAAAAAAAATGAGTAATTTACATGGCGCATGTCAGCCATATTACCGTCGGCCATATTCATGTCCATCCACTTGTTTTGTCCTCACTTCCGTCGGATGCCAATTGTTGTTTTTTATCGTCTCTGCCTTTGTAGTTTTCCTTGTGGCTTTGTTCTTTTGTTGAAAACTTTCAAACAGTGGCGTTTGACATGGCTTCGCATAGCTGGCTGTGAGCGCCCCTATGTGTATATGTGGGTCATGCTGATGCTTGCTCTCTGGGCACTGGGAATGCTGTTAAGCAGCAGCATAGCCGAGACATGGGCCAGTCAGACTTAGTCTCTAGTGTGATCATAGAGCCAAGTTATTAATTTGCATTTGAATAATTCATTTTACAACAACAACCATAACCACAACGACTATAACGACAACTTGTTAACACTATGTTGCACTTAAGTTGAGTACGTTTAGAGCATATTCTGATTTATATTTTTTTTTTCATTGTTTTTGCACTTCAATTTAATTTTAATTTATTCATAAGCAGCGCCAACACAAATTTACAGTCAACAGCATTGTGTGCATGGTTCACTAGTTTTCGCAACCAAGATTGTTTGTTTTATCTTCTTCATAGCCATTTATTTAAGTGAAGCTTAAAGTAGGTTAAAATTAAGCTTAATCGCATCAAAGTTAAAAGCCGCTGAAAGAAGCTGAAAGAAGCTGCTGGTGAGAGTAAAAGCTCATTAATTGAATTCATGCAAATTGAGGTGAAAGCATTTTAAGACATAGAATAAACATCTTAAAAGTTTAAAGAAAACGTAGCTTAGTGTTAAACGAAAAAGGTAAATGTACCTTGGGCTGCGTACACAGAGCGCTCTGAAGTTGAAGATGGCAACCGCTGCTGAAAAACGTTTCATGTATAATCTTATAGGAAAAAGCTCAAATTGCTTCTACTGTGAATTGATTTTGAGCTTGAAGCTACTTGCAAGATGGTTTTCTTCAGGAAGGGAAGGGTAAGGAAACAAAAAAGCACAACGTTGTGGTGTTGAAAGGTCATGTGTTAGCATAACGGTAGCATAAAGATCAATAAAAACCAAAAACAAAGGTCAAAACAACAACAAGTCAATGCAAGTTCAAATTATTTCTTATATTTTAATATTTTCCAAAGCCAGCCTTAAGCAACATATACACTAGGGTGGGTCAAATTCTTCCGGTGAGAAAAAATTCGAAAGGCGTATAGCAAAAAGGAAAATACAAAATAAAGAAAAATTCTAAGAAAATTTCCCCAAGAAACTGGGGGTCTAAAATAAAAACCTAGCTCCCGCCGAAAGACATCAAAATTTCAGTTTGAGGTATTTTATAAAACTGCATAGATTTGATTGAAAACAATATATCAAATATATCAAACAATATGATAAATAACAATATATCAATATATATAAGCAAACATGATATATTTTTTTAAAAGCTTTCGAAAGAGAATGCTTTTCTTAAGGTCTTTTTTAAAAATCATAATTATTTGATTACTCATTTGCTATGAAAGTTATCAACTAACAGTAATACCATCCGAGAGAAGAAAAGGAGTCTCTCAAGAGCCAAGGAAGCAAATTGTTAGGTCACATAAAAGTTGACGCTGAGGACTTCAATACTAAACAAATGCAATTATGCCAGTTCTTTAAGGAAAAAAACTGCGATGGAGAACTGACCAATACTGGAAATGAAAATGAAATGATACGAAAGTTTGAAATTTTGTTGAATAAACCATTATATTGGTTTGTTTACTTGTTGCATTTCAACGAACTTCCGCTACGCCATTTGTTCAATGCTTTAGAACAGTGATCGGCAAAAGTATGGTATAATAACACAGTGCGACAAAATGGAACGAAGTTGAAATACCTGGGAGATAATGCTATTTTTCTGATAGGCCTTGTTGAGTTAAAGAATGTTCTATACTTGAAATTTGCCGGACACCCCCAAAATCTGGACTTATGGTCAAAAAACCGATTTTACCTACCTTTGTCCACTTATTGGCGTATAACTTACCTGATTGCCAACTGATTTTAAAAATTTAACCGAATCCTGATAGAAGATACTTGAACGTTTCTAACGATATATATACTATTTGGGAATACTTCAGAAAACTGTGTGAATTTACTCTGCAAATACAATTCTTTTTCAATTTTTTTGACTTTTTTCAACTTTGACGATTTTTCTATACACTAAATTATATTGAGACCACACTAGTCCTGTACGGATTCATAGAAAACATTTATTAAAAATTTAAATGCAGTTTAGTTTTTATAAATTGGTCAGTAATTGACGAAGTTATTTAACTTTTCCTGAAAATAGATTTTTTTCCAAAAATACATTTTCGGTATGACAACTCAAAAATGTTTGCTTGATCTTTTTTTTTTTAAGTCAGCATCATTAGTTTCGCGTTGTAATGATCAGCAATACTCCGAAATCATTTTAATATTATTTTTTCCTTCAAAAAGTTTTTCTATTGTTGCCATTTCTTGGTGAAAATGTTCTCCTTGCTCATCGCTTAACTGGCCTAAGTTCTCTGGGAATAAGTCCAAATGCGAATGGAGAAAATTAATTTTTATAGACATGTTGCATCCCATTCCACCATATGCACATAAAAATTCATTCACAATTGCGACATAGTCGTCGCTTCTATGGTTTCCGAGGAAATTAGTGCAGAGCGAAACAAAACCCTTCCACGTACGTTGTTCCACGAAATTTAACTTCCTTACAAAATTTGTATCTCTCATGATTTTCGGATTTGAGGTCCAATGAAAATACCTTAAGTTTATAACGATAAAAAGATTAAAAAGTAATAGATATGAAAAATATACATTTTTAAAAAAAAAAATAAATACCTGGCCATTTCAGCCCTTGAAAGGACTTTGACCTAGCTTCTCATGATCAATTGTGTTGTGCGTGTTATTAAGTTTGTACACAATTGACCGATAAAGGGACCTACATGTTTAACGCCGACTCCGAACGGCGATGAACGTAATGTTCTTATTCTTTACAGAAGAAGTTTTACATGGCATTTGATTACTCTCTGAGGTTTGCAATTGTCTGCAGAGAGGTGGCGGCCGTACAGAAAAATTATTTTAATTCAAATAGTTTTCTGTCGCTGCTGGGGCTCGAACCTGGGTCTCCAGGTTCTTTGACATAGCGGCCACGCACTTTAACCAACTACGCCACAGACGCCACATACATATACATTTTTAACTCCTTTTATTTTCGCTTCACTTAATTTTGGAAACACCCCTTTAAGAAAAACATTTTGAAGAAAAAAAGAAAATTAAAATGATTACGGAGTATTGCTGTCAATTCAACGCGAAACTAATAATGCCGAAAAAAAGATCAAGCAAATATTTTTGAGTTGTCATACCGAAAATATATTTTTGGAAAAAAATCTCTTTTCATTAAAAGTTAAATCACTTCGTCAATTACGGACCAATTTTTAAAAACTAAATTGTGTTAAAATTTCCAATAAATTTTTTCTATGAATCCGTACAGGACTAGTGTTGTCTCATTATAATTTAGTGTATAGAAAAATCGTCAAAGTTGAAAAAAGTCAAAAAAATTTAAAAAAAAATGTATTTGCAGAGTAAATTCACACAGTTTTTTGAAGTATTCCCAAATAGTATTTATATCGTTAGAAAGGTTCAAGTATCTTCTTTCAGGATCCGGTTAAATTTTTAAAATCGGTTGGCAATCAGGTAAGTTATACGCCAATAAGTGGACAAAGGTAGGCAAAATCGGTTTTTTGACCGTGAGTCCAGATTTTGGGGGTGTCTGGCAAATTTCAAGTATAGAAAATTCTTTAACTCGACAAGACCTACAAGAAAAATAGCATTATCTCCCAGGTATTTTGGACTGTCGCACAGTGTAATACAAGGTAGCATTGAACTGCTTATTTTCTCTTCAACAGGAAAACATAAACTGTCAAACACAGCTGTTTGCGAAACGAAGCGAAAATTAAATCAAGTGACAAAAACAAACATAAAAAACCATGGTGCAGCTGCTGTGGTTGTTGTTTTTTTTTCACTTCAACGTTTTCAACATTGCTTGTGTTTTCAATGGCGGATTGTGAGCGCTCTCTTTTTGAGTATAGTTTTTGACAGGATATGTTTTCCCAAGCAACTGTCAATGCTACTTTGTATTATTATACCATGTTATTATACCATGGGCAAAAGCATGCCCGCGGGCAACGCATCAGTATTAGTGCCTTATGCATGTGAAGCCGAAGCTAAATAAACGAACTTCAGTCTTAGAGCCCGAACAGAATCAAATATCGTTGCGACCGCCGATCCTCTCTGGTCGTCGATCGCAGAGAACACGTCCAGAATGATGCGATTGCGACTGACGACTCAAAGTTGCTTTTATTTAGTATTTTTTTATTTATTTTTTCTATTTCATTTCAATGTATTGGTCTCTTCAACTGTGTGAATACAACGCATGGTAACGCACACAAACAAGAAATGTCAGAAGATAACAAAGAACCAAGCAAATTTCATGAATTCTTAGCAAAAATATGGCAACATTAATGGCACTCAGAGAGAGAATCGTCGGTCGCAAGAGAAAAAATAGAATAGATTCTAATTGTGCGATATATCGTTGCGGCTGCTGACCTGCGATTTCATTCTGGACGTGTGCATACATTTGCATGCATTCTATTGCTTTGCGATATCGCAAATCGCAACGATATTTGATTCTGTTCGGGCTCTTATGCAAACTGTCGAGTGAGCAAATTCGCGTCGCATGCTTTCTTCAGATTTTTTTTTTGCTTCAGCAAATTTGCGTGTTTGTTTTCAGCCACATACAAGCTGTCGCTAGAAAGGGTGCTTACACTGCTAAAAGAAAGTAAAAGCCGTTCATATTGAATCAGAAAATATTAGCATTTTTTTATAATATACCTTATTTTTTATTTTAAATAACATGTTTGAGGTTGAATGGGAAAAAGAATTTTTTTTTTACTGAGAATTTCTCAGAATAGGCAGAATGCTTAACATGTGGACGTAAAGTTACCAAGAAAAAGTATAATATCGAAAGACACCATTGTTGTTGTTGTTGGTGTTGTTGTTATTAAAACGTATGAATATATTACATTTTGTATTTAATATATACAAAGATATATTTTTTTGCTAATATTTAAATTTTCAATTGAATTTAAAATATATTTAAGTTCTTTACTGCAGGAAAAACAATAAATTCATATTTTTCCGAAATATATGTTTCCATTTATTAAACATAAAATTGAATTACATTTATTTTTAATCAACATAAAAATTTATAAGAACAACAAATTCATCACCAAATATATCAAGCAAAAAAATTCTACGTCTACACTTACGATACTATCGAAACTGTATTTTTTTTTTTTGTGAAATTATCGGCGCGAATGTTTTCTTTTCAACGTGCAATTTGCCTCAGTGTACGCACATCGTTACATTAAAATACGAAGCATTGTATGGTTGTGTGCGTTGCCGACCACTGCTTTAGAAACATCTAACAAGTGAACCACGTACTGTTAATGGGACTTTGACGAAATTAATTGAGACCTGCGAACGACTTCTGGTAAGCATTTAGTTATAATCTTAGCCTCCATTTACTGCAAGAATTCCACACAGGCATTTATTGCATATATTCTGATGAAATACTACTGATAGATCCAAGAATTCCATCGCACGTTCAGGGGACCGAGTGATGTGTGCAGTTGCTAACGCATGTCTCTCGACGAGTAATTGCAAAGAATAGAGATGATGTTATGGCAGTTACTCTAGAACAGTGATGGGCAAATTTTCGGCTCCTAAAATACTCAAAGTGCAAACGAGTGCTAGACAAAGGGCACAACTACTTGCGGGGAAAGGGAAACGACAAAAATTTCTACATATATCCGTTCATGCTGTTCATCGCACAAGAGTTGCGGAGAAACTAACATTGACAGCAAATTTTCTTTCAGCAAAGACTGCAATAGGGTTACCAGCTCCCTCAATTAATGAATAAAAATTTCAACTGCAAATATCAAATGATAATTATGTACAATTTTTTGTTTGAAAATTACAAATTTTACATTGACTTTACTTTTAAAAAATGTAACTAAATTTTCGTTTTTTTTAATTACAATTTTTAAGCTAATTTTAATAGATTTTGCAAATGTTGAAACTGTTCTATATATAAAGCATACAATTATGTGTAAGCGGCAACACTTTTCATTTTCGACGTAGCTCAACCAAGCACTGTGGTCAATAACATGTTTTTAAATCCTAAATTTTCAAATTTTGTTTGTATGAAAAATTTTGTTTAACTTTTGTTAGAGTTTTTCTATATTTTAAATGTTTTTATTTGCAGTATTTTCATAATTTAATCATTCGTTATAATAGACGCTATCGTTACCATAGAAAGTGAACCAGTGGAAAATTTAACATTGGTTGAATAATTTGTTTTAATTCTTCACAAAGATACTACTACACCTGATTATGCTCCTAAAATAAAACTTGAAGTATTGAATAGTATAATAAAATTTTATACGTTAATAATACTATGATTGGAAAATATACGGAAATTTCTTAAATTCCACTATATGTATTATTTAAATTTTATATTTTGTATTATGAGAATTTGGTGTTTATTCCACTGTACTTGTGGGCAAAGCATCCCAGCTAGCATTTAGAAGATTGTATGACGATCGCGATCATTTCGCGATTCTTTTTTTAATCGTCCACACAATTTTTAAAGTAGAATTTTATTTTGCTCTTCCAAATGATGCTATTGCGAGTCGTTGTGACGATTTTTGGACGAGTGAATCGTCGTTCACGCATCTTGGCGAGCATTTAAAGAGTGATTGTTGCCAAAACTCGCATAAGACTCTTGAGAATGGTATTTATGTGACTCATTTTGATGATTGACTGACGTATGTTTTTCTTTTTTTGTTACTCTACAATCGTCGTTTAATCGTTTTGACGACCATTGATTTTTCATCACAATCGGATTTTTCGCTTGTAAATTATGTTTTTGCGAATCTATTTTGTGTTCCTTTAAAGTCGCCGCTTACGCTTTTCGCGATCGTTTGGCGAATTAAACAGTTATATTTAGAAAAGTTTACAAAGAACAATTGGTTTTTTCTTTTTTTCAACAACTGATTTTTGCTTCATTTCAACTCAGTCGTTAAGTAGTGAATGCGTGCCGAGGCTGGTTTCGAGAAATGGCTTAGAACAAATAATAAGCCCAGCATCCAGGAATATAGTATTCCGAGAATTATAACAAGTAAGTACTTTTTATTTCATGCTCTTACATTTTCCTAATTTGTTTTTCTTTTTTAAGATGTTTGTCAATTAAAATTTAAAACTGACGCTGCAAGAATTAACAAAGTGCTGCAACAACATTTTGTTCATCTGGTAACCGGCTCAGGAAAGGTGATCGGACCAAGAAGGATGATGGAACAAAGAAGGGGGATAAATAATTTAATTGGCTCATAAATAATTTGTTTTTTTATATATTTTTTTTTTCTAATCAAACTGATGTTTTTTTTTTAATAATTGAATTAATTTTATTTTAAATAAAAAAAAAAAAATGAACAATACAGAACCATACTTCTTATTTGTAGCATTTAGGATCAATTAAAGATCGTCTTGGCGATAGTTTGAAGACCCTTCAGCGATTCTTTTTGGCGCATCGTAGACGACTCATTTAGGCGATTGATTGAAGGATCGTTTGAAGTAGGAATAGAAGCGTCTTACGCGATTCTTTTCTGCGCATCGTAGACAACCCAAATGGAAGAGTCGCCGGCTTGACACAGTTTCTCCCGTTGTACTGAACTTGCGCGATCGGAATACGACATCGTCGACGATTTATTTAATCGCCCGGTCCTATCGCGAAAGAGTCGTCTACGATTGAAAATGCTAGCTGGGATGTTGTCATGCATGAGAAATATGAGAGTAGAATAAGAAGAGAGAGAGAGTAGAGAGAAATATGAAATATGACAGTAAAGAATTTCATTCTCTTGTGTTCCTTCCCTTCATGCTGGCTCTTGACTGTCCCCTTCGTCTAGCACTCAAGTGCAAACGGGTAGCTCGTAAGTGCAAAAGGCTCCTGCGAGCCAAATCGCCCATCACTGCTCTAGAACAGTGGTGCTCACTACATGGTTTCCCATAGCCCGCGGGCATCGTGTGTTGTTGAGCTTTTGCACACGAAGTAGCAATCGACTCACTGTGTTTGTACACTGCGTAAAAGTTTATTTTCTGCTGTGCTTAAAATTTCATGTCAGTATGCTTTGAACGTTCATGCGGTGAGGTTGTTGCTCGCTGTTTTATTTATGAATATACGCTAATATATTGCAATGCTTCAGGATAAGCATTATCACATTTTGGCTTGATATTTTTTGTGTTAAAATAAATAAAAACAAACACAAAAATAAAAAAGAAATGATTATATTGAAAATCCAACACTCGACAAGAGTTCCTTGCACCAAATGTTGTAAGAGATTTTAACAACTTTTTGTTTCAGTGTAAAGCTGTGCACTCGGAAAGCTCTCTTTGTTGTTGTTTGAACCTTGCGTTGATCACCACTGCTCTAGAAAGTCGTACCCGACCACCTCTAATAGACTGTAAAAAACACTTAAGACCTTTTTCAGTGCTTTAAAAAATTAATGCAGTTTTTTTTTATTTAAGACGTTCTGTTGCTTGAATTTATAAAACAAAAAAACATAAATTTAAAAAAAGCTGTCTGTCTGATTGCTCAATGGCATTACAAACTTGAGTTTTGGGTAAATTAAAAAAAAAAAGTATATAAAATTTGACTTGACAAAATGAAGCAGAAATAAAAGGCGAACATAAATAAAATATATGGTATTTCTTTCATATAACAACATATCTTAATAAAACTACGCTGTTTTAAAAAATTTTTCAAATGCGAATTTTTATATCTCTCGGCGGGAGCTAGGTTTTGGTTTTAGACCCATACTTTCTTGGGGAAGTTTTAATAGAATTCTTCGTAGATGACGTTTTTGCTACACGTCTTTTGATAAAAACAATTGACCCACCCTAATATACACACTATAATCATTTCCATCTCAATAAAACTTATCCCATCTACAAGCAACAAGCGCTAGAACACTATAATCACTGCCAGCTCAATAAAGTTGCTTCCATCTGCAAGTGCAAGTAAATACCAGCTTCAGCGAGCACTTAGTATTTTGAAGCCTGGTCTTAGTAGCGAAATATAACCACATATGTGACCCGGTCTACGAAAAGGGACCTTCGGTGTGAAAATATCATTTTTCACTTTTTTGGCGATTCGATTAAATAAAATAATTAAACGTTTACAAACAGCTGTTTTCTCGAAAACTTGTTTTTACACCGAAGGTCCCTTTTCGTAGACCGGGTCACATATTAGGAATATAAAGAGCCTCAAGAAATTATTAGAAAATGTTTTTAAAAAAATTGTTCACTCCGCAACCCAGAAGTCAAAAGCAAAATTGCCTATAAACGTAAGCAGCGCCAATTTTATTTACACTAATTTGACTATTTCTTGTTCTTCTTGATGCTTGTTCTTATCGTGCTCGAAGAAATTGTTCAAGAATAGTTCAAGCTAGTTTCAAGGCTCGAGAGAGTGGCATTTTGCTTGTTCTCCTTCTCTCTCGAGCTCGAAAAATGTGTAAAGAAACGCTTTCAAGCAACTTCAAGTAACTTGAAGTGCGTACGGAAACAGACTTAATATCGATTCGATCCTAACGATGTCAACCATGTATCAGACGATATCTTTGATGACAGATGAAAATTTGATTAACTTCAACACTTTAAACTTATTGCAAAACTTCAAATTATTAAAATGGTGAAGTTTAAGAAAAAAAATATTTTTTTGGTTTTTTTTTATGTTTTTATGTTTTTATCAAATTAAACATTGGACAGAAAAGTCAACCAATTTCCAACTATAGTCACAAAAAAGCATTCTTTGATAAAAAAATGTTGAGCCAAACAATCGGATTCGAATTATAAACATTAAGGTGGGTCACAAAAAAAATTTTACATAGACCGCATCTTATTACATTCATAGTAGCATACAATTTTTTTTTTATGTGGAACCAAAACTGCCCAAAATTGTATTTTTATATAACTTCAACAGATTTGAGCCGCACAATCACAAGGGCGTGAAGTAGTGTGCCTTTTTCTTTAGTTTCTGCTTTGCTTGTTGGTTCGTTTTTTTTTTTAGCAATAATTTTTCTGGCTAAGTGACTGGAGCAATTTTAAGATAGGCTATCAGAAGTTTCTAAAACTTTCGATAGAGGGCGCATAAAGTAATACAAAAATAGCGACTTAACCTATTGTGAACAAATTTGGTTTGAAAAACGAATATGAACCAAAGACTAACGAATAAAACCGAAGACAAACTTGACCAAAAATTTGATTCGATGTAACTTTTATCCCTACGAATGAAATTAAAAAGTTTCTTCACAAAAGTTCAATGATTTTTTAAGAACTTTTATAGTTCAAACCGACTTCATTTAACGCGTTATTCAAAAAAGTTTTTTTTTAGCATGATCGTTCATACTGCCTTAATTAGTTTCAAAATGTCAGTTTATTTGTTTATGTTTTGAAAGAAATAAAAAATTGCTTTTTAAAAAATATAAAAAAAATAAAATAAATTCAAAAAAATTAAAAAATTTGTCAAAGAATTTATTTGTTTACATTAAAAACTTCAAATTTCAGATGTGGGTACGTTCCAAAGGTAAAAAAAGCTTTTCTGACGTTAGCAAGAACACACATCAGTATATATAGCATGTTCACACCGACACCGTTATTCGAAAAAAGCTTTTTTTTAACCTGATCGTTCATACTGTTTTAACTAGTTTCAAAATGTCAGTTTATGTTTTGAAAGAAATAAAAAATTGTTTATTAAAGAATATAAAAAAAAATAAAAAAATAACACAAAATTCAAATAAATTCAAAAATTTGTCAAAGAATTTATTTGTTTACATTAAAAACTTCAAATTAAAAAGCTCTTTTCAGTTTTGGCTGCGTTTAAAAAGCAAAAAAAAACTTTTCTGGCGTTAACAAGAACACAAACCGACTTAATTTAACCCGTTATTCGAAAAAAAGCTTTTTTAACGTGATCGTTCATACTGCCTTAAATAGTTTCAAAATTTCAGTTTATTTGTTTATATTTTGAAAGAAATAAAAGTTTTTTAAAAATATAAAAAAAAACTAAAAAAAAATTCAATACAATTAAAAAATTTGTCAAAAAATTTATTTGTTTACATTGAAAACTTCAAACTAAAAAGATCTTTTCAGAATTATGCGTTCCAAAGGCAAATAAAAGCTTTTCTGACGTTAGCAAGGACACACACCAGTGATTTAACGAGTTTTGAAACGAAATAAATTATTTAACGTGTTAAATTCAAACAACAATTTTACGCATATAACTTCATTAGAACTTAATTTGAGAACTCGTTTTTCAATTTAACTTCATTGAATTGATTTAACATAATTATCTGCTCGGTTTGAACATGCTATAAGAAAAAAAAAAGCTTTTCTGACGTTAGCAAGAAAACAAACCAAATCACTGGTTTGTTTTCTTTCGAGTTTCGAAACGTGTTAAATTTCCAACAACAACTGTACTCATTTAACTTCATCAAAACTTCATTTGAGAACTTGTTTTTCGATTTAACTTCATTAACTCGGTTTAACATAATTACGTGCTCAATGTGAACGTACTATTATTTTCTAAAAAAGTTTTATGGTAAAATTTAATGAATAACACGAAAAATTTAAATATTCAGTCAAATATGGAATGGTAGGTAAAAAAGTTATTGCAACAAATTGTTGTCCTCATTGAAACCTATCCAACGAATTATTTTCTTACGGTCAGTTAAAAACAAGCGAAGTTATATAAAAATTAATACCTTGGGCAGATTTTGGGTCCCCAAAAAACAAAAAAACAAAGAATTTATGGTACTAAAACCATCTCAACATAATATTTCGAATAAGAAGTGGACTTTACAAACTTTCTTTTTCCATGGGGGGTGACCCACCTTAATGTATATCCATTATTAAAAATGGCAGATCTAAATATGATACTGATTGAAGCTTAGCGATTGAAGCCTATATGTCAGATCAAACAATTATTGAACAGACAAGTATTAGCATAAATGAAATATATTAAACTTCGACATTTATAAATTTTTTTAATGCCGCAAAAATTGCTTAAAACATGCCAAAATGTTTAACAAATGTTAAAATTTGTATAATGTTAGAGTTGTTTTCTTAATCAAAACCTCAGTCATCGAAAAAGGTACATCCATTATATAATATATAATACAAATAATAATTAATTATAAAAAAATAAAATAAATCATTTTTTTTACAAATAATAATTTACATTAGTATGTAAAGACACTTTTTTCAAGAACATTTTTAAGTGCTTTTAATTGCAGTAGAGTTATTGCAGTTTGAAAAATTTTTAATTTTAACCAAAACTATCCATTAAAAATGTTGACTTCTTTAAAAGAAATGCTCAACCACTGTCCGCGGTTCGCTGTCAGTTGTTTATTCTCGATATTTATGACGTTGCACTGTAATTAACTGTAAACAAAGCGAATTGAAATGCGTCAGAACATGCAAATAATTATGATAACTGTTGACCATTTACATTGCTTGGTATTTACATAACGATTTAACTTGTTTAACGATTTATCGACTCGTATAGTTTGTTTATCGTTACGCTCTTGATATAGCAATGAATGCAAAGGACTTTTTTTTTTAATTTGTGTGGGAAAATGAATAGATGCTAAATAGAATAGGAATGAAATTATATAGGAATAAATGAGGAGTGACTGTTCAAAAATGGCTATTTGCAGTTTTGGAAATTTTTGAGTTAGTCTTTTATTCGTATTCATAGGGTTGAGCTCTACTTGATAATGCTTAAATTTTTAAAATATTTTCAAATAAAAAAAATTCGGTCATTATATTTATTCCCGAAATATATGTAGTAACGTATTTTTAGATGATAGGGTTAGTAGGTTTTGAGTTGCGGTATTGGATAATATTACCATGCTTATGAAAAAAATTATACACATTTCACGATTTAGAATATAAAGTATAAAATATTACTAAATAAGCAAACATAATACTTTTCAAAAATAATAAATAAAAGGAAGAATGCATTTCAAATTATTGGAACCTTAGTGTGTTCTACCCAATTCACAATAAAGGCGATACCACCATTTGATCCAACTAACGTGGAATAAGCCTTCTTAATATCGCATATTAGGTCCTGTAGACTGTTTAATGCGAAAGACTGAAGCCCATGAAGTAAACTAGCTGATTGCACATTATTAGTGTGGCTTCAGACCTGGCAAATCTACTATCGACCAAATATTTTTACTCAATGACAAATCTTGGAGATGCTAAACTTCAAATATACACATAATTTGTATAAAACTAAACTGTTGAAGTGTTTTTATTTTATTTGCAAAGTTTTTGCATGGACAAATTTTTTAGAATTCGCTATGTGTTTACCTCCATGTGTCATAGCAAGTCTAATTGCATAAAAATTTTAAACAAAAATAAGAAATTTTTATTCAAATATTGAAAGTTTTGCTGCATTTAAAATAAAATTATAACATATTTAAAAGGAAAGAAATGCAAAATTTTTAATTTTACAAAAATTAATTTATGAAAAAAAAAATTTGTTTAATATACCACTTTTTTAAAACGAACTAAAACTTATAGAATAATTTCTGCTGGAGTGGGGCTTTTAGTTCTCCTGAAAACGCAAAAAAAAGCAAAATGGCGGCCATTTGAAAAAAGTCGATTTTCGAGGTTACAAAATCGGTCGCCATTTTGTTTTTTTCGGCGGAAAAAAATTATCCTAGTTCAGGCGATAGGCAATTAAACAAGGATTAATTTGTTTTTTTTTATTTTTTCCTCAGAAGTTCCAGACTGGTGATATCCTACACACCGTCAATTTTTTGGCATTTTTTTAAAAAATCAAATAACGTCATAACCCGCTTCAAAAAGTCTGAAAAAAATTTTTGTATTCCATAAATGTTAATAAATATATGAGCAAAATTTGAAAACGATACCTTTTTCCTTCTATGAAAAAAAATTGCCAAAAAAAAATGTTATTTAAAAAAAAAATTCACAAAAAAAAATTTTTTTAAAAATTTGTAACCTATATGCCCCCTTAACTTAGGTCCCTTGACTGTCAGGATAGAAGTCCTTGCATACATGGCAGATTCAAGTTTGCAGACATCTATTGCGTTCAGTGCAGTAAAATCTACTTGGGTATCAGAATTCTTCAATTTTTAATGTTATCGAAGTTATCAAGCCTGACGAGTTTTAAAGTGACGAAGTTGCGTTTTACCGCGCAGGCTTCCAAAAAAGTTGAAAAATGCATTTTTTCAAAATTCGTCGACGTTGCATTGAATTGTTACTCGCTGAGTATAAGAGCTATGGTTTAAAAAAATGATACGATCGTAAAGGTTAATTCTTTGGCTTCATTATAAAATTAAAACAAAAATTCAAAACGTCATCGGGACGTAGTGGAAACTGCTTAAGCAACGCAATTGAAAATTTCTTACATGGAATTATTACTCGCTGAGTATTAGTGCTAGGACTAAAAATATGATGCACCAATAGAGGCCAAAAAAATTAGACAACAAATTTCTGACGTCATGGGGACACAGAGAGAGCCGCTCAAAGATCGATGATGCATCATTCATGCAGCGGCGTTGCATTGAATTTTTACTCGGTCAGTATATAAGCTACGATAAATGTTTGAAAAGGAAAATGAAGGACCTATACTTGGCCTTACGATAAAAATAAAAAATAAAGTTCTGACGTCACCAGATCGTGAATATAGCTGCTTATGTAACAGAAATATAAATCGTTGCATGGTTTTATTACTCACTCAGGAGAAGTGCTGCGGTAAATTTTGTTTTACGACAGCATAGATGTGCTATTATGCCTCACAATTAAAATAATAAAAAATTCTTGTCGTCATGATTTCAGGGTGGCAAACACATAATGCATTAAAAATGCTACAACCATGAAAAAACGTTGCATCAACATAGACATCAAAATCAGCATCAACATCAACATCAACATCAACATCAACATCAACATCAACATCAACATCGACATCAACATCAACATCAACATCAACATCAACATCAACATCAACATCAACATCAACATCAACATCAACATCAACATCAACATCAACATCAACATCAACATCAACATCAACATCAACATCAACATCAACATCAACATCAACATCAACATCAACATCAACATCAACATCAACATCAACATCAACATCAACATCAACATAAACATCAACATCAACATCAACATCAACATCAACATCAACATCAACATCAACATCAACATCAACATCAACATCAACATCAACATCAACATCAACATCAACATCAACATCAACATCAACATCAACATCAACATCAACATCAAAATCAACATCAACATCAACATCAACATCAACATCAACATCAACATCAACATCAACATCAACATCAACATCAACATCAACATCAACATCAACATCAACATCAACATCAACATCAACATCAACATCAACATCAACATCAACATCAACATCAACATCAACATCAACATCAACATCAACATCAACATCAACATCAACATCAACATCAACATTAACATTAACATTAACATCATCATCAACATCAACAACAACAACAACAACAACAACAACAACCAGAAATACCGTCACGTCAAAACCTACGAGTGTGTCCACGATACAGCCAACTCTTTTTATTTTTTTTTATTAAAAATTTACCTATCTATCTATCTTTGATGAATTATTGAGAAATTATTTGTTAGCAATTAAAAATTTTAATATGTTAGCTTTCTTAACCAAGGTTTACTTAACTCCTTAACATTAAGGTTAACTCTAGCATAAATTAATTTATACTTTTCAGTTCCTTTTAAAAACGTGGTATATTAAAATTTTTTTTTACTAAAATTATGATTTTCTGGTTTTCTTTTTTTAGCTTGAACCAAGAATTTCAGGTGGAATACCTATTCAGTCAAGTCTGTCTTGGTTCGAAATGGGGTGATAGATTAGTGGGAAGGAAAGGGCAATCAAGTGAAACATGTGTAGGATGTTCTAAGCGTGGTGGAAAGCCAAAGAAACATGTGCATTTGAATCAGAGGCAAGTGTTATGCCCTTACCTCAGTCAATTCAAGTTATGAGGCAACTCATCCACAAACTTCTTTACCATCAACTACAACTTCAAGTCGTAAATATTGATGAATTTTCAGTTTCAGTTGATTAGAAATGAGGATAGAAAATTTAGAAATGTTTTAAAGCGTAAGGCCATGACCTGGCCGGGAATCGAACCCGGGACCTCTGGGGCAGCAGTCGAGTACGCTACCTACTCGACTACCGAGGCCGCCGTTTTTTTGTTTTTATTAGTACAAAATGTGTTTGAAAAACCGAAAAAAAAACAAAAAAAACTGAAGAAATTCGAACTCGAACTCTCAACCTCACGATTATAAAGCAATCGTCGTAAGCTCTGAGCTACAGAACATATTTAAAGATATCATATAAATAGCAATAAATCAAAAAAACTACTTTTTACAATTTTTTTTCACCTTCTGTGGTGAATTTTTGAAAATTTGAATTTAATTCATAAAAAAAAAACAAAAAACTCCTATCGTTTATAAAGCGATCGCTCTGCGCTCTGGGCTACAGAATTCACACCAAAAAATTTTCTAAATGAAGTAATAAATTCACTTCAGTTGTGAATTTTTGAAAATTAAAAATGTCAATGAGCTTTAATTTTTTTTTTCTTTTTAATATGAATGTATGTGTGTATGTATGTATGTATCAAATAGTTTCGCATTTTAGTCAAACAAACAAACGTACAGACAAGAAAATAAGTTAATATTTTGTTGTCATCCAGTTCTGAGCTACATTTTAACTTTCAAAACTCTAGCTTATCGGGAAGTTGGTTAGAAATAGATGGTTAATTTTAAGCAGGCAACTCATTGTATTTGTTTCCCGTCTTAGTATGGGATCAACGCACTGTGTGACCCTAGCAAACGCATAACAGAATGGCTGATTTAAATTCTTGGACGAGTCCAAAACTAGTAAGCGGCAGATAAGTAAGTGAGTAAATAGAAAATAAGCTTATCAATAAATCTTTTGAATATGCTCATTCATTTTATGACAATGCATTAAATTTTTCAAACAGAAGTCTTAAGAAATATTCAAAGAAAGTTCATGATCCACTGTTGCCAAAAGCTATCATTAATTATAAAAAATTGATGTCGACAGAAAACTCTTAAATTTTAGCTCAAGCGAACTGAAACATGCAACCTAATACCTAATCATACAAATCCTGTCACCACAATTCCACGAACTCAATCAATTTTTCCATTTACAAATAAACTTCTTTTACGTTGCAAACTTAAATCGTGCTTTTATGCATCTATTCATTGAAGCATATTTCGCAGAAGTGCTTTTCAAAGTTTTTGTTTTCCACCCAATGCTTGTTACCCAAAATTAATCCTAACCAGAATTTGGGTCAAATTTTACCACTTGGCGCTGCTGTGTAAAAGGAAAAACTAAAATTGCAAAATTCATTTAAAATGAAAATCATTTGGATTTCAGAACAATACACAGCGTATGCCAGGCATTAAAAAACCAAAAAACGCTAAGAATCTGCAGAATGTTCAACCCACACAATATGTTTTCAGCGGTGTAATTGGCAGTTAAAGTTTCTGTTCGGTACTCGTTCCTTTGTTTTTTTTTTTTTTTTTTTTGATAATTTTTTCACATTTTCTACCTCTTTCAAGTTTTCACATAAATTCTCTTATTTGGCTCGCATACAAATTACAAATAAACCAGCAATGAGGAAAAATCTTAGCAAATTCATTGAATGAATTAAAAAAAAAAGAGTAAATAAGCAAAAAAGTAGTAGAATAAAGAAAACTGCTTTCGTTTATTTGCAATTCATAACGTATTTTATGTGTTTTTGCTTTGGAAGCAGCTTCTTTTATTATTATCATTACTTACTTATGTATTATTTCTGATGGTGTATGCTGTTGTTCTTGTTGTTGTTGTTGTTGTTGTTGTTGTTATTTTTGTTCTGATTCTTAACATCTCTGCTGCTCCAGAGGAAACAGTTTCTACTGACAGCGTCTTTGTTAGGCATAGCATGCGACCCAGACCCGTTTTTCATTCCTTTGTGTTCATATTCAATTTTTACCCTTGAAGTGCTAAAGAAAGAGCATTGCACCAAAAGACGAAGAAGAAGAAGAAGTACCAGTATCTTGCCAAACAGATAAGAAATTTTTTGTTTTTTTTTTCTTTTTTTTTCTTATTTTCCCTCATGAAATTTTTTCTTAACATTAAGTTAAGATCTATGGTTTTATTTTACTTCGGTCTAAAGTATCATACTTTGGCAATTCAATGACGGAAATGCTGAAACGTCGTTTGTTTTGTTGCCAAGAACAACCCGTAGTCATGGTACTAAGTTCAAAGAAAAAAATTAACCACACTTGTTAGGAACTTTAGCAGCGGGAGACGATGCATTTATTAGAATCATTAAATAAATAACCAGAATTGAAAGATTCATATTAGTTGGCCTAAATATTGAATTCAAAGAAAAGGTTAATGAGAAAATAAGTAACGTTTAATATTTTATAAAAAAAGCTTCAATGTAAGTAGTTGAAAGAACATTAAAAAAATTATATTGGGCAAAATTTTTAGAAAATGTGTCTTATCAGTCAAAACTTTTTTTAAATCACAAAATATAATTACTCATTTCATCGGGAGATCTATTATTTCATTTTAGGACTTGAAATTTTTATTCCCGATTAGCAGCAATTATTCAAAAATATATATTTTAATACATATTTTGAAATTTTAAAATTCTAAGAGTTACGGTACTGAAGGCTTCATCAATGACGAAATTGGATAGAAATAGATTGTCTTATGCAGGGGTATTGGTTTATGGAAAATACTATGATGGAGAAACTTATTTTTCTCTATGTCACTTAATTTATCTACGAAATTCAACGATTTTAAAACATAAACCTTCAATTTTGCTCTTGAAAACATATGTGTTTGCTGTAGTTTTGAAACTAAAGATCGTCTGATTTTTTGTTCATATCTTCTAAACTGCTAATCCGACATAAACGAAAGATATAGCTTAAGGCATATCTTTTATTTAGTCAAGGAGGTTAAAACCCTCCATATGATCAAAATGTATAAAAAAAGGAAAAAAAGAAATTCAAAGAAAATATTATATTTTAGTTTTAAAAAAAAAACAAAAATTTCGAGATATGGATGAACTTATAGAAAAAAAAAAATATTCGTTGTATCTTAGGGGTCGTTCATTTTTTTTTTTTTGTTTTTAATTCGCCCGGAGGTATGAAATCTTTTAAAGATACATATAGCTCGTACCATGCTTGTGCACGGTTCACAATTCATAAATTACGTTACTTATTTAGGGGGGGGGGGGGGGTTTTAAAATGTACTACGATAAGTAACGATAGGGGGGGAAGTGGTCTCAGATATAGTAACGTGACCAAAAATAAAAAAAAAAAAAGTTCAAAAAATTGAAATTAATACACCTCATCCTGTCAAAACGTCTTCATGGATGAACGTCTTCTTTACATCTTCATGTTTGACCGTCTAAATTGACGGTTAACTATTCACAAATGTAGTAAGGGCATTATTTTTCTTTGCTTGCTTTTCGGCAGTTGTTTCTTCTATTTTGCTCGTTCATAATATTTTGGTGATTTTAGTGAACGGGTCGACATGGAATCCGCTGTAGAATTCTATTTCCAAGAGTCCCCAAAGTTTCCAACTTCTTCAATTCCAGCGATTGAGAGTATCGACTCTTGGATTGAAGATGGAATAGTTTTTATCGATGAAAATAATTGATTTTTAAAAATTTTTCTTAAATTCATCTAGTCATGATAGCACACATACTAGCAGCTAGTCAAGATAATAATATTTTTTATATAAATTTTAAAATATTTTTTAATCAATTTATTTTTTTATTTCATATACTACGTTACTTTATGGGAGGAGGGAAGGGGTTTTGAAATGCACTACGAAGAGTAACGGTGGGGGTACAAAAGTTTGAAAATCGGTTACGTAATTTGTGAACGACCCCTTCTATAAATCTCAAAATTTTAGAACAGAATTTTAACCAAATTATAATGAAGATATTTCGACGACGATTGATTTATCATTTTTGACTAATGTTGATGCATTAGTGGACATTGGTTCTTTGTCTTTTACTGAATCTGATGTTTTCAGAGCGATTTTAGGTATGAAAAGCTCTGTTAAAGCGGTCATTGACAGAATTTCTTCAATTTTGCTTCAAAGGTGTGCTTAAGCTTTATCTGTTCCCCTCTGCATAATTTTAAATAAATCTGTATCTACGGGTTCCTTTATTGATTGTGGAAAATTGCAGCAATTACTCCAGTTTACAAAACTGGCTCTAAGCATGATGTGTCTAATTATAGACCCATTTCCAAGCTATCATATGTTTCAAAACTTTTTGAAAGTATTGTCAAAGATAAGCTATTTTTCATCATTAAACGTTTTATTTGCTCTCAACAACATGGCTTTGTTTCCGGTAAATCTACTGCAACAAATCTTGCGCTTTTTTCGGAGTTCTGCATTTCTTCTATTACCTTCTTCTATTAATAAGGTACCACATAATTTATTAGTTGCTAAGCTGGCTTAAATTGGTTGCAACTCATATTTTCTTGAATGCATTAAATCTTACTTGAGCTCTCGCTCCGTGGCGTCCGTGGCATAGTTGGTTAAAATGCGTGGCCTCTATGTCAATGAACCTGGATACCCGGGTTTGAATCCCAGCAACGACAGAAAATTATTTGAATTAAAATGATTTTTCTATACGGCCGCCACCTCTCTGGAGACAATGGCAAACCTCAGAGAGTAATCAAAATGCCATGTAAAGCTTCTTGAGAACAAGAACATTCCGTTCATCTCCATTCAGAGTCGGCGTTAAACCTGTAGGTCCGGTTCTCGGTCAATTGTGTACAAAGTTAATAACACGCACAACACAATTGATCATAAGAAGCTACACCGAGAAAAAAAACACAGGTGCGTCACTGGACACACGAGAGAAGCGAAGTATTTTCGCAATTTCAAAGATTTGAGAATTTAATGCCTTTTTTCGATTAAAATAATTTTTGAATTTAAAACTTTAAAATAACAAAGTTTTTCGTTTTTGTATGGGAGCACCCGTAAGGAGAGGTCGGAGGGGATAGGTCCTCAAGGAAAAAATGTTCCCTTTGCAAAAATAATGGGGGTTGATAAGACATATTAACCCTATTCGGCCCTCCTGTTCAGTTGTAGGGAATAAATATACAAAAATCATTAAATTTGTTTGTAGCGTAACGACCTCTAGTAGTAAGAAGAAGCAACATTTGTGATTTTCAGTACTCTTGTTTGTATAGCCAATACACAATCTATAGTGGTTATTGTGTATTGGCTAATGGTTATTGTAGGAGATGAAGGCTTGTAGCCAATACAATTCCTATAAATAGATTATTTTGATCTACTGCAACATAGCTTTAGTTAATTCTTGATATTGAATCAGCAATATTTACCAACAAGGGATTTTGGTTCGATGGCTTAAGCTTAAAACTATCAGTCGACGGGCATGAGTTCAATTCCTGCAGCGGGCAAGAAATTATTTTTAATTTAACATTTTCTGGTTCAATTGATGCAAGCAAAAAACAATATCCAATTCTAAGAAAAAAGGTGTCGGAAAACAGTGTCGTTTTTTCTGATTTCACTCTAGCAAATCGCAGAACGAGGCGTAAAAAGCTTCGCTTCAAAAAGCAATAGTAAAATCACCAAAACCGGCTTGGGTAAAGAAAATTGTATGGAAATTAGAAAGTTAGGGTTATTCACCAAAGTAATATATTGTTTAATACATTGCTTTGAAAGCACATACTTCGATACCCTGCCAATAAAAAAATGTCTGATTCACCCAAGCCAAGTATCTTACATTTTAACAAATAGTGTAGGTAAACCACCGAAAACTTTGACACTTTATCAAAATGGTAATTAAATGGGCAATTTAGCAAAATTTTTTGCTGAATACTCCCTGCTTATTATAGTTCTCGATTAGTTTTGTAATGAAAATTATATAGTGTAGATCTTTAGCCAAGGTGCAATGCTTCAAGAATGCATTTTGTTGGCATTAAATTAAATATATTTATAAGCGATCTAATGCATATTTTTTTTTACTTAGTAAATCTATATTGTAAACTTTGTAAATGTATGTCTATTTACATTAAATGGAACAGGTTTTCTTTAATAAAAATGAAAATTTTTGGTTCATTTTGTTTAGAAGTTTCACCTAAGAGCTTGGATAATTTTGCACAACAGCAATATACAAAATTTTACCTTAGTATGTATATGTGCATTTCATACTTGTCTTTGGAAATTTTTTACAAAAACAATATACAGTAATTTACCTAAGTAGTTGTATATTTTATACTTCTCCCTGTATATTTATTTATCTGTTTAACTTTGATAGTTCAACAAAGTTTTTTGTTGAAAATTTGAACACTATGTTCGGCAAAATAAGCAAGCACGATTCATATAAAATGTCGAAGCTAATGTATAAATACAAAATACTTCGCTTATCTATCATCCAAATCAATATCGAAAAGGTAACATGTAAAGCTGGCGTCCGTGGCGTAGTTGGTTAAAGTGCGTGGCCGCTATGTCAACGAACTTTGGAAACCCAGGTTCGAACCCCAGCAGCGACAGAAAATTATTTGAATTAAAATAATTTTTCTGTACGGCCGCCACCTCTCTGCAGACAATGGCAAACCTCAGAGAGTAATCAAAATGCCATGTAAAGCTTCTTGAGAACGAGAACATTCCGTTCATCGCCGTTCGGAGTCGGCGATAAGCATGTAGGTCCGGTTCTCGGTCAATTGTGTACAAACTTAATAACACGCACAAAACAATTGATCATAAGAAGCTAGGTCAAAGTCCTTTCAAGGGCTGAAATGGCCAGTTATTTATTTTTATTTATTTATTTTAACATGTAAAGCTTAGGTGTTTTGACCAAAAACTTAGGAGACTGAAAACTGCCAAAGCCATCGTATAAATTATACTAGGTTTTTTTATTAATTTTGCATAAGTTTTTTTCTCGGTGTAGGTCAAAGTCCTTTCAAAGGCTGAAATGACCAGTTATTTTTTTTATACATTAATGACATTTGCAAATGTTTTAGATCATCAAAATTTTTAATGTATGCCGACGAGTGTGTTTGGCTGATATTACAGCATTACATTCCGATTTGGATAATGTTTAAGTGTTAATGGTTTACCATTAAATATAAAGAAATATTTTCATATGTCCTTTTTTAGGGGTTCTAATGTTGATAATTCAAGTTATTCCCTGGGTCAGTCCCCTTTGCAGTCCGTAAATACTATTCGGGATCTGGGGGTTATCTTTAATTCAAAACTGACATTCATTGACCATCTTAATTTTATAATTCCTAAAGCGTACTCTCTACTTGCGTTTATTTGAAGAAATAGTTCTGAGTTTGAGGATCCTCACACCTTCAAATGTCTTTACAATTAGTTTGTAAGATCAAGATTAGAGTAAGCAGCAAAAATTTGGAACTCGTATTGTGCCACTCACTCTTTTCGCTTGGAAAGAATTCAAAAATCTTTTTCTAAATTTGCATTGCGACCTCTGTTTGTTGACTTTATGCCCTCTTATAATGCAAGATGCATGCATTTGGGTCTGAAAACTCTAAAAACGAGAAAGAAGATTCTCGTTCTCTAGTCTTCATATATGATATTACAAAATTATATTTTTAAGTTTCTTAACTTCAAGGTCAAATTTTGCAAGTCATAAAAATATGATTTTTCCCCACTTTAAAAATTGAAACAAAAATATTTTCAGAAAGTTCATTTTATTACCTTTCCATCTGCCAAAAATCATGAGGGTGTTATTTTTCTTTCTATTTTAATAATTTATTTAATATTTTTTAAACGACCACCTACCATACTACTTTCATACAACCATACTATGTACATTAGACTGTACCTCAAAAAGAAAGTGCGCCGTATACCAGCGAATATGACGCATTTTTGCAAGACAATTACGAAAAAAAATTTTTTTTGACCGAACGTAGTGGTCGCGCATTGACATATTTCTTCATATCTCTGGTGATTACAGTCGGATTTTAAAGTTTGGCATATCAATGTTTTTGTCGCATGGAGACCAATATGACATCTATAGAAGTCATTGACCTCATGTGCACCGTTCTAGTTCTTACCCTCCAGATATTTTTTTTTTTATTTTTGGAGAAAAAATAATTGGTCTCTTTCAGATAAAACATCGATATGTATGTCATTCAATATGATCAGACTTTTAATACCGATGATATGATGAAAATGAAAAAAGGGAGCCCTACGTTCGGCAAAAAATATTCAAAAATTTTTTAAAAATAGTTCTGCTGGAAATATCGACATACTTTCTGAGCAAGAGATTCATGATATTTTAAGAGGTTTATTTTTTTGATATTAGGGTGGTGCATTAGGATGGTAGGAACTGAGATCTGTAGGGTAAGTGCTAGAACGGTGCACCTGAGGTCAATGACTTTTATAGATGTCATATTGGTCTCCATGAGACAAAAACATTGATATACCAAACTTTAAAATCCAACTGTAAACACCAGAAATATGAAGAAATATGTCAATGCGCGACCCCTACGTTCGGTAAAAAAAAATTTTTTCGTAATTGTCTTGCAAAAATGCGTCATATTCGCTGGTATACGGCGCACTTTTTTTTTTGAGGTACAGTCTAATGTACATAGTATGGTTGTATGGAAGTAATATGGTAGGTGGTCGTTTAAAATATATTAAATAAATTATTAAAATAGAAAGAAAAATAACACCCTCATGATTTTTGGCAGATGGAAAGGTAATAAAATGAACTTTCTGAAAATATTTTTTTCAATTTTTAAAGTGGGGAAAAATCCTATTTTTATGACTTGCAAAAATTTACCTTGAAGTTAAGAAACTTAAAAAAATAATTTTGTTTTTATATTTTTTTATAAAAAACAACTATTAATTGTCTTTTCGAAAATATGTACCTCAAACGTGAAAATCGAGTTAGTTTTGTTTAGTATATGATTTTTCAAGAGTAAGGCAATTTCACTTTTTCCCCCATTTTGGCGAAATTTTAATGTTACGTAAAAACTTGATAAAAATGTAAAAATTTTTTTTACTCAAATTAGTGTTTTTAATTCATGAGAAGAATCAATTCTGAAAGTTTGAGCAACATCGGAGGTGGTCAACCCGTATGAGTGATACGTTCAAAATGGAATGGCTGTAATAATAAATTTCTAAAATGTTCGTGTAGATGGATTTGATATATAACCAACATGTAACCAAAATGTATTTTGTTTTTTATATGTCTTAATACAAACATGCCCACGTAGGGGCCCGTATGGCCCGCGTGGCCCTTCATACAAATTTTTTTCTTTCTTAATTTTGTCTTTGCGATGAGTCAAAATCAAAGAATGCCTGCAAAAAACAACAACACAAACCGCACTCGTTCAGTGTTCAGCACATTTTCCAGCGAACTTTAGAAAAACAAATGCATGCAAATCCAAAATAAAAACGCTCACTCGATGATGCCGATGCTATAGCTGATTGTCCCATTACTTGTGTGTCAAGAAATTTTTCATGACCTGTGATTTTATTGCATTGAATTTGTTTTTTTTTTTTAAGCATTGGCCCGCGCTTCAAATTTCTTGGATCCCACTGTCTTAATAACTAACTTAACTGCAAAACAAAATATTTACAAATGCTCTAATTACTAATTACTGAACATTAAACAAAAATCAGGACTTTATTTGATTGTGAAGGAAGATTTGTTTAGCTCTTGCACAATACTATACATAAACGCACAACTCATTTCACGTTCACTTTTCCTTCATGGCTTTATAATTTATTTTATGATAGTTAATTTCTTCATGGTTGTTATGTTAAAATTTAATTCATTATTAAATTTTAATTTATAACTTTTCATCTCCAAAATACATAAATTTATAAAATATCCAAAAAATAAAAACAAGCAAAAATAGAATGAAAACTTAACATTACATGAATGAAATTAATTCTATTCCAAATGTAGCCATTCATTGTCTACAATTCTACAATTCTACAATCTAATTAGCGTAATTAATTTATGCAAGTAGCAGTAAATAATGCAATGAGTTTTGTAAGCATCGAATGGTCGTTCATACATACCCGATAACTACAGGACTTAACATCATGGGGCAACATGTCAACAAGAAGGTGACCTTCATGTTGAACATGCAGAGTTGAGGCCACACTTGCATATGTTGCATGTGTAGTTGTAACATGAAATGCGCCAGTGTATGTGTAACACACACTCACACACACATACACTCACTTGCAATCTTAGACTTAGAACCACATATAAATATGTTGGCTTTAAGTGTTAAATTTGTACATACATAATATCAAGTATGAGTGGCTCACTCAACTTGTACATTTGAACTTTCTATTAACCAACACTAATTCAAAGTAATGCCTAGTCATTGTTAAGCAAAACTCACCCATTCTACGTACTACAAGCAAAATCCAATTATTTTATGAGCATAATAAAAGATGATGATGATGATAATGATGATGATGACAATGTTGCAGCCAACAGCAGCAGTAGAAGTACCAACAGCAGCAGCAGCAGCAATAACAGCAGTCGGTATAGCAGCGCAGCAGTGACAGCAGCAGCAGCAGCACAGCAGTAGCAGCAGCATTAGCAGAAGTTAAGCATTAGAAAAACAAAAGCTTTTATTTAATTAAGCTCATGCGCATGCACAACATTCTAAGCTTAGAATAGTTAAAGAAAGAACAATACGCTAATGTCTGAATGTTTGTGTCTGTGTCGAGTATGTACGAGTTGTATGCATGAAGGTAAATTTAATGCGTGTATGTGTAGGTACACATGTGTGTATATGAATGTTTTAATCTTCTATTGTACAACGTTCTACCATAATATTTGTCTCTAACTGTGTTTGTCTATAAATTATGTCAAGTATTTTTAATTAATTACAATTCACATGGATTGAAATGCTTACTCTTCATGATACGATTCCGATATTCATCATCACGTTGAATTGTGACACTACCGCCGCCATTGGAGACCATTGAGCTTACTTGTTCCATCGGTACAATGTCCTAAGAGAAGATAAATGAGTTAGGGTCTTGGTAAGGACAAGGTTTTTTCTTGAAATAAATATGGTTTACAAAATGGAGAAAACATTTTAATCATAACTCATTATTATTAATGCTTATCTACTCTTTTGTCTGGCATGTCTTTCTGTGTCATAATATCTGTCATCGACAAAGATGACGAATGACTCAGAATTTAATTCAGAAAACTACCTTTCGGAGAATAAAAAACTTAGAGAGAGTAGAGAAAACAAATGTTAAATGGCAAAAAATTGTATCCTCATTTATTTTAATAATCCTTGTAACATTTCTGTCAACATTTCAATGAAAATTTATTCAATGATGATCCTTTTAATGTTTAATCTTTAAGCCAATCTGTGAGGTTTTCAAATTTAAGACCTAAGCATCTTAAGAATGTTTAAAAAAAATCCAATGAATATCTTTGAAACAAAATGTTTAAAACAAAGCTTCTCATATCTCAAATAAAGAAATTAATGAAACGCTTCTGGCAGAAACATGTTCATTGACATGATTCTATTGGCAGTAAATCCAGGCCTCTTCACAAGGCATACTACATGTTCTGCTAATTAGGGCATCAAACACATGACTGCTCTTCCGATGCACTGTGGGAGGGCTTCATACAAGTTTTGTCTTAAATTGAATAAATAATCATAGATCCTATGAATTTGTTTTGAACGCTTCTTAGAGTAAATAAACAAACTATGTAAAATTCATTTAAAATATTTACAATATACTGTGAGCGTCAAAATAAAGTGTACACCTTGCAACTTTATATTTGAACTACAGTCAACCCTCCCTAACTTGAACTTTTATATCTCGAATTTTCTTTTCCTATTTCCTCGAACTAAATCAAGTGGCAGCAGCCACATTAGATTATTACGGCGGGGACAAAGGAAATAAGGCTAAATTTGGGTTTATTACATTTTCAAATGAAAATAAGGCAAAATGTACGAAATTGGCCTTATTTCCACTTGAAAGGAAATTAAGTCAAAAAAAAAAAAATAAAATAAACTATAAAGCCAAAAAATTACTTTCTGCAAATGAAACATTGTTTTCGATGTTTTATTTTTTTTCGTTAAAATATTAAGTACGCACCCTGTTTCGAAACTAACGAAACTCAACGTAGGTACTTAATTTGTAGCAGTTAAAATTTATAATAATTGTACGAAATTTTTATTACAAGTTTTTTTTATTTTTAAATTTTTATAAAAAATCGGGGTACTTTTATTTAATATCATTCCTTCCATACAAGGGCAAATTATTATAAGTGTACTCACGTGTTCTGCGTGAGCAATATGTATTATTGACAATTGCTAAAGATAGCACTAAAAGTACCATCTAAATAAAAACAAAATAAATAACTGGCCATTTCAGCCCTTGAAAGGACTTTGACCTAGCTTCTTATGATCAATTGTGTTGTGCGTATTATAACTTTGTACACAATTGACCGAGTACCGGACCTACATGCTTAACGCCGACTCCGAACGGCGATGAACGGAATGTTCTCGTTCTCAAGAAGCTTTACATGGCATTTTTATTACTCTCTGAGGTTTGCCATTGTCTGCAGAGAGGTGGCGGCCGTACAGAAAAAATTATTTTAATTCAAATAATTTTCTGTCGCTGCTGGGGTTCGAACCTGGGTCTCCAAAGTTCGTTAACATAGCGGCCACGCACTTTAACCAACTACGCCACGGACGCCACAAAAGTACCATCTATATATATAAAAAAGAAGCTAATGTTTGTAACTATGCAATAGACTCCTAAACTACTCATCCGACTAGCATGAGAATTTGTGTATAGAAGTTTTTTGGTACGGTGCGTGTTCGTGGGCTATCAATTTTGATCCCCTTTGAACACCAGAGGGCGCTGTAGTACAAATTTCTTAGAAAACTGCCTAAAACTCACAAACTGCTTATGCGACTAGAATGAAAAGTGGTATACAGTGGTTTTCATGTACGTTGAGAATTTTTCTGCTATCTCTTTTGACCTATCTTGAATACCAGAGGGCGCTATAGTACAAATTTTTTGCAAAACCACCTAAAACTCTCAAACCGCTTATGCGATTAGAATGAAAATTGGTATATAGTAGTTTTCAGGTACGAGGAGTATTTTGACAGTATTTTCTTTGAACCACCTTGGACACCAGATGGTGCTGTAGTACAAATATTTTACAAAATCGCATATTTTTAGTTGTTCTCTTAGGTTACATGTGCAAATATTTGCAAAATATAAAATGTTTCTTAAATTTAGTAAAACTAAAAAAATGTCCGTTATTTTGACATCAAAAATATGAACATATCTTGAAAGCTATGAAAAATTTTAGTACAACGATATATTTTATGCAACATTGTGCTCAAAAATGAGAAAAACACAATCAGAAATTTAATTTTCTTACTTTCGATTTAAATTTCTCCGCTGCTCTTTTATACATTTTGTTAATTTTTTTTTTTTTGTCTTAAAGCTTCATCAAAGTACTATGAAAACCTTATTGCACAAATACCGTTAGTTGAGTATATATATTTTAAATATTTTTTTAAAAAAGGTCTGAAATTTTGAAGTTTTCCTAAAAGAACGGCTCAAAATTTATTTTTGTTGTAAAAATAGTTTAAATTCAAATTCGCAAATTTTCAACTCTATTTAAAAGTTATAACATTTATAAGCAAACATTATTTCAATTCTACGCAATAATTAAAAACCATTTTTGTGATTCAAAAAGCAAGACCTACCCATTGATTTTTTCGAACAATATTTTTTTTTCCAATATTGTGTTTTTATATTTTTGAAAAAATAAACAAGCTTTTCAAAAAGTAATTTTTTAGAAAAAATTATCTTAGTATCTCTTACCAATCAAAAGTTATAGCCAATAATCTATACATACAAAAAGCAAAACGATGGCTGGAAACTTCAAAATTGCTGAGCCGATAGAGCTGAAATTTTGGCAGTACATTTTTTTCAAGTACAAGATTGTTTAAATTTCTGTCACACCCCCTTTTTACTGCCCACAAACCAATAAAAATGCTATATTTGCTATGGTTTTCGTCGATTTGGCTACATTTTGGTTATTTAGTTTGTGTGCTCACTGTCGGCAACTGTACTAAAACTGGGTAATGTCCATCTACTACAAAACTGGGATGGGCATTATATAAGGGGGTGTGGCTCCGCCCATACAATTAAAATTTGTATAATCGAATAGCTTTGAAAGTAAAAGTAGCAGTATTTACATACAAACTCAAAATGGAGTTACTATTTGGTGATCTCCTGCTATTGGGAAACTGTAACGGGCAGTGAAAAATGATAGTGGCGTCAAACTATGGGTCTAAGAAAATTTTCGAATATAATTATTATGTTGCGATATAATTGCTGGGTGCAGCAAATGGCACCGGGAAAAAGCTAGTCTGCTATATAATTCCGTGAGCTATATTGTTTTTCTTTTTCGTTTTCAAGTGGAAATAACTTATAATTTTTGAAAATAATCAAGTGGCTAATTTGCAAAATTGTTCATTATTTTCATTTTAAAATGTAATAAAGTCAAATTTGGCCTTTTAGCACCCCACCGATTATTACATTAGATAAAGAAGCGTTAAAGAGCAACTTGTAGTCTCCATAGGTTGAACTTTTTTTATGGAGATTTGACTGTATAATTATCCCTCTGCAACTGACGTGCTCCAAATTTAACAATACACCTGACGAGGGGTCCAGCAGACCTCACTTTTAAACTGATTTCCTATGATGAAGTTTCCGACTGTATTTTTCTTGACCTTATTCCATACAACAGCAAATACTTATGAGGCTGACATAAAAATATAATTTGCAATAAAATCGTTTTTTTTTTAATATAAAAACGAATTTCTTATCTTCAAATTTTACGTTTGTACTCACCAAGTTTTGATTTTCAGTGTCTGTCAGACTACGACGTTATATATACATACATATATACAAAAAACTAGATTTTTCAGGAGAAGCATTTTAAGTTTTGAACAGACAAACGAAATTAATTCGCCATTTTCAAAATGTGGACAAAACATCAAATATACAAGTACTACTGTAATTTACATGGTTTAATACATGCAAAGTGAAAAAAAAAACTTGAGATTATCGATATATAATACGATCTAATCGGAAATATATTGAGGTGAATGAATCACAAATTCTACTCTCCTGCAAAAATTAAAGAAGATATCGTTACCAAAATTGTACACAGCATAGATCATGGTAACACGAATGTTGCTGTGTAATAAACTCAATTTTTATGTTTTTTGGATTATAACGCTATTGAAGAAAACGAGCGATATGATTTTCTAAATTAGTAATCTAAAAACTAAAAAAAGAGTTGGCTGTACATTAGACAAAGTCAAATGCTACTTTATATGGAATCCTTCGTGCCCCCCTTTCCCCCTAAAAACCACAATGATTACAAATGAAGAAATTAGAACCCTTGAAAGTCCAAAAATTGTCAAAAATGGCCCGGTTCTGTTCGAAAATCCGGTTTTCGGAGAGTTATTTTAAATTAAATGTATTTAAATTATTCTAATGCATTTTAACTTTACAAATTCCAGATACTTTAACAAAATCCATACAAATATGACTTTACTGTACATTGTACATCTACGCAGTCGGAGGTATGGACGCGACAACGTCAACATTTTATTTTTAACATTGATTTTTCTTTTGGATTTTTCTTTTGCTTATGCTTTTGCTTTTGAATTTGCTTTTGCTTTTGCTTTTGCTTTTGCCTTTGCTTTTGCTTTTGCTTTTGCTTTTGCTTTTGCTTTTGCTTTTGCTTTTGCTTTTGCTTTTGCTTTTGCTTTTGCTTTTGCTTTTGCTTTTGCTTTTGCTTTTGCTTTTGCTTTTGCTTTTGCTTTTGCTTTTGCTTTTGCTTTTGCTTTTGCTTTTGCTTTTGCTTTTGCTTTTGCTTTTGCTTTTGCTTTTGCTTTTGCTTTTGCTTTTTCTTTTGCTTTTGCTTTTACGTTTGCTTTTGATTTTGCTTTTGCTTTTGCTTTTGCTTTTGCTTTTGCTTTTGCTTTTGCTTTTGCTTTTGCTTTTGCTTTTGCTTTTGCTTTTGCTTTTGCTTTTGCTTTTGCTTTTGCTTTTGCTTTTGCTTTTTCTTTTTCCTTTACTTTTACTTTTACTTTTGCTTTTGCTTTTGCAAATCTATGCATTGACGATGTATTCATCAATTACCATCATCAATTGACTTCATCTATTTTTTTGTTAAATTATTTATATGACCAAATGTATAAATGCTGGAAAAATACAGCAGGGTGGTTCGAAACACATCTACGACATCACCACAGATGACAAATCATGGATCTACGATTATGAAACCGATACAAATCAGTTATCCACTGTTTAGGTCTTTCAAAGTAAGTAAAACCCAAAAAAAGTTGTCCGTGGACGGAGCACATCCATACAAATGGTTGCTAGGTTTTTTACAAAAACCGGTCATGTACACTAAGGGAAATAACGCATATTAACATTATCCACGCCTGAGTATATACTTAATTTAAATATTTACGTGGATAAACCAAATATTTTCCTTACAACTCGTTTTTTTCCCGTATTTAAATTTTATTTATGCCACACACTGACACACATATTCCATACAGCTGCCAAGCAGGAACAGAGTGCGATGCTGCTGCTGCTTGACAATATGTGTGTCAGTGTGTGGCACTGGTTGGTGGCTGGTTTCTTCGCACCAGCAGTTTAAGGTTTCTTATAGTTCTCATTTAGTTAATGTTGCAAGAGTAATATAACATGCATATTTGGTAAACATGATTTGTGAGTGCGGTGGTGGGTGCGATGCATGATGAATTCATGTAAGGTGGAGTGACAACTCGGTATTTTCTCAAGATGTCAGTACACTCTACATGATTTCATCATGCATCGCACTCACCACCTGACTCACAAGTCATATTTTCACAAAAAAAAAATAAAATATACCACTAAATGGCGTTTGATAAGGACGCAGCTCGTGGGAAATATTCAAATAAATTGTTTTTCAATTTCAATATTTTTATATAAATGTTCCTTAAATGCGATAGTTTATTTACAAATAGTAAATATTTGTGAGCAATATTTTAAAAAAATTCGTGCATAATTTTAATATATTTTTTATTAATTCTGTTTAAATATTTAAATATTTAATTTAATTAAAAAAGTATTCAAATAAATTTTAAATATTTACGTAGTCGATTTAAGTAAATGCGTTATTGGTGCAAAAATGACTCGCTTTTTGGATAAATTAAAAAAGTTTTTGGATAAATTTAATATTTTTTTCCCTTAGTGTAGCAACAGTAGAATCATTTGTTTGCCGGAAGTCTTCGGAGAATTGGGAAAAAACCAACCACCCAAGGCATATCATCCTCCATCACAATAGTGCAAGTTCCCACACATTAGCTCAAATCAAAGCGTTTTTCAGCATTAAAAACGCAAAATTGATGGGTCATCCGCCTTATCGTCCCGACGTGACACCCAATGACTTCTTCTTGTTCCTTCACATTAAGAAAAAAAATGCGTTGTGAGCGTCTTTCTAAGCCCGAACAGGCTTGTTTCGAAAATTGATTTAAACGAATACAAAAGTGTATTGATCATCTTGGAGAATACTTTGAAAAACATTAAAATCATTTTCAATGATTATTCACTATTTTTGTCATTGCCATGCGCAAGACTTAAAAGATAAGACTCGTATAAATGTTCACGTTAATAAATTAAAATGTCTTCTGAGGACAAATTCTTGAAAAATAATTTTTTTTATTTGCCTCCTGGCTGCGTTTAACCCCTTGATGTTAAATTTAAAAAAATTAAAGAAAAATAATAAATGTCAAGAATTCTTCACCATTTCCGAGTGTAATTCAGAAATAATCTATTGAAATTCGGAAATTCCATTTGAAATTCCTCAAATGTTCAAAAAACATCTGTGGAAATTAATAAAACACCAACTGAAGTTGAGAAAAGATCAAATTATTTCAAAAAATTTCATTTGAAATTCAGAAACTTCATTTCAAATTCAGAAACTTTATTTGAAATTCAGAAAGTTACTCCAAGACTAGAATTATCTGAATTATTAAGTTATGAAATATGATGTTCTCTGAATTTCTGTTTTCTAAATTAAAAATAGAATTTCTATATATCAAAAAATGTTTTCTTCATTTCAAACGGAATTTCTGAATACCAACAGACGATTTTTAAATCACACTTGAAAATGGTGTAGATTTCTTTTTTTCGAATTCATTGGAGACGCTCTATGAGTTCGTGCAAAAAGCAGTTCTTACCCTACTAGAGCGCTTGCAATCAATCCTTTGGTCTCGGCGATGCTGCGATTTTTCAACATTGAATTTTATTGCGGTGCGTTGCTGTTTAGGTCCTTGTTTTTGCATTATTGTTCCAGCTGTTTTTACTTTATTAGCTTGAATAAATAACACGTTTTTTCACCAGAAAAAAAAACACGTTCAGTTTGTCTTAAAAGTCAATTTGCCAATTGCTTAATTAATCATCGCCAGCTGTAATTAACATCTCCGCAAGCGTCATAAATTAACAAAGATTTATGCATTACATTTGAGAGTGTAATTTTATTCCCTGCGAGCTCACTCACACAGACGACAGGCACAATTAAACACCTTTTTCGACTTGAATTGCATTTGTAACATGCTCATTTTAATTAAAACTATGCAAATTCAGTGATTTCCCCAGATACACATTAGAAGAAAACACACACAGACGAGACATAGATACAAACATAAATAAGCATACATAAAAAGCGCAAATTCACACAGCATCAATAATGTATGTATTGGAAGGCTCCTCGCACAAGAGAAAAGCATTAAAACAGAAAAACATTAAACAAGGAACACGCAGTAAAACACGTCGTAAATAATTTATGTTTTTTTATCGAGCAACTTTGAAGTTTGACGCTTGACGCGCGATATTGTCGAACATGTTGATGCTGAACTTCCGGTGGACTATTTGAAGGATTTGCAAAAATGGCGCCATATTTGAACTTGAAGGCAGTGCATTAACGAAGCTTGCTGTGCTAGCTTTTGCCAACGGGTGGACAACGTAAAATTTAATTAAAAAAGCTTTTGGCTTTAAATTTGCAAAAGTTGCTATCACACTCACACAAGCACACGCACTGATGCGACACAAAGGTGCGATATGCAGTTGTAGTTAAAGTTTTAATTGCACATATACAAACAAACACAGACACACACTCACACACACACGCACACATTCGCGAATATTAAAACAAGTGTTTGTTTTGCTGCGCTCTGCCCAGAAAAAGCTAAATTTTAATGATGTTGTGCAAATAAACGCACACCTATAAAGCTGGGTAGAGACAGCGTTAACGCTTCAGTGCCGGGTCAAGTGTTGTTCTTCCCGTTCGCTATGAGCTAGACTCACCTCGTATTTGGTGTCAATTTCTGGCAATTTCTGCAAAAACTCCTCAACCATATTTCGCAAAACGAAATCAACGTGTGGAATTGGCTAGAATTCTTAAAAAATATTTACTCAATAATTTTTATTTTTATCTACTCAACGACCAAGCGAATTAGTGCAACAATTTTACATACAATGCAACAACACCTGTTGACGTTAAGTTGGTGGCCGTGGCAGAGAGTGTTCGTTCTATAGCTATGCTGCTTATATGCGCCACATTAAGACATGCAAAGTATTTTTATTATTTATTTATTTTATTTTTTTTTTTTTTTTAACACAAAGAAAATTTCACAATTCGAGTAAAGCGCTCATTGGCATAGTATTCACAACAAAACCAATAACAAGAATACTTTTGACGTTAAGCGCCAAACAAGCAAACTTAAGCAGACACTTAAGTTGCTCTCAAGTCTTTCACAATACTAACAAAACTAAAGGCAACACGCAACACCACCAATGCTTTGGTGGCCACTCCAAACAGTATCAGCTACGCGCTCGAAAAACTTTTCGCAACACTTTCAGCAACAACGACAACAAGTAGCACAAAAGCAAAATCTTTGAAAAACTACTTTTTAAATGATCTCGAATAACGCCGTCGAATCAGCAGCAGCCACTTAGTTAACTTTACCGTTATCGTTATCACCGCCGCCCTCGTTCAGTCTACTATAAGAACTGTACTGAACACCGTGACCGAGACCAATGTGCCTGCCCGAAAATTCTTGGCTATTCTCAAGCATGCAGACGATGTTCGTAAGCTCGTTAACTCGTTGGCTGCTGCTGTTGCTGTTGCTGTTGCTGGTTGTTCGTTTTGTTTGTGTCTCGCTCCCAGAGTAGAGCTCACGCGTGCTCCAACGAAGCTTTGCTATGGCTTCGAAACTCACTCTATATTGGCAGTGAATGAGTGGCTGCTCTCCGGCACCCGGCGGGCACCTTTAGTTGGTTTTTTTATTTTCCCCCACCCCAGAAGGACGAGGGTGCTGTATACAGCATACCAGATTTATGTGTGATACATGTTTGTCTCGTTATCCTTGTGATGCGTGTTGGGGTGCTAAAGCGCTTTTAGCTCTTCACCGCATCGAATATTGAGAGTAGGAAGCTATTTTGAGAGTTTTAAGAGCAGAACAGTTTAAAGTAATTTTAACATGTTCATTACTATCTTTTTGACATCATCAACATCATCATCAACATCATCATCATCATTGGCGTTATCAACAACATCATCATAACGCCCACAAATGTTAAGCACAGAGTTGAAATGCGTAAAGCTTTAAAATTAAAAATGATAATGTTAGTGATGATAATGTTTATGATGTGGATGATGGTGATATTGATGGTGAGATGATTATTTCCTTTTGTTTGATTTGGTTTATGTAGGCATTTGAAATAGTTTATTATAGTCCAAGAATACGAAATATAATTCAAGAAGAACAATAAAATAAAAACAAAGCTTTTCAACAATATAATTAGTGAAATAAGACTTCAACGTAAAATACTCTATTTCAGAAATTTTTATAATAACCTTTGAACCTTAAGCAATTAAATATATCCAATAGAAAAAAAAATGGCTGTTCAGGATGCAATTAAAGCCTGACCGGCATGACCTGTTGAAATCAAATACAAATCAAATAAATCCAGTAGAAAATTTAAAGGTGGTTCAGGGTGAAATTGAGGTCTGGCGGTTTCATTTTTCATATAAATTTCCGTCTCTTCAGACATCATTTGGTATTATTTTTTTCATAAGATCTCTTATTATTTCCAGTCTTATTATCCTGATTCTGGTCTGGTATTCATGATTGAGTTTCAAGTTGAAAAATTTACGCATGATTTCAACTTCATTAAATTTCATGCTGTATCAAGGAAGCCTCAAACATTAAGGTCTGATTATTTTAAGAGATTCTCAGGTTTTAGTTTCGGTCTGATCAAGAAAGCTCTGAGTGAGATTTTTGCTGGATTTTTCGCTAACTATAGTTAGAGAAATAATAATGATTGAAATCATTACACAGATCGAAAAGCTTTTGCTCTTGGGTAATCGGAGGTCATTTCCGGATGACTGTACTCAGAAGAATCCAAATCTGAGATCAGAGTTGGCCCTTGATGGCTTCATTCGTTTGTTGTAAAAAATTTAAAGAGTATTTTTTATAACAATGAAATTTTTCATGATTGCTACGTGACAGCCAGATGGGACAAATTTCCAAAATCGACGTAATGAATCACAGAAACTTTTTTTTTTGTGGTAAAACGAAAAAGATATCCACATGAGATTTGGTTCTGTCTGAATAATTCGGTGAGTAAATCTTTGAGTAAATCGTTGTTTACGCGCTCCTATACAAATTTATCCCCGCCATATCCAAATTTCGTGTTTTAAATATGCCAACGGAGTGGCCTACCTGCCTTTTCCAGCGTTTATCGTAGACACCTGCCATGTCGGCTTAATTCTATGGCGCCCCTTGGTAAGGAGTCGAGATTCAAGGTATTGATGCCCAACAGATAGATCTCCTGGGCGTCACTTTCATAACTCCAGACGCGACCAAAGCCATACTTATTATGCGGCCCTTTCAATACCGGATACACGCCAAACTTATGTATATTAAATTAAATTAATACACTGTATGGATAGTTCCCAGATTTGGAACGCAACAGTACTAATGTATGGATGGCTAGTATTGATCACCATCCACATTTATTAGTCAAAATCTAGACCGACCTAAAATCTCTGACAATATTTGGGCATTTCCACCCGGTTGTACCACTGGCACAAGTCTACGCCGATAAACGCTGATCTGCTCACGACGTTGAGCTACGTTGAGCCACTCCCCGAAGGGCCAGCCCTGCTATAGACTCCCGGGAAAAAGGGTTTTTCTTTGCTACAGTACTTCAAGACCACTGACACCTGTCACACATGACAGTAACGACATTTAATTCGCCACTATTTACACCAAGATCAATTCTGAGCCACCAATCAACATCAAACGGCCCTTCCATATGTCATCACCATGCAGTCTCTGCCCCAATGCTAACAATAGACTGAATCTTTCGGATACTCCGAAATTACTTCAAAAGTACTATAGCAAGCTATTTATTCTCATCGCATCCTCTCGACATTTCAAAAGTACTAAAGCAAATTAATTCATTTCATGGTGTTGTGCAGCTTCTCAACACTCCGAAAGTCCGAAAGTGCTATAGTAAGCGATTTCGTCTCATCGCATCCATCTTTACTAGACCATCACACATCGTTCGGTAGCTCTTTATTCAATAAACTCAAGCAATAAACCATTTTTGCAGCTATACTGCCGCCCCACTTTTACATCATCACTTAATACACCCAAATGACATACTAATATGCCAGTTGTATTGTGTTATAATAATAAACAATAAACTCAAGCAATACACCATTTTTGCAGCTATACTGCCGCCCTATTTTAACACCATCAATTAATACACTCAAACGATATGCTAACGTGCCAGTGGTATTGTATTCGCATGAGCCATGGTAAAGACTATACCCGTACTAAGAAATTTATTTGACATAATTGCTACTACTTTGCAGGCATAAGGCTACCGTTGTGCATCCACGGTCCCACCTGCTTCCTAGATTGGGCGACCAACTGCAAGATCTGGGTAGTCCCTTACATTTACTAAGGATAGGGCGAACCCGTTGCCTGAGACCTTTTTCCTAGCTTTGGACAGGCTGGTAGGTGTATCACCAGGCGGAGTTAAGTCTATCTGCCACATAAAATTGAGCTCAAAAGCGTCCGCTCGCGTCCCTGTATGAGCGTACGATTCAAAAAGGTCCGCAACTAATCATATGCGCTCGTGGACACGTACCCTACCAAAAATTTTATCGCTCTCTTTCATGAGCGCGTGCCTTTTGGTGAGACCATAATACAATAAGAATGTAACCCCGTTTTAAGATGGCAGCTCAAATGAAGAATTTTTGAAAATTAGAAAAATTTGCTGATTTTTGACAAATACTTCACCCTGCTCTCCAATATGAACCTTCCTTGTAATTGTATCATGGGTGAGACCATGTTAGAATAAAGAAAGTAGACTCGCGGCCATGGTAGAATTACTAGGTCGTAGCAGTCGCTTAGCAAACGCGTAAGTGTTTCCCCTCCTCTTCCTTTAAACATTTACTGCTAGCCACATAAATTGGTACGTTGTGGAGGTAATTTAGTTGAGTTGCTAGCTCCAATAGATTTTTCTAGAAACTACATAAGCAAAGATATTAAATAGGTTTTGTTATTTCAATTAAATGGGGATTCTACTTTTTGTCAATAAAATTACCAGATCTCAAACATTCAATTACTAAAAAATGTTAATATATTTTAGTTGAATTACAATATTTTATTGTATTCTTGGCGTTTTTGAACCAATCCTTTCTTTTTATTGGAGCGAGCGAGCGAAGCTCCCATGGAACAACTTGCATGAAGAATGTTTAAAGGAGCAGAACTCTGAAATGGGTTGATCGATTTTAATATTTCTTTTTCTAAACTGTTCTACTGATCTTAAATTAGGTGCACAATTATTGTGTTAAATTGTTGTTTAAAGCAATGTGAACAAAACCAAGACTCGACTTTCATCTCTATTCAAATGCTGAGTGCTCCCTCTTGATGCTTCTGAATATACGAAACCGTCTAGTGGAGTTTTAATGAACTAAATGTTGACAATATTTAGAAACATTTCTAAGTCTATATTTCAATTCATGTCGCGATCAATATCACAATATCCTAGATCCTAGGACCTACAAATTAGAATATCGTGATATTGATCGCAACATGGATAGGAATGGAGGCTTAGAATTATTTCTAAATATTGTCGAAAAAATTCATTTTATTAAAACTGCTAAAGACGATTTTATAACATTTATTGGTTTTTTTTGCTAATTATTTGAATTTAAATCTATTGGTGTTTTCGTTTCTACAAAAAAATGTTGCCCTACCACAGTGCAACATTTTTCAAGTGTTGCACTCAACCCTCAAAAAGTGCAGGTTTTGAACACAAAGCACTACCCTGCTTACTCAATCAGCTGATATATTTGTGTGCGCCAAAAATAAAAAATTTGCTTTATAAAAAATATTATTTAAGTGTCAAATTATGAATGCATATATTTAACCTTGTCTAACACACGCATTTCATAATATTTTCGTTTAAAGCAATCAGCTGATTTTCAGGGCAACATTCTCCCCTCAAAAAATTTCGCAGGGCAAGAAATGTGCCATTTTTGCCCTATATAAATGTAACATTTTAAGAAACGAACACAGATTTTTTCAACCGTTTCCACTTATTTAACAATCGAACTCGAAAAAAGAAGAGGCCAATGAAAAGGTAACATTTTCTGGTAGAAACGAAAACACCATAAGTTATAGTCATGAATTGATAGAATCTGATAATGGTTTGATGAGTTGGTGTTAAAATCAGCACATTCTGAGGGGAAGCAATGAAAGCTAATAAGCCTACCAGTCACCAAATAATAAAAAATTAAAAAAAATTATAAATTTCTTTTATTTTACAGGGTTTACCAACACATGAAAGTAAAAACATTAAACAATTTAATTTGAATGTATTTGCATCCATTTACAAACTTCAGCATAGCAGTTATTTATTTTAGTTAGTAATAAACAGCTGTTGCAGCGAACAACATTTGCTTTAATGTTTTTGTTGTTGTTGTTGTTCCATGCTGTTCGGTTATTTATAGCGAGCAAGCGAAGCGAACGACGTATACATACAGAAGCAGGCAAGCAGCAAACTGAATTAAGCGAATATGTATCAACAAAGAATGATATGGAAATATTTTTTTCAATAAATTTCTAAACTAAACAGAATTTCCAAATTTGGGCTTCGCAGGCACCTAATTTAAGATCAGTAGAACAGTTTAGAAAGAGAAATATTAAAATCGATCAACCCATTTCAGAGTTCTGCTCCTTTAAACATTCTTCATGCAAGTTGTTCCATGGGAGCTTCGCTCGCTTCGCTCGCTCGCTCCAATAAGGTGGGGCCGACTCGCTTACTGCCCTCACGCGTCAACGAAGAGTGAAGAATAAAAAAGGAGGCTAATTGTCAAAATAGCGAACTTCGTAGAAACTTCATATGAAATGAAAATATTACGTTTTCAAGTTGTAAATAGTGCGGACACGTGTGTTAAGTTTGTGTTAATTTGATTGGAAATATTGTAAAAACATTGTAAATATATCTATAAAATGTCGCGGAAGTGTTTAATTTGAAAAAAAAGCTAGTAAAAAGTTTAACCTAAAATCAACTGCGAAACATGAACATAAAGAAACTCGAGATGAACAGCTGATTTTGACAACTAGCCCGCTTTTTTCTGCTTTCTACTCCATTCTTCTCCGAGTCGGCCCTACCTTATAATTCTACCATGCTCGCGGCTAAGAAGCAAAAAAAATTAAAAATAACGGATTAATAACGGCAAAAAGAAGCATAAAATTATTTGTATTGATTCTGACAGTTTCGACTCAGAGCAGTTCGTGAGCCGCAACGTCGACGTCAACGTAGAACGCTTTAAAAAAACAGGGTACATGAGAGGATAACTTAGCTCTTAGGTGAGTTATTGGAAGTTTTATAGATTGTATTGACTTATGAAAAATAGCAAAGATTCTATGGCCAAACGATTCCACCGGCAAAATGTATTGATAAACTTGTGTCATGGGAACTTTCCAAGAGTCTCTTGCCTTATGTATACAATCATTTAGGTCCATATATAATTCCAGTGAAATTAAGAAATTAATGTTTCAAATAACCACTGATTTTTATCCAACAATTCCTCAAAACCCAAAATAGTTTAAGAGAACCATATGTAGACCGAGCCTAAATTTTCATTATAGAATCATAGATTTTTATTCAAGGAGTTGATTGAATCCATAAAAGTTCCTCTGACTCATCTTGGAGCTATACAACGCCACCTTTTTATTTTTGCAATGCATCGCCTTGCACGACTCATAACCTGTCTCACGTTGTAAACAATTTTTTGCAATAAATGGGATTTTTATACCCCCACGTTTAAAAAACGTAAAAGGGTGTATATTATAAGTATATAATAAGGTGGTATTATAAGTATATCCCGTAAGGAGGCGTGTCAGGTATAGAAAAGTATATATATTCTTGATCAGCATCACCACCCGAGTCGGTTTAGCCATGTCCGTCTGTCTGTCTGTCTGTCCGCCTGTGATCACGATTACAGCCGTAATTTTCAAGCTATCTTCACGAAAGTCAATATTTAAGCCTGTATCTAAAAAATAAAAGTCAAGTTTGAAAATGAGCCAAATCGGATGAAAACCACGCCTACCTCCCATACAAAGTGACTATATCAAAACGATTAAATTTCTTAGAATTCCACAAAAAATTAATATATGGACTGGAAATTATGCATATAACCGAGTGAAAACCACACCCACCTCCCATACAAAGTTCGACCCAGTCGAAGTTTATTTCTTACTAGTTTTCTACTAAAAATATTTCAGATCTAAAATTTTTGTTTGAAACCGATAAAATACCGTAGATATTACCTACACATCCTTTTCCGAATAGAAAGCTATTTTCGAGACATCAATTTTAACTTATATAGGGCCTGAAAAAAAAATCAACATTGCCGTTCCCACAAAATGGAGGGCAGTAAAAATTATTTTAATTAAAATAAAGGTTGCTCTTACTAAAAACTATACGCTTCTTAAAAAAAAAATTAAAAAAAGGTTACAAAAATTCTTTGAATTCATCCAGGAATACACTGGATTTTTTAAAATTTTTTAATGAAAAAATGAAAATGCATTAAAAAATTGCAGTGTACTTACTCCCTAAGGAATTCTAAGCGTTTTTGTTCTGTGAATTTTTGAATTTTTCAAAGTTGATAGTTTTCAAGGAAAAAAAATTTCAAATGTTTTATATGGAAATGGACATATTTAGCACAGTAAGTTTTTTTAATGCAAAACCATTCCGAGACAATCCTTCTTCCTAGACAAAAATAAATTAACTTTTTTCTAATTTATATTAAGTTTGAGTTTGTGTCTCTGTGCCATGAAAATAAGGGTGGGATAAGAAAACATTATTTACGCATAAAAACCCGAGTAACACCGGGTATATCAGCAGTATTGTTATAACGCTTATCACTATCATAACAACAACATCAAAACCATCATGATTATTATTAAAGTTATTATCATCCTCATTATTATTATCATAAATGTCGGCGTCATGGCACCCGTGGCAGTTAGAGTAGCAGAATGAGAGAAGCTTTACCGCGCTTTAAAATTAGAAGTGATGATGATGATGCTAGTGATGCTGATGGCTATGATGATGATGATGATGATAATGATGATGATGATGATGATGATGATGATGATGATGATGATGATGATGATGATAATGATGATGATGATGGTGATTATGATGATGATGATGATGATGATGATATTACTGTTAATGGTGATGCTAATGGTGAGATGATTGTTGATAACATTGTTTTGAATGCTGTGCTTGACAAGAACAACAAATCAACAACTACAACTACAATAGCAACAACAATAAAAACAACACCATTCACATCTAAAGCATGCACCAGTTACGTACTTAATATCTTCAGCTCTCAGCATCCTTACGTTTCTTCAAGCATAACATTTGTTCACTTTTTTCAGGATCTGCATTGTATGTCCTCAATTTTGCTTTGTTTCTACGAATTGCCACTCTATGTGTTTTTTGTTTTTTTTTTTCGTCCCTTCTTTTTCTATTTGTTCTGACTTTATTATTATTATTTTATTTTTGCTTTGGCTTTGTTCACTTTCTGTTGTGTTTTTATATGGGTAAAACGTCAAACGTGCCTCTTGAGTAAAAAAAGAAATTTCTATTTTTTTTTTTTTAATTCTTAGTTTTTCAGTAACAGTTACCGTTACCTACCGTTGCTATACCAACGTAGCAATTTTCGCAGCAATTTAGAAGCCTAGATTTTGAGTTTTTATTTTTTCTTCTACTCATGATGAAGTTGCTGATGGTGCTGGTACTGGTGCTGCTGCTGCTGCTGCTGATGTTGATGTTGATGCTTATGTCGATGTTGTTGCTGATGTTATTTTTGAATTTAGACTGTTGACAATTTACACACACTTCATGCTGCTCTACTACCATCACATTGAAATGGCGTTTGTACCATGTTTTGCTAGGACGAATTTCATCACGGATGTCCTTGCAGCAGTTTTATGTGTTTCTATTTGTTTTTATCTTTTATTTTTTTTTCTTTTTTTTAATTTTTTTGCTCTTCTCTTCACTTAAGTGTTTCTTTTTATGTTTTTGATGATAGACTTTCGCATTTGTTTTTGGGTATTCACCTAGATTTAACCACTAAGCTACATACACAAAATGCAAAAAAAAAAATATATATATATGTATAGTATGTATGTCTGATGCACGTGTCATACGTTCATAAAAAAACACCAAGCTTAGGGCATTCAAGCAAGCTTAAGCGGTTCTTTTTTGTAAATAAAAATGATTTTCCAAGAACAACTTCTACTTTTTGGTCAAAAGGTCTACAACCACCATTTTCTTTTTTTTTAATTTTAAGGGAATAGAAAATTTATAGATTGAAATTATTTGTGAGTGGTGGACTGTTTTTGTCAATTTTGATATAAATGCTATATTATTTCAACATAATTTCATTAGAATTTTTTTTTCCCTTGGGAGCATTATAGGGGAAAAGAAACGTTTTTGAAATTATTAATGCTCCAACATTTAAGGGCACCCTTTTTGCATGCAATTCCGTATTTTTTTTTTCCATACTTTATTTCCACAATCCGGTCCCAAAAGGTTAAATTTTATTGCATCGCTGAATATTACTCCTGACCAAAAATCACTGTCTTGATTTTAATATTTTTTCTTAAATTCTAAGCGTTATTCTAATAACGCCGTTGCATTTGGATCTTGTAGCGGCTCTATCCGCGGCCTCATGACGTCATGAATTTTTTATTTATTTTTGCCATGAGGGCTAACAATGAGTCTTTACTGGCGTAAGCTCGTAATATGTTTTTTTTTTTGTAGCATCTATATAAAGCGCCTTATAACAACTTTGTAGTTTCGTTGCTTACACGCATAGAAATTTTTCGTTCACCGCAACTGAAAAACTAGCCAACTAAACTTCGTTTGCGAGTTGTATTTGCCACAAACGAATATTATGTTGTCAACTTGAAAATATATCTTATATATATATATACCGCAAGCAGGGCCGGCCTTACCCATCTACGCGCCCTTGGCGAGCAATGCATTTGGCGCCTTTTTTATTTATAATTATAATTAAAAAAAGTTATTTTCAATTGTGTACCAAATTTTTTATTAAATTAATAGAAAACCTTAAACATGTATTAATTATTATTAATAATAACATTTTTTATCCATTCATTATCTAAACAATGTACGGTACCTACATAAATTGTGTGAGTAATGCCATGTCTACACAGAGAGTTTAGATTGAGTTTCCAGTACAAAGTTGAGTTTTGCCACTGAACGCAACATAAACTCTTGAGTTCTCCAGTTTATGAGAAACCCAGTTTGAGTCCAGAAACTCAACTTTATTTCTGTGTTTATCAAAACTTAATTTGAGAAATCCCTAAAAATATGCTAATGTTCTTACAAAAAGGTACGTTCAAAGGCAACTTGTACAATTTTGTGGTGAGAAATTTCAAAAACAGCTGTTTGTTTGTGGAATTTACTATTTGCAAAAAACTAGCAAAAAGTGAAGAAAAGAACTTGGGGAAGTCAAGCAGATGAGGTCTTCATATCAGTATGGTCCGATAAAAATTTCGATTTGCGCAGCGTAAGGAAGAACTCGCATGTGTATGCAGATATGCCTGCAGCCTTGTCCTCAAATGGGATTGATATCACAGTGATGGATGCGCCGACAAAATATGAAAACACAAAAGTTAACAAAGAAATATCACACTAAGCACAATTCTGCCGACGCATCTCTGTGTGAACAGCCATGGTTAACTTAAAACTAAACTCAAGCTAAACTCTCTGTGTAGACATGGCATTTGTCACGAAACATTTAATGAAAAACAAAAATTAAAAAATAACTAAAATATTATTTTCCTAGTTTTTTTGTCAGCAAATTCGCTGATAAGTCGGTCAAAATCTGGGTGTTCTGCAACTTGATTTTCAATGGACTAGTTAATTTTGTTTGAGACACTGTAGACCGCGAGTACGTTCTTATCAACTTTATGTCAGAAAAACTTCGTTCGCCACTTGTTAACAGAATACGCAGCGATATCCAGGTGTTGAAATATAACTCTTGAAGATTGTGCTTTTTGATAAAGTTTAATGTTTCGATAGGTGTTGCCAGTGTGTCTTCGATATAGTGTGCAGAGTTGTAATTTCATCGCACAACAAATCTCCATCAACATCAGATTTAAAGTTGACCGTTAACTTTTCTTGAAGTGCAGAGAAATGTCGCATGAGTTCTTCTTTATTTTTTTCAATTTTTATGTTAAACAAAAATTCCACGTGACGGAAAAATCTTGTATCTATTGAAATCTTTCCTTCATAGATATAAGTACGGTGTCCAAAAGAGCATTAAAAAACTCGACTTCAAACTTTTTTTTTGGATCATCAACAGCGTCTTCACCCGGCCTACGTTTTATGTGTCTTAATCGCGCTAGTGGTTTAAAAAAATGGCTGTGTACCAAATTTCTATGCTAATTCAGATGCGCCCCCCAGTCACCGGCGCCCCAGTCGCCCACCCCTAAAGCCGGCACAGACCGCAAGCTATTTCGGTCATTATTATTTATTATATTAATTTTCTTTCCCCCTATGTCCGTCCGTCTTCTTATTGATTCTACTCATCGCACCTCTGTTGCAACATGCTATATCCGTCCGCGTATTAAGAAAATTACCAATTTGCTTATATAGAACAGTTTGTCCATAAAGTAGCTCTGAATTATAAGCGTTGTGTGTATACAAAGAAGGGAAAAACAAAGGAAGTTTTCAGTTGGGAAAATCAATTTTTCAATTGCTGCAATTTAAAAATCATTCACGTATATGACAAATAGAATAAATTACCTGCAACTAAATGACGCGTTTCTCGCAAGTGAACTATTATTATGACAACTGTTGAAACGTTGTCAACGAACGATTCCAAGCACGACAAACGAAGTTCGTTTGCGGCAAACTGGCAATAAACTTTTTATTTCTTTGCGTGTAGGCATGGCATTCGTTACTTTCCCTTCGCGTCCCGATGACGTCTTCAACTTTTTTATTTTTGTCATAAGGTGTAAGAATTGATCTTAATAGTCGTTTCATTACTTTTATCATAACACCTATCTTCTCGGAGTAACAATTCCATGCAATGCCGATGCATTTGGGCAAAATGAAAAAGTTGTTACGTCAAAAGTTCAGGTGGATCACAAGTGGCCCAATCAGTCGTAGAGAGTGAAGAACAGTTAAAATAGCAGAAGTTATATAATTATTAACGAGTTTAGCCTACTGAATAATTTTGATCATCTTAATCGGTGAAATACCTCACTGTCCATACGATACGTTCTGACAGCCTTTATCATTATTTTGCTAAAACACCAACTATTGTACACAATGTATACAACGACCAACCAACCGCTTCATAAGGGCCAATTCACAATTCCTATTTGTACACATGTATGACAAAAGCAAAATAACGCGTCATCTTGAAAAAGGAAAGTATTTTAAGCTGCCATCTTTTATAATACAAACAGAGGAGCTACAATCAACCACTGATATCAGTTATGAATTGTTGATGGAAGTTTTGTTGACAAGCTTAACGCACAGTAATCAAATTAATGTAACCAGATTGACAATCCCAAATTCGTTGTATTCTCTTTTTATTATATTATTTGAGTACGCCGCTGTTGGCTTCACATTTATGAAAACAAACTGCTTAGTCGGTGGTCAAAGAATAAAGATTGTCATCAAAGCAAATAATAAATTTTTGTTTATTAATTCAATTGCTTTTTTTTGGCTTAAATAAAACAAGAAATAGCATTTATTGTTGCATATTTAACACAAATATTGCTGTCTTGTCTAGTTTGTCTAACATATATTTACTACTAACTTATATAGGTGAACCACATTTTTACTATTATGCCTTAGTTATTGTCAAGGCTTATTTACATGGTACACAGAAAAAAAAGAGTAGAACTTTTACCTAAAAATGTAGTCAATTCAGCTAAAGTAATCCGGTGATTTTCAGTCAACGAATTTGATTAGGTGCGCTACCAATTTCTAAATGTTAATTATATGCAATTATATTGGGTAGTTTAACTGCGAGAGTAGCTAAAAAAACCTAAATATTTAGGTGTACCTTCAACCATAAAATAGATAAGACACATAATTTATTAGAAGAATTAGCTAATTTTTTTTAAACTATGACCACTTCAGATTAGGCAAGCCACCTACTAAGTGTAGAAAAATCATCTAATTATTTAGATAGAATTCCCACTTAAGAGTGGGAATGCCGTGCAAAAAATATGCAAAAAATTTGTTTTTTGTTTTGCAATTTCTATTTTTAAGTGAAACTTTCCTTAGGTGACTTTACTTCATTTCGTCACATGATTGAGAAGAAAGATTTGTTTTATAGTAGATAGAATGAGAGAGATATATACATTGTATAAATGACTGAAAAATTTCTTTGCCACCGCTGAGATTCGAACCTCTGATCTCAAGATTTCAACAACCAACGCCTTATCTATTGAGCTAAATTTCCAATAAAGGAATTTACGCTACATACCAATTAATCAAATTGCTGTAGATGCCCATAATTTCAGAGTTGTGGACCTCATATTTTTATATACATTTTGTTCACAAATTATCAAACGGCGTAACAGCACAGCGGTAAAGTGTTTGACTTGAACGCCAGCGGCCCGAGTCCAAATCTCGCAATGAGGCTTTTCTTTTTGTAAAATTTTCTCACTTTGTTTTTATTTATGTTTTTTATAGGAGAGCGCTGTGCTCTCCTTGGGCTGCACAGAAATAAAAAATTCAAATACGGGAAAAAAACAAGTTGTAAGGAAAGCATTTGATTTATCCACGTAAATATTTATATAAAATTTATACTGAGGCGTGGATAATGCTAATATGCGTTATTTCCCTAGTGTACGAACAAATCGACAACTTGCATTAGGTAAAATAACTAGAAGAATTAGATGATTTAATAAGCAAAATTTTAGTTGAATTAACTAATTTGAATTAGGTGAATTACCTAATGCATGATTGTTAAATTAACTGTGTAAGTAGAAAAGTTGTTGAAATGATTAGGTGAAATAGAAACTTTCACATTAGCTAAACTAGTTTAGGTAATAAATCAATTCTTTTATTTTCTGTGTATGCTATTTACACGGAGAGAAATAATATCCTTATATTAAGTAAATATTTTGCTTGATCTAAGAAAATTTAAAATTAAGCTTCTTTTGCTCAAATCAAGCACTAAAAACTAAAATTAAGAAAAAAAAAATTATTGAAACAATTGGTTTGGTTGAAACAAGAATAAAATACTAGATTCTAGAACCTGAAACAAGACTTGAATCAAGAAAATATTTTCTTAATTTAAGCAAGCGCAAAGTTGGTTATGAAAAATAATCTTGAATTAATCAAACAAACTCCACAAGCTCCATTTTTCTAAAAAATTGAGTTAATAATGCAGTTTCATTGATTTCAATGAATAATATGGCTAGCCGAAAAAAAAACAACGACTTTGAATTTGGTTTCAAAACTCACAATGGTGGGCAAAGTGTTAGTTTTAAAACTCACTTACTCCTCAAAACTAACAAATTTCATAATGTCTACAAAAAATAAAAAAAATAAATAACTGGCCATTTCAGCCCTTGAAAGGACTTTGACCTAGCTTCTTATGATCAATTGTGTTGTGCGTGTTATTAAGTTTGTACACAATTGACCGAGAACCGGACCTACATGCTTAACGCCGACTCCGAACGGCGATGAACGGAAAGTTCTCGTTCTCAAGAAGCTTTACATGGCATTTTGATTACTCTCTGAGGTTTGCCATTGTCTGCAGAGAGGTGGCGGCCGTACAGAAAAATTATTTTAATTCAAATAATTTTCTGTCGCTGCTGGGGTTCGAACCTGGGTTTCCAAAGTTCTTTGACATAGCGGCCACGCACTTTAACCAACTACACCACGGACGCCACCATAATGTCTACACTGTCATTAAAAAATTGATCCTGCAAAACTCACAAAAACCATAAATCTATAGAATTAAAATTGTCATATTTAGTAAAGAGCTGCATTAATGTATTGATACAATAAAGTGCATCGAGCATTTGATTGTCTTGTTCTCTATTTACTTTATTCTTTCAAGTATAAGTAAACATAATACAGCATTCACTTACAAAAAAGTGCTCACTCTACAGCATTTGTACATTCTCATTATTTTTAAATGCTTTATATATTCGTTACAATCAAATCGAGACAATCAAATCAGTGCAAAAAACAACGAGCACACCGAGTAAAATAAATATGTTATAGAGAAATATCAACATTCGATGTTCTTTTCTTTGCTCTAATATGAAACAGAAAAAACCTTTTTAACACAAATCAATAACAACACACATTATTTGTGTGAAGGTTGTTGTTTTTTTTCGTTAATTTTATGTTCGTTTTATAAGTTAGACTTTTAATTTCTTTGTCAAATAATTGTAAAAAATAAACATAAAATACATCAGTACTCAGTGTCTAGCACCGAGCATATCAACACATTTCAACACATTTCAATTTTACTTTATATACTTGCTTTGAAGAAGTTCTCGGTTGTCTTGTTTTCGATATGCTTTATGCTCATTTGTTCTTGGTCTCTATATTGTTGGTGTTTAAACACTTTTAACCTTCGCCGTACCAGAGATTTTTATACACGTCGTTTACCAATACCCACCCGGGTGACCCATGTGATTTTAGTATAGGCATATGTCAAAAATTAATTCTAATTTTCAGCTTGATATACTAATGCTTGAGAAATATTAAAAATTAGCGTTAAAATATTTATATAGCCCAGTGGCTCAGCGGGGATTTGATTAGGGGAATAGATCCCATTTGCACAAAAGGTCAATGAAGGAAGTATTGAAAAAAATTACGATGAGCTACGTAGAGATTTAAAGTCAAAATTTGGTAAAAAATTATCTGGTGAATAGTTACAACATGCCTCCCCTATTCTTAAACCATATCTACACCACTGACAGTGTTACCGAATAATTTGCGTTTGTTAATACTTCAGGGACTTTAACCAAGATGAGCGGGTTGTAAAAGATTTGGTCAGTGCCTTAAATGGGTCAGGAAGAAACGTAGCCATGGACAACTTCTTCACAACACTGCCATTGGCCAAGGAACTGGCAAATTGGAGCATGTCAATTGTTGGCACTTTAAAGAAAAAGAAAAGGTATGTGCCCAATGAGTTTAAGCCATCACGAGCCTGAGAAGTGACATCAAGCTTATTCGGCTTCTCTGAAAATATAACAATTTGCTCTTATGTTCCTGCCAAAAATAAGTCCGTGGTTTTGTAGTCTACAGTACACAAAGATAGTGCAGTATCTGGGCCAGAAAAGAAACCTGAAATAATTTTTAATAACAACAAAACCAAGGGCGGTGTAGACACACCATGGACAAAATGCTATTCCAATACATCACTAAAAGAGCAACACTGCGCTGGCCTCTGGTGATGTTCGTTAACATTTTGGACATTGCAGGCCTTGCCGCTTTTATAATATATAAGGAAAAAAACTCGGATGGGTCTATGAAGCGATCCGAACGAAGATATTTTCTTGAATGTCTTGGCGAGGATCTCTGCAATCCTCTTGTTTTAGAGAGGTCGAAGAACAATAATATTATTGGAAGGTTTTCAATAAGAACGGCTATTGAATGTATTTAAGGTATTTTTTTTTTAAGATTCTGTTGGGTGAACAACTATTTTTCACATTTTTTACAGAAAAGCCGGTTACCGATGTATGTGACAACGTCCAGTTTGAGGCAAACACAATTTCACAATTTCAGATCACAATTTCAGATCGAGGCAAGTGGCCGCGTAAAGAACAAAGGCAAGTGCCATATTTGCCATACAGCCAAAAAGAAAATAAACTCACGCCAAACTTGTGTCGGTTGCAAAAAACCCATTTGTTCCCAACCCAAACAAAGTGCGAAAATTTCCATCTCAGTCAATCCACATCAACTAATTACTGAAGAAATTGAAAAAAGATATATATATATATGTGCATAAGTAATACAAGTATGGAATAAAATAAATTCTTGCATATTAAAACTTACCTTTTCTATCCGTTTTCAAAGCAAAGCAACTAGAAAACTAAAATATTTTAATGGGGTCACCCAGGTGGGTATTGGTAAACCACGTAGATAAAAAGACAATTTAAAAAAAAAAGACATGAAGAAACATGAAAAAAATATTTTTTTTATATTATTTTAAATAAATCGAGAATTTGTTCAGTGACTCCAAAGCGTATTTAGATTGGATTGAAACTGGGGGAGATATTTAGAAATGAAATACAAAAAGGTCACCCGGGTGGGTATTGGTAAGGCGAAGGTTAAAGATGAGAGTTTAATAGAGTGAGCATGCAAACAACAAATGAATGTCTTGCAAACACACCCGTGCAGCTCTTTATTACATAAGTTAATAAACAAAAAAGTTACGGTCGATCACAGTTTAGAACAGAATTTTATTATACCATTTTCTGAAATTTCAGAAAAATCGTAAACACTTATTAAACTTATAAAATCAAATTAAATCTTTGCGAGAAATAGAGCCAATTAAAATCAGAAGTTATTAGAGTCAATTGGTTGCTCTAAATCCTGAAAAAAATAACGTTGCGAATTTGCTGAAGAAACATGAAATGGTGCAAATTAGAAGTCATTTGAAGAACTGAAATTTTACAACAAAATTCTTGAAGCTCCTAAATAAGGTAGGTGCGGGTAATAAGGCCTAGCTAAGGGAGATTCGAAATAAAATAAAAACTATATTTGTAATTTAACAAATTTAAATGTTTATTAAAAATATGGATTAATTGCTATAAGTTTTAAACAAAAAATGGCAACTTCTGCCGTAAACAAAAACAAAACTTAACATTTTCAAAAATCGTATTATTAGGCCTTATTATACCTTAGTAGGGTAATAAGGCCTATAACTTTAACATATGTACCTATATAAGCAAAATAGATTATTTACATTTGGTAATTCAAATTAGTAATAAAACCGTTTTAGTAAGAGCTCGCCTTGTTCTATTTAGAACCACTTCTACCTTTTAAGGTTGAATTCTTTTTTATTTTCTTCTCTTCCTTGTTTTTATCAAACAAGTCTTTGGTGACTGGAGTTCCCCTGCAGTTTAAGGCTTTTCTTCTAACTCTTGGTGTTTTTCCAGTGGTTTTAGTCAGTGTAGGTATAAGGTGCTGAAATAATGTTCTTTTTATTTGAGCGAGCGGTATATTATCATCATCATCCTTCGAACTAGATCTACCGCGAGCCATGCGGTAAAAGCTTCCAGGTGGTCTGTTTGGGGTATGCTCAATTCTTTTTTCTCGTATAGTTGATGTCGATGGCTCTGGTGTCATTGGCCTGAGGGAAACGCGAGGTTCTGAATTTTCTTTATCAACATCATCAGATACGGGAGGAGCTGAAGCTTCTGTCAATATAGACGGAGCAAAAGCTGTTTTTGGAATAATCTGTGGATTCAATGGATACAAACCGGTTGCCTTAAAACCGCTTGTTATGTTTTTATGAGTCATACATTTTGACCAGACATTTGAAAAGAAAATATTAAATCGTGTCTTCGTTAATTTTTTGTCTGGATTTTGTACCATATATGATAAAACTTCAGCATCCCAGTGGTATTCAAATGATCGATATACGGCCTTATCGAGAGGTTGGAGTTCATGAGTTGTGTTCGAAGGCAAACAGTATAATGATATCTCGAGTGAATCTGCAACTTCAACGATGGATAAATCTAAGTGACAAGTTGCTCCATCAAATATTAAAAGGCACTTTCCTTCACTTTTGTACCGAGCTAGGTGCTTCAAAAATTCTTTAAAAAGCTCATTAGTCATATAACCCTTTATAGATTTTTCTACCAATGATCCCGGTGGCAAGTTGTCATATAATTCTGGCTTTAACCGTTTGCCTTTAAATATGATCATTGGTGGTATGGCACTACCAAGTGCATTTACACATCCCGCAATGGTGACACTTTCAGCGTGTTCTGAAGACTGCAAATGCACTCTTTTAGCCCCCTTCTTTGCCAAAACAGTCTGTTGGTGGTGGATTGTTAGAGGGCAGCCTTTCTCATCCATATTATAAATCCTTTCAGGGTGGATTATCAAGTCCAGATTATCATAAACTTCATTCAGATTATCATAAACTTCAAATTTATTAAGCTTTTGTGCTCTGGCCGGGTTTAAGAACTGAGCTTTTCTTCTAGATATTTCTGGATGTCTTTTCATGAACGCCCTAAACCAATCTTTACCAGCAACTCTAGTGTGTTTATTGAAGTTATGCTTGATGTTATTAAGCTTACAAAATTTATAGACCCAGCGCCGGAGAATCCGTGGTGTCACAGGCAATCCTATTTCAGCAAACCTCATAATTCTGCTAACAAGATCAGCTTTCTGGTCATCACTGAGTATGGATTTTCGACCTAGTTTTTTTTTCAAGCTGTCGGTCTGGAGATGATTTCGAATAGTTCTTCTAGGAACTTTATATCTTTCAGAAGCTTTATATGTGCTCAACATTCCTCTTCTTACTGCTTTTACAGCCAATACCAGACCACAATTTTCAGACCACAATGCTCGTTTGGGGGGCATTGTGATTCTAGTTACAAAAAACAAATGTTTTTACTTATATAAATTACTGATATTTTAAAAAAAAAACACATAAACTAAACTGAAAAATATTGATACAAAACAAGCAGGATAATAAAGCCTACGGTCAAATTTAGTAGGTCTTAATAACCGCTGACAACGTGTGCAAAGAAGAACTAAAAAAACATTGCTCCAACCCTGATATTTTATTCAAATATCAAAGGGCATATAAGTATGAAATAATAGAAAACTATAGTGAACAAAAAAATACTTATAACTGTAATATTACAACAAAAACTTACGATTTACACGAATGATTTTTTATTATTCTTGCAGCGTAATCGCCTCTCACAACGAATGTTGACGTCCTGGTGGCAGAGAGCGAACTAACTCGTCGCGACAAGTTTAAATCTTCTCTGGTTTCTACCGGCGAGCGTGATCTTGAGTTATATCGATTATTTAATGTTGGTTTTTTTTACTTAGGCCTTATTAGCCGACAGGCCTTATTACCCGCACCTACCTTACTTAGATTTGGATGAAGATGAAGAAATAATGTGTGCTTTTCAAGCGGAGCAAATGTTATCAAGGGTTTAATCATTGAAAACATTTTAAAGATTAAGAATTTGTTACTAATTTTTTTACTTTTGTCTTACATCTATTATTACAACACTAAAGATGTCCTCATATAAAATTTATGTAACGTACAATATCACATTTTCAGTTTCCGCTCGAAATCTTGACATTAACTCAGTATTATACCTCCTCGGAAAGAGGAGGATGAGTCGCTTTACGCTTGAACAACGTTGGAAAATATTGGAAACTTATTTCCAAAGTGAGTGCTGTCTAGCCCAAAAAGTGCTTTATTTATCAATATCTGGACTTGATATTTTTAATATGAGCTTTGATATTTAATATGCACTCCGAATATGAAATTCAACGAAATCCGGTAAAAACCAAGCCTATCTTCCATACAAAACATTTTATTGGCTGCTTAACACTTTGAATATACTTTGGTTCGGCCGTGGGAGTATTTTAACTTCGGGCTAGTCGAAGATCATTTCTTACTAGCTTTTACCTATCTTGCTTCGTTTTCAAGATATGGCATTTTTCTTAATTCTAAAATTACGTTAACACATCGACCGACCCCGGAAAACTGTTATTGTTGGTCTATATTGCTTCGTTTTGGAAACATGGCGTTTTTCGTATTGTTTGGGGGTAAATTATAGTATCAACCGACCCTTTCTACTTGTACGCCCCTTACAAAACTGAAAATGATCGCTGCAAATTTTTCAAAGGAGATGGTGTACTAAGTGTGCTCGCTTTGGTCTTGACCAGTTGATTTTAATTAATTTTATTTTTATGGCTTGATATTTTGTTTCGTAATAAAACTCGAGTATTTTTCGTCATTAACGAGAACCTTTCAAAATATTCGGTGCTTATTTTGTTGGCTTCGATTCTTATAGAATATTTTTGTTTGATTTCAAGCCTAGACTGAAATGCACTGCACTTAGATAGTGTAGTCTAGCCAAGTACTGTGGATGGAAGTTTTTGTGCAGCTCTTTAGTCTGTACGTGAACGCTACACCACCTGATTTCTGAAACTTTTTTCGTGGGAGTTACTTTATAGTACATAAAAGAGTGTATTTTTAATTGTTTTTGGACAACTTTAAATGTCCCCTAGGTTATGTGCCTTATTAACCTGGCGGCCGTGGCCGGGTAAAGATTATTGTTCAATTAAAATTCGTATTTCTGATCGACCGCCAACTCTTCGCAGACAATGACAAGCCTCAGAGACTAAATAATGACATTTAAAGCTTCTTTAGAACATCACTTTAGCCGTTTGCAGCTGGCATAAAAGTAGTAGGTACAGTTCTCGATTGTTAGTGTACAAACATTTAAAAATACGCACAAAATAATTTGATTAAAAGGAGCTCCGTCAAAGTTTTTTCAAAATCAGACAACAAATAGACAAAGAATCCATTTCTAATCTTTTACAAAATTCGACATTTACTTTCCTTTTTTTCCTACAAAAATATTTTCAAATTGGAAAATAATTCTTTCAAAAGTTAATAAACAATCTAACACAGCAACACCTTTTTGAGTTCATCTCAAAAATGCACTTTATGGAATAAAGTCTATTTTTTCATCTGTGACTATGAGTATAGCTTTATAATCTTATATCTGAATATATTTTTGACTGTGACCTATGCTCCAATCTTATTTCTTATTACTTAATTTTTATAATAATAAATGAAATAATATTCACTTTTTCACGAGTATTCCACTCAACTCCAATGCTGCTTGAAGATATTAAATTTGGTAAAATATGTTTATCGTTTATTGTCAAATCGTTTAAATTCCGTGCTTTAAATATATTTCATAGATATTCACTTGCAGCCTAACGGTATAAAACAATCTCCACAACAATCTAACAGAAACTGAATAGCTAACAAAAAAGTTCAACATTTAATGACTATTCATATTTTAAAATAGCCGAGGGGAATATTCAGACAGGCTACTTAGCAAAAAGGTGGCCCACAGCAAAGTCGGCCCTTATTGAACAGTAACGGAACAGCAACTCCATGGTAAACACCTACTTTGTAAAATTGTATAAAAATAATTGATATACTACGAATATATACGGGCGACAGAACTTATACGGACTCGGTCAAGGGTGGGTTAAATTTAAATAAATTTAAACTTAGCTTAAAGAAATCGCATACCAAACACACAAAGTTTTGTGTACCATCCAACCTTTCGAACTAAGTAGCTACGTGGTGTTCTCAAGGGCCCCCTGACTTGCTCCCTGAACTTCTGATTGTAAAAAACCTTGACAACAAGTGTTGTCTGTACGTTTGAGCACATGTTTAAATATTAATTCTTTTTGTTAAACGTCTATGAAGAACAAGTTCCTTCATTCTTAAAGTTTTTTTATTGTTGATGTTATTAAAGTAAATGGTTTTAACTATTCTTTTATTAGATTTTATCACAGTTATTATTTTAATTAATATGATTGCAAAGTTGTTTCATGTTTCAGCCAAAGAATTGTATCCTTCTCCTTGGAAGAATTAAATAAAATTTTAAATATTCACTAGAGCGATTGGCTACAAATAAGTTTGTTCTTCAATAGGAAAATTCAAAAAGGAAACAAAAGACATTCAGGTACACATCTGCTATCGGCCTCAATATTCAAACTATTAGAGCTATTTCGCAAGTTTTTTATATGAATTTATTCTTATTATTTTCTTATTAACCCTTTCGGCATATTTGTTGCCATACGGCAACAGTTTGCTTTGTGGCTCTGTTTCTAGTTTGGGACACCCCGATTTTTAACAATACATTCTTAATAATAGATTGAAATGTGATGAAAAAGAAGAGAAAATCAAAAATACGAAAATTAATTTTTATAACATGTTTTTAAGGTTATTCCGAGTGAACTCATGACCACGCGGCCACGCGACTTCAAAAAAGAGCAAATTAAAAAATTATATTTTTAAATATTTCCGAGAATTTTCTAAAGCTAAAGGTAATTAAATATAATACTACGAATGTAAGAGATATTATTTACATTTTTAGTTAGTAAATAATTCATACTCAGCTTATTTTAGTAAAAAACTGACCCTGAACGAAGTTTGGAATGTTTGGCATTGCCAGGGCTAATTTGGCACTGAAAGGGTTAACTCGATTCAAATTGAATCGAGTTGAATCGAGTAAAATTCGATTTGGAATAGTTCAATTTCTATTGATTGTTGAAATCTTTTTTAACCCTAGTTCGGTTGACAAGTTACCAGGGTGACTATTTCACCTTTTTCACACAAAAAATATGTTTTCCATCAATTCTGTTAACCCATCCTCCGTGACATCTTAAACTAATGAATTTTAAGTACTTATTTCTTCTATAATGAAGAATATTTCATCTTTTATAACACAGTCACCGGGATGACTCGGCCGAACTAGGGTTAAAGATACAGGAGCAATTTGAGAAGTCAGTGACTTTTTGAATTTCTGGTGTAGCACCTTTAAATGCAACTCTGGTCATGTCAACTACCATCTGTTATCAAATTTTGAGCAAACCCAAGAATGATAGAAACCAGATTACGCGTTCCGCAAATGTGAGAGAGAGCATGACGTCACAAGCGATATTGTCAGACTTTGGAATAATTTTACTTTGGGGCCCACGCCTAAATATTTTTTGACGTAGAATACGTCATTCTCGGAGGTAAGTAGGGTGGTTGATAGTGATCAGGTGTCGGTATTTATATAACTTTTTGAGCCTTTGGTGGGCCTAAAGTACTGATAGTACAATGTTGATGTTAGCACTTGTTGGTCTGCTTGATCCTCAATGCGACAAAAATTCATGTTAGAACTCTCTTACTTATATAAATTTTACACAATTACATGAAATATAAAGCCAACATTTGATGTTTTTGTTTGCTTAAGTTTGCTGCCTATTTATCGACAGTTTCCGGTTTTATCGACAAAACCATAAAATTTGTATGGGAGCCCCCCTAAGGAGTGGTCGGACGGAATAGGTGTCTAAAGCAAAAATGTTCCTTTTGCGAGAGTAATGGGGGTCGGGCATACATATAAACCCTTTCCGGCACCCTCTTAAAGGTCATATGCTCAGGTGCATGGAATAAATAAACAAAAACCAACAAATTTGTAAGGGAGCCCCCCTAAGGAGTGGTCGGAGGGAATAGGTGTCAAAGGCAAGAATGTTCCTTTTGCAAAAGTAATAGGGGTTGGTCATACAAATTAACCCTCTCCGGCACTCTCTTGAAGGTCATATGCTCAGGTGTATGGAATAAATATACAAAAACCATAAAATTTGTATAGGAGCCCCCCTAAGGAGTGGTCGGAGAGAATAGGTGTCAAAGGAAAAATGCTTCTTTTGCAAAAGTAATAGGGGTCAGTGATACATATTAACCCTTTCCGGCACAAACACAATAAAATTTGTATGGGAGCCCCCCTAAGGAGTGGTCAGAGGGAAAAGGTGTCAAAGGCAAAAATGTTGCTTTTACAAAAGTAATGGGTGTCGGTCATATATATTAACCCTCTCCGGCACTCTCTTGAAGGTCATATGCTCAGATGTATGGAATAAATATACAAAAACCATAAAATTGTATGGGAGCCCCCCTAAGGAGTGGTCGAAGAGAATAGGTGTCAAAGGAAAAAATGCTTCTTTTGCAAAAGTAATAGGGGTCAGTGATACATATTAACCCTTTCCGGCACAAACAAAATAAAATTTGCATGGGAGCCCCCCTAAGGAGTGGTCAGAGGAAAAAGGTGTCAAAGGCAAAAATGTTGCTTTTACAAAAGTAATGGGTGTCGGTCATATATTATAACCCACTCTGGCACTCTCTTGAAGGTCATATGCTCAGATGTATGGAATAAATATACAAAAACCATAAAATTTGTATGGGAGCCCCCCTAAGGAGTGGTCGGAGAGAATAGGTGTCAAACGTAAAAATGTTCCTTTTGCAAAAATAATGGAGGTCAGTAATACATATTAACCCTCTCCGGCACTCTCTTAAAGGTCATATGCTCAGGTGTATGGCATAAATATACAAAAACCATAAAATTTGTATAGGAGCCCCCCTAAGGAGTGGTCGGAGGGATAAGGTGTCAAACGCAAAAATGTTTCTTTTGCAAAAGTAATGGGGGTCGGTGATACACATTAACCCTTTCCGGCACTCTTTTAAAGGTCACATGCTCAGATGTATGGAATAAATATACAAAAACCATTAAATTTGTATGGGAGCCCCCTAAGGAGTGGTCGGAGGGAATAGGTGTCAAAGGCAAAAATGTTCCTTTTGCAAAAGTAATGGGGGTCGGTCATACATATTAACCCTCTTTTAAATGTCATATGCTCAGGTGTATGGAATAAATATTTTGCTAAATAGTTTTTAAGAAAGATGTCATCAAAAGCGAATTGACTAATTCTACGTCTTGTGTTACGACATAGTCGAAACTACTGTATCTTTTTTTTTCCTTATTTTTATAATATGTATATGGACCTTCTTAACCCATTGGTACAATAAAATTTTATCAGTCTCAAATAGTTTAGTAGATAAAAATCTTGAAAGTTTAAAAAATTCATATTTTTCGTATACGAAAATATTCATATTTTTATACAGAAAAGTAGATATTTTTACTTTACTTTTTCGAAAGAATTTATTTTCAATTTCGTCAATTTGTCAAAGAGATCGCACATTTGCATACGTTTTTGTCAAGCAAAAGTACTGTGTGACGTCATGCACTCAGTTGAGAAAGAGAGCATTAGATAACGAGACTGCAGAACGCGTCATCTTGTTTCTATCAATCTTGGAGCAAACCGTGTCATGTATACAATCAGTTTGTGTTTGACAGCCATTGAAAGCAGACAACCTCGTGAATTTCGACCTCGTGAATATACTCCTCAAGCGTTAAATTTTTGCGTTAAAAAGCCAATACCGCCAGAAATCGTTGATAAAATTCATGCAATGATATTGGACGATCGGAAAATGAAAGTTCGTTGAATTGAGCGGGTACAACACATTTAACATGAATATTTGTACATGAAAGAACTATTCGCGCGATAGGTGCCGCGATTGCTCACACTCGACCAAAAGCACAGCCATTTGATCGGTTCAAAAAAGTATTTGGCGATGTTTTATCCGAAGTTTTTGCGTCGTTTCTTAACCGTGGACGAAACATTAAAACACACTAGTGACCAAGGAACAGTCAAAGCAGTGAACTGATCCAGGTGAACGTGCACAAAACGAAGGCCATGGTGGGTCTGTTGGCCAACAAAGATATTCAAATCGCCATTCACATCGATTATCTTGAAAAAGGTAAAACGATCATCGGTGAATATTATTCACAGCTGTTGGACAGATTTGACATTGATTTCAAACAAAAACGAACGCATTTGGCAAAGAAAAGTGCTGATCCACCATGACGACTATATTTGTAGTCGCCATGGCAATCACCCATAAATTGGGCTACGAACTGCTACCCCATCCACCATATTATCCATATTTAGCCCCCTGCATCTATTTCAATCGAATGACGAGGTCATCATTGAAACAAACGTCTATTTTGAGGACCTTGATGAAACCTATTATTTGGAAGGAATAAAAAAAATTGGAAAACCGCTGGACTTAATGTATCGTTTACATAAACACGAAAGAGTAGATGAGACAAATGCAATTGTTGTGGTCGACACTGATCTAAAAGGTTGAAAAATAAAATTATAATGATCATTGATATTGATTTTATTTCCTTCAAAGTAATCTCCATTGCAAGCAATGCACATAATACAAAGCCTCCTCCAATATTGAATATATGTACTTTTCGTAGGCTAATTTTGTTGTCGCCTTCAGTTTCTTCTGCAAATTCTCCTTTATCTTCTTTAAACTTTCGTAAGAGAGCGCTTTAAGCAAAAATATGTTTCTGGCTGAACGAGTCGTCCGATTTTGATAAAATTTTATATGAAGATTCTCCTGACCTCGAAATAGAACATATATGCTGCTTAAACTGAAAAAAACTTCGTAAGAGGGCGGATTTATGTATATAAAAAACAAAGCAATATCTGTCTGATGGCTAAAGACTCCAAAACTGCTGGGTCGATTGAGCTAAAATTTCGACGGTCGATTTTTTTCGAGTATGAGATGGAGTATGAGATGGGGGGATTTTTCTACACCTACTTTTACCGCCCACAAATTAATTAAAATAAAAAATTTGATTAATCAATTTGTGTGTCGGTAATTGTATCAAAATAGGTGTGGTTATAATTCCTTGATAGTAAAACTTGGTTTGTAGGTGCTATGGATCCAAGTGACGGTAACTATTTAGGGGAGATGGCTGGGTTGTGAACGGGGTTTTGTTTTTGGGCTCTTACTTTTCACAGAATAAAGATATCCAATAATCCAACGCTTTTATACAGACAGATTAGCGTTTTTATTAAAATTTAACGCTCTACTGCCAATTTTCTAAAGACGTGATTTTTGGCTCTTGCAAAAAAGTGGATGGGTTGTGAATCATCTGGCAGATCCCAATATAAGTCGGAAAATACGAAGTAAAACACCAATAATTTTATAATAAGTTCAGATTTTATTTATTGAGAAGGCCTCAAGAGGTAAAACAAGTTATAATGATGCCTCTTAGGCTAAAAAATCGTAATGATTGGAAGTGTTCAATCATAATTTTCTTCATCTTCATCCAAATCGATGTCGCAATGTTTGCATGTGAAATACGAATGCATTCCCATATTGGCGTACTTCAAGTGAATAGGCCGGCTACATGCAAAAATAATAGAAATCAGATTACGCCATCAGAGGTAGAAAAAGTGTCACCGTTCTGCGCAAGACGTTAGGTCTTTCGTGACGTAGATAGGAAAAGACTCTTTCTCTGTTCTTCTCACTGATTTTCTGTTCGTGCAAGAAAAGACGAAAGATACTGCGAAATAGTTCTGTACGATTTTTTTTTCAGCTACAGTTGTTTTTTACGTTTTGCTCAGTGAAAAACAGCTGATTTTGACAATGTGTCTATCATGACGTAGGCAGACATGTGCATGGCATAATCTTGTATTTATTATTTTTGGGCTACATGTATTGCATTCGATGAAGTTTTTGGATGTTAGTTTTTTAGGCAAAATTCTCAAACAAATGGTGCAAAAATCAATATCCTCATCAGATGGTTTTTATGGTTCTTTTGCCTTAGGGCGCTTGGATGGTGCTGATTGTGCCCTCTTCAGTGATGCTACTGCTAGTGATTTTGACTTTGCTGCTGTTTTCACCTGCTTCAGATCATCGATTTTGTCTGGAGAAGTCAGCTCGCAGCTCTCCATTGCCTTTTGTAAAAGTTTTCGTAGTCGATTTTCTAACACGATGTCTGCCACTGGCACTGGCACATCTGTACACTTTGGTGTAACTGCAAAAATTGAGTCAAGTCAAAAGACAAATTAAGCAGTTGAAAGATTGCTGCGATATGTCTGCAATATGTCAATTAGGGAAAGAAAAAAGTAATTGTTCACAACCCAACCCGATTCACAACACAGACCTCTCCCCTACATGTTGCCACGATGAATTAATATGCCATAGAAAAGGCGTAACTCGATTTTTTACTTTACATAAGAAGAAAAGAACTGAAAAAAGTCTGGAACATCTTGGATATAAACACTTTTCAATGCTTTTTTTATGTACAATAGGCAGCAACAATTAAAAAAAAATGGATTGATTTTTTTTAAGAAAGTGTATTTGAGAGTGGTATACCAGAATATATTAAAAACGAAATTTCGAAAAAAACGAGTAACGCCTTTTCTATATTAAGACATCAATATATAAAAATCAAAAAAATCAATTTTTCGAGTCGCTCAGTGCCCTCACGCGTCAACGAAGAGTGGATAGTGAAAAGGTTGGGTAGTTGTCAAAATGACGAAGTTGGTGGAAATGTCAAATGAAAAAAGAAATATCATGTTTTCAATTTGTAAATAGTGCGGACACGTGTGTTAAGTTTGTGTTAATTTGAGTGAAAATATTGTAAAAACATTGTAAATAAATGTATAAAATGCCGCGGAAGTGTTAAATTTGAAAAAAAGCTTGTAAAAAGTTTAACCTAAAATCAACTGCGTAACATGAACATAAAGAAACTCGATATGAACAGCTGATTTTGGCAACTAGCCCCCTTTTTCGCGGCTTTCCACTTCATTCTTCTTCGAGTCGGCCCTACCTTATAATTCTACCATGGGCTGGACAAAGTATATCGGGTACTCATATAAAACTGATTTAAGTCCTAAAATCAAATTTTAAAGTGGTCCTCATGAAAGCTCGCAAATGCCTCGTATACCAAAGGTTTATTTTCGTACTCGTTGCAAGTAACTTGAAGTTAGTTGAAAGCGTTTCCGAATAAATTTTTTCAGCACGAGAGAGAAGAAGAACAAGCAAAATGTCACTCTCTATTACTCGAACTTTGCTTGAAAAATTTCTTTAAGCACAAACATGATACAAAAAATAGAGGTAGATGCAGACCTGACTATGTTCTCTTTTAATACTGCCGTAACTGTCAAAATCCATATAAAAAAAGTTGTTTGTTTACATTTAATTTCTATGAACTTTTTCATAGCTTTGAGATTTTATATGCGTTGTCAACTTCGTGTTGACGTTCGCGGCAGTACGCTGTCATCTAGCGAGTCTACCTGTATATATTGTATCATGAGCACAAATCTCCAGCTTCATTGTCAAAGTGACAAAATTAAATTGTTGTGAAAAAAGTTTATGAAATTCGTTATCAATTGGTATCAAAATCAATAAAAAGAAATTTAAAATTAGAAAAATAAACGCAAATGGAGGCCAAAGGTTCCTGGAGAACAATTCACTTGCAACTTCTTTGAATTTTCCTTTCTTTTAAGGGGAGATTCTAGTAGAAACTTAACGTAATTGCAGAATTTTTTTTTTTTGAGCGAACGTCTTTTGTAGCATTTATTAATGTACATATATTTCAAGAACAATATACAATTTTTTCGATGAAAAATAATTCAAAATGGCGGCTGAAGTGTCGCTGATCAAAGCACTGATAGCCGATGTGCGCTGTACACTCTACAGTACTACCAAGTGATCTGAAACGAACAAACCAATAAAATTGTTAGCCTAGATGAAATTTGGGGGGCCTTGTAGATTTCCAATTTTAATAAAACCATTTTTATAAAAAATGGCCGACCTTTGAAAAAAAACTCTGGTTTTCCTCCTTTTTTTTGCTTTAACATTTAAAAATAATGATAATAAATTTTTTTTGGAAAAAAATGCTTCATGAAGGCCCTCTAAATTGAATAAGCTTTAATTTGAGCAATCAAACATCGAAATCGGTCAAGTCGTTGAAGCGGGATCATGTACAGCGCAGAAAAAAAGGTGTTTTGAGAAAAACGCGATTAAAGTTTGACAAAAAACAATCGTAAGTAATGTTTATTTTTGATGACTCGTAAAATAAATTATATTGGGCTTTTGTATACATATTTTCACTAAATATTTTCAAGATCCTAAGGATGAAAATAAAGCAAAAAAACAAAAACAAAAATTTTCCGTCGATTTCTACTAGAACCTCCCGTTAAATAAAGCAACCTGCAAAACCCAATTTATATTTAGTTTCAACTGTCAAAGAACAGCTGTTGTGCTTGAACTTTACTTGAAATCGTTTTCGTAATTTTTGGCAAATTTTGTCATTTTAACAGATAATTAAATTACTCTCTATTACTTGAACTTTACTTGAACTTTAGTTGAAATGAGTACGGAAACAGAATTCATGTAAACCTCGCAAGCAGTGTTGCCAGAAAATTTTTGAGGGTGTAGCTAAAAATGCTACAAAAAGTAGCTAAAAAGAGCTAAAAAATTTTTTTTGTAGCTCAAAAAAGAAACTAGTTTTTAAAAACAACTTAGTTACTATATTTTATTCATTCAGTTTGAATTTTTTTTTTTTCAAATTTTGTGTACATAAATAAAAACAACAAAAGGAATATATTTTCATATGCTAAGGTACATTTTAATCAGTGAAATACACTTTCAATACACTAATAATTTTTTAAGAGGGTTATGTGTTAATTAAAACAAAAATTAATTACAAGAAAAAGGCCAAAAAGTTTAAATAAAGTTTAAGTCTAGTTTTTAAAGTTTTAAAGTCTAGTTTTAAATAAATACATATGTATATGTATGTATTAATATTTATATGCAGGCACAGTTTTTTAGGTGTATACCATCAGTTCAGATCTCAAATTCCATACTATCATTACTATTATTATCTGAACTATCAGAATCTTCATCTTTGTAAATATCTTACCGTTTCATAAATTTTACGAGATCGTCATTTATAATGTAATCGTGGCAACATTTGTTTATTTTTTAAGACATATCTTACCCTTTTATTCTGTATTACAAAATAGACTTACTAACGATAAGCAAAACACGATAAGCAATATGTAGGTTTATATATAGAAGAAGGTTGTGGCGTCCGTGACGTAGTTGATTAAAGTGCGTGGCCGCTATGTCAACGAACCTGGAGACCCAGGTTCGAACCCCAGCAACGACAGAAAATTATTTGAATTAAAATAATTTTTCTGTACGAACGCCACCTCTCTGCAGACAATGGCAAACCTCAGAGAGTAATCAAAATGCCATGTAAAGCTTCTTGAGAATAAGAACATTTCGTTCATCGCCGTTCGGAGTCGACGTTAAGCCTGTAGGTCCATTTCTCGGTCAATTGTGTACAAACTTACTAACACGCACAACACAATTGATCGTAAGAAGCTAGGTCAAAGTCCTTTCAAGGGCTGAAATGGCCAGTTATTTATTTTTTTTTTTATATATAGAAGAAAGTATTGCTGATCGTTTTTTTTTTGTCGTTCATCCCTTGTTTCGTGATACGAATGATGGGCTTAACATACTGTGGAATTTGACATTAACAATTTAATTGAACTTCTTTGTTTTGTTTTTATAAGTTTCATTATTGAAAACGTTTAGCGTTGCTTAACGGTAAAAGTAAAAATCAGAGAAAGGGTTTTCGTTTAAAGCACCCTTCCATTCTCTTACTTCTATCCAAAAATCAATAGAAGACGATACTTTAGTCCATGGATAAGTGTGAAGTTTTCTCCATTGGATTTCATCGTATGTTTAAGTTAGAGATGTCACAAAAAACACATATCGGTGGTAACAAGTGATTACGAAAATATTGCATTTTTTAACCAAAACAAGTAATAGCTAAAAATAGCTAAACTCGAAAAATAAGAAGCTAAAAAAGTAGCTAGGAGCTAAAACACAATTTTTGGAGCTAAATGAGAAAAAAAGAAGCTAAATCTAGCTACAAAGTAGCTAAAATGGCAACACTGCTCGCAAGTTTTAACTGCATGTAGCAGCTGTTCTCTTTTTCCAAAAGTATACGCGGTGCTCGCAAAACTCCCATGCATTTTTAGTTTGTAAACCTCTTGTGAATTGAATCGTATGACAACAGCTGATTTATACACTCGTAACCTGCAGGGTGTGTTCATGAAAAGACGTATACAAATTTACGCAAATAAGAATGCGAGAATGCAAGCTTTAATGAGGACCACTACTATTTTTCTCTATTTACGCAATTACTTGTCGATCAATGCCAACAATTTGAGGTTTTGTGAGACAAGATTTTTTTTAATTTTGTGTATGGGACAACACACTCGAACACGATTCCACCAATATTTCAAAACACTACCTTTGCGCCTGCGATCCCATAAATAAATCCTTCATTTTCGCTCGAATAAACAATAACAATTTTATTAATTATTGAATTCATTCATTTATTTGTTTGTTCCAAAAAACGTTTGCACAATTTTATGTGTAAATTTAAATTTAGCTTTAAGTACTAATGTTAATCTTAAATAAATATTTGTGTTCATTTGCTTAGAATTAAGTTTTCTACAACAATTGTTAAATATGTTTGTTGTTTGTTTTTAATTTTTTTTTTAATTTTAATTTCGAATGCACATTCTTACTTTATATAATCTTTTTGCAAATAAAATAAAAAGAAACTTATTTTAACTCATTTACAAACACAAAGTTGGAATAAATTTTGTGGGTTTTCCTTTTTTACTGTAAAAATTAATTATAATAGTAATGGTTTTAATAATAATTATAATAATTATAATAATAATTATTGTATAATAATAATAATAATAATAATAATAATAATAGTAATTATATTAATGATAATAATCTGTTCAAATTTAATAGATGGTAACTTTTATACAATTTGGCCTAGGCTTACTTAATACTTAACTAGTTAATAACTTAAAAACTAATTCATTCAACTAGCACTTTAATTCCACTTAAAATTATATAAGACGACTCTTTTTCAGTATGAAAATCAATACATTTTTCTTTTGTTTTTTTTCTTTTTTTTCAGCATTTAATAAAGCCGTAAAGTTTGCTTTTTAATAATAATTAACGCCATTTTCTTGCGTAGATACTTAAGTTAATTGTTTTAATTATAGTTATTTAGTTTTGTTATTTTTATGAAACTACAAACGTACGCACGCGTTTATATGTTTATGTGTGTGTTTGTTGTTAACTACTCTTGCTGCAACTTAAGTGCAGCACATAAGCAGTTTCTGTTCCCTCATTGATAAACTTTTTTGCTCTTTTTTTTTTTTTTTGATTTTTACTATTAATGTTGATTTTCTTTTTTATTTTTAATTAATTCTAAATGTTTTGATTTTTTTTTTTTGGTTAAATATGCTATGTTTGTATATAAAACCATTATTTTTTTAACATCTAGTTAATATGTAATGAGCAGAAGGATTTCGGAATTTTTGTTCAATTTTATTTATTTTTTTTTTTGCAAATTTTTTTTTTTTTTTTTGTAAATTTTGGATGAATCTTTTGTTTTGCTTATGTTTGTTTGTTGTGTCATAAAATTGTTGTTATTGTTTTTTATAAGGTATTATATATTTTGCTTTATTTGAAAAAAAAAATAATCCAATAATCTTCAATTGCTACCTTCAAAAACCGTTCAGCCATTATTTCAGTCAACAGTTTGAAATTGTTTGTAATGGCATTGTTCTAAGTATTCGATAGTTATTTTACCCAATCTACTCGTAGTATTCGTTATTTCGCTCATTGTGCGTCGAAAATTCCGAATATCTTTAAGCTACAATCCCTTAAAAGTCCTGACGTTCGACTTTTAAAACATCATTACCCCCCTCCCCCCCCCCCCACTTTGTTCTTTTTGGCACCTATGTACATTAGGTCTTTGCGTTCCTTACCAAGCTATAGTAATTTTTAAAACAACTGCCTTCTTAAAAAATTAACTCTCTGACTCTGACTAAGCCGACTGACTCTGTAAAACTTGTTTTAAGTTTGTATAACTTTCTTATGCAAATGCTTTTTTATGAATGAATTTGTAGTTTGGATTTCGATTTCTGTTTTTTTTTTTTGTTTTGTTTTTTAGAATTTCACTACGTTTTGCTTGTAAAATAAATGAAAAAAAATAATAATCTTAAAAAACTTGTATAAAGTTCATATAAATTCTTTTTTACTCATCGCTTTTTATATTTTGAAACCTTGCCTTAATAAATCGAGACGGAAAAACTATTCTAAGCGAAAAGTGATTTTTTTTCTTTATAAAGTTATTATAATTGACTTTAAAGTAATAATTGCAAAATTTTTAAAAAATTTTCGAAAATTTTGTCAATGTTTTTATGCAGCTATTAATTGAAACGTTCATCAATATTTTTGGTCGGGTATTTTCTGTTGCATGTTATACAATCATAAAAAGAGTTGTATGAAAAATCTTAAACATGAAGTAATTTGAAGAAAAACAAAACATGATGCGCATAAAATAAATTTCCAATTTAAAAAAGATAATTATTTTAAAATTTATATATTCACAAAACATTCTTATAAAACATCCTTACAAAACTGCTTTTGCTTCAATCTTCCAACAAGTTTAAGAGTATTATGAGATATCGGGGAGAAATCGTGCGGATTTTTATGAAAATTTTAACACCAAAATGAAAGAAGGGAAGGTGAAAAAGCGTAATTTTGTGGGAATTTTGGAATTTAAAAATTTACCTTTTCAATAAAAAAAAAACAAAAAAATACAAAAAAAAAATAAAAATATAAAAACAATCGATACAAAAACTTTTTAAGAAACAAGCAATATTCTGTTTAAATATACACGGAGTGTCTTTTTACATTGCTAAGGAGAAAAAAGAGTCAATTACTGTTAAGTGACTGGTCCCGTGACAGCTCAAATGTAACCTATCAGAGGACAGGTTTTATATACATAACTTGCCACGGAACAGGTTCTTTGTGCCTGATACGGGGCAGCTTTTATTTTACGGAGACAGATCGATTAAAACTCAAAGCTGTATTTGTATCGTGTGGAAATCCAAAGTTGAAAGGCAATATCGAATGATTGTTAAGTGAACAAATGAAATTGTTCAACGAACTACTCAATATTTAGGATAGGTTAAAACATTTGTCTTCGAGGCCGGTCACGGGACAGCTCCAATTGACCCCTATCAATGACAACGCCGTGTTAAAGTGACCGGTCGGTATCATAAGTTGGAGGCAGAATTGGGACTGATCCCTCTCCTTTGGGGACCTATCACTTGATAGGTTTATCACCGGTTCTCTTTCCCAGACAGCCTCTAGAAAACATAATTAAAACACGATTTCAGTTTATTTTTCGGTGTTTTTATTCAAAATATTCTCTTCCCGATTTCATTCACTTGTTGCAGCGATTCAATAGTGATTTAAATGCCTGCTCTAGCTCATTTTGCGGGATTGCCTGCAGTGCCCCTATAGCAGCTGCTTAGATGGTCGTAATATCGGTAAAAAAGCCTCCTTTCAACTTCATTTTCAATTTCGGGAACAAAGATAAGTCGCACGGTTGCAAATTAGGTGAATACGGCGGATGATTTACCACACACATACTTGATTTCGAGTCAAAAATTTACGAATTATTGAAGGCATGTTGCTACTTGGCGCGCTCGGTATTCGAGTGAAAATTTTAAATTTTTTTACAGGAAAACGGTAGGAGATAATGGGAAAATGTTTTTGGGGTGAATAAATACACTCAAAAAATTTTTTACAAGAAATGTTAATTTTTAATTTTTAACATATTAATTTTTATTATTAATTTTTAACATTTTTTATGTATGAAACTTTAGTTTGAAGTTTCTTACATTTTTATACCTGGTTACCATGGTTACTCAAAACTACCTTGTTCGGTTATCTCCAAATTTGAACCGTATACTTTCCACATATGTAGTTTCCGTGTGAACTAAAATATTGCAAAAATGTTTATTTTTTCAATATTTTTTTTCCACAAAATCCCGAAAAAAAGTTGAGTTTCTTAAGATTTTTTTTTTAAAATCTTCATTTTTTATTTTTTGCCAAACCTAAAAATTATAGTTCACACGATAACCATACTCATATTATTTATGAATTATTTTCTTCTTTTTTTTTTCTTAGTGCTGCCTAAATTTAGTTATTATGGTTAGTAATAGTAATTTTTAGTAAAATTTAGTTATTATTACCATCAGCTCTGTCCGATATCGACACGTCAATTCAAATAAAAGTTTCATGGAACAAAACACAAATGTTAAATATTAATAAAAAAAAAAAGGTTTGTAATTTTGTTTCATTTATTTTATTTATTCACCCAAAAAAAAACCATTATCTCCCGTAAAAAATTTTAAATTTTCATTCGAATACAGAGCGTGCCAAGTAGCAACAAGCCTTAATGTGTTTGGAACAAATTTTGAACAGACCTTTGTTTTGCTTAAATCCGCATGAAGGAAGAATTATTCAAATAGTCCCAGCATTCTTACTGAAGCATTGCGGTCTTCTATAACAAAATCACGTACTTTTTGGATCATTTCAGTCCGAACTGAAATTGTCCTCGAAATTGGTGCATTTGTCATACTCCAGCGTCTCTCTGCAGTCCAAAAAAGTTTATGCCACTGAAAAATACCCGCTCTACTTAAAAAATCATCACCGAACACTTGTTGCATTAAACGAAATGTTTCATTTGATTTGTCTGGGTTCATCATAATATAGATACTAATATAATAAATTGGCCATTTCAGGCCTTCAAAGGACTTTGACTGAACTTCTTATGATCAAATTTCAAATTTCAAGATCAAGATTCAAATTTTGCGTGTTATTAAATGTTTGAACGCAATTGATCGAGAACTGGATTTACTAATTCTATGCCGACTCCGAACGGCTAATGTGCATGTTCTCAAGAAGCTTTACATGGCAATATTTACTCTCTGAGGTTTGTCATTGTTTGCAGAGAGATGACGGCCGAACAGATTGAATTGATCTGTGTCAGATGGAATTGAACTTAGGTTCTCTCGCGTATGGGTCACGCACTCTGCATTGGGCCGCCTACCTATATCATAATATAGGCACAGTGCATAAAAAAAAAGTTTTTGTTAAGAGTCCAAAGTCTACATAAGTTTTCTCAATTATTCTTCAATCTCTTTATCACTTTAAAATTGAAAAAAATTTGGATCAATGCATGATACAATTACAAGGTAGGCTCATTTTAAAATGGCTGCTCAATTGTGAAATTTTGCAACAACAAAGCTGTAGAAGCCACAAACGTCAAACGACAAAAGCAACAACAACAACAAAGAAAAACTAAAAGCTATCAGCTGATTTTGACAACTAGCGCACCCTGCTCTCCAATATGAGCCTACCTTGTAATTGTATCATGGATCAATGTAGTTGAAACCTCACAGAGCATAAGGTTAAGATGATTGTTATGAAAAGCGCAGGGATGGAAAATAACGATTATTTTTTAATTTTTTAGATCAAAAGATTACATATAAAAAGTTGTAAAATAATTTTAAATGTATCAATATTAAGCTAGTAAGTCAGGGATTTAGTTTTTGACATGATTTTTTTTCATGATTTTTAAGATATAAATCCACTTAAACCAATTATTTGCTCGATTCTTTTCTCGATCATATACATATAACAATTTTTCTTAATCGTTATTTTTTCGATCAGAAATAAAAGCTATTTTTTAATCGATATTTTTCCGATTAGCAATAGAAATTATGAATTTATCGTTATTTTTTTCGATCAGAAATAGAAATGATTCAATGATCTTTATTTTTCCAATCAGAAATAAAAATGATTTTTTTAATTGAAACAATATCGATTAAAATTTCAAATCAATATCAATATTTACAAATAAAATTGTTTTGAATTAAAATAATGAAGTAATTGCTCAAATAAAAAAAAGTTCATACGTACCACCCTTCGAATCCATGTTTACTACCATAAAAGCAAGTCGTCTTGATCAAGGATTTGAACAACGATTTTAACAGAGATAAAGATACAATTTCAGACATGGGCTTACAAAAGGATTTGGAATAGGATTTAACAAGGATTAGGTAAGGTCAAGGCTTAGGACAAGGACTCGAATCAAGACTAGGACAAGGGCTTGCTAAGGAACAAAACAAGGATTATGAGAAGGATTTGGATATTTTTTTCAAATTTTCGCTTATAACTTCTAAGCTCAAGTTGAATATCGTTTTCGAAATATGGCGCTTTTTCTAATTTTTTAAGTTTTAATTATATTATAAATTATCTCTTAATACACATGTTACTTTTTTTAGCGATATAATATCGATCAAAAAATAATTTTTTAATCCGATCAAACAATATCGATCAGTTATTAATTTTTATTTCTGATCTAAGAAAAATCGATGTTTGGAAAAATATAGATCAATGATTCATTCCTATTTCTGATCGAAAAAATAACGATTAAAGAATAACTTTCATTTCTGATCGAAAAAAGTTACGATAAAATAATTTTAATTGCTGATCGGAAAATTATCGATCACAAAATAGCTCAAATTATTATTTCTGCTCAAAAAAATATCGATAAAAAAATAACGATTACAAAATGATACTTATTTCTGTTTGAAAAAATATAGATAAAAAAAAACTTTTATTTCAGATCAAAAAAATAACGATCGCAAAATGATTCTTATTTCTGATCGAAAAAAAATAACGATCAAATAATAACATTTATTTCTGATCGAAGAAATAACGATCAACAAATCATTTTTATTTCTGATCGAAAAAATTGCGATAAAAACATAATTATTATTTAATGATTGATTGATAGCGATAATCGTTATTTTCGATCCCTGGAGTTTCCTGACTTTCCAGTACCCTCCGAATAGATTCGAGCTACCCCGATAGTTTCTAACTTCCGAGTTCATTTTTGTTTTGTTATAAGGACTAAACTATTTCTAATGAAATCTCGACCGTTTAAAACAATGAAGTAAGTACTTATGAAAAAGTTGAGATCACAAAAAAAAGTTTCAAAAACAAGCCCTAAGACTGACACACACAGTCCAATACAATAGCAATTGATACAAAACAAATCAATCGATAGCCAAAAAAAAAAAAAAAGTATAAAACGCACCAGAAACGAATAAAACTATTTGTTCCCAATATCATTGCAATCGTTTAACACGACATACCGAAAAGCTCGAAAACACACGAGTAGATCAAAACCCTTAGTTAGTCCGAGTGTTCGAAAATCAAGAGCTCTCCTTTAATACCAACATAATACCGAAAAAGTGGGAATTGAAGACTTTACCCGAAAAATCTGTCGAAGCAATAGACCAGATAGCAATCGCGGTAAAAGAAATATTTTAAAGAGATGTAAGTAAAAGTTAGCGTAAGCTGGAGACAATTATTATCCCAAAGGTTTCAAGGATGAGCGCATTAAGAGAATTGCAGTGGAATTTAAACTTATAAAAAAAAGTTCAAAATGAAGTCGGTTCTAAGGTTATTCTTCATGCCTTCACATTGTCACGAGGATGAAATTTTCAAAGAGGACAAGAGTACAAAATGTATGGTAATCTGGGGGCTTACTTAGTAAATGATAAGTAGTGTTTAATCCGCATCGGGGACAATCGGCAATCACAACGTTAATACCTCGAAAAAATGAGTTAAGAGAGCTATTTAAGTAGTTATAAAATAAAAATAAATTAAATGTAATTCAATGACACATCTTTGTTCTAGAAATATTCGCAATGGAATAATGTACATGGGAGACTGAAGATTTTTGACAGCTGAATGTTTTGGGAACTTTATTGATTGATAAAAATCGAGGAGTACGTATACATTCAGCCATAATCGGCAAGCTACAATTTTATCTGTGGGCGAAACATTTAAAAAAGGTTATCGAAAGAAGAGAAAAATTCTGACAAATAAAGTTAAACTGTTGCATCTTAAGAGATTAAAATTTAGACTCATTTACCCTAAAAATGTGTGTAAAAAAAAATCGATAATAAAAACGACTGAATATAAAGCTGTGTAAAAATAAAAGAAACAAAACAATATTTTTTTAATATCAAATAAAATATATATTTTCTCAAATTAATTTCGTTTTATTATGTGCAGTTTTTAAATTCGTAATGTTTTTTTACAACATTTCGTTAGTTTGTTTGTGTTTAATTTTTTAACTTAAAAAATAAATTATTAAGAAACAATAAACTAGGTATATTAAATAATATGATGATTGATTTAAACTAACATAAAAAATAAAACTAATAAAACAGTACTAGACGTCTTTGAATGATGTTGTTATTTGTTTGTTTGTTTGTTTGTTGTTATGGTTGTTGTTGTTGAGGTCAAAACTAACCATTATGAATAAAAAATATGCTAATTGCGACGAGTTAAAATTAATTTGATGCTTAATTAAGTTTAAGTTGCACATGCGTGCAAAAGGAATTTAAGCTAGTTTAAAAAAATAAGTTGTTAACTACAAAAACTGCATGGATTTTTTAGTGCCTTAAACAAAAAACTAAGAAATATGCTATTTGAAGGTGTTCATTACAAAAATATGTGTAGTTATTAAATATATAAAAAATATATATAAATACGATTTGTACATTTTATGATTACAATGATTAATTCAGAAATTTTTTCAGTTATAAAGATCGAAAAGTTTAAAGATTTTGTTAGAAACACAAATACTGGTTACAAATAAATCGATGGCTAACAGTTGAGATGGAACAAGAGAAAATTGGTTACTTTGTTAGCGCACAGAAAAGGTTGCTTAAGCTAGCAGAAGGTTCTTTCGAATGATTTTTCAATAGTGAGTGAGTGAGTGAGAGAAGCTTTTTCTGCTATTGTATGATTCTTGGCTTGTGAATTTTTTTTAAATCATTCAACCAAAAAAAATAATAAATATATATTGGAAAATTTCGGACAATAATAAAAAAATGACATGATGGAATTTTATTTAGTGATAGACAAAACAATGATAGTTTAAAAAATGACTGGTTTGTATGAAGCTGGATTTTATTAAAGTTTACATTTTTAAAAAATTCTAATTCGACAACTGCGAAATCCTTTCATCAAGTTAAGCTAACTACTAGCTAAACTTACTTTTTCTTGAGTCTTGAAATTAAAAGTAAGAATTTACGTGCATAGTTTGCTTCACCATTTGTAGTTAAAAAAAAAACTATCATGTACTTTTTCTATGTAAAGTTAGCTGCGCCATTTATTTTTTTCAGAAATTCAGATAGTGTGCTGTGATGTGCTAAGCATGTGATGTTATATGCATTAGAGTAAGTAAGAAAATTCTGGAATTTCCCGATTTAAGAGAGTAAATACTTCAAAACAATATTAAAATATACTTATCGTTTTCATCTCTCTTCAGAAAACAGCAGCACACTTCAAGTCCATCAGAGCACAATATTCAAATTTCTGCAAGCGGAAATTAAAGTCGTTATACCAATGCGGCACCCAATAGCACATGATATTTTTTTTTTAATAATAAAGCAAAAATGGTGAAGCTAACTTTAAACACATGATTTATGTATTATTTGTAAATTTGGTTCAGTTTTGAGTTTGCTATTCTTTTTAAGGATTATTTGTTTGTTCGTGTAACTAATACATGTTTTGATATTTAAAAAATTATGCTACTGCTGTACAGTTCTTGATGAACTAACTAAAAATAGTATGCTTAACAATATTTATATCATATTTTTTTTTATTTAGTTTATTTCCCTAGCCTTAGTTTGCTAACGTTCATACATTCATACTTTAATTTAATTTGTTTAACTATATAATAATATTTTGCTTGTTCGAAAAATGAAACATTTCCACTGAATTCTTTTCAAATTATTTACATATCTTAACTTTATTTGCTTTTTCGATTAAAATTCAAACATGCTAAAAATCATTATATGCGGTTTTAATTACTTTAGTACTTTACACAAGTTGAAAGATAATTTTTAATTTTAATTTTAAAGTTTTGAGTTTTTCTTAACATTGAATTTGTTTTTTATAGCTTTTTAATACATATATACATGTTTTGCTATATATATATATATATTAACGATCTTTAGCACATAAAAGCGTGTAAAGTACATAATATTTATTACCTATCTGAATTTTACAACGCATGCGCACTGCTCAGCGTTATTTCTTCATGCTTTTTTTTTACTTAATTTACTTTATGTTATAATTAATTGTTTTTTTATATTTTTTAAATAACACTACATATTTTGCAATAATACATATTCACTTACATATTTGAAATAAGTTGTTTTTTTTTTTTTGTTTTTTTGTTGTTTTTATGATAATTTTTTTTATATTTCGTAAACAGTGTGTGATGAGCTGAACCTAAAGTGAGAAAAAAGTTCAGCTCAGTTCTCTATCATTACTATTTACAACTTTAAAGTAAATTCTCAATAATACAATACAATGCATTAGCGCATGCGCGTTGGTTTTAAACTGTGAATTCAATCAATCTATCAATCTATCAATCAATCATTAATACGTACAATAATAATACAATTAGATAAAACAGCTGTCCCGCCGCCGCTGTCATCTTGTGCTGACCGTCCTCCGACTTAATACCTTTTTAGCGTTTAAATGCAGCGAGTTACTTTTTATTCCTACGCCTCTAGTTTGGAAGTTGTTTATATGTCTGGAGTTCTTGAAGATTTAAATGATTTGGTGCCTGGTTGTGTCTGAGCTGATGCCAATTGGAAGTTAGTTGGTTGGTTGGTTTATAGTTGTGTGTTTTCTTTACGTGTTATTCTATTGGAAGATCACTTTGTTTGGAAGCTGGTTAAATTATTTGAGATAACAACGCTTCTCCAATAAGAAACTAGCCATCTCCATTTTGCTTCTGCACCGCATTAAGCTATTGCCGCTGTCAGGTAGTAAAGATCCATCAGTGTTTGTACATTAATTGGCAAACAGGAGAGCCGATCGTGTGTATTCGAATCCAAAGCTAGCCATGATAGAGCATTATACCCTTCAAGCACATAACGCAAGACATCTGCTGTTAGTGTTGAGTCCAGCGGATGATCTGTAGCTGATGAATGCGCTACCGTGATGGTATCATCTGCTGTCTGTATATTTGGCACATGCAAGTGCAATGCTGTCTTCAGAAACACCGGACAGACGTCTTCTAAATGTGGACATGCTGACCAAAACCATGCCGGCATGCGTCCTGTTGGCGCTGTCGATACCATATAGCCCACGGCCAAAGGTTGTTGATTAATGGAACCAACCTGAACACGTTACAAAATAAAACACATTACTGTAGTCACTTCAAATGCGGAGAGCAGAGCAAACATACCTCTTCGATATCTTGTTGTTGTGCAGAGTTGAAATTATTACCACCCGAACTTTGCCAGCTACGATTATCTTCCATGCGGCCTGGGCTGCCTTGTGGTGAGGAACGTGCATAATCTGTAATGATAGCAAAATGAAATTAAATGAAATTTTCAAAATTATTAAAAATTTTAATAAACAACGTTTTGACCAAGAAAAATAAAAAAAAAATCCAACGCCAACGCACAACTCAGAGAAAGAACAGAGTTACACGATATTAGAAAAAAAAATCACATAACTCTATTTTCAAGTTTTTTTTTAGGACTATAGTTTACTTAAGAGGGAATGTCTTTATTGCTTCATTCCAACTAATTTACTGTATTTTTGTACTTACTGTCCCATGTGCCCAAAATAGCGCCCATTAAATCTTCATTGTTGCAGCCATCGTTTTCCTCATCGAATTCATCAAAGTTAAGAAAATCGTTATCGATATCAACTTGTGGTTCGTTTTGAAATTGACGTGTAAATGACTAAAAACAACAAAAACGAAAAATATTCATTAACAAGTTAATAAGTAGCGTTGAAGTAAAAAACAAATGATCTCTAATGATAACTTACCAAACAGACAGCACTGGTAGGAAACACGAGAATATGTGTGCAGGTTACGTCTTGAGGTGTCGATAAAGGATTTTGCATAGAAATTTGCGAAAAGCGTTCATCGGGTGTAAATTGATCGGGCATTACACGCAACTTTGCATCGGGTTCTAGAGTAACCAAGCAAGCGCTAAGAATGCTGGGTGGATACATAAGATTGCACTGCTTGCACATGTCCTTCAGCTGCTTGGTGACCTTCTGCAAGCTTTGTTTGCTCAATAAATAGCTCCAAGATTTAAGCTCGCTGTGACCAATACGCCCAATACGTCCAATGACCAGACGCCAGGGTTGTGCCGTTTGCGATATGATGCCCATGATGAAATCCATTAGCTTTTTGAGACCAACTCGACGTGCAGGCGCTTTGCGTCGTCGCGTACGGTTTGGCACATCGATATTGATGCATACCTTTTCCAGCAATTCGCCGCGGTTATCTGTAACTGTGGCCAACAGCCAGCTCTGATCTTCGCTCATGCAATAATTGCAATACATCACCGAGTATTGTTGCTCATTGAAATTACGCATGCCCGAGTTGGTGCGCGAAAAGTCTGTCTTCTCGTTTTTCTCATGCATGGGTGCGAGAATAAAGGGCGGTGTGTACATCTTATAGGGTTGGCGATTCTTGTCATCTTTACTCTTCAGGAATACCTCCATGTTGGCGGCTGTACCAAAGCCCGTAAGACTCTTCACTGTCTGACCGTGCACCATGTGGCGTCGACATTGCGAAAATATATTTAACGCCAGACATTTGATTTCGTCAGAGAAACGTTTGCGATTCCGTGCACGTCCGAGTTCCAGCATGGACTCAAGCGATATAATTTGCAGATTAATGTTGGCACGGACAGCATCGGGTATAGCTTTCAACAACTCGGCATAGCAACGCAACAAAGCAATGCAGGCCAAACGCTCCAATTCAGGTGAATCCGAGCCGTAAGTGAAAGGCTCGACTACATACAAAACAATAGCCGGCGGATTTATATCTTCCATTGTGTCAGCGGCGCCGAGAGGATCACCGAAAATAAGCGGTTTAGTGCCATCACCCTTTACATCGGTCTTAACGTCAGTCGCTTGCTCTGGTTCATTGGCGCTGGAATGTGGCTCGTGTTTCGGCTGTGGCGGCGGTGAATTGGTTGGCTTTTCCGCTTCCATAGTGGCTGAGTTAGAGCTGCTGCTGTTGCCATGCATTGGGCTTGCTGTACCGCGCTCACGTCCACTGCTATTACCACTGCCACAGCGACCATCACTTTGACTATCGGGTGGATTAAGCAGCGATTTGTCACCCGGTACACGATTCAAATATGGCAGCAGCATGTTTTGAAACGCTAGAGCATACAGGCGTATTTTCTCCGCCAGACTGGTATCCTCCAATGTACGCAACCAATCATCTAAGGGCGTTGTTGCAGAGGCTAATTTTTCATGCGCCGCCGGTTTTGGCCCAACACTCAGCAGACCATCCCAACCACGCATAGGCGTGTGACGACCCAGCTTGCACATTTCGTAGGTGCTGCTCAGCTCCTTGAAGTAGCTGCGCGTCTTGGCTATGACGTAGTCGTTATCCGGACATATTATCAGATAGACTACATCACGTGCATACGAATATGGCTCTAACAGAAACTTGTCCCAATAGTGTATGGCCAGTGGGGCCACTGAAACCCAATCTTTATCCTGGCCCACAATAACCGAGGGTATTGGCTGTGGTTCACATTGCCCTGAGGCGCGTCCGGCCAGACGATGAAATTGTCGCCACGTCAATGGACCACTAACGGTGTAGGTGGCATCCTTGGTACCAGCGGCACTGCGCGATTTTGAATGGAATGCATTCTGCAGCATGGGCTGAATGGCGTTCATTGTGCGCACAATATCCTTGTTGCTGCGCGTAAAACCTGCTGGTATGTAGGGCCACTTGTGCACCCCCAGATTGGCTGTCGTTGCCAAGGAATGTTTGCGCATTACGCCTAGATTGAGGTGCGCTAATTGTTGCTGTTGTTGTTGCTGCTGCTGCTGCTGGTGATGATGTTGATGATGATGTTGTTGGTGTGTGGGGTAATCATTGCTTTCAGCTGCAGCTAAACGCGCCTGTTCCAATGCTAAGCAAATTATGTCATTGGCGTCGACAAATTCCAACACATTAGCAATGGCCACCATAGACTGCGGCGGTTGTTTGGCAGTTTGTGCTGCCTTTGTAAGTCGTCGGCGATAGCGTTGCAAAGCACGATGTATCGAGCTGCTCGACGTCTGTATGATAGAGCATTGTTCAAGTAATAAATCAAATATTGAATTGGCCAAAAGAAGATCGCCTTGCACTGGTGTTGCAGCTGAATGTTTCTCTAAATCGCCGGCGGCAACAGGCATTAAACTATTACCGGGTGTTGGACGCAATGCCAGGGTTAGACTTGTTATAAGCGAAAGAAGAGAACGCTTCTTGATGCGCCCAGGATCCTCAGCTATCCCAGTAATTTCCAATTCATCCTCATAGAAAAGACCGGCGCGATGCGCCAATCTTCGATTGACGACGGCGCTAAAACCACATGTGCATTCAACAGGATCTTCGTCATAGTAGCCGTTGATGTGTTGGTTGTTACCAGCTCCACCACCAGCAGCTGTTGTTGTTGGTGTTAGCGATGACGAAGAGTTGGAGCCCGCATGCCCAGAGCCCGCTCCAGGCACAGAAGCAGGCGAGTGCAAAGCACTGCCGCCACTGCCACCACCGCCACCGCCAAAGGCACTAAGCAGGCGCATACTATTGCCATTGGCTGCATTACCACCGTTGCCAGCAGCCATCAATGCATTGGCACCTGGGTTGAAGCTGCTGCCCGGCAGCGGCACATACACACCAGAGTCCGCGCCGCGTATGTTGCCCACCTTCTGCGAGTCCGCATTGCAGACGCAAACTGTACTGCTGTCAAAGTTATGATCGCGAAACACATTCAATGCAGTGTCGTAGAGCAGGACGTTGACAATCAGCGAACTTATTTCGGGGTAACGTTGAGCGTGCGCCACATTGGCAGCGAGCATGTTGCCACCACCTAACCCAGTCAGACTGTGTTGATGTCCACCAACAATATGCGTGGCATGTGCGCCGACGCTCTGGGGTGTGCGTGGTTGTGGTTCCTGCGAGTGGAACTGCTTGTTTAGATACGAAGATGTCGACGTGGCTGGACTGGCTACTGCGACTTCATAGGGTGGTGGCGGATGTATGGGTGTTGTACGACGCTGCTGTGGATGGTGGTGCAACATGGGACTGCCACTAGGGAAAGGCACCGTTGCCGCCGCGGGTGAAATTGGCGACATGCCGGCGCGTTGCATGAGCTGCTGCATGGTAGGACCACCAACAGTGGCATTGGTCAAAGCTGCTTGCGGACAATTTAATTGATTGAGAAGCAGATTGCTGCCGGCGCTGTTAAGTGGTTGTGGTATGGGCGATGGCGATGGCATTGGTCCCAATGGAGTGCGCGGCTGTTGGAGTGGTGTGCGTGGCGCTGCGGAAAGCAGTTCTTGCAGCTGTTGATGATGATGTTGCTGTTGTTGTTGTTGATGTTGTTGCAGTTGTTGCTGCTGTTGATGATGATGCTGCTGCTGTTGTTGCTGCTGTTGTTGCACTGCGGCTCGCGCTTGCTGTGAGGTCCAAGAAGGTTTATAAACGCAGTTGGCAGGTACCACCAATGGTGGCAGCGTTTGGCTTGGCAGATTCGTCAGCGGGGCATACTTTGATGAGCCCACAAACTTAGATTGCTGTGGTGGTCTATAAACATAAGACCAGTCATCAATGGGCTCTTCAACTGGGCTGCCTAATTCGACCGAGTATTCCTGTTGTTGTTGCTTGATTTTCATCATGCCACCGCCACCCAAGCAAACATCTAGACTGCTAGAAAGTATGGTTGTAGTACTGGTGACAACGCTGAGATCTGTCATGGAGATGTCCATTTGGCATGGACTTGAGTTGGGATGATGTTGTTCATGTGAGGGCGGCGTGGGAAACATTGTAGTCAAGTCTTCGGCTTGTATGACATTCGCGCCACCAAGATTGTTATTCAAATTGGTCGAGTTGCCATTATTGCCACCGCCAGCGCTTACTGCGGACGACGAATTACCTCCACCGCTAGCGCCTACACAATTTTGCAACGTTGCCACACTGACATTGCCAGTCAGGCTATTAGCCGAAGCTAGAACTGCCGACGCAACCGCCGTACTGCGCTTCAAATCATCGATAGTATTTGTGGCGGCGCAACCATTCGACGGATTATTCGAATCAGGTGGCGTATGTATCTGTACACCGCCGCACTCCTCATTCGATGATGTATCGAAAAGTTGTTCCAAATCGTTCATCGAAGGATTAAGGCCCTCAGCTGTGAAAAGATTGCCACCAATTGCACCCTTGGCTTCCTTGCACGGAGATTTCGCTGACCCGCTGCCATCGACTCTGCCACCACTTTCCAACTTGATTTCATGCGCTGCAAAAAGTTCACCTGGGCGGTTTATATTATCGCCCACACCCCCATCTTGTCCACTTGAAAGATGCGTTGCAGCAATGCCAACTAGTCCAACACCACCTGCAAATTGATTCCTTGCTGTGCCACCAATAGAATTAACATTATTAGCATTACCCATCATTAACAACTGTGTGCCATAAACTGAACCAGGTGAAGGCATAAGTGGTTTAAAGTGCGTGTGGCCATCGTAAAGATTTTTTGTGCGCAAAGGACGACATGGTTTGATTATATCGTTCGGCTTAAAACGCTTGACAGGATGATTCACCCTAAAAGAAAGACAAAGGAAAAGAAAGAGTTTAAGTTAAGTATAAAATATAATATCTTTTAAACTAATATATTAAGGATTGGGATTGTTTGTAAGTTTGCTGATATGTGCAGAGTAAATTCTAAAATTCTTTCTAATAGAACATATTTGATCGACTCAAATGTTAACAAGAAGCTTTACATGATAGGTTAATTAATTGAACCTGTCATATCGAATTGTCATGGAATGGTTGACCCACTTTTTAACTTGGCAACAAGCTCCCACAAAGCAAAATTTTAAAAGAAAAAAAAGTTAGAACTCTTCTGGTCACTACTGAATAAATTTTTTAATCTGTTACTATGTAAATAGTTAAAAGGAAAGTATTCATCAAATTTTATATGAAAATTTAAATTTTCAATTCGGTTGTGAACTACAACAGAAACTCGAAAATTTTCTGTTACCTTAGATAAAAAAAAATAAATCACTGGCCATTTCAGCCCTTGAAAGGACTTTGACCTAGCTTCTTATGATCAATTGTGTTGTGCGTGTTATTAAGTTTGTACACAATTGACCGAGAAATGGACCTACAGGCTTAACGCCGACTCCGAACGGCGATGAACGGAATGTTCTTATTCTCAAGAAGCTTTACATGGCGTTTTTATTACTCTCTGAGGTTTGCCATTGTCTGCAGAGAGGTGGCGGCCGTACAGAAAAATTATTTTAATTCAAATAATTTTCTGTCACTGCTGGGGTTCGAACCTGGGTCTCCAGGTTCTTTGACATAGCGGCCACGCACTTTAACCAACTACGCCACGGACGCCACTTACCTTACCTGTAAGGTCTTACGTTACCTTAGATATGTTAATAATATTTGAGATGGTTAAATAAATTTTATTAAAAATGTTCGATTGTTAAATCATCAAGAATTTATGGGCAAACAATTGACTATACTCGTATTAGACACAATCGCTTTGTCTAAGAGCCAAAGATGGCAGCTATTTCTGTCTCTGAAAAAAGTGCCCCTTTAATACTCTAAAATTCTTTTTGAGCAACCAGCTAGAAAAAACAAAAAACATACGACTCACCATGCATCCTGAACGGTAAAGTCATACAGAGTCTCCAACTTGAGGCAGTCATCATTTGCTTGGCTGTCGATATCTTTTGTGCTCAATTTAGGTGGTTTGTACAAGCTTAAAAAGTCGACCATAGCAGCAGAGGCGACTGCAAAATGGTTGGGAGCAGACTCAGAACTGGCACCACCTGGCATACTGCCGCCTATTGTTGAAGTTAAAGTTTGTAGCTGCGTTTCAAACTTTTTTACGCTTATCAAGCCACATTGTTGTTGTTGCTGCTGTTGCTGTTGCTGCTGGTGTTGTTGTTGTTGTTGCTGCTGCTGCTGCTGTTGTTGTTGCTGCTGCTGTTGTTGCTGCGGTTGTTGTTGTTGCTGCTGCTGTTGATGTCCTATTGTAGGTGTGCAACGTTCAACACTTGACGGTGGCGGCACACTACCTGGTCCCATACCACCACCGGATACCAATGAAGCTTCTGCTGAAGGTGGTGGCTCTACACTTGGTGCCGGCTGCACATACGGCGAAGTAGTAATGCTTTTGTTATCATGTTGATCAGTAGGTGTAGGTGCGGGTGTATTTTTGTCCAGCAGTAGATGATCTATGGGCGTGGGCGGTTGTTGCAAATTGGATACTGAGGTGGGAGCACGTGGACTCATTAGCTAAAAGCAAAAGTAAGCAAAACATAAGTAATGAAATCAAATTGTTAATTCTCTCTCCCTCTTCCTCTTCCAAGTAATTTACTTACTTGATCAGCTGGTGGAACAGACGTTGGCTGGGACAGTGACGAATTCGGATGTGGTGAGGGTGCTGGCGTACTTGGCGAGCCAACAGAGGGTACAGGCATCGAGTCACCAATTGAGTTGCGGGAATAAGATGAAGCACCACCCTGTGGAGTGCCTCCAGGCGTAACAGCTGAGGCGGGATGCATTGGAGATGATCTAAAAAAAAACAGTTAAAATTTTAATTAAAATTATTTTTAAAGAACAAAATAGCGTTGGAGCAAGTGTGTATAATTTGAAATGTATTGAAAACCAATCCATTTTTTTTATTATTGTAATGATCTAATCCTGTGCAAATACTCGTAGAGTGAATGAGTTATCAAAACTACTTGTAGCCATAAAAAAAACAAAAAAAAAATAAAAGTTTATATATTAGCAATATTAAAATACATCTTAAGTCACAACTTAAACACACTTAAAAACAAAGAAAAGAAAGCTTAAAACCAGAAAATCGGAGCAAAAATACCACGTTGCATGCAATAAAATAATCGAGAAGCCGCCAAAATCAAGTATAAAATTGCTACATTATATTTGATTACTTAATAAATTATTTACAAATATAATTTGAATATATCTTACACATAAATTATGATGATTTCATTCTCACGAAATAGTTATGCAGATGCAATTAGATTATTTTTTTTTCAAGAGATTTTTCAAATAGTTTACAAAAATAAATGGTATTCATATGCAAAGTATTAACAAGATATTGGTTATCTATGATTTAATACGGTTTGTTGAGTAAGTCCTTTTGTTCATATATAATATTTTACATAGATTAAATAATTAAATTTTTTTCGATAACCGGTCACCATTATCTTTATTACAATAACATTATTAATGTTGGAAATCCGTAACCACTTTAAATTTTAAAAGAAATAACGTTGACTAGTTAACCTTTACCAGTTCTAGTTATTATACAAAATAAAATAAAATATTTTATGATTAGCCAAAAATCTCGGAACTTCTAACGACCTTAGAAACATACTTGTTCTTGCCTAATGATTCTTTCTCATATGCCACTTTGTATAGCCATCTCTTAGTAATTATTTAAAAAACTTTTGCAAACTATTTATTTACTATTGACTATTGACTATTTATTTTATGAAACACTGAAACAATAATTACAATAAAACAATGAAAAGATATCATTTTGCTGCAGGATCATCAAAAAGAGTAAATTAACGCGATAAGCATTTTAAAACGCGAATTGTTCTACTTAAGAAGACAACAGGCAGAAAATAATTCGCTCTATACTAAAACAGCCGAATTTAAAATATCGCACCCTTACTAAAAAAGGAGCACACCACAAAATAATCAAATTTTCACGAGAAGCATACACAACAAAGAGACAAAATGATTCTTTTAAAATAAAAGAGAAAGAAATGGGTATAAAATTTCGACACACGATGTAGATAGTTGCTACGAAAAAAAGTAGATCGTCTGATTTCTCATTTCTTTTCTTTGTGAATGAATTCACCATTCGTGAACTCATTCACAAAATTCTTTTCGTGAACGTTTGTACACAAATAAATGAGAACTAAACATACAAGCTTTACTTCATGTCGTGGCATGTTCTCAAAATAGACCTCGGTAGTGCAAATGGTAGAGCCCTTGCTGCCACTCAGCGATTCCGAGTTCAAATCCAGATCAAGCAATGGTCTTACTTCTACTACTTATTCGGCCTTTACTTACTTAAATTTATTTCTAATCAACTGAAATAATAATAATACGTCAATATTGTTAATCTAATAGTTGTACAACGTTGAAATCAAGTTAAGTGACCAGGTTCGAACCCCAGCAGACACAGAAAATGTTATCAATTGGAATTCATTTTCGGCCTCTACCTCTCTGCAGACAATGGCAAATCACCGAAAGTAAATAATGCCATTTAAAGCTTCTTGAGAACATGCACATTTGCCGTTTCGGAGTCGGCATAAAACAAGTAGGTCCAGTTCTCGATCATAACGCGACTAACACGCACAACATAATTTGATATAAAGAAGTCCGTCAAAGTTCTTTCTTTTTTTTTTTTTTTGTAGTTTGTTTTTCTTTTTTAATGTCTTCTATAAGCTAACGGAAAGAGGATTTCATAGAAGTTGAATTGACTGAGGCAAAGACAGAATAAATATTTTCCTCAATTTCATATTCATGTTGCTTTAGTCCACCACACTAAGATGTTTCAGTTAATTCCCTTTCTTAACCACTAACTATAAAAGCCCCTGTTATTATCTATTGAAAAGATTTTTTTCTCAGCTATAAATCACAGAGAGATACATAAAGTAAACCATTCGGCTCCAATGGCCGAATATAAATGCAAGCTTCTTGAGCTCGTTTCTTAATACAATAAAATAACTTTAATGGAAACTTGCTCGTCTTACAGCTTTTTTGGGTATGCACTTGAGTTGGACAGCTCCCTTCATTTATCTGTCCACAGTAGGCGGGCATAAGTTCTTACTGAAGGGTCCCATCTAGTGGAAAAAATTGATTGCAAAAGTCTAGCAAGCATGAGCATTCTTGCCGATGTGATTTCAATAAAATTCTGAAATTCCTCGGATAATTTTCCCCATTCAGTTTACACATACTTGCATGTCTGTGCATGGAGTTCTGGAGTTAGTGGTGGTGAATTGGAGGTTTATTCGGGGCTAGCAAAATTTGAATTATAGCTGATTTTATGACTTCACTTCTGGACGAATGGACGATAATGCAAGCAAGAGGGAAACAAATCACATGCAAAAAGGTTTGACCAAAAATCCAAACCAATTCCTCGACTTATGCAGACACTGGGCTTGGATGAAAAGACAAAAAAAATCAGAAGAAAAAGATCACCAAAGATCAAAGGCCGAGACGGAAGATCATGAATAGGTGGCTCGGCTCCGTTGTTGCTCGATAACCGAAATGCAGCTGACCGCTTGGATTAACCAAGCTCTTCCAAACAATAAAAGAAACACTACAATTTTAAGCAATAATTTTATCAAGCACAGTAAGGTTCTTTAAAAAAAATATATATAAAAAAGCGCTAGCTTTTAGCTAAAGGTTAAAAAAAAATTAAATACGTTATCGGCACGCAGAGAGCTGCCTAAGCAACGAAACTTCAAATTTGTTACATGGAACTATAACCCGCTATGGTGCTACCGTAAAAAATATTACACGTAAGTAAAGGCTTGTTCTTAGCCCTCATAACAAAAATAGATAAAAAAGTCACGACGTCATGAGGCCGCGAAGAAAATGCGCTAATCATGCAACGGCATTGCATAGAATTATTACTCGATGAGTATATGCGCCACGGTAAATGTTATGAACAAGAAATGAAGAATTTATACTTGGCCTTACAACAAAAATAAACAAAAAAATTTTGACGTCGTCAAAACGCGTAGGTAACATCTTATGAAACAAACATGCAAGATTGTTGCATGGAATTATTGCTCTTTGAATAAATTTTCTACGGAAAATTTAATTTTACAACAAATAATTTTTCTTTGATCTCACAATGAAAATAAATAATTAACTTTTTGGAGCCACACCTCGGTTGCAACCGCTTAATGCAGTAAAAATGTAACAACCATGAAAAAACATTGCATGGAATTTTAAGCTCGTGACTATTGGCGCTACGATAAATTTTATGGAACGAGAGTCTTGGAACTTTTAAGGAAAAAAAAAACAAAATTTAAAAAAAAAATAATTTAAGCACAAGTATTAGGACAAGAATTTGAATAAAGATTAAGACAAGGATAAGAAAAAGAATGCGGATAAGGCTATTTGAAAAAGGATATTTGTAGAACAAAGATTAGAGCAGGGAATTGCACAAGGATTAGGACAAGAACCCGGACAATGTTGGAAAAGGAACTAACAAGAATTGGGTAAAGGACAAGGAAAAATATTTAGAAACACCGGAACAAACATTTATATTTGGAACAAAAATTAGGAAAATAAGTGGAAAAGGATTCGAACGAGGATAAGGTCAGAAAATTAGCCATGGATTAAATTAAAAGTTTGGACAAGGAGTAGGGCAATTTTTAGTAGAAATTTAAGAATAAGGATGAGGACAAGTTTGGGAACAAAGGAAAGGAAAGGAAAGGAAAGTAAAGGAACAATAATAAGTACAAGGTGTCATGTCAAAGCCTACGAGTGTGTACTCGATACAGCCAACTTTTTTTTATTACAGCCAACTTTTTTTATTGTTTCAAATGAAAAGCAAATGCCATCTTGTAATTTTTTTTTTGTTTTTGAAAAAATTTTATTTGAAAATTCTTAACTGAGAATTGAATTAAACTAAAGTTTTCAAACTGAGAGTGAAAAAAAAAATTAATTTTTAACTTTGAATTTTAATTCCAGAGTCAGTTTTAACTGACAGATTAAATCAACAGCTAAATAATTTGACTTAAGTGAATAAAACGGCCTTAATATTAAAATTATTTAACTAACTACGTTTCGAAAAAGAAAAAAATTATCTGTTTAAAACTATTTCAAGATGATCGGCATATATATTGTGTACTCCCAACAAAGGTACAAACTGTGTTAGCCGTTACTTATTCTGCCCGAACTTTCAAATACAACACCTGGACTTTTACTATTCTGATGCACAATAACGCCTTAACCATTAAATAAGCTTTGGAAATACAACTACCCGAGGCATATGGGAAGAATAAAGGGGTTAATTGTAATCAAATGTTATATTAAGTTTATTTAACCAACAGCGCGAATTAAAATAAAGTTATGCATGATTTAGAAATAAAAGATAGATGAGCGACAGAAGTAGTAGAATACAAATACTAGGTGTCGGTCTGTCTTCAGCTGTACATGATCAGAAATAATGTTAATGATACGTTTGAAAACTACCGAGGTAAGCAATGTCTTCGTACTGTTTTTTATTTTTTTTATGATAGGAGTGAGCATTAGAAATGGAAAATCATATTGAAAATTTCACCACTAGTCCAACATATCAATCATGTTCAGCTGAGACAAATTGTTATATTTTTTATGAAAGAAAGAAAGAAGAGAACGCGATTTTAAATTATTTTAAGGATTCCTTATACGATTGTGATGGTGATATATTAACAATTAATGGTTGTTGTTCTCTCTTTTATTTTTTATGGTTTAGTAGTTATTGTTATTTTAGTACGGCTTTATTATGGAGGATTTGGGAATGCATTAAATTATGGATAAATATACCATAAAAAAAAACATAGCAATGTGTTGGTGTGTGTGACGCACGAAAATCACTCGAAATCACAAAACAACAATTAGACAACACAAACCTTTGACTTGGTATGGTGTCTGAAGTAGCATAATATAGAGTACCGCCGGTACAGGTACCACCACTGAAACTAGTGCTCGTAGTAGTAGAAGCAGTGGAGGAGAAGGAAGAGTAGAAAATTGCTTCACCAGCACTTGGTGCAATTTTCGAATTTTTAGCATTAGAATTGATATCGATGAAGCTGTAAAGACTGTTGTTATTGCTGCTATTGTTGCTGTTGCTGTTGCTGTTGGTGTTGTTGATGTTGTTGTTGTTACTTGCGTTAGCTTTGAATTCTGTGCAACTTAAATGTTGCCGTTTGTGAAAAGGTACACGAGTATAACGTGCTGCTGTCAGCTTGTTGCTATCAGTAACTGTTGACATTACATTGGTTAACGTTGTTGAGCGATAAGCTTGTTGTTGTGGGCTGCCTGATGAATAAGTTTTGCTCAGTGCTGTTGTTGGCATACGACAAGTTGTTGACGCCGTAGACAGGGTTAAAGTTGCTCCCGTTAATGTAGGTCCTGTGACAGATGATCCGGTCGGATGCTTCTTAGCGTTAATACGACATCTGAAATTTTTTATTGCCCATGTGGTATGTTTTTTTTTTAATATTTAAGTGCATTATTTACTACCTTTATTAAAATTTTTACTTTAAGTGGAAAACTTTATAAAAGTAAATGAGCTTATTTAATTAACATGTTAAAAAAACGTGGAATTCCTCTTTCAAAACTCACAATATTCGGCGCGTATAGCAATTTATAAAATTTAGAAAAATAGTGCAGAAACAGGGAGATAATACATTTTTTAAATTAAAAAAAAAAATTATAACCTGCAGCTTTTTGACGTGTATAAAGTAAGCTCCAACATTTTGGGGTGCTTGTTAAAAAATATGCCATATATATATACTATATATACATATATATATATAAAAAAAACAAACTGTTGTTATACCTATGATTTTTATGAGGTGGGGACTTTTTCGATCTGAAGTTAAATCCGCCATTCAGAAATATTTTTAGAGACTGTAAATTTACACGAGCGTGGGGATCGCGTGCGTACCTGAGCAGTATTAATTCTATTGAAATTGAAAAATAAGATTATACTCAACGGCATACCGCAGCAAGCACAACTCCAGCACATCTCAGCTCAAATTCTGAATTTCAAAAACAAATATAAATAGCGAATTCTTACTTCATATGAAAATACCTCATAAAAACCAAACCATTAGAAGACATATCTTTTAATCCAGCACATAATAATTCACAACAGGGGCATTGCAGCACATTTTTTTTTTTAATGGCGAAGCTAACTTTAAATAAAACGTTATAAATTTGGAATTCTTCAAAAAACTGATAACATTTAAAAGAGGTTAACACTATTTCATGTATTTATCCGTGAGCATTTTGAGCAGAATTAGTGCAAAAATTCGGTGATTTATAAATTTCGGTGACTGGAAATATTAACTCATTTTATGTGCATTTTTTTATTGACAAATTTGTATGTTAATATTTTGCTACTTTGAAAATTATTTTTTTTTTCAGTTTTAAAATGCCATAAATTTTGAAAGCATAACTTTGGTGTATTTTACACACTAGCAGACTCTGTAAAACATGTTAAAATAATCCAAAAATTAGTGTATTTTTAGCTCAAAATATTCTCTGAATTATTTTAATAAAGATCCTTAACTACTCAAGAGAACTAGAGGACTTCTTACAAGTCGAAAAAACGTATATAGTAACTACTTTGAAATCCTTTCGTTCTCACCTTGAATTGAAAGATTAAACAATTTTATGTTAAGAAAAAACTTTATAAATTAATCTAAGGAAAAAAATTTAGGCTAAATTTTTAATTTCATGCATTACAACATGCATTCCTTTTAAGCTATTTTTAATGCAACAAAAAAAAACGACATTAGAAAGATTAATGAGAAATAAATAATGCAATAAAGAATGCTCAACAAGAAAGCGCATTAGAAGTGTTTTAAATAGAAGTGAAAAAAATCCTATAAATGTTTAAATAAAAGCAACTAATTGAATACGCTTTAAAATTTTTAGCAAATTTGACACGAGAATTCATTTCGTTAATCTCTAACTGCCTTTGAATCTTTGAAGAGTATTAAAGAATTCACATTCGTATCCAATGGTCAAAATTTATGTAAACGCATTTAAATTTCTACGCAGTGGATTCGGCCTAACCTAACATTTTAAATTTCAAATACATATTTTTTTAAACTACTAAATCTATTAATACCATGACGGCATTCAACTCACTTTGTACAAATGCAAGGAGCTTTTTGAGTGGGATCAGCAAAGTTCCAGAGCTTCTTTTGTTGCTGCGATTGCTGCTGATGTTTGTGTTCGACTGCAGTTGCAGCAACAACATTTGAATTATTACTGCTACTTGCAGCCGAGGCAGTCACTGCATTTCCATCACCACCACCCATTGCAGAGTCTTGATTGCCGCCTTCTTCACTTTCAACTACTTCCATTTTGATGTGTTCTTGTTTTATACTGACACCAATAGCATTAGAAATAGTAGTTGTATTCGTAGCATTTTGATTGTTGCTGCTCAATGCTGCTGCTGCTGCTGCTGTTGCTGCCGTCGATGTTGCCAATATAGAGCTTGTAATACAGTCCTGCCAGGCTCGTTCCGGCATTTCAATGGCTGCTTGTGGTGGCGCATGAGTATTAGTGGTGTTGCACGTAAAGTTTGCCAAAGTTTCATAGTAGGGTTGAAATTTTGTGCTGGCATCAAACTTTTCAAGAGAGGAGGAGGAGACGGTCGAGTCGGTAGTTTTAATTTGAGTCATTTTGCCCGCACAACTTGATCTAGTATTAGCACCACCAACTATTGGGGTGGTAGTCGGAGTGGTACTGGTTAAGCTTGCTGTTGCTGCAGCTGTGAGCACTGCTGCCTCTGCTGAGGAGCATGTCGAATCGAGTGGGTTGCCATTGCAATTTGTCGTTTCTAAATCTTCCATATCATCCAAATCGGTGACTAGTACATACATTGAAGGGTGATACATTTTATGTCCACCTACAGCAAGGAAAATATTTTTCAATTAATTATTTTGTTTAAAATTGTACAATTTTTTTTTTTTTATTATTTATTACATACCCGACACTACTTCGACCACTGGCGGTACATCCGAGTTTTCTTTATTGCATAGTGGAAAGAACGACGCCCAATCTTCGAGTATCTTTTCAGCCATTGGATCAGTGGCCTTATAGCTGTTACCGGTAAGCGTGGCCGCCATGCCGAATGGTGCTAAGATAACTTTACGTGGCTTTAATGGCGCAACATTTTCGGCTGCCGCCACCCCATTGTTGCCTAACAGTAACCCATCATCAGGTGGCAACATTCCACTGCTGTTGCTGTTGATGTTGCTGTTGTTGTTATTACTACTGCTATGCTGTTCGGCACCACCACCGGTTTGTGTTGTTGGAAAGGCGGCAGCAGCAAAAGCAGCGCCAGCTTGTGCCAAGTGCTCCTTGGTGAGAGGCCGCACTGCAGGATGTTCACGCAAATCGATTGAAGCACAAACCGTATCGCCATGTACAAAAAACGTAAATGAGAACGAGAGATGCTGAGAGCTGAAAGATGAAAAAGAAAGAAGATGTTAAAGACAGTGTTAGTTTGACTTTGTAAGCCACAATAAATGTGGTATGTGTAGAGGATAAGAGCATATTGTAACAAGGGAACGATAACTGAACGCATAACTAGGCATTCAATCACAGAGATCTTGTTTAAATTTTTAATATAGGATGTGTTTGTTAAGCAACAAATTTGAATACTAAACGAATTCAATGCATTTTTTAAAAATACGCATCCAAAAGAAGACTAAAAACTAAACTTTTATTGCACGTACCTTTTACCAAATATTCGCTCGTTCGATGTACAGGGTTGCACGAACCACTTACCAAATCGGACAATGTCTTTTGTTAGCACAAATCTGAAAAGAAAAAGTAAACATTTGATAAAAACAGTCTTCAAAGCAATCTGCTCATGTAAATGCAATATTGAAATGTGATTTACATAAATACTATTTAATTTATAACTCACGATGGGGGTTTATCTCTATGCACTGCTTTCTCTCTTTAAATAAAAATGACTAAAATCTTGAGAAAAAAAACAATTCAAAAACTATTGTGAAAACATATTGGCCAATCTATAGAAATGTTTTTTTTTTATTATTCTTATAAAGATGTCTTTGTTGTTGAGCCAACTGCGGCACTAGCTGGACATTAGTGCTGTTATCATTAAGCGTAGCCGCCCTATAATTCGCCCTGGACCCTTACAGCATAATTCGTTATTAAAATATTTTTTTTTTAAATTTGTTTTATTTAAATTTTTTTTCATTTAAATTTTTGTTTTTATTTGGTAATTTTTTATTTAAATACTTTTAAGTTTAAATAATTTTTTGTAAATATTAATATTAAAATATTTTTTATTTAAATGTTTCAACAACGTGTTTTATTTTAATAGTTTTTATATTTGCATACCCTTTAATAGAAAGGGTTTTTTTAATATTTTTTTTTTTATTTTGTTTAAATATTTATTTTTTTACTGAAGTAGATGTTTATTCATATATTTTGTTGTTTTTTATTAAAATATTTTTAAGACAATATTTTTCATCTAAATATTTTAAATTACACATTTTTTAGCTAAATATTTTTATATTGAAACATTTTTTTTATATTTAAGTATTATTTTTTACATAATTCTTTATTTTAATAGTTTATTTCAATGTTTTTTTCTTGAAATAGTTTTAATCTTAATATTGTTTTATTATTTTTTTTGTACTTATTTTTTATTTAAATATTTGTTTAATGTTTTTTATTTAAATACTTTTATATGCAGTTTTATACAAAATTATTTTTTGTTTTAAATTTTTATTTCAATTTTTAAAGTATGTATATTAGACCGGTTCAAAAATATATGAGGAAAATTATGGGTCTTTTTTTCTTCGGTGCGCGTCCATTTTCTGAAAGTTCCATTCCTAATGAGAACAAAAGTGCCTTAAGACCCAAAAAAATTTGACCTCTAGATATTGCTGAAATCGTTTAAAGGTCATTTTGGAGCTATTTACGACTTGGATCATAATGAATAATATCTTGTCCAAACCGAAACACATGTTGAATATATTATGATGAAGAATCATTTACAATAATCTAAGCTATTTTCATTTTTTTTATTTTTTTAAAATATGCATCTGATATTTTTTGGCGGAGCTTTGAAAATGCAATTTAACTCCTTAGTCAAAATTATCGTATTTCCTCATAACATTTTTTCTTATTTTGTTCCAGTGACATTTTGTTTGTAATTTTGTATTTTTGTGAGGAGCGTAAGGTTTCTTTTTATATAACTTACTGCATAATTTTTGGACCATAACATGAAAAAAAGAATAAAAAACACTACAAACATTTTTTTTTCCTGAATTTATTTTTTAAAATTATGATTTTTTGTTATGTTTTTCAAATTTTTTCTATGGTTATCTTTTGCCAAATCACAACTAATGGTATATTTTTGAACTATTTTTGGTTTCGTTATCTTAAGAATGTTATTTATTATTATAGATTCACCACACAAGACATGATTATACCGAATTTTTGAAGCTTATTGTTATTTTTCTTGGGGGGGACAAGGAAAAGAAGATACATTTCAGATATCCAAGAGCCATGCACAGAGCAAGATGGATGAGTAAAGCTATTTACTCCTTAAAAATTTGGATATTCCACAATCAGTTCCCTATGTCCCCTCAAGAAAAACAGCTAGTTAAAGAGATAAGCTTGTTTGCTAATACAGTGTACAAATAATATTGGTTTCTTTCACCTCTTCCTTTAAAGGCACCTAAAAACGACTTGGAGTTTCTTCAGAGCTTAGAAAGGTGAACAAGTTAATTGCATTTTTTATTTAACTTTCTTAGGGCCAGTTTTTCAGTACGGGTTTAATATTTAGTCAAGTTAAACCGAGGTTAACTCACCAACATTGGACGTTTAAACTCGGTTTAGGCAAAAAAGAAACACATAATATGATAATTTAAGTCAATTTAACTTCAACGAATGCTAAAATATCTAGTTCAACCGAGTTTAAACGTCCAATTTTGCTGAGTTAACCTCGGTTTAACTTGACTATAGTTTAAACTCGCACTGAAAAACTGGCCCTTAATATCACAATTTTTTTTTTATATAGGTACAATCGTATTAGCCCCGTTATAGCAGAAATTGCATTAAAAAAACTTGAGCAACACTTATGCTGCCTTGGTGAAGAGCTTGTAGGGTTATCATTTTTCGATAGGTCTTTAAGTATTGGCACTCACAAAAAAATGGTGGAATCAATACAAAATAAGCCAGGAACTGAAAAGTCGTTAAAAAAGGCTTCAAGTAAACCGATGTATTTAAATGTTAATCTGCATGATTGTGTAACAATCAATACTAGATTGTTTTGAAAAAAACTGAATGTTTCTACTGAGTTTTTAAGACTTCACCCTGATGAGTGGCTTAATAACAGCGCATACGTTAGTGGTCTTCAAATGGTCACTCAGCTCAATGTTATTAACGATTCAACAGAGAGAAGTGTAGCTTAATTAACTAAATTTAATAATTCAATTACGTCAAATGAAGAGCAAAAACAATATTTGCTGCAAGTGGTAGATAACCATAGAAAAAATTTGAAAACATAACAAAAAATCATATTTTTAAAAAATAAATTCAGGAAAAACAAATGTTTGTAGTGTTTTTTATTCTTTTTTTCATGTTGTGGTCCAAAAATTATGCAGTAAGTTATACCGCAAGAAACCTTAAGCTCCACACAAAAATACAAAATTACAAACATAATGTCACTGGAACAAAATAAGAAAAAAATTTTATGTGGAAATACGATAATTTTGACGAAGGAGTTAAATTGCATGTTCAAAGCTCCGTCAAAAAATATCAGATGCATACTTTAAAAAAATAAAAAAAATGAAAATAGCTTAGATTATTGTAAATGATTCTTCATCACAATATATTCAACATGTGTTTCGGTTTGGACAACATATTATTCAATATGATCTAAGTCGTAAAAGCTCCAAAATGACCTTTAAACGATTTCAGCAATATCTAGAGGTCAATTTTTTTTGGGTCTTAAGGCATTTTTGCTCTCATTAAGAATGGAACTTTCGGAAAATGGACGCGCACCGAAGTATTTTAACATTTTTGAAATGTGAACCGGTCTAATGTATATACATATTGAATATTGTCTCTTAATTATTTTATAATTAAAATGTTTTATTTAGATATTTTTTATTTAGATATTTTTTATTTAAATATTTTTTATTTAATATTTTTGTTATTGAAATTATTTTTATATTAAAATACTTTTTAATTAAATTGTTTTTTTTTTAATATTTAACTTTAAAATATATATATTATTGACTATCTTATTTGAATTTCATCACTGAAATATTTTCTATATTTAATAATTTTTTATTTAAATAATTTTTCATTTAAGTAATTTTTTGGTTATAATTTATTTATTTAAATCATTACTTAAAATTTAAATACCTAACATTTTGTTATTTGAATATATTTTCATCTCAATATTAATGTGTTATAAAAATTATTCATTTAAATATTTCTTCAAATCATTATTTATTATTTAAAAATCTTTTTATTTGCATAATTTTATTGCATAAAAAATTTGTTATTTTAATTTTTTATTTTATTTATTATTTTTTGTTTAGTAATTTTTCATTTAAGTAATTTTTTGGTTGTAATTATTTTATTTAAACATTATTTTTTATTTTAAAATCTTTTTATGTCAATTTTTTTTCATTTAAGTAATTTTTTGGTTGTAATTATTTTATTTAATCATTATTTTTTATTTTAATATTTTTATTTGTTATTTTTATTTAAACATTTTTTATTTAAACATTTTTTATTTAAATATTTAATATATAAATATATTTTATATTAATATCAAGGGTTATAATTTATTTTTTTTTTTTTTAAATATATATGTTCAAATAAGTATTTCTTATTAAAAAAAATTTTATTTATGTACATACTTTTTCATTAAAATATTTTTTATTTAAATATTTTTGTATTTACTTTTTTGATTTAATTATATTTTTATTTAAATATTTTTGTATATAATTTTTTTATCTTTTTTTATCTTTTTTAATCTTTTTATTTTTTTTTTTTTAATATTTTTTATTTGAATATTTTTTTATTTGAATATTTTTTTTTATTTGAATAATTTTTTTATTTGAATATTTTTTTATTAAAATTTATTATTTAAATACAGTACACGTCCAATATAACGAATGGTTTCTTGTCCAGCCTTATTCGTTATATCGAATGAATATTTTAAACGAAGAAATATAGTTTTTAGTAGTTCAGTTTTTATTTAGGTATTAATAAAATATTTTGTTTTTTTTTTTCAATTAATTCTTAAAAAAAAAACTTAACAAACCCTTTTGTTTCTTGATGCTTTCCATTGATTTTTTTGTGTGCTTCCTCTTGAAGCTCTTGTAAAATATTTATATTAGTGCAGTTTACGTTATTTTCTGCAGCCCATTATATAGACGCCCTTAAGTGTTCCACAGCATTTGTGTTGGATATTTTTTGGGTCTAATTTCAGCCACAGATTCTCCTTAGTTTAAAACTCTTTCGCTTACTTGCCATTGCTAAATATTTTATTATAGAGAACTTTAAGCACGCGTGAAAAATGACAACTGACATAAGCACTTACCACTCGTTCCTTTTTTGCAGTCCAACAAACGTAAATGTTGATTTATAGGAATTTATAATAGTACCAAGAACAAAAAACAAGGAGAATCTGTGTATGCAGAATGGTGGGAGATGAGATTACAGCTACAGCTGATCAATGAAAATAGTTTCAACTCATATTGATATCATTCGTTAAATCGAATGACAATAAAAAATTTGAATTTGTTATATAGAATAGTCAATAAAGAGATTTCGCCGATCGTTATATTGGACATTTGTTAAATCGGGTATTCGTTATATTAGACGTGTACTGTATATTTTTTTATTTAAATTATTTTTATATATATATTTTTTATTAAAATATTTTTTTTATTAAAATAGTTTTTTAAAATATTTTTTTTTATGAAAATATTTTTTTATTAAAATATTATTGTTTTAATATTTTTATAGCCGGCTGTACAAACCCAACGACCAACGAAAAAAAAACATACGAGTAACTAATTGACCAAAATCCATTCTCTTCTACAGTACATAATGAAATATTCGAAAAAAAAATAAAATAAAATAAAATATATATGTATGTTTACGTAAATATGGTCAGAATTTTTGTACATTCTCTTTCATCCTGACAGCCCTAGAAATAAAAAAAAAATAAAAGTAAATATTTGAAACTTGAAAAAATTCAAAACTCATTCAAAGTAAGCCCCAAAGAGTTAATGCATCATTAGCGGCATTGCCGAGTTTTTCACAAAAATTGTTTTGTTTCTTTACAGGAAATCAAATAAAACTATTTTCAATACTTTATTTTGAAACTAAAAAAAAAAAAACTGATTTTATTTATTAGTTGCGTACAAATATTTTACTTAGTCGGTGTTTGCCCTCTCCTCCTTTCCGAGAGATTGATATCTTATTAAATATTTTGGTAGCAATAAATCTTTTATTTTCTTTATTTAGAAAATGCCTTTCTTAAATAATAGAAAACTTGAATTTTTATTTTTGTATTTAAATCTACGCCCCAGAACACTATCATACTTGGTAGTATATGACTTTTGTAAGAAATTAACTCGATTCAAGCTAGCTTTTAAATTTTCATACCTTTCCATCAAATTGTGAAGAGCTTTAAACAGTAAAGAACGGCATTCATAGGTAAGTCCTTTCTCCCAAGTGCCATTCCAGAGCATTTGATTAGCTGCAAAGAAAACAAATTTAAGGAAAAATTAAAATTTATTTTTTAATTATATAGAAATTGATAAGAAATATTTTTAGTTTAATAAAATAAACGTATATTTTTGAGATATATCAAAAGAGAGTTGACATAAAAAATCAATTTTACACCAAAATAAAATCAGCTCAATACCCAGACTTCACCAGAAAACATAATAATTTCGGGTGCTGTTAAGAAACAAGTTAGAAATAACAAGTGACAAATGCCAGAGCTATAACCATGGGATCTCAACGCGGAAAAATATGTCTATACAGAGAGGGACTAATTGCCTCTTAACTACTCCGTTTCTACTTTCTAATAAAAGAAAGGTAAATTTAACTATTTATTAAACTATCGAGAATAGAAAACAATTTCATTTTATCCAGATTATCTATCTTTTTTTACTTCCATAGATAGTGAATTTAGTTGATTTTTTTTCGCACAAAAATTGTTGAGTAGTTTTGATATTTTTTGTTGAATTTTTCAAACTATACAACTGAAAGCTTTTTTTGTAGTTAATTCATACGTAAAGTTATTAAGATACCATTTATCTGCACACAGCTGTATAACATAATCTGAGCACAGCCCCATAGTTACAGTTCATTGTTATTTCACTAAAAATATGGGGTCGGGGGGATAGATACAAGAGACCATCGCTAAAAACAACCGAACTGAGGTAGCAGGCATAAAAATAGGAAAAAATTTGTATTTATTTATTTTTATTATCGCTTTTTACGGTTTATTTTATCAACCTGATCAAGATTTTTAAAACCGTATAACCAACAGCAGCAGCAGAGGTAGAAGCAAAAACAAAAACATAGCATAACTGGTATTAGTGAGTCGGAAAATTACCAAAGTCAACATGATGTAGGTAAAGTCACGTTAGAGAGAGTAAGAAATATTAAAAACAATAGAAGTTAAGATAGCACAGAAAAAAACGTCATCAATAATACGAAAAGTAGCAAAGAGAATATGAGAGAGAGAGAGAGAGAGAGAGAGAGTGATGAAACCGAATAACTTAAAATTTATAAAGAAATAATGGAAAAGTAAAGAAAATATACTGAACATTGTAGAATAAGGTAGAAAATACAGAATAGAAGGTAGACTCGCGGTTGATAGCCAGAATTGTCAGAAATGTCAAAAAAACATAGAACAACGAGCAACAGCAAAAATAATCATAAAGTTATTTGTATTGATTTTGACAGTTTCTACTCAGAGCGAGAGCGGATTTGCAGCCGAGAGACTACCGTGATTATAATAATAATAAAAGTAATAAAAAAACAAAAAAAAAATATAAAGATACGTGAGCATAAGAGCGAAGACCGATGATTCGTATACGTATATGATGGGGATTCGTGTACGTATACATAACACAAATATGTGTAACCAACACAACTGACGAAAAAAAAATCAAAGTAATTTCTCTGAGAGTACATGAGGGAAATTGTAGACAAACACTTAAGCATTAGTGAAAGAGGGTGTTTTGAAAAGCAACAATTACGTAAATAAAAAAGTAAACAACTTTTTGGAAAAAGCAGCAATCGGAGAGAGCAACTCTATATTTACAGATAAGAACCGATACAGTAGCAGCAAATCAAAACAAAAACAAAAAAATAAAAACAAAAAAAAAAAAGGAATGTTATAAACGCAAAAATTTTATCGTCAGAACAGAGTCCATGTTTATTGATAAAAATACGACATTGCTTGAAATTGTTGCATTATAAGTTATATCTGATTAAATCTTCATCAAAAAGAACGAAGTTGTGAAGTAAGTGAAACAAAAGCATATTTTTTATTAAAATAATTTTTTATTCACTTTTACTCCGCGTAACATTCAAATCTTGTGATTGAGTTTGCACTCAACTCTCGTTGTAGAATTTCATTTTAATGTTGCATACATATTTGGGTCCACACGAATAACACGAATAACAAAGGGGGCGTGGTGCTTCCAATTCAAATGGCGCGCTTAATAAAACTCAAGAGCTTGGCGTATAAGGCAGTTAGAATTTAAAATTTTAACAGGGTTAAAATATATTATATTTCTATATATATATATTATACTATTCTATATTCTATATCGATATACATATAGTGGCAGCCGCGACCGAACGCGTTAAAGTGCGTGTATCGTTCAATGCCAATTTTACGAGCAGCGAGGTCAACGGTTCGAATCCCAGCTAATACAGAAATTTCAATTGTTTCAAATTCGCTTGTGCAGTCTATATTCCTTTTCCTGACCGATTTTTAATTTTCGAGCCCCGACTGCAATATTGATCAAAACTCTCAAGCAGGAAAAGGAAAATGGTAGATCCTCCTTCAGTATTCAAAACATGAAACTTCAGATACTTAATATTTTTTCTTTTACTCTCGATATTTATGCATTTTAGGAAAAAAAAGCAAATTTTGTTTTTTTTTTACAAATTTTCAATTTTTGGAGACGATAACCAACCATAATATCGAATTTTTGAAATCTGACTTCAGATTCGTATTTCAGTGAACATCCAAGCCCCATAAACAGCGAACAGAAAATCCAAATGAGTTTGACGAAGACACCTTTCCTTGGCTGCTTAATTCTACGGTGCTCTAGCCGCGGGACCGAAAAATTGCGTCGGCTTGCGACCCTTCAAAGTATTCAAAGGTGCCTTATAAGCTCTATGTTGTGTTGACAATTCGCAACCCTTAGTTTGGGTGGAGGCCTATCTAAGACCTCTTCCTTACTTTGGTGTACGGCAACCGGTTGAAAAATGCAACTCAATGATATGGTGAGTAAACCGCGAACAGAAAATCCCAATGTGTTTAACAAAAACACCTGCCTTGACCGCGAACCAGTTGGACTCAAAAATATTTAGAAAACTTTCGACTCCAGCAAAGATTAATGACTTAATGATTTTTGAAATGCACAGGGTGGTGGGCACCGCCAGATGACCTGATGATTTAAAAAATATTTTCTTATACATAACTTATAGAAAGTGTGCGTCGTATACTGTATGGCCTAACAACAGTTGCCTCAGCTGTAAATGTCGTTTTCACATTGAAAGAAAATGTTGGCGCATGTGTTTTTCTCACATAACAGCTTCGTAGATTTATACCTTTTTTTTCCATTGAATCTTCATTTGCTGCGAAGAAAACTGATATTGCAAAACAATATGTTGTTACCAACGACTCAGCAGCACACAGAACCATGCAAAAACAACAATTATGTACTAATTATTGTACTCTGCCAGAAGTCAAACCAACCAACTTTAACGTAACAACAAACAGCCAATCAACAGAGTTTTTACAGCAACAAACACATACACATCATAAACACACACATACACACACCATAAACACATACATACATACACCATAAACACACACATTCTCACACACACACATTCTCACACCATAAACACACACAAATACAGAATGACTTTGTCGCCACACAATTCGACCAAGTTTAAATGATGGCCAATTCTGTCCATGCAAATTCCAAAATTCCATGTAACACGTGTGGTAGATTCGTTGTGCACATGTTGCTGTGTGTTGTACACACAGGCAGTCAGTCAGGCAGCCAGTCATGCCGTCAGCAGACAGCTAACTTAGTCATCCAGACGGACAGAAAGGCATATAAATGTTTATATAGAAATATTAAGAGCGCACATGAATAAAAAAACAACCAAAGAGAGAGAGATAATGAGAGACTTTCGAGACTTGATTAGAAAACAAGTTTTGCTGCTATACCAAAATAAGTAGTTTTTATCATTCTTTGCTACTATATTCGAAAACTTGTAAATTATGCAGTGAGTTGAAGAATCTAAATTAGAGCATTGAAGGTAGCTAGTTTTTAAAACGAAAGAGAAAGCTTTGAAAGCATTTAATTAGAAATGATTTTTGTTGAGCTTATTTAAACTGCATTTTACGTATTGATGTTTTCGTCACCCTATGAAATAATCTCTTTCCCCTTCACGTTGAATTTTGACACTGTTGTCAAGGGCAAAGATTTATCTTTAAAATCTGATATATTTCGCACATAGTAGTTAATGGAATTGTTTATTGAATATTAGCTGATTAACCCGGTGGTTTTGCACAGGTCAAAACAATAGAATAGACGGACCATTCATTTTCGTCCATGCTCAACAAATTGAATTTTTAAAATAATTTTTTCTAGTTATAAAAATCGTGTCTGTCATGGTACAATTACAAGATAGGCTCATATTGGAGAGCAGGGTGCGCTAGTTGTCAAAATCAGCTGATCATTTTGAGTTTTTCTAATTGTTGTTGTTGCTTTTGTCGTTTGGCGTTTGTAGCTCCTACAGCCTTGTTGTTGTAAAATTTCACAATTGGACAGCTATTTTAAAATGAGCCTACAGGCCTAACCAAAATAGACGATTTGCTCCGTAACGAGTGAAGACGAAAATGTTCGCTTAAATGCAATTCAATGTTGTAACCCAAAATGAACTTATCGAAACTAAACGGAACGGTTTGACGAGACGTTCTGTTCCGTAACAACCGAACTTTAAGCGTCTCAACTCGTCAACAACAGCTGTGCAGGTAGTCTTCTTCTTTTTCAGACGATTGGAGGAACTCGTTTCATTTTGGGTTAAATGTCAAAACATACTTAACGATTGCAAACGTTCGGCAAGTTACAATCGTCTCGTTTCGTCTATTTTGGTTAGGGCTTACCTTGTAATTGTATCATGGTGTCTGTTGAATAGGGATTGGAAATTTAGACGAAAAAAGAAAAAACGCAAAGTTTAACTTCATCCGAATTACTTTTTTTAAGACAAAACAATATAACTCAAGTAATTAATGTCACATGTAAAAATCGAAATTTTTATACCCCCACGTTTAAAAAACGTAAATGGGGGTATATTAATTTTGTCACTCCGTTTGTAACGCCCATAAGGAGGCGTGGTAGGTATAGAAAAGTATATATATTCTTGATCAGCATCACCATCTGAGTTGATTTAGCCATGTCCGTCTGTCTGTCCGTCTGTCTGTCTGTCTGTGATCACGATTACGGCCGTAATTTTAAAGCTATCAGCACGAAATTCAATGTTTAAGCTTTTATCTAAGAAATGAAGGTCAAGTTCGTAAATTCAACCAAATCGGATGAAAACCACGCCTACCTCCCATACAAAGTGACTGTATCAAAAAGGTAAAATTTCTCTAAAATCCACAAAAATTAATGTATGAACTTGAAATTTTGCATATGAACTTTGATATATAACGTGTACGATGTGTATGGAATTCAACCAAATTGAGTGAAAACCACGCCAACCTCCCATACAAAGCGACTTTATAAAAAAAAACAAAAGCGAATATTTTCTGTTAAAAATATAACGAAAACGTTTTACAGATCGTTCGGCAAGTTACAATCAAAACATTCTATTGATTGCTTAAGACTTTGAATATACTTTGGTTCGGCCGTGGGGGTATTTTAACTTCGGCCCAGTCGAAGATCATTTCTTACTAGTTCATATTTAAATAAAACAGTGACATATATTATTTTATATTTTGATTGAATTTATCTTTATTTATGATTTTAATGCAAAAAAAAAAGAAAAAAAAAACATTTCAATTACATACTACATATAGAGTAAAACATCCATAACTGAATATCTGATTCCCGAAAATAGTAACAATCTGGTGCCAACAATAAAAAAATATATGCACGATTTATCCATTGACCCCAAAATCTCAGGTTAATTCCATAAGTCAAAAAGGCTTAAGTCAAAAATGTCATGAATTTTAAATTTTTTCTTATATTCTGATAGATATTATCTTAATATTTAAGTCTTATTTAAACTTTGAAAACAAAATTAATGACAAATCCGGATGAATGAAAAATTTTAGGAAAGTCTTAAATAAATAATAATTAACTGGCCATTTCAGCCCTTGAAAGGAATTTGACCTAGATTCTTATGATCAATTGTGTTGTGTGTGTTATTAAGTTTGTACACAATTGACCGAGAACCGGACCTACATGCTTAACGCCGACTCCGAACGGCGATGAACGGAAAGTTCTCGTTCTCAAGAAGCTTTACATGGCATTTTGATTACTCTCTGAGGTTTGCCATTGTCTGCAGAGAGGTGGCGGGCGTACAGAAAAATTATTTTAATGCAAATTTTCTGTCGCCGCTAGGATTCGAACCCGGGTCTCCAGGTTCGTTGACATAGAGGCCACGCACTTTAACTATCTACCCCACGGACGCCACCAGGAAAGTCTTATTATCATTTAAAATCAAGATGATGCTTATGTCAAAATATATTACAGGTTTAATATCATCCATAATAATTTTTGTTTGAATCCTCTATTGATTATCCTGTAAAGCCGGCCCACTTAGTACATCAAAATAAATTTATTATTCTTTTCCAATAATTTGTTCACCTTCTGCTCTGCTTTTGGTGTGATATGGATAAAGTGACAATTTTTGTTTCACCTCAAAAAGGATTATTAAAAGAGGATATAGTGTTTTTTTTTTTTTCAACATTCTAGTTCTTAAAAAAACAAAAAGAACTGATAGAAACAAGCTACTAGATTTGTGTTTTAAGTCTTGCGCCTTACAATAAAAAAGAACAGTGGTTAATCAGTAAAAGTTTTGTTTGAGATGATGTGTGGGAACTCGCATTTTAGTGATGGATGATCTGCCTTCGATGGTTGGTTTTCAATCCTCCAATGGCTACTTCCGGCAAACGAATGATTGTGTACCATTTAGCAATAACAGCTCTTCATTGCTGCTCAAGTAGAACAGTTGCGACATTACTGCTTTTTCTAAAAAAAAAAAACTGGCAACCATTTGCTTGGATATACAACGTCTGTGGACAACTTTTGTCGGGTTTTGTTGACTTTGAAAGAGCCGCAAATTCATAAGCGTAGATGCATGATTCGTTACTTGATGTCGTAGACGTTTTTGGAACCCACCCCCACTCGTTATATTTTTCTAGCATTTCTTTGCACAAATTGAAAAGAGCGTTTTTTTTCGAGCAATCGTCAAATTATGGGGTAACCAACGGGAAAAAATCCTCCTAACGGCTAAATGCTCATGAAAAATCGATTGTACGCTAGTCCCACTAATGCCCAAAGGTGAATACATTTCCAGTATGACACATACCGGTCTGCTTCAAACAGTTCACGCCTAGCAAGGATGTTTTCTGCCAGAACAGCGTCTTAAGGCCCATATTAAAGCAGAATTTGTATCAAATTAAAACCACTTTGTTCTACGGGTGGTTCCAATTTCTGAAATGTTCTAATTTCTGGACTTTTTTTTGACAGAAATTTAAAAGAAAAAATGAAACTGTCTTTTAAGTCATAAAAGAATTTTAATTTATTAATATTTAATGTTTTTTTTAACTCATAAAACTCATATAATTCCTAATTTTATATTTATATCAATGAGCAAAGATCACTATGAATTTAATAAATAAAGAAACGTCCAGTAATTAGAATCAGGTTCTAATTTCAGAGCGTTCAATAATGAAATGGCAGGTTCTAATTTCTGGAATGTTCGAGTTTGTGAGAGTTCTAATTTGGGAAATTGTACTGTAATTGCTTATATCCATTAGAAGATAAGCATATGTAGGTATGGTTGCCAGGTAGCCGGGACTCGCCGGAATTGTGCCGGTATTTCAATCGGTGTCCAGAGTCCCGGTATTTGCCTTTAACTCCCGGAATTTGCACAAAAGATAAAAGCATTCAAAAACGCTTACGATATTGAATGAAATTCATGTAATTTCCGTAAATAAAAAAATATTTAAATTTATTTGTAGTTGTTACTGGGAACCAACGATTGGTGAAAGTTTCCCCAAGTGAACAGTACATTGTTTGTATGTTAAATGAAACAACAGTACAGCAGCACCTTAATTTTAATCGAAAGTGGCAGCACTTGTTTTTGACAGTTCTCTTTTACTCACTTTCATCCCGTTGGTGATTTTCAATCTTATAAATTTTGTTGCTTTGTACCTAAAGCCACGAATTGTTTCTCTACAACTCTGATATTTTTCCAAAATACATGATATTTTGTTAGAAACATAAAATATCAAACAATCTCTCTTCTCTGGCTGAATACAACGGAAATAGGCAAAAAAATAAATGAGGTTGTAAGATCTAGGAGAAACCCACTCCATCAACCTGGTGATAGCAATGTGATATTTTATAATATTTTTATCTCATTAAACAGTTTTTAATTCTAATTGTATATATATGACACACAATATACATACATATATGACATACAATTATCCATTTAATAAATAATAAATGTTGTTTTTTTTTTACTAAAAATAATGTCCCGGCGAGTTCTGTAAAATCCCGGAATTTTCTAAAACTGTCCCGATATTGCCCTTTCCAAATTTGGCAACCCTATAAATTGAGAAATTTTTATGTTTTTTAACTCTTTCAGTTAGAAGCCAATCTTGTGAGAACCACAAAAATTTGATTGTTCTAAGATGTTAACTTGTCATATGGTTCTATTGCTATGTTGCCAGAAAAGCACGATAAATAGTACTCATGGTATTTTTCAACGATTGTGGGATGTGGTAATTCCCATGGTATTTTGTCGTAAAAATCTCTCGCGTGGCAAAAAAATACCACATGTGAGATATTTACCAAGCGTGGGAAAAGAAATACCTCAAATTACCACAAAATACCTGAAAATACCACAAATTACCACAAAATACCACAATACCTCAAATACCTCAAAGTACCTCAAAAGAAAATTTGGTATTTTGAGATATTTTAGCGAGTGTGGTAATTTGGGGGAATTAAGTGTGAGAAAAAGAGAATTTTGATGGTAATTTCATCTGGCGACACTGTTATATTGTTCAATTGTACACCAATGAACAATAAAAAATGCTGCTATATAGTATGAGTCATCCAATGGCATCAATTAAATAGTTTAAAAATAATACTCAGAGACCGGGACAATTAAATTTTGCAGTAAAAAAATTTCACTCAAGGTGAGTCTTATAATAATGTCTTATAAACTCAACTTTAATTGGCAAAAAATTCCCTACAGAGTACTTTTATAGGACACACATAGCGTATTTTGCCTGCGTAAACTTAAAAGAAAACAAATTTGGATGAAAACATAAGGGGATAAATACTTAAAATGTAAAAAAAAAACAATTTGACAATGCGCGCGCAGGTGTCAACAAGATTAGAAGGCAAAACGAATCCCCTAAAATTCTTATCATTCAACTAAAGGGCAACCGACACGCGCCTCCAGCGCTTTGTAGCGGCAACCCACATTGCTGCGCACATATACCAACCACCCACCCACCTACACACGCACACACACTCTCACGAACAATAACTTGTTTTTTTTAAACGCTCTTATTGAAAAATAAAATTTGTAAATAGGGAAGGTGCGGTTGATGTTTTGCCTGCAAGAAGAGAGCGCGCAGCTGCATTAATAGAGAGAATCCGACAGACGCTAATAGTTTAAGAGAAAGTGAAAAACTAAAGAAGAGTATCTTATACAGGAGCAATAAAATAAGAATCAACATTTTTAGCCGCTTGAGTTGGTGCTGTTGTTGTTTGTAGAACTTAAATTCGAAAGTGTTGTTATTGCTGTTGTTGTTCTTGTTGTCAAATCAGTCACACGCGACATTAATGTTTGTCGCTGAAATCGAGGTCGATCATCTTATGACGAAAAATGATATGGAATAAAACAATTACAAACTCAAATTAATACAAATAAACAAGTGATTTAGAGACGAAAGAGAGAACTTAGTACAAGTATTAAATGATGATTAAGACAATCATCGCAAAAAGCAAAGAAGGGTGATGCAGAGAGACCGTTTGTTAAAAACAAACTCTACGATATTACGAGTGCAACCAAGTATTTTATATTTTTTTTCAGTAACAAGATGAGATACTCTCCATTCTCAAAACACATACTAGTATGTATTATTAAAAAAAAACATACTATTTGCATATGTATGCACAAATGTTTAAAAACAACAAAAACAGAAACACACACAACTACACAAACACACATACTTATAAATGTGACAGCTGTTCAACCGACTGCAGAGACGAGAAGTAAATTATAATGACGTCTGCAAGCGTAGCTGAACAACAACAACAAAGTCGTGTATTAAAACGTTTTTCCCCATGCATGTACGAAAGAGCAAAACAAAAGGAAACTTCAGCAACGTTGCCATATTTCAGAGTGTACAATAAAAATTTGGCAACAGTGGATTATTTCTTTTATTATTTTGCTATAAATCCATAGCAGGGCAAAACTTTTTGTACAAAATAGGCGCCCTTTAGGATATTTATATACATATATAAAAAAAAAAAATTTGGAGAAAGAAATTGAAAAGAATAGTATTTATTGACTTCTTTAATCTCCACATGTATTTTGTATAAATTTGATACAATTCGTAAAATCAAATAGTACAAAATGCAATCTCGCGTTTAAAAGATAATATTTGTACTTAATTTTCCGCAAGCCCCATATTTTTATTAATCCATCCAACCATAGGATTTGAGAGTTTTTACTTCTATTTAAAATTTGAAGACAATAGCATCTACAAACGTCAAAATAACGGTCGAGTTTTTTTTTTTTTGTTTTGCGATAAGTTTTTGTTACATTTACTTATGAATGTACAAATCAATTAGTTTCACCATTACCGAGGTATCTCATTCCATTTGTGGAAATAGTATGGTTCAGTCCTTATTGACCAACCATATTTTCGTATCTCTAATTTACGAAATGTGTTATGATTAATAAATGCATCCTTTCAAAATATTGATCCGTTAACATGCTTGCGTAATTTATAATAATTTATAATGTATAGGTAAGTACTATGTCTTATTCGCAAAAGTTTTTTTTTGTTTTTGGATCCGACACTAAAAAATCTCTGATTATAAAACATTGTTTCAAACCGACACATTAACATTTCTTAAGTTATAAAAATTAAATATGTTCGAAGGTTTAAAAACGCAAGGCCAAGTGAGAGTAATTTTTTATTGTTGCGACTTGAAACATCATCATCGCACACAACAACATCAACAAAAAGTTCATCATCGGGGGAACAAATGCTAAACGGTCATTCAACCTATTTTCGCTGTTCATTCCATCGCATGCATTACATGGCATTTGCTCGTATTTAATTAAATATAACGGTTGTGTGATAAATCAAAATAAGTGGCGAGAACGATAAGACAAAAAACCCCAAAAGCTTATTTTAACATAAAATTCGGGCATGTGATTGAAAACGCCACCAAAAAGAGGGCTTTTTTTGGGCTCATAAGCGTAGATCCATAATTCGTCACATATGGAGATGTCGTAGACGTGTTTCGAACCACCCCGCTCGCTCTATTTTTTCAGCATTTGCTTGCACCAATCAACAATAGCCGTTTTTTTGAGCAACCGTCAAATTATGGGATATCCAACGGAAACCAATATTCCTTGCGCCTAAATACCCATGTAAAATCGAATGTATTCTAGTCCCACTAATGTCCAAGGATGACTCTATTTCACGATATGATACATCCTGGTCTGCTACCAACAGTTGACGCACAGCATTGATGTTTTCTGCCACAACATTCGTACTTAGACGATATTAACGAAATTTCTTTAGGAAATGCAATTTTTAGGAAATGTTTAATAAGGAAAACATACGTTTATTTTCGGTGTTAATTGATTCGTCCAGTGAATCAGAAAACAGTGACAGTGATGAAGAAATGTTTAAAATTATTGCTGAACAACCTGGAAGTGAAGAAGAAAACCTTCTGAGGGAGCTTATTAAAGTTGACCACAAACGGAAACGAAATTGTGTTCAAAATTATTTGCTAAAGACTGTTCCTTCGTATAGTGAAGATGAATGTAGGATGTCACTTCCGAATATCTAAAAAACTTTTTGAAAATGTATTAAAGTTTTTTTTTGTAATTGTTTTGACGTTTAAACCTTTTACTACTTTTTAGTCGACAAAATTTCTCGAGTAAAAACTTGCAACTTGTCAACTAAAAACTTGTCATGGAGGGGAAATGATTCGCTCATTATCGCTCTATATTCGCGTACGGGAAAAATAGTAAAACTTTAAAAAACTTTTGCGTTTTTGACTCTAAAGAAGGTGGTCTTGGCCGAATACCTGGTTATTTGAAAAGTAATTTGATTTATGTTATTTTATTTTTTTTTTTGGTCTTGAACTTAAGGGGGGGGTAAGGTTTGACTTTTTTTTTAAATTTTTTTTTTTTTTCTAAAAGTACAACATCTGAAGAATATTGTATTAAATTTTTAGGTCATTCGGAGCAAAACTAACGAAGTTACAGGAGGTTGAATGACCGTACCTCTAAGTTAGTTAGTCAGTGTACAAAATTTTAAATCTATTTCCCCAAACATGTACATAATTTTTAAAGTCGGTGACCAGCCTACAGAAAAAACTACTGAACCGATCGTTTTGAAATTTTGTACACATATTCTACATATAAGCAGCTCTCTAGTTAAGTCGAGGTTTTTTAATTTTTAAATTACTAACAATTTTACAATAAGAAAAAGGTCGATTTCAGATGATCCAGTGATGCTGTAGGCTGGTCACCGCAAAGACTTTTTTCGAGGCACCTGCTGATATCTTCAATAAATCCGTTTATTTATTTTATAAAATGTTGTACTTTTATATAATAATATGTAAAATAAACCTACTGTTATAATTTTTTCTAAAAACAATCATGAAAAAGGTATTTCTTAGACGAAATAAACCTTATACCCTCCCCCCCCCCCTTTTGGGAGAAAATTATCGATTTGGTGGTAACTACAAATTTTAAGAATACTGGTTTCAAACTGAAAAATTTTAAATGTAATGATCGGCTCAAGACCTGAAGTTAAATCTAGTAAGTTGTCGGTTATGGAATTTATGGTGAAGTGATGGGGGCATTTCGGTTTTTTAATCTGTTAATGAAAAATTATTAGAAAGTTACTCTATCTAAAATTGTTTTAAGTGTTTAACTCCATTTCCAAAACGTTTCTTGCCATTTTTAACTTCATTATGGAAAAAAATACCACAAGTTGGGGGAGGGGGAGGGGAAATTAAATTTACCATAATTACAACAATTTTAATGTTTAACATATACTACTTCGTGTCAAAGTTGACACGCATTAAAAATATGCTGATTACGCTATCAGCACTCAAAACCACTAACAAAACAACTTTTTTATATATATATATATCACGAAATCGACTTCTAAATAAACAATCAACTAAAACTAAAACAATGACATGGCTTGCTGCTTACAAGTTGTGGTAGTAGCCATGAAATATTGTGCCAATGAATGAAAAATGGAAGCCGCTGTGGTTGCTCGATGATGATAAGTGTTCAGGTTTATGTGCGAAAAGAGAACACGCCTAAAATTAAGACTGGCTCAGAATGGTTTATCAACAAAAGAGAGAAACAAAGAAGAAAGAAACTTAAAGAAACATAAAACTAACACAATCTTATTTTCAAGAATGGTACCAAAACCGGAAGTTGTAACAATGAGAGTAAATAGAAGAGTCCGAAAGAGCCGACCAAGTTAATGGTATGAAAAAACCAGTGTTTGTGTCGTGTGGTGGTCAAGTGGGACGACGAAAACTGTGAACCAAAAAATGCCGAAACGGTATTTTTTTTTTCTCTCTACATATAAATAGATTTGTCTTATGAAGCAGACACCCAATAGGAACACCGCAATTGAAAAAAGACAACGTTTTTGGAGGCTGAACTAATTGATTTTAAGAATGTTGGGGATACATTATTTCTTAGCGCTTTTATTGTTTTCTACGTGGAAAATTTAATTTCCTTAATTAACCAATTTTTGGAATACGATGGAAAACTGTCGACTTTCGGTTGTGACAAAACCAGGTCACAGAAAGGTCCGGTCTTGCACGCACTCGAGCCCGTACATAGCTTATTTTGCTACACGCTCGGGTACCGTCCACGAGTATGTACCATTAATTGTGTACCTCATAAAGGCACGTGAACGAACGATTCCGTTCCAAAACTCTATGGAAATGCCGACTTGTCTTATTTTATTTATTTATTTATTTATTTATTTATTTATTTCATCTAACAGAGATCAACTCTTACAGACTACTTATATTAGATTATTCATATATATACATTTTTCAATTGTTTCAATTGTTTCAATAGTTTCAATAGTTACAATAGTTTCATTTCAAGTCGTAAACATTGGTGATAAATACATTTTCAATAATTTCATTTTCAAGTGGTAAATATTAATTGTTTCAGTGGTAAATTTGTTTCAGTGGTAAATTTGTTTCAATGGTAAATTTGTTTCAGTTGATTTAGGAAAGAGGAAAAGAAAATTTTTAGAAAGGTTTTTAAAGCGAAGGACCATGGCCTGGCCGGGAATCGAACCCGGGACCTCTGGGATAGCAGTCGAGCACGCTACCTACTCGACTACCGAGGCGCCAAAATAATATTAGATTAAATAAAACAAGAGTACAATTCAATACTCAAGACTTCAAATCGAATGATGCAATCTATGATTAGCACACATGAAACTCATGATTAGCACACATGTGGAAATGGGTAAGATCGATTCTAGGATTGAAAAGGCCTATATATTCGAATATCAACGAATAGAAAAAATCATAACATCTTTTGAGTACTTTAACCCAATGGGTAGCTGTGTTCGACGCTTTAAAACCATATTTTAGTGGCAAAGTAGTGTTCGTGTGTGAGCAGAGTTTTCGCTTTTCTTGCTTGCTTGATGTTAATGCTTGGTTTAATACATACAAATAAACATTGAAGAGTAACATAATAACAACGGCTTATAGATGATGACTATACAACAATCGGGTCAATGACAATGGAAAAAAAAACTGTAACTTGAGATTTTCTTTGCTTGTAGCGAGTTTTAAGTTGGTTTAAATGAGTTAAGTTGAACTTAAACTTAAAATACGCTCAAGAAGAAGAAATATTTCTTGGTTCTACTTGCAAAATTTTGTCGAGTTTGTTACAAAAATAACATGGATAATAAGTATGGACAACAAACAATAACAAGAGCAAAAGACATTTCGAGACAGGCAAGCAGTCATACTAATACTTACGCCGGTAACTTGCCGCCTTCGAGTGTACAAAAAAAAAATAAAAAATTAACAAAGTTGTAGATACACGCCGTCACAAAGTATATTCGTTCATATCTTATGGATGCAAAATATATGAAATTACGAACGCAAAAAAATAAGAGAGAGAGAAATAGAAAGAGCAACAGCAAGTACGAGAGATAGATAGATAGATAGATAGAGAGAGCGAGAAAGAGAGAGAGAGAGCGGAAAGAATAAAACTTGATTTGCTTTGGTACGAAGGCGGCAGCGGAGGCAATGTAATTTATTTTTTACAATGACCTTGAAAAATCTTTACATATTTATTGCGGTGCCAGATATGTAAGTATGATTATTTTATACTATATGTATGCATACAAATGACAATAAGAGCAAATAAATAAATAAATAAATAAACAATTTGTGCCAATAATAAATAAACTATTTGTGAGTCAATATCAAAAATCTATTCTTGTGGAATGAAAACATATATTGGTTGAAAGAATACAAGTTGTCGATAGGGATTATAAGGAATGCACCAACACCACGTTTTTACAAGAGAAATCGCTTCATACGTGTATGAGCCGTAACGTTCAGTTAAAATTTCTTATTTTTTTTCAAACTAACTTAGATGCATACAATTAAAATTCGTATTTCCAAATGAATTATTTTACCTTATAATTAAGAACTGAACTCAAAAAAAAAATTATGAGTTGCGAACAACTAGATACAAAAGAATTTAATAAAATTTTACAAACATGAGGAGCTGTGAACGAACAATGCTTCGAACGCGTTGATTGTTGGTTTGTTGGTTTCGAATACTGCGCCGACTCAAGCTCAAGTAGAATGCCGCCGACACACGTGCTTATTTATTCGATAACTAGGACGAGGAGTACCAAAGCACGTATTTATTAAGATAAATACATATGTACAAAAGTACGTTGTAATGCAGAAATGCAGGAGAAGGAATGGAATGAGATAACCAGCAGAAGTCAATAACATGATAAATACACATTTATACATACAGCTGTGTTCAATTAAATAGAAGTTCATGAGTCAGATTAAAAATTAGCTTTATTTGTACAATTTTCCAATGCAAAATGAATGATTTTTTATTGAACAGAGGCAAAAATTAAACAAAAGTTAATGTTCTTTAAATAAAAATGGACAAGCCAATCTTTAAATGAATGAAACAAATACAGGGAGCGCCATCTTTAATGTCGGTATGTGAATATTGAATAACTTAAAAAAACAGCAAATTTTCATATATGAGGTATTTTTATATAATTTGGTCCAGTTAACAGTTTATTTTGACTAGCTTTTGAATAAAACAACAATCAAGTGGCCGCCTCTGTAGGTAAAATGTACCCTCTTTTTGCGTTTTCCATCAGTTTTTCGGGCATGTCGGGTGGTATAGCTATAATTCGGCATGATCGTTTGCTTGAGTCAATGGTCTGACGCTTGCTATCGTACACTTTGCTTTTCAAATAACCCCCAAAAAAGAAGTCTGGAGGGGTCAAATATGGAGATCTGGGTCGCCAGTCAATGTAGCCACTTTTTGACATCATACATCAAGGGAATTTTCGTTGCAGAAACTGCTCGGTTCGATTTGCAGTATGACATGGTGCACCATCTTGATGAAACCAGTAGATGTCCACATCTTTTTCATACATTTGTGAGCAGACATAATGAGCCAACATCCACCGATATCGATTCCCATCGACTGTTTCGCCTTCTCTCAAGAAAAATTGCCCAATGTTGGTTTTGGTCATGCAATGGTATTTCATGGATCTCGTGTGAATTCTCCGTTCTCCAAAAGCGACAATTTTGCTTGTTAACGACCCTAGAGAATGTGAAATGGGCCTCTTCGGTCATCAAAATTTGCTTGATTATTGATTTGCAAAAATAAGGTTCAGAGTCAACCAACCATCGGTCGATTGTTTCGCCGTATTCTTAGCGACGTGGACGGTCTGTCGGCAATATTCTTTGAGTCAATTGCACTTTATACGGAAATAAATGCAAATCATCCTTCAAAATGCGCCGCAAAGTGGTTCCAATGACGCCAAAATTCTGACCTCGGTGACGATACGACACATGTGGGTTATCGGCAACACTCTTCAAACCGCTTCAAACAATTCATTGGAATGTCTTGGAACGTCGATGAATGGCATGTGAACGATCTCCTATTGTCCCGTGCTCAGCAAAATTCAACACCAAACGACGAAGAGTGTTGTCAGACGGTGCTTGTTGGCCACGATATTTTCGACAATATGCACGTTGAGTTAATACATACAACTGAACGACTGTTTTCAATTTACAGCGTCACTATTTCTATGTGTTTTTTCGGTGTACAGCGATTCATGGTTCAAATTGTACTGGATTGACGTTTCAAAAACTGTTTACTCAAATCAATCAGCTAATAAATGTCAAAATTATTCATTGTTAACATACCGATATAAAATATGGCGCATCCTGTACAAATTATAAGATGTTTTTTAAAGGTTCAACGCTATGATAATCAATGCTATTATCATTTTGTCATATATATATTTTATGTGAGTTTAAACGATTTTTCAACTTAAATCTACTTTTAATTAAAATACATTAGTCCCGCCAATGCGATGATATAACCATAAGTATACCAATATTCTGCGCGATCAATTTCAAACACAAACATAAAAAATTTTATTGAAACTTGTGTTATTAACGATTTATATTGAAGTTGAAAGTTGTCGAAGAAAACTTGGTAGGAGTCCTCTCCTTACAGTATTAGTACATTGAATTGCCTGAGGTTAGAGGCTCAGTCAGATTCAAATACAAATGTTCCTACATCCTTCCGTCACGCTTAGAACATCCTACACATGTTTCACTTGATTAGGATGCCTTATTCCCCCACCAATAAATCACTTATTTTCGACAGTCATGTCTGGAAGGCTTGTAGCACCTGAATTTCTTAGTTTTAAGCCAAAAACAAAACATAAAGTGAGAATAAATAAGGATATTCTATACTTATACTATTTCTCAAAACATCCTATGGCAATCTTAGTACGGATTACGAGGAATTACCATTCATCTAAAAATTTTGCGTCAAGACTGAAAAATGGGTTTGTTCTGCAAAAATATAAACCATGATTTTTGAAAATAGCAATAAAAAAAAATTAGTTAACATTAAAATCTTACACTTATAAAATCGAGTACAACATACACTGCTATTTCATCGAACACAGCTGTAAATGCATTAGCATGTTTGTATCTACTCGCACACAGCGGCGCTTCAAAATGGAAAAGCAAACGTCATTGCGACAAACTTAAAAAAGCAACATTTCCTACTCAAACCCTTGAACGCATTATTCAAATATGATATTTTACGGTAATGTTGGGTGGTTATTACACACATAGCTTTGGGGTTGAAAACATTTTTTTTTTTGCAAATTTATTAAAATACAGTGCAAGTAAGAACTTACCAGCTACACGCAGCAGATCTGCGTCGACCAAATCGTTTAGATCTGGCTCCTCGCCATACCAAAAAATCCATAATTCCTTGGCTGCGGCCAACGAAAGCGGTGGATGTATTTTTGATGAACTTATTTCGAAGGAGAGCGCATTCGGATCGAGCGTATCCTGTCTGGTTGATTGGACGCGTCGCCAAACGCACAGTATATCCGCCTGCATACATCGCGAATAAGATCGTAGAATTGGATCCTCAAGAGGATCGCTGGAAGCATTTGGCCGCTCACCATTAACAAATTTACGCCATTTGATGCCACACAAATCAGTCTGCAAAAGAGAACAAACAAAAAATCATTTTTAGTACTTACTATTTAAGAAAAGAAGGACTGCATCATACAAAAGCAATAAATAAGGGGGGAGGAAGCAATTGAATTAAATTTTTTTTTAATATATATGTATGTATGTGTTTTAAGTTAATCTTTATGGATAATTAAGTTTATGACCCTGAAACAGTCGGTTATTGACCTACAGCTTGCAATTTCGAATTGAATGTTTGTTGGTAGAACTGTGACAGAAGAACCTGTTCCGAGGAACAGCCAGAAAGAAGTAAACGAACAACAGAACAACAGTGTTGACATAAATTTCATTTAATCGCGATGAAGTAGAAATGTGAAATAGAATTAAGTAGCTTTACATTCGTAACATTGAGGCACATGGGTCGGTATAGAAAACACGATTAAGAAAAACAATTTTAACTAAAATAGCCTTTCCGAACGGATTGATTTTTCTTCTAAGAAATAATTATTTTTGGCTCTTTTAAAAGACCTACCCACGAAACTAGGTTTGCGAATATGTTCGGTTTGATATTTATTCTTGATGTTTTTTTTTTTTCCTCGAATTTAGAGTTTCCTTGCATTATTTGAAGAGGGTAGGATTTCTCAAAAAAAAAATTCTTAACATTTTTTAATTCAAAGATTTTAAGCACACTTGTGATTCGAGAAAGATGTATTTTTAAATGGAAAAGAGACTTCCATTAAATGGAATGGAAAAGAGTCACTGATACTTTTTCTCATTATTTAAGCAAGAAGAAATACTACGTAAACAAGCATTTTTAACAAATGAATCGCAAAAGCTAATTTTTATTCGTATGAAATATGGAAATGAAAAGGTTCATAATTAAACTCAAAGATGAAGTACTGGTTCACTGGCAAACATTTTTTGGCATTTAGTGGAGAGATATGATAGTATGATCCAATATAGTAGGGAAAAGGAGAAATTGTCAGGTCGGAATCGTGTTCCGCATTTCAAAACAAGTGCGATAAAAATCAATTCTTGATCGTATTTCCAATTGGCTTTTTTCTCCCTTTCATCCTTTCGAAAAGTTTATAGGGAAGTGTTATTAAAATGTTTTATTTAAAAACTAAGTTCTCATGGCTTTCATTTCATTTGACAAGAATAACACTCAAGATTCAATTCTTATTATCTACAACAACTTATTCAAAATAAGCAGTAGTCATCAAGATCTAAAACTTATTTAACAATATTTCGAAGTGGATCATGGTTTTCGGATTAGATAGACTTGCTTCAATATGTTGCAACTAGCGGAAGCCATATTTAAGCAAACATCATCTACGAATAGCTGCGTAACAAGTTGAATCTTTTAAGAATTGTTAAATGGTAAGAAAGGTACAGAAAACCTAGCAATATGATAAGAGAATCACACCAATCAAGAGAGAGATAATATATTTCAACTTGCCGTTGTGCCGTTTTAAATTCGCCTCTTTTTCGCTCTTTTCAGCTGAAAACAGCAACACTGGCTAAAACATATCTCGAGAAGATTTTTGAATGAAAATAATACATACAAAGCTGGCTGGCTGGCTGGTTGACTGGTTGACGGCTAAAAGAATGCTCAATCCAACTGTGTAATACTCGGCTTTGAATCTGGTTTTTCTTTTTCTCGTATTCGTACAATTGTTTTAGATACAAACCTGCGTTAGTGTGCGAGCTGATTTGGTATGTTTGCACGTCGGTCAGCCAGCAAGCATCGGCGGAGGAGACGGCATGGCGGTACTTGACGTTATTTAAGTCCTATTGTTTTACACACAAGCAACAATAGCACACACAACAGCAGCAACAGCAGCCGCAATTCAAAACATTTCAATTAGATTTTCCCTTAGTACACATTAGCTTGGGTCGAAATATACCTTTTGCATTAGGTGAAACCGGTTCTGAATTATTTATCGTTATATTTGCAAAGAGAAATAAATAAAAACAGAAAAATGCAAACACTGCAAAACGGACAGATGTCTGCATTGTTGTTGTGACTAAGAAATGCAAGTAAATGAAAGAGCCTCCTCCAACATACATACTAGCAGTTTGTCAGTTGTATTAAAAACAAGTTGATAGGAGTATTATAAACTCTTTTTTTTATAAACATTAAAGACATTCAATCTCTCAAGGTAAAGGATGAGTACAAATATATTTGGCTCTAAAAACACAAACCCCATATTAGAACTAGGTTTAAGGATAAGACGGTGAAATATAATTTTTTTTGTTTAATAGTTTATCTTTAGATGTTAACTGTCAAGCCATACGAATGTCAAACGCCCCGGTAAGAGTGGAATATGCACCAATTTGACAACACAGCCAGCGTAATACTGTGGAGACCATGAGGAGAGAGTGAGAATTATTACTCGCATTTATGTATTTTTTTAAAGTTTTTCTTTCGCACGTTTTCATTTAAGTGAATTATGCTAATATACACGTAAATTTGACGGGATTGACACAGAAGAAAAATTGGGAACTTTTATGTAGAAGTTCTTACTTTGCAGCCACACAAGATCTTGTTGTCGTGAGAGCTGAAAATAAGTTTTGTGACATAGAATTGACAACTGTTAAGATAACCTGTAAAAATATATTAAATCTACACACACATATCTTTAAAGCTTAAAAAATTAAAAATAAAAAAAAATATGAATGTAACCAGCTTGAGGTTGTTCTTATTAAAATGTGTTTTGATGGGTTTTTTACCGTAAATAGACTTTTCGGCACAGGTTGACAGAAATGTCATCTCATAATTTAAGATAGTAAAGTAAACAATTGAAAAAGCACGAGTATGAGCTTAAAAGTGCACATATACGCAGAAAAAATGTGCCAATTTTTCAACCGATTTCCATTTAAATTGACAAACGAACATTATTTGATATGCTCCTTTAAAATTACTATTAGATCGTCCATACTTATTACTATTACAATTACTATTAGAAAACATCCATACTTGAAAAAACAAGCTCTAGCCAGCTTACAAAAATACCAGATACAAGATACTTACTTTGTCAGTTCCGAAATTTGAAAGGCTTGAAACGATCGGCAAAAACTTGTAAGCTCGCAAGTATATGTATATTCAATGTATTCAAGTTTTCAAATAATTCAATGAGGTTGTGTAGGAAAATCTTAAGCGTATTAGGACTATTTAGCGTTCAGTAGATTCCGTGGTAGGCAGTAGTTAAAAGCGGGTTGCTGAATACGAATCCATTGCCAGAATTTTAAAATTATAAATTTTTTGACCATAGGGTTATCACCAAATACTATGTTTTAAGCATTATTTAGGAGTTTTAGGGAGTCGTTGGTTTTGAATCTGATATCTGAATTTTCAAAAACAAGATAGCGGATAGGGTTGCCACCTTTTTTTTATTTTTACGAATTCGATGCTGGGGCGCACAATAGGTAAAAATAGGTCACTGATTGCGATTCCGTTGTCAGAACTTTAAAATGATAAAATTTTAAACCACGGAGTTGCCACCTAATATGTCTTTTTACGAGTTTTAAACATTATCTAAGTTTTACGAAGTCTCTTATTTCGAATCTGATGTCAGAATTTTAAAATTCAAGATAGCGGATAGGGTTGTCACCTACATTTTTTTTATTTTTACAAATTCGGAGTTGGGGCGAGCACTAGGTAAAAAGGGATTGCTGAATACGATTGTCCGAATTTCAAAATTAAATTAGAGATGGCTACAGGGAAACCGGTTTGAAGTCAAACGCGAAACAATTGCGTATTTTGAGAAGATAGGTAAGGAGCGCTATTTTTTTTTTATTTAGGTATGGAGCGCTATTCAAAAAGCATCAAAATACTGGAAGACCGTTGGAATAAGTGTATCGCCCTAAGAGGGAACTATATATGTAGAAGAATAAGACATTTTTGACAAAAAGAAAAAAACGTATTCTCATTGAAAGTATCGTCAGTTATTAATTGACCTTGTAATAAATCTTTGTTTATAATCAGTGACTTTTTTGCGTAGTGGCAAAAACTTAGAATATCTCAAAATAATTTTTTTTTTGTTTTTTTTTTCTTTGTCAATGAGTAATTTTTTTCTTCAAAACAAATCATCGAGCACTAGACCTACTAGTTTTATGCAGACTCAGACGTGTTGTTTAGGTCACACAGGGACTATTCCACAAAAAAAGTAATGGCATCATTTTTTAAACACCCTGATCAAACGCAACACTAACACATCACTTGGATTTAAAATTTGCATTTTATTAATCACTACGTTATTGCGTTAGCCATGTTACGTTATCACGATGAAATGTCAGCTAACAAGTTTTCGTGTGTCAGATGTAAAATAAAATTATTATTATTGTAAATTTTTGAAAAATTTTAAATTCACCAAATTCAGGCATGTTGTCAACCATATCAGCTGTTCTCGTCATTAACTTGAAATTTTAGTGCCAAACACTGGCATACCATTTGCTACCTCCGGTAATTTTTATGTTTCTTTTAACAACATTTCGTACTGTTAGTTCGTTGTTGCTGTTTTTAATCTATATTTAAACTTTGTATTTAAACATTTAAACATATATATATAATAATGAAAAAAAAAATGTATTACACTTTCAATCCCAACTTATACATTCTAATGGCAGCATTCTAAGAGCAAGTGATAAAATTGACAGTTCAAGTGAACGAAATTCAAGTGTTGCGTTTTAGAAAATGAAAAACGCAAAATTTGTACTGTTTTAACTACGCTACGTTTTAACTACGCTACGTTTTAACTACGCTATTGCGTTGATCAACGCTTAAGATCACGGCGTGAAGCGTTGCGTTTAATAAATTGCGAATTTCAACAAAGTGAAGTGAGTGCAGGAATTTAGGAAATGATACTATATGTCACATGAAGGAAATAAATACAAAAACATTAATTCAGATGATAACATTTTAGGTGTACATATTTTGTTTAATTAACTTGAATACGCTTTTTTATGTAAAAATTTTTGTAAGAAATGGATGGTCTAAAATTACTTAAACAAAAAATGTTGGTGTATTATGTAAATTACAAGAGAACGAAACCAAGCTTCAAAAGCCAATGCTTATTACGCATCCCGTAAACATTTATACTTCTTTAAATTAAGCTGCGCGAAAAAACAAACAAGTTGTCTGCTCCCCTAAACTTATTGACTAAATAAGCAACAAAAGTAATTAACATGTTTGTGCAAACAAGAAAATACGACATATGAAATACAAACTAGAACGAGATCAGTTTATAGAATTGATGACTATTTGCATGAACTTGGACTATGCGACAACACATTTATTCGCAAGCGATTCGTTGTCGAATAAAACAATTCCATTTAATTAAAATTAAATAATATAAAAGAGACAAACAGCTCTCAGAAAAGAGAGAAAGTAAGGTATTGCATATGTATATATATAGGTATATATGTGTGTATGTGTGTTTTACATGTGTGTGTGTATTTATATAAAACGCAACGAGAATCGACGAAATTAAGAACAAAACAAAAACATGGAGAGAAACTCGTCATAAGCGGTAGAGTTCATACATATTGCAAACGTAGTTAAAAATACTTTTTTGCTTAGTAAGAGTACTACTTTTTTATTGATTTCTATTTGTTCATTTCCACATATTTCCACATCTCAAATTGTATAGATGCCAAAGTACACTATAAGTACACAAAAATTATGTTGATTTTTAATAAACACGAGTATTTGAACTTCATTAATTTGTGTAAAAAGTGCATTAAAACATGGGTCATCAGAAGAAAACAACATATTTAATGGAAAAAAACTCATCTGTCATAGCAAAATAGATTTTTGCTTGCTGGCTTGATTAGAGCGTAAAAATGTACAAGTTTGTTAAATATTTTTCTTTCTTGCTAGTTGCGAGGTCAAATTAACTTAAAAGAGAACCGTATAAGCACGATACAGAGAGTGAGAAAGAGAGAGATAAAATTAAAACAAAATCGGGACTACCGTTGGTTTGCGATAACTACAAAGCATTGCTATGTATACTTGGCCGAGAAATAAGGCAAACAACGGACCTCACCAAGCAAACCAAACACAACCCAAGAGCAAGATATCGTTTATTGTTTCAATAATTGTTTAACTATGTGTGTATATAAATTAAAACCTTTATTGTTACAACCATGTTAAAACTTGAGTTTCAAGCTCTAATTAAAGTATGAACCGTTTAAAGTCGTATTTTTCTCATTTAAACTCATTCATTCGCTTTTAACATATCTCTCTCTCTCTCTGTCTATTTCTCTCTCCTACAAAATTATGACTTTACTCTTTCTCTTCAGGTCTTATCTAAATACGGTGTAAATATGTATGCTTCAAGACTACGTACATGTAGAAGATACCAACAAAGATTGATGTTTTTATTTTTCTTTTTAGTTTTCTTTTTAATCAACAACCTTGTTTTCTGCGGATACTCGTTTTTTGCGTTTTCTTTTATTTTTTATTTATTTATTTTTTGTTTTGTTTTGTAAACGTAAGACACCAAAGAAAAACAACATACACAAAAATCATTGCGTAGATTATTTTCACGTTTTCCTCATTTTGTGCTTAATATGGCAACGCAAAGCCATGAAGTAATTTTATGGAAAATTACTAAACATAATAATCGTTGGCTAATTGACGTAAAAGATTTCTTTTTCAAATATCTCTTTTTTGGTGACAGAGTTATCACTGCCGTCGACTGTTATACTATAGCTCTTTTGTAAAATATCGTATATCATATACTTTGAATTTTATTTTCGAACCTTCTGAGCTGCTTTCTACCCAAAGATGTTGCATCTGGCAAATCGTTTACATAAATATTTAAAGAAGGATTTTGATATGTTCTGAAGTTTCCAGATATCTGTAGAGTTTAAGTTTATTTTTAAAATTCATGCCAAAAAATGTCTACCCTGAATCCGAAGACAGAAGATAACATACTTTTATATTCTCGCCTAATAACAGTATTCCGATTGGAGATTATTGTCTGAATTATAATTTTTATTCTCGAGTTACCCATATTTTTTGTAATATCTTACGCTATAGCAAATTTTCTAACCAGTGTGTCGAGACATTGGAACGAGAAATGACATTTAGCTTGTGAAATTGTGTTTTATGAGATTTTTTAAGTAAATTTTATTTGAATAAAACCGATTCTTTTTTACCGCTTTTTTCTTTGACTTTATTTTTTACGGTCAAAACAGTTTAAATTTTGCTTTTATTTTTACATTCAAAAAAATTTTTTTGAAAAAAGTCATAACAGTTACGGTCCCTAGTAAAACATAGTTATAAATCTACAGAAGATTTTGCAAGCTTAAATGTTTTTTTTTTTTTATAATGTGTAATAAACTTTACATTAGGCCTGTTCCTGTACTAGTCATTTTTAGTCCATTTTGCAAGTTTTACAAGTTTTAGTCCGAAAAGCGTTCGCGTACCCGAAAATATGTTAAAAAATTGAAAAGAGATATGTTAAACAATTTGTAAGAATTAGAGAGCAAAATATTTCCCCTCCGTGCCAGAAGTTACACAATTTTTGTTTAAAGTAAATTCTACTGTCAAAAATAAAAATGTCAAACAAAATATTTCAAATCAGCTGTTTTCGACTAAACAGATAAGAAATTGAAAACAATAAATGTGTAAAAACAGCTGAAATCACATAAAACCGGGCTTGAGTTACAAGGAGAATTTGCGTGCATTTTTTTTTAATATTTTTTTTTATTAATATTTTGACGTAGAATACGTCATTCTCGGAGGTAAGTAGGGTGGTTGATAGTGATCAGGTGTCGGTATTTATATCACTTTTTGAGCCTTTGGTGGGCCTAAAGTACTGATCGTACAATGTTGTTGTTTGCACTTGTTGGTCTGCTTGATCCTCAATGCGACAAAAATTCATGTTAGAACTCCTTAACTTATATAAATTTTACACAATTACATGAAATATAAAGCCAACATTTAATGTTTTTGTTTGCTTAAACTTGCTACCTATTTATCGACAGTTTCCGGTTTTATCGACAAAACCATAAAATTTGTATGGGAGAGTGGTCGGAGGGAATAGGTGTCAAAGGCAAAAATGTTCCTTTTGTAAAAATAATGGGGGTCGGTAATATATATTAATCCTCTCCGGCACTCTCTTAAAGGTCATATGCTCAGGTGTATGGCATAAATATACAAAAACCATAAAATTTGTATGGGAGCCCCCCTAAGGAGTGGTCGGAGGGAATACGTGTCAAAGGCAAAAATGCTCCTTTTGCAAAACTAATGGGGGTCAGTGATACATATTAACCCTTTCCGCCACTCTTTTAAAGGTCATATGCTGAGGTGTATGGAATAAATATTTTGCTAAATATTTTTTAAAAAGGATGTCATCAAAAGCGAATTGAATAATTCTACGTCTTATGTTACGACATAGTCGAAACTACTGTATCTTTTTTACTTAGAACTTAGATCGTAAAATACGAAAATCCATTTTTAAAAAGGATGTCATCAAAAGCGAATTGAATAATTCTACGTCTTATGTTACGACATAGTCGAAACTACTGTATCTTTTTTTTTATTAAAATTTTTTTTATTTATATTTTTTTTTTATTAATATTTTTTTTTGTTGATTTTTTTTTGTTAATTTTTTTTTATTTTTTTATACATATTTTAAGCAGACAAAGCCGTTCATCTTCATGTTTTCTGATGCACCACATTAAGCCAACACTGAAAAGGAGCACTTGCTACAGAGAAGCTTTCTTGGTTTAAATTTAAAACGTTTGACATCTAACCCATTTTACAAATATTAGTCCGAAAAGCGTTGCTGTAGTTTTTCATTTTTTTTTTTTCAGTCTGAGAAATTCTTTAGTATATATTGTATTTACTTGCAACGAGATCAATAGACTGTATATGTATGAATTCTCAAAGGTAGAAAAATCCACGTATGTACATATATGAAAATTTCAAAATGCGATATCTCAGCGAAAAAAAAAGATATTTGAGTAAACTCAACGTCAAAGAGGACTAGCCCTTTGAGATGCTATCAATAATTTTTTGAAAATAACTAGGATCGGCCGTGCTATGTAACCTCAAAAATGAGAAAAAACGATATTTTTTTGCACTTTTAAGTTAGGATATCTCGAAACCCTGACGTGATAGAGCAATTTTGAGGCCAGATTCGAATTCAGCGCGTCAAAATCCTTCGGAAAAGTATAGTCTGGTTTCTGGGTACAAATTTTGTCGGCCTGTGTTATTGACAAATATTCAATTTGGGGAATATATCGAGTTCAGAATCGGTTTGATTTTTCCACTGTCAAACGACTCAGCTAATGTAACTCCTGAATTAAAAAAGGAGTAAAAACGGATGACGTGACAGAGTATGTTTATTGTCTTATTCTTATCCCTATTTTTTCCTTTGTTCCCAAACTTGTCATCCTTGTTCTTTTATTTGTCATGACAATTGTCCTACTTCTTATAGCTTTTGACTTCCTTGATCTTATTCTTGTTCGAATCCCTTTTCTAAACCTTGACCCACTTCTCTTCGCAATCTTTGTCCTAAATTTTGTCCTTAGTAAATCCAAATCAGAACACTGTTTCCCCTGATTCCTTGTCTCGTTTCTTTTCCTTGATTATCGCTTTTCCTAATCTTGCTCTAAATATTGTTTTAGATGTCTCCAAATCCTTAAGTTTATCTTTGTCCAAATCTTTGTCGTAGTCCTTTTCAGGATCCTTATCTGAGATCTTGTCCTAATCCTTGTCCAATTCCATGATCTAACCTTTGTCCGTGGTCTTAATCTTTGCCCTTATTCATTATAATCCTTGTCTTAATATTTGTCCTTATTTTAGTTTTAATTTCGTTTTTGTTTTATTTCATTTTTGCTTTGCTATTGTATTCGGTGCAATTAAGACAATTCAAGGAATTCCCGGAATGGCTTCTTTACTGTCCAGGCCCAACCTTACTGTAGTTTCATAAAATTTGCCATAGCGCCAATAACCACCGAGCTCTAATTCCATGCAATGTTTTTTCATTGCTGCTACATTTTCAGTGCATTTAACAGTTGCCTACGTGGCGTCATATACAATATTGCATTTGAGGTGCATAGGCAGCTGCCTACGCGACCTGATGAAGTGATAATTAATTTTTTTATTTTTGTTGTAAGACCAAGTCAAATACTATATTTCTGTTGTATAACACTTTCCGTGGCCCATAAACTCACCGAGAAATAATTCCATGCAACACCGTTGCATGATTGATACATTTTATATCTGGTAGCGGTTCTCTTCGCGGCCGCATGACATCATGAATTTTTGTCTATTTTTGTCATGAGGGCTAAAAAATAGCTTTGACTGGCCCGTTAATATTTTTTCGCGGTGCACCTTTTTCATGGCTCATTATAATTCCATGTAACAAATTTGAAATTTCGTTGCTCGGACAGCTCTCTCCGCGTTCCTTTGACGTCCTTGATTTATTTTATATTTTTGTCATAAAGTCCAAGAATTATTCTTTACTGTCGTGACGATTGAAAAACGAAGTCACGTCAAATATTTGTGTTAGTCAATTCCATTACAATGTCTCATTGTTCTTAAAAATTGAATTCAAAAATATAAGCCTCACTATACATTAGTGATAGTGATAGTGAACAATTTTTCACTAGAAATTCATTCAGAGCAACTTTTTTTTTGCACTAAAATTAACAGTGCAAAAAAAAAATACCCGCACTAATGATAGTGGAACACAAAAAGTTTTCACTCAATTGAAAGAAAAGGTCAACAGTTAATTTTGAATAATTGCACTTATATAAATTTAAAATTTTTAAAATTGTTAGCCCATTTAGAAAATTATATGTTATTATTATAGAATTTTCTTTTATTCGAGTCTGGCTTAAATAATTTTGAAAACCAGTAATATTTGAAAGTTGAGTGGAAACATTTTTAATTGCAGCTTTCATGTAATGACTGCTCAAATTTTGCACTATTTGAGTGTAGTGCAGATTTAGTCACTACCACTCAATTTAGTTGTAGTGCAACAAAATAACACTATCACTAAAGTCTCTATTGATAGTGAAGAGATGTTTCACTATCACTAAGCTGGCAAAATAATAGTGAAAAATATAATTTCTTTCAATATATTTAGTGCTAGTGAAATGCTGAGTGCACTCACCATTTAGTGCAAAACCCCCAACTCTGAAAAATACACTAAAACTGCAGATTTCTATAAAAATTCTGTGTCCACAAGCAATAATCGCTTAAGTAGCGGTCTGAATTACTTATTTCGCTGTACTTCATGTTTAAATCTTCACATACACACAAAATATGTATCTTCTAGCGTGAACCAAACAAAAGTTATGAAACAAAAATCAATGAAATTCTCAAAGAACCTATATGGCGATTAAAAACTTTGAAGTAAAATGTCTCAAAATATCAAAATCCGTCTTAAGCTCTTATTGCTTATTGACACAGAATCTTTCTCAGTATATTGTTTGGATTTTGACATTATAATATAATTCAAAATGTTCTCCGCGGGAGTTTTTCCAGGACTCATTCATTTTGAGGTAATTTGCGATTATTTAAAAGCTGCCAAAAGCCAGGGCTGTACTTAACAAAATTCAAAATGGATAACCCTGTGCAACTGAAGTTATTTAAAGTTAATATAAATTTAACCACATCTTCATTTCGAACAAATCCAATACGATCTTAATAGAAAGCATCAACTATATCTTTATCTTCTCTAATAGGATTTATCAATAATGCAACAAACATTGTTATTCTATCATGGATTTATCAATGTAAGGAAAAACAACTAAGGACAGACAGAGAGGCATAAACTGATTGCTGCTTCCTTAATTAGCTCGAACAAATAATTAAATAATTTACTCATAATGAAAACTACCACTTCTACCACTGCTATAGCAAATAAAACTATTATTGAAAGGATATAACTTATTAAAACCATTTAAACAATGAGGAAACACGATAGAGTAGAGTTATGCAGAGTAGTTAGTTTCTAGATGAATTTTAGTTTAAAGAAAGAATGATAAGGAAATCAAAATATGTACAAATATTTACAAAAATGTTTTTACTTACCAAAGCAAAGAAGTTTGTATGGCAGTCCTCCAAACTTGCGCCGTTTGTCTGGTGATTTTGATGCGTCATAGTTCATGAATACAGCAGCTCCTCATTTTTTGTTTTAATTTTGAAATTAAATTTATTGTTGTCGATTAAGTTAGATCTGATCTGTTATAATGCACAATTTTGCAATAATATTGCACACTTTTTTAATGTATACTGTATTAGTTGTTGTAATGGTTTCTTGCAAAATGATTAATTTTCTTGTTTTTGACTTTTTTTTTTATTTTTTATTTATTTTTTGTTTTTTTATATAGATATCATATTTTCACACAAAAAAAAAACACTTGAAGAATACAACTGGTGATGAAAAGAATATTGGAAATATTTTAATGTTGGTTGAACGAATACAGAAATCAAGGAAAATTTCACTGCTTTCTCACTTTTGTTCGTTGTTGCATGCAGATCAGGTAAATGAATTTTTGAATGTATAAAAAACCAACGAATAAACGAACAAACTAGCGAATACGAATAAAATCAAAAACAACTGCAACAACACACGACTTTCGTACTAACATATACACTCACTCACTCACTCACACAAACGCATACACGCACACTCCCATAAATTCACGGCTATGAACATTTTTGCCTCTTCTGCTTTGCTACTGCTGTTGCGATATTGTTGTTGGCTTTTTGCTCTTTTCTTTAGGTTTATATTTTTTTTTTTGTTAATTTCTGTTGGTAGTGCAAAGAGCGGCTGTAGCGACGTGGAGAGAATCACGATGAAAGTCATTGGCTGGTTGCCGTTTATCGTTTATGTAGACAACGAAAAAAAAAATATGGTAGTAGACACTGGATAGTGTAGGTTTTTCACTTTATTACCTTTTAATTATACTCAATTTTATATTTAATTGAAACATTCATGTGTACAAAAATGTATAAGAATTTTCAGAACATTTTTATTAATTTGTTGCAAGCACCAATGCACAAAAAAACAAGTTAATCCTTGCGTTACTATGTCTTGAAGATAACTCATCAAATTATTTCTGCAACTTAGCTATGCAAGTGTGTCACGATTGTAAAAAAAACAGCGTAAAACAGAATCTTAAAAGCACAAATATACTATAAAAACGTAAGTTATAAATTTTCAACAATCACAGTTAGATGTGAAATTTCTACAACATCAATCGGCGACTAAGTTAAAACGTAACGAAACGCAACGTTGAGGCAATGTCTACATAATTACAAAAATTCGTTTTTTGCTAGTCGACTGAATTGAACTCAACTGAACTGAACTGAACCACACCGACAAACTGAGCCGACGAGCCAACCAATCTGTAGTAGCGCTGTGAAACAGCAAAATGCCTCGCATTCAACCTCAGCGAATTCAGCATTAAAAAAATACAAGGCAACACCAAAAACTAACAAAATACATACACACACTCGCAAACAAATTCACACAAGACTTGCTCTCCTCCGGAGGCACTTTGTATTATTTTTTTTCGTTTTTCATCTTTATTGTTCATTGGACAAATGTACATACCAGTGTTGCCAGAGCACTTTTTCAAGTGTTATCAAGAAGAAACCTATACTTGAAATTCTTACCTATATTTCTTTTACCTTTTAAATTTTGAATAACATTGGTTATAATTTCTATATACTCTTCAAGTATTTACACTTAAAATTTTAGGAAAATTTTTAAGACTGCAGAATATATACATATATACATATTTTTTTGCGCCATATACAAATTTGTTATATGATCAATACTGACATCCTAACAAAGAAAGTCACAAACGCCAAAATTCCAACATTGAGATAAGGGCATATTCGGAACCGTAAATAGGGGGTTTCAGACAATACTACATGTTTATCGGGCATGAGCAGAGATAGAAACAATTTCTTGCTTCTCTAATTATTGATGAAGTATTGGAGGAAAAGGAAGAGATAGAAAACCAAAGAAAATTAAAAAATAAAGAGGATGTGGGTTAAGGAGTGGAGAAAAGAAAAGCTTATTTATTTAAATACATTTTACTTTTTTTGCTTTGCGTAGTTGTTCACTCCTCGACGATTTTTGCAGAATGAAAAATGCAACGAGTCCGATGAACGTGCGTTCAAACAATACTACATGCCCGATGGACCGACAGAAAAATCAAAATTATTTGATTTTCGTACATGTCGGAGTATTAGCTTTCACACATCGTACTTGTCATCGGACATGCAATGTCCATGGGATTATTAGTATTGTCTGAAACCCCCTAATGAGTTTCTGATTTTTATGTTAAACTAAGAATACCAATTCACAAATGGAAATGACTGAAAAATGTTAAGTAAAATGGTCACATCTACCAATTCTAGAGTAAAAAAAGAAAGATAAAAACGTAAAAGCTAAATATCTCAAATCTACAAAAATGGAGACGTGACTTTTTTCGTTTCTTAGGACGGCAGAATAGATGTGAGTGGTTATGGAAATCGGAACTCAAAATAGCGCAGACTTGAGTTCAAATGCCGATATAATTTTACGTTATTTTATCTGCGGTACGTTCTTGTAACTAAGCAGCCTTTAGCAAAGATTTTTACGAAAAAGTACTAAACGTAACGGCAACACTGGTACGTATAAACGAACTCCACCAAAGAGCGACGCTGTTAGTGTAGTGGTTGCTGCTGCTGTTGTTGTTGTTGCACACATAAGAATTGATTTAAAAAAATGTACCCAGTATGAACAGCAACAATAATGTTGCGTTCGCATAACATATGTTCGCACTCTTTCACACACACAACTGTCGAAAGCTAAATACACTGCAGAGAAAAGGGAAGCAATAGTATACGACTAAATTGCGAACACTTAATTGTAGACAGGAATGCAACGCAAACACCTTTGATGTTGTATTCCGAAATAAAAAAGTACAACTCCGGTCGCTACACTTTAATAAGAATCTTTTTCAAAAATACTACGTTCATTGCTTGAAAAGGGTTACAAGTCAGTCTTATAAGGGTTCAATAATTTCTTGTATAGTTCCCACAATTTATATAAATGGACTGGATATATTACAGATATTTCAATCCCTAAAACTATTGGATTTAGTCTATTTACTTTAACCACAACTAAATAACCAACCACGAAGTCGTTTATGAATCACAACAGCTAATCCAACCGATAAATCTACTGACTGCTTGCTTCTATTATCTGCTGTTGTTGTCATTAATTGTAGGTTGGTATTTGTGCGATCTGAATTTTTAACAGACTGTCGAGTTATTTTGTGGAGTATAGAGACTAAACGCAGCGATTTGTAGATAGTGTGTAGAACACGCCGCTGAGAAGATGTGAAATCTATATGGTTTCTTTTTTCACAAAAACTTTGGTGCCGTCACTATTCTTGTCGTTCTCTTTGTCGTGTTGTTGTTGTCTTTGTTGTTGCTGTTGGTGAAATAGTGTGTGGTGGTGTTGTTGGCTATGAATCCGCATTTGTCCGCAGCCGTTTCGTTCCTTCATTCGTTCGTTGGTGATAATCGTTGGTTATGCTATGTGTTCAAGATTCGCAAGCTCGATTTCTCTACAACTCGCTCACGCTCTATGTCGTTTCTCTGTCTGTTCGTTGTCGTTCTTTATCATCTATTTGTCTCAACTTCTTGTCACGAAAAAATCCCATCTCTCGCACTCCATTTACATGTATTTTGCGGAAACAGGATTTTCTGCTTGTTCGTTGTCGTTCACTTTACAGTTTCTTTTCACGTTTTCTGATATCTTTCTTCTATATCGGAGAATTCATATGAATTTTCCGTATATATTTCATACCTATTGATTTGAAAATCGTCAGATCTGTCGTCATTGTTCGTACATTATTGCTCACTTTATTGACTTATTTGGCATATTATAAAAATGTTATCTTTCGTATTTTAATTAAAAAATCGTATATATTTTCGGTTTCAATGCTGGGCCCCAAAAATTTGAGGTTTCCATATTTTTCACTAACCACTTCTTCACTACTTTCTTCTTTTTAGCTCTTCGTTACATTATGTTCCAATTTCGATTTACTCAATCGATAATTTGAAATTCATGCATTCTTCTTTTAAATTCGAGATACCAAATTATTCAAATACACTTTTCAAGCACTTTTTATGCTATTTTTCACTATAATTTCTTTATTTTTTTGTTTTATTTCTGTACTTAATTCATCATGAAATAATTTAATAAAATTATTTTCTGCTAAATTGGGCGACGAGACAGAAAATTTGAATCGCGAAAAGAAACATCGATGAAACGAACGACGTATGCGACTGTAGAATTGAAAATGGCGCTGGCAACAAATGTAGAGATTTTGCTTTTCATCGACGACAGTGTTGCATTAATACTATTTGTATCTGGCAGTATGAGAGCTGTTGATATTAAGATTGATTTTAAAAACTCCCTTTAATATCCTTGACCTGTAATATCCTAAACGTGTTCACCCAAATTTTTGACCAAAAACAATTACGTTATTTCGAAAATCATATATAAGAATATATATGTAATTTATGTAAATACGTACATCTATGTTTTTTATAAGCAAATACTGGAGTAGATTCATAGAAATACTAATCGCAAGTATTTCTGAGTCATGAGAATTGGTTTAATTTTCATTTTTTTTTACTTTAAAGAGATGTATTTTCATTTGCTAGAAGATATAACAAAAAAAAAGGTATTTTAAATAAGTTTCACATGTGAGGTGAAGGCTTTATTTAATTCAATAAAGCTCAAATTACAAAGTGTTGTGAAAGGGAAAAAACAAAAAATTTACCAGTACAAGTAAAAACCTATTTACTTATTTCTATATCTTATATCATTGGCTCGAACAAATTAAAAGATTACGCGTTGAATTTCAGTGCAATGGGTCCAAGCCGGCCTAAAGTCTTTAAACCTGTTTTTAGTGAAACGGTATTTCTCAAAAATTACCATGTTTTGTTTACATTTATTCCTTATTGATCTTTTTAAAAATTAAATTGAAATCAGTATCCTTAACATATTTACAATTTTTTAAAATCTCTTTTTTTTTTTGAGCTTTTCTTGCTTTTAGTCTAAACTACAAATCCCCTTTATTTTCTTTTGTAACGCCCCGAATATAGTCTGATTTTACAATTTTTTTTTTTTTAAGTGTACAGTGAAAAAGAAGTGACGTTTTAAATAAAAAAGAATTTGAAAGATTCAAAGAATCGTTTGTAAATTTTCGTAATAAAAAAATTTTCCAGGAAAAGACGAGTTATCGAAATAACCTTTTTGGATTAAGAAATAACATAAGAACTTGGCATATAACCGGGTATGGGCAGAGAGCGCTCTGGGAGCATTGAGCGCAAGAATTGAGAGCAAAGGCTTATGTAGCAACACAAAACGCAACAACAAATGGTGCCCATACCCGGATATAACGATATAACTAAAGGAGAAAAATATAGTAGCAAATTTCAATACCTTTTCCCAAAATATGCCTTTATAGCTTACTACGGCAATACTGTTTTGAAACTGCCGCAATTTCGTATATATAAAAATTCTCACACTCACACAATCAGTAACACATCGATTTTCTCCCTCTCGCTACAAGAATTTTGGAGTTTTCTGCAGATATTTATTCATTCTGTACAAAACCAACGTATTATATCGTAATCTAACAGAATAAAAATATTGCACAAATTTTTAAAACAATTAATTTTAAAAAACTGGCAGCTAATAATTTGCAGTACTTTAAAAATATGCAACAATTATATGTACTAATATCAATTCACACTTTTGTCCTTCTCATTCTACTCCATCGTATATGGTGTATACATGTAGCCGTCACTTTTTATTAGGCTGTCGGCGAAAATCACCCACATAGGGAAAACTTGTTTTAAGCACTCAACCATTTGTATTTTTTCGAGTACATTTTTGTTTGTGCACCATTAATTTTTAACTTTTCGTTTTTAATTCACTTTGATAATGTTTTATAGTATTAATTTAAATCTTTTGTTTATTCTCAATTCAAATTTATTCTTTGCTGTGATATTTAACAAAACTTGATTCCGATCTGCTGTCATAATTTGGAGACATTTTTGAACTCGTATGTTGAATACGTTCGCATTTTAAAGTAATCAAAGCAAAGTAAATGACAACAGAATAAAATGTAGCTGCACCCATGGTTGAATAAATAAGGTTGTCGTATGGGTGAGAGCGAGTTCCCATAAATGTCAATTCGAAGTTGACAGCTCATACAAAATCTGAAAACGAAAATTAATAACATGAAAAGCCGTTGAAGTTGTTGTTGTTGCTTTTCATTGATTTTGACAATTATGGTTACTGTGAAGAGCGTACGATCAGCCACGAGACAACCTTATTTATTCAACTATGGCTGCACCCATTCATTGAATCTTCGTTATAAGTTGTTTGCAATATAGCTTACCTCTCCTTGAAAATACACAGAATGGCGTAGTTAAAATTGAAGCATATGGAGCATTAAACGTAAAGAGAATAACAAATTTATTGTTTTGCAGTTATGTTGATTATTGCGTATGTTTCTCCTGTATAAACCCCTTACAATGTGTTAATTTCAATACTATTTAATTGGACCATTATGTCTGATTTGTTATTCTGTTATCATAAATCTCTGTATTAATTTAAGTAACAAATCCGAATTGCCATAGTTGAATAAATAAGGTTGTCTCGTGGCTGATCGTACTCTCTTTTCAGTACCCATAATTGTCAAAATCAATGAAAAGCAACAACAACAACTTCAACGGCTTTTCATGTTATTAATTTCCGTTTTCAGATTTTGTATGAGATGTCAACTTCGATTTGACATTTATGGGAACTCGCTCTCACCCATGCGACAACCTTATTTATTCAACCATGCCGAATTGCCAAGAAATCTTTGACATGTTCAATAATTCGTATTCTGCCTGACAAAATCTGTAAGAAACCATACATAATAATAACGGTGTTTTGTTCCTTTGTGGCGTCCGTGGCGTAGTTGGTTAAAGTGCGTGGCCGCTATGTCAAAGAACCTTGGAGACCCGGGTTCGAATCCCAGCAGCGACAGAAAATTATTTGAATTAAAATAATTTTTCTGTACGGCCGCCACCTCTCTGCAGACAATGGCAAACCTCAGAGAGTAATCAAAATGCCATGTAAAGCTTCTTGAGAATAAGAACATTCCGTTCATCGCCGTTCGGAGTCGGCGTTAAGCATGTAGCTCCATTTCTCGGTGAATTGTGTACAAACTTAATAACACGCACAACACAATTGATCATAAGAAGCTAGTTCAAAGTCCTTTCAAGGGCTGAAATGGCCAGTTATTTATTTTTTTTTTTTATTTTATGTTTTGTTCCTTTTATCATAAATGTTTAAAAAAGATGATATTCAGATGAGAAAATGTACATTCATCAAACAATTTTTGACTGCGAAGATTCAGATTCAGTTGCTTGACTATATTCTGAATCTGTATTTATTGCTATATTTTTTTATAGAAATAAGTCAAGTGCGTTTTTTAAACAGACATTTCGACATTTAATAGAGAGTGCTTAATTGAATGTGTTAGTGCATTTCTGTCTTTTCTAAACCACCAGCAAATAACAAGACCGATTTATTAAAAAGAAAATTTTCTGATTACTTTCATTAAGTTACCGCTTTATATATAAAAGGGCTTACACATCGGCGAATCTGTTCGTCACACGGCCGCCATGTTCACACAAGTTCGCTAGTTAAGAAGCGATGTTCGACAGTTTGTCACACGGTTGGCCGTGTTTACAAACATTTTTGATTTTCTCTGTCGAACAAGGGATGCTGCCGAAAATGATGACAAACAACAACAAAAATCAATGGCTTGTGTGACGAACAGGTTCGTTCAATTTGAACGCTAGCTATTTCACACACGTTCGCGCCACCATATTGTTCGACGAACAGATTCGCCGATGTGTAAGCCCTTTAAGCGGAGTTCTCAATCGGCAACAAGTGCATTTTTCGCGGATGATGGCAAATAAATGTTTATTTCTTTTCTGAGCATTTTGAAGGGACTACCCCTGCCGACAGTACCTTTTTAAAATCTATACAAATTTTGAGTAATAAAAAATTAGCGTAGACCAAAACATTGAATTGGTATTTTCATTGAAACGAGAGGATCCAAAGGATACATATATATGTGAAGAGATTAGTTATCAGAGAAATTCAGAGCGCTTTAGAGAAATACTTTTGATTATCTGCCATTGTATCTGAAAAAGATACAAGTCATCGTATTCAATTGAGGTCAACTTGCGACCACAATCGGTATCCAGCTCAGTCAGTCTTTATAAGAACGACAACAAGCATCAATACGCAGGAATAAAGAACATACCCTACAAGAAATGGGTAACCGAAACTCTTACACAATCATATTAATTTGTCTCTTTACAACCACATTCTCATACTCGTTTCAGTATCAAAATTTGTGAAACAAGGAAAAAAATATGAATATTTTAGCCAATGCATGATGAGAAAGGGAAAAGGTATCATCATTGAAAAACATGTAAAATTTTTGCCTGTCTGCCATTGTGTTTCATTATTATTTTCAAATCAACAAAATAGTTTCAGAGCTTCAATAGTTAAAAATAAGTTAAACATTAAAATATAATCAGAATTAAAGTGCTTCGTGCATATAAAATTAAAAAAATAACAGAAAACATATAATAAAACATAAAATGTCAATAAAAAAAATATTAAAAGGAAACATGAATAAAAAACTTTTGCAAATAAAATGAGCTTCCAATAAAAAAAATTCCGGACCAGTGTCAACAAATTTAGACGACTGGACGAGACTTTAAGTGCTCCGGAATAAAATAATAGTGAATGTGAAAGTTATATTAATTCTTATATAATTAATATCTTTTTTTTAATTCTAATATACATATATATTACATAAATTAATTGTAATTATTTTTGTTATGTAGATATATTTATAAATAAAAACAAATTAAATGTAAATCTTAAGTTTATGGAAAAAAATTATATAATAAATTTAAAACATATGTTAACAAATACATGGATTGTTATTTTTAAAGAAGAACGTTAGATAAAACTGATATATACGTTATATCTAACGGTTACATGTAACTGAGTTTTCGGTTAGATTTATCTGGTGAGATTTGCTTACCTATAACCTGTATTTATGTTAACAGTAACGAGAGAGAGCGAGAAGGCTATATTTTGATAGTATTATAAATTTAAACAAAAAACAACCTCTGAGAAATGGATGCCAGATCACACGTTTACATGAGTTTCGGTTACTTTCTTCCCGAGGCTCCTAGCATAACCGAAAATTTGCATGAAGAGGTAACCGAAATTTCAGTTAAGAAAAACCGTATTTTTTTAGTTAAATAACCGATAGTCTTCTTGTAGGGTAAAACCTTAATGTCACTGTCATATCCAACATCGCCTACTTAACTGTTAATAACCACTACAGCCCACAAGAACCTTTATGATCAGCTTTACGAGCCTACGTTGGAGCTACGTTTCTTTGCATGGCAGCTTGCAAAATCAGCTGATATTATAGGAAAATCACTTCATGCACCTCACATTTCAACATGTTCTTTCGGTAATTATATGTTCTCCGTTTTTGTAGTGCATTTAACCTTTTGTACGTATTCACCGGGTACGACGATTCGATGGGAGTGCTTTTTATAAGAGGTGAATGTTTAAGTTGAACGAACAATTTTAAATAAGCATTAAAAAATTGACAAATGTATTTTATTAGATTTACAAAAGATGTTTTATCCCAATGTCGGGCATTTTTCCGCTCGCGGGCGAAGAGCTTTCTCTGCCACCACACGTACATAAGTGAGTGTAAGCTGTTAAAGCTTTCAGCAGTGTTCCCAGATTAGGGGATTTTCCCCTATATTTAGGGGTTTTTTTCGGCTTAGTAGAAAATTTAGGGGTCAAAAATCTTTAGGGGAAAACTTTAGGGGATTTTAATTTTCTGTTAGTGTTTTTTTGAGAATTTTTAGTGGTTTCTAAAAGAATCGGCAACATCAACTATGAATTGTATTTTTTTTAACGTAGAATACGTTATACGGGAGTGTTAATCGTGAGCACAAAATTTTGAGAAAATGTTTGTCACTTTCATTATAAGTTTTTAATACTTTATGCATGCATTGAAGAAAATTCAAGTATGCTCGTAACATATTTAATATTTCTTCTTTTGATTTGTATTTAAATAATCATATTGCTACATATTATTTTTTTGATTCTATAAGTAAATCAAAATTTACTTCCTTCAAATTTTGTATTAATTTTCATATGCTTTGTATTTTATGTATTATAACATCATGTGTAAGAGCAGTACGATTATCTGTGTGTTCATCACAGAACCAGTGTGAGAAACGTACACACATATTCCATACAAGCAAGCAGCAACAGCATCGCACACGTACACACATATTCCGACAAGCAGCAACAGCATCGCACTTTGTTCTCTTGCAGTTGCAACCTTAGTTCTTATAATTCTCATTTGGTTTTTGTTGCAAGAGTTGTATAACAGGGATATTTGGCCGTACGTATTAGCCTGCTCAAATAATGCAATGTTGTGGGTTAGAGTGACAACTCGACATTTTCCCACCAAAATGTCGTATCGATTGTCATTCGCCTGCATATTTTGCCTTATAACTTGGCTTTTTTTTTTCATAAATTATACATTTTTTATGTTTTTTTGTTTGTTTTTTGTTTGTTTTTTCTTATAATATACATTTTTTATTTTTTTTTTAATCAATTTTTAGTAATTCATTTGTAATTTTTATAAATTTCAAGCGAAGATCTATTTGTTTTCAGTCATTTTTTTGTTGTTTTTTTTTTATTATTTAAGCTTAGGTAGTATCGCGAAGGCGCGGGTTCAATTCCGGCGGCTGGCATGATTGTTTTTTTTCAATTTAGCATTATTAATTATTTTTTTTAAACAATTTTTTAATAAATAATTCTATAAATAAAATTTTGAGCAAAAAATTTACTTCTTTGCAGTCATTTTATTTTGTTTTATTATTTAAGCTTAGGAAGTTAATATGTATTGTCTGTGCATATGTTGAAAGTACATACATTTTATTTTATTTTTTTACCATTTCTTGCAAATAATTTAATTAATTTATACATTTTGTCATTTTTTTTTAATAATACTTACTTTTAAATGAAATAATTTTTTTTAAATAATGCAACCATTTGAGGAAAAAAAATTATAATTCAATTAAATATCCATGCGAAATCATCATAAAAATTAAAAATAAAATTTACTCTAAGCATATGCACATATATATTAACCACCTAAGCTTAAATAATAAAACAAAATAAAATGATTACAAAGAAGTAAATTATTTGCTCAAAATTTTATTTATAGAATTATTTATTAAAAAATTGTTTAAAAAAAATAATAAATAATGCGAAATTGAAAAAAAAATCATGCCAGCCGCCGGAATTGAACCCGCGCCTTTGCGATATTACCTAAGCTTAAATAATAAAAAAAACAAAAACAAAATGACTGAAAACAAATAAGTTCTTCGCTTGAAATTTATAAAAATTACAAATTATTTACTAAAAATTGATTAAAAAAAATAATAAAAAAATGTATATTTTAAGAAAAAAAAAAATCATGCCAGCCGCCGGAATTGAACCCACGCCTCCGCAATCATATCCAATGAAATTGAATTTTGCGAAAAAATGCCAGCTTCATAGAAATTAAACAAAATTGCGAAAAAGTGCATTGTTGCAAATTTTCGCTTTTTTTGTTGATAGAAATGGCAATTACAAACACAATCACAAAATTTAAATGATTTGTGATCTTCGCAACAAGAAGAAAACCTGTTTTTCTGAGGTAAGCTTAGGTAATATCGCGAAGGCGCGGGTTCAATTCCGGCGGCTGGCATGATTTTTTTTTTCAATTTCGCATTATTTATTATTTTTTTTAAACAATTTTTTAATAAATAATTCTATAAATAAAATTTTGAGCAAATAATTTACTTCTTTGCAATCATTTTATTTTGTTTTATTATTTAAGCTTAGGTGGTTAATATAAAGGGTGATTTTTTTGAGGTTATGATTTTCATGCATTAGTATTTGACAGATCACGTGGGATTTCAGACATGGTGTCAAAGAGAAAGATGCTCAGTATGCTTTGACATTTCATCATGAATAGACTTACTAACGAGCAACGCTTGCAAATCATTGAATTTTATTACCAAAATCAGTGTTCGGTTCGAAATGTGTTTTATCGACAAATTTTGTTCAGCGATGAGGCTCATTTCTGGTTGAATGGCTACGTAAATAAGCAAAATTGCCGCATTTGGAGTGAAGAGCAACCAGAAGCCGTTCAAGAACTGGCCATGCATCCCGAAAAATGCACTGTTTGGTGTGGTTTGTACGCTGGTGGAATCATTGGACCGTATTTTTTCAAAGATGCTGTTGGACGCAACGTTACGGTGAATGGTAATCGCTATCGTTCGATGCTAACAAACTTTTTGTTGCCAAAAATGGAAGAACTGAACTTGGTTGACATGTGGTTTCAACAAGATGGCGCTACATGCCACACATCTCGCGATTCTATGGCCATTTTGAGGGAAAACTTCGGAGAACAATTAATCTCAAGAAATGGACCGGTAAGTTGGCCACCAAGATCATGCGATTTGACGCCTTTAGACTATTTTTTGCGGGGCTACGTCAAGTCTAAAGTCTACAGAAATAAGCCAGCAACTATTCCAGCTTTGGAAGACAACATTTCCGAAGAAATTCGGGCTATTCCGGCCGAAATGCTCGAAAAAGTTGCCCAAAATTGGACTTTCCGAATGGACCACCTAAGACGCAGCCGCGGTCAACATTTAAATGAAATTATCTTCAAAAAGTAAATGTCATGGACCAATCTAACGTTTCAAATAAAGAACCGATGAGATTTTGCAAATTTTATGCGTTTTTTTTAAAAAAAAAGTTATCAGGCACTTAAAAAATCACTCTTTATATGTGCATATGCTTAGAGTAAATTTTATTTTTAATTTTTATGATGATTTCGCATGGATGTTTAATTGAATTATAATTTTTTTTCCTCAAATGGTTGCATTATTTAAAAAAAATTATTTCATTTAAAAGTAAGTATTATTAAAAAAAACTGACAAAATGTATAAAATTAATTAAATTATTTGCAAGAAATGGTAAAAAATTAAAATAAAATGTACTCTAAACATATGCACAGACAATACATATTAACTTCCTAGGCTTAAATAATAAAACAAAATAAAATGACTGCAAAGAAGTAAATTTTTTGCTCAAAATTTTATTTATAGAATTATTTATTAAAAAAATTGTTTAAAAAAAATAGTAAATAATGCGAAATTGAAAAAAAAAATCATGCCAGCCGCCGGAATTGAACCCGCGCCTTCGCGATACTACCTAAGCTTAAATAATAAAAAAAAACAAAAACAAAATGACTGAAAACAAATAAGTTCTTCGCTTGAAATTTATAAAAATTGCAAATTATTTACTAAAAATTGATTAAAAAAAAAAATAAAAAAATGTATATTTTAAGAATAAACAAAAAAAATCATGCCAGCCGTAATTACAAAAAAAAAAAAATGCCAGCCGCCGGAATTGAAGCCGCGCCTCCGCAATCATTTCCAATGAAATTGCATTTTGCGAAAAAATGCCAGTTTGCTAGAAATTAAACAAAATTGCGAAATAGTGCGCTGTTGCAAATTTTCGCTATTTTTGTTGATAAAAATAGCAATTACAAACACAATCACAAAATTCAAATGATTTGTGATCTTCGCAACATGAAGAAAACCTGTTTTTCTGAGTAGCGCAGCATGTTTCACGATTTTATCAAAAACACAACATGTTTCACTTCTCGTTGGCCCGTCAGGTTCGCTCACGAAATTCTGTTAAAATAACATTTTGGAGGTCTTCTCTTTTTATGTCTTTGGTCTTCTCTTTTTATGTCTTTGGTTTTTGTCATAAGCAGAAAATGAAAAAATGTTTATGAATAACAATGTTAGCAAGGTTGCATAGAAGCTGCGTAAGAGCCTGAACAGAATCAAAAATCGTTGCGACCAACGTTCCTCTCTGGTCGTCGAACGCAGAGAATGTGTCCAGAATGATGCGTTTGCGATTAACGATTCAAAGTTGCTTTTATTTAGTATTTTTTTATTTATTTTTTCTATTTCATTTCAATGTATTGGTCTCTTCAATTGTGTGAATACAACACACACAAACAAGAAATGTCAGAAGATAACAAAAAACCAAGCAAATTTCATGAAACACAGCCAATTCTTAGCAAAAATATGGCAACACAAATGGCACTCAGAGAGAGAATCGTCGGTCGCAAGAGAAGAAATAGAATAGATTCTAATTGTGCGATTTATCGTTGCGGAAAAAGAGCTGCGTTTTTTTCTACATTTTGCATGTATTTTCCAACAACAAAGATCGGACGCCGCAACGATTTTTGATTCTGTTCAGGCTCTAAAGCCTTAAACAGTGCGTAACTAAACAAGCGTTTAAAGGTTGTTTAAGGAAATCTATTGAATAAGGCTGTTAATAACTAACGTATTCTACGTCTGACCTATGCGCCCGTGTTATCTAACACAGGCTTGAGCTTTTTTTTCATTTGATGCACCCTTTTGTGTTCTATTTTTCATTTGGCTTTAACTCTTACAAGGTTTATTTTGTCAAAGTGAGTCAAAACAATTGCGTACCTTCGAAACAATGCTGCTTCGCAGCTGATTGTTTGTCGAATGAGCGAAATAGCACCAGAATATGTGTGAAACGTGAGGCTGCTTTAAATTCTGACTACGAGAAAGCATATATATAAATTTGTTTTTTTTTTTGTATTTTTTAATGACTTAAATATCATTGATTTTGTAACAAAAAAAAAAAAATGTTAAAAAACAAAAATTAGAAAAAACGTGAAAGTATGTCTCTAAATTTATTAACCAGTTTTTATTTTACTAAAAATTAGAAGAGAAAATCTAAATAGTTCCACCTAATTACAATCGAAGAATTATACTTTCATAAAATATAGTGTATATCTGCCTTAAGTTTCTTAAAAAATTGGCTGCGCAAAGTTGCTCAAAGTTTTCCTCAAAACGCACTAATTTTCAAGACAAATTCTGTTATTGAACTAAAAGATGTTTGTGAAAGATGTGTTTATGTTAATTAACAAAGGTACTTAAAAGTAATACTACGTTCACACCTAATACCATGTTCACACTTAGGCCGAAAAGCGGCTTTTCGTACAATAATGGCTTTTCAGCTGAAAAGCTACATGATATTAAGTTTTTCGCCATAGAAAAACTGTCAAATGAAAAGCGTCTTTTTGTGTGCTTTTCAGCGAAAAACTCTAAAAAGCTAGAAAACAACCCTGCTTTGAAGTCTGCTTTTGTGAGTATAGTCAGAATCTATTACTAAAATTGAGGTTATCACTGATGTTTGACATTTCGTCTCTCTGTTTTTTTTGTGTGTATACATCAGAGATCTGCATGAATGGATTCATTTGCTGTTTCAAGTTCCTTTAATTTTTCAACTCCCTGCAAGTCGAGGCAGGCAAACAACAAGTTTGCGCAAATCATAGGCAGTAAAATCAAGTCGCCAAATGTAGAAAACTTGATATGAAGAAACTTGATATGTAGAAAACTTGAAATGTAGAAACTTAAAATGTAGGGAAAAAGCAATTATTTTGCCTACAAATCGTTTATTTTCAAGTCTATTTACGAAGTTCGTAGAATTAACTTCGTGTTGTCAGTTCGTCTCCCGAGCTGAGAAAACAGTTTAACTTTAAAGCATTGGATTGAAGTGTTTGTTTTTTTTTTTGTTGTTGTTGTTTTTTTGTTTTTAGGTGTGTGTTGTTTTGAAACAGATTTCTTGGTTGTTGTTATAAGACTTCAGGGCTACGAGTACAGTGGAGTATGTGAGTGCTGTGTTAAACGAAGCGTTTGAAGTTGTGGTGGTGTGCACAGTGAAGTTTTTTTTTAAACGTTAAGGCACAATGCATGTGTCACAAGAAGAACGAGTTCTTGCAGGATATATACATATTTGTATACATAGATAAGTATGTATATATATATATATATATACATATGTATTAAAAAATTCATTAAAACTATATATGACAAGGAAAAATTTAAGTCGAATTATTTGTATTCGTAATTTATAAATAATAATTATTACATTGTTTTTATCATATAATTTAACTAAGGGGGCATATAGGTTACAAATTAAAAAAAAAAAAAAAAAATGTTTTTAGGGAATTTTTTTTCATAGAAGGAAAAGAGAAATCGTTTTCAAATTTTGCACATTTATTAACTAACACTTAAAGAATAAAAAAAATTTGTCTCAAAATTTTTTAAATGGTTTTTGACGTTATTTGATTTTTTTTTTTAAAAATGCAAAAAATTTACGTTGTGCAGGATATCACCAGTCTGGAAAATTCGAGAAAAAAAAGAAAACAAAATTAATCCTTGTTTAAGTGGCTATCGCCTGAACTAGGATAATTTTATTCCGCCAAAAAAAAACAATATGGTGGCCATTTGAAGAAAAAGAGAGGCCAAATAAAAATTTAACAGCTTGAGAGTGAAATTTCCTGCCGAAAATATACTCAAAAGCGAGCGCTCACAATCGGTAAATGAAAAGCCGAATAATGTTAAAAACGCTGAAGTAAAAAAACAACAGCTGTTTTTGACAGGAGATGTTTTCTTGTAGAAGAGAAAATAAGCAGTTGTCAATGCCACCATTATTATACCATGGCTTACGCGCTTAAGCATAAGTCAACATGACAAGCTCAAACTCCTTAGAAGGATTTAAATTAAATAAGCTTCAATGTGTCAATTATATGATTTTTTAAAATTTATGTTTAATATTAAAGCATTCTAAAAATGTTTGAAGTTATTTTTTTACCATATGTAGTCTTAACATCTCTCCTTCCCATTTTTCGATTGCAGTCACATTTTCCTACATACCATTAAATTAAATTTGAAATATCCTATCTACACCACTGTGCTTTGTCCAATCGCAAGCACTTAATTTCATTGCTCCATTATTTATTTTAACCGAGATGCTGCATTTTTCACGATCAAAACAATACCCCATACATAGCACAAGAGCACAACGCATTTACATAAACAGCAAAAAAAAAAAACAAACAAAAAACCACAACGCAATAACTGTTTACGATCCGCATCATAAATAAAACGAACGAAAAACAATCCAACGCTCGTCAGTGGCTTTCTGCGGCAGCGCAGTCGCATAGACTTGAAAACAGACTTGAAAAGTAGAAAGCTTGGTTTTTTCTACCAATTAATGTAGGGTAGAAAACAAATAGAATCAAGTCTGACTTATGATTCGTTTTTCAGAAGCAAGTCGAGGCTTGTAGGGTAGAAACATATCAAGTTTCTACAAGTCAAGTCGAAGCTTGATTATTTTCAAGTTACTTGATTTTCAATTGACTTGTTGCAGATCTCTGGTATACATGTAGCCAATAGGAGCATCTTATTTTCTGAGAACAATGAAATGAAAAGCTGATTTTCAAGTGTGAACACCTTTTTTTGAAAAGAAGTTTTTCAGCTGAAAAGCGTCTTTTCGGCCTGTGTGTGAACATAGTATAAGCCAAATGAGCAAATTTGAATATCTCATTAAAAAGTGTTCACACTCATGATACAATTATACAGGTAGCATTGACAAGTATAGATTTTCTCAGCAACAAGGCAACGACCATTTGTCAAAAACAGTTGTTCGTGCAACAAGAATTAAACGAATGTAAAAATAAATAAATTCCGCAAAATATGTGCGTTAAATACACAATTATAATAATGAAAGTTGTGAAAAAATTATGTGTGATATGTGTTTAACGTTTTCCAGCCGTGGTGTTTTAATAATAATTGGAAACTTCTTTAATTTCGTCCATATGCATCTGCAGCTGCTGAGGTTGCTACATTTGAACGTTTTCAACATTTTTTCTTATGTTTGCACTTAATAACACAAAGTTCACAAGTTATCTTCGTTGTAGTAATAATAATTCACTATTGATTAAATAAAATAGGCAATATTTTGTAAGAAAATGTTTGGTTATTTGCAAGCGCTGAAGCATAAACAATGGCGAAAACATAAGAAATAATTGAACGCTCTCTTTCTAGACATTTTTTTTGACAGATGGTCGATGCCCAAGCAACTGTCAATACTACCTTATATTATTATACCATGGTTCACACTTATGAATCTCATTTTGTTTGACGGTTATTTTTGTTGTATTTTCATATTTTGTTTTGATAAAATTTTTCTGTGTACAAATTTTTCTTACATTTTGCTTTGAAAGGTATGTTCCCAAAGCAGTTTAATATGCTCAGAGCTGTGTTTAACGCGAAATTATCTCATTTGCTACTCATTTCGTTGAAATGAGTTGTAATGAGTTGGAATATTTCTATGGGAAATGAGCTCATTACGCATCTCATTTGTGTTTTTTGGCCGAAATGAGCAAATTAGCTTAGGTGTGAATGGGCTATAAGATATATTTTGTTTTCTCTCGCGTATTGCCATGTTTCCGTCCGTCCGATGTCTGTCTGTCCGTCTGTTATGGCGGTTATAGCTCTTATATTGAAGCGATCTTAATGAAATTCAAAATATGTAATTTCTTTATTACTTGAGTTTGTGTTTTTAAGTTCCTCAATGAATTACTATGCACAAAAACAATAATGCTATTTTTTTTTAGTCCAAAAATTAATTTTGATATTGTATTTATTTACATCAATTAAAAAAAGTATTCAATAAATTAACTCAAAAAAATTTTAGGGGTTTTTTTTTATTTTTAGGAGAAAATTCATAGAATTTTTTCAGATTTAGGGGAAAGAAGCTCAACCTATCTGGCAACACTGGCTTTCAGTTGCTTGTGATACTTCGAACGTAAAAGTTGTCGTTTTCTGCGATTGATTTTTTATTTGATGCACTGAAAAAAATCTTTGGATGCGTCATTATTTGCATTTATAAGTATATTTAGTTGTAACCTCATTCAAAACTTTTGAACACATGAATTTACTTTTAAATACATTTTTTTGAAACCTATACAAATTATTGTCTTTTATTGAATGGAAATTAAAAATGATGAAAATAAGCCTCAATGCTTAATATGTCATCGCATACTAGCAGTGAAAAAATATATTCTAAAAATACATTATAGCACACATCATGAAGAATTTTAAATGCTTAATGAAGGGTACAGGAAGATTATTTTTATTCTGCACAAAACACACTTTTTTGCAGTGCAAAGTGTAAAAGCTCACAAATGCATACGCATAAAAATAATTAGAATGCCCACCAATGTTTTATACGAACATCCATAATAGCCTACAACAAAAGTTCGAAAGACAGAATATTAAAAGAATAACAGATCTGGTAGAATAGGCCCAAATGACAGAATAAATCTGTATAAAATATTCCTGTTGAAAATTGTGATATGGTCAATATACATATAAAGTTTATATTAGTTCATAAAATTAAAAACTTATATATAAGGTGCGTTTTTTTGGCATCGCTATATACGCTTAACAATACTTTTTCATACAAAAAATGCTTAGCTAAGACAGGATAGTTTTAGCCGCTTAAATCAAGAAAGTGGTATTTTACATAATTTACTGGCAGCACTTTATGGAAAACAACCATGTTTACGTCAGACGTTAGGTGATAGAAAAAAGTTCATTTATACACAAACAAAAACAATGGAAATGACCAATGCTGCCAAGTAGTGGCAAAAAAAAATGTTAAGCACTTATAAGCGTTTTTTTGGACAAGCGTATATAGCGATGCCAAAAAAAACACAACAATATATTAAAAAATTAATGCATGTATGTAATATTAAAAAATGTAAAATAAAAATTTTTTTATAAAATTGATAGTTTACTGATTTTCAAAGGAACTAAATTTTCTTAACCTGCAACCACACGTGCAAAAAGGAGAAAAGACATATGTTTTTATCAGAAAAAATTTCGAAAACAGGATAAAAGACATATATATGTGACTTTTGCAACTAACTATGTCAGGCGATCACCAAATATTCAGTATTAGATAGAAAAATCTTCAGTATTATATACAAAGTTTCATATCAACGTATTTGTCCCTAGTTCTCCGTGAAGACATTACTTTTTACTCGAGAGAATACAAAAAGTGGCAAAATTAGGACTAGTACTAAAGCTCTGAAAACAAATCCTCCGTTAGTTGTGCCAGTTATAAGTAAAAACCTTTCATTTATTTTGATTTTTATTAAATCATGCTTTTCCAAGTGAATTGGGGACCATTTTCTCTTATCGTTATCATATCAATTTTTTTTTTTATAACTTTGAAATACTTTGAAATTAGGTAAATTACATAATTTTGTAATTAGTTGTATGCTTCGTTATGCTTAATAGTTTTTTTTTTAATTTTAATTTATATAAATATATTCCAGTTTGCATGCAAAGCAAATTTGTTTCTGACAATTTTAAGAAATTATTAATTTATTTGTAATTAATTAATCTTCAAAGTTACACGTGCAGAAAAAATGTAGAAACAAATAAAAAAGGAGTGCTACTGTAAAACGCATAAGGGTGTCCATATTCAATACACACCTAAGCTTCTATCTTAAGAAGACCATGCTAAAAAATAAGCTAAACTGAAGAGAGAAACACTCTTAACACTCCAAAAAAGTCAATATGCATTCGAATATGCACCCTGAACTTGAAGTTTGGAAAGACCGAATGAAAGCTTTGCCTAAATAAAAAAAAAATAAATAAATAATTGGCCATTTCAGCCCTTGAAAGGACTTTGACCTAGTTTCTTATGATCAATTGTGTTGTGCGTGTTTTTAAGTTTGTACACAATTGACCGAGAACCGGACCTACAGGTTTAACACCGACTCCGAACGGCGATGAAGGGAATGTTCTTGTTCTCAAGAAGCTTTACATGGCATTTTGATTACTCTCTGAGGTTTGCCATTGTCTGCAGAGAGGTGGCGGCCGTACAGATACAGATAAAATAATTTTCTATCGCTGCTGTGGTGCGAACCCGGGTCTCCAGGTTCGTTGACATAGAGGCCACGCACTTTAACCAACTACGCCACAGAAGCCACGCCAAGATTTGCCTACCTTCCATATAAAGTCACGTCATCAAAACAATTATACTTTTATAACTTCGAATATACTTCGACATAGCTGTAATATATCTTTTAAGAAACAATATCTAAGAAAAGATTATAAGTTTTGTAAAAAACTACTTTTTAAAATTAATTATTATTAACCCTGTAAAAAATCTTCTGCAAAAAGGTTTTGTAGAAATAGCGAAAAAAAAAATACATACTGGCTGTCAACGAATAATTGTTAAAATCTTCACGGACGTCAATCTTTACCATGATTAAATTACATACAAAATCAGAACGAATCCACCATTTTGTCATATGTTTCTCTCAACCAGTACGATTTTTTTTTAATATACATTCTCGAGAATATGGCTATGCAATTCAATTTACGTAAAAGTTCAGCTTTAATCCTTCAAACTCACGTAAGATAAACAAATATTAATTTGAAAATAAAATATTGCAGTTCAATAAACATGTTTCTTCTTCAAAATTGTTAGTTTTGTCTGGGACAAGTGCAATGTATATCAACCACACCAACTCGACCAAAGCAAAAAAAGATACCAGTTCCTGTCAAGACCCGACAGCTAGAGGATATTGGGAAGTCACTAGCAACCAGAGGGTGAGAACTAGATAGAAACTTAAAGTTGTAATGATGTTAATTTTGTCAATAAATTTGCAGTTTCCTGCGCCCAGTAAAATCGTATGAGGCGCCCTCAGACGTCGCTGAAAAAGTTAAAGCCATTTGCACCACCCTGCTTATACCTATCACAAAAGATCACAAACTTACTGAACCGGAAATAAAGTTCAAGTTCTTGGATGCTTGCTTTAAGGATTTCAAACACGGTGTACCGAATTCGCAAATTCATGAAATAAACACAGTTGGTGAGTCAATTAGTACCTTAACTTATAGCTATTTATAAAAACTTGCAAATTGCAGCCGATGTTATAAACTTCTATCAAATGAGCGTGGATACTACCGTGCCTTATGATGCACTTAAAAAAATGGATTTGCCTGAAAATCTGCATATTCAGTACGAATATTTGAGGTTCAATCCAGAGACAGACACCAAATTTAACGGACAGACAGCGTTTCCAAAGAGCTCTACGCTAGTTACAGGTCTCAAGTATCGCGAGAAATATAAGGGCTTCGAAGCAAAACGATCCTGGCCTTAGTTTCTAACGCAAACAAGTCGGCAATAAAACATTAATTACTTCCCAATAAAGTAAAGTCTATATTTATTAAAAGTTTAAAATTTCATATAATTGCTTATAGTAGATACTAGACTGGAGTCCATAAGTGAGTCAAGTGCTTTTTGCACACGCTCATCTTTGAGCAAATCCATAGCGCGATAGTCTGCGCTGATGCTGTGCAAATTTGGATACAACAAGTTGTAGTGAGTTTCGGCCACGGACGGCTTATTAAGTATATTAAGAATTTTCTTCTGCAATTCAATTTCGGGATCTGGCACGTTAGTAGCCTGATCGGAAGCATCGCCCAGCTCTACTCTGAGCTGTAATTCACGTCGATCTTGCAAGTATTTTATTATACGATCATACTGGAGCACTGTCAACGGCATGTTATCTGCCAACAAACTGAGCAACTTTTGCATAGCATCTGGATGCCGTTCTTTCAGCGGCGGCGCACCCATGCCGCTGGCTGAAATAATGGGCACTGCCTTAGGCAGATGTTGTGCGTTATTAGCGGCATCACGCAAAACTTTTGCACGAAAGTCTTCTGCAATAAGCTGTATGGCATCTTCGACGGGCATGTTTCGATGTTCGGCCGGTTGCCCGTAAAGTATGTTCACTGTAATACTATTGTGCTCCTCATGCTGATTGGTAACGAGCACGGCATAGAGACAACCACGTGACGATATGTTACCAAGTACCTTACCCAGAGCCACATCTTCATTGGGAAAGAGTACATCGACGCGCAGCTTTAGGCGCTTAAGTCTTTCCTCGATTAATTCAGCATATTTACTAAAATTTATATTATATAATATAATTATATAAAATGATGCTTTAATTTAAGGCACTTGCATCACTTACGTGTTCTTGCGATCTACAACAATAATTTCACAATCGTTGTAGTCCGGATTTGTGTTTAACGAGCCACCGGGGATCAATTTGCTTGTGTCACCACCTCCACTGAATGCGGACGCTGCAATGCCGCCGGTAGCGGCGTTAGTACGTTTTGCTGTTGCTTGTGGTTTCGAGCCAGCATTACGTACGGTAATTGTATGTCCTTTAAATGTAGATCTATTTAAGGAAGACGCAACTTTGTTTGCAATTTCCTCTGATTCGAATTGTACGAAACCGTAGTTCTTTTGCACAAGGGATCCAAGAACCTTTCCGTAGGGCACACAGATGCTTTCAAGCTGCTCGCGAGTGCAAACCGGTAAATTGCCAATAAATACGCGATGTTTTGACATGGCTGGATCTCTTATAATTTGCAAATTGGCATTAGCAGCGGCGTTATTGCTTAATTTAGCAGTGGAATCGGTCATTTGTACGGACGATTTAAATTTTCACTTTATTGAATTGTTGGCTACAAACAAAATATCTTTAATACCGATATAGAAATGATAAGCAAAGTTGGTTGTGATTGGGAACTTAAAAAAAACCATGATATCGATATATGCAGGAGTTTAGCATTTACAACAACCGCTGTTGAACTGCTAGAATTTACTTTCCACACTTTATTTGTAATAAATTCACCACCAGATGACTCTGTCTGCACTCGCCCTGCACTGCTTAGCCAACTCCACTTATCAACAATCATGTTTCATGGAGAGATGGCGCCTCGTCATCTTTTTGAATTTCACGTTTTTACCAAAATAAATTCTTTTGGTAAGTCTCACACAATAAATTAATTTGTTGAATAAATCTTAAAACTAAAAGTCGATTATTATTTCAGTTCAAAATAAATATTAACAACTGCCTCACTCTATATCTCAACGAGATCGACAACAACGTTTTGATAACGATGTCAGTTATGATGATAAAAAAAAACTTCATTAGGTTTCCAAGTTTTGAACAAAATTTTGTAATTTTTTAATTTTCGTAAAATTTAAAAATTTCATTTTGTAAAAAATAGTTTAATAATGCAGGGTTTTGACAGTGATGCCACATACTGCTCCCAAGCTGAGAAAATCTCAAGTATATATTTTCCAAGATATTTTGTTAATTTCAACATTTTAAAGATGTTTATGTTTTTTTTTTCCTTCAGCACAACCGCCGTCGCACGCTGGCAAGGCAGATCGTAGTCTTTTCCGTAATCTACGCCGTTCACAGCGACTACTGCAGCAGTCTTCAAAAAATAAAACCAACCTAAACTGGACTAATATACGCTATAAAATGGCACGGAGTCCAGCATATGACAAAAAAATGCGGTTACGACGAAGAAGCCAAAGCTCAACACAATTTCGAAAATCGACTGAAACTGATGTTTGCAGCCAGGCGATGGATTTGTCAAAAGCAGTGCCGGCTAAGAAGATTTCCGCTGAATCCTTGGGTTTTAAGCCAATGATAATTAAGCAATCAATTGACTTGATGGCCGAATTCGAAACACAAACATATACGAATAAAATTCCGTTGAATCAGAATCATTTGCTTGATACGGAGACAGAAACAACAAGTCAAACAACCAAAGATGGCGCTAAAATTGACCTAACACAAAGTTCAACTAACCCAATTTCGAAAAAAATCACAAGGGGTCGGTCAAAGAAAAGAGATGATTGTGTTATTGATTTAACCAATGATGCCGGTAAAATGGCTGCGGGTGATGGACCGATTAACAGGAATCAACGTAAAACTAAAGCTAAGGAGCAACTTTGCGATATCGAGTCTAAAATTGCGAAAATTGACAAATCTGGATTGTCAAGTCCAACAGCATCTGCTTTTCTATTGAAAAGTGAAGAAATTAAAAACAAAGATCTGGGGCGAGTATTGAGAAAAAGAAAAATTCGATTTATCAATCATTAACTATTAATTTCCTGTTGGTTCTTTTCGTGGTGTCCGCAGCTGCCGTTGAACGTTACAGCCGGCTAGAGTCTCAATTGAATTAACGGAAATATTTGTCCTTGCGATCGGTTTATCTGCAAAAATTAAGAAACATTTATGTAATATTAGAAAAATTTTAGCTTGAGTTAGCTTTTAGGAGCATAATTACAGCTAGATGCAATGTGGGTCAGCTCTAGGGGCTGTAATAGTGAATTTTTATTCAGTGTATACATTTTATTGGGCGGCCTTGGCCGAATGCGTTAATAAGTGGGTGTACCACTCGTTTCCAATACGAGCCCAGTTGAAACAACAAAAAATTTTTATCAATTGAAATTAATTTTTCTGATCGATCGTCACCTCTCTATAGACAATGGCAAATCTCAAAATAATGCCATGTAAGAATTCTGGAGAACATGCACATTAGCCGTTCGGAGTCGACATAAAACTAGTAGGTCCCGTTCTCGATCAATTGTGTACAATCATTTAGTAACACGCACAACACAATCTGATCATACGAAGCTCGGTACAGAAAAATTAAATATGGCCCAAAAAATGCAATTACGTTTTCTTTTAGTTTTCCCGTATAATTTGTTGGGGCCTTTTTGAGGTTTTTTTTTTTGCTATATTTCCTGGGACCTAATTTCGTAGCGCCAAAATTTCGCTTAGAAATTTAGGTCATTATTTAATTTTGAATGGGCTTTTATATATTAAATTTTTTTGTTTTTGGTGTTATATAATTTTTTTCGCCCAATATATTTTGGACTATTTAGTTTTTTGATTTAGGCGTTATTTCCCTGAGCCTAATACAAGTACCTGAAATATTTTAGCCGTATTTTAACTGTTTTATTTTTCTATCAGACTAGAAAAAGAAAAGTTTTTAGATTTTTATGAGTGTTAATAAAACATGAATATTCGTTTTTTTTTTGCCAACTGCATTATCAAACTCTTGTCTCTCTTGAAATAGGAAACACCGATTTTTACGGGTTTATTATGTATTGGATTTGTTCGTATGCGACATTATAAATACACCAGTTTGGTTAAAATTAAAAAAAAAATATATATATGTTTTGTTCGGCTCTGAAAGTAAATATCATCTTAAAAAATATTGAGTTTGAATAATAAAAGCTACAGAACAATTGCAATTCATAGTTTTTGGGGTTCTTGTGGGCATAACGGCCATAGAGGTAAATTATATTTCGTATTTGGATGGAATCTTTAAAATGTTAGGCTTCTCTATTCACTAGTATGCTTTAAAAAAGCCTTGAACCATTTTCCAATTAAGGGGGTTATGTACCCAGAATTTTTTTTTTAATTTTTTAAATTCTTTTAAAGATTCAAGTTTCAAGAATATGTGGGTTAAATTTCTTGTCAATATCTCAAAAAATAACAAAGTTATGGCCAAGTGAGTGAACCCTCTTCCATAGCGCGCAGTGATGGCCCTTATTTTCAAACGCGTTTTTCTTGAAACCATGTTTTCAAAGTTGGTGACCAAGATTTCTCAAAACTAAGTGAACCGATCGTTTTGATTTTTTCGCAGGCTTATTTTATTCATAATAATCTCGTACTTGCAGGGACCGTAACTGTTATGATTTTTTTAAAAAAAGTCAATAAATAACAGTTAAAATTTGACTTATATTTTTTCGGTCAAAAATGAAAGTTAAAATATGACTTTTATTTTTTCGGTCACAAATAACAGTTAAAATTTGACTTATATTTTTTTTGGTCAAAAATAAAAGTTAAAATATGACTTTTATTTTTTTGGTCAAAAATAACAGTTAAAATTTGACTTTTATTTTTTCGGTCAAAAATATAAGTTCAAATATGACTTTTATTTTACCGGTCAAAAATAACAGTTAAAATTTGACTTTTAGTTTTTTGGTCAAAAATATAAGTTAAAATTTAACTTTTATTGTTTCGGTCAAAAATAACAGTTAAAATTTTACTTTTATTTTTTCGGTCAAAAATAACAGTTAAAATATGACTTTTATTTTTTAGTTTTAAGTTTTATTTTTTATTTTATTTTTTTTCTATTAAAAATAAAGGTACACAATTTGACAGTGACATCATATATTAATTACTTGCTTACCCGGCACACGTTGTTTTGCAGCCTAAATTTATTTGTCGTGCTCTTTTTGTATTTTCGCGATTTTTCGCTTGTTTGAAAATGATTTTTATTAATATTTAATTATTATACTGTGCAACACAACTTTCTCAACAAAACGATGAAAGTTCCTTTTCTTCACTTGAAGACGAAAACTAGATGGGGAAAAAATTTTCGGCGTCCTTGTTTATAGTTATTAATTATAAATAGTATATCTAATATATAAAATTCTTCTGTCACGGGGTGCGTGATCGAACTCCTCCGAAACGGCTCGACCGATTTTCGTGATCCTTAGCGAGGATATTAGTCTGGGGTGAGAATCGAACAACATCTATTTTTCATCCCCCTAAAATAAGGGGGCGTGGCACCTCCCATACAACCCAAATCTACGGTAGCGAATAGCTCTGAAGTTATAGGTCGCATAGCATCGGAATTCGGTGTTCTACCTCAATTTACAAGAGCCGTTCCACAGGTAAAATTTTATGGGCGTTGGACGTGGGGCGTGGCACTTTTTCAGCAGACCAAATTTTCGGTATAACTTTCGAGCTATAAGTCACACATTAATGCAACTCGGTTAGAACGTTCTATTTAGTTGTGTCTTTCGACTGACAAAATTGAGCAAGTATAGGCCAAAGGGGTGTGGCACCGCCCATACAATTCAAATTTATGATATCGAATAGCTTTGGAACTAAATGCCGTATAATAATGAAATTCAGTACGGAGTTGCCACTTGGTGAAATATTTCTACTATAAAACTGGGATGGGCTTTGGAAAAGGGGGTGTGGCCCCGCCCATACACTTTAAATTTTTGATATCAGATAGCTTTGGAACAAAAAGTCGTATAACAACGAAATTCAGTATGGAATTACTATTGGGTGATATCCATCAACTAGAAAACTGAGACGTCATTGAACAAGGGGGTGTGGCTCCGCCCATACAAGCCAAATTTGCGATATCGAATAACTTTGGAATTATGGGTAGCATAGCCTCGAAATTTGGTTATCAATTTACACGAGTCGTTCCACTTAGAAATAGAGATAGCGATAGAGATAGAGATAGAGATAGAGATAGGGATAGAGATAGAGATAGAGATAGATATAGAGATATAGATAGAGATAGAGATAGAGATAGAGATAGAGATAGAGATAGAGATAGAGATAGAGATAAAGATAGAGATAGAGATAGAGATAGAGATAGAGATAGAGATAGAGATAGAGATAGAGATAGAGATAGAGATAGAGATAGAGATATAGATAGAGATAGAGATAGAGATAGAGATAGAGATATAGATAGAGATAGATAGAGATTGAAATTGAGATTGAGATTGAGATTGAGACTGAGTTTGAGATTCAGATAGAGATAGAAATTATTTCCGCTACGACAGCAACGCGTCGGGTACCAGCTAGTAATAGTATATATTTGGCCCACCCTGTATAAGTATTTTACATATTTAATTAAGCAAGGATAGGGTATAGAACAGCAAGTAACTCGGGTATGATTTGAGTATCCGATTTCTGTCCCTTACTCATTTCAGTTCTCTGATGATCATTTCAGTTCACAACAGTGACAGGGAACGCAAGGTGCAGTGATAAGCCAGACAAAGGCAGATAAGAGTAGAGTGAATAGAATTTATACTTTTGTTATATTTTTTCACCTTTTAACCGAAAAAATAAAAGTAAAATTTTAACTTATATTTTTGACTGAAAAAATAAAAGTCAAATTTTAACTTATATTTTTGACCAAAAAAATAAAAGTCAAATTTTAACTTATATTTCTGACCGGTACAATAAAAGTCATATTTTAACTTTTATTTTTGACCGAAAAAGTAAAAGTCATTATTTGACTTTTATTTTTGACTAAAAAAATATAAGTCAAATTTCAACTGCTATTTTTGACCGAAAAAATAAAAGTCAAATTTTAACTTTTATTTTTGACCGAAAAAATAAAAGTCAAATTTCAACTGTTATTTTTGACCAAAAAAAAAAATCGGTCAAAAATAACCATTATTTTTTGACTTTTTTTAAAAAAGTCAAATAAATAAAAATCTTTTAAGATTATTATTCCTTAGTTAACAAGCATCGCACTACTTTATTCAAATATCGAAAAGACACATTTTTTCCGCCTGACTTTTTGAATCGAAATTTCGAAAGTAACAGTTATTTTCGGTCCCTGCGTACTTGTCATCGAATTTTTTTTCGTTGCTTCGTTCATTAGTTCATAGGCAAAATAATGACGAATTTTTGGTCGAAAATTGTTAATTTGCATTTGGAAGTCCGCCATTTAGTGAAAAATCAATATTTTCAAAATCGGCTATGACAAGTGACACGTATCTAGTTTAATAATATATTTAATTTTTTTGTTTGAGATGAATATAGGAGGAGCAATGTTGGTCATCGCATTTCACTTTTTTTTCACAGCCCTCTATAAAAAAAGCTGTATCTACCTTAATATTAAATATTTTTTAATAAAAAAAACTAAACATACTCTTGAATGTATATATTTTTAGGTATAAAAAACCTCACTTAAAAATATCCCTTAGATTTCCTTAAAAAAATTCACAAATATGGCCTTTTTTTCGGCCTCTGGGTATATAGTCCCCCTTAAGACTTCTTTTGTTTCTTCTTAAAATTATAACTTTTTGTTTATTTCAGTGGGCTTTGGAATCACTTGGATACTGTTGTAGATCCACTTAGTACCGCAGACAATAATTTGAAAACGAAGACTAAAGTGGAACGTTTAAAAAATGGCCTCAAGAAGACTAAATCAAAAGTACATCAGAGCATCAAAGAAAAACAAATTAAAAATAAACGAAAAATATCTGGCCCAGCACGAAGAAAAACAAAATTGAAAAATGATATGATTACGAGATATGTTAATTTAGCCGATTTTGTTGAAGACAACGAGACCGATAAGAGAAGAAAGAGATTTCAATTGCATCCATCATGTCCGACTAATAGTGGTTCTTATAAACCGCCCTCACCCATTTACACCAAGCCAATGCCTCTGTTGCGAAGTGTCGCAAATTCAGTGCTTCCCAGAGTTTATCCACCGCATTTTATACATCAAAAACCACCAATCATAATGAATGACAGTATAACGTATGAAAAGACTCACTTGCGTGAAGCGCAAGCATTTCGTCGAACTCAACAGAATAGAAATATTCTACCTGAACAAAGTCCTGCAGACACAATAGCGGAAAATAAAGCAAAAATATCTGTGAACAGCAGTCCAGATTCCATGTTATGTCCTGCTACTAGTCCCCCACCGACCAAAGTCTTTGGATCACGTGTGACAAGGCAGTCAGTGACTGCAGAAAAAAGTTGTGCCACAAATTGTTTAACACCCGAGCTATTTCAATCATTAAATGATGGGGAAATAACCACAACAACATCACCTTCACTGCCAGAATCATTGAAGGGCATTTTCGATTCGGACGATTTACGTCAAATTTTAAATGTTGATAAGGTAGAATATAGACTTTGTGATAATCACGTTATGGCATTGGCTATCGTTTTAAATATTCGAGTGGAGAATCTACGCGAAGTGCTTAAAAATATTGTCAAGTTGGACCAGGAGGTGTTGAAAAAAATCGAAAGTGCTATGAAGATGACGCCAAATGAACCGAACGAAAAGGATAAACAGGATGCAGGACGCTTCGTACGCAACCTGATATCGCCGGTATCGGATGAAGAGCATAGCAAAAATTCAAATGTAAGACAGAGTTCTCTTCACAATCGAAGACATCGTATGTAGAATGAATGTTGTTTGTTTGATTCTTGTTTTAACACGTCAAGTAATCTATGTTTATAAATATTTGTTAATAGTTAAAATATTGTTCTGGCGACTAATAAAGTAACTGTGCAATTATATGCTCCGAAAAATAAAATATAAAAAATCACAAATTAGAAAAATATAAAAAAATACAAAAAAATACCCCACAATTACGATTCTTTATTGAAAACCTGTACTCATCAAAATTTTCCAGATGTTAACTGTATACTGCTGGTAACACTGTCGTTTCTAAAATTTTTAGAGAGATATCAGTTTTTTACAATTTGTATTGTTTAAATAGTTATCTTTTAAAATATTTATATTCTGCATTATCTCGAATACAACAGGTACAGTAGATACAGTCAACTCCTACTTTGCGTCTGATTCTCCGTGCCCCCCCCCCCCCCCCTCATTCGAAAGATGCTTCCAGAAAAATTGTAAGACGCCCAAGAAAGACCACACTTTTCATAAACTGGATGAGCTACAGTTAAAAACGTGTTTTTCGCGACCTCAGAGTTAATCTGAATTTATTAATTTTCATACTGGCATTAAAGCTACACGACAATTACAAAAAAAATGTATGCCCATGTAAAATTGGTTGCTGAATCCGATTCCGTACTCAGATTTGGCTTGAAATTAAATTTGCGGTCACCAGGAGCAAATAAACGCGAATATCATTGATTTTTTCCACTCAGTTATTATTTAAAATCTCTCAATCTGGTAGATAATGATGTTCTTTTCAAAATTGAACACTTTAGTTGTGAAGCCTTTTTAATGTAGATTATATTTAAAGAAATAATTTTGCAATTCGAACAATATTTAAGCGAAATATGATTTATTACATGAATGTACTTTTTCGATAACTGTGAATTTAAAATTTTTCTTCTTCTCGCTTAACATTTTTTTGTGATTTAAATTTTAACTTAAAAAAAAATGGAGCTTTTCTTTACTAATGCAAAAAAATTTAGCAAAACATGTTAAAAAAGTAACTTTTAACAACAAATTTTCTTCTCAATATTCTACTGGTATTTAATATAAAAAAATTTCGTAAATGGCTTGGATAGGTTTTTAAAGAAATGTAGCGATTATAACCACGGTTTTCAAAACATGAAAACTTTCTGGCACATCCGGCAATTTTATTGGTACGTCCGGCAATTTTGTTGGCACGTCTGTCTACATGACATTTTCTTTGTTTAGACACCTCAATTATATCTAAATGTATAGGCGTTTTCACTCAGCGACTCCCACAAGAAAAGCCTTATAAAAATAATATAAAGATGTACTACAGAATTTGGACATAATAATTTATAGAATTTATAAAAAGGTTTAGGCCTTGTGCTATGCGGAAACTTTTCACTTGTGGTAGGAGAGAATTTACTGAGTTGAAAACAATTTCTGTCTGTTGAAATAAAATTGTAATTTTTGCCGTGCCAAAAGGACGATGCAATTTTGACAACTAGAAATTTTGACGTTTTAGATTTTGGTAGTGTATTAGCGTAAGAATTTAATTTAATTTGCGAAATTGTTAATATATACTGAAAATGAGGAATTTTGGTTGCTATGCTGTCGGAAACACAAAATTTTGAACTTCTTTACGACTCACAAACTCACAAGTGTTTTTTTTTTCATTTTTGCTTGTGAAAGATTCTCTTTCCGGTTGTCAAAATTTATACTAGCCTGAATCATGATACAATTATACAAGGTAGGAGTGACAACTTACTTTTTTCTCACCAGTACCTTGCACCGATTGTCAATTGCCTGTATATTTTGTTTTCTATTTTCTTTTCTTCTTTTTTCGTTCTCTAATTTATACTACTTTTGACAGTTAGCGCAAGACGAAAGAACTGTCACTCCTACCTTGTATAATTGTATCATGGCCTGAATAACATGAATTTTTGACAATCATATTCACCTCACAAGTGCCAAATATTCTCATTCAGACTGTAAAAATTTCATCATCCGAGTGAAAAGTTTCCGAATAGCACACGGCCTTAGAAAATTTTTAATTTCAGTGGTAGTTATTTGTTTGTGATTGAGGTGTGAAAAAATTATCCCGTTTTAATTAGGTCTACCCATAGTTGAATGAACCATTTAATCACTTCGCAAATTTTTTTATTTTTCAATTTTCTAGAGACTTAGAATCTTCTTTTTCCAATATTAGGATATCAGCAGGAAAATTTTACTTCTGTGGCATAACGATACCTATCCTTGCGAATTTTTATTCCCTTATTACTAAAGAACAACCGCTTTCTTTTAAACTTGAAAATTCTAAAGAATCATTATTTTATTAACTCACAATTATTATATTACGGCTCCAAATACAATTTAAATTAACTAAATTTCGGTCACTTAAACACAAATTTGTATTTCAACTATTTGCAATCAATCGATGGTGTCATAGAGACATTTAAATTAAGATTGAAGAGCGCAAGTTAATTATCAAATACTCTATTAGATCGGTTATTTTTTTTCACAAAAATATTTAGCGATTATTTTTTTTTTTTTAAGAAGTACTATATACACATGTAATTAAAATAAAAATACATTCTAAACTTTGCATCGAGATAGTGTAATTATTAAAACTGTTCTATTAGGTAAGATTATTAATAAAGTTGCGTTTTTAAGATTATAAACATCGTAAGAATTTGTTTTTTGTTTAAATTTATATTAAATTTATTGCCAACAAATTTTTGTAACTTAAAAAATAGATTTTTTTAAACATATTCCACTTAACCCTGCAGAGAAATTAATTTTTTGAAATTGATAAAAGTTTAAGCTGCTTTGTATTGAAGAGCCAACATTTTTTTTTTTTTAAATTAACACAATGAAATTTATGAAGGAGAAATTAAGAAGTATGAAATTCTAATGATGCAGAATATCCAAAGTCACATCATAACCTTATGTGAAATCCTTTTTTAATTTTTCCCAACGTTTAAATGTTTTATATCAAATATGATTACTTATATGATGAATCTGTTGAGACAATCAGGAAGATAACCATTTCACAATTTGCGAAATATTTATTTATATATTCATGCCTAGCAATTATTTTAATTAACTGCTTACTAGTTAGTTAACACGGCATTTAATTTTCAAAGAAACTATTTCAAGTTGTATTTCATCCTCTTTTAAATAATCAATTTTGTTATAATATTAATGTTAATGAATACGAAAATCTTACTATTTTATATGCATGTATAATTAAATATTACACGTCGGTAGAAATGAAACATTTAAGTCACCATCTTGAATACGAGTTTAATTATGCTCCAATCATTTCCCCGCAAGACATCATGCAACACACACACACTCATGCGATCTAATATACATCGCTATCATAGTTTATATCCTGTTGCGCCTGTGTCGAATCATCTGAACGTTCAGAAATTGGCTCTAAGTCAACATCTAAGCTTGGATCATTCATGGCGGGACAGCAGCTGGGGTGTGACATTGAATCAAAAGCATCTTTTATTTGGTTGTTAGCCCCCTTGGGATCCAAGTCAGTCGCCCAACTGAAGTGCATCAATGCAGAGTCAACGTTTCCGAGTTGCTTGTGTATTTTTCCAATCAAATAGAAAACAACCGATTCCTTTGGCACAATCTCTTTCAATTCTTCTAGTTCACGCAATGCCTCTTGATGTTTACCTAAAGAGAAGTATATCGAACCTCTATGGAAACGTGCTAGTGGGTTCTTAGGATCGAGCATGGCAGCAGTATTGAGGGTCTGTAACGCTTGTTCTTTCTTTTGCATGAAATACTGCATTGCACCAATGTGCACGAGAATCACAGAATTTTGTGGATTAATTTTTAGAGCCTTAATGTAATGCAACTCGGCAAGCTCGTATTTCTCCTGTTTGGAATAGATGGTGCCAATGCCGAACCAGGCATTATAGTGACGAGGATCTTTAACAACAGCTATGCGGAAATAATCTAAGGCTTTATCTAACTCTTCGGTAAGGACAAGTTCATGTCCCAATAGTGTATAGCTATAAACAAAATCGGGATCAACTTGAACAGCGCGTTTAAAAAATTTAATAGCAGTCTCATGTTCCTTGTGCAAGGAAAAACAGTTGCCAGCTACACACCAGGTTACAGCTGAAATTTTGTCCTGACTCATTAGATCTTGCGCCAGCGCAGAAAGATCAACCTCCTTTTGCAGTTGCCATAAGGACGACGAATAGATTTCCATATAGTCCAACCGATGTGGCTCAGTTTCGTGTATGCGCTTGAATATCGTAACAGCCAACTCATATTCGCGCAGCTCATAGTGTGACATGCCGATAAGCGATTGCACCCAGCTGCTGCAGAGATGATGCTTTGGAATCGTAGCCTCTATATGTTTAATTGCTGACTTGCACTGATAGTGTGCCAGTTGCTTATAGCCTTCGCCTAGATCGCGTAGGAGAGTCATTAAGCCATCCGCCGATTGTTTTTTTAGCGAAAGCACATGATGCGCCATGGTTTGTGCGCTATTCAGACTGTTGTTCAATAAAACCTTTGAATCCTCAGCAGACCGATTGCCTGTAGCAGATGTGATAGTTTCGATTTTTTCTTTATCTTTTTTTAAACATTTATCGTTGAACTTGTCCAGCGAGTTGTTGAGATTAGATGATTTGTCCTCAATTAATTCGTTGTTCAGGGCCATTTTTGTCATGCGTGTCTTGGTTTTACGCGGTGGTGATCGAGGTTGCACAAACTTGCTGTTAGTAATGTTTGGCGACTTGTTATTTTCCTTGACAGAATAGGCGCTATTGCTGAAAAGTCTCGTGCTGCGACGCACAGCAGCGTTTGGCATAACTAAAAAAAAAATTTATAAATAAGTATAAAATTGTTCATAAAATCCTTGATTATTTTCAAATAAATATTGTAAAGGATGCAATGAATATAAAGTAAGCAATTATTTTAGAAAATTGTTTTCCTAATATATATAGAATAATAGGAGTATATATATGGGGTTCTCCATTTAAAGAAACATGTTTTTTTGGAAATAACTAATTGCAAGTATTTATAGCGTACCTAATGATAACTTACCCACACCCATTGGTCCAACGTTGTTGGGTGTTCGAGGTGTTATATTTCCAGTCTGTGTAAAAACGGCGGGTTTGTTGGTGGCTGAATTAGTCGAGGAGTCTTTGCGATTGATTAAATTTCCCACGTGTCCTTTCAACTTTTTGCATACTACTTTCGGCTCCTGATTGACTTCGACGAGTGTTTGTGGTGATGGTGAATTCGTGATATTTAAATTAGTTTGTATGTGGCCAGCACCGATAAAAGATGTATCACCACCGCATGGACTATTTATGGGCAGGATGCCAAAACTGGGTGTCGATGGAGAGATGGTTGAGAGATACTTGAATTGCTTACGGAATGGGGTACCTGCACCGCCATCAAATGTACCAGTTGTTGCTGTTAACGACGATTGATCATTGTTTGCGTAACCAATCGGTGTGTCATCGAGCATCATCATGCTTGAGTTCTGATTGCCCATGCCTGGTAACCCAGCTGTGTTGCCTCTCAATATCGAAATGGAACTATTTAGATTATTATTTGGTGTAGTTAGATTTTGCAACATGCTATTGTTTGTTTGTGCTTGTATCTGCTGCACTTCCACAGGTGTGGATAGAATGTAATTTGAATTGTTGTTGTTTAAATTGTTATTGGTAAGAGCTTCTGAAGTTGGTGCTGGAGCACCCCCCGTATTCGCAGCTGCCGTAACTTGACTGTTGTTAATACCACAGCCACCAACACTATCATTAAGGGAATTCGAGAGGCCAGCTAAACCATTACCGCCAAACAAAATCATTGAGTTTGTGTTGAGATTACCCTGGCATGTGTTAAAAATATCAGTACTCGTTACTTGAAATATGGAAGCGGCATCGGCTTGTTCGCCCAAATGACATAAGCTGGTGAATGCATGCCACATGAAGGGATTCAATTTTAAAGCCTTCCGCAGAGCTTCGGCAGCAGCTTTATCCCGTTCAGTTTTAACACAAATTTGTGCAATCAATTGTAGTACAAAACATGCAATTTCACCAAATTCTTTGGTTATTTCATCGAAGTTTTTTAATTCTCCTAAGCTTATGCTTGTGAGAGCGCATTCGGCTTCGGAATATTTTTTCAGTTGAAAAGCGCATTTGGCTAGCAAGAAACGGCATTGTGGAGAACGTCGTGATTTCTCTTTTAGTAACCAATACGCTTGATGAATAAGATTGGAACGATAGTAACTGGTTGCCAATATAAATACGGTCTCGTCAGTTTCAACTAAAAAAATAAAGATTAGAATTATTTCATTAGAATTCAACTTTAACCAATTAGTAAATTTTTCTATTTAAAAACTGCATTTTTATTTGACTAAATTTTCTAATTATTTCTTCAATTTCTAGAACTTATAACAATTTTGTAATTGTAAAAATATTTATTTATAAATATAGCTTACATATTAAAATAAAGAATGTGAATATGATGGCTATTTTATCTTCTTCCAGTACTCCGGATCATTTTGATTGTTCAACATATGATATGACTCTAATATACAATGAGTTTTGTGAGTGTTTTATCAAACGAAAGTCAAATTGTTGTCTTTGGCTAAGCAGAATTTGGGAAGAGGGTTAGAGTGGAGTAAGCTTTTTTATGTATTCTAAATGTCCTTGGTTATTGTAACAATTTAAAAATGAGTGTGTATAAGTTCGTTATTGGAATATCCAAATGGAGTTTCGACAATTTTCCTTTGTCATTTTTATTGGGTTCTGTGACGTTTTTCCCTATTTGACAGGCATGTTCTTGCCCATAACATAGTTTTATATGCCCGGATAAGTTTCAGAATACTCTTATAGAGTTTTTTAGTTTCGATATGTTTTTCCCATTTGAATCTAGGGAAAAGTTATACAGAGATATTTGTACAAAGCTTCAGGGGACAACCATATAATTGACTTTGAGGGGTGAACAACTGATATTTCTGATCTGAGTAAAAGTTTAGAGTTCTAGACAATTTTGCACCGTGCTATGATCTTACACATTGTTTTTTGAAATAGCTTGACTTTTACTTTTGACTTTACTTTTTTATTTTTTATTTTGACTTTTACAGATTTGTCCGCAAAAGTTCAGATAATACTGCGGACGTTGATGAGAATATCAGCAACTAAATCGTATTCTTATTTGTGAGATTATCTGGTGGTTTCCGGTAGCAAAATATGTCTTAGAGACGAACATAATATATCTATCTGGTATAATACTAAGAGCCCAATAAGTTTTAGTTTGTCTTGGCATTCGACGTTCTTGTTTCAAATTATATTTATATGACTTTCGTTTATGGTTTTTTTAAGAGTTTCAAGTTACATGGTTGATTTGGAATAAATTCATGTATAATTTACTAATTTATTCATTCAATTCGTATGAAGTGAACAATTATGTAAAAGTTTTTACCAAAAATTTTGTCAAAATTACTAACATACATATTTATCCTACCTTTCTTGGATTACTAAAGTTTTAAAATAAAGATATTAAATACTATTACAAATTACCTTCGGAACACAAACGTTCGGCAAGAAAAACTGCATCCTTATGATCGTAGTGGTTCAGACAATGCCATATGGCAGCCTAATGGAAAAATAAAAAATGTTTAAAAAAATAAAAATTAAAATATTCATTTTGTTGCATTGAGTTTTACTAACGGCATTAGCATGAAAGACCCACATTTGGTCACATTTCAAGGTAATGTTCCATCAAGCATTGCGTACCAAAAGAAAAAACCAAAAACAACACAACGAATGTATCGATAGCTTACCTGAACAGGCTCTTGAATAATCATCTTTTAAACAAATTAGCTAAATTTAACTTAAAAACAAAAATTTGGAATTTGCAAGCAAGCTATGTCCTGTAACTTATATGACTGTTAGAAAGTTTAGTTTTTTCCTCCACAATGGCGACGCTTAGAAGAGCATAAATTTTGTCTCGTTGTTTTTAATTATTTCAATCTCATCGCCCTTATTCGCACACCAACTTTAAAGTTTTGTAACTTTTCTGTTTAACTTCAAGAAATTGTTCTTCATCCACTTTTCGAAGCAGGGAATAATAGAGTTGAATAAAAAACACCAGACGTTTGCTCGCTCTGCTTAGGACGGCGCCTCCACTGCCAAATATACTCTGCTCCTGGAATAGAAACTTTTTCCTCTATAAAGTTGTAAGAGTTGCGGAATTAAGAAAAAACTTTTCACTTCACTTTTTTGCAAGTGGTTTTAATGGTTATTTATTTAGTTTTTGACACTAATTTCAATTATATGGTGTGTTTTAATTGTTCCGCTTTGCATTTTTTTTATTTGAAGATTTAATTCTTGTTGTTAAGTGCAGAAAATAACTATGAAAATTTTATAATTCAATGAAAACTCTCTAAATGAAAAATTTTTGTTGCTAAAGTGTTCGTTGGTCGCTGCACACACACAAGGAAATAGTTACCAGATTTTGCAATTTTAAACAAGAGGATTTTGGAAGTTTTCACGTTAAAATGCCATTTACCAATATCATGCGAAAAAACTATTGATGTAAAAAATAAACTTGAATTTCTTTGCCGGTGGCAGATAAACCTATATTTGTTTTTTGCTTTAAAAAAATCATTCAATTTTACTGTCTTTAATAAGTTTGAACAAGTTTGAACATTTACTCAAATAAAAGTGGTAGTTTTATAACGCAATCTGGCAACTTTAAATTATCAAATGCCAAAATAGAATGGTAATAGTTTGTCTCTTTTTAACTTTCGTTAAACTGATTAACTTAAAATAGTTATAAGAACGACATCTAGCGGACTATAGCAAAATATAAAATAAATTAGTTGTTGAACGTATTCTTTCTTTGCCCTATTTCAAAATCTAGGTCCTTTTCTCTAATGATAAAAAAAAATCAATGTATACGAAATTTTGCGTACATATCAAATTTCCGTTCCATTTTCTGTGATAATGAGTTTTAATTTATAAAAATAAACGCAATCAACAAATTTTAATCGCTGACATTCATTCGTAACATTTAATTTTAGATGTAACATTGCTCTCTAAAAAATAAAATAAATAACTGGCCATTTCAGCCCTTGAAAGGACTTTGACCTAGCTTCTAATGATCAATTGTGTTGTGCGTGTTAAGTTAAGTTTAAATTAAGTTTGTACACAATTGACCGAGAACCGGACCTACATGCTTAACGCCGACTCCGAACGGCGATGAACAGAATGTTCTCGTTCTCAAGAAGCTTTACATGGCATTTTGATTACTCTCTGTACAGAAAAATTATTTTAATTCAAATAATTATCGGTCGCTGCTGGGGTTCGAACCTGGGTCTCCAAAGTTCGTTGACATAGAGGCCACGCACTTTAACCAACTACGCCACGGACGCCACATTGCTCTCTAGTAGCTACATAACAACGCTATAGGAACCATAGCAGTGTAAACATTGGGTTGTATTTATTAATAAAACTGAATGAATAGTGTAAGAGGAGTGTTTTTGGACTTCTATAATGAGGGAGATAATTGAAGGAGCGGAACACAAAAAGTCATATGAAATAAACTTCACTCCATTTAAAGTGCAATAATAGAAAAAACTGTTTAAACAATTAGTTGTCAGTAGGCTTTGATCATAAAAAATGAAAAGTACTAAGAAATATACTCATGTATTAAGCAGACTTGAGATCTAACTGCAATGTTTTTTCGGAGTAATTCATACAAAATTTAAACACTCAAATTTTAAAGTGTTTTAAAATCTTAACCTTACAACCGAATATGTCTGAAAAATGTATGAAATTTCAAATGTAAAACATATTATTAAATGTAAAATTATGATTATTATTCTTAAGCTAGGTCTACACGATACAACGGTTGTACCAATATCGGCTGCTATTTGACGGTTGTGTGCGATTATTGTATCGTTTGGATGCAAGCGTGCGACGAAGTTATTGCAATATTGCACGGTCGAATGGTAAAATTAGCCAACTGCTGTACGATGAGCGATTGTACAGCCGTTGTATCGTGTGGACCTAGCTTTATACTCTAAAATATAAAAAATATACCAAATTTGTACACCAATTCTACACCAAATGGTCACTGAGATAATGCTATAATACTATCGCTTGCATATAACCAAGTGTCATACCGTCATGTGTTGCATTCATTGCCGCACAGTTATTCATGAAACAGCGATGATCAAGTGAATTTATCGTGATTTATGCCAACCAGAGATTTGCACAAGCCCAATCGTAATTTTTTGCCACTCGAATAACAATCGCCGTCAGCCACAATCGGACACAAAAATTAATGCACGCATACAGCTCGAGTTCGTAAACAACGATTGGTGCTAAGCACAGCTTGTAACGATTGCGAATACATACAAAGGCACCATCCATGGTATAATAATACATGGTAGCATTGACAACTGCTTATTTTCTCTTCAACAGGAAAACATAAATTGTCAAAAACAGCTTTTTGTGGAAATACATCAGCAGCTGCTGTGGTTGTTGTTTTTTTTTTTTCACTTCAACGTTTTCAACATTGCTTGTGTTTTCAATGGCGGATTGTGAGCGCTCTCTTTTTGAGTATATTTTTTGACAGTATATTATTTCCCAAGCAACTGTCAATGCTACCTTGTATTATTATACCATGGGCACCATCCAGACAATGCAGACATTCGGATGCTTCGCTAAACACTCGAGTGTCTCGAGTGTTGCTGCATGAATTTTTTTTTTTGCTTTCGTTCTTTTCCATGGTATAATAATACAAGGTAGCATTGACAACTGCTTATTTTCTCGTCTGCAAGAAAACATCTCCTGTCAAAAACAGCTGTCTGTGAAAATACATCTGCAGCTGCTGTGGTTGTTGTTTTTTTTTCACTTCAACGTTTTCAACATTGCTTGTGTTTTCAATGGCGGATTGTGAGCGCTCTCTTTTTGAGTATAGTTTTTGACAGGAGATGTTTTCCCAAGCAACTGTCAATGCTACCTTGTATTATTATACCATGGTTCTTTTCAACAAATACGCATTCTCCCGTTACTTTGAGAATGAGTGTAAGAAGAGATGGGAATTTGTTTTGTTCGCTGTTGAACTGCGTAATCTAAAACTCATTGCAAAAGGCCTGCGGCAACTCCAAAATATATTTTTTCCTGTTGTTTATAGCATTGTTTATCATCCCATAGCCATGCGTGTACGGCACAAATCGTTTTTTCACATGTGATTTTTTCGTATACAAAAAAATCAACACTGCAGACTGCGGCTAACATTTTTGCCTTGGTGCGAATGGACATAAAAGCATGAATTTTCGTTGCTTTTGCCGAATGTTGATCATGTCTCGCTTCATTGGGTATTCTTGATTCGTAGGCAATCGTAATCGCGACCAATCGTACTCTATGGTATTCGTATCCGCAGCGATTGGTGCATGTATTCGCGCATTAATTTTAATGCAGAAGGCACATTCGGTGCTCGTATATTGAGGATATATTCGAAACGCCATTTGAATGCAATCAAGCTGTTCTCTGATGCCAACTACTCAACACAAATTCAAGGTAAATAAATCAGTCATGTTGGTTTGTTGTTCTTAAAAAATATTAAGTGTTCGTGAAATATCTATAGAGTGGTTATGTGATGCCAGCCGTGTTTTCAAAATGAATCGTTTCACCCCACAAACTCCGTTTTAATGCGTATTTAGTATTTTTGTCTCTAATGCGTTTTTTTTTAGTTTTTTTGCATTTTTCAATTCATTGCAACAAATTCGACCGGCCATATGACTTCAAATGCGTCGACATGGGCAACAGTGGCTACCTGTAAAAACTGCGACTCTGACCTTGATATAAGTGATGAATAATAAAATTGGATTCGAAGAATTTTTTTCAGTATTTTAGTTTCTTGCTGACTTAGGAGCCTGCCCGATACCATCAAACCGGCTTATGTTGATGTTTATACATGAAAACGGAAAGAAATGCTTCACCCTACCATTTTTCAAAAATCGATAAGCGAATATTTTCGAAGTTTCCCCATAATTTTTTGCCGAAATCGAAAATATTCAAATCCGAGCTCATAGAAATTCAGAAAAATGTCAATTCTTGCGATTTAAGCCAAAAACTTTTAAAAATTATAATTTTTGAGGGTGCTCTGAGCCCCTCAAATGATTTTAATTCATTTGAAATTGAGGGAACTTGACTGAAGTACAATTTTTGATATGTGTGCTCTCGCGATTAACGAAAATGTGAGTGAAATGGAGCTGAGTTCATTTTTATTAACATGCTTTTTCACGGCTGAAAATCCTCTCTCCTCTGAAAACCCACTAAATTACCTAAAGTACTACTTTCTTGATCTGGCAATAGTGTTTCTATCGACAATTATGAGCTAAGCGGCTATAATTATCCTGTCTTAACATAGCTTAGCAATTTTTTGTATGAAAAATATTGTTAAGCGCATGTAGTGATGCCAAAAACGCACCTACTAATAATTTTAAGCTTCTTTTTGCTATTGTTCATTGTTTGGTATTTTTTTGGCAATATTGACTCTTTGCTCCCAGCCGTGCAGGTACTTTGTTTATTACACTATAGCTGTGTTCAATGAAAAATTCTCAGTGCAGAGTAGAGCAGAGTAGACCAGATCAGCTGAGTCGTCGAAAATAATTTCAGCGCAGCATAGAGCCAATTTTTTAAAGATCGAAAAAAGAGCAAGTTTGAGTAAACAACTGTCAAAAGTAAAAATTCACTTATTAAATACTGCACCATATCTTTATCACCATTGCCACATTCCTGCTCAATGAAGAAATGAGTCCTGAAAATGTTTAAAAGTTAAGCCGCGTTTCCATGCTATCTTCTATGATCTTCTCCTATCCCATATCAAAAGCTTTTGCTATAATGAGCGAGGTAGATATATGTCACTCTAGCTATAAAAGTTTGATATTTTCAAATGTTTGTAAATAAATCACAAATTCATTTGTTTTCCAAAAACAAGGAAACAAAAACAAAAGTTCCATCATCAGATGGAACAAAGATAATTCGAGCCCAGAAGTTTCTCAAATAAAATAAAATTGTGCATCCACCGCAGCAGCCCGAAGAGGAGCCACGCAAAGTGGTAGGTTTTTATTGTTTTTATTTTTTCAGTTACGAAATAACTCTCTTGTCTCCCTTGCAGTACGTTTGTCAAGTGTGGACCAACATTAACACCAACAGCTCCGACAAGATGTGGTACATTGCCATTGTGTGGGCGTGTCCGTTGATGAGGCTGTAAAACAAGTGAGTGTTGTGCTAAAGAAAGGCCCCATATCCATAAAACGGTTTATACTAGAGACACAGGAGCTGGCAATGAAGCAACCGGTAGAATCTAAATTTGAAACACCGTTGGATAATTCTAATAAGGATGCAATAAATGCGCAGCCGCAAGTCGTTCAGTTCGCGATGGTGAATTTTTAAATGTGTAAAAAAAAATACTACTTGCAAATAAAATCAATATTTATTTAATATAGATAAAAAATTAGTTTTATATAATTGTCACAAATTTTCCAGAATAAATAACACAAAATATAATATGTTTAAAAACTTCTTGCATATTGACTGAAATCACAATATTAAAAAAATTTGTTTATTTTTTGTTCATGCGTTGTCAAACTTGGCAACTCACAAACAACAACTATAAAAATGTTAATTTCTTTTATAATTCTTAAAAAACATATTTTTTAAGAATTATATTGTGAGCTTAATGCCAAATAATTCATGAAGCAACAGGTTGCTACAACAACAAAGTTCTTTGCAGAACTTAAACCAAGCTGACTAGACCATGGTTTCGTCGGACGCTACTCCGACTCATCAGTAGTCTCAGTGGTTCTAGCAGTCCACTAACTTTGACAAGCTAATAGGCGCAAGATCAATAAAACCAAAGAGGAATTATAGAAGCGCTATACTTTGTCAAAGCAATGTTTTTCTACTCTTTTGCTAGTCGCAAAATTTCAAAAAGTTGACTGCATTGATTCTGCAAAGATTTTGTTGTTGCGCTTTTTTGTTTACTTCTTTATCACGTATCAATCTAGGTTCCAACATTTTGTTGGTATTAAACCATAGAAGGCGTGAAGAAGGTTTTTTTTGAAAGCAGATGTTTATTATATGCGCAGACATATAATATTACATCATGTTTTCGTAGGTCGTGCTCGCACCAGTTTACATGAGTTATAAAATTGTGGCATATTTTAATAAGTTTATTTCTTTTATAATTCTTAAAAAACATATTTTTTAAGAATTATATTGTGAGCTTAATGCCAAATAATTCATGAAGCAACAGGTTGCTACAACAACAAAGTTCTTTGCAGAACTTAAACCAAGCTGACTAGACCATGGTTTCGTCGGACGCTACTCCGACTCATCAGTAGTCTCAGTGGTTCTAGCAGTCCACTAACTTTGACAAGCTAATAGGCGCAAGATCAATAAAACCAAAGAGGAATTATAGAAGCGCTATACTTTGTCAAAGCAATGTTTTTCTACTCTTTTGCTAGTCGCAAAATTTCAAAAAGTTGACTGCATTGATTCTGCAAAGATTTTGTTGTTGCGCTTTTTTGTTTACTTCTTTATCACGTATCAATCTAGGTTCCAACATTTTGTTGGTATTAAACCATAGAAGGCGTGAAGAAGGTTTTTTTTGAAAGCAGATGTTTATTATATGCGCAGACATATAATATTACATCATGTTTTCGTAGGTCGTGCTCGCACCAGTTTACATGAGTTATAAAATTGTGGCATATTTTAATAAGTTTATTTCTTTTATAATTCTTAAAAAACATATTTTTTAAGAATTATATTGTGAGCTTAATGCCAAATAATTCATGAAGCAACAGGTTGCTACAACAACAAAGTTCTTTGCAGAACTTAAACCAAGCTGACTAGACCATGGTTTCGTCGGACGCTACTCCGACTCATCAGTAGTCTCAGTGGTTCTAGCAGTCCACTAACTTTGACAAGCTAATAGGCGCAAGATCAATAAAACCAAAGAGGAATTATAGAAGCGCTATACTTTGTCAAAGCAATGTTTTTCTACTCTTTTGCTAGTCGCAAAATTTCAAAAAGTTGACTGCATTGATTCTGCAAAGATTTTGTTGTTGCGCTTTTTTGTTTACTTCTTTATCACGTATCAATCTAGGTTCCAACATTTTGTTGGTATTAAACCATAGAAGGCGTGAAGAAGGTTTTTTTTGAAAGCAGATGTTTATTATATGCGCAGACATATTATAACATAAAATGTTAGTCAAATTTATAGCAAGTGATACACTTTTATAGCAAAAGTTCAAAAAGCTGAACTTTTTCTATCTTCTAGTATCACATGAAATCACAGGGGATATCACATGCTATAAAAACAAAAAATTAATGCCTGTTTCACACTCACATTCGTCAATCCTATATGGTGAGGGTCACATACTTTTTCTTTCTAACAAAAAATGTGATTGTGGGAGATCGTAAGTGATAGCATGGAAACGCGGCTTTAACTAGTTTTCATTAAGCAAAGCAAAAAAAATATAATAAATACCTTTTTGTAAGCCATCTTTAGGGTTTCTATTTTTTCAATTTTTATTTTTCTAACAAGAACCAAAACAGCTCTAAATAACACCACAAATAAATAGCAGCGTAGAAAAGAAAAAAAAGCACAACTTATTGCAGCTTAAAATAAAAAAAGATCAAGAGCAAAGGAAAGCAGCTAAGAGCAGGAAAAGGCACCCATCCAACCAGTGGCAGATCTAGGATTCGCCAAAGGGGGGACTGAAACTACACTTTTGTATGCTTTTCTTTTTAGGCACACAATTTGTGAATTTATTTATCGCAAAACATAAACAATTATTAAATGTAATTTGACATTTGCTTCTCCTTATTGATGATTATTCTTCTTAATGCTTGTTCTTCCTTTACTCGAAGTCTCGAGTTCTAGAACTCTCTGTGCACTTTGTGTGCTCGAGAGAGTGATTTTATGCTTGTTCTTCTTCTCCCATTTTAAGCACAGAAAGTACGGAAACAGAAAATAGTGTCCCACAAGTTACAGAGTGTGCGTACGGAAACAGACCTTTTATACCATGATCGAACACAGGTTAAGTTTTTTCATTGCCGGGTCTGACTTACTCTCTATGTCAAATAAAAGTTGGCAGCACATGCAACAGCTGATTCCATAATTCTTGACAGCTGTGAATATCAACAAATTGTTAATTGGATAGTTTTTCGTGAAAATGATTTTTTTATCAATATTTTGTAAATAAAAACACAAATTGTAAAATTCGCTAAAGAAAATGTTTTTAATGCCAAAATAAACTGATTAAAATGCTGTTCAAACTAATATTTTTGGGTTTTCTATTCTTTCTCTTCATATATTGGTAAGTAACCGAAAGAAGAAAAAGTGATGACACACCTACAAAAGACTAATTGAAACCATATTGTTTTTATTTTATGCTAATTAAGGATCTTACCAGCAAGCATAAGTTGGTATTTGGTAAAAAAGTTCAAAGTTAAGGTGCGGATTGGACGTATAAGTCTGCCCTATTTGGTATTAAAAAATGTGCACATCACAAAGAGTGGATTCTCTGTGGTAAGTAATGAATTAACTTATGTTTCAATTAATAATGCTTATATTCGTGATTATTGTAACATAAAGCAAATAGAAGAAATTTGTTTAAGGAGCAGTTTTTTTAATACCGAAGTTACCAAACTACTGTCCATCTATATACGAGATATACGCATAAATAAAGATATCGATAGCAAGAACAATGATGCAACTGATGAACAGCGTGAAGTGGAATACTTGCAAAGTATCGCTGAAGAGGGTATTAAAGATGTGCCCGACTTTCGACAGACCAAGGTTCCGCCTAGTATTCTAACATTCGCACAGGTGAGGAAAAACTAACATAAAAAAATGTTCTATTTTTATACCTCCATATGTACTGATGTACTTTTTACCGTGTTTTTTTTTTATTTAATTCATTACAACAGTTTATGGCTATACATGTCAGTAACATTTCCGTAGTATTAATGAATAATGATTTTGAACCCGGATGGTTTATGCATGCAACCGCTAAAGAACTTCATTTGGATGGAAGCATAGTTCACAATGCTAAAACATTGTTGGTGAATGCAGCACTAAATGAAGCTCAGGTATCATCGAATTCAATTATAATCTACAGTACTTTTTACTGTTTTCTATTTCAATTTAGGCAAAAATACTACGACATTGTCCATCGCGTCGTCAGTCTTTTGAGATTTTAAATAAGATTCGTCCTTGCTTAGGTGAAGTCAGTTTTGATATCGCATTAGATGCAACGCTCATAGCACATGGTCCCTTATCAGTGGATGTAGGTTCCAAATAATATTTTTTCGTCTTAAAGCTAAATAAAGGAACTAAGTCATATTTTGTGTATTCTACAGAAATTAACACTAGCTATGAACAATGCAAAATCAACAATTCATGGCGGTCTCTATGATTTTCTTCGAGAAGCTAAACAGCGTACAAAATATATCAATTCAAGTGATGGCAGCAAATTATTTAGACCAAATTCTTCACATGCAAAAAAATCCTACAACAATGAATCTTATCAGAAAATCGCTCCAATTATACCGAAAAATTTTAATTTCATCATAAAAGCAGCTATTTTTTCGGCGGTTAAAGAGAATTCCCAAAATGATTTTAGCGCTAAAATGCAATTGTTTACGGTCTGTATTTGCAAAGTATTAAAAATTGTGTTGTATAACAATTGTAAATCTTTTGTTTAAAACAATTAATTACACATTTTGACTTACTGAAATTAATGAGTATTCTTCTCGTACAGATAACGGGGAAGTTCAATTCGAAATCCCTTAATGAAAATGTAAATCTACCGACGCTTTATACAAAAGTAACACTACAACATTTGGATATAGACACCAAGTACGAGAAACTTCTATTCATTGAACAGTTTACAATTGACTCGGTTGTAAGTGAAAATTATTAAAAATGAAGAAAATGAAAAAAATAAATTTTTCATAATTATAATTTCAGCTCGAAAACGATATATTAAATCTATATGTAAAATTAAAAACATTCCAATTAATTTACAATCACAGTGAAATTTATGACTGGGTAAATAACAATTTTATGTCAAGGCATAATAGTGCGCAGACGTTGCTTTTGAAGAAATCGTCATCTAATGATAGAGAAATTGACATTATTTATCCTTATGTTCAAACCAATAAAAGTTCCTTACATTCCACAATGGAAAATAACTTCAGTCAAAATAGTCTCTTGGAATGGCTACTTAAGCGGATTGTGATAAAAGGTAATTAATTTCATTTAATTTATTCAGTCTTATGGAAAACAATTCTTTAGCCTAACGGTCTCTACAGCGGTTTATGAAGCCACTAGTCAGTTGTGTTATATTCAGATTATTTTTTTTGAATTTTCTTTTTATTTTTGAATATAATAATAAAACATTTAAAAAATAAAAAAATCAATTCCTTTTTTACACAAATATTTAAAATATATAAATCTGGAATTGGATAAAAATCCACGTTCTGGGTTTTTTTTCATTCTCTTGTTATTCTCTTATTTTTTTTCTCATTAAGGCTGTGCGGAACTATGGAACGTTTCCATGCTTATGAAGCTTGATGACGAAAATGCTGCTATGAGCGTGAGTCACACGCGCTTGCTACTGGAACAATTCGAAGATAAACGCAGCTCAGTCTATAAAAATAAAATGTTGAATTTAGTGCTCGATCAGAGGCACTGGAGCACAGAACTTATGATTGAATCGCTCTGGTGGTCATTGGGTAATTCAATCAATGACACAAACAACTTAAAGAAATCCCACTCACCCGGTTCACCATTCTTTTTGGGCGTCAGTCTTGTTAAATTGAGTTCATATGCAAATGTCACCAAGTTGGAAGTTTCTATACATACGTTACGGACAGAGTACAGCATGAGCTTGGCCGAATTTATTGTAAAATCAGTGCGCTGTATTAAACAGTATGGTTGGTTGAGTGTAGAGGACAATGGTCAAGATAAGCAACACTATAGTGAAGTGTCACAGCTTCAGCGCACTACGCCAATAGCTGTAAAAACCGCTGGGCTTTTGGTGTCGGCTAAGGTCAAAGATATAACAGCATATTTTATAAACAATCACAAAGCTTGCATGTTGCTAAGTTTCAGTGAAATAACGCTGACACGTTCACATCAAATCTCTAATTTTAAATTAGAAGAATTTCAAATGGCCATCATGCGTTCTCTGACCTCGTCTTCACTGTGCCTCACAGATTTTACAGATATATTTGCAAATTGCAAAATAATTCGAATTGAATATGAAAAGTACGAAAATGCACGACCCAAGGTGGCTATTTATATACCGGGTAATACGGAAGCCACTTGGAACTCCAACCTTCACATGCACTGTCTGACGTTGCTGCGTGATATGAAGGAACTTAAAACGGAACTTTGTCTACCGCAGCGACCAACGACTTCAGTATCGACGAAGAATCCAAATGATTCTTTGATTTTGGAGCTATCCGCTGAACGCAGCACGGTTTTTGAAATAAAATTATCTGAACGTCATTCGATGCAATGGTTTTTAGAGAATTTATTTATAAGTCGTAAGGAGGGAAATTTTATATCAGCTGAAAATATTTTCATTAAAATTGATGACCAGCATATATTCACCATCAAGGATGTTGATGTGCATTCCTTGCAAAAGTTAGACATGCTTACACATGAGCGTGTGAATTGTGAGGGTTTTGTTTTGCCCACGAATCGTGTTTGGGTAACAACAATCGGAGTCTTTAAGGTTTGGTTTTTTTATTTATTTACAATTGTTATCAAATATGTATATCCACACATATAAACCTTACCTTAGGCAATTTTTCCATATGATCATGACTTCTATGATGCAGTACAGAATGAATTTGTTTCTCATTTCAAATGGCTAAAGTTTGTACACAACTATAAAAAGAAAGCGTTTACCGCAAGCTCGCCTCTACCCAGTGATATGGTGATTCAGGTAATATATAGCTAAATTGATGTAACAAATATGGAAAAATATTGTAGAAACCAATAAATAATTGTAACGTACTTTCGTATACAATTAAAAAAATGTTCGCAGAAGTATCAGTTAGGATTCACTAACGAACCATTTTCGAACAAAAAAATAAAAAGAATCACAGGATGCAGTTGTAAGTTCCTCCGTGAATAAAAAAAAATATTCTTTGATTCTTTGGGAACAAAAAAGTTAGTTTGCCTACTAAAGTGAACAGAAAAAGCTTTACTATGGCACTTTTACGAGTCGTTTATGTTTACTTTTACAAATAATGCAAACAAACTTGAAATATTTCTATGAATTTTTGCTTTTTTCGAAATCTTGCGAAAACTTGCAATTTATTTTTTTTTTAAATATATGTTTTGAATTTACCTTCTTAGATTAAAGAGTTTTTATTGGAAATCAGTGATGATCCGTTTGAAGTGAAACTACGTGATAACTATGTGTTACTTGTGGACGAGTACTTAGAGAGTCTAAAGAGAAAAGCTCTTTTTGATAAGAAAATAGCTGAGCGTTGTTCACCACGTCTGCTAGTGCCAGCTGGTACCATTGAGTTATTGTATGCGAACTTGGTCAAAAAGAATTCAGAAATCTACATACAGCGTTCAAAGAAAATTAGCGAAAGTGGGCCGGTACGTACGCGTTTACTAGCTTGGATAATGACAGATGTCGAAATTATGGCTATGGCTGACCCATCTATACATGGCACAGAAAATGTAACGCGTATAATGCGAGAAATAGACGCAGATAGTCCCTGGCCCGAAGAAGGTTTAGAATTTACAACATTATGGTGCCGCAATACAAATGTTAGTTGTACCGAATGGAAATTTATGCTAAGGTATGTATATTGATTGATATTCTTGCGACATAATCTACATAAAATTGAAATCTTTGTTTTAGGGATTTTCCGCAACCTATGTTTTACGTTAAGGCTATGCGTTTGTTTGGCATACTTTGCGGCGCCGAGCAGATGGCTTCAAAACGTGCCAAACGTGATGTGTTCATTGAAGTTGGCGAACCATTTGGCACCGATGTTATACAACGTAGCATGACTTCGCTTAAATTCTACCATGACTTCGATTGCGATTTGGAATTTTGTAGTTATGCTTTTGGTCCCTGCTGGGAACCTGTGATGGCGCAATGTAACCTAAGTTTTGAAAAAATATCGGCACCTTCAAAAGATCCCAGTCCGCCATTGCCGTTTTGGGATAAAATGCGTTTGCTCTTTCACGGTCGTCTGACAATGATTGTCAAACAATTTACGGTTTTGTTGCATGCATCACTGGATCCATACAATACTACTGAAGAAATGGAACTGACCTGGAACAATGCAGGCATTGTTTGGACAAATGCCAAAGTTATGTTTAAAGGAGAGCTTAATGTAAGTTGACTTAATCTATATCCATGCTTATGCATGAAAGAGTAAAATTGCTTGTCTATTTTCCTCATAATGAATTCGAAAACCACTCCTAATTTTCTGTTTGAGCAACACAGTTAAAGACAAAGTGAATTTAGGCACACCTAAGAGAAACGATATAGAGAACAGTTTCAAACTATGTGAAAACTAGTAAGAAATGATTTTCGACTGGGCCGAAGTTAAAATAACTTCACGGCCGAACCAAAGTATATTCAAAGTCTTAAGCAGTCAATAAAATGTTTATTTGGAAAAACATTTTCGTCATAGTTTTAATAGAAACTATTTGTTTTTGTTTTTTGATAAAGTCACTTTGTATGGGAGGTAGACGTGGTTTTTCACTCGATTTCGTTGAATTATATACCCAGAGTGCACATTAAAGCTAATTTGCAAAATTTCAAGTCCATATATTAATTTCATACTCAGAGTGTATATTAAATATCAAAGCTCATATGCAGTCAGACAGACGGACATGTCTTAATCGACGCAGGTGGTGGTGCTGATCCAGAATATATATACTTTTCTATACCTACCACGCCTCCTTATGGGCGTTACAAGCGGAGTTACAAAATTAATATATCCCTTTTACGTTTTTTAAACGTGCGGGTATAAATATGGTGAACAACTATTTTGCCCAAATAATGTAATCATTTTATCATTTTGTATGATGGTAAATATTTTCCGAAATATTTCAGGGATTCTATTTTTCAATGACATATTTTTTATGACTATATTGTTTAGGAGACACAAAGGTTAAACAGAAAAGAAAAATCATAAATGTTCACATCTATTTTATATTTTCATTGACGGCCAAAGCCCAATAACAAAAAATTTTTAACTCACTTTTTGAAAAAAAACCCTCCTCTTTTTAGATAACTGTACGTACTGCTTCGCGGTATGACGATTGTCGACTGTTACATTTTCCAAATTTAAAATTGACATTTAAACTAAATTGGGCCTGTCTTGCAAATCCAAATGATCATCATGCGGTAATGCCATGTGCACCTGACAAGTTGCCAGAGTACTCCAGCAACCAAGTGCATGACTCATTTCGAGCATTTCGTTCGCTTAATTTAAATATATGGATTTCATTTGAAACAAAACCTTCACCAGGTTTGGAAGAGATGGAAGTCGATATACCCAGCTTGGTGTTATATGGAAGCACCTTGCGCTGGTTTGAAAGTCTGAAATTGATACTCTCTGGTGTGACACGCCCTACGCGACGTGGTCCAGTTTTCAATAATGTGCGTCCGCGAAAAAAACAACTAAGTCGGCACTATAAAAAGGCAAACTTGCAGATGAGCTTGCATCGCTTTCAGGTGCTTTATTGGATGTCACATGCTCTGCACAAAGGCTTTCAGCTAAATGGAGGACGTGTGTCATTTAGTTCCGAGTACTGTCTTTCCCTCAGTCCCATTGACGATGGGCTCGTGCATAGACCACGTGCCGACTGGTCTACAGTGTATATGAATTGTGAACTAAACGATGCAGAGATTTGGCTACGAAGTATTCTTACAGAAAAGCTAGATAGCAGTGCAGAGAATTTAGCAAGTGGTTCGGACGCATTTAAAATTGTGCGATTTTATTTTTTGAGCGTTGCTAAAGTATCATATGGACGTGAAGCGCTCATCCCTACGAGCAGCACAAGTGAAGAGGAGGCAAAATCTAAATCTATGACACCAACACATAAACTGGTAGTTTACGATTTAAAAGGTGCTTGGACGAAAAACAACAGAGATGTGGCTTTCGCTCTCTTCGATTCTTTCATGAAGTCACAAAAGTTGAAGAATAATCTTTCCACCGAAGCTGTTAAGGGCTATCGCAAAGAAACGAGCTCCAGTGTTATGAAGAGTAAACAGCGCAGCGACAGCACAATTACGTTGGCAAATGCATCAGCAGAAGTCTTACCAAGTAAGTTCAATTTTTTGTCTAAGTAATGATTATATTGATTGAACATTTTTTTGAACTCCTTTAGTTTCAAATGCCAACAGCGCTATCAAGAAGAACAAGCCACCAAGTCATGCTACGGCTATGTTACAACAATTGATTGCCGAAGCTGATCATAAATTCAATGTCTACAGTGATGATCAAAGCACACAGACACGGGAGCTGCAGCTGCAGGGCTTGCAAGCGTGCACTGCGCAGGACATCATTCACGAGAACTGGTCCATATCTTTGGTCAACTCACAAGTATTGTTAAAAGGTTGCGAAACTTCTGGATATGTTATCATCAGCGCTGCTAAAGCTGAAATTTTACAACGTGTACATCGTCCCGCGTGGCGCGACCGTTCACTAGTCTCTAAAACTACATGGAAAGGTTTGCTCGAGTGCATGCAGTACTATGCCACCGTGAGCGCGGGGGAAAATGATTCACTGCTGGAGAAGGAAATCATGTGGTTAACAGTCGATAACATACAGGTAAATATATGTTTAACCAGTGGTTTTTATATGGTTGTTCCCGGGCCCGCAGGTTTTTTGTTTTTCAATCCTTCTACTTGATGAATTAGTAAAAACCATACCATGAAGCATAGTAGTGACATGACGGCTGCTAGCTTCTGGTGAACAAATTTTCTGCGTCAACTGGGATTTGTACTTGAAATTTCACGATTCGTAGGCATAGAACGGTACACACACACTCTTACGGGCCTCTTTTCACTTAAATATCTAGTGAAATCAAACTGATAATCGACCGAAATATGAAAAATTATAGCATACAATTTGTTTTCACAGGAGAAGGACAAGGATACTACTGTAATTAATGATCTTCCCGATATACCCCATCTTGTTGGCAGTGGTCGCAGTGTCGGTGGTGTTGTATCTGAAACTGTTGGTGCCTTATCCGTAGCAGATGCCGGCGAAACACAACCCGTGCAATTGCAACGCATTGTTTCTCGGTGCAAGTGCGAATTCTTTTATGTCAGCTATGGCGATACCATTGATCCAAATACTATAACCGAAGTGCCACCACCACCTTCAGAAGAAACATTATCGCCGTGGGAGAAGCAAGACGATGCTGTTGATGCCTTTACTCTTATGCATCACGATTTGGATGTCTGCACGAATTCATTACAATATGCAATGATACTGGATATTGTGAATAATCTTTTACTCTATGTCGAACCACAGAGAAAACAAGCGCTGGAGAAGCTGGCACGTATGCGTTTCCAATTGCAACTGCATTCGACAGAGGATCAAAAACGTCCCATACAACAGAAGCAGACACTCATACGTAGTCTACTCATGAAGATACGTTCATTGGAAAAGGATATACATCTGATCGGTAAGGATCGTGCTGAGTTGGGTGATACTGATGTGCGCAGAGAAGAGTTCGAAGGAGTTCAAATGCAAATACGTGAGAGCAAAGAAGAGTTAAACACCCTCAGTGAAGAGTTGGATATGATGTTGCTTTGTTATAAAGAAACTCAATTGTCGCAGTTAAGTAAGATATCAAATGTAAGTATATATAACAAAATAACAAGTCATTTATCATAAATCACAAAACAACAAACAAATATTCATTTATCAGGTACTTGCGGATAAATCTCTGACTATAGTGCGTGCCAATGAGATATGCTTTAAGCGTGCTCAATGGCGACTTACAGAGACTGATGGCCAAATTGGCATTGCCGATTTGGTGTTAAGTGGTTTTCTCTATACGAAAAAATCAAAGAGCGATGACTCTGTTGAACATTTGCTTGAACTCGGCAACATACGCATGAACAACCTTATTCCAAGAGAAATATATCGTGAAGTTTTGCTGCCAACGGAAATACAAAAGGACATGCCAGTGGATACACACAAGCGTGTGCTGCGTGTATTTTGTCGCGAAAAACCACCAGTTGGTGGCATATCAGTTAAGGAGCATTTCGAGATCAACGTTGCTCCCATAACCATTGCTATTACAAAGAAATTCTACAGTACAATGCTTAAGTTCTGCTTTCCCGACCGGGATGCCTCCGAAACAGAAGCTGTTGATGATTTAGAAGAGAACTCATCAGGATCCTCAACGTCATCGTCAGCAGTGCCACCAAAACCGTTGACAAAGAAACCTTCAAAGTCAAAGAAAAATTCTAAAGATTCCGAATTTTATGTTAAAATCGAAAAAGATGACGTGGAGAAAATGAAGGAACGTGCTGAAAAAAACAAATTATTTATTTATATTAAAATTCCCGAAGTACCTGTGCGTGTTAGTTATAAGGGTAATAAAGAGAAAAATCTGGAAGATATAACTGATTTCTCGCTTGTAATACCAACATTGGAATATCATAATGTCACATGGACTTGGTTGGATCTGTTGCTTGCCATGAAATCGGTGAGCAGACGTGTGATATTGTCACAAGCTATTAAGCAAAAATTGCAAATACATCGCCGTCAACCGCTTATGTCAGCTGGTGAGCGTGCTTCACCGCAGGAAGAAGATAAGGCTAAAATGCTTTTCGGCAACCGTTTAGCGGTACGAATTTTTGATTTTAACTATTTTTATATAACAAATTCATGATGCTTTTTCTGCTTTCAGAATGAAAATCGAAGCCAAAGAAAGGGTGTTTTTAAATTTGCTCCTACTAATAAATAAGAAACATATATATATACTTTTTTAGATGTATACCACTAGGTACTTCGTTGTTAAATATTCCTTTAAAATGTATCACTTTAGATTTCAGATAAGTGCGAATTCAAAATTGAAATTCCTGCTTATTACAATTATTTTATAATTGTTTTTGAAATCAATTAACAGTATTTATGAAATTTAAAAAAAAGTACACAGTATTGGACGAAGTATTTGCAACTACAAAAGCATCATTAATTTCTTAGAAATAAAAACTGAGGAATAACTGATGAAGAACGAATTGTTTACCATTTTTCGAAATTAAGATTTTGTCTAAGCAACTACAAAAACATCAAGTATTACAAAGTTCGTCTGTTTTTTATAAAAAGAAAAAAAAAACAGTAATAATGAATGAAATATTTGTAGTAGCGTATATTTTGACCAATACTGTACATACTGAACGTCATACATATTTTTATCAGCACCTACAAATTATATCGCAATATATATGTAACACATATATTTATTTTTATGCAGAAAAGTGTAATAACATACCTATTTTTTTATTTATTACACATAATTAATAAGAATTTCCTCAAAAATATTTAACCTAAAATATAAAGAACAAAGTATATCTATATATATAAAAATTAAACGGTCCATCTGTGTAATGGCATCACGTCAGAACGGCTGGAGCGATTTGGATGATTTTTTTTTATTCGATTCTAAATTTTCACGAGATGGTTTATATAGAAAAAAAAATTAATTGGACAAAGGGGCGTGGTACCTCCCATACAAATCGCAGGTTAAAAATCCGATATTTCTGCTCCTATTACAGGTATTTGAACAAAATTTGGTACATCCGTTTAATGTATGCGTTCCAAGCTTTACTCCAAATATGGGCGGGATTGGACAAAGGGGCGTGGTACCTCCCATACAAATTACAAATTCAAAATCCACTATTTCTCCTACTGTTGTTGGTATCGGAATACAATTTAATATGAACGGTTTAGTGTATAGTTTCTAAGTTCAACTACAAATATGGACGCAATTGGACAAATGGACGTGGTACCTCCCATACAAATTACGAATTTAAATTGCATTATTTCTGCTCCTCTTATACGTATTTGAACAAAATTTGGTACATCCGTTTAATGTATGCGTTCCAAGCTTTACTCCAAATATGGGCGGGATTGGACAATGGGGCCTGGTACCTCCCATAAAAATTACAAATTTACAAATTAATTATTTATTAACCTGTTAACGACATTTTAACAATTTGGTGTGTCCGTTTGGTGTAAATATTCTAAGCTATACTTCAAATATTGGCGGGATTATATGTTTACTCCTTTTTTTTGTTTTATAATCAAGTTTAGAATCAACTTCTTAACAAATAAAATGTGAAAAAATTGTGTTGATTTTACTTTTGTACTGCAGTTTACGCATTTCCATTTTAAATTCATCTATGAAATACAAATCATTACTAATAGCTACCGACCTAACCAGGGCGCTATTCATCAAAAATATAAAATCTATTATTTCTGCTTTAAATAACAATAATTGGACAAAAATTTGGTATGTCAGTTTAGTGCACCTATCATTTTTCTTTGAAACATCAGTCCACTACGACTTTGCAACGGGAAAAAAATTTCACTCAAAAGAAAAAAATTGCAAGGCAAAACGACGTTTGCCGGGTCAGCTAGTTATAAATAATTTTGATTTATCACTTTAAATTATATATGTTGAAAAAACAAAACTGTTGTAGGGCTTATAATTAATTATTTAAATAGATTTATCAAATCATGCTTTACTTTTCAATTATTAAAGAAAATAAAATAAAATGTTTCCTTTTATTTTTAATATTGCGTTGCTTGCTTTTATTAAATATGTAAATCTTCTGGCTCTAAACAAACTATTTTTTTTTATTTATTTATCATCACATGCACTGCACTTACCCTGGCTAAGCTGGATGTTATGCATTGTTTTTAATCTATTTTTAATATAAACGGCAGATAAATTCTTAAACATGTGCAATGAAGAAACAAATAAAATCGAACCATATAAACTACATTCTATTGACATTCTTATATTTTGTACATTTATATAATAAAATAACTTTTTAACTTTAGGCATATTAAATTAATGATGAAAACTAACAAAAATTATTCATTGAATTTATGGTCTTTCTACAAAATTGTACATCTATTTAAAACGAACTTGCAGTTCTCTAACTTTTGCATAAGTTGTTGAAAAATTTTCATTTATTGAAATGAGTCGGGCACCTCTTTTTTCGTGAAAGTGTGCAACTGCTTGGACATTATTTTATATGCTGTTTCATAGGAGGCTGAAAAGGGAAAAAGAAAAATTATGTTAGAAAGCATAGATTGTATTGCTTAGAATTATAGTTGCTATTATAAAAGAAAATCTGATTTAAGATGCAATGGAATTAAAATTGTAAATGATCTATAAACGCTGGAATTATACATATAAGAATTTCATAAACTTTTTTAAATGTAGTGTACAAATTCGACACTTTTAAAATTTAAAATTTTTGTATTTTTGGAAAAACTAATGTGTAAAAATTTAAACTAAATTGCAGATTTTCTTTTACACTCTTCTATATTATTTTAATTCATTTACTATAAAAAAATAGTATTTTCTTCAATTTTCTAATTCTAAAAGGAGAATTTTAAATAAGCTTTCCAATATATTAGAAAGTATACTTTATGTACTGAAAAGAGTGCATAGTTGTAGTATTGTATGTAAGCATATGTTGTACATGCAGTCCGTAAGCAGTGTACTATTATTAAACATAAGGCTAACCAGGAAAAATAAATGTACAAATAAAGATTGGCCCTCTGCATTGGATCTTTAATTGTCTTTTTAGGATACACTATTGGGGTAAGAAAAAGTAAAGATACATAAATATGCACTCGAATAAAACTTACCAAAACAAACACCCGTTTCGGCATTGAACGCAGCACCAGTTCATTGAGTAAAGCATTTTGTGTCTCATCTTTGCTCGGATCAGCCAAAGTGTTATATTCCAATGTTAGCTCAGGAAGATTTTGCCAGCCGACACAAAGCGGATACAAGTTGTAGACGAGTTCTTTTTCGGCATGAGCAAAAATCGAAATATCCAGCTAGAAAATAAATTGCAAAAGTTTAAGAGAGTTTTAGTTATTTGTTCAACTCAATTGTAACGCTAACGCTACCTGTTTGTGTCCCGAACATATAAAATTATCTGTGTTACTTATGCTAAGTGCCGATATTAAATGTAACACTTTCTCAGTGGGATTTTTTAATACCACTTTTAGGGTCAACGGCATTTTGACAAACATTTTCTCTTCTATCGAACAGTATATATTCAGTGGTGGTTCTTCAATCTCTTTGCCGCTTATAATGAATTTCGATTCGTTCTCTTCCTTGCTACCATGACGACGCCATTTTATACAATAGACACCAAAAATTGGTTGTGACGGTTGTTGTTCAGCAGTAAGAACTGCTTTGATAAAACCACGACAATGACCAGTAGCCTGAATGGCATCCATGGCTTTATTGTACACCATGCGCGTCGTTAGTGGCTTCTGCGTTGGATGTGACGTCGTTGCAGCATCTGCAGAGACGTTGCTACTGCTGGCTGCTGTATCTAACATACTAAGAGCAGCAACACTTCCGGCCATCATTAGTTTGCCATCATCAGAAATGGACGATGTACTCATATTGGAATTTTGGCTGCTCAACATAATAGATGGTGCGTTGATGTTATTATTTATTATTGTCATATTTGTTGGAATTTTCGCTATGAGACTTTTGTTCATGTGTCCGACGTTGCTGCTCGCCGTAATAAGGTTACCGTCATTACGATTGACATTGGAAACTTGGTGGTAGTGCTTGCGTAAACTACGTGTCCTATTAAATATTCTATACTGAGGTTCAGTTTTATTGCGGTCGAACTCTTTTGTCGTTATCCAGTCATTCAATGTAGCATTTGTGCGTAGCACAATAACATCTTCGAGTTTTTCTCCAGTTCGATAGGTGTTGGTGTATTTTTTGCGTTGGAAGCTATAAGTGGATTGCACTAAATTGTGGTCCTGTTATGAAAATAGATTAGATCTGAAAGTGTATAGAAAAACTAAATTAAATTTAAACTTACACAGATAAAATAAGTTTCGAGAATATCTAAATCACACTCGGATTGCACTTCTATATTTGCGCGGAAAAGAAAATTTTCTCCACGGTATATTTTGAGAAGTGGCTTTCTGTTCAGCGTATAAAATCGACCACAAAATTTAAACTCATGCATACAGCGAACGGTCAACACTTCCTCTCGTGTCTTCCTCAGGCGTGTGTCATCGATGAATTCAATGTGTATGGGTGATGCAATTGTTAAATCATTTATACTGTTAACAACTGGACGAATATCAACCGGTGAACTATCGTTACTGTTTGGCGTGGTGGTTGTCATTTCCGTTTGAGGACTTCCAGTTGAATTGGACTTCTTCGGACGCATCACATCCATGCTATAGGAAATAGTTTGTTGCAATTCGATGGTCGTTTCGATTAGACTGAAGATAAAGTAGGATGCAGTGTTGGAACTTTGTATGGACAAGTCACCGATGTCCATTTGTATTTGGGAGTGAAGTTTTTGTCGATTGGTTGAGACGTCAGTGGTGAGAAAAACTAAAGAAATTTTAAATATTAAATTAATTTACAATTATTGTTATGAATGCAAGACAAAATAAAATGTTCAGTCCATCAAAGGAGCAGTTTTTCACGAGAAGTAGTTTTGATTTTTTTCTTTTTAAGCAAGTATTAATGGCTAATATCCACTTTTTTCTTAATTTAACTACTCTTAGAAATTAAAAATCATGATTGATAGTTTGATTTGGATGATGTGGTGTTCTAATTCTTTTGTTGCTCAAATGGGCTAACCACGAACATTCATGAACACATTTTAAAGTTTATAATTTCACAAAAAAAAAATTATAGTTATGTATGTATCAATTCTATGTATGTATGTATTCTGGCAAGTGCTGGCTTTATAAGACATTGGGTAATGTTCATTAAATTATCAAGTTCATAATTTTATAAGTGGTCGCTTTTTTGTGAAATTAATCAATCTCCGTATACTTACAATTACGACCTTTTTCAAAATTTGATGTCTTCAGTGAGAAGCCATTTCTTAAAAATCTTTTACGATTAAAATGATTTCGAAACGAAATAGTTGTTGTGAAATTCGGTTTTGATTCCGGTGATGAAATCGAAATTGATTTGATTTTGATCGAAATTGACGTAATTTTGATTTTGATCGAAATTAAAGTAGAAGGTAAATAGAAAAACACTGCGAAAGCCTCCAGGATGGTAGTGTTTATGAAAAAGTATCCAACCCAGGAAAAGAATGAAGTTCACAAAAGCCCGACCTTGGGGAAGTTAAAACACAGTGCAGGATGTTGCCAGAGTGTTTTAATGCTCATCGTTTACCAAAGAAGAATACCAATGGATGGAAAAAGGTAACAAAGAGTTTACTTTAGCTTTCATCTCGAAGTTTTTTTTCCTTTACGGCCTCGTTCTATGAGCTTCGGCCTATGAGAGGCGGTCTCGGAAGTCGAGTGGGTAGTGTGCTTGATTGCCATCATCCCAGAAGTTCCGCATTCGAATTATGGCCAGACTATAGTCCTACACTTTAACCTTCCTAAAACTCATCAATAGTCACGACTTGAAGTAGAAGTTGATGGTAGAGAAACACTTGCCTCAGATTTAAATTTATATGTTTCTACGGCTTTCCACCACGCTTCCACCATCCTTTACATATTTCACTTGAACGCCCCTTCCTTTGCACAAGTCTATCACTCCATTTCGAACCAAGGTAGTCTTGATTAAAAAGGTGTAACACCTGAAATCCTTAGTTCAAAGCTAATTTTGTCACATTATTCAACTTTGATTTGCGGTTTTTAAATCAGCACTGAAAAATTGATTCTTTAGTTAAGCTCAGATTTATTTTGATAAACGTTTAACTAATCTCAGGTTAAACAAAATTTAAACCACCACTGAAAACCTGACCCTCAGTGTTGTACTTGACAAAGTAAAGATTAATACTGACAATAAATGACATAAGATCACGGTCTTTTCGAGCTTTCGTTCTGAGATGCTTAACTGAGGAAGATGACTTTTTAAGAAAATAGTTGAAGCACCATTGCTTATAAAACTTTAAATGAAAAATCTGTGAAAATGCTTTTAATGTTTTTTTTTAAATATTCTCCAAGACGATCAATGCACTTTTGCGTTTGTTTGAACCAGGGACCGTAACTGTTATGACTTTTTTAAAAAATGTCAATAAATAATAGTTATTTTTTGACCGGTTTTTGTTTTAGTCAAAAATAAATTTATTTTGACACTTATTTTTGACTGAAAAAAATAAAAGTAAAATTTTAACTGTAATTTTTGACCGTAAAATTTAAAGTCAAATTTCAATTTTTATTTTTGACTACAAAAAAAAAAAAAAAAAAAAAAAAATCGGTAAAAAATAACTATTATTTTTTGACTTATTTAAAAAAGTCAAATAAATAAAAAGCTTTCAAGATTATTATTCCTTAGCTAACAAGCATCGCACTGCTTTATGCAAATATCGAAAAGACATATTTTTTCCGCCTGACTTTTTGAAATGAAATTTCGAAAATAACAGTTATTTTCGGTCCCTGGTTTGAACCAATTTCGCAATCAGTTTTGCCACTCTGAAGTTGATATCTCCGAAACCAAGTTTTTGAAGGCCTCAACGACCTGGTCGGGCGTAGAAAAACGCTCGCCACGCATTTTTGAGATTAATGTAAGGGAACAAGAAGTCATTGGGTGCCAAGTCGGGACTGCAAGACCCAGATGACCCATCAATTCCACGTTTTGAGTGCTCAAAAACAGTTTTGTTTGAGATTAAATGTGTGGGAACTCGCATTGTCGTGATGGAGGATAATATTCCTTCGGTGTTTGGTTTTCCTCAATTCTCCGAAGACTTCCAGCAAACAAATGATTGCGTCCCATTCAGCATTGACAGTTCTCCGTTGCTCAAGTGATACAGTTGTGACAGGACCGGTTTTTCTGAAAACACTGGCAATCATATGCTTGGATGTGCTACGTCCGCGGATAACTTTTGTCGGGTTTTGCTCATTGTGAAAGACCCAAAAAGTGGATTGCTACTTTGTTTCGGGCTCATAAGCTTAGATTCATCAATCGTCACATGTGGTGATGTCGTAGACGTATTTCGAACCACTCCCGTTATATTTTTTCAGCATTTCCTTGCACCAATCGACACGAGCCAGAGCAACCGTCAAATTTTGGGGTATCCAACTGGAACGAATATTCCTGCGGGTAAATGCTCATGTAAATTCGAATGTATGCTAGTCCCGCTAATGCCCAAGAATGACTCCATCTCACATGCCGGTCTGCTTCCAACAATTCACACTACGCTCGAATTCATCGATGGAGCATTTTACAGTCGCTGGGTGTGGTGCTTCATCAGCAAAAGTCGAACTAAGTTGATCAATGCATTCTTTTCTTGTTAATCCACGTCGAAAATCGCAAAAAATCATCAACCGAAAATGTTCACGTGTCTATTCCATTGTATTTTTTTTCTGAAATACAATTTTCAAACTACTATAAACAACACAGTAAGCGCACATACACCAAAACGTTGTGAGTTCATTTATGCTAAGAAATGTTGAATTTTCGAATGGAACTAACAAAATTCATCTGGCAATGCTTAGACTAAAAAGACAGCTCTCGTTTTGCTCTCGCTCTCACTTTCTCATTGAATCGAATATATTTTTTATATTTTTGATTCTTCATCTAACCATAACTGTAAAGATTCCAGATATAATTTTGTTATTTTTTATCTATTCTCGACACACTGTGCGATTTTACCTACCTAAATGATTTTATGATATCAGTATTATATTTATCAAAGCCAATATGTACTTGTTTACCAATCGTCATTATGCTATACTATGTTGCTTCAGTAATGTGTCAAGCTTAATTCATACAACCACCGCAAGTAAATAGTGTAGCACATTTGTATGATTTGCTTCATGTTATGTTGGAAGAGCACGAGTAAGTAAAGAAAAAAAGTGGAGTTTTATAGGTTAAGGTCATATTAAACTTCAAGCAGTGGAGAATGCCGTATGCACTCTATTGAAAAATTTTCGACATTTCGGAATTTGTGAAAATTTCATAGAATTTTTACCTAACATAGCTGTTTGAGACAAATTTTTAATTCTGCTAGGGGTACTCAGAAACCAAATTTCTATTTGAACTTGAAAATTTTCTCGTAAAGAAAATATGTGCTAGAAAAAAAATTGGCACCAATTTTTTATTTAAAAAAAAAGTGATAATATTATAGGATGTACGTTTTTATCTTGGTTAGAATGATGGACATTAGGGCGTATCGAATAACAAATTTTTTTCGAATTTCACATCCTAAGAGGTCTCAAAAGTTGCATTGGGTTGTCAAGATCACCCAAAAAAAATTTTAAGGAAAAAAAAGGATGTCTTCCTGTCCCGCAAGGACAAATTAGTTTTTTGAGAAAAACAGTAAAAAATAACGACCTTAAAATGCTTGGGCTTTCATAAAAAAAACTACGTATGTCTTAAAGCAAAAGTAGGTAAAGGCTTAAACTAACAATATATTGGTAAACACGATGCCACTCACGATTCTTATCCACAGTGTCCTGTGTGAAGGATATTCGAACCAAAAGTTGTAATCGAGATAACACAGAACTTTTGATTGTTACTCAATAGTCTAAATTTTGGTGGTATTGATTATACTGTTAACGTATTCCTTAAAGTTGCCGAATTAATAATTAGCATAATTTTTGCAAATGCATTTTCCTATTTCTGAGAAATGTATACTTGAATGCAATTTTTTAACTTTTTCAAAAAAAAAGAATATAAGATTTTATATCTCGGGTACCAGAAATGGTACCGAAGAAACTTTCCTCAATTTGGATTCTTTAAATATTCCTGAACAACACCCTGTCTAAAAGTTTTAATTTAAAATTAAGGCCACGATTATATTTTCTATTTTAATAGTTAAAAAATAAATACTTCCTAACATGAAATTTAACAATTTCATCAAAAAATATCAAAGTAGAAAATAAAATTGTGGCTTTAAGCTGGTATTTTAAAATAAAACTTTTAGACATGGTGTTGTTCAGGAATATTTAAAGAATCCAAATTGAGCAAATTTTCTTCGGTACCATTTCTGGTACCCGAGATATAAAATTTTATATTCTTTTCTTTGAAAAAGTTAAAAAATTCCATTCAAGTATACATTTCTCAGAAATAGGAAAATGCATATGCAAAAATTATGCTATTTATTAACTCGGCAACTTTAAGGAATACGTTAACAGTATAATTAATACCACCAAAATTTAGACTATTGGGTAACAATCAAAAGTTCTGTGTTATGTCGATTACAACTTTTGGTTCGAATATCCTTCACACAGGACACTGTGCATAAGAATCGTGAGTGGCATCGTGTTTACCAATATATTGTTAGTTTAAGCCCATACCTACTTTTGCTTTAAGACATACGTAGTTTTTTTTTATAAAAGTCAAAGCATTTTAAGGTCGTTATTTTTTACTGTTTTCCTCAAAAAAGAACTTTGTCCTTGCGGGGCAGGAAGACATCCTTTTTTTTCCTTAAAATTTTTTAGGGTGATCTGGACAACCCCATGCAACTTTTGAGACCTCTTAGAATACGATCTAAATTTTTCGATACGCCCTAATGGACATCTCATTGTCGTACTGGACCGACTTAATTTCTTCTACATGTTTTTTCTTTTTTTAAAAAGTTACAATAAAAACCTAAGTTCAAGTAATTTCGTAAATAATGCAGTTATGCAACACATCTGCTCGAATAATGTACTAGTTTTTGGCTCAGAACAACTTTCCATTTCATTATAAGAGACGAATAAATACTTTGGCAGCCTCCCAATCGTTGTATATTATTATCGATAGCTGGAAGTGAAAACAACACCCAAGAATTCCACTTCGTAAAAGTGCATTACAAAAAGAAAACATAATAAAGCTATGTTCCTATTATTTCTACTGATCGTGGGTATTGTCACATCTGCTACTACGACGGAAAAATTGAGTCGAATACGTCGAATTGTTGGTGGTGAACCGAACGAGATTAGTCATGTTCCATATCTTGTAAATATACGTAAAAATGGTAAAATGCATTGCGGCGGCTCCTTGATAACTCCAAGATGTGTACTTTCGGCGGCTCATTGTGTAAAACAAAGCATACCCGATGCTTTTGTAATACACGGTGGTGTTACATATCTGGATGAGGATATTAATAGGCGTCGAGTGCAACGTATATTTATACCAAAGGATTTTAGCATAAAAAGCATGAATAGAGATGTTGCCATTTTCCAACTGGTTGGTCAGCTAAAGGGCCCTAATATGGAATATATTAATTTAAGTAATATCGATTTGGAACGCGGCGATATAGTCACTGTATCCGGCTGGGGTCTTACAAGTGAAACTGCTCTGGCTCCCTCAAATCAAATGCGTTCGGTTGATGTAAGAGTTCTTTCACAAACGGTCTGTCGAGAACTCTACAGTAATTTTAGAAATGTAACGAATTTTATGTTCTGCGCTTCAATTCCGGGTAGTAAGGATGCTTGCTCGGCAGATTCGGGTGGACCTGTTGTTTACAATGGAGAACTTGTTGGTATCGTTTCATGGGCAAGAGGACGTCAGTGTGGACGCATAGAATCACCGGGAGTTTATGTTAAAGTGAAGGCAGTTAAAACATGGCTCGAAAATGTCATATCGGAGCATTGTCTGTAGAAGTGATTGTTCTTGAGCTATGTGGAAATATTTATGAAATATAAGAAATTCGTACAAAAAATTGTTTAAGGTTTAAATCTCATTGCATGTGAATCATGCGTCCTGTTATTCACTTGAGGCTACACTGAAAACAAAAATGATCTTAAATCAGCAAGATCAAAAATTTTCTATTTTTGAAGTGAAGGTTTACTCGTCAAAAAAAAAAAAAAGAGTAAGAGTTGGAGTTTCCTTGCGCTATGTAAAAATATAAGATTTTACAGAAAACGTAAAATAAATGCATTTTTTTTATGTTTAAATTTTCAATTCGCCCTTTCAAAGAAATCATAAATCATAATTTTTCTTAAAATTTTGAATGGAAAAAAACTTTTGATATGATGCATTTTTTGTTAATGAATTTGAAATGATTCTTTTTTTTTGTTCAGAAATGAGTTCGGGAATGAATCATAAATGATACTTTTACAAACAAAAGCCCGCAACGCTGATTAATTTCAACTATAGAAATGTTCGGATTATAAAGGATTTTTTGATTATGAACAAAAAACATGATATTAAATTTAAAAGGCATTTATTTGTACTCTATCGAGAGGATACATCCTGCAATTAGTTTAAATTTTTCTTATCGCAGTATACAGCAAAAGTTATACAAGGTGGCTCAAAAGTAATTACTGTATTGGAAGTGGATACACCCGTTTTTATTGATGTGACAGCGTTTCTTTAATCTTCTTCTTATTTTTGGTCCTTTGTTTTGCTTTGATCTCAAACTCGTTCTAATCCTCATAATTATTAAAATTATTGATTTAATTCATGCCCAAATTCCTGACCTTACCTCCTTCGAATCTTTTCTAATTCTTATCACACTTCTTTTTCCAAACTTTGTCCTAAATTTTATCCTTAGTGTGTCCAAATTCTTGTTCTATTCCTTGTTCTTTTCCTAATATTGTCCTAAATATTGTTTTAGGTTTGTCTAGATCCTTGTTTTTTCTCTTATCCCAATCCCTGTCGTTGTCCTTTTCTTAATCCTTGTCTGAATGATTGTTCTAATCAATGCTCTAGTATTTGTTCAAATCTTTGCTCTACTCCTTGTCTTATTCCTCCCCTCATTCTTTTTTAATCCTTGTTCCAATCCTAATCCAAACTCTCTGGTCCTAATACTGGTTCTTCTGTTAGTTTATTTTTTTATTTTTATTTCTATTTTTGCTTTTGCTATTTTTGCTTTTGCATTTGTTTACTTTAAAGGGGGTTATATACCCAGAACTTTTTTTTCAAACAATTTTTTTATGTTTTCTTAAAGTTTTAGGTCTCAAGAATATGTGGTGAAAATTACAAGTCGATATCTCAAAACATAACAAAGTAATAGTCTAGTAAGTGAACCGCCTTGTAGAGCGCGCAGTGCTGGCCCTTATTTTCAAACGCGTTTTTCTCGAAACCATGTTTTCAAAGTCGGTGATCAAGATTTCTTGAAACACAGTGAACCGATCGTTTTGATTTTTTTGCAGGCTTACTTTAGTCATAATAATCTCGTACTTGTCATAGGATTTTTTTTTTCGTAGCTTCGTTCATTTTTTATAGGCAAAATAATGACGAATTTTTGGTCGAAAATCGTTAATTTACATTTGGAAGTCCGCCATTTTGTGAAAAATCAATATTTTCAAAATCGGCTATGACAAGTACGAGTTTTAAGTATCTATTTTAATGATATTATTAATTTTTTTGTTTCAGATGAATTTAGAAGGAGCAATCTTGGTCAGCGCAATTCACCTTTTTTTCAGAGCGCTCTACAAAAATGCTGTATCTACCTTAATATTAATGTTTTTTTTAATAAAAAAAAACTAAACATACTCTTGAATGTGTATATTTTAAGGTAAAAAAACCCTCATTAAAAAATATCCCTTAGGTTTCCTTAAACAAATTACAAACATAACTTTTTTTCGGGCTCTGGGTATATAGTCCACCTTAAGAGGTTCCCTGAGAGGCCTCGTGACGCCATTAATTTTATTTTCTATTTTTATTGATGGAATAGTCGTCTCAGGTGGTGATGCTGATAAAGAATATATGCATTTTTCTAAACCTAGCAGGCTTTCATATGAGCGTTAGAAACGTTGTAAGAAAATAAATTTACTCCCTACATAGAACGAGTGGGGGTATAGGAATAGAGGTACTGTGTAGAGTAGACCATCTAAAAAATAGCCTCCTAGAACCAGTTACTAGACATTCACTCTACGATGACGTTTTCGCATAATTGCGGACTAATTTTGCCACTGACTCCATGAAATGGTCTTCGGATCATCTTTATCTTTCAAAGAACCCCAATGAAAAAAGTCCAGTGGCGTTAAACTGTACCATCTCCGTGGGCAATTGACGTCGCCATGATGCCAGATAATACGATCATGAAACTTCTTCTAACTTAAAACCACTGTTACGTCTGATTTGTAGCAGGTTGCACCGTCCAGTTGAAACTGTGTCTTCCACATTCATGACGTACAATTCATCTCATGTAAAGTTGGTTATCGTTGGTACCCGATATCGAATGCCATTGACGGTGCCATAACACGTGAAAGTTTACTTTTTCATGCGTTACGGCTATGTTTTAATTTGACCGACTGCACAATGCATCGAAATGGTACGAAAATAAGAAAAAAAAAATTGTTGCTTTTGTTTTTTAAAAAGTCAGCAATTTAGATCTATATTATTTAGTTCTATAAAATTTAAAAAATTTTTAAAATATCTTTAGTAATAAACAAATGCGATCACTTTATACAACACCCTGTTATTTTAAGAAAATCAAGTAATTTAAACTTGGGTTAATGTTTTAAAAATTACATCATGTTTTTTCTAAAAAAGCAGTAAAGAGGATTATTTTAAAATGTATTTTGCTTCTGAAATTAATTTTGTTTAGTATATATTTTGTATAAAAAAATGTTCGTTACCTTAAAAAAAAACACCTAAAAACTCAAAAATTTGCAAGTTTTGATGAGTTATAACAAAAAAAATAATTGTTTGATTTTAGCGAAACTTTTTGTAATTTTATTTTAAGTATTAACTTTTGATTTCTAAAATATTATTTGCCCCTTTTTATAAACAAGAAAGTTATGCAGATTTAAAAAAGTGACTTTTTGCGAAAAATGCTCAATTTTGTATGGATAATTATTTAAAATTTAACAAAATTCAAAAGGGAATTGCAAAAAAAAAGAATTCTTTGATTTTAACGCAACTGTTTTGTAATTTTATTTGAAGTATTGACTTTCTTTTTCCAAAATATTATCTGCCCCTTTTCATAAACAAGAAAGTTATGCAGATTTCAAAAAGTGACTTTTTTGCGAAAAATGCTCAATTTTATATGGAAAATTATTCAAAATTTAACAAAATTCAAAAGGGAATTCCAAAAAAAGGATTCTTTGATTTTCACGCAACTGTTTTGTAATTTTATTTGAAGTATTAACTTTCTATTTCCAAAATATTATCTGCCCCTTTTCATAAACAAGAAAGTTATGCAGATTTCAAAAAGTGACTTTTTTGCGAAAAATGCTCAATTTAACATGGAAAAATATTCAAAATTTAGCAAAATTCAAAAGGGAATTACAAAAAAGGATTTTTTGGTTTTGACGAAACTTTTTTGTAATTTTATTTGAAGTATTAACTTTTAGTTTCCAAAATATTATCTACACCTTATAAAAAGAAAGTTATATTAAATAACAAAATAATTTTAGTAACACAGGGTAATTCAGCTAGTTTATATATAAAAGTGCATTTAAAAGTGGATTATTGGTTGCCAAAACAAAAAAATAATTCAAGCTGAGTTTAAGAGCAAAATGGGTCTCTTGGTCGACAAACCAAAGCCAGGATATGGGTCTACTAACGATGGAAAGACAGCTAGAGGATTTTTCTATAACGTTGAACTAAGCTCGCAGATAACTGGCATAAACAAAAGTTTGATAGAACAATTTTTTTTTTATATATTGAGAGTTCTGACATGTGGCTACCCCATATATCTGAATAACTTCACATTGTTATTAGAAGAAACTAGGCAGTTGTATATAAATTTATATGGCTGGTATTATATGCCGAGCAGTGTTCATAAAGTTATCATACATGGATGTGAAGTCATTTCGTCATTTTCCTTACCAATCGGAACATTGTCTGAAGAGGCATTGAAAGCAAGGCACAAAGAATTTAGAAAAAATCGACCTAGCCATACCCGTAAATGCTCAAGGATTAATCTAATACAGATTTAATGAAAATATTGTTGCTGACATCTGAGCCTCTCTTAGCATCCAAAAGAACTATTAAATCAAAATCAAATGTAATTATTGATGAAGAAGTTGAGAAGTTTATTCAATTAGTTGATGACCCTTATATTGTTTGTAGTGATTCTAACGAAGAAGTCAATAGCGATGAAAGTCAATAGCGAGATGAGCTTGGTTGTTTGTACATATGTATGCACACATTACTTTTTTTACTTTTTATTTCACATTTTCTTAATAAAAATAAGTTACCAATTTTATTTTTCTATTGTAAATAAAATGAAATTTGCCTAAAAACTGATTTTTTTTATTAATACAAATGGGAATATTTATGAGTAACAGATGTACCTCCCATACATAATCATGTAAAAAATTAATAACGGTTCAAGGGAGGTACCCCTAGGAACCGACCGATTTCAACCATTTCTAGAACACATGTATTGCTTTATTTTACTAACCTTTTCACCGAGTTTTGTATGGATCGACCAACTTTTGTATATACCACCCATACAAAATAATGAAAAAAAATGAATATAGGTCCAAGGGAGGTACCCCTAGGAACCGACCAATTTCAACCATTTTTAGAACACATGTATTGCTTAATTTGTCTAATCTTTTCATTGAGTTTCGTAAGGATCGGCCAATTTTTGTATATATCTCCCATGCAAAATAATGTAAAAAATCAATATAGGTCCAGGGGAGGTACCCCTAGGAACCCACCGATTTCAATCATTTTTAGTATACTTCTATTTCTTTAATTGCCTAGCCTTTTGACCAAATTTTGTTAAGATCGCTCAATTTTTGTATGTACCTCCCATACAAAATAATGTAAAAAATTAATATAGGTCCAAGGGAGGTACCCCTAGGAACTGACCAATTCCAACCATTTTTGCAGTTTTTCTTAATTAGCTTAAATTAATCCAGCACAAAAAATTTCATTATCATAGGAGCACTCCTTCTATTTATGTTCCAATTTTGTATGGATTCAATGCACTGTGGACTGGTACGAAAAAGATTAATTTTTTTGGCGGCCTGAATTGAACAAGAAGTTTAAAATTTTTTGATTAAATTCAACATTATTTGAGAGTCGGTGCGTTATGATAATAAAAAAGTGTGAGAACTTTTCGGATCATCTCTGAAGATTTTTCACCATTTTGTAATGAATTTTCACATTAATACTCATTGCCATTTTTGTAATTCTCCATGACTAAACTTTCGTGATTGCAAATGACCAGCTATGGGCCGAGAGCACTCTGGGAGCGCTGAGAGCAAGAATTAAGAGCAAAGGCTTATGTAGCAACACAAAACGCAACAACAAATCAAAGACAAAAACAGAAACAACACAGAAGCTTTAAATGTAGTAGTGCCCATAACCGCAAATGATAGCTTTCGAAGATTTAGTACTTATCACGAATAAGCAAGAATCTGCGATTAAATGTGTCAGATATACAGGATGCGAGCAGGGGGGGGCCTATGTATATTGAGGACACCCTGCATATTAGCCAGAGAATTGTGATGATCTGATAAAAAAAATTTTCACAAACACATTTTTTTTTTAATTTTTAAACTAAAAAATAAAAATAAAATTTGTGTGCCTTTGTATTGTACGGGACTATATTGTACTAAAACAAGGTGGGCTCATTTTAAAATGGCTGCTCAAACCTGAAATTTTAGAATAAAGCTGTAAATGTCACAAAGGTCAAACGAAAAAACAACAAGAAAATTAGAAAAAAATCCAAATTAAAAAAAAAAAATCCAAAAGCAGACTTTTTTATCTAACATGACCCTACCTTGTTTTTCTACCATGGTATGTATTAGATACATGTATTTATTTAGAGATAGATCTAACAATCGAATGTTAGACACGAAATCCCTTTTGTCCTGCCAAAATTGTACTTGAGCCCATGGTATTCAGTAAATTAAGGAGCTTTAAAGCTGCAAATAAGAGCTGTTTGAACTATTTTTAATTGACGTAAGGAACGGAACATATTTACTTAATTTCAAGTTTCACTTGCGTAAAATGTTGGGGTTTTTTTTCGGTTTTGTTTTTTTTCTTTTGTTTTCTAAACACGTGTTAGTCGCAAATAGAATTTGCGTTTACAAAATTTTTAGCCTGCTTTTTAAAAAAGTTTTTTATTGATATTGATATTATATAGACTTCACTGCAATAGAATTATTGACACAATTGCTTCATACTTTTGAATCGTGAGAGGATAGTGTTAAATTCTCTTTTTTTTTAGTCTTTTCATGAAAATAAAAAGGCTTGAATTTAATGGAATATCATGTATTGTCTTTCAATCATACAAGAAATAAGAACAACTCAAGAATTAAACATGTTGTTGCTTAAGATATTAGTTTTGGTCTTTGGTTTCATCCAAACAGTTTATCCAAAAGTTCTTCCTTTACCTAAAGGACAGAGTGGAATAAGAGGCAGAATTATTGGTGGAAAGGCTCAAGATATATCGGAAGCCTCTTATATGTTGCAACTTCACAGGGGTTCAAGTTACATTTGTGGCGCTTCTTTACTCAAAGAAAAAGTGGCTTTAACTGCTGCACATTGTACGACTAACCCCAACAATTTATCTGTCAGAGGTGGCAGCTCTACATTAACTGGAGGAAAAGTGGTGAACGTTGCTCAAGTTAAACCATACACAGGATACAATTCCAAAACAAACGATGGGGATATTGCAATTTTAATATTAAGAGAAAAAATGAGCGGCACATATATAAAAACAATAGAAATATACAATAGCAATGTTCCTATCGCTGCCGGTGCAACGGTTCAAGTCTCGGGCTGGGGACTAACGCAAACTTCAGGAAGGCCATCTTACCAACTACAAAAAGTAGATCTCAATATAGTATCCTTTACTGAATGCAAAAATCGCTATAGAAACTACCTCACTATAACCAGTAACATGATTTGTGCTGCTGCAATGGGTAAGGATTCGTGTTCAGGCGATTCGGGTGGTCCTTTGCTGTATAAAGGAAAAATCGCCGGTATTGTATCTTTTGGCATAGGATGTGCAAATAGTAATTTTCCAGGAGTTTACACCAATGCCTACAAATATAGGCAATTCGTTAATCAAACCATGCGTATGTATGGATATGTTATGTAAATGAGAAAATGAAAATTGTGAGTTTCAACTTAAATCGAATGTTTTGAGTGGGAAACAATGTTTTATCAAAGAATAAATTTTGCATAAATTATGAATTGAGTTTTTTAACCTTTTACAGCTTATGGAAAAATTTTAAACGGTGCTTAATAGTGTGTTTAAGTGAAAATGGAGTCATTTTCAAAAATTCCAACACATCAAAATCAAAATGAACGCAGTGAAAACCAAGACATGCTTGGGAAACAAATGTTATTTCGAAATAACAAGTGTTTTCTTTTAGATTGGAATCAAGGATTTAACGTGTTGAAATGGGTTAATAGATTAATAGAAAAGAAGGGACAATCAAGTAAAACCCGTATAGAATGTTCTAAGCGTGATTGATAGCCATAGAAACATGCGAATTTGAATGTTAAGCCAAGTCTGCCTTTCCCTTAGTCAAATCAAGTTATTAGACAATACATAAACATCTTTCTACCACCAACTTCAAGATAGTGAAAAGTTCATGTATAGTATTTGATTAGTTATAGTTTTACTTCTTCATAAAATGATCAGAAGTAATCGTCTCACCCATACCGATTCAGATTAAAAAAAATATTAATATGCTCACATTATTTTCATTAACAAACAACTGTCTATTAGTAGAGAAATTACTTGGCCAAAAAACAAAATGCTTCTTCTCAGTATATTTTACCAGATGTCCCGTTACCAGAAAATTGCTTACAATTTTAAATGTGCCGTGTTACAGAGCTGCCACCGGTATAAGTGGTCAAAATACTGAAAATAGTTTTGATCTACCAAACTCGTTAAAGATATTCCTTTTAAGTACATTTTTTATGATCTAGCCTACTGACGATGGTTTTTTCAATGCATTAATTAAGAAGGTAACATACGAGGGGTAGTATTTATATTTCGGGAATAGCAAATAATAACAAACATTTTTAAATGAAAATGGCTTTATTGTTTTTCAAAATATTCCCCTTGATGATCAATATATTTTTGCATTTGTTGAAACCATTTGTTATAGCACTTTTTCCATTCCTCTTGAGGCACCTCCAAAACATGGTTTTTGAACGCTTCAACTGTTTCTGCGGCCCTCGTAAATCGTTAACCACGCAGTTTACCTTAGATATTCGGGAACAAGAAGTCATTGGGTGCCAAATCAGGACTGTATGGAGGATGAGTCATCAATTCGACGTTTTGACTGCTCAAAAATGTACATGTTTGACGAAATGTGTAAGAGCTCCCACTATCATGATGGAGAATGATTCGTCTTTGGCGGTTGGTTTTGCGAATTTCTCAAAAGAAGACTTCCGGCAAACAAATGGTTGTGTACCATTCAGAATTGACCGTCCTACGTTGCTCAAGCGGAACAGTGGCCACCTGACCCATTCGGTGGAAGAAACAGGCGACCATTTGCTTGTTTTGTTTCTGGCTCATATGCATATATCCATGATTCGTCACCTGTCACGATTTTATACACGTCTTTTGAAGCACCACGATTGAACTTTTTAATCATTTCCTTACAACAATTGACGCGAGACTTTTTTGAGCGATTGCTAAATTATGGGTTATCCAACGAGAGCAAAGTTTTTTTATAGATACATAAGTGCAAAATCGAATGTATTGAAGTGGAAGGATGCCTCTATCTCACGATATGTCACATGACGATCTTGCATTATTAGTTCACGTACTGCATCGATGTTTTGTGGCACAATGACCGATTTTGGACGACCTTCACGGAATTCGTCGGTGACCGAACTACGAACACGATTGAATTCACTATACCAGCGATATACTACACGCAAAGAAAAGAAACGTTTATCGCCAGTTTGCCGCAAACGAACTTCGTTTATCGTGCTTGAGATCGTTATTTGCAAACGCTTCAACAGTTGTCATAATAACAGTTCAGTTGCGAGAAACACGTCATATAGTTGCAGGAAATTAATTTCGTTTGTCATAAACGCAAGTGATTTTTAAATTGCAGCAATTAAAAAATTTCGTTTTCCCAACTGAAAATTTTGTTTATTTTTCCCTTCGTTGTATAAACATAACGCTTATAGTATAGAGTTACTTTTTGGACAAATTGTTACTATATAAGGAAATTGGTAGTTTGCTTAATAAGCGGACGGAGATAGCAACAGAGGTGCAATCCATAAGAAGACGGACGGACATAATGAGAAAGATTATTAATATAATAAATAATAATGACCGAAATAGCTTGCGGTATATATATATAAGATATACATATTTTTAAGTTGTGACAACTGAATATTCGTTTGCGGCAAATACAGCTCGCAAACGAAGTATAGTTGGTGAATTTTTCAGTTGTGGTAAACGAAAAATTTCTTTGCGTGTATGGTTTTTTTATGGTCTTTTATCGTCATACAAAAAACTGAGTTCATCGACACATTCTTGTTGAGATAATCCACGTCGAAAGTTGTGAAAAATAATCCAACGAAAACCATCTCTTGAAATTTCCATTTTTTTAACAAATTGATTTTCTTAACTCACTGTAAACAAAACAAAAAGCACTTTTACATCAAAACGTTTTGAGTACATTTATGCTAACTTTATTATGGTGATGCCAGATTTTAGCTATTGACATTAGTGTTGCCAGTTCCCGAAATATAAATCTAAGCCATTTTGAATGGCTGAAAAGCCATTTTAAAATGAGTCTGCTGCCATATGCTTTATGTCTATCCGAACATTCGTTTCATACAAATTGTTGTTCGTTCGAGTTTTGGAAATTTGTGATTCGAATAGAATCAAATAACGATTCAGCTGATCAGCTGGCAAACGAATCCGTACAGTGGTTCAGTCCCATACAACATCAAAATAAAAAAATTATTACTTTCATGTTATTGTTGTATTAATGGTGTAATAAACAAGGTTTATTATTTCTAATTCTCTCAAAAAAATCGAACGTTCACCTTGTTTATGACACCATGGTTATGTTCGTGTGATCGTTGAGTACAATTTATTTTAAAAATGATATTTTATTAAAAATAAGTCATTATAGTATGAAATTTTTTACCAATTTAGATTTGGGCTGATCTGAAGAATTGGACAAAAATTGAATGCAAGCACAGCAAAAGGTAGAGATCCTTATCAGTTTGCTACAAGTACTGAAATTAAGCAGGTCATCGATCGCATTCGGCTTATTTTTGTAGAGATCTTGAAAAACTATAACTTAGTGATCCATATTCAATTGAAAGATTCTTTAAAAATGTGTGTATTGAAAGACTTGAAAGAACTTTAAAACAGAGCCGTAACTTAATTCAAAAGTGGAGAAATTTATTATACATAATGTTTTATATACATTTCTAGTCTAGGTAAATATTGTTGTTTTTGTTTTTTCTTAAACTAGCAATAAGCATTCATACCAAGTTGAATAAAATTGGCAACCACTGAACTGTTAAGATTTGTATAGACTCCTGGAAAATTATTTACGCCACATCTAAGTCCCCACGAAATTATACCCACTTGATAGCCATTACGTACAGCTGGTCCACCGGAATCACCTTGACAAGCATCTCTACCTGCAATGTCTGATGCACAGAACATATTGTCGGTTATGTCATAATGTGGATAACTATGGGCACAATGACTTCTCGAAACAGCACTGACATTTGCTGTTTCTAGTCCTCTGAAGAAAATCATTTCGTGACGTTCTGTTTCACCCCAACCCGCAACCATGAAGATATCATTATCGGTAACTTTTGTATAATCGATCGGAATTGTTTTGATTTTTCGACCCATTAATGGAAGATCCAATTTTAAGATGGCCACATCAACATCTAAAGTGTATTTTTCATATTTACGCGGTAGAATAATAAGTTGAACTTGTCTATTGATGCCTTCATCAAAGAGCAATGTTGCGCCGCCACGTACGATAAGTTGTGATGGTAAGTAGTCAAAGACACAGTGTGCAGCAGTGAGGGCACAACGTGATGTTATCAAGCTACCGCCACATAGAAATCCACTTCTTTCCCGTATGCTTACAATGTAAGGAAACTCAGCTATTGCAGCATGTTGACCGCCTACTATTCGCGCCAGCATACTGGAGGAAAGCTCTTTGGTTGGTGGTGTTCCCGCTTCAGACGCTGCTGGATAACATAACGCGATAATAATACACACAGGCATGATCGGCATGTTCTCAAATGTGGCTGCAGAATACTTGTGGGGTTGAGTTCGACATTTGTCTGTCTTTTATGTGCAATGTCAATAGTTATTGTCAATAGTATTTTCTACAATATTATCAACGGAAATTGCTTTAAATGCTTTTTGCATTCCTTAAATAATCGAATATTTTTTTTTGTAATTTTAAAAGCTGTGAGCTTTCTTTTTTAAGTTTGTCATTTTTGGCACAAATACACAATTACAAAACAAGCTTGGAATAAGCTTGTAGACTGTTTATATACAAAAACTCTTCTTTGGAAGAAGCTTGTGGAGATTTTTGTAAAATGCTTGCATTTTTTGTAAATAATTCTGTGTAGAATAGGCAAAGGTAGACATTGAAGAAATATTTCTCATTTAATTTCGTATTTCATGAATTCCATGTCACGCACTGTTACAGCTTGCGAATAATTGCAACTGATTTACTTAAGAAGAAATTTTTGCGAAAACTGTTTTGCAATTTTTATTAATTAATTTTACGGTCTATTTAAAATGGGTAAAGGTTTTATGAATCCACTTATGAATTTCGGTGATATTAAGCAAAATGTAGCGTACGCACGTGCTACAAAATTTTCCCTTTAAAAATTTGATGTCAGCTTCTATCTGAAATTTCTGCGAATTGACCTCAGATAGAATTTTCATATTTTTTTACAGCAATAAGAGGTTATCCTAGATTATATTAGTAGTTAAGCTATTTGAGAAAAAAAAAAATTATAAAACAATTTTTTCAACTTAAACACCGTCACGCACATGTTACATTCGTCACGCACAATTACACCGTACGTTCATATTACTGTTACATTCGACCATATTTACTAAAAACTGAAATACAGAACAAAAGGATTAAAAATTTCTTATTTTCTTTTTTTTATAATCTCTTTTATGTAATGACTAGATACATTTAAGAAAAAAATTTGAAAATCAATTATTTTAATCGATAAAAACTATTCCATTCTATTCGATCCAAAAGTCGATGCTCTCAATCACTGGAATTGAAGAAGCTGGAACTTTGGGGACTCTTCAAATTCTTCAACAGATTCCATGTGGACCTATTCAGGTGTATTCTCATATCTTATGCAAAGAAATTCGCCTGGCCTTTGAGAGAATACCCGTAAAGGCTGCACCCGTACATCACCAAGTTCAGTGTTTTTGTGAATATGATTCCTTAAAATGGATTTATTTGAATAATTATTTATATTCCGATTTATTTGACCCCTTAAATTCCCAACAACACCGATATCATTAAAATTATGTTGTGCTAAATGATCCCCTGAACACGACCCCGTTTTTATTTTTTTTGGAAAAAATTTTTGTTTAAAAAAAACATGGTTGTATCAAAATAGATACAGTGGACATTCCGACGTATACCATCAATCAGCTTGGTTGGCAAAAACGTAGAAAGCGATTCTTTTTATGATAACTCTAAATTTGTTTGTTAAATGATACTCTAAAATTGTTAATAGTTTAAAAGGTATTTCATGTCAAAAACCGAACTTTCCGTAAAAATGAAAAACTTTTTAATTTGACGGTCAATATTTCCCAAACCAACAAAGTTATGCCAATAATAAATTTTTGTTTTATATTTGAAATTTTCTGAGTGAAATTACATATCCAGCATTTTAATTTTTGCAATATTTTAAAATAAATAGCTTATTTTCTCGATTGTATCCAAAAAGATACACTGGGCATTTAAGGGTTAAATTAAATAAAACTCACTTATGAGAATTCATATTGACATTTGTCAATAGTTAACCGTCAATTTAGACGTTTGACCGTATAATGCAGATGTAAGGATGGAAATTTTTTTAAATGAAGGGTGTATCTATTAATTTCAATTTTTTAAGTTGTTTTATTTTTGGTCACTTTGCTATATATGAGACCACCCATATCATTACTAATCGTAATACATTTTAAAGCCCCTCCTCATCTCTAAATTGGTAACGTAATTTATGAACGACCCCGTAGTGTGTAAAAACTACATTGTTGTATAGAAAAAAGTGTAACATGTGCGAAACGCGTGGAATTTTTTTCAATGGAAATAGTAAAAAAAATGTTTTTCAATCTGGTTTGCCATCTCAATATCCACACATAATAGCATTTTCCGCAAAAAATTTCTCATATTAGAGTCTGCATTGAAACATACATATATCAATATTGTCACGCACATGCTACATATTTTCTTAATTTATTTAACTGCTCTTACCACGGTATGTCGTTGATAATTATTTATTCATATATATGTATGATTATTAGGAAAATATTAAAAAATTTGAAGCAAATATTTTTTTTTAATTGTTGTAATAAACAGCGCACACCCTCACGGCAAATATCACAATAAAACTGCAAAATTTTCGCTCAACTTTTTCACCACGCGAAAGTAAAAAAAACACAGAAAAACTACCGTTATCTTGAAAAATTCAACTTAAAACGTGTTGTCCGAATTCGATAGAGTATATTCTATATAGTTTCTCTTCTCTCTTTACAATTTGATTTTTGACCTATGAGGTTGACTTTTTCGTGGAATTCGTGATTTAAAAAATTTAGAAAACAGTTATATAAAAACAAAACAGTTAAACTTTCCGATTTCTGATATATCATATCATGGTTTAATTATCCAATTTTTTAGTTTTTATTTTTTTTTTTTAGTTTGCTTGGTTTTTGTTTTTGCTCTTCTTTCATTTTCTGTAGGTTTTTGTTTTACTAGGATTTCTTTACTTATTTCGTCGATCATCAGAAAAATTATATTTTTGTGATTTTGTCTATCTCAATGTAGCTATAGAAAAATTGCTGTAACTTTTTTAATTCGGATTGGATTGAAATGCGCCTAAGGACAAAATTATAGAAAATTTTACTATCTTCAAAATGCCATAAAAATTATTTTTTTACTATTCTTATTATATTCTATTTTACTAATCTTATTCTTATTATATTATGTCTATCTACACTAAGGGAAAAAAATATTAAATTTATCCAAAAACTTTTTTAATTTATCCAAAAAGCGAATCAATTTTGCACCAATAACGCACCATTTGCATAAATCGACTAATTATAAATATATTAAAATTATGCACGAATTTTTTTAAAATATCTTTCAAATATTTACTATTTGAAAATAAAAATATCGCATTTAAAGAAAATTTATATAAAAATATTGAATTTAAAAAACAGCATATTTAAATTGAAGAGGAGGAAGAAAAGAGGAAGAAAAAGAAAGATAGAAAATATGAAGTAAAATATGCAGGTAAATGACAACCGGTGCAAGATATTCATGAGAAAATATCGAATTGTCACTCCACCTTAAATAGTGTCATCATGCGATTACCCATCGCACTCAAAAATCATATTGGCCAAACATACAGGCTATATAACCCTTGCAACAAAAACTAAACGAGAACAATAAGAAACCTGCAACTGCAAGAAATAAACTGCAGGAACAGAGTGCGATGCTGTTGCTGATTGTCGGCTATTTCAGCTGTATGGAATATGTGTGTAGGTGTGTGGTATAAATTAAATTTAAATACGGGAAAAAAAGTGTTGTAAGAAAAATATTTGATTTATCCACGTAAATATTTAAATAAAATTTATACTCAGGCGTGGATAATGATAATACGCGTTATTTCCCTTAGTGTACCTATTTACGTATATCCACTCACTCCTCTTATATCCACCTCTTATAATATAATATAGAGATATGAATGTAATTAATAATAAATCATATTGGTCTAGTTGCCGCGCAGGACAACCGCAAGCTAAACCAACTAGGTTGTATTGTTGCTGCTGTATTAAATTTGTTTGTTGTCACTTAAATATGCAATAAGAATATTTAAATAATATAAATATGCCTTATGTGTCATTGTAAATAAACTTTAAATCAATTACACTGTAATATGCAAGAAAAAAATATTTATTGTATAATAAGATCTTTAAGATCCGTTTAGTTTGATATAAATTTTCAGATTGAATTTTATTGAAAATATTTTATAATTTAAAAAGTCAAAACAGACCTTATCTTAAATACTTCAAATAAAAAATTAAAAAAAAAATAATATTGAAAACGAGTTATTGAGCTCTAGGCCAATCATGTTGAGAACAAGACAACATGAAGAACAAAGAAGGCGACAGCCAACAACAACAACAACAACGGCTCTGTATAGAGCCAATCACAACAGCTTTGACTATACAGACTGTTTCATTGGTCGCTACACCAACTCATCAGTAGTCTTTTGTGTGACTTTACACTGTGATCCACTCAAGCTACTTAGGTTCTAGTTATACTGCCAATATGCCGAGAAAGTTACCCGGATTTTTTTATTTTTTTGGCAGAGAACGCTTGAATTTTTGTAACTGAGTTCTTATCGACATTAGATGCAAGCTGTACCAAGGTTGACCTAAATCGTATCATACTTTTAGGCCTAGCCTTAATTCATATGCATCTTCGAAACTCGATCACGTGGTTTGCCGCTATCAGAGCATATTGAAGTTGTTGTTATTTTTGCTTTTTAGCTCCTCCCTTTTTCCACACTTCCATTTTTAGGGTTCAGTTAGTTTAACTGATGGTACACCTAACATGGTGTGGAGACCATTTTGTTATGAAAGACTTTGTTGTTTATGTGATTAACACACAACTAATGATTTTCTTAACATTTTATGGGCGTGCTCTCCCAGAAATTTTAAATCTTAATATTTTTGAATACGGCCTTTTCATTATTTATATTGAAAACGAGTTATTGAGCTCTAGGCCAATCATGTTGAGAACAAGACAACCTGAAGAACAAAGAAGGCGACAGCCAACAACAACAACAACAACGGCTGTGTATAGAGCCAATCACAACAGCTTTGACTATACAGACTGTTTCATTGGTCGCTACACCAACTCATCAGTAGTCTTTTGTGTGACTTTACACTGTGATCCACTCAAGCTACTTAGGTTCTAGTTATACTGCCAATATGCCGAGAAAGTTACCCGGATTTTTTTATTTTTTTGGCAGAGAACGCTTGAATTTTTGTAACTGAGTTCTTATCGACATTAGATGCAAGCTGTACCAAGGTTGACCTAAATCGTATCATACTTTTAGGCCTAGCCTTAATTCATATGCATCTTCGAAACTCGATCACGTGGTGATACGTGGTACACAAAATGGTCTCCACACCATGTTAGGTGTACCATCAGTTAAACTAACTGAACCCTAAAAATGGAAGTGTGGAAAAAGGGAGGAGCTAAAAAGCAAAAATAACAACAACTTCAATATGCTCTGATAGCGGCAAACCACGTGATCGAGTTTCGAAGATGCATATGAATTAAGGCTAGGCCTAAAAGTATGATACGATTTAGGTCAACCTTGGTACAGCTTGCATCTAATGTCGATAAGAACTCAGTTACAAAAATTCAAGCGTTCTCTGCCAAAAAAATAAAAAAATCCGGGTAACTTTCTCGGCATATTGGCAGTATAACTAGAACCTAAGTAGCTTGAGTGGATCACAGTGTAAAGTCACACAAAAGACTACTGATGAGTTGGTGTAGCGACCAATGAAACAGTCTGTATAGTCAAAGCCAGGGAATGGAAAAAAACCTTAACGATCGGTTCGTTTTTGATCTGTTCTGCATTTTTTAGCAAGCGCTACCTTTATTCCTCCTCATTCGTATATCGCTTTTCGACTCAATCACAAGCGCTACTCTTAACACGCAAAAGAGAGAGAGTGGAACAGAATGGAAAAGTTGTGTTGAAAAAGCACAAAACATTATTTGCTCTGTTGTGGTTTTTGCTCGCCATCGTAAACAAGAACCAAAACCGTACCAAATGTTTCGTTCGTTTCTGCATTTCTTTGTGCAATCGTTTTGCAGGTTGTTACGATTATTTTGCAACACAAATTATTTGTCCAGTGTTTGCAAACATGCCGCGGCCAACAAATACATTATTACACAGTTTTTTTGAAAGAAATAATTTAAGACAAATTATATGCAAAAATGGAAATTGTAATGGAAAAATATTGAAAGAACATACATCAAATTTGGAACTTTGGAAATAATTGACCACTTCCACTTTGATTTCATAATAAAAATTCTACAGAACAGCAGCAAAACAATTCGTAGACGCATGCCACAATTTTTCTTTGGAAGACGCTGGCGCCAATAACAGTAGCAATAACAAAATCAATAACATTTTTAAACGAACAACGACTGCAGAAACGAACTGGAATTTGGTACGGTTTCAGTTAGCGATGGCGAGAAAAAACCTCAACACAGCAAATTATGGTTTATGCTCGAAAAACAACCCGCTACCATTCTGTTCCGATCTCTCATTTCTGCCTACAGTGCTAGTGCTTTTGTTTGAACCGAAGAGCAACAGACGGAATGCAGAGAGAAAAAGTTTTTGATCGCTTTTGTAGCGCTACGTATAAGGTACGGTTTTTTTCCATTCTCTGGTCAAAGCTGTTGTGATTGGCTCTATACAGAGCCGTTGTTGTTGTTGTTGTTGGCTGTCGCCTTCTTTGTTCTTCATGTTGTCTTGTTCTCAACATGATTGGCCTAGAGCTCAATAACTCGTTTTCAATATAAATAATGAAAAGGCCGTATTCAAAAATATTAAGATTTAAAAAAAAAATAAAATAAATAACTGGCCATTTCAGCCCTTGAAAGGACTTTGACCTAGCTTCTTATGATCAATTGTGTTGTGCGTGTTATTAAGTTTGTACACAATTGACCGAGAAATGGACCTACAGGCTTAACGCCGACTCCGAACGGCGATGAACGGAATGTTCTTATTCTCAAGAAGCTTTACATGGCATTTTTATTACTCTCTGAGGTTTGCCATTGTCTGCAGAGAGGTGGCGGCCGTACAGAAAAATTATTTTAATTCAAATAATTTTCTGTCGCTGCTTGGGTTCGAACCTGGGTCTCCAAAGTTCGTTGACATAGCGGCCACGCACTTTAACCAACTACGCCACGGACGCCAAATAAAAAATTACTTGTAGAAAAAATTAAAGTTAAAGTGTGGAAAAATTAAAAGTTAACAAAATAAAATAAAATTAAATAAAATTAAAAATAAGAGTACAGAAAAGAAATTTATAAAATAAATAACAATAAAAAAAAATATTAAATAAAACACAATAACACAAAATTTTTTAAAAAATAATTAAACCTTAAATATAACATAACAATAAATTAAAAAATGCATATAATAAAAAATAATAATATTATGAGAAAATAAATGAAAGCGTTAAAATTAACTAATTAAAATAATATATAAAATGTTTTGTCAAAGTAAAAATAAATAAATATCTTAAAAATAATGAAAACATAAATGGAATAAAATAATGTATAAAAACTAAAATATAAACCAACAAATTAAAAAGTAATAAAATATCAAAACAAGAAACCAAACAAAAGTCAACATACATACATACATATACATATCAACATACATTAAATATTAAAAACCAAAAAATTAAACATAATGTTTTAATTTTTGACATTTAGGTTTGTTTCTGCTATATTTTGACATAATTTTGATGTATTTTTAACAATATTTTTGCTCAATTAAAAAATATTTTTAAAATGCTTAATAAAGGAAATCTGTAAAATTTTTTCAAGCATTAAAAATTTGCTATTTTTAGTATTAAAATTTTCAAAAAAAAAAAAAAATTAAAAATTAAAATTTTATGTATTGTAATTTTTTTGCTGCCAAATTTAACATTGTTATTGCATCTGTGTCGGCTTGGGTCAGATGTGTTCGAACATGGTCTCAAATTGGCATCGAGTGGCACACGCACTTAACGCACTCGTCCACCACCGCACAGTGGTATTTGTTGTATGCAGCAGTGGAAATAAGTATATAACTTATAAACCACTCCATAAAATTCAGTTAAACTGTGTGCATTTGATGATAATACTATAATTATTTATCTAGTATGTTTAAAATGGGCGTGACTCGCTTTTTTCTATATACTTCCCATACAAATTTTAATAAATATTACTATTTTTGGAAAAATGAGCAAACATAATTTTGTGATTAAAGAATGGAATTGACTTCTTTTTAATAGATATTTTCATAAAAATTACTATTTTTTGCATGGTGTAATGTGATGGCATTTGGCACAGTTTACAAATGTGCAAACCTAATTTTGCGACTAAAAAATGAACGTTGTTAATTTTTTTTTCAATATACCTAACATAAAATTTCAAAAAAATGAATAGATTTTTATGGTTTAGCAAAATTTTTCGAAATGGCTCGTTTTTAATTAAATAAAAATTTAGTTCCATAACATTTCCTAATAAATTTTATAAAAAATTCTCAAAAATAAAAAATAGCATTCGAAATAAAATATTTTCAATGTTTTCATTTAATTAATTGATTTTTGTAACAGCAATTTCCCCATCATTCACTATCACGAAACGAGGCACGAACGACAAAAAAGAAACGATCAGCAATACTTTCTTGCATTCAAAAATCTATTGCTTATCGTTGGCGTGCTTTTTCGTGATACAGAATGAAGGGATTAATGTTATTTCAACATGTAAAATAACATTGCATACTTGTAGGCTTGCCTTTTTTAATGTGTATTACTAGAAGACATTGCATGAAATTATAGAAAAATGCTTCTCATTATCGCGGACGCAGAGGGTCGCAGCTAAATTTTGCATAAATTAAAAGAAGATAGTCTTACTTTAATGCTAATACCAATTAGCATGCTAATATCAATTAGCATGGAGTGGGCACATGCGAACACAAAGATAACTTTTATAAATGTTTTTACAAAATTTTAATGTCATTTTTTAATGTCAATAAAATCACAACTGCTTGTGTTTTCGCAACTTTTTAAAAATAGAATCAAAGTTAAGATATTTTCAATTTTATCTTTAAGAAATATTATTACAGTTATGAGAAAAATCATTTTAATCGTCAAGTTTTATGCATTTTTATTATTAATAAATAAATTTTATTATTTTCATAGAAGGCAAAAAGATATCGTTTTCAAATTTTGCACATATATTAATTAACATTTAAAGAATACAAACAAATTTTTTTCAGAATTTTTGAAGCGGTTTTTGACGTTATTTGATTTTTTTTTTTAACTAATGTCAACAAATTGACGGTGTGCAGGATATCACCAGTCTGGAACATCTGAGGAAAAAATAAAATAAAAAACAAATTAATCCTTGTTTAAGTGGCTATCGCCTGAACTAGGATAATTTGTTACCGCCGAAAAAAAACAAAATGGCGGCCATTTGAAAAAAAAGTCGATTTTCGAGGTTACTAAATCGGTCGCCATTTTGTTTCTTTTCGGCGGAAAAAAATTTTCCTAGTTCAGGCGATAGCCACTTGAGCAAGGATTAATTTGGTTTTTTTTTATTTTTTCCTCAGATGTTCCAGACTGGTGATATCCCGCACACCGTATATGCAAAATTTGAAACGATATCTTTTTTCCTTCTATGAAAAAAAAAATCCCGAAAAAATTTTTTTTTAAAAATTTGTAACCTATATGCCCCCTTAAGTTGCTGAGCCCTTACCGACGTTTCGTTAATTTTTTTCAAAAAAGGCATAAATATCCAAAAACTATTGCCCGGTAAAAATGCGGACAATTGTGGTAGGCATAAAAAAGTTTATACATATATTTTTGATCAGTATTATTAGCTATCGTTATGATATTTCATATATATAAGCATATTTTTTAAAAATATATATCAAGTGCGAAAATGAGCCAAATCGGATTAAAACCACGCCTATCACCATGCTAAATTCTAAATTAAAAATTTTGACAAATCAGATGAAAACCAAGATGAAAAGCAAAATCTGTAAACATTTCACAAAAATTAATGTAAATACTTGAAATTTACGTTAAAAATTACTCGAAATCGAATGACAACCTCGCCTACCTCCAATGCAAAATGACGTCATTAAAATAGTAAAAGCTCTAAAAATTGCACAAAAATTTATCAAAAGATTTGAAATTTTGCAAGTAAGGTTTAAACTCTCATTAGTCTGGAAATTCAAGAATAGTTTGAAATTTTTCAAAATTGAACGAAAACCATGCCTACTTTCCATAAAAAGTGACGTCATTGAAATAGCAAAATCTTCATAAATACCACAAAAATAAATGTTTTGACTTGATATTTTACACATACGTTTTGATATTTAAAACCAACAATGAGGTTAAAATTTTAACTAAAACCACGCTTATCCTCCACACAAGCTGACGTCATCAAAATAATAAAACCTTCATAACTTCCGAAATTTTATATTAAACACGAGAGTGGAGGTATTTTATCTTCAGCCAAGCCCAGGACAATACATACTTTACTGGTTTTGATTAATTTTGAATTTATAATTTATTAGAAATAAAATCTTAATAAATGTTTTAAATAAAAATTTAAAATAAATAAAAAAAAACTTCTATTGAAATATATAAAATCTTTTCAAAAATAGACGCATAATTCGAGTTTTAAGGGGGAATTGTTTTTTAATAAGAAATTTCAGTGGTTTTGGTATGTATATACCAGGAAGAACATCTTTGGAATATCGGGGTTGAAATCCGATATCCGTAATCTCGGGACGGCTTTGAGATAGTGAAAACTGAATTAATTAAAAAATATACCATGACTTTTTTTAGCTTTGAACCAAGGGTTTCAGGCGTAAAACCTATTCAGTCAACTCGACCTTGGGTCAGGGGGAAGGAAGGGGCAACCAAGTGAAACATGTGTAGGATGTTCTAAGCGTGGTGGAAAGTCGTAGAAACATGTGAATTAGAATGCAGGTGTAATGCCTTTACCTTAGTCAATTCAAGTTAAAAGGCAATCTTATCAACAAACTTCTCTACCATTAACTACAACTTCAAGTCGTAAATATTGATGAGACGGTATTCGAACCTAGGACTACCGAGGCCGCCATCATGACAGTGTTAAGTGTGGTTATATAACAGCCAAAAAAGTATTTTTTTCATAACTTTAATATTAGATAAAATACCTTCACGTATAGTTTATTATTGTATAGATCTCCAAATATCGAACTTTATGTCTTCATGTTCCTGTTCAAAATATTCTATTTTTAAGTTTAAATAATTGATTCAGTGAACTGAATTTAATCCTTTAATAGTTGAAGGTTTTAATGTAAGTTACACTTTATTAAATAACATAATTGAAAATTATTTATGAAATCCAATGATAAACACTTTGTGGGTAATTTTCGCATTGATTAATCAGCAGTTTCTTGCCATTATTTGTCGAACAAACGCATTCACACGACGACTTGAGACATTTGTATAAACTCCAGGATATTGAGCTCGAGCGCAGCCAATGCCCCAAGAAACAATGCCACAAACTTGCCCATTGTATACCACAGGGCCACCAGAGTCACCGGAGCACGAGTCCTTGAGACCGGGCTCTGTAGCGCAAAACATTGTGCTCGTCAGCAAAGCCTTGCCGGCATAGGCTGCAATGCAATCGATCGGCGATAAAACGCGAACATTTGCTGTACGCACCTGATTTGGTGGATGACTGTTCTCGTCCGTTGCGCCCCAGCCGGAAATTTTAACAAAATCTCCCGTCTTTGGTTTCATGCCACACAATCGAATAGTGGAAATATCTGCACCCACATTCATGTTTGTCGATAGTTTCAAAATGGCCACATCCATGTCCAAAGTAAGGGGCACAAAAAATGGCGAAGTATAGAATTGCTGTACAGTGCGCATTTCGCCCGGATCAGATAGCAAACTTGATCCTGCATGAACAGTCATATCGGCGGCATCAACACCTTGTACACAATGCGCGGCAGTTAGAACACAGCTTGCAGTTATCAGCGAACCACCACATGTGAAGCGTCCATTTGTACGTAAGTTAACCAAATATGGTACCGAATCTATTGTTGTTTCTATACCACCGACTATTTTGATGTCGCCAAGACCCAGTCGAAGGGCCATTACGGAGTACGATTTTGGATCGCAATAAATTAATAAATGTATAAAATATCGAATATATAACGTATACTTCGCAGTGGAGTGCATTGTTACGACGCGTGTAACCGTTTGGAATAAACAAATGGAAGTAATTCGCTTTCAGAGTCAAACTTCAATTGATCATTCGAATGAGTATTAGTTGCTTTGTCACGAATGGAAACTTAAATAAGCCTTTTGAATATTTACAATGGATAATAGAAAATATTGCAAACGCGAAAATTATAACTTTTGTTTGCAAATGAGAAAGAAAACTTCTAAATCGATTATTAAATGAAGATGACATTTTTCTTATTTTTTTTTTTTAGTATTTCATTAAAAGAAATTTTTAAATTCAAAAAGTGTGAATAACATAATTTTGCTAGTCTTTGATGTGTAAAATGATTAGAAAGAAATATTTTTATAAAAATATTACCATGTATTGAAAACTATTTTACTTATTAACTCACTGAAATTTTAATTTCTTAATAGCAGTTGAAAAATATTCTTTATCAATGATCATTTCATTGATCAACATTTTTTCACTTTATATTCAAGTATGAATTGTTTTTTTTTTAGATCTAAATTAACTAACAAATTTCAAAGACGACCAACAATTTTTGATATTTTGTAGGATTGTGTAATTATTTTCAATATTCTGTTTCATTTACACCATTTTCAATTAGATCAGTGAGGGCTTTTAGTGTAATGGGGCCAAAGTCTGAGTATGCTTTCGACCAAAATTCTTATTGAGATCAATAAAATCAGGAAAGGTTTTGACAGTTCATAATTTTAGTTTTCTATTAGCAAAATATTCAAAATATTTATTTTGAAATAATATTTAAATATTTAAATATTTATTAAATCAAAATAATATTTTCTTAATATTCGTGTGTTTATTATTGATCATGTGTTTAAATAACATTGAAAACTTTACCAATTCTTTTTTCAGATAAAGCATCTCAATTTGGGGCTGTAAAAAGTACATATTCTTTTTCATACATATTCTTTTTTCATATTCGCTTCCTATAACGAAGCGATATGACAATGTAATGAGTGACAATGTAAAACTGAGATAAACGACTTGTGAGCAAATTTTAAATACATATTTAAATACATATGGCTTGCTCCAAAATAGTTGGTTGCTCAAAGTCAGACGAAAATTGTTTTCAAAAGAGCGGAAATGTAGTGATGCTGATTCTCTGATACCGATATTTTTTTCCAATTTTAAGAGACTCCCAGATCGAAGGGAAATAAAATGCTTTTTAATTCTCAAAAAGCACTGTAAAACCATTATCAGAATTTTTCCATTTACATACGTTAAGAGTAGGGCTGGTTTTATAACCATAATTTAATAATTTTATTTAAAATCATTGGATGTCAGTTTTTCATCATAGGATGGAGTTTTTCAATTTTAAGGTATTTTGAACGTTATTATATTATATTTTGAGATTTTACATTTGGAACTTTAATTGAAGGATAGAGTTAGGCCCGTAGCCAGGATTTTCCTTGGTAGGGTTTTAAAAAAAAAATGTTTAATTATTGATAAAAGGTTATCCATTTTAAAGTATGGAAGAAAAGTTTAAAAAAACACACTAAAAATGCAGATTTCTACTATGAAATTTTTATTCCGTTATCATGCTTGGACTGGAATATATCAATTAAATGTCCTCCACGCGAGTTTTTGCAGAACTCAATCCTTTTGAGGTTATTTTTGAAGAATTTTGTACACAACTCGGGTTAATGTTGGTTTTTTATTGCTATAAAAAAAAATCCAGTGGCGTCAACTTATACGATTGTGGAGACCAATTGACATCGCCAAAACTCGAAATAAGCCGTCCTGGGAAATTTTGTTGCAACAAAGCCCTAATTGGTGCTGGTTTGAGGCTTGTGGTCCCATCTTGTTGAAACCACATATTATCCAGATCAATATTTTCAATTTTAGGCAAAAAAAAAATCAGGTAACATACCGGCAAATCACTCAAAATTGACTGTAATGGTTGTTCCTTGATCGTTTAAGAAAAAACAAAAAAAAAAACGGATCAATGACACCATCAGACCATAATGCACACCAGTCATTTTTTGCGGATGCAATGGCTTCTAGTCAATCGCTTGGGGATTTCAGAATTCCTTATACGGCAATTTTGCTTATTAACGTATCCACCTAACGCGAAATGGGCCTCATAGAAAAGAAATTAGCTGAAGAAAATTTGCTTGGAAAAATATGCATTTTTTTTAGAACAAATTGGCAATTTTAATACGTTGTTCCGTAGTAAAACGAACCATATTTGCAAACCATTAGCTACAAAAAACAGTTTGGATGACATGAACATTTGACAGCTGTCCAATGCCAGGGCTGCACTTTCTGAAACTCGAAATGCATAACCCTTTACAACGTGAATAAATATCTATGTGGGACAATTGCAACGCCAAATCTAGCACTTTAAAATTATTATCAAACACGATAAAAAAGGTTTTGTTAGGTACTGATAAATTACTCAGTGGACATTTAGAGCAAAAGTAGTGTAAAAATTCAGAGTAAATTTAAAATTTTTGTGTCTTGAAGAAATCAGATGCCTGTCTTGTCTTTTTTGTCGTAGTTTATTAAGCATACGTGGCGTCCGTGGCGTAGTTGGTTAAAGTGCGTGGCCGCTATGTCAACGAACTTTGGAAACCCAGGTTCGAACCCCAGCAGCGACAGAAAATTATTTGAATTAAAATAATTTTTCTGTACGGCCGCCACCTCTCTGCAACGGCAAACCTCAGAGAGTAATCAAAATGCCATGTAAAGCTTCTTGAGAACGAGAACATTCCGTTCATCGCCGTTCGGTGTCGGCGTTAAGCATGTAGGTCTGGTTCTCGGTCAATTGTGTACAAACTTAATAACACGTACAACACAATTGATCGTAAAAAGCTAAGTCAAAGTCCTTTCAAGGGCTGAAATGGCCAGTAATTTATTTTTTTTTTTTTTTTTTATTAAGCATACAAGTATTGCTTTTAACCCTATTCATGTCACGCTATTTGAATAACGTTAACTAATACAAAAAACATAATTATTTTTTTGAAAAAAATAAAATTTAATACAAAATATCGTTCATGGAGAATTAATTTCTTTTTTTAAAAAGAAAAATTCAATTATTTTTAAATAATGTGGAAATTGTTATTAAACTATTAAATTGTACATTTAAGGCAAACTACACTTTTCTGTGAATGCTCGTTACTCATGGGTTTCTGACTAATACCACGGAATTGCTTAGAAAATCGTCCTTTTTTATAAGAGGAACAGTTAAGTTGACGACTCTTCTTTGATTATACTGTCGATGCATTCTAAGCTGGGTTTCATGATGAATTTTCCATTATCACGTCTTTTGCAGATACCAGTGCTTTGGAGTCACTACGTGACAGTTCATGTTATTTTTTAATATTTTGTGTAATAAGTAAATATTATAAAAACATAAAAAAAAATAAATTGTATATTGCAGAAACAGAATGACCAAAAAGACACAGCCTGACATGAATAGGGTTAAAGTGATATAGAAATATATTCCTTGTTGTTTGTGTAAAGTCTCGTTAGAAACTGTTTTTTGTTGTCGTTGCTGCATTGCTGAACGAAATAATTATATGTGAAGACTTAGTCAAAGCTCTTAGCACATGTCGTAAGCATTGAATTTGCTAAGTTTTTTTATCAAGTTGATTTAAAAATTAAAATTTCAATTTATTGTCGCGACTTTTAAGTTGTTTTTTAAATATTGTTACAAAAAAAAATGCAGAAATGCCTTTAGGAACATCTTTGACGCCAGGAGAGCAGGCTAAAATATTAGCATATAAATGTAGGAAAACAATAAAGCAAATTGCTGAAATAATGCACGGGCATAAAAACACAATCCATAACTTCATAAAAAATCCTACTAAATACGGGAAAACTAAGCGGACTGGGCGACCATCACTCATAAGCAACAGGTAAATAAAGAGATTAGCTGTGAATAAACAAATAAGCCCGGCCCAAATAAAGCATCAGCTCTCTCTTCCTGTCACTACCAGACGGATTCAGAAAATTTTAGCAGCAGATAACAACATTCATTATGGAAATCGAGTGCCGAAACATAAACTTCTGCAGCGTCATAAAGAAGCGAGAATGGTTTTCGCTGAAAAGTTAAAATTTTAAGATCAGGAATAGAAAAAAGTGATATTTAGTGACGAAAAGAAATTTAATTTAGATGGTCCTGATTGCTGGCAAAAGTATTGGAGGGAAATGCGTCGAGATCGTGAAGTTCGCTATGCCCGAAACTTTAAAGGAGGATCTCTAATGATGTGGGCTGCTTTTAGTTACCTGGGAAAGACTAGACCGTGTTATATTTCACACAAAATTAATGCTTTAAAATATGTTGAGCAGTGTTGCCAGAACTTTTTTGAGAAAAGCGCGAGATTTAAAAAAAAATATCGCCCAAAATCGAACAATGAAAAAAAAAAATCGCCATTTTATCGCCAGAAATTTATTATATTAGAAAAAACAAAACAAATTATATACATTTGTTTTTCAAATAATATTGAGATCTGTTAATAGTATTAGATATTCTTATTTTCATATTTTTGAGATCTATAAAAAATAATAAAAAAGCTACTTCATTTTATACGAGAATTTTCATCGTTAAAGAACATTTTTTTTAGACACTATAACTTTTTAGAATTTTTCAATATGCATCTTTAAAAAAAAAACTTTTTGGAAAAAAACGTAGTTCCTTCAGCCATATTAGACCCTTTCCTCCGTTTCGTCAATTCTCGAAGCATTGTTTAGTTCATACATTGATTTAATTTATACAAGATGAATGCCAACTTACAAATATTGTCAAACATTTTTCCGCCTACGGCTGTCTTAATTTTGTATGACGATTACCAAAATTCTTTACTTTCAGATGGCACTTTGTTTTTGAAAACATTACTCCATGGAAATGTCAACAAAGATTCGTATTCGATTTCTTCTGCAGGTCGCTCTTCAAGAGATAGATAATGAAGAGGGAGTTCACGGAAAGAAGGTCTTATATAGTTTTAACATCTTTCAGGACATAAAATAAAAGCATTTTCAAAAATTTCTAACAGACTAGGTAATCGTTTTAACATTTCCTTGATTAAAACTATAATGAAATTCTGGCATTTTGATAGTATGTCTATCATAACAATATCATCACTTAATTTGTGAATTTCTTCATGGAACTGATAATGAAATGTAAGGTCATTAATTTTTTTATAATTGCTTTTATCCGCTAAAATTTTATTTAAGCTGAATGTAGCTAAATTATCAAAATTGAAATTTTTGACAATGTCTTCTTTTATAATTTTTGAAACAAGTCTTTGAATAAATGTTGTGATTTCAACGTAAGCTTGAAAAAATTCAACTTTTTCTCGTTGAAAATATGAATTAAGTGAGATGATGTTTTGAAGAAACGGTCTCAAAAAAATAGGTATTTCGATATAAATAAATTATCGATAAGGGCTTGTGAGCTGTGTTCAGTCGCATTGTTAACAGAGTGTTCCAAACACTTAAAACAATTATTATTTTCTTTAATTGAAATTTTAAACACATTAGATGAGTTTATGAAAAAAGGTTGTTTTTACAAAAATCGCCCAAAAAATCGCCAGGCGATTTCCTAAAAATTTAAGCGCAAAAACAAGAAAAAAAGAGCCCAATTGGCGATAAATCGCCCAATCTGGCAACGATGATGTTGAGCTTCTTGAGAATGTCTTGATTGACTTCGGAGATGACTTGTGGGGTGAAAATTGGACATTACAGCAGGATAATGCCGCCATACATAGCGCAGCCCATACAAAAGCCTTTTTTAATGAATGAAACATTACAGCCCTGGAATGGTCTGCGATAAGTCCAGACCTAAGCCCCATGGAAAACTTATGGGAGTTCTATCACAGTTTGTTTACGCAAATGGACGTCAATTTGAGTCGTTGACAGAACTAAGAAATCGAATTATACTTGAATGGGACACTCTGCACCTAATTCTTCTTCATACACTGGTAAACTCCATGCCAAACAGGTTGCAAGAAGTAAAAAAAGAGAGGAGGTCATACTTCTTACTAAAGTTTGATTTTAAATCACAAAAAAGTATTTACATTCACATAATGAAATATTTAAAGTAATGTCCTATTTAATTATTTCGTTTGTGCTTCAAAATATTCTTTTGTATTTTAGTTTAGTATAATAAATATTCTGAAAAAAACTAGGTCTACTGATGTTATTACAAAAACTGGTATCTTTTAACTTCGACGATATTCAAAGAAACTTAATTTACAGTTAAATTTAACTGATATTTGATTTGATGTCGTTAAAAGTGTGACCATTGCGGTTATATTTTTTAAATGAATAAAGGAAATATACTAGTAGTTTAGTAATATTCTGAGTCGAAACTGATTCATTTAAGGGACTCCGGGAGTATTTCAAAAAAAGAAATTACACTTTTTTGAAGCCGTATTTTATTTTAGACCGATTTTGTTTTTTACATTATTAAAGTATAACTATTCAATATTTATCCCTGACATTTTGGTCCAAAAATATTGGTCAAGAAGGTAGAAAAGCGCAATTTCTAAAAAAATTTGCGGTGAGCAAGATTGCTCAAAAACTACTCATCCGATCGCAACCAAATTTACGACACTTACTTAAGGACTCGTTAAGGGGCATTTATTCGTTCGATTTTTTTTTAGTATTTGATTTATAACCTAAAACGACCTCAATTTTGTGCACAAGAAATGAAAATTTTCTTTTTACGCCTGCCATTTTGTCAAAAATTATTATTTTTCAAAAATCAACTATTAAACGCCCAAGAACTCTTTACTAAACCGGAATTTTTTTTTTATTTTTTCAGATGAACCAGTCTCCAGATATCTTGCTCACCGCAAAATTTAAGCTCTTACGCGGCATTGTATTTTTCTGAGTTCTCGTCGAGTATTTTTGGACCAAAATATCAGGGATAAATCTTGAATAGTTAAACTTTAATAATGTAAGAAAATTTGGTCTTAAATAAACCACAGCTTCACAAAAAAAAAATTTAAAAAAGTGTAATTTCTTTTTTGAAATACTCCCGGAGGCCCTTAATAACGTGTGTGCGTGTCGGATATTTCGCGATACTTTGTCTGCTTATCGAGATAGTTTTTGTTTTAAAATTTCAATTTTTTTTTCTTTTTAAATACTCCAAAAGCATGCACAGATTTGCTATTGAGAAAAAAAAATGTTAAAATTTTATTTTAGCTTATTTTTGCTTAACTGCAAGTTCATATAATTTTGTAGAGTTATCAAGTTTAACACTTTCCGTTGATGAGAATATTTTTTAAGTAATAAATAAATAAATGAGTAAAAAATATAAAAATACTAGACATTGTTTCATCAATAAATAAATGTTAAATAAAATCAACACTAAGATATCAATCCGAATTGTATACCGAAAGTATTGAGAATGATGGAAAGTATGGAAAAGAGTTAAGGCAAATTAGCGAAACAAATCAATTTGAGATAAAAGTGCAAAAAAAAGGCCTGAAAAATAATTGAATATAATATAAATTTATAATACCTTCTGAATCATATGCGACAAAACAAAAATGCAAAGTAATTTCAGTGTGAAATGGCTATTTTACGTTATTATTATGTCAAACGTTGTCAAGCAAATAGCTAGCGATGTCAACTCTAATCAAAGTGCTCGCATCATAGGTGGTCCACCTACAACTATCAGCAAGGTTAAATATTTGGTCTATTTAAGACTTGATGGTCAATTTATTTGCGGCGGCTCACTGGTAACGCCTCAACATGTTGTGACCGCTGCGCATTGTGTCAAAGGTGTGAAACCGCGTAGCATAACGGTTGTTGGTGGTGCCACTTACCTTTCAGAAAATGGAATTCAACGAAAAGTCTCAAAAATCTATCTACCCAAAGCATTTCGGATGGATACATTGCACATGGATGTTTCAGTTCTCAAGCTAGCCAGTCCATTGAGTGGTGCAAATATTGCTACGATTGGCTTGTGCAATTCAAGTTGGGAAGCTGGTAATACAGTAAAAGTTTCGGGTTGGGGCCTAATGAGTGAAAATGGTAAAAATCCATCAGAACAAGTACGTAGTGTTGATATAACGCTGATTTCTAAAACTAGTTGTTCACAAATGTATCGCAAGAAGGCAAAGCTGACTAATACTATGTTCTGCGCTTCCGCGCCAGGCTCAAAAGATTCTTGCGAAGGCGATTCTGGTGGTCCAGTCGTTTTTAAAGGGCAATTATGTGGCATTGTCTCGTGGGGAGTTGGTTGTGGCAGAGCGCGATTTCCGGGTGTCTATACAAATGTGAAAACCGTTTCACCATTTATAACAACAGCATTGTCCCGAAATGACTAATTCTTGCGTTATTGTATAAATGGCAATTGTTCTACAAATGCAAGTGACAATAAAAAAAATATAGCAAAAATTCAGATTTTTTTTCATTTCTATTAGGTCGATTATTTATATCGAATTGATAAACGTGCAGTTAATGGAGTTGTAACGTCTACATGAAAAAATTACTCCATATACTGAGTAATAATTCTATTTAATTTGCGAATTATTAAATGTTGACGTTATTCTGTAAACAACAACAATTGTTGATTTATGAATAAAAGCTGGAGTATTTTTCTCTCTTGCGTGATAAGAGTTTTGGCGAAGTTAACAAAACTGTTTCGACAAAATCAATACGAATATAAACAGTTTCATGTTATGTAGATTCGAAAATTCCATTTTCGACATTTTGTTCAAATTTTGTTCCTGAAAATGCCGGTATCGACATCATAAAAAATTGGTTAATAACGTTTCATTACAAAAGTAACCTTGAGTTTAAAAAAACATTTATTTAGGAGGTTTGATCAAAGCCTTATTGAAAAAAAGTACACCTCTGTAGTGAATTAAAATTATATTTTTTTAATTCATTAATTTCGAGTAAATATTTCGTTTTTCGCACTTGCACAATAATAATTCATCGAATTTAAATGCCTTTAAAAAAAAAAAGAGTTGGCTGTGTCGTGGACACACCCGTAGGTTTTGAGGTGACGGTATTTCTTTATACTCTTATTTCATGTCCAAACTCTTGTTTTAATCCATGACCAAATTCTTGACTTTATCAAATATACCGAATCACTTTCCTAGTTTGGAAAGGTGAATCTTAATTTTTGTCTAAATCCATATCCTTATTCATGTCATAGTGCTTTGGTTGGTGTTGGTGTTGGTGGTGTGTTATTGTTGTTGTTGTTGTTGATGTTGATTTTGATGTTAATGTTAATGTTAATGTTAATGCTGATGTTGATGCTGATGTTGATGTTGATGTTGAAGTTGATGTTGATGTTGATGTTGATGGTGGTGTTGGAGTTGAAGTTGATGTTGATGTTGATGTTGATTTTGATTTTGATGTTAATGTTGATGTTGATGTTTATGTATATGTTGATGTTAATGTTGATATTGTTGTTAATGTTGATGTTGTTGTTGTTTTTGTTGGTGTTGGTGTTGTTGTTCTTGTTGTTGTTTTTGTTTTTGCTTTTTTTTATTTGTTTTTCCATTGGTTGTGCTTTGCCTTAGATGCATGCAAATAATTCAGTCAAAATGATGCATATGCGTCACATTAGGCGGTTACCTGAGTGCTCTCATGACGTCGTCAATTTTTTTTTTTATTTTTATCATGTGCCCGAAGACTTCACCTTCATTTTCGTCCCTTAAAATTTACCGTTACGTCAGTAGTCACAGAGTTAAAATTCCATACAACTTTTTTTCATGGTTGTAGAATTTTTACTGCATTATGTGGTTGCCACCCTGAAATCAGGACGATACGATTTTTTTTTTATAATTTAGTTGTGAGGCATAATAATTCCTCTATGCTGTCGTAAAACAAAATTTACCGCAGCACGTCTTCTCAGTGAGTAATATTTCCATGCAACGATATTACATTTTTGTTACATATGCTGCTATATTCACGACTGAGTGACGTCAGAAGTTTTTTTTTTATTTTTGTCGTAAGGCCAAGTTTCCTTTTTAAACATTTACCGTAACTTAAATACCGTAACTTACCGAGTAAAAATTCAATGCAACGTCACTGCATGAATGTTGCATTGTCGATCTTGGAGCGGCTTCCTCTGTGTCCCCATGGCGTCAGAAATTTTTTGTTCAATTTTGTCGTGAGGACTTAGAACAGGCCTTCATTGGCGCATCAGATTTTTAATCCTAGTACTTATACTCAGTATAATAATTTCATGTAACAAATTTTCAGTTGCGTTGTTTAAGCAGCTCCCACCGCGTCTCGATGACATTTTGAATTTTGTTTTATTTTTATAATGAAGTAAAAAAATTAACCTTTACATTCGTTCCATTTTTTTTATCATAGCTCTTATACTCAGCGAGTAAATACAATTCAATGCAACGCCGATGAATTTTGAAAAAATGCATTTTTCAACTTTTTTGGAAACCTGTGCGATAAAACGTAACTTCGTCACGTCAAAAAACTGTTTTTGTTCATTAAAGTAGGTAAACAAATAAAATAAGACATAATTTAGCTGGAAGTTCAACTCGTATCCTTTGCGATACAAGTCCAAGTCCGCTTGCACAACCATTCGACCAATTCATTGCTTAATCATAAATTTAAAAAAAAGTGTTCTTAAATATTTATAATTAATGATAAATTTGTGAATTCTTTGAATATGAATCATGAATCATTCTTTTGTTTGTTTAAAAAGTTTTTTTACTGCCGTAATGAACAGTAAAACGATCATTTATGAATCCTATGCGAAATCGCTTATGACCAAAAAAGGTTTTTTTTCGATTCAAAAATGAATTTTACGAATGACGCAAATGAATTAAAAATTCTTCTTTAAACTAAACCAACGCTCAGAGGGATGCCCCCTATAAATGTGTAAGCATATAGTTAATTCGGAAAATGAAGAGTGATAGTATAGTTGGAGGCTGGAAAGATCGAGTAGTGACGATAAATATTTGTTTCAAACCCACACACTTCGAAGCCGTCAGGGAACACGTTCGCAAGGAGATTATTCCACGATCTTATTGTGCAACCGATAAACAAATTATTTTTGTAATTCGAGGTTCTATTGGGTATCACAAAATGGTAAAGGGCTAGGCTTGGTGAGCTGCCCGAGTGGACCTAGGAAACATACGAGGTGTTGGTGTTAGATCTTTTACCTCCTTTGTACACTTTCCTATATAATAAGCTTAGTCACCCAACATTGCATTGATGCAATGAAGATGTTACGCCCATAAGAAGGCATTTAAAGGTCCCGGGTTCAAATCCCGGCCAAGCCATGGTCCTACGCTTTAACCTTTCTACATTTTTTTTCAACTGAAATTAAAAATTCATCAATATTTACGACTTGGGAGTTGTAGCTAAAGGTAGAGAAGTTTGTGGATTGAATTATAATTAGAATTGACTGAGGTAAAGGCATTACACTTGCCTCGGATTCAAATTCATATGTTTCTACGACTTTCCACTACGATTACAACATAGGCAAACATTTTTTTTTTTTTCATTGATCCCAGATAACTGAAGTTCCAGGTTTCGAAAATTTCGAAAATTTGATTTTTGGCTTATAACAGCCTTACACAAAATAACCACTTTAATGTGACGAAAAATAAAATTAGCCTTTTATTTTTACGATAACTCAAAATTCAACCAGGAGAAACAATTTCAAAAAGCATTTGCGTCAACAATAAAAGTTCTGTTATCTATTCGAGTTTATATTACAACGCATTCCGAGCAGAGTGAGAAAAAATTTTGAATACCACGTAGAGTTTGCATAGTTTTGTATAAAAAAATAGATAATCATATATAAACAAAGAGTTGAATTGCAGTTGTGAAAACATAAGTTGTGCAAACATAATCAATATTTGAGCAAAAATAAACATTGGTTTTTTTTTTAGCTAATTTTGTGCGCAACTGTAAACAACTCAAAACTTTAGGTATTTATCGGAGAAAAAACAATTTCATACAGCTTGTTATCGAATAAATAAACTGAACCTAACAATCAAGAAGTATAGCAAAATTTTACAGTTATTTCACGAGTCAATTACACGAGTCAACATGTTAGAACTGTTTAACTTATATCAATTTTACACAATTACATGAAATATAAAGCCAACATTTGATGTTTTTGTTTGCTTAAACTTGCTACCTATTTATCGACGGCTTCCGGTTCTTTCGACGGCGAAGACAGCGCCATCTAGCGTAAATCTTATAATTAAAAAAAAGCATACTTTTGGGGGCATGCTGTTTTTAACAGATTCGCGTCGCCCAATAATACTGAGTAATTTTGAGGGGCATGCGTTTTTAACAGAATCTGTTATTGAAATGTCAAACGCAGCCAATTAAATATCCGGGCATATTATCGACAGTGAAATTTTGACACATGGGTTGTTGAACTTGATAGCATTGAACAAATTTTGTTTGCTTGTTTAAGTTTTCTACCTATTTATGGACAGTTTCCGGTTTTATCGACAAAAGCATAAAATTTGTATGGGAGCGCCCCTAAGGACTGGTCGGAGGGAATAGGTGTCAAAGGCAAAAATGTTCCTTTTGCAAAAGTAATGGGGGTTGGTGATACATATTAACCCTCTCCGGCACTCTCTTAAAGGTCATATCCTCAGGTGTATGGAATAAATATTTTCAAAAAAGATGTCATCAAAAGCGAATTGAATAATTCTACGTCTTGTGTTACGACATAGTCGAAACTACTGTATCTTTTTATTTGACAATATACAACCCATATGCATATCTAACCCAACTCACATATGTACTAAAATTTTACTTCGATGTTAAAACGGAATTTTAAAATATCCAATGAAGGGAACTGAAAAAGACTGCTTCAACTTCTAATTGCTGTACTTTTGGCGCATATATACATCCTACAAATTAATATTGGGAGCATGTTTGCAAAAATTGTATGAAGAGCGCCACTAAAAATTGGGTAGATTTGGACAAAATTAGGTTTTTCGGCAAGGTTTTCCTGACACAAATTCATTAATTGTAATTTATCCAAAAATGTTCTTCCACAAAGCCCACTAATGCCACTAAAGGCAGTATACATTGATGCTAGAATAATGAAATTTGGTGGCACAAGAGTAGAATATGACAGTTTCAAGCATTTTGCACAGAGTAGGCGTAACAGAAGTAAGCCGAAAGTAATTGGTAAAGAAAAGGCCACAATAAAAGTTTCATCTATACCATACTAAGAGATTAAAGCTTTAATATAATTTAATAGATTTTTGATAAATATTGCTCTAAAAATTAAGGGGATACGCCCGCCCAAACAAAAGTAGACGTAAGATACGTAAACGATATTATTTGTGCTTTTGTGATGTAATCTCGTGCTTAAAATCTTAAAAGAAAGGTTGCTCCCAGTATAAAGTGTGTCACACCCACCAACGCCGAAGTGTCCCGGATCTTGTCCGGTTCTCTTACAGTTATCAGAATTATTCGATTTGCTTGAAGCAAAAGACTTTTAAGTTTTGTTCTCATTCAATTCTAGCTTGAGTTATTAAACTTTTACTCCTCACAATCACTTCTGGACATACATTTTGTGTTAGCATTATAATTTTTAACATTAATTTGTAAAGGGCCCTATAGACGAACAACTAGTCGAAAAACTGGTTGATACACTGGTTGCTGGTTGTTGAAAATAAGTTGTCTGTTGGTACTTGACCAAACATCAAAAAGTTTTGATTTTTTGCGGTTTGACGTTAACCAGTTGTTTATCTATTTGATGTGTTTGTACCAAAATTTGCAACTAAACGAAAAAGTTCATTGTAAAATCAATTCATGCGATGAGTTTCATGAGCGATTTCAATTGAAATTTCAAATAAGTTTTCTTGCCAGTTTTTCTTATAGTAGTTTTCTTAAAGATATATATTTTATATACCCGTAAGTTTAATGGATATATTTTATTTTAAATTTAATTGAATTTGAATTATTTCCTCATATTTTTAATTTTCTCATTAAAAAGATACATTATAGATTACATGTATAAAAAAATTAATTGTTTTTTAATTTTATGGTCGGAGTCGGTGCTTCAATAATTGGCGGAGACGGAGTCGTGATTTTTTTAACCGACTCCGAAGCCCTGATATTAACAACTCAATTTGTATTTCTTTAAGCTTTTTTCTAGTGATTTGGTAGATGATCTATAAAATATCCGATCCTAGAAAGATCTAAATTTTTTCTACAAATTATCTGTGGTTTTTGAAAGGGTTTCAAAATGCCTCATTATCTGTAAACATCTGACCATGTTTTGGTCTTTTAGGAGCCATTGAAGACAACCGTAGGAGCATTTGGCAATTTCTTTCCATACTTGTGACTGGAGATGGATATAGTATATTTTATACCCGATTTCACTCTAGATTAATAAATGGTGCTTGCATTCAGTTCGAAAGAGCTACAGAATATATGCATGTCGAAAAGCGTTCCTTCTCTAGGCTTGCGATTCGCTTCTGAAATTGCGACGCCTCGATGTCCTCAAAACATTCAACGATTATAACAATTTGTGAAGTTGGTTGAGATGTAGATATCATAGTTACTGTTACTGTAGTAAACGCCATTTTTTGCAATCCTGTTAGAGAGCTTATGTAGGTAGTGTTTTTTTTTTAACATTGTCAATCATACCAGGAAGTATTTTTGTGCATTGATGTTCTTTATTATTGAGCTGCATTTAAACCATTGGGTTACGTGGTAGAGACCTTTTATGTACATCGGTAAAGTTTTGGTACAAACATTTTGGTAAAGTTTACTCTTTATGATAAAGGCTCTATTTTATGACCCGAGGTACGAGTGTTATGAAGGTTGGTGTCGTTGAATGAATTTTTTCAGATATATGAAGGTATTTTTAATCTTTTTAGGGTTTGGAACCAGTTTTTTTTGAAAAAATTTGATTTGAACTAAATTTTTGAAAGTTTGAAAATTCTTAACAGAGACTTTGAGTAAAGTTTTGTATTGTTGAATTGTTTCTTGGAGATGGAGGTTTCAATAAGGCCCTTATTATGGGCCGATTGTAATTATTAAAGGCAAAAACGATTTGTTTGAAAATTAAGTGGGAACATGAGAGGAAAATAGTTATGATTACCACGGAACTATAGTTTGAAGATTCGTCAGAATAGGATGAAAGCTTGATAGAGCTGGTCAGAAGTAGAAAACGATTGAAGGATGCTTCCAATCTTTTGGAAATTAATTCCACCAAATAAGAAAATATGTTTACAGATTTCTACAGAAATTCTGACTGTCCGAGGAGGCGTTTGTGGACTTGATAACAACAACGGACTAAATGCCGAAAAAATGCGTAGGAGGAAGATCAATTTCAAGCATATTAAAACTGGCAACAGTTTTGCGATTTTGTGCTCAAGGATCTAACCAAATGGGAAGAAGATTACGCTTGGACATGTACAGAGGCTTTTGTTGTTAGATGATTTGCATCAACGACACCAGTTTTTCTAGCTGCAATTTGTTGCTCACCACCCAAGACCTACATAAAATTAACAAAAAAAAAAAAATTAAATAAAAACATAACCGTATCGATAGCAAAATTTTATTCCGAAATTCTGAAAATTCAAACCGTAACGATAATTTCGACAAGATGCACTGCTCACAATAAGAAATAAAATCGATATTCGATAACCAGTGAAGATCGAACGTCGGAAGCAACTCATAATGGGTGTAAGATTCGATTATTTTAAAAAGTAATGATTATTACTGTACCGGGTCTTGAACCGAATATTGAAAAACTTCATACAAATAGGGCGCTTAAATTGTATATTATCTAGTGCGCTGGTTTGAAGTGATTTCAAGCGGTTTTAAAGTGATTTTCTTAAAAAGTAGTAGCTGCAAACTTACCTTTGTTTTTAAGATCGTTCGGAACACTTATGTTGATAGCGACATTTTGTAGAAACACATTGTACGAGTTACTTACAGTAGTCACCGCCGAATGGTATTCATTTACAAGCATTGGTTCATTGCCAAAATCGGTTTGGGTGCTAACGTGGAATCTATAGAAAGCGAAAAAACAGCACATTTCTATAATTAACATCCGCTTCAAAAACATTGACATTAGCCATACACTTACGTTGGAGCTATATAGCACATTGGATTAATTATTATATTATCATCTAGATCTCGGTATCGATTATGATGACGAAATGCATTGCGTGCAAATGTGGCGCTCTTTGTTAGTAGAGCAGATAACTTTTCAGTGCCCATGTTTGCCTCAATGCGCGTCACATACAATTGAGTATTTTCGAAAAACTTTTGTGCTTCAGTAGTGAAGAGCAGTTGATAATAGTTGCCCGGTTCAACCTTTAGATCGCCCTCAAAACTTTGATATACTATAGCTGCGGGTGAATTTGATGGCATCCAACTATTACGTAGTTCAAGTAAATGTGGAAATGTTGCATATTTAGTAGAGTGCAATTTTAACTGTTGACTGCCATCGCTTAGGTTGATGGCAAAGTTGTGCAGTTTAATTGGAACATTGGTATGTAGTCTGTTCAAAGATAATTAAAAGGAAAAATAGGTAATCATTAAATTACATCGTTTTTGGACTTTTTCAACTTTTAGAAGATAGTTTCAAAAAATTTTTTTTTGTTAAAAAATGAGATTTTAAGAAAAATTATTTTAACTAAAGAGAACTTACTTCAAAATGAGATGAGCTTTTATGATTTCATCATTTTTAAGTTCAACATGCTCGAATGTGACATAACATTCCATGAACTCTGTTATTTTATCCAAATCGATTTGAATCTGTGACTTGGCTGCAGCTAAGGCCGTTTCCCACTTTTGACGTAATTCTGGAGCAATTTGACTTTGTGACACTGGAGGAACAGACTAAGGATAATGTCATGTGTAAGTATTTATTTTAAATGAAGCAATTAGAGCACTGAGCACGCACCTGGAAAACTTTCCATAAGTTTTCCAAAACCAAAATACGATCTTTTTGATCGTAATTTATGCGCAGCGAAAGAGCTTCGATGCTGCATGAAATAAAGTCGGTCACAGAAGCTGAAAGAAAAGCACAACGCAGTGTCTTCAGCAGCACATCGGATAGAATAGAAGACCATTTGTCTTCTCGGTAATCAGGCAGCATAAGCGAGTAAAGACTAAAGCAGGTGGAGCGTGATTTTTTTCAATAATATATAAAATTATAAGGACAAAAACTCACGTTAGTGCCTTGGCATGATCGCCACATTTGAAATACTCCTCCGCCATATCAATGGCAAGTTTTTTGCGAAAACGTAGACATTTATAAATCTTAAATTGGGCCATAGCTTGGCCCAGTAAGTGAATTATGGCGTTCTATTTGAAAAAATTTAATTATTTAAATGGAAAAAAAAATTTCAGTGGGATAAAATTACTGAGTGTTTGAAATTTTTCTCATGCTCCTGCACAAGCAGAATCATTTGTTGTTCGGACATAGGCTCGCCAGTCTTAACAGCACGAATACCAAAGTATTCACTAAATAAAGCCATAGAATTCATGCTTTGTAGCGATGTAGGCGTTGTTGGTTCTGTGGGACTCAAGGAAAGCGCTAAAATAAAATCAATGTAGTTCGTTGGATGTCATAAAAATAGAGCCTAAAGAATACCAACCACAGCATTGCAAATATGTTTCCCTGCGTTTAGCTACATACTCCGCGGCTTTATGGTAATAAATACCAGGGTGCTGAGTTTGCAGAGCAGGCAGACCATTTTTAATAGCCTCGCAGAAGAGATCAGCAAACGAGCTATGTCTGTTTGATATTAAGAAAAAAAAGTTGCAGCTTAAAAAAGTAATTAAAAGCACACAACTTACTGAGTGCTCAGCCAGGCGTAGTGTTCAAATATGAGATCCTTGAAACCAATGCGATTTTTGTACTTTTCTATGTGGCTTATAAACTGATTGATTGAATCACGTGGCACTTTAAGCTTGAACATAAGACGACAAATTTTATAGTTGAGGAAACCAGCTATGGTTTTAATTTCAAGGCAATTTGTATCGATGATGCGTATCTCTTCCAAGTTCGCATAAGCTTGAGTATAATGTCTAAATTAAGTAATTAAGAATTATAAATATTTTGAAATACTGATTAAGATTACTTTAAGGCTGTACTAAAGTCCTGTCTTAGTTCGGCAACAAAACCCAATTTAAATTGATGACGTATCTTGAGCGATGTATGCGCGGTTGTTAGTTGATCACGATGCGTGCGTATGCGCTTAGACATCAAAGTATAATAGGCTAGTGATAACTCGAGGAAGGCGGTTTCCAGGCGTAGTGTGTAACCTAAATGTCCAAATATTATAACTGTTTAAAGGAACTTTTTCTGCTAATATAACACGCACCCATCAAGTGTTCCGTATGCGGTAGAATGTACAGCATTTTTGTTGCGATGCCACAAGCGTTTATTAAGCTAGCAGCACGTTCGGAAGCCAACATATCCTCACCAGGAGGAAGTGGTGGTGCCTTTTGCAACAGCACCAAACATAATCGAGTATTGCGTTCCTGCAATAAAATAAAAAAAGAATTATATTAAAATAGTTTTATAATAGTAACTTATTCTTTCTCTCAACCTGCAGACTGTTCTTTAGACTCTGTATTGTCGAAACACATTGCAGCTGTTTATCCGACCACTGTGCATCGTTCCATTCCATGTCCTGAAAGAGCACTACTAGCGATGGCAATACATGTAGATGTTTGAGCATCCAGTTCCGTTTCAGAATACCCTTTGGATGGTACCATTCGTAGGAGGCACGTTTGGGCTTTGCCACCGGAAAGTCATAGTTAGGCGGTATAAGCTTAAACTGCACAGCAGCTCTACGGGAAGAAGCAAAGCATATAGTAATGCCACTAATTCATTATACCAACACACATACCTTTCGGGCTTGCGATTACTGTTGAAGGCGTCCCAAATTGATTTGTGCACTGCATTGCGTTGCACATCTAGGCCACAGAAGCCCACAAGCGGCTGTGGTGTCACAAGCAGTTCTGATGGAAGCGCGGTTCCATCGATGGACATGTTTTTTTCTCACTTAATTAAGACTTATTCGTTATTTATTCGTAAGATTTTAAGTGTTCCGCTCCAGCACAAATCGTTTCTGTTCTCAAGATGCACTAACAACTACACAACAACAACAATAATCCTAATGAGTAAATCCTTCTCAATATAAGTGTACTATTCCGCAAGCAAGACCCTTCTTAATTGAGCCGCACCCGCATTTATTTACTTGATTTGTGGACAGTGCTCGAATTAAATAGTTTTATATTTTGAAAGTCAGCGTAGAAAAGGAGAAAACACTCCCGAAAAATAGATTTACAAATAATTTTCACAAGAAAAAGTGACGGAAACAATTTTTGACGTTTTTGATTGAAAGAAATCAGCTGAGCAAATGTCAACGTAAGAACACAACTAAGTTAAGCTAGACAACGCTAGAGGCTGCTAAAACGAATACCAACAGGGTGCTTTACTGGCAATAAAACGTGCGCAGTAGTAAAGAGAGTGCTCCACAGAATGTATTTGTTAACAATTTTTATTAAAATCAAAACAGAAAGAGAGTGAAAAGAAAAAAATGTTATCGTATTTTTATCGTTGTTTGTTAAAGATGAAATAAATACCGTTGCTGAAGTGAAATCCGATTTTGAAAATTGAATTATTAGTAATAAGTTACCAGAATTCGGGTATTTTGAGATACTATAACGATTTTGTTTTTTTCCTTGAATTTTTAAGTATATATTACATAAAAGCATAAATAAGAGAGTTACTACATATAAATATTTCGGGTATAAACATAAAGACAGATTATATTTCTTATATATATTTTTTTAATTTTTCTTTTCTATCTTGTAAAAAAAAGATGCATATATGTTTTTTTTTAATTTAGAGGAAAAAATATGCATTAAAATAAGGAAAACAAACAAGTGCCGAAGAATTATTTTTCATCAAAACAATGCAAGCTTGAGGCGTTTTTTATGATTCAAAGGCATTTTTACGCACTCAAAACAACGATTTAATGGCCGTACAGTCCTAATTTGGCACGCAATGACTTTTTTGTTCCCGCGCATAAAGGACAAACAAGAAGAAGCCGGTGATGGGTTCAAAAACCATGTTTTGAAGATATTCTCAAGCGGAATGGGATAAAAGTTATGATAAATGGTTTGAACGAATGCAAAAATGCATTGATCATAAAGAAGAATATTTCGAAAAACAATAAAGAAAAAATTGTATTTATATTAAAGAAAAAAAAAAATTGATTTTTATATTTATTTCTGAATATGTAGTACTCTGCGTGCAAATAAATAATTTGCATATTTTATTGATACAAGTAGTAATAATATTATTCATTGTTTATTAAATATTATCTATAAAATTGACGATTAATATATCAATGGTTTGTTTCATGTTTTAATAAGATACGTTGTGCACTAAGAGAAAAAAAAATATTAAAAAATAAATATTAATTTTTGAAGCAATAACGCATTTGCATAAATAGAGTACTTCAATATTTAAAATATATTTATATACTTTTTTAATTAAATTATGCATGCGTATTGTTAATTTTATGTTCAATAATTAATATTTAAATAAAATATTTAAGTATTTAAATAAAATTAATAAAAAATTTACTAAAATTATGCACGAATTTTTATAAATATCTTTCAAATATTTACTATTTGAAAATAAAACTATCGCATATAGGTAAAGAAAATTTAAATAAAAATATTTAAATTAAAAAAACAACAAATTTAAATTAAATATGTTATTAATGGCTGTTGGACCTGAGCGGAACTCGGTTCACACCAAAATCTCACCCATCGCACTCCCGAAGCATCTTGGCTAAACATCTAGGCTATATAATTTTCAATACAAAAACCAAACGAGAACTATAACAAATTCGGGAGTATCCAGCGACAAGCAAGAATATTAATTCTAAAAACTTTATTGATAAACTGTAAGAACAGAGTGCGATGTTGTTGCTGCTTGTCGGTTATTACAGCTGTTTGGAATAAGTCAGAAGCTTCACTGTGTGGTATAGATAAAATTTAAATAGAAAAAAACGAGTTGTAAGGAAAATATTTGATTTATCCAGGTAAATATTTAAATAAAATGTATACACGGCCGTGGATAATGTTAATATTCGTTATTTCCCTTAGTCTAGTTACAGAATTACAGGTTTCGTAAAATCACTGAAAATCAAAATGTGACTTTTTCGAAGAAGTTTTCTCAGCTGAAAAAAATTAAATATAGTAGTGGTCCTCATGAAAGATCACAATTGTGGTTGACAAAAAACTACTTTTTCAACTACATTTAAATTAGTTGCTTTTCCTACAGGGCTGTCATACGATGGTCAGATTTGTCAACTCTATTATTATTTGCTTTGTCAGTTTGGTTGGTAATTTTATAATGAATATACCAGAACAGACTAATGGCCTAATTAGTCAAACATAGCTCAACGCAACACGGCCGTTTCTTTTGTCATACAAATCTACTGAAAGTGTTTTGTGTGTATCTAATTAGCCGAAATATGACGTAGACGTGACGTGACGTGACGTAGAAGTCTGTTGAATTTTGATTTCTATTTACGTCGACTGACATTTCAGCATGCAAAATGCTGTTTGTAAGGTTGCTAGGTTTTTTTTGCGTTTATTCTTGTTTAATTATTGAAGCGAAATGTATTTTATTTTAAAATGATTTTTTGTCAATAATTAAAATAATTGAAATATGTTTCAGAATTGTAGACGAAGAAAAATTGTACTTATTTGACACTTGCTGTGGTTGCTAGTTTGGTAGCATAATCAACAAAAATGCATGGTAAGTTGCGTCTGGTTAACCTATGTTATCAGACCATAAAACTAGAGCAACGTTTTGCCAATGGAAAATAAACTGGAAGCTAACACACTATTTTATCGCATTTATCGGATAAACATTTTATGGGATGTTTAATTAAGACATATTTTTGCAACAGGATGGCGTTGGAAACGTACATGCCACATAGCGTGTGACGAATTTGACTCACTGAGGTTAACAAACACTTGGCGAACGCCAAACGATTTAAGAGCTTTGGATTATTTTCTCTGGGGTTATATGAACAAACAAGCAAGCAAGCAAGCACTTCTTGGAATGGTGCGCACGGTTGTAAAAAAATGACAAAGTGGGTAATAAAGACCGTTTTCATCATTTGTCGGAAAAGCAATTTTGACGCCAAAATGGATAAAAAAGATCGTGTTCGTCAATTTTGTGATTTTGGTAAGGATAGAGTCATTTGATGCTGAAAAAAAGATTTCTCCTAAGGGTGAAACTATTTTATGCACGTTTATTATGGGTTGGGAATGGCTTCTTATACTTTTTCGACACGAAAAATAAGATAAAAAAATTCCACTTTTCTGCACTTTTCGTTAAAATCAGCCATATTTTTTTGTTTCCAATTAATAAAATATTTGAAAATACATTTTCACTCGGGAAATTGGAAATGCACAGCAAAAAATTCGACAATAGTTTTGGTTTGGGTTAGGGTATGCAAAATCGGTTCGAATTATTCGGCGTTTCTGTTTTTTTTTTTATCATTCGAACAGGTTTTTTTTTAAAAATCGCAATTTTCGAATATGTAATTCGAAAACCGGGTTTTTTGGCTTGAATTTTTCGACTGCTCGAATAGTTAAGACATATATAAATCCACAATTTAAAATTGTAAAATTCTTCAAACCACTTTTTTATTACATTTGACCGACCCTGTTTTTGGTTTTTTCTACTAACGTTTTTACATTTCACTAAACTTTAGTGACTAAAGTTTCTAACATTTCTTATCTCTGGCTTCTATTTAATTTTGCTTTATTTGAACTCGTTTAAGCATATGCTTAGTTATTTTTTAACGTAGAATACGTTATACGGGGGTGTTGATCTGGAGCACAAAATTTTGAGAAAATGTTTGTCACTTTCATTATAAGTTTTTAATACTTTATGCATGCATTAAAGAAAATTCAAGTATGGTCGTAACATATTTAATATGTCTTCTTTTGATTTGTATTTAAATAATCATATTGCTACATATAATTTTTTTGATTCTATAAATAAATCAAAATTCAACTCCTTCAAATTTTGTATTAATTTTCATATGCTTTGTATTTTATGTATTATTACATCATGTGTAAGAGCAGTACGATTATCTGTGTGTTCATCACAGAACCAGTGTGAGAAAGAGAAGAAGTATAATGACCAAGTAGCGAACGATGTGTACATACACAACATTGATAAGCGAAGCAGAGAAACAAAATTGTGCTTACCCAGTTGGCCACGTCTTTAAGACATCCTCAATGTTATAAACATTTTTCGTAGTTGTTTAAGAGCTGCGTAACTTAAACGCCGAAATTGGCGTTTAAAGGTTACGTAAATACAACCATGATTTTTGTTTGTCTTTTCTTTTAATATCAAAGACATGCTCCATATGCGCCCTTTGCAGCATTTTTTTATGCGGCGGCCATTGTAAATCCATAGGAATTCTTAATTTTTGTAGAGATTTTCTATAGTTCAGACACAAACCTTACAATCATAAGCAGAAAATGAAAAAATGTTTATGAATAACAATGTTAGCAAGGTAACATTACCTTGCACTTAAACAGTGCGTAACTAAACAAGCGTTTAAAGGTTGTTTAAGGAAATCTATTGAATAAGGCTGTTAATGACTAACGTATTCTACGTCTGACCTATGCGCCCGTGTTATCTAACACAGGCTTGAGCTTTTTTTTTTTTTGCTTTCTTTCATTAAAACAGCATTTACAAGCGGGTGGTGTATTTAATGTAAGTTAAACATGATTTTTAGTTTATAATGCATTCTTTTTTAAAAAAATATATTGAATTATCAACAGCTTGACATAAACTCCGAAGTCTGGAAGTATTTAAAAAAAGATAGGAAATTCAACAAGGATTCTTCTACGAAATGCCCAAAAAAATTTAAAGCATTAAGTACAAATATAGAAATAATCATTAAAAGATATAAAACAAGTGTTAAAAAGATTGAAAGAAAAGCTTGAAACATAATTCTACCCAGTGAATCAAAACAACCGTTTTCGAATTCATTTATGAACCATTTCGGGAAGGAACGTTAAATTTCGGCACTCATAAATGAACCTTTTTAGTATCATTCTTCGGACTAAAATGTCTCAAAAATTAACTTTTTTCTTCGGAAATTACTCAAAAAAAGAACCATAGAAAAGTTAATTTTCGGCACTCGGAAATGAATCCATTTTGAATTAATCGCCGTACTTAATTTCTCTTAGAAAACGAACTTTTTTTTTTTAGAAATGAGTTAAAAAATGAACATTTCTTAATTATAAATTTTATTATTGCTTAAATTATTTGTTATTACATATCAATTATTTGTCTAAAAAGAAATTATTATGATTGAACTCATTTAAGAATGCAAAACGGAAGCATTTATTATTAATTTTTGAACTCATTTATGAACAAAAATTGTTCATTTTCGAGGCATTTTTACCTACTAAAATGAAAAAAATTAGTCTTTTTCGACTCTAAATAAGTTTTTTTATGAATTTCGAAAAAGAAGTTCAGTTTTTATCTATGGGAAAAATTTTCACGAATTTAATCTTCTTTAGCAAGCACTTTTAAGCAACAAAATAAAAAATCAAAAATTGAAAAAAAATTCTGACCAAATACTTTCGCAAAACTCTCACCTTGCGCAAAACCTTCGTTTATGGTTCTGTGGGTAGTACTGCATAAGTACCTTTATTTACTTTATTAAAAAATAGTTGCTATTTTTGTTAAATAAAAACTACATAGATATATGTAGGTTAAAAAAGTAATAAATTTATTTAATTTGAAAAAAACCCGGTTTTCCCGGTTTTTTCTGGTCGAATAATTCGAAAACCGGTTTTGTAAAAATTGTACTATTCGAAACCAGTTTTTTTATAATGTCGAATAGTTGCATACCTTAGTTTGTGTACTTTCCATGTACTATTAATTCAATAATGAAAAGAGCGCCAAACTAGGTCACCTTGAATGCTAATGGGTTAAACTGAATAAATGATATTAAATTTAATTTAGGTAGATTTTGATAAATTACCTTTTCATTCATTAACCCATTTAAACCCGGCCATAGAACGTAATGTGATTAGATTTTGATTTTCATCTGTAAAAAATTAGAGGTAAACCGCGGAAAATTAGACTGCTTTTTTTTTTTGTCGTTCTGTTTAAGCTTTCTCTTTGCTATTAAAAAAAAATAATTACAGCAATATCTCTCTCATCTAGTCCATCCCAGCAAAAACTTCGCTTACATGTAATGCCTAAAATAATCTAGAAAACGTCAATAATCACTTACCTTTTGGCTAACAGAATGCATTACTTTAACATAGGCATGTCATTGGCGGTAGGCGATTGCAATTTCTTATACCACAGAAGCACTTATGCATACCAGACGCGGTTAACCCTATTCATGTCACGCTATTTGAATAACGTAAACTGTCACGGTGTGACTTAGAGACACTAATACAAAAAACATAATTATTTTATTGAAAAAAACAAAGTTTAATACAAAATATCGTTCATGGAGAATTAATTTCTTTTATTAAAAAGAAAAATTAAATTATTTATAAATAATGTGCAAATTGTTATTAAACTATTAAATTGTACATTTAAGGCAAACTACACTTTTCTGTGAATGCTCGTTACTCATGGGTTTCTGACTATTACCACGGAATTGCTTAGAAAATCGTAATTTTTTATAAGAGGAACAGTTAAGTTGACGTCTCTTCTTTGATTATACTGTCGATGCATTCTAAGCTGGGTTTCATGATGACTTTTCCATTATTACGTCTTTTGCAGATACCAGTGTCTTAGAGTCACTACGTGACAGTTAATGTTATTTTTCAATATTTTGTGTAATAGGTAAATATTATAAAAACATAAAAAAAAATTAATTGTATATTACAGAAACAGAATGACCAATTATAAAATACATTTAACTTATTATGCTTTAAAACAAGTTTTAAATCATTTATATTGGTTTGAAATTGAATAGTGACCCAAAGACACAGCCTGACATGAATAGGGTTAAATAATATGTTATGCTCAAGTCATTTTATAATTGATACAAGAAACTTATTAAAAAGCAACTACTGCGAGGTTCTTATATGAGTAATTATTAATTTTTCTAATCTTCCCAAAAATCAACATTTTTTAAGGCATGTTCCTACTTGGCGCGCTCGGTATTCGAGTGAAAAATTAAAATTTTTTTTTTTGCAGGAAAACGATAAGAGATAATGGAAAAATTTTTGGGGTTAATTAATACACATTTTGTAAAATTTTTTTTTTTTGTTAATTTTTAACATTTTTTATGTATGAAACGTTAATGTGAAGTTACACAAAACTATCTTCCGATGATCTCCAAATTTTAACCGCATACTCTTCACATGAGCAGTTTCCGTGTGAACTAAAATATTGCAAAAATCTTTATTTTTTCTATATAGTTTTGCACAAAATCCAGATAACAACTTGCGTTTTTTACGTTTTTTTTTTCAAATCTTCATTAGTTTTTATGTTTTTACCAAACTTGAAAATTTTAGTTCACGCGATAACCATACTCATATTATTTATGAATTATTTTTTTTTCTTTTTCTAGGTGCTGCCAAATTTAGTTATTATGGTAACCATCAGCTCTTTCCGATTTGGCACGTCAACTTCAAATTAAAGTTTCATAAATAACAAATGTTAAATATTAATAAAAAATTTTTTGAAAATAGTTCTTTAGTGTTTTTATTCACCCCAAAAAATTTTTTCATTATCTTTCACCGCTTTCCTTTAAAAAAATTTTAAATTTTCACTACCGAGCGCGCCAAGTAGCAACATACCTTAAATTTCTCTTTACTGTTGGCTTTACTTGATTCTTACAAAGAACAAAGATAAACAAATGTTATGAGGCATTACAGTCTGCATTACGTTAAACAAAAAGTAATAGCATTTTGGGCCTTAGGAAATATGTAATGCATTAAATAAGCGAAAAATGTTTTGCTGGGATATTAGAATTGTGTCAACACTTTTTTGGGTAGTTAAATACCTATAAGGCAGAAATGGGTTAAGTACCTGAGATGTAAGATGAATATTTTTCTTATATAAAATTTGCTTACATGAAAGGGACTCCAAAGATTTTCATGACACGGACCCCATTTATACTCTAAAAGTACCTTTTAAATTTAAAATTTATATAAAATTTAATAAATTTTAAATAAAATTTCGCTCCATATACGTAGTAGCGATAAAGAGAAATATTTTAGCTCATGCTCATGATTGAGCGAGATATTTCTACAAGTGCATTTGTGGTTGTCACATGAAGACGACTCCAATCCCTGGCTTAGTTGAAGCATCTTTGGAAAACGCCTTGGAAGACAACATCGTTTTATTTCCAGCTATTTTAAAAAAGTGAACACGATCACCAGAATTCTTTTTTTTAGAAAAATTTACACCTTTGTACATATATGTTTCATAGAAGAAGTTTGCTTGGAAAGCTTGAAGCATAACCACGTCAATTTTGACACTTGTCCCTATCCTCACTGACGTTCACTCTATGGTAGCGTTGCAATTTCAAGCAGCAACTTTTTTTATGCTTCTCCTTTTTTTCTATGAGGCATTTATGCATCATCACTCCACCAATGAGCAACCATTCCTTATCACACCCTCAACGTCCAGTAGTATGCATTTCATAGCTATAACAAGGCGGCAAGAAAAAAAAAACAAAAAAAAAATTAAAAGCTAACCAACAAAAAGAAAAAAAACAAACAAAGAAAAAAAGATGATGGCGCACGGATGTTACCAATTTTCTAAAAAAAAAAAAAATCAGCAGTCACTCTCCTGCTTGAGGGCATGCAAAGCCACCACTACCCGCGTTCGAATGAATGGCCACCTACACATAATATTTCCACCCTGAGAGTCTCGCCTCAGTACCTCACACCCTCATTTTTTTGCCATTTCTTTTGTGAGTAGGAAAAAAATATGTTAGCCTGTTAAAAAAATGGCGGTTTCCGGTAAGAGTTGGCAGAGTATACGCAAAAAAGAGAACGCCTCTCTGTTGCGAGGGGGTGGCAGGCATGGTAAGCAGTGTACAGCGTACTTTCTTGCCTAAGTAATGCATACTAGCAGCTCACCCTAATGGCAAACACATAAGCACAAAAACACACACATATATATATATATACAAATTGAAATACAAAAAAACTAAGGGCCACCTTCCCTGTCCTAATTACCAATACAAATGCAAAGTAGGAGAAAAATAGAAAAAAAATTTATATTGTTAGGTACAGAAAAAAATTCGAAAAAATTGTAATTTTTTATATTTCAGCATTTTTATGCACAACTGTGTGTGTGTGTGTGCCTGTGTGTGTGAGTATTAGTGTGCTGTGTGTGAGCTATTTTTTGTTTGCACTGGTCGTTGAACCATTTGGCAATCCTAAGTAATCTACTAGCTCGTGCTCATGCCTCGCCACTCTCTTGCTCTATTTCGCTCCTTTTCGCACATAGTGTTACCCGCTGCCTATTGCGATATTTGATGTGGACTCCTTCTCATGTTGCGCTCTACCTTGTCGTCCTTATTAGTTTTTTTTTTTTAATTTTAATGCGAATTTTTTATATGCTTGTTTTTTTTTTTGTTTTCTTCTATTTTTCCCGATGTTGTTTCGTATTTGCAGATTTTATTGAATGTATTTTTGAGAATCTGTTTATGGGGTTTCTGTTTCTCTGTGTTTTGTTGGTGTATGTTTTTTTTTAATTATTTCATTTTACTGTTATTTTTTTCAGTTTTTTCGTCAGTACCGTCCGGGCTCTATAATGATATGCAAACTATATGAAATAAACATTTAGCTGTATTGGCGAAGGACGAGCTCAATAGCGAATTTTTTTTATTTGACTTTACAGTGGGCCTAGTTTACATAAAAGTAGGCTTTTTTATGAGGCTCTTATTATCATTGATATTGACGAACAATTGATAATCGATACCCTGCAGTGTAGCCAACTAGTTAAAATACTAGTAAATGTACTAGGTCAAAAAATACCAGCACTAGTTCAGCCCAAATGCTTTTTACATTGCGCAAACTGGTATTTTTCCCGTGGTGATGTCATAGGAAAAGACAATTGTCCTATTCTCGATATGATTTGAGGTGGTGTTTTTACTGGTATTTTTTGAACTAGTTGTAATAACAGTATATTTTAAGCCAGTTAAAACTAGTATAACCAAAAGTAGTATTTTTACTGGTATGATTTTGACCACCTGTGTACTGGTATATTTTTACCAGTAAAATACTAGTTTAATATCGACTAGTACTAGTATTATTCATACTAGTACTAGTATCATACTAGTATTATTTTAACCAGTAGTTAGCTAGTTATTTTTATACTAGTTGTGTGCTAGTACTAGTTTTCTACTAGTGTTTTTTTAACCAGTTTTAAGGCATTACTAAGTAAACCGGCTTTATACTAGTATTATTGTAACTATGAACTAGTATATACTTTTAAATACCTCATTAAAATTAAATTGAAAATAACTTCGAATAAAATTTTGAATTAATTACATAACCTTTTATTAATTTTTTTAATACGAAGAATGAAAGACAACAGTCTTTGTAAAACAATTGTTTACATTAAATGGAAGAATAAAAATCAAATCAAATTTTGTTATATACGAAAAATATAAGACAACAGTCTTTGCAAAACAATTGTTTACATTAAATGGAAGAATAAAAATCAAATTAAATTTTGTTATATACGAAAAATATAAGACAACAGTCTTTGTAAAACAATTGTTTACATTAAATAAAGAATAAAAATCAACACTTTTTAATTCATAGTAATGCATTGACCTTCCTATACTCGCGCGTTTGTCTCTCGGACCGACAAATTAACTGATATTGGATGAATGCAATTAATAATCAGCCCAATCATGAAACATTTTCTCTCGCGAGTTGTAAAATGGAGTTTCAGTTTTAAAAATAAAGTTTAAACACTTTTTGGAAATTTTCAATGCTATTTTGTTCATCAACCACCAATAAAAATGATTCTAAAATAAAAAAGAGATCTTTATCTGCTATAAATCCAGAAACTCCCTTTTACAATTCCCAGGAGGAAATGTTTCATAATTGGGCCGAATAATTAATTATTTTTGTTTTTTGTATACTTAAGTTAATTATATATATTATATATAATGATACCATAATACAATATACATAACAGCTATTGATTATTAATAACAATTAATAATGGTCGATCGGTCGAAGAGACCAACGCGCGAGTATAGGTAGGTTAACATAGGTTAACAAAACCAAATAACTACACACGCTTCTTAACATTTTGAAAATGACGTTTCTTAACGCTTTGAAGCGCTTTTCGTAACAACTTCTCCGGCATATCTGAGGAGTCGATTCCATCGATTGCCTCTAAAAATAAATTAATGGAAATATAAAGAAATTTTTGTGGTGATTGAAGTTTGTAATGTACCAATTATAACAGAATAAAGACTTTCAAAGTCTCTTAAACGCTGCTTGCCATGAATGCCATCAACATTGTATTGTAGGATTAGTTCTTCGCTTAATACACTTCTGATATTTTTAACAAGTCCATTTCTCAGCATCATCTTTATGGAAGAAATCCAAAACCAAAGAACTAAAAAACAGTACATAAATCGTTACAATACAATTAGCAAGAATAACGGCAAAGCGCGGCAACAAGTTCTAAATAAAAAACACACATACATACGTATTTATGGACATTCCAAGCAAATTCATTTATTTACATATTAAAGGATATATATATCTCTACTGTTACCTTTTGCACTTCAATTAAACTGCTTTTATCAAATGTAATGTTATTAGTTTTATTTTATTATTAATTTTAATTTCAAACAGCACACAATATAAATTTATTGTTCACATTAGAAATGGCAATTGCAAATTGTGTAATACAGAGATGCGAACTAGTTTCAAGCCATTCAGTGATTTTAGTACATTTTTTAATCCCTTTTGGAAAAGTACTATTTCTGATATATGACCGTGTGCTATTCGGAAACTTTTCACTCGGATGATGAAATTTTTACAGTTTGAATGAGAATATTTGGCACTTGTGAGATGATATGAATGTCAAAAATTCATGTAGCCCCAGGGGTTAGTATACATTTTGGAAAGCAAAAATGGAAAAAAAACACCTATGAGTTAAAAATTGTGTGTTTCCGATAGCATAGCAAAACAAAATTACTTATTTTCAGTATATATTAACAATTTCGCATATTAAATTAAATTCTTGCGCTAATACACTACCAAAATCTAAAACGTCACAATTTCTAGTTGTTTCAGAATATTTTTCTTTTACATTGAGTGTACCCATGGTGTACCCAAGGTGAACGTGACATTTACTAATTTCCCTACGGTTGTGAAACAATTTTGAGAAAGTAAGAAAAAAAGAGACAAACTGCGGAAAAGTGTCAAATAGCTTGCACTCAATAAAAAATTGTAATAGATTGTTTGCAACTTTTGCTCATGGTATAATAATACAAGGTAGCATTGACAGTTACTTGGTAAAACATCTCCTGTCAAAAAAAAACTCAAAAAGAGAGCGCTCACAATCGGCCATTGAAAACACAAGCAATGCTGAAAGCGTTGAAGTGAAAAAACAACAACCTCAGCTGCTGCAGACGCATTTTCACAAACAGCGGTTTTTGACAGGAGATGTTTTCTTGTAGAAGAGAAAATAAGCAGTTGTCAATGGTGCCTTGTATTATTATACCATGACTTTTGCTCTAGCAACAAAAACTTAATTTTTTTCTTTAGAAACAAGGTGTTTTTTGTTAATTTGTCTGTTTTTAATCGCTTTTGGACTTTATTCTATTAATTAAACACAGTTGAAAATCTTTTTGTCTTATGCGATATTTGCCACGGTCCTCTGTCATATAAGTTCCATATTCTACCCATTGCGCCATGGCCGCTATCATTTAAATTGGTTATTTTAGGATATTATTTATTGCGTAACTTACACTTGCACCTCTTAAAGTTTTTTTTAACACACCCTTACCTTGTTTGGCACGTAATTTAATGTTTATATTTCTGTCTCATTCTAACAAAACTGACAAAAGCGAAATAACTGAGAATGTATTACTGTGAAACCTAAATAAGAGCGTTGAGCGGCGCGTTACCAGGCGCCTTGCGTTAACGCTGAGTTTTCATCCCTAAATAAAAGCGGCGGCTTTAATAAAAGCGGCTGCATCTTATTTAAAGTTCCTTGTGCCTGCGCACAAGATTCAATAGCACCATCAATTTACCATCAGGCTACCGCCAGAGATAATGAGATGGGAAACTTCGTTTCTATTGTGAATTCTGTTTATTTTGACAGCTAAAAATGCTTCTTCTCCAATTTTTTATGCAATCACGTATTGTGCATGTGAGTTCACCTCATATTTGTCAAAAATAGTTCCTACACCCAAAAAAGTCTTGCATATTTAAGAGAAAATTGTTTTTAGCTGAGCAAGAATATTGTTAATAATAGTCGATAAAGAACTTTTGTTGATATAGAAATGTTAGTTTTGACAATCTAATTTATGGAGTTGCTTTGATAATACACAAAAATATTTTTGATAGAAAAAAATTGAATTTAAAATAAAAGCACTTACTCTATTTACAAGTGCTGTTGTTAGCAGAAAAACATATATCAATTTCTTTCATGAACAGCTATATCTTTGTTTTGAAAACTCTGGTCCAATTTTTAAATGCATGAATTTGTTTGAACAAAAATTTGAAGTTAGTTTTTCCCTATGTGTACACTGGTGGCTTAGCTGTCGAAAGTGAGATATTCACCAGCGCTCATGTCCATCCTGAGGGGTGAATTCATCGAGAATCCATCGCGAGGGGTGAGTTTGTCATGAAATTTTACTAACACATTTATAATATTTGCATTAGTATTGACTGCATTTTAGCATTCGGCTATCTCTTTTTTGCCGAAGTTTCCAATCTCTTTATCTCTGCTACCGCCACAGTGAACTACCGATGCAATTCATTTCGAGATTAGCTGCTGTGTTACAAGTACTTAAAATTCGATTGCTACCTTTTAAGAAACGAATGATAACTTATAAGCTTTTACACAGGTTGGTAAAATGCATTGCTTTGTACGTGTTAACTTGTAAGAGATTTCTTGTCATTCTTGGTTGAAAAAGTTCCCTAAGGATATTTCCGATCCGGTTAAAGCAGAACGTTGGATTCTTGTCGATTCGGATGGCGAGGACAGCCATATCTCATCGGCAGACTGTGTACGCTTAAAGGAAAGCGATCTTATAGCTTTACTCAATGAAATACCATTTTTAAAAGTGTTTGCGTAAGTTAAAGACATGGACAAAAACGCATGCATTGTTTTTTTTATTTTCATTGTACCTTTTAACAGCTCCTCTTTAGAAATTGAAAACTTCTTAAATGATTATATCATTGAAGTAGATCTTATTTCTGTGCATCAAATGCTAAAATATGCTCCAAGCCACCTGAATTGGAGTTTTGATTGTGCTGATGGATGCTTGTATCTGCCACACAACATACACGTTAGCATGGCTTGTCTTCAGCAAAATATGAACCTGAAGTCATTGGCAGTGCTGGTATCTCAGAAAGTGTGTGCCTGGTTTCGAGTCTCATTGGCTTTAAGCAATCTGAACTATCAATTCAACAGTTGGTGTTAGAATATGCCAAATTTTCTGCGCTTACATCTTATGGATCAATGCACCGAGTCAATTAAAAAAAACTAGAAAATCCTACAGAACCTGTGCTATTCAAACCCGATCTGGAGCGTATTGATATTATATATCAAGGCGAAGCCGAGCAGCTTTACAAACTAAATTTTGGGAATTGAAAATATAAAACTGTCGATTTCAGCAATATTTTTATATATATATACATGTTTTATTCAATTCTTAATTATTACATAATTTTGATATTATATTATTTTATAATGTTATATTTAATATTATTCTATTATTAATTATTATATAATCCCAAAAAAAAGCGATAAAATGCAAAAATAGAAGCAAAACGCCCTCTGGTGGCTTTTATAAATAAAAATGAAGGGCAAAAATGGATTCGTTGACCCCAAAAACCCCCATATATACACTTAAAAAAATAGTTTTTTGTCTTTTTCAAGCAATTTCAAAGCCAAAACTTGAATATTTTGAAAAAATACCTATTTTAAAAAACTGGCAGGCTCCGATTTAAATATAGATCTATACTCTCTTCGTCAAAGTTTCTGCGAAAAATTTAAACTTTTCATACTGACTTCACTCAGAATATTGGTGTTATCAGCGACTTCAGGTGGATCAAAATGTGCTACCAGTTTCCTACAAACTGTGCACGAAATAGATAAGCTATTTGCTACTGGGAACTTCAAAATATCTCTCTCCGGGAACGGCCGAAGATCAGTGCTACTTTTATTGCCTGATTTAGGTTATGTAACCATTTTAGGTTATGTGAATAAAAGTCATAAAAAGAAGAAACATTTAAAAAAATAACTTACTGCATGGTTTTGAATATATATTTACATATATGTATATTTTATGTAAATGTTATAAATGTTATGATGTAAATGCTGTATAAATGTTCATCATTTAATTCCTGCATTGCCTTTTCTTGACTTTAAATGCCTGGCTGCGTTGTTTTTGAAAATGCTCCGCTTCGCACAAGCTAAACTATTTTGATGAGCATATGGTTAATAGTATGTATTTTAAAAGAATCTCAAGCACATCGAAAAAAAGAAAAGAGTTTTTTACAACTCCTTCAAGAAATAGGCGCTTATCAATGCTATGATCATGGAAGGTGTATTGACGCCAATAATAGCAGTGCTAGCATGCCTTCTTTTGCGGAGCACTCGCTTAAGTTTAGTTTACTCGCTATTGGGTAGTTTGTCCTTAATTCGATACAGTATTTGTATGTAAAACATAAAGTAGGTGTATTATGTTTATATTCCAACACATACTGCGTAAGGGGTATATTAACTTTGTCATTCCGTTTGTTACACCGATAAGGAGGCGTGGCAGGTATAGAAAAGTATATATACTTTTGATCAGCATCACCTCTCGAGTCGATTTCCGTGTGTCTATCTATCTGTCTGTCTTTGACCACGATTGCAGCCGTAATTTTTAAGCTATCGTCACGAAGTTCGATATTAAGCTTGGATCTAAAGAAATAAATAAATTCGGAAAAGAGACAGCGGGATTGCAACTAGCAAAGACACTAGTACAATTATGAACTAGAAAAACAGCTGGTATTTTTTCAAGTAGTTTAAAAGCGACTAGCTAGTTTACTATAAAATAAAGAAACTAGATCACTTCATACTAGTTAAACACATGGTATTTTTTAACTAACTGCATTACAGATAGTAACTTATCTAGTAACTCTATGCCTAGTAAGTTATGACTAGTTAAACATCTAGTATTTTTTTGACTAGTTTCATTTTAACTAGTGAGTTAACTAGTTAAATTCATGACTAGTATGATTTTTCGCTGCAGGGTATCTTGAGAAGCTAAAAAAGATATATTGGTGGTGTCACGTGATAGTACACCCCGATTGAGCTTAATGGGCAGAAAAATATTTTAAAAAATTTTTTTCATTTAATACTCTGGAAGAAAGTTTCAGAGTTATAATTTTTTATTTAATTTTATTATTTATATGATATTTGAATAAGTTATTATAAAAAAAAAGAACCAACATCAGAAGATGTTTCGAAAAAAGGATGCAGTTGACTGTGTCATGGTCACACCCGTAGATTTTAACGTGACAACGTGTCTTTATCCTCGCCTTTATTCTTATCCGTATCCTTTACCTTGTCCTCATCCCTATCTTAATTTGTTTTACCTTATTCTTGTCTAGCTCCTTCTCCTGGTTTCTTATGCTTTGTCCAAATTGTTTTTGCAATCCTTTTATAAATCCTTATCTGAAATCTTGTCTGAATCCTTGTCTTTATACTTGAACAGATCTTTGTTATCGTACTTTTTCCAAACCCTGTCTAAACCCTTGTCCTAATTCTTATATTTTCCTGGTCTTAATCGTTGTACAAATCCTTCTCCTCATCCTTTTTCAAAACCTTGTTATAATCCTTGTTTAGATTTGGATCCTTGTACTAATATTTGTCATATTTTAGTTTTGATTTTTATTTTGCTTTTGTTTTTGATTTTTTCTAACTAGCATTTACCTGAGAACAAACTATGCCAATAATGGATCATTTACGTTATATCATTTACGTTTTTTTTTTTGTTTTGTATTTTTATTATGTGAACGAAAACCTCACCTTTATTGTCGTTCCACAAAATTTACCCCAACGGCAATGGTCACGGAGTTATAATTACATGCAACGAATTTTACATGAATTTTGTTTTTGAATTTTTACTGGGTGAAGCGGTTACCTTCATATTGTCACGGCGCAAAAATTTTTATTTTTTTGGTTATGAGTTCCAAGACCAAATCTTTGCCGTCGTAAAATAAAATTTACAGTAACACCTCTAATACGTGAGTAATAATTTCATGCAACAACATTGTATTTTTGTTGCATAAACTGCCTGATGAAGTCATAGATTATTTTTTATTTTTATCGGAAGGCCAAGTGCAAATCCTTAATTTTTGCATTATAATATTTACCGTTGTACATATACTCACCGAGTAATAATTCAATGCAATGCCGTTGCATGACAGCTGCATTTTCAATCTGGGAGCGGCTTTCTCTACGGCCTTATGACGTCATGAATTTTTTGTTTATTTTTGTCGTAAGGGCTAAGACCTGCCTTTACTGGCGTATAATCATTTTTACCTTAGCACCTATATATAGCGTGTTATAATTCCATGTAACATATGACAAGTTGCGTTGCTTAAACAGCTCCTTCCGCGTCTTTTAATTTTGTTTTTTTTTTTTTATCTTAAAGCCAAAGAATTAATCTTTGTTGTTGTAGTTTACTTACTTTTTGTCATAGTGTCCACACTCAACAAGTATGAAATATTCCATGCAATGCCGATTCATTTTGAAAAAATGCCTTTTTCAATACGTTTGAATATCAACGCGGCAAAACGTAACGTTGTTACCACAAAAACCAAAATTTCAAAACCGCACCGTCTCCATCACACCATTTAACATTTAAAAGTATCTTTTGAAGTGAGGCATACTTATTCGATAATTGTTAGAAACATCATTTTAAATTTCCACTTTTTTATTCCAAATTTAAGGTAAAAGTCTTTAAAACTTAGATCCCTGATCTAAATTTACTAAAATTTTGTCAAGAAGTTGAAGACGTAAATCTCTTCAACCAAAAGAGTTAAGTCCCAAATGGTTTTTGTAATCCCAGGCTGAGTTGAGAATTTTGAAAATTGTATTATCCAGAAATTTCAAAGTATTGTTCGATTAAATGCAAGAAAAATATATAAATTACTTAAGAAATATTATGAGTAATAATAGAATTGTTATTATAAAAACGATTATCATTTATAATTACATTCAGCTTATTAGTGCGATCCAAATTTCATTAGAAATGTTCCAACCTAAGTAGGACAAAACAGTTTCTTGGCTTGAGTATAGGACGTTTATAGGTCATTGTTTCGACTGAAATTGAAAAAAATATACTTAAGATTGTCTTTTCAAGTACATTTTCATTAATATTTCTAAAATGTTAGTTCGGAGATCTTGAAACAAAATTTTGGGCATTTCAACTTCCTACTTCTAATCAATTAGTTTTTTTAACCCTCATCCGGACTTTCTTTATTTTTACATAACATAAAGCTTTTTACATAAAAGCTTTATGTACATAAAAGCTTTGAAGTCGGCGCTTATCTAACTATGTCGAAATGTTTTTATTTTAATATTTTCTAATTTGTTTTATCATAAAAATATTATTAACTTTATGAATATAAAAGCTTCTTAGTGATTTTTTTTCTTTCAGTTGACAATTTTTGAGTACGCTGAATGTAGCCAATGTGTTCCATGCATTATTTGTGCACCTGTTACACACTATGTCATATTCAATATGAGCTTTGCAAGCTCACCCAAACCAGTTTAGTGAGAAATTTAATGTGTACAAAGCTTTTAAAATTACTACAGTGTAACCAAGGCACCAAATAGTGCACGGATGGTAAAAGATCATGATTGTGTGTCAAAGAAGAGCGCCGACTTCAAAGCTTTTATGTTCATAAAGCAATTAATATATTGATGATAATAAAACAGAATAGAAAAAATGAAAATGATAAGATTTCGAATATTATAATACATATAAAAAGCTTTTAAAATATGACCAAGAAATGAATGGGAAAAGTTATTTAAAATTATTTGTTACTTTGTAGTGATTTTGAAGTCGGTTTTTTTTTTTGTTAAAAAGTTTTTATTTCTTCCTTTTTAGAGATTATGAAATATTTTATGTAATGTAATCGTATTCTTAAGGAAAATTTCGAACATGAAACTTAGTTCTTAAAAAATTTGTTTTATTAATTCTTGAAAGTTTGTTGGGTATTTTCCATTTCTGCTTCTTTACAATTTTTAGGGCCACGCCCTTTATATAATCCCGCCCACTTTATTTACCGTACCTTATACTGATTCTACCTAGCCCTGTGACAAATTTCAGTTTCCAAGTAGCAATATTAACCATAATATAGTACTTTCCTGTGTACAATCCCGCTCACTTTTTTAATGATTCTACCTACCCACCTACCTGCATACCAAATATTAGTACGCTAGTGTCAATATTAACTAAGAAATAGTATTTTCATAATATTTACACGCTCCTTTCTTTAATAACGCCCACTTTTTCGGCCGTAATTTGTAGTAACTGTACCTACTCATGTACTAAATTTCAGCACCCTAGTGTCAATATTATTCGATATATAGTGTATTTTTAATATTGCCACACCCCTTTGTCAAATAACGCCCACTTTCTTTACAGTAATTTTTTAAAATTGTGTCTACCCCTGTTCTAAATTTCAGTACCCTTGTGTCAATACTATTCGAGATAAAGTGTTTTTCCAATATTGCCACACCCCTTTGTCAAATAACGCCCACTTTATTGACTGTAATTTGTAATAACTATGCCTACCCATCTACTAAATTTCAGCACTCTAGTGTCAATATTATTCGATATATAGTTTGTTTCTAATATTGCCACACCCCTTTGTCGAATAACGCCCACTTTCTTTACAGTCATTTTAAAAAATTGTGTCTACTCCTGTACTAAATTTCAGTACCCTAGTGTCAATACTATTTGAGATACAGTGTTTTTTTAATATGACCACACCCCTTTGTCAAATAACGCCCACTTTATTGATCGTCATTTGTAATAATTGTGTCTACCCCAGTAGTTTTACTGTAAATTTCAGTACCCTAGTGTCAATATTACCTGAAATACAGTGTTTTTCGTATATTGACACGCCCCTTTGTCGAATATGGCCCACTTCTTTCAAAAAGGACCTCCGTGTTTATGGTATCTATCTGTTGACAAAAAATTACGGAAATCGGGGAAGTGCTTTAGGAGTTATCGATGTACATACATTTAAAAAAAAAAAAAAAAAAAACAAAAAGCGCGGACAAACCAACGAACTTGAGAACCTCCTCCTTTTTGAAGTCGGTTAAAAATGCGTGGCGAGCGTTTTTCTACGCCCGAAAAGACCTTCAAAAACCTGGTTTCGGAGGCACCAACATCAGAGTGGCAGAACTCTTTCGGGAATTGGTTCAACGGAATGCAAAAGTATGTTGATCATCTTGGAGAAAACTTTGAAAAGCAATGAAAGCATTTTTACTGATTAACCACTGTTTTTTTCATTGCTAGGCGCAAGACTTAAAAGGCAATCCTCGTATAACTTTGATTTAGAATTTTCTACTTTCTTCATGTTCAACTCCTGAATTTAAATTTGAGTTGTGACAGTCTAGTACGACAAGAGCATTATGAACCTGGCTGTGTTATAAAGTTGAAATTAGATTGTGATGTAAGAAATTGAAATTTTCTTCTTCTGCAATTTCAAGAAAATTTCCCAGCAAACATTGAATTCTATTTAGAAAAAATATTCCTAACTTACTATTATCATTTCAAAGAAAGAAAAAAAAAAGACTTTGGAAAAAAATTGCATTGATGCTATTTAATTTTTTTTTTATTTTTTCAAACCGCTGTATATATCTGCTAGTTCAACAGTCAATAAAAATCTTCATTTTTGCTAGGCAGTCATCAGGACGACAGGACGTTCGGGCAATTCAACTGAATAATTGCAAACGTAATCATATCCATTCATATGTTTGTTTGCCTGTGTGTTGTGAATATGTCGGCGAAATACTTAAGCATGAAACCGACAGACTTCAGTGCTGCGTTGCAATTGCAGTTAATTACGTCGTACGAGCTCATACAAGGACGCATCCACAGGACGTCCGTAATGACTTTGTTGCCAAGCCATAGCCAGAGCCAAGTCAAGTCAAGGCAAGGCAAGGCATGGCAAGGCAGCCCGACACTCACTCATCCCCACTTGCTCTCTCGCCTGGAGTAGATGATATTCATCGACATCTTATGCTTCAGTGAAATTCACTTGAAAAATCATGCATGTTTGCATAATGCAGCGCCCACAACATAAGAACAACTCTAGCCCATATCCGGAAACTCACAAACTCACACACACCCACACACACACACACTCACACTCATACACTCGCAGCACCGCATAAAAACACAGGCCGCCTGAACGTGTTGTTCGTGCGTCTGTTCATCAAAGGGCAAGGATATCCTTGTGAGAATTCAAGAGCTGCTGGCTGCTGCAGTCGAGATGCAAGATTTTAGATCCCGTATGCACCGCATGCATCAGCACAGTAGCGACAGTAATAAAAAAATAAAAGTTTTTTATAAAAATTGTATGTAGATATGTTTGTAAGGCTGTTAATGCATATATATCATGCAGAGGCGCTTTTGTTTCAATCGTTTTTAATAATTGGACCTCACTGCATGAGCCTGACTTTATTCAGCCGATTATGAAGAGCGAACAAAACAAAAAAAAATGAAATAAAAAAAAATATAAATGCAAAAATCAGAAAAAGAATTGCAGCATCAGCCGTGGTACGAGTAGGAGTAGCGGGAGCTGCAGTCTGAGGGACGCAGCTTTTGAGTCTGTCAGCATTTCATATGCTTATTCTTTGTAACAATATAGCTGAGCAAATTTGCAGAGTCGTTGTCGGCGTTCGCATTACGCATGGGAATGCTTGAACTTGTAAAATCTCAGGTTTGCATATTGCAGCAATCAAGCACGGTGTTTTGTTAAATCTTTAAACTATTTAATATATTGCCAAGTTCTTTTTCTAATGGCTTTACTTCTCTCAAGGCTTAGCATCAAGCGCACTTTATTGCTATTTGAAGATGTTCTGTCGTGACAATTTTAAGTCTTACCTAGCAGGTTCCCAAAAAAGCTGAAAAAGACATTTTTCCAAAATGCATCGGTGTTGCATGAAATTGTTACTCAATGAGTAAATATGTTATGATAAAAGTATTGATATGGCACTAAAGGTCTATTCTTTGAATTTCCGACAAAAATACAAAAATATATTTAAGACGTCATAAGGAGGGAGCTGCCTAAGCAACGTTACTTCGAATTTGTTACATACTTAGAATTATAACGCGCTGTCTATATGTGTTACAGTAAAAAGTATCACACGAAAGTAAAGATTAGTCCTTAGCCCTCATGACAAAAATAATCAAAAAATTTATGACATCATGCGGCTACGGAGAGAGCTGCTACAATATTAAAAATGGATCAATCATGCAACGGCGTTGCATGGAATTATTACTCGGTGAGTATATGCGCCGAGTATTATGTTTCTGGCGTATGCTGATGATATCGATATCATTGGCCATAATACGCGCGAAGTCAGTGCAGCATTCTCCAGATTAGTGAAAGAGTCGAGTCGAATAGGTCTTGAAGTGAACGCAGATAAGACGAAATACCTAGTGTCAACAAATAAACAGTCCCAGCGTCTTGGAAACCAAGTCACTGTTGACAACATCTCCTTCCAGGTTGTTAAGGACTTCGTCTACCTGGGAACCAGCATAAACTCTTTCAACGATGTTAGTATTGAGATAAAACGAAGGATAACTCTTGCCAACAGGTGTTACTTTGGGCTGAGTAGGCAATTGAGAAGCAGAGCCCTCTCTCGACGAACAAAACTCACGCTCTATAAGTCACAAATCATGCCCGTCCTATTATATGCAGCACAAACCTGGAAGTTGAGAAGTTCTGATGAAAAGACTTTGGGGGCCTTCCAGAGAAAGACCATTCGTAAAATCTATACGCTGACACTGACATAGTCAAGCGCATTAAAATCGAGCGGCTTCGCTCGCAAGGTCATGTTGAGCGAATGGAAAACGAAGCTACAGCGAAAAAATATTCGATTCGGTGCCCGATGGTGGTCAACGTAGAAGAGGACGCCCACATCTTCGTTGGAAGGATCAGGTATTAGATAACCTAACCACGCTTGGTGCTTCCAACTGGCGCCAGCAAGCGCAAAACAGAAATGGCTGGCGCAATTTCTTATACGAGGCCAAAACTGACCTACGGTTGTAAACGCCAGATAAGTAAGTAAGTAAGAGTATATGCGCCACGGTAAATGTTATTCAACAGAAACAGAAATACTTGTCCTTATGACAAAAAAAAAAAATTACAAAAAAATAAATTATGGCGTCGTCAGGTCGCGAAGAAGCTTATGCAACACAAATGCAATATTGTTCGCCCTCTATAGGCGTTCCGGTAAATTTTGTTTTACGCAAACAAGGGCCAATTATGTGATCTGATAAAGAAAATGAAACACAAATTTTTGACTTTTAAAACGCTTAATGCACTGAAAGTATAACAGTTATGAAAAAACGTTGCATGGAATTATAACTCGGTGACTATTATATTTTATATGAAACGACAATAAAAACGAAAATATACGAAAACGGTATATTTTATGAAACGACAATAAAACTGAAGTTTTCGATCACATGACAAAAATAAAAAATAATAGCATCATGAGGTCTTTCAGGGAACCCCTTAAGTGTCCTTAATGCACCGAATAAAAAAAAAATTAAAAATAGATTTTCAATTAAAATTAAAATTAGATAAGGATTAGGACAAGGATTACAATAAGGATAAGGCCAAAAATTGAGACCGGGAATAAAATAAGTAGTACAAAGATTTAGACAAAGATTAAAGCATTGAAATAAACGGATAAGGCTTCTGACAAGGATTAGGCGTAATATTTAGGACAAAATTGAGAAAAGGATAAGGACCAGAAACAGAGCAAGGGAAAACGGAATTGGATACACTAAGGACAAAATTTAAGAGAAAGATTGGGAAAAGAGTGGGACAAGGATTAGGAAAGGAATTCGAACCAGGAAAGAGCAAGAATTTTGGCACAATTTAGACCAAGAGTTAAACGAGGACAAAAATACTCTGTCACGTCAAAACCTACGGATGTCTCCACGATACAGCCAATTTTTTTTTCATACAAAATCAAAAGATATGACGCGAAGATATGCATATTTTATTAAAATAAGCAATATTTTTTTTTACCGCAAAAAATAAATAAATTTTACCGCACACCAGCTAATCTAAAGCATTATTGAAAGAAAGTTTCGAAAAAAATTTTTTTATTTTTGGACCGATCGTAGGGGTAGTGCATTGACATATTTCTTTATAACATCGGTTTTACCGTCCTATCTTAAAGAGTGATATGTTTATTGTTTTTGTCTCAGGGAGACCTATTTTTTGTCTCTAGGATTTATAGTACTGACTCACCTCAGTGGGTTTTTTAAAAATAATCCAGTTAATTTTCAATTTTGTTTGAATTAAAAAAAAGTAATTTATACATAATGAAAAAAGCATGTACCAAATATTGGAACCATTATAACTTCTTTGTTTTTAAAGTTATTGAATAATTTTTTTGGACAAAAGGACTCTCATTAGGACTTTAGTTTTATGAGAAAAAAAAACAATTTTAGGGGGAGTAAATCGGGCTAACGAGGTTTACTAGTCAAATATGACCTTGAAAGTAAAAATGTTCTGAAGAGAAAGTGTGGTATTCGTAAAGCACTTTTAAATACATATTATTTTTAAGAACGGATACGTTATGCTCAAGTTATAGAAAAAAGACCATTTCGGCTGTTTTTCCGATGGTCCAAAAAAATAATTTTATTTTCCTTTGGCGGTCAGCTTTGAAATAGGGGGGAGTTTTTTCAAATTTTTTTTTTGTATGGAGGCCGACCCACTCTAATGTACATATATTTCGACACGGTAATGTTTCATGAAATATTTAAAATAAATTTCAGAAAGTTAAAGCCATTGTGGCTTATTTATTTGAATAAAATGTCCAAGATGTCTCCTTGAGTGCAAAAAAACTTATTTACTTAATATTGCTTTCAACTTAAACTTAAAACCTTCAGAGTGGGAAAAACACCATTTTACTTGGTATTCTTTAAGCGTTTCTTTGCACCAATCGACACGAGCCTTTATTGAGCGATTGTTAAATTATGTGGAATCTAATGTGAACAAATCTTTTCTAATGTGAACAAGCATTTTCAGTTCGCGCACTGCATCAATGTTTTGTGGCACAACAACAGATTTTGGAAGTTCTTCACGAAACTCATTAGTGAGCGAAGTACGGCCCGTTTGAATTATGTGTACTGATATACAGTTTTTTGATGGTGCTTCATAGCCAATAGACGATTTGAGTTCATCGGTGAACTCTAGTTGAGATAATTTACGTTGAAAGTTGTAAAAATTAATCGCACGAAAATGTTCACGTTTTAATTCCATTCATTTTTGCTGAAATACAATTTTGAACACACTGTAAACAACACAATAAGCGTATGTACCAAAAAAGTTGTGAGTGCGTAGATGTTAAAAAATATAAAACTTTCCAATGAAAATATTAGTTTTATTGAAAAGACACAGGCCTTGCCGGATCCCGAAATATAAGTAGCTGACTACGTATGTTATATCATCTTCTGTCAACAAATTTTTGGTCATTAAAAGATATTACCAGTAACCAAACTGGGATCAATGCTCTCATGATAACCAAGTATACCTACATAACTATATTCCATTCCCTTAAATTTCTTAACTACCGTTTTCCTACAAATTATTGTAGTTTTATTCTTAAGGGGACATATGGGTTACAAATTTTTAAAAAAAATTTTTTTTCGGAAATTAAAAAAAAAAAAATAAATAACTGGCCATTTCAGCCCTTGAAAGGACTTTGACCTAGCTTCTTATGATCAATTGTGTTGTGCGTGTTATTAAGTTTGTATACAATTGACCAAGAAATGGACCTACACTAAGGGAAATAACGCATATTAGCATTATCCACGCCTGAGTATAAATTTTATTCAAATATTTACGTGGATAAATCAAATGTTTTCCTTACAACTCGTTTTTTCCCGTATTTGAATTTTATTTATACCACACACGTACACACATATTTCATACAAGCAAGCAGCATAGTAAATATTTGAAAGATATTTTAAAAAAATTCGTGCATAATTTTAATATATTTCTTATTAATTCTGTTTAAATATGTAAATATTTAATTTAATTAAAAAAGTATTCAAATAAATTTTAAATATTTACGTAGTCGATTTATTCAAATGCGTTATTGGTGCAAAAATGACTCGCTTTTTGGATAAATTAAAAAAGTTTTTGGATAAATTTAATATTTTTTTCCCTTAGTGTACAGGCTTCACGCCGACTCCGAACGGCGATGAACGGAATGTTCTTATTCTCAAGAAGCTTTACATGGCATTTTGATTACTCTCTGAGGTTTGCCATTGTCTGCAGAGAGGTGGCGGCCGTACACAAAAATTATTTTAATTCAAATAATTTTCTGTCGCTGCTGAGGTTCGAACCTGGGTCTCCAGGTTCTTTGACATAGCGGCCACGCACTTTAACCAACTACGCCACGGACGCAACTTTTTCGGAAATTAGGATAATTTTTATCCGCCGAAAAAAACAAAACGGCGGCCATTTGAAAAAAAATCGATTTTCGAGGTTACAAAATCTGTCGCCATTTTGTTTTTTTTCGGCGGATAAAAATTATCCTAGTTCAGGCGGTGGCCATTTAAACAAGGATTAATTCGTTTTTTTTTATTTTTTCCTCAGATGTTCCAGACTGGTGATATCCTGCACACCGTCGGTTTTTTGGAATTTTTTTAAAAAAAATCAAATGACGTCAAAAACCACTTCAAAAATTCTGAAAAAAATCGCATTCTTTAAATGTTAATAAATGTACGTGCAAAATTTAAAAACGATATCTTTTTTCCTTTTATGAAAAAAAATTCCCGAAAAAAATTTTTTTTTAAATTTGTAACCTGTATGTCCCCTTAAGGACAATTTTACAGATATTGTGACAAAGGCTGTAACGGTTTAACAAAAATGGGTCAGATTTACAATTATTTTAATTTTAAAAAAATTTTTTAAATTAACTGAGGCACAGTTAAGTGCCTTAAATTAACTGGCGGCAGTGGCCGAACACGTTAAAGTGCGTGGATCGTTCGATGCCAATCTTGCGAACCTCGAGGCCCTCCGATGTTTGAATCCCCAGGTGTGACACAGAACATTACCATCATCTTTCTGCAGGTTTCAGAGAGTAAATTATGCCATGTAAAGGTGAAAAAGTGAATGTCTGTTAACAAATTTCAGTTTTTCTAACAGTAGGCATATTCGAAAAATAACAGCTGTCCGGTCTAACAATATTTCAACGCGTTCCAAAGACCAATGCTTGACCTTGTGTCTACCTTCCATTCCAAAGATTTCAATCTACCGAAGAAAAAATAAAAACAAGCATTGTTTTCTCTTTCAAAAGCAGTTAGCATCTCATTAGGAACTAATAAATCAAGCTTGGCTTGCTTACGCATACTAATGATCCTGCCTGGTTATCCTTTGAAGTTAAACCAAATACAAAACAAAAAAGAAACCAAAATGAAAAAGCTGCTGATTGGCATTTCTGTACAATGCTTTGAGATAGCCATCGGAGCAAACTTAGAATTTTTATTGCTCATTGAGAAGGTCGAGAAGGGGGGAGAAAAAAATGAAGCACCTGCTGCATTGGACAACAATCGGCGAATGGCTTGACATTTCGAAATAAACGATTACAAAGACCATAGCGACAGCTCTTCCTTTCGTTTTCATTAGAAGTTAAAGCCAAGTAAAAGCAAACATTCAACCAGGTTATTTTGGGTTGTTTTGGCGTGTGTCTTCAAGCTCAGACAGCCAAAAGAACACATGTTTTAATGCCAAACAACATGTAGACGACGCATATTCACCATCGTTTATTAAACTATTGCCTCTTGCTGATTTATCAGTCGGCTATAGACAGATCTGTGATCGAGGACGCTCTGCCGTATTTAGAAGTTGATGCGTTAAAATGAAGATTAATGGTGACAGCGTGCCATGGGCAAAACTCGCACTAAAAAAAAGTTAAATATTTTGACAAATACTTTTCTCTTAATTAGCTTAGCTTAAATTTTGCCTGGTTTTTTTCTTAGACTTAATATTTTCACAATAATTTTGCAATTTATATGCAAATTAATACAACTCTCAACAACTGAGGAAGATTTTTGAGCTCTTCAGTATTAATTGAAATTTTCGCTATTCATCTCGAAACTCCTGACATTAAATCAATATAAACTCTAAAGAAGTGAAAATAAATTCGTCCCTTATTTGTTACTCGTACCTTTCAATTAAGTGTCGTGCAGCACCGGAAGTGTCTTGCCTGGATGTCTCGCAACCCTTTTTATATTTTTTGTTGATTTTCCTTGAAATTTAATTTTTTTTTATTTTTATTAAATCTTGTAGATATTTGGTGGTGTTTGTTTGTTTCTTTGAGCGGCGAGTCAAGGTATTTGGAAAAATTAATACGATTTTGATAAAAGAAAATGCTTGGATTTCTACATTAACATATAAGGCAAATGTACGAAAATATTTGTGAAGGAAAGTTACAGACGGACCGCCGACTGTTAAGTGCAAATAAAAGGATAAACGTTTTATTCAGGTAATGATATAACAGAAATTTCGAAGTTGTCACTTCAAAACAAATTTTGCATTTATCTCTATTTCAAAGTAGTGTTTCTCAACTTTTTTTCTGCAGTACTTTTTAAAAGAAAACTTAAAAAATGAAATATCCTTAATCATAGTTTCCAAAAATTTTAAAACTTTCCAAAAGAACTAACTTCTAACAAAAAGATCCTGACAAAAAAAAAAACTATTCTTGTATCGGCGTTTTAAAAGTTTACTTTTGAAAAAGAATTAATTTGTGTTTTAAAGGTTGTCCCAAAAGATGATGTCCCGAATCGCTGACATTTTGATTCGGGCATTACTGTTCTTTGTGACAAGCGTAGAGAACTAAATCTCTTCTGTTCTGTTCTGTTCTGTTCTGTTCTGTGAGAATTAAATCTGTTGACAGCAAGCATGAAGGTTAAGTCATGGAGAAATTCACTGTCGAACAACGCTATTAAAATAGTGAACATTTTGCGGAGACGGTTCGCAAAACGCCCACACTTCTCGGTCATAATAACGCACCGTCTCGCAACTCTGTGGTCAATTTAATCATTGACCACCGATATCTTGCGATTTGACGCCGTTGGACTTCTTCTTTTGGGGTTTCCTCAAAGAGAAGTTCTATGCAAAAAAACCCCGAACGATTCTGGAGTTGAATCAGGAAATTCAACTGTCCATTGCAGCAATTGGTCAAGAATTATGCCAGAATGTCATGGAAAATTTCATAAAACGGGCACGCATGTGCAAGCAATGTCAAGGCGGCTATTTGAGTGATATTATATTTCATCAAGAATCTCCAATATCTTAACTTTTTAATTCAATAAAAACGGACAGACATGTTAACAAAACATTGCGTTTTATAAAAAAATTAAAATATCAGTGACTTCTGGGATACCATGTAGGTTAACATTTACTATAGAAATTTAATAAAAAAATAGTAAGGAACATACGGGTTATCCATTTTAAAGTAAGAATGTAAATCTTTAAGAATGTAAATATTACCAGTAATTTGGGACGAAATTGCTGACGAACTGGCAAAGAAAGACGCATCAACTCTGTCAACTCCACATTCTGTAGGATGTAAAGAGATTCAAAGAATGCATGAAGCTAATAAAGAATGATCTAAAAATCGTGACAGGACTGATAACAGGTCACTGTAGGTTGAACTATCATCTTACAAAACTGAAAATTCTTAGTGATGGCATATGTTGATTTTATTTATTTATTTATTTATTGGCCAAACAAGGCAATTTACTTATACTAACAGGTTTTATTTTTTTTTTTTGTTTTTTTCTCTCCCCTTTCCTTTTTTTGGTGTTCGAAGATATGCAATTCAACGTGGGCGTAATCCCCCCACCTAAATGACATGATTTCACGAACACGTCAAAAAGAAAAGGCAAGAAGGAATGTAAAAATAATAGGTACTTACATACTAGTACTTACATACTACTTTAAAAAAAAAATAAATAAATAACTGGCCATTTCAGCCCTTGAAAGGACTTTGACCTAGCTTCTTATGATCAGTTGTGTTGTGCGTGTTATTAAGTTTGTACACAATTGACCGAGAAAGGGACCTACATGTTATTATATTCTCAAGAAGCTTTACATGGCATTTGATTACTCTCTGAGGTTTGCCATTGTCTGCAGAGAGGTGGCGGCCGTACAGAAAAATTATTTTAATTCAAATAATTTTCTGTCGCTGCTGGGGTTCGAACCTGGGTTTCCAGGTTCTTTGACATAGCGGCCACGCACTTTAACCAACTACGCCACGGACGCCATATAGTATATTTATACATAATTAGTAGTGATAGCTTATACTAAATAGGGAACAAACCAAAGAGGTATAAATGGTGAGCATTAAAAGAGATGGGGAAGTACTTTAATTTTACGGTAAGGAAAAGAGGAAGGTGGATTTGAGTTAAAGAAATCGATAGCAAGATTAGTTTTGTTTTAATTTGAGGAGAGCGATTTTGAAAGGGTACTCTTGAAGGTGAATTTATTCATGGAGGGTAAGTAACAGTCGCTAATATTATTGAATATTCTACAGCATCTATTAATGGGTTCATTGTATGCATAAACTGTATGGTGTTGGTATTCTTTCAACAGTCTTGTATGCCTAGTTAACCTTATAGGATCATTGAATGTTATCTTATTCGATATATATTCGATGTTAATAGTTCCAGTTAAAACATCAAAGGTAAAGCATGAACTTAGTAACGTTCTCCTTGATGACAGAGGCAACAAATTCAGAAGGCCGAGTCTATGTTTGTACGGTGGCAAGCTTCTAAAATCACGACGATCAAAGTAGTCTCTTAGCGCAAAAAGCAGGAATTGTTTTTGGATTGATTCGAATCTTTCACTATGTGACTCAAAAGCAGGATTCCAAATAATGCAGGCATATTCAAGAAGTGGGCGCACTAGTGCACTGTATAGAGTCTTAGTTACCCACACATTTTTAAACTCCTTAGCACATTTTGTATGGAGGACAAAGAATCTGCGATGCTGGGACTGTCCCGCACTTGTTCAAACTCGACAGAAATATCTGGGTTGCCACATAATATCAGATAACTCATTAAAATCAAGAGATATAGGACAGATACTAGCATTTTTCTCAGAGATTGGATTAAAAAAAGTTCTTTAGATCCATGAAGGGACACAATAGAGCTTAAGGTCGGAGTGCAAATCCCAATAGTAAGAATACTAATAATAATAAGAATGTAAAGTTTTAAAAACTTTAAAACGGAGTGCAAATCCCAATAGTAAGAATACTAATAATAATAAGAATGTAAAGTTTTAAAAACTACACTAAAAATGCAGATTTCGATAAAAATGCATTTATTTCGTTATAATGTTTGGGCTTTTTGGTTTTTAACCCATTTTCTACAACGGGACAAAAACTTTTTTGTTATTTAAGCTGTTGAGTGTGGTAGAAAATGGTGAACAGTGGTAGAAAATGGGTTAATTGTTTAAGAGTTTGCTGTTTATTCACGTCAACACGATGTTTTGTGTAGCTCCACAAAAAAGTCCAGAGCCGTCAAATTGCACGATCTCGGAGGCCAATTGACAACTCCAAATTTTCGAAATAAATAGTTCTGTAAATTTCTGTTCCAACAAAGCTGTATATGGTACTGTTGTGTGGCTTGTTGTCCCACATCTTGTTGAAACCACATATCGTCCAGATGCATATCTTTAATTTTAGTACAAAAAAATCTGTTTACATACGTCCATACTGCTTAGAATTGACTGTAACGGTTGCTCCTTAATCGTTTTCAAAAAAATAAGGACCAAAATACGGACACCATCAGACCAAAATAATGCACACCAGATAGTCACTTTTTGCGGATGCAATGGTTTCTGCACAAAAATTGCTTAGAGATTTTCAGAGCCCCACTTGACTCAAAATTGGAAAATGGATAATTTGCTATGAAAAATCAACATACTTCAAATGAAATAAATAATATTGCTGACCGCCGCGGAATGGCTAAATTTGGGTATTCAGTCACACTTTCTCTAAAAACAACGATATTTTCAGTGAAGCGTACATTATGAACATGCCTTACAATATATGTAACTGATCCATTTTTCAAATGTCTTGACTATATTGGAAATTCTTTGCTCAGTAGGACGATTATGACGACCATAATTTTCTCGTAAAGTGCTATACGCGGTCAAGGCAAAATCACCATTTTTGTAGAACAATTTAACAATTTTTACGCATTGTTCGGTGGTAAAACGTTCCATATTGTAAAATGTCAAACCTTTAACTATACTAAACACCATGTTTGGAGGACATGCAAGTTTGATAGCTGCCAAACGTCAGGGCTGCACTTTCAAAAACCCGAAATGGATAACACTTTATTATATGTGGCTTGGCTGAAGTTCACTCGTGTTTATCATATAATTTCTTAAGTTATAAAGGTTTTATTATTTTGAAAAAGTCCAAAATTTGAGTGCTTATTTGGCATTGAAGGTTATGTGCAAAATTTCATGGTTTTAGATAAATTTTTGTGTAATTTTGAAAGGTCCTACGATTTCGGTATGGTCACTTTGTATGGGAGGTAGGCGTGGTTTTCAACTCAATTTAATAAATTAAGTATGAAATATTAAGTATTGAAGTATAAATAAAGTATCAAGTGTTGAAATTAATTTTGTATAATTTTTCGAGATTAACAAGGTTTAACAATGGTAAGTTATTATGTCACTAAGTATGTATGGGCGGTAGGCTTGGTTTTCGTATAATGTGGTTCATTTTCGATCTTGATCTTTCTTTTTTAAAAAAAGAAGGTGTCAGATCAAGAATGTATATATATTTCAATACCTATCACGCCTCCTTATGGACGGAGTGACAAACTTAATAACTACTTACGTTGATTTTCAAAACGGCCGAATTTGGCGAAAAAGAAAGTTCTGTGAGAAATTAATGTGTTAAAGTTTAGAAGTTGTTAAAAAAAAGGTAGAAGTTTTGCCAACAATTAAAAGGTGGAGTCTGTGGTTGGTAGCTATTGTAAGGAGTTCGACGATTATCACTTTAAACAAGGTATCACAGCTATTGAAAATCGTAGGGAAAAGTATATTGAACTAAAAGTAGACTATGTAGAAAACAAAAAAAAAATATTTTTGCCCAAATTTCTTTGTTAAGTCGGGTACTTCTCGAACTACCCTCGTATATTACAAACATTTATATAAACCTTTTTTACACACTCACTTTCATAAAAATGAATATCAACCCTCTGGGAAAAATTGGAAGGGGTCCATATGGAAGTGATTTAGAAACATTCCTCATCGTATCTTTTGGAATCTTATGGGAAGTTTTAAATTGATATTGTTTCCAAACCGCTTCTTAAGAAATGCATGTGGAAACTTTTACTTGTTTTGGGGAATTTTCAACTTAAATTTATTTCCAATAATAAAATCTCGAATAATAAGGCATCGGTAGTCGGTAGTCGAGCAGATAGCGTGCCTGACTGCCAGCCCAGAGGTCCCGGGTTCGAATCACGCCAAGCTAACCATTTTGAATTGTTATTTACTTGTTGTTGTTTCCACATTAATTTTTAAGATAATGTAGAGGAATGTTCCCAAATTCATTTCTAAAACAGCGGAGAGGAATGTTTCCTTCCAATAACATAGTGTGCATTAAAAGAAGTGGAGCGTCTAACGAAAGAGAATGCTTCCTACATTCCATGAAATGTTTCCTGCTTATATCCGGAATGTTTTCATTTTCCAGAGGGAAAATTCAAATTTGCTCAAACAGCTTTCAGGTTTCGAACTAAGTAGTTTTCTTCAACACTCTGTTGTTAAAATTCTTGGAAACTTTTTAAGCTGATGCAGGCTTCATTCAGTCCGCCCCTGATTCATGCAATAAACATTTTACGCGAGCGTGAGAAATATGCAGAATATTAAAATGCATTTTATTTTTTTTGGAGACGAGCATCAGACTCACCAGCATACACACATCCATACCCTAAATACAAAGCATGTCAATGTGAAGGACATGCAGATGCGGTTGACCATCAGCTGTTGCCTTGCATTGTGCGTTGGTAACACGAATAAAAACAAGACAAAACAAAAGGATACTGTTTTTGTAACTGGAGCATTGAGGACATTTGCTGAATGTTGTTCTGTGCATGTGTGAGACGGACAGACAGTGAGTGCATCAATGGTAACGAATCAATGGCGATGTGCAAGAATTGGGGGGCGCGATTTGCGACTTAACCGGATGCTGCCTATATGAGCAGCGATGATAGCAACAACAATAACTGACTGTCTGTTGGTGTCATCAGCATTGGTATCGGCATCAGTAAAACAAGAGCAACAACTAAAACCACACCTGCTGCTGTGGTCTGCTCCATGAGAATTTCCGTGAGGTTGGTCATGGTGGACAGAAACAAGTTTAGCTGCGATTTTGTACAATATTAAAAGTCGACGACTGATGGTCAAAATGATACACAACGAGTTCGTGGCTAAATTTTCAAAAATAATGCCTTCTGACATGTGAACAACATCGATGGCCTTGAATGTGTGGTCATGGGTACAGTGACCTCAACAAGTCGTATACAGTTAGGATAGTCATAAAAAAAGGTTCATTGGTTTAAATAGAACGAAGTACCATTCAACAAATTTGCACGCGTGACAAAAAAATTGGATCAGGCACAAAGATTTCACAAATTCATGATTTTCAAGAGAGCTTCAAAGCTTCAATTTTAATTTTTTATTCAAATTTCAAACAGCAAAAACAACTTTAACCATTTGTCTGCCCATGCAAATGGAAAAAAGGTACAACCTAATTGCTTAACTTTAGCTCGTGAAGATCAAGGCCAAGGTCAAAGTTTTTAATTAATTCACCAACACCAATAGCACCAGTTTCTTAAAATATATACATATATGTATGCTATATACAACATCAACTAACAAAACTGGGTTAGTTCGTAAAATAAAAAAACAAAAAAAAAAAACAAAAAAAGGATGCTGTTGCCTGGTGGATCTGAATGAGTTTCAACCGTGGTTGACGCTCTTGTTGGTGGTAATTAAAAGCACAACGACCTTCGTCATGTCAGACACATTCAAATGGGTTGAGTTGGGTTCAGCGTTTCGTTTCGCAGGGCGATTGTCTTCCAAGTGTTGGCGCTGTCGTTAAAGAGTGAAAATTAATTATCTTTTTGCGAAATCTTAACAATTCAGTAGTTCAACATTCGAGGGTTGCTTTAGGCCACTGCATAAATTTAAAGAAATTTTATTGTAAACCATTGGAATTTAAAGTGTATAAGCTGTTTCTGAAATATTAAATTGAGAGAAATATCATAAATTTTTATTAAACTTTTCTGTTTGACAGTATAAATATATGTGACCCGGTCTACGAAAAGGGACCTTCGGTGTAAAAACAAGTTTTCGAGAAAACATCTGTTTGTAAACGTTTAATTGTCGCACACTGAATGGCGTCTTTTCATTTATTTCAGCTTATCCTCTATTCTTACAGAGTTGTATTTCTTAGTCTATTAATACAGATTTGTATTTCTTAGTCAATTAATACGAGTTCTTTTTTTTTAGTTAACGACCAACAGTGAAGAGGTGATTACGTTTACTGAACCACTTGAACTATACCTAATTTTCATTTTCAGCATAATTACTTAATTGATGAGAAGGATGATATTGGTAAAGGACCGAACTGTGTCATCAGCATTTTGCATCACTACTTAGAAACTCATTGCAAAGATATCCCAAAACTGGTTATTTTTTGTGACAATTGCGTAGGGCAAAACAAAAATAATACCGTATTATCGTATTTACAATGGAAAGTTGCTCGAAAACTTGAACAAACGATTTTATTCAATTTCTTACTAACAGGACATACGAAATTTGCGCCTGATCGCTTCTTCGGGATTTTCAAAGCAAAGTATGCTCTTAGCAACATCGATACTTATGAAGATTTATTGCAATGTGCTGTTGAATCCTCACCCGGTGGTTATAATAAAGTAGTATCAGCAGAGAATGTTACATGGTATCAATGGGATACCTATTTCAAACTATTTTATCGGCCACTCGTTGGCATAACGCAGTTCCATCATTTCATAATCTGTACAGATTGCGTAAAAGCAAAAAAATTCGCGGATAGTGAGAACGTGGACTCTTTTCAACTATTGTTGGAACCTATCGTCAGTGAAATGCCAAAAACTATACATCCAGTTGGTTTAACGTTGGAACGCCAATGGTATATTTACCAAAATCTCCGCAGTTTAGTCGCAGATCCAAGAAAAGTAGATATTTTAGCCCCAAAACCGGAAGAAAAGCCAAAGAAACAAAAATCCAAAGTTGATGGAGAAGATAATTCTGCGGCTCCCTTGCAAAACAAGAATTCGATATCGAAGAAACAAAAAGCAAAAGGTAATAACAGGAAAGATTCTGCGGCTCAATTACCAAAAAAAAAGTTGGCATCGAAGAAACGAAAGGCAGATGGTAATGACGAGGAAGATTCTGCGGCTCTACTACCAAAAAAAAAATTTGGCATCGGGAAAAAAAAAAATATAAAGCGTAAAAAAAAATTATAGATTTATTTTATATTTCGATTTTTATGCAAAATGGCTGGTTTCCCTTCAAATAAAAGTATGAAATGATGTTTATTATGTTATAATTCAATGTCCAATTTTTTTTCATTTTCACTCATTTCTGCTCTTTTTTTGGAAAATTCCTGACAAACTTCTTTACGAGTTGGAAACTTCTGCTTTGCGCCATTAGAAAGAGCACACATTAGTCTATCCGAATCGCCAAAAAAGTGAAAAATGATATTTTCACACCGAAGGTCCCTTTTCGTAGACCGGGTCACATATATATATATAAAAAAAAATGGAGCTTAAGAATTGTACTTGGAGTAGTAGAGTCATTTGGAGATTTTTTGTTCAAAATTGAAAATACAACTTATTCCACACCAATTACGTGTCATGTAAGGTGTATAATGCTTTTATCTTCGTGAATATTGTGAACTTGTTTCTTATTTTGTGTTGGCAGTTGTTCTTACGACAGAAGAAAAACCCATTATATCCTCATCACGTCTTTGGGGAACCGTAGACTCCAATCTATTTTACCGATATAAATGTTTGATGATGTTATTAATTTTAAAAATTGTCACGGTGTATTGACATACAAAAAAGAGCAAGATCATCCTGTTTTTTTAATATCATTATTGACGATGATGAAACTAAGTTTATTGACTGAAGTAAATCACTATATGTTGATGTTACCCATGCTTGAGATGGTGATTATTTTGACCAATACCACCTTGAACGGCTATCATATCTGAATATCTTCCTTATATAACTGATGCACTGATGCTTCAAGATATCAATTTGGTCCAGGTTGGCATTGATTACACGGTACAACAATTGTAAAAAAAAAAACAAAAAACCCGTTGGATTTGATGACTTTTTATAGTGTTTTAGAAGGTCACTGAAACTAAATATGAAGTCAGTTGCTTCGGGTCACGTCAGGTTTTCATACTACATCGGAAGGCAGCTCCAGGGAAAACCTTAAGACCCAACTGTTAATTAAATCAATATTAACAGTTTAAGTTAGGGACGCCTTGGGTAGGTATCAGTCTTATTTCCATCGCATATAAGGTCCTCTCGAGCATATTGTGTGAAAGACTCAAGCCGCATACAAAAACACTGATTGGACCTTATCAGTGTGGCTTTCGACCTGGTAAATCCATCATAGACAAGAATTTTACACTGCCTCAAATCCTGGAAAAAGCCCACGAGAACCAAATCGACACGCATCTCTTTGTCGATTATAAAGCTGCGTTCTATAGCCCGAGGCGGGATTGCCTTTAAGCAACAATGTCTGTGTTCGGTATACCTGCAAAGTTGATAACACTCTGCAGGATAACGTTGAGCAATACATGCAGCTCCGTCAAGGTAGGAAATTACCTCTCCGAAACCTTCAATACTGAACGAGGTTTCAGACAAGGCGACCAGCTATCTTGCGATCTCTTTAATATCACCATGGAGGGGATCCTACGAAGGGCCGGTGTACATCGCAATGGCACCATTTTTTTTTACAAAGGTGTTCAGCTCTTTGCGTATGCTGATGATTTTGACATTATTGGTCGGACCAAGAGAAATGTCACTTCTGCTTTTATCGCTATCGAAAAGGAATGAGCCAAGGTGGGTTTGAGAAGTATAAAACGAGAGCAAAACGAAGTATATGCTGCCTGCGGGCAGGGGAGCGCGGCGTCTAGGCTCTCATGTCTCAATAGACAAATATAACTTTGAAGTGGTCAAAGAATTTACCTACCTTGGCACCGCCGTTAACAGCAACAACGATGTCAACCTGGAGATAAAGCGAAGAATCACAACTGCTAATAGGTGCTACTACGGGCTTAGTAAGCAATTACGTTGCAGAGCCCTATCTCGATTGACAAAACTGACACTCTACAAGGCTTCCATCCACCTGTGATGTCCATCGTATGGATGACGATGCTCCACAGAAAAAGGTTTTCGAATCGAAAGCCGAAGGACGACGACGAAGAGAAAGACCATGCCTCCGATAAATTGACCAGGTCGAGGAAACCCTAACCGCGCTTGGTGAAACCACTTGGAGAAGGCACGCGCGAAGTAGAGGCGCTGGCGAGAGCTGATGAGGTCGGCCGAAGCCCGATTGGGTTGTGATGGCCACCTAAGTAAGTATGTAAGTTAGGGAGGCCCAGAGAGTGTTAATATGTATGGCTAATGTGTTTTTCAACCTTTAATTTGATACCTAAATTGTCCTTGTGCGATACGAGTTTCTAATTTTACCATTAATGTTTTTATGTGACTAACAGCCCTATTCTGCTTGTTAACTTAACAAGGAATTGTTAAGGAGCTCTTGTTAATGTTCTTGTTATGTAATGTAAATGTTCGTAGTCTGGCAAATCATTAACAATTTGAAAGCTCTCAAAAGCTATTAAAGTTCACCACGCATGGTGAAAATGTAAATGCCTCAGATATAAAGCGTCAGCTGTTTTTATATTGCTCTTTTCTTGCTTATTTTGATTGCTTATGTTTGTTTTTCTACAAGTTTGATGGAAAATGTTAAGAAATAAATAATTTACTAATTGTTTTCAATTGTTTAAAGTTTCAAAATGAATTTTTTAATAGCCAAGCAATTTTCGAGTGTTTTGCAGTCTTTAAAATTTATTTTTTTTATCTTCTTTAGTATCAATGCTACTAAAAAGAAGTAAAAAGTAAGAATTCATCCATTTTTTTTTATTTTATTTTATTTACACAGCATTTGTTTGGCTTAATACTGAACTTTCTTTCGTTGTTAAGTTGTTTTCTGTCATTAACAAAATAGTAAAGAAAGGAGCTTTCAAATTATCACCAGAATACGAAACCTTAACAATTTGTTAATATTAACTATTTTGTTAATGTGGTGAGCTTAGTTAAGCTGCAAGAATAGGGCTGTAAGTATTTTTATTTTCATTCTTATTCTTATCTGTATTTTTTCCTTATTATTCAACTTATCCCCATCGTTTTATTTATTCGTTTGTGTTTTGACGTTATAGTTGTCTTGCTCCTTGTCCTTATCCCTGTTCTGATATATTTGTTTTGATTCCAGATTTTTTTATCAGAACTCATTTGGACTTCGCAGGATTTATTCGTTGTCTGAATGCTTCTCCTTATCCTTGACTAAATCCTAGATATCGACTTTTTGTAATCCTTGTCCAAATTCTTGCTTGAATCTATTTCCGAATTCTTTACATAGTCCGTATCCGAATCCCTTTCATAATCCTTTTCCGACTTTTTGTCGCAATCCTTGTAACAATATTTTTGCTAAAATTTTGTTTTTAGTGTTGTCCGAATTCTTGTCAAAAATTTTTGTCTAAGTCCTTGCCTGAATCCTTGTCTAAATACTTCAGAGAGATTAAATTATATACTAAAAAAAAAACTCATTTCAACAAATATGTAGAGCACATTCCGTGTCCGATTTAATCAGCTGCCGTTCGGTTCGAAAAATTTGGATGAACACTTCACTCCGTTTTGTTAACCCTTTCAAATCAATGAGATCTACGGTCAGTGGCTGGCATGTACCAGCACACAAAAAGTTACTGCTCATCTACATACCTGGCATGAATGTCCCATGCGCGACTCTTTAAATTACCTCATGTCGAACAAAAGCTGGTATCGCCTTCGCGAAAGTGCCGCTAAGGTTTGACAATGATTTGAATTTTGTTTTTTCAATAACTACCTAAGTAAATAATGAAAATTAACCCTTTTTTCTGAGTAGCTTTTTGATGAACTTTCGTCTAAGCTACGTTAGCGCTATACCGCGCACTTTTAAATGGTACTTTGCATGTTGCTCGAAAGGGGTTCACATGCGTTCGCTTGGGGGTTGCGTGGTCCAGTAATTGCTTGTTCGAGTACTTTCCGTCTTGTCCCTTTTGAGAATGATCGAACTACAACGAATAACAAAAGCCTTTTCATGTTAATTATTTATTTCAACCCGATATAAAATTTTGAATATTATGAAAGGGTTTAAATTATGACCGTTGTTACTGAAGCGGTGTGTTCTGGTGATGTTCCATTCAACTGGATTTTACTGTGGAGACAGAAATAGAGCAGCTTTTTTTTTTTTGAGCAGATGGCTAATGGAAGATGACCGAAGGAAATTTTCAAATCAAAATATAAAATATTGTCCGGGCTAAGTTGAAATTCAATTCATGCATTATATTGGACTGGGTTGTATAGAGAGCAAGTCGACCTAAATTTTTAATAGTATCAATACTATTATTGTGATATTTAAGATATTTCATAATGATCATTATGAAATTTTTATTTCTATAGAATAAAATTCCTCTTCACTCTGAGGTTTTCACAGTTAATTATGAAATTCAAATTTTTCGTTGCCAATTTCCCATTTAAAGAAAAATCAAAGAGTATCTCTTGCATGCATCTTACACAACATGGCAAGTTTGAATAATTTTCATATTAAAATGTTTGCTACGTTAGAATGTAAAACATTTTAAAGTAATAAAAAATTTTAATCTCAGCACTTGACAAACATGCCGTGAAAATGTCTGTCCATCGTTAGATATTCATAAGCCTAAGAATGCCACGGAAACCATGTGAAAGGCTTGGATTTATGAATGGCTTACAACAAAAACAACAACAATAATAATAACTTCTCATTGTGCAGTCGAGCTACACAACAGATCCGCCGAAACGTTGTACTATTGAAATAACTATCCATTCGGTAAATCGTTCGAGACTCAACCAATGTCTGATTAAACGCATTGATGCCACCGCATAGTTCGCCACATTTTTAAAATTCAGCGATGCGAAAGAGCAAAATCCACGTACAGCTGCTGCTACCGTAAAAAATGATGAGGAGATTCGCGTTGTGAATGGCCATGGGTCAAAAAGGGTTACCGCTGGCATTAACTGACATCATGTTGTCTTGCATATGCATGACTGTGTTGTTGCTGCTGATATTTGTTTTTGTTCTTGTTGTTGTTGTTTTGGTAGAGATTAGCTATTTTGGATTTTGTATTGCTAGTGAGCATATAAAGCAGCCTGTTTAGCCTTTGCCACAGATAGGTATCTAGGTGGATATACACGCATACTTCTATAAAAATATGTTTATTTATTTGTATGCATAACCGCAGATCGCAGCTTTTAAGTTTTGGAAACTTCAGCTTTGAAGTATTCGTGAGTGGACAAAAATGCATGATTGGAATGCAAAATAAACAAACGGACGAGCAACAACGGAATTAAGAGGAAGCATTATCAACCATTGGGGTAGATGTTCTGTTATTGCTCTAATAAAAAAAAAAAAAGGAAACAAACAAAGAACGGTTCAAGTTGAGACTATAACTGTTTGTGACTGTTGTACCTTTTGTTCAAAATTGATTTGGACTGTGCAAATAAAACAACAACGGTTAATTATTCTTCAATATATATTTTATCACCTTCAAAATAATCACCATCGGAGGCGACACACATATCTCAACGTATTTTCCATTCTATAAGCATTTTTGGTAGACCGATATCGGAATGGCCTTTAACTTCCTCTGCGAATTCTCTTTGATGACTTCAATCGTTTCCAAATGTTTTCCACGAACTGCGACAATTTGAGTTTGGGGAATAGAAAAAAGTCACACGGGGCCATATCTGGCGAATATGGTGCTTGTTGAACGATAGTGACATTATTTTTGGTCAAATAATCGCGTTCAATGCATGATGTATGTATGAGCTGGTGAATTATCGCAGTGCAAAAACCATGAATTGTCCGGTCTCTATCGCCGAATATTCGATTGGTCTTGCGGAAGGAATTTTGAGTGTACGACATCTAGAGAATAGAAGAAAACAGTCAAAACCACCTTAATTTTTGAACGACCTTGTCGTGGTTTTGACGTAGAATACGTCATTCTCGGAAGTAAGTAAGGTGGTTGATAGTGATCAGGTGTCGGTATTTATATAACTTTTTGAGCCTTTGGTGGGCCTAAAGTACTGATCGTACAATGTTGATGTTAGCACTTGTTTGTCTGCTTGATCCTCAATGCGACAAAAATTCATGTTAGAACTCTCTAACTTATATAAATTTTACACAATTACATGAAATATAAAGCCAACATTTGATGTTTTTGTTTGCTTAAACTTGCTACCTATTTATCGACAGTTTTCGGTTTTATCGACAAAACCATAAAATTTGTATGGGAGCCCCCCTAAGGAGTGGTCGGAGGAAATAGGTGTCAAAGGCAAAAATGTTCCTTTTGCAAAAGTAATGGGGGTCGGTGATACATATTAACCCTTTCCGGCACAAACACAACAAAATTTGTATGGGAGCCCCCCTAAGGAGTGGTCAAAGGGAATAGGTGTCAAAGGCAAAAATGTTCCTTTTGCAAAAATAATGGGGGTTGGTCATACATATTAACCCTTTCCGGCACTCTTTTAAAGGTCATATGCTCAGGTGTATGGAATAAAAAATAAAAAAAAATAAATAACTGGCCATTTCAGCCCTTGAAAGGACTTTGACCTAGCTTCTTATGATCAATTGTGTTGTGCGTGTTATTAAGTTTGTACACAATAGACCGAGAAATGGACCTACAGGCTTAACGCCGACTCCGAACGGCGATGAACGAAATGTTCTTATTCTCAAGAAGCTTCACATGGCATTTTGATTACTCTCTGAGGTTTCCCATTGTCTGCAGAGAGGTGGCGTCCGTACAGAAAAATTATTTTAATTCAAATAATTTTCTGTCGCTGCTGGGGTTCGAACCTGGGTCTCCAGGTTCGTTGACATAGCGGCCACGCACTGTAACCAACTACGCCACGGACGCCAGGTGTATGGAATAAATAAACAAAAACCATAAAATTTGTATGGGAGCCCCCCTAAGGAGGGGTCGGAGGGAATAGGTGTTAAAGAAAAAAATGCTACTTTTGCAAAAGTAATGGGGGTCAGTGATACATATTAACCTTTTCCGGCACAAAAACCATGAAATTTGTATGGGAGCCCCCCTAAGGAGTGGTCGGAGGGAATAGGTGTCAAACGCAAAAATGTTCCTTTTGCAAAAATAATGGAGGTCGGTAATACATATTAACCCTCTCCGGCACTCTCTTGAAGGTCATATGCTCAGGTGTATGGAATAAATATACAAAAACCATAAAATTTGTATGGGAGCCCCTTAAGGAGTGGTCGGAGAGAATAGGTGTCAAAGGCGAAAATGTTCCTTTTGCAAAAATAATGGAGGTCGGTAATACATATTAACCCTCTCCGGCACTCTCTTAAAGGTCATATGCTCAGGTGTATGGCATAAATATACAAAAACCATAAAATTTGTATGTTAGCCCCCCTAAGGAGTGGTCGGAGGGAATAGGTGTCAAAGGCAAAAATGTTCCTTTTGCAAAAGTAATGGGGGTAAGTCATACCTATGAACCCTTTACGGCACTCTCTTAAAGGTCATATGCTCAGGTGTATGGAATAAATATACAAATACTCTAATATTTGTAAATGAGCCCCCCTAAGGAGTGGTCGGAGGGAATAGGTGTCAAAGGCAAAATACATACATATTAACCCTCTCCGGTACTCTTTTAAAGGTCATATGCTCAGGTGTATGGAATAAATATTTTGCTAAATAGTTTTTAAAAAAGGTGTCATCAAAAGCGAATTGAATAATTCTACGTCTTGTGTTACGACACAGTCGAAACTACTGTATCTTTTTTTTTGGATTTGGGCTCATTTGGATAGCGCAGATTGTTGACCTGTTTCGACTTCATACTCGTACCCCCAAGTCTCTTCACCACTGATGATGCGCTGAATGTCCGTATCGTTCATTAAAGCATCTCCTGAGCGACAGTTTTGCGAAACTCTCTTGAAGGAAATTCAGCAATTTTGCCATGAGTCGCGCTGCAATCCGTCGCATGTCTAAAACATCATGTAAAATGGTGTGCGCCGATCCAGTCGATATATCAAGCTCGGCAGCTTTATCTTTCACGCTCACACGACGATTTTCGAGCACAACTTCATTTACTTTTTTTAAAAATTTTCATTGTTTATTGATGTTGTTGGACGAGTACCACTCAAATGCCTCCGTACGTGATAGAGCAGACTCCCCACAGGTTTTCTGCAAACATTTTCAATGCATTCGGACAAGAAATTCCGTTGGTAAAACATCATTTCAAACATACTCTGTACTCAACTTTTTTTTCCATTATGAAGTTCATAGGTCAGACTCGAGGAGAACATGTTTAAAAAGCAATAAGAAAGAAACTACGTGATAGATCGCGCTAAAAGTTAACGCCAAAGACTATGACAGTGTTACCAGCCTTAAAGAATAAATTTGTATTATGACAACTATTGTTGTTTCTGTGGCACAGTTCGGTTCAATTTTGAACCTATTTATACCTATTAAGCTTTTGAAAATTTGGCGAGTGGACGATGGAAAACACCGCATTGCCCTTAGTTTTGCCCTGTAAACAACTAAAGCACAAAATTGAAAAATAGAAAAATCGGGAATAGAGCTTCATAAAATAAAAATTGGATTCTAAGACTTATACGAGTTTTAAATTTCAAATGAAACATTTTATACGCAACAAGTAAAATATTTTATGTATACGTGATTTTATATATATAAGTTGAAAACCTTAAAGTACCTTCTGATAAAAAAAATACCTGGAATTCTTTAAAAATACTAAAACGGTTCAATTATTCAAGGATATTAATTTTATTTCCTTCAAAGTAATTTTCATTGCAAGCAATATACATATTTCACCGTTTCTTCCGTTCTTGAAAATTTTCCAGTTCTGGTCCCTATCGATCATTGGCTGTTTCCAAACTAGAAGAGATAGCTGTAGGGAAAGTGATTGTACTTTAATGATCAAATCAAACGCAAAACAAATACGTATTTTGAGAAGTTAGATAAGGAGCACTATTCGAAAGGCATTAAAATGTTGTAAGACCGCTGGAATAAGTGTAACGCCCTAAGAGGGGACTATATTGAAGAATAAAAGAGAATTTTGACAAAAAAACGCTATTTCTATTGAAAGTCTCGGGAGTTAGAAATTGACTTATTAAATCAAAAAAATATGGTTTTTCGACAGACTTGAGCGTAAGCCCAACTTTTAAATTCTTGGAGTTATACCAAAGAAAACCAGTAGGTTGGCTTCTATTTCAATAAGTTAAAGGTTGTCCATTACAAGTTAAGGAAAGTGCGGCCCTGACATTTCTTCAACTGTCAAATCTTCATGTCATTCAAACCGGATGATGTTTTATAACGTTGGAACGTTTTACCACCAAAAAATGCGTTAAATTTATTAAATTGTTCTAAAAAGGAAATGCTGATTTTTCCAAGCAAATTTTCTTCAGCGATAAAACCCATTCCGCCCCAGGTGGATAAGTGAATAGGAAAAATTACCGTTTATTGGGTTCTTAAATTCCCCATGTGGTTGTGGAGAAGCCACTGCAATCGAAAAATCGACTGTCTATTGTGCATTATGGTCTGATGGTGTTATTGGTTCGAATTTTAGTGAAAGTTATCATGGAGCAACCTTTACTGTCAATTCTGGGCGCTGTGGCGGTATGTTAATCGGTTTTTTTTTGGCCTGAAATTGCTAGGACGACTTATTTCGAGATTTTGAGATGTTAATTGGACTCTGAGATCGTGCGATTTGGCGCCTCTGGACTTTTTTTTGTAGGGCTACGTCGCACATTGGTTGAAGAGTGGCCGAAATTAATTTTTTTCACGTTCGCCGATTTGGATAATTTTTTGTTATTTTGTTGTCAGATATCTGCATATTATGATTCCTTAATATTAGGCTGATATATTCATTATTTGTTTGGACAGACATGCTCGAAGTTCATATATGTTCGCTTGTTTAAAATGGCAAGCAAATTTACTGTATATTCAATCTTTTGGTACAGTCACAGTAATCTTATCATTTGACTTTGTTGTATATTTTAGTAAGTGACAATTGTCATAGATTACATTTGCATTAAAAAAGTTGGAAAAAGTGCCATATAAAAAATTTCGTAGAACGAAATATAAACAACATCACAATTTCTATGTTCATCAACTTCAGTGTACTGCATCTTTTTAGCCCTGTGGAGCCCTGTTTAACGAAAGATGTCAAGTTACAGCTTGAAGTTTCAGCTAAAAGTAAAAAAAAAATTCAGCTGCTCCTACTTGCTCCTTTCAAAAAAAAAAAAAAGCAGTAAAAACTATAAAGTGATAAAGTAACTAAACATGAATTTTGGTTCATGCTTGTTGTTGTTGCCATAGGCTGAGGAAGCCAATAGGTATGTCTCTATCTAAAGGCCCTTATTCAATGATTTCATTTTAATTTTTTACATTTTAATTGATTATTTGTATCAGGTATGCTGTCCGAGGAAGCTCAGGAAGCGAGGAATAAAGACTATAGAGTCTATAGATTACATCATTCGCGAAGAATTGGACGTGTAGCCACTAATAAAGACGTAATGCATAATCTTTTATAGTCTTCAGACCCATTTATAAATACATTTCGCTCAAAGCTGCAAATCAAAAAATTGGAGTACGATAATGATGTTAAAAAATTATTAAAAGACTATGCTTAAATTACTTATTCATGTTTGTTCTATTTGTTTTTTTCTATGGGAGGTGGGCGTAAAAGTGGGCGGATCAGGTATATATTTTTAGGAGCTCATTCTACAATTATAATATATATATTTTTGTGAAAATTGAGTTGATGCAGTAAAAATCAAGGGAGTTATGCCACTTTTTCAATACAAGTTGTATGGGAAGTGGGCGTAAAAGTGAGCGGATATTTTGCAAATTTCACACAAATGATTTTGAGTGTTTAAAAATGATATGTGCCAAAAAACAATGCCGTAGGTCAAAATTTAATTTTCTCTTTGTATGGGAGGTGGGCGTAAAAGTGGGCGGAACATTTTGATTTTTCCATTTTTTTCTTGATTCAAACAAAAAATGCCTATGTACCAAGTTTCATTGTCCTTCGACAACTTCTTCTATTTTTAGACGCTCGTTCTATGAACTTCAACCAAGTTCGGCATGTTAATCGGTTTTTTTTGGCCTGAAATTGCTAGGACGACTTATTTCGAGATTTTGAGATGTTAATTGGACTCTGAGATCGTGCGATTTGGCGCCTCTGGGCTTTTTTTTTGTAGGGCTACGTCGCACAATGGTTCCAAATCGAAAAAAGACGGCCAAGACCTCAAGGCGTTGTCTAATCTGCATTAAAATTATGATTTATAGGTTATGGGGTCTCTGATTACGAGTCTGAAGTCAGAATATAACTTTTTTATGTTGTTTATAATGAATCTGAGGTCAACACAATAACAAATTTATGGAAACATTCGTTTTTTTTGTTTATTTTAAATATTTGTGTTAAAAAACTATTCTTCTAATAGAAGTGAAACATCTGGAGATAAACATTTATTTATTTTTTTTTTTGGTATGTCTCCCGACAAAGGGATTTTCGGGCCTGAATATAAGAGGCACCTATTAAAAACATACCCATTTGAAGCCAGCCGTGACATCCTCCTGACATTGTTATTTCTAAATTTTTTTGCAAATTTATGTGATGCTTCAAGAACCTCTTCAGATAGCTCACCCAATGGAAGCATGCTGATCTTTGCCACAGAAGGACCGTACATAAGTACTTTGTGGATACTGGGTGGCATGTGGTATCATCCATATAAAAAATTTACTACAAAAAATGTTGTTAGTTTCCGACACTATTTTAGTTTTTCTTAAAATTTTCTTACAGTGGCACTTTGTAGCAAAAAATTTTTTTTATTAGTATAATAAAATATCCCATAAGGGAATACCTTTTTAACGGGGAAAACACTTTCGTTTTTTCCATTTTAACTAAGTTGAATATTTAAAAAAAATTTACATTTTCTTTGTACTTTTTTAAAAAAAGGGTATGAATATTTTTTAAAGTATTACTTTTCTTTTGATTACTAAAGTTTTGATCCAATACATGAAAATATAAAATATCATAAAGAACTTATAAAAATAATGCAACAAGTGTTCGAACTTGGCTCAAAATATTATTATATTTTTATTGTAAAATTTTTGTCAGACTTAAAAGGCATTTTTTTCCTTTGTCTATCTTTAATAGATATCTGAAGTAAAAAATGTTTTCAAACATCTTTAAAAAATAGGGTTTGGCCGTCTTTTTTCGGTTTTGAACCAATGTGCGCCGTATTCATGTAAATATCGTGTTTACGTGAATAAGCCTCAAACTCTTGAGCAATTAAAATCAAAATTCGTCAAGTCATGGTTGCGCTAGTGCCAGAGTTGTGCACAAAAATCATCAAAAATCACCTCAAAAGGATTGAGTTCTGCAAAAACTCGCATGGAGGACATTTGAATGATAATTCAATTTCATTATAATGACAATTTTTTATCGAAATTTTATCGAAATCTGCATTTTTAAAATGGATAATCTTTTATCTAAAGAATGCCAATTGCTACAAATAATTTTTTTTTAGCAAATTAATTACTATGTTTTTCTGACTTTTTTAAGAATCCATAAAAAATATGCTATAAAAAGTTTGACTAATTTTTATCAACATAATATGTATATTTGGTCAAAAACACTTAAAATTAAATTAATTTTCATAATCGCTGGAGGTGTTAAGCCCCCTTTTTATTTTTGTAAAACTTTACTATTTGAAACACCTTTATATCTACCTCGTAAAATTGCAATAGTAACCATTTTATTGGTCCTAATAAATTTTTGACACCATTTATTTAAGTACATTTAGCTAATAAATAAAAGTCAGCTTAGCGTTGCTTCCAACATAGTAAATCTTTATGTAAACAATAAAAAAAAGAAAAAATAAATATTCTTATCAAGACAAAGTCATAAAAAATTATTGCACAAACTATAATTTTTATGACTTCATAAATAATTTACAAAACCAGTGGTTATAATTTTTCTGGCACAATAAATTTTTATTATAATTTCCACAAGACAAGAAAAGACAGGGCAAGAAAACAAAAAAAAGCAAAAAAAAAAAAAAAAGAAAGAAATCATATTCAGTAGGTTGAAGCGACAGTCGCGCATGCGCTAGACGCCCTGACCTCCCTTCAGGAAATATTATAACGCATGCCGCCCACTAGCACTGCACTTGTTTGCAACAGCGGCTCTGTATGTCAAAAGTTTTAATTATAATTTGTGTCTATTAATTAAAATGCGATTGTGGCCATTTGATGTTGTGGCTTGTTGCTGCTGCCTGATTGCCAACAGCAACATATCTTGTACGCCTGCCATGTTGAGGCCGGTGCAGAAGTTGTTGGTTTTGCTGTTGTTGTCATTGGGCTTGCGCGGCTGCAAATTGTGTTGGCTGTTGCATTCCGTGAATGCATGCATCTAGCCACCTGATAAAAATTATTAATTTTATTGCAGTTCATTTAGGAATTTGTAGGAATTTATTTGTTAAATTTTCTTATTATTAATGTTTTTTATTTTTTTTTTTCTTCTTAAATTTATTCATTGCGCAAAACCGCGTGAATTGTTGCTGATTTGATTTAGTGACAGCGAACAATGCTTTGGAATTTATTTTTTGGCGTTAAGTCTTTAAAAACGCTCATGTGTGAGCGTTCGTGTGCCTTTTATGCCAAGAACAACATTCTGTGGTTAATGTGACAAGTTGTTGTCATTTCAGAGATATTCAAGCAAAGAAGTAAAAGAATGTTTAATTTATGGATTTGCTATTGAGACGTTTATTTATAACTAGCTGAAGTGTTTAATCTTGGCTTCACCTTTATAATTCACAGTAACTTTCTAGGACATAACTGAAAATGTGTCTGTTGTAAATTATGGTATTGTGGCTTTTAAAAGAATCAATCTTATTTTTTCAATACTAATGATAATATTTTTTATCAATAAACTTAAACTCAAACTTTAAATATAACCCTGCAGGAAATGTCAGTAGTGAATCAATATTCTTTCGCTATTGACCGCGTCATCAGTACTAGTGACCAGCTGTACCCGTTGCAATGCTTTGCGCTATAGACAATTAGCATAGGGTTGTCATTGGAAGTCAATAGTAGACCAATGAATTAGTGACTTGGTACTGACTTTGGTACCATATGGAGACATTTGTACTACTGAGTGTATAGTACAATCGGGTAGGTCAAATCACCACTGCTGTGCTTTTCGTTTTTGGTTTTTATGCTGCTGTTGAGAATAAAAAACACTGTTTAATTCATTAAACGTTATAAACGATTTTTATTTTAAACAATAAAACAATAAAAAACAACAAATAATAAAATAGACTCTTGATTCAGCATAGCTTAAATTCTATGTTTATTAAATAAATTTAATGAATTAAATTGAATTATTTAAATTAAAATTAAATTTTATTTTCTTCGAAAATAAAAATGAAATGAAAATTTAAATAATAAATTAAATGAAAAATGAAATGAAAAATGAAATGAAAAATTAAATTCAAAATTTAATGCAGTTCAATTCTTAAGCATAAGCGCACTTCTTTCTTAAATTATATAAATAATAAAGTTTACATTAAGAACTTTCATTTTCTTCATGGAGTAAAGATCCAGCACCACTTTGTAAATTTTCCTTTTTGAATTATTATTGCATCTTTCTTGCCCAATTACGTTGCAGCAGAAAGTGGCACGTCTAAACCTTCTTCATTTAAAATCGACAGAAGCCTTTCCAAACACTTTCTCGAAGGAGATGTTTCTAAATACCACATTTTTAACTTTGTGGTCAACTTTTTCTTTGGGAAATCCAAAGAATGTTCGTGTTCAGGAACAGGAAGGCTTTCATTGTTTTCTGCACAAACTTCAAAGAAGCGTTCTGCCTTTGTTGAGGATTCACCTCCTCTAGCTTTATATAAATTCTTTTGCTTTACTATTTTCCTTTTGAAATTTCTTTTACTCATTTTATATTATTAGTTATTATTAGTTTTTTGTTTAAATTCACCTTATTTATTTTTCACATCACTAAATACATTTAACTTTAATTCGTGTGCGAGCACAAGATCTTGCTCAATTGAAATGATGCAATAAATGAACATGACAATCGCCATTTTGAAAAATGTGTGCTGCGATCAGTGTTGCTGCAAACTTGAAATAAAAAGTATTGTTGCCAACAGAAAAAGTATCAAAAGCAACATAAGAGTTATTATTTAAATTCAAATTTGAAAAAAAAAAGTAAATAAAATGTTATTATAAAATTCATAATTGTAACGAAAACATATTTGCTTATTTGCATAACCAAACAAAATTATTCTCCTAGTCTCTGAACAAATCTAAATGGCCATTTCTGAACAAAAAGTATCAAATCACAAAATGAAGAAAAAGAGTAAAATTGCACAATTGTATCAAAACGGCAAATCTGGCTGGGACGCATAAATGCACACATAAATTTTTTTACATTTAAATGCCACTCATATGCTAGAAAATGAAATAGCGGACATTCGGTTGACATGCTATACCCAATTTCAATAGATCTGTTGTCTATAGAGACGACGGTACTGACTTGACGATATAAGACGTCAGGCTTCCTGCAGGGAAGTTACTTGTACGCTTTCTAAAGATCCTGTAGAAAATTACTCGCATTATTAAAAAAATTAAATATACGACATAAATGTTGAAAGTATGAGAAGGAAGGGGACTAAAAGCCAACTTTCGAAATTGTTCACAATAGATTTGTTGTTTAACTATTGAGAGGGTTGATAAGAATAATTTTTTCAAATAAATTTTCGGCCATCTGTTTCTGTAAGGTAACGAAACTCAAGTTGTTTTTCACATAATGAATTAATTAATTAATTAATTAAGTAATTAATTTGCATGGAAATTCTTAATGCTTTCCTTGACGATATGAGGAAAATTGTGCTAAAGGACAAACAAGGAGGCATATATCAATCAATAAAAAAATTTATTCAACATATAACATTCATTTAAAGTAAATAAATAAATTAAAAGTAAAGAAAATAAAGTTACTTATAAACGGTAGAAAAGATAACAAATAAATCAAGATAAATGATAATTCTCAAGATATTGGAAGCAAGCAGCAGTTTTTTTGTTTTTTTAACGCTGAGAGATATTAAGAGAAAGCAACAACCACAACAACAACAACAACAAAACAACAACAACAACAACAATAATGCTACTCAGATCTTTTCAAGTCTTTGCGTCACTCCCGCATTTTACTCTTGCTTTTTTAAGCTACAGCAGCGATGTTCAACAGAGCTTTGTCGCTTTGTAGTTTCTCATTGTCCCATTGGTAAAAAAGCGTTTTACATTTGCTCAGTTTTACTTATCTTAATGACAACATATTCGAATAAAAATTATATTGTGCAAATCTACTCGAAAATACCTATCCATCGATATAAGTATTATGTGGATATGTTGAAGGTAACACAGAAAAAAGGGAACACAAACTTTTTGTTTGCCTATTAATATATAGATTTAAGGGAAACATAGTTTTTCAAAGGCAGCGACAATTTATTAATCTTTGTCTTGAAATTAAATAATTTTAGTTTATAAATTCATGTAGATATATTGACATAAAATATTTTAACAACAGAAAGCATTAGTCGCCATTATTGCCGGGTTCGCCACTTGCCATATTAGTGGGGAAATACGAGTTAGACCATTAAAAAAAAAAATCATACGATGTGTTCAAAAAGTAACTAGAATTTTGAAATTGAATGGCTTTGTTGGTTCGATTAATACGAATTTGCGAGAAAATCGCCAACAGCATCAAAACTCGTGTAATGCTTTGTTCACACAAAGAGTTTAATTTGAGTTTCCAGTACAAAGTTGAATTTTGTGATTGAACTTAAAATAAACTCTTGAGTTTACAATATAATTGTGCGGGATGAAACCCAACTTAATTCAGTAGAACCACTGAGACTACTGATGAGTCGAAATAGCGTCCGACGAAACCATGGTCTAGTCAGCTTGGTTTATTCTGCAAAGAACTTGTTGTTGTAGCAACCTGTTGCTTCATGAACTATTTGGCATAAAGCTCTTAATATAATTCTTAAAAAATATGTTTTTTAAGAAATATAAAATTAAATAACTCAGTTTGTTTTCTGAGTTTATCAAAACTCAATTTCATTGTTCAGATGAAAAGGTACGTTGTTCAGACTAGAGAACGCAAATAAACGAAACGATATCCGAACCGATCTCTCAGAAGGTGATACAAAAACGTTATTTTTCATTGGTTTCGTTCGTGAGGGCTAACAAAACACGAAACTTTTCAGTGGAAGAGAGAACTAACGTAATTTTTATAATTTTTGCTAACGTGTCAGTATAGAATACGAAACCAAAGCAAACGTTTCATTAATGATCACTGGTATGCATAGGCATTCAACTCAAACTCCGTGGAAAGGGTCAGCATGCGAATGATGCTTGCCTCTTGTGTCGCGTTGATTTTGAATTTTGCTTTTGACCTGTCGGTCATACATATTAACCCTCTCCGGCCCTTCCTTAAAGGCCATCTGTTCAGGTGTATGGAAAAAATAATACAAAAAACATAAAATTTGTATGGGAGTCCCCCTAAAGAGTGGTCGGAGAGAATACGTGTCAAAGGCAAAAATGTTCCTTTTGCAAAAATAATGGGGGTCAGTCATACATATTAACCCTCTCCGGCCCTTCCTTAAAGCTCCCCTGTTCAGGTGTAGGGAATAAAAAAATCGTTTAACGAATCGTTGTTTCGGTTTCATTTGTGTCTCTTCGTCGCTCAATCATTTTGTTTTGTTTATGGTTTCGCTTGTAACAGAAAACGAAAAACTAAACAGACGCCCAATCGTACTGTTGTTGTTTAAATTGTTTTTGTTTCGTTCGCTTGATATATCGGAACGTAACAAAATAGAACGATTCGTTTTTGTTTATTTGCGTTCTCTGGTGCAGTGTTGCCAGAACCTGGGATTTCGCCCATATTTCGGGTTTTTTAAACCTCAAAAGGGCGCACGGGATTTTGAGCCCAAAAATGGGATTTTCGCTCAAGTCGAATTTCTCAACTTTTTTTTAAAAATTTCAAAAATTTAGGAGAGAGGGCTGGGCTGTGAACCAGGATGGGTTGTGAACCATTACTTTTTTCTTTCCCTAATTATCGAGGGAATTTCATTTCTTTTTTTCTTATATTTTCGTAGATTTCTTATGACATATCGCCAATCTTTCAACTGCTAAATTTGTCTTTTGACATGACGCAATTTTTGCAGTTACACCGAAGTGTACAGATATATTGCTTGTGCCAGTGGCAGACATCGTGTTTGAAACTGTGAAAACTTTTGCGAAAGGCAATGAAGAGCTGCGAGCGTACTGCTCCAGACAAAATTGATGATCTGAAGCAGTAAAAAACAGCAAAAAAGTCAAAATCCCTAGCAAAAGCATCACTGAAGAAGGCACAACCAATACCATCCAAGCGTCCTAAGGCAAAAGAACCATCAAAACCATCTGATGAGGATATTGATTTTTGCAGCATTTATTTGAGGTTTTTGCCTAAAGAACTGACACCCAAAAACTCCATCGAATGCAACACATGTGGTCGGTGTGTATTTCACATGTGTATTTCATATGCAAACATTGCGACACCGATTTGGATAAAGATGAAGAAAATTATGACTAAACACTTCCATTCATTACGGTTTTTTAGCCTAATTGGCGTCATTAGTTTTGCCTCTAACTTATAAAATTATTGGTGATTTACTTCGTATTTTCCGGCTTTTATTGGTATTTGCCAGATTTTTCACAACCCAGCCACATTTTTGGAAGAGCCAAAAATCACGTCTTTAGAAAATTGGCAGTAGAGAGTTAAATTTTAATCAAAACGCTAATCTGTCTGCATAAAAAAGTTGTGTTGTATATTCACCTTTCCAACGATATTCAGTATCTTTATTCTGAGGAAAAGTTTGAGCCCAAAAACAAAACCCGGTTCAGAACCCAGCCATCTCCCCTACATTAAAAGCAATAATCTTGCTGTTTAAAGCAAGACCCTTGAAAGCTGTTTAAGAATTGAACTTGAACACAATGACACTGTGAATATTTTAAAGATAAAGAAGAAGAATTCAATTTTGGATGGTCGGATTCGTTTTCTTTTTGACTTGACTTTACCAGGTTAAAAAGAGAATCAAGCCAAAAAAATTAAAGAGTAATTAAACATGAAGCTAAGTGCAAGGTTTGTGAATGGGATTTTTTTCGGGATTTTTTATTTTTAAAACGGGATAAACAGGGCGTTTTAAAGAAGAGAACGGGATATTTGGAGCTCGGCCTCTGGCAACATTGCTCTGGTGCAGATGCAACTATTTAGATGACAAGGTTTTAATTGATGTCACTGTGGTGGAGGTGAAACTAACTATCACTATCATCGATTCGGCCAGTCATTGACCGTAGCACGCACGACATGCATAGGAAATTTCTCCACTGCTCAGACATGAGCGCGCTTTAGAGACTCGATATTTGGGTATCGAGTAGAGCAAGCCCATTGAAATGAAGTCCGGGACATTGTTTTTGAGCCACTCTTGAGTCAATTTAGCCTTATGAGCCGGAGCAGAATCTTGTTAAAAGGTCCACGGCTTGTTTTGGAATAATGGCGTGTTTGGAGGCTTCACAAGCAATTCCAAAACATTGGAGTCATACACTTTCGCCGAAATATTGACTCCTTTTTCAAAAAATGGAGCTGGGTGATCCTATTTTAGGAGACTCTCCAACAAACCATCACAGAAGCTGGGTGGTGACCTCTCTGAAATTTCAGAACGATGACAGGGCATACACACTATCATTCTGTTTATTGAACGATTCCTCTACGGTGAAAATTTTTACGTCAGTTAACAAAATTCATCTGTGGGCATTATCCGCGTGCTTGAGAAGTAACGCTTTCGATTTTCGCTTACGTTGTCTCTTTAACGCTACCGTGAGAAGGTGCCCGATGTGTCTTTTGTATGCGCTGAACCCCAAGTCGTATTTAAGAATGCGAAAGATCGATTGCGCCGAGATATTCATCTCACGCGAGAAGATTTTCTGCTTTAGCAGCGGTTTTTGCTTGATTCGAGACTTCACCGCCTTGATAGATCGTTGTGTTATTACAACACGCGGACGGCCGGATTTTGGACGACCGATTATGCCACCAGTATCCTTAAGCAACTTCACAGTACGATACACAAAACTACGAGTGACTCCGAGAGGTCGCAAGGTCCGAAAGATATCTCCTCTTTCCATGTCACATTTCTTAGACCAACTATAACAACACGATTTTCGAGTGAGCCCCATTCCATGATTAAAGCTGGAAGTTCATTCACTGCATTTGCATATGCGTCCGTCAACTCGATGGCGTTATTTACGCAAGAAAATTATGGAAGAGTTCAATGATTGCGTTTTACATTCAGAGTTAGCAGGGCTACAAAGTTATAAAACATTTAGTATGTTCCTAAAATTGAGTTTTTGGCATATTTACACTAAAATACTTAATATGTCTTCATTTCTAATTGAAAAAAAACCTTAAATCCTGAGTATAAAAAAGTTCTTTTAAGAAATTAACAATAAAAAAATTATAGAAATTTTTAATTTTTAAGATTTGTTTACAAGAGCCATCCCTAGAAGTAATGAGCTTGTGACTCGTTTCTTTTATTTCTTCTCTCTGTTCGTTATAAGTAAAGGGAAGTTAAGCGGGAAGTTCATTCACTGCATTTGCATATGCGTCCGTCTACTCGCTGAACGCAATACAATAGAAATATGTGAAAGCTCACAGATAAAAGTTCATTTACTGCATTTGCATATGCGTCCGTTTACTCGCTACGCAAGCAAAGTCGAAAATATTTCAACTTTTCTTGCGAAATTTACGTTTTTTGACAGCTCTTTATAGTTACTTATAGCGAACAGAGAGAAGAAATAAAAGAAACCAGTCAGAATCTCATGGCTTTTAGGGATGGCTCTTGTAAATAAATCTTAAAAATTAAAAATGTCTATAATATGTTCATTGTTAATTTCTCAAAAGTACATTTGCATACTCAGGATTTAAGATTGTTTTAATTATAAATTAACACATTTTAAGTATTTTTGTGTATGTAAATACTATAAAAACTCAACATTAAGAATTAACCAAATGTTTTATTATTTTGTAGCCCTGCTAACTCTGAACGTAAAAAGCAAGCATTGAACTCTGCCATCATTTTCTGGCATTTTCCTGGCGTAAATTACTTCAGCGAGTTGACGGACGCAATGCAAATGCAGTGAACGAATTTCCAGCTTAAGGGAAGGGTTCCCTCATTTTGGACTAAAAAATCGATTTTTTTTTTGCAAAAAATGAAAGCCACATATGTGTAGAATATGTGTGTAAATGGATTTTTCGATCCGACGAATATTTTTCGAATGGCAACGTCTTGAAGACACCTATCTCACGCGCGCTACGTCCAAACTAAACTTTTAAAAAAACTTCAAACGCGCTTATCTCGAAACCACGTTTTCCGATCTAACTAAAACTCTCAGGCCTGATCTATTGATCCGATTCTCTTTATCTAAGAACTGTTTGGAAGTGCATGCTTTTTTGTACGCCCTGAACTAACATCATGTATAAAAATTATTTATTTATATATTTTTAACGTTGTTGAAATGGAAAAAAACAAGCAAAATTTGAACTTGTCCTAATGTTCATTATTCAATGAATTTTACATGGATAACAACAATTTTAGTTCCAGTCATAGAAAATATCATTATCTTTAAGTAATAACAACAATTTTTGATTTCAGTCCACCACAAGAAGCGGCAGAATTTTAGTTAGGACACCATGTTTCGCGCGCAGGGGCCCACGGAAATGTGCATTTTGTAGCCGCCATTTTGAATTTTTTCAACTTTTTCACTTTTTTAAATTCTCTGATAATAAACTAATATAATCATCACAACCAAAATTTCGTACGCCTTTTTATTGTCCTACAACAAAAATACAAACTTTGCCTTTTTTTTGTCCATAATGAGGGAACCCTTCCCTTAAATGCTGTCAAATAGGCGTCAAAACGAAGCTAGTGCGTTCAGTAGTTCACTCACAGTGAGTACGTTCATTCATGTTCCAAAACATATGAGAGTACCAAATAAAATAGTGATGGGCGATTTATTATTGATTGTGGTGAGAGAAGAAATTATCGGAAATCAAAAATTCCCATTTTTCCTTCTGCAGAGTAAAAAAATTCCATTAATTTTTTTCACCAAAAATTACGAAGAAATTTCCCTCAAAAAAAGGAGAGGTGGAAATTGGTTTCTTTTCTAAAAATTCTTTGAGAAATTTCTGCAAGAAAACCACTTATGCAGTTTTCTCTTTCATGCGACTGTTGGCAAAAGTCATAATTTCTTATTTTTTTTCTGCTCTCTGCTATTTCTCTCAAGAAATTTCAGTGACAGTTCTTAAGGCTGTCATCGTGGTTTTTCTTCTACTCGTTGAGAAAATTAAGTTCTTTTTGTGTTTCCACCCGACAAAATAATCAACCAATTCTTCGTACTTCTTCTTTTTCTATCATTATTTCTATTCTTGTGTTCGCGCAATCGTTAATGAGCAATTAGTTGAACGAAAAATCCTGTTGAAGTATTCCACAAAAGGACGAGCTGTCAAATTGACTTAATTAAGTTAAGTGACTGATTTAGTTTTTTTTTTATTTTTCTTTTTTTTTCAATTACAAATGAACTGAGCTCAAATTGATTTTGTAATTAAAATTCTTTCTGTTCTCCATCAGTTCATTTGAATTTTGTTGTAGCTCAAATCATGTTTATTGTTAATTAATATCTTATTGTAAGGATCTTTATAATGGTTTTTAAATACATAAGTATCAACATCGAAGAGGCTGATGTTGCTGTTGCTTTTTATTTATTAACCATAAATTTGTATCTTTTTTTGTTTCCATTCTGTTTATCTGTCTTAAATGGCGACTTAATGCAATACATTATTTATATTGTATGTTGCTATATCTTCCGTGCGCCTCACTGGAGTCGTTGTCGTCATCGTCGTCGTCGTCGTCGTCGTTATCGTGGAACAACTACGAAAAAATATGCGTTCGTTAGCTGCCCACCTTTATTAATAGACGCACAGCTCCGCCCAAACATAATACTATTAGAGCTTAAAGCTCATTTGCGTATGCGGCATGCAGCTCGCTGCTCATGCTCGACCGCCCAATAACGCCTGTCCGTCTGCCACGCCTCTTTCGTTAATAGTTGCAATTTTTCTATGCCAACCTTTGAGCATGCTGAGCAGCACATGCTGTGGGTTTCCACGTTTGTCATTTATTGTCCATAACTTAGCAATAATTTACCACGTTCTTGGTGTAGTCGTTGTTTTTGTTGCTATTGTAGACATTCTTGTGCTGTGGTCTTGAGCGTTAGTTTTGCCTAGAAATAACTTGTTTCACATGAATTGTGGCAACATGTTGACAGCACTGTCAGCCATGAGTTAGAAATGACATCAGTTTAGGCCACCATTCGACAACCCTAGCAAGTTATATGCTTGATTTGTACTGCTTAGTTGAGCAGGTTTTTTGTAGTTATAAATTTTTACTTTTATCCTTACATTAAGAAGAAATTAAAAATAAGCTAAAACGAAAGGATATAATTAATGGAAGTCTGGAAAAAGTTTTAATCTCTGTTTTAACATCAAACGCAGCCTTTTAACGTTTTTCTATTCTATGCTTGGCCTTTGGTCCACGTCCACTTTAAGTTTTAGCTTTTGATATTACCAGAAAGAACTCAACCAACATATAATCTTAAGAAGGAAATCGTGATGCAATTAATTGTAGAGTATAATATTCTGTGTCAGTTGAATACTTGATTTCAAAAATTTCAAAATTGAGCTAGAAACACCCCATAGGAACAAAAAATTTTTGAACTTTACTTAATTTTATCAAATAACTCAATGAACCTTCCTTCCTTAGAAAAATATAAAATAGAATTTTTACACGTATGCTTTTTTTCTCAGAATAAGATCAATAAGATCGATAAGAACAATTTATTGGACAGACCATCCACGTTGATTGGAATATAGCGAAACAGTCGCTCAAATGGTTAACACTGAACCTGAGTTTTCGAAGAGAAATTTTGATGACCGACGAGGCCCATTTCACTCTCTTTGGCACCTTTAACAAGCAAAATTTCCGCTTTTGGGGAACAGAGAATCCACACGAGATCTATGAAACACCAATGCATGACCAAAAAGTGACTGGGCCGGTGTTAGCGAAAACCATGATTGGGCCATTTGTCTTCAGAGAAGGCGAAATGTTCGATAAGAACCGATATCAGTGGATGTAGGCTCATTATGTGTGTTCAAAAATGTATGAGAAAGGGTTGGGCATTTGCTGGTTTCAACAAGATGGTGCGCTATGTCACACTGCAAATCGAACAAAGCAGTTTCTGCAACCAAAATTCCCTGGACGTGTGATGTCAAAAAATGGTGACATTGACTGGCCACCCAGATCTCTAGATTTGACCCCTCCAGACTTCTTTTTCGGTGGTTATTTGAAAAGCAAAGTGTATGCCAGCATTCCTCAGACCATTGACGAGCTCAAGGTAGGGCATTGCGGGATTTGCAAGGGAATAATCGGTCGTTAGGTGGTGTTGTTGTATTATTGGCTCGAGATTTCCGTCAGACATTGCCTGTAATACCTCGATTAACAGCTGCTGATGAATTGAATGTATGCTTGAAGTCGTCAGTGTTGTGGAGAATTGTGGAAAAATTAACATTGACCACAAATATGCGTGTGTAACGACAAAATTATCCGTCGGCATGTGTATTCTCCAAACAATTGCTTGACTTTGGAAATGGAAGCATGCCAATTGACAATGTGACCGGCCTTATAGCATTGCCAGAGAATTTCTGCACTACTACTATTAATCTAAGGAAGAGCTCATTCGCGATGTATTCCCCAACATTTCGCAACGGCACCGAGACCATGATTGGTTCGGGTGATATAAGCATCGAAGAACAACGAAGTCAATGAGCTTAATTCGGACATTTAACGAAAAATTGCGGGTAAATTAGTTACATATGTATAAGTCTGTGGATACTGTCACAAATTGAGATGATGTGGTGAATTACCCCACTGAGTTTCTGCACTCGCTTGATTTGCCCGGAATGCCACCGCACATTCTTCAGTTAAAAGTTGGAGCAATCAACTGAAATTATGCAATGGTACCCAGGTTGCAGTTAAGAGACTCATGAGTCAAGACTCAAGGTAGCGTGCTCGACTGCTACCCCAGATGTCCCGAGTTCGATTCCCAGCCAGGCCATAGTCCTGCGCTTTAACCTTTCGCATTTGCAATTTTCTTTCCTAATTTCTAATCAACTGAAACTGAAAATTCATCAATATTTACAACTTGAAGTTGTAGTTGATGGTAGAGAAGTTTGTGGATGAGTTTGCCTTATAACTTTTATTGACTGAGGTAAAGGCATAACACTTGCCTCTGATTCAAATTCACATCTGTCTTTGGCTTTCCACCACGCTTTGAACATCCTACACAGGTCTCACTTGATTGTCCCTTCCTTCCCACTAATCTATCACCCCATTTCGAACCAAGGCAGACTGAATAGGTATTCCACCTGAAATCCTTGGTTCAAAGTAAAAAAAAATTCAAAGGCGAAGATGTTCTAATTCCACGTATTTCCAATCCGATATGCCTTTCGACTTTTATAGGCTGCAATTTCCAGTACGTCTTGCTTTTGCAATCACCATTAATAAGGCGCAAGATCAATCGTTAGAAGTATGCGGCATAAATCTGGAAACTCCATGCTTTGCACACGGCAAGCTTAATGTTGCATGCTCCCGAGTGGGCAAACCATCTGTATTGTTTGTTCATGAGGCAGACGAAAAGACGAAAAATGTTGTATATCCCAAAGTTCTAGCGCTAATTCATTAAATTCTTTATTAAATTCTTCATTAAATGCCCACTTTCCATTGAAAGTTTATTCATTGTTTTCAAAACTAATTTTGTTTTTCTATAAGCTGTGAAGCGTGCCGGGTCAGTTAGTAATATTATAATTATGTAATTATATTATCACTTTAGAGAAATGTGGTGTGGTACCTCACAAACAACTCTCATATTAATATAATATTTCTTGCATAGGATCGAAGCAGAAATTTGAAAATTGGGATATGATGTGAACAAATTGGTTTTGTAAGCTTTTGACAAAATAAACGACAAATGCATCACATCGTGAATACCCCCTTTATTTAATTTGAACATGGTATTTGTATCTTTTTCTATGAAAGTCATAAGTTTTTAGAAGTATGTTTTAAAAGAAATTTTCTAGATCAAAAACAGCAGTTTTACAAGTTTTGTAAGTTCAAAAAATAAAGATACAACTATTGTAAATAAATTCTTTTAATTTGTAAAGGGTGTTTTTATATGTTTTTAAAATATTTTCTTAAAATAGTATCAATAGGTAAATTTTTCAAAAATTCGATCAAAATGAATTTTAGTCCCTGTTTACCAAAGAGGGTATCTTTAAAAACAACAGTAAAAAACAAAAGATTGATTTCTTCATACCGTGAATTTGACGTGACAACGTTTATTTCATTTTATTTCGTCGGTTTCCAAAAATGTTGAAAAAGACATTTTATCAAAATGCTCCATCGTTGAATGGAATTGTTACTTGCTGAGTTACGGTTTTAAATAATGACTTTGAAAGGATTAGGATAAATTTTAGAACAAAGATTAACAGACCTATTCTGGCTGTCAATTTACAAAAAATAATTCGACAAAATTTTGTCAACCTGATTTGTAAAACCTATTCAGGCGAACACATGACAAATGAAAAGCTTTATTTATTCACCACAGGAAGGTGAAAAGGTGCCAGAAAGCAGTGCGATGCGCATCAGATGTCATTTCGGCGCATCATTTCATTTTATGATGCAACATGGATGTCTCACAAACAAAACAAGTATATTTATACGTTATTAAATTGATTAAATTAGAAATTTATAAAATATTTGATTTTATTAATGCATGAATTATTTACCATTATATTTAAAGTAATAATAAATGGACACGAAAGGAAGCTCTTGCTAATAAGCACAAGATTGCGCTTTGAAAGTGACTTTACCTCCAACAAAAAGAAAAGGAACACAATCTGGAAAAAAATTTTGCTGGAGATAAAAGAAATTGATGGCACGTTTCCTTTCACAAGGGACGAAATAAGTAGATGATTTTTTAATATAATGGTCACTAGAGTGTCCCTTATTTTGCGATTTTTGGAAATGTCAATGGGCTGAAAGGTTTTTTTATGCGTTTTTATATTCTAAGAACGAAACTAAAAAAATTTTTTTTTTGCGACAACGTGTACCCGTGCCAATCGGGCCCGAAAGTTTCGAAAAAAGGTCCATATTAGACCATATTTGCACATATTAAAAAAAAAATCTTTTCTCTGCTTTTTATAAATGTTTTGCATTTTTTGGAACACATACATAAGAAATATGATATCTGCAAAGTTTTTTTATGGTGGGCGTGGTTACCGCCCCTGCTGCATCGACATTCTCCCGCAGCCTTTTCCCACTTTTTCATGAAATTAGTGCAATTAAGATATTAAAATCAACAATAAATAAATACATTTTTATTATGCTAAAAGTATTATTACATTTCATTAAATTCATATTATGTATTTACAAAAATTAACAATAAATTAAAAAACTAGTATTTTACCCTGCGGCGGGCGCGCAACAAGCTAATACCTTCAAGCAGTCTTATTGCGGCTTTTCAACCGAAATCATAGTTTTTTTTTATAAATAAAAAATATCAAAAACCAAAAATGTATGCCCCTGGAGGGTTAAATTATAATTAATATACAATACAAATTAATTCTAAGTTTTTTTTTAAGAGTACAGTAGACTCTCACAAATTATAATCACTTTGTTCCACGCGTGGTTCTAATTTCTTAAATGTTCTAATTTCTGGACTTTTTTTCACAGAAATGTAAAAGAAAATAATGAAACTGATTAAAAAAATTTATGTAACACAAAAGAATTTTTATTTATTAATATTTAACGTTTTTTTTAACATAAATTTCATATAATTCCCCTATTTATATTTATATCAATGAGCAAAGATCACTTTTGAATTAAATAAATAAAGAAACGTCCAGAAATTAGAACCAGGTTCTGATTTCAGAGCGTTCAATATTGAAATGACAGGTTCTAATTTCTGGAAAGTTCAGATTTGTGAGAGTTCTAATTTGTGAGAGTGTACTGTATTTCTTTTGACAGTTCGAGAATATTTTTCGAGTATTTTGGGCCACAATAAGTAGGTTTTGTAGCTGCGCTTCTGATTTTGTAAGCTCGAGAAATTCTTGAGCAAGTTGTACCCCATGCTCCGCAATATCATTTAAAACACAAAGATCTTTAAAATAATTTTTTAGTCTCTGGTATTCTTCATCTTTTTCCCATTCGTCAGGATCATATTTTAAAACATTGCATGTCAAACTAAACCTACGAAATAGATTTGTTATTCGACAAGATGCAAAACAATCTCAATCTTTTTTTGTCCATTCATTTAAAGAATTTGGGTTTGCGATTGGGTGATTACATGGAAACTTCTGAGCTTGCAATGCTGTCACCATACTGCGTTTTCTCTAAATAGAAACCGCATCATCGAAAAAAGCGAGTGCTACAAGTTCTTCGCCAAGGTACCAAAGATACCGACCAAATTTTTGACTTGCAGCAATTGATATTTTTTTGTTAAATGTCTTGTATGCGACCAAATCTTTTAAAAAAGACAGATCCTGATTTGGAGCTTTTATGCTATTAGTAGCTTCAAACCAGACTTTGATGTATAGTAGAACTACAAAAATACAGACTTAACGGATTCCGATAATAATGAATAGCATAAAAGCTCCAAATAAGCATATGTCTTTTTTTAATTAATTTGTATTTCTTATTATAATTTAACCCTCCAGGGACATACATTTTTGGTTTTTGATATTTTTTTATTTATAAAAAAAAACTATGATTTCGGTTGAAAAGCTTATTGCGGCTTGTAGGTATTAGGTTGTTGCGCGCCCGCCGCAGGGTAAAATACTAGTTTTTTAATTTATTGTTAATTTTTTAAACACTTAATGTGAATTTAATGAAATGTAGTAATACTTTTAGCATAATAAAAATGTATTTATTTATTGTTGATCTTAATACCTAAATTGCACTAATTTCATGAAAAAGTGGGAAAAGGCTGCGGGAGAAATTTCGACGCAGCTGGGGCGGTAACCACGCCCACCATAAAAAACTTTGTAGATATCATATTTCTTATGTATGTGCTCCAAAAAATGCAAAACATTTATAAAAAGCAGAGAAAAGATTTTTTTTTTAATATGTGCAAATATGGTCTAATATGGACCTTTTTTCGAAATTTCGGGCCCGATTGGCACGGGTAAACGTTGTCGTAAAAAAAAATTTTTTTCAGTTTCGTTCTTAGAATATAAAAACGCATAAAAAAACCTTTCAGCCCCTTGACATTTCCAAAAATCGCAAAATAAGGGACACTCTAATGGTCACTTACAAACGCATCAAAGATGTACTTTCTGCCAGTTGCACAAAATTTAAAAGCTAAAATATAAAAAGCATGGAATATATATTTAATTTTTTTTTATTTACTTTATTTATACAAATAGTTGGCGCTAAAGTAAAAACATTACACGGTGGTGTTCACAAACGCCTTCAAATGCACTGCATCATTTGACAAAGTAGTGATGTAAGGCAACATTGCTTTGCATTAGTTGCGCAATGCTTTGCAATGTTGCATTGCAACTTGCGTTTATGAAGTCAGCCCAGCTGTAAAGTGTTGCACGCTTATTGAAAAAAACAACCCAATTTTGTTAAGTTCCTTTTTTAAATGAAAATATGAATTTATCGTTGAGAATTTGTTAGTTCCTTTGGTATTATATATTTAAATATTGAAGCCTTTAAAACAATGGCACAAAAAAAAGTCTTTATCTTTTCATTTAAAAGTTATATTGGTTCAAAGTTATTTCTTAAAAGTGTGATAACTCTGACAGTTTAACAGTTACTATAAAAAACTATATATCAAATTGAAGGATAAAAATATGACTTTTTTATTATAATAACAAAAGACTTCCATAATAATGAATTTTTTTCTTTAAAATAAGATTATTGAAAAAACAAATCTTAAAAAAAAGTAAAATCGTTATGTCTGAAAAACCATCAAGAAATTTAGTAAAAAGCGAACTACACTTTTTCTTTTCACAATATTTTTAAACGCTTCAATACTTTTAAATCATTTAAAAATATTTAAAGAAACAAAAAATAAAAATTAAATTTTGTACTTGAATTATCCCCCACAACATATTTGATCAATACTGTTTATAAGAGGCAACTCTTTGTTTTGACAGTGTTTAAATTATTTCAAGAAAATGAACGAAATAATTTTTATTTTTTTATTTTTATTCTTTAGTTCTTATTGTTTTATTAATATGTATTATATATTATTAACCATTTATAATCATTAATTTTATTTTGCGAGAAAAATATGAGCGAAAACCCAGCATCAGCTGGATTTCTACATACAAAATTCACTGGTAGCAACTCTTTTGCTATTGAGAACTGTATCAAGAAAGGAGCTTTTAAATTTGAACGAGAATAGGAAATATTTACAGTTGTCAATATATTAACTATTGTAAATATGTTGAACTTTGTCAACTAGCCGGAATAGGTCTGTAAGAGCATGCTACAAAAAAATTGGAATTTAAATCAATAAAACTCGATTTTTTTACACAAAACGCATTTGGTTTTTCATTCATAAAATTGTTTTAAAATTTTATATCGCCCATAAATAATAATAATAAACTAGCCATTTCAGCCCTTGAAAGGACTTTGACCGAACTTCTTATGATCAAATTGTGTTCTGCGTGTTATTAAATGTTTGAACACAATTGATCGAAATTAATAGCCTTAATGTTGATAGGTAAGCGGTCTTATATACTTAGTGAAACAATTTTTATAAAAATTACCAGAACGTAGCCTGACTATACTTTTTAAAGTAAAATTTGGCAGATTCCTGCTTAAAATTCGCGTAGACGGTTTTTTAAGTGTATAAAATTGAAGGGTCATTCTTTCCGAAATTCACTTCAATACAAACCAAATAAAAATAACAAACAAAATGTTGCTTCTTCTTTTCTCTCCTTTAATTTCCTTTCATTTATGATGTCTGCTAATGGTCAAAGTTTTATTCTTCAGGATTTTGTGATTAAAAACTTTTTCTTTGCGCTCGTGGAATTAAGAAAAAAAAAATATGTATAAAAAAAAACCAAACAAAAACCCAAGAATTGCTTTCAATTAGAAGACATAAACTCAAAAGAATTTAATGCCAACTGAATAAGAAGCAGATGTAGAAGCAGAAGAAGAGAGCTGGAAGCTGAATTATGAGCAGGTTTTCCTAGCTTCCACTTTGGCTAGATTTTTAATTTATTTGTCCAAACACCCCAAATGCCATACTCGCTTCAAGTCTTTTTCTTCTCCCAGGACTCTTAGGATTCACAGCAGCAGAAATAATAATTCTTACAAAAAACAATCCCTAAATAATTCTAGTTTTTCACATTTTTCTTATTTTTTTTTGTTATTTCTTGCTTATTTTTTTACCGCGCTGTAAAAGAAAATGTCGTAAATTTCCATCTTGTTACAGAAAAATTAGTCACCCTCATTTTAATTTTAATTTTTGAAGATTTTACAAATATTTTTTGATTTTTTTTTGTTTGTTTTTTTTTTGTTTTGGTTGGTTGGTTGGTTGTGCTCCATTTTGTGTCACCCTCAATTTGCTACCCTCTGGACTTTTTTGCTTTGTTCTTCCCCCTGGCTTTTGTGCTAACTATAGGGATATTTTTTTTTTCAATGGACTTTCAGGCACGTGTTGGCTGACTCTGTGAAACAGTCAACTTTATTGAATTGAAAAGATTTCGAGCAGAAATGTTGTCATCGAAGATGATTTTTTTTTGCCTTAAAGCTGTATTTTAAAGAAATTTATTTTTTTTCCAAAACTATTTAGTAAAGATTTTTATTGTCTAACATTTTGAATTAAAAAAAGTTGTAAGTTTTTCTATGGTTGCGTCTTAAGTTTTGACTTTTTTGAATTAAAAAAATTGTAAGTTTTTCTATGGTTTGACTTTTGACTGCCTCTCCGTATTTCTACGTTTTCTCAATGTCTTTATTATCTAGAGTTTTTAAGGTTTTCCTTGATTCTTGTCGGAACAGTTTCTCCCCCAACTTCATTATTGTTCGTAAGTATTTTATGAAGGGAAGAGATACATAAGTTCGCTGCATGTCATTTTCTATAAATTATCCTTGTGCGTAAGATGCCTAGAAATCTTCAGTACAATTTGAGTAAGTTAGCGACATCCTCCATCTGAAGTTCCTTGAGTCATTTTTTGATTACGTTGTGAACTGCGGGTAGTTCCTTGAATAAAGGCTGGATATACGTCCCTACGAATTGGTGAACTTTGACTAAAGGTTCGGCCATTACGTGCCCCAGATGGAAAATTTTGTATGAACCGTCGATCGTCGGCACTTCTAGCGCGAGGAGATGCTGGATATGCTACACCGTCGACACCTCTAGCACTTCTAGCATTTTGTACGAAACTCGGTCCGCCACCTCTGCCAGCTTGACTGAAGGTTACTCCAAGTCCTGATTCTGTTTGTGAGCAATTGTAGGATTGTTGGCTAAAATCTCTAGAAGTCTCGGCATCTTCGTCAGTTGTCCGTGAATAGTTCGATAGTTCGGGTTGGCTTCTGTTGAAAAATTTCGACCTTCTGTCAGAATTATACTTCAGTATCGATCCTATGACTGGCGTTGGTCCAACACCGCCACCACAACAACGTTGCGCACTCGCATTTTGCCCAGACCTTGATCTTGATCCACCAGCTTTTCCATAGATTCCCTCTATCTCCACGGCAGCACCTGCAAGTATCTGCCAGATTGTACGACATTCATCACCACCCTTTAAGCGTTCACATTGTTGTTTCAGCAGAACTTCTTTCATGGCGCGAAGTCGCTGCCAGCGTGATATTCGTGCCTCATTGTCGATTTTTTCCTTTTCTTCGCGATCACTTATGTACTTTTCAGCGTTATTATCATCCTCCATTTCCTCGGACAAGTGCAACGATAAGAGCTGTTCAAGATCCTTCTGGGAGAGTGAATAGAGTTCTGAAGGTGTTATATTTAATATCTGTGCCCAACGAAGTATCTCGCTCTTTGTCAATTCTGAGAAATCTTCGTCATCGAGCGGATTCAATCTCATATTCTCGTTGATCAAACGATTTTCCATTTGCAGAGTTGCGGCGACAAATCAAGATGGATGCCCTTAATTTGTGGTAATTTCGTAATATTTTTTTATCTTATTCTATTTATGATTATTACAACGAATTTTGAATGGCTTTAAATAATTTTTTTGTTTTTGTTTGTTAGTTTCTAAAGAAATATATCAAAAATTTCAAAATGAAAAACAATTGAAGTGAATCTCTAAATAATAAAATTGACATATTGAGCATGAGAAACTCTTCGTTGATAAACTCTTCTTAAACTCTGTAAAAACTACTGTTTCCACAGTAAGGACGATCTCAAACAATCTTTGCTCGACCGATGATTATAATGTCTAAAAGCAGAGAAAGATATAGTTGTGGCATTACGAGAAATTATCAACAATTTTTTATAGTTATCTGAAATGATTAACAATTTTTTGTAGTTGGAGATGTCTCTAGATGGAGATGTGAGTCTACGAACATAGATGCCCTCTTCTTATAACAGAATGGTGCTATGTGACATACAAGTTGTGAAACAATCAAGTGATTGCGCACGAAATTCCCTGGTCGTATAATTTTGCGCTTAGGAGATAACAATTGGCCACCAAGATCTTGCGATTTAGTACTTAACGGTGTTAGACTTCTTCCTTTGGGATTATGTTAAAAGTAAGGTCTAACCATCCAACCATCCGCAAACTATTTCAGTTCTCAAAGCGAAATATTCCTTTTATTCAAAAACCAAATGTTACACCTCTTGTTGAGACACCCTTAGTCATCTTATGTAAATAATCTTAAATTCCAAGTCCTTTGAAACAGAGAATTTTTAAAATTGCTTCATTAAAAGGTATTTAAATTTTTCTTTTTAAAATTATACTTTAAGACGGCTCAAGATGGGAGGAACGTGTTTTTCGGGAAACCATATTTTTCTAACTTGTCATGAATTTTTTCAAATACTTGTATTATCTCTTCATTTTGTCTGTTCAAAGACTAATAAAATTTATGAAAAAAAAAAAAAAAATATGAAACAGGTCTTATATTTTTTGGCCTTGACACAAATTTGTACGGGCCAAGTTTGTACAAATTTTATACATGAAATGCCTACAAGTTAAATACCGACTCCGAGTGACAATGTATTTTCTCCATGTATTTTCTTAATATGCCATTATTTAGTTTCAAAGGTATGCTATTGTATACAGAGAGGTGACGGACGACTTCTTAATTCATTTATATTAAAAAAAAATTTTCGAGTTGAATAGGATTTGAACCCGGAATCTCTTTGTTCATTGGCATAGAACGATTCAAGCATACCTAAGCGTTCACGATGGAGTATGTCAACTGGAAAAATAAAATAATTGGATTTTTTGAAAACTTATATGTAGTGTTTGAACTTCTCATCTATTTTGCTCAATGACGTTTATCATTTCCAAAGTTATTTATATCATTTGATATACTCATGTTTTTAAGTCTATGTTGAAGAACTCTGGTGTGGAGGAAAATGAATAATATACTGTTAAAGAAGACGTATTATGAATTCCTAAAGGGTTATTTATTTCAAACTCATCCAAATGTAATTGATATGTTATAAGTTTTAGTTTTTTAAAAATGACCTTTAACAAAATTATTTATAACTTGTCCAGTATGACAAGTATGTGCGGTGTAACCGCGCCCTATGTTGAAAATAGATTGTATTCGTTGCATAGACATTTTTTCGAAAGAGAGCAATCAAATAGTTCTTGCAAACCTCAAATCTTCTAAATTTGAATAATAACACTACTCCAAAAATTTACGAAAACTTTCACCACAACGAATTGCGATGACATTTTTTATAGTAAAATTTTCCATTTTCTATAGTAAAATTTCAAAATCATGATATTTTAACAATAGGGTTGCCACCTAACAATATATTTTTTAAAGAGTTTTAAACATTATCTAACAGTTTTAGAGGGTCGCTGATTTCGAATCTGATGTCAGAATTTTGAAATTTAAGATGGATAATAGGGTTGCCACCTATTTTTTTTTATTTTTACGAATTCGATGCTGGTGCGAACACTAGGTATCCGTATAGGATTGCCAAATTTCACAATTTTGAAATTCGGATTTAGCGACCCATTTTTACCTAGTGTTCGACCCAGCACCGAATTCATAAAAATAAAAAAAAGGTGGCGCCTAACAATGAAAAATCTTAAAAAACCTTTTAAATCTTGAGCCTAACAATGAAAAATCACTGGTTAATCAGTGAAAACGGTTTTATTGTTTTTCAAAGTATTCTCCAAGATGATCGATTTAATTTTCCATTCAGTTGAACCAAATTTTCGAAACAGTTTTGCCATTCTGAAGTTGGCACCTTCGAAACCAAGCCTCAATGACCTGCTCGCCTCTTATTTTTTCTTAATGTGCGGGAAAAAGAAGAAGTCATTGGGTACCAAGTCGGGACTGTAATGTAGATGACCTATCAATTCCACATTTTCAGTGCTCAAAAACTTTTTTGTTGGAGTTGATGTGTGGGAATTCGTATTGTCGTGTTGGGGGATGATTTTCTTTCAATGTCTGGTTTTCCTCAATTCTCTTCAGTCCTCGTGCAATCTGAAAAGTATTCTTTACATCAAGAGCAAAAATCGTTAATTTTTATAACTTATACCAAATGAATTCTAAATTTTGTTTCACTGACTAATGCTCAACAAAAGAAAATAAATATGAAGAGTATTCTTTTAATGATTAATACCTTTTGAAAGAATACCAACTGAGAATAAAAGAAAATACCACACCTTAACCTTTTTGTCGCTATACAACCTATCACAGTCCTGAAATTTCAACCAAAATATTGGTTGTTCGGAAAGTAATTTCGTTTTTTTCCCCAACAGAGGACTTTATTGCATTTTTTCACAACCAACTTTACACTTGGTAAAAAAAAAATAAAATAATATCGGCTTAAGTGCCGCATAAAAAAAAAATAAATAACTGGCAATTTCAGCCCTCGAAAGGACTTTGACCTAACTTCTTATGATCAATTGTGTTGTGCGTGTTATAAAGTTTGCACACAATTGACCGAGAACCGGACCTACATGTTCAACTCTGACTCCGAACGGCGATGACCGGAATATGTTCTTGTTCTCAAGAAGCTTTACATTGCATTTTGATTACTCTCTGAGGTTTTCCATTGTCTGCATGCAGAGAGGTGGCGGCCGTATAGAAAAATTATTTTAATTCAAATAATTTTCTGTCGCTGCTGGGGTTCGAACCTTAGTCTCTAAGTTCGTTGACATAGCGGCCACGCACTGTAACCAACTACGCCACGGACGCCACAAGCCGCATAATCATATATATTTTAACACCTGACATTCGTATTTCGAAAAATTCGATGATTCTGTACAGTAGTTTTTGGTTGATAGCCTTTTAAATATGGAAAATTTCGGCATATTTTAATATTTTACTATGGAAAAGGTAAAAATGCTGTTCAAGCAAGTAAAAAATTTGAATTGACCTTTCATGATCATTTAAAACTGCTAGGTTTAATCTCAAAGTTTTACATATGGGTTCCTCATCTTCTTATGGAAAAAAATTTGTGCCGTCGCATTGACGTTTGTGATTTTGAAGAAATGGGATTGAGAAATGGGTTGTCTACACAATGCTAAGCCCAAAATATCCTGGAGTAGAAAAGATGAACCGACTCAAAACACTTTTGATGAAAACCAAAAAGAGGTTATGCTTTCTGAGATTTCAAAGGAATCGTTTATTTTGAGCTTCTACCGAGCAGCACAACGATCAATTCTGAAGTGTACTGTCATAACCAGAATGATTCATTTAAAGAAATGGCTAGAATTGGTCAATAGGATGTTGGTATAGTGTTGCAACAGGATAATGCGAAACCACATACATGTTTGAAAACTCGGAAAAAGCTTTTAGAGCTTGGAAGGGATATACTGCACACAGCCACTGTATGTTCCGAACTATTTGTTCCGGTGTCTGCAAAATTCTTAAGACGGTAATACCTTAAATGCAAGTGAGGAGATCAAAAATCACTTGAATCAGTTTTTTGCCAGCTAAGAACAAAAATTTTATGAGCGTTGAATCATGCTATCTGCAGAAAGATGAGAAAGGGTATTAGAACAGACTGGACTATATTGAATTGAATAAAATATTATTTCAGAAAATCGTCTTTAATTTTTATAAAAGAAAATAACGAAATTACTTTCCGAACAGCCCAAATAACGAAAATAAATTTTTTAAGATAGATGTTGTAGGTAGGAACGAAATGTAGATGTATTTATATAGAATAAAGGAAACGGAGAGTCTGTTGTGGACAGAGTTTATATTCATACACTCAATACAATTTAAGCCAATCAGTGTAGCCTTGGGACCGTATTTTATTTGTATAAAAATGTTAAAGAGGTTTAGATCATCGATATTTTTTTAAGAGTGTTTCTTTAAGCATGCAAAAACTCAAAAATTAATTTTAATAAAAGTTTTATTTGCAATAAATTTTTTTTTGTTTTCGCAAAAATATGACTTCATTCAGTCGTGTCCAATAAACGATGATGTTTCAATAGGAGCAGGTGGTGAGTGGCTATTAAAACAATAAGTTGTTCTTATAGCATGAAAATATATTTTCAACAAACAAAATCGTGAATTACAAGTACGTAATTAAAAATTGTTGAGACTTTTTCGTGGATATCCGACATGAATTCCATCCGCTTCGCAGGTTAATTAAGTTGGCTCGTTACACCAAACAAAGTTGGGCTGGTTGGCCCAACAAAATATGCAATAAATTAATGCAATACACTGAGAGAAATTTCAATGTCTGTATATTTCAATATTCTTTCAGTGCTGAAAGTATTCTTGCTGGTTACCAAAAAATAGTCGAGTTGGCATCTTGGATGTTTAAGGGGTCGTTCATAAACTACGTTACCAATTTAAGGGGTGGAGGCGTTTTAAAATACACTACGATAAGTAACGATAGGGGGGGGGAGGGGGTCTCAGATATAGTAACGTGACCAAAAATAAAAAAACTTGAAAAAATTTAAATCCTGAAATCAGTTCAAGATTGTGTCCTATATTTGTATTGTGGCTTGTATTTCGCTTCAAAAACATCAATAAATTCTCATAAGTGAGTTTTATTTTATTTAAAATAAATTGACATAAACAGTACATACTATTTAAATAAATCAATTTTAACGAAGCATATTCATAAAAACACTGAAGTTCTTGTTGCACAGGTGCAGCCTTTACGGGTATTCTCTCAAACTTCTTTCTTTGCATAAGAAATGAGGATACACTTGAATGGGTCAACATAGAATCCGTTGAAGAATTATATTTCGAAGAGTCCCCAAAGTTTCCAGCTTCTTCAATTCCAGTGATTGATATCATCGACTCTTGGATTGAAGATGGAATAGTTTTTATCGATGAAAATAATAGATTTTTAAAATTTTTTCTTAAAATTATTTAGTCACGATAGCCAACTACCAAGTCAGTCAAGCTGGTCAAGATAACATATTTTTGAAATATATTTTCAAATATTTTTTAATCAATTCTTTTTTTATTTCATATACTGCGTTACTTTATGGGAGGAGGGGAGGGGTTTTGAATTGCACTACGAAGAGTAACGGAGGGGGAGGGGGGGGTAAAAAAAATTGGAAAATCGGTAACGTAGTTTATGAAAGACCCCTTAATAAGTCATAGGTTTAATTAAGAAAAACGTAATTCTTTGGTGAGTTCAAATTTTCTGATGTGTTCCGACAGGACCCCGCACGTTTTGTATGGGAAGTGGCCCTTGGTGAAATTTTCTGAAATTGATATACATATATTATTCTATTCGAGCTCCTGATCAAATGTCTCGATGGGCAAAAAGTTGAATAATGGACAGATTTCGAGATATCGGAGGTAGAAAGTGAGGTATGATGGACCTCCACGGTAGAAATCGTTCGCTCCAGAATGACTTCTGGCTTTATGTTTTTGACTGACAGGGGATTTTCGTAATTTACAAATTCTAACCAAATGTCGGAAATGACAATTGTCACTTTATAAGTGACATCCGACATTTTAAATTCATTCATGTTTTCTTTAGTTAAGTTAGTTATTAATTCATGTAATAGTTTTAGTATTAGTATTAGTATTATTATTAGTATTAGTATTAGTATTAGTATTAGTATTAGTATGAGTATTAGTATTAGTATTATTATGAGTATAAGTATTAGTATTAGTATTAGTATTAGTATGAGTATTAGTATTAGATTAGTATTCGTATTAGTATTAGTATTAGTATTAGTATTAGTATTAGTATTAGTATTAGTATGAGTATTAGTATTAGTATTATTATGAGTATTAGTATTAGTATTAGTATTAGTATTAGTATTAGTATTAGTATTAGTATTAGTATTAGTATTAGTTTTAGTATTAGTATTAGTATTAGTATTAGTATTAGTATTAGTATTAGTATTAGTATTAGTATAAGTATTAGTATTCGTATTAGTATTAGTATTAGTATTAGTATTAGTATGAGTATTAGTATTAGTATTATTATGAGTATTAGTATTAGTATTAGTATTAGTATTAGTATTAGTATTAGTATTAGTATTAGTATTAGTATTAGTTTTAGTATTAGTATGTATGTATGTTTTATTTCAATATTTTCTTAACAATTGGTATTAAACATATTCAGGGATCTCGCGAAGCTTTTTGGGCTTGTCTGCGAGAAAAGATTGAAATATTGCTTAAATATCAAAGAATTCTTGAAATAATTAAATGCTAAAATTAAGTAATTCAAATTAAAAAAGAGAAGATAGAAAAAATATATAATATTTAAATATAATAAAATAAAAATAATAATAATATTTAAATTAGTTTTACAACAAAGCTTCGTTGATGAAAAATTCAGATTTAAAAATGGAAAAATTAAAAATTAAGATTTTAAAATTTGATTTTGTTTTGACAGAAAAGTTTTGTTTTGACAATGTATAGTTTCATATGCTTCTATTAAAAAATGATTTTATGAGATGATTTCGTTTTTGTATGTGTCTCATATTAACTATGCTTGGTGGCAGTTCATTCAGGATCTTGGGTACCAGAACAGGAAGTGTATTTTTGCCGTAATTGTTGTAGAATTTTGCTGTTTTGAATTTACCCTGGGTTCGGCGACGAGTGCCATATGCATGGTCGATGATATTTCGAAAACGCCTATCGTCAAAAAATTCATTTAGAAGACAGCATTTGTGTAGGTCAGCTACGCTCAGGAATTGGAGCTGTCTGCAGAGTTCAGTGACATTGTGTGTTCTAAACCGGTTTATTTTTTTTGCCAGTATTTTGAGAACGCTGTTTTGGCTGTTTTGAAGTTCGCGGCAGTGAGTCGATGAGCCCCATGCTGTTATGCCATGGCGCAAGTGTGACTCACATAGCGCGAAGTATGCCTGTTTAAGTACTGCATAGTTGCATGCAAAACTAAGGTGGTGCAGTATGTATGACGTTTTTCGAAGTTTTTTCCGTAGGTGTTCAATATGGTCATGCCATTTAAGGTGCGAGTCAATTGTGACACCTAAGTATTTGTAATTGTCAACGAGATCAATCGTCGTATGACATCTGTCGTCAGACGGCCTTGTCCTTTGGTGTTCATGCAAACATGCTGTATCATGGAATATGATTTTATTTGCAGTTCGGGGTACGTGCGGAGGACGGATATGCATAAATTTTGTTTTTGATGAATTTATGGTCAGACCATTATCGTGTGACCATTTTGTGATGACATCTAGCTCGTTTTGCATTAGTTTAGTTGCACAATTAATGTCTCTATGTGTTACTACAATGGCTGTATCGTCGGCGTAAGCGTACGCTTTGCTGTTTTTGAGTGCTCTCAGCATACCGTTAGCGTATATGATGTAAAGAAGTGGTCCTAGTTTTGAGCCTTGTGGGACCCCATGCGTTACATCTACTTTTTCACTTAAATTTTCTTTTATTTTTACGCGATAGGATCGTACTATCAGGTAGTTTTTGAACCACTGGTAGCAATCACCTCGAAGTCCTGCGTTTTCAAGGGATTGAAGAAGCGTTTTGTGTGATAGCGTGTCAAATGCCTTGCTAAAATCAACGAACATAGCTATGCTGTGAAAATTTTTGCTTAAATTTTCATTAAGGTCACTTACAAAATTTCCAAGCAATTGGTTGATGTTTTTTCCTTTTTGGAAACCGAATTGATTTTTATCAATGACTTTGTATTTTTCGGTAAAAGTTTTAAGTCTGCTTGCCACGATTTCTTCCAGTATTTTTTCTATTACCGGCAATATTGCTATTGGGCGATAGTTATCTACAACACTTTTTTCACCACTTTTATAAATCGGCCTAATAACTGACATTTTTAATGCGTTTGGTATTTTATTTTGCTCTAGGCTCATATTTACCAGTTTAGTTAAAACCGGAGCCATCACTAATGCATTATTTTTAATGTCTTTTGGTCGAATTGTATCATGTCCAGGTCCTTTTTGTGTATTTAAACTTTTTAGTATATAAAATATTTCGATCTCACTTGCACTTTTCATAAAAATCGAGTTTTGAAGGGTCGATTCTGAGGTTTGTATTGTTTTAATGTTGCATTCATGAATCGTATTTTGCACGTTTTCGTTGAATTTCTTTGCAAATTTATTTGTTAACATTTTTAAATTTTCGTTTTTAAAATTTTTTATAATGGATTCATCCAAGCTAAGAGTTTTTTTTCCAATTATTTCGTTTATAATTTGCCATGTTTTTTGATGTCTTTTCTGTTTTCGTATAGCTTATTTTTATAAAATTCATTTTTTGCACGTTCTAGTTTTTTGTTCACGCTATTTCTGAACGCTTTATATCCGTTTTCACTGTTTTTGTCTTTTGGTTTTGATAACCATTTTTTATAAAGTTTATCCCTATTTTCACAACATTTCAAAAGTTCTTCGGTTAGCCACGGGTTATTTTTTCTTTTTTTAATTCTTTTTGCATTTATCTGGCAGTTATTGTAAATATTTTTAAAAGTTTCTTGTATTTTGTTGTAAAACATATCTACATTTTCAATCGCGAAAAGTTGCTCCCAATTTGTGCTATTATTAGTATTAGTATTAGTATTAGTATTAGTATTAGTATTAGTATTAGTATAAGTATTAGTATTCGTATTAGTATAAGTATTAGTATTAGTATTAGTATTAGTATTAGTATTAGTATTAGTATTAATATTATTATTAGTATTATTATTAGTATTAGTATTATTATTAGTATTAGTATTAGTATTAGTATTAGTATGAGTATTAGTATTAGTATTAGTATTAGCATTAGTAAAAGTATTAGTGTTAGTATTATTATTAGTATTAGTATTAGTATTAGTATTAGTATTAGTATTAGTATTAGTATTAGTATTAGTATTAGTATTAGTATTAGTATTAGTATTAGTATTAGTATTAGTATTAGTATTAGTATAAGTATTAGTGTTAGTATTATTATTAGAATTAGTATTAGTATTAGTGTTAGTATTAGTATTAGTATTAGTATTAGTATTAGTATTAGTATTAGTATTAGTATTAGTATTAGTATAAGTATTAGTATTCGTATAAGTATTAGTATTAGTATTAGTATTAGTATTAGCATTAGTATAAGTATTAGTATTAGTATTAGTATTAGTATTAGTATTAATATTAGTATTAGTATTAGTATTAGTATAAGTATTAGTATTAGTATAAGTATAAGTATTAGTATTAGTATTAGTATTAGTATTAGTATAAGTATTAGTATAAGTATTTGTATTTGTATTAGTATTAGTATTAGTATGAGTATTAGTATTAGTATTAGTATTAGTATTTGTATTATTTTGAGTATTAGTATTAGTATTAGTATAAGTATTAGTGTTAGTATTATTATTAGTATTAGTATTAGTATTGGTATTAGTATTAGTATTAGTATAAGTATTAGTATTCGTATAAGTATTAGTATTAGTATTAGTATTAGTATTAGTATTAGCATTAGTATAAGTATTAGTATTAGTATTAGTATTAATATTAGTATTAATATTAGTATTAATATTAGTATTAGTATTAGTATTAGTATTAGTATTAGTATTAGTATTAGTATTAGTATTAGTATTAGTATTAGTATTAGTATTAATATTAGTATAAGTATTTGTATTTGTATTAGTATTAGTATTAGTATGAGTATTAGTATTAGTATTAGTATTTGTATTATTTTGAGTATTAGTATTAGTGTTAGTATTATTATTAGTATAAGTATTAGTTTTAGTATTAGTATTAGTATTAGTATTAGTATTAGCATTAGTATAAGTATTAGTATTAGTATTAGTATTGGTATTAGTATTAGTATTAGTATTAATATTAGTATTAGTATTAGTATTAGTATTAGTATTAGTATTAGTATAAGTATAAGTATAAGTATTAGTATTATTTTGAGTATAAGTATTAGTGATAGTATTATTATTAGTATTAGTATTAGTATTAGTATAAGTATTAGTATTAGTATTAGTATTAGTATTAGTATTAGTATTAGTATTAGTATTAGTATAAGTATTAGTATAAGTATTTGTATTTGTATTAGTATTAGTATTAGTATTAGTATTAGTATTAGTATTAGTATTAGTATTAGTATTAGTATTAGTATTAGTATTAGTATTAGTATCAGTATTAGTATTAGTATTAGTATTAATATTAGTATTAGAATTAGTATTAGGATTAGTATTAGTATTAGTATTAGTATTAGTATTAGTATTAGTATTAGTATTAGTATTAGTATAAGTATTCGTATTAGTATTAGTATTAGTATTAGTATTAGTATTAGTATTAGTATTAGTATTAGTATTAGTATAAGTATTAGTATAAGTATTTGTATTTGTATTAGTATTAGTATTAGTATTAGTATTAGTATAAGTATTATTATTCGTATAAGTATTAGTATTAGTATTAGTATTAGTATTAGCATTAGTATAAGTATTAGTATAAGTATTAGTATTAGTATTAGTATTAATATTAGTATTAGTATTAGTATTAGTATTAGTATTAGTATTAGTATTAGTATAAGTATAAGTATTAGTATTAGTATTAGTATTAGTATAAGTATTTGTATTTGTATTAGTATTAGTATTAGTATGAGTATTAGTATTAGTATTAGTATTTGTATTATTTTGAGTATTAGTATTTGTGTTAGTATTATTATTAGTATTCGTATTAGTATTAGTATTAGTATTAGTATTAGTATTAGTTTTAGTATTAGTATTAGTATTAGTATTAGTATTAATATTAGTATTAGTATTAGTATTAGTATTAGTATTAGTATTAGTATTAGTATTAGTATTAGTATTAGTATTAGTATTAGTATTAGTATTAGTATTTGTATTATTTTGAGTATTAGTATTAGTATTAGTATTATTATGAGTATTAGTATAAGTATTTGTATTTGTATTAGTATTAGTATTAGTATGAGTATTAGTATTAGTATTAGTATTTGTATTATTTTGAGTATTAGTATTAGTGTTAGTATTATTATTAGTATTAGTATTAGTATTAGTATTAGTATTAGTATAAGTATTAGTATTAGCATTAGTATAAGTATTAGTATTAGTATAAGTATTAGTATTAGTATTAGTATTAGTATTAGTATTAATATTAGTATTAGTATTAGTATTAGTATTAGTATTAGTATTAGTATAAGTATAAGTATAAGTATTAGTATTATTTTTAGTATTAGTATTAGTGATAGTATTATTATTAGTATTAGTATTAGTATTAGTATTAGTATAAGTATTAGTATTAGTATTAGTATTAGTATTAGTATTAGTATTAGTATTAGTATAAGTATTAGTATAAGTATTTGTATTTGTATTAGTATTAGTATTAGTATGAGTATTAGTATTAGTATTAGTATTAGTATTAGTATTAGTATTAGTATTAGTATTAGTATTAGTATTAGTATTAGTATTAGTATTAGTATTAGTATTAGTATTAGTATTAGTATTAGTATTAGTATTAGTATTTATATTAGTATTTTTTTTATTATTTTTATTTATTTATTTATTATTATTATTTCAAGTTTTCGTTTTACAATTTTTGTTTACAATAACATTGTATCTCGCGAAGCCTTTAAGGCTTGTCTGCGAGAAAATTTGAAATAGTAAATTAAATTATAAAAGAATAAAAAGAACATTTCAAAAGATAATAAAATATAAGAAATATTTAAACATAATTATAATAAAAAAAAGGTTAATAATGTACCATAAGTAACTAAATTAAGAAAAAGAATGTGATTAATATAAAGCAATGTTAATACATTTATAATTTCATATTTAGAGATGACTTTAAAAGTGATTATTAGCATTGGTTTTGTATGTAATGAAATTTGATGATTTTATTCCGCTGATATTTCCGAATTTGGAGATTGTTCGCTATATTTGGTGGCAGCTGATTTAGGAGTTTAGGTATCGTAACCTCGAGAGTGCGTTTTCCGTAATTGTTATGGAACTGTGCAATTTTAAGTCTCCCGTCTGTTCGGTGCCGTGTGCTATACTCGTGCTGAATTGGATTTCTGAAACGTCTGTCCTCGAAAAACTCACTAAGTAGACTGCTCTTGAAAAGTTCATCAATCGTTAAGACTTGGAGCTGTTTGCAGACTGGAATACTGCTGTCTTGACTGTGGTAATTTTGATTTTTGGCCAATATTTTAAGAATGCCGTTTTGACTTTTTTGTAAGTCGGAGCAGTGGGTTGACGAGCCATAAGCGGTGATGCCGTGTCGGATATAAGATTCGCATAGCGCGAAGTAAGCCTGCCTGAGCACCGAGTAGTTACATGCGTAGCTGAGATGGTGTATCATATATGATGTCCTGCGTAGTTTTGCTCGAAGTTGATTGATGTGAGCGTGCCATTTTAAGTGCGTGTCTATGACCACGCCTAGGTATTTAAATTCTTCCACTGTTTCGATTACTGTTTGACAGTTATCATCTGAGGGACTTCTAGTTTGATGATTGTGCAGGCATGATGTACTATGAAATTTAATTTGTATCTGGACGCGTGGCATGTGTATCGTACGAATGTGCATAATTTTTGTTTTTGACGCATTTATCGATAGGCCATTATCGTGAGACCATCTTGCAATAACATCGAGCTCATTTTGCATTATTTTTGTTGCGATTGTGGGATCTTTATGAGCAACCACGATGGCAGTGTCGTCGGCGTAGGCATAAACTGTGCTGTTTTGGAGTGCTCTTAACATTTCATTTGCATATATAATATAGAGAAGCGGACCGATTTTGGAGCCTTGTGGAACACCGTGCTTAATGTCTACTGGCGCGCTTAGATATTCTTTAATTTTTACTTGGTAAGAGCGAAATGACAAATAATTTTCAAGCCATTTGAGGCACTCACCTCGAAGACCGGCGCGTTCGACTGCTTCCAAGAGTTTTTTGTGCGAGAGAGTATTAGTATTAGTATTAGTATTAGTATTAGTATTAGTATTAGCATTAGTATTAGTATTAGTATTAGTATTAGTATTAGTATTAGTATTAGTATTAGTATTAGTACTAATATTAGTATTAGTATTAGTATTAGTATTAGTATGACTAGAAATTTAAGTGATTGTATTGGACTTTTCTCCGGTGTAGGCTGCTATCCCCAATTGATGTTCTTGTTGTTGTTGTTGTTTTTGTTTTGAAGCATTCATAGAATTTAAAAAATTTTCCCACTCATAAAGTTTTTGTTGCCAAGCGGTGAAATTTTTTTAATTTTCACCTTTTAACATTTTCTTTTTTTTTGGTTTTTTTTATGGTTTTACTTCCTGATGGTTTGTGTGAAAATAAAAAGCGCGCGAATGAATAATCGCAATAATTAAGAAATATTATGGAAAATGCGCACAAATTGAGGAAATGAGATTTTACTGTAGAATGCGTTTTTTTTTTTAAATTTTTTATTTGTTTTTTTTTGTGTTTTCAGTTTTTTTCCCAGCGTTATTTTTACTTTCAGTTGTGCAGCGTAGGGCCAATTTTTTTGCACTTATTTGGCTTGGCCCTACTGTGGTCGCAAGCATGCCAACTAAAGCAACATGGCTGACAGCCGCAGCAATGGCGGACGGTGACGGCATTTTGAACTTCCGGTTCGTTTAGTAAGACGCAGTGGCGTGGCACATGAAACCTCAGTGCAGTTCAGTGTCGCAGGTGGTGTGCTCGGGTGGGTCGTTGGAAGAGTGCGAAGTTGGCTAGGGCGCTCATTTAGATGGATGTGGCCTTGTGGCTTACGGCTGGCTTAGGAGGCGAATTACGAAATAATAGTCATTATTTGCAGTTCGTTGCGGCAAGGCCGATGCAGCAATGGAAAATTGAAAACGTTAATAAAGAAAACAAATTCGAAAAAAACGAAAAAAACAAAGAAATTCGAAAGCAGTTTGAAAAACTGGCTAGGAAAAGCGCCCAAGGAGCCATGAATTTGCTTGGTACTGTATTAAGTGAAATTTGAGGATTTCGTTTTATGAATGTCCTTTTATTTTCTTTCTACTTTTTTGCAATTTTCATTATTTTTCTTTGATTTTTTGGCCCGAAAGAAATGCTGCCTTTGTTTTTGTGCCATTCAAAGGCGAGACATGGTTGAATGAATGGCGGAGACTTTTGTTAATGAGGCTTCAACAGGCAAGGCTTGCTTGCCTTGGTAGAATAAAAATTTACAAATAATATAAAGCACAATAAAAAAAAAAGTTTTTAGTTGGTACTTCAGCGAATTCCGACGTTAATATAGCCTTAACTGTAGCTTGGACTCGGCTTGGCTTGGCTTGGGATCGAGCAGCCTGCATCCCCGGGGTGCAATCAGTTTCGTGTCTCTTATTGTTTAACCAAAACTTTGGTATTTTCAACTTTCAACTTATAGCATGAGTAGCTATCCAATTTTCCATTTCAATTTTTTACACTGACAAGCTACAGGAATACAGCAGCCAACAAAAAAATTAAAATAGAGCGCAAAAAAGTGAAATGAGAAGTTGCAGTAGAAATAAAAAGCGGAAATCTGCCGGGCCATGCCGGGCAGCCAGATTGAGTGCTGCATATTGTGCCAACCTATTTGGCGCACTATCCGGCGCTGAGCTTTGGTTGGCAAATAAAACGCAAGCTTATCACAGCCAACATACCTTTCGGCCATATTGTATTCACGGAAAAACTCATTTTCCTTTGTTAATGTCGAAAATATGCGGGAAATGCAGTTGTTCGACCAAGTACCAAGTCGGAGTGGGCAGTCGTAGTATTGAAGTAGAAGTGAAGTCGAGTGGCTTTATGATTCGCAACTAGCGGGAATTTTTCATTTCATTTGCGTTTTTAATGAATACTTTAGACATGAGAAGCTTTTTCAAGTCTTAAGTTTTAAGTTTTAAGTCTTAAGTTTTAAGTTTTAAGTTTTAAGTTTTAAGTTTTAAGTTTTAAGTTTTAAGTTTTAAGTTTTAAGTTTTAAGTTTTAAGTTTTAAGTTTTAAGTTTTAAGTTTTAAGTTTTAAGTTTTAAGTTTTAAGTTTTAAGTTTTAAGTTTTAAGTTTTAAGTTTTAAGTTTTAAGTTTTAAGTTTTAAGTTTTAAGTTTTAAGTTTTAAGTTTTAAGTTTTAAATTTTAAGTTTTAAGTTTGAAGTTTTAAGTTTTAAGTTTTAAGTTTTAAGTTTTAAGTTTTAAGTTTTAAGTTTTAAGTTTTAAGTTTTAAGTTTTAAGTTTTAAGTTTTAAGTTTAGAGTTTTAAGTTTTAAGTTTTAAGTTTATAGTTTTTAGTTTTAAGTTTTAAGTTTTAATTTTTAAGTTTTAATTTTTAAGTTTTAAGTTTTAAGTTTTAAGTTTTAAGTTTTAAGTTTTAATTTTTAAGTCTTAAGTTTTAAGTTTTAAGTTTTAAGTTTTAAATTTTAAGTTTTAAGTTTTAAGTTTTAAGTTTTAAGTTTTAAGTTTTAAGTTTTAAGTTTTAAGTTTTAAGTTTTAAGTTTGAAGTTTGAAGTTTGAAGTTTAAAGTTTTAAGTTTCAAGTTTTAAGTTTAGAGTTGGTTTCAGTTAAGCGGATAATATTGATGGTATTAAAACTCTCCTAATCATGGCAGTTGCTCTTGAATTCTGATGTTTTTGCAAAACTGGTAAATTTTTCACAGCACCGACACAACCCATGTCAGTGAAAAGTACTGAGAGATAACTGATACGACATGTTCAGTTTTTAATTATTGAATCATAAGTAAAGATAATCTTCGACTATTAGTACGCTTTGTTGAGGTCTTAGTTTTATCTCTTAGAATGCCGAATGCAAGGTGTAGTAAACTTATATAATTGTTGTTTTAACTTAACTGTTTTGTTGTTAAAAACCTTATTTTTTGTGAAAGCACTGTTCATGATTTGTGTTGTTATATTTTTTCAATAAATGTTTCACTTGTCTTAACTTGTAGTGTTCTTATAAGTAGAGAAGATACGAAAACTATCTTTGCAAAAGGAAAAAAATGAAAAAACTAAGATAATATTTCTAACTGTTTTGATTGAAAAGTATTGTTAAAATTGGTGTTGTTGCAGTATTATTGTTAAAAGATAATGTCAAATTATTATTCTATCCGCCATTGGTATATAAGAGCTTTTCAAGTCCATGAAACATCATCAATTGTCTTTTAAACTCTAAAGAAGTATCCACTTAAGATTTCAACATGCTGCTGCTCAATATATTGGTTTTGGTCTGCGCTTGTATACAATCCATTCAAGCTGGAAAAGGTCGAATTGTTGGTGGCGATAATATACCTATAAACAGGGTTCCCCACTTAATGCAAATTCTACGCGATGGCAAATTCCATTGTGGCGGTTCTTTGATCGCACCAAAAGTCGTTCTGACTGCTGCCCATTGTGTGGATAGTATTTACAAAAGAAAATATTCTGTGTTGGGTGGCAGTCCTTTCAGAACCTTCGGCAAGCGTATAAATGTTATCAAGACTTTTACGGCACCGCAATACAATAATGTAACAAAGGATTGGGATGTTGCAATCTTAATATTGGAATCCGAGATGAATGGCAAAGATATTCAAACCATCGAACTGTGCAATACTGAAATTCCATTAGGTGCTGAGGTTCAAGTCTCTGGCTGGGGTAAAGTTAGTGAATCAGAGATGGAGTCTATCAACTTGCGCTCGGTTACAGTCCGCACGTTGCCTCATTCAAGTTGTGCCGCAGCTTATGCACCTGAAATCGAAGTGACAGAAAACATGATTTGTGCCAATGCAAAAGGTAAAGATTCATGTACAGGCGATTCAGGTGGAGCTATGGTATACTCTGGTATGATCTGTGGTATTGTTTCTTCAGGATTTGGCTGCGGTCGTTCTATGTATCCAGGACTTTATGCCGATGTCAATAAATTTTTACCTTATATACGTCATTTTTTGGATTTATACGGAATATAAAGAAAATTAAAAAATTAAATTAAAAAAAAGAGAATATGCAAAATGGCAAGAATAAAAAAATTAATAAAAAAAATATAACAAAGACATCATAATTTCCCGCTTCTCTTCTTAAGGTCCAGATCATATATTAAATCTCCAAAGACTTGCTAAAATGTGTTTTTGAGAGTACAACGTTACGTTTTCCCCCAATGGTTTCCAAAAAAGTTGAAAAGTGATTTTCCAAAATGTATCGGCGTTACATAGAATTGATTCATGCTGAGTATAGGTGCTAAGAAAAAAGTTCTGGTAAGATGCGCTATGGTTATTGTTATGATGTGAAAATATACGTCTTATACCTGGTCTAACGATAAAAATAATGAAGTTATGACGTCATCAGATAGCGAAGGTATAAGTTCATGCAAGAAAATTTAAAATTATAACAAATATATGCAGCTTATTGTGGCGTCCGTGGCGTAGTTGGTTAAAGTGCGTGGCCGCTATGTCAAAGAACTTTGGAAACCCAGGTTCGAACCCCAGCAGCGACAGAAAATTATTTGAATTAAAATAATTGTTCTGTACGGCCGCCACCTCTCTGCAGACAATGGCAAACCTCAGAGAGTAATCAAAATGCCATGTAAAGCTTCTTGAGAACGAGAACATTCTGTTCATCGCCGTTCGGAGTCGGCGTTAAGCATGTAGGTCCGGTTCTCGGTCAATTGTGTACAAACTTAATAACACGCACAACACAATTGATCATAAGAAGCTAGGTCAAAGTCCTTTCAAGGGCTGAAATGGCCAGTTATTTATTTTTTTTTTTTTTTTTTTTATATGCAGCTTATATACCTTAGCAAAAGCAAAAGCATAAAAAAAATGCAGTAGTAAAAGCAAAAGTAAAATCAAAAGCGAAAGTAAGAATTAAATTTAAAAAAAATCATATATAAACAAATTAAAAATAAAAGTAATAACAAAAAACAAATAAAAAAATGGAAAAAAACTATACGAGTAATAACTAGTAAGGAATTTATTATCTTCGGCTTGGTTGATGTTAAAATACTCCTTACACTCATGTGTATGATATCCGAAGTTACGAAGGTGTTATTATGTTGATGACGTCAGGTTGTATGGGGGCTAGGCATGGTTTTGATCCAATTTATTCCATTTTCAACCTGATTCGTATAATATTAAGACAATACATTAATTTTTGTTGAATTAAGGAAGGTTTTGCAATTTTGATGACGTCACATTGTTTACTTAGTAGAAGTGCTTTCCCATGGATGCAAAATTTCAATTGTTAAGATTATGTTGTGTGGAATTTTAAGACATTTTACCATTTTCATGAAGTCACTTAGTATAGAAGGTAGGCTTGGTTTTCATCCGATTTTGACAAATTTCAAACTTACAGTGAGTATTTGGAATCAGATCTCATCTGTATAATTTAAATGTTTTAGTTTAATTTTCATAAAATTTTTAGAGATTTTACCATTTTGATCAACTTTCGCAACTTCTAGTTCTTTCCACTTTTTTTTATAGACACTCAGAAAAAAAACATTGGTAAAATCAAAATCTTTCATTGGTATATCTGCCAATTTTACATTTTGTTTCAAGCTCAAAAATTTATTCTTTTGTATTGAAATGGCTGAAGCTATTGTTTTAAAAAATTTCCCTTTTTAAATCAATATATAAAAGTTGTGAAAAAAATGTTAAAACAAAATGGGTTATTGTATAATCAAATACTACAAAATGTTTTTTAAAATTTTAAAACGTTTATTTAATATCGTTTAGCTTTTTGAAATAAAATGGTACAAATGTAAAAACAAAATTGTTCAGATTAAAGCAAGCGCCATAATTACAACACAATAATTCGTAGATTTCTTGCAAGTCCCATTCCAGCAGCAGATCTTGCAGTGACTCCATCATTTATTTTTTTTTTATTTTCCACTTTACTTTTGCTCTAACTGTTTTTCTAGAAAACACACGAACGAACGAATCGAAGAAAAAAAGATGCAACAAAACCAATGCTTGCTTATAATTTTAAAATTTTTAACTTTTGATTGACGTATTCGTTTCATCTTTATATGCATTGAAGAATTTATCGATAAAATTATAAATCTGTGAAACATAACGGAGCTACATTCAATTCAATGTATTTTTTTTTTCATTTAAGACATTAAAAGCTTGTTTTCAAAGGTTTTATTTTAACAATTTTTAACATTTTGAATCAACATTTTACAGTTTTAGAGAAAACATTTTTATTTGTTATTTCATAATTTTTATTTCTTGAAACAAAAGTTTTTACTTTAATTTCAAAGTTTTTATGGTAAAATCAAAAGTTTTTATGTCAAAATGCTAAAAATGTTGATTTCAAATGCGGATTTTTTTCTGAGTGCATGAATGCATTTAAATAGAGCTTCGCCTCCATTCTTGAAGAGCTCAGCAGGTAAGCCATCGGCTCCTGCGGCTTTGTTATTTTTAAGCCGAGCTATAGCTTTCAAGACTTCACTATGGTCGGGCAGCGGAACTTCAACGCTGTCGTCCAAAATTTGAAAAAAAAATTTGATGATTATGGGAGGGTATATTCTTTTCTATTTGTGGAATTTAATGTTGATTTCAAAATATACAGGGTGTTTCAGGAAGTTCTGGCCAAATTTTTCCAGCGTATTCCTTGGCTCATTTCTTGAAGAAAAGTCCACTAGGACCATGTCCGAAAATGCACGGGTGCGAAATGGCAGCGGGTTCAAAATTTTCGGATTGGTGGTCGGAGGGTAATAGGGTAAAATTGCTAACTTCTGAGCCAGTGGTAGGATTTGTTTGTTTTTGGGCTTGTTGGAAAGGTCTTGAAAAGACCTTTGCGAATAAAATAAAACAATAATTATAAAAAGATGAAATAGCCGAGATACAGAGCTTTACGAAAAAAAAAATGGAAAAAATTGCTCAGCCAGATGGCAGGTAACTTTCTTTTAAAAGATAGTAATACCTTTTACCTTTCTAAAAATACGAAAAACGAAGCCCGAAGGTCTTACCGTTCCAAAGTTATGACCATTTGACTGAAATGCAAACATTTTTTTTGGAAGCAAAATAACCTCACAATAAGCCCGTAATGCGCTGGAGCACCATCTTGTTGGTAGAAAAAATGATTTCGTACCGCAAGGGGTACTTTTCCTCGAGGATTTCTGGCATGACTTCTCGCAAAAACTCCAAATAATTTTGCGAATTTAACCTGGGCGGAAGTACTTTTGGCCCAATCAAGGTGTTGTCGATGATTCCAGCCCAAACGGAGACGTCAAATCTGCGTTGAAATGCGTTTTCTTTCTTGTTGTGAGGATTTTCGTTGGCCCATTCATGCTAATTATGGAAATTAGTTATGCCGTTTCTCGTGAATTGCGCTTCGTCGGTCCACACAATCGAACGTAAAAACATAGATGCGGGAACACCACGTACACCACGTACATCACGTTGCAACATCACAATTTTGCGCAATTCACGAGAGACGGCATAACTAATTAACTAATTTTTTTTCGGAAAGCTCTGTATCTCGGCTATTTCATCTTTTTATAATTATTGTTTTATTTTATTCGGAAAGGTCTTTTCAAGACCTTTCCAACAAGCCCAAAAACAAACAAATCCTACCACTGGCTCAGAAGTTAGCAATTTTACCCTATTACCCTCCGACCACCAATCCGAAAATTTTGAACCCGCTGCCATTTCGCACCCGTGCATTTTCGGACATGGTCCTAGTGGACTTTTCTTCAAGAAATGAGCCAAGGAATACGCTGGAAAAATTTGGCCAGAACTTCCTGAAACACCCTGTATAGTCTTAAGGTCCGGAACGCCTCTCAAATTATAGTTTTTCCCACTTTTTTATGGATACCTTTTATTGTCTAACTCGGTATAAGTTTATAGAAAATTGGCTTTAAAATCAAAAAACCAAGCTGTATTTGGTCTATTTGTGGTAAAATTTAATGTCCAGGATAGTTTGAGGAAACAGAAGCAGAAAGTGAAAGACTTCTCGCGAAAAATTGAAAATGAATAGCTGTGAATGGCAGAAGGAACGAGGAAGATGTTATTTAAAAAAAAAAAAGGTAATGTACAAATTGATGTAACGTATGTATTTAGTCAGCAATAAATGTTTTTTTATTATTTTTTTTCAATTAACTGATATTATTCAGACCCAGATATTTTAGATAATCAAATTCATAGTACCTATTTCATTACATATAATTATGTTATTTTATTATTATATTATTATAATTAAAAATATGTTGAAAAATATGCATGTTGAATTTCACTCATCTTCGAACTTGAAAAACGAACCTAAAAATTAGCAAGATTACGTTTGTAGGTGCAACCGTTTCAATGTTACATTTCGAAAAGTTAAAAAAAACATCCAATTAACCCTTTAAAGATTAATTTAACATATTCGACCCTTCTCTTGTATTTTTCTTGTTTTTGCCACAATAGCCCAAAAACTTCATACATTTTTGTCAGCTGGTTTGTTCTTATTGAAAAATTGCGATAGTTTCAAAATAACGGCAGTAATCGTGACGATAGATAAACAGATAGATAATTTACTCAGCAAGCGATGCTGATTTAGAATGTGTATACTTTTCTATACCTAAAACATCTGTTACAAACGGAGTGATAAACTTAATATACTAACGCAGTGCACGAGGAGCATAAAAATAAATAAAAATGGGCCCATCTCGCTGTGTATTTGGTGGGATCAGTTGGGTGAGATGTACTATATGTACGATATCACATCAAGGAGATATAGCATGACGTACTATATGAGCTGCTCAAACCCAACGAGACCATCACTGGAAATTGTACCGACTTTGTTTTTTTTATTTATCTGAACCAAGAATTGTGCCTATAACTATAATCTATTCAGTCAAAGTCTGCCTTGGTTCGAAATGGGTTGATAGATTAATGGAATAGAAGAAGCAATAAAATAAAACATGTTTAGGAAGTTTTAAGCGTCGGGGTAAACATGAAGCATGTGAATTAGCATATGAAGCAAGTGTTATACCTCAATAAATTCTAGTTCTGAGGACATCCCAACTTCTTTATCACCAAATACACCTTATAAGTCGTAAATATTGAAGAATTTTCAATTTCAAGGAAAGAAATACAGAAAGGTTAAAGCGTAAGACCATGGTCTAGCGGGGATTCGAACCAGGGTACTTACTCGACTAAGTCCAATGCCAAATTAGTCCAACCAATATCACTTCTTACGACTGCCATTTGTTCCAGTCAGTGGTTCATAACCAAAAGAAGATAGAGGAAAGTTCTGGCCGGCACTGGGCAATACTTCAAATAATATGATGATAACTATTTTTCTAAAAAAAAAGGGCTTCATTTTAACGAAAAAACAATGAAAATTTATTCATAAACCTCGTAAAAACTTTTTTGCATTTGCTAAATAAGTTCAGGAAATGGTAACAATTTTGTATTTTGCGGCTAGAAAACGTATCGGAAGACTTGTGCTTCGGTTTTTTGAGGGCATGAAGCTAATTATATATGTATATTCCAGTTTTATACCTGAAGGCCAATTCTTAAAACCAGATTTTTATTTATCCAGAAATATTAACTTTGTTTAATTAAAGTCTAAAAACTTTCTTTCGTTTCAAGGTCTCAACTACATCAAAATACTTGCAAGCAACATATTTCAGCAAATATTTTTCTAACTACTATAAAATAAAGTAAATATTGAGTTAATCTTTTCAAATGTTTAAGTATGAATTATTGATACAGTTGGGTGTTGTCTAAAATTCTTATGAGCCAAGAATGTAGTTTTATTATATTTTGCTATTTGCTCATCTTATAACTGAGCATTTTCAAGCTGAATTTAATTTTCGGTATTCAGATGGCTTATAATAACGCTGGATTCCCATAAAAAACCACGTAGTGTCTTTCAATCCAACGAGAAGTAAGAATAGTATTGTATAGCTACTTAAAAATGTTGCTGCTGAATATATTAGTTTTGGCTTTGGCCTTTAAACCATCTAGTCAAAGAGGCAGGATAGTTGGTGGCGATACAATAAAAATATCTAAAGTTCCCTACGTGATGCAAGTTGCACGTAATAATAAACTCGTTTGTGGCGGTTCGTTGATTGCACCAAATGTAGTCTTAACCGCTGCTCATTGCGTGATACGTGATCTCAATGAACGATTTTCTGTAAGAGGTGGCAGTGTTACCAGGAATTTCGGCGAAAAACATATTGAAGTCATTCAAATAATTCTTCCATCCAAATATAATACTACAACAGAGGATTGGGATGTAGCCATATTAATATTGAAATCGAATATGGAGGACGAAAATGGAGATATTGAAATTATTAAATTGTGTGATGGTCCTGTTCCTCCAGGTTCTGAGGTGCAAGTCTCAGGTTGGGGAATAACTCATAGAGATATGATGGAAGCAACGAGTTTCTTGTTGACGGTATACGTTACCACCCGAAACCATTCGGAATGTGTCGAAGCTTATGCGCCTGAAATCACAGTGACTGAAAACATGATTTGTGCCAATGCAAAAGGTAAGGACGCATGTAAAGGCGATTCTGGTGGCCCCATGGTATATGATGGTAAGCTTTGTGGCATTGTTTCTGCGGGCAGTGGCTGTGGTATCTTTAAAATTCCAGGAATTTATGCTGATGTGAATAAGTTTTCAAGTTTTATAGATAATGCTCTTAAGTCATATGAATTGTTAATGAGAAAAGATAGGAAAAACTATCGTTTTTTATGAGTATGAAATATGAATAAAAATAAATAGAAATGTCAACCTCAGCTATAGTGTGAGCATGGTTGAATAAATAAGGTTGTCGCATGGGTGAGAGCGAGTTCCCATAAATGTCAAATCGAAGTTGACATCTCATACAAAATCTGAAAACGAAAATTAATAACATAAAAAGCCGTTGAAGTTGTTGTTGTTGCTTTTCATTGATTTTGACAATTATGGGTACTGAAAAGAGAGTACGATCAGCCTCGAGACAACCTTATTTATTCAACTATGAGTGTGAGAAAAAAATTGATATTGTGATAGTGTTGGTGCAAAAAGAAAAGTAAGTAAACAGAGAAATATGAGTATTTGTAAGCAAAGTGGCAAACTCATAGTAGAATAAACAAGGTGATGCAGGGCTGCTTGTGCTCTCTTTTTGTCAACCATAACCAGTGTTGCCATTTTAGCTACTTTGTAGCTAGATTTAGCTTCTTTTTTTCTCATTTAGCTCTGAAAATTCTGATTTAGCTCCTAGCTACTTTTTTAGCTTCTTATTTTTCGAGTTTAGCTATTTTTAGCTACTACTTTTTTTAGGTTAAAAAATGCAATATTTTCGTAATTTTGTGACATTTGTCACTTATACATACAATGAAATCCAATGGAGAAAACTTTACACTTATCCATGGACTAAAGTATCGTCTTCTATTGATTTTTGGACAGAAGTAAGAGAATGGAAGGGTGTTTTAAACGAAAACTCTTTCTCTGATCTTACTAAATTCGTTTTTTATTTTTTACTTTTACCGTTAAGCAACGCTGAAAAAGAGAACGTTTTTAATAATGAGTCTTATAAAAACAAAACAAAGAAATTCAATTAAATTGTTAATCTCAAATTCCACAGTATGTTAAGTCCATCATTCGTATCACGAAACAAGGCATGAACGACAAAAAAGAAACGATCAGTACTACTTTCTTCTATATATAAACCTACGTATTGCTTATCGTTAGTAAGCCTACTTCGTGATACAGAATGAAGGGGTAAGATATATCTTAAAAAATAAACAAATGCTGCCACGATTACATTATAAATGACGATCTCGTAAAATTTATGAAACGGGAAGATATTTACAAAGATGAAGATTCTGATAGTTCAGATAATTATAGTAATGATAGTATGGAATTTGAGATCTGAACTGATGGTATACACCTACAAAACTAGGGTTGTCAATTCGGTTACAGGTAACCGGTTAACCGTTTAATATGACTAACCGTATTCGACGGTTAATAAAAAGTGACGAATAAAATTATATTTGATAACCGGTTATTTTTGGAAGGTTAACCGGAATTTCGGTTAATAAGCTCTAATACACAATAAAATGTTTTAAACAAAATTAATTTTTGACATTAAAAATTTTTTCTTGCACATACTCCAATGTTGTGTGAAAGTTGCTTAAGAACACATCAAACCATGATGTCTGATGTTAACATATATTATGCAACCCTGTTTTGTTATCGTTATCATTCTGCTATTTACTCATCTCAGTTGACAGCTGTTCAAATAAATGTCGTTGTTCTAGCTACAAATTTAGTAAGACAAATGTTTTCATTGATTTTGCTTAAAAATTAAAGAGTTTTAATTGTGCACGTTGTTTTCTTAGCAGTGTGATGAGTTTTGTGTGGAATTATTTCAAGAAAAATTAAAAGGATTTTTCCCAAGAACACTGAAATACAAGGAGTTCTCTACGTCTACGACCATCTCAAATTAGTCCATAAAATCAACGTTGACAAGAAATCTTCCTCTTCCAATGTACCTGCTGAAGACGGCGCTTCTATATAAAAAAAACACTAACATCCCTCGGTTGCTAAATATGTTGAAGCAAAACAAAATCTTGCCAAACAAAATTTGTGTTTGTTTTTTAATTTATACATAACTTGTTATTATTTTATTTATTATTTTTTATTTTTTACATAACTTGTTAACCGGTTAATTTTTGGTAACCGTAACCGATAACCGGTTAATTAATTTTTTTGGTTAAAACTGTTTACCGATAACCGGTAACTAAAATATGTCGGTTAATTGACAACCCTATACAAAACTGTGCCTGCATATAAATATTAATACACATATATATGTATTTATTTAAAACTAATTAATTTTTGTTTTAATTAACACACATAACCGTGTTACAAAAAATTATTAGTATATTGAAAGTGTATTTTACTAATCAAAATGTACCTTAGTATATGAAAATATATTCCTTTTGTTGTTTTTATTTATGTACACAAAATTTAAAAAAAAATGTTAACTGAATGAACAAAATATAGTAACTAAGTTGTTTTTAAAAACTAGCTTCTTTTTTTAGCTACAAAAAAAATTGTTTAGCTCTTTTTAGCTACTTTTTGCACCATTTTTAGCTACACACTCAAAAATTTTCTGGCAACACTGACCATAACTGTCAAAAGAGCAAAAGATAAAAAATAATTCATATAGAAATAATTTCAATTTGACAGTTTGGAGTCGACGCTCTCTCCCTTGCATCTACCTTTTTTATTCTACTCATGATACAATCATATAAGGTAGGAGGGACAACTGGCTATTTTCTCACCAGTGTCTTGCACCGACTGTCACTTGACTGTATACGAGCCCTGCGTCAGTGAACCTCGTACGGCTACTATAATACACAGGAGCCTCATATAAAAATTGCTACAGCAACAAACTTAATGACACTTTTGACATATATATTTTTTGATAAAAAAGATAACACAATTGCGAATAAAAAATGGAACAAAAACAAAAATTTAATTTCAAACAGTAAGTAATAAAAAGTAATATTCACTAACAAAATCAATTCAACTGAGTTCGTACGATTTAATCTGACGTCAACACAGTTCGTACGATGTGCCTTAACACTGTGTGACGTCACCTTTAGCTGCAATAACACATTGCATTCTCTTGTGCATGGAGTCGTAAAGCTTTTGGCATTCTTCTGGTGTTATTGGTGACCAAATTTCAGCAAGCTTACATTTCAATTCATCTTTTGTTCTGGGGCGAATACATCTCAATTTTTTTTTAATTTTCCCCCACAGATTCTCAATGGGGTTAAGATCCGGACTTGAAGATGGCCACTCCATAACATTAATTTGATGATCATTTAACCATTTCTTTGTAGATTTTGCTGTGTGGCAGCTGGCACCGTCCTGTTGGAATATGACTTCCCCTTCAAACTCAAACCTTTGTATTGAGGGTAACAGATATTCTGTTAAAATATGTTGGTATTTTTCAGCGTTAACTAAGCCATTAATGAAAGCAAACTCTCCCACTCCTTTGTTAGACTTGCATCCCCATACCATTAGTCCAGCAGGAAATTTGACTGTCCGTTTTAAGCAATCTGAATGATATGATTTTCTTTTGTTTCTAATTACTCGACCTCTTTGATCTCCTACTGAAACATCAAATTAAGATTCATCGCTAAATAAAACCGAGTTCCATTGTTCCTGCTTCCAATTTAAATGCTCTTTGGCCCAAGCTATTCTTCTTTTTTTTTGCTTTAATGTCAGAAACGGTTTTGCTTTGGCCTGAAGGTGATACCGTTCTTGGAAATCGGATCTTTTTTTAGAGTATGTACTTACCTTATAAAAACTATATCCCAAAGACTTCATTCGCCTGAGACAAGTAGAAGTCGAGACACTTTTTTTTATTCTTTCCGTCCACAGAGTCCTTATTTCGGAAGTTGTTGCTCGTCTATTTTCCACTACAAGTCTTCGTAAACACCGGTCATCAGCTCCAGAAGTTTTCTTTTTGCCACCGGTCACTTCTTTATTTTATTTGATTTGTTTCTTTGTAATTTTTTATTACGTATTGCACGGAACTTTTAGCCATTTTAAATTGCTTCGCTATGTCATTATACGATTTTGATTCATTAAATTCGTTAATAATTTTTTCTCGCAAATCATCGCTAATTGCTTTACCACGAGGCATACTGAAAAAGAACCGATCATATGATGAAGCCACTAGAAATGCAAGACACAAATTGTAGTTCTCAAACTAACGGTAAAAATTCGGGAGATCAACTCTGAACGTCAGAATTGATAAGCTCAATGCGTAATTCCAGCTAAAGGTGACAACACACGGTATTAAGGTACATCGTACGAACTGTGTTGACGTCAGATTAAATCGTACGAACTCAGTTGAATTGATTTTGTTAGTGAATATTACTTTTTATTAATTACTGTTTGAAAATAAATTTTTGTTTTTGTTCCATTTTATATTCGCAATCGTGTTATCTTTTCTATCAAAAAATATATATGTCAAAAATGTCATTAAGTTTGTTGCTGTAGCAATTTTTATATGAGGCTCCTGTGTATTATAGTAGCCGTACGAGGTTCAATGACGCAGGGCTCGTATTTTGCTTTATATTTTCTTTTCTACTTTTTTCGTTCTCTAATTTATACTATTTTTGACAGTTGGTGCCAGACGAAAAAACTGTCACTCCTTCCTTGTATAATTGTATCATGATTCTACCATGGGCAGACTCTAGGTTTGTTTCCGTACTCGATTGTAGTAACTTGCAATGTGCTAGAATGTGTTTCCGTACTTTTTCTAGCTCAAAAGAGAGCAGAAGAACAAGCATAAAAGCGCTCTCTCGAGCTCGAAGTGTGCTGAAAAAATTTCTTCGAGCATTATAAGAACAAGCTTCAAGAAGAACAAGAAAATGTCAAATTTATATTTTTTTGCTTGTTTATGCTGTGCGGCGGAAAAGAAATTTACAAGAAGTGAAATACAAATTGCAAATAAATATAAATAAATTCATAAAAAATTAATTTGAAAGCTGATAATGGATAATTGGTGTAAATAAATTTGGCGCTGTTTACATTTTATAGGCAGTCAGCTGTTTTTGTTCTGGAAACTAGCTAGAAGTCGTTTCCGTACTTGAACTTTACTCGACTTTTACTCGACATTGTGTACGGAAACACACCTCTTATTTATTCAACCATGATATAGAAATAATTTCAATTTGACAGTTCTGAGTCCACGCCGTCTCCCTTCTTTATTCTGCCATGATCAAACTCTATGTGGTAGACTCTATGAAAATGTACAGCATGTGCTTATTGAATTATCTTCGGTCATAATATTTCGCTTTGTTTTTATGTTTGTAATTCTCAAGAACCCATTTATGAGATTTTTGTAGACAACGTTCAGGAATAATTTGAGAAGATTTAAATTTCAGGTCAGGAGAACAAAAGGAATGTACCAACAACTGGAAGGTCGAAAACTGGGTAGTAAAGGGTATTTTTTTAAGAGCTTGAGAAATTGATATTGATATTGTTGGAATGAATTTTTTATTTTTATAATGTGTAGGATAATTTCATGGCATTTATTTTTTAATTCTGATTTCTGGCATATGTCCGCCGCGGCTACGTGATCCATTCCATCAGTCCAATTTTTCCTTACTTTTTCCAATAAATCTGGTCGTATGGCGTCAATGGTGGCTGGAATATTTTCTTCCAATGCTTTAAGAGTCGCTGGTTTGCCGGCATAAGCCAATGACTTAATATAGGCCCATAAAAAGTAATCGAGAAGCGTTAAGTCGCACGAACGAGGTGGCCAGTTAACAGGACCATTTCTGGAAATTAACCAAATTGATTTTGCGTTGTATGGCATGGTGCGCCGTTTTGTTGGATGGAATGTCATTGATGTTTAGCTGATTAATTTTTGGAAACAAAAAATCAGTTAGCATAGTTCGAAAGCGCTCGCCATTCACCGTAACGGCAGTTCCTTCCTCATTTCGAAAGTAATAAGGACCGATGAAGCCGTCAGTATGTAAACTGCACCAAACAGTAAATTTTAATGGATGTAATGGTTTTGAATCGAGAAGAGTAAAATTAGGGCGAAAACGATCAATAACTCCACGAATTGCTTGCTCAATAGGCCGATAATGTGGACCGTAAAATGGACGAAGTGTTCTATGAACTTTGCGAACAGATTTATTTTTTTTCAAAGTAAGTCCCCACAATTTGTAAGCGTTGTTCTGGCGTTAAACGATTTATGATGAATTGCCAAACCTTTTTGAACAGAAATGTCAACATAGTTTGACATTCTCAATTGTCAAATCATAGACAACAACCATCAAAACTTCTCATGCAGCTAAAAAAACACCCTGTGTAAATAAAATTTGAGCTACGTGGTTGGTTTTGCTACTTTTATGATTTCTGTGGACTACTTGGACAGTGGTAGACCAGGTGGAGTTAAGTTTGAGAAGCTTCTACTCAGCAATAAAAAGTTCTTAAGAAAGTAAAGCTTAGGAAAGAACTAAGTAAAGAAGCCAGTTCTTTCATAAGTTGCTATATTGCATAAAGCTTGCCGCAATCTTTACAGAACCTTGTGTTGGGTACTTAAAACTTTTTTAATACGCCCACCAAACCAAAAACGGGTCATGATATATTTAAAACGCTATTCGTTTTTCTTACATACTAGTTAGAGGTTCCATTATATTCACTTCTATCGTTCCTTTCAGCCACACACACACACACACACACTCATTCCTTGAATTCTTGAAGTCAAAAATTTAAAGTCGTCGTAGAATGTGGCCCAGGCCATTGTTAACGTATGGAAGTCAACAGCCTACAGTTGCTTATTTCATTGAAATATGTTACAGTTTTAATGCGTTGCTATATAATGTGCATGGAAAAAATTTCGGTATAAAAAACAAACTAGGTTGTACCGAGAAACAACCGTTTTTAAGTGACAATAAAAAAAAACTAAGCATTTGTACGCATTCTAATGCAATAATAACAACAGAAGCACGGCTAAGAGCAAAGGCAACAATAACTGCATACATCAGCATGAAATCCTTCGACAGAGAATGAAAAAAAAATGAAAAAAAAACTACAACAAAGAGTGTCAGACGGAAAAAAAAAATGCTTTTCTTTCAAATGTTTCAATAAAATTAACCCGGAAATTATGAGCGCGTCAAATAAATACTGAAACATAACGAGCCGTCAGCACATCTTTTTTTTTTCTAGCTGTCTTTTATTTCAGGCTTACAATTCGTTATTTTTTCAAACAATTGAATTATTTTATGCGCAAAAAACTTGGTTTTTTCCACAGGTTTTTTTTAATCAGAAAATAAAAGCATTCCATATAGCAACCAGGGGTGGCTACCGTTTTTTTATATGCCTATTATAAGAGCCCACCCCTCGTGTTCATCATCATCATCACCAACAACGTGGTGAAAAAAATTACATTTAATCCCGTTACTGCATAGTTATATATTATTTTTTTGATATATTTTTTTTTTTTTTAAATATGAGTTTTTATAAAAATATGAACCTGATTTGTAAGCTCGATAAAGTCAACTAGGATATGATTTCATTTAATGTTGGGAACAAGAAAAAAAAATATGAAATTTGAAATTTTGACATGAAAACAATAAAATGTCATAATCAGAAGTTTTCTCTATACAAGGTGCGTTGAATTTTGTCAGCTGTCAGCTTGATTTTCAAATTTTAATCATCGGATATAAAGATGATGATGTTATCTATCAGTATTTTGCTTTAGGAGGCTTGCAATATATTTCGTGTCGAATTCCACATCTTAAGGGATTCATTAGTTTTGAAATCGTAATTTTTGTATTGACTTTTTTTTTAGCTCTGAACCAAGAATTTCAGGTTTAATACCTATTCAGTCAAGAGTGCCTTGGCTCGGTGATAGATTAGTGAAAAGTAAAGGGTCATCAAGTGAAACATGTGTAGGATGTTCTAAGTGCGATAGAAAGCCGTAGAAACATGTGAATTTGAATCTGAGGCAAGTGTTTGCTTTTACCTCAGTTAATTCGAGTTATAAGTCAATATTATCCACAAACTTCTCTAACACCAACTATAACTTCAAGTCGTAAATATTGATGAATTCTCAATTTCAGTTGATTAGAAATGAGGATAGAAAATGTAGAAAGGTTAAAGCGTAGGACCATGGACGGACCAGGATTCGAACCAGCTACCTACTGGACTACCAAAGCCGTCGAAACTTTAAGCTTTGCAAGTGTTTTACATACAAAAGTTAAGAAATTATAATGTTCTTTGAAAAGAAATGTTATTTTAAACTTACAATTTCTGTGAAACAATTAATCATCATACTGACTAGGGATGGATACTTGGACGAAAAAAATCGACTTTCGGCTTTTGTTCAACATAAAAAGTCGACTACAATAAAGTCAAACTTTTGGATGGAAGGAACAAACAATTTTGCTGAAGATTGCAGTTCAAGCGGTTACATGCTGTGGGAAGGCCAAAATATAATTCTATCTATACAATCCCAGCAGAAAAGTGGACCAAATTTGAAATAGTTCTGAACTAGTTCCAAAAAGGACCAGTACTAGTTCCACTACAATACCCTTTAACATTGAACGAACTGACGCTTTTTGCGGGTTGATGTCATAGGAAAAGACAATTGCCCCCAGAAACACTCCTTTTTCCCTATATTTGAACTAGTTGCATTAGGAACATTTTTAAACTGGTTGCTTTCGCAGCAGCCTGAAAGTGGTTCTTTTTTAACTAGTTTTAAACTGAACATATCAAAAATGTAAGAATTTAGTGCAATGGAAAGGTCCTAAAGATCTCATTTGTACCATCTTTTCCATCCACAATCTAGAAAACATTTTCTCTATAAACATATTTTTTTATTATTTTTTCTTGTGCGCAGCAAATTTTAAAAAGTAGCCAGAACGCGTTTATTTTTGTCAGCAATACTTTTGAAAACAAAAGCAAAGATAACTGTTCTACACTGAACGCCTTTTGTACTTTTTCAGAGCTACTGCGAACTGCGCTAGAAATGAACTAGTTCACTTTTTCAATTGACTCCAAAATAACTGCTGGGATGTTCATATATTTATGTACATACTCAGAAAATTTCTCTTCAGTACGACATTTACTCTCGAAGTTACGAGCACATTTTTAAAGACGACACTCAGAGCGTCTTTCTCAAAAATACAAAATTTCACATTTTACTAAACTACGTTCTGAGCGTAATTTTCTAAAACTATATTTTTGAAGTCGGTGAGCAAGATAGCTCGGAATCAGCTGAACCGATCATTCTAGAATTCTGAGACAAGTTCTTAATTTTTTTGTTTGGTTTTTAGTAATTGACCGCAGGTTTTTCCCACCTTTTTATATACAATTTAAAGCCAAAATCTATTTTGATAATTACACTGAAAAAAAAATGTTTTCAAATTGACGACAGTTATTATTAATTTGACTAATTTTGTGTTTAAAAAATAGCTTGCAACAAAATTCGTCAAAGTAAGAGCAAATGTGTTTAAAACTTTTGAAAAACATATGAAAAAAAAGCAATACTGGATAATACCTTATGTTAATGGATTTTTTTTTTCATTTCAGATAATCCAGTCCAGAGATATTGTATTCACCGCAAGAGACCGTACTTTAGAGGAGCTCCCAGAGATCGGCAACAACAACTTAAAGAATAATTATTTTTACAAATAAAAAATATTGAAACGACGTTATGGCGGTCGTGGCCTCCTAGTGCGTTAAAGTGCGTAAACCACTCGGTGCGAATTTTTGAGCCGCGAGGTCTGAGGTTCGAATCCTCTACCAGACCCAGAAATTTTTTCGGATCGGTCGTCACCTCTCTGCAGACAATAACAAATCTCAGAGAGTAAGTAATGCCACGTAAAGCTTCTTGAAAATATGCACATTAGCCGTTCGGAGTCGGCATTAAACTAGCAGGTCCAGTTCTCGATCAATTCTTTACAACATTTAATAACACGCACAATAAAATTTGATCATAATAAGTTCGGTCAAAATCCCTTTAAGGGCTGAAATGGCTCCTGGCCCCTGACTTCGTACGACAATTAAATATCTCAAAAGCTGAGGGAGAATATCTCAAAGATTTTTCATAAAAAATTGGAGACTGTTAGACTTCGTCTCTTTTTGTCTAATTTTTTTTTTAACGTAGAATACGTTATACGGGGTGTTAATCTGGAGCACAAAATTTTGAGAAAATGTTTGTCACTTTCATTATAATTTGTTAATACTTTATGCATGCACTGAAGAAAATTCAAGTATGGTCGTAACATATTTAATATGTCTTCTTTTGATTTGTATTTAAATAATCATATTGCTACACATAATTTTTTTGATTCTATAAGTAAATCAAAATTTACTCCTTCAAATTTTGTATTAATTTTAATATGCTTTGTATTTTATGTATAATAACATCATGTGTAAGAGCAGTACGATTATCTGTGTGTTCATCACAGAACCAGTGTGAGAAAGAGAAGAAGTATAATGACCAAGTAGCGAACGATGTGTACATACACAACATTGATAAGCGAAGCAGAGAAACAAAACTGTGCCACGCCTTTAAGACATCCTCAATGTCTTACAGCCTTATTCATAAACACATTTTAGAGGCAGCGTAACTTTAAACGGGCTTTAAACAAGAAAACGTTATTCATAAACATTTTTCGTTGTTGTTTAAGAGCTGCGTAACTTAAACGCCGAAATTGGCGTTTAAAGGTTACGTAAATACAACCATGATTTTTGTTTGTCTTTTCTTTTAATATCAAAGACATGCTCCATATGCGCCCTTTGCAGCATTTTTTTATGCGGCGGCCATTGTAAATCCATAGGAATTCTTAATTTTTGTAGAGATTTTCTATAGTTCAGACACAAACCTTACAATCATAAGCAGAAAATGAAAAAATGTTTATGAATAACAATGTTAGCAAGGTTGCATAGAAGGTGCGTAAAGCCTTAAACAGTGCGTAACTAAACAAGCGTTTAATGGTTGTTTAAGGAAAAATATTGAATAAGGCTGTTAATGACTAACGTATTCTACGTCTGACCTATGCGCCCGTGTTATCTAACACAGGCTTGAGCTTTTTTCTTAAAGGCTTTGTGATATAAAGGGTGTTTTTTAAGAGCTTGAGAACTTTAAATAATAATGCAAGACAGAAATATTGTTGGAATGAATTTTTTGTGATTATAATCTGGTAGATAATTTCATGGCATTTATTTTTTAAATTTGATTTTCGGCATATGTCCGTCGTGGCTACGAGTTACATAGTCCATTTGATCAGTCCAATTTTTCACTACTTTTTCCAATAAATCTGGTCATATGGAAGCTTGAATATTGGCTTCCAATGCTTCAAGAGTTACTGGTTTGTCGGCATAAGCCAATGACTTAATATAGCCCCATAAAAAGTAATCGTGAGGCGTTAAGTCGCACGAACGAGGGGGTTAGTAAACAGGACCACTTCTGGAAATAAAGTTGCCACCAAATTGATTTTGCAATAAATTGATGGTTAAGCGCGCTGTATGGCCAGTTGCGCCATCTTGTTGGAACTAAATATCGTCGATGTGTAGCTGATTAATTTTGGAAACAAAAATCAGTCAGCATGACTCTATAGCGCTCGCCATTCACCGTAATGGCAGCTCCTTCCTCATTTGGAAAAAATAAGGACCGATGATGCCCCCAGCGTGTAAACCGCACCAAACAGTCAATTTTAATGGATATAATGGTGATTCGTTAATAGCTTGAGGATTGTCTTCGCTCCATATACGGCAATTTTGCTTATTGACGAAGCCATTTAACCAGAAATGAGCTTCATCTAAAAGGAGCTAAATTGTCGAAGTATTCTATGAACTTTATGAACAGATTTATTTTTTTCAAAGTAAATTTCCACAATTTGGAAGCGTTGTTCTGGAGTGAAACGATTCATGATAAATTGCCAAATCTTACTGAATAGAAATGTCAACACAGTTTGAATTTCTCAACTGTCAAATCATAAACAACAACCATCGACATTTCTCATGCAGTTAACAAAACACCCTCTAGGTTAAAATAGGTTAATACCAGGGCTGCCTTTTAATTATTGCACCTCGGCAACACTAAACATTGCCAGATGGATTTTGATAGTTTCATTCGAAAATTTGACATTTGCTAGCATAAACGAACTTACAACATTTTGGTGTATGTGAGCTGATTGTGTTGTTTACAGTGATTTAAAAATTGTATTTTCAATTAACACGTGAACATTTTTAGGTGATGATTTTCTACGATTTTCGACGTGGATTGGTAAGAAAAGAATGCATCGTTCAACTTGGTTCGATTTTTGATGATGAAGCAATTCACCCAACGACTGCAAAACGACGGTTCAAGTAGTTCGAGCATGGTCGTCGTTCTCTCTGTGAACGAATTTCGTGAAGGTCCAAGAACGGCTGTTGTGGCAGAAAACATCGATACTGTGCATGAACTGTTGGAACCAGACCGGCATGGGACATACCGTGAGACGGAGTCGTCCTTGGGCATTAATGGGACTAGCATGCATTCGATTTTGCATGAGGATTTAGGCGGCGGACTATTTTTGCTCGTTGGATACCCCATAATTCGACAGTTCTTAAAAAAAAAGGCTCGTGTGGATGGGTGCAAGGTAATACTGGAAAAATACACCGGGAGTGATTTGCAACACGTCTGCGACATCACTTTAGGTGACAGATAATGGATATATACTTATGAGACCGAAAAAAGCAACAATCCACTTTTTGGGTCTTTCATAGTTCTGTCGGCAAAACCCGACAAAAGTTGTTCGCGGATGGAACACATCCAAGCAAATGATGGTCAGTTAAAATATGTTAACATAACATAAAAATATTAAAATATAAAAATATAACATAGCATAAAAATATGTTAACATTTACTATGCGGTTGGTCTAATCAAATATTCCAAACATTTAAAAAACTTGTCGAAGTCAATTTAATTGAATAATTTAAAATTTTACTAAAACATTCAAAGTTAAAAAAAAAAATAGTAAAAAAAATTGTTCAAGCATTCAAAGTCACTTAATCTTTATTAACTAGAGTGAGTTTAATCCTGATATATTTTCTTTTTTTTTAGCTCACACCAGTTGTAACGCACCCCTCGGCACTTTTTTTGCAACTTAATCATATATTTTTTTTTAAACTAGACACTTATACCACGATCATTGCCCTATTTAATGTTCCATAGACAACGTTGCGATCCAATCAAAATTTGCTAAGGATCAACAAGTTGAATAAAATTGGCAGAATAGATTTTGAAGTGCGAAATGCAACCAAGTTAAGCCTCTTAACCTCTCATTTTTTTGTTTTTTTTTTTTTTTGTTCACTCAAACAACTATTTGTCAAAACATTTGACGCATAAATGATGAGACCCTGATTTTTTTTTCAACTGTTAGTCTGTGTGGCAGCACTCACCCCTCTACTTATATGTTCAATAAAAAAAAATCTTTACCCTGGCTTAATCGAATACGTGCCATTCGTTGCTATTATCGCTACCCTCAGCGTGCTCAACTCAATGATCGCTGTTATCCGTTGTATTTGTGGTTTATTGTTCATATTGATTGGTGATTATTGATCCTATTTATCGTTTTATTGTATTGTCGCTCTATTGTTGTATGTTTTGATCGCATCAATCAGATCGATGATGTTTTTATTGATTCCGTCACATTTGTTTGCACTGTATTGTTTGGTAATTAGCTGAGTTCGGGAACACTTTGCTATGATACTCGCACGATATGATAAGTAAGCAATAGGTAAGCATGGAGAGTGGTTATAATTTAGTTTTAAATTTTGGTGATATGAGTTTTTTTTTTAAAATTTGAACCAAGTATTTAACCTATTCAGTCATTTTAGATTTGAACCAAGGATATCAGGTGTTAAACCTATTCAGTCAAGTAGTCTGCCATGTTTGAAATAGTCTGATACATTTTTGGGGAAGATTGGCAATCAAGTGACATGTAGGATGCTCTAGCCGTGGCAGGAAGTTGTAGAAGAGTGTGAATTACTCGTAGAATTTGATCCCCAAACTTTTCTACTAACAAATACAACTTTGAAGTCGTAAATATTGAACTGATGAATTTTCAATGTAAAAAAAAAATAAATAAATAACTGGCCATTTCAGCCCTTGAAAGGACTTTGACCTAGCTTCTTATGATCAATTGTGTTGTGCGTGTTATTAAGTTTGTACACAATTGACCGAGAAATGGACCTACAGGCTTAACGCCGACTCTGAACGGCGATGAACGGAATGTTCTTATTCTCAAGAAGCTTTACATGGCATTTTTATTACTCTCTGAGGTTTGCCATTGTCTGCAGAGAGGTGGCGGCCGTACAGAAAAATTATTTTAATTCAAATAATTTTCTGTCGCTGCTGGGGTTCGAACCTGGGTCTCCAAGGTTCGTTGACATAGCGGCCACGCACTTTTACCAACTACGCCACGGAATTTTCAATGTAAGTTGATAAAAAATGAGGGCAAAAAAGCAGAAAGGTTAAAACTTAGGACATGGTCTGGCCGGGATTCGACCATAGGACCCCTGGGGTGAGGTCCGCGTGGAATACATTTTCAAGTGATATTCATATCTTTATATCTTTATATCTATATATCTTTATATCTTTATATCTTTATATCTTTATATCTTTATATCTTTATATCTTTATATCTTTATATCTTTATATCTTTATATCTTTATATCTTTATATCTTTATATCTTTATATCTTTATATCTTTATATCTTTATATCTTTATATCTTTATATCTTTATATCTTTATATCTTTATATCTTTATATCTTTATATCTTTATATCTTAATATCTTTATATCTTTATATCTTTATATCTTTATATCTTTATATCTTTATAACTTTATATCTTTATATCTTTATATCTTTATATCTTTATATCTTTATATCTTTATATCTTTATATCTTTATATCTTTATATCTTTATATCTTTATATCTTTATATCTTTATATCTTTATATCTTTATATCTTTATATCTTTATACCTTTATATCTTTATATCTTTATATCTTTATATCTTTATATCTTTATATCTTTATATCTTTATATCTTTATATCTTTATATCTTTATATCTTTATATCTTTATATATTGATATCTTTATATCTTTATATCTTTTTATCTTTATATCTTTATATCTTTATATCTTTATATCTTTATATCTTTATATCTTTATATCTTTATATCTTTATATCTTTATATCTTTATATCTTTATATCTTTATATCTTTATATCTTTATATCTTTATATCTTTATATCTTTATATCTTTATATCTTTATATCTTTATATCTTTATATCTTTATATCTTTATATCTTTATATCTTTATATCTTTATATCTTTATATCTTTATATCTTTATATCTTTATATCTTTATATCTTTATATCTTTATATCTTTATATCTTTATATCTTTATATCTTTATATCTTTATATCTTTATATCTTTATATCTTTATATCTTTATATCTTTATATCTTTATATCTTTATATCTTTATATCTTTATATCTTTATATCTTTATATCTTTATATCTTTATATCTTTATATCTTTATATCTTTATATCTTTATATCTTTATATCTTTATATCTTTATATCTTTATATCTTTATATCTTTATATTTTTATATCTTTATATCTTTATATCTTTATATCTTTATATCTTTATATCTTTATATCTTTATATCTTTATATCTTTATATCTTTATATCTTTATATCTTTATATCTTTATATCTTTATATCTTTATATCTTTATATCTTTATATCTTTATATCTTTATATCTTTATATCTTTATATCTTTATATCTTTATATCTTTATATCTTTATATCTTTATATCTTTATATCTTTATATCTTTATATCTTTATATCTTTATATCTTTATATCTTTATATCTTTATATCTTTATATCTTTATATCTTTATATCTTTATATCTTTATATCTTTATATCTTTATATCTTTATATCTTTATATCTTTATATCTTTATATCTTTATATCTTTATATCTTTATATCTTTATATCTTTATATCTTTATATCTTTATATCTTTATATCTTTATATCTTTATATCTTTATATCTTTATATCTTTATATCTTTATATCTTTATATCTTTATATCTTTATATCTTTATATCTTTATATCTTTATATCTTTATATCTTTATATCTTTATATCTTTTTATCTTTATATCTTTATATCTTTATATCTTTATATCTTTATATCTTTATATCTTTATATCTTTATATCTTTATATCTTTATATCTTTATATCTTTATATCTTTATATCTTTATATCTTTATATCTTTATATCTTTATATCTTTATATCTTTATATCTTTATATCTTTATATCTTTATATCTTTATATTTTTAAATCTTTATATCTATATATCTTTATATCTTTATTTCTTTATATCTTTATATTTTTATATATTTATATCTTTATATCTATATACATTCTTAAATTCATATAAAAGTTCAAACTCTGTCATATAGTTAATCTCAAGTTTGTTGAGCTTTAAATGATACTTTTGCTTATAACTGTCATTACTCATTCATCAAATAAAATAGTGCTGGCAAATATTTGCTAATTATGCTGTCTGAGAGCCTCTGCAGACACCCTATTGTTTCTGTTGCCAATGTACTGCAATGAGTCCAATGTTAAGTTTTATTTACATAAAAATGGAGTTCAGAGTAAGAGCAAGAGTGTTAGGCGGATATGGGATATAAAGTCAAATAAATGTCTACAGTGGAAAAATTTTAATAAGCATCACTTTTATTATTATTTTATGACATATGAGAAAAATATTAAGCATGATAATATTTTATGATTATACAATAGTACAATGTTAGTATGTTGCGAAGGATAGTTTAAATTTTTATAAGTCCAGATTCTAAGCTAAGTTTATTTATGTTTTTTGTGCACTGTTTAATATTTGAAGATTTATAACTGTTACCCACTGCAACTAAGGGTATGATAAAAGATTGCAACTTCACAATTCCTGCAAACTTCGTTAAAAACTCAAACTGCTACTTCAACAAAAAAATTAAAATACTTTTGTACCACTTTCGAAATGGGAAATCTATTTTACGCTCTGGTAAAATGGCGGCAGGCAGGCAGGCAGGCAGTAAGCACTTCGTAAAATTTCTCATTTCCTGTTGTTGTCCAGTAACAGCAGCAGCAGCAGCAGCAGAAACAGCTTCGGCAACATTCTAAGGCTATACAACAATCTTTGCCAACTCAATGACAGAAAGTAGACAGACTAAAAGGCAGCGCATTTATAATTCATTTTATGCCATTTATGAGACGCAATTAAAATTAAAAAAAAGGAATACAAATTAAATACACAGAAGGATGCTTCAAAATTTCCTATGGGGATATTATTGCAATCTTTTAATGAAGACAGGTATAACGCTGCCAAGGCATTTGGATTTATTTGCCAAGGAAGTGTGTGTGCTCTTTGAATATTTCGTCAAGCTCTTGTCATTGCTTTACTAAGCTAAATTAAATAAAAATTCATTATATGCCTTCTTAAATCTGACTAGCAGTGAGTTACTGCGTCACTGCGCAGAATTTTGTTAGTAAATCATTTTTGAAATATGTTTTCTATACATATTTCTGACTTATAATGTTTCTCTAGATACCTGTCATCTTTAAGGCCAGACTATGAAACACTATCTCTCTGTCAAAACTTTTTGAATAATTGTATATATATTTTTTATAAAATAGTCCATTTAGGGAGGGCTGTTTTCTGATATAAACCTATTTTTACAGGCCTTTGGAAAGTGCTACAATTTGCAAAAGTTTTCTTCTAACCATTGATCTCGAACCATTAATGGCGGGTCAGGACTGCCATGTTGTGTCAATGTGAAAAATGTATATGTATATAACATTTTGTATTTCAAAACCCAGATGAGATCAAATTGACTAAACTTTCAATAATAGCGAACTAGTTCCAAAATGTTTCACAAAAATACCATTGTACTTATACCCGCATCCGCGGCGAAATCGCAATAATTGAACATACGTATTTCGAAAAAATTGTCATTTGGGTTGTTCAAAAAACCATAAAAATATTTCCTGTCATCATGACCTAATTCGTATATTAATGTACCACCTTGATCAAAAAGTTCCCGGAATCACCGCTGTGTGGCACTCCCAATCACCAGATTTGAGTTCTCTTTTGGCCACATCTGCCATTGACATTCTATATAATTTCAGTTTGATAGCTTGAGACATTTGTAAAAGTCAAGCCGTATTCAGTACATCTACGATTGAGCGTGTTTTCGATTTTGTACACTAGGGGAAATAAGGCATATTAACATTATCCACGCCTGAGTATAAATTTTATTTAAATATTTACGTGAATAAATCTAAAATTTTCCTTACAACTCGTTTTTTCCAGTATTTAAATTTTATTTATACCACACACCTACACACATATTCCATACAGCTGAAATAGCCGACAAGCAGCAACAGCATCGCACTCTGTTCCTGCAGTTTATTTCTTGCAGTTGCAGGTTTCTTATAGTTCTCGTTTAGTTTTTGTTGCAAGGGTAATATAGCCTGTATGTTTGGCCAAAATGATTTGTGAGTGCGATGGGTGATCGCGTGATGAAGTTATGTTTCTCACGAATGTCTTGCACTGATTGTCATTTACCTGCATATTTTGCTTCTTATTTTCTATATTACTTTTTATTTCTCTAGTTAATACTCTTTTTGACATTTCATGCCATAATATTGCACCAACTGTCAAAAATAGTATAAATTAGAGAACAAAAAAAGTAAAACAGAGAATAAATAATACAGGCAAATGGCATTTGATGGACGCAGCTCGTGAGAAAATTTGTATTTAAATATGTTGTTTTTAAATTCAATATTTTTATAAAAATTTTCTTTAAATGCGATAGTTTTATTTTCAAATAGGAAATATTTGAAAGATATTTTAAAAAAATTCGTGCATAATTTTAGCATATTTTTTATTAGTTCTGTTTAAATATTTAAATATTTTATTTAATTAAAAAAGTATTCAAATAAATTTTAAATATTTACGTAGTCGATGTATGCAAATGCGTTATTGATGCAAAATTGACTCGCTTTTTGGATAAATTAAAAAAAGTTTTTGGATAAATTTAATATTTTTTTATCTTGGTGTACAATTTCAAAAATGGAATTGAATTCGCAACAACGAGTTTGAATTAAATTTTGCGTTTAAAACGGTTTCAATGGTGCGTCTATATTGCAAATGTTAGAAAAGTGTTTCGGCAACGATACTCTGAAGAAAACAGTCGTTTATCAGTGTCACGAACGTTTCAGAAGTGGCCGTGAGTCCGTGAATGATGATGAACGTAGTGGCAGGCCATCAACATCGAAAACCGACGAAAATATCGATAAAATCAAAGAGTGGATGACCGTAGACCGCAAATTGACCATTAGAGAGATGGCAGAGGAGTTGGGCATTGCATTTGGATCCGTTCGAGACATTTTTTTGGTTAATGATTTGGGCCTCAGATGTGTCGCTGCAAGGCTGGTGCCGAAAGACCTGAATTTCATGCAAAAAAAGAACAGCGTTGACGTCGCAAAAGACATGATTTCCAAGGCCGAATCCGATGCAACATTTATCAAACGGATTATTACTGGAGACGAGACTTGGATTTATGAGTATGACACGCAATCCAGACATCAAGCGAGTGAATGGCGTGCACCGAATGAGCCGCAACCGAAAAAACGACGTCGTTTTCAGCCGAAAAAGAAGGCGATGCTCACAGTTTTCATGGATTATAAAGGCCGAAACACATAGGAGGCATGTATGCTTCAAGCATCTAACATTTGTGAAAGAATACGTCTTGTTATGAAGTAGCCCACATTAAAAGCATGCACGAATGCATGATGCTTGAAGCATGCCTGAAGTTCTTGAACTATTAACTTTTTGCAGGAATCAAAGCATTGACAGAAGAAATGTGAGGAATAAAAGCAATATCAACACAACCATTAACGATAAAATATCCTCCAATTCCATTTTTAATCGTTTTTGATTAAAGTTAATGTATTTTCATCACTTTTCCTTTAAAATTTCTATTCAGTATAACATATTTGTATACATAAAGTATTTGAAATTTATCACAAATGCGATGCATGCTTTCTATGTGTTTTGACCTGGCATGCTTCACAGGCATGATGCATACTTGAGGCATGGATGCTTTCTATGTGTTTTGGCCTTAAGGGTATTGTGTATCATGAATTCCTTCAGTCCAAGGCCAAACAGTCAACAAGGAGTATTATTTGGCCATTATGAGACGTCGCCAAAAAAGACCGGATTTGTGGGCAAACAACTCGTCTATCTTGCATCACGATAACGCACCGTCGCATTATGCCATCGTTATCCGTGAACATTTGGCTAAAAACGAAACTAACACCATTCAATAACCACCGAATTCACCTAATTTGGCTCCCTGCGACTTTTTTCTCTTGGGTCAACTCAAGAAACCGCTCCGCGGAACGCATTTCAGCACCCAAGATGAGATCATGAAAAATTCGAAGATGGTTCTAATAGCCATACCGCAAGCCGAATATTAAAAAATGTCAGAACTTTATTGTACCTACTACCATACTTCCACTGTAGGTGTCATCATAGAAACGACTTGCTCAACGATTTATGTAGCTATCATATTTTATTTTTTTAAATTAAGATCTTTACAAATTTATTAAAATTAACATTTTGAATACGACCTTTCATTATTTATATTGAAAACAAATTTTAGCTTAAGGTCAAGTATGTTGACAACAAGATAACATGAAGACAAAGAAGGTAACAAACAACAACAACAACAACGGCTCTGTATAGAGAAAATCACACAGCTTGACTATACAGACTGTTTCGTTGGCCGCTACACCAACACATCAGTAGGGTGGGTCGCTAAAAAAAATGTTCGATATAATCGGTCTAAAATGGACCTTGGGTCATTGTTGTATCCTCCACAAAACGATTTCGCAATGTGTTAACCCTTAGGCTTCCTGGAATTTTTTTAAAAAAATTCCCTTTTTTGGTCAAAAACCCACTTTTTCTATGGAAAAGTTTTTTGTTTCGCTGTATTTAAAAAAAAAAAACCAAAATTAAAGCTTTAAAAATTATTACAATCTGCATAAATAATTTTAACTTGAAATTTTTGTCCATAATGTTTTTACAATTTTTGAAATTTTAACTTTGTTCAAAAATGAACAAGCAAGCCCCTAAAATGTTAAGGATATTTTATTACCTTTCCAACGTTGGTTATACGACATCAATCGGACGAGATATAGCGTAGTTATGAAGATTTAAGTCGAAATTAAAAAATATTAAAAAAAAAAAATACAGAACGAGCAAATTTCTCAAAATTTTTTATGCTGATAGTAATAATTTTGAAGTTTTAATTTTGGTTTTTTTTTTTTTTTTAAAATACAGCGACTTGTCCATACAAAAAGTGGATTTTTGACCAAAAAAGGTACTTTTTTAAAAACATTCCAGGAAGCCTAAGGGTTAACACATCGCGAAATCGTTTGGAGGAGGGAACTACAATGAGCCAAGGTACATTTTAGACCGAGTTTATCAAACACGTTTTTTTTTTGTATGGAGACCGACCCGGCCTACTCATCAGTAGTCGTGCATGACTTTTCACTGTGATCCACTCAAGCTACTTAGGTTCTACTTATATTTACTACCAATTATGCCGAGAAAGTTACCCGGAATTTATTTTGACAGAGAGAACGCTTTCATTTATTAAAATATTTTTCTAAACCATGGTAGAATTATAAGGTAGGGCCGAGTCGTTCAGTGCCCTCACGCGTCAACGAAGAGTGGAGAATAAAAAAGGAGGCTAATTGTCAAAATGGCGAAGTTCGTAAAAATCTCAAATAAAATGAAAATATTATGTTTTCAATTTGTAAATAGTGCGGACACGTGTGTTAAGTTTGTGTTAATTTGAGTGGAAATATTGTAAAAAAATTGTAAATAAATCTATAAAATGCCGCGGAAGTGTTAAATTTGGAAAAAAAGCTTGTAAAAAGTTTAACTTAACATCAACTGCGAAACATGAACATAAAGAAACTCGAGATGAACAGATGATTTTGACAACTAGCCCGCTTTTCTCTGCTTTCTAATCCATTCTTCTCCAAGTCGGCCCTACCTTATAATTCTACCATGTTCTAAACTACACAGCGTTTTCTTCTCAGCTTTTAGTGAGGCTGAAGAGAACGAATTAAATTCAGACAAGTTAAGACTAGAAACACTAATTTTTTTTTCAATAAAAGATTGATACAGAAACCATTTGAGCGGACATGTCAAAAAAATAACTGACATGCCAATCCAAATTTTTATCAAAACAACTTGCAAATGTCAAAAATGTTAGCATTTCAAATGCAAGCTTAAAAAACTAATTAATATTTGAAAAAAAAACTATGCTAGAAAATTCCAAAAACCGGATTGAAAAACTCGTTTTTAAAATTAAATTTGAGAAAAAAACAACAACAAAAATATCCTGCTAAAGTACGCACCACATGTAGGTATTACAAAAGCACACATGCAGCATCTGCATTTGTTGCAGATGAAAAGATTTTATGAAAAATTCAGGTTTTTGCTTTTGGGTGCAAATTAACCGAATTTTTTTGTAACAAACTAAAAAAAATAAAACACATTATTTAATATGCAAATTGCATGAAAAAAGGGTTACAATCGGCAAGAGCCGAGCAATGTTAAATGTTCACAAGCGACCCATGCAAAGATAGCTAAGTGGAACAAATAGTTGCCACTGACACAGAGCAGCAACGACAACAGCAAACAGCAACAACAACAGGCATAGCAACGAAAGATCGACTCAGCTTGAAAAGGCGATCGTTGCGATTGATTCAATATGCAAATGTTGACAGCAAAGTAAAAAAGGATGCTGCCGGTTAAGGAATCCCAAACAAATGCTGTGAAACAATCACCCTTTCTTTTTCGATTTAGTTGCTCTTAAAGAACAACAGCGCACATGAGCTGCTAAGAACCTATTGTTTGGTTTTTCTTTCCATACTGAAGGTCCTTTGTCAAGCTTACAGCTTCTTGTGAGTTTTCCTTTCTCATCATTGTTTATATTACATACATATCTTTACATAAAATGTCACATTTTGTGGCACCCATAGAAATAACTGAGAAATACGTATTCAAACGAAGTGACATCCTTAAAATGTGTAGTTTTTTTTTCAAAATAACAACTTGAGATATTTTTTTAATCTATCCCATTTCCAATGCATGCCCTTTTTTCTTAGGTTCTCACGATCTTGTTGCTCTGATTTGGCCTTGCTTTCAATATCCAGCCAAAAACCAGCTTAGTTCATGACACACAGGCACTCATAATAACTGTATGTCACACTTCAGCTTCTTTCGTGGCACCGTTACTTGCTGGTTTCATTGATATGCAAATCAGCCAATATTTGGGTTGGTTCCAATTTTCTGTATAGCAAAGCGCGTTAGAAAACAGGTTCGTCTTTTTATTAATTTTGCTCAAATACAAATAAAAGAACACAATGCAAATGCAAGCCAGTTAACAAAGAGAAATGTGCTTTCGTTGAATGGTCTTTGTAAGAATTTCTTCATAATTAATTTCATGTGATTTGATTTGATTTGATTTTATTTTAATTTGCCTGCTGAGAATTGCTAATTTTTTTATGACTACAATTAAAGTGGTTGTTTGCATGATGTGTTCATTACGTATATCCTTTAGTTTGATAAGCTTTGGAATGGTTTTACTAAGTGAATTTGCTATATGACATTATTTTGTAGAATGCTGTATTGAATACTACATTTATTGGAAATGTAATGCGGTATTGGAAAATCAACTCAATTTTCGGACCGAAAATTCAATTTTTGTGACCTGTCCACATATATCCTTTTTTTTCTTCTATCATATGGTGCAAGGACAATGGTTCATATACTGTTTCTGTTAAAGATCCTCTAACGTTACTCTCTCCGCGACCAAAAACACTGTTTTAAAAAAACTTGAAAAAAATATTCATATTTTTACACAGAAGAGTAGATATTTTTACTTTACTTTTTCGTAAGAATTTATTTTCAATTTCGTCAATTTGCCTAAGAGATCGCATATTTGCATACGTTTTTGTCAAGCAAAAGAATTGTATGACGTCATGCACTCAGTTGAGAAAGAGAGCATTAGATAACGGGACTGCGGAACGCGTAATCTTGTTTCTATCATTCTCGTTCCGCTGATGATGATGATAACGGTTGTGATTCAGAGTCTCCGAATGTTTTTCGGTTTAATGCTGTAAGCGAAATGGACATAGCTCGCTCAATAAAGAAAATAAAATCAAATGCATCTGGGGAAGATGGAATCGCCATTAGGTTTGTTAAACTCATTTTACCGCATGTTCTTAGCCCGCTTGCCCATATAATAAATCACTGCTTTACCACCTCGAGCTATCCTGAGATTTGGAAAGTGGCAACTACAAGGTGGCGCAAAAGTAATCCTCCTATCAGAAAATGCTATAAATTTTGCGATTGGCCCCTAATGTCAGTTCTGTTTTGACATTTGTGTAGTAACAACATGCGAAATACACGTTAATAAACAATGTTACGGTACACTGCTCCAGAACGCGGAATATTGCTGACTATTTATTTGACCAATATAAAAATCAAAAATAATCATGAGGGATGAGGCCCATTTCCACCTTAGCGGGTACGTAAATTAGCAAAATTTACGCTTCTGGGGCACTGAAAATCCGCGTGTAACCCACGAAGAGCCATTACACCCGCTCAAAGTCACTGTATGGTGTGCTGTTTTTGCTGGAGGAGTCATCGGACCTTTTTTCTTCGAAGACGTCGCGGGCCAAACGGTTATTGTGAATGGTGAGCGCTACAGAGCAATGATCAACGAGTTCTTTTTGCCGCAACTTGATGAATTGGGATTGGAAAACATGTGGTTCCAACAGGACGGTGCAACGGCACGCACTGCACGTGCCACAACCGATATGCTGAAGGATGCATTTCCCGGGCACCTAATCTCCCGATTTGGCGATTTGCACTGGCCAGCAAGATCGCCTGATTTGACCGCTCCAGACTTCTTTTTGTGGGGCTTTTTGAAGTCGCGGGTTTATGTCAACAAGCCTCAGACTCTTGCAGCTCTTAAAGACAATATCCGTCAAGAATGTGAGGACCTATCGCCGGAAGTTTTGACTGAAGTGATGGAAAATGCCATAAAAAGGGCTCAAATGACAATCAACTGTGGCGGCGGCCATTTACATGACATCATATTCTCGACTTGATGTAAAAAAAATTAAAAGACCAAATAAAAATAATCCACAAGAAGAATCAAAGTTTTTCATTTTTTTTTTAAATTACAGCCAAAAAACATCGGAAGGTTATTTTTGCGCCACCTTGTATTATTCCTATAGCGAAAAAACCCAATGCCTTCAACCCACGTCACTTCCGTCCAATAAGTCTATTGTCCTCGGTGTCTAAAATTTGTAAATCACTCACAGCGGATCAGATATCCCATCATTTAAGTCTTTTTAACCTCATGTCTCATCTCCAGTCTGGTTTTCGGCCTGGGCACAGCTGTTCCACTGCTGTGGTCAAAATACTAGATGACATAAGAATACCTTTTGATAATGCTGATTTGACATTGCTTTGCTTGCTGGATTTTTCTAAAGCTTTCAACACTGTCAGCCCCTCTATTCTCTGTAAAAAACTGGCTCTAAATTTCCGATTTTCAAAATCTGCGGTCCGTCTTTTAATAAACTAATGAGAAGGTAGGCTTAAAAAGTTCGTGTGGGTCAAAATTTTTCTATGCTAAAAAGTACTACCAGTAGAGTACCTCAAGGCTCCGTTCTTGGACCATTGTTATTTACGATGTTCATAAATGATATTTTCAGCAAGTGCCCCCACGTCACTATGCATGCATACGCAGATGACCTCCAGTTGTACATGTCCAGACCCTTAGGTCTGGTTGAAGATTTATGTGCTAGAGCTAATGAGGACTTAGCTTTGGTCTCCAAATGGGCTGATGAAAACTTGCTCACGTTGAACCCCTTGAAATCATTTGTTTTGCCTATATCTAAATATCAATATTATCACGAAGATTTGCCTCCAATTCCACTAAATAATGTTAAACTAAAACTTGTTAGTAAAGTCATTAATCTTGGTTTTCAAATAAACTCATCCCTTACATGTGAGGATCACATTAACTCATGTGTAAAAAAAGTGTACTTTATTCTTCGCAATCTCCGAAGGACATCAGGTTTTGTGCCCGTTGAAATGAGAAGTAAATTAGTACTGCAGCTGATTATGCCGATCATAACTTACTCTGAAGTCGTGTACTGCAAGCCTGACTCTCGGTCCTTACATAAGCTCCTGGTAGCTTTTAATAATGGAGCTCGTTATGTATACGGTCTTAATAAATTCGATCATATATCTGTCTTTTGTAAAAAATACTTGGTTGCGACTTACCACTTAGAAGCTAGATGTTGTATTTTCCTATACCGGATCATCTATACACGTGGTCCCATATATCTCTTCGAAAAGTTGAAGTTTTGCAGATCAAGTAGAAACATGAACCTTAAATATAATTTCCTTAACTCCAGTAGATTGTTTTTCATGGAATTCATTACCTAATAGTATTTAAAGCGTTTCTAATAAAAGCAACTTTAAGCATTTAATCTACAAACACTTCTCTTAGCTATCTTCTTCTTACTCTCTCCATCTTCTCTTTCTCTCTAATCTGTACTACATTTTTCAATGAAATATTTTACACTGCTTAAACTTAAGTCATTTTAAGCACTATTTTTGATACAAGCCTTTAATTTTTATATTGCATTTGTATGTTGTTATATCCAATGTAAATTCGGCATGTAAAAGATCTAATCTTATATGCCAACAATGTTTGTTAAATAAATTCAAATTCAAATTCAAAAATTCTTGGGTCCTACTTATTCTGTCAATATGCCGTGAAAGTTACCCGGAAGTTTATTTGACAGAGAGAACACTTTTACGTGAGTTACTGAGTTCTTATCTACTTATGATGCACCCTGTGTCAAGGTTAACCTTGATCGTGTCATACTTTTAGGCATATCATTAACTCGTGTGCATCTTGTCAACACACTTGGCTTAAAGCTGAAATTTGTTTCCATAAATTTAAAAAAATTTGAAGAAATTCTAGTGTTCTAAATAACACATTTTTTTCTAACTATAAAGGGTCTAACTAAAAGGGGGCTGAAAGGGTTAAAAATAAAAGAAGTTGGCTGAATCGTTGACATACTAGTAGATTTTGACATGACAGTGTATCTTTATCCTTTTCATTACACTTGTCCCTTACTTTTAGTTCCATTTTTTGTCCCTTGCCTCAATTTTGACATGACACATTTTGTTTTACCGCGCAGGTTTCCAAAAAAGTAGAAAAAGTAATTTTTTCCAAACTGCATTGGCGTTGCATGGAATTGTTACTCGATGAGTATAAGGGCTATGATAAAAAGAATGGCACGACAGTAAGGGTTTATTCTTTGACTTCTTTGACAAAAATGAAGAATAAAAAACTAAAGACGTTTTCGGGACGTGGAGAAAGCTGCTTAAGCAACGAAACTGTAAATGTATAACATGAAATTATAACACGCTATATCGACGGTCCCTACGAATACTATCTCTTCTTTAAACGCGATCAATAAAATCCTTTTTTTTAAACTGCGGCGACAAAAATCTGTTTTTACAAAATGCGGCGAAAAAAATCCATATCAAAAAATGCGGCGAAGAAAAACCGTTTTTTTAAAATTCAGCAAAGAAAATCTCTTTTTATGAAATGCGGCGAAGTAAATCTCTTTTCAGAGTGTGACGTTAACAACGCTGTATTTTTTAATTAGGGGGAACAATTTTTCTGAAAAAAATTATGTTTTCAAAAAATTATTTCTATTTATAATTTCATAATTTCATATAATTCCTTACAGTACTCTATAAAATGATTTTTATATAAAAGTGATTTTTTTCGCCGCATTTTGATAAAAGTGATTTTTTTCGCCGCATTTTGATAAAAGTGATTTTTTCGCCGCATTTTGATATAAGTAATTTTTTTAACCGCATTTTGAAAAAAGAGATTTTCTTCGCCGCAATTTTCTGTCGGAAGCTTTTTTCGTAAGCACCGTCGATATAAAGGTGGTAAGGTAAAAATTATTATTCGCCATTAAAGGCTGGTCCTTAGACCATAAGACAAAAATAGACAAAAAATTGATTATGTCATGAGGCCGCGGAGAGAGCTTCTACAAATTGAATATGAAGCTATAATGCAACGGCGTTGCATTGAATTATTACTTGGTAAGTATGTATGTGCACTACGGTAAATATTATAATAAGAAAATGAGGCTTACGATAAAAATTAAAAAAAAACTATGAAGCCGTCAGGTCACAGATGTAGAAGCTGCAACACAAATGCAATATTGTTGCATGAAATTATTACTTGCATATAAGAAGTACTACGGTAAATTTTTATTTAACGATAGTAAAGCTTGGGTCTCTGACCTTGTAAAGAAAATAGAAACAAAACTGTTTGCGTCAAAACAACTTGGAGCATAGTTCTCGAATTATAAGGACTTATAACTCCGTGACTATTGGCTCTACGATCAATTTTATGGAACGGCAATAAAGGTGAGGTTTTCGGCCATATGACAAAAAATAAAAAAAAAAAAAAATCGATAGCGTTATGAGATCCATCAGGGAACTGCTCGATGTAACATAAATGCTCCATTATTGCATGGATTTATTGCGTGGTGCCAAGGTAAATGTTAATGTAACAACACACAAAAAATCTCGTCGGTAAATTCAAACGATATTTGCCGTCTTTTTACCCTCAATACAATTGTTTTTGCAAAGTTACTATTTTTTCGTTTAAAATTACCGAGCAAAAACTGTTACTTAACAATTGTGTCAGTAAATCACTGTAAAGTAAGAAGTTAAAATTTTTCGTTAATTTTTTATATCGAACACGTTTTTTCTCACATGTGGTGGCGGCCGTGGCCGATTATGTTAAAATGCGAGAGTTATTCAGTGAAAATTTTCGAGTCTCGAGGTCCGATATTCGAATCTGCTACCAGGCATTGAAAATGTTTTCAATTGAAATTTATTTCTTTGATCAGTCAGTACATGTACTGTAAAAATTGTTGTTTAAGAACAATTGAAGAACTATAAAAACTATGACAAGGATTTGGACATGGATTAAACCAAGACTTTGGACAAAGATCAGGACAAGGAGTTAGACAAGTATAAGGAAAACTATACGAATAAAGATAAGGATGGGGAGAAGTTTAAGGACAAGGGAAAATATACAGATAAGAATAAAGACGAGTATAGAGATACGTTGTCATGTCAAAACCTATGGGTGTGTCCATGACACAGCCAACTGCATCCTTTTTTTCCCCAATCTTTGTCCTAAATCTTGACAAAATAAGGCCCAAATCCCTCTTCTTTTCTTTCTCACATTGCTTGTTCTTATCCTTTAAGCAATTTAGCCCATATGACCACATCCCGTATTATAAACACAAATATCATTGGTCACGAGCACTATAATAAATATTACTAGTAGGATGCAGAGGATTTTGCAGGACTAAAACTTATTGCAGGATATCAATGCTAAAATTCAGTGTTTTCTATAGCAAACATTTTATGTTTAAATTTATATAAGAATTTTCTTAGAGCACACTGGAAAATTCGTGCCCTTGGAGAAGATATTCAACTTTTTTTACTTATATCTCCTTAACAAGAGGCTGTAGATGGGTTCGAGATTAATTTTATTCAGTCAATTTGATACAAAAGTGGTCCTTGTGCAATACGGCTTTTCAATGAAAACAAAATTCTCAAATTTTTTTCTTATATCTCCTATACTAGGGGCCAAAGTTGACCCTCAATGGGGTCTCTAAGGTGTTTTTTCAACCTTTAATTTGAAATAAATTGTCCTTGTACAATTTTCCAATAAAAACACAATCTACAACTTATTTTGCTTATATCAAGGCCTTGATCAGAATTATTGTTTTTGAATTGGTGTCGTGACACCAAAATTTTCTTTTTGCCGCTATATCTTAAAGACCTTAAGAGTGCTTTAACGACACCCTTTTCTTTTTATAATAACTTTTGGATCAAGGAACTCTCCCTTTTATTTCACCATTCTTTCTTTTGCTTTTAACATGATTTATCAAAGTTCAAAAAGCGTTTTTTAAGACCATAATAAAAGAAAAAACAATGCATGTAGGGGATTTGTTAAAAGTCCAGTTCAGACAAAAAAAAAAAAAAAAAATTATAAAAGGTCGATAAAAATTTAATGAATATCCGAACAAAACTAATAAAATGCATCTAATTATTGACGCTCCAACAACATCCGCACCCACTCCCTCAATAAACTCTTGGATGAGGCTGCATGGAGCCAGAAGAGCACCACTCGAGAGACCGACAGTGTAGCAAGGAACATCGTTAACGTTATTTCCATAAAACATTTTGCTACTTATTTATCTTAATTAAAATAAATTTACATTTTTCTAATTTAACAACAAGCGCGAAAAGCGCGCGGCTGGTTCGGTCCATTGCCGTTGATTGTCAGGCTCATCCATAGAACAAACGTCCACCGCGGGTTGAACGACGCTACACAGGAACAAGCTGAAGGACACTCATACTAAAAAACAAAAAAAAAAAAAAAAAACAAAAAAAAAAAATAAAAAAGAAAATAGAAAATACAAAAAAAAAGAAATACTCTGCGAATGAGGCGTAGCTAAAGTAACGACGTCAACGATGACGATGACATGCATTAAAATGCTGTTCAAAAGAAGCAAATAACTTTTTAACTAAAGCAGATCTCATTACCAAGGCAAAGATGCTGTAGCTTGCCGGGCAGGGGGTGGAGGATATGGGGTTCGTCCATTGAATCTACGCTTTCTTTGGCTCGGTATAAGTGGCGATTGTATGCTTTATGGCCATGGGTTTGGTTGGTTGGGTTGTCTGGGTTGGGTTGATGTAGCGACGTTTCAGCAAATTAAAGAAAACAAAAAAAAAAACTTTAAAAGAAATAAAAAACAAATTGTATGAATATAAAAAAATTAAAAGTTGATGAGAGGAAATGAAGAATACAACAACAACAACAATAAAGTGAGGAAAAAAATGAAGAAAACCAAGAAAACAAGACAAAGAACACATAAAGATAAACACTCCCGAGGGTGAAAAGTCTTCAAATCATGTTCATGCAAATGTGCTGAAAAGTTAAAAAAAAACAAAAAAAAAACAAAAATAAGGAATAAAATAATACCTAATATAAACGCACGAGCAAGTGAATAAAAATACATTTTAACATGGCATCAAATACAAGCGAAGGAATCGATGACATGCTGCACTGAGAAAAAAACAAAATATTGAAATGAAAAGTAGCTGTTATCGATGGAAGTGGCAATGCTTGACTTCAAAAAAGGCAATTAGTGCACAGTGGGTGAAGCAAATTTGAACAGTAGATTTACGATAACCCACTAATCAGTATGTTACAGATTTACAAAAAAAAAAAAAAAAATAAATAAATTTTAGGGTTTAAAAATCGAAGAAGCTTTAACTTTTAAGGTGCTTTAGAAAACACAAGAAAATTTCAAGTTAATTATGATCTATAATAAGTGAGAAATATGTATCTGAAATTGTATTAAAAAGATTTCAAAACAAAAAAGTTTAAAAATTACTTGCATCGCTCCACAATGCATTGAATGGGTACAAAAATAAGTTAAAAAAGTGTTGTTTTTTTTTTGAAAAAAGGATGCAATCTGAAACCATATTATTCAGTTATATAATATTTAACCTTTACCTTTTTATTTGAAGAAAATCAAGTATTTTTATATTAAGTAAATGTTTTAAAACATTTAGCATTTTTTTCAAAAAAAAAAAAAAAAATAAACAGTAAACAAAATTATTTTAAATAGTATTTTGATCATGTAACTGTTTCGGGTAAATATCTTTACCTTCAAAAAAATATCTAAAAACTTGAAAATTTGCGAACTTTGATACACTTAGGGAAAAAAATATTAAATTTATCCAAGAACTTTTTTAATTTATCCAAAAAGCGAGTCATTTTTGCACCAATAACGCATTTGCATAAATCAACTACGCAAATATTTAAAATTTATTTGAATACTGTTTTAATGAAATAAAATATTTAAATATTTAAACAGAATTAATTAAAAATATATCAAAATTATGCACGAATTTTTTTAAAATATCTTTCAAATATTTACTATTTGAAAATAAAACTATCGCATTGAAATAAAATTTATATAAAAATATTGAATTTAAAAAACAACATATTTAAATTAAATATGTTATTAATGGTTTTATAGCATTATTTTCTTCATATTGCGTCCATCAAATGCCATTTGCCTGCATTATTTATTCTCTGTTTCATTTTTTTCGTTCTGTAATTTATAATATTTTTGACAGTTGGTACAATATTAGGGCACCAAATGTCAAAAATGGTATAAACTAGAAGAAGAAAAAGACACAGAAAATTATAAACAAAATATGTAGGTAAATGACAACCGGTACAAGTTATTTGTGAGTAAATATCAAGTTTGCACTCCACCCTACATGATTTCATTTCTTGGCCAAACTTGCAAGCTATACTACCCTTGCAACAATAACTAAATGAGAACTGTAAGAAAACTGCAACTACAAGAAATAAACTGCAGGAACAGAGTGCGATGCTCTTGCTGCTTGTCGGAGTATGTGTGTACGTGTGTGATGCTGTTGCTGCTTGCTTGTATGGAATGTGTGTACGTGTGTGGTATAAATAAAATTCAAATACGGGAAAAAAACGAGTTGTAAGGAACACATTTGATTTATCAACGTAAATATTTAAATAAAATTTATACTGAGGCGTGGATAATGCTAATATGCGTTATTTCCCTTAGTGTAAGAACAAAAAAAAAAGTATAATATTATCATTTCCAAAATATTATCTTCCCCTTTTCATAAGCAAGAAAGGTTGTTGTGAAGGTTACAATAAGTGAGTTTTTGCGAAAATGGTAAATTTTGTATGAAAAAATATTAAAAATTTAGTAAAGTTTCTCTGCTCTAAAGAACAGGCTTATGAACATGCTGGTGATACAATACATGATATGTAAACAATATTGTCAATAAAATTACAATAAATAAAAAAAAAGTAAGAAAAAAACTTTAGTTACGTTTTTCTCTAAATGGAGTTTTTTTATTAGAAATTAACTGACTTAATATCTGAGCCCTTGAAAGAACTTTGACCTAGCTTCTTAGGATTAATTGTGTTGTGCGTGTTATTAAGTTTGTATACAGTTGACCGAGAAATGGACCTACAGGCTTAACTGCGACTCCGATCGGCGATGAACGAAATGTTCTTATTCTCAAGAAGCTTTACATGGCATTTTAATTACTCTCTGAGGTTTGCCATTGTCTGCAAAGAGGTGGCGTCCGTACAGAAAAATTATTTTAATTCAAATAATTTTCTGTCGCTGCTGGGGTTCGAACCTGGGTCTCCAAGGTTCGTTGACATAGCGGCCACGCACTTTAACCAACTACGCCACGGACGCCACAGTGGCTTAGCCCCATTCAAAAGATGTCAATAAATAGAAATAATAGTCGTAGAGTCATAAAATTTTGCATGGAAGTTAGATTTTAAAATATAAAACCATAAAGCAAAAAAAAAATTTAAGACCGTCTACAACCACTCCCACCTTCCATACTAAAAGAAAATTTAAAACGTCACATTTTACTTCATAATGGCCCGATTTCAAAATAACTCGGTACGGAAATATATATTTTTGCGCAAAATTGAAAAAAGATACTTTCGGTTACGCCCACCTCCCACATAAAATTTTTCTCACGCGTACTTTTTATAAATTATCTTTATAAATTAGCTTTATCGTGACATTGCATCATAACAACATGAAAAAGAGGTTGTCGTTGTTCTAGAAAAATATTTATTCGACTCTTATAAATAAAATAAAAAAAAATTATGTCAAAATACCTATTCTTTTTCTTTTAATTAAATAACAACTAAGCGAACCTAAACTGTTTCCATTCAATTTGCATATAATTTTTGCAATTTTTTGGTGCATTTTTTTGGGCATAGATTTTACTTTTCAGCTCGTATTTTTTATGTTGCATACTTTGTATTGCTTTTATGTCGGTGGTTTTAATGATGCGGAATTAATTGTTTCTTGTTGAAAATTTGTTGAATTATTTAATACTAGCATACCCATTTCCAACGTTGCTTGGGAGTATAAATATGATATAAAAACATATTTTCATATCTCTACGATATATTGGTCTTATGGCAACACTGCAGCAGGAATTAACTGAGTGCAACTATCCACTCAAAAACCCAGCGCGGTGAGTTGTAGAATCTCACCTCTCTCTCTCAACAAAGAGCGTAAGCTATTGTTTGCTGTTATTTTGTGCAGCTTATACAATGGCAGCATGGATTAAAATGCATGAATTTTTAAATAATTAAATAAAAAGTTTTACCAAAAACGTAGTACCCCGTAGCAGGGTCGCTTATTATAGCAATTGAATAGTGAAAGAATTATTAAAATCGGTTCAGCGGTTACCCCGTGATTGAACGATAAAAATCCGAGAGAACCATTTTATATAATATATAGATATAGATTTTGTTGGAAATAAATAAATTCTTTATTTTAAAAGGTGAATAATCATAATATAACCCAAACAATAGCTTAACTAGTTGAAAAATTGCATATTTCCAAAATATATTAAAAAACTTATAAACATTTATAAAAAAATATAAATTTACAATTTTTACATTAAAAAAAAAAGCAAATATGATTTATTCACTGAAATAAGATCGATAGCAAATTTAATGTTGCAGCTTCCACACTATTGCAGCAAATTTTTCACATCTTCATTTAAATTTAGATATTTTTTTGGTGGATCTCTTCTAAAGATATTCATATACGGGTCCGAAAATGCTAATAAGTGGTGCATGACGTCTCCATTGCTCTCTATTCTGCCACATTTTCCAAATAAGCAAAAGCAGTTGCATTTGTTCTGCCTAGCTCGCCCTTTCAAAGTTAGCCTAAAAGCATGCTGCAAAAAATTGCAATTTAAATCAATAAAACTCGATTTTTTTACACAAAACGCATTTAGTTTTTTATTTATAAAAACTGTTTTGGCAGGTCTTGGCAGCTAATTTCTTTTTTTTAGAAGTTTTAGTATAAGTCGAGTAATGATGTTAATCTAAACGAGCGCACACCGGTCAACGCCGGAAGATAGTTATTCTCTGCCAAAACTGACTTTAAACTGTTTGTGGAGTTTGAAATATAAAAAGTTATTTGGTTTTAAAAAAATACAATGAATTCTTAGTCTAACTATGCAAGTTTGTTTAATTCATATTATTTCTTTGAGACTAAAAAAACCAAACCATATATTTTTCAGTGGTTCACATTTTATTTAATTTAAAATATATCTCTTGTTACAGAGAATTTATTGAATTCTTTATTATATATCAACTTTGATGGTTTCTGTACAATAATCCTGTAAAGATTTCACCAAGACCTTTTGGAAACATGCTAATTGGATGGACAGTTCTTAAAAAATAAAAAATGTAATATCGGCCATAAATTTTCGTATTTAAATCCACTTTTAAACCACTGTATATCGTGATAAATCTTGATACATTTTGTTCAATTCAATTTTTTTTAAATAAATTCACCACAATTTTTGATTATTTTTTAAAAAATTTGTGATTTTTTTTTTTAGTTTTTGTAAATGAGGTGAATTGTCTCAGAAAAATATCTCTGCTTTCAATTATCACAGAAGTTTTTTATTTCGGTCTTCTTATTTCCGAGATTAAGTGTGGACTGTAAAGCGATGTTTATTTTTTACAGTGTTACTTCAATGCCGTACGGCACAAAAAAAGAAAAATATTTATATAAAAAATTTTATTTCCTTTTATTTCCGCCATTGCTTGAGAAATATAGGAAATTATGGGTAAACCAAGAGGTCTTCGCACTGCTAGAAAGCACGTCATGGGCCGACAAAGACTACAAGAAAGTTCACTCGAGCACAAGATGGAAGGCAAATCCCTTTGGTGGAGCCTCCCACGCAATTCCCAGGGAATTGTTCTTGAAAAAGTTGGTGTTGAAGCTAAGCAGCCTAACTCTAGTGCGTCAAGTGCGTCAGGGTTCAATTGATCTAAAATGGCAAGAAAATGACGGCATTCGTACCACGTGACGGAAGTTTGAATTATATTGAAGAAAACGATGAAGTTTTGGTTTCTGGTTTCGATCGTAAAGGGCACGCCGTTGGTGATATTCCTGGTGTTCGTTTCAAAGTTGTTAAAGTAGCTAATGTTTCTCTTCTAGCCCTCTATAAGGAAAAGAAGGAACGCCCCAGATTATAAGTAATGTTTTTTTTTTACCATTTAACGATAAATAAAAAAAATTTTTTCTTATTCTTGAAAGGTGTATTAAAAAAAATTACGATAATTGTTAAAGTACCGCAGAAAACAAAATTTTTTTCGCTTTATAAGGTGTATAGTCTGGAGAATGCTGCACTGTCTTCGCACAAATTATGCCCACTGATATTGATATTAACATGTAAAATATCACTAAAAGAATTGCACTATAATACATGCGACACATTGGCATAGGAAACCTTGATTATCTTTGGTAGTTTAAAATATAACCATTGGGGATGACACACTCAATATTTTTGTTTACTAGTTTATAAAAATAACGAGAAATATGGATAAGCGAACAACACTATAATCGTAAATTTCAGAGCGTTTGCTCGAGTGAGAGCGCTATAGTTCTCAACGAAAGTGTAGAAAGAGGAATGTCAAAATCAGCTGCTATAACTCGTTTAACTGCGATAAACTAGTTTCGGAAACTAGTTTTGACTAAACGAATTTTAAACATAGTTTAGCAGATATTTAAACGAGAAAAATTACTTAAACGAGTTTAAATGGACCAATGTGTCGCAGGTATAAGGAATCATCTTGTCTGAAACCTCGTTTGGTATCGAATTGAGGGAAAGATCCTTCCCGATTTGAATTGTGCTGCTGGTATTGCTCAATGCCATTCTGCAAAGACGGATTAGCTTTGTAGGAATAAAAAATTCAGACATTGTGAAGTGTAGGTGATTTCGATGAAAAGATGGTGGTGTGTCGATTTATTTCTCTAGGGTCTTCTCCAAGTTGTAGCGAAAATATCTGATCGATAGTAGATTTGCCAGGTCTGAAGCCACAGTGATAAGATCCAATCAGCTAACTTACGATGGGCTTCAGTCTTTCACAAAATGCTGTCGATAGGACTTTTTATGCGGTATCAAGAAGGCCATGGTATTTGGCGCAAATGTTGACATCACCTTTCTTGTAGATTGTGAATAGCACACTGAATTCTCAATCGTTCGGAATGCATTCTTTCGATCACATTCTGCATAGAACTTCAAGTAAAGCATTTGCATGACACTTGATAACAACCGTATTTTTAGTTGTTGGATAAACACAACACAATTATATCCGAAGTTATATTTAAAATTTAAAAAACCGTTTTATTAGTTCCATTCCACTGTGCAGATTTTGGAGGCTTTTTATTTTGACAACTGCAGAATTCTCTTCAATATATTTCTTATATTTATTTTTTTAAGTACATATATTACATCTGAACTATAACATGCTTCATCATAATTCGATATCTATAAAAGAAAAAAAAACAAAACATGTACCAAAGTACCAAAAAAGTACATTTTTCTAGTGTAGCCACCTACTTACGAAACCAATACAAAACCATAAATAAATTTATATATCTAAACATGTATAAATTTGTACCTATACAACGCAAGTTCCGAACACACACACATACATACACACACGCATGCACACAGCTAAATTACATCCTGTGATATAAAAATATTTTATAAAATAAAAATTGCCCTATGAGCGCCGGCCAACGCGCAGCGCGTTTTGTACTCTGCACATTTTTTTCAAGCCCCTTGTCTTTGTTGTTGTTGTTGGTGTTGTTGTTGTTGTTGTTGTTGTTGTTGTTGTTGTTGTTGTTGTTGTTGTTGTTGTTGTTGCTGTTGTTTCTGTTGCTGATGTTGCTGCTGTGTTGTGTTGGCTTTATTCCGAAACGGGACACACAATCAATGCAAAGGACGAGGGTGTTTGTGACTCGCACAGGGACCATTACATTATATACTGCAACATCACGATGTTACCATGCCGTATACATGATGATGATGACGTCCCCTAGCTTCAATGGACCAAAATCATCCTCATGCACAACTGTTTGGATTGGGTTTGGGTTGATTTGAGAAGTTGGCTTGTTTGCCCGCTAGTGGGCTGCAGTTGGCAAGGCGAGTGCTATTGCGTTGTGATGGCGGGGGTTGGCGCAGCTCGTTTGCTCTTGCCACGCTATTTTTTGTTTCGTATTGGAAGCCTCCTTGTTACTAGCTGCCATTATGATTTTTAAAAGCCATTTGAGCATTTTTTTTCTGCTATTTTTCTTGTTACTTTCATTTTAATGATCGTTTTATACATTTTTCTTGTAGAGCTTTTTTTTTTGTTTTTTTTTCTTGCTTTGCGAAAACTGTGAATTTTTCTAATAAGCAGTTTTTATAGCGTGTTGTTGTAGATTATTGCTCATGATTGTGATTGTGTTTAATGTATATAAATTTAGTTTTTTTTTTCCTTTCACCACCCAATATGTGTGATGAGGGAGAAAGAAGTCTAGACACGCAAAGAAAAAAAACGTTTATCGCCAGTTTGCCGCAAACGAACTTCGTTTGTCGTGCTTGAAATCGTTTATTGCAAACGTTTCAACAGTTGTCATAAACGTTGAACGAAAAATAAACAAAATTTTCAGTTGTGAGAAACGAGTCATTTAGTTGCAGGAAATGAATTTCGTTTGTCATAAACGCGAGTGATTTTTAACTTGCAGCAATTGAAAACTTCGTTTTTCCCAACTGAAAATTTTGTTTATTTTTCCCTTCGTTGTATAAACATAACGCTTATAGTGTAGAGTTACTTTTTGGACAAATTGTTACTATATAAGGAAATTGGTAGTTAATACGCGGACGAAGATAGCAACAGAGGTGGAATCCATAAGAAGACGGACGGACATAATGAGAAAGATTATTAATATAATAAATAATAATGACCGAAATAGCTTGCGGTTTATATATAAGATATATTTTTAAGTTGTGACAACTGAATATTCGTTTGCGGCAAATACAGCTCGCAAACGAAGTATAGTTGGTGAATTTTTCAGTTGTGGTAAACGAAAAATTTCTTTGCGTGTGCGTTTTCAGTTAAAAGAACTATGTTAATTTCGTACTGACATGAACTTAAGACATAAGTTCATCATAAGGCATAATATAAAGGGTGTTCCAATAGTAGGTGTGGTATTTTGTTAACGATTAAAATCTGCATTATCGACTCTTGTCCGTCATATTTTGTGTCATTGTCATTGTGATAGTATAGGATTTCAGTGATGGATCGCTGCACGAAAGAACAACGCATTGAAATCGTCGAATTTTGGTCTTGGGGTCGCAATCACTACATTAGTCAAACAACTGTGCGCAACATTGTGATTAAATTTGATCAAACTGACTCTGTACTTGATGTTCCGAAGCCAATCAGAGTGCGGACATCACGCAGTGCTGAGAATTGCGTGCTGAGATTGCGTATCTGTAAGTGAAAGTGTCGTCGAGTCCCTCCAAATGTCTATTTGCCATCGTTCGCAACAATTGGCCATTTCCTCGACCTCCATGCATCGAATTTTGCATTTTGAATTTTGCATTGAAATTTGAAGTTACACCCATATAAAGTCCAATTGACGCAGCGGCTGTTGCCTCGTTACCATGCACAACGCCGTACATTCGCTGATTGGGCCTCGATCATCTTTTCGGACGAGGCTCATTTCTATCTCAGCCTCCATGTTAACAAGTAAAACTGTATTTGGGGCTCAGAAAATCCACAAGTGATCGTGGAGAAGTCAATGCATTCACTGCGAGTTACTATTGGTGCGGTTTATGGGTCGGAGGCATCATTGGGCCGTTTTTTTTTTCAGAGATGAGGCCGGAAATACCGAAAATGTCAACTCTGAGCGGTACCACACTATGTTGGAGAACTATTTTGTGCTGGAGGTTGAAACTCAGGCTCTGGACGATATGTGGTTTCAACAGAACGGCGCTACACCAGACACAACTCGCCTCAATTTAGACTTTTTGCGTCAGAAATTACCGAACCGTGTAATTTCTCATCGCGGTGATGTGAATTGGCCGCCCAAATCATCCGATTTGACACCGTTAGACTTTTTCTGTGTGGTTACATGAAGGATAAAACCTATGTGAATGATCCGAAGACGATTCCAGATTTGAAAAGCAATATTACATCGGTGATGCGGGCCATTCCGGAGGCCATACTGCAAAATGTCATCGAAAATAAAGCCGAAAAAGTGAGATATCTACGGAATAGTTGCGGTGTACATATCCACGGAATAATTGGGACGAAAAATATAATACTCACAGAATTCTTAAATGATGGCCACAACTACTTCAAGAATAAACGATTTTTGAAACTGTAGCAAAAAGCACCATTTTCAACTATGAAACTATTTCAGATAAAGACAAAAAATTACTCTCAATTGCCTTTTTATGTGACATCAACTCGAAAATAAGTCGCAAATCAAACAATTTAAATGGGCTGGAAAACATTAAAACAAGTAAAACTTGTTTTTTCCAAATCAGTTTTTTTGGAATAATCTGATATTTCGATCTTGCGTTTCCAATACGAGGGTTACTACATATATTTCGGGAATAAATATAAAGACCGAATTTTAATTTTGAAAAAGACACAAATTTTCTTAAATTTCTGCCGCTATACCCCTTGAGTCACATAGAAAAATTAGAAATATTTAGTGTAATTAGGAAAATACACAAGTGCCGAAGAATTATTTTTTATCAAGACAATGCAAGCTTGAGGCGTTTTTGAGCACTCAAAATATCGAATTAATGGGTCATCCGCTGCTCAGTCCTTATGTGGCACCGAATAACTTCCTTTTATTCCCGCAAATCAAGGACGAACTGTGTGGACAACGATTTTCGACGGTAGAAGAAGTTGTTGATGCGTTCAAAAACTATGTCTTGGAGATGTCTCAAGCGGAATGGGATAAATGCTATGACAATGATTCGAACGCATGCAAAGATGTATTAATATAAATGAGAAAATTTAAAAGAATTAAAAAGAAAAAATTCGGTCTTTATATTTATTCCCGAAACATATGTAACCTACGTAAAAATATCCTCCCTTATAATTTAAACAAATTTTCTACCAATAATTAATAATAATGTGCCTTCTTTATTTTCTATGCTCTTAAAAACAAATAAATCTATATATCCTGATCCTGATTCTTTCTGGTAGTTTCTATTATAAACTTATATATGTACATACACATATTTTTGTTTAACACCAAAATGCTGTATAAACATATAAAGCTGTCAATTTGTATGTTAGAATATAATGAATAAAAGAAGGCAAAAATTTACAAACTTTTTTAATTTAAAGCGAAAGCTGAAGATTACCGCCTACACTGAAAACAAATTATATTTAATGTTATAAAATACCAATAAAATGGTTAAATAAAGTGAAATAATTTCAAGTTTCTTCGAGAAGTTGCAATAAGAAAATCTTGGAGTCTGGGGAATCGGATAATTTGGAGTCAAATCGTATCTTCCGAGAACGTCAAGTAAAAGTAAGTATTTGGAATAATAACAACCGTGAACGCACTAAGCGTATCGTATCGCTTATTTTGTATTATTTCTTCAATAAAGATGCTCTTGAATGTATCGACTGCTACGAGCTATCATTCGATCACTCCACAGCGAACGTAATCGTGCAAGTTGGAGGATACTGTAAAATCAAACCGAAAAATTTTCTGTTAAATTGGAGCAAAATGTGAAAAATTATAGTCAAACATAAATTTAGCCAATATAATGATTAATTTTCATAGGACGACAACAAGATCAACTCTATAAAAAAAAATGCCATGGCGAACTTTATGAGAGAGCATTCTAATTGAATGGTGCCATCAAATTCTAAGCTGCCAAATACATAGTTGAAAGCATATTTACTTATGTAAAACCTCTTTATTAATCTTTAAATATATTTTTCTTTTTACAAAACAACACTGCTCTATTATTTTGTATCCTTACGTTTCTTTGTAGATAAATTCTCATTTACAGGTAGATGAAGGATATTTTATTTTGAGAATTACACAGAATCGTCGTTTAGGGTAGTTAGCGATGCAAAAGTTGGCAATTTTACGAAGTCAAAAAAATTGGCGCGCGAAATATTGGTAGTTGAGTTAAGGGAATATGTTGAGATTTTTAACGATCAATAAAGAGATTCACAATAGACCTTAAGGCTCTTAATTAGGTATCATATACAATGGTGCTCAACACCCGTTTTAGTTAAACTAACTTTATTTGAGGTTGGAAATCATCTTGGTATCTCTTTATAACCTTAGATGTCTTATAACTTGCAAAAAGGTAGAACCGTTATCTTGGGCATTATTTCATCAGATGAAATAGAGAGTTTTTTGTGGTTTCTTAAACCAAATCATATCCATAGGAGGGAGAAAAATGCTCAGGAAAATATGCCACGTCAATATTTATGCAACAAATTATGGGGTTTATTTTCGTGAAAGTTAAATTATGAAAATTATAATTTAAACCTGAATTGATTTTCTTTGCTTAGGTTGAATTTGAAATTTCAATAGTTTCTGTAAAAGCTTGAATTTTAAGCGTAAAAAGTTTTTATTTTAATGTAAAAAAGCTTATTTTGCACCGGCAAAAAGTTGTTTTTTAAATTTTGAAAGTTGAATTTGAAGACAAGAACCTTAATTGGGTAGTTGAATATATAAGATATAAGTGATTTTTGAAATTGTTTTTTTCTGATTAAATTAAAATATTGAAATCATTTAGGGATCGTTCATAAATTACGTTACCAATTTAGAGAGGTGGAGGGGGTCTAAAAAGTAGTACGATAAGTAACTATAGGGGGGAGGGGGTCTCAGGTATAGTAAGGTGACTAAAAATAAAAAAAACTTGAAAAAATTTTAATCTTGAAATCAGTACAAGATCGTGTCCCATCGGCGGTTTGTATTTCACTTCAAAAACATCTATGAATTCTCATAAGTGAGTTTTATTTAGTTTAAACTAAATCGGAATGAAAAGTACTTTTTAAATAAATCAATTTTAAGGAAGCATATTCACAAAAACACTAAACTTGGTGCTACACGGGTGCAGCCTTTACGGGTACTCTCTCAAAAACATGGCGAATTTCTTTGCATAAGAAATGAGGATACGCCTGAATGGGTCGACATGGCATCCGTTGAAGAATTCTTTTCCGAAGAGTCCTTAAAATTTTCAGCTTCTTCAATTCCTGGGATTGAGAGCATCGACTCTTGGATTGAAGATGGAATAGTTTTTATCGATGAAAATAATTGATTTTAAAATTTTTTCTTAAATCAAGAGCTAGTCGAGATAGTAAAATTTTTAAATACATTTTCAAATATTTTTTAATCAATTAATTTTTTTATTTCATATACCTACTACGTTATTTTATGGAGTGAGGGGAGGGGTTTTGAAATGCACTACGAAGAGTAACGGAAGGGAGGGGGGGGGGGGGAAAGTTAAAAATTGGTCATGTAATTTATGAACGACCCTTTATGGAAATAGCACAGAACGGAAAAATTTAGATCGAAAATTTAATGTGATGAAGAAATTCTAATATTGCATTACATTCCATTAACCCTTACATGCCCGAATTAGAATGGGAGGAGTTATAAATTTGAATTGTTAAATGACAATGATACTCAAATATGAACTGTCAAAAATTTCAAAGTTCTTGGTGTCCTGGTTCGTTTGCTAATGATGTTATGTATAGGCCACATTGGAGAGTGGTTGGACAAATTAAACACTTTTTCATATATTTTGAAGCGAAGCTTTTTTTTAAATAACTCTCTTGCCTTTATTTTTTTATTTTGTTTCCTTGGTTTTACAATAAAATAATAATTTAAATGTTTTTAAACACTTTTTGTAAAAAAACACTTTTTTCGAGAAACGATCTTGATCTTGCTTTTGACAATTTCACTCTACGGAGAATGGCTACTAAATGAACAAGCGTACAGTTTACAATAGAACAAATAGCTGTTAGTTTGCCCAACTTATAAGGCTGCATAATGCAAAAACCACAGGTCAACAAAATAAAAATGGCAGAACTTAGAAGTAAAATGTTGCCATGCCATGAGCATGAGAGGTTTTATTCAAAACAAGAATATCTTGTATAAAGTTGTCTTTTCCTCAAGTTATGAATGGCTTATGTAAATGGTTAAAATTTTATTTCCTCTGTTTATTTAACCTTCATCCGGATTGCTTTTTTCAATCCATAAAAGTATACGTGTCATCAAAATGTAAAAACCTCAAGTTTTCATGTTTAAATAAAACAGCATAAATATTTTTTTATATTTTGATTAAATTCATCTTTTTTTGAGATTTCAATGCAAAACAAAATATTATTTTAATTATACGAGGGTTGCTACATATATTTCAGGAATATATACATATAACGACCGAATTTTTTTCATTGAAAATATCTTTAATATTTTTCGAAATGATACTTTGTGATTAATGCATTTTTGCATGCGCTCGAACCATGTGTCACAACATTTATCTCATTTCGCTTGCGACACCTCTAAAACATAGTTTTTGAACGCATCAACTGCTCCTTCTGGCGTAGAAAATCGTTGTTCACGCAGTTTGTCCTTGATGTGCAGTAACAAAAACAAAGTAATTAAGTGCCAAAGCACGACTATACGGTATTTCGTGCTCTAAAACATTGGTGGGCATTCTTACACAGCCGCAATCTTGGCGTTTATGTGTATTTGTGCATTCAAAAGCTTTCCAATGTTAAAATAGTGTGTAAAAAGCTTTAACAGCGTGTGATGTACTGAACACATTGACGACGACAGCAACATTACGACATCTGTCAAATTTTTTTACATGTATTTCTTATGGAGAGAATTTGGTCTAATGTCGCAATGTCGTGTCGTCGATATAAAACTATTCCTAATTTGACAGCTTGTCGTCGCTGTCGTCGTCAATGTGTTCAGTACATGAAGCGTACGTGTGGCGGCAGAGAAAGCTCTTTGACCGCGAGCGACAGAATGCCCGACATTGCTCTAAAACGACTTTGTTTGAGCTGATGCGTGGGAGCTCCTATTGTCTTGATGAAACATTAATTTGGCGATTATTTTTTTCCTTATAAGGATATAAAATAAATTTTACGGAACATTTCTGGCATACAAATGGTTTGACCGTTCTACGTATCTTGAGTGGTATACCACTCCGACTATATATAGTCGGCCAAATTACCAGTTTTTTTGAAGAAACATACGACCACTTGCTTTACAGTGCGTCGAGCTCGAACAACTTTGGTCGGATTTGGTTCATTTTGAACGACCCATACAATCGACTGCTGTTTACGATTTTATATACGTCTTTTGAAGCAAAATATTTCTTGAGCTTTTCTTTGCACTAATCAACACGAGCGTTTTTTTGGGCGATTGTAAAACTATGTGGAATGCAACGTGAACAAATCGTTTACACAACTATGTGTTCATGTAAAATGCTATGTATGCTGGTGGAAGTAATGCCTATGGATGCCTCAATCGCACGGTATGTCACACGACTATCAAGCATTATCAATTCCCGCACAACATAAATGTATTGAGCCAAAAAGTAGATTTTGGACGCCATTCACAAAATTCTTCAGTGAGCAAAGTACGGTCCCGCTTGAATTCTGTATACAGACAGAGGTTTATGGTGGTGCTTTATCGCCAAAATTTGAATTGAGTTCATCGATGAACTCTAAATTGTAAAAAATAATCGCACGAAAATGTTCACATGTTAATTCCATTTCTTTGCGCAAATACAATTTTAAAAGCACTGTAAACAACACACTAAGCGCACGTACACCAAAACGTTTTGAGTACGTATAAGCTGGAAAATATTAAATTTTCCAATGTACCGTTTGACTGGTATGACATAAGCACTACCAGATCCCGTAATATAAGTAGCAGCCTACATATAACATCTATAACTGAACATTAAATAAAAGGATATAAGCATTTTACGTCAAGAAAGTCATAAACTTTAAACAAATTCGAATGAAGGCTTAACTGCATTTAACTGTCCGTGGTGAAATGTGTTAGAGGGCGTGGATTGTTCGATGCCAATTTGCCAGCATAGAGCCGCGACGTCCTAGCTTCGAGTCCTAGTTGACATTTTCAATTGAAAAATTTCAAATTGAATAATTTTTCAATTGAAATTCATTTTTTAGACAACGGGGAACATTCAAGAGCAAATAATGCCATATAAAGCTCGTTGAGAACATGATTTCTCGATCATTTGTGTACGAACAAAAACATTTAAAGATACTTACAGCTAGATTTTTCATCATAAGAAACTCTGGCAAAGCCCTTTCAAAGGCTCCTTTTCTTTTTTGTTTTTTTTTTTTATTTAAAATTTCTGTATTCAATACTAAACCAATATACATAATAAAAATATTGAACTTCTATCGGTATCTAAAAATGGTTTGAAATAAGGCGTTTTTCGTTTGATGTCAGACCACACATCTGAGTAGATACTGATCAAAACCGACCATGGCGTGAACTGACAACCTCAGATCAAACATAGTTGGTCCGATTTGGTAATGAAACATTTTGGGTATCTTAATATATTACTTACTTACTTATCTGGCGCTTACAACCGTAAGTCGGTTTTGGCCTCGTATAAGAAATTGCGCCAGCCATTTCTGTTCTGCGCTTGCTGGCGCCAGTTGGAAACACCAAGCGTGGTCAGGTTATCCAACACCTGATCCTTCCAACGAAGATGTGGGCGTCCTCGTCTGCGTTGACCACCACCGGGCACCGAATCGAATATTTTTTTTTTTTTTTTTAGAGGTAAAACCTAAACGCAAATCTGTTTTTGACAATTATTGCTCAGCTCGGACATAAAATAGAAAAATTTTTCCAACTTCTACGCTATGGATAATTGTTCTATATTAGTATGTAAAGTCTAAAAATATTTTTGAGCTCATGTAAATAAACATTTATTTTTTATGGTGTAGCTGATTCCTATGAATAATTCTCCGAAAACTTACCTTAACTTCAGCTATTTTCTGTGATTAATGAATGGAACTAATTTTGGTTTGTTGTCGTTCTACCTTCCTCCACAAAAAACTCACTCAGCCATTGGCTAACATGCAGCTTATTTTACTTTTTTGAATAATAAAATTTCATTTTCAATTTGACAAAACCTTCTTTTTGACCTTCTACTTTTTTGCGTACATTTTTTTGCTACTTTTTTTCTTTTGAGAAGAATCGCTCTTGTTTTTTTTTTTCTATGGTTTTATTCTTTTAATTTGTGAAAATTTAACTTTATCGTTGCTAATTCTTTTTCGTTTTTTTTTTGTTCTGTCTCAAACATCTCAAAGTGGTGATGACGTGACTGTGGGACGGCAGGTGAGTTGGCAAACTTTGCTCATTATGAAATTTAGTCCTTAGCTTAGTCCAAGTTTTCAAGTTTTGGTCTGGGCTGTCAGGCTGTTCGTGTTGAGATGATAGCATTTATTGATGTTACTAAGGATTTAATGAAATTGTTAGAAAATTAACAAAAATTTACTAATCCTGAAAATTTGTTTGAGGTATGGGCGGGACTATTGAGATATAATGTTTTATTTGTGAGAGGAGTTTAAACGATTGTGCATTTGATTTTATAGACTATATCGACTCATAACCGCCAAAATATCTTAAGCGCCAAAAAGAAAATTTTACAGGAGAAGGTTTTTTTTAATTATCTTTGCTATTAATTTTATCTTTTATCTCTTATCTCTTTGCTAATAATTTTATTTTAATAATTTTATCTCTTATATTGATTAATTTCTTTTAGAGAATTTCATCTTAAGCGACACTTTGCTGTCATGAAAAATGTAAACAAACATGTAGTGTGTACTTAAGCTAAAATTGCTTTTGGTTTAAATTCATAATCTAATTTCGTACACCTATGAAATTTTGACAGACGATGTAAACCATCGCAAATTATCGATTTTCATCAAAAAGCATAAATCGGATATTATGTCGCTTAAGATATTTTGGCGGTTATGAGTCGATATAATCATTAATTAATGATGATGTTACAAGTAGAATGGAATGAAAATATTAAAATTTTTTCGCTCTGTTTTTGAATTAAGCCCATACACAAGCAAACGATCAAATTCCCACTGTATGATAAGCGAATGTTTTGCGTAAGGTGGGAGTTTTGCGAACGTTTTTGGGTAGATTTTTTTTTAAATTTTTCATTTTTTTTATCGCTTAAGAGTGCTTGTTTCAGAAGATTTAATTCGTTAAAGATTTTCCCATAAATAAAAACTGTACTTCTTTTGCGAAATTCATAAAAAACTTATTTTGAGTCGAAAAAGAATAATTTTTTATCATTTTAGTAGGTAAAAATTCCTCGTAAATTAACCATTTTTGTTCATAACTGATTTCAGAAGTGAATCATAAATGTTTTTTTTTTTAATTCTTACCCCTCTCAACTGACGAGCTTCAAATTTAACAATATACCTGACTTGGGGCCTAGCAGACCTCACTTTTAAAATGATTTCCTAAGATGAAGTTTCTGACTTTAACTTTCTTGACCTTGTTCCATATAACAGAAAATTAATAAGTAGAAAAGGTAACGTGAGCGTAGAGATCGTTACTTCGAATTTTACGTTTGTACTCACGAAGGTTACTGTGGCGTCCGTGGCGTAGTTGATTAAAGTTCGTGGCCTCTATGTCAACGAACCTGGAAACCCGGGTTCGAACCCCAGCAGCGACAGAAAATTATTTGATTTAAAATTATTTTTCTGTACGGCCGCCACCTCTCTGCAGACAATGGTAAACCACAGATATTAATCAAAATGCCATGTAAAGTTTCTTGAAAAAAAGAACATTCCGTTCATCGCCGTTTGGAGTCGGCGTTAAACCTGTAGGTCCGTTTCTCGGTCAATTGTGCACAAACTTAATAACACGCACAACACAATTAATCATAAGAAGCTAGGTCAAAGTCCTTTCAAGGGCTGAAATTACCAGTTATTTATTTTTTTTGTACTCGCGAAGGTTTGATTTTCGGTGTCTGTCAGACTACAAGGTCAGCTGCAGAGAGTTAAATGAGTTAAAAAAGTAATAATTTTTCTTATCATATTAATTGAAACAATTTCTCTTAAACGATCCATTTTTTGTTCATAAATGAGTTCAAAGTAAGTAAAAGTAAGTAAGTAAAAAGTAAATTAAATTCAGTCTGGCGATTCATACAAAAAGAGTTCATTTCCGAGTTCCGAAAAAAAAACTTTTCTATGGTTCATATTTTAACTCATTACCGAAGAAAAAAGGTTCGTTTTGAGTGGCATTTTCGTACGGCGTTTGATGATTGACCCTTGAAAAGAGTTCATTTCCGAATGCAGTAATAATAACTTTGTTCTCTTTTTAACTCATTTCTGAGCAAGTACAATTTATTGTTCTTTTTTAACTCATTTCCAAACAAAATATGGTTTACTTTTGAGAGGCATTTTAGTCCGACGAATGATACAAAAAGGGTTTATTTATGAGTGACAAAAATTAACGTTTCTATCAGAAAAGGTACATAAATGAATTCGAAAACGGTAGTTTTGGTTCACTAGCATGTTCAAGCATGTTCAAGACAGGCATGTTTTAATGATTAAAAAACATGTGTAGTTAAAAGAAATTTCGAGACTTGTATGTATAACACCAACAAAATTTTACATAAAATTCTTGGCTGAACTTATATATGAGATTATTTAACAGAGGTAAGGTAAAGTAATAACGGACATGGTGCAATAAAAAAGGTGGCAATGGTCAGAAATCTTTTTGTCAGCTATGTGAAAATAATAAATAAGTGAAAGAGTCAGTATGGATGATTTTGTATGCAGTTGGCAGTTCAAGTATTCAATATTTTGAGCGATGTAAAATGTTCGCAATCACCTTGCTTAAGAGGGCTGCCTTTTAAGTCTTGCGCCCCGTCAACACCTAGCATTACCAGATGCATTTTGACAGTTGTATTCGAAAATATGAGATATTCTAGCATGAACATACTCACAACGATGTGGTGTATGTGCGCTTATTGTGCTGTTTATGATGTTGTGTAATTGAATTAACACGTGAACATTTTCGGGTGATGATTTTTTTTTAAGATATCGACGTGAATTGACAAGAAAAGAATGCATACATATATCAAATTAGTTCTACTTTTGGTGATCATACAGTGACTGTAAAACGTTGGTTCAATGAGTAAGAGCGTGGTCATCGTTCTCTTCAAGGCGAATTTCGTGAAGGTCGTCCAAGAACGGATGTTTTCATTACAACTTTGGTTTCGTTATTAGTTGTTAATGGATAAAATGTTGAATGAAACAGGAAAAATGTTACAAAAACCAAAAAAAACTTTGGTTTCGTTATTAGTTGTTAATGGATAAAATGTTGAATGAAACAGGAAAAATGTTACAAAAAACTACATCTTCTATTGGTGCTTTCTTGAACTTTTATCAGCAGCTTAAGTTATTCGTAAGCAGGAATTATTATATCATGTTAAACATATGTACATATATTTTACCTTGTTAAACTCAACAATGATAAATGTTTATCTGCAATTAAACTGAAAAATCAAAACATTTCATTTTCAGCTCGCAATTTTAGCCCATTTAATTTAACCCAATATTAAAGGACATTCCTTTAACTAGCAATAATTTATGATCGAAATATTGCATCTTTCTTCCCACCCTTTTGTTGTATAAAAATAATTGCACTCAATCTCCTTCGAGCACATTTTCTCCGCCATGATATTTGACTCGCAAACGTTTTAGGAGAAGTGAATGAAAAAATCCACTCTGCATGCGATGTATTTCTCCTTCAACCCCTTAATTGAGTGTTGTATGCCTGAGCACTAGTTTTTACCCCTGCTGTGCTTGAGGAGAGTTAGAGCTCTTTTCATTGTGAATGCTACAAACATGTAGCACTCAATGCACTCTAAACTGAAACGGGAACAGTTGCAAATGAGATGACTTAGTTCTACTACTTGTCGATTGGCTACGCTGTAAGGTGTGGTTTGTGTCTGTAATATTGTTTTGGATTCGTTAGTTGAGGTTTTTTCTATGGTTAGACAGATTTTTGAAATTGTTTTTTTTTTGTTTACTGTGTACTGTCCAGAATATCCTCTTTGACTTGAAATTTTATATTTTGAATTTGGGGCAAGACAGTTCTTTCAAGATCAGTTTTTACAAGAAAATTAAAATAAAAATTATAATCCATGTATTTAAACGTCCGGTTTGTGATGGTAATAAGTTCATAAATCCATTTTGTGAGAAATCGAATAAAAAATTCGGGATTCGTTCCCTTAAACATTCAAGATGCCTCTACGAGTTGGTTTTTATTTCCTAATTACAACTCCCGTGAAGAGCTAATCTTGGAAATATTTTATAGTACAAAATGTTATTTTTACATTTTTTGGTCTTCATTCTCTGCTTTAACCTGACGATTCATTTTGGCCAAGTTTTGCCTTAACAGCCAGAGCAATGGGGGCTGTTTGGAGCTTAAGCTCATAAAATTTTATTTATAAAACTTTATAAATAAATTTATAAAACTTTTAATTAAAAGAACTGCAAGTGATAAATTGTCTTCGATAAATTGTTGGCTGTAATTAAAATATGTCTTTAAGTACACTCAGAAAAAAACACCTATCTTTTTGTGATAAAAAATCTCTATTTTTGATAATAACAATTTTCTCTTTTTCAAATAAAATTTCCTTCAATTAGAATAAATTTTCACATATTCGAAAAAAAAATTTCTTCACTTGTCGGAAATGAAAATATATCAAGTCTCTAATAATGATAATTCATTTTTCTCGCACTATAAAATTCTCATTTATAGTTAACAATTTCTAGAAAATGAAAAGTTTGTATTGTGAAGATAAGCAATAGATAAACAATTCACTTTGCGAAATATTTTTTTCAATAAAAACAAATCCTTTCTCAAAAATAAAAGTCTTTTTCTCTAAAAACGATATATTTTTCTTATATTTCTCTTTTTCATGGAAGCTTTAGGGAAACCAGTTTTAGGGAATTTTTTTAATCTTATTTAGAGAAAAGCATTTTCTGGAGCAAACTCTGTACCATTTTTCTCTAAATATGATGTCTTTTTTATCATATTCCGAGAAACTTTTTTCTGATCGTATATTTGAAGTTATGAAGGTTTTATTATTTTGATGACGTCAGTTTGTATGGCGCATAAGCGTGATTTCAAGCATTTTTTCAAAATTTGAAATTTTAAATTTCAAATAGCAAAATATTATTTTTTTTTGTGGAATTTTTGAAGCTTGTGCTATTTCGATGACGTCACATTGTATGGGCAGGTCACGGAGTTTTCATTTGATTTTAAAAATTTTCAGTCATGTGAAAAATATTAATACATTGGATTAATTTTTGTTAAATTTCGAGAGATTTTACCGTTTTCATAAAGTCACTTTGTGTGAGCTGTAGGCGTGGTTTTCATCCGATTTGGCTCATTTTCGAACTTGATCTTTATTGTTTAGATTCAAGCTCAAATCTCGAAATTCGTGATGATAGCTTGAAAATTACGGCTGTAGTCGTGATCACTGACAAACGGACAGACAGACAGATAATAATATTATTCATCAGTGGTGAATTTAGGATTCGCCAAAGGGGGTCTGAAACTACACTTTTGTACACCAAGGGGGGCTGAAACGTCTTTTTGGACTTTTTTCATTTTTTTCACATACAAAAAATTCTCCAAGGGAGGCTCAAGCCCTTTCAGACCGTATATAGATCCGCTACTGTTATTCATATCATTGTATTATATCATATCAATCCTAATATTGTTAAAATATAAAAAAAATATTTTTAATTTCGAAATTTTTAACCAAAAATTTCGTTATCGCAGCTTTTTCTCACTTCTTAGTTATGGCCCTAAATATATTTTAAATATATGGGAGGCGCTACGCCTACATGTCCAATCCCACGAAAATTTTGCAGGAATTTTAAAGATAACATATTAGTTATTCACCTATAGTTCTATTAGCGATGCTGTTAATAAACATTAAAGTGCAGCTCAAAATGTGTTGTAGGTGTATAAGAGCTGCCACGCCAACTTATAGAATAGAGCCGACATTTTTTTATACTTTTTGGAAATTACATACTAGATATCTACAGTTTGAATTTCTCATCGTAGTTTATCTCATTCCTTAGATATAGCGCAAAATTTGTTTAAGTTGAATGGAAGCTGCCACGCCCACTTATTTAATCGAGCAAAAATGTTTTATTCTTTTTGGAAATTATATACTAGATGTTCACGTTTGATTTTGCCATCGTAGTTTTTCTCATTTCTTAGATATAGCCCAAAATCTGCTAAAGTTGTATGGCAGCTGCCAGGCCTCCTTGTCCAAAATTTCTGATATACTTTTATATACTTAAAACATCGAAAACTATAAAAAAATCCACAAAAGAATCTTATCCGTCTTATCTGTTCCAATCGCATCACTTTGCAACAGCTACCTCAGAGGCAGGTCTCGGGTTCGAATGCAGACCAGGCAATGGTCCTTCGCTTTCATCTTTTTTAATATTTTCCTTATTTCTTATCAGCTGAAATGAAAAATTCATTAATACTACTCAAAAGTTGTTGGTGGTAGCGGAAGTTTGTGCAGAGAATCGCTAAGTAACTGTAATTGACGGAGGCAAAGGCATAACACTTGTCACAGATTGAAATTCACATGTTTCAACGACTTTCGACCATGCTTAGAATATTCTACATATCGATGGCTTAATATAGAAAAGGCGTAACTCTTTCTTTTTTTTTAATAACGTTTTGAGTATATTCTGGTGGACTACTCTCAAAAACACCTCCCTTAAAAAAATTAATATACTTTTTTGTTGTTGTTGTTGCCTATCTATATATATAAAAATAAGTTGCATTGTGTATGAAATTGATGTTCTCTGTAATGCGTAAGCCGATTTCGTTTTTGGAAATTTCCCATAAAAGGTGACGTCAATACAAAGGTTTTTATGTGTAAACGGTCTTTGTGCCACACCCCATTTTACCGCCCACAAATTAATAAAAATTCTATATATCAGAAGGTTTTGGTGGTATTATACTAAAATTTAGTAATTACGTTTGTTTGCTTGCTGTCGGAAAATGTACTAAAGAAATGGGGTGCCACACCCCCCTTATACTGCCCACAAATCAATAAAAATGCTATATTTCCGATGATTTTGGCCGTATTAGGCTACAATTTGGTCATTTAATTTATATGCTCACTGTCGGCATCTGTACTAAAACTGGATAATGTCCATCAACTTGAAAACTGGGATGGGCTTTTATAGAGGGGTGTGGATCCACCCATACAATTAAAATTTGTATTATCGAATAGCTTTGGACGTAAAAGTAATAGAACTTACATACAAACTCAAAATGGAGTTACTATTTTGTGATGTCCTGCTACTGGGAACTGTAACGGGCAGTAAAAACTGACAGTGGTGTCAAACTATTGGTCTAAAAAAGCTTTGAATATACTTATTATGTTCCCACATAGTTGCAGGGTGCAGCAACGCGCATAGGGAAAAAGCTAGTTTTAAATAAAAACAGCATTAAAACAGTTTTTATATCCAAAGTTTTCCAGATTTTATTCAGTCCTTTTTTTATCCTGTAAAGTAAAAAAAAATCGAGTTATGCCTTCTCTATATTAAGCCATCGATATATTTCAATTGATTACTCCTTTTTCCCTTTGACCTAGCTTCTTATGATCAATTGTGTTGTGCGTGTTATTAAGTTTGTACACAATTGACCGAGAAATGATCATAAGATCATTTCATAAGAAGCTAGGTCAAAGTCCTTTCAAGGGCTGAAATGGCCAGTTATTTATTTATTTATTTATTTTTTATTTTTTACTCCTTTTTCCCACTAATGTATCAATCCTGTGGCGTCTGTGGCGCTGTGGATAAAGTGCGTGACCCATATGCCAGAGAACCCTGCTTCCATTTCGATCTGACACAGAAAGTTTTTTCATTTGAAATAATTTTTCTGTTCGGCCTTCACCTCTCTGCAGACAATGGCAAACCTCAGAGAGTAAATAATGCCATGTTAAGCTTCTTGAGAACATGCACATTTAGCCGTTCGGAGTCGGCATAAAACTAGTAGGTCCAGTTCTTGATCAATTGTGAACAAACATTTAATAACATGAACAACACAAATTGATCATAAGAAGTTCGGTCAAAGTTCTTTCAAGGGCTGAAATGTCCAGTTTATATATATATATATATATATATATATATATATAACACCAATTCGAACCAAGGTAGATTTCAATGAATAGATGTAAAACCTGATATATTTTGTTAAAATCTTAAAAAAAATTGTTTTCTCTTGTCACTCCTAAAGGGAATTGGTGAAGTATGGAAGCTCTTTAGTATCGTAAATTGTTCTATAGAGAATCTTATTATAGAGTTCCATATCTTGGGGAGTCCCGAATTCATACCTTATTCATAAATCTTAATCTTATACCTTATTCTTGGACTCAAAAACAAAATGTTTGTTTCACAAAATTTCTATTTTAAATTCAAATGACCTTTTGAAATAATTTGGTAAATTTCGAAAATCTGGAAAGGCTGCACTGTCCTTAAACAAAACGTATGGGTTTGAAACAATAACCAACAATAATATTTCAATAATCTTAAATGGACTACAAAAGTCACCTGTTATTGTTTTGGGGGGAAAGTGTGAGTGGGATGCATGTGTGTGTTGTAAATATGTCAGCATAAACAGAAATTAGAACTGTGCAATGCATCATGTCATGACAATATGTTAAACCAAATGTCCAGGGATATGTTTTATTTGTATGTTAAACGGATGAAGTCATTGTTCGAATATCAACAGGACGCTGGTCACTGCACTCTAGCAGTGTAAAAGGCAGCAACAGCTACAACAGATAGGAAAAGCTGTCCATAGTAGAGGTGAGAAAGGGTTACAGCAAAATACTATGAAGCAGGATGTATGAAATGAACAAATGCCAAACAACAGATGTCAACGTTGCAAGCAACAAAGTAGCAAGCAGCATAGAAGTAACAGCAGCAGGATCAAGCATGGTAATAGAAATATAGAAATTGCTTGTAGATAATAAAATGAAAAACAAGAAATTAATAGGACAACAGGAAATGGATTGAAAAGGGCTCAAATGCAGGGCTCAAAAGGACACCTGTTTGCAAAGAGCTAACAATTGATAGAGGAGCATTAGTTGTTGGAAAAGGAGTTCATGTAACGATGTTAACGCTATTTTGAAGCAACATAATTATTTTTAATTAAAATTCGCTGCTAAAAGAAACAACAGTTTTGACTGTGTCTAATATAAAACAAAAGGATATTCAGTACTTTAGTACAAATGTTCCTATATAAAATAAAATATATATACATATGTTGAGCTGGGAAGCACAAAAGCACTCACTCTCGGTCTTACTGACTACTGCCAGATAAACATACGAGCAAACTTAAGCGAACCTAAGTGCAACAATTTGAATTCATAGGACAACGCATAAAGGACACTGTTAATATGATATTTAAAAATTCATAGCGCTATTGAGTGCAATAAAAGAAAGGAAGAAAAAAGAATCATACATAAAATGGAAAAAATATGAAGAATAAATTTACTGCAAACACTTAACCACCTCCTTCAACTCACACATAGAGGAAAACAAAACATGCAGGAAAACAAAAAAAAAAAACAAAAACAAATTGAAAAAGCCTGCTAAATGCAGCAGAACATGTTAAGGATGTGTGTTCGATGTTTTAGCAAACAAGAGGGTGGCTTATTCTAGCATTTGCAATAAAATAAAAAAATAAATAAAATTGCAAAAAAAAAATAAATAGTATACAGCACAAAAACACAAGAACAAGAAAAATTAAAAGCAACCCTCAAGGAAAGTCATAAAAGTTGCTGAGTTTTCATACATGTACAAGGACTTGCAACCAGCAAAGTATGCATGTGCATGTATGTGTGTGCTAGTTCGCACTCACACCTCTACAAACAAGCACATGCATGGAATGATGTGCAATTGTAAGGATATCATCATCATCATCGTCATCAGCAGCATGTATGCTACAGCCATTGTGTACACGTCCTCAATGGCAGCGTATAAAGGATACTTTCAATTTTCTTAGCTTTTTGAATGTTACAAAAGAAAGAAAAAATTAAAAAAAAAAAATCATTAAGTGAAAATAAAAAGAATGACAAAACGAGTGCTTCTTTGTGTGTAGACGAAATGTACGTTTTAACTTGTCCCTAGATTTATTTTTGTGCCAGAGGTTGGGTCTAATTTTCTTTATTTTTTTTTTATTTTTTTTATTGTTAATGTTCATAGAATCTCTTCACTAAGAAAGGGAAATTTCAAGATGATATGACACTGGCACTCGTCTAGGTTTGTCTGTGAGCAAGTAATCGTAGAAAGGAAGGGTGAAAATTCTTTGATAAAGAGTAAATACTTAACGTTTTGTAGAAATAATAAATTGATAAATAATATTAAAATTATAAAAATTTTTTAAAATAATGAATTATACTAGTAATTGATAGAAATTATTAGAAAAAAAGTTTAAGTCTTGCAAACTTGAAGTTTATTAGCGTTATGTCAAAATATATGATTTTGCAAAATTTCCTGAAATTTTTACAGCTTTTATTTTTAAATGCCAAAAATTATGAACTTTTAAACCAAAATATTAATTTTTATATTATAAACGAGTTAAGAATTGAATCATTAATTTTTTTTTTTTTTTTGCTTAAAAGTTGTTCGTAAATGAATAATAAAATGCTAAATGTCATAAATAATATTTTTTTCAAGAATTAATTTGAGTTTTTTAATATCCACGTATCCATTATTTTCGAATATTGAAATGGTTGAGTTGGGGAGGAAAAATGGAGTTTGTATAGGAGGAAAGATTTCTTATACAAAAGAGCTTAAGTTGGAATTTAGTTTAATATTACCTGGCCAATTTGATAAGTCAGTAACTTTGTTAAAAAAAAATGTATTTTTCTCGGCAAAAAACTGTTTTATTTCTCAACAAAGTCCCCTTTTAGATCAGACATGAGCTTCCAAAAGCAAAATTGGCCCAGTTGGCGCAGCTACAAATTTGTTTTATTTTATCAAATTTGTGTTTGCACATTTGCACAATTGATCATAAGAAGCTAGGTCAAAGTCCTTTCAAGGGCTGAAATGGCCAGTTATTTATTTTATTTTACATTTGTAAAAACAATAACAAGTACAAAAAACATCAACAACAAAACCGACGATCACCAAATTTTTAACGACAATAATTGTATGCAAAGGCAACAAAAGCAAAGCTTCTCTCCACGAGGCTGAGCTTGAGATGATTGTCCTTTACTTGTGTAACATAACAACACACATGAATTGTTTTTGTTTTGCACATACATTTTTTTATTTTTTGACGTGACGAAGTTACGTTGTAATGCTCTAGTTTCCAAAAAAGTTGAAAAATTCATTTTTTAAAAATTCATCTGCGTTTCATTGAATTGTTACTTGCTGGGTATAAGAGCTATGATTAAAAAAATAGTATGACCATAAAGGTTAATTCTTTGACTATATTAAAAAAACAAAAAAAAAAAATTTAATACGGCATAGGGACGTAGTGGGAGCTGCGTAAGCAACGCAACTGAAAATTTGTTACATGGAATTATTACTCGCTGAGTATTAGCGCTAGGATTAAAAATACGATACGTCAATAAAGGCCTACTGGAAGCCCTCACAACAAAATTAGACAAAAAATTTCTGACATCATGGGGACGCTGAGAGAGCCGCTCAAAGATCGATAACGCAACATTCATGCAGCGGCGTTGCATTAAATTTTTACTCAATGAGTATATAACCTACGATAAAAGTTTAAAAAGGAAAATAATGTTTTTATACATGGCTTTACGACAAAAATAAAAAAAAAATTCCGGCGTCGTCAGGTCGTGATATAGCAGCTTATGTAACAGAAATGTAATATCGTTGCATGGAATTATTACTCACTCAGGAGGAGTGCTACAGTAAATTTTGTTTCACGACAGCAGGGATGTGTTATTACGCTTCACAACTAAATTACAAAAAAAATTTTGTTGTCATGATTTCAGGGATGCAATCACATAATGCAGTAAAAATGCTACAGCCATGAAAAAACGTTGCATGGATTTTTAACTCTGTGACTACTGGTGCAACGGTAAATTTTAAGGAACGAAAACAAAGGTGAGGTCTTCGGGCATATGACAAAAATAAAAAAAAATTTGACGGCGAGTCAAAAACCCTCAGGGAACCGTCTAATGTGACGCATATGCATCACTTTTGCTGGATTAATTGAAATTAGAGCACAACCAATGGGGAAGCAAAAAAAAAGCTAAACGAAAAGCACCAACTCCAACAACAACTCCAACACCAACACCAACACCAACACCAACACCAACACCAACACCAACACCAACAGCAACAGCAACACCAACACCAACACCAACACCAACACCAACACCAACACCAACACCAACACCAACACCAAAACCAACACCAACACTAACACCAACACCAACGCCAACACCAACATCAACATCAACATCAACATCAACATCAACATCAACATCAACATCAACATCAACATCAACATCAACATCAACATCAACATTAACATGAACATCAACATCAACATCAACATAAACATCAACATCAACATCAACATCAACATCAACATCAACATCAACATCAACATCAACATCAACATCAACATCAACATCAACATCAACATCAACATCAACATAACCATCAACATCAACATCAACATTAACATCAACATCAACATCAACATCAACATCAACATCAACATCAACATCAACATCAACATCAACATCAACATCAACATCAAAATCAACATCAACATCAACATCAACATCAACATCAACATCAACATCAACATCAACATCAACATCAACATCAACATCAACATTAACATCAACATCAACATCAACATCAACATCAACATCAACATCAACATCAACATCATCAACATCAACATCAACATCAACATCAACATCAACATCAACATCAACATCAACATCAACATCAACATCAACATCAACATCAACATCAACATCAACATCAACATCAACATCAACATCAACATCAACATCAACATCAACATCAACATCAACATCAACATCAACATCAACATCAACATCAACATCAACATCAACATCAACATCAACATCAACATCAACATCAACATCAACATCAACATCAACATCAACATCAACATCAACATCAACATCAATATCAACATCAACATCAACATCAACATCAACATCAACATCAACATCAACATCAACATCAACATCAACATCAACATCAACATCAACATCAACATCAACATCAACATCAACATCAACATCAACATCAACATCAACATCAACATCAACATCAACATCAACATCAACATCAACATCAACATCAACATCAACATCAACATCAACATCAACATCAACATCAACATCAACATCAACATCAACATCAACATCAACATCAACATCAACATCAACATCAACATCAACATCAACATCAACATCAACATCAACATCAACATCAACATCAACATCAACATCAACATCAACATCAACATCAACATCAACATCAACATCAACATCAACATCAACATCAACATCAACATCAACATCAACATCAACATCAACATCAACATCAACATCAACATCAACATCAACATCAACATCAACATCAACATCAACATCAACATCAACATCAACATCAACATCAACATCAACATCAACATCAACATCAACATCAACATCAACATCAACATCAACATCAACATCAACATCAACATCAACATCAACATCAACATCAACATCAACGTCACGTCAAAACCTACGGGTGTGTCCACGGCACAGCCAACTCTTTTTTTTTCTTGTTTATTTTTTCTTTTGCAACGATGAGCAAAAGCAATAATGAGGATAATTTTGTGTTTGTTAAAAAAAAAAAACATTGGCCCACCAATTTATTTTCCTGCTCGTGACTGTTTAAGATCGATACATTTAGTCCAGCGTTTTTGCAATTTTCTTATGTCTTTCAAATAATTTCAGTGCTGACAACTTCTTTCGTCGTAAATCCCACCTCCGGGCCTTTTTTAAGGTTTAAGAATGGAAAATGGTCACAGAGGATGAAGTCTGGAGAACATGGTGGATGGGGTAACAGTATTTAGCTAAATATATGAATTTTTGCCATGGCGACTACAAATTTATGGACTGGTGCGTTGGAAAAGTACTTTTTCTTCACCGAATGCGGTTGTTTTTCCTTCATATGAATATCAAATCTGTCCAAAAGCTGGGAATAATATTCGCCGGTGATCGTTTAAATCTTTAAGTGGTAATCGATGTGAATGACCGATGTGAATGACTTTGTTACAGACCCACCTTGGACTTCTTTGGTGCAAGTTCACTCAGAGAAGTCCAATGTTTTAGTTTTTCCTTGGTCTCTGGTGTATTGTGATGTATCCATGTTCGTCTACAGTTACGAAACCGCTCTCATTCGCCAAACACTTCGCTTATGGTCGAGTGTGAGAAATCGTCCAACCTATCGCGCGGATAGCTTTTTCATGTCCAAATATTCATATAAAATATGATGAACCCGCTCAGTTGAGATGACAACAGCCTCAGCTACACTGCATCAAAAATTTGAACATACAGTAGATCATTTTTTATTCAAGCCATTGTATTTTCTAAAATAATGTACATATATTGAATAAGCATGTTTTATATTTTGACGTTTTTCATGAGTAATGATATTAAAAACAAAAAAAAAAAAACTTATTGAGTTCAATAATGTACGAAAATTCATGAAAGCGGCTATCCCTATAATTGCAACTCAATTAATTGCACATACACTTACATCATACTGGTTAAAAGCTCGATTAAATGTCAAAATTTTAACTGTTATGCCAAATTCATAACGGAATTCAATTTTGTGAAAGGAATTAGTCGTGCTTAAAAGCAATCTCTACGAAAGATTATAAAAATTTTTTAAAAATGAATTTAAAACACAAAAAAGAGCCTATAGACGTAAAAATATTAATCGTTAAGTTAAAAAATGAAGGAAAAGTTATTCAGAAATAAGTAAAATTGTTGATAGACCTCGTTCAACAATTCAATCTGTTGTAAACAATTTCAAACGAAATAAATCATTTGATATTGCATCTGTAAGAGGTAGGAAAAAATATTGTCGATGGGAGAGGAGCGATTAATTGAAAGAATGGTAAAAGCAGACCCGAAAATTGGTGCCCCAAAAATTGCGGCAAGTCTTGCAGAACATGGAGGTTCATTTGTTAATCCGCAAACAACAAGAAATTGTTTACATTCACATGGTTACAAAGGTGGCGTGTCCCGCAAGAAACCGTTTATATCTAAAAATAATGCTTTTAAACGCTTAGCATATGCAAAAGGATATATAAATAAGCCTGAAAAGTTCTGGAAAAAGTTGTTCTTGTTGATGAAAGCAAATTTAATATTTTTGTCTCAGGTGGACGTAATTTCGTTTGGCGAAGACCTAATACTTCTCTTAATAAACCGTTAAACATTGAGGTGGAAATGTTATGGTATGGTGTTGGAAACTTAGCTTTCGTTGAAACTACAATGGACACATTTCAATATTTATCAATTTTAGAAAATAATTTGAGAGCCAGTGCTGAAAAATTAGAACTTGGTCGTGATTTCATGCAGTTATCCTAGAGGAGTGGAATAAAATATCGCCGGACGATACATCCAAATTGGTGGAATCGATGAAACGCCGTTTACGATAGGTCATTAATGGAAACGGATACCATACTAGCTATTAAGTTTTTTATAATATACTTAAATTAAGATATTTAAGCAATGTATGTATAATTTTTTGAGTTCAAGTTAATTAGATTACTTTTTTAAATTATTTTCATAAATGAAGTGTAATTTTCAGAAAATGTTAAAAATTGTTTTTTGAATGTAATAATACCATTCAATAAATATTAATATAAGTTTTCGATATATAAAACGTATTTTGCAAAAAATATAGCTTTTAATGGAAAGTGAACTGCTGTATGTGCAATTGTTTGATTCAGTGTACCTCACGAACTTTCATTCTGCGATCATCCAATATCATTCCATGGATTTGATCGACGATTTCTGGCGTAACGATCTCTTTTGGGCAACCTGAACTTTCAGCGTAACTTTTGCACTCACGACCACAATGGAATTCAGTAAACCACTTCTTAACCATATTGATGGTGCAGTTCTTGGTACTTGGTTTCGGTGATTATTTTTTTATGAAAAAATAATGCTTGATGAGTTTTTTCCAATTTCGTCGAAATTCACGAAGTTGTCTGCTTTCAATGGCTGTCAAGCACAAACTAAATGACGCAGCTTGTTTAAAATTTGACAGAAGTCTATTAACAGATGGAATTTGACATGACCAATGTTGCATTTAAAGTTATTACGCGAGAAATTAAAAAAACCACTGACTTCTTAAATTACGTTCGTTATTTGACTTGTTTCACAGAGGACATGACGAGTTTAATCCCGAGCTACGGCATGTTTGTATTAATTAATTTTTTTTTAATGCAATATGGCGTTATATTACTGTATATATTCATATAATGAATAAAATGAAAAAAATAATAAAATAACTTGTTAACTAACTATTTTTACTAGGTTGCGAATAAAAGTAAATTTTTGAAGTTTTTTGCATACATATATTTTTAGTACTTTAGTGAACTCATTTACTTACAGATAAAGAAAGATTCGTTTTTGAGAAGCATTTTAGTTCGACAAATGATTCATTCGTGTGTTGAAAATGAACTTCTTTAGGAAGTGAAAGGTAAATAAATTAATTTAAAATATATACTTTTGGTTCACTGGGTTCTATTAATGAAAATCTAAGAATCTAAGATATAGATGTAGAGTTCTGGAACAGTAGAATACCTATGTATGCCAGGCAGACTTGAAATGTAAATGAATGCAAGAATAGTAGTTCTCAAACGATTCTATTTCAATTAAGTTCGTTGTAGTCAAGAAATTTCAAGAATTCTTCCAGTAAAGTCGAAGTTAAGACATCATGGACGTTAATGAAGTAGTATCAGAAGAAAAACCTCAAAATTTTGCGAAAGAAATGCAAATCGAGTACAGTATCCAACAGGTTGATCACGGTTGAACAATGGTACCTTATGTACAAAGCTATATCGCGGTACAGAATCTTTAAATGTTTTACTTAGGCACCTGTCGTGTTGGCTCCATAGCGAGGTACCACGTTGACCAAGACCCCTTTGATTGTTTAAAGGTCCCCTTTGTAATCACCTTAGTAGAGTGGAGGCCTATTGAACATCTGTTCCGTACTCTGACTGTTCGTGATACCACCTTTTAAGTATTTGGTAAGCTTAAATCTCGGTAAATTACGACGATAGCCCATTTCGTCCATTTACAATTCTCCATATGTGAAAAGTTGTTGCATTTTAAGATGCAGAGTTGCACCGGAACGCATTTTAATGGCCGTTATGGAACGCTTAACTGTGCGTGGATTATTGTGTTCCAATTTTAACAACCGTGAAATACCGGGTTCAAATCTTATCTCCGACAGAAAATTTTTTTAATAGAAATTAATTTTTTTTTATAGAATTATAATAATTGGCAGTGGCGGATCTACGTACGGGCTGAAAGGGCTTTAGCGCCTCCCTTGGAGAATTTTTTGTATGGGAAAAAAATTAAAAAAATTCAAAAAGACGTTTCAGACCCCCCCTGGCATACAAAACAGTAATTTCATCCTAGATCCGCCACTGATAATTGGCCTTAACTTCTCTGCAGACATTGACTTACCTCGGAGGGTAAAAAATCCCATGTAAAGCTACATACTTAAGAACATGAACATACTTTAAAAGAAGAAAATTGCTTTGATTTCTGAAATTTGGATGCAGTGGATGTAAACATTCTTAAACAATATAAGGAACTTAAAGCAAAAACTATTAACAATGCACCGCGCTAAAAAGTCGCCAGCATCGTAAAGACGCTCACAGCAAATCGGTCAAAATGCAATTTTGTGCATTCATTTGTGATAAAAATTAAAAATAGCTGATTCAAACTCAATTTCATCATCATCATTATCATCAACAGCATCATCATCATCATCAGAAGAAGCGGCAGCAGCAGCAGCACTTGATCCACTTTCAAAGCGCTGATGTTCGCATAAATATGCATAAAAGGCTCAAAGCGAGCCGCTCTGAAACTTAAAGAATATCTTCTGCCTTCTGCCTGCCTTCCCGTCATCCTACTTCTTCATCGAACATAAATTAAAAAGTGCAAAATTTCCGAGTTGAACTCAATTTCAACTCATTACCTAGTTTTAGACACTGCGTTAATATTGTCGAGATTGACTGATAATCGGCCAATCATAAAGGCAAGAATAGATTGCATGGCAACAAATGAGTGTGAGTGATGCGCTCCTAATGGGGCACGCCTGCTCTGCTTGTACCCGGCCGTCCACTTGTGTGGAACAAATGGATTTTATTGTGTTTCGCCATTAAATGCACTTCAATGACTTTGAAACGAGGCAGCTTGAGTTGCATGCACTACTTCAGTGGCACTGAATGAGTGAAGGAATGAATGAATGAATGAATGAATGAATGAACAATGTAAGCATGCATGTTTGTGTTTATAGATGAGCGGTGGGATGTTAGGTTGCATGGATCGATGAATGGATGGATGGATGGATGGTTGATGGCGTTAGTGCAAACTCATCACAGTTAAATGGTTTTTTAATTGTGCACCCCTTTGCGATGTTGATGCTAATTTTGCTAGTAGTAGTATTAGTGCAAGTGTTGGTGTGCGTATGTTAGTGTTTGAGTTTCATTGAAATTGTTCGCAGCTTGAGCTTCACTTTGTCTTATAAGTAGAATGGAAAATAATTAAAATATCCTCTTAATAATGGGTGTTGGGGCAAGGGTTAAGTAAGCATTAGTGCATTAATAACAGCGTTTTATAAGTAGAAAATAAAACAATGACCTCACATGTGCTGTAAATGACCTTTGGAGCGTTTATGGCAAGCCAATGTGACGACTACAACCCTACAATGGTGAGTGTCGAATAGGGTCCTTTATAAGAGTATCACTCAAGGACAAAATTAACTATGCCAAGATAAAAACAAAATTTCTAGAAACTGTCGATAAAAGAATTTCGTAAAAGAACACACCAAAAGATGATAATATCGGTGAGGTATTTAAGATTGACACGTTTTAGTTTTTTATATAATATTTTATACATTTTCTTAGTGATATATGAACAATTTGCAAACATGTTTGGGAAAGTAAATTATGAAAGAATTTTCTGTAAGTATTCTTATAAGGCGTTTATGATGGAGCAAAAAGCGAAAGCTTTTCCCCATACAAATGCGAATAGAAAAAAGCAGAAAAGGCATCTTTTATTCTGCATTTTGGTATGTGTCACTCTGTGTTTCATCGTGATTCATTAGTTTTTTGACATCTCTCAATGGCTGCGTTCAGCAGGTACGTTGAGTGTGTGCCTGCTGAACGCATAAGTATCAGTTTCTGATCAGCTCAAAATGTTGTGAAAATTGTCGGTCTTTGGTATCATTTTATTTATCTAATACATTAACATCAACAGTGTCACAACAATTGTACTGCTGAACGCAGCCATTCTTATGCATGTATCCAAGATCAATCTTCGAAACAAAAATGTCAAAATTAAAGTTTATGCTGCATTATAGCCAGCATGAACACAGTTCAAAAAAGCAAAAAGCAGCTTTTTGTTATGAGCTTGAACGCCTTATTATACATAGCCAAGAAGAAGAAGGAGAAGAATCAGTTATTCAAGAAGTTTTATTTTGAATTTAGCGCCACTTTTTAAGTGTAAATATAAAACTGACAGAAACATGACAAGTAGAAACTAGGAGATTTTAAGGTATACATCGCTATATACTTGAATAAGTGAAAATTCTCCAAAAACATTTTAAAAATTTCGTGAAGACGGTTCGCAAGGATCGTACTTATTTTTGATGTCGGAATCAAACAATGTCTAATGACTGATTTTTTCTAGCCCGCAATGATTGGACGACCCAACATGGTTTTTGGGCCACCAGCCACACAGCAGGTGAAATAATGGTTCTTTTGCGTAAAAAATTTTCTGCACAATTTCTCGAAGGGAAAATATCAATTGACCGCCGAGACAGTGGGATTTGATTGAGATTTCTTACATTTTATATTTAAGATTTTACATTTTGCATTTTGCATTTTACATTTTACATTTTACATTTTACATTTTACATTTTACATTTTACATTTTACATTTTACATTTTACATTTTACATTTTACATTTTACATTTTACATTTTACATTTTACATTTTACATTTTACATTTTACATTTTACATTTTACATTTTACATTTTACATTTTACATTTTACATTTTACATTTTACATTTTACATTTTACATTTTACATTTTACATTTTACATTTTACATTTTACATTTAACATTTTACATTTTACATTTTACATTTTACATTTTACATTTTACATTTTACATTTTACATTTTACATTTTACATTTTACATTTTACATTTTACATTTTACATTTTACATTTTACATTTTACATTTTACATTTTACATTTTACATTTTACATTTTACATTTTACATTTTACATTTTACATTTTACATTTTACATTTTACATTTTGCATTTTACATTTTACATTTTACATTTAACATTTTACATTTTACAATTTACAGTTAACATTTTACAGTTGACATTTTGCATTTTACATTTTGCATTTTACATTTTACATTTTACATTTTACATTTTACATTTTACATTTTACATTTTACATTTTACATTTTACATTTTACATTTTACATTTTACATTTTACATTTTACATTTTACATTTTACATTTTACATTTTACATTTTACATTTTACATTTTACATTTTACATTTTACATTTTACATTTTACATTTTACATTTTACATTTTACATTTTACATTTTACATTTTACATTTTACATTTTACATTTTACATTTTACATTTTACATTTTGCATTTTACATTTTACATTTTACATTTTACATTTTACATTTTACATTTTACATTTTACATTTTACATTTTACATTTTACATTTTACATTTTACATTTTACATTTTACATTTTATATTTTACATTTTACATTTTACATTTTACATTTTACATTTTACATTTTACATTTTACATTTTACATTTTACATTTTACATTTTACATTTTACATTTTAAATTTTACATTTTACATTTTACATTTTACATTTTACATTTTACATTTTACATTTTACATTTTACATTTTACATTTCACATTTTACATTTTACATTTCACATTTTACATTTTACATTTTACATGTTACATTTTACAATTTACAGTTAAAATTTTACAGTTGACATTTTGCATTTGACATTTTTACATTTAAAGCAACTTAGATTCTATATCCCTCTCTTTCAATTCTTTGGTTATTTTCCGAGTTCTTAGGTTATTTGCCTATATTAAAGGAAAATAGATTTATTTTCCTGAGAGGTCTAATGTAAAGATTATTCTTTCCAAAAATTCGGCCGGCCTCAGCATGTAAAAAATAAAAACAAAGATGGTAGCAAAATGTATGTTTTAAAGTTAAGGCAAAAAACGTGGTTTGAGAAAATCGCGTGAAAGTTTTTAAACAAATGAGGGTGGATTTGTTCCTTTTTTTTACTTTAATTCCCACAGGTGGCTGGTGGACAAGCGGCAACAGGTGCTGCGGTAAGATTTCGTCAGTCTTCTTTGTAAGTAAATCTTGTGCAATAGGTGCCCAAGATTTACTCGCAAATACCGGTAAGCAAAGAAAATAATTTTGGTGAGGAGACTTGTTTTTAATTAGGATTTATTGATATTATCACTTACGTTTCTTTCAGGATTTTACAAGATTTCGCTAGTTGATTACGATAGAACGTCTGCCGATTTCCGGATTTATATCGAGAAGGAGGAGCCATTAAAAAACACGAAGGCTCCTCCGAAGTACAAGCCGATAAGTAAGTACGGAATCTATTACATTTTTGTGGGCATTAATCTAGTACCCTTTTTTCTTTAGGGTTGCGGCCTAAACAGTTTTTGATGGAATTTTTTTGTTTCTTAAAAAGGTACGTACTAGCTTTAAAAATAATTTAACCATACCTTCGGACCATACAATGAGACCTTCCTTCCTAGAAAATAAAAAAAAATATGTGCAGTTGGCTTACTCATGGACACCACCGTGGGTTATGACGTCCTTATTCGTATCCTTCCCCTTGTCCGTAAACTTATCTCCATATTTATCCTTATTTGTCTGTATGAGTTTAAAAAGGGTGTTATTTAAGACATTGTTGTCTGAGAGAGCCGATTTGACATTTTTGGTTATTTTGGCGTAAGTTTGGTTTGACATTTGGAATTGAAACCACACGATCATCGTTTGTGCTGTACATTTGGAGAATGGGCCAAAGGAAGGATTGCCATTGATCCACAGTTTCATTTGAAAATTTGTTCAGTGATCAATCACACTTTTGGTTAAATGGCTACATGAACAAAGAGAAATGCCGTATCTGGAGCAATAATAATCCATAAGCCTTTCTCGAAACACCATTACATCCAGAAGAACTCACCGTGTGGTGCGATTTATGCGCGGATGCAATCATTGATCCATAAGTATTCGAAAATGAGGATGGTCAGAACGTTACAGTAAACGGCGAGAGGTGCAGAGACATGATCGCTAACTTTTTCGCACCTCAATTAGAAGGCATTCATGTTATGGATATTGGCGGCCATGGCGCAGTGGGTAGATTGCGTGGCTCATACGTCAGACTGGTTCAATTTCCATCTGACATAGAAAGTTTTTTCAATTGAATTAATTTTTCTGTTCAGCCGTCACCTTTCTGCAGACAATGGCAAACCTCAGAGAGTAAATAATGCCATATAAAGCTTCTTGAGAATATGCACATTAGCCGTTCGGAGTCGGCATAGAACTAGTAGGTCCAGTTCTCGATCAATTGTGTCGAAACATTTAATAACATGCACAGCACAATTTGATCATAAGAAGCTCGGTCAAAGTCCTTTCAAGGGCTGAAAAGGCCAGTTTATTTATTTATTTATATTTTAATGTTATCAACATGTTGTTTTAGCAGGACAGAGCCACATGCCACTCAGCTTGCGAAAGAAACATTTAACGAAACGAAATGGACTTGTTAACTGCCCACCTCGTTTGTGCGATTTGACGTTATTAGATTATTTTCTTTGGGGATATGTAATATCGCTTGTCCAAGCGGATAAACCAGAAACAATTGCGTACTTGGAAGCCAAAATTCAAAGCGTAGTTGCCGAAAAACAAACTGACTAACTGTGAAAAGTGTGTAAATATTGAACCTCCAGATTAAGCTATATACCCGCCGAACACAGCCGCCACATGCCCGAACTCATATTCAAGTATTAATGCCAAAAAATTATCTCTAAATTAATGTTTATTTCATGGATTTTAAAAACATTTTCCTGTGTTGTATTTCATTTTAAAGCTTTCCGACTCTGAAAAAACACCCTGTACTTGTCTAAATTCTTCTCCTAGCCTTTGTCTAAATTCTGGTTTTAATCCATGTTTCCTAATTCTTGTTTTAAGTGTTGTCTAAAATGTTGTCTTGTCCCAATCCTCGTCCGAATGCTTGCCTCAATCCTTTCTCTTATCCTTGACCAAATACTTGTTCTCGTCTTTTTTCTTTCGTCTATTTAATTACTTGCCTTTATTTCCTAATCGTTGCACAATTTTTTGTCCTTATTTTGTTTCTAACCCCAGATCTAATCCTTATTTGGATTTGGACCTTTTTTTTTAGTAATTGTCATATTTTAACTTTTAGTCTTATTTTGCTTTTGTTTTTGCTTTTGTGTGTTTCATTAACATTTGCCGTAGCGACAAGTAAATCTGAGGTCACATACCAAAAATAAAAAAAAGGATGGCGTCATGAGGTCTGTCAAGAAATTCTAAAAAGCAACCTAAGTAAATGCATCGAATGCAAAAGCAAAAGCAAAAATATAAATAAATATTAAATTAAAATTATAGAAAGGACAAGTAAAAGGACATGCATTTCGATAAGGATTTGGACAAATACTAGAAAAAGGATGAGAGCAAGCATTTGGAGAAAGATTAGGACCAGGAAAAAATTGGAAGTACAAAAAGGATTGGGGCACTAGTGCACGGAATTGGACAGAGATTAAGATAAGAATTTAGACAGGTGTTAGGAAAAGGACTACGATAAGGATTGAAACAAGGATAAGGAAAAAGATCTAGACACGCATAAAACAATATTTAGGACAAGATTGGGAAAAGAATAAGAACAAGAACGACAAGGAATGGAACAAGGAATGAAACAAGGATTTGCACATACTAAGGACAAGATTTAGGACAAAGATTGGGAAAAACAGTGGGACAAGGATTAGGAAAGTATTAGGCCAGAGCATGTATTAAGTCAAGTGTTTGCACAAAAGTAGAACAATAATTAGATCAAATATAAGAATGAGGACAAGATTGCAGTCAAGCTCGAAAACAAAGGAAAGGATAGGTACAAGAATAAAAATATGCTGTTACGTCAAAACCTACGACTGTGTCCACGATACAGAAAACTTCTTATTTGTCTTTAAGAACCTTCATTTAAATAATTTAAATAAAGTTTCTTACGTCGTTACCTTTTTACCGATACATTTGAGTGTATTTTTGCTTTTTAAGTTTAAAGTGCAATTGAGACCATGTTTGCGTTGGACCTGAGTTCTGGGGATTTCTGTCTAGGCACCACACTCACCACCTGTCACTAAATAGTCTCCTTCTCTGTTGGCTTACATACATACATAAATTAAAATAAATAAATTAATACTTAACTGATTATAATTTGCGAAAAATGCAAACAGGCAGCATAAATTCATGAAATGATAAAAAGAAAAACAACTTGACAAAATATAGTTATAATTATACAAAATGCATTTTTAATGACTTCAGTTGACTGCAATTTCGATTGCAGTGCGTTGCATAGCAGAAGCACTTCTTTAAGTGCTTCCCTGCTCCACGCTGCTTGCTGCTCCGACTAGTCTTAAACCGCAAACACTCAGCTGCAGCTGGATTATTAATGACATCAAGCGTTGTTCGCTCAACACTTCAAAGCCAACAAGTTGCAATGATGACGAGTAAATCTCTTTCCGAAATTTATTATTTAGCTGCATTTATAATGGAAAAAATAAATAGAAAAACAAAATGTCTGCCACGCCATTGTCAGTTTTTCGTTGAGCCTCCTCCATTTTTCTTCAAAATATTTTCCAATCATCAACCATCATCTAACGAATGAAATGCAAAAATAATAATAAAAAAAAAAAAAATTAAAAGAAAAAAGAAGCCACATAATAATTACTTTTTCCTCAACGTTTTTAAATTAAAATTCAGCAGCTCCCTAGGTTTTTTTCGGCTTGCATAAAGTATCTACCAAATAGAAAAAAAAAAACCAACAACACGTCATAGTACAACAATAAAGACTGCTTGCAAAGTGCATCCATCTTCTGTGACCAGGAGTACGCGACACGCTTCAACAAATTTCAACATTCCGGTTTATTGTTGTTGTAATTGCTGTGTTTTTTCTCTCTCTCTCGCTATTACACTGTGCTTCTAGATAAGTAACAACAATAACAACAACAACAACAGAAAAAACAAACTCAAAAATCTAAAGAACTTGACGAAAATATTTTAAAATAATTGCAATGCAATTCATTTCGTGCAACAATAAAGCCAACAACAACAATAGCAACAACAACAACAACAGCAATAACAACAACCAGAACTATGAGTACCCGCTTCAAGTTCTCAGCTCAAAAAAAAAGAAAACACAAGAGGCAAAAAATAAGTAACGAATAATTGCAAAGTTCTCAGCCGACGTAATTAAAACACGCGGTGAAAGCGTTGCAACGCGATTGCGATAACGTCTAGGCATAAATTGCAATGGCAAACGGAAGAGGAAGGCGATAATCGGAAGTGAAAGGAATTTTCTAGCATGAAATCTAAAAGCGAAATTTAAGCAAAAAAAAAAACATTAGAAATTATGTTTTAGGCTGGTGAAAACTGAACTTGAAAACGGAAAAGGGACCGACAATTTTAGAATGTGTTGGAGTATTTGTAATTTTTTTACAAAGAATAAACATTGCATTGATGCCTAGGAGATAAATCTTCAGGACGTCAATGCCATGCTAATGTATATACGACGTCCGTCATACCTCTCCTAGGCGTCACTTCCATGACTCCAGACGCAACCAACGCCCTGTCATAATAGTTTCAACACCGGTCGCACACTATACTTAAGTGTATATTTAAATTAATAAATATACTGTATGGATAGCAACCAATGCTGGAACGCAAGAGTACCAATTGTGGATGATTAGTTGGGTCACCATCCACATTTATTGGTGGAAATCGAGATCCATCAAACATCTCTGACAATTTGAGGGCATTGTCACCCGGTTGATTAAGCGCAACTCCACGCCGATCTCACAGACCTGTTCGCGACATTGAACAACCACAGCCAGCACTATACTCCCCGAAGGGCCAGCCCTGCGATAGTCTCCCTGGGCAAAAGGGATTTACCTCGACAGGCATTTATCACAACACCAACACATCCGCATTCATCACTCTTGACTGTGAAGGAGAAGTGAAGCCACCACTACTTGGACGTGCTATAGAGTAGACCACATCGCACATTGGGCCAGGAATTTCAAAAAGTGGCCAAAAGTCAAATATTTTCTGTATAAAAATGATTCTAACGATTGATAACGGGACACATTAAGGTGCCCTGAGACGAAATATTATTAATATAAAATTAAAAATTACAATTTGGGAGGCATTTTAAGTCAAAAATTGCAATTTTTTTTTATTTACATCTAAAATTTTAAATCATGAACAGTATAACTATTTCTCAAACTTCTTTAAAATGTTTAGCACTTTTTTAAACACATTGAATACAATATTGAAAAAATATACATTTATATATATTTTCTTTTATTTTTAATCCTTTTTTCTACATACTAAATACAAAAAAATGGGGTTTAAAAAAATTGCTGCGCCTAAAGAAGATTCCCTGAGATTCCGCTCGTAATTGAAATAATTTACATGCTATTACTTTCTTTAAGATATTTACTTGAAGAGGGATATGCACACTTTTGCACGTTTTAATTTACTTTTGAGAAATTCATAAAAAACTAACGTCGCACAGTGTAACGAGTTCTATGGGATGGGGGACAAAAATAGAAGGAATCATCGTAGGTACACACATGAAATTAAGCATGTGTCATTATTTTATAAATATATAACGCCACACAAATTTTATCAATATTGGCCACGCCCTTCGCCCACCTCCCATACAAAACTAAGATTAAAAGAGCAATATCTGCAGTTGTAGAAAGTGTAGAGAACAAAATTAACTTGAATTTCATTAAATAGAATAAACACTTTGGGAATCTGTTTAGAAAGAGTTGTTTTAAAACACACTCAAAAATAAAGAAAACCTAAACTGCCTTTTTTCTTCAATTGCATTTGAAACTTATGAAAAATTTGTTATTTTCCCATATAAATTTGCTCAATTTCGCCAAACATGCTATAGGGAAAGCGTCATAAAATCCGTAATTTTGATTTTACGTGATAGATCTTTCGGAAATGTGCTTTGAAAGAGTTGTTATAAAACAACCTAACAAAAACGAAACAACGAAAAAAAAAAAACCCAAAAGTAAGAAAATATTTTACTTGGCCACTTACAGAAATCATTTTGAATAAAATTAGCTGCAAAAAATTATGTAGGCTAATTGCGGGTTTTTTTTTTTTTGTTTCTAGATTTCATAACATCTTTATTGTTCTAAAAGTGTTATTTTCTAAAACCTTGTATATTTATTTTTAGTTCACACATCACATGTCAGATTCGGTAAAAGCAACGCCTTAATCTGTCTCGTATCCCGCCTTTTTTTTTAATACCACAGAATAAATAATAACCAAATACAGTTTTTATTAAATAGTGCCGTGCTCCGTTGTTGGATCCCACTCTCTTTTTCTAAAATTCTCGGAAACGATTGTACCCACCCCTATACCCAATTTCAATACCCTAGCCCCAACACTAACTGAGATACGGCATTTTACTAATAGAAACACGCCCCCTTGTTAAATTCAGTCAAATTTTTTATCATGCTCGGAAAAGATCCCACAAAGCACTGTTCCGAATTTTAGTAACCTAGTTCCACTATTAGACAAGATACGGTATTTTATTGATATTGCCACGCCCCATTATTGAGTCCCGCCCACTTTTTATAACATGCTCGGAAACGATCCTACCCACCACTTTACACAATTTCAATACCCTAGTCCCAACACTAACTTAGATACGAAATTTTACTAATAGTGACATGCCTCTTTGTTAAATCCAGTCCAATTTTTCATCATGCTCGGGAAAAGATCCCACAAAATACTGTACCGAATTTTAATAACATAGTCCCACTATTAGACGAGATACAGTATTTTATTGATATTGCCACGCCCCATTGTTGAGTCCCGCCCACTTTTTTCCGTGCTTGAAGAAGGTCCTTTGTTAAGTATTCTGTACCAATTTTTATTTGATTCTGTCTATGCATCGCCAAGATATGAATTTTGGCCGCCACTTTTTCAAATTTCTGGCCCAATGTGCATCGCACTGGACTGTGTGACACAAGGTCACCACTATTGGCTCCATTTCAATATTGTTACTTTACTAAGATAAACTTTTCACACTCGGAGTACCCAATATTACACTTCTTGATTATCATTGTTTTGCCAGCTCTATAAGACTTACAAGACTTATAAGACTATCCAGAGACCTCAATGCGAAATCAGTGGAAACTGTGACAGTACGTCTGTCGAGCGTAGCGACTATCTCCGTGCTAACAAATTTTAAGGATCATTGCTATTCCCTCGTAGGCATACGCTACCGTTGATCAAGTCAACGGTCCACCTACTCCCCAGATTGATCGACCAACTCCAGAATCTGGGTAGTCCCTCTACATTTACACAGGATAGGGCGAACCCGTTGCCTGCGACCATGCTCCTTTATCCTGGCTTTGGACAGGCTGCTCGTGAACAGGCGGAGTTGCATTGTCATGGTGGAAAAGCACTGTTTTTTTTCGCCAAATTCAGTCGTTTTTGCTTCAATTTCAATAGCTGTGAATAACATTCGCCGGTGATCGTGTTACTCTTTTTTTTATTTTCAACATATGAAAATTTTATTTGATACGACGTATCCAGAAGTAAAAGACATCTTGGTTCTATTACCATTAAGGTGAGTCATAGTACCATTCCCTATTGAAAAAAGTTTTGCAAAGTCCGCCCCTCATTTGAAAGATTATGTTGAGTATGTTAAGATTTTGTCTTAGTACCATAACAATTTTTTTTAGGTGAACCCAAAATCTGCCCAAAATAGTATTTTTATACCCCCACGTTTAAAAAACGTAAATGGGGGTATATTAATTTTGTCACTCCGTTTGTAACGCCCATAAGGAGGCGTGGTAGGTTTAGAAAAGTATATATATTCTTGATCAGCATCACCACCCGAGTTGATTTAGCCATGTCCGTCTGTCTGTCCGTCTGTCCGTCTGTCTGTGATCACGATTACAGCCGTAATTTTAAAGCTATCATCATGAAATTCAATATTTAAGCTTTTATCTAAAAAATGAAGGTCAAGTTCGTAAATGAGCCAAATCGGATGAAAACCACGCCTACCTCCCATACAAAGTGACTTTATCAAAACGGTAAAATCTCTTAGAATTCAACAAAAATTAATATATGGACTTCCAATTTTGCATATGAGTTTTGATGTTCAAAATACACTCTAAGTATGAAATTCAACCAAATCAAATGAAAACCACGCCTACCTCCCATACAAAGTGACTTTAACAAAAAGGTAAAATTTCTCTAAAATCTACAAAAATTAATGTATGGACTTGAAATTTTGCATATAAACTCTGATATATAACGTGTACTATGTGTATGGAATTCAACCAAATTGAGTGAAAACCACACCCACATCCCATACAAGGCGACTTTATCAAAAAACAAAAGCGAATATTTTCTGTTAAAAATATAACGAAAACGTTTTTACGGATAAACATTTTATTGATTGCTCAAGAATTTGAATATACTTTGGTTCGGCCGTGGGGGTATTTTAACTTCGGCCCAGTCGAAGATCATTTCTTACTAGTTTTTTATAGTTTCACCAGTTCTTAACTGATCGTGAAAAAGGTTGTCGTCGGATAGGTCTCAAAGAGGACAATTATTCGTTCTAAGAACTTATTTCCTCAGTACCCCCAAAACATTATTCTTTTTAGTTTAAAAGAGAATAAAAGTTCATAAAAAATCATTACGCTGTGAAGAAACTTTTTTATTTTATTCGTAGGGAAAAAAGTTGCAGCGAATCAAAGTTTCAGTCAAGTTTGTCTTTGGTTTTGTTCGTTAACCTTTGGTTCATCTGCATTGGGTCTCATCGATCCAGTCGTTCAGGCGTTATAATGTTATTACTATTATTATTTTTTTTTCACGATCGGTTAAAAACTGGTGAAGTTATATAAAAACTACCATTTCGGGCAGATTTTTGGTCTATCTAAAAAAATTCTATGGTCCCAAAACCTTCTCAAGGTGAGCTTTCAATTGAGAAGCGAACTTTGCAAATTTTTTTGGGGACCCATCTTATGACCATTCATTAGAAGATGTACATTCCAGTTTAAATCAGAGAATTCTTTTAAAGTTAATGACCTTATCATAAATTTCTTGTGTTTACCTTTAACCTTTATAAGGCAAAGGTTACCTAGCTTGTAACTTTTATAAGTGAAAGTTATCATTTTCTCTGGCCAAAACATTTTTCACTGCCTAACCGATTTCTTCGATTTTGTATTGGAAATAATAACTTTTGCTTTCTAAAGTACATTTTTAATGACATTTTTAGCATAAATCAATTTTATTATTTTTTTAAGAGGAAAATATTAATTTTTAATTTTAATAACCTCTTTTGTAAATACACTAAGGGAAAAAAATATTAAATTTATCCAAAAACTTTTTTAATTTATCCAAAAAGCGAGTCATTTTTGCACCAATAACGCATTTGAATAAATCGACTACGTAAATATTTAAAATTTATTTGAATACTTTTTTTAATTTAATTAAATATTTAAATATTTAAACAGAATTAATAAAAAATATATTAAAATGATGCACGAATTTTTTTAAAATATCTTTCAAATATTTACTATTTGAAAATAAACTATCGCATTTAAAGAAAATTTGAATAAAAATATTGAATTTAAAAAAAAACATATTTAAATTGAACATGTTATTAATGGTTTTATGGTATTATTTTCTTCTTATTGCGTTCATCAAATGCCATTGCTTGTATAATTTATTATCGCTTCACTTTTTTCGTTCTCTAATTTATACTATTTTTGACAGTTGGTGCACTAATATTGCACCAACTGTCAAACATAGTATAAATTACAGAACGAAAAAGTAATGGACAACATATGTTTAGGCAGAAGCAAATTATGCAGGTAAATCACAACCGGTCTAAGATATTCTTGAAAATACCGAGTTGCCACTCCACCCTACATAATTTAATTTCTTTGCCAAACATGCATAATATATTGCTCTTGCAACAATAACTAAATGAGAACTGTAAGAACTGCAAATGCAAAAAATAAACTCAGGAACAAAGTGCGATGCTGTTGCTGCTTGTCGGAGTATGTGTGTAAGTGTGCGATGCTGTTGCTGCTTGCTTGTATGAAATATGTGTGTACGTGTGTGGTATAAATAAAATTCAAATACGGGAAAAAAACGAGTTGTAAAGAAAATATTTGATTTAACCACGTAAATATTTAAATAAAATTGATACTCAGGCGTGAATAATGTTAATATGCATTATTTCCCTTAGTGTAGTACATACTTTTTGATCCAATCCTATTGAAGAGGTTTTTCAACCCCTAGGCTACGGCCGCCTTTTTTCAATATAAAATTAAAGTAATAATATCTTCTCTAAAAGTAAGCAATCAATTTTCGTTGCTTAAATTTGAGCTGGGATCAAGTAATTCATCATCAAGTAGTTCGGAAAACCTAAATTCTTAAATTCGATAGAGACGAGGTCGAAGACAAAAATTCGCTCAACATGAATGAATACAATACAAATTACAAAAGCTGCAAGACGCCGTTACCACACTCATCTTTCTCTACCCATTTCGAACTATATAAACTGTACCATAAAAATCAACAATATTATCCCTCAATATTAATGGAAATTATAAATAATTATATATAAATTGTTATAGAAATTACAAAATTGTTCGTAGTAACGATGGCAATTTGTCGATTGACCAAAAAACACAAAAAAAATTACAGCAAAATAAATCGCCAAATCATTTAAATTTAATTAACAATTAAGACCATCTAATGTACATCATCATCGCCAATCACGTGGTCAATAAATTAACATCAGTTACAGTGGCCAGCCAATGAACAGTTAGTGGCAGCAACCACGCCACCAAGACCATCAAAAACAGCAGCAAAATTGTTTCCATCAGTCATCGAGTTGCAGTAGCGGGCTAAGTCATCTACAATAAGTTCTGCTGCTACTCTGAGGGCTCAAGAATCACAACTGGCAAGTGTGTGCCTTGTACTCCTTCGAACGGCTGTAAAATGAAAGCATAAATACATGAATGAGAAAAATAAATAAATAAAAGGCTGTCGAAAAAGGATTGGGGAAATTATTAATTATAGCTTAAAACACAAAAGCACACACACACACATTAAAACAATTAATAAAATTAGGGAATGTAAATTGCGGTAATTAATCATAGTTTAAAATTTTCAAGTTCTCTTTTTCAGCTAAAAAAAGAGGACTATCGTGTACCAAATAGCATCAGTAGCAAAGGGACACACAACGTAAATTCTGTCTGGAAAGCCAACAAAAATTACTGTTTTCTTTAAATGTTTGCATGTCGTTTCTAATGACTGTCTCTTAAATCTCTTTATAAATAAATCGGTCCATTTTTTGGGTTAATTTCATAAACTGGATCTTGTCCAAACCTAGAAAAACAAGCCAAGCACATAGCCGAGCCGCCTTCATGCTAAACTGTGACCTGATAGTTTTGAGGTTTAAGGCTCTCACCTTTTCGCCGATGTACTGTGGCCATGCCATCGCTGGTAAAGAGATTAAATCTGGACTCGTCACTAAAAAGGACTGCCATTCATTGGTCATCAGACCCATTTAATATGTTCTTGCAAAATTTAATTGGGAATATAAAAATTTGCATTTGATTTAAGTCAAAAGAGATTATGTCTTAAAAGCAAACCTTCGTTCTAATTTTTGTTTTTTTTTAAGCAATGGCCTTCTTCGCTGGTCTGCAACTTCTTAAGTCAGCTTCCAAGGCACGTCGGCGAACAGTACTCGAGTTGTACGTTTAAATTTAGTTGATTAGCAACAGACTGAGATGATAAAAAAGGATATTTTTGAAAAGCTAGAATTACATGTCGGTCCTTTCTCTGTGTTGTTTTAAGCTTCGGACCACCCAAGTGAAGGGTTTTCACAATTTTTTTAGTCTGAAACATTTTTATAAGACCTGAAATTATTGATTTATTTATTTTGTACTTTTCGATAAAGAAATTAGTGATGCTCCTGATTTATACTCATAAATAATTGCTGTTTAAAGGACTCTGGGTATTTATCACGCGAAATGACGTTTTGATAATTTCATATGTCTTCTTCACCCAAAGAATTATTTGCAAATAACTCTTTTCAATCTAAATCAGTAATAACTAAGCAAAAAAATAAAAATATAACCGACATTTACCGTTAATCGGAGCAAAAATTATTTGACTTAAGTAAGTTGCTTTTGTTATGTACAGTCAAAAATCGATCTTTCCGTATACTACTCTCATGGTTGAAATCCGTTATTTTTTAATTCATTTCTTTTGATGCTATATTGAGCGCAATACATGATTACATAAAAATTTAAATTTAACTATTTAAATTTTGGGGAAAGAAGTAGGTTAGGTTAGGTTAGGTTGACGTGGCTGTCTCCTATGAGATACACTTAGGCCAGTTTGGCCCGTTGTGATACCAGGGGTTAATTATTTCCACCCTATTTGAACCAGTTGGAGCTATTTATGAAGCTTTGTATTCGGTAGACCGAAGTTTTTGAGAGTTCGTTTAGGTCACTGTAGAACCAGTTACCTAGGAAGAGATGGCGCTTTCTGGCCAGCGCTGGGCATGTGCAGAGAAGGTGTGTTGTGGATTCAACTTCCTCTTCATCTCTGCAGCTTCTGCAGAAGTCGTTATGGGGAGTATTCAGTCTTTGGGCGTGGTTTCCAATCAGGCAGTGTCCTGTTAGGACGCCTATTGTAATACTTATTTGGTCCCTTCTAAGGGATATTAGTTCTTTTGAGCGTCTTAAGTTTAGTGTTGGCCAAACTTGACGCGATATGCTGCATGTACTACCCGTTGACCACCTGATGTTGGTGTTTTCAAGGGATAGTTCATTTATTAGTAGCTTACATGTTGCGAGAGGTATTCCAATTTGTTCCTTATCTGTCGATAAGGGTTTGATGGTACCGTTTCTAGCGAGTTTGTCTACTTTGCAGTTACCTTGGAAATCTCTATGTCCGGGGATCCAGCATAGGAATATATTGAGCTGCTCTGCCATCTCATTTAGAGATCTGCGGCAGCCTAGGACTGTTTTTGATGTTATTTCAACAGATTCCAGGGCTTTCAAAGCGGCTTGACTATCAGATAGAATACAAATATCTTTTGCTAATATTTCGTTCATTTGTAGCCAAGTAAGGGAAAGAAGTAAGACGATAAAAAAAATATGAAGAAGTTTGCTACTCCAATTTTGGTTGGTTTTGATATGCACAACACTGTATATGTATAGAAAAATAAAAATGTTAAGATCGAATTGATGACGGCATAGGCTAAAAATATTCGATTGGATATAACACTGAAATCTATAAAATTTTGTGCCAATTGATGAACTTTTAGAACTCGCTCAAGAGCCCGATAAACGGAGAATCGTTTTACAAAAGTTGTTCATAGAATTTAATCAAAGAAGTGATGAAAAAAAACCCTTGAAGTATATATATATTTTTTAAAAAACTTGGTATCTACTTCGTTTTTTATTTAATTATTCTTTAAGATGAGCAGTCAAATTTAAAAATCGGATGAAAATTACCGATTTTGTGATATTTTACCTTTGGAAAAAATTCCATTTTCTTTTTGGTTGACTAAAAAAAAAAAAAAAAAAAAAAAAAATTTAAAAATCCAAATTTCAAAAAAAAAAAAATATGACAATGAAATGTTGTTGAAATATTTTCTGAAACAAGACTTAATACAAACACAAAAAATTGGGTAATTACTTTGAATATCTTGGTCGTAATGAAAATTTTTATTTAAAGTTTACCGTTTTGTAAATTTCGAGTATTTTTACGAAAAAAATCCCAAAAAATGCAAAAATGTAATTTTTTATAAAAAAAAAACATCACGATGGATGGATAGTAAACCTCTGCACGAGTGCGCTTGAAATGCATTTCAAAGCATTCGTTTGTGGTGCAAGCTTTTGCTATGTTTTGCTCTCATCAATGAAATCAAGCCTAACACTACAGAGAGCACTCGTCGCTTGAACAGAACAAGAACAAACAAAAACCATAACAATGTTAGGCACGATTCGGAAAAGAAGTCTGCACTGACTGGAAAGTTATGTAAACAACAGCAGAACGCTTGAAGTTATGCTGTGTTATTTAAGTTTCATATTCTACATTTTCTTGTAAAAAATCTTTGGTGCATATATTTAAAAAGCTAAAAAAGGGATTTTCTTATTAATTATTCAAATTATAATAGAAGACTTATTTGTTTTGTATTAAAATGCATGTTTCCGTTTGAATAATAATATTTAATTAAAAACAAGTTACAATTTTAAAAATTTGTAAGTAACAAAATATAAAAATTCATCAAATTATATAAAATAAGAATAGTTAATACTACAATAATGTAGATGTGGGTGTGTTTTTACTTTTATTATTTTTGGTGATATTGTAAGTCTGGTGTAGTTAGTTTCTTATGATATTGGATTGTTGATATTGTTGCTGATGATGATTTCGTTTGTTGTTTATGGTAGTATTGGTGTTTGTGTGATTGTTGGTCTATTGTGGAAATCTATTTATTTTATTATTGTTTCTTCTTGTTGATGTTGCTTTTGATTCCGAGAAAACTATTGCTTGTATGAAAAAGTTCTTGAATAAGAAGTGTTTAAAAACCCACGACGCACAATGGGGTATTTTATGCCAAAAGTGACGATTAATTGAAAAAAAAAGTTCAAGGTACATAGTGATGTTAGGTACCCGATGAAAGAAGATAAAATTCTGCATCACAAGGTGAAAGAATAGTTGAAAAATATTCTACCATTTACCCGCAATGCAGTTTGAAAGTCATCATTTTTTTTCTCTTTGAGTGAGCACAGTGACAAACGTGTTTATTAGAAATTTTTAAAGTTTTTTTTTGTGTATTATTTGTTAAAAATTACAAAAAATTACGATGGAACCTTCTTGTTCAGGTATTTAAGCAATACAAAATTTAATTTTTTTTATGAAATAGTGTTTATATATATATTAATTTATTTATTTTAATTTAACCTTAAAAAGTTGGATTTTTCGATACATAACTAGAGATATAGTTGTGTGTTGAGTGGAATTAAGAAAAACTGTTTTGATTTTCGTAAGCTATGAACATTCAAGCTATATTCTATAAAAAAAAAAGTTGCGTCAATGCTACGCACTTTCGCGTTATTTCGATTTTTTTACTTTAACTTACATGTCACGAATTTACAATTTTATTTCGAAAAATTAAAATAAATGAAAATAAAGTACAAAATAAATCTAAATACTAAACAGATTTTGCTGTTTTTTTGTTTTTTTTTTTTTTGTTGTTTACCAATTCTCTTCTCCTCTTTTTTTTATCCGCTATTTTTTACCCTACATTGTGGAAAGCGTCATATTCAGTGCACTTTTCCCCAATTAAGGTAGATAGTTGATGTTTCTTTCAAACACCGGCTTTTTATATATTAAAAGAAGCAGATGAATGTGTTAAGATATTAAATTAAATTATAGTTGTTCGATTTTAACACTTATTTTCTGATTTTGATATAAGTAAGACATAAATTGTTTGCCCTGCAGTTTGCAGGGTACATGTGAAATCAACATCATTGTTTATGTTTATTAACTATTGTTATTGCAATCCTTTGTTTTTGTATAAAGTGTCGTTCAAAGCTTGTTTTGTGCAATTTGTAGTAATAACGAAAGTGATGTTCTCTATACTATGCAATTCGGTAAAGGGTACATAGCTAATGATTACATTTTGAAGCCGCCATTTAGAATTTCAAATTTTTGACTTCGGATTCGTAGTCAGCGACTCCACAAACCCCTGTATACAAAATTTTACCTCTATTAAACTTTTTTTGCAGAACATATCTTGTTCATGGCCACGATTTGTAAGCCGCCATTTTGAATTTAAAATTTTTGACTTCAGATTCATAATCAGCAACCCCACAAGCTCCTGTATACAAAATTTTACCTCCATTAAACGTGTTTTGTAGAAGTTAGCTTGTTCGTGGCCGCCATTTTAAAGCCGCCATTTTGAATTTGAATTTTTTAACTTCAGATTCGTGATCAGCGACCCCACAAACCCCTGTATATAAAATTTTACCTCCATTAAACGTTTTTTGTAGAAGTTAGCTTTTTCATGGCCGCCATTTTGAAGCCGCCATTTTGAATTTCAGATTTTTGACTTCAGATTCATGATCAGCGACCCCAAAAACCCCCAAAGTACAATTTTTGTCTCGATAAGTGGCCCCTGTCAATTAATCGTCACTTTTGGCATACAATACCCCACTGTGCGACGACTAGAGTTTCGCAATAAAATTGGATTAAAAAGCAAAAATTTGTGGCGCTATCTGGGTTAAACATTCATTATAATAAAATTAAAATTTAAATAACTTACGTCATTTACATCCATTCTATTAAGCAATTATTTACAAACTTTTCTCCAAAAAAAAAAAAAAAATTCAAAAAATTGTTAAAAAAATCCACTACTCACTACGAAATAAAAATTATTACTTCGCCAAGGTTCTGCCGCTTAAAGGGTTAATGCTAAGCAAAGAATTGAAAAAAGTAGCAATAATGCAGACGTTAACTGTGCTTAATATATATATATATATTAATAAACAAATGACGCGCAAAAAGGAATGAAAAAAGAAAACAAGCAACAACATTAACTAACAACAAAAACAAACAAACAAACTTTACAACTTGAAGAAAAAAAATACACAAAAATTACATATAAAAATTAATGATTGAACAAAAAATAAACACAAATCAATTATATTAAACATTCATTATAATAAAAATATAATATTAAATATTAAATATTATAATAAAATTAAAATTTTAATAACTTACGTCATTTACATCCATTCTTTTTAGCAATTATTTAAAAAATTTTCTCCAAAAAAAATAAAAATGAAAAGAATTGTTAAAAAACCACTCACTACGAAACAAAAATGATTACTTCGCCAAGGTTCTGCTGTGTTAGGTGTGATTGGTGCATTTTTCGCTGTTATAAATTGTTCTGTTTTTATTAAACAAACAACATCGTGCTCTGTTAAAGCAAACGGCGAACATAGTTCTCTTTGAAGTTGACGAGTGCTCTGCAGTGCTTGTTTGTTGTTATTAAATGACTTGGATAAGCTCTGCTTGGCTAACAGAGTTCTGTCAAGCTCTGAACTCTGCACTGTTGGATCTACTGTTGTGGAAAAAACGAGTGCATTTGTGCAGAGGTTTAATGGATAGTCACGAATGATAACATAGTCTTAAGCTATTTTGTGCAAAAAATAACAACAACCAAAATTAGGATAAAAAAGTAATTGCTGTTGAAATTTGACTTTCTTTTCAAAAATCCTTAAAGTGCCTTTTTCTGGGATTTTGAACACACAAAAAAAAACAACAATTAATTAAATCATAAAAAATCGAAAAACATTATTTTTCATTATGAAACAACAATTAAATCATAAAAAATCGAAAAACATTATTTTTCATTTGAAATAACTTTCAAATTAATATTTGTTAAATATTTTTGATTTTGGAAATACAAAAATTTTGGAATTCCAGGGCTGCCAACATATCAGACTCTCTTTTTGATATAATCAACACTAAAAGATTATATCAAAAAAACTCCAAGTGTGCTGGGTTGTGAACCGGGTTTAGTTTTTGGGCTCTAACTTTTTACAGTATAAAGATATCGAATAATCCAAGACACCGTTGGAAAGGTGATTATACCGCGCAATTTTTATGCAGCCAGATTAGTGTTTTGATTAAAATTCAACTCTCTACAGCCAATTTTCTAAAGACGTGATTTTTGGCTCGGAAAGTCGGAAAATACGAAGTAAATCTCCAATAATTTTATAATAAGTTCAGATTTTATTTTCTTCATCCAAATCGGTGTCGCAATGTTTGCATGTGAAATACGAAATACGCCTTCCCATCTTCAAGTGAATAGCTCGACCACATGTGTTGCATTCGATGGAGTTTTTGTCAGTTCTTTAGGCAAAAACCTCAAAGAAATGGTGCAAAAATTATTATACTCACCAGATGGTTTTGATGGTTCTTTTGCCTTAGTACGCTTGGATGGTGCTGGTTGTGCCTTCTTCAGTGATGCTTTTGCTGGGACTGTGCTGCTGTTTTTCCATACTTCAATAATTGTAAAATAAAATAAATTTTTTTCGTCTTCAATAATTCTAATAATTTCCCATACCCTCTTGATCACAGACTACATATTTTCGATGGGTTTGAGGCCTGGTGTTTGTGCTGGTCACTGCATTACTGTATCAAAGTTTTGTTCCAGGTGCTAGTGTTGCACAAAAAGATGTTTTGAATCCCCGTCTTGCTGGAAAATGACGTCGATAAAGTCCGGCAAATTTGTTTGAATAATATGGAGATAGCCTTCCATGTTCATTATGCCTTTAATCTATATATTAATACGCAAACAAAAAAGTTTGTGTTCCCTTTTTTCTGTTTTACCTTCAACATATTCACATAATACTTATATCAATGGATAGGTATTTTTGAGTAGATTTGCACAATATAGTTTTTATTCGAATATGTTGTCATTAAGATGGGTAAAACTGAGCAAATGTAAAATGTTTTTTTTACCAATGGGACAATGAGAAACTACAAAGCGACAAAGCTCTGTTGAACATCGCTGCTGTAGCTTACAAAAGCAAGAGTAGAATGCAGTAGTGACGCAAATACTTAAAAAGAGCTGAGTAGCATTATTGTTGTTGTTGTTATTGTTCTATTAATTTCTCTCAGCGTTAAAAAAAAAACAGTTAAACTGCTGTTTGCTTTATATAACACTTGACGCCAAGCCATTGATAATTGTTTCTTTTGTTCAATACTTGGTGGATTCGAGATGACGCTTGAATAAATTTTTGTTATTGACGCATATATGCTTCCTTTTTTGCCCTTTACCACTTTTTCTGCTCATAGCGTCAAGGTAATCATTAAGAATTTCCATGCAAATTAATAACAATTCATTATGTGAAAAATAACTTGAGATTCGTTAATTTACAGATACAGGTGGCCGAATTTCGGCCACAGGCGATACTAGTTCTAATTAATGGCCCTAAATGTCATAAAGTGATAAAGTGAAATGTTGAGGGTGCAACCATTTAACTGCCGCCAACACGTCGTTTGATCTTTTGTTTCACATGGTGTTTTTGAAGGCGTTTCTGAGGTCTATGCCAATAATATTTTTTACCATCATTCTGGAAACGCGACCTGGAATATTTTTTTCATAACTCCCACAATTATCTATAGAGTTATAGATCTGTAAAAAAATATTATTTTGAAGTTTTTCTTTTAATAAAAAAATTCTTTGTTCTTTCGACCAGATGAAGTGTGATTGGAATAAACATGAACCAAAAAATGATATTCCAATCCCTCGGGGTTATCCCGTCTCATATTATATACTTATATATAAAACGGTTTACCTATATGCAATATTATGATAAAAATCAACCCTTAGCTTTTTATTTTTTTCGAACACTATGGCGCAAAATTTCCTAATGGGAGCCCAAAAACTTTTGTATGGCTTTATGTGCATAGAAATGGCGTGAATAATTACAGATCTTGATAGTGTCCAAAATGAGGAGTTAATGATTTTATAGAATTTTTTTCTTTTTTTTTTTTTTGTATAATTATGGGGTTGCTCAAAATACTTTCTCTCTCACTCTGCGTAGCTTTGTTCTAATAAAAACGCGTATAAACTAAGTTCACGTTGTCTATTCCTGCATTCCGCTGCAGAGTTCCTGCTCAGTGACCACCAACCGCATTGCTGCGGTAGAACCTCCAATACTGCTGCTGTTGGCATACATAATATGCCAAATTAATCTTGGTCATGGTTTGGCACAAACCGTTTTTATAAACTTGCTGTTGCCCCGCCGTTGCCTTGCTCTGCATGTGTGTGTGAGTTTTTTACTGTGTTATTTAGGTTTTTTGTATATTTTTTTTTGTTTATACTGCGCTCTGGTGGCCAACGTTGGTCAATGTTGCGAGGGGCGTCAACCGCGTGAAAGCCGCGAATTGGCAACATCAGCAACATTGCGCCTGCAACGCAAAGTCTGCGAAATTCCAAACAATTTTGATTTATGATCAACTAATTATTTTCTTCAGTTTTTCATTTCTGGTTTATTTTGAATTATTCGTGGTTGTTGATTTTAGCTGGGAAGCATGAAAGCGTTGGTAGCCTCTTCATGACTGATGGTGAGTTTGGCAAAAAAGCAGAATAACAGATATAAAACAAAATAATTGAAAAAAAAAAATAAAATATAAAAATCCGGTGGTCCCTGCATTGACTGGCGCGAGGCGCTTTTGGCCAGTGACAGACATCGTACACAGACATCGACACTCCATACGACGCGCGGTCGAAGAAAAGTGCAGCGATAATTACCAACATGCGTTCCATCATCATCCTGGCCACATGCTTATACTTGGTTTTGCTGCTACTTCTGGTTTTGGTCGCTGCTCATCATAACTGTGGCTGGAGCTGAATAACAGATATTTTGAATTTCAAATTTTAAACGGAAGATTAATGAAGTTGTTGTTGCTGTTCTTGTTGGATTGCTGTTTTTGCTGTACTTCCCGTTGCTTCCATTGCGGTTGTGGTGGCATCCTTGCCTGGGAAACCATTCATGTTGTGCGTTTCACAGAGGGACACCCCGTAATTTGCGAATGATCGATCGCTTTGTTATGACCTTTTTTTGCATTTAATTTTCTTACTTTTTAGCTTAGATGGCTCGCTCAGTTTGCCTTAAGATGGTCTAATCTACTCTATAGATGTGTATGAAAATATGCTTAAATAAAAAGCTTATATTTTTTTGCTGTTTTTCTTGATTCTTTAACTCAATGTTTTTTCAGTTGCATTCCAATAAACATTGTGGCGAGAGTTGACTCGCTAAAGAATCGCTAATGAATGTTTTTTTTTAAATTGTTTTCGATTAGTTTCGTACCGACTGCATCAGATGTTGCCTTGATGCCTAAAGACAGCTCCGATTGAAATTTTGACTCTGTTTAATTTCATTGAAGGAGTTTTTAGCCCAATTGAAACAAAGAAACAATTTTTCCGAATAATTTTTTTATGTTAGTCTCAACGATTAGGTATCGAATCGCCTTTCAACATTTTTGTGACTCATTAGCGAATCAATTCTTTAAATTTTAGCGATTCGTTTACAATTAGCTTCTCTCATTTTTAGTAATTCATTTACGAACCATTACTTTTATTTTTAGCGATTCGTTACCGAGTGACGAATTAATTAATTAATTTATATTTAACGATACGTGAACGCATTTTTATGTTCCCTAATGTTTCCAATATTTAATTTATCTTTATTTTATTTTATGTATTAATACGCAAGCACAACCCCTTACCTCCCTTTTTATAACTTTTAAAGACAACACATTCGAATGAAACTTATATCATTTGAAAGCTCTGGTTCATACCAAGTGCAAAATATAATTTTTCTTCAATATTTCTGTCATGAAGATAAGATAAGTAAGATTCGTTTCGGTGAATCGTTATCGAATTGCTTTTTTTAATTTTGGAGACTTGTCAACGAATTGCTTTTTATAGTTTTGGCGACTGGTTAATGAATTCCTTTTTTCGGATTTGACGATTCGTTAACGAAGGAGGAATTTCTCCCGCTTGCGATATTGTAAGTGAATCACTTCTAATAATTGCTAATGAATGAAATGTACGAGAATGCGATTCGTAAACGATAACATTAGTGAATCATTTTGTTTGTTGGGATATAACGATTCCTGAACGAATTATTATGTCTCCAATTTTGTCCCTAAAAATCAAACTCTCAAGATTTTTAAAATTTCAGTTTTGCCTGAGGATAAATTGATTCGTTATCGAAATGCTTGTTTTTTTAGTTTTGGGGACTCGTTAACAAATTGCTGCTTATATATTTGGCTGCTCGTTAACGAATTCCTTTTTTTTGGATTGGATGATTCGTTAACGAAGGAGCAATTTCTCTCGCTCGCGATATTATAAGTTAATCGCATCTAATAACTGCTAATGAATGAAATGTACGAGAATGCGCTTCGCAAACGATAACATTATTGAATCACTTTGTTTGTTGGTATAATAAACGAATCGTAAATTTTATCTCTAACGAATCGTTAATGAACCGAAATTGTCGACGTACATAGGTGAATTGTAAACGAATTATTAAGGGAAGAAATACATGTAAAATTTACTGTAAAAGGAAGCTGAAGGGCTATTGTATGCGCCTGGAATTGCTGGTTGATCGGTAAGTCCTAAACTTTAAACGCGATTTTCTCGAAACTACGTTTTCAAAAACGGCTGCCACTGCAGCTCAAAAGTAATTAACCGATCGGGCTGAAATTTTGAGGGTATTTAGTCAACATAATTACCCATAGAATAATCCTAAAATATTACACATTTTGCATAAATACACAATTTTAAGGGGTCGAAAATATAGGCGAAAATACGAATGTTTAAAAGTGTACCAAATTTTTTACTTCGTACTTTTTCTCAATTTTATAGGTTTACTCTATGCCTAACTCATCAGTAATTGAAATTTGATTTGAGACCAATAGAAAAAGCTGGGCGATGGCAGCCGTTTTACGATTTCGGCAGAAACGGCCTTCGTGGAGGAATTGTACCGCGGCTATTTTGTATTAAAAAAAAAAAATTGTTTTTATTACCAGAATGTCAAAAGTGTAAAATGATTAAATTATTTTATCACCCTCAAAATAACTCACGAAAAATTACTGATTTTCGAGCATTGATGTGTATTTCTCCCCTTAAGAAAATTTATATTTAATTGTTATTATTATAAAACACGATCTTTTTCTAAAGCGACCAACTCTTATAAAAATAAATTTCTCTATAAATACAAAATATACATCCTTTGCATATCAGCTTTGCAACAGATGCTTTTTTTACATACAAATTAGAAAATGAAAAGAATGAATTGAGCGCAGAAAGACAGATGTTAAGAACTGCAGTTAGATATTTTCACACGATCTTTTTGATAAATAAAAAATTAACATATTAGATGAACCCTTTTTCAGGAACTCTTGCCTTTCAAGGCCATCATGTCAATACTGCTGTTGTTGAACAAGAAATATTATTCCTTTTCAACCATAAGAATAAATAATTAAGTAGAGTACAGTCGGTGATCAAGTCCTTCGTTCTTTAAGCAATATCTACACATTAAGATGCTTTAAACATGCCGGTCATATGTGATAGTCTAGAACACTCAATTTCGTTTCCATTTCGGGCCGGTTACTGCGTAATCTATAAGAAAACTATCGATGAACATTGCGAACACTCTGTGCTAAAAATACCCATTTTTTTAGGAGTAAAATTATAAGAGTTTTATTTGATTTCAGGCTCCTGATCAAGAATCTGGCACATTTTTTTTTACATATCAGGATTTCTAGGACATTGCGATTTTAGCACAAAAATAATTAAAAGATGACGTTTAACTCGCCCTGAACAAAAAAAAAAAAAATATTTTTTATAACCCATAATTCTTGATAAACAAAAAATTAATAAACTTGTAAGGAATGAATGCATTCCTTATGAATGCATGTTATGTTTGGTTTGGTGGAAATTTAATTTAGGTTCGGAGTGTTGTAGGTACATAATATCCGAAACTATGAAGATCTCATTTTAATGACGTCAGCTTGTTGAGCGGGAAGGCGGGGTATTCATTAATTTTATCTAATTTTCAACCTTAATGTACGTTTTAGAAATCAGTGTCTATGAATGAAATATCAGGTCAATACATTTAGTTTTGTAGAATTTATGAAGGTTTTGCTATTTCGATGACGTCACATTATATGGGAAGTATGCGTGCGTTTTCTTCGGTTTTGATTAATTTCAAACTAAAAGTATTTGATATCAAAGATTAAGTGTAAAATTATATACTAGTAAAGATTTCATTAATTTTTGTGAAATTTTTAGTGTTTTCATTGTTAAGATGACGTTACTTTGTATGGGAGGTAGGCGTGATTTTAATTTTATTTTGCCACATTTAAAATTTTTGATTTTGAATTTGTAATCAAAGCCAATACGCAGCATTTCAAATGCTTAAGTGATTAATTTCCGTGAAATTTTTAGAGATTTTACCATTTTGATGACATCATTTTGTATGGGAGGTCGAAATGGTTTTGATTTAATTTTAACAAATTTCATATGTAGAGTACGTATTCGGAATCGAAATTCCAACAAAGTTTTCGAAAACTAAAATTGTGCACATAAGCTTGTAATTTTTGGATATCTTAGAATTTTGGTATGGTCACTTTGTATACGAGGTGGTAGGGGCTTTTATCCGCTTGGACTCATTTTTGAACTTCGAACCAGGCAGAGCTCGAACCACAAACCTTACGGCTTGCAAAATTGGCATTGAAAGGACCAAACATAATGACACGTTTGGCTACAACCGCCCCAGTGTCAACCAATGCTAAAAAATCAGTCATTCGATATTGAAATTTAATTTTACTTCGAAAAAATCAGCAGACAAAATGGTGTCCGGTTTGTCCATTATACTGGGTATTCCAAAAATACTTGACATTTCAATTCTGACATGACAAAGTTACGTTTTACTGCGCAGATTTTCAAAAGAGTTCAAAAAGGCATTTTTCGCAAAACCATCGGCGTAGCATGGAATTGTTACTCGCCCTGTAGAGGTGATCTGTTAAATTTTATTTTCGTTAGCAAAGATCGGCTCTGTTATCTCACAACGAAAATAAAACAAACATTTTTGGCGCCATTGACATCACGTAAACAACCGCTTAATGCACCAAAACTGTAACAGCAATGAAAAAACGTTGCATGAAATTATAACTCGATGACTATTGGCGCTATACTAAATTTTATCAAACGACAGCAAAGCTGAGGTTTTCGGTCACATGATAAAAATTAAAAAAAGAAATAAAATAATGTCGTTGTGAGGCCTTTCAGGGAGCCCTTTGAAGTGTCCTAAATGCACCAAATACAAAAGCAAAAATAAAATAAAAAAAATTAAAATAAGGACAAGTTTTTGGAAACAAATTAGGACAAGTTTCGTGTACACCCCGTTTTGGGTGTACGACCAAAATTATATGAATTTTATTTTATTTTACTTTCTATTTTTATTTACACAACTTATTTGAACAAATTATTTTTACAACTGGAATACATTTTTATAAATTTTGATTACTTAAAAGTAAGGAACTTAAATTTGAATATTATTTTAAAGTGAAGTGTTTTTGTGTAAAGTGTTTGTTGTATGTAGTGTTTAATATATGTTCTATGTGTAACTCTGTGGGCACCACACAAGGATTAGAATAAGGATAAGGGTAAAGATTAGAACCAAGAATAGAAAAGGTGTAGAACAAAGATTTGGCCAACGATTAGAGTATAGAATTGGAATAGGATTAGGACAAGATTTCAGATAAGGATTCTGAAAAGGACTACGATAAACATTGGTACTAGGATAAAGGGCTGGATTTACCTTAAATAATATTAAAGACAAGATTAGGAAAAGTAAAAAGGAAAGAAACAAGACAAGGAATAGAAAACGAATTTGGATACATTTAAGACAAAGTTTGGAAAAGGAAGTAGGACAAGTATTATTAAAGGGATTCAAAGAAGGATAAGGTCAGGAATTTTGGGGTTATTGAAATCAAAAGTTTTGACAAGAGATAGGACATTTATTATGACATTTATAAGATTATGAATAAGGATGAGAACAGCTTTGGGAACAAAGAAAAGAATTGAGAAAAGAATAAAACATGGATAAAGATTAGATGGTTTTTTTTTCCAAAAGTATTCCAGAACCTCCCTGCAAGGCCAGATTCTAAATCCTGGATGTAATATAAGCCCGTGACGAGAAAAAATCCAGAAAATTCGCAAACTGGATTGGCGCCGCTAAAAAACGTGAATTTCAAGAAGTATAAAATGGATATTTCAAATCGAGTTTACTATTTAAATTTAAGTCTTACAAAAACTTTTGACTATAACATATCCTAATGTAAAATCAGATTATTAAAAAAATTAGTCCTTGACCCAAAATTGGCCTACTTTATTAAGAATTTCCTAGTTTTTTCTTTCTATTTTGAAAAAGAAGCTTTACCTTCGCCAAGGTCGCAGCAACTTTCTCAAATTAAAATGCTGCAGGATGGTTGGCCTTTTTATGAAGTTTAGGAAAAATGAAAAAATTATAAAAATCGGGCCATTTTTATGGCATAAAAATGATTTTTTTGTTAAGCTGACTTTTGGGAAAAATTTATTTTTTTTTTAAATTTTCCTGCCTTTGTTTTCTGCATATTTACAATAACTTTAAAGACATAAATTTGTTCACCGTCACCATCAGACATCGTTGCAAATATGCAGAAAACACAGTGGCGGATCTACATACGGGCTGAAAGGGCTTTAGCCCCCCTTGGAGAATTTTTTTGTATGGAAAGAAATGGAAAAAAGTCCAAAAAGACGTGTCAGTTACCCCCCCCCCCCTTGGCATGGAAAACTGTAGTTTCAGCCCCCCCTCTGGTGAATCCTAGATCGGCCACTGAGAAAACATAGTGAAGTTAATATGAAGTAGAGGGATATACTTAATATTCTTGTGGATCCGACTTTTAAGCAAATAATTATTTTTTAATAGATTTAATTCACTTTTTTTCTGCAAATTTGAAATAATATCATTCTATGTTATGTTATATGGTTAAAGTTTTTGGTGTTCCTCTACCACCTGCAAAGTCAACTGTTTTTCGGATTTTAAGTTAGTAACATTTGTATTGAATCGTGTTATTAAATTTATTGCCCTTTCAGCACAATCGTTCACGTCACCAATTTTGCTGACTATCTCCTCAGCACGTAAATATATTTCGTAAATGAGCTAACAACTTGTATCGATGTTTAGAAAGCTCATGGGATCTCCTTAGTTGGAGATTCCCCCTATAGGAACAGTATCAGTTTTTTGTATTTCAAAATAAATTTTGACTCTTTAAGTTCCTTTTGTGCAGTATTTCGGTCATTTCTGCTTTTACGAAGATTTTTATACTCCAAATGCAACTTTTCAACAAGAGTTTTTATTGTTGATATCTTCCCCGTTATGATGGATAAATTTCACCAAACACTCTCACTAATTCACCGACGATACGCTTGATTCAACGTCAGATTGTCCAGTATCTTTAGATGCAACAAACGGCTTAGCTCATGCTCAAACATTGGCAATGTTACTTTTTGAAAGTATCTCAAAACATTTTCTATAAACATTAATACGCGAAAATTCATTTCACTAAATACGACTCCGAATTCGTCATAAAATTAAACTCACCAATTAAATATAAGATATTCGACATTTTTTATTGGATACAGGTATCTTGAACTGCTTGCGAAATTACCTCAATAGATAAATGGACTGAAACAATTCTCGATTAACAGTCCAAAATGTGTGACAGTTGTCGGACGGGTTTCTAACAACGTTCGAACAATGATCCGATTTGGATAATTTTTTTATTTTTCCTAAACTTCTTTGAGTGGCTAACAATTCTGCAGCATTTAAATTTGAGAAAGTTGCAGCGACCTTGGCGAGGGTAAAGCTACTTTATCAAAATCGAAAGTAAAAATTAGGAAATTCTTAATAAAGTAGGCCAATTTTGGGTCAAGGACTATTTTTTCAAAAGAATCTGATGTGTATGTGAATCGGATATGTTTAGTCAAAAGTTTTTGTAAGACTTAAATTTAAATAGTAAACTCGAATTGAAACATCTATTTTATACTTCTTGAAATTCACGTTTTTAGCGCTGCCAATCCAGTTTACGAATTTTCTGAAATTTTTTCGCGTCACATGCTTATATTTCATTCAGGATTCAGAATCTGGTCTTGCAGGGAGTTTCTGGAATATGTTAAGAAAATGTATGGAAACCAAAACCCATCTAATAAAGATACTCTGTCACGTCAAAACCTGTATCGGCTGTGTACACGATACTTTGTTTGTTTGTGGGATACAGACAACTTCATTTTTAATATAAGCCATTTTACATTAGAAAATTGTGAATTTTGTTATATTTATTGATACAAAGTTGCAACGTGGTGATTTTGTGCCTTGACCCTCACCTCAACTCTCATCTCGATCCTGTTGACATTTGCTCTTTTGACGAAATGTTCGATGACGTTTTCGCATAATTGCGCAGTTATTTCTTCAATGGCGCATTGAATTTCTACCTTGAACGGTGGAATGGTCTTTGGATCCTGAGAGTATATCTTAAATTTTTGAAAAAAAAAAAACCAAAATAAAGAAGTTTTCTTTCAAATTGCAACACTGAGAGGTCGGCAATTGCCGCGGCCGCTGCCCGAAATGGCATGACTATGAAACTACGTATGCCCGTAGTGGAGATCTTTCATCAAAATTCGCTCCTTTTTAAGGTCTAATTGTTGACCTTAGTGCCAAATCGAATGCCGAAAAATTTTGGTCAATACTTTCACTAGTTGCGAATATGTTTACATATGACCGACTGTTCAAGGCAAGTATTTTTGGCGGCCTGAATTGAATTGAAGCAGTAGTCTTATGAGGGAAAATGGATAAGTCAGTACTTTGGCTACAGTCCTAGCATTATACATGATATAAGTATGTGTGTTTTAAGAAAAAAAATTTGTTATAGAGAAATATATAGCGAGCAAATGAATTCAAATGAAAACTTCTACCATCAAGGACGAATTTTGACACATTTTCCAAGAAAGAAATTCCCATGCATTTCACACACACACTCGACACTATAGACATTCAGGCTTACAAAGAAACTTCCACTGAATTATAGTAAAATTATGCAAATTGAAACGATATGCTTGAACAACATCCTCATCCTTCATCCTTTGCTATACTCTATAATGCCATACAACGCTATATTACTAGCTATTATTATACGTTGCATGCCTAAAATGCTCATCGATAATCATGAATTTACTGCTACTGCCTCATTATGCAGTCGAGAGTTGATCCTATCGATATATTTGATTATCTGAGGGTATTCCCTCATTGAGCCTTTATTGAACACCGAGCGATAGACGGACGCGCAATTGACTCTGACTGAGAAGGTTAGACAGACAAATCGAATTCGTTCCGCCTTGGCAATTTGCAACATTTTTGGCGATTGTCTTTTTTTTTTTGATTTTTTTTTTGTTGAAGAATGTTTGTGTGTTGCCATGCATCCTTTGTCCTTTGACAATAATTGCAATATTAGCTACCTGACATTGGTGCACACAAAGAGATCCTTTTGTGCTTTTGTATGAATACGTGCGATTTTGTGGGTAAGAAGTTAAGTAGGGGGTTAATTGATGTTGCAGAGCGTTGTTGTTGTTATTGTTGTTGTTGTTTATCCTTTAACGAGTTGTTAAATTTTTTGCACATTTTTGTTTTCTTCTCTTGTCTACACTTGGTTTGTTTGCTTTATTGTCTGCCTTATTGATGTTATTGATCCTTGGTGTTGATGATGTTTTTGATGTTGTTGTTGCTGTTGTTAATGAAAGAAGCTTCACCAGATTTGCATGTTTTTATTGTTTATTTAGTCCTTACAAAGAAATTTTCGATATTTATAAAAATTAAATTTTATTTATTAGTTTTTGCTCAATAGTAACAACAAGGATATTTTAGCCAAACTTTAGAAATAATGTATTTTCTAACGGCTTGTCTTAATGTGCCATAATTTTGAGCTTTCCAAAAGTTTAACTCTATGTCAAAATAAAAGACCAATAAAACAATTTGTTGTCATGCCAAGAAGAAAGTCTTCGGACGCGAAAATAACCGGCTTAATAGCCCAAAAAATGACAGCAACATCAATAACAGAAGTTGTTGTTTTCTTCTGGCAAGTTTCTTACAAAACTTTGAAAATTTTTAGTTCAACATAAAACAATAACAAATAAATAAGCAGTCAGAAAGGAAGTGGGAGGGGGAGCTGGGGGAGGGATGGTCTTATTGATCTTTTTTGGCGCGAGTTCAGTCGCTCTCAGTCTAGCTGAATATCCTTATTTTATGCTGCCACAACTTTGTAGCGGAAACTAAAGCTGTGGCAAAAATAAACGAGCATCAGTTGGCTCTAGCATAGAGTCCAGTTAATATTTTTTTTGCTTAACTATGCCAGGAACTGGCAGGCGGCTAAAAGGAAGGCTCTGTTCAGCTTGCCGAAGAAGAATATTGCTTTCTTTCGTCTTTGTTTTTTTTCTTATTTTTTACGCTGTGCTTTTTTTCACTAAAGGCTTCATAAGACTTTGTAGCTAACAATAAAGTTGTTGCTACATTTATCGTTGTTGCTGTTGTTGTTGTCGTCGTTGTTTTTGTTGTTGCTACTACTGAATTTTTATTGTTGGCGGCAATAAAATAAGAAACTTTTGCGTGTTGTAATGCAGATAAGTTGCTGCCACAAGCTTCTTGGAGCTTTTTTCTTAGACATTATTTTTTTTTTGTTATTTTATTTTGTTTTGTTCTGTTCTTAGTTGTTGAAGTTTGCCAGGAGTAGGATTTGAAAGTCTCGCAAGTTTTAATATTTCTTGTTTTTGTTTTTATTTTTTCATTTCATGCGTTGAAAAACGGGTCGAAATTAAATTTTGAACTTCGGCTGGGATTTCTCTGAGCCTATATGGCTTAAAATGGTTTTTTTTTGAGGCTTAAAAATTTTAAACTTTAATATGTTAAAAAAATAATAAATACATTTCATGGTTTTACTTTAAATCCAATTAAATTAACACTCCGCAGGAAGATATAAATTCAATTCGGTGAAGGTCATGGTTTGAGGGGCTGATTGGTTTATATCTTTTAATAATAAATATTGTTTCAAAGCTCTTATCGCATCTAAAATGGAAATAATCTATTTTATGAGAGGCCTCAAGGTATATGCGTGCTCTATGTAGGAGAAATAATCCTACGATAACTAAAAAAAGATTTAAGAATAAACTTTACTTAAATAATATAACAAAATTTTTGAAATATTAACCTTTTAAAACTACCCAAAAAATGCAAGCAAAAAAATCAATTTTCGTTTTTATAAATATTAGATATCGAGGAAATCTGTTCCCAAATAAAAACATTTACCGTTAATTTTGCTTCAAAAGCCTCAACACTTTAACTCGTATGGTGATAATAAGGAAAATCAAAAACGACAAAATATTTGTTTCTGGCAAATTTTGATGCCGGGAACAATCATGGATCGAATGGCTATTTGTCAATTCGTTTCACATAATAGCCGTTAGGTGATAAAAAATACAAATCGTCGTTTTATAAAATAGAATATAGTTCTCACAAAAATTAACATTATTCTCCAAAACTATAATTATCAAAACTGAAACTGTAATTATTTCTTGCCATTACAGTGTTTTTAAGATTTTCAACCTAAAAGTATACACAGAAAATTTATTTTTGCAAATTGATGTGTATTACATCGGTTTAGATTTTATTATTAAAAAAAGTTATTTAAAAATTTTTTTTTGTTTTTTTTTCAATTAATTATATAATTATAATTTTTTCAATTAAAAATAAATTTTTTATTTGGGCAAAAAAACAAAAAAAAAAAGCATATTTATGATAAAAAACGATTTTACAGAGTGTCTATGAAAAAAATTGTATGGCGATGAAACTCTCTCGACGCACAGTACTTTGAGCCCATACAAAAGTGATAAAAAAAATACAAGAAGTCGTTTGATTGTTATGAAATTCTGCATATTTATGATTTTTTGGTTGCTAATTTCAAATATTGAATCATATTTTACGAATATCAAGTATTTTCGCCAAAAATTAGGTTTTAATAAAAAAAAAAACGAAATTTTCCTCTATTAAATTTAATATTAAAGTTATTAGAACTGGAAAAAAAAACAAAAATAAATTAATTTTTAACGATTAAGGCTTTAACCTTTTAATACTGAAAACCATTTGGCAATACCTTTTTTTAAAAAGAGATAGGCATATAGTGTCCTATGCACTTTTTCGACAAAAATGCTACTATACATGAAAAATAATGTTTCGCAAAACAAAAGCACAAAAAAAATATTCGTATTGGTATTTTGTTTTTAATCAAGTTAATATGAGTAAATAAAACTAAATAAAAACAATATTTTAAGGGGACATATACATAGGTTACAAATTAAAAAAAAAACAATTTTTTTTTTGGGAATTTTGTTTTCATATCGTTTTCAAATTTTTCACATTTATTAACATTTAAAAAATACAAACAAATTTTTTTTCAGAATTTTTGAAGCAGTTTTTGACGTTATTTAATTTTTTTAAACAAATGCCAAAAAAAATTGACGGTGTGCAGGATATCACCAGTCTGCAACATCTGAGGAAAAAATAAAAAAAACGAATTAATCCTTGTTTAAGTGGCCACCGCCTGGATTAAGATACTTTGTATCCGCCGAAAAAAAAAACAAAATGGCGGCCATTTAAAAAAAAAATCGATTTTAGGTGTTATAAAATCGGTCCATTTCATTTGGTGTTAATCTTTTCCTTATCATGTGCTAAAAAGAGTATTTTTAGGAAACATAACCTTTATTTCAATTTGTTTTTTTTTTTGTATAAAATAACATCAGAATTTTATTTTATTTGTTAAGAAACATTTTTTTTTAAAATTCTTTAAAAATTAAAAACAAACTCCGGTAGAGTGTAAGAAAGATGGAAACAAAATAAAGAATAATTTTTGAGAAAACATCAATTTTAGACCATTTTTCAAAAAACGATTACTCACAGAATCGGAAGAAGTCGGATAAAGTGAAAACAGTTTCTGAAAGAACAAAAAAAAAAAAAAAAAAAAAATGAAAATATAAAAATGAAATTAGAATTATGTGGAACTTTTTATTTCTTTCTTGTCTGCTAAAAATAGAACATTTTTCAAAATATTTTTTAAATTATTTTAAAAATTTAAGTAATTTTTTCAAAATAATTTCCAATTTATTTTAACAAAATATAAAAACCAAATTCGTTATAGATTTTTTGAAAATAAAAAAAAAAAACACTCGAATTGTTTAAAAAATGTGCTCACAATATTTTTTCTTTGAATGATGCGCAAAATAAAAATTTCCATTAATTAGAGGAAAATATGATTTTTAGACCATTTTGCAAAATGCGATAACTCCAAGAAACGGTTGAAAACGGTTATCAAATTTTAGAATCTGAAAGATAAATACATGTATAACAATATTTTAGAAAATGGAAGAGATGTTTTTTATGTTTTTTTTTAATTTGCTCTCAAAAATTGCAAAGTTTTGGAAAATATTTAAAAGAATTTTTATTTTTTTGGAAATTTTTCAATTTATTTTCTTAAGCTAAATTAAAAACATATTAAAAGTCATTTATTTATACAAAATTTTTCTTGAAATAAAATCAAAAATCAAATGAATTGGGCTAAAATTGGGCTAACAGTAATTTTTTCTTTGTAAGATGTGCAAAATCAAATATTCCACAACAATAAAAATACATAAAAATGGTTGATTTTAAAGAGGTTTGGATTTTTCTTAGTGAAAGTATTATCTAAAAAACGGTACAAAATTTGTTAGGTTCTGTTACAACAAAAATCTTGATTCATTCCTATCGGACAAAGTACTGTGCTACGTAAGCTTTCAACTAAATCGAACAAATTGTATTTTAAATTTAAATTGTTACCACCCGTCGTCGGACGACCTTTTATACTAAATGGTTATGTATAATGTCAAAATAAATGTATGGATAGTTTTATTTATCAAAAACTTCATCAATATAGAACTCATCATAATATAAATTTTTTAAGTTGCTTATTTTAATGAAATATTCGTAATCATTTTGTCAACAAATGAAAATTGACATCAAGGGTGAGTTCCAAAACGTCTACAAAGTCATGCATTTCTAAATGCAACTGTGTAAACTTTGACGATATCACATGCCCCAAATTGTATCGTGAAAGTTATCGATTTGCAATAATGGCCGACATCGAAGAGTAAGAATGTATTTTTGCTATTTAAGAGGTAGTTTGTTACTTAATTTATTATAAGAAATTATAATTTTAGAGAAAAAAAAAATTAAATAAAAATGATTTGTACACAACGTGTTCCAAAATGTCAAACTGTATACAATGTAGGGTTGCATTGCATTGATACGGTAGCTTAACTGCATCATTACAAAGTATTTTGATGTCTTGGAACTCAGCCCAACTTTCAAAAGTTGTATCAAATTAAATAATGAACTTTGAACGGGAAAACTGACAACTACCTTGTTTTTGTTGAGCTGTAAAGAATCTTAGGATTAGAAATATAACAAGTTTTTGCTACGATTGCTACCTCATGAGCGAAATAGTATTGAAAAAGGGAATTTATTCCTTTATCTACACCCAAAAAAATTTTTCGTTCACTGCAACTGAACTGTTGTATTTGCCACAAACGAATATTCAGTTGTCAACTTAAAAATACATCATATATACATATAAGGCACGCTATTTCGGTAGTTATTATTTATTATATTAATCTTTCACCCTATGTCCGTCCGTCTTGTTACAATTTGCTAATATAGAAACAATTTGTTTAAAATCTAACTCTGAACTATAAGTGTTGTTTTTATACAAAGGTAAAAGGCCGTGTGCTATTCGGAAACTTTTCACTCGGATGATGAAATTTTGACAGTCTGAAAGAGAATATTTGGCACTTGTGAGGTCAATATGATTGTCAAAAATTCATGTAGCCCCAGGGGCTAGTATAATTTTTGACAATCGGAAAGAGAATTTTTGACACAAGCAAAAATGAAAAAAAAACACTTGTGAGTTTGTGAGTCGTAAAGCAGTTAAAAATTTTGTGTTTCCGACAGCATAGCAACCAGAATCCCTAATTTTCAATATATATCAACAATTTCGCAAATTAAAATTAAATTCTTGTGCTAATGCACTACCAAAATCTAAAACGTCAACATTTCTAGTTGTCAAAATTTCATCGTCCTTTTGGCACAGCAAAAATTACAATTTTATTTCAACAGACAGAAATCAACTCAGTAAATTCTCTCCTACCACGAGTGAAAAGTTTCCGAATAGCACACGGCCAAAGAAGTGAAAAACAAACGAAGTTTTCAGTTGAGAAAAATAAATTCAACTCCGTAGTTCGAATTCGGTACTCGCCATTGACGCAGATTGGACCGAAGATGTTACGAAGGATCTTTCTCTCGAAGACTCCCAAAGTCTTTTCATCAGAACTGCTCAACGTCCAAGTTTGGGCTGCATATAATAGGACGGGCATGATTAGTGACTTATAGAGCGTGAGTTTTGTTCGTCGAGAGAGGGCTCTGCTTCTCAATTGCCTACTCAGCCCAAAGTAGCACATGTTGGCAAGAGTTATCCGTCGTTTTATCTCAATACTGACATCGTTGAAAGAGTTAATGCTGGATCCCACGTAGACAAAGTCCCTAACAACCTCGAAGGAGATGTTGTCAACAGTGACGTGGTTTCCAAGACGCAGGGAATGTTTGTTTGTTGACACTAGGTATTTCGTCTTATCTTCGTTCACTGCAAGACCCATTCGACTCGACTCTTTCGCTAATCTGGAGAATGCGGCACTGACTTCGCGCGTATTATGGCCAATGATATCGATATCATCAGCATACGCCAGCAGCATAACACTTTTGTAGAATATCGTGCCACTGCATCTCAAATCAGCAGCTCGGATGATCTTCTCCATCATTAGGTTGAAAAAGTCGCACGATAAGGAATCACCTTGTCTGAAACCTCGTTTGGTATCGAATGGAGAAGTGAGATCCTTCCCGATCTTAACTGTGCTGCTGGTGTTGCTCAGTGTTATTCTGCAAAGACGGATGAGTTTTGCAGGAATACCAAATTCAGACATGGTAGAGTATAGGTGATTCCTTATTGGACTGTCCAAGGCGGCTTTATAATCGACAAAAAGATGGTGTGTGTCGATTTGTTTTTCTAGGGTCTTCTCCAAGATTTGTCGTAGCGTAAATATCTGGTCTATGGTGGATTTGCCAGGTCTGAAGCCACACTGATAAGGTCCAATCATCTGGTCTACGATGGGCCTCAGTATTGCACATAATACGCTCGACAGGACCTTATATGCGATATTAAGAAGGCTTATCCCACGGTAATTGGCGCAAATGGTGGGATCGCCTTTCTTGTGGATAGAGCAGAGCTCCTCGACTGACCTACTTTAGCCAAAATCTTAAAATTTTGTTAGCTTTTACGACTTTCACATCCGCCATATTGTATTCTAAATTTTGTTTAAATTAAAAATGAATTTCTAAATTGTGATTTCAGATACCTGATCATCAACTCCAAAACCCCTGTGAACGAAATAAAAATGAAAAGAGAGACGGATATCATTAAATCAAATCAGGTGGTGATACTGGTAAAAAATATGTACACTTTCTTCCACCTACCATATTGCCTTATGGGTGTAACAACACATGCAGATGAATTATGAGAAATGTTGGTTCTTAGATTCCGGTTCTATAACTTCCAATCATTAGTTATAATATTTCATATTTATTAAAATAAAAATAGGCCATAAAGCTACTTATATAAGGACTTTACAAAAAAGATAACAAGTTTTATTCATTGACTATAAAATGGAATTTTTAACTCCAAAATTTTCTATTGCTTAACAAGTTCTATGAAAGTTTCAATGCTTTTGATGTCAAAATTTCCATTACGACAACGCGAACAGTTTTGACTATATGTAAACATTCTTATTTAACTACTCATAGTACACATCTATATCAATTACATAGTTCTGCCTCAAGTCAACTTTGGTGATTATTGCCTCTTACCAGATATTCGACTAGAGTGTTATTATTCACAAAGTTTCGTTCGAGCTTAAAACATTGTCCTTTTAACCAACAGTCTCCTTGAGACAGTTTTCTTAATTTTCTTGTTATCTTTGTTTACAAAACCAACTAAAGACTTTGACCCTCATCATAGTCACACAACTAGGTCAAGTACAGCGACAAACTCATTTTATTCTGTTTGCCTTTTTGTTTGTCTTCCAGATTAGTTCGTGACACAATTAGTGGCATTGAAAGTATCAAGCATACAGCGCCGAGAGACTCATTTCTTCTACATAGCTACAAAGATACCACAAAATTTCTTCCAGTCACTACAAACTTCGACAAGTTGCTGCCACCCGGCGAACAGCAATGGACGCCAGTCTGTGTCTAGCTGGCTGGATGCAACTTTTAATTGACTTTCCACAGTTGCCAACATCAACGCCCACACCACGTCTCGGTGGTTGTTGCAGCAGCGGGTTGCTGCCACCATTACAAATAAGGATAATGCTACGAGACGCTGCTCATTTTCATTTTCATTTATTTAGAAAACTTCTTGAGACTGGCGCAAATAACTTGCATCGCAAGCCGAGAAGACTAAGAAGCCGGAACAATTGTTGTTGTTGTTTCGAGTATTGCTGCTAATGGCGCTGTTATTGTCGGTGTGACGAAGCTAGTCAAAGGAATGTGGGTGCTTCACTTTGGAATGAGGTGTACGTTTTTTTTTTCATTTTCGTTTTTTTTGTTTACTCACCAGAAACTAAGAATCTTTGTCCTTGACGTAAAATTTTATAGAAATATAGGTTAAGCTAAGGAATTAAAACTGGCAACTAGTTGGATGGCTGACTTGTTGCTAAAGTTCAATCAACGCATAGAGTGTCAAGAATGAAAGTGAAACTTGCAGTGTTGCCAAGTCAAGGACATGCGGTTTAAAAGTGGCTTTCACATTCCAAGTGAACACAAATTTCTTGAATACTGCATGAAAAATACTTAAATTGTGAAAATTACAAATAGTTTAAGAATTAAGATAGCGTTTTCATATCAAAAAAGTATATTTTGAATATTGTTAAAGCGCTTTCGCTCCATCGATTCGATCGACACTTAAAATCTGGACAAATCTATTTAAAGATAAGTTTTTTAAGAAAATAAATATGTTTTCTAGGATATGTGATACGTGATATGTGATATGTGATATGTGAAAGATTTGTAGGAAAATTAATTTTAATTTTTATACAAAAATTCATAGCATGTCTTTTCATAGAACTTATCAGCTGCTGAACAACCCTGACATTGTTCCTTGCATATTTTTTAGCCAAGAAGCAAACAAAAAATATGCAATCTTTTGATATAGCTTGGAATGGTCTTCAACTTGTACACAAGCATATGCAACAACTTCCAAGATTATATATACAGGGTTATCCATTTTCTCCATCGGAAAGTAAAATTTAACCCTCTCATGCCCAATGTTGCCTATAGGTAACATTGTACTTTTATGCTTCTTAGTCCCGAAATTTTTAATCTTTTGACCTGCTGTTTTTTGCATTATGTAGCCTTATGAATTGTACAAACTAACAGGTTTTTTTTTGTTCTATTGTAAACTGTACTTGTGTTCATTCAGTAGCCGTTCTCCGTGGAGTGAAATTGTCAAAATCAAGATCAAGATCGTTTCGCGAAAACGCGTTTTTACAAAAATTGTTTAAAAACAAGTAAACAAAATAAATAAATATAGTTAAGAGAATGTAAATATAGGTGAAACATGAAAAAGTGTTTAGTTTGTCCAACCACTCCCCAATGTTGTCTTTAGATAATATCCTCCAACAAAAAAACCAGGACACCAAGGACTTTGAAACTTTTTCCGTTCATATTTGATTCAAGACTAACACATACATATTTGTCCTCAAAACTTTATAGCCCCTGCCATTTGAATTCGGGCATGAAAGGGTTAAAGAATACACAAACATTTTCTGATTTTGATAGAATTTTTATAGTCCTGGAGTTTTGGCAGGACTCAATCTTTTTGAGGTAATTTCTAGTGCACAACTCGGGAACTAGCTCAGGTATTACTTGACGAATGCTGGTTTTTAATTGATGAAGAGTTTTAGGGTTTATTTACGTAAAAACGTGTTGCGTAGCCCCACAAAAAAGTCTTAAAAAAATAAGTCGCCCAAAATAAGTTTTAATCTCGACATAAGTCGTCCTGGAGATTTCTGTTGCAAAAAAGCCCTTATTGGTGCTGTTGTGTGGCTTGTGATCCATCGTGTTAAAACCAAAAATGGATAACCCTTTATTTGAGGGTTCCTTGTTGAGCTGTATAAAAATTTGAGGTTGTTAATTGTTTTGAATAAAATGATTTCGAAGCATTTTTTTGTAAAAATATCAGATGCCAATGTGAATTGTGTTTCTACATTAAGCGAAAAAGAAAGAAGACTTTTTGACTTCCTCAACTATCTCACGAACTTTCATTCTCCGATCGTTCAATATCGATCCATGAATTTAAAAGACAATTTCTTAAAGTTACTAAGCGGGAAAATAAAAAAGTCACTGACTTCTCAAATTGCCCTCGTTTATGTATGTAAACGAATTTGGAATTTTCTTTAAAAAAAAAAATAACTGGTCATTACAGCCCTTGAAAGGATTTGACCTAGCTTCTTATGATCAATTGTGTTGTGCGTGTTATTAAGTTTGTTCATAATTGACCGAGAACCGGACCTACATGCTTAACGCCGACTCCGAACGGCGATGAACGGAATGTTCTCGTTCTCAAGTAGCTTTACATGGCATTTTGATTACTCTCTGAGGTTTGCCATTGTCTGCAGAGAGGTGGCGGCCGCACAGAAAATTATTTTAATTCAAATAATTTTCTGTCGCTGCTGGGGTTCGAACCTACGTCTCCAAAGTTCGTTGACATAGTGGCCACGCACTTAAACCAATTACGCCACGGACGCCACAATTTTCTTTATGCGATTACATTTTCGTGTTGTTCGGACTCATAACTCATACAAATCATCACCGATTGACAAGAAATTTAAAATTTATGTTCAAAATTAAAGTATTTTCAGAAATACGTAGAATATATTCTTCGGTTTGTTAATTTTGAGAGAGATTGAGGCACGTATAATGGTCAATTCGAAATGGTACTCAATCATTTCTTTGCCAGAAGTGTTCCGTGAAATAAAGAAAACAAACATTCGCTGGAACTATGCCAGTTCCCACACATCAGCTCAAACAAAGACTATTTGATTAGTCAAACCATCGAGTCAATGGTTCATCCGCCATACAGTCCCGATTTCGTACTCACGTCGTGAGTACTAAAAAATATCAAATTTTCGAGCTTAACAGGTAGTTAACGTACCATTTCAGCTGTTCTTCCTGTGGTAAAAAAAAAGAAAAATATTCATAGTTTTGAAACATTTTCAAGTTTATTTAGAAATAAGTATAAAGCGGTAATTGGGATTATTATAACTTTAAAAAAATAAATTTGTACTGTTCATCTATATATTATTTTGATAAGGTTTTACTTTAGGGAGTCATTGAGGGAGAAAGCCCACACATTTAAATATAAGGGGTATTCAAACCGAACTCGTTAGTTTATTATTTAGTTAGTTGTTAATTCGTTAAATTTGTTAACTGTGAACAAAATATTTTGTTTAATCTCGTTAGCCTGGTAATTGTAGTTGAATAACAGCTGATTTTGCTTTCGTAAATTACAATTGCTGAAAATTTATAAGTAAAAAGTGGAAAGAATAGAGAAAAAAATTAATTAATTTATGAAATACTTATTTTTCAACAAAAACTTCAATTTTATATGCGCTGGGTTTTATTTTTAATGCATTTAAATTTCATGCAATTAAAAATATGGAACAGCTACTCAAACTTTGCCAACTAACGAAAAAATTATCAGGGTTGCTAAGTTGTTACTTTGTAACTCGGTAGTTCGATAATTTTACAAAAACAAAGTGCATGTAAAAAAATAACAAGTAACAACTAACAAACTAAGGACTCCGGTGTGAATACCCCTATAGTTAAGGTGTGTAAACAAAGAAAATATCATGTAGGTGTGCCACTTATCGAGAAAATTTTTATATTTTCAAAACCTTGGTTAGAATGGCTAAATTTCTCTAAAAAGCTATCCAAACGATTAATTGATGAAATTTTTCATATTATATGTATACTAGCTTTTTCCCGGCGCGCGTTGCTGCACCCAGCAATTATATCGCAACATAATAATTATATTCGAAACTTTTCTTAGACCCATAGTTTAACAACACTGACATTTTCCACTGACCGTTACAGTTTCCCAGTAGCAGGAGATCACCAAATAGTAACTCCATTTTGAGTTTGTATGTAAATACTGCTACTTTTACTTTCAAAGCTATTCGATAATACAAATTTTAATTGTATGGGTGGAGTCACACCCCCTTATATAATGCCCATCCCAGTTTTCTAGTAGCTGGACATTGCCCAGTTTTAGAACAGTTGTCGACAGTGATCATACAAACTAAATTACCAAAATGTAGCCAAATCGACGAAAACCGTAGGAAATATACCATTTGTATTGATTTGTGGGCGATAAAAAGGGGTGTGACAGAAATTTAAACCATCTCGTACTTGAAAAAAATGTACTGCTAAAATTTCAGCTCTATCGGCTCAGTAATTTTGAAGTTTCCAACTACGCTATCTGTGTGCGTTTTGCTTTTTTTATATATAAATTATTGGCTATAACTTTTGATTGGTAAGAGATACTGAGATAATTTTTTTTAATAAATTATTATTTTAGCTTGTAAATTTATTCAAAAATATGAAACCACAATATTGGAAAAAAAAATTTCTTCAAAAAAATCAATTTGTTTTTTGAATCATAAAAATGGTTTTTAATTTTTGCGTAAAATTGAAACAACTTTTACTTACAAATGTTATAGTTTTTAAATAGAGTTGAAAATTTGAGAATTTGAGTTTAAATTATTTTTACAACAAAAATAATTTTTGAGTCTGTTTTTGAGGAAAACTCCAATATTTCAGACCTTTTGAAAAAAATATTTAAAATATATTTACTTAACAAACGGTATTTTTGCAATAAGGTTTTCATAGTATTTTGATGAAGCTTTAAGACACAAAAAAATTTAACAAAATGTATAAAAAAGCAGCGGAGATATTTGAATCGAAAGTCGCAAAATAAAATTTCTGATTGTGTTTTCTCATTTTTGAGCACGATGATGTTGCATTAAATATATCGTTGTAGTAAAATTTTTCATAGTTTTCAAGATATGTTCATGTTTTTGATATCAAAATAACGGGCATTTTTTTAATTTTACTAAATTTAAGATATATTTTATATTTTGTAAATATTTGCACATGTAACCTAAGAAAACAACTAAAAATATGCGATTTTGTAAAAAATTTGTACTACAGCACCATCTGATCCCAGGTGGGTCAAAGAAGCTTGTGCTAAAAAACTCATCGTACCTGAAAACTACTATATACCAATTTTTATTCAAATCGCATGAGCGGTTTGGGAGTTTTAGGTGGTTTTGTAAAAAATTTGTACTATAGTGCCCTCTGGTGTTCAAGATAGGTAAAAAACGATAGCAGCAGAAAACTCAACGTACATGAAACCCACTATATACCACTCTTCATTCTAATCGCATTAGCAGTTTATGAGTTTTAGGCAGTTTTGTAAAAAATTTGTACTACAGCGCCCTCTGGTGTTCAAGGTGGATCAAAATTGATAGCCCACAAACACGCACCGTACCAAAAAACTTCTATATACAAATTTTTATGCTAATCGGATGAGTAGTTTAGGAGTCTATTGCGGCCTTACAGACATAAGCTCCTTTTTTATATATATAGATAAGTAGAATTTTGCTTAGAAAAATCTGTCGTTTAAAGGTTATTTTTTTTTTTTAATATTTTTTGCACAATTTTTTCATATAAGTACAAAAAAGCTACAGTTTTTTTTTTGTTGAAAAATAAAATATTTTGAAGTTGAAAATGAGAAAAAATATATAGACGCTGACCAATTTTGATCCAACCACTGAAGTTTGAAAAACTTGAGCTATCAGCTCAAGAGATATTCTTGTGTAATCTATTTTTGAATAGGAAGTTTAAGGCACACTATTCGAAGTATAGTAAGCCTTCGAATGATATTGCAGATACAATTTTTCTAACAGTAAAATACCTACAACACGATATTGACAAGGTTGTTATCGTGGGCTGATTGTGATGAGGTAACCCATTTTTTATTACTAGAATGTTGAAATCTTCAATTCATTTCATACCGCACAAAAGTTACTTTAGCAGTTACAGAACTCCAATATATACATTTGAGAGGATACAGACATCTATGGCTACATCCCAAAAGTAAAGTTTTGTTCGAGTAAATTAAAAAAAAAAAAACAGACAGGACCAACAACGATGATCTCAGTAGTATTCAACGCGATTACCTGCCATCATGAATTTGAGTCCCGGCCAGTCTATAGTGTTCACCTTTTTCAATTCTTTACTTATTTCTTATAAGCTAACTTTAAAATTCATCAATATTATCGGCTTTATATCGAACCAAGGTAGATTTATCTGAAAAGATGTACCAACTAAACCTTGATTAAGGCTTCAAAATATCTTACATGCAGAGTTTTCGTTAATTGCGTAGTAATATACAGGGGTTATGCAAGGGGAAAGTTTTTTGTGTGTCCATTTGTTGGGACAAATAAATACAATGACATAAAAAAGCTGTAGAAAATAGACCAAGCAAAACTGTAGCATTGTTAAAAAGAAAACATCAAATTATATCTCTAAATTTATCTGCTAAGGAACTTTTACTAAAATAGATTTTAATTTTCTAATTAAAAAAAAAGCTCTAGTTGATTTAATAATAAGAGACTATTTTAAAAATGTTGATTTAGTTCATTGTTCTGTTGTAATTAATCCGAAAATGTGCTTATTTTTTTCCGATAGTTGAGTAGTGACCATTAGGCCAAGGAATATCCAGTATGGAACTTACTAGCTGAATTATGTGCATCTAAAGTACTACATCGGCAATAATCATTACGGTTTTCTCACAATTCAAAATTCTCTGTTCTCTGTTGATTACCACATTGATCTACATAATTCGAAACTAACTAAATAATTAGACACTAAAAGAATGCAATTTAAAAAATCTCCCATGATTGAGATTTCTAGCAGTAAAAAATAATAGGGGTATTCACAATGCGGTGTATTTGGTCTTGTATTGTGCATTTGTGATATTTTTGGTATATTTGCAAAAAACAACATACATTGAGTTTTAAATACAAAACTTTATTAATTAAACAACCAACAACCCAATTGTGTTCATAGTCAATTTTGTTGTAATGCAAGTAAAATTTTGTTTCCTACACGAATAGGATAATAGTCTGGGAAGTATGTTCTATATTTTGATAGAATATACTACAAATACCTACACCACATAGTGAATACCCTCAACATTTCTGGTTGAATTAAATATATTGTAGGCAACACAAGTTGACTGGCGTTGCAGAGGAAATTTGCCTCGTGTATTCCGATTACCAAATGGATTTTAAGCTGCCTGATGTTGGAAAGAAACGCATTCAGTTTCTGAGAACAAAATATATTTATTCATAACTTGAGTCCAACAATTTATAACAGTTAAAATTCCTATTTAAATAAAAGATTTCATTTTATAATGAATTATAAACTCGTGAATATATAGTACATACTTTTGTGGTATGGAAACCAGAATAAAAAAATTTAGGCAGCAATTACGCACGTCCAGCAAACGAGATTTCAAGCAAAGGGAAAGAAAAAGGAAGTCTTGTTCTTTTCTTCAATGCTTTACTTCCGCCATCCATTTTGCTCATTTTCTCGCTTGTTTGACATTCGTAAAGTGTAAATCAAAAATGACAATTGTAAAATATTGATAATTAAAAAAAGTAAATTTTATGTAAATTTTTAGCAGTGGCGGTAACATATATACTTGAAAAAAATTGATCAAGAAATATTTAATTTAAGTTTTGTTTTTGTGTGTTTAAATTTTGCAAAATTGCCAAAATTATAGTTATATTGTTATATATAAACATTTTAAATTTTCAAAATTCTCAGAAAACCCAAATCTAATTTTTTTGAGTAAAAAAGAAAAATATTTAAAATAATTGCCTTAACCTCTCCATTGCTTTCATCGAGGTAACGTGGCACGAAATCGGGTCAATGTTAAAAATTTAAAAATGCAAATTTAATCCTTTTATTGTAATTTTAACACAAACAACCAACTTTCGATGCCAGGTTTACTGAAAAAAAAAGACAAACAGAATGAAAGTGTGAAATTTGCTGCATCGCTGTAGCTGTTGCCAACGGCACTACTTTATCATTTCCTTATGGCTGGCCACGAAGTAAAAGCGGGTGAAATGAACTTAATGTTTTTTTTTCGTTACTTCGTTTTTTTTGTTTTTCTTAAATTGCGTTAAGCGGCAGTCATAATGGCTGATAACGGTAATTCTGAGTTGGCATCAGCTGGCATTTAAACGCTTCTTCACTCAACACAGTGGGTGTTTTGGGTTGAAAATGCTTTCCGCGTTTGTTGGGTTGCTTTAACGTTGCGACTCCATTTCAAATGAGGCACAAGCGCCAGACAGTGAAAATTATGCGGCGGCGACTAATTAGGTTTGCTTGTAGCTGGACTTCCTTAATCTGGGTTGCCATCTCTCGTCATTGTGGATGCTATGCCTTGGTTGTTGTTATTCTTTTACTTTTGTTATTGTTGTTGTTGTTATTGTTACTTCCGTTTTGTTTTTCTTGTTTTCTGCTTATTACGTGAACTCAATTAGACTGCGTAATGAGATAAAATTTGGGTTAAGGTCAAGGTCAACCAAAGTTAAGGGCACTCAAGTGCGTTTTTATGTTAATGAACTTTGTCTGTTTTGCGAAATTTTAATTTTTTTTTGTTCTAGCCGAATGAGTGGAAGAAAGGTTCTTGATCTAAATTTCAAGGACATTGTTAATTTGGTGTCAGACGGTTTTTATTTAAGATGATGGTAGATTTTTCCTTTTCTAAAAAGTGCTTAATTATTGACTTTTACAGATTGTGACAGAATTTACAGAATTTGTTCTTCAGCATTTTATTATATTTTGTTTTTACAATTAAAAGGCTTCTTATGTTTACATCATTCAAGTTATAAACTGAATTTAGTTACTTTAAAGCTTACTTGAAGGAAATTATTTTCACGCATTAGGTTTATTAATGCTTTTATTGAATGAAATTTAAACGTTTTTGTAAAGAATCAAAAAAGAAATTTTCAATAAGACCTGGGATCTTTTATGTGAACTTATATGCTGCTCCTTTTTCCTTCTTACTTTATATATATCCTGATATAAAAAGAGGGGGTCGATTTTTTAATGTACCAGCCACCTTTGGAGCAATAGCCCGTTTATTTTTAATGTTAAGTCAGACAAGACACAAGAAAAATTGAAAAACAAAAACAAAAACAAATACAAGGCAAACAGCTGAGCATCTGTCCATAGAACATTTGCACGGTTAAACCGAGCAGTGGACCGAGGACGCAACTCGAGCGGGTTATAACCATCAGTCGTCTATAAATTATATCCGCTCCAAATTGAAACGCGCGTTAAAATGCAGTTAACGTTTGCCAACAAACGCTTCGACGTCAGTTAGAACCGAGTGGGGGGTGACATGAGGCGGACCAATGGTAAAAACAGTGTCGTCGGCAACAAAGTCGTTGTAAACTAGGATGCGATAAAACGGAAGGAAAGGACATTAAAGGAAGGAAGCAAGACTGCAGGACAGACAGACCGAATGGCAGACAGACATACAGACATAAATGCAGGGCGCAGTCAAAACTTAATGGCTAGAATATGGTTATGCGTTAAAAGCAGTTTACAGGGTTGCATTTGTAGAGTAGGAAAGATTTCATATTTAAAAATATTTAAGTTGGAATTTAGATGAATATAAAATTAAACTGAATTTTTTTTATAGAAAGACATTCTTCGTAATGTATGCACGAGTAAACAATACGAGTGTTGCTTTTAAGTCTTCCGTCTCGGCAATACTAGTTATTGCCAGATGAATTTTGACAGTTTCATTCAAAAATTTGATATTTTCTATCTTAAACGTAATCACGAGGTTATGGTGTATGTGCGCTTATTGTGTTGATGACAGTGGTTTGAAAATTGTTTTTCAACATAAAAATGGAATTATGCGTGAGCATTTTCGGGTGATGATTTTATACGATTTTCGACTTGGATTGATAAAAAAAGAATGCATCGACCAACTTAGTTTAGTTTAGGAAGATTTTTTCCTGTTGGATTCTCCATAATTTGACGGTTGTTCAAAAAAGGCTCGTGCTGATAAAAATAAATAAATAACTGGCCATTTCAGCCCTTGAAAGGACTTTGACCTAGCTTCTTATGATCAATTGTGTTGTGCGTGTTATTAAGTTTGTACACAATTGACCGAGAACCGGACCTACATGCTTAACGCCGACTCCGAACGGCGATGAACGGAATGTTCTCGTTCTCAAGAAGCTTTACATGGCATTTTGATTCCTCTCTGAAGTTTGCCATTGTCTGCAGAGAGGTGGCGGCCGTACAAAAAAATTATTTTAATTCAAATAATTTTCTGTCGCTGCTGGGGTTCGAACCTGGGTCTCCAGGTTCTTTGACATAGCGGCCACGCACTTTAACCAACTACATCACGGACGCCACGATAGGCTCGTGCTGATAGGTGCAAGAAAATGCTGAAAAAATACAGTGGCGGTGATTTAAACCACGACTACGATATTACGACATGTGACGAATCATGGGATATGCTTGAGTCTGAAACAAAGCCACAATCAACTGTTTAGGTCTTTCAAAGTGCGCAAAACCAGACAAAAGTTGTTTGCGGACGGATCTTAACCAAGGAAATGGTTAGCAGTTAAAAAAAAAAAAGCGGCCATGTCGAAACTGTACTATTTGAGTAATGGAGAACTGTTAATGCTAAATGGTACAGAACAATTTTTTTGCCGGAAGTCTTAGGAGAATTGAGAAAATCAACGATTGTAGGTAGATCATCCCCTATCATGATAATGTAAGTTCCTGCACTTCAGCTTAAAGAAAAGAGTTTTTGAACACTCAAAATGTGAAATTAATGTGTCATCTGCCTTACAGTCTCGACTTGGCACACAATGACTACTTCTTGTTTCCGTACATTAAGAAAAACAATGCGTGGCAGTCGTTTTTCTACGCCCGAACAGGGCGTTGAGGCCTTAAAAAATTCTGGTTTCGGAGATATCAATTTCAGAGTGGAAAACTGTTACGAAAATTGGCTGCAACGTATGCATAAGTGTATTAATCTTCTTGGAAAATACTTTGAAAAACAATAAAAACTGATTAACCACTGATTAACCACTTCTCTTTCATTGTTTAGGCTCAAAACTTAAAAGACAACCCTCGTATTGAGTTGAAAAAAAATCCCCATAACAGGTATTTTTCGGTTTAGAAGGCTTAAAAATTTAAATAAAACATTATTTTTTGTTTTTGTACAAATAAACAAAATTTTGCACAAATAAGAGATATAGGGTAAGATGGGGATCCTTCGCCATGTTTTTTTCAAATAGCTATAAAAAATTTGTTGAAAAGTATTTTTCAAAAATGTAAATGTTTGCAACAATACAATCCTTACTTCATCAACTTTAATATTTTTGTAATAAATATTGTATCTACGCATGTTTTATAGTAAACTAGTGATACCAGGCGCACGTTGCTGCAAGTATATTGGAAATAATAAGTAAATTCAAAACTTTTATTAGTCCCTTAGTCATGACACCACGCTCGTGTTCCACTGCTCGTTACAGTTTCCTAGTAGCAGAACATCACTCCTAGATGGCAATTCCATTATGAGTTTCAATGTCCTGTGATTTTAACTTCCATAGCTATTCTGTATGGAAAATCGGGCCACACCCCCTTTTCCAATGCACGTACCAGTTTTCCAGTAGAAACCCTTTAGCAATTAGTAACTCCATACTGAGTTTTATTGTCATGCGACATTTAGATCCAAAGCTATTCAATATCAAAAATTTGACTTGTGTGGTCGAAGCCATAACCCCTTTTCCTATGCCCGTCCCAGTTCTCTTGTACAAATACATTCTCCATTCTGAGTTTCAATGTTATGTGACTTCTACTTCCAAAGCTATTCGATACCTAAATTTGAATTGTATCGGCAGTACCACGCCCACTTGTCAAATGGTCACTTAATTCTGCCAGTCAAAGCACACAACTAAATAGTACGTTTTTACCGACTTAAATTGATATGTGACTTATAGTTCGAGAGTTATAGCTTAAATTTGGGCTGCTGAAAAAATGCCACAGCCCTCGCCCAACGCCCATAAATTTTCACCAGTGGAACGACACGTGAAAATTTCATTCGAATATCAAATTTCGATGTTATATGACCTATAATTAAAAAAATATTCGATATCACATATTCGCAGAAGTAAGTATCCAATTTGGTCCAATCGTTTTCAAGTTTTAAGCAACCGAACAAATCAAGAAATATAAGAATATAAATAGATATACATATATAAGAGAGAGGGAACCCCCAACATATTTGTATAGCTCTCCCCCCATTTTTTGTACTGTTGCTAACAGTGACCATATGAACTAAAGTACTAAATTTTTGTCTAAAACCCAAGCCGTCTGAAATATAAAATTTTCATTAATTTGTGGGTGTTGGGAGGTGTGGCAAAAATGTTCACATATGAACCATGGTACGGCCAATAAGTACACAACAAAGAAACCTCAAGCAAATCAGACGCTCCGTTCTTGAGTTATGGGATTACAAACACAAATCAGGACTTTTTTTTATATATATATAGATATGGGAAAATCTTTAAAATGCCATATTTCCGGAACCAATGGGCCAATTTCGTGCAAACTTTCCCAACGTACCCTGAAATTTTGGTTGAAATCGGGCGACCCGATTCCGCAGTAGGTGGTGACATAAATATGTACACTACTTTCTATATAAATAGATTTCATAATTACAACTATAAACTTATGCCCACATACTTTTCCAGCTGTAAGCAATATAAGGTATTCTGCTATGCCTGGTTAGCTAATATGGATTAATTACTTTCATCAAATTAGCATAACCGTTATTTTGTCGTGGCCATGGTACCATCACACATAAAAAAGAGGCACAAAAATGGATCTTGATAAGTGTTTTATCAAAACTTCAACCTTTGTAATGTGAGCTTACACTGCTAATAAAAGCTTTTTATGAGCTACTTGATAAGAGATGACAGCACCGCTGCTACTGTTTGGCAGCACTGAGTATGAGTCGAAAACAGCAACAGCATTTGTCTCATTTCCTCGTTCGTGTTTTCGTATAAAGACGAAGTATCACTTATTTTGCGAGAGTACTACGTCATAGACACTGAATTATATTTATTTACATATGATTATGTTTACATATTTAATTATTTTTAGCATTTTACTGCAGGGAATTTCATTAAAAAAGAAATGGATTCTATCTATATTACAATTAACATTGTTGTTACTTCATTAGCTCATTTTTCCGATCATGCTTATAAGCAAGGCGTAGTCAAAAAGAGCTTCTAAACACACAATGGAAAAGAAAGAAAAAGCTTTGTACTGCTTAATGCAGCGTTTATGAATAATTTTCTATGAAGTTTTTCAGATGGTATTTAATCTCAAATTTTAAAAACTTTTTAGGGTAAGTTTTAAAAAATAAAGTATACAATAGCTTAAGTTAAGAATGACGCTTTGAATTAGTAAAAGAATTATTAAAATTGGTTCAGTAGTTCTTAAGTTTAGCGTACACGAAGATACGTGATAAGCCTTTTATATAATAGTATAGATATAGATATAGACCTGTTATCTTAATGCGAAGCCATCATTCTGTGACATTATTCGGTGTAAAAAAAAAAAAAAATGCCGTCCAAACTCTCTTCAACCTACCAATAAAAATTTCAACTGTTTGTTTTTGACGTTGTGCGAATATATAAAATTTTCCAAAATCGACAAATGTTACATAAGACAGCTCAACTCATAGACAGGTCAATATACGCGAAATGAGCATAGAGACAGAGAGAGAGAGAGAGAGAGAGAGGGTGTCAGTAGATGTAAGGAAGGACAAAGAGCATGGTTTATCGGTAACATTTCGATTTTATTATGGCCAATACGAACGCAATAAAAAAAAACAAGTGGACACATTTGACGAAAGGACATGAATAGCAGCAGGACATTGAAATGAGTGAAAGGTGAAGCGCTGACAAAGACAACAACGATTACAACATATTGTAAAGGTGTGATTTTCCAAGAGGGGGCCAGCTGATAGCTCATGCTTTTCGAAGCAAAATCGATTTATTTTATTTACCTTTTTTCTTTATCTATATATATTTTATGCTCTTTTCGGTTTTTTATTTGGTTTTTGTTTTTTTTTCTGAAATATAACTGACTTTATTTGAAGTCTTTCATTAGTCAACCATTTAATTACACTGCAAAAAACCACACATTTCAATATAAACTAACAAAGTCTTTGTTTGTTTGTCTGTTTAAATGAACAAACAAAACTAGCAAGATATTCGCCTTTTTGTGGTATAAACAAAGAAATCCTTAACCAGTAAACTATGCAAAGGATACTCGCTTCGAACCGCAAATTCACTCAGACGCAGTTTTAAACAAACTTTCAATAGAAAACTCTACCAACGGATAGAAAAAAAAAAAACAAAATGGAAGAATTTTACGCATACGCAAATAGAGTGAAAACTACAACTAGAGCATAATGAAGGGATATGATATGCAGTGTAGATAGATACAAACATCCACAAATGTGTATGAAAAAATGAGCACAGAAATAAAGTAATGCCTGGCAACACAAGCGAAAATGTTGAACCGCAAATTGCTACAGGTTAAACTAAATGGTAAGTGAGCCGAAGGGGCGTGTATTGTAGCTAGAACGAAATCTAAATGAAAATAACTTTAGAAATATAAGAAAATTTCTATTTGGCTATAAAATGTATAGCAGATAAGTACCCCGGTCGGAAATGAATCACTTGCAGAAAATGGGCTATTTTTTGGAAAGTGAAAATTTGCACTTGATGCTTAAATAAAAATATTAAACTGATAAAGGACCGCGGAGAATTTTATGCAAAAGTTTGTTCGAAGAATGAGGGTCAAGGAAGGGAGAAACGGTTTCTCACTCAGGCATACCAAGGTGGAAACTTATATCTGTAGATATAATTTGTGCCATAGTGTGCTCTAAGAACTTTATTTATTAGATGGTTTTGCGCCCTTATACATATATAGTAGGCTGTCCCAAAAAAAATTTTTTTGCTCAAGGATTTTTTGAAAGCTTCTGGAGATTTTTTTGAGATTTTTGGGGTTTAGAGGTCCCGCTAATCGCATTTTCCCTAAAAATCAGGTTTTCGGAGACTTTTGAATTTCAAGCATAAGTTGCTCTATAACAGACATTTTCTAAGTTCTTGAGTCATCATTTCGAAAGACAAATATCCAAACTTTACTTTAATCTACATATATTAGAAGTGTAGTGTATGTTGATGGAGAAGCATATTTGTTGCAATGTTTGTTTTTTAATTACTCGACCAGCTCATTATTAGAGTAGATATACATCTCGCATGCTTTCTCCCAGCTGTTCGAAAGGGCAGGTTTACATGTTGCATATTTTTAGCAATTTCATAGTCGATGCACCAACCAACGGTTTAACAATTCAACCAACGGTTCGGTCGCCGATTTTTTTAAAATTTAAACAATGGCAAACCTCAGAGAGTAATCAAAATGCCATGTAAAGCTTCTTGAGAATAAGAACATTCCGTTCATCGCCGTTCGGAGTCGGCGTTAAACCTGTAGGTCCGTTTCTCGGTCAATTGTGTACAAACTTAATAACACGCACAACACAATTGATCATAAGAAGCTAGGTCAAAGTCCTTTCAAGGGCTGAAATGACCAGTTATTTATTTTTTATTTTTATAGTTTCTTGTGGACCTTGATTGGTTAATTATTTTCCGTTTTCACTGCGTTGATGTAAAGAAAGATTCGCCACCAGCAAATATACCCAGTGAACCAAAACTACAGTTTTCGAATTCATCTGTTAAACTTTTCGGGTAGAAACTTTATTTTCAGCACTCATAAATAAACCTTTTGTATCATTCGCCGAACGAAATAAAAAAATAACAATTTTTTTCTTTGGATATGAGTTTAAAAATGATTCATAAAAAGGTTATTTCGGCACTCGGAAATTAACTCTTTTTTGAATCAATCGCCGAAAGAAAATGCCTCTGAGAAAAAACCATTTTTTTCTTTGGAAATGAGGTACAAAAATGAGCCATAGAAAAATTATTTTACAGAATTTGGAAATGAACCCTTTTTGTACCAATCGCGGGACTGAAATGCCTTTAAAAAACCAACCTTTTTTTGTTTAGAAATTCTTTAAAAAATTAACTTTTTTGAACATATCGATAATTTGTATAAAAGAAAATGATTATGATAAAGATATTATGACTGTTTTCCAAAATGAAAAACTTTCAAATTCTGTGTGAAATATCAAATTGGTCAAGTAAAGGAATATCCTCATGGTTTTCATTCTATTTGGGTTTGATCTATATTTTGATAGAAATGTTGAAATGCTATGACAGACTTGTTGATAGATGAAAAGTAAAATATTTTTTAATACGTGTATCAGTACATTCATCTCCCTCTTTACGGCAAGAATCAATTCTCACTGGTGAAAAGTTGAAAAAGTTTGTATGAATGTTCATATTTTAATTTACTACAATACAAATATTCACAAAGGTTTCAATTCTTCCTTTTTTAAATCATTTTAGAATATTAAAAAGTAATATTAATGATTCATTTCTGAACTCATTTATGAACAAAAATGTTTCACTTACGAGGAAAGAAGATTTTTACCTACTAACATAATAAAAAATGATTATTTTTCAAGTCAAAAAACGTTTTTTATAAATTTCACAAAAGAAGTACAGGTTTTATTTATGGGAAAAGTTTAAACTAATTTAATCTTCTATAGCAATCATTTTTAAGCGACAAAAAAGAAATAAAAAAGTCAAAAAAAGTTCTACCCAAAAACTTTCGCAAAACTCTCACCTTACGCAAAACCTTCGCTTATGGTTCAGTGGTTATCCTCTCAAACATCTTGATGACATAGTTTTTCAAGCTTTAAATCAATAGAACTATTTTGCTCTAAAAAAGAATTGAAGGCTAAAAAACGTCTATAATATCTTTCGAGATGAATATTCGTATGTTTTCCTTTTTTCCAACTGGGTTGCTCTTACATAGTATCCGCCACCTACGCATTGCGAATTTAATAGAATGGAATAGAATTGCAAAAGTTTTCAAAGAAATTCTCGTTAACTTGGAAAATTGAAAAGAATGTGTTCAGTATTTATGTTTGTATGTATGTATGTGTGTGCCCAATGCATACATGTGCTATTTGGTGTGCGGTTGTGTTACTCGCTGGCTGTTGGAGTAACAAACAAATGAGAATATGGTGGATATTCCCCAACAAGCAAAATAACCATTAAAAAACAAGAAAAAAAAAAGAAATCTGAGCAGTAACGCAAGAAAATCCACTGTCATGAGTTTGCGCTGGAACGTTTTTAACCTGGCCACCTCCTTGGCAACAATCAAGCTAAGATATATCAGAATAAGACTAAGTCGAACGGGACTAGCTTACGACAACAACAACAACAACAACAAAAACAACAATAGCAAATATGGTGGAGTCAGCAGCAAATCGTTCATTGCTCTAGCAAAAAAAAAAAAAATAGCAGCTACAACAACAATAGCAACAACAGCAAAATCGAAACAGACGACCTGGCTTGTATTGTCTGGCTAGCACTAACTTCGTATGCCATGGCATCATATCCTGTCGCTGCTTCGTGCACTTAATCCTGGCAAACGAGCGAGCACGTGTATAGAGCGCTACATGTACGTGTGTTCGTGTGTGAGTTTATGCTTTGTATTTGCTTAAATTGTGCGTGCATGTGTTTGAGTCATGTAAAAAACACATTCATATATATCGATTTTACTTTTAGCTCCTCATATAAGTTTTCCCGCGAGGATGAGCGGCACTCGTCCTTTAGTAGTTCGTTTAGGATGTTGCTGGGTTGTTTTTATTTTGTATTGTTTGTAAATTCGCTCTCCGTTCTACAACGCTGCCGAATTCTCTTTGGCTCTCACGCTTTTTTCCTTTTGGCTCTCACGCTCAAGTCCTTTACTTACTCGTCTTATGCTCTCCAAAAGGTCCTTCGTGTTAAAAACTATTTTTAAACTTTCGCTCTCCTTGCTGTTTAATACTGTTAGTGGTGAATAGTAGTTTTGCGCGTATTCTGTAAGAGAAAGAGACAGAGAGAGAAATAGAGAGAGTATATTTTTTGAGTACTCAAATATATTAAAGGTGTCATAAGAGAGGTTTTGTTAATAAGGGGTATACAGTTCGTAGTATGGTGAATTTGGTTTCTATCTTTGGTAAAGAGGAAAAGCCAAGTAATTTCTCTAACTTACGTTACTACCAACAAGTTTTAAATAAAAAATTTAAAAATTAAATCGACTGTATTTAGGTTTGACAGTACAGCGAAGTCTGTACGTTAAAGTTAAGAACCCAAAATGGTATCGAGCTCATTTTGGTTTCTACATTTTCTTTGAAAATTTGTGGGAATTCCTTTCAAGCGGGCACCAAATAAACGTTAATTATTACATTGGTTTTTATTCTTTCGTATTTTTTTTTAATACCTATTTAGTCAAGTCTGCTTTGGTTCTAAATGGGGTGATAGATGAGTTGGAAGGAAAGGGCAATCAAGTGAAACATGTGTAGGATGTTCTAAGTGTGGTGGAAAGCCAAAGACTTTTCTGAAAAAAAGTGGTAATTTCCATTGAGTCTTTTTCAATGCTTCTGTTTGGAGGAAACAAGATTTTGGGCTTTACCTAAAATTTAGATTGTACACATGTTATACTTTTATGCAGATGTAACAAAAAAAAAAAAAATAAAAAAAAATAACGTTAATTTCTTAAATTATGATTGATTATTATCAAAATTATGATGCATGCTATGACAGCATATAAAAAATTTGTAAATCCGCGAGGTCGCGAAGAGATCCATTTAAAGATCGAAAATGCAACAAAAATACTAGGGGTATTCACGGGTTAATGAGAATTGCAAGAATGTGAAAATGCAAGATATTGTCGCAGTAACGGGTGAACATCAATATTGTAACTTTGGTGTTGAAACTCTGTTAATACGACAACTGAAAGAAATATATTTCCACCTTACATCAAAATCGCAAAAAGTTATTAAAATCAGCGTACAAACTAAGCCTTTTTAAAAGTTTTACCTAGATGGTAACTATGCTTGAAAATAACCAAAACATAAATCAGCTGTTTAGCATCCTTGCTGCATCGTCTCAATAGTGTTTGAAATCAACCCGTGAATACCCTTACTATTGCGTTACTTGTAACTATTACTGAGTGAGTAATATGCGCAACGGTTAATGTTGTAAAAAAAAAGATGGACTTATGGTCTCACGGCAAAAAAAAAAAATAAAAATAATTATAACATCGTCAGTTGCCAGTGGTAGCAATTTCAGCAACAAAAATGCATTATCGTTGCATGTACTTATTATTTGCTTAATATTGATGGTGGCCTCGAAATGAAAATAAAAAAAGTGTGACTTTATGAGGCCACGAAGGCAGCCAATCATCATAACATATTGAGAATGCAACAAAAGAGCAACGGCGTTGCATGGAACTATTTTTCGCTGACTTGCTATAGTCGCAAATTTTATGTTACAACAATTAAGGCGGGCTCTTTACCCTCGTGATAAACATTGAAAATATTTATGATAACAACAGGCCAATAAGGGCATGTAAGAATAGAGAAGGTAGTCTCGCGGCTTAAAATGCTCTCTCGCTCTGAGTCAAAACTATCAAAATCAATACAAATACTGTTCCTCTTTTTTGTTTTGCTTTTGTTCGTTATTCGGTGTTTTTTTTTTTTTTTTTTGACAATTCTTACTCTTGGCTCTCAGTCACAAGTCTACCTTGTTATTCTACTATGGATCAAGAATGATAGAAACCAGATTACCCGAGAAAGAGAGAGAGCATGACGTCACAAGCGATATTGTCAGACTTTGGAATAATTTTACTCCCACACCCACGCCTAAATATTTTTTTTCTTATTTTTATAACATGTATATGGACCTCCTTTTGAAGGACCTCCTTATTGCAACCCATTGGTGCAATAAAATTTTGTCAGTCTCGAATAGTTTAGGAGATAAAAATCATGAAAGTTTAAAAAATTTATATTTTTCGTATACGAAAATATTCACATATTTATACAGAAGAGTAGATATTTTTACTTTACTTTTTCGAAAGAATTTTTTTTCAATTTCGTCAATTTTTGCCTAAGACATCGCACATTTGCATACGTTTTTGTCAAGCAAAAGTACTGTGTGACGTCATGCACTCAGTTGAGAAAGAAAGCATTAGATAACGGTCTTGTTTCTATCACTTCTTGACGTAAGTGCACCATCGTTGCATAGAATTATTGTATGGTTCCAAGGGAAATGTTAATGGACAACAGAAGAGGTTGGTCCTTAAGCCTTATGTAAGAAAAAAAAAAGAAAGAAAGAAATAAAAACAAAATAAAAATCTGTGAGGACAAGGATTGGGGCAAGGGAAAGAGCAACGATTAAAATTATTGTAAATATTAAGATTTCAACGAGCGTATGTACAAGAATTAGGATAAGGATTGGGGGAATTGTTCGGACAAGGATTCCGACAAGGATTCGGACAATGATTCAGACAAGGATGAGAACAAGGATTCGGACAAGGATGTGGACGAGTATTAATATAAGAATTAGGACAAGGATTATAGCAAGGACTATGATAAGAATTAGGTTAAGAACAAGCACAGGGACTATAACAAGAATTAGGATAGAATTATGGTCAAAAAATGGTCAAAGAGGGGTAGAAGGATGTGTACAAGTAATCAGATAAATGTAAGGACAAGAACAAATGCAAGAATAAGGATAAAAATAAGAATTAAGACCAGGATAACGATAAAGATAGAGATAAGGATTTGTACAAGGATTAAAGGAAGGTGAAGGACAAAGATTATAATGAGGAAAAGCAAAAGAATTGAGACAAGAATTAGGACAACAAAAAGGAAAGGTTAAGGACAAGGATATTGACAAAAATACAGATAAGAATTAAGACACGTATTGTATCAAGAAATAGGACAGGGATTGAGACAAGGATTAGAATAAGGATAAGAACATTGATGAAGACAAGAACTAACATAGAAAAAGTATGTTTACAAGTACAAGAATAAGAACTAGAATTTGGACAAGGATAAGGACAGGTATAAAGATTAAGATTTAGATCAAACATGCCCACGTAGTGGCCCGTATAGCCCTCGTGGCCCTCCATACCAATTTTTTTCTATCTTAATTTTGTCTTTGCGATGAGCCAAATTCAAAGAACGCATGCAAAAAACAACAACACAAACCGCACTCGTTCAGTGTTCAGCACATTTTCCAGCGAACTTTACAAAAACAAATGCATGCTATGCCAAAATTCTATACGCACACTCGATGATGTCGATGCTGAAGCTGATTGTCCCGTTACTTGTGTGTCGATAAATTTTTCATAACATGTGATTACAATGCATTAAGCATTGTAATTGTTTTTTGTTTTGTTTGATCTTTTGCCAAACACAAGGATGAGCAATATTTTGTGTTTTTTGTTTTGTTTTTTAAGCATTGGCCCACGCTTAAAATTTCTTGGACCCTACTGATTTAGATAAAGACAAGGATAGTCACACGTTGTCACCAGTGCCGCCAGATGAAATTATAACCAGAATTCTCTTTTTCTCACACTTAATTCCCACAAATTACCACACTCGCAAAATACCTCAAAATACCATAAAATACCTCAAATTACCATAAAATATCACAATACCTCAAATTACCACAAAATACCACAAAATCCCTCAAATTTTCTTTTGAGGTATTTTGAGGGTATTTGAGGTATTGTGGTATTTTGTGGTAATTTGAGGTATTCTATGGTATTTTGAGGTATTTTGTAGTAATTTGAGGTATTTGTTTTCCCACACGTGGTAAATATCTCACATGTGGTATTTTTTTTTTCCCACGCGAGAGATTTTTACAACAAAATACCATGGGAATTCCCACATCCCACAATCGTTGAAAAATACCATAAGCACTATTTATCGTGCTTTTCTGGCAACATAGGTTGTCATTAATGCGGGTGTGTTAATGACACAGCCAACTGCAGTTGTTTGTTGTTTTTATATATTTGGTCAACCAAAACCTCTCTATGTTTCCACGTAATCCAGCTCGAATTTATTTTGGTATTTATTTTTGTACCACCAAATATGTTTATCCTTGCATAAATATATTTTGAAGAAGTGGATTTTAAGTAAATTTCGGCTTGAAGAAATGCATTTGAAGTCTTGGTTTCATTAAAAGTAAACTCCGGGTAAGCTCCGGGTATCTCCGGGTATTTATTATAGATGGAAACTTACTTACTTACTTACTTATCTGGCGCTTACAACCGTAAGTCGGTTTTGGCCTCGTATAAGAAATTGCGCCAGCCATTTCTGTTCTGCGCTTGCTGGCGCCAGTTGGAAACACCAAGCGTGGTCAGGTTATCCAACACCTGATCCTTCCAACGAAGATGTGGGCGTCCTCTTCTGCGTTGACCACCACCGGGCACCGAATCGAATATTTTTTTCGCTAGAGCGTCGTTTTCCATTCGCTCAACATGACCTAGCCAGCGGAGCCGCTCGATTTTAATGCGCTTAACTATGTCGATGTCAGCGTACAGCTCATACAGCTCGTGGTTCCATCGAATTCGGTACTCGCCATTGACGCAGATTGGACCGAAGATTTTACGAAGGATCTTTCTCTCGAAGGCTCCCAGAGTCTTTTCATCAGAACTGCTCAACGTCCAGGTTTGTGCTGCATATAATAGGACGGGCATGATTAGTGACTTATAGAGCGTGAGTTTTGTTCGTCGAGAGAGGGCTCTGCTTCTCAATTGCCTACTCAGCCCAAAGTAACACCTGTTGGCAAGAGTTATCCTTCGTTTTATCTCAATACTAACATCGTTGAAAGAGTTAATGCTGGATCCCAGGTAGACGAAGTCCTTAACAACCTCGAAGGAGATGTTGTCAACAGTGACGTGGTTTCCAAGACGCTGGGACTGTTTATTTGTTGACACTAGGTATTTCGTCTTATCTGCGTTCACTGCAAGACCCATTCGACTCGACTCTTTCGCTAATCTGGAGAATGCTGCACTGACTTCGCGCGTATTATGGCCAATGATATCGATATCATCAGCATACGCCAGCAGCATAATACATTTGTAGAATATCGTGCCGCTGCGTCTCAAATCAGCAGCTCGAATGATCTTCTCCATCATCAGGTTGAAAAAGTCGCACGATAAGGAATCACCTTGTCTGAAACCTCGTTTGGTATCGAATGGAGGAGTGAGATCCTTCCCGATCTTAACTGCGCTGCTGGTGTTGCTCAGTGTCATTCTGCAAAGACGGATGAGCTTTCCAGGAATACCAAATTCAGACATGGCGGAGTATAGATAATTCCTTATAGGACTGTCGAAGGCGGCTTTATAATCGACAAAAAGATGGTGTGTGTCGATCTGTTTTTCTAGGGTCTTCTCCAAGATTTGTCGTAGCGTAAATATCTGGTCTATGGTGGATTTACCAGGTCTGAAGCCACACTGATAAGGTCCAATCAGCTGGTTTACGATGGGCTTTAGTCTTTCACATAGTACGCTCGACAGGACCTTATATGCGATATTCAGAAGGCTTATCCCACGGTAGTTGGCGCAAATTGTGGGATCGCCTTTCTTGTGGATTGGGCAGAGCACACTGAGGTTCCAATCGTTTGGAATGCATTCTTCCGACCATATTCTGCATAGAAGCTCATGAATGCATTTAAATAGAGCTTCGCCTCCATTCTTGAAGAGCTCAGCCGGTAAGCCATCGGCTCCTGCGGCTTTGTTGTTTTTAAGCCGAGCTATAGCTTTCAAGACTTCACTATGGTCGGGCAGCGGAACTTCAACGCTGTCGTCCACAATTGGGATTTCCGGGATATCATCTCTATTGGCGGGATTGTTGTCGTCGTCACCATTCAGAAGCCTAGAGAAGTGTTCCCTCCACATCATCAGTGTACTCTGGATATCTGTCACTAGATTCCCATTTTCATCCTTGCAGGAAGAGGCCCCGGTCTTGAAACCATCGGCCAGGCGTCTTATTTTTTCGAAAAATTTTCGGACCTCATTCCTGTCACCATGCATCTCAATTTTCTCGCACTCACGCATTTCTGCTTTCCTTTTCTTTCGCCTGAAAATGCGTCTCTCTTCCCTCCTCTTCTCTTTGTATCGCTCTTTAGCAGCACGCGTTACAACCGACTGCAGGGTGGCTTTGTAGGCGGCGTCTTTTTCTGCAGTGGCGTCGCGACACTCTTGGTCGTGCCACTGGTTTCGGCGAGGGCGGTGATAGCCTATCACCTCTTCGGCAGCCGTACGCATAGAGTGGGAAATGTGATTCCACTGCGCGCATATATCGTCGATCGGAGGAGTGCTTTCTTGAAGCAGGAGTGAGAGTCGAGTAGCGAAGTCTTCGGCTGTTTGTTTTGATTGCAGCTTTTCGACGTCTAGCTTTCTCTGTGCTGGATTGCGCGCATTCTTCGTTGCGCACAGGCGTGTACGGATCTTGGCTGCGACAAGATAATGATCCGAGTCTATATTGGCACCACGGATCGTGCGTACATCTAAAACACTGGAAGAGTGCCTTCCGTCAATCAAAACGTGATCAATGTGGTTACGCGTCTTTTGATCAGGAGACAGCCAAGTTGCTTTATGAATATCGAGATGCTTGAATCTAGTGCTACCAACGACCATGTTTCGCGCTGCGGCAAAGTCAATTAGCCTCATTCCGTTATCGGAAGTATTGTCGTGGAGGCTGAACTTTCCGACTGTTGGACCAAAGATATTTTCTTTTCCCACCTTGGCGTTGAAGTCACCAAGCACGATTTTTATGTCGTGGCGGGGGCTGCGCTCATAGGCCTCTTCAAGGCGCTCGTAGAAGCTGTCTTTGGTCTCATCGTCCTTGTCTTCTGTCGGAGCGTGCGCACAAATCAGGCTTATATTGAAGAATCTTGCCTTGACACGAATTATGGCAAGTCGTTCGTTCACAGGTGTGAATCGCAGGACATGATGCCGTAGTCGCTTGCCAACCACGAATCCGCATCCAAATTCGTGCTTCTCCGCATGGCCGCTGTAGTAGATATCACGGGATGCTTGCCGTAAGCAACCCTGTCCTTTCCATCGCATTTCTTGGATTGCAGTGATATCAGCTTTGTATCTTTCTAAGATGGAAACTAAGTAGTATTAAAATTGTATTTAAATTTAGCAAGATAAATATTTTGGTCCATATCTAAATGAATTTTACTATCCCAGTTTGTATTTAGATGCATATATAGGGTCTTTCAACAAGGGCAGTCACTATTTTGTTTTTTTACTATTTCAATGGGAGGTGTGAGTGTGTATCGATATATATCCGAAAATATTTAGTTTTTCTTTCTCAAACATACTCAAATGACAGTTATATGTTGCCACCTGACAAAATGATAGGAAATTAACAATGGTACCTCTTGTTGAAAGACCCTGCATCTCAAATGATGTGACAAGAACATACTACCATAGCTATTAAGAACCATATTTCAATATCCAAGCAATTTCATAACCATAATGTCAATATTTACTGAGATAAAGCGTTTTATATCACTAGCACCTGCTCCTTACGCCATTCTTCTTCCGTTTACTTAAGATTTTGAAACATTATTATTATAGATCCTCTCTGTACATACATAAAAAATTTCTTTACTCTTTTTAACACTTACGAACATTAGACAGCAAGTAGGGACCACTTTGGCACAAGAGATCATAAGGAAACTAATAAATTTATTTATTAAAAAAAAAAAAAATTAGAAGTTATGTCATGAGCTGATATGACGTTTTTGGAACAACTGTGGATGCCGTTTTTACTTGGAAGACTTCAAGGTCATAAGGTCATATGATTTAATTACCCAGCCAAAAAGTGGTCAGCCTTGAACCTTAGCTTATTTCCTTACCCTGATATCTTACCAGTCGTGACAAAATACATAAAAAATAAATTAATTTCATTTTAAAAAAAAATCTTAAATAATCATTAATTTCACCTTAACTTATAAAATTAACCGCTTGATTTATCTGTTTTTTTCCAAAAACGATTCCAAATGCACGTCACGAGTGTGGAGCTTCAACTGTTGGTTGCAAACCTTTAATGCAACTTTAAGCACTTGCGCACAGGACATCAATCATCATGCGTGTCGTTGAAGGTGTTTTCAGAGTATTGCTATAGCCAACAGCAAGAAACTGTCCATACATCATCAACATCAACATCATCATAATCACCATCATCATTTGCAATAGTGTCGGCGTCGGCAAAGTGCAGCACTACCAGGTATTTTGGAGGTTTCTTGGAATATGTGGGTATTTCACAAAATATGTTGAACTTCATTCGGCTCGGTTTCTTTGAATTTCTTTATAATTTTCTTAATTTTATATTATTTTTCGGATATTTTTTTCTTGCAATTTTGACGTTAGCATTATAAGCTAGACTGACTGACAGATGCCATTGTTGCACGCATGTGCGCATGGTTTATCAAATAACTGGAGTTTTTGTTGGGAGCAACGTGCAAGTGGCACACCTTGCGCTTAATTTGCGCCGCTGTCAATAATTGTGCAGCTATGTGGAGATGGACATCGTTGTAAGTGCAGAAACGTGAGTGGCCAAAGGGGCCCACGCGGTGCTATAGATAACAAGCAGCTACTGGCAACGACAGTAATAATTGTTAATTCATTGCTGCCGCATAACGTCATGTTGGCCTTTTAATTAACGATTAATTTGAAATTTTTATTGCAAATTTTTACTTTAATCCCAATGAATGCAATGCGTTGCAATGCAGGCGTGTGCCACAACAACAGCAACAACAGCAAAGCCGCCCAACCACTTGTCTGTTCTGTTTGGCCTGTAGGCGTGTGCGCACAATTGTCCTTTTGTCCTTGCTTGCGCTATAATCCAGCTTGACTATTCGTCCGTCTGCCCATCTGTCTGGCTGTGACACTTAAGCTTGTCTCAAGTCTTTAGCCTACAGTCGCTCAATAAGGCGCGACTTAATCAAGCGTGTGTTTTAATATATTTTTTTTTTTTTTCGAAAGCAAGCTTAAATTAACGTCGTCACAAGCATTGCTCTGGCTTTGATCCTGCGGGGCATCGATGTTGCTTGACAGCTGAATTAATGTGTCAAGCGTTGTTTTAAAAATTATTTTGTTTACGTTAAGTAACTACTCTCCAAAAAATTGCATCTGCATAGATCCAATTGATTAATCCTTGATAAGGTTTCACTTGTTATATGCGCGCAGGCGTTCTGCAGTTATTAATTTTTAAGTAAATTTAATAAAGATACAAGTGAAGCCGGTTAATAACATAATTAGAGGATAGTTGGAATTAATTATTTAAAATATGGGTCATCCATCAAATATGCGTGCATTTTCGGGGAATTTTGACTGTGGAGGAAAGAGAAATATTTTATTAGTTGATGAATTATGTATTTAAATTGAATGCACTTTAACTTTTGTGGATTTAAATTTTTTCTAAAAAATAATGTTTCACATTTCTTGCCAAAGCGCAAAAAAAAAATCATCACCCGAAAATGTTGTGTCAATTCCATTTTTTCCTGAAATACAATTTTCAAACCACTGTATACAATAAGTATAATACAATAAGCTCACACACCACAACATTGTGAATACGTTTATGCTAGAATATTTTCGAATGGAACTGTCAAAATTTATCTGAAAATTCTTGGTGTTGCCAAGGCGCAAGACTTAAAGGCAGCCTTCGTATTAGATCCAATCGAAAATAATGTATATTCTTTTTTTTTTGGGATTTTAAAAGTTAGAGGAACTTTTCGAAATGATTTCAACCAAATTTTTCGTATGTTGTCTTTTTTCTTTACCCCCAGCGGTTAATTTTTTCTTCATGTAAATAGAACCTGTCTTAAAGAATTTAAATGAAGTGCCAACAATAAATGTAAAATTTCGTTTTTGAATCAAGTGAACAATTGTCCTGATATCTCAAAATTTTTTATTGAATTTAAAATTTGATAAATAGAGATTATGTATAAGATATCTTTCTATTAACTTCCTTGGCTTAGCTTTCAGACTTCAAGGGGACATATAGGTTACAAATTTAAAAAAAAAATAAAATGGCAACCGATTTTGTAACATCGAAAATCGATTTTTGTTTCAAATGGCCGCCATTTTGTTTTTTTTCGGCGGATAAAAATTATCCTAGTTCAGGCAGTGGCCACTTAAACATGGATTAATTTGTTTTTTTTTATTTTTTCCTCAGATGTTCCAGACTGGTGATATCCTGCACACCGTCAATTTTTTGACATTTTTAAAAAACAAATCAAATAACGTCAAAAACCGCTTCAAAAATTCTGAAACAATTTTTTTGTATCCTTTGAATGTTAATAAATATATGTGCAAAATTTGAAGACGGTATCATTTTTCCTTCTATAAAAAAAAATTCCCGAAAAAAATTTTGTTTTAAAAATTTGTAACCTATATGTCCCCTTAATACATTTTTTTGAAAATTTCGATCACTCCTTCGCATAATTGGGCTCTATTCCGGTGATGGCGACTTTAAAGTTTAAAGGAATTATTGCGGATGGTTAGCAGAGACCTAACTCTTAACATAACCTCAAAGGAAAAAGTCCATCTTTGACCACAATTTGCTTATCATTTCTCTGTAGCACACTCCATTTACAGTAACGACTGTTCCGTCGTCATTTTTGAAAAATTAAAATAAAAATAAATAACTGGCCATTTCAGCCCTTGAAAGGACTTTGACCTAGCTTCTTATGATCAATTGTGTTGTGCGTGTTATTAAGTTTGTACACAATTGAACGAGAACCGGACCTACATGCTTAACGCCGACTCCGAACGGCGATGAACGGAAAGTTCTCGTTCTCAAGAAGCTTTACATGGCATTTTGATTACTCTCTGAGGTTTGCCATTGTCTGCAGAGAGGTGGCGGCCGTACAGAAAAATTATTTTAATTTAAATAATTTTCTGTCGCTGCTGGGTTTCGAACCTGGGTTTCCAAAGTTCTTTGACATAGCGGCCACGCACTTTAACCAACTACGCCACGGACGCCACAATTTTTTGAAACATTACTTGTGGTAAAAAAAGTTATAAATCGAGCCAATACAAAAAATGGTATTTTTCGAAGACGATTATGGGATTTAAAAATTTTTAATACAATAAATTAAATAATTTCTTTTGAAATTACATCTTTTTTCCAGACGTGACACTTAATATTAATAATTAATAAAATAAATAAAATTAATCAAGTTAAGTAAATTAATAAAGTTAGTAAAATTAATATAAGGGTTAATATAAGGGTTAGTTTAATAATATTAATACAAAAAAAAAACGTACGTAAAGAGGTTTTCATGTTTTGTTTTTAAAGTTTTTTAAATTTTCCCGTTAGAGTAGTCAACTTAAGTGGAAAATAATGGAGAATTCGAAGTTGTTTTTAAGCCTCACAAAAAAAAATTTTTTACTTTGGTTTTTACACGAGTTTTGTATTGAACGTCACATAGCAGATATACGAGAAAAATCACTAAAAATTTAAAAATGTTGCAAATTAAAGCTTACTGTGATGTTTGTAACGTTATTTCATCAGTTAAATCAGCTTTTGCAAAAATCGCAATTTCAATCACAGAAATAATAATTTTTTACCAAAAAATTCCTACTTATTTTACAATTTTAACCGGAAAAACTTAAAATTTTTCACCAAAAAGACATCAACGTAGAGGTTATTTTCAAAGTAGTAGACTTGCAGCAATGAATAATAGAAAAGTGTTAAATAATAAGCAATTTAAGAAAAAACAACAGGGTGACGTTTAATACATTTTGTGACGTTCAATACATTTTGTTGCGTTTAACCAAATAATGTAAATCAAATTGGGAGCTTAACAAAAACCAGTTTTATTCTTTTACAAAAAAAAAAAAAAAAAAAAAATAAAAAGTAAATATAAGGTGTATAATCCAGCAATACATAAAACTTTCATCCATTTATTTTTCTTTATTTTTTTTCAAAAAATTAAAAAAGTCAATAGCTAGCTAAATTTTCATTGAAAATTTATTAAGACTTCACGTTTTACAATATAACTTCTGAAACCTTTAAAACCACATCTTCATTTTATGTCATTGGAAAGGTATAACCTAACGTAAAAACTTAAAAAAATGAAAATTATAAAAAAGAAAAAAATTAAAGCACGTGTTGCTGGCATGGTGTTAAACTTAAACAAATTAAGAATGAGTCAACTTATTGCAATATTTTCAAAATTTTTGTACTTTTCCTCGAAATCGAAGAAATAACTTTTCCAATTATTCTATATTACCGGTAATCGGTCTTAAGTTGATTGAGCTACGTTGTCTCAAAATAAACCCTATTTTGGCCGCGAAAAATTATTCTAAAAATGTATAACTTCGAATTTGGATTTCAAATCAAAAAACCAATACAAGAAAAATATTTGAGTCAAATCGGAGTTGATCAGCACAATTGATCACTTCAATGTGAAATGATATATCAGTTAGTGATATCAGTTAGTAAAAACAAAAATCAAAAATTAGGTCAAAGTCATACATAGGTACCATTCTTTTTGCTTTCGTTTTTATTCTTCATTTCGTTCCTACGAAAGAAGAAAGAAGAGTACGATATTTTCGTGCTCTTTCAGAAGGCGTTAATTTTGCTATTTTACTCTTAAATATACAAAGACGAAATACAAAATGAATACTTCAGTCGGTGGTGTGACATATCTTAAAAGTGACGTTCAATACATTTGCCACTTACTAGTTTTCTTTTTTAGGAATTTTATTTTGCAAATGTACTGAAACAAGGATAAACTTGGATTTTTTTTACTTACTATTTTTGTTTTAGTAAAACTCCGCTTGACGTTCAATACATTTTTACAAGTATACTTATCATGACGAAAAGAATTATATAGAATTTCATGAGAACTAATCCCTGCACTTCCTTAATATATCTTACTTGTCATCTATACCTCTCCTAAATTAAAACTTACGAAGTGTAAAAAAAGTGACGTTCAATGCAATGCTTCGGGACTAAATGTAAATCGAAAGCCAAATTCGCGATGACAATGTTTTGAGAACAACAACAAAATAAAACTTAAGAAATAAATGCTATCATTAGAAAACAGTTATTATTTGTTATATTTTTGCATTGTTTTCAACTTTTTTTCACGTTTTTCATAAAAAAGTTTAACTGGGGACATATCGTCGTTCGCAAATTATTGTGTTCTATTTGACAAAAATGTTTTTTTGGTAAATCAAAATTAAAGTTTAGTAAAAAACTGAACCGAAAAATCTACCGCGATTTTCTTACCAATGAAAGTTCAAGAGTTTGTGGTTTTTTTTGTCAAAAAAAATGTTCATCGTTGGAAGCGTTTTTTAGAGTAAGATGCATTTAAAAAAAAAAATTTGTTCTATATGCACTTATTTACGAAACTATTCTTTTTTAATAGCATATAGAACAAAATGTAATATGTATTGGAGAAATGAAAAGCAATGTGATTTCACTCAATAAAAACTTTATTTCATATATTATAATATTAACTTAATTTTAAACTCTATCTTATACGTATGTTCTTATGAGTCCACTTAAATCAATACCTGTTAATTTCTTAAAAGGTAAGTTTCGACTACAAAATCAAGTAAAAAATTAACCAAATTTATTTGACTTCGATTCCACGAAGTTCATGCTTGATTTACGGAGATTTTTTAATTGAAGCAAGTTTGTTAAAAAACGAAGACAAAAAGTTGTACCTATATTTTAAATTGTATTAAACAAATTATTATGGGTATTTACGGGTTGATGCGAAACACAGTTGCAACGATGCGAAAATGCAAGATTGCGAATTTTTGCTTCATTCCAACAACAAACACATTAGAAGCAATTTTGGGACTCTTCTTGAATTACGCACTGCTCAAACCTATTGCGAAAGCGCACAAACAGTGATGCGAAACAGCTGATTCATGTTATGGGTGTTTTTAAGCATAGTTGCCATCTGGGTAAAACTTTAAAAAGGCTAAGTTTGTACGTTGATTTAAATAAGTTTTTGTTATTTTGAAATAAAAAATAAAAAATAAATAACTGGCCATTTCAGCCCTTGAAAGGACTTTGACCTAGCTTCTTAGGATCAATTGTGTTGTGCGTGTTATTAAGTTTGTACACAATTGACCGAGAAATGGACCTACAGGCTTAACGCCGACTCCGAACGGCGATGAACGAAATGTTCTTATTCTCAAGAAGCTTTACATGGCATTTTGATTACTCTCTGAGGTTTGCCATTGTCTGCAGAGAGGTGGCGTCCGTACAAAAAAATTATTTTAATTGAAATAATTTTCTGTCGCTGCTGGGGTTCGAACCTTTTGAAATAAGTTGGTAATATATTTCTTTCCGCTATCGTAAAGTTACACTATTGATGTTCACGCCTTAGTGCGAAAAATATGTTGCATTTTCGCATTCTTGCAATTCGCATCAACCCGTGAATACCCCTATTGTAGTATGCCACTGCATCAAGTGATAAAAAGTTGTATAAACTTTTCACATCATTTACTTTCTTATTCTTTCATTGCTTTCCATTCTTATTCTTAGTATTAAGCTTTTTTAGACGTTGTTGTAAAATTTAACTTCTAACCTTATGTTATTTATGATGGGTATTTTCTTTTCGTTTTTGTTTCATTTTATTTACCAACTGCAATCTAAAGCGGGATTTTTTCTTTTTTGTTTCATTTCGTTTGCCAAGTGCAATGTGAAGCTAAGAAAAAAACCAGAAAAAAAACAAAAAAAAAAGCAAAATACAAAGACCTCCAAATAATAACTTTAATAACTTTATTTAGACTTGCATATAGAACAAAATAAAAAATATATTTTTTTTTACTTAGTATTTTTGCTTCATTTTTGTTCTATATGCACGATTTTTTGCATATAGAACACAATAGGTTACGAAGCTTGTCACAACAGTGTTGTATAGCACAAAGTCGATGTCTCATATTTCGAAAACTATAAAAGATAAAAGCAAACTGATGACACAGATCGATAGATCTCGAAAAATTTGACTATATACCAGCCTTATCTCAATTTTTTCAATTTTGTGATATAGAACACAATAATTTACGAACGACGATATGTTTTTGTATTAAGCGAGAACGAGAGAGCAATTAAATATTCTTCAAAACAAATATGAAAACAATTTTACGATTCTGAAAAATATGTTTTGTCAATAAATATTCTTCAGTGATCACTTTCTCATTTTTTGTTTTTACCTAAAAACCGATTTAAAAGAGCGGGGACAAAAAAAAGGAGCGCATTGTATGCGAAATATGATAAAAATTAAAAAATAAATGAGATTAATGAAATTAAATAAATGAAAAAATTATTAAAATTAATAAAATTAATGAAATGAATAAAATGAATAAAATTAAAAAAAATAGTAAAATAAATAGAATTAATAAAATCAATAAAACTAGCAAAAGAAATTAAATAAATAAAATTAATACTCTTAACAAAATGAACAAAATTAGTAAAATTCATAATATTAATAAAATTAATAAATCTAAAAGAATGAAAATAATAAAATTAATAAAATACGTACAATTAATTTAATTAATAAAATAATTAAAATTAAAAATATTAATAAAACAAATAAAATTTATAAAGTCAGTAAAATAGTAAAATAAGTTAAGTTAGTAGAATTAATTAAATTAACAAAATCAATAAAATTCAGGAAATTAATAAATTTAATAAAATTAATTAAATTAATTGAATTAATAAAATTGATAATATTAATAAAATACAAAATTAATGAAGTTAATAAAATCAATCAACACAAATAAGAAAATTAATAAATTAAATATAGTTTTTTTCAACTTCGACAATTTTAAATTCGTCGTGAGGTAAGTCGCCATCATGGCTTCAGTGCTTAGGCAATTCATCGCATCGTGGAAAAATTGGAATGTGAGAACTCTCTTTTGGATCTTAAGCCACCAACTACCCAATAAACATTAACCTTGGAGATTGGCTTGACCTCAAGTGGAGGAGTTCTGGTTCGTTTCTCCAATCTCCAGTGCTGAATCTCCACTTGACCTTCACTTGAGATCCAAGCCATTCTTCAAGGAAATGGACCTTCGATCTCCAGTTGAGATAAGGCAGGATCTCCACTTGATTTCCAAGGTCTTTCCCAAAGCGATCTCCAACCTAAAATGAAAAAAGAAATAGTATTTTATGAAAAAGCTTTTCTAATTTTCTTTTTATTTCAATCATTGAAAATAATTTTAAGCCTAAGAATATTACAAATTTTTATAAATTCATAAGATTATGTATTTTTTTTTGTTGCTTATTTGAAAGTGTAATCAGGTATATAAATTCAGTTTCAATGTTCTTGCATCTAGTGGAAGAGAACTGCTATGGCGCACTAATATTTCAATTAAGGAGTTTGTAGCCACATTTGTAATGTTATTTACAACGGTTTGCTAAATCACTTCTTGAGGTTACTTGTGGGCATATTTCTTCATTACATTCTTCTGATCTGTATCCATTTTCTTCTACACTGCATTGCTCCTCATCTGAAGTTGCTACAAGTTCAAAGTGTAATGAGGTTGCTCGGGCAATAGATGGCATTCTTGGCACTTCTACCGTCTCTATCACTTCCCTCTCTGCAAGCAATGTAGCTTCTTCTGCAACAGAAGAAGTTCCAGGTGCTTCTACACAGAAAATAAAAGAATTGAATTATTACCTAAAATAGTTTAGCTAATGTGAAATTTTCTATTTCACCTAATCTTTTCAACAACTTTTCTACTTACACAGTTAATTAAACAATCATGCATTAGGTAATTCACCTAATTAAAATTTGTAAATTCTACTAAAATTTTGCTTATTAAATCATCTAATTCTTCTAGTCATTTTACCTAATGCAAGTTGTCGATTTGTTCCTATGAAATGAAGCATTTGAATGTTAGCTCTTAGGGGTTAATCCTTAAAGAACCAATTGTTTTTTATTTCGTTGTTATTTAGTTTCACTTTCTTTTTTGTTATGTGAGTTTTCTTTTTAAAATTTTACAATATTATTTTTGTTCTTCATTTAATTTATTTCGATTGGTTTATGTATCCTTACTTTTAAGTGGAAAAATTATCTAAGGAATTGAATGAATTTCCTAAAATAAGTAGTTGTTTTTCCTAATCTGAAGTTGGTAAACTATTAAAATAAATAGTTGATTTTTCTAAAATATGTAGCTGTCGTTTCCACTCTTAAGTGGGAATGCAATCTAAATAATTAGATAATTTTTCTACACTTTGTAGATGGCTTACCTAATCTGAAGTGGACAAAGTTTAAAAAAAAATGAGCTAATTCTTCTAATAAATTATGTGTCTTATCTATTTTATGGCTGAAGGTACACCAAAATATTTAGGTTCTTTACTTACTCACGCAGTTAAACTACCCAATATAATTGTAATAATTAAAATTTAGAAATTGGTAGCGCACCTAATCAAATTCGTTGACTGAAAATCACCGGATTACTTTAGCTGAATTCACAACATTTTTAGGTAAAAGTTCTACTCTTTTTTTTCTGTGTAGTGCTCCCCTGTATACCTATCTGATAGCAAATCTACAATTTGCTGCACTTCGCACTTTATTCTCTTTCTCATCTTATTTTTTATTATTTGAATTTATTTATTTATTGAAATAATTTGCAGCAGTTCCTCACTAACTTTATTATTTTGTTGCAATTCACTTTGTTTGACAAATGTTCGCAAATTAACAAAAAACACAATAACCAAAACAACCTAGTATTGGCACATATTTTTTTTTTTTTTTTTTTTTTTTTTAATTTTTATTTATATTTGCAATCTGTTTATTATAACAAACAATAAGCAAACAAGATGATTATGCTAAATTGACATAAAGTCGTACATTTCCATTGAAATACACGACAAGGTATTATACACTAGTGGTAAAGATTTAGTTTAGAAAAGGTAAATCTAAAACATGCTTCCGCTTCAGTCTTCTCGTTTCTTCGCTGTCATCCAATAAAGATATCGCCAGAACATTTGAATGGTCGCTGAGCCTTTGCAAATATTTTGTGCTAAATCTGCTGATTTCTTCTTTTACAGGTACGACGTTAAGATCTCTATTAATAGTTTTGTTGGATATGAACCACGCTGCGTTTGTTATGAGCCTAAGAGTTTTTGATTGGTATCTCTCTAGAATTTCTACATTTGAATTGCTGGCAGTTCCCCATAATTGTATTCCGTAGGTCCAAACCGGCTTTAAAATGGCATTATAAATTCGCACCTTGTTATTGAGTGAAAGCTGCGAGTGTCGACCTAAAAGCCAATAGAGTTTTCGATTTTTCATGTTCAGCTGTGTGCGTTTGGCCTTGATGTGTGGTTTCCAAGTCATTCGTTTGTCTAAAGTAATCCCAAGATACTTTACTGAGTCACTTTTAGGAATGCTTTCACAAGCATTCACAATAAAAACAAATAATTTTTTTTTTTTGACACTTCAACAGTATTGCCACTTTGAAAGCTAATACATTTCAAGTTAATTTCCAGTTCAACTCCAAGATGTTGGAGTTGACTAGGAGAAATGAGTTGGTGATCAAGTGGAGGTTGAACACTTTTTTCCAAGCTTGGAGAAAAATATTTTTCTTGTTTGTTGAGTAGAGAGAGATTGGTGGGAGGTGAAGAAAACATCCGCACCGTAGCGGTCAGTGTCGAAGAAAACTCAGAAACGTCGATTTGGCGCCGATCAGCTGAATTGGGCATCGCCAGAGAGTCAACCAGGCTTATTTTGCGGTTGGATTTGGACATACATCTGCATAAAATTGTACTGGCGCAAAAATTGAAGCCGAATGTTCATAGACAATGCCGGAAGTTCGCTAATTGGGCGCTGGATATGTTGGCCGAAGATCCGGATTTTGGCCAAAAGATTATCCTCTAGGACGAGGCCCATTTTTGGCTCAGCGGCTATGTCAACAAGCAAAATTACCGTTATTGGACTGATCGCAATCCACAAGTTTTCGACCCAGCATCAATGCATCCACAAAGACTGACTGTTTGGTGCAGTTTATGTCTTTATGTCACGTCGGCATCATCGGACCTTATTTTTTTTGAAATGAGGAAAGTGACACCGTTACCGTCAATGGTCTTCTGTATAGAGCGATGTTAATTGACTTTCTGTGGCCAGATCTCGACAACATCGATGACGAGATATCCAAGCTGTGGTTCCAACAAGATGGTAGTTATTCCATGCCATAGAAGCAACGAAACGCATCGCTCGAAGTGGTGAAGGAGAAATTTGACAGCTAAAAAAAAAAAAACACAATAAAGATATTGTGGATAAGGAAAAACACAATATTTTTTAGAAAAATTTTTGTCTTGTAAAATAACTAGAATTTGGTTGATTTTTATTTAATATCTGGAACTACTTAATTCGGGACTTAATTTATATTTATTGCAGAAAAATCCTAAATTGGTGCCGCCAAATTATGTACCAATTTATTAGCCGCGCTCAATTAGACGCTCAGTGAGAGCAGCATAACGTAAATCATCTTAATTATTAGCGCTGCTGCTCTGTTGGCCCTCAAGGGCAATTGTAACCATATCCCGGCATAAATAAATGCCCAGATATAAAAAAACAACCCTTTCACATGTTAACCCAGAGAGCGTCTTAATCTCTACTTCAAATTTATTGCAAGCTAATTATTACTCGGCGTTGTTTTTATGCTATCCAAAGCAGGTGGTTTTTTTGGTAGAAGTAACAAATATTTGTAAAGAACTAAAAGCAAATAAATGCTCGCTGCCAGAAGCATTGAAATGAGCGTAATTGTAGGCTTTATGGCCTTAATAAACCTCGAATGTTGGTTTAAGTTTGAGAACCATTAATTATCAAATTTTATGCTTCGACTTTAAGAGGAGCTTCAATACTTTAATTACTATCTGAATATTTTGAAAAAAGCAACCTAGAGCTGGGGCATTTGTCAATTGAATGCTTGCACTTAAGTTGATTGAGCCAAAAAGAAACATGATATCAGTGTAATTTAATATTACAAAAAATAAAGAGAGAGACTGACATTATAAAATCCCAATATAAATTGTCCCTTGGGCGCCATGGACACGCACGCCCATAGATTGCAACATTCTGCCAATCCATCCCCCCGAAAGAAATTAACTCATTATAAAGTTAACTTTGTAGCAAAACAAGTTGCCTTAAACGCAGTGAAATATGTTAACTTGGCTTAGATTGCCATAGATATCGGCTAAATTTATGTTCTTGTTCATAAACAAGCAACAGCAACATCAACAAAAAATATTTTTTGAGTCATGTTGGCAACGCTTGGCTGGTAGTTCAATAGTTAATGAAGAGCAAGCAAGTAGCAACTACAACAAAAACAAAAAAAAAAAAAAAACAAAAAAAATTAAAAATAAACATTAATGTGGTCTACGCACGAGGATGTGTCGTGTCTGTCGTTACTAAGTAGTCACCATCATCTCATTGGCGCAACTAGAAACAATGACAAAGTGATGTGCTGCAATGTGGCAGCCAGCATAGATATCACTGTGATAAGGAAATGAAACAAAGTTTTATGCCTGCTTAGTTGCAGTTGAATGTTGCGGGAAATGTTGCGGCGAATGCCCGGCAACACATTTGCTGTTGATTAATTTCAGCTCAACTCAGCGCGAGGCACACATTGTATTGATGCAGGTTTACTTAGTGTCTAGCAGGTAGGATTTATTGTCAAGTGCGTGCATGTCGATCATAAACTAGATGCTCACAACTCGTTCGCCAGTGCATTAGCGTCCATTTAGCAGTGTTCTTTATGTGTTCCCTGGCAATTAAGTTAATGTAAATAGGTACACCTTCGATGTCCGATTAATATTTAATTTAATGCCGCCGTTTTGGCGTTACAAGTAACATAAAAGCACCGGCGGGTAGACCCAAAAGTCATTGTATTTTAATGATCTTAATAAGGAGTAAAAATTAACTAAAAGCGTTTCTTCGCGCCAGATATTTAGGGAAGGTAGCAGGAAAGTGCACAAAAAGCACTAAGTAACCATGTAATTAATTCAATTTAATATAAAAATACAGTTGATTATCTTCAATTTCTCGGACTCAATTAGTTAGTTGTCTTATTCGCTCTTCTATACAGAACTTTTACAATCTAAAAAAAACACATTTATAGGGAAGACCGAAAAGTGATGGGTTGAAAAAATGTTAAGATTTTTTAAAAAATATTCTTACATAAGTTGAAAGGAAATAGACATTCCCTCACATCCTTGATTTGTCTGTTACTAACATTAAGAGGAAAATGTTGAGACCACGCGTAGTCTTATAAATATATTAATACGCAAACATCGAATGTTGTGGTACACTTTTTTAATATTTATAATAAAAAAAAGGGAATGAAACTTATATCATTGGAAAGGTATTGTGCCACAGATGTGCCGAAAAATAAAAATAGCAAAAAAATTTAAATTATTATTATATAAATTACATTTTAAAATACAAGTATGCATTCTCATACCCATGGCTGTAGTTTGAATCTCTCTCTTTCTCTTTCTCTCTCTCTCTCTCTTTGTTTATCCACATTATTTTGCTAAACAAATATTGGAGCTGTGTGTGATTGTTGGTGTTGTTGCTTTTTCTTAATTTTTTTCTCTTCGATAGCCTCATGGCAAAAATAGACAAAATATTCATGCAGTTATGAGACCGCGGAGAGAGTAGATTTAAGATCCAAAATGCATCAATCATGCGCTGGAAAACAAGAATTAAGAATTATTACTTGGTCTTACAATAAAAATAAAAACAAAAATTTAAATTTTAATAAGGACAAGTACTAGGACAAGGATTTGGTTAAGCATTAGAGCAATGATTAGACAAGGGATGAGAGCAAAGACTTGGACAAAGGTTAGGACCAGGAATAAGATAAAGATAAGGACAAAAATTTTAACACAGATTATAGTATAGAATTGGGCAAGGATTAGGTCAAGAATTAAGGAAATGGCTTCGACAAGGTCTGAGACATGGGTAAGGACAAAGATTGAAACATACACAAAACATTATTTGGGACAAGATAAGCTAAAGTATAAGGATTTAAACATACTAAGAGCAAAACTTAGGAAAAAGATTTAGAAAGGATGTGGGAGCAGGATTAGGAAAGGATTTGAACAAGGAAGGTCAGGTCAGGATACAGGATGTGAACATAGATTAAAGCAAGAGTTTGGAGAGGAATAAGGACAATTATTAGAACAAATATAAGAATAAGAATGAAGACAAATTTGGGAACAAATAAAAGGATAAAGATACACTGTCATGTAAAAATCTACGGATGTGACCACGATACCGCCAACTTATTTTTAACTTTTCCAAGAATTTATCAATAAGAGAAAAAAAACGATTTTGATATGGTCGAATTTCGACCACAGGCAATAGTAGTACATTTAAAACTGTGTTTATATGAGTAGCTAAATTTTTTGAACTCATCTTAGGATCGAGTCAGTGAAAATGAATTCTTTTTAAAAAAACATGTGTGCAAATATTATTTAAAATAATTTAGTTTTTTATTGCGTAGTTGAAGTAAACATTAATTGATAACTTTAGAGCACTTTGCTGTTGTTCTCATCGCAGCGAGTAACGCATAACTATGAGAGAAAAGTAAAGTAAAACAAAGTATGTAAAACAAATAATTGCGCGTCACACTCAAAATGTGCCACTGCCAGTGTTGCCAGGAAAAAAATTTCGCATCGTAACTTTTGCTTTCAGCCCGTCGGATTTTCGTCGCGTTTGTTGGAAGGAAGACAAATAATATACAATAAACACTAGGTGTCATAAGTCTACGCTCTTAAAATGTTCAGCTACTTAAAATTAAAAAAAACAAACAAAATCCGTGATCAGCTTATATATGTTTATTAATTAAATATATGACTTCAGGTACTTTATTATAGGAGATCATTTTGACAACAAATAATTATAGTTTTTATAAAAACAACAAAAATAATTTAACATTTAAAAAACTTATACTTCAAAAGTCTACGCTCTTAAGTAAAAAATAGAAAAAATAGTTATAAAAAAAAATTAAGCAAATAGTTAATAACGGGTTGGATACCCTCGACGTTTGAGAACTTCTCTCAGCCTATTTTGCATTGAATTCACCAGGTGTGTGATCTATGCAGACGATATATTCTCCCACTCCTCTTTAAGCACGTCCTTTAGCATTCTCTTACTAACTATGGTTCGCTGGCGTGTTTTTCTCTCTAGTTATGCCCATAGGTGCTGTATTGGGTTTATATTTGGCGATTGTGGAGGAGTATGCAGCATTTTTGGGACATTATACAAGAGCCATAGCCTAACGACTTCAGCAGTGTGCTTTGGGTCGTTGTCATGTTGGAAATAAAATTCAGTGGACAATCCCAACTTTTCAGCACTCTGTTTTATATTCCTCTTCAGAATATCCAAATATGCAAATCTGTCCATTGTTGAATCTATATATTCCAAATTGCCTACGCCTCCAGCTGCCATACATCCACATATCACGACTCCTCCTCCGACATGCTTGATAGTTGGCAGCAAATTTTCTTTATTAAGAGCTGTACTTTTCTTCCTTTATACAATTTGTCTTTCTTTAATCCCAAATATACAAAATTTGCTTTCGTCCGAAAAAATTACTTTTTTCCAAAAGTCAGACGGCATATTTACATATTTATTGGCAAAGTCAATACGTTTTTTTCTGTTTGTCATGGAGATGAAAGGTTTCTTTCGGGCGACATGACCATGATAACCGGCTTTTCTTAAAATTCTTCTGGCTGTGGATTCACTAATTGTCTTATTAAATTTTTGGTTGACATCAGCCGTTATTTGGAGGGCTGTTGTTTTTGGATTTTTCTTAATAAGAGACACTACACTACGAGATTCCCTATACCGTTCGCACGGATATCCATGCTCTTCCAATAGTTATTGCTATTTGCCGATAATTTTGACCCTCTTGCCAAAGTTTTAAAATTATTTTTCTTTCATCTACCTTTATTTCTCTTTTGAAAAATCTTTTGAAAAACAAAAAACAAATTTATATGTATGAATTTTTACACATTTACAAATATGTATTTTACTTTAATGAAGATAAATTGGTGGTCAATACTATATATAGGAATAGTAGAAATTATTATTAAACGCGTGAATTTATTTTGCAACAATAATTTACTAATTTTTTTAACTTTTTAATCAGAAATTTATCCATATCAAAATAAGAAATTTATTTGTTTTGAAAGCAATGCAACGAATGTAATTGTCATTCTTTATGTTGACATTTGTGGTCAGAAGTGCTACCATTGATTTTTATTTAAAAATAATGCTGCAAAGTTGGCACCATGTTTTTTATTTGAAATTTTTTTATTTCATATACATAAAGAAATACATATATGTGAAATCGGACGTCGGATCTATTTTTCCTAAAATCGTAACATTTTGAGAAATTTTGGCCAAATATCGGATCATCGTATCCAATGCTGAAAATCGTAACAAATCCGATATATCGGACCATCTGGCAACACTGGCCACTGCATATTACTGAATGTTTCAGTTCTTTGTTTGAAACCAATTAGTGAAGATGGGTCGCCAGACATGTATTAAAATTAGGCAGAGAATAGAAGAGAAGAAAAATAGTATTGAATAAAAGGAACTTCAACACATTAATAATCGTTTTGTAAAAAAAGGAAGAATCACAAATAAATGTAAAAAAGGGTTTTCCACGAGAGATGATGTGTTTATCATGATAGAGATTAAGAAGGATCCTAATTTTAGTGCTCCTAAATTAACTTAAATGATAAAAAATCATCTTTATATTGAAGTCAATCCTAAAACAGTAAGAAGGGTGCTCAGAAAGAATGGTTTTAATGGTCAAGTGGTTCGGAACAAGCCATTTATTAGCCTAAAAAATCTAAAAAAAACTAAGAAGTGTTTGCACGCAAATACGTTTTGAAATATATGGACTTCTAGCAAAAGGTAAATAGCATTATAAAACATCGAACAAATCGTTTAAATTTTTTTGGTAGCTTATTTTTACAGATGAGAGTAAATTTAACTTATTTAATTGAGATGGTATGCAAATGGTATGTCGTTAAAAGAACAGTGAGCTTCAATTACAAGCTTCAATTACACATTCAAAGCATAATGAATAGTTTTGTCTTTGTTTTCGTTTTAAAGCAAAACGTTAAGTTAAGTGTTAAAAACTTGGGAATCGAAGTCGATTTTTATTTTTACCAAGAAAACGGTCCCAAACACAAGTCATGTGTTGCTCGCTGTTGAAACAGCCCCCATCTATTCGAAGTACCACCACAGCCTTCAGACTAAAATATCATTGAACATTTTTGGGCCCGTCTCGACCAAATTGGGCGCAAATATAATATTTTGTCAAAGAAAGACCCTTGCGGATGTACTGTAAGCGGAATGGCTTTTAATTTCTCAATGTATACATCTAACCTTTTTAATTCGACGACGTCTGTAAGTCGTATATTTTCATTTAACTTCATCTAAAGTGGTTCATTTTCACTGTGTTCATTTTTCACTTGCTTATTTTGTTTGCCTAATTACTTAAATAAACAAAAATAACAAAATGTTCTAAAATTAAGAAGATATGTTCAGACAAAAAATTTATTAAAAAAATGTTTTAATCTGACCTTTTTGCAAATTCTGTTTTTACTGATTTTTAATGCTATCAAAGGGTGGCTCATTTTCATTGTAACGCACTGTTAATGTTAATAATCGAGTCAAAAGTCAGTTGAAAAATGTCCTGCATTATAAATCAACAATTACTAGAACACCTTTAACTACCCCAACTTAACCAAGACATAAGCTCCCATTAAGCCTATAACGTGCAAGCTAGGAAAAACCATGTTAAAGAAACGTTTTTTTGATTTTAGTGTGACCTTCTTTATTCGATTAATAAGACTATATTTTTCTTCATTAACATACTTAACCTTTGTATAGTACGGTTTGTCCAAATCTTTAAAATACTTATTTGTTTCTAATTCATCCAATGTTAATCCATCTCCAAGGAGCTATCTTTTAAGATGCAGAAAAGATGGTGAAATTGATATTTACATTTGAGTAAATAATGTCTATTTCAGCCTAGGGACTCCAATTAACTTTGTGTCAAAACAAAGAAGTGAACAGCTTTTTAATTTCATATAAAAGTATTACAGAGCAAGGGTCACATATGGCTGTGGAAATATTTTTAGCTCTTAACTAAGTCTGGTGATATTTTCAAATATTTTAATAACTTACAAAAAGTACTAGTGCTAAAATAGGTGAAAATTTCTAGTTATCATATATCATCATAATTAGAATATTTTAAACTGATTCGGAACTTAAAATCCATATTAACAGTTCATACTTAAAGATCATAAAATAAAATCACCAAAAACTTGTAAACGTTTGAACTTTTGTAGAGGAGTAAACAATTCTTGGTCATGAGGGTCATATTTCGAAGTCGGTCAAATATCGAAATCATATTTAAATCTTAATAGAAATTAACCGAGGATGATATCGTAATTCGCTATTGGAAGCTAAATACTGCTTAATATTTTCAAGTTTTTAACATTTTCTATGCATCTTTACTTAAACCTCTTTTAATATTCATCTTTGTTTTAACGTTTTTACTTTTTATCTTTCTCTCACTTTCAAAGTTCGTTGTGTCAAGTTTTTCTTCATTCACAAAAGATATTCATAACATTTTAATTTTTGTCATTAATTACAAAATTCCTGACACTTTATAAACATTCGAGTAAGTTGATGAAGTCGCCAGCGTATATGAGTCAAGGTTGGTCACCTTGACAGACCAGTCGACAGGTTGGGCTCGACAGCGAAAGAATTGATAACCCAAATAATAAAACATAACTGAAAACTTTTAATTTTAACGATGTGCTTTTTGCTGTTAAAACTTTCAATATAACGGGGACACCAATATGAGAAAGAAATAATTCAAGCAACATAAAAACCAATGCTGCTGTTGTCGCTCCAAATCATTAACAATTTAAAAAAGTATCACTTTGACTTCCCTTTGCATACCTGTACCCATTAAAATTGCTCATCACACGCACAACTTTAATGCTGCAGTATTTCTGCAACAGCGTCCTCTATCTGTATCTTAAGAACCTTACAAAAACAAACATAAAAAAAAAAGAAAAAAAAAAAAAGAATGTAACTTTATGCTGTATATATTAATTGGACGACATAATTGTAGAGTGTTGTTGGTCATAATTATAGAGTCGAAATAATTGGGTTGGAAACACGTTTTTTCGGTGGCAATCTTCATAAATAATCGCAGCGTGCAACCAGTGCATTCAATGTCGCTCAACCCGCCATTATCGAGCAACCAAAACGCGGAATTTCGCGAAAGAGGAGAAGGACGGTGGCGAAGGTCCCTACTCCATAGTAAGTGAGTGTATTGTGCACTCGTGCAAGCATCAATTTAACAAGTTCAGCCCCATACAATTGAGTGGTACGTGAGCGATTCTCTTATATTTGCGTAGACGACGACACATTCGGCAAATAATAACGGGTTATACGAAATGTATGTTGAAAGTTTTTTTTTTTTTTTAAAATTAAAACAAAGTACATATGTATTACAAGCTGCTGCTGTGAATAAATTAAAAATTTTGTGTAGAAATTTTTGAAGATCTCGCAGAGAACAAATTGAGTTTTAAAGAATTTAAAATATATAGGTCAACGGATTTTTTTTTTAGAATTATGCATCACTCCCAGGATGTTTAATTTATGAATGTACTCGTATGTTTGAGATTTTTTGCTCGTTTTCTTTGTATAACCAAGCGTATATTTGGAAGCGATTTTGAAAGCTAAATGGTGGCTTAGGTTATATAGTTGATCAGCGGATTTATTTTCATATCTAGAAAATCTCATCACTACAGATAGTTATTAATATTGACATAAATTTGCCTTCATCGCTTCTTAAAAACTGACTTGAATTAATTTAATCATATTATCCAAAAATTTCGAGTCACCATCAAAAATCACAACCTTTATAAGCCCAGTGGGAAAAACCATACTTCTATAATGCTTCATAGCCTACTTACTTTTCGTCCGTGAAGCATGTAAACGTCCCTTTTGAATCCCCATTACTTTTACAAAAGGCATGGCCACCTCTAGTAAGCTTCCTTCTGTAAAGTATAAAAAGCACCATACGTTACGTTTTCCTTTACTAAAATAAAGTGCAGGAAATGTACTCCCGACGATCGGAATTGTTCATATTTCCATTCTAATGCACTTTATTTAAAAAGTAGGATGTATGTATGGGAACGTAAGGTACCCGTACTGTATTGATATACGACGTGCATATAGTCCATTTAAACCTTCTTCGCAACGGATATTGTAAGCACTGCTTACGTTTTCACTTAAAGAAGGTGAACGTAAGGCCACGGATGGTACTTATTTTTTCGCTCTGTTTTCACTTTCTTTCATGTCTTTATTGTTTTTTATGTGCCAGTTATGTTTTGATCTTAAAAACGAGAAATTAAAAATCAGAACGGGATGGTAAAAATGAAAAACTTAAATATTAGCTAGAATGAATTTAAGTGACAAACATTTTTAAAAACTATTATATATTATTATTATTATTATTTTCTTTATTTCCAACAAAATTGCCAACAAAATAAATAATATTGATTTCAATAATTAAAGTTTATTTTAATTCTAATTAAAATAAATGTTTTAAAAACAAAAAGTACTTCAATTATTAAAACAAATACAAAGTACTTTTTATAATAATAACAAAATAAATTAAATAATAATAATAGCAAAATACATTAATGATAATTGATAATTATCAATTTATTACTCCAAAAATGATGTTATTACACCGCCGATCAGCATGTTGGTTCTTTACTAGTTTTTTCTATTCATTTTCGCTACACTTCATATCTTTGTAACGATAATTAAATACCGTTATGTCATCATGTCACTGTATGTCTATTACTTTACGAAATAAAGTACATATGGAAATGATAACACATATGGAAATGATGAAACGGAAATGAAGACATGAATCGGCTTTACCGTGAATTCCTTTTGTAGTTAAAATCATAAGCGAAGACGTAAGGTGCTCTAAATTTAACAAACAACATACTTACTTTCGCATGATCCTGTTTTCATCACCATAATCTTAAGGAAAACATGAATTATTTGGTAAGCACCTTACGATCTTTAAAGCCTCTGTGTTTGCCTTAGCTTTGTTGCTTTGTTTTGTGTTCCAACATTAGTCTTTCCTCTCAATCAATTGCCTCAAACAGCTGGCTCCGAAGCTTGCTCCATGCCCATAGCTGTTTATAAGTAAAGGAAAGAAAAATTTTCGGAAGAATATAATATAATTATTCAAAAATTTTTCTCCTATCCATTTTTTTCGACTAATTATGGTATAAAACGCAATTTTTAAGGATGGAGGTGGTTTTCAGGCACAGAAAAAAAATGTTGATCTAATTAAACGTATCTCTCTCGAAAAACTTTTTTCTTAGTTCTTTAAAGGAGCTCAGTGCGATCTGAAGTGACCAAATTGTTATTAATACTTCCGGTCACTTGAAGGAAAAAAATTTGAGAAAAATTGATAATTTGAGAATTCATTGTGTTTTATTTCATTGTGTTATTTTAGTTTTTAAATTCAGCTCATACAAATATCGTTGCCATAACATTCACAACAAAGATTTAGACTTCATGTCTCTTTTTCATAAGCGGAAAATATATGTGTGTTGTCAAAAATATTTTTTAAAGAAATGTTCGCAAATAATTTTTTCTTGTCGCGTTTTATCAAGGTTTTTATATTTCTAAATAAAAATTTGTACTTCATTGTCTTAAACTATAACAGAATTTAAAATAAAAACAAACTAAATTCTAGTTTTGAAAAGTACACTACACAATATCAATATATAGAAATCAATTTTGCAAAAGTTAGTTGTCAATCATTTAATATCCGCAATATCCGAAGTTGATGGCAACCATTTTGCCAAGCCTATGTGTAATTGAGTTAACAAGCTTTAAGGATTGATCCTTAGGAAAATTTGTCCAAATTTGAAAAATGCACTTTCTCAAATCCACCAAGTTTTGAGGCTTGTCTTGCGTAATGCGTATTTTCAAGTCCGCCCAGACATTTTCTATCGGCGACAAGTCTGGGCTTTGCGGAGGCCACTTTAAAACATTTGTATTTTCCCTAATGAGATCATTTTTTATCAAGTTGGCAATGTGGATAGGTGCATTGTCTTGTTGCAGGATAAAATTTTGCGATATAAGACGTCTACTTTCGGGTATTGCAGTCTCTTCTAGAATTTTTAAATACGCTGCGGCTATTACTTTTCCTTCTAGGATAACAATACTGCCTGTGCCATTCGCCGCTAAGCATCCCCAAATCATTAAACCTCTTTCTACTGACTTAATAGTTGGTAGAGTGCAATTATATGAAAGCTTTTCACTAGGGCTCCTCCACACATACACCATGCCATGAGAATATTTGAGTCTATCATAGACTCATTCGTTCAGAGTACCGTGTGCAAGAAATTTTTAGGATTAAGTATGTGTTTCTCATAAAATTCGCGCCTTTTCTCACAGTATTCCTTACTTAGGAACGGGAGTTTGCAAGCAACTCGACCATGTTTGTTGCTTTCGCGTTATCTATTACGTATTGTATACAACGAAGGGGCCTGTTTACCCACATTAAGATGTTGCGCCCGAATTTTTTTGCGCTGATTTGAACGGATCAGCTTCAGAAATTGCCAAAATGCGTTTATTTATCTTTTCAGTGGTCGACGACCAGGACATGTATTTCTGCAGACTCGGTTTTCCTTTTTATATTTTGGCATCATCCTTCAACTGCCGAAATTTTGGCATTTTTTCCTTCAAAATGTAAGAAGTAATTCTAAAAAAATACTATATTTTTTATGACAAACTTACCAATTCAACTTTAAAATAGATAATGTCGATTAAGTTACACTTTTTTAAAAATACCGTCAAACTTAATTTTAATTTTTAATATTTAAATCAGGAAACTCGTATCAGCCAACTTATTTAATCAACATCACAACCACGACTATATTTACAGAGTGCAGCGTCTATTACTCATTACCATATCGAATTGCATCAAACATGGCATGTTTACTCTTTGCTAACGGTTCTTCCAAAATATACGAAAATAAAACAAAAAAAAAAAAAGAGTTGGCTGTGTCGTGAACACAGCCGTAGGTTTTGACATGACGGTGTTTCTTTATACTCCTATTTCATGTCCAAACTCTTATTTTAATCCACGACCAAATCTTTGACTTAACAAATGTACCGAATTCCTTTCCTAGGTTGGAAAGGTATGTTTTTTAGGCTCATATTCATTTTTGTCCTAATCCATATCCTAATTCATGTCGTAGTCCGTTTCCGATTTCATTGCGTTATTTTTTTGTTTGTGAGCCACGAAAAAAATTGTTGAAATCATAACTAACTAGATTGTTGTTGTTTTTGGTGTTGTTGGTGTTGTTGTTGGTGTTGTTGTTGTGGTTGATTTGATGGTGATATTGATGATGATGTTAATGTTGATGTTGATTTTGATATTGATGTTGATGTTGATGTTTATGTTGATGTTGATGTTGATGTTGATGTTGATGTTGATGTAGATGTTGATGTTGATGTTGATGTTGATGTAGATGTTGATGTTGATGTTGATGTTGATGTAGATGTTGATGTTGATGTTGATGTTAATGTTGATGTTGATGTTGATGTTGATGTTGATGTTGATGTTGATGTTGATGTTGATGTTGATGTTGATGTAGATGTTGATGTTGATGTTGATGTTGATGTTGATGTTGATGTAGATGTTGATGTTGATGTTGATGTTGATGTTGATGTTGATGTTGATGTTGATGTTGATGTTGATGTTGATGTTGATGTTGATGTTGATGTTGATGTTGATGTTGATGTTGATGTTGATGTTGATGTTGATGTTGATGTTGATGTTGAAGTTGATGTTGATGTTGATGTTGATGTTGATGTTGGTTTTGTTATTGTTGTTGCTTTTTTTATTTGCTTTTCCTTTGCCTTAGCAATTAATCCAGCAAAAGTGGTGTATATGTGGTCACATTAGGCGGTTCCCTGAGGGGCCTCATGACGCCTTAAATTTTTTATTTATTTTGATCATGTGCCTGAAGACCTCACCTTCACTTTCGTTTCTTAAAATTTACCTTTGCGCCAGAAGTCACAGAGTTAGAATTACATGCAACGTTTTTTCATGGTTGTAACATTTTTACTGCATTATGTGGTTGCAACCCTGAAATCAAGACGATAAGAATTTTATTTGTATTTAAGTTGTGAGGCGTAATAACACATCTATGCTATGTAAAACAGCACGTCTCCCGAGTGAGGAAAAATTCCATGCAACGACATTACATTTCTGTTACATAAGCAGCTATATTCACGACCTGGTGACGTCAGAATTTGTTTTTTTATTTTTGTCGTAAAGCCAAGTATAAATCTTTCATTTTCTTTTTCAAGCATTTATCGTAGCTTTTACACTCACGGAGTAAAAATTCAATGTAACGCCGCTGCATGAATGTTGCATTGCCGATCTTTGAATGGCTCTCTTTGTGTTCCCATGACGTCAAAATTTTTTTGTCTAATTTTTTTGTGAGGATTTATAATAGGTCTTTATTGATGTATCACATTTATAATCCTAGCACTAATACTCAGCGAGTAATAATTCCATGTAACAGATTTTCAGTTGAGTTGCTTAAGCAGCTCCCACCGTGTCCCAATGACCTTTTGAATTTTGTTTTGTTTATGTAATAAAGTAAATGAATTAACCTTTACGTTCGTACTATATTTTTAATCATAGCTTTTATACTTAGCGAGACACAATTCAATGCAACGCCGATGAATTTTGAACAAATGCATTTTTCAACTTTTTTGGAAACCTGCGCGGTAAGACGTAACTTCGTCAAGTCAAAAAAAAAAAAAAAAACAAAGCATAGAAGTGTCGAGAGATGCTTTGCATAAACAATAGGGGTATTCTCTATGCCTAGGATATGCCGTTGCACGGTGCAAGAATAGGAAATATACAATCCGCCATTGTTGTTTCTCAATTGCAGATATTATACATTTCCTATTATTGCACCGTGCAACGGCATATCCTAGGCAAAGAGAATACCCCTAATGTTTACTTTGACAACTTAATTTTTTCACATACGCATTTCAGGTTTCGGAAAGTGCAGCCCTGGCATTTGGCAGTTGTCAAACGTTTATGGCATGCAAACTAGTTTTTGTAACGCTAAACGTTTTATCACGAAACAATGCGATAAAAATGTTAAATTGTTGATTTTTCGAAGCAAATTTTCTTCAGCGATGAGGCCCATTTCGCTCTAGGTGGATACGTAAATAAGCAAAATTGCCGTTTATAAGGCTCTGAAAATCCACAAGCGATTATGGAGAAGCCATTGCATTTGCAAAAAGTGGCTGTCTGGTGTGCGTTATCGTCTGGTGGCGTCATTGGTACATATTTTTGTGAAAAAGATCAAGGAGCAACCATAACAGTCAATTCTGAACGTTATAGCCGCATGTTGGGAGATTTTTTTTCCTGAAATTGAAAATATGGATCGGGACGATATGTGATTTCAACAAAATAGAGCCACAAGCCATACAACAGCACGAAGGGCTTTGTTGCATTAGAAATTTCAAGGCCGACTTATTTCGAGATTTGGCGATGTCAATTGGCCTCCGAGATCGAGCAATTTGACACTTCTGTACTTTTTTTTGTGGGGTTACCTAAGAGTTTGCTTTTACGTTAATAAACCTCAAACTCTTGAACAATTAAAAACCAACATTCGTTAATTAATGGCCGAGCTAGTGCTTGAGTTCTGCACAAAAATCGTCGAAAATTGTCTCAAAAGATTTCGTCCTGCAAAAACTCCCGTAGAGAACATTTGCATGATATTGTATTCTGCGTTTAATAGTAAAATCCATAAATTATAACGAAATTTATACAAACATAAGAAAATAATCGAAATCTGCATTTTTAGTGTGATTTTTTTAAACTTTACTTTCCGAAGGAAAACATGGATAGCCCGTTTTTTCTGTTAAGGTTTAACGGTGAATTTGAATATGACCTTTCATTATTTTTATTGAAAACAAACTTGAGCTTTAGGCCAAGTATGTTGACAATAAGACAACATGAAGACAATGAAGGCTATAACCAACAACAAATAACAACGGTAAACCACTGTGATCGAATTTTCGAAGATGCACATGACTTAAGGCTATGCCTAAAAGTATAATACAATCAAGGTAAACCTTGGCACAGGGTGCTTCATAAGTAGATGAGAACTTGGTTACTAATGTAAAAGCGTTGTCTCTGTCAAAATAAACTTCCGGGTAACTTTGTTCGCATATTGGCATTATAAGTAGGACCTTAGTAGCTTGAGTGGATCACAATGAAAAGTCATGCTAGACTACTGATGAGTTGGTGTAGCGGCCAATGAAACAGTCTGTCTAGTCTGCTGTGTGATTTGCGCTATACAGAGCCGCTGTTGTTTGTTGTTGGTTGTTGCCTTCATTGTCTTCATGTTGTCAACATACTTGGCCTAAACCTCAAATTTTTTTTTAATATTTGACGGTGAGTTCGAAAATTTTTAAAAGTGTCGCTAATGAAAGAAAGTTTTCTATAATCTTCATATATCTTTCAGCTTCGTCTTCTTCTTCTTCTTCTTCTTCTTTTAGACCTTTAGTTCTATGAGTCTTTGCTTGCTGTAGCTGTAATTGCATGAAATGTTTTTTCTTTTTTTTTATTTTAGAATAATTTTGCCCACCTTTTGGGATAATATTTGACTGTTGATTTTTGAAGAATCTTAAGTAAGCACCACCGCTAATTGGAATCTTGACGCTCCAAAAAAAAAAAAAAAAAATCATCTCACTCAATTTAAACACAACTAGCTGCATTGTTTTAAGCGCTATTTAATAAGCATTTCTTAATGCTTTCTATTTTTTCTTCACATTGTTATTTCAACTGCTACCGCATGAAGCCCTTAAGTGATGTCGTCCATTGTTTTCCAAAGGTTGTGGAATCCAACAGATATCCGCTACAAGCGTGTTTATCATGTTCACCCCCACACGCAATTGCTTAGCTCCATTCTCTGCATACACACAACGTTCTGCGTAACTCATCCTCATCAAATTTTCATCTCATTAACAATTGTCAGCAACACTCGCACATTGTAACATCCAGATATATCTCGACATGATGATATATCTGCATTGTATTTACTTGCATCTTCAAGTTATTTGCTTAAGTGAAACACCGCAAGGGATGCGTAGTTTTTGAAGGAGGCAAAACAAAAGCTGAAAAAAAAAATAAAAAATTAAGCCATAAAAAATGCTTACCACCCGCGGTATAGCGGTACTTGCGTTACTGTTCATAGCAGCCTCCCTGTACAAGGGGCAGGCTTGATTATTTTATGAATGTCGTTTATTTGCACTTGTGAAAAAAGAAAAAAAAAATGAATAAAAAAATAAATATACGCAACAAAGAGATACATTTTAGAATCTTGCAGCAGACAGCATTTTTATCTTTGCCATACAACGTGTATCTTTGTCTTGAAAATTATGAAAAATCAGTTATATGGAGCGCAATTTTTACAACGCTTTGTCAGCAGCTAAAATGATGTGCAATTCCAACACACCCTTCGTAAAAAATTTAGTGGTGGGCGTGAATGCCTTGAAATAAAGCTGCATCGTTTCAGGCAGCCATGAGTTTCCACCTATTCTAATTTCATTTTGCTAATTTACTGCATGAAGTTTGAAATTTTGTCTCTGTTGTTCTTAGTTTTTTCTATTCTCAACAAGTTGTTTCTTTCATTTATTGAATTCAAGCATATTTCATCATTTTGTACGTTTGTTGTTATTGTTGTCGTTTTTGAAATTACTTGTTCAAGAACTAGTAAAACTTTTGTCATGATCATCATCATCATCATCGTCAGCATCAGCATCATTGTAATAGTCGTCCTGAACTCGCAACTGATTGTTGGACGTCTATTCGCCCTGCTCTGCTTGTTATTGCAAAAGTTGCACAATTCATGGGGATTTTTTGGATTTCAATTTCAATCAAGTTTTTGTGCTCGAAATTTCTTTTCAGGTTTTTTTTTCGAAGAGTTTCTATCATGTTCTTGGTCACCCTTAAAAACTGCGGAAAGTAATTTGCGACGTAAAGTTTTTCAATTGCTTTAAATTTGCTCGATTTGCGAAATTTAATTTTTTTTTCAGCATGAATTTGAAAAACAAAATGAATGACCTTTAGGGTGTCTTTAAAGAATCTTAGTTCGCTGAACTATGCTTTAAGCATTAAACATAGTAAACCTATGGGGTCGCTCATAAATTACGTGACCGATAACACTATGCGTCACTGTATTTTTACACGGCATCCCACTATACTTTTCTTGTAGATTTGGGATACGTTTTATTTTAAAAATTTTTTAAACTTTTTTCGTTTTTTTCAAACATAGTCGCCTATATTTAAACATATCTTAGATACCACTTATCCAATTTTAATAATTAAACCTATCAATTTAAACCAAATAAAATTTTCTACAAGCTTATTTTGCAATTTTTTTCATTTGGATAAGTAGTTTTTGCCAGGGCTGCGGAGTCGGTTCGAAAAATCACGACTCCGACTCCGACTCCGACTCCTACTCCGACTCCGACTCCGACTTTGACTCCGGCCGAACTCCGAACTCCGAACGTCGCCTGTTTTCACGAGCAGCCTGTCCAAAGCCAGGATAAAGGAGGATGGTTGCATATATAAGGGGGTTTTCTAATCCTTTTGACCCTTATATCTGTGTAAAAAGAAAAAGGCCCACCTTGAGCCTGCTGTGTGTCACGGCTTAATCTTGGAGTAGGTTGGACTATTGCACATAGCAATAGTGGCGTTTATACCTATGAATGCAGTAGCAATAGCAATAAATAATTTGTTAGCACGGGAATAGTCCCACATAGAGTAGCCGTTGATATATCATCGACCTCAGTTGGAGCGTAAAATTAGTGTTTAACACTAGAAAATGCCTGTATCTTCGGATATTGGTGAAATTGTTGAGACGTTACCCTAGTTTTCACATTAAATTGTGCTAACGACGGTACGTTCGAATGTACGCAAACTAGTTACATTGTTAACGAAATGCGTTACGGAGGAGGAGAAGTATAATAACAGTACGTTGTACTGGTTATACTAAAGAGGTAAATGTTATTTTGCCTAGTCAAATACAATTTAGTGACAGGACGTCACAGTCAAATATAAGTATTAGAGGAATACTTAATTTACCAACTGATAAGTTGATGATGTTGATATGGTTATTCATTGTGGAACCTTTTGCCAGGGTGACTATTGTGGGCTGGCCCTTCGGGGAGTTTCGTGCTGGCTGTGGTAGTTCAACGTCGCGAACAAGGCCAATGGTGGTCTGGCGTGGAGTTGCATTTATTTACAACCGGGTGGCAATTCCTCAAATTGTCAGAGATTTTAGATGGGTCTCGTTTTTAACCGATAATTGTGGATGGTGATAACACTCGCGGTCGCGTCTGGAGTCATGTAGGTAGCACACAGGAAATTCATTTTCTGGGTATCATTTCCATGAACCACGACTCCTCGTGTCAAGGGGCACCGTGGAATTAAGCCCACACGGCAGGTGTCTACGTAAACCACAGAAGGACCTTCGTCATTGGACCGTTCTTTCTAAAAAAATAATGAAAATCACAACGTTATAGTCAAAATGGATGAATTGGACGGTTTCACATGCCACATGGAACGCGATACCATGGACCTATTGAGAGGCGAGTTTGGTGAGTAATTAATCTCACATTTTGGAGCAGTCCCAATGGCTCCCAAGATTATGTAATTTGACCCCACTTGACTATTTTTTGTGGGGCTAAGTGAAGTTTCTCATGTACAGGAACAAGCCAGCCACAATTGCAGTCCTGGAAGAAAACATTACAGATGCCATTGGTGAGATTAATTGCTCGAAATGCTGGAAAAAAGATGCCAAATTTGAAGCTTACGGATGGCCCACCTCAGGCGTAGCCGCGGGCAACATTAACATGAAATAACCCTTAAAAAGTAAATGGCAGATATTAATATATAGCTCCAAATAAATATTTCATTCACTATAGCAAATTTAGTTCTTTTTTTTTAATTTTCAAAAAACAAACGCTAAAAATCACCTTTTCTATCTATTAACCTTATAAGTATTTTTTATCTATAAGAAAACTAATAAGAAAAACTGGTAAGAAAACTTATTTGAAATATTTTTTAAATTTTCACTCATGAAACTCATCGTACGAATTGATTTTACAATGAACATTTTTCGTTTGGTTGCTAATTTTGCTACTAACACATCCACTAGATGGACAACTAGTTGATGTAAAACCGAAAAAATTAAAACTTTTTGATATTTGGCAACTGATTGATTAACTGATTAAGAAATTAGAAATGACACCTGAAGTACCAACAGACGACTTTTTTTAAACAACCAGCAACCAGTTTTGCTACTAGTTGTTAGTCTATAGGGCCGTTTACGTATTAACATAATTTTAAAAATTAATAATTTTTCTATAAGATTTTTTGGCTCTCCGCAAAATCGCCCAAAAAAAAATCGCCCAAAAAAAAAAAGGAAAAATCACCCAAATGAAAAATGACCCAAAAATTTATGAAAAATCGCCCAAAACGAAAAAACGAAATTTTACCCAAGAAACGAAAAAAAGCCCAAAAATTTTTGAAAAAATTACCCAAAAACAAAAACGAAAATTCACCCAAAAAAATGAAAAATCGCCCAATATTTTACATTGTGTTCCCACACGAGATACGAAATTCCCTTGTACGAAATGAGCATTTTCAAGGCCAGTATTTTTTTTTTAAGTCTATTTTAATTCAATCATTTGATGATATAAATACTATTTATGTGGATATTATATTATAATACTATTTATGTAGGAAGTGCGTTAAATTTAAAAATTTAATTCATTTTAATTTTATATAATCTCATACTTAAAAATCTATAAAAACATTTCGTACAAGGGAAAAATACTGATTCTTTTTCAAAACAACAAGTTTCTTTGGTTATCAAAAAATTTCAAAAAGAAAAAATGACGGCGGAGGTGGTGGGGGAAGCAGGGCGGGGCGACGGGTGGCGCGTGCGATCCGTCGCACTACGCGTAATCCGCCACGTCGCAATACGTGGGCGCGGTACTAAATATTTCCTTTGACTTGACCAAGCAAACTCAAGCAAATGATGCAAATACAAAAGAAAAACAAAAGAAGAACCGCTGCTTTTACTTTAAATACCGTTATCTTTAAGAACTGATTGACGTTTCTTATTTAACCCTTAAATGCACCGTGTATCTTTGGTTTACGGCTATATTTTTGGTTAGATTTTTTTCAAATCGGTTCTTTATTATTTAGAATATTATAAGTCTTAAATAAAAATATAGTTTTTACTTCTATTTGTCATACATTTTTAAAAAATGATGTACAAAGTCAAAAAAAATTTTTTTTAACTAAATAAACACTATTTTTAACAGTTTAACTTCTAGGAACAGATAAATAATTTTGATTAGGAAAAAATATTGACTGCTTTCAAAACATGTCCTTTAGTGATCGAAAAAATTTCGATCATTTGGCTCCTCACTGGGTCACTTTAGTTGGTTGTATCTTTAAAGATACAGAGTGCACTTCCGGCAGCTTTTGATAATTTTAACTTTTTAAAATAAAAGAATTAATAAAAATTTCATAACACATTTCTTTTATTTTGATATATTTTAATAGGGATTTTAAATGTGGGTAAATTCACATTGTATCTTTATAGATACAACCACTTTTTACAGCTAAAAAAAATTTTCAAAACTAAAAACGCAGTTTTTATTTTTACTCGATTTTACATAAAATATATTTTTTTCGGTAAAAATCGGGGTCCTTGTGCATTTAAGGTTTAATATTGAAAACGAAAGATCACCCAAAGAAAACGAAAAATCACCCAAAAACGAAAAGTGAAATTTCGCCCAATATATTTGGGTGAAATTTCGCCCAAAAGCAAAAAACGAAATTTTACCCAACAAAAATGCAAAATTGCCCAATTTTTTTGGGTGTTTTTTCATATGAAAAATCACCCAAATTCGTATGGAAAAAAATTGGGGGATTTTTCATTATTTTTTTTGGGCGATTTTTCTTTGGGCGATTTTGCGGAGAGCCGATTTTTTTCTTTGGCGATATTCGTTAAAAAGGCTCTCCGCAAAATCGCCCAAAGAAAAATCGCCCAAAAAAAATAATGAAAAATCACCCAATTTTTTTCCATACGAATTTGTTCATATGAAAAAATTGGGCGATTTTGCATTTTTGTTGGGTTAAATTTCGTTTTTTGCTTTTGGGCGAAATTTCACCAAAATATGTTGGGCGAAATTTCACTTTTGGTTTTTGGGTGATTTTTCGTTTTTTTTTGGGTGATCTTTCGTTTTCAATATTAAATAAGAAACGTCAATCAGTTCTTAAAGATAACGGTATTTAAAGTAAAAGCAGCGGATCGCGCGTATTACTGCGCGGCGGATTACGCGTAGTGCGACGGATCGCAAGCGCCACCCGTCGCCCCGCCCTGCTCCCCCCCACCACCACCACCGTCATTTTTTCTTTTTGAAATTTTTTGATAACCAAAGAAACTTGTTGTTTTGAAAAAGAATCAGTATTTTTCCCTTGTACACTGAAAAAAAAATGTTTTAAAATTGACGACAATTGTTATTAATTTGACGATATTTGTGTTTAAAAAATAGCTTGCAACAAATTTCGTCAAAGTAAGAGCAAATGTATTTAAAAATTTTGAAAAATATATGAAAAAAAAATCAAATTAACAACACATTTTGTGAACACATTGTGTTTAATTTTAAGCTAACTTTTTTTTTTCAGTGTACGAAATGTTTTTAAAAATTTTTAAGTATAAGATTATATAAAATTAAAATGAATTGAATTTTTAAATTTAACGCACTTCCTACACAATCAAAATGAAAAAAAAGTCCAAAAAGACGTTTCAGGCCCCCCCTTCGGCATACAAAAGTGTAGTTTCAGCGCCCCCTTTCGCGAATCCTAGATCCGCCACTGTACACAATTAAGATTGATTAGTAACGTAGTAGTGCAATTTAAAAATCAGCTTACCCAGTACCTTTTATCTTGCAATAATAGTTCTAATAATAGTTTTCGTGCTAACAGTGGTTAATAAATAATTATATTAATAAAAAATAAATCAATAGTACTCATCTCATCAAATGATTGAATTAAAATAGACTTTAAAAAAAAATACTGGCCTTGAAAATGCTCATTTCGTACAAGGGAATTTCGTATCTCGTGTGGGAACACAATGTAAAATATTGGGCGAATTTTCATTTTTTTGCGTGAATTTTCGTATTTGTTTTTGGGTAATTTTTCCAAAAATTTTTGGGCTTTTTTTCGTTTTCTTGGGTAAAATTTCGTTTTTTCATTTTGGGCGATTTTTCATAAATTGTTGGGTCATTTTTCATTTGGGTGATTTTTCTTTTTTTTGGGCGATTTTTTTTTGGGCGATTTTGCGGAGAGCCGTTAAAAATTGGTAATAATTTTTTTATTCGGAGTCGGAGTCGGAGTCAATGCATTTTCTAAGACTCCGACTCCGAATCTTTCACCCAAAAAATCCTTACAGACTCCTACTCCGCAGCCCTGGTTTTTGTGCTATCAAAAGAAATATTTTGAAAAAATCATTTTTTCACGTAAAAATGCAAGTCAGAAACGTTTTCAAAAAATTCATAAAAAAATCGAAAACTGCAAAAAGTGGTAAATTTTTTCTTTTGATCTTAAAAATACATTTTTAATTGAGATAATAAGCTATCGTTGAAAGAAATTCGTGCAAAAATAAAGGCAGGAGATGCATTTGAGTGAAGAATCTAAAATTACCTACTGAAGAATATTTATTGACAAAATATATTTTTCAGCATCCTAATATTGTTTGCATATTTGTTTTGAAGAATGTTATATTCTCTCTCGTACTCGCTTAATACAAGAACATGTGTCCCTAGTTACACTTTTTGATAAAAAACGTGAAAAAAATATATAGTAGTTTCGACTACGTCGTAACACAAGACGTAGAATTAGTCAATTCGCTTTTGATGACATCATTTTTAAAAACTATTTAGCAAAATATTTATTCCATACACCTGAGCATATGACCTTTAAAAGAGTGCCGGAAAGGGTTAATATGTATCACCGACCCCCATTACTTTTGCAGAAGGAGCATTTTTGCCCTTAACACCTATTTCCTCCGACCACTCCTTAGGGGGGCTCCCATACAAATTTTATGGTTTTTGTTTATTTATTCCATACACCTGAGCATATGACCTTTAAAAGAGTGCCGGAGAGGGTTAATATGTATGACCGACCCCCATTATTTTTGCAAAAGGAACATTTTTGCCCTTGACACCTATTCCCTCCAACCACTCCTTAGGTGGGCTTCCATACAAATTTTATTGTGTTTGTGCCGGAAAGGGTTAATATGTATCACCGGCCCCCATTACTTATGCAAAAGGAACATTTTTGCCTTTGACATCCATTCCCTCCGACCACTCCTTAGGGGGGCTCCCATACAAATATAATGGTTTTTGTATATTTATTCCATACACCTGAGCATATGACCTTTAAAAGAGTGCCGGAGAGGGTTAATATGTATGACCGACCCCCATTATTTTTGCAAAAGGAACATTTTTGCCTTTGACACCTATTCTCTCCGACCACTCCTTAGGGGGGCTCCCATACAAATTTTATGGTTTTGTCGATAAAACCGGAAACTGTCGATAAATAGGTAGCAAGCTTAAGCAAACAAAAACATCAAATGTTGGCTTTATATTTCATGTAATTGTGTAAAATTTATATAAGTTAGAGAGTTCTAACGTGAGTTTTTCTCCCATTGAGGATCAAGCAGACCAACAAGTGCTTACATCAACATTGTGCGATCAGTACTTTAGGCCCACCAAAGTCTCAAAAAGTGATATAAATACCGACACCCTGATTACTATTAACCACCCTACTTACCTCCGAGAATGACGTATTCTACGTCAAAAGTTGAAAACAATGCAAAAATTTAAGAAATAATAACTGTTTTGTAATGATAGCATTGTTGTTATTCTCAAAACATTGTCATCGCGAATTTGGCTTTTGATTTACATTTAGTCCCGGCGCATTGTATTGAACGTCACTTTTTTTACGCTTCGTTAGTTTTGATTTAGATGTGTTAAAGATGACAAGAATGTTCTATTAAAAAAGTGCAGAGATTAGTTCTCACGAAATTCTAAAAATTAAGACGATGAAATAATATTAAAGTAAATTTTTTTGTGTTTTCTCAGTTCATCGTGATAAGTACGTGTAAAAATGTATTGAACGTCACGCGGATTTTTACTAAAGCAAAAATAGTAAATCAAAAAAATCCAAGTTTAAAATCATTGTTTCATGGTTTTTGATTAATTTCTTTGTTTTCGTATATTTGCAAAATAAAATTCCAAAGAAAAAAAAACTAAAAAGTGGCAAATGTATTGAACGTCACTTTTAAGATAGGTCACACCACCGGCTGAAGTATTCATTTTGTATTTTGTGTTTGTATATTTAAAAGTAAAATAGCAAAGTTAACGCCTACTGAAAGAGCACGAAGATATCGTAAAAAAAAATAAAGCTAGATAAGGAACGAAAAGAAGAATATAAACGAAAGCAAAAAGAATGGTACCTATGTATCACTTTGACCTGATTTTTGCTTTTTGTTTTTACTAACTGATATCACCCATTTCACATTGAAGTGATTGAAGTTGCACTGACCATCTCCGATTTCTCTCAAATATTTTTCTTGCATTGGTTTATTGATTTGAAAACCAAATTCGAAGTTATAAATTTTTATAATAATTGTTCGCGGCCAAAATAGTGTCTATTTGGAGACAACGTAGCTGAATCAACTTAAGACCGATTACCGGTAATATAGTATCATTGGAAAAGTTATTTCATCTTTTTTGAGGAAAAGTAAAAACATTTTGAAAATATTGCAATAAGTTGACTCATTCTTAATTTGTTTAAGTTTAACACCATGCCAAGTAACACATGCTATAATTTTTTTCTTTTTTATAATTTTCATTTTTTTACGTTTTTACGTTAGGTTAAACTTTCCAATGATATAAAATAAAGATGTTGTTTTAAAGGGTTCAGAAGTTATATTGTAAAACGTGAAGTCTTAAGAAATTTTCAATACAAATTCAACTAGCTATTGAGTTTTTAATTTTTTGTAAAAAAATAAAGAAAAAAAAAAAATTGGATGAAAATTTATGTATAGCTGAAATACATATATACTTTATATTTACTTTTTGTTTTTTTTTTTTTGTAAAAGAATAAACCTGTTTTTTGTTAAACTCACAACTTGATTTAAATTATTTGGTTAAGCGCAACAAAATGTATTGAACGTCACAAAATGTATTGAACGTCACTCTGTTGTTTTTTCTGAAATTGCTTATTATTTAACAGTTTTTTATTATTTATTGCTGCCAGTCTACTACTTTGAAAATAACCTCTATGTTGATGTCTTTTTGGAGAAAAATTTTGATTTTTCCCGTTAAAATTGTAAAATATGTAGGTATTTTTGGTAAAAAATTATTATTTCTCTAACTGAAATGGCGATTTCTGCAAAAGCTGATTTAACTGACTAAATAACTTAACAAACATCACAGTAAGCTTTCATTTACAACATTTTTAAAATTTTTAGTGATTTTTCCCGTATATCTGCTGTGTGACGTTCAGTACAAAAATCGTATAAAACCATAGAAAAAATGATTTTTTTCGGGGCCTAAAACAGACATATTCTCACTGAATGTCCAGCTCTTCTCCATATAAGACAGAGAATCCTAAATAGCAAAATAGTCTCTCAAGGACACCTTGCGATCCTCAACCTCGAAAATATATTATGTTTTCTGAAAAAAACTAAAGCAAACGAACTGCTTTAAGAAAAGAAAAGGTATGGCACAATAGGCATCACAAGATGCCGCAGTGCCAGAGCTGAATTAGCTCGCCCCAAGCATATCTATCTATCTATCTATCTATTCTTAGGAACGTATTTTTTTTAATTTTTTTTTATTTTTATTTTATTTTTTTTATACATATGATTGACATAATTGTATGAATGAAAATAGTTTATTTATATATTTATTTATATAAATGAAAAAAGAACCTATGCTAAAGGAAATTTTTTTTTTAAATACAAAGCAGTTTCCTTAGAATAAAATTTTGGTTTTGAAAATCATGAAGTCACGACACAAAATTTGTAGGAAACAATAAATAGTGTCATTTTGGGGAAGTTCGATGCGAATATTGTGCTATTACCCATTAGAAGGGAGGACGAAGTAGTCAAACTATATGTTTGTGTATCTTACATGTGTGCACATGCGGGGTGTTTATAAAAGTGTGACACGCGCACACATGTATGACAACAACAAAGTAAGGCATACATGTGTAGCGAATACAATGTGTTAAGAAAATTTGCAAGGATATAAAAACAAAAACCTGGTAAACCATAAAATGGCCTACAAAATGGTTGTTGATGCAAAATTACAGCAAGAACAATTTTTTTTTCATATCCAATAAGATGCAAAAAACAATTATATGAGTGTAAAGGAAATTAATAAGTATTTGCAATATGTCTAGTTATGGATCAAAAAACAAAAACAAATGCATAAAAATATCATAACAGCAGAAAAACTAGCAAGTTTTCTTCAACATTCCGTTTAAAAATAGGCGGAAATCTTAAAGCATCAGCAAAATTAAAATTATTATTATTTATGAGCCTCTCTTAAAAATGAAATATTATCAAAACAGGAACAGGCAGCAGCAGCAGCAAGAACAACAAGTGATAAACTAAGAAAAATATGGTAATCGCAGTTTTGTTTGTTCACTTGGAAACATATAACGGTCGCATAATCTCAGAAATATATTTCGATATAGAACCAAAAACAAACGAGAAAGAACAAAAAAAAAATATACACAAGGAAACCAAAGGACGTGTTCTCGCCTCATAAACGCGACCACTAACTGTGTTTTGCTCTTACCACCACCCATCCCTTTGACAATCACCCAACCTACTGTTGTTGACCCCCATAGAAAAATAACAACAACAAAACAACCCAAGTCCACTTACTTCAAGAAACAAGAAAGATGCCACCGCTGGTTCACCATTAAAACTCTGCATTACCGAGAGATAATATGTTGGTGGATTAAAGTCCTTTTTTCGGCATAAATTCGTTGAAGATAAAATGTTAAATGTACGTATTTACAGCTAAAACGTAAAAATGAGGGCCTTACTGGGTGGCTGTACGCATGAGTGTATATGTTTGGTTGGGAGAATGTGCCATGTGCCCTGTTGGCCAAGGGGCGGGGAGCGTCAGAGGCCGGCAAGTCTGACGGTTGCAAGAACAAGAAATGAAAATTGCGTTCAATTACTTCTGAGCCTCGTTCAGCGTAAAAGAAATATTGCAAGAAATTTAAATTTTAAAATATCCTGCTGTCGCTATTGGAGTCCTCCTCCAAAATTTTTGGTTAGTTGGTTGTTTAGCTGGTAGCCTTCACAAGGTAGCGTACGTTTTGCTGCGCAAGCAGTTCTCTGTGCAGCGGTCGTTTGTCTGAAAGACAGTGGCGGCTTATTTGAGATTTTGAAATATGTATATAAAGAGAGAAGAGCTCAAGTAGAGTATATAATTAATTAATATTTATTAATATATATTTAAAATTTCTAACTTAATTAAAAAGTTTTATTCAGTCATGATTTCAAGAGAATATTTATTTTTAAATCTACCAATAAAAAAATATAAAATTTTGAAATAAAATAAATTTATTTAAATAAGTCCAACATACTTTTAAAAAAAAAGTTGAATAACGGTCATCTAATTTATGAACGACCCCTTAGCCACTTTAAAAAAATAAAGATTTTGAAAAACCCTTTTATTTATACCTTACTCAAGAGGTCTTGTAACTTCGGCCGTTGCTATGCAGACGCTCAGGGGCTCATCACGGTCACGAATTGATGTTGTTTCAATGTAAAAGAGGCATTTCAGAGAGTGAGCGAGGGAATTTATTTTGCCCAGAATGGTCACCAAATGATTCGAAAATAATATGGAATCACGAGATCAAAACAGTGTTGCGTTGTGAAATTATTCACAACATTTGCCTTTTAGTATTGAAAGTTGTACACTTTTAGTACGAAATGCACGAAAGCAATAATGAAACCTGCTTAATAGCAACACTCACCATACTTATGCTCGTGATACTTTTTTGCATAAAGTATTGAAAGTAGCAAAAAGTGTACTAGTGTTCAGGGATCAAATGACCGCCTATGTAACATACTTTCATCACAGAGCTCATCAAACGAAAAAAGAGCGTAAAAAAGAGAGTGATCGAGGATCATATGAGCGTCTGCATAACAACGGCTTTAGGAGTAGCGTAAAAAATAATTTCCAAAAACTTAGAAATAGTCGAGAAAAGTTTAATAAAGGAGTAGAAATAATATTTAAAGAAACTTCTCGAAATCTTAGCATGATAAAGAAAAAATAATGAACCGAAATCACCCAAAACTTTTGTATTCTAAGTATGTGTTCTTGGAGGACTTAAAAGATTCCGAATATTTTCAGCTGAGATTTATTTATATTCTGGTACATATCAAGCGGCCGTGGCCGAACTTTTTAATTTGATGACCATGGCCGAACATGTTAAAATGTTGCGAGGATCGTTTGACAACAATTTTACGGACTGTTCGGTCCGTCACCTCTAGCAGTTCGTAAGAAAACGGCAAACCTCAAAGAGTAAATAATGTCATGTAAGGCTTCTTGAGAGCATGCACCTGACGACCTCGGTAGTCAAGTAGCTAGTGTGCTCGACTGGCACCTCAGAGGTCACAGGATCGAAACCCATCCAAAGGTTCCGTCCACGAAGTCCCGTCCAGGCCATGGTTAAAGCGTGGTTAAAGCATGGCCTGGACGGGACTTTGTATCAAAATTTACATAACTTCCTCTAGTTACATTCTTTTGTTAAAGTTATTCACTTTTGACCCTCAGTATCGACGAAATGTCTAAAAATGTAAATATTGGAGAAGTGTGCGCTCACCAACAACCTCTATTTAAGGCTTTCATGCCAACATCAAGATCGTTTCGCAAAAAAAGTGTTTTTTTACAAAAAGTGTTTAAAAATATTAAAATTATTATTTCATTGTAAAACAAAGTAAACAAAATAAAGAAATAAACGCGAGAAAATTATTTAAAAATAAAAGATGAAGATGTGTTTAGTTTACTCACCCACTCCCCAATGTTGCCTATACATAACATCCTGTAACAAAAGAACCAGAACACCAAGGACTCCAAAATTATTGTCAATTTATATTTGAGTCAAGACTAACAGATATTTGTCTTCAAAAAATGTATAGTCCCGCCCATTTTAATTCGGGCATGAAAGAGTTAAAAGACTAAACACTACTTCAAATCAAAGAACAAATAGATTCAACACTTAAAGATTCTTCTCCTTCATATCGAATGGCTAAGGAGTGTGTTTTTTGAATTTAAGAAATGTAGCACGAACACTGATAACGAACAGTGCTCAGGACACCCCGTTGTGGTCACAACTGCTGAAATCTAAATATAAATAGTCGTAGGCAGAACGGTTAAGAACCATTTTCTCCCGTGTTTCCCCAAAGAATTTGATAATTTTTATATAAAATTAATAAGAGGAAGTAGAAGGAGTGCACCGAATATCTATGGTGGGCGTGGCACATACAATCCAACTTTCCGATATTGAATAGCTCTAGAGTTAGAGGTCACACATCGGAAATCGGTATTCGACCTAAAATCACACGTACCATTCCACTGCTTACATTTTATGGGCATTGAAAGAGGGGCTTGGAACTTTTAAGCAGTCCAAATTTTCGGTAATATTTTCAAATTATAAGTCACAAATCAATGAAACTGGGTAGGAACTTCATATTTAGTCGTGTTCTTCGACTGGAAAAATTAAACGAGCATTAGACAAGGGGGCGTGGCACCACCCATACAATTCAAACTTTCTATATGGAATAGCCTTGGAAGTAAATGCCGTATAACAATGAAACCCAATATGGAGTTCCCACTTGGTGATATCCTTCTACTAGAAAGTAGAATATGGGAAGTAGGGTACTGGGACTGGCATTGGGAAAAGGGGTGTGGCTCGGTAAAGATAAGCCATTATTTTGATATCGAATAGCTTTGAAAGTAAAAGCCACAGAATATGGAAACTCAGAATGGCGTTACTATTTTGTGATTTCCTGCTGATTTTACGTATGGTGCCAAAAAAAATGTTTTAAATAAAAATATAAAAAAAAAGAAAAAAAAAATCCATTTTTAAATAGTCGACCAAAGGCGATACTTTTAATAGAAAAAACACAAGAATATATTGGTAGAAGACCTGATTTGAAAGTGAGTAGGATAGCTGAGGCTGCTGGGACGTCAACTGAACATGCTCATAATATTTTAAATCAACTTTTGTGCATACAGAAAGCTCTGTGGTGCCGTAAACTTGATTCAACCGAGAGTTTGGCAAGTATAATCCCTGCCCTTTTTTGAGTCGTTTTATTATTGTTGACGAAACTTGGATACACTCCTTGTGTATACTGCTGAAAAAAACAACAGTCTAAACAATGGACTAGAGTCAGTGCAAGCCAACTCCAAGTAACTACTTTTTGAAATTCAAAAGTGATAAGTTGCATTGTTAACCCTGAGGGGATTCTAGGAAAATCTAATCCTTGGCAGATTTTAAGAACATCTGAGTTGTAAATCGAAGAAAAAAACAGGCCTAATCTGGTGCAGAAAATAATCCTGCTTCACCATGACAACGAATCAATATTTGTCAGTCATTGAAAATGATCGAATTGAAGTACAAATTACTCCCGCATGCACTGCATTCATTAGACTAGTCCGCAGTAAATAAAATCTGATTCTGATCCTACACTGAGAAAATTGAACGCCTTAAAATCAAAGAAAAAAAGTTGTGAAAAGACTGTAACCAAAATATCTTTGCTACAAGGAAATGATCGTTGCATTAATGATTTGTTCTTTAACTAAGCAACTGCTGCATCTTTGAAACAAAAGATTGAAGTTCTTTGAAGCTAAATCAATCAAAAAATATTTGCCGTAAAGATAAATTATTTACTATAACGATTTAATTCTTTGTTAACAAGAATTTGTTAACAAAGAAAAAAGTACGCAAAATCAACAAATTTTCTTTGCTTTCTTGAAGCTAAGCATCGTTGTTTCAAAGACAAAGTCTATCACTTTAAGTATTTTGTTCTACAAAATCATATCCCAGCAAACATTATGACTCTTAAAAGAGTCTTTTAAGAATCATATAAATGAGCTTTTATAGTCATTATGCGCTAAAAAAAGACTCTATTATGAGAACATTTTCGTAGGTTTCGGGCCTCAAAATATGATTCATAATAATGACTGCTTTATGCCTCTTATAAGACTCAAAATTAAGACTCTTTTAAGACTGATATTTAATACTCTTTTAAGACTTATAGTAAAGACTCTTTTAGAACTCATATACATATTAATAAGTGTTTTTGAACTCAAAATTAAGACTCATTTAAGACTCATATTTAATACTCTTTTAAGACTCATAATAAAGACTCTTTTATAACTCATATAAATGAGTCTTTTTGGACTCAAAATTAAGACTATTTTAAGACTCATTTTAAATACTTTTTTAACATTCATAATAAAGACTTTAAATGAATACTTTTTAGAACTCATATAAATGTCTTTTGGACTCAAAATTAAGACACTGAGGACTCTTTCAGAACTCATAGAAGTTATTATGATCCGTTTAGGCTGAAATATATTTTTACATTGAAATTTATTTAAAATATTTGATAGTTGAAAAATAAAAAGAAATTTACAATATCTTTTTTTAAACATTTCAAATAAAAAGTAATAGTAGACAAATTTAAAGTCATTTTACAATCATATAAAAGACTTCTTTATGAGTCTTTTTATTGCGTACTCATAAAACACGCATAAAAAATACTCTTTTTAGAGTCTGATTTCTGAGCAATAATTTTACAAATATATCAAAGACTCCTTTTAGAGTCTTTTTATTGCGTACTCATAAAACACGCATAAAAAACACCCTTTTTAGAGTCTTATTTCTGAGCACTCATTTTACAATCATATAAAAGACTTCTTTATGGGTCTCTTTATTGCGTACTCATAAAACACGAATAAGAAATACTATTTTTTGAGTCTTATTTTTGAACAATCATTTTAGAATCATATCAAAGACTCCTTTATGAGTCTTTTTATTGCGTACTCATAAAACACGCATCAGAAATACTCTTTTTAGAGTCATTTTTTTGAGGCACTCAGAAAATGTTTGCAGGGATTTTTCTTAAAAATACACACGCTTATAGTTCGCAGTTACTTTGTGGACAATATGTACTATAAAGAATAGGGTAGGAGAATGGAGAAGGGGGAGTAATAGAAAGAAAAGGCAGACATACACAGATAGTATTAAGGAAATCGACTTTTTTAAAGACGTACATCTTTGTCGCAAGAATTTAAGTCTTTGATATAAAGTATATTTTTTATGGGAATTTAACAATCTTTGTGCCTTTGCCGTAAGGATGTTTTATCTTTGGGCTCAATCTAAACAATAAAAGTCTTTGTGGCAAAGTGTATTTTCTTTGGTTTTACGATTTTTTTACCTGAGTGTAACCTCAAAAAAACTGTCTGTGGCAAGATATTTCTAATAAGGAAGTCATCAATACTGTAAATGCGTATTTTAAGAAGGTTGACAAACCTCAGTAAAAAAAATAAATCGTAATAAAAACTGTATAAGGCTCAATGGAGGTTAAAAGTTAAAAATGCAAAAATTTGTTTTTTTAAATCAAATTCAAATACAAATACTCATAACTCAATTCAAATACTCACAACTTGGGGCAGTACTCCTCATCAAATCAAATTCTGAAAAAGACTACCACCAAATATTGAAAACGGAAGTTAGACTGAAATCGTTTGTACTTTATAAAATTCGACCACAGGCAGGTTTTGTATTTTCTGTAGAAGATGGTTATAGAAGTCTTAAATTTTTCTTCTAAATTTCTTACTGTTTAAGTAATTTTCTCAAAACAATCCGCTACCGCCACTGTTGCACTTACCTATATTGCATTATTTTAAATCCCTGTCTTGTCTGCTCGTAACAGGCAGGAAAATCGCCTCGGCTACCGTTACAAAGCTCAGGAGATTTCTATTCGTTACTTTTTCTTGCGAGCAATTCATACAAGAACACTTTCCACTGCGAAGGCAACAAAGCCAGCAATCATAGAGGCAAGCATGCGTACCCATCCCAACCCAAATGGCCCACCACATAAGCAACCTTTGCAAGCCTCTTAATCTCATCCTTGCTACGAATTCAACTCGAACAGAGATAATTTCCAAACAATGGAATGGATGGATGTGCTCATCTTCCTACTATTTTTAAAATTTTTTGTATATATTTGTGATTTTTTTTTTGAGGATGCAGGGATGACGTGTGCTGCTGCTGCTACATCAGCGCTTTGTAGCTGATATTGCGACGTTGGCGATTAAGAGCAACTCAAGAAGAGGCAGCAGTGTAAGCGCTACTCTATTGCAGTCAGGTTTTCATGGCAAGGCTGTGGATACGCATATTTTTACTGGCAGCTGTAAATGGGGACTTGGAATATTTTGGCGTTTATTGAAGCGCGTCGCAAGTTGCGACACACTTGGTTGCTCGGTTGGGTGGGTGGGTGTCCATAGAGCTGTCTGTGTATACTGGCTGTGGGTTTAAAAGTATACCGTAACAGGAACGTAAGCGTTCGCAGTCGGCCATGAAAAATTTCGTTTTAGATGATTTCGTTCAACGCATTAATGTATGGATTCCCGCTTCTTATTTTACACTGCTACTATACAACTAAAACTGTGACCATTTGTGGGTGGCTGACTGGATGGATGGACGGATGGATGGATGAATGGCTGGCCGACTAGTGGTGGCCCAGCGTTTAACATCATAAATATAATATTTTTATTTTTATGCTTTTAGTGCCAACCATCTACGCCGCCACGGATAATGAATAAAATTTTTCGCAGCTGCCTGCACAGCGCGTCATATTTATGTATATGCGTGGACAGAATGAATAGCTGGATAGATGGATGAAGAATGTGCGCCTGGTGGATGCCAGGCGACTCTGACAAGCATCACTAAACACGCACAAACTGAGAGCGTAGCGTCGGAAACCGCCATGATTGTGTCTTAGCTGAGTTGTTTGCTTGGTGTTGGTGTTGGAAATAACATGGATTGCATTACTGCTTAGTTATGTGTGTGAAACTGTACCAACTTTGTATAGAAGTTATTTTTAAAATGTGTAAAATTTAAATTTATGCTTATGTGCTGTAAGTTTTGTTTTTATGTTTTTAGCCATAACAAGGCACCCCGATTCCTGAGCCTGTATTTTCTAATAAAAAATATTTTTTAAAAGTATTGATTTTCGCAGAAATTTCACAGAAATTTCGCAGACTTTTACCAAATAGGGAAATCGCACATATTTTTTGTATGAAATCTAAGAGCATTTTTAGTTTCAATTATTATACATTTTGTATGTGTAGTTGCATTGTTGTTGCATAGGTTGTTTAAGCTTTTTATATTATCCTAGAGGTCAAAAATTATCTTTTGAATGAACTAGGGCTTTCCGGAATGAAAAAGTGAGAATTCGTATTTCTGGTATATGTTTCTGAATAGAAATGTTAATTAAAGTTCGCCTTAATGCAAACAAAATAAAAGGATACACTCAGCCAAAATGATGATCAATGCTTTTAAATGCAAGGCATAACTTAAAAATTTTGGTCAAGCCAGGAAAACAGCATCCCTAGAAGATTCAGTAATTCAGTATCACCTCAAGGTGGTGAAATAAAAATCTAGATCTAAAGCTAAGTGCTGTTTCTGAAAGAAAAATCCCTATTGGAGCCCCTCTTGAAAGTTCCAAGTCCCGAAATGGTACTAGAAAATATACAAAGACTGCTTGTTGAGAATATTGATCATAATGCACCACGAAGACCGTAAAACGAGGGGAAGCAAGAAAAAAAAGCTAGAACAAAAAAGATTATTTGAATATCAAACAATGATTTTGATATTTTTGAGTTTTGAACCCACAATTGGCACGATTTTTTTTTTGTTGTGTTGATAAACATATCTTGAAAGTATCTTCCCATTCTCAACCATATTGGTTGCATAATTTTTGTCAGCTGTTGAATTTTGTATAAATAATGGATTCAATATGGGTCGGTCCTAACACATAACAGCCGATGAAAAGGTGAAAAAAATTAAAGAATTGATTATGAACAGCTAAGGACAGAGAGCGCTCTGGGAGCGTTGAGAACAAGAATTGAGAGCAAAGGTTTATGTAGCAACACAAAACGCAACAACAAATCAAAGACAAAAGACAAAGAAGCTTTAAATGTAGTGGTGTCCATGGTTGAATTAATAAGGTTGTCTTGGGGCCGATAGTACTCTCTTCTCAGTATCCATAATTGTCAAAATTAATGAAAAGCAACAACAAAAACATCATCAGCTTTTCATGTTATCAATTTTGATTTTCAGATTTTGTATGAGCTGTCAACTTCGAATTGACATTTATGGGAACTCGCTCTCACCCATGCGACAACCTTATTTATTCAACCATGGTGGTGCGGATTATGAATGATCGCCGTATCATAATAATAGAAGTTGCTTATGATGTTGGCATTTTAACTGACTTATGCCATAAACTTGTTTCGGATGTTTAGAACGTGTATGGAACGGGTATGAAACGTGTTTCAACAAAATTTGTTCCAAAAGTGTTAAATTAATATATATTTTGACCAAAAAATCGTGAATTTTTGACAAGAAACAACACTGTAATCATGCCCAGCCTCCATATTCGCCAGAAAATTTCTATTCCAAAAAATAGACTATTTCTACACTCAGAAAGAAAAATTTACAGTGAAATGGTTAAATCTTATCCAACAGTCGAGTTTTTCAAATTAACAGTCTGAATTCTCGATAAAATACAACTTATTTACTTAATCATAATTTATCATTTTGGACTATTAAATTGAAGAAACTCGTCGGTTGGATGGAATTTAACAGTTTTCACTGTTAATCGAGCTATTTTTTCTGAGTGTATTCCCAATGTGGCGTCCGTGGCGTAGTTGGTTAAAGTGCGTGGCCGCTATGTCAAAGAACCTGGAGACCCAGGTTCGAACCCCAGCAGCGACAGAAAATTATTTGAATTAAAATAATTTTTCTGTACGGCCGCCACCTCTCTGCAGACAATGGCAAACCTCAGAGAGTAATCTAAATGCCATGTAAAGCTTCTTGAGAACGAGAACATTCCGTTCATCGCCGTTCGGAGTCGACGTTAAGCATGTAGGTCCGGTTCTCGGTCAATTGTGTACAAACTTAATAACACGCACAACACAATTGATCATAAGAAGCTAGGTCAAAGTCCTTTCAAGGGCTGAAATGGCCAGTTATTTATTTATTATTTATATTCCCAAAAATAAAAAAACGTTAAGAAGGGCATTTGGTTTGCAAGCATGGATGAGATTAAAAGTGAATCGCTGAAAGAGCTCAAGGCTATCCCAAAGAACGAGAAGTGTTTTGGTGATTGGAAAAAGAACCGGAATAAGTTCTATCTAACGGGGATAACTCTGAAGGGGATAACAAAATGTAAATGGAGAAATATAATATTCTCAAAAAAATAAAAATTATCTTTCTTTTTGAACAATCCTCGTATGTTTGTAAATTAATCATAAATCATTTTGTTTTTGTTTGTGTTCGTAAATTTGTCAGAAATGATAAGTTTTAAAATAATTTGTTTAATTTTACTAATTAGTAAGTTACCCTGATTAATTTCTATGTTTTTATTGACAATACATTCCCTGAAGATATCCTCAGACAGTTTTTCAATGTTCGATAGTTTTAGAGTTTATTTTAAAATCAATGTTCCTGAAACTATCCTTGTTCATTAAACAAAACGCGGATTATTCGGGAAGGTTTAAAAGAAAAAGGCATCATATTTAGTTCTTTGGTGAATTTAATAACGTACGAAAAATGGTTGCTTTTAAAGAAGCATATTACTCCAAACGTACTTTTCTGTCAGAAAAGGTTCATAAATTAATACAAGAAAGTACATTTTAGTAAAGTATGCCATACTATGTTTTGTTATGTCTTTTTATGTTATGTATAATACATAATAATTTTATATGTATATGCACTATTATGCACTATGTTATACATAATTTTAGGATGTATAATGTTATATTCTTATTTTATGTTATGCTACATTATGCTATGTTTTGTTATGTTATGTTATATTATGCTATGCAATGTTGTGTTATGTTATGTTAAGTTATGCAATATAATGTTATGTTATAGTGTGTAATGTTATAATTTTATGAGTTATAATAATGTGGCAAACATATTTTTTAAGAATTATATTAAAAGTTTTATGCCAAATATTTCATGAAGCAACAGGTTGCTACAACAACAACGTTCTTTGCAGAACAAACCAAGCTGACTAGACCATGGTTTCGTCGGACGCTACGCCGACTCATCAGTAGTCTCAGTGGTTCTAGCAGTCCACTAACTTTGACAAGCTAATAAGCGCAATAGCAATAAAACCATAGCGGAATTATAGAAGCGCTATTCACTTTATCAAAGCAGTGTTTTTCTACTCTTTTGCTAGTCACGAAATTTCAAAAAGTTAACTGCATTGATTCTGCAAAGATTTTGTTGTGGCATTTTTTGTTTACTTCTTTATCACGTGTCCATCTAGGTCTTCCATAGAAGGCGTGAAGAAGGTTTTTTGAAAGCAGATGTTTGTAATATGCGCAAACATATAATATTACATCATGTTTTCGTACATGGTATAATAATACATGGTAGCATTGACAACTGCTTATTTTCTCTTCAACAGGAAAACATAAACTGTCAAAAACAGCTTTTTGTGGAAATACATCAGCAGCTGCTGTGGTTGTTGTTTTTTTTCACTTCAACGTTTTCAACATTGCTTGTGTTTTCAATGGCGGATTGTGAGCGCTCTCTTTTTGAGTATATTTTTTGACAGTATATGATTTCCCAAGCAACTGTCAATGCTACCTTGTATTATTATACCATGGTTTTCGTAGGTCGTGCTCGCACCAGTTAACATTAGTTATAAAATTGTGTCATTTTTACATGTTTATTTAATTTTAAAAAACATATATTTTTAGAATTATATTAAGAGCTTTATGCCAAATAGTTCATATTATAATTTTATGTTATGTTATGTTATGTTATGTTATGTTATATTATGTTATGTTATGTTATGTTAAGTTATGTTATGTTATGTTATGTTATGTTATTTTATGTGATGTCATTTTATGTTATGTTATGTTATGTTATGTGATGTGATGTTATGTTATGTGATGTTAAGTTATGTTATGTTATGTTATGTTATGTTGTTTTATTTTATGTTATGTTATGTTGTGCTATGTTATGTTATATAACATGTTATGTAACATACCAACTGTGTTGTATGTTATGTTATGTTAAATTATGTTATTTTATGTGATGTTATGGTATGTTATGTTATGTTATATTATGTTATGTTATGTTATGTAAAGTAATGTTATGTTATGTTTTGTTTTGTTATGTTATGTTATGTTATTTTATGTTTTATGTTATAATATGTTATGTTATGAAATGTTATATTGTTATCTTATATTGTTATGTTATATTGTTATGTTATATTGTTATGTTATATTGTTATGTTATATTGTTATGTTATATTGTGTTCTTTTATGTTATGCTATGTTCTTTTTTGTTATGATCTCTTCTGATCTTTTCTGCTATGTTATGTTATGTTATATTATGTTATGTTATGTTATTTTACGTATTTTATGTTTTATTATTATGTTATATTGTTATTGTATATTGTGTTCTTTTATATTTTGCTATACTCTTTTCTGTTATGATCTTTTCTGATCTTTTATGTTATGTTATGTTATGTTATGTTAAGTTATGTTGTTAAGTTATGTATTTTATGTTATGTTTTGTTATTTTATGTTATGTTATGTTATGTTATAGTATTTTAATTTATATTATGTGGTGTTATGTTATGTTATGTTTTCTTATGTGGGGTAATGTCCGTTATAGGTTTCATTAAATCATAACCAGGTTGCCTTTGCAGTGATATTAGAAATAAATTTTCTTATAGCACATATTATATTTTTATGTTAAGCGTTGAACCATAAAAAAATTATGCAAATTATCAACAGATGTAACGCTTTTCTTGTATTGTTCTTTAAACTTGCATGGATTTTTGTAATATTGACACCTTTCACAGCAAATAGTTGACATATTTGGATCAAAATTAAAAGAATTTTTTTATCAAAAAAAAAAAAGAAAGAAGAATATAAATAAATTTGGAAATTGAAAATAGATGAAAAAAATGTTAATTTTTTATTTAATTCTATTTTTTGTTATTATCATACGAGGATTGTTTCACTTTCGTTTTTGAAGATTTTCAAAACTTGAATAAATAACTGCAACAATACGTGTTCTTAAATACGAGTACCAATAGCATAATGACAACAACGGAAAGAAAATAAAAATACTTCTATGTATCTCCGCACGGAATAACGCAACAATATTGCGCTCGAACGTGACCGGTTGTAAAACGATTTATTATTTGAATATTTAAATTTTTTAGCGCGCTTTATTTTTCACCTCCGTTTTAGTTTTTTTTTCAATTTTTTTTTTATTACATACCTCAATCAGAGGAGGTTCCCAACCCTTATGATTTCTACAGCTTGTTGTTGTTGCAGCAGCAATTTATTCAATTTCTTTCGTCTTTTTTTATTTGCTATTATTTTTCATAAACTTGATTTTCACAATTGAAAGAGTAGGAAAAAAAAACTCGAGGCTGGCGTTATGAAATTTAAAAAAAAGTCTAAAAAATGTAATGTAAAAATTGAAATGCCAGTAACAGCAGCACCAGGAATAGCAACAACAACAGCAAATTTTCATGCGTTTTTACTAACAAAACGGGTCACGTTATTGCGACGAAAGGATTTTTTGCTGAGTTATACTGATTTTTTTTTTCTTTTTTTATAATGTTTCCTATCGTCGCGTCGGCCATCAGCTTCAGACACAACATTGAGTATCCCATTCATTCTGCTTTTGTGTTAGTGCGGTTGAAGAAGCGTGGAAAAAAATAAATTTATTTGCATACTAATATTCAACGGATTTATGATTTTTTTTTTTTTTTTTTTTTTTTTCCTAGGGAGTAGTCAGACAGATAGAGCAGCAAGGCAGACACACATATACAAGGATGCATTGTTTGCTTTTTTTGCCGGGTTCTTTCTATAATAATTTGAAACAATGGATATTAAAAATGTTGTATTCGCTGGCAAACAATAACGTTTAAAATGAGCTGAGCGGGTACGAATGGACCCGCATATAGCTCATTTTCAGACGCATAGTATTTTTGTTGTATGTGCTGTTGTTGTTAATTATAATGCTAGACATGTTGAAGATACATTTGATAAAAATGCATAAACATACGATATGCTCTGACGTATTCTTGAGGTAATGAATGCTTTTGAATTATTCTTTATTCTTTTTAAGATCACCTTCAAACAAAATTATATATCGACAAATGCCCAAGATTGTTAGAATATAATAAATTTCTAGCACTTTTTATGAAATTATTGTTTTAACTTATAAGGTTAGGGTTACCATTAATTAAGGAAAATATACTTCCCAAAAAACTAAAATAACTCCCTGTCATTTCGTATAGTTTTTGGCAGATTTATCACTTTGAGATATTTCAATTGATAAGACTGACACATTCCAAATTTTGTAAAATCATAAAATTTGGTCGGGAAAATTATTCAAGGTATGCTTTATAGCTGTCATTTTGAAATAATTCTAAATTTTTAAGATAAAAAACGTATGAAACATTTTATATACGAAGTGTTTCAAAAAAGTAATAGTAGATAGGCAAAAGAATTTTCAATTTCGCGAGCTGTGTTGGTCCGATTGGCACGATTTATTTATTATTGTTGTGTTGTTAAGCATTAATATAAAGTATCTCTACATTTTCAGCCATATTGCTTGTTTAGTTTTTCGTCAGTTGCTAACACTTGTAGAGCATTACACGTGTTTTGATACTTTTGGCGATTTTTAATTTCTTAGGAATTATTATAAAACTGGGACGCTTGCGCCTTAGTTTCGCCATCATAACCATAAATCAAAGTTTCATCATCTTTTATGATACGTTTTAATAACGGGAATTAATAATATCCATTTTGGGTTTGGCAGCTGACAAATATTTATATCATCTCAACTAGTTTTTGTATAGAAAAAAGTTTGCCAATGGATATGTCAATATCATGAGCAACATCTCCAATTGTTATTCGGCACTCATTCATAACCATTTCTCTCACAATTTTCACATTTTCATCGTTTGTTGGTGACTTATGACCGGGTATGGGCACCACTACATTTGAAGCTTGAAGCTGTGTTGCTACATAAGCCTTTGCTCTCAAGGCTCCCAGAGCTCTCTCTGTCCATAGTTGCTTATGACGACTCGGTGTTGATGTTGATGTGATATGAAATCGTTCCAATTATAATTATAAAACACCGAGATTTGTGATTGTAGCACACTTGATGTTGCGTTGTTCATGGTTGGAAACCAATCAGGAATCCAGACATGATACATGGACTTGTGCTGTGAATTTGTCTGTTTTCCTAGGAGATTTGTTTGGTTTTTTTTAATTGAGGCTTCTTATCTTCTGGTTGAAAGGTTTATTTGGACTTTGGTGCGAGCCATGGTATAATAATACAAGGTAGCATTGACAACTGCTTATTTTCTCTTCTACAAGAAAACATCTCCTGTCAAAAACAGCTTTTTGTGGAAATACATCTGCAGCTGCTGTGGTTGTTGTTTTTTTTTCACTTCAATTTTTTTAACATTGTTTGTGTTTTCACTGGCGGATTGTGAGCGCTCTTTTTTTGAGTATATTTTTTGACAGGAGATATTTTCCCAAGCAACTGTCAATGCCACCTTGTATTATTATACCATGGGTGCGAGAAGCTGTGGATTATAGATGTTTGTCAGTGATCTGAGGGTATGAGTGAAGTCAGTGAACATTTTTGTTTAAATTATAAACTTTTACTTTTTGAATTTTTTTCCTACACAAAGATGCTCATTTCTTGCGTTACGGGTGTTTCGAACATGAAACATGAATGAAAGAGTTCGCACATTTAAGCGTGTGTACTTTTTATAAAAACGGGACTGGGAAAATTTGAAACCCATCATATTTGAAAAAGAATGGTCTGAATTATCAGAATTTTGACGTGACGAAGTTATGTTGAACCGCTCAGGTTTCCAAAAAAGTTGAAAAATGAATTTTTTAAAAATTCATCTGCGTTGCATTGAATTGTTACTCGCTGAGTATAAGAGCTATGATTAAAAAAATAGTTTGACCGTAAAAGTTAATTCTTTGAACTCATTATAAAAACAAAACAAAAATTCAAAACATCATCGGGTCACAGGGGGAACTGTTTAAGCAACACTACTGAAAATTTGTTACATGGAATTATTACTCGCTGAGTACACGGTGAGACCGCTAAAAAGTTTCAGCCTAAATTCTTAACAATTCCGAGAGAGGGACATCTTGTGATTATATCGCGACTAGTCCGACCTCTCAGTTCCATCACAATTTTTTTTTAAAAATTCTCAAAGTTAAAAAGTAGGAATTCTAGTATTCCGACTTTCAACAATTTTTTACATATGCTTACGTTGTGAGAATTTAAAAACAAAATGCACTTTTGTTCAATAGAATTAAACGTTAAATTTAACAGTGCCAAAAGATTTTTGAAAAAAATATATATGAAGTGGATTTTTCGCAATGGAGAAGTCAATTTTTCAAAAATTTTGTACAAATGTTAGTTCTTTTTTATTTTTTTTAAAAATGGTAACAAACAAAAATCCTTAGTTTTTTACAGGAATTATTAAAACTACTAAGTACCTTTCAAAAAAGTCTAAGATAACTGAAATCAGTTGAAAATTGGAAAAATGGCAGAAGTTTTAAAGTGTTTTTTAAATCGACAATCATCGATTTTTCTGATATACGTCCACAGCGTTCAAACTGCTGCCATTTAACCAAATGATAACGGATTTTGCTCATATATGGCTTGTTAGAATGCACAAGCTAAATGCCACATTTTGCGATTCTAGTTTTTGTAGAAAATAAAAAAAGGCGATATTAAACAAGACATCACAAGATTGTTGTGAGATAATCTGAGTGTCTTTACTATTGAAAAACTTCTTATTTGTGCTACTTCATTTGGAATTGTGTAATTTGAATAGTGAAAAGTGCATTGCATATTTTCCAAATTATTTCCGAAAGAAATTTTATTAGAGCTCCTTGCTGTTGTTATATCCTGCGGTAAGTAAAATATTGTGTACTTTGAGCAGATCAAAAAAGTGAAAAGTGTGTTCAGACATTTTACTGTTGCAATGGGTTTACCAAAAAAATAAAAAAGAACTAACATTTGTACAAAATTTTTGAAAAATTGACTTCTCCATTGCGAAAAATCCACTTCATATATATTTTTTTCAAAAATCTTTTGGCACTGTTAAATTTAACGTTTAATTCTATTGAACAAAAGTGAATTTTGTTTTTAAATTCTCACAACCTAAGCATATGTAAAAAATTGTTAAAAGTCGGAATACTAGAATTCCTACTTTTTAACTTTGAGAATTTTTAAAAAAAAATTGTGATGGAACTGAGAGGTCGGACTAGTCGCGATATAATCACAAGATGTCCCTCTCTCGGAATTGTTAAGAATTTAGGCTGAAACTTTTTTAAAGGTCGAATCGGTCACACAGTGGTATTAGTGCTAGGATTAAAAATTCGATACGCCAATAAAGGCCCTCGAATTATAGTAAGCCGATACTGTAAGCCCTCACAAAAAATTTAGACAAAAAATTTATGACATCATGGGGACGCTGAGAGAGCCGCTCAAAGATCGATAACGCAACATCCATGCAGCGGCATTGCATTGAATTTTTACTCAATGAGTATATAACCTACGTTAAAGTTTAAAAAGGAAAATGAAGGTTTTATACATGGCTTTACGACAAAAATAAAAAAAAAATTCCGGCGTCGTCAGGTCGTGAATATAGCAGTTTATGTAACAGAAATGTAATATCGTTGCATTGAATTATTACTCACTCAGGAAGAGTGCTACGGTACATTTTGTTTTACGACAGGATGGACGTGTTATTAGGCTTCACAACTAAATTCCAAAAAAATGTCTTGTTGTCATGATTTCAGGTAGGCAATCACATAATTTAGTAAAAATGCTACAGCCATGAAAAAACGTTGCATGGATTTTTAACTCTGTAACTACTGGTGCAACGGTAAATTTTAAGGAACGAAAACGAAGGTGAGGTTTTCGGGCATATGACAAAAATAAAAAAAAATTGATGGCGTGTCAAAGACCCTCAGGGAACCGCCTAATGTGACGCATATGCATCACTTTTGCTGGATTAATTGAAATTAGAGCACAACCAATGGGGAAGCAAAAAAAAAGCTTAAAGAAAAGCACCAACTCCAAATCCAACAACTCCAACTCCAACACCAACACCAACACCAACACCAACACCAACACCAACACCAACACCAACACCAACACCAACACCAACACCAACACCAACACCAACACCAACACCAACACCAACACCAACACCAACACCAACACCAACACCAACACCAACACCAACACCAACACCAACACCAACACCAACACCAACACCAACATCAACAACAACACCAACATCAACATTAACAACAACAACAAGAAACTTCGTCACGTCAAAACCTACGGGTGTGTCCACGGCACAGCCAACTCTTTTGTTCTTTGAATTTTTGTTTGAAAATGTAACTTTTTTTCGAAAAAAATGTCTATATTTTAATAGAATAGAAGGTAATCATGTTAAATATAGGTTGTATCAACAAGAAGTACAAGTTGGCAAAGACGTTTTATTTAACAGGTAGTTTCGAAAGATATTATACATCATAGTTAATGTCCATGTGTCAGCCTTATAATCTAAAAAGAAATTAAGCAATGTCTCTTTTTTTTTTAAAAACCATTCTTAATTTTATTCAATAAAAAATTTAATACGTCTTGTTTATATACTCGTTAGTATATTATAGAGACGAATGTAGGGGTATTTGAACTTCAGCATTACAAAGATAATCAGACCTATCATGAAAAATTTTCTCCCGGAAATTGTTAAAGGACAGACATTACATTTTTTTACTTTACATTCATGAATATAAAAGGTTGATGAACAAATTTGCATTAAAAATTTTCAAATAGTTTTCGAACTTAATTTTTGATGTTCGAGTATAAAAAAATTATCGATTTTCCCGCAATCGATTTTCTCGCAATCAATTTTCTTGCAAGTCATTTTTGAAGTTTGTTAATATTATAACTCAAAATCTACCTGACCAGTCCTTTTGAAATTTTAAACACTATTTCTACACATAAATCAACAGGTAATCAGATGGAATTTTTTTGCAATTTTTTCTATTTTATAAAAACAAATTCACCGACGGATTTTTCACTTTCAAATGCTGCTAAAAATAAAAAAAATCGAAAATTTTGAATACTCCAAGCAAAGCACCAATACCGTATACAGATGAAGAGGCATTACGAATGTTTATCGACGGCAAATATACAAAAAGCACTTACACTTCAATGCGCATTGGTGCTAAGAGCCGTTATGCCAATATCTCATACCACTGAATGTGGAAGTCAAATCGAAGTGCTAGCCAAGCAGTGGTATATTGATATCGGATATATCAGCTGAGCGTTTCGCTATACCCATGGTATAACAAGTTTCCATAAAATTTTGAATTATGGCGCAAACATAATTCAAAATGCTGTTCTTCCTATAGGAATGATGTCCGAAGCAGCGGTTGAGTCTCGAAATAAAGACTTCAGGTATGTCAGAGAACATTCTACTAGAAAAATGGCGCCCAAAAAAACAATAGAAGACCTCTTTCATAGTTTGCTGTTAGCATCGGATCCTTTCATATCATCTTTATCGACAAGACCCTCTTTACGCTATGACACTATAGAGCAACTTCGTGGTGACGAAATGTCGTTGATTCTAGATCGTTTTATACCGGAAGATGAAACAGATTCTGAATGAAAATATATGCGTATAGTTATTTACAAATAACATTACAATTTCGTATCCCTTTTCTTAACTTATTTTTTTTTATATCCTAGTTCAAGCTTTTAGAATAAAAAATACATTTATTCTTATTCTACTAATGTTGAATGCATTTAATATTTTTGTGTGAATATTTTTGTGTACCGCCCTTTTTTTGTGTGAAGTAGCACTTAAGCAATATATTTCATCGCTGAAAATTTTATCTTTGTAGTTACTGCAAAACAGGAGTTATGACTTTATTCCAGCTAGATTGATTATTCGGACCACTGTAGGACGCTTGTCAATGGTAGATAGAATTGGCCGAAATATTATGACTCAGTTTAGAGGTGGCCAAATTTTTTGAATGAACTTTTATTTTTGCTTGCTTCTGTTATATAATTTGTATTGTTTAATTCAAATATTTGTTTCTTTTCTTTTGCTCAATATAATATCCTTGTTTAGTTGGAAAAATATTTTGTTTTATTAAAAATATTTTTTAGCAATTTTATAGGTTTCCCTTTGTTTGTTTAAAGTGGTACAGGAATTGGTAACATGTGTGTACTTATGTTTTTGCTAACTTCGTTTCTTACACTGGGCGATCCCTATACTACGTCCATATTTAAAGTGATCGAAACTTTTTGTCAACTCATGTAAGATGCAATGACTTATCAATGAGCCGGGCTTAATTTCAAAAGTTAAGTTTCTTTTTGAGATTCTTATTGCATGATGCATGATTGCATGAACTATAACTTCCAAAAAGTGTTTTAAACAGACAAGTTAATTTTTTAAATATATTAATGAATCACTTAAATATCCGACACTTGAATGAACTGCTCACAAATATTCTTATTAATATATTGAGTATTCGAACTATACTCAAGAAAATATCGTATTCAACTAAAAATAAAAATCACAACAAAATATTTCAAGCCTTCTGCCGTGCTAACTGAATATCATTGAATATAATTATTTTATCAAAAGGTAGAGAAAACTTTTTATACCTGTGAGAAAAAAAGAGGGAAGAATAGTTTGCACAGCTAGATAGCAGCTTGCAGTAGATTCTACTAATTAGAATAACAAAAGGAATAAAAGGACACACACACACCAACAATTGAGACAACTCGCATTATTCTCTGCCAACTCTTTCTTCGCTTTGAACATTAAAATTAAGCGTAAACATGACACATCGAACAAAAGATTTAAGAAAACTCTTCTAATTTGCGTATGAAATGCTCATAGATATCAAAGAGATGGGAAGGTATTATAACCAAATCGTATTAAAAAATGCGCAACCTGAATACCTGAGCTTGGAATATGAGCAGGGTATACAAAGAGTTTTGATTATACGAATAGCGTGAGAAAATCTCAGAATTTTTTTAAAAACATCTTGAATCTAAAATTTTTCAGAGATGCTGTGTAATCTTCAGTTAAAGATTTTCAAATTTCGAGTGAGTCGCACTATCCAATGTGATGGGAAAAATAAAAAAAAATATAAAAAAAAAAATGTTAAATAATATATTTAGTAGATTTGTACTACACTTAGGGAAAAAAATATTAAATTTATCCAAAAACTTTTTTAATTTATCCAAAAAGAGAGTATATTTTGCACCAATAACGCATTTGCATAAATCGACTACGTAAATATTTAAAATTTATTTAAATACTTTCTTAATTAAATAAAATATTAAAATATTTAAAATAAAATTAATAAAAAATATATTAAAATTATGAACGAATATTTTTAAAATATCTTTCAAATATTTAATATTTGAAAATAAAACTATCGCATGTAAAGAAAATTTATATAAAAATATTGAATTTAATAAACAACATACTTAAATTCAATAAGAAGCAAAATATGCAGGTAAATGACAACCGGTGCAAGACATCCATCAGAAAATGTCAAGTTGTCACTCCACCCTACATCATTTCATTATTTATGTTATTATATAACGACCACCCATCGCACTCACAAATCATCTTGGCCAAACATTCAGGCTATATTACCCTTGCAACAAAAACTAAACGAGAACTATAAGAAACCTGCAACTGCAAGAAATAAACTGCAGGAACAGAGTGCGATGCTGTTGCTGCTTGTCGGCTATTTCAGCTGTATGGAATATGTGTAGGTGTGCGGTATAAATAAAATTTAAATACGCGAAAAAAACGAGTTGTAAGGAAAATATTTGATTTATCCACGCAAATATATAAATAAAATTAAAACTCAGGCGTGAATAATGTTAATATGCGTTATTTCCCTTAGTGTAGTTCTCTTCCATGACCTATAAGTCCTTAGATACTAGGGAAAATGTATAAAACCCACTGATACTATGTAAAGTAAAACAAAAAGAACTTTGGTGTATTTTGGATACACCCGTAGGTTTTGACGTGACATCGTTTCTACATTTTTGGCCCTATCCGTTCCTTTGTTCGCAAACTTGTTCTTATCCTTATCTTAATTGTTATATTTTTAATTTTGTACTTTTGTATTATGTTTTATTTCTTTTCCAAACCCTTGATTTAATCCATGAGCAAGTTCTTGACCTTATCCTTATTCGAAAACATTCCCCAATCCATATTCCACTTATTTTCTCCATCTTTGTCAAACATTTTTTTCTTGTTCTGTATTTTGTCCAGTTTCTTGTTCTTATCCTTTTCCCAATCTTGCCCCAAATATTGTTTTAGGTGTGTCTAAATCTAAATCCTTATCCTTATCCCAACCTTTGCTCTAGTACTTTTTCCAGTCCTTGTCTGAAACCTTATTTTAATCTTTGTATAATTGTATGTTTGCTCTTACCTTTGCCCAGATCTTTGTGTTACTCCTTATCCAAATCCTTGTTCTAATATCCTTATTTTAATCTTAATTGCATTTTTTTATTTTTTTAATTTTTGGTTTGCATTTAGGTTTCTTTAAGGGTATTCACTGAGAGGCCTCATTATGCTATTATTTTATTTTGATATTTATCATGTGATGAAAACCTCCGCTTTACGGGTTATTCAGTAAAATTTACCGTACCACAAATAGTCATGGAGCTATAATTCCATGTAACGATTTTTCATTACTGTTGCATTTCAGTGCATCAGTGCATCAGTGACATGGCGCTAAAAATTTTTGTTTTATTTTGTTATGAGATCAAAGAATCCACCTTTGCTGACGTAAGATAAAATTTGTCACATCACCTCCACTGGGCGAATAATAATTCCATGCAACAATATTGCATTTGTGTTGCATAAGCTGCTACCAATGCGACCTAACGACATTCTAATTTTTTTTTTATTTTTTTCGTAAGGCCAAGTATAAATCACTAACATTTACTGTGGCGTATATACACCTATCCCTCGTGTTACACTGTAGATAGGTTTCCGAGAAATCCGGGTAAAGCGAAAATTAAATTTTAAAAAAATCAGAGAAAAATGATTATCAGTAAGAATCATATATTTCTTCTTTTTCTGAATGGTAAAAAGTCACTTTCATCACAATGTAAAAACCGTGAAGATAGCAAACGTGCTAAACGGGGGATAAGTGTACTCATAATAATAATATTAAACTGGTCATGTCAGCTCTTGACATTTTTCATTGGCAACTGGTCATTTTTATCTTAGGGCCTACACTTAGGGAATAACAATTCCATGCAACGCCGATGCATTTTGAAAAAATATCTTTTTTAACTTTTTTGGAAATCTTCGCGGTAAAACGTAACGTGATCACGTAAAAAACTAAAAATCTAAGATATTCAAGAAGATTTTCATTTCGTGAATATACGAATTCTTTGAAAATATATTTCCAAATACTGACTTCTTTTTAATTGTAAACCAACAAATGCAAACATTTGCGAAATGCGAATTTTCCATTTTCATTTGCCATTAATTGAAAATTGTTATTTACACACTTCCACACCCTAACTCTATGGAGTAAACAGTTTACAAAATTATGCATGATTAAATCCTAAACAATCGAAAAACACTCAACAGCGCGGCACAAATCAACAAATTTTTGCACACAATATAAATCCGCACAAAAAAAAATTTGCATGTATGCGAAAAAGGTTTGAAAGATGGCCTGACTTTGTATTGCAGCCAAAAAATTATGTGGCACCGCAGGAGCTTATCCTCATTCTCGGTCGCACAAACACTTTCTCCCTAATCATATTAGCAACAGTTGGTGTTTTGCACCTCATCAAAACACCGAAATCACGCTTTCCACCAGGCTTAGGAACACTCAAATCGAATAAAACTTTTTTGCAAACTGCAGCAGCATGCAGAGGCAACAATAACAATAGCAACAACATCAACAACAAAATAGGAAAAAAGGATGCTGCAGTATTTGATTTGTGGTTTGTATGCATGAGAGCGGGATTGCAGCAATTTTGTTTGCAAGGTCCTACCATATAAATTCATTGCAAAAATGTGAAATGCATGCAAAACACCGGAAGTTTAGGTTTTGCATTTCAATTGTAAATAATTTTGATTTTTGCTGTTTATGTTTTGACGTTATTGTTGTTGTTGTTGAAATGTCAACAGCATGCATTCATTCAATGTTTAAATGAAACAATGGCCATTGTTGGTTATTGCAAATTAAATTCTTTTGTCATGGAAATTGACCGTATCGAGTGACGTAATGCAAAGATTAAATATCAACAGGTTGTGCAGTTAGGCTGGAAGGGATGATGGTGAGGAGCGGTTAAGCCGATCGTAAACTCGATAGCATGGATTTTGATTATGATAAGTTTTGATTTGAAGTTAAAAAATTAAATTAAATAACATTAGCTTCTTCTTGAGAATTAGCATTATTTTCTCTCCAACAAATAATAAAAAAAAAATAATTTCAACTGAAAAAAAAAACTTTGAAAAAATTGGCATCGAGTGGTTTACGACTCCTTTAACGCACTTCTTACACCGTACTGTGGAACAAAACAGCCTGCTAAAGGGAAAAAAGTCAAAATTGAATTTTAATTTTTTTTCAATGATGATATGATAACAAAACTATGCTGATCTCGAGAATAATATTTGTTTTTATCTAATTCTTTTTATTAAAAATATATCAAAAACATTTCGAGTGGAATTACATATAATTTCGTATCTTAAAGTTTCTTCATGTAATGGACTGTTGTTAAAAACGACACTTTTTTAGAAAATCGTGAAATTTGGAAAAACATTTTGGACAATCTACTCAATAATGCTTAGGGATGTATAGGGTTTCTTGCATCTTCTGTTACTTCAATATGTCTGTTTTCAAGCCATGATTATGAGATAGTGCAAAATTTTTGATGATTTTTTGAAATTGCTGTGTTTTCTACAATTAAAAATGTATATTATTTATGGTGTAAGAACTTAAAAGTTTTCCAAATTAGATATAACTTGAAATATAGGTATTTACATCGATAGATAACTTGTAACATAATTAATTTACGTTTTTTGTGTTGAGATTTAGCAAATACAAAGTGCTTTTCACGCATACCTTAGACCAAACATGCCCACGTAGTGGTCCATATGGCCCGCTTGGCCCTTCATACAAATTTTTTTCTATCTTAATTTTAATAGAAATTAAGACTGGCAGTGTACTTCATGATATGTAATTTTATTGCATTGTAATTGTTTTTGTTTTGTCAAACAAAAAGCAACATTTTGTGTTTGTTTTGTTTTTTAAGCATTGGCCCGCGCTTAAAATTTCTTGGGCCCCAGTGCATTAGACGATGTATTTTGCATTTCTCAAAAACTAAGTGTTTGATTTCTATCAAAGTCATACTGCATTTTTATTGAATGAGAGCATTTTCACAGTTATGTGTAAGTACATCATAAATAAAATAATGATTATACATCGTGTTTTATATTTGTGCATACTGTGTGTTTCAGTCGCATGAGAGGTATCACGCCCAAATTTGAGACGTATCCTTCACATGACATCTGATTATTGCTGAGTTTTGTTTTCGTAGCTTTATCGATATTGCGAAAAATGTCTTCCAGTTGTAGCGGAGATGTCTCGCCTACTTGTCAAAAATTCTTAAAAACCCTTTTTTCTACTTTACTATTCCTAAAATTCCACAAAATTTATAAAATAATTTATTTCCTCTAAATTGTGTACCTGTGAACCGCACAAGAAAATTGTGTACTGAATAAAAAAATCAAAGATGGTTTTGTCTCGAAATCCAACAAAGTTGTAAAGGGAATACGTAAAGGGTATCGTTGTAAAGGGAATACTTCAAATAAAAGTATTCCTTTACTTCCAAATTATCAGACAAAAAAAAAAAAAAAAATAATAATGTTTGTCGATTCCATATCCCTTTAAAATTTAATTGTTGTAGATTGTTTGCTTTTTAACGTATAGGAAAAAATATTTTTGTAAACAAGTTTTTCAAAATATCAAAAGTATTTTATAAATTTTATTAGTTGGTAGAAAAAAATTATATTGGAATTTTTCACAAGAGTTTGAAAATGATCAAAAATATACAAAATTTAAGGCATGTTCTTACTTGGCGCACTCGGTATTCTAAAGAAAATTTAACATTTTGTTACAGGAAACAAATAGGTAAGAGATAATGGAAAAATTTAGTTCGGGGTGAATAAATATACTAAAAATAAATTACAAAAATTTTTTTTATTAATTTTTAACATTTTTTTGTATGAAACTTTAATTTGAAGTTGACGTGTTGAAATTGGAAGGAGCTGATGGTTACCATAATAGTTAAAGTTTGGTACCACTTAGAAAAAAAAAGAGTTGGCATATTTTTAGTCATAGCTCTTTTACTCAGCGAGTAACAATGCAATGCAACGCCGATGAATTTTGAAAAAATGCATTTTTCAACATTTTTGGAAACCTGCGCGGTAAAACGTAACTTCGTTACGTTAAAAGAAAATTTATAAATAATATAAATATAGTTATCGTGTGAACCAAAAGTTTAAGTTCGGCAAAAAGACAAAAAATTAATGAAGATTTGAAAAAAATATATAAAAAGAACGCAAGTTTTTTGTGCGAAAAAATATAGGAAAAATAAAAATATAAAGAGGAAATATTTTTATTTATTTCAAATATTAAGAGGACAAATAAAAACTTTTGTAATATTTTAGTTCACACGTAAATTACACGTGTGGAAAGTATGCGGTTAAAATTTGGAGACATTCAGATCATGAAGATGATTTTGTGTAACGATGGTATTCAGGTATAAAAATGTAAAAAACTTCAAATTAAAGTTTCATACATAAAAAAATGTTAAAAAATAATAAAATAAATTATTTGTAAAAATCAAATTGAGTGTATTAATTCTCCCCAAAACAAAATTCCATTATTTTTTACAGATTTCATGTAAAAAAATTTTAAATTTTCACTCGAATACCGAGCGCGCCAAGTAGGAACATGCCTTTAAAATAATCAGAAAATTCTTCTTACATAATTATTTTGATTTATTGGGTATAAGGGTCAGGGTATTAGATGTTCAATACTTGAACAAAAATAAAATTGGTTAACAAATAACTTAGTTACGGACGATAACAATATTGAAGTAACTGTGTTTCTAACATCGGAACTGCAGCGCAATTTCTGGCCTCAGAATAGCAATTGAAATTTTTGTCACATATTTATATCAGCTGTCAAAGTGTTTCATATTTCTCTATCTATGGTTTCAGTACAGCATGATACAATTATAAGGTAGGTCGGAGAGAAGGCAGGCTCTCAAATTTTAAAAACTTGTTCTTCTTCTCATTGTAAATTATCAGTCAGCTGGTTTGAAAAATCGATATCAGGGTTTCGTGTGGTATTTTTTAAAAATACTTTTTTTATACATATTTGAATATGGGTTGCTGTGCATTTTTTTGTACATTTTAATTTCAATAAACGAATAAAATTCATAGGTAACTATTTTTTATCGAGCAATTTCCATAATAATCGTAAAAAAAACAAAAATTTGAATAATATATTGTAGTAATAATATATTGTAATATATTGTGATTTATTATGTCATTATATGTAATCCATAATTGAACGGAAAGTTTTTGACGCAGGGAAAAATGTTTAAATGTTAATATATGAAAGAAAGCTTTTGTATTAAAAAAAAATGTATATTGAAATCAAAAAGTAATAACGAGCCCGAAGTCAAGACTCTAATAGATATCAATAAATTTCTTTCAGATTCGGTTTTTCCGAAGTTAAATTAAGAAAAATTATCGACCTTGTAAATTTATACTAGCCTCTTACATCCGGAAAAGGTGTGAAATGAGGTCTTGTTTGTACTCATTGGTGTATAGTTAAATTTTATACGAATCTTAAAATTTATTTTTAATGACATTAATAATACCACATATTACAGACACCACACCTAGGGGCCCAAACCGGCACATTTTTTACTAATTCATACTTTTGGTTGACTTTACATAAATTTATTTCCAATTTTCAAATGTGACCTTCCAATGTTGCTAATAAAGGACATTATTAGAATGATAATTCCATGAAAGGTACTACGCCCCATTTTCTATTACTGCGCATTAGAGTGGCCCTTAATTTTTTTTTTTTGAAATTGAACATGTGCGGTGCTCTCGTTTATTTCTTATCATATCAAAAGTATATTGTGAAAATTTCAAGAAAAAATTTTAATATTTAGACGTGCCGCAAAGCGAAACTTCATTCAAAATATGCCTTTATATTAGAAAAAACTGTTTTTTTTCCAACAATAAATAAAATTAAGACAATTTAATGTTCTTTTCTAGTCTACTTAACATCATATCGTATTTAACATAACATTATCTCACAAACGATCTATCATCCGTTGAAATTGGCTACAAAGTGAGAAAACTACAACTATTTTGTCGAGCGAAAAAAATTTAATTTTTTTCGAAAATTATTTTAACTAACGTTCTACAATTATGTTTTACCGATCAACTTATTACATTTAAAACAAAAAATATATGTAATTGAATCTATTAAAAGTGAAAACACTGGTTACCTTCTAACATATATGTCCTTCAAGTATTATTTTTTAAAATAAAAACAGTGAAATTATCTTTGAATTCAAGTGCAAGTCTTACTATAGAAGAATGCAAATTAATTAAACACTTGTACTTTCTGTGTTTTTAAAAAAGTTTATTATTTTTTATTCACTCTAATATTAAACACTCTATGAACTCAAGTGGCTGAGCTGGACTAAAAACCTATCTGTAAAAATCAGTTCTTCTCTTATTTAAAGGCTTTTAATATAAACAAAACTTAGGATGGCTTGATCGCTTTATTATAGACAAAAGTATTTCATCACAAGTTTATTATTTTTTATTCACTTCACTTAAACACCCTAGGAACTCAAGTGGCTGAGCTGGACTAAAAACCTATCTGTAAAAATCAGTTATTCTTTTATTTAAAGGCTTTTAATATAAACAAAAGTGAGGATGGCTTGATTGCTTTATTATAAACAAAAGTATTTCATGACAAGATGAAATATTGCATCAGCCAGAATATTTGCTGACATAACAAATTTTAAGCTTAAAAAAAGAATCTTAAGACAAAACCATTCTTAAATCTTTAAGATACAATTTTGTTTACATTTACAATTTACTTATTGAATAAAAGGTGATCTTAACTTGCATCGATTTTTGGAAAAAGGCAAGCATACCTGCGAGTTCCCCCATCGATGTGTTCAAAAGTTGTTAGATTTGCACAAATGTTCGAAAAATTTACAAAGAAGTCAGAAATGCACAACAGAAAAAACTTTATTCTGCGATGAATTGGACAATCTATTTGATATTTCACACAGGGACGTTCTGCACCTAATCCGAATAGAGGAAGACAGCCAGTTCTTACTACTCCAGAGAGAAAATGGAAGACCCGGTTGCATGATTGACGTTGATGACGTCTGATGGCAGAAGCTGAAACGTAATCGGGAAAAAAAAAGAAAAACATAGGAAGCGCAAACTCGAGGAGAAGAAGCGGGAAAGAAGTATGATTTGTATAATAATTAAAAATTGGTTTAGCTTTGTTATTTGTGATCTTACGAGTATTATAATGTAGAAAGAGCACAGGCAAAATATCATATGAATTACAGTTTCCATGAGTATTAGTACTACCCAGATAGACAAATGTACCTTTTCTCCTCCTTTTGTGTTGTTCGACGAAACAACAGAAATTAAAGTTGACATGGCTAAAAAAATCCAGGAAGATGACCAGTTTGAAAGTGATAGCAGAAAGAGAGTATTTTTATCCAAAGAAGATATACAAACACTTATTAATAAAAATATCGTCGACTTTTTATCACCACCATCGATGAAACTTTCCCAACGTTTCAAAATTGGAACAGATTTTCTTTAAGTACATTCGGAAGATTGGAAATCTCAAAATGTCTACACTGATGTTCTGAAAATCATTACTTCTCTAATAGTACTGAACGACACAGCTTAACATGCGGTTAAATTAATAACTGATTTTAACCCTATTCATGTCAGGCTGTGTCTTTGGGTCACTATTAAATTTCAAACCAATATAAATGATTTAAAACTTGTTTTAAAGCAAAATAAGTTAAATTTATTTTATTATTTGTCATTCTATTTCTGTAATATACAATTTATTTTTGTTTATGTTTTTATAATATTTACCTATTACACAAAATATTAAAATACAACATGAACTGTCACGTAGTGACTCTAAGACACTGGTATCTGCAAAAGACGTAATAATGGAAAACTCATCATGAAACCCAGCTTAGAATGCATCGACAGTATAATCAAAGAAGAGGCGTCAACTTAACTGTTCCTCTTATAAAAAAGGACGATTTTCTAAGCAATTCTGTGGTAATACTCAGAAACCCATGAATAACGAGCATTCACAGAAAAGTATAGTTTGTCTTAAATGTACAAATTAATAGTTTAATAACAATATCCACATTGCTTATAAATAATTTAATTTTTCTTTTTATTAAAAGAAATTTATTCTCCATGAACGATATTTTGTATTAAACTTTCTTTTTTTCAATAAAATAATTATATTTTTTGTATTAGTGTCTCTAAGTCACACCGTGACAGTTTACGTTGTTCAAATAGCGTGACATGAATAGGGTTAATAGCCTCCTAACTAAAAACACTAACTAACGGGATTATCTCCTAAAAGTATATATGTATTTCTGATTGTTTGATTGAGAATTTAAAGATTTTACTTTTTTAAATGTAGATTATTCGGGACTATCGTAAGAAATATCCAGGATACAGTCGTAAAATTTTATTTCGGCCCTACGAGCAATAACTAAAGTAAAAACAATTATGAATAATAAACGGTGTTAAATTTAAATAAACAAAAAAAAATAATAAAAAAACAAATCTATTGATTAAGATTTTATTTTTTGTTGTTATTGTTGTGTTAGGAACGTACAAACTTTATACAATTTATAATTGGAAACATAAACTTTTTTCAAAATAATTAATTTTACATATGTATTTTCGAAAAAAGTATTTTTTTAAAAAAGTTTTTTTGCTCCACAAAAAATTTTAAGTTTCCGCATTTTTTACCCGATTTCGACACATAATATCTCCTTGGAAAGAAATGTTTATACTCATACGCCAATAAAAGATTGGAAAAAAAATGATTACATTAATTTCATTTGTTTTCGGAAAAAAAATATTTCTTAAAAACAATAAAAATGTTGTAATTTTCGTATTAGTCAACCGTTTTCGACGAATGATATCACGTTGGAAAAATAAATTATAAGCCTAATGCGATATTATGTTTCGTTGATTAAAAAATCACACAAAATTGTCTTAATTTTAATTATTGTTAAAAAAAAAACAATTTTTTCCTATATGAATGTGTATTTCGAATGAAGTTTCGTTTTGCGGCACGTCTAAATATTAATATTTTTTCCTGAAATTTTCAGAATATAATTTTGGCATGATAAGAAACAAACGAGGGCACCGCACATATTCAATTTATAAAAAAAAAAATTGCGCATACAGTTAAGGGCCACCCTACTGCGCATATAAGTTTTGGTAATTTTTTGTGATTACATTTACAAACGATTCTAATTTAAATACATTAACTTTCATAAATACAAACATATTTAATTGATTCAATCATTGAGTTTGTATGAAAGATTTTCTGCTCATTTGACTTTATTTTAAATATTTATTCTATCAGTAAGGTGGATAATGTCGCGACTTTGTATTTTATATATATATAAAAACGATATAAAGTAGTAATAGTACCATGAAAAATGAAGTATTAAAACAAAATCACAATAGTACTTTTCTTAGCAACTCTGTGTGTGTGTTCAAATGTTTTTGTTTGAACTGTATTTAACGGAATTGTAGGTATTGTGAGAAATGCACAAAAGAAAAAACAAAATATAAGGGGTACTTTTTAAAATCTCTCTCTATCCGACCTACCTTGTTATTGTATCATGCAGTACAGTGATAAACACTGACCACAGCGACAGTGGGCGTCCCATGCAAGTTAGACGAACAAATTTATTTTATGATTTGAAATAATATGGGATGTAAAAACAAGTAAAAAAAATGTATGAAGAGTCAAATTCTATTTTGACCCCTTGGGAAGCTATGGGCTATTTTGAATTTTCGAGAAGTTGTTTCACTATAAACGCTTTTGCAGTAAAAATTGTTGATGTGGAACTTTTTGCAAAGGCGTTTTTTTGCAAATCGTTTGCCGTTGTGACATAATTTTAAGAAAGTTTAATCAAGACTTTGTTAAATCCTATAGTGATATCACTGTATGAAAAATATTTTAATCGGTGTGTTATGCGGTACATACCTCAAGTGTCGTGTTCATAGTGCTATATCAGGTTGCAAATGTGGAACACTAAGCCAAATACAAGGAGATGCGTCATGCATTTAAGTGATTCTATGATTTGGCTTCAAAAACGTATTTACAGTGAAGCAAGTTGTTATTTCTACTCTAAAATCTATTTGAAAAAAATAGAAATTTGAAAATATGTTAAATTATACTTGCGCTAATAACTCTATTATTTAATAACCAAATTAATTTTTTTCAATCAGTTCGAAAATTAAAACCCATGTCTTCTGAAAAAAAGCATAAAAAAATTATGTCAATAGACTTCTTTGGATTTCTTAACGTTTGAAAATGTTAAAATTAAAAAATATGCGTTGATTGTTTAAGCGTCTATTATTTTGCAATGGATTGACATATTTCTATTATTTAAACTATAATACAAAGCTGCAAGTCTTACCTTTGTCATAATATAAACCTTTTTCAAATCAGTTGAGCAGAAGCAATGTTATGACATACCAAGAAAGGCATGGTACGAACATTTTTATTAACTCATTTTTGAGGTCCTCGACAAAAAATTTGAAGTGATACAAAAATTCTGTTAATGCAGAAAGTCGTCATGTATTACCACTTAATGAAATATATGCGAGGGATGTCTTGTACACTTTTCGTGTAGAATAGTGTTATCAAAAAATGTGAAAATGTGTTTTTATAATTCTTTTTGAATTGGATAACACAAAAGAAAGTCTTCGTTAGCCTATTTCATAAGGATTATATATTTGGACACACGCTTTTTATAAAATGTAAAATTTAATGTTAAAGTGAAAGTGTTTCAAAAATGTGTGTTAAATGGGGGTATACAAAGCAATGGCTCAATTCAGTATATTTTTAGCAAAGACTTTAGTTGGTTCTGCATTTTAAAATTAAAATAAAGTCCTGTATGATATTTTGTTCAAATTAAGTGTTTATGATAGAAGTACTCGGGTTTTAAAAATTTAAGCTTTATGGAGGCTACCGCTAAAGCGGGTTAGTCCCAGCACATTTTTAGTAAAGACCATTGATATAATTCTGTAAACGCTTGTGTGTAATTAAAATGAAATTAAGTATGTATTTTAAAAGATTTGGGATTTTCGGGTTATATTACCTCTTTCACATTGGTCAAGAATTGACGTCAATACTTTGCTATTTTTCTTTGTCCTTTTAAACTTAGCCTCTCTCACGTTGATGTCCGAGTCTCTCATCGACAAATGCAAGAGTTGGTCGTCAACTCTTGACCAATGTAAAATGGGTCTATGGAGGGTACCCTTAAAACAGATTTGATTATAACCATTTTTGATACGAATATTTCTTAAAGTTATTTTAGACCAAATAAAATTTTTTTTTTTAAATATTAAAGGAGCCGAAAGATACATCGACTTTTAACTTTTTCTTATATGGAAGGAAGGCGTGGTCATTGTCTGATTTGGTCAATCTATGGAAAATTTCTTAATCTATGTAAAAAAAAATCGCCCACACCAAATTTCTTTGCTCTGCGGCAACTGTAAATAGTCTAGGCCACAGCTTATATGAAACCGGTACATTGTGCTGCGTAAGTTTTACCTCTATTTCCGATCGAATGGAAGGACATTTTCAAAAAACCAGTTCATTTCGAAACTTAAGACTCGATGTATTTAAAACAGAGTTTTTTCTTACAAGCTTCAATTTGTCATCTTCTAATTATCAACCTGTTAACAACAATTTAATACCGCCAACGAAGATCTTTGTTCCATCCCCCCTTTTGAAAGGGCTTTGTTATTTGATAGAAAAGATAAATTTAAATTCATAAAAATTTAAAATTCCAACCATATTCAAACTTGTCCTTTCTACAAATTCTAACTCATATACGAATAATTTGCTTATTAACACTAATTTGCACACTTCTAGAACAATATTCAACAGATACAAGAACTGCCTGTGGGCGGAACACAAAAAAAATGGAAGAATAAAAAAAAAAAATAAACCATGAAGACATAAAAACCGAAATCATAATGAAAATCAAATAATAAAACAACACCAAGAACAATAACAACACCAGCAGCAACAACAACAACAACAACAACAAGAATATGGCAAGCCACAATTTAACACCAATTACAATATCCGTTACATCTAATTATGAACACCATCACCGACCTGCCCCTGCCCCAAACGAAACCACTAACCACCAAGCATAACATGACTATAACAATAAAACAACGTCGTCATCATTATCGTCAGCCTCATCATTATCATCATCATTTGGCGCTAAAATAAAAACAACAAAATAATCATCAGCATTAAAAAAAGGCACAAATTAAAGAAAACAGCCTAACGCCAAGAAAAACGACGAACGAGTCTAAGTCTGAGGGATGGATGGGCTAGTGGGTTGGATGAGCTAAGCATTTAGATGGGTGAAAGATGGACGAAGCGGTGTGGTTCTCGTTAGCGTCATTAACAACGCCATCATCAACGGCCATAACAACAAAGCCCAAAATAAAAACAAAAACAAAAACAACAACAACCCGTGAAGTCCTTGCTGCTACTTCTAGTGCTGCTTCCCGGCCTTGTTTCCTGCAATTAGATGAACAATTGGTAGCAGCAAACGTTTTGGACATTTTATCGCTAAGCGCCAAAAGCAGCAAAAAAAACAGAAGCCACAACAGTGAGTGGGCAACGTTAATTTTCATAAAATGCGTAAATGTCCTGGGAACGCAGGGTTTCCTCACTTCAACTTCCTACCACTCATGCCACACGGCCTGCTACTTGTGGCTGTGACTGTAAAAACAAAACCAACAACAATAACGAAAAAAAAAACAGTTTAATGGGCATTCCTACCACTTAAACACATAATGAAATCTAAGAAAATGTAATGAGCAAGTTCAGGAGTTGTGGAGCGCGAGACTGGTGGAAGGGAGGCAGGAGTTGAAGGCGTTGCGCTGAGGTTGCCCAGTGGGCTGGCTGCGCCTTAACGCTATCCTAAGCCAGTGCTTTGACTGCCTTAAGGTAGCCAAAATACGCCAAGTAAATTAATTAACATTTTGGCAAAAGCTGACTTGCTGCTCGTCCTTTGGTGAGTATGAATTTGCTGTGTTTAAGAGTGAAAGAAAAAGAAAGCACACAAAAACAAAAAAAAAAAGAAACAAGTCCATCCTGAACGAATTTATGAGGGCCGTTCAGGCAAAAACATGCTCACAAAAGCGACACGTTTGTCAGGACAAAACAAATAATTTCCGCGGGCGCAACAGCAATTAAATTCATTTAAACTTTGACCAACTTCTGACACTGGTAATGGCTATGGCAACGACAATAACAAAAACAACAACAACAACGGCAAGGACGAAATGTGTATGTGGCTGACAGCGTGCTGACAATACGAGTGATGAGGACAACAAATGGCGTTTATAAGTTTTTGGCTTGTAACAATGTCCTGTTTGCATTGTATTATATTGCCATTGTTGTTGTTGTTATAATAATAGCTGGGTTGAGTAAAACACGTTCTTACTTCCGTTTGACACCTTTAGCGCCGTGGGCGGAAATGAGTAGCAAGGACGTGACTTGTTTTTTGAAAGTAGTTAATTGAACGTTTGTGCTGAAGAAAAGGCGATTCTTTTGAATTTCAGTTTATTTTTTTCTCATTTTTTCTCATTTTTTTCTTGAAATGTTTTTGGGCAACATTTTGAATAAATGATGGAATGCTGACAACAGCGGCGGTCTTGACATAAAATTAAAAATATTTTGAACTTAACTTATTATTTTTTTTTTTTGGAATTTCATATCGAATTAACAATTTTAAATTCGAACGCGGGTACGAGTAAAAACTGATGAAAACGGTTATGGGTGACATAATCCTTGCCAGGATTAAAATATATTGTAATGTAAAAAAATAGGTTTTAAAAGATTTTTGTTATTGTTATTAACTCTGGATAATTGGTCCAGTTTCAGAAGTACCCATCAGAGGACATCATTTTGAAATCATACCAAGAGTTATTAAGTATCAATTAATTTATGTATAAGATTTGAGAGCTAAAGTTAGGAACTACGAAAAAGGGATGGCAGTATACTTACCTGCAGTATTGCAGTATACTTTGCTGCAAAGGATTAAAATTATTGTACAATTATAAGCAACAAATAAATGACTTCGACAGGTATTGATACTTAACACTTAAACAATAATATTCTTCAAGAACAGAATGACAAAGATAAAAACTTGATTCCAAAAGTTGACACACCTACCTACTAAAGTTCGGAACAATCAACGATGAAGGCACCGATCGGAGATACTTTAGCACCTTTTAAAAGATCTGCCATAAAAGAACTAGATACTACAAATCCAACGCTTTAACGTTAATAAATAAATAAATTTTTTGTGTGTTATAGTCTAAAAAACTAATCAACTAGTAATTAAAAAAAAAATGATCGTACTATTTCCACATTCCAAAATGGACCCATACATTTTGTCCAAACGTACTCCGTTTTCTTGAAAAAACTATCAGATAGTTTTAATGTTGAAATAAGTTCTAATAAACTAAGCCACAATAGTAGTTAAAAAGGGGGTGAAGAGAAATAAAAAAAAAAAAATAAACTGGCCATTTCAGCCCTTGAAAGGACTTTGACCTAGCTTCTTATGATCAATTATGTTGTGCGTGTTATTAAGTTTGTACACAATTGACCGAGAAATGGACCTACATGCTTAACGCCGACTCCGAACGGCGATGAACGGAATGTTCTTATTCTCAAGAAGCTTTACATGGCATTTTGATTACTCTCTGATGTTTGCCATTGTCTGCAGAGAGGTGGCGGCCGTACTGAAAAATTATTTTAATTCAAATAATTTTCTGTCGCTGCTGGGGTTCGAACCTGGGTCTCCAGGTTCGTTGACATAGCGGCCACGCACTTCAACCAACTACGCCACGGACGCCACAATGGATGAAGAGAAAGAATACAATAAAAGAAATGTACTAAGAAATTAAAAAAAAAATTCCCATTAATGCTTTTATTTTTGTCAATGATTTCGGGCCCCAATTCAAAAACTTCCATACGACTCAGTTTTTACTTTAAATCTAGTTTTTGGAGAAGGGAGTTTAGACATTAAATTCAAGATGTAGGTATAATTAGATTTATGGGTGTTTTGGAAAAAATGCATAATATTCTGAGCATGGACCCAAGACATTAAGACTCCGTAAATAAGGACATGTGTCGTCCGTGGCGTAGTTGGTTAAAGTGCGTGGCCTCTTTGTCAACGAACCTGGAAACCCGGGTTCAAATCCCAACAGCGACAGAAAATTATTTGAATTAAAATGATTTTTCTGTACGGTCGCCACCTCTCTGTAGACAGTGGCAAGCCTCAGAGAGCAATCAAAATGCCATGTAAAGCTTCTTGAGAACAAGAACATTGCGTTCATCGCCGTTCGGAGTCGGCGTTAAACCTGTAGGTCCGGTTCTCGGTCAATCGTGTACAAACTTAATAACACGCACAACATAATTGATCATAAGAAGCTAGGTCAAAGTCCGTTCAAGGGCTGAAATGACCAGTTATTTTTTTTTTTAAATAAGGACATTCGAAGTTAAAGTAATGCAAGACCAAAAAAAGGTATATGTTTCAGAATGGACCAAAGCTCCACGAAGTAAAGACTTCAATGTCTTGAAATAACATTCCAAAAGTAAGTGAAATAAGGTCCCAAAAGTCCTGTGGTAATAATATCAAAATATAAAAATAAAGTTCGAAAATCTAGAATAAAAATAAAACGGGGTTTGTTTTGTTTTGAGTGTTTTTTTTTAGCTTTGAACAAAGGATTTCAGGACTTAAAAGGATTTCATTCAGTCAAGTCTGCCTTAGTTCGAAATGGGATCAGAGATTAGTGGGCAAAGGGCCAATCTGTGTAGAATGTTCTTAGTGTGGAGAGAAACCTTAGAAACATGTGAATTAGAATTTGGGGCATATGATATGTCTGTACCTACTTTAAAGGCAATCCAATTAATATACTTCTCTACCACCAACTACAATAGTTAAGTCGTAAATATTGATGAATTTTCAGTTTCAGTTTATTAGAAATGTTAAGCGTAAGACTATGGCCCGACCGGTATTGGAATCCGAGACCCCTGAGGTGACAGTGAAGGTGTAACAGTTACACTAAGGGAAATAACGCATATTTACATTATCCACGCGTGAGTATAAATTTTATTTAAATATTTACGTGGATAATTCAAATATTTTCCTTACAATTCGTTTTTTTCCCGTATTAAATTTTATTTATACCACACACCTACGTACATATTCCATACACCTGAAATAGCCGACAAATAGTGACAACATCGTACTCTGTTCCTGCAATTATCAATGAAGTTTTTAGAATTAAGGTTCTTGCTTTCGGTTTCTTATAGTTCTCGTTTACTTTTTGTTATGAATATTATATAGCGTAGATTTTTATCCAATATGCTTTGTGAGTGCGATGGGTGATCGCATGATACACTTATGTAAGATATGAGTTGCAACCGGACATTTTCTCACGAATGTCTTGCACCCATTGTTATTTGCCTGGATATTTTACTTTTTATTTTCTTTTCTATTTTTCCTTCTCTAATTTATACTATTTTTGACATTTGGTGCCATAATATCGCAAAAACTGTCAAAAATAGTATACATTTGAGAACGAAAAAAGTAAAAAAGAAAATAAAATATACAAGCAAATGACATTTGATGGACGCAGCTTGTGAGAAATATTTAAATATATTGTTTTTTAATTTCAATATTTTTATATAAATTTCTTTTTAATGCGATGGTTTTATTTTCAAATAGTAAACATTTGAAAGATATTTAAAAAACTTCCTGCATAATATTAATATATTTTTATTAACTCTGTTTAAATATTTTAATATTTTATTTAATTAAAAAAGTATTTAAAAAATTTTTTTATATTTTCGTAGTCGATTTATGCAAATTGGTGCAAAAATGACTCCCTTTTTGGATAAATTAAAATATTTTTTGAGTAAATTTAATATTTTTTATCTTAGTGAATGTAACAGTTAATTCCGCTTTGTACTTTCGAGGGCGCCAAGTATTCGCAAAACATCAATTTAATTTCTGTTTTACTGGGTTCCACTAACATGATAAAATGGAAAATTTCACCACATGTTGGGGCGCAAATAGTAAGAATTTAATTCATAGTGTTGGACGCATTATATTAAAGATAATATGTTAAATATTTTAATTTTTATTTTTAAATCTCAGAAGAAATTATTTTGTATTCTTCTCAAAGGTCTTCTCAAAACAATTATCATAAACAAATTTTTAGTGTAATTATAACACAAAAATTAAAGCCGATAGACACGTTTTTGATAGGTTTTCGCCACATCAAATGTTGACATGAGTCGATAATTTGGAGTGGTACCACTTAGAAACCTCAAACGCTTAGAGTACAACTCCAAAACCCTTAACGTTATATCTTATCATTTATGAAAATGTCACAATAGTGCACTTGATCACTAGGGTCTTATAACTTACCAACAAAAGATACTATTTTTAGAATATGAGAGCGAAATAATTATGATCAGAATTCGACAATGGGACGTAACACGTCTTTAAACGTGCTCATTTAAAATATTATCGCTTTGTGAGCGAAATTGTAAAGACTAACATACTGCTGATTGTACCTAGATTCAAAAAAATGCCGACAAGAAAGTTTTGAAGTTTTGAGTTTGGGGCCTGATATCACGAACCTTATGCCATAGATTTAAATTTTTTCCAAGTGTTTCAGGCGTAAAAAAAATCATATTTTGCCACTCATATTCTGGAAGCTGGATTCAAGCGGATCCTATATTCAAATGGATATCAAAGTCGGTGTAACCGTCTGCCAACGGTTTTAATTTGAAAAAAGAATTTTTTACCAAAAAACAACGGTTTTTCGCCATAAGTTTTATCAAGTTAAAATATCAACCCCAAAGTAGGGTGCAAAGTATAGGTATTTGAGGCCACAAAGTTATGAATAGGAAGATTGTTTGATTCGATAATGCTTTTTGTTTGATTTTTTGTCAAAAGCAACGATGAGCAACATTTTGTGTTTGTTTTTTAAGCATTGGCCCGCGCTTTAAATTTCTTAGGCTCCACTGATCTAATGTTTAGCAAGTAGCCACTAAAATTGCTTTTTACGTAAATGAAAAATGCAGATTTTTTATAAGTCAATAGATTGTATCAAGTCTTTTTTTAGAAAAACTAAAATTTTCTAAAATTTTCTGCAAAATTTATAACGATTTTTGTGAAAAATACCCAAAATTTTGACCGAGATCTGAACACTTTTGCACTAAAAAAATTCTCGAATCAAACAATCTTCCTATTCACAACTTTGTGGCCCCAGATACCTTTAATTTACACCCTACTTTGGGGTTTTTGTTTCGATCCACCTTAATTAAATGTGTCTTCTGAGATGTGTGTGAGCAACATAATAAAAAAAATTCGACGAGGCTAAGATGTGAAGACATCAAAATGACTTTGTTCCGGATGTACGAATGAAAAAATCAACGCAATCATAGAGACGGCCCATTGAACATTGAAGTCACTGTCATTGAAATAGAGCCCCTGTTATGCGAAAGTGCAGTATTCCGCAAATAACGCTTATCGCTATCGACCATTTTATAACAATTTTTTTTATCGTAATTTTTTCGATCAGAAATAAAAATCAATTTTGTATCGTTATTTTTTCAATCAGAAATGAAAGTTATTATTTGATCGTTATTATTTTCGATCAGATATAAAAATCATTTTCTGTTCGTTATTTTTTCGATAAAAAATAAAAGTTATTTTTCTATCGACATTTTTCACAAAAAATCAGAAATAATAATTTAAAATTTCAGAAAAATAAAAATAAAATTTCTTTTTATCGATATTTTTGCAAACAGAAATAAAAATAATTTTGTGATTGTTTTTTTTTCGATCAGAAACAAAAAACATTTTTCTATCGATATATATATATATATGATATATATCTATCGATATATTTTCAAGCAGAAATAAAAGTTATTTTTCTATCGATATTTTTTCGATCGGCTATTAAAATTATTATTTTATCGTTATTTTTTTCTATCAGAAATAGAAGTAGTTCGACCAGAAATAGAAATGAATCATGGATCTGGTTATTTTTCCGATTAAAAATAAATGTTGTTTTTAATCCATATTTTTTAGATCAGAAATAAAAATCGATATTTTTTCGATCAGATTAAAAAATTTTATTTTTTGTCGTAATTATATCGATCAATACAAGTAACATGCGTATTAAGATATAAATTATAATATAATTAAAATTTAAAAAATTATAAAAAGCGCCATATTTCAAAAACGAAGGAAGATAGGAAAGAAAAACATCAACGGTTTTGGCTTTTCTCAGAAATAGTGCCAGTATTTCGCCATCAACTTGAGTTTAGAAGTTATAATTTAAAAAAATTTTCTGTTAATTTTTTAACTAATTTCTAAGAATAATTCAACAAAATGGCATGTTTTCAAACTATCCAAAATATTTCCTTGTTTAAAAAAAAAATATCCAATCCTTGTCTTAAACCTTGACAAAACCCCTGTCCAAATCATAGCCCTAACCTAATTCTTGTCCAAATAATATTCCAAATCTTTTTCCAAATCCTTGTCTAAAATCTTGTTCTTATCTTTGTCAAAATCGTTGTTCAATTACTTGCCCAAGCCGACTTGCTTCTATGGTAGCAAACGTGGGTTGGAAGGGTGGTAGGTATGAACTTTGATATATAGTATATCGCACTCCATCTTCAAAACAAACACAACTCAAAATTTCAAAATTTTCAGGAGGAGCAAAAAACCAGTTTTTTTCAAAGGAATCCATACAAAACAAGGAGACAAAACAATTTGTTTTTTTAGTTAAAGAGTAACAAGATGAATGCCAAATTTTGATAGTTGTTGGAGGTTTCACTATAAACAGTTTAACATTAAAAAGTAAAAATTTGTAAATTTTGAGTTGTGCCTGTTTTGAAGATATAGTGCGATATGTTCAATAACTTCTTTATTTTAACTCAAAACAGTTTTATTTGTGAATATTGATTTGATTTCAATTTCAATCGTTTTATTTCAGTTAAAAAATTATTTTTATTTCTGATTGGAAAAATATAGATATATCAATGATTCATTTCTATTTCTGATCGAAAATATAACGATTAAAGAATGACTTCTATTTCTGAACGAAAAAACAAATATAATCAAAAAACATTTTTGTTGCTGATCGAAAAAATATCTATCAAAAAAGAACTTTATTTCTGATTAAAAAAAACGGCCAAACTCAAAAATCTATAAATGTCAAAATGTTTTTTTTTTAATTTGTACTTATATTTTCACAATTTCCAAGCACTTTTTGTTTTATAAAATTTTTCCCTAAAGTGCTTTAGTTTTGAACAACAAATTGTTTGAATTTGAACATTAAATATTTTTTGGACCCACTATTGCTGATAAGGGTTAAGTTTTTAGAAACATTTACACTTTACTTAATATTTTTAGACAAGAAATAAGATTTGATCATTAAATAGAAAAAAGTAATCATTAAATAGATCATTAAATACAATAGATCATTAAATAGAAAAAAGTAAGTAATAAAAAAGTAAAAATTGGTTTACAATTTTTTTAACGTTTCCTTTTTTTGTCCAAAAAAGTGGCCATCTATAAATTATAAAAAACTCCAAGAGCGCCAAATGGCGGTAAAAAATAGAGATTGCAAGGAAAATTTTAAGCGTGGAACTTTTTATCTCAAAAATTAAAAAAATTAGGCGGAGGGGAGGGTGGGTGTTTCCAATTTGATAAAGAACGCCCCCATATATAATCTAAAAATTAAAAATAAACGTTATTTTCCATCCCTGCGAAAGAGTGATCGAAAATTTCGGAAGACGTCTGCAAGCAAAGCGAGTATTGGTGTCTACTTTACAATCATATAAAAATTAAAATCCTTGACATCTTGTTGATATACCCTAAATGTAGCAGTTCCGAAATTATTATCCTAACCATAAGGTAGGAAATATTTTCTCAGATAAATTATTATTAAAAAATTAAATAGATTCTTAAATATCTAAAGTTGAGTTCTTGGCTAGTTATAACAAAAAGTCAAATTGAAAAAACGATAACTTTTGAAAAGATACATAAGTCACTAACAAACTGAACAGCTGTTTAATAGGGGATTCACCGATTTTCAATCTCAATTTGTTTCAAACCAATCATATTGAAATAATTGGATCAGAAAATTTTTTCAAATTATTGTTGTATACAAAGTAACTTACAAAGTAACTGGGAAAATTAACCTATTTCTTCAAAAGCTCATCTGTTTGTAGGGAATTGTCAAATATACCTACTTTTATCAGATATTAACCAAAAGTTCCTAAACAAATTTTCAAGATTTTTAAACTATAAAAGAAATAATATAAATACTATAAATATTTGATAATATTTGTTGTTCTAGAATTAAACATCTCACAAGATGTCTCACATCTAACAACTTTTGCTAACATCACATAAACCAGCCGACAGCGCTCCTGTAGCCAGCCAGACTTCTTTGACACGCAGAAGGTGTTTAAAATTCAGCACAGTTTCTTCCGCTCAATTTCCATGGCCTCAACGACGAGGAAATGTAATCAAAGGTTTTGGCTGAGCTGTAATTAGTCCATGTTGATAAGTAAAGAATAAGAAAGAGAGAAAAAAAAACGTACGCCAGACAGAACTGAAAAAAAATCTTGGCCAAATAAGTATCTAAATAATTACATTAAAATTGAAAATTCCGAGCGCAAACAGCACGCATTTAAATCAATTCATAATTGCTGAAGAAAAAAAAAAGCACAAGCAAACAAACAAACATCCTTTTCTAATTAGAAAAGCAGAAGGAGCAAAATTTATGTTGCGCCAATGCGAGCTGCTTACAGCGACCACCACCGGCAAGTAGCTGAGTTAAGCGTTCTTCCAATGGAATTAGAAAAATCTAAAAAAAAATTCCCCTCGCCTGGAAGAAATGTCTGTAATGGCAGGACATTTTTCTACCACACGCACGCACACACTCACGCACGCATGCACGTACGCACGCACATTACGAACAGAGCGTTAGGGCGAGATTGGCTGCTCAGCAAATTTCCATAGCGATATCCTGTCTGTGTGTGTGTTTTGCTTTCTTTTGTGCTTGTGCTTTCACGTGCGTACGTTGCGCTCGTTTATCATTCAATGCTGCTGCTGCGTCGCAGCTTCTGCCTGCAACTCTACCTGTTCTCAGCTGGCTGGCCGCTGCTTTCGCCTTCTTTTTGCCTCTGTTTGTGTCCTGCTTATTAAGAAAGCAATTTTCTTTGAAGGATAATATTTTGTCGACCCGACCTCGTGTTGCCCCTGGTTATCTAACGTCCTTCGTGTAGCTACGCACTTCAGCAGCGCGTTTTCCATTTTATATGTTCGAGTGTAGTTTTTACTTCTTTTCGTTTTTGTTGTTGTTGTTTTTTTTTATCTTGCTGCACGTATCCTGATCGCATGTTTCTGACAATCCTGACGGCTGAGGGTGAAGTTCTACATTTTGTTACCCTCATTTTCTTGGGCAACAATAGCAGCAGCAAAAAAAAAATGAGGGTTCATTTTTGGTTTTCGAGGCCACACCTTCCTGGGGTGAAGCGCCTGGTTTTTGGCTTTTTTTCTACTTACTTTTTTTTTTCTTTGCTATTTGGTGTGTTTTGCGTCTTGTTTGCTTGAAAATTGTTTGATTTTCGTTTTTATTATTATGGTTATTGTTGTTGTTGTTGTTGTGTTAGCTGAAGTTGCTGTTCCTGCTGATGCTGTTATTGTCGTTATCCTTGAAGTTGTATTTATGAATTTGCAGCGCTAGGCTTAGCTAAAGAAATTTAAATTCCTTTTATTTTTTCTTTTTCTGTTTTTTAATACCTCACCACATTTTGTTTTTGTTTTTTTTTTGTGTTTTTTTTCTCTCGTGGCACACTGTTAAAAGTTTTCTTTACATACTTTATGAATTGTCAAAACTTCAAAGCAGTTTTGCTCGTAAACAACAAGAAATGAGAATATTTTCACTTGAGCGATTCTGAAATATTTTAAGGATGTTTTCATATATTTGACTTTTTTCTTTTTTTGTTATTGCCTTGCCGAGCGATGTGTGCTGGGTATGGTATATGTCTGTTGCTGTTGTTGTTGTAAGCGTATTTGTTTTTACTTTTTTAATGAAAAACTTGGTTTCTTGTTTATTTGCCAGTATTTAAAATTAAACTGAGTCGAAAAAAAAATTATGATGTACTTCTTTGATTTCATAGAGATATTTTACGGATTTAATTAAATTCTATATAAAAATAATAAACAACATAGGAATGTAATGAATTATTTTGAAAAAAGGTCTGGTCTGGTCTGGTGTGGTATGGTCTGTTCTGGTCAGCTTCATGGGAAAAGCAAAATTAAAAGAATTTTTGAGCTGTAGGTATACATTAGAAAATGGAGCGTTGCATAGTTTCAAAGTTTTTTGATGCATCCGTTTCCTTGTCGGATTACTTTCTCAGGCGTAACATGTTTATTAAGGCCACCTTTTACCTTGGACATTTTTTTTTCGAATTTTGTTTTTTTTTCTTATATAAAGTAACATAGTATTGGGAACATTCTATAAAAAATTCTAGCAAATCCACCATGTATTTTTTTTTTTTTTTTGGCTAATTATTTTTGTATAGAACATGCCATTCAGGCATAAAATCACACGGTATGCACATATTTGGTGATCTACCTTATTTTATATATTTTATTAATAATGTAGCCTTGCAAGCAAAGTAGTAAAGAAATGTTTTTGTTTTTTTTTCCAAAATTTTGTTGTCTGCTCTACTTTTTTTCAAATAGATATACAGTAGGATCTTTTTTGAGAACCACATCTTTGGGTATTTCCCCCCTTATTTTTCAAAAGCCAATCATCCAATGTGAATGGATTTTTTTTTTCATGATAGTCAAAACCCAAATGCATCGGGAAAAACTTCTCAAACCAGTCGTAATTCAATTTTATTATATCGAAAAAACTTACCATAACTTTCAATACGTTTATCTCGAAATCACTTTTTCGCGATAGGTTGTAATAAAAACTTAACGAAAAAAATCTCCGCTTGGAATAACTTTTGCACCACATACTTTAAATACCAGTCATTCTAGTCGGTACTAGAATCATGAAGGTAGCTCCAAAACAACGGAGCTGGACTTTTCTTAAGGGGGACTTTATACCAAGAGGCTGGAAAAAATGTCAGGTCTGTGAATTTTTTTAAGGAAACCTAAGGGATACTTTTAAATAAGCGGGTTTATACCTAAAAATATACACATTCAAGAGTATGTTTAGTTTTTTTTTATTAAAAAAATTTAATATTAAGGTAGAAACAGCGTTTTTTATAGAGCGCTGTGAAAAAAGGTGAAAAGTGGTGATCAAGATTGCTCTTCTCAAATTTATCTGTAAAAAAAAAACAAAAAATATTTTTAACTAGATACTTAAAAGTCGTACTTGTCATAGCCGAATAAGAAAATATTGATTTTTCACAAAATGGCCGACTTCCGAACTTAAAGTAACGATTTCCGACCAAAAATTCGACATTATTTTGCCTATGAACGAAGCTTAAAATAAAAAAAAAAATCCTATGACAAGTACGAGATTATTATGAATTAAATAAGCCTGCAAAAAATCAAAACGATAGGTTAACTGAGTTTCGAGAAATCTTGGTCACCGACTTTAAAAACATGGTTTCGAGAAAAACGCGTTTAAATATAAGGGCCAACACTACGCACTCTAGAAGGTGGTTCACTCACTAGGCTATAACTTTGTTCTTCTTTGAGATATCGACTTGAAATTTTCACCACATATTCTTGAGACTTAAAGCGTTAAGAAAATGCAAATTGAAAATGAAAATGTTTGAAAAAAAGTTGGTATATAACCCCCCTTAAGTAGGTTATATTAATTTCTTAGACGGCAATGTTTTCTCTCCGATCTTCTATCTCTTTGTTTTCATAATATTGCTATGTTAAGCTGGGTTCACTGATCACCTTCAGCATGTTTTTTACGAAAGCTCTATTGCTCTCAACAAGAGAATGTGGCAATTTTGATTCACTGACATGTAAAACATTCTGCAAGTTTGTTGTTTTTTCATTGTCATTCAGCATTGCCAGATGCAATGTTCCTTTATTATAAAGACATAAAAAATAAAATATGCCTATTTCAACTTGACAAACTCCATTGTGGCAGTTCCGCTCAAAAACATTCAGCAAGAAAATTAAAATAAAGTTAATCAAGTTGAAGAGATGCAGCAAGTTTTTGTTACTCTCTCATTGAGTGTGGAAAAAAATAGAGCGCATAAACTCTATATAAAAAAAACTTGAAAAACATGCTGAAGGTGATCAGTGAATCCAGCTTTACAGAACCATCAAGTCGGGGTGAATCAATTGTTTTGCTTTTTTGTTTTTAAGAGAGCAATTAAGCGTTCTTTGCAATTTAAACAAAAGTAAACATTTTCAGTTGTGGCGTCCGTGGCGTAGTTGGTTAAAGTGCGTGGCCTCTATGTCAACGAACCTGGAGACCCGGGTTCGAATCCCAGCAGCGACAGAAAATCATTTGAATTAAAATTATTTTTCTGTACGACCGCCATCTCTCTGCAGACAATGGCAAACCTCAGAGAGTAATCAAAATGCCATGTAAGGCTTCTTGAGAATAAGAACATTCCCTTCATCGCCGTTCGGAGTCGGCGTTAAGTCTGTAGATCCGGTTCTCGGTCAATTGTGTACAAACTTAATAACACGTACAACGCAATTGATCATAAGAAGCTAGGTCCAAGTCCATTCAAGGGCTGAAATGACCAGTTATTTATTTATTTTCAAACATTTTCAGTAGTGAAAAGTTTAATTATATTTTATTATGGTTTATACATTAAAAAATTCTGATTTAATTGAAGCTTGGTTTGATGCAAGTCGGAATAAAAAGATTGATGTGATACTTGCAGTTGCAAAACAAAAAATTGGTGATCACCCGCATAGTGAAAAATTTACTGCTTAAAAATTTTCGGGAGTGTAATTATAGAAAAGATTTATTTCTAAAAACCCATTCTTCCTGGCTAAGTTGGCAGTTATTCGCAACTGAGGATCCCGATGATGTATGCTCATTTGTTCAAATTTAAATTGTTTGAAACTCTTATGCAGTGATTAACATTTTACAGATACCCTCTACAAGTGGTAAGCGCGGAAGACCTCAAACAGATTTTCAAAAGTGCAGCAACAAAACAAAATTACGAAGAGTAGAGCAAGTATCAAAAAATCATACACGTGAAGAAATTACATTTGCATTCGAAATATTGGAACAACGAAAAAACAAAAACAATGACCAAGAACAAGACAAAAAACAAAATGTTCACTTCTTTTGAAGCCCTAGCCTTGACTTCCGACTTAGATCTTTCCGAATAAAAATATTTGGTGTTGCGAAAAATTGTAAACAATTTGCAGAATAACTATTTCCCGAGCTTATACACTAAGGGAAATAACGCATATTAGCATTATCCACGCCTGAGTATAAATTTTATTTAAGTATTAACGTGGATAAATCAAATGTTTTCCTCACAACTCGTTTTTTCCCGTATTTGAATTCTATTTATACCACACACGTACACACATATTCCATACAAGCAAGCAGGAACAGTATCGCACACGTACACACATATTCCGACAAGCAGCAACAGCATCGCACTCTGTTCCTGCAGTTTATTTCTTGCAGTTGCAGGTTTCTTATAGTTCTCATTTAGTTATTGTTGCAAGAGTAATATATCATGGATGTTTGACAAAGAAATGAAATGATGTAGGGTGGAGTGACAACGTGATATTTTCTCTGAAATATCTTGTACCGGTTGTCATTTACTTACATATTTTGCTTCTACCTACATATATTTTGTATATTACTTTTTCTTCCTCTAGTTTATACTATTTTTGACATTTGGTGTCAAAAAGAGTATAAATTAGAGAACAAAAAAAGTGAAGCGAGAATAAATAATACAGGAAAATGGCATTTAATGGACGCAATATGAAGAAAATAATACCATAAAACCATTAATAACATATTCAATTAAAAATGAATATAAATGTTTTAAAATTTCTTTCCCTGAGGAAAGTTCAAGTTAATAATATTTTAATAATTACTTAAAATATTAATTGAAATATTATCTAGTACAAAATATAGATTTCCTTAGGTTATGTTTAGTTAATTTCGCCTTACATAGTTATTAAAAAATTACATAAAAAATTTTATATTTTTTTTAAAAACTTGAAAATTCATGAAAATATTTACATTTTATTAATTAGTAATGAAAATTCCAGACATGGAAAATACTTTTTAGAAAAAAGCATTGAAAAAAAATTATAAAAAAAAATAAAAAAATCATTATATTTAAGAATATTAAGCTTAAGAAAATCGTCCTATGTTAAATACCTGGTTTTTAGCAAAACTATAAAGTTTATAACAAATATGTGGACCCCTTTTTGGAGCTCAGCGACCCCAAATTACTTATAGTACCAAATTTCATCGATATCCAATCAATTCTTCTATTTTTGTCCATTGCTTGTATGGGCTCAACGCACTGTGCGGCGTGGCGTGACTCTCAAATCGTTGTTATAAAGTCAATAAAAAATTGATTTGATTTTTTGAATTATGGTATTCCTTAGAATTTATATCTAAGGCCCGAAAATAACTATATTTTTTTCAAAGTTTTAAAATAAAAAAAATCAATATGTTTAAAGCCTACCAAAGTGATCCTGGCATAATTTACTCTTGAAATAAAAAGAAAGGAAATCATAATATAACTGATAATTTCGTGTTCTATTATATTACTTTTAATAAATAAATGTTATTTTTGAGTATAATTTTTAAAAGTGCTTATTTTTTAATTTTTTTTTTATTTCATTCAGAAGAAATAAAGTATAACGAGTAGTTATTTTTAGTTTAGTTTATTTTTAGTTGCATTTTTCTTTCTCAAAATAACACGTCTGTTTGCTCAGAATAAGCACTTACTTTGTGAGTATTATTTTATATATATATATTACAAAATAATACTTATTCTTAAGTCTTTTATATTATATACCTCACAAATAATACATAACTTTTTCTCATGAGTAGTTTTGAGAAATCTTGTAATCATTCAGAAATAATTGGTATATTTTTTCTAAAACTCTGTCTTCAAGGACTTCGATCATTCTAGCAATTTTTTTTAATAAAAAATGAGAACAAACAGCATTGTTGATTTCCACCAATTTTCTGTTAAACATAATTTTGTTCGATAATATTTTTTGTAGAACATTATTTAGTATGTTAAACAATAAAACTCATAAATATGTAGGTTGCTACATATATTTCGGGAATAAATATAAAGATTGTTTTTATTTTTTTTTTTCATTTTCGAAAACAAGTCAACCAATTTTTCAATATCTGCTACGGTACCACTTGAGACATGTAGAAAATATGAAATATTACGTGAAAGAAGGAAAACAAACCAGAGCCGAAGAATATTATTCTTCATCAAGATTATGTCAGCTTGAGACATTTCTAAGCACTCACAACATCGAATTAATGGGTAATCCGCCGTACAAATTCGCCCTGATTTGACACCCAATGCCTTCTTTTTGTTCTTGCACATCAAGAACAAACTGCTTGGACAACGGTTTTCGACGTCACAAGAAGCCGTTTATGCGCTCAAAAAGTATGTTTTGGAGGTGTCTCAAGTGGAATGGGATACATGCTATGACAAATGGTCCAAACGCATGCAAAGACGTATTAATCATAAGAAGAATATTTCGAAAAACTACATAACCATATAACTTCAAATTAATCATAAAGGAGAATACTTCGAAAACATTGATTAAATTAAAAAATTCAGTCTTTATGTGTATAAATAAAATAAATAACTGGCCATTTCAGCCCTTGAAAGTACTTTGACCTAGCTTCTAATGATCAATTGTGTTGTGAGTGTTATTAAGTTTGTACACAATTGACCGAGAACCGGACCTACATGTTTAACGCCGACTCCGAACGGCGATGAACAGAATGTTCTTGTTCTCAAGAATCTTTACATGGCATTTTGATTACTCTCTGTGGGTTGCCATTGTCTGCATAGAGGTGGCGGCCGTACAGAAAAATTATTTTAATTCAAATAATTTTCTGTCTCTGCTGGGGTTCGAACCCGGGTTTCCAGGTTCATTGACATAGCGGCCACGCACTTTAACCAACTACGCCACGGACGCCACGTGTATGTGTATTCCCGAAATATATGTAGCAATCCTTGTAATACTCAAAATAAGAAAAGTGAAATTTAAAACTTAGAAAACTAGTATACTTTGTTGTTGAAATAATAAAACTTAAAAATAAGTGCTATTTTGTAAGTAAATATATAAAACACGAAAAGAAAGTGTGATTTTAAACTGAAAATATCTAAATATTTCGAAAATAACTGTTTACAGTTTACCGACGCGTAAATTGCAACTTCAAGTTGTAAATATTGATGAATTTTCAATTTCAGTTGATTGGAAATGAGAACAGGAATGCGAAAAGGTTAAAGCGTAGAATTATGGCCTGGCCGGGATTCGAACCCGAAACCTCTGGGGTGGCCGTCAAGCACGGTACCTACTCGACTACCGAGGCCGTTACTACCAAGACCTGTTATGCTTATTTTTAAGCAACTGAGAAAATATATCGCCACAAAAACGGAAATGTGACCGTCTCCGGTTGAATCGATAATTTCAGTTAGAAAATTACCTATGTCCCGTTAGAAGATTACAATTAATTTATAATTAAATTTCATCGCCCATTTCACAATGAAGTGCAATACGAGTTGCTTTGACCATCTCCAATATGGCTCAAATTTTGTTCTTAGATTGATTTATTACTTAGAAAACCAAATCCGGAATTTGAGATTTTAAGAATTTTTCGCGGACCCACAGCCATGGGAATGCCAAAATAGCATCTATCTTAAGACAACGTAGCTAAATAATTTTAAATCCGATATTCGAAAATAGGGTATCATTGGAAAGATTACTTTGTCTTTTTTTAAGAGAAAAATATAAAACCTTTGAAAAAATTGCAGAAAGTTGACCCATTCTTGATTTCAAAGTTTAATACCATGCCAGCAACAGGCACTATATTTTTTTCATTTTCATTATTTTTATTTTTTTACGTTTAATTCTACATGAAAAAAAATTCTGTAAAAATCCGAATCTATAGCATTTGGTTTTCAAATGAAAAAACCACTAAAAGAACAAATTTTATAGTATTTAGAAAAACTGATATTACACTTCAATGTGAAATGGGCGGTAAACTTAAAATGAAATAAATATGATATTTATTAAATAGACTGTTAAAAGGGGCATCTTAAAGGACTTCTATATTGTTAGTTCGCATATAAAGCATTTTCTATATTAAAATATAGTTTTGTAAGACAAATTTTCTCTTATACTCGAATCTATTTTATTTTAAATATTTTAACAAGCAATCACTACCTCTTTTATTCCCATATTCCCATGGCCTCCATTATACCTAACCACCTATAGAACATTATTTTGAGAAAATAATTTCGCAAATCTTATTTTGCAGAAATTTGTTTCAAACTTACCAAAAAAAATCCACATCTACCTCTTGCTTCCAGTCTGATTTTTAACATCAGCTCAGGTGAATTCAATAATAATGCATTTTCTGCCAATTCACCAGTGATCGAAAGAAAACGTATTTGCCTGCAGCCCACTGAAAATGTATTTTCTTCTCATACCTATAGCTGGAAATAAACATACATATTATCAAGCAAAACCTACAATATTTTAAGGCAAAAATATATAATTTTCCATTTCGAAAAGAGGGTGGTGGTGGTAAACGCTGTTCACGAACTGTTGTAAACTTACTCTGTTCTATGGAAGTGAGGCTGTTTGGATGATGGGTCTTGTGTGTGTTCGTCTTTGTGTGTGTGTGTGTTTAATATTTTCTTGCCCTTTTTTCTGTGGAAATCAGCATTTGTATTGCTTTGGAGCTGCTGTCACTGATTTGAAAGTCTGCCTTGTTGTGCCAACATCATTTCAACGTCGACATCCTCCATTTCGCAGCATTCATCCTCAAAGTCGTTGTTATTTTCGTTTTGTAATTTTTTTTTTTTCGTGTGATTTTCATATAAATCGAATTTCCTTAATTTTATATTCCTGCAAACGGCAGTGGCAGAGCCCACCGTTTACCATTCACCAACATTGTTTATCTATCAACAAAATGTTTGGCAAAAAAACAAGAAAAGAAAAGAAAAAAAAAAAACTGAAAATAATGAAAATTCTTTGTACACAGGATTTGAACTCATGTCAGTCGTTTTGTGTGCGCGAATAAAATGTCTAAGTTTTAAGGAGGAGGTATTTATTTATAAAAAAAAAAAAATAAATAAATTCGAAATTAAGCTCCAAGCTGAGGCACGAATGTAGATAGGTTTTTCGTTTTTTTATGTAGATGAATTTGTTTTTTGCTCGTTTTCCAGGTTGTTGTTTATGAATATTTGTTCTGTTGTGACTGACTTTAAGCCAAGTTTTACTCAAGATTGGCATCAGTCAACCTGAATGATTTATAATAAAAATAAAATTTAATATGAATTAAAATATTGCTAAACTTCAACTTAGTGTCCTGTAGAATGTCATGGGTCTCCTAGTGAATACTACGTAGGCCCGTTTAGAAGTTAAATTCTTAGTACAGAGGCTTTCGTTAAGGCCTTACATCACCTTAGACACTTTAGAAAATACGATGTGTTTGGAGAGTTTTATCTTTAGATACAACGAAAAGAATTAAAATATTTTGTGGGTTGAGGAATTTTTGACCCATGGTGTTTATGAAAAAAAAAAAAAAAAAATGTGTATATATCTTATTCAATATAATACAAGTAAAATGACGACTTAAGTGAAGTATATTTTGACCTTTATTGTTTTTTCTCGCACTTCGGAAATTAGAGTTGCTTACCATCATCCTATTGAACAAAACAATGTTTTTTTTTATTTTTTTTTTTTGGAAATAACCCAAGTCTATTAACCCATGATCTTTTCAATAATTGAATTTTTCATTTTGGAATAAAATTTAATAAAAAAAATATTTCATAAATTTCTGTGCTAACAAGTACATTAAATTTCTGTCGTCAAACCATCGTATTTTGTTAATAAAATTATTTTTAATCTATGGAAGAACTTATAGCAAGAATATGAATGTACCCACTAGAGACCATACATAATTAAGTTTGGTATATGCTCGTCTGCTTTTTAAACCCGCTCACTAACGGGTTCCAATTTATAAAAGCAATCGTACTCGCTCATGCACGAGAACTGCCGCGCTATATTTTTTACGCTCAAATGCGTCTCGAATGACACTGCTTTGCAGTTCCATGTTTTTTCCGAAATCCGAACTGGTGCTCAGGGATCAGACTTTGTCCTTCAGGTATTGGAAATAATCTTCTAAGAAATATTTTTTCAAAGTTTTATGAGAATACTACCAACAATCTAATAGGCCTATACGATACTACAGTGTTTTCAGGTTTTCCTGGCTTCGGTACCATTATTATTTCGGCACACTTCCATTGTGTTGGGAAGTGAGTAGGCCTCAGAATGGCATTAAACAATATGGTGAGAAATTTTATTCCTTTCCTTCGAAGTGCTTTCACTACAACTGGGCCCATTTTATTGTAGCCAGGAGACTTCATGTTGTTAAGCAACATTATTTCACATAAAACCTCTTTTACAGTGAAGCGCTTGATTGGTAGGTTCATTTGACAAGGTGAATCAAGAAATTCTAAAACTACTTCAACGTCGGATGTGCTATTTAAATTATAAGGCTTGAAGGTGTCTTCTAAATGCTTGGAATAAGCATTGTCCTTATTTTTATCTGTTCTGCACCACGAGTTGCTATCTTTAATTGGAAGGTTTCTTTTAACAGGTCGTTTGAGGTATTTTGTGACGCGCCAGAGACTATGTTCATTATCACCATAGGCTTTCCATATGTATTTTTAGACATACAGCAAGAAGGGCTACTATATAAAATAAAGAAGCTTCTAACAGATCCATACTATTTTATTTTAAAGTCATATCTTCAAAATCGAAGTTTTTATGTTAAAGTCAACGTAGAAATGTCAAGAATATGCGAAATTCAAGCTGGTATACCGCAAGAAAGTGTATTAGGTCCAGTACTATACGCAATATTTACTGAAGATATGCAGAAAAATGGTGATGTCTAAGTAGCAACGTACGTCGATGATACAGCACTAGTAGGCTCAAACGATTCACTTACAGATGTTTCAAACTGCCTTCAAAATATTATGATACAAGCAGATAAGTGGTTAAAATATTGGAACATTAAAGTTAACACACAAAAGACCATGTAACATTTGCACTCAGAAAAGGTAAATGTCAAAAATTGCTGCTAAACAGCATTGAAATCGCTCAAAGTAATAATGTTAAATATCTTGGAATACATTTAGATAAGAGATTAACTTGGAAAACCCACATTCAAGCAAAAAGGAAACAACTGACATTTAAAAAAAAAAAAAATGTGGTGGCTCCTTGGTCATCATTTCATCATTAAGTATAGAAAATAAAATTCTACTCTACAACACCATGCCTAAAGTCCATCTAGACATATGGCATACAGCTGTGAGGAACAGCTAGCAACTCTACTGCAGAGAATCTTCAAAGGTACCAATGCAAAACGTTGAGAACGATTTTAAAAGCTCCATGGTTTGTAAATAACAATATAATCCATAAAGACCTAAAACTACCCACTGTCAAAGAAGAAATAAATAAATTTAGCACAAGAGACTTAGATGGATTAACAGCTCTATTCTACCAAAGTCACAAAAGCCACCTCAGTATCAATTGATACAGAAGGCACAATTGATACAAATTCCTATTCTGAGCACTTTTAAAAAGCTCTTTTTGTATCAATAGTGATCATAATAGTGACAAGCAGCTAAGAAGGACACAGCGAAAAATTCATACAAATAAAATTTTATAAAAAACAATAATAACAAAAAGAAGGGAATATCTTAAGAAGACGGCTTCTAGGACACCGAAATCGGTTTTGCAAATTCATTTCGACTGCCGAATACAGTGTGTTTGGAATTTAATTGAGGAACTTCAACCACATGATGAGCGATGGTCGTCCATACCATTTGCCTTGAGGTTTTTGGAAACTATTTATTTTTATGCTAATGGCTCTTATCTTAACTATGTCGGCAATCATTTTTCGACTTCCATTAGCCAATCATCGGTATCGCGGTCAATTCAGCATATCTCACAGCTCATTGTTACACAAAAATATATCGACCAGTGTTGCCAGAACCTGGGATTTCACCCATATTTCGGGTTTTTTAAACCTCAAAATTGCGCAAGGGATTTTGAGCCCAAAAATGGGATTTTCGCTCCAGTCGGGTTTCTTAGCTTTTTTTTTTTAATTTAAAAAATTTATGAGAGAGGGCTGGGCTGTGAACCAGGATGGGTTGTGAACCATTACTTTTTTCTTTCCCTAATTATCGAAGGAGTTTCGTTTCTTTTTTTCTTATATTTTCGTAGATTTCTTATACGAGGCCAAAACCGACCTACGGTTGTAAGCACCAGATAAGTTAGTAAGTAAGTAATTGACATATCGCCTATCTTTCAACTGCTAAATTTGTCTTTTGACATGACGCAATTTGTGCAGTCACACCGAAGTGTACAGATATATTGCTTGTGCCAGTGGCAGACATCGTGTTTGAAACTGTGAAAACTTTTGCGAATGGCAATGGAGAGCTGCGAGCTTACTGCTCCAGAAAAAATTGATGATCTGAAGCAGGAAAAAACAGCAGAAAAGTCAAAATCCCTAGCAAAAGCATTACTGAAGAAGGCACAACCAACACCATCCAAGCGTCCTAAGGCAAAAGAACCATCAAAACCATCTGATGAGGATATTGATTTTTGCACCATTTGTTTGAGATTTTTGCCTAAAGAACTGACACCCAAAAACTCCATCGAATGCAACACATGTGGCCGGCCTATTCACTTGAAGTGCGTCAATATGGGAAGGCGTTCGTATTTCACATGCAAACATTGCGACACCGATTTGGATGAAGATGAAGAAAATTATGATTAAACTTTTCTTATTGGCGTCATTATAACTTGTTTTGCCTCTAACTTATAATATTATTGGCGATTTACTTCGTATTTTCCGACTTTTATTGGTATTTGCCAGATTTTTCACAACCCAGCGACATTTTTGGAAGAGCCAAAAATCACGTCTTTAGAAAATTGGCAGTAGAGAGTTAAATTTTAATCAAAACGCTAATCTGTCTGCATAAAAAAGTTGCGTTGTATATTCACCTTTTCAACAGTATCTTGGATTATTCGATATCTTTATTCTGAAGAAAAGTTGTAGCCCAAAAACGAAACACGGTTCACAACCCAGCCATCTGCCCTACATTAAAAGCAATACTCTTGCTGTTTAAGGCAAGACCCTTGCAAAGGTGTTTAAGAATTGAACTTGAACACAATGACACTGTGAATATTTTAAAGAGAAAGAAGAAGAATTCAATTTTGGATGGTCGGATTCGTTTTCTTTTTGACTTGACTTTACCAGGTAAAAAAGAGAAACAAGCCAAAAAAATCAACGAGTAATTAAACATGAAGCTATATGCAAGGTTTGTGAACGGGATTTTTTCGGGATTTTTTATATTTAAAACGGGATAAACAGGGCGTTTTAAAGAAAAGAGAACGGGATATTTGAAGCTCGGCCTCTGGCAACACTGGTATCGACATTTATTTTCCAGTGACAACTGATGAGCAAGTTGATATAAAAGATGGTGACCAATTCAAAAGGCTTTACAACATGATGTGGTGAATTTTTAAAGCTTTTTGCTTGTGACAGTTCAACCTGAATACGAATCAATAGAGACCGAATCAAAATTATCACAATTTTTCAGTATCAATTGATTGTGACGATTATGCTAGAATAGGGCTGTAAGCAACCACCCAAATGTACTAGCCATTACTCTATTAGATAATAGTGAAGAAATAAATCGACTTAAAAGGCATCATACATTACATGTACCATTTAGAAAATAAGTCTACTAAGTTTTTAATATGATAATAATAGTGTATATGCATGTACACATGATTTTTTATCAATTTGTTCAATCTAGGTTGTTAAGTTTATAATGCTATCAAATTTGTTTATTGTTATATATTTAATAGATTGCAAATAAAGAAATTAAAAAAAAAAAAAAAATGTACAAGAACACTAAAAAATATTTGTTGCGTACGAGTTTACGAACGTACTAATGAATAGTAAACATGATAAGGGGGCATGTATACCCCCAGATGAGCCACAGAAACTGTTATGGGTTCACTGAATTCCTTGCATTAAACTCTATGATACTATGACAAAAATGATACGTTCGACTATAGATATATAAACATATATGCTCGACTTGTATATATGTACGTTCGACACATACTACCCAAACGCAGAAATGTTCGTCTAGCTGAAAATTATGTACTGTGCAGGTAAGTAAATTCATTACTGTACGAATAGTTAACTTCAAAATAGAAAAACGTTGAGTTGTTTTAGAAATTTACGGTGCTTATGATCTTTTTACAAATAAATATATAAAATAAAATAATTCTCTTTCAAAGAAAATCACAAAATAAAAATTCACTCTCGATGCTAAAATGTTCGTCTGCTCAATTTACAATGCAGAAATGTTCGTCTAGTGAAAACGGTTTATCTCTTTTGTTGATTTTCGTTAAAAATTTTTCTCTTTTTTTTATATCATATTGATCCGTTATCATTTCTCGTTGGTTGAATTGCAATTAGATTTCTTCAGCCACTATTAAAAAGTTTCAAAATTCCATGAGGTAAACCATTGTAGCTTGATATTAGAAAATTAATAATAAAAGACCATTTAAATGCGTTCTCGGCTTACAAATAGCAGAAAAATTTAGATTAGCTCGCAGTACAGTTCAGTCAATAATAAATCTATAAAAAAATACAGGTAATTGTAATAAGAAAAAAAATCCGGAACGACCAAATACTGCGAATGCTTCAGATTTGCTCTGCTTGAAAAGGATAGCTATTGAAGACAGTCATGCTTCTGCAGCAGATATTACAGTTAAATGGAGAAATTTAATTAAAAAAGACATTTCTGTTGATACGTGCAAACGTATGTTGAAAACAATTGGGTTTCAATTTTACAAGGTAAAATTTTTTTACTACTTTAAATTTTTTAGCTGTAAAACTAATCACAGATATTAAATTTTCAATTTTACCAGGCCAAGGAAAAGCCTTTGCTGACCCAGAAACAAAAAAAAAAGAGGCTCAGTTGGGCAAAGGAGCACCTCAACTGAACGCCTAGACAGTGGGATTCTGTGATATGGCGTGACGAATCACGTTTCCAGTTATGTGTTGGGTCTTAAAGAAATCGTGTGGTACGTCGAAAATCTGAGGCATTCAAACCACAATGCTTAAAGCGTTCCGTAAAGTTTCCTGCATCAATCATGGGGTTGTATGTCGGGCAGAGGTCTCGGTCAACTGCATTTTGAGGAAGGCATAATTAATGCTTTGAAGTACCAAAAAATATTAGAAAGAAACCTCCTTCCTGTAATACCATATCTGCAATCGCCTGAGGGAGAGTACCTTTTCCAACAAGATGGAGCACCGTGTCATACGGCGAAGACGACAAAAGCGTGGTTTGCGGCTCAGAACAAAAAGTTTACTTACCTACACTGTATATAATTTTCAGCTAGACGAACATTTCTGCATTTGAGTAGTACGCTCGACTATACTGCCGTCCTAAGAAAGAAAGTCACATCTCCATTTTAGTAGTTTTGAGCTATTTCGCTTTTAAGTTTTTATCTTTCCTTTTTTACACTAGAAGTGGTAGATGCGATCATTTTACTTAACGTTTTTCAGTCATTTCTGGTTGGAAATCGGCATTAGCTTAACACAAAAATCAGAAACTCATTCACGGTTCTAAATCTGGCCTTATCTTTATTTTGGAATTTTAGCGTTTGTGAATTTCTTTTTTGGGACGGCAGTATACGAATGAAAATATGTTGACCTAGGTAGATCTTTTGAGCTAATTTGGATTTTGAAGACTTTTTGGACAATTTGTCGGTGATTATATGACAAATTGATTCTACTTGAATTATATATGGACCTCAACTATTATATAAATGAATGCAAAAAAGCCATTAAATGTTTCCATGATGCAACTTTTTCCATACATTAGCCCGGTGGAACCTTTTGACCATAGAATCATCGATATTTTTTTAATAGTCAATAGAATCCATAAAACTGCCAATAATTCACCTAAGAGCTAATTTTAACTATTATCTACGCTGTTATATATGCCTTCGTTGACATATGAGGCTCATGAACTTTCTCATCACCATCAAAAGTCTCATCTATTCAGTCAAGTCTTCCTTGGTTCGAAATGGGGTGATAGATTGTGGGAAGGAAAGGGGAATCAAGTCAAACACGTGTAGAATGTTTTAAACGAGGTTGAAAGCTAAAGAAACCTCAGTCAATTCAAGTTACAAGGCAATTTCATCCACAAACTTCTCTACCCTCAACTACAACTTCAAGTCGTAAATATTGATGAATTTTTTAATTGCAGTTGATTAGAAATGAGGATAGAAAATTTAGAAAGGTTTTGAAGCGAAGGACCATGGCCTGGCCGGGAATCGAACCCGGAACCTCTGGGATGGCAGTCGAGCACGCTAGCAACTGGATTACCGAGGCCGCTTTTTTAGGGTTGCCGATGAAGATTCCGGAGTTTATAAAGAGTTATATTGAAATACCAGATATCAGATTTAATATGGTAGAAAATAATTGTTGAAAAAAATGAGATAAATGCCTAGTTTCACTTTTTTTGACCATAACTAGTTCATGCTTTGCGCAATCATGCTTTTCGCAATATCTCTGTAAACTCTTCGATTGACCATTTTGGGAACCAGATTCACTATCAGAAACCTCAAAAACCCCAAAGTAACTGATTCATCTCATGACACTCACTCATACTCACTATCTTTTCGGAAAAAAAAATTTTTGGGAAGAGGACCCAACTATGCATAATTTATCACTCAAAAATAGAAAGAAGAATGGAGTGGTTTTTTTTTTTATTATCATAGACAATAGGTCAAGACAACAGTGTAAGCCATTACAAGGATTTATGCACATTTTTCTGTCATGTGGATTCGTTCTGCGAACCTCGTAGTTTGTAAAATTGGAATCGAAAATTCACAAATTATTCGAACACGACCGCACAGCTAGTCAGCTGGCATTTGAACTTGGTTTCGAACTGGCATCGAGTGGTCCACACACCTTTTTTCGTATTCGGTCGCCGATGAAACCCAATCCAGGTTCGGATCTAGTTCAAACTAAAACATAGCAGCATGAGTTCTCAGACCTTAAAACTATAATGAACTGACAATACTAACAATGAACTGACAAGGAAATTTCTTCTTGATTTTTGGCACACACTAACCACTTTAACGATAAAACGAAGAAGGAATGTGAGCTATGTTGCAAATATGCTACTCTTACAACAGTTTTTATGGAAATCTCTCTAAATGCTTTTATTGGAATCCATATTTACAATTTCTTGCTAAAAGGATACAAAGATGAAAGCTACTTTTTTGGAGGATAACGGGAGCTTATCCCATTTTGCCTCTTTCATTGAGTTACTCACCTGACGGCAAGACTGATCGTATGTTTGGTTGTCATTATTTTCCGGCTCTATTATGAAAAATATTTTCCTTGCAACAGCTGTCGTACGTTGGCTTCCGTCATGTTTCTTACATTTTCTTCATAAAAAATCAATGCATTTCCCCTTTCCAAAGACTAACTACAATTACAAATAAGGTTTAACAAGTAAAACTTCAACAAATAATGAAAGCTTTTCCCTCATACCTATCTTAAAAAATAATTAAAAGCAAAGAAAACCAATTGCTGTAGCATAAAATGCCTTCGGGGGAATTTCCATAGAAAATACCTCACTCATATTGAACAGCTTTGAAAATATGTTTAAGATACGATTGCATTAAAATTGTTTAACAATTCAAATTGTCGAGGGTGCAACATGTTTTTATCCTTCAATCAAATCGTTTAACCATTTCAATCAAAGCCATTTTTTCAAAGAAAAAAAAATTTTTTTTTTATTACTGCAATAATTAATATTTACCAGAAGCACCTAAACATTCTGTCAGACAACTGGGTCTAACTCAAGTGATTCCCAGATGGTATTTGACACCATAATTACGCAATTAAAAGGCTAAATGACGCTGTACTCAAACGTTATTCTGTGGTTACTCTTCAATGGTATATAAAGCCTGAAATATCCTTACAACTTCCATTAAGTTTTCTATTGTCTTTAGTAACATTCAAGTGTTTTGCAAGAGAATTGATTTGGATTGTGCAAAAAAATGGGCCTGAGTTGTCGTGAACGGTTTCTCGGAAATATACATGTATTACGTTTATGTTCAAAATTCTGCGGAGCCGACATTATAGCTGAAGACTATCACATGAATTGGTTAACCTATTTCGTCATTATCTCAACATCTTCTTTCTTTGTCTGTACCATCTATACGATTCATGAGGGCGTCATTATAAGAGGCGACTGGACCGTAATCTTGCAAGCTCTCTGCATGGTCGGAAGCGCGGTACAAGTATGTTGCCAGTTTCAATTTGATGTCACTCAAAAGAGATGAAGTGCTCAATTTTTTTGTGTTAATTTCAGGGCCTAGTTAAATTATATTCGGTGGTTACCAATCGTCTCACAATGCGTTTATTGCTGAGCACCCTGGATAATATCTATTTAGAGTACGAGCAGAAACGTAGCGGCTACAGGGTGTACTTGAACAAAACCACAGCATTAATTAAGAAGTTGATGATTCTTATTTCGCTCATCTACGTCTTTGGCGTAACAATTATTGTGTGTTATCCGTTCGTCCATAGAATTTTGTATCAGGAGAAAATCTTTGTGATGCAATTTTTGCTGCCTGGCATTGATGCAACGACGGAATTGGGCTATGCTCTGCATATTGCCTCACACATCCTATGCTTGTCCTTTGGCGCTTTCGGCAATTTTGCCGGAGATATGTATATTTTTATATTTATCATTCATGTACCACTTGTAAAGGATATATTGCGCTGCAAATTAGAGGACTTGAATGAGGAAATTGAAGAACCATCTCAAGACACGAAGAATCGAATACAAGAAATTCTGGTCAATATAATTCAATGGCATCAAGAATATACTATGTAAGTAGCTATGGGAGTATGTAGAATATGAAAACCATTTGGTTTTGACCCACAACCTAAATGAACTAATAGCCATCCATTTCCATCCCACGCTTAACCGTTTCAAGCATTCTAATTTTATCCAAGCTCAAATCGCCATATTTAATATTTGCGCAATAAACCTAAGCAGGGCTTTAGAAAACTGGGTCAACGTCAAATGTTTTCCAGGAAGTATTTGACGCCCGACCCGTCTATTTGATTTCCATTTAGTTTTCAGTTGTCATTCTTATCTTTTCACGGAACAAATTTTAATCGATTTAGCAAAAGAATGGATTTGAGCTGTCGTCAACGTTTCCTGCGAATTATAGCCGTCTTACGTTTTTGTTCAAAAATTTGTGGGGCCGACATTTTTGCTGAAGACTATTACATGAGTTGGCTGACCTATTTGGTCATAATTCTAACAGCATCATTCTTTATTTGCACCATTTATACAATTCACGAGGGCGTTTTTCTGCGTAAAGATTGGACTGTTATTCTACAAGCTCTGTGCATGGTCGGTAGCGCGGTGCAGGTTCGTTATCACTTTCCGGATTTTGAGTTTCTTATTTTTTTCAAATATTTTAGGGACTGTGTAAATTATTCTCAGTGATTGTAAAGTGGGATACTATGCGTCTGTTACTTAGCACCCTGGGCAACATCTGTTTGGAGTACGAACAGAAACTTAGCGGCTACCAAGTGTATCTAAACAAGACTTCCGCCATGGCCAAAAAGTGGTTAATGCTAATATCGATCATCTACGTGCTGACCATAGTTATTGTTGTCTCCTATCCTCTTTTCTACAGAATAATGTACACTGAGAAAATCTTTGTGATGCAATTTTTGCTGCCTGGCATTGATGCAACAACGGATCTCGGCTATGCTCTGCATTTTCTTGCACATATCTCGCGTTTATCCTTTGGTGCTTTTGGAAATTTTACCGGTGATATGTTTATTTTTTTATTTATTGTTCATGTTGCGCTATTGAAGGATATATTGCATTGTAAGTTAGAGGACTTGAATGAGGCAATTGATGAACAGGATGGTAAAGAGCATCGAACGCTTGTAATTCTCATCGATATCATTGAGTGGCATCAGAAATACACACTGTGAGTTTTTAGAAATCTAATTCTGTTTTTTTTTCTCAATCTAACAGACTATTGCTGACAAGTGATTGAGTCGTTGCAACGTCATAAGATTTTATTCAAATATGCGTTAATTAATCAGTGCCTAATGTATCCAAAATATTATCTAATCATATCATTAAAAATCATGAAATAACAGTAAATTCAAAGATAGATAAAATATTTTAAGGAACTCTAAAAGTTTTTTTTTTTTATAAGATTTGAAATTGAACTTATTCCATTAAAATTTGGGAAACCTTTTCTGTTCTTTTCTTTCCAGTTTCTCAGAGTCAACACAAAACGTATTTTTTATCGTTATATTTGTGCAGATATTCACATCAGCTTCTAATATCTGCTGTACGACTTTTATATTATTCCTAGGTGTTTGGCCGGCAGCTTTTGCCTACCTAATATATGCCTTTACCATACTCTATGCTTACTGTGGTCTTGGGACACTTGTAGAAATTGCGGTAAGTTTTGTTTTTGTACTATAATAGTAGAAAAAGTAGTAGCCATTGGGCCTTTGAAGATATTAGAATCTTATACAATAAGAGGATTCGATATCGGTTTTTGTTAAGATGGCAGTGAACTCTCCGTTGCGTTCCTTTTCGCCCAGAAGGCCGGTGCTTTGCTTGTAGTTTTTTTTTATTAAAATTTTTACCTGATTTTCTAAGATAAATAATTATTGAACTCATATGTAACTATAAAAATTTAAGTTTAAAAATAATAGAAAGTTATGCGAGGGTAGTAACAACATATATTTCGGGAATAAATATAAAGATGGAACTTTTTCCAATAAGAATAAAAGACCACAATGTTTTTTTAAATTTTTGTCACGGTACTTGAGGAAGAATTATTTTTCATGAAGACAAACAAAGGATAATATATTTTTGAGACTTTAATCAATTCCACATTTAAATTCAACTTTTTACTTTTCAAAATCAACTTTTAAGAATTTAAATTAAATTTTCTAAGAGTCAGAAAATGTTTTTTTTTTAATTTTTGAAATTAGGCTGAACAAAGTCTTCGTCTACAACTCACTCGGCTATGCAAAGGCCGAACAAGGTTGTTTTACAATAGACTCGACTACCGAGCGCACCAAGAAGGAACAGCCTTAAAATTTGTAAACTTTAATAGTCAATTTCGTTATGTAGGAATATTTCGCTGTAATAATTAATTGAATGATTAATTTATTAAGTATTTATCAATTACTAACTTATTAATTTAGTAGTTAATAAATACTGAAAACTGCAATATCAATTCCATGAATAAAACGATTACAGTTTCAAATATATACATAAATTATATTCAAAGCTTTGCATTTCATTCAGTGAACTCACTGCATTGCACTCAATTTTCAAATACTTTCTATAAGTGTCCACGCTCTGATAGGTAGACAGCACACAAATGTATTCATTGTCTGTTGTTTTCATTTTGCTCTTGGTGCAAATGATGAATGCTCTCATTAATTTGTTTCACTGCCTTAGAGAAGATGAGAGTAAGAATTTAAAAAGCAAGTGAATGTTTTGATACGCATTTCAAACACATTCATGCAGCTCTCTATTTTACAAGACATTTTGGTCGTTATAGCGATAGTTCGACAATGAAAGGCACCGGCGAGGTCTGAAGGAACTTTTAATGCATCTTTGAAATTCTGTACTTTTTAAATAGTTTATGACAAAAAATAAGTGTTACTGACCTCAAAGTATCTACATTTTTAAATAAGTTTTGTTAGACAACTCTTTATAACAAACTTGCAAAATTAAAATGCCTGATAAATTTTCAATCTAGCAAAGTACAAATTATATAGCTAAAAATTCATTAAAAAAAAAATTATTTGTAAAAGCAGTGGAAATGCTCGATTTACACCTTTTCAACCTCATTTTTGGGGAGGGATTGTGAATCGAATGGATATTTTTTTTCAGATTTTGAAAAACCCGGGTATTTAAACGGGTTGTTTTCATGTTCCTCATGTTCTTCATGAGAGAGTCCTGTTATTTTAAGATGTCCAAAAGCAGTCTGTTTGGCATTAATATGTTAACTTTCATGTGGCAGTTCCCAGCAAAACTTAATCTCAGACGGCTTCGATTGGCAAGTAGCGTGCACGCTTGACCCCCCACTCCAGAGGCCCCGGGCTCGAATCTCGACCAGGTCATGGTCTTACACTTTAACCTTTCTGCATTTAGTTCCTCATTTTAAATCAACTGAAATTGAAAATTTAAAACATCAACTGAAAACGTTAAAAAGACACATTGTACAGCATTGAAATATCATTGATAGTCATTTTGAACTAGAAAAGGGGCCTAGGAGCTCCGATGCAACTGCATTTTTATACCACCACGTTTAAAAAATGTAAAAGGCGTGTATTTAATTTGGCACTCCGTTTTTAACGCCCATAAGGAGGCGTGGTAGGTATAGAAAAGTATATATATTCTTGATCAGCATCACCACCCGAGTCAATTAAGCCACGTCCGTCGGTCTGTCTGTCTGTCTATCTGTCTGTATCATCGAATTCTATCATGAAATTCGATATTTAAGCTTGAATCTAAAAAATAAAGATTAAGTTCGAAAATGGAAGAAATCGGAAGAAAACCACGCCTGTCTCCGATACAAAGTGACTTCATCATAAGACAGACGCGAATATTTTAAGTTAAAACTAGTTCTGTTTTCGTGCTCGTTTCAAGTAAAGTTTAAGTAAAATTCGAGTAATAGGGAGTAATTTGATTATCTGTCAAAATGAAAAAATTTGCCAAAAAATACGGAAATGACTTCAAGTAAAGTTCAAGCACAACAGCTGTTCTTTGACAATTGAAATTTAATATTAATTGAATTTGCTGGTTGGTTTATTTAAAAGAATGGAAAATTCGAAGAAGTTGCACGAAAATTGTTCTCTAGGAAACTTTGGCTTCCATTTGCGTTCACTTTCCATATTTCAACTTTATTTTTATTAATTTTCTAACCAATTTCATAAATCTTTTTCACAACAATTTAAGTTTGACATTCTGATAATCAGCTGTTCGAAGCTCGAGATTTGTGCTTCAAAAAATTTTTCAAATAAAGTTTGAGTAGTAGAGAGTGAAATTTTCAGTGAAACGCTTTCAAGTAACTTAAAGTTACTTGAAACGAGTACGGAAACAGACCTATTATGACGATAATGATTTTACAGATAAAAATTTCATGGCTTTCGAGCCAAAAAATTTCGAGCCATGGGAAAATAATTGTACCTCAAGGTTATTTTATATAATGAAATTTCCGTACCTCTAAAAGTTAAGACTTTGAAAATACTTTGGTTCGGCCGTGGGGGTATTTTATCTTCGGCCCAGTCGAAGATAATTTCTTACTAGTTTTATAAAAAATAGTCTAAGATATAAATAGGGCAAAGTATAAAGATTCATTAGTTTCGGATATTAAGTGTCTCAACCAAAAAAGTGGAACATTAAGCCAGAAACAATGCTTAACAATACGAAATTTTCACGCTCAGGAATACATAAAAAGAACCCACAATAACAATAACTATTGCCATGTCTTAACTATATTATCATTATCTTATTACATAATTTTAGGAGAGTCCAAAACTTTACCAATAAATTTTTCTATGATATACCAAAAATTTCAATTTTTAGAGATATACTCAAAATACTTTCGTTGAAGGATTGGATTTACCCGAAACAGAAGCACTTCAGAACAGTTAGACTTCAAAGCTTTTATGTTCATAAAGCAATTAATATATTGATGATAATAAAACAAAATAGAAAAAATGAAAATGATAAGATTTCCAATATTATAATACATATACATAGATTTTAAAATATGACCAAGAAATGAATGGGAAAATTTATTTAAAATTATTTGTTTCTTTGAAGTGATTTTGAGGTCGGTTTTTTTTTGTTAAAAAGTTTTTATTTCTTCCTTTTTAAAAAATATGAAATATTTTATGTAATAGTATTCTTGAGGAAAATTTGTTCTTAAAAAATTTGTTTTGTTAATTCCTGAAAGTTTGTTGGGTATTTTTCATTTCTGCTTCTTTACAATTTTTAGTGCCACGCCCTTTCTCTAAACCCGCTCACTTTATTTACCGTACCTTATAATGATTTTACCTAGCCCTGTGTCAAATTTCAGTTACCAAAGTATCAATATTAACCGTAATATAGTATTTTTCTTAAAGTGCCACACCCTGTGTACAATCCCGCTCACTTTTTTAATGATTCTACCTACCCACCTACCTGTAATATTAACTAAGATATAGTATTTTTACAATATTGACATGCCCCTTTGTTGAACAACGCCCACTTTTTTGGCCGTAATTTGTAGTAATTGTACCTACCCATGTACTAAATTTCAGCACCCTAGTGTCAATATTATTCGATATATAGTATGGTTCTAATATTGCCACACCCAATTGGCGAATAACGCCCCCTTTCTTGACCGTAATTTTTAATAACTCTGCCTTCCCATGTACTAAATTTCAGTACTCTAGTGTCAACATTATTCGATATATAGTGTGTTTCTAATATTGCCACACCTCTTTGCCAAATAACACCCACTTTGTAGACCATAATTTGTAATACTCATGCCTACCCCTGTATTTCTACTGTAAATTTCTACTTTGACACGGTAGTGTCAAAATTAACTGAAATACAGTGTTTTTCTAATAGTGACACGCCGCTTTGTCGAATATCGCCCACTGTTTTAAAAAAGGACCTCCGCATTAATGGTATCTATCTGTTGACAAAAAATTAGGAAAATCGGGCAAGTGCTTTAGGAGTTATCGATGTAAATACATTTTAAGATTAACCAACGAACTTGAGAACCTCCTCCTTTTTGAAGTCGGTTAAAAAAAAAAATACAGTATACCGTGTATACAGTAAAGAAGTGAAACTTCTTTGTATACACTCTTTCTCTTCTAGAATAAGAACCATTTTTGTATAAAGGCTCGATTATGCAATCGTAAGGCTACGCAACGTAACGTGGCGTAGAGTTCTATCTGGAATAGAACCCATCGCTGCGCTAGGTTACGTTACGATTTCACTAACCACTTACATGTATTTTTCATAAGATAAAACTCTACGTCACGTTACGTTGCGTTGCTTTACGAGTGCATAATCGAACCTTAAAGGCAAACAGAGAACTTTTTAAGCAAAAGAAATACAATAAAAAGTTTTTATAAAAAAAATATTCTGTTTATTAATATTCATTGGTATGCACCTATGGCCGAAAAGCAATTAATTCGATAACCAATTTGCGTCGTATTTACGTATAGATGTGAATACAGAATACAACTTGATGTATTTTCAATTCAACATATGTTCATATTAATATTACTTATATTAAACATATTATACTTACTATTATTAATAATATTTCGATATAAAATTATATAACTACAATGTGTATAAAATAGTTATCTATTGAAAGAACTTATTCCAATAGAAGAACTTTTCTTGCGCACAGTGTCAAGTTGGCGTCATGGGCGACAGCATATGCTTCATGAATTTGGGTTTCTATATAATTTTATATCGCAATATTATGAATAATAATATAATATGTGTAATATGAGCAAAATTCATAGAGGTTATATTAATATATTGAATTAAAGATATACCAACGTTAGTATTCCAAAAAAATATTGGCATGGCAGCCCTAGTATGAGAGTCTACTTTGTGAAAATTATAATGCGCTCAGGGCAACTCTCTTATTCACTTCTGCTTCGCTGAATCTTTCTCTCTTCTACCCGAGTCATGGCAACCCCCCCTATCTGCAACACATAGAACGCAATCAGCACACAATCTGCGGCTTTTGCCACCCAGCGGTAGTCGAAGCGCTTCAAAAGCACTAAACAAGCGCTTCTGCCATAGCGCTTCACACATCTGGAGCGCTTTTTGAGTAAACCAAATTCATATTAAAATTTATATTAGATGTCCTAGGATGAAAGCGCTTCTTAACAAACAAATAGTTAAAAAGCTCTTTAAAAAAACAAAGCGAGCAAATTTTATATTTTGTATAATGCGAGAATTGAGCTCGCTCCGCTGGTATCACAATCACATGCATTACCTCTCTGCTATTTCCCCTCTTTATTATTTATGAACAAAATGTTTATAAAAATATGAGCTCTACAACTCTGAACTCTAAAAAGCACATCCTCAAAGCATACCAAAAATGCGCATACAAAGCGCTATTTCTAGGAACGCTTTTTATTTTCCCGCTGGGCATCTACAGCAAAAGTAGTTTGATCAATTGGTACGTAGAGCATAGTTTTATATAAAGAGCTTAGCTCAATAGATAGGACTTCGTCTTTGTAATTTTAAGTTAGCAGGTTTGATACTCAGCGGTGACAAAAATATTTTTTCAGTCTTTTATACAATGTATATCTCTCTCATTCTCTCTTCTATAAAACATATCTTTCTTCTCTATTGTGTGACGAAATGACGTGAATTGACCTTGAAATTTCACTCCTCAATATTCTCTTTCAAATTTCGAAGCGCCGCTTAAGAAGTTTCACTTCAAAAAGAAAAATGTTAGACCCTTACATCTCAATTCATAATTTCGATATTTATATTCAATAGTCCTTGAAGATTTATTGCGATATCGTTTTTTTCATCATTTTTTATTTTATATAAAATTTTTTACTTTCTGGGCTCTATTAAATCCCTATTTATCTTAATTAAAAAAAAAATTTTTTTTATTTAAAATTTCTTAGAATGATGAACTAACATTGATGCTATACACGGAATGTCTGTGGTACAAGTTGCCAATACCAGAGCAAAAAATGATTGGGTTCATGCTGAAAAAGTCGCACAAGCCGACTGCGCTGACTGTGGGCGATATAATGCCATTATCCGTGGCTACTGCATTGCAATTGACCAAGGCTATATACAGTTACATGATGATGCTACTGAATTTTGTGGAACAATAAATTTAAAAAGTTAAAAAAAATAATTTATTAAAAGTAGTACAATAGAAGAAATAGTAGTAGTAGTATGATTACATAATAACACATAAAAATAAATAAGTAGAATGCACTTAAAAATTTAGCTAAAAATTTCAACTGGAATGGCGATGTGTGTTCAATTCATAAGAAAATGCCTTTTAGTCATTTAAGAGGAAATTCTTTGCAAGAAGTTAGCAAAGTTCAAAATATCCGTAAGATTCAATTAAATGAAGCAGTGATTTAACAAACGAAGAAATTGCCTTTTTGCTACTGCAACGAAAGGGTTAATGACTTAATCGTTTAATTTTGTCTTTATTTGTAAGTAAATAAAATGTTAGAATTCTACTTTCTTACATAGACGCCAGTTAACTTGAAACGTAGCAAAGCTCTTTATTATTAACAACGAAGCTGATGATTCATTGAAATATAATCCTGATTTATGTCCTGAACATAAAGTCAAAGAAATGAAAAAGAAAAAAACAATGGCCACAATCTAATAAAGCATCTATTTTATGTACCTCTGCAAATGTATTTTTGGACGATTTCTAAAGCCATTACTAAGAAGTTGTGCTGGAGAAGAGTCCTGCGACTGCCTCTTAGGGTGGTGTCAGTGCTGTTGAAACGTTGAAATGTCAGATCGAGCATCATGAAAACTTAATCCCAGTAGAAAATGTACGTACGCACAGTAAATAATTCAAATATTAACTATTATGTTGGTTGGGCTACACGAGCTGCTGCTGCTGCTGCTGCTGTCTATATAACTAGCCTCAGACGGTGTTTTTTTTGTTGTTTTTTTTTTTTTAATAAGTTCATAGCTTAGTAGATATATATAAATTTTTTATAATTTTTTTTTTTATATTTGCCGTAAAAACTTTGAGAAATGATCTTAAAAAAGCAGCGCATGACGAATCACCAAATCCATCCGCACTTCCACCACCGCCATTTGATTAATGATGCCTTCGTTGTCCTTACGACATTTATTCCGTAAAGCAGTCATATTTTTTTTATTTGTTTTTTTTTTGTTTGCTATGTGCATTTTTCATTGTTTTTTAACACTACAATTTTTTTTAATATCTTCCTTTTTTTAATGTTCTCACCATGATTGCATCCATCTGCTGGATTCTGAGTTCTCAGTCGGTGGTATTAAAAGCGTATTTTTTTTTCGTGACAAGTGGAGAAAAATAAGACTGTTCATAATAAAACACAGTCATTTCTTATTTGGTCTTAACTATGTGGTTTTTTAAATACTTAATTTTATTTGAAAATCGTGGCCATTTTTGTGAAAATTTAGCGTTAATCCAGAGCGAAATTTGTTTCCTAGTGATTAGTGAATATTGCAGTTAAAATATACATACAATAGAGTAACTGCATAACGGCATAACATAATAATATTTATTTTCTGTAAACAACAATATGACAACCTTTACTGTTTGTACCTTATATTTATGTAAACGTCACAAAAAGTGTACAGATTTCAAATCAAAATTTTCATATAATGACATTGACCAATTTGGATAAAATAAGGTTTGTTTTTATTTCCAAGGCCTCAACACACATTTATAAAAAAATAATTTACCGTTATATGCACTTCTCAGCAAGCCCTAACCATTCTTTTAAACGCCGAAAATTTAAAAAACGTTGTCATGGAAAGGACTATATTTCGGAACGCATTGATAATGGGATAATGAAATTCCTTTTAAGTAGTAGTAGATTAAATCAACAAGCATGCATCATGTTGCATGAAGTTAGCGTTACCCGAACCATCTTAAAGTATAAATAAGGTAAAAATTAACATCTGATAAAAATTGTATCTAAAAATTAAAGTGCACCTAAGATATTTAAAGCGATATAAGTCTGGCTCTTAGCACTAATAAAGAGACAAAGCAGTTTCGACTTTGTCGTAACACTAGACGTAGAATTGAAACAAAAATAAAAATTAAGTTAATAATACACTAAGAAAAAAAAATATTAAATTCATCCAAAAACTTTTTTAATTTATCCAAAAGCAGTCATTTGCATAAATCGACTACGTAAATATTTAAAACTCATTTAAAAACTATTTTAATTAAATAAAATATTAAAATATTTAAACAGAACTAATAAAAAAATATATTAATATTATGCACGAATTTTTTTAAATATCTTTCAAAAATTTACTATTTGAAAATAAAACTATCACTAATTTCCTATCTAAAGGAAATTTATATAAAAAATATTGAATTAAAAAACAATATATTCAAATATTTCTCACGAGCTGCGTCCATTAATGCCATTAGCATGGTTACTTTATTTTCTTTTTTCGTTCCTTAATATTATACTATTTTTGACAGTCGGCGCAATATTATGGCACCAAATGTCAAAAATAATATAAAACTATAAAACGAAAAATTATGAAAAATAATAAAGCAATATATGCAGGCAAATGACAATCGGTGCGACAAATTCGTGGGAAAATGTCGAGTTGTTACTCTAACCTACATAATCGCATTACACAGTCGCTCATATGTACGACCAAATATTTCTCTTATATTACTCTTGCAACAAAAACGAAATGAGAACTATAAGAAACTGCAGAAATAAACTGCAGGAACAGAGTGCGATGCTGTTGCTGCTTGTCGGAATATGTGTGTACGTGTGCGATGCTGTTGCTGCTTGTCGGCTATTTCAGCTGTATGGAATATGTGTGTAGGTGTGTGGTATAAATAAAATTTAAATACGGGAAAAAACGAGTTGTAAGGAAAATATTTGATTTATCCACGTAAATATTTAAATAAAATTGATACTCAGGCGTGGATAATGTTAATATGCATTATTTCCCTTAGTGTATTCAAGTTATATACTTCTTATTGTCTGTGTGCGAAATGATCTAAATTGACTTATTAAACTAAATTATTTGAAGTCTGCATTTATGCATTTGAATTTATAATGCATTGCTTTATAACAATTAAGAAAGTTTTCGAGTACTTTTCGTGACTAAATTTAAAGCCATATTTTGGTGACTGATTTCTGTGAGATAAAAGGTGGGCATTTTAAATTGGGCTTAAGTGAAAAACCATCCAAATTATCGAATTAATTCTTACAGAATAATGTTTTTTTAATTCAAATTTTTTACATTGCCTATTTAAGAATACTTTCTTTGTAAATTTTCATTTGTTTTAAGAAACTTTAACCTTCTCCTTATATAAATAAAGAGATTTACTCTTTAATATAAATAAATAAAAAACGCCCATTTCATATAATGACAAGAGTAAATTAAATCTGCTTTAATACAATTTCAAAAAGTTTAATATTAATAAGAGAAATAAGAACAACTTCAGAGTTATACCATCACAACAAACCTATCATACCAAACCATACCATACCATCAATCCATTATCATCATACCACCATATCATACCATCATACTATACTATCATCCCAAGCCATTATACTGTATCATAAAACTGTGTGATATGTAGAATTTTGTATCAAAAACAGAATGATATAAGGGGGAAAAAAAATACAATACAGAAATATACTCTATGTAGTCTTTATTTCCTGATGAACACACTGTTTTCTAACCAGGCATCACTGCAATCTGGTCTTCTGCGGTTAATCAAAGAGTGTGCAACCAGTCGAATGTTGTACAGTACTCGTTTCGATTTTCTGAAATGACTGCACAAAAGTTTGAAATATACTTTAAAGTGTTGTGCATTACACTACTGCAGTCAGTGTTTGTCTTTTTGTTTAAGGTTGGTGTTTTCAATATGAATATCAAGAACACGCTCCATATTCGGCGATTTTTTTTGACAAAATTATAATTACTCAATGTATGAACTGTGCAGTTGAAAAGCTAATGTGTCCATACTTTATTATAATTATTTAATTCTGCGTAACACTATGTAAAAAACATGCCGAAGCTTTTCACGGCGAAGTGTTTCATCGGCGAATTGATTTATCGGTTTTACTCCCCATCGCCGCTAAAGAAGTTTCACTTCAAAAAACTAAGCTTAAAAAGAACATGTGTTATTCAGTCGATTATCTGGTAGCATTGAGCTTATGTTGTAAGCTCATCAATGTGAAGAAAAAAGTAGCAATTTGTCGATTTCAGTTATTTTTTCAACTTGTGATGCCACTTGCGTTAAGTAGAAGCACTCGGTACAACTAATAGTAGTACATACAAAAACCAATTGTACTCTTCACGCGCTAGGTTGTACTATATTCACATCTTGCGATGCTCTCTTGTGTTAGATATAATCACTAAGTAGATAACTAAATTCATACAAAAACACTTTTTGAGCAGCAAACAGAAACCTTAAATTAAAAAAAATAAAAAATAAATAACTGGCCATTTCAACCCTTGAAAGGACTTTGACCTAGCTTCTTATGATCAATTTTGTTGTGCGTGTTATTAAGTTTGTACACAATTGACTGAGAATCGTACCGACAGGTTTAACGCCGACTCCGAACGGCGATGAACGGAATGTTCTTGTTCTCAAGAAGCTTTATATGGCAGTTTGATTACTCTCTGACGTTTGTCTGCATTGTCTGCAGAGAGGTGGCGGCCGTACAGAAAAATTATTTTAATTCAAATTATTTTCTGTCGCTGCTGGGGTTCGAACCCGGGTCTCCAAGGTTCGCTGACATAGAGGCCACGCACTTTAACCAACTATGCCACGGACGCAACTTTAAATTATGTTTGGTTAAAAGAGTTCTAACATAAATTTTTCTCCCAGTGAGGATCAAACAGACTAACAAGTGCTTAAATCAACATTCTACGATCAGAATTTTAAGCACACTAGAGGCTCAAAGTGTTACATAAACGTCATTTGCAAAGTGTTACAAAACCTCCAATCGACTCCAATATAATAATTACAAGGTAGTATTGACAACTCCTTATTTTCTCTTCTACAAGAAAATATCTTCTGTAAAAAGGAGCTGTTTGTAAAAATGCATCCTCATCTGCTGAGGTTGTTCTGATTTTCACTTCAACGTTTTCAACATTGTTTGTGTTTTCATTTATTAACAATGGTCGATTGTGTGCGCTCTCTTTTTGGGTACATTTTTTGACTGAAGATGTTTTCCCAAGCAACTATCAATACTACCTTGTAATTATTATACCTTGGTTGACGAGTTGAGATGCTAAAATTTCGGTTCTTACGGAACAAAATGTCTTGTCAAACTGTTTCGTTTAGTTTCGATGAGTTAACGTTTGTTCATTTTGGGTTACAACATTGAAATGCATTTTAAAAAAAATTTAAGATTTTTCTTCTTAGATTTTGCCATTTTGTGACTTTATTAAAGAAGTGACAAAATCCAAAGTTAAGATATTCGTTTCTCCATATAACTGATATTTTGGCATAAATATCATCTTTCAATTATATCACGATGAATATAGGGTATGCAAAACCGGTTCGAATTATTCGGCGTTTCGGTTTTTTTTTTACTATTCGAACCGGTTTTTTTTTAAAATCGCAATTTTCGAATAATTCGAAAACCGGTTTTGTAAAAATAGTGCTAATCGAAACCGGTTTTTTAAAATGTCGAATAGTTGCATACCCTAGATGTATATTAAAGGCTGTGTGTATACTTCAAAGTTGACAAAAAAGCTACATGCGCTTGAAAAAATTTGTGAAAACGACCTAAAACGACCTAAAACGACATAAAAACCGCGCTATAAGACGTAATTCTACGTCAAATGTATTTTAGGACTTGTGGTAAAGTTTTGAGAGAAAGGATGAAATATGTAAATCGTCCTGGAAATTTAAGTTGTAAGAAAGCCTGATTGGTGCTATTGTGTGGTACCATCTTATTGAAACCATATATCGTCCAGATCCAAATCTTCAATTTAAGGTAAAAAAAATCGGTTAACGATTGCTCCTTGATCGTTTTCAAAAAAAAATACGGACCAATGACACCACCAGACCATAATGCACTCCAGATAGTAACTTTTTGAAGATGCAATGGCCACTCTACAATTGCTTGGTGATTTTCAGAGCCCCATATATGGCAATTTTGCTTATTCTCGTATCCAGCTAGCGCGAAATCGGCCTCATTGCTGAAAAAATTTGCTTTGAAAAATCAGCATTTAACAATTTTTATTGCGTTGGTTGGAGGTGAATCTGTACCATTCTGTAAAATGGCAAACTTTTATCGCAGGGCCAATGGTTAAAAAAAAAAAAAAAACACAAAATGTTGCTCATCGTTGCGTTTGGCAAAAAATCAAACAAAATAAAAAACAATTACAATGCAATAAAGTTATATGTCATGAAAAATTACTCGACATACAAGTAACGGGATAATTAGCTTCAACATCGACATCATCGAGTGTGCGTTTTTTTATTTTGGCTTTGCATGCATTTGTTTTTGTAAAGTTCGCTGGAAAATGTGATAAACACTGAACGAGTGCGGTTTGTGTTGTTGTTTTTTGCAGGCGTTCTTTAATTTTGGCTCATCGCAAAGACAAAATTAAGATAGAAAAAAATTTGTATGAAGAGCACCGCGGGCCATGCGGGCTACTACGTGGGCATGTTTGCTTTATCCACACAAAACCCAGTTTAGATGACAAAAATATTTGACAACTGACAATTGCCAGGGCTGCGTTTTCCAAAACAAGAAATCAGTAACCCTTTCAAATATTCTTCCTCAAACCATTTCTGATAATATGGAATGAAAAGTATTTTATTTTAATCGCCAAATTATTAAAAATTCGTATTGTATGCTTTCTCTGTTAAAATATATCTAGAAAATGAATGCAAAGTTCGATTTTTAGAAGCTCTTTTTTTTTAAAAATTAAAAGCTCGAACATTTTTTCTCTTAGTTACGCAAACTAGAAACCGAGACAAAATTAAAGTTTAACTAACTCATGAAGGATAAAGTAATCATTCATGATTTAAAGTTCAAAATTTCAAGGATTAAAAGTAATTCAATAATATTTCTTTTAAATTTAACAAAATTTTTTTTATCCTTCCCAAAAGTTAGTAATTTTTATTGAAACTAATTGCTGAGCTTTAGGACAAGTATGCTAATGAAGAAAACAACTAACAACAACGGCGCTGTATACAGCAAATCATACAGCAGACTAGACAGACTGTTCATTAACATACTTGGCCAAAAGCTCAACAATTAGTTTCAATATAATTGAATGAAAAGATCAAATTAAATTTAATTCAAACTAATTTTTAGCTTGGGCGCTATGCTTTAAGATAAACTCTCTCTGTAGTTGGGGCCTGATATTAATTACGCGGTATAAAAAACTAGCAAAAATTAACTTAAATTATAAAGTTAAATTGAATTTTTTTGCTGAAGCCTTAAATGAACCCTCTGATGGACGCGAAAATTACCTTTGATGCTTGGTATGGCTAATTTAAGGAGTTCTTTTCGCTTGATTTAAGCTTAAACGCAGCTACGTGCCAAGACTTGGAATCGCTCTCTGCCTGTTCTTTTTGTGGTTGTTTTTAAAACTACCAATTTTATGCTCACACCAAAAATCATGATCAAATTACAAATATTCAAATCCTTTTTTTACTTTTTCCATCCTAAATAAGGGTTAAAAAAATCCACAGCTTAGTGCTGTCAATTTGCATAGAAAATATAATTTAATTTCAGTTTATTTTTCATTTTTACTCTCTTTTGGGTTAGGTCGAAATTTGTTGGATTTTTCGCCGAACGCTTACGATTCACTTTCATGGCTCAGCATTAGTGTGTCGTTACTGCTGCTGAGTTACAACTTTTAGATACTTGATCCCTTATTGATTGCAACCAAATCGCCGAGGCATAAGCCTGACATCGTGAGCTAGTTATATGATGAGAAAAAAAAAAAAAAGGAATCGACCACGACAAAAACAATGCAACAATATAGGACTCTATTGTTTTTTTAGTCATGGTTGAAGTTATGCTTTCAACATTTTTTTCTTTCTAACAGGAATTGATAAATAATTCCTGCTGCACCCAATTAATGTGTGATCCTGTGTGCGCTGTGCTGTTTTTTACCTTTTAAATGTGAGATTTTTTATGATTGTTTTTAATGATTTCATCTACACGCACACACACTGACACAGACTTTATTATTTTAATGCCGCTTTTTGCTTCCGTTTATGTTGTGTGTTGTTTGTTGCTTGTGCCGTCATATTCTTGTGCTACTGCTGTGCATATCCTGGCGACAATACATCGTTGTTTTTTTTTCTCTCAAACTCTTCTTTTCTGCATATCACGTTGATCCTTCGTATCTCATCTGTTACGTATGCAAATTTTTCTAAATACTTTTTTCGTTATAAAATAGTTTTTTTTTTCATTAGCGTTTTTTTTTTGTTTTTGTTATTTTAGTTGTATGTAGGATAAGTTTTTTTCAGTGTTTTTTTTTTTTTTTTTGTTCCGCGCTGTTATCTTAGTTGAAGATGTTGTTTGTATCCTGTTGATGTTGATGTTCTCTGCTGACATATGTAAATGACAGGCACCGAACAATAGGGGACACAAAAAGGACATACCTAACAGGATGTGATGTGCTTACTGCGCTTGCTAGATTCTTGTTCATCATCAGCTTGTAATGAGTACTGAGATATGATAAAAAATCACGTATTCCAACTTTAGTTTTTGACATGTTTTGAGTGCGTTTGTAATTGATATCGTACTCAGTAAAGGACTTAAATAGAGATGGTGTGTGAAGTACAGTAACATTAAATTGAAGAAATACTCATTCTACTCATTTTGCTTTGAAATATACTTGGAAAATATTTGTACAGGTGAGGTAACTTGGATATGTAGATATATTTTTAATGAAAATATTTTTTTATCAACATGGTTTTTTTATAATTATTCCTTTCAAAATTTGATGAAATTTCTAAACTCAATTGAAACTTACTTCTTTTAACTGCATTAAAATTGACTACTAATTGTTTTTCCAAAATTATTTTCAAATTTATGGATGGGTGTTTTTTTTAAAAAAATATTTTGACGTCCTACGTCAAAAATAAATGAAAAGGCATTTTTTCAAAATGCATCTGCGTTGCAATGAATTGTTACTCGCTGAGTAAAAGTGCCAAGGGCATCCACAGGAGAGGAGGCACTTGTCCCGCCCTGGAAAAATTTTATGTATTTTTATTTCCTATGTGTATATGTTACATTTTCATATAATTTTCATATACGTATACACCAATGCATACCTTTGACCCCCCCACCCCTCCACCCCTTGAAAAATTCCTGCGGACACTTATAATAGGTGCTATGGCTAAAGGATAATTCTCTGAATTTATGTCAAAAATAAGAACAAAATTCAAAGTAGTCGAGACGCGGAGGGAGCTGCTTAATCAACACATCTGAAAATTTGTTACATGGAATTACAACTCGATATATATGGATGCTAGTGTAAAAATTATTATATGTCAGTAAAGGCTGATTCCAAGCCCTTACGACAAAAATAGACGATTAATTCATAGCATCATAAGATCACGAAGAGAGCGGATTCAAGATTCATTGCAGCTATCATGCAACGGCGTTGCATAGAATTATTACTCTGTAAGTAATGCGGCACGGTAAATATTGTAAAACAGAAATAAAGCACTTATACTTAGCCTTATATCAAAAATAAAAAAAAAATAAATTACGACGTCCTCAGATCGCGTAGTTACAAGCTTATGCAACAAAAATGAAATATTGTTGCATGGAATTTTTATTCGCTGAGTAGAAGTGTTACGAAAAATTTTATTTTACAACAAAAAATGGTTATTTAACCTCATAAAGAAAATAAAAAAAAAATTTTTTTATACACGATACCGCGTTCGCAAATGCTGATTACAGTAAAACTGTAACAATAATAAAAAAAAACGTTGCATGGAATTACAACTCCGTGACCATCAGCCCTACGGTACATTTTATTGAACAATAGTAAAGCTGAGGTTTTCGGCCACATGATAAAAATAAAACAAAAATTAATGGTGTCAAATGATGCCTTGCAGATAGCCGCTTAAAGTAACCTAAATGCACCACCGTTGCATGGATATATTGAAAGGCGCTCAGATACCACACAAAAGTAAAAACAAAAATATGAAATTAAAATAAAATTAAACTTAGGACAAGTTGAATACAATAAATAAATAAATAAACTGGTCATTTCAGCCTTTGAAGGGACTTTGACCGAGCTTCTTATGATCAAATTGTGCTGTGCGTACTATTAAATGTTTGTACACAAATGATCAAGAACTGGACCTACTAGTTCTATGCCGACCCCTAACGGCTAATATGCATATTCTCAAAAAGCTATACTCTCTGAGGTTTGTCATTGTGACGACTGATCAGAAAAATTAATTTCAATTGAAAAAATTTTCTGTGTCTGGTGCAGGATTCGAACCTTGGATCTCTCGGCTCAAAAATTTGTACCGAATGGTTCATGATCTTTAACGTATCCGGCCACGGCCACCACATTAGGACAAGTATTAGGACAAAACTTAGTATATGGATAAGGCAAATATTAGAAAAAGGATGAGGGTAATGATTTGGACAAAGATTAGGATCAAGAACAATATAAGGAGTGGGACAAAGTTTTGGATATAGATTAAAGCATTGAATTGGACAAGGATTTAGTCAAGGATGGGAAAAGGACTAGTATAAGGATTGCTTCAAAAACTTCGTCACACTTAAATATTTATGCCATATTTAGGGCAAGATTGAAAAATGGATGAGGAAAAGGATTGGAATAAGGAAAAGAACAAGGAATTGGAACAAGATTTAGAGAAATGATTGAGAAGGTATGTAGACACGGAAAAGGAAAGGTATTCGAACAAGAAATGAGTCAAGAATTTGGAATTGGGTTAAAACAATAATTTGGACGAGGATAAGGACAAATACGAGGATAATTATTAGGACAAATGCGAGGGCCGTTTGATAAATTCATAATAAAATGATTTTTACGGCAAAAAAAAATTTTATTTCCCAACTCTAGTCGCTTTTTAGCTCGAATCACTTCGTTCAACGTTCCTCCAATTTTTTGATCCCATTCGAAAAATGGGATCGTAAGGTCCTCAAAATAGGCCTCTGTTTCAGCGATGAGCTCCTCTCTGGTGGTGAATCTCTTTCCGTCGAGCCATTTGTTCAGATTTGGAAACAGAAAATAGTCGCTGGGGGTCAAATCTGGAAAATATGCTGGATGAGGAAGCAATTCGTACTTCAATTCATGGAATTTTGCCATGGGAGCTGGGCATGTGTGAACTCGCGCATTGTCTTGATGGAAGAGCACTTTTTTCCTCGCCAAATGGGGACGTTCCTCTTTCGAAGCGTCGTTGAAATTGTCGAATTCGGCTGAATAGTCTACGATTCGCCATTGATCGTTTTTTTTTTGGTGGAAGGTAATCGATGTAGATTATACCGCGTTTATCCCAAAATACTGTCACCATAACCTTTCCGGCCGATAGCACCGTCTTCGCCTTTGGAGCACGTTAAGTCGGTAAAGTGCATTGTTTCGATTGTTCCTTTGTCTCTGGTGTGTAGTGATTGATCCATATTGTGTCCACGGTTACTAATCAACGGAAAAAATTCTTTATTATTTGTGTTTAACATCGCCAAACACTCCTTTGAATCAGTCGTACGATCAAAGGATCAAGTGCGTTTATAGTCGAGAGTGAGCAAACGCGGCACCCATCTTGCGGATAATTTTTTCATATACAAATGTTTTCGCAAAATGTTCCACACCTGTTCGTCTGAGATGCCTATGACGTCGCGGCACCCATCTTGCGGATAATTTTTTCATATACAAATGTTTTCGCAAAATTTTCCACAACCGTTCGTTTGAGATGCCTATGACTTGGCGGCACCCATCTTGTGGATAATTTTTTCTCATCCAAATGATTTCGCAAAATGTTCCACACCCGTTCGTCTGAGATGCCTATGACCGCAATAATCTCGCACACTTGAACTCTGCTATCGGTCAACAAGATATCGTGAATTTTAATGACCATTTCTGGTGTGGTGATCTCATTTGGACGTTCAGAATCTTCGGCGTAACTTGTGCTTGTACGACCGCATCGGAATTCAGTAAACCACTTGTGAATCATTCCAATCGATGGTGCAGAGTCCCCATAGTATTTATCAAGCTTTTCCTTGGTTTGGCTGATGGTTTTTTGGGCAACAAATAATGCTTGATGAGCATACGAAATTCACTTTTTTCCATTTTCACCAAAATTCACAAGATCGACTGCTGTCAATGGCTGCCAAACACAAACTAAGGTCGCAACGAGCTGAAATTTGACAGTAGTCTACTAACAGCTGGTAAACTAAGGGAAATAACGCATATTAACATTATGCACGCCTGAGTATAAATTTTATTTAAATATTTACGTGGATAAGTCAAATATTTTCCTTATAACTCGTTTTTTCTCGTAAAAAAAAATAAATAACTGGCCATTTCAGCCCTTGAAAGGACTTTGACCTAGCTTCTTATGATCAATTGTGTTGTGTGTGTTATTAAGTTTGTTCACAATTGACCGAGAACCGGACCTACATGTTTAACGCCGACTCCGAACGGCGATGAACGGAATGTTCTTGTTCTCAAGAAGCTTTACATGGCATTTTTGAATACTCTCTGAGGTTTGCCATTGTCTGCAGAGAGGGTTACGTTTTTTCCCGTATTTAAATTTAATTTATACTTCACACCTACACACATATTCCATACAGCTGAAATACCCCGACAAACAGCAACAGCATCGCACTCTGTTCCTGCAGTTTATTTCTTGCAGTTGCAGGTTTCTTATAGTTCTCGTTTAGTTTTTGTTGCAAGGGTAATATAGCCTGGATGTTTGGCCAAGATGATTTGTGAGTGCGATGGGTGGTCGCATAATGAAATTATGTAGGGTGGAGTGACAACTCGATATTTTCTCACAAATGTCTTGCACCAGTTGTCATTTACCTGCATATTTTGCTTCTTATTTTGAAAAAAATATGAAATATGAACATGAAGAAAATAATACTATAAAACCATTAATAACATATTGAATTTAAATATGTTGTTTTTTAAATTCAATATTTTTATATAAATATTCTTTAAATGCGAGTTTTATTTTCAAATAGTAAATATTTCAAATATATTTGAAAAAAATTCGTGCATAATTTTAATATATTTTTTATTAATCTGTTTAAATATTTGAATATTTTATTTAATTAAAAAAGTATTTAAATAAATTTTAAATATTTACGAAGTTGATTTATGAAAATGCGTTATTTTTGCAAAATTGACTCGCTTTTTGGATAAATTAAAAAAGTTTTTGGATAAATGTAATATTTGTTCTGTTAGTGTAGTTGATAGGATCAGTGTTGCATATTAAGTTACTACGAGGGAAATTAAAAAAATTCACTAAATTCCTAAATTGCCCTCGTAGAAGAACAAGGATTTGGATAAGGACAATTTTGGGAACAAAGAATACTATGTCACATAAAAACCTACGGGTGTGTCTACGTCACAACTCCTTTTTTCGACTATACATCCCTAAAACAAAGTAACTTTTGTTTCAAAAGAATTGCGTTTTTCTGAATGGTGTCAATTTTAAAGATGTTTGCAAAGAGGGTCTCATAAAATTGGCACACTTCATAGATCGTAGCTTCAATGATATAGGCAAAAAGTGCCAAAAAGATCGCTATGAATGCAAAGATCAATATCAAGGACAGAGAACATAAAGTCAAACAGAAGAATAACAAATAATTGGAAATTTATACCCAACACTTCAAATGACAAAAATAAATTTGCACAATGTATTGTATAAGTGTTAATCTGATAATATCAAAAAAAAAAAAAAACAAATAAACAAACACACATACACTCTGCGTCCTGCTGCTAGACTGACAAATTGATTAGCAGCAAATAAACAATGATTTGGCAATATCGGAAAATCGACAACGACATCACGATGAGGGATGATGTCGTATTTGTGCAAAATTAATGAATGAATCAATGAATGAATGAATGATGAAACGATAGAGTGAATCGCACACAACAAAGACGCAATAGTGGTTTCGGTCTTGTTTCCCTGCTACCCTTACCCTCTGAGAACTTAATGAGCTGTTGAGCGGATGATCCGTGATTAAATTGCAAATAATTGGCAATTGATTTGAGCCACTGTTTGACAAATTGACATTTTTATTTGATTTTTTTCTCTCTCGATTGTTTTCACTTTAATTGTGACGGAATTGAAGAAATGTGCCTGACAGTGAGCAGCATGCAGAGGTCAAGACTACTTGTTGAGTTTGTTATAAAATCGATTTTTACAATTAGCTGCACGATAGCAAATGCTTTGGATAATTTTCAGCTGCATCAACCGCTTTGCCTAAAAAACGATTGAATTTAAGAAATATTTAAAAACAGCAGCTGTCTTAAGTTTTGATTTCATCATTTCACCATTCCAAGCTATTAAAATTCAATCTCATTTAAATTCAATACACGCGGCAAATAAAACTTTTCTCACGATATACAATTTCGTTCAAACCTCAAAATTTAAATAAATTTCGAGTCGAACCTTGAACACCTTGTTGCATAAATTTATAAAGAAGTGTAATTATAATAATTTCTTAGCATGGTATCCCCCACCAAAAAAAAAAAATAAAGAAACAGAAAAACGTAAAGGTTAGAAGGAAACATCATCATCTACACAAAGAAATCATTTTCCGCTTCAGAAATATTTAATTCATCAACAGGGTTCGGCCTTAAACTTGCTCTGCTACTTCCACTTTTACGTATTCTTCGGCTTAAAACTGGCAAAATGAGACACAAAGCATTTCAATTTTATATTTATTTTTTTTTTGTTATTTTTTATATATGCTCAGCTCACCGGTAAAAAGGGGTAACTGACACGTCAGTCGTGCTGCAGGAAATCTTCGGCTGAAGCAGCAATCCTTCTGCTTTTGGCGCTGGCGTTTAGAAGAGGGTTTGACATTTTCATCTGGGCACAAAAATTATGACAATACATTTGAAAGAGAATCACTTTTGCTTTCTTTAGGCGCGACGTTCTAAGAAAAATATTAAAAAGTGGTGTTAAAATCTTTTCTATTTTCTAACTCATTTTTTTTTCTCCATCCCTCCTTCTTCTTGTGTTTTTGTTTAAATAGACTGTTTGACAGGAAACAGTTGTTGCTGGGAGTGAGTTCAAGAGGGTACGTCGAATTCCTGTTGTGTCAGTCATATGCAAATTAGCTTGAGCAGCATGTTCATCTTAATTAGAGAATAGCTGAAATAATTATTATTAATATTATTTTTGTTGGTTTGGGAACAATTAGAGTTTGTGCGGATGAGGTTCTTAGGAAAAGTTGCAACACTGTGAAAGAGATTTTGTTTCCTTGGTTATGAATTTCAGTAGCGAAAGTGTTAACTTTTTATAATTATTGGATTATGTCGCTTGTTGTCTTCAATAAGATCATGATAAAAAAAAAAGAAAAACTTTGATTTTTGCCCATGAAAGGTTTGCCATAACGAGATATATACTGTGTGTAGTATTGGTATCTATGCCACTATACTGCATCTATATACTGCAATGAATTAAAATAGTTGACTCAATCGTTGATGTTCTTCCAGAAATGGACTTACGAAAAGAAATAACCTATTTACAGTAGATGAACGATGAAAACAACAAAATAAATCGTCAGATGATTGTATCTAACGTTTTTGAAGTAATTGATTTTAATTTCGAAAAGTTCGAAATAATTTTGAAAAAGTTTTGGATGAAAAATTAAGACATCAGTTTTTAGAAGACGTATTGGTACACCAGCACCAAAAAATTTTTTAATAACCTCAGAGAAAATATTAGTTCAGAATGTTTAATATTACATTCGAGTTTTGCGAAAATTATTCCTTTCCGAACCAAGACGAAATTCAGTCAGCACACATTTCGTTTCGAAATCATATACACTTTTTACAGTGATGACCTATTTTAAGATCGAAGAACAACATATATCTCTTCCCATTGTTGTTTCAGACCACGCTTGCCACTTAGGAACAATTGTACCGAAATTGGTACATTTATTTCCGCTTGGTGCATAGGTACATTATTTTCTGATTTGGTACATTTTGTAAAAGTTACTTTGTAAACTGCACAAAAATCGAAATTTGGTAGCACTGTTGGCGTAATGTTTAGTGTTCAAAGTTATGTTCAGTGAAAACTTGCATTGCATAAAGTTCTACCTTTATTCTGAGGGAAAGAAAGAGACAAAAGTACAAGATCATTATTAAAAAGAAAATGAACAACTTGGATTTTTACGACAATGTTTGTATAAATTACAAAATGTAATTGACAAGTGTTGCGCTTCAAGTGTGTGCAGCTGGAAGGAAAAACGCTACTAATGGAAAGGAAAAGGTGGAAGAAAAAACGCTACTAATGGAAAGGTAGTTATAAGCACGTGATCTTCAATATCATATTAAATTAAATAATATTTTGCTTGCAGATTTCTTATAAGAAATAACCAAAATATGATGCCAATGATTGCGTAGATTTACGGGAAGCCTCCATTTCTGACTGCGAAAGTGAAGCTGAATGCAGCAGGTAGCTGTATCATTTTTATTGAAAAATTTATTTTAAATTAGCTTTTTCCAGACGCGCGTTGCTGCACCCAGCAACTATATCGGAACATAATAATTATATTCAAAACTTTTCTTAGACCCATAGTTTGACACCACTGGCATTTTCCACTGCCCGTTACAGTTTCCCAGTAGCAGGAGATCACCAAATAGTAACTCCATTTTGAGTTTGTACGTAAGTACTGTTACTTTTACTTCCAAAGCTATTTGATATTACAAATTTTAATTGTATGGGCGGAGCCACACCCCTTTACACAATGCCCATCTCAGTATTCTAGTAGATGGACATTACACAGTTTTAGTACAGTTGCCGACAATGAGCATATAAACTAAAATACCAAATTTTAGTACAATACGACCAAATCCAAAAATACGGAAATATAGAATTTTTATTGATTTGTGGGCGGTAAAAGAGGGTGTGGTAGAAATCTGATACTTGAAAAAATTCTACTGGAATATTTCAACTCTATCGGCTCAGTAGTTTTGGCTTTTCCAGCCATCACATAGACAACGTCTTGCTTTCTATATCTATAGAAGACCACAAATGATATGGGTATAGATTATTGGCTATAACTTTTGATTGGTTAGAGATACTAAAATAATTTTTTCTAATAAATTAATTTTTTAGCTTGCTTATTTATTAAAAAATTTAAAAACACAATATTGGAAAAATTTTTTTTCGAAGAATCAAGGAGCCTTGTTTTTTGAATCACAAAAATGGTTTTTAATTTTTGCGTAAAATTGAAACAACTTTAGCTTATAAATGTTATAGTTCTTATATAGAGTTAAAAATTTGCGAATTTGAGTTTAAATTATGTTTACAACAAAAATAATTTTTGAGCCTTCTTTTGAGGTAAACTCCAATTTTTCAGACCTTTTTTGAAAAAAATATTTAAAATATATACTCAACTAACGGTATTTTTGCAATAAGTTTTTCAGATTATTTTGATGAAGCTATAAGACAAAAAATTGAACAAAATTTATTAAAAAAACAGCGGAGATATTTGAATCGAAAGTCACAAAACTAAACTAAATTTCTAAATATAGATGATATTTTCATTAAAATTCCTTCATTTTTGTTCTAAAACTTTTCTTTCTCGTCAGGGCAATAGTCCTATGCATGAATCTTTCTTTATTTTTTTTCTCATTTCTGAAACTGAAATTCAAATTCTCTTTCATAACTGAAATTAAAAATGCATCAATACCTACGACCCAAAATTTGCAGTTGGCGATAGAGAAAGTTTGTGCAGAGGACCACTTAAAGCCGCTTTACATTGTCCTACAGTGTGTTACGACCAGTGGCGTTCCTAGGGGGGGGCGGGGGGGCGGTCCGCCCCGGGTACCACCATTTTAGGGGTGACACCATTTCGTTTTTTTTTTTATTTCTCAAACAGAAAGAAAAAGGTACATATACATTACGTTAAAAAATTTGTGTCCCATTTTGTCGCATTGAAATTATTTCAACAATTTGTGTAACAGTAGCTTCATGCGAAAATAGTTTTTCAAAGCTAAAATTAATTAAGACTTATTTAAGGTCTTCCATGGGACAGGCAAGGCTTTCCGATCTTGCTATTTTATCCATTGAAAACGAGCTTGCAAGGAATAGGGTCAATTGCATACAAAATCCTCCTCTGAGAGTAAAATAGCAAAGTTAACGCCTGCTGAAAGAGCACGAAGATATCGGGAAAAAATAAAGCTAGATAAGGAACGAAATGAAGAATATAAACGAAAGCAAAAATAATGGTACCTACGTATGACTTTGACCTCATTTTTTCTTTTTGTGTTTACTAACTGATATCGCCCATTTCACATTGAAGTGATCAGTTGCACTGACCATCTCCGATTTGTCTCAAATGTTTTTTTTTTGCATTGGTTTATTGATTTGAAAACCAAATTTGAAGTTATAAATTTTTAGAATTATTGTTCGCGGCCAAAATAGGGTCTATTTTGAGACAACATAGCTCAATCAACTTATGACCGCTATAACCGGTAATATAGTATCATTGGAAAAGTTATTTCATCTATTTTGAGGAAAAGTACAAAATTTTTGAAAATATTGCAATAAGTTGACTCATTCTTAATTGGTTTAAGTTCAATACCATACCAGCAACACGAGCTATAATTTTTTTTTTTGTTTATAATTTTAATTTTTTTTACGTTTCTACGTTAGGTTATACCTTTCCTATGATATAAAATGAAGATGTGGTTTAAACGGGTTTAGAAGTTATATTGTAAAATGTGAAGTCTTAATAAATTTTTAATACAAATTCAATTAGCTATTGAATTTTTTAATGTTTTGTAAAAAAATAAAGAAAAAAAAAATTGGATGAAAAGTTTATGTAAGTTAACAAAACACTTTTTGTTAGTTCAGAGCGATGCGACTCGCTTTATTCTAAATTTTCTACTGTCCTGGTTTACAAAATTTTATAAGCTAAGCATACAATTTAACATATAGTTTTAGTGCAGGAACGGTTGTTGTTGTTACATTTTAAGTTAAAGCTTCATTTATCCAACGGCAAACTCTGCGCACGGCACCAAACAAAATAAGTGTGTGGAAAGTTAGTTGTTTTAGTTTTTTGCTTATGTTGTTGTAGCTCAATCTCATGTTGTTGGAGCACTCAGCAACCAAAGAGCTGGGCTTAAAAGAGTAAGCTCTGGCGTAAGCTTTGGCTAATGTTGTTGGAGCTCAATCTCATGTTGTTGGAGCACTCAGCAATCAAAGAGCTTGCCTTAAAAGCTTTGAAGCTTTGCACTTGTAAGCAAAAAGCTGAGCTTAGGCAAGAGCTCAAACAAAGAGCGGAAAAGTGTAAGCATAAAGTGTTGCTGTTCCCGGTGGAGCTTTGCGCGTGTCAGCTTAGCCAAAAAGCTCTGCCTACGGGTTGAATATGGCAACATGTTTATTGTGCTATTTAAATGCTTAGTGAACTGGTAGTTCAACTTCGTTAACTTGTATAGCTGAATTATATACTTTAGATTTACTTTTTTTTAAAAAAATAATAAACCTGTTTTTTGTTAAACTGCCAATTTGATTTAAATTATTTGGTTAAGCGCAACAAAATGTATTGAACGTCACAAAATGTATTGAACGTCACTGTGTTGTTTTTTCTGAAATTGCTTATTATTTAACAGTTTTTTATTTCTTATTGCTGCAAGTCTACTACTTTGAAAAGAACTTCTATGTTGATGTCTTTTTGGAGAAATATTTTAATTTTTTTTCCGTTAAAATTGTAAAATATGTAGGGATTTTTGGTAAAAAATTATTATTTCTGTAACTGAAATTTAACTGATTAAATAACTTAATAAACATCACAGTAAGCTTTAATTTACAACATTTTTAAAATTTTTAATGATTTTTGCCGTATATCTGCTGTGTGACGTTCAATACAAAATTCGTATAAAAACCATAAAAAAATGATTTTTTGCAGGGCCTAAAAACAACTTCGAATTCTCCATTAACTTTCACTTAATTTGACTACTCAACGGGAAAACTTAAAAATCATTAAAAACAAAACATGAAAACCTCTTTGTGTACGTTTTTTTTGCAATTGACCCAATATTGATTTCGATAAGGTTATTTCAAATTTTGAAGCTCTTAAAGTAAGAAAAGTTAGTTTTTAAGACAACGTCATTAATGAGATTTCTTTGTTTAACCTTATACCTACATATACAAATATGTACCTGAAAATGTAATAATGGTATTCATGCAAAGCGGCAAAGTTATATTTAGGGCAATTAGTTATTTTTATCAGGTAGATTGTGTGAACGTCCCCTAAAACCGATTGTGCATTTTCAGAGATATGTCAGCTGTTAACTTGTGAATAGTAATTGCTGATTGGTGTCATAGTTGAATAAATAAGGTTGTCTCGTGGCTGATCGTACTCTCTTCACAGTACCCATAATTGTCAAAATCAATGAAAAGCAACAACAACACCTTCATCGGCTTTTCATGTTATTAATTTTCGTTTTCAGATTTTGTATGAGCTGTCAACTTCGATTTGACATTTATGGGAACTCGCTCTCACCCATGCGACAACCTTATTTATTCAACCATGATTGGTGATATAAGTTTGCCACCTCGTTTGCTCACCTAAATCGAAGAACAAATATATCTGGTTTGTGCAAAAGTTTCTCAGTACAAATTTTGACAGTTCATTTATAAGGGTGATAAAGTTATCTTGTTTATACCATTTATAAGGGCTTTGCCCATTTGCATGAATACCATTAATGTTTTTGTTCCGTCAGTTTTTAAGACTGCGAAGTTAATAAGTTTTCTTTTTTACCTTATGCCTACATATCTACATATGTAGACACCTGAAAATGTAATATTATTGTTCTGTTTTTTACAAATTCTTATTGTTTGTCATATGGTGTTTGTTTTTTTTCGTAAAACATAAAGATATTAATAAAAACACTTAATCTCATCAAATTGGTTTCTTTTTGCATTTAGAAATTTTTTATAGGGGTGACACCATGAGTATCCGCCCCGGGTGTCACCAAGCCTAGGAACGCCACTGGTTACGACATGTCAAAATTTTCATGTATGATAGAATGTAAAATGGTGTAAACAACGAAAAGCAAAGTGTGTTTGAACCTGTTTTGATTTTTTTGACATGTCGTTCTACATTTTAATTTTTAGGTTTGTTTCTAATTTCATCACACATTCTATTCGACCAGAGATGAGTTTTATAAGATTTCTTCGAATTTAATTTATTGGAAATCACCAAGCTGCAAGTTACATTTCATCAAATGTTTAAAAGCAAGCAAAATAACAACTGCTTTTATTTGTAATGCACAATTGGCCCTTATAACGCTTACAATAGCTGCTATGTCCCGATTCATTTTAAGAATTTTCAATTTTTAAATTTTTATTGAATGAAAGTGGAATGTGACTCTGTGAGATAGTCTAAAAGAGAAAAGTAATTTCTTTATACAAAAATTAAAAAATGACAGTGTAACAAGATTCGGTTAATACTTTCTATCTCACATGTGTGTTTTCCCGGTCCACTCGGGCAGCTCACCAAGCCCATCCCTTTACCATTGCCTTGATGCCCAATAGAACCTCGCATTACCGGGATAATTCGTTCTTTAGTCGTACAGCAAAATTGTGGAACAATCTCCCTGCGAGCGTGTTCCCCGGCAGTTTCGAGCTTAGTAAATTTAAAACAAATCTTCACCGACACTACTCTATCTTTCCACCCTCCAACCAACTATCACCCGTCTTCCGAATCAACACAATGCTTTCGCATTCATAGGGGGCATCCCCTGAGCGTTGGTTTAGTTAAAAAAAAAAAAAAAAAAAAATGTTTCACTTAATTGCGCCTACCTTCCCAAAAATCGAACACAACATTTCGAATCAAGGTGGACGTGACTATATGGGCTTAACACCTAATACATTAACACCATATATATCGGCGTTTTTGGAAGAAAGCGCGTGGCAACTCTCGAACTACAGACAACAAAAACACTGGGTCTAATGCATAAAAATGAGATGTTTCTCAGAGATCATTCGTGTGAGATCAATCTCAAGAAGTGAGTCATAAGAACATTCTCAGTCTCAGTCTCAAAATTGTATGCATAAAAAGGAGATTAAGCTCATGACAAACAACTCAACATAAGTGAGATCGATCTTAAAGCTTCAGTTGAGCTTAAGTTTATTTAAAGCAAGCTAAAGCAATTAATCGTTAAAATTGCTTCTTAAAATTTCAAAAATAATGTCCGAAAGCGAATCTGGAAGTGAACAAGACTATAGTTTATCAAATTATAAAAATAATAAGCTGGCATAATTTCTAATTGATGAGTTAAAAGAAACTCAAATTTTACTACAGAAATCTAATCTGCCGGTGCACAAATTAAAAAAAGAAGCACTTGAAAGGTTTCGAATTGTCCTAGAGACTGATGAATTCCTATGTCCTCACCAATTCCATTTTGAAATCCAGGATCAGCCAAAAATCTTAAATATACTCTAATTTTTTCAGAATTTGTAAGAGCTCCACCAAGCGATTCCAATGTTGGCCCTAGGAAATGCTCTGCTAACCAATCGATGTTTTCTTTATTAAAACGAAATATAAATTTACTGCTAGATTCTTTAAGATGTCTATGCAGCTTATACATTTTTAGGACTATAAACGCGAAAGTATTCTGCCATTTCAGTTGCTTGAAATAAACTGTGAGATCACTTGATAGGATACTCAACATTTACCGAGAAAGTTCTCAGACATGTCAGCTTCATCTCATGATTATGCATACCATTTTGAGAAATTTCTCACAAATAGCTTTCGTTTTAAAAAGTTTCTCAGGCCTTGAGATCCATCTCAATGAGCGAGATCTTTCTAACGAGTAAATAACTTTTTATGCTTACGACAACGAGTAAATTCTCAAAATATCGAGTAAAAAGTAATTTCTCACTTTTATGCATGAGACCCACTGTTGAGAGAAAAACAATCGTTCGACGCTTCGTGTGAACCTTTATCAACAAAACCGGTCCTAGGTAAGTTCGGGTGTGGTATTTTCTATTAAAGGGTGTAATATTTTGAAGCAAAGAAAAAAGTAACTGAAGGGAATAACGATTTTGATAAATCAAACAATGCTTTTTATAGCAATCTTTCCGTATGGTTGGTTCAACTTCAATCTATTTTATTCAACTCCTTGGTAATTTCTTTAAAATTCCTAGTCAAGGCCAAAATTTAACGAGAAAAAATTGTGTGGGGAAAAAACATCCTCACTCTGAAACTACGAGTTGAGTAGAAAAAACAATGACAGGAGTTCTATTTCTAAGAAAAAGAAAAGTATAAGAGAACAGAGTAAAAATAATGGACATGAGATTTTAGAATAGATGCAAAATCACAAAAAATATAAGTTATAAGACAAGTTTAAGAAAACATCGCTCAGGGTTGTTTTTTGTCTACATGTAATCTTCTATAGGCTGGGTGAAAATAAAAAAAAAAAGTCAAAAATAAATAACATGTTACATAGAGAGTAAAAAGAAGAAAAGGCAGTATGTAGAAAGAAAAATATAAAGGCCGATATAATGGAATGGTTTTCTTTTCAGGGTTTTCACAGAGATCAAATAGGAGTAAATATTTTGCAAAAACTCATTATTTTTAAAAGAAACATACAAAAGCATAAATAAAAGATAGTAATAAAAAAAAAAACAAAACACATAAGGATATTCATGAAAGCATTTTAGTCACTGATTGTTCAAGGCATATCCTGCGGCATTGAAAGCGAAATGAATGAAGAGGAAAAAATTCCAAAAAGTGGGAACTCAACAAAGTAATACCGTTATAAAAGCTAAAGCTTCATTAAAAATATAAATCATGCACTTGTCGCAAACAAGGACATAGCATCAGATACTGAAGATAAGCGCATGAAAAGATTTTTTTTTTGCACACGCCGCGCATTCATTCACTTTTATTCGAATGAATAGAAAAACAAAAATTGGATGACGTTGATGGCGTACGAATGCCTTGCTTGCTGCCTTGACGCAGCAACTAATTGACAAGTTGGTGGTTTTGTCAAACAGCAGTTTTGTTTCCTAGAAGTATGCAATCATTAGATTTACTTCAGTTTTTGTAGGTTTTATTTTCTGATTCGCTAAAATCCACGGTATTCGTGTGGGCGATAAAAACATCTCATGAAATCATTGAGAAATAAGATTTTTTTACAATTGCAATCAACTTTATTTTGAATGAGTCCATGTTATTATTATTACTATTATTATTATCCTTATCAGAGTACTATGGTTTCTATTTTTAAGTCCCCAGCAACAATATCACCATCATCATCATCGTCATCGTCATCATCATAATCAGCATCACTGTCTTCTTCATCTGCTGCATTATCATTGCTCGAATTAATCCAATAATAAATTTTTTTTTGCTACTTTTTTTGCTTGATTTCATTTCCTTGCTCTGCTCATTAGGAAGAAGTTGAATCGGATTTTAAATTATTTGTTACCTGGCTTGCATCAAATTTACTCCCGCAAATCATTGGTCTGGCCCAGTCTCTACCATGAAGTCTTAGCTAACCATTCATTGTATTAACATTACCTTTCTCGTCTGACTCTCTAGCTCTCAAATGTAAATGTTGCAGGATGTTTCAGTCTTGTTGCAATTTTTTATGTAATGGATGATAAAAATGTGTCAGAATCTTAAATATTGCCTAGTTTTTCTTAGGAGAGAACTATATATCTTGCCATGGCCTTTTCAATAAAAGGGCTTCAACTAACAACAAAATAACTCTGACAGCGGTAAGCCGCTGTGATCGAATTTCGAAGATTCACATGAGTTAAAGCTATTCCTTAAGGGGGCGGGGAGGGGGGGAGGGTAAGGTTTGTTTTGTCTAAAAAAGACCTTTATTCATGAATTTTTTTAGAAAAAACTATAACAGTAGGTTTATTTTACATATTATTATATAAAAGTACAACATTTGAAGAGTATTTAAAAAAATTTTTGTTAAAAAATAGAGAGAAATAACGGATTTATTGTAGATCTCCGCAAGCGCCTCGAAAAAAAGTTGTTGTACGGTGACCAGCCTACAGCACCACTGGATCATCTGAAACCAAAAAATCAAAATGCTTTCTTTAGTTTATTACTTTATCTTTCCAGTGACGTCGATTTTTTTAATTTTGAAATTTTTCAATTTTTGGCACCATTTTGAAGCCAAAATGACGGTTTTTGACGAAGAAATCTACCTATTTGTTATTGTAAAATTGTTAGTAATTAAAAAATTTAAAAAACTCGCAGTTACTTGAGAGCTACTTATATGTAGAATATGTGTAAAAAATTTCAAAACGATCGGTTCAGTAGGTTTTTCTGTAGGCTGGTCACCGACTTTAAAAATTACATGTTTGGGAAAATCGATTTAAAGTTTTGTACACTACACTAAGCACACACTAGTTGGAGGTACGGTCATTCAACCTACTGTAACTTCGTTAGTTTTGCTCCGAATGACCTAAAAATTTAATATAATATTCTTCAGATGTAGTACTTTCAGAAACTAAAATAAAAAAAAAAAAATGAAAAATAAAAAAGTTGTCAAACCTTACCCCCCTTCCCCTTAAAGTATGATACGATCTAGGTTAACCTTGATACAGGGTGCATCGAAATAAATCCCGGGTAACTTTCTCGGCATAATTGGCAGAATAAGTAGAACCTAAGTAGCTTGAGTGGATCAAAGTGAAAAGTCATGCAAAGACTACTGATGAGTTGGTAAAGCGGCCAACGAAACAGTCTGTATAGTCAAGCTGTGTGATCTGCTCTATACAGAGCCGTTGTTGCTTTCTTTGTCTTCGTGTTGTATTTTTGTCAACATACTTGGCCTGAAGCTCAAAATATAAGCATAAATTACAGTTGCGAATTTGTCTGTTATTTTTTGTTAACAAATTTTTTGTAAACAAATTATGTTCGAAATTTGTGGTCTTATGGTTTTCCAGGGTCCACGTGACCGGTTAGAGTTAAGCCTGACACTAAGGATACTAGAGTAAGGAGTGTCAGTCACAAAATTTGATGACTTCTAAATGGTTTACCTTAAGGTCTTTTGTCAGCTAAATACGAATCTGTTTTCGGATTCTTTGGGTCAAGCAAAATTTTTTTGCGATATCTCTGACGTTGCTGAAAAGTATAAGGTTTTTTAAAGATGAATATATATATATAATCAATGTTTTCCTTATACACATATGTGTTAATTGGTTCAATTTTAACCAAATAAATATTTTTCATTCGAGTTATCAAATTGAGCTCGAACAGAATCAAAGCGATGGCGATCGGCGATCCTCTCTTCTCGCCAATCGGTCAGAACACGTCCAGATTGAAAGCGATTAGGAGTGTTCACATTGTCAAAATTTTTATCAAATTGTTGGTTAAACAGTTTGACCACGCAAGTGTTCACATTCTAAAATTTTTCGTCAAATTTCATTATTTGCTTGCGCATCGAAGTGAAAACGTTGCCATGACGGAGCGATTTTTATTAATATTTTATTGAAACATGAACCAAACGAAGCAAACAAACTCTGAATGTGTCCAAAAATGTTTTAAAATTTTGTTTCAGTTACATTCTTCTGTTATTATCATGTTGACGCGATGTGTTTACGTTGAAATCTTTTTTCAACTGGCAAAATTTGTACTATAAAATTTGACGAGTGTGCACATTGTCAAATTGTTCGTCAAACTGGTCAAACAACAGAAAAATCAAAATATTTTGATTTTCGTCAAACGATTTGACAAACAGTTTGATTAGTGTTCACACATCAAATTATCATCAAATTGTCGTCAAATCCCATATATATATTTTTTTAGGTCAAACTGTTTGATCAATAATTTGATGAATGTGAACACTCCTACTAGGGATTGGCGAACTATTCATAATGAATTTTCAGAATGTTTTGTTTTGTGTATGCATAATTGAAATGAAGAAAATAGAAACACAGACAACAAATGTCAGAAGGTTATTAAACTTAAGAAAATAGCACTGAACGTACCGCATAATTAGGAAAAATTCTTCAATTTATTTTATAGTTCTTAAAAAACATATTTTTTAAGAATTATATTGTGAGCTTAATGCCAAATAATTCATGAAGCAACCGGTTGCTACAACAAAAAGTTCTTTGCAGAACTAAACCAAGCTGACTACACCATGGTCCGACTCATCAGTAGTCTCAGTGGTTCTAGCAGTCCACTAACTTTGACAAGCTAATAAGCGCAATATCAATAAACCAGAACGGAATTATAGAAGCGCTTTACTTTGTCAAAGCAATGTTTTTCTACTCTTTTGCTAGTCGCAAAATTTCAAAAAGTTGACTGGATTGATTCTGCAAAGACTTTGTTGTTGCGCTTTTTGTTTACTTCTTTATCACGTATCAATCTAGGTTCCAACAATTTGTTGGTATTAAACCATAGAAGGCGTGAAGAAGGTTTTTTGAAAGCATATGTATATTATATGCGCAGACATATAATATTACATCATGTTTTCGTAGGTCGTGCTCGCACCAGTTTACATGAGTTATAAAATTGTGGCATTTTTAATAAGTTTATTTATTTTATAATTCTTAAAAAACATATTTTTTAAGTTCTGGTTTATTGATATTGCGCTTATTAGCTTGTCAAAGTTAGTGGACTGCTAGAACTACTGAGACTACTGATGAGTCGGAGTAGCGTCCGACGAAACCATGGTCTAGTCAGCTTGGTTTAGTTCTGCAAAGAACTTTTTGCTGTAGCAACATGTTGCTTCATGAATTATTTGGCTTTAAGCTCACAATATAATTCTTAAAAAATATGTTTTTTAAGAATTATAAAATAAATAAACTTATTAAAAATGCCACAATTTTATAACTCAAAATTCTTCAACACTAACCATGTTTCACACCACTCCAAAAGAGGATCGCCAGGTCACCAGAGAGAAAATATAATAGATTCTCAGCAAAAAGAAAGTCAGAATAATCATCCCTTCCACTTTACCTTCCATAATGCATTCTTTTCACATATGCATGTCTTTGGATGGAATGCTTCTCTTGGCCTTCTGTGCGTTGTCTTCCAGAACGAGTTCAATGAATGGCTTCTGTGAAGCTTTGAAATTAAGAATATCTGGAAAATGTTTGAGTGATGAATTACTAGAAGGTATCCATTCAATTACTTGTGAAAGGTAAATGAGAGAAGGTAATACAGAAGATAAATGCAGAAATCCTAAAGCCGAAATTTTCATTCGGCTTTAGTTTAATGTTTCCTGTGTCGTTTAATATCAATAAAATAATTTTTTTAACTACATCTCAATCTATCAAATGCATTGCATCAATCGGGAACTGAGATATCATTTTTATATCAATAAATGCTGGTTGGTGGAATTTTTATCAATCCTATTAATAAAATCTGAGTCAGTTCGCAAGAGCCCTTTTTAAGTTTTAAAGGCTGTAACATTTTCAATTGCAGCACCCATTGAAAGATGTATGGCCTTTAATGCTGCGAAGGTAAGATTTCGCCGGAGCATCTCAAATGAATTCTCGTATCTCAACACGCACGACTTTTCCTTCAAGGTGTAATTTTTCTTCCAGCAGAGCTTTAGCTTTTATAACAAAATCATGCAAAAGCAATCTGGGTTGTGAGGTTTCTGCACACCGACCTAGCTGTCTATCAAAAAAACTTCAATGTTTGGTACATTGACTATGCGCACTAAAATTGGCCAGAGCCCTACACTTGAACTTTTGAATAGTGGCAAGCCGTCAATACCAAGGTCAATGACCAGATTATCAACATATCCTTCTAAAAGCGTTAAAATTTTCCCAAACTGATGACGGAATCCGATGTAAACACATTCCCCTGGAGAAACAGTTCTTGTACGAAGCCACTTGGGTTGTTTAACCAATCCAGCAACACTTTTGGGAACATCCAGGTTCTCAGACTTAAGAATGCTTAGCAAACTAGAACAGGAAGCTACTGTTGGGTAAAAATTGTGGTACCACTCAACCAGTTTTTCTTTCAACGTTTTTTGATTCGTCAGGATCATTTCATTATATAAAGATTCATTGACTTCGTCTCCCATGCTTTCCAATGCTGGTAAATTATTTAGAGCTAACCTAGAAAGCATTTCTTGCTTCTTTTTTCTAGCTATTCTATTGAAATGCCTCTGGCTTATCATATTTTCCAATATTCTTTTAATTACTTACAGTCACAATCAGTTTTTCCACTTTTTTTCGCAATAACAATTATAAATTTAACCTTTTTCACAAACAATTTCTGCACTTTTCAATGTTATGTTTACTTTTCCGCAAGAACAAAAACCATTTATTTATAGTGATGATATATTTGATACTTAAAATTATCGATAAATTTGGCGACTAACGCCTACTACTAATCGTTTTGAATTCATTCAGAAAGCAGTTGTTTTGAGAATGCATACCATGTTTCGTGTAAAAATTTTGCTGTGTTCTAATCTGAAGAATGTTCGTCGCGATCGAAGACCAGCGATTTGATTTCGGACGTGTTCATACGTTTTAATGCATTCTATTGCTTGAAAATGTCGCCAATCGCTAATCGCTTTGATTCTGTTCGGGCTCTAAAATGGAAAAAAAAATATTTCATAATAATAAAAATAATTCAACAAAACGAGCAGCTAAAATATATGATTTTGATATAAAAGGATCTAAACATGTTGATGATATTAAAAATTCACGGTTTCTTTTACTTAGAAAAGAGAAGATAGCGAAGAAGTCCACCAGGAGATTGCAGAAAACTTAAAACCCTATAAGGGGAAAAGTACGATTACGTAACTTCGCGAAAAGTTACGATGGAATAATAGTTTTTGAGCGATTTTCTCGATATTTCCCAAGAAGAGTACTTCGAAGAGATCACTGCTATTTTCACAGGGTGTCCATTATTTGCAGGAATTGATTTAAGCTTTCTATGGATTTTTTCTTTTTGTGTTAATCATCTTTCCTCAGAGAATGTTAAGCAACGCTTACCAAAAAAAGGTTCGATCCTTTTGCTAGTGTTCATAATCAGTGAACTCATTTAAAATAGGAATTTGTAATTTGAATTTCATTTCCTGCAGTTTTCTTCAACCTTAGAAATTAGAAACAAGACCAAAATCTTTGCTTGTTGTTTTTTTCTGTTTGTTTCTGGGTTTTTTTTTTTTTTTTAGCAGCATACAAAAGAAATCAATAGAGCAAAACTGCTTCCCTAACGAAAAACTTACTGGCAGCCATATTTGTTTTCACCCAAAACACATACATTTTCATAACTATGGAAGTTTTATTGAAAAAAATGTGGCTGCTTCTGTTGTAGTTGTTGTTGTTGTTCGTTGCTGCTGCTGTCGGTTGGGGTGGGCTAAAGAGTGGGTGAGCTAAGCTTGCATCATGGCTGAAGGTACACATTTTTTTTCCTTGTTTGATATAGCAGAAAATAAAAAATCCAATCCAAGGCAAAACAAAAACAAAAAAAAAAAATGCTACCCTCGCAACAAACTTTGTGTATGTTGTGTGTGTGTGTATGTGGGTGAGTGTAAGATTAAATGTGGCTGTGAGTGTGATTGTGTGTTTATGTGTGTGAATAAAAAACGACCTACGCGATGATGCTAACGATGACAACAAGCGCAATTTTTATATGCCCAACACACATACTCACACACACACACACACACACACACAGACACACACAAAGAAGCACAAAAACTTAGCTAAGAAACACCGTAATCACCCCACAGCGACCAACACCCTCAACAACGGCTCGTAGAAACGAGTAAAAAAACAAACAAAAAAAAAATATCAAAATAGCAACAACAAATATGAAAATGGAAACAAACATGGCAGCAGCGGAAGTCAGTTGAGTTCCGTACTCAACCATTTTTCAATGATGGATTTACGAAATTTTAATGGTTCCTCGCGGATGAGCAACTTCTGAAGCTCGTGTTGGGCTGACTGGCTGGCTGGAGCTTGAGCTTAAGTGTGCTTCTTGGGCTACATGTTGTAGTTGTTGTTGTTGTTGCTATTGTGTTTTTCTACTTTTTGGGTTTTTTTTTTCTCAAATATTGTGCAGAAAATCGAATTTCGATTTTTGTTTTTCTTCCTTCTTACATTTTCAAATATTCAATATATTCCAAGGATTCAAGGGATGAATCAATAGCACACCGACAAACACCCACTCAGTCCGGTCTGCATTGTTGTTGTTATTGTTGCTGTTTTTCACTGCACACAAATGATAATTTTTAATGGCTTCTTGCGTTTAGCATTTTTCATCCATATTTGATTTGATTTAATATCTTTTTCCACATTTTAATCTCTGCGTCACCCAGCCAACCAACCAAGCGACCCGAATGTCTCATCCAGTTTTAGACAAGGAGATGGTGTGTTGCGCCAAAAATTCTGCCGTTATATTGCCCACAGCGCTGTTTAGCTGGGAATGAACTTCATGTTCTTGAGATCCTGACGCTAATACGCTGCATATGTTCGACATTTGTTTTTGGCTTAAGTTGCCTGCTGAACAACGCCATCACAACAGATCCACGCTCTTATAGATTTCTCCACCAGTAGCCGGGCATCGTTCATGCTTAGCCAGTGTTGCCAAGCTCAGCTAATTGCTTTTTAATGTTGTAATTAGTTTTCGATTTTTCGACAGCGCGTTTTCGTCAAGCTTATTGCGGCTTAAGTTTAAGTTTACAGGCTAATTTCTTATGCAAAATGAAGCCATGTTGTGCGCTAATGTCTTGTTCGGCTTAGTAGTCAGGTTGTTTTATGGAGTGCTTTTTTATTTTTTTCTATTTTTCCAGCGTAATCCTTGTTTAAATTGTTACTTGAAGGCGTTAGCAATTAAATTTGTATGTTTCAAGTTTCTACTGGATCACAGTAAAACTCGAAGGATTATGTGTGTAAAATATGCTTGGATTTGAGAGTCAGAATAAATTGACTGCTTGTCTATGTCTTGTCTACTTATGTTCGAAAAACAAAAATATGTTGAAATTACATGTAAGTTAGGAACTTCGACTATTATAAATTAAATTTGCCGGGCAATTGAATATTTTTACATTCACTACACGGAAAAAATTATTTTGCTTGAATTATGCAAATATTTTGCTAAAACGTCAAAGTTTGTTTTTAATATTGTATTAAAATTCCTTAAAAGTTTTTAATACTCGTATTAATTGAGCTTTAGCTCTGAAGTAGCTTTTGCAAAAATCGATTTTTTACTAGTTTTGATATACTTATGTACATTAAGGCGCCTCACAAAAAAAAGTTGTCCGGGTCCCCGCCTCAAAATAATCTTTGGTCTATGTTATGATGGTTCCCCAAATATTTCGGCTCTAGGGATAGCTGTCAGCTAACTAGAATGGTTCGAAAAAACCTCTTAAAATCGCGTAATGTATTGTTAACTTTTTTGCCATGATATTTTTAGTACAAAAAATTGGCATAAATAGTGTAAATAAAAAAATTACAGGGTTCTGCATCAAAAATTTTGGGAAATTTACCCAAACATAAAAGATGTTTACTTTTTTGCAGTAATTTTTTTGTATGAATTTTTTGCAATTTTTATTAAAATATGTAGAACTTCTCCATCTTTATCTGATTTTCAATTCCGAGGTATCATTGAAAAGGTGCTGACTGTTGATTTTCATTCTTGTGACTAAGTTACCCTTATAGGCCTTTTTTATGCTGTCGGTGCAATCTTCATCTATACGATTTCAATACGTTTACTCTTAAATTTGAACAAATTCAGTCAATCTGGCTAATATCCGAAAGCATAAAAAGGCCTATAAGGGTAAATTAGTGGCAAGAATGAAAAGCAGCAGTCAGCACCTTTCCAATGATACCTCGGAATTGAAAATCAGACAAAAGATGAAGGAGTTACACATATTTTAATGAAAATTTCAAACAAAAAATATATAAAAAAATCACTGCTAAAAAGTAAATATCCTTTGTGTTAGGGCAAATTTCCAAAAATTGATGCAGAACTCTGTAATTCTTTGATTTACACTATTTGTGACAATTTTTTGTACTAAAAATATCATGGCAAAAAAGTTATCACATTACGCGATTTTTAGAGGTTTTTTCGAACCATTCAACTTTTTCGAAACAGTCACCTTTTTTTTCCTCCATAGAGATTGAGGCGCCTTAATGTGTATATATTTATTTATTTATTGTAACCACTTTGTTATCTTGGCAATTGCTGAAAATGTTTGTCTGTGAGTCTAGAGAGAAAATTCGCGTTCAATCGCAATTACGTTGAATAAAATTTGATCAAATTTTCCTCTTAATCATCTGCCATCTGAGACGTGTGTGCGTAACTTTATTAAAAATTCCGAACGAAAATATCTACGCAGTAAAGGATAGAAGAATCTACTTATATATTCGTCACCGTGCTCAAGAACTTAACCTCGCAACTTTCACACTGCAGCGCATACTGACGAAAGATTTGGTCCTCTGACTCAGTGATGTTAACATAATTTGTTGAAATTACTGTGTTAGGCACGAAACATTACTGTTTTTGATGCAAAATTACTGTGAATTGTGAATCCCTCGTTTTACTCGGTAGATAGGTTTCTAAGAAATCCGTGCAAAGCAAAAATTAAATTTTTAAAAAATTCAGAGAAAAATGATTACACAGCCCGACAGACATTTTGGTGCCGGAGATTTTTCAGCTGATTATAGATTAGTTTGGTTTCTTGATTTCAAATATGGAAGCGTTTTAAGCTTTTCTAAACTTATTCCCGGCATTTTTCTAATTATGTAAGCAAAACATGGTCCTTCTTTATCAATTGCTTATCAAAAACCTTATCAACTGTACTTGAATTTTAATAACTTAATTTTTAAAAATTTTTCTTTTTTTAATTTCTTTGAAAAAATGTAAGACAATAAAAAAAAAACAACTAAAATGTTTATTAAAATTGGAGAGATTTTCTATCAAGTAAAAAAAAGTTTTTGAAAATCCAGTGAAAAATATTAAAGATACAGGGTTTCAAAAGCGCAGCCTACGTAAAATTGTGAAATTTTTTCCACTTTGAACGTCGATATCTTCAAAACCGTCAAAGATATTGTAATTTTATGTGCAAAAATTGAAAGGTCTAATATTTCTTCGGTAGATCAATAATAGATAATACAAATCGGTAGATCAATGTAATAGATATAGCAAAATTATCAGAAAAAGAACTGATTTTCATGTTTTTGCCTATAACTCAAAAACTCGAGCTGATGGAGAAAAACGGAGTCCATATTTGAAATCAGCAGCCAAAATGCATTCGGGATTGACTATCGAGAACTATGCACCTTTTATAAAGTGTCATTTTGTAACTCAGTGTTATCGTAAGCTATGAACATTCAAGCTACACTGAAAAAAAAAATGTTTTAAAATTGACGACAATTGTTATTAATTTGACGATATTTGTGTTTAAAAAATAGCTTGCAACAAATTTCGTCAAAGTAAGAGCAAATGTATTTAAAAATTTTGAGAAACATATGAAAAAAAAGTCAAATTAACAACACATTTTTTGAACACATTGTGTTTAATTTTAAGCTAACTTTTTTTTTTCAGTGTACATATATGTATACTATAAAAAAAAAGTTGCGTCAATGCTGCGCACTTTCGCGGTATTTAGATTTTTTACTTTAACTTACATGTCACGAATTTACGATTTTCTTTCGAAAAATTAAAACTAGCGAAATAAAGTACAAAATAAATGTAAATACAAAACAGATTTTGCTGGTTTTTGTTTTTTTTTTTTTTTTTTTTTTTTTTTGCTGTTTACTAGTACTCTTCTTCACTTTGTTTTTTGTTATCCGCTATTTTTTACCCTACATTATGGAAAGCGGCATATGCAGTGCACCTTTCCACAATTGAGGTAGGTAGTTGATGTTTCTTTCAAACAACGGCTTTTAATATATTAAAAGAAGCAGATGAATGTGTAAAGCTATAAAATTAAATTATATTTGTTCGATTTTAACACTTATTTTCTGATTTTGATATTAGTAAGACATAAATTGTTTGCCCTGCAGTTTGCTGGGTACATGTGAAATCAACATCATTGTTTATGTTTATTAACTATTGTTATTGCAATCCTTTGTTTTTGTATAAAATGTCGCTCAAAGCTTGTTTTGTGCAATTTGTAGTTATAACGAAAATTATGTTCTACATACTATGTAATTCGGTAAAAGGTACATAGCTAATGATTACATTTTGAAGCCGCCATTTAGAATTTTAAATTTTTGACTTCGGATTCATGATCAGCGACCCCAAAAACCACAGTATACAAAATTTCACTTCCATTAAACGTTTTTTGTAGAAGTTAGCTTGTTCATGGCCGCCATTTTGAAGCCGCCATTTTGAATTTCAAATTTTTGACTTCAGATTCGTAATCAGCGACCCTACAAAACCCTGTATACAACATTTGACCTCCTTTAAACGTTTTTTGTAGAAGTTGGCTTGAAGCCGCCATTTTGAATTTCAGATTTTTGACATCAGATTCGTGATCAGCAACCCCAAAAACCCCCAAAAGTACAATTTTTGTCTCGATAAGTGGCCCCTGTCAATTAATCGTCACTTTTGGCATAAAATACCCCACTGTGCGTCGTCCCATTTGACACTCTGTTTAAGTTGAATCCATGTAAAATTTTGGAAGTCGCTGTATTGATGTCTATACTTTTTGTGATAAAAATTACGAAGGTGTCCCATAAAATAATTACGGTTGATGTGGCCATTTTCTTTAAGCTTGGTCAACTCTTGTCTTATGCTCAGAGGTATATAATTGTTGTCTAGTCGGTTTTCGTATTTAGTTTTCAAATCCATGAACAAGTGAAAAACTTCTACAAAATTAACCTTGTCTTCCTTCATAATTTTGACGGTATCGTTGACTAATGCAGCTTGAACGTGCGGAAATTTCAGCCACAACTCCGAACATTCATTTGAGAAAATAGCATAAAGTACTGTAGGGCATTTTAAGTAAAAATATGAAAATATATCATAAAAAGTATGATTTCAATGCCAAGTACGAATAATCTGTAAGATTCGTTCTACTGCTGGTAGAAGTGCGAGCCACCTTGTTTTGCTGTAGCTGAGCATTTTTTTATATTGCACCTCAACACCCTCACAAAAATCTTTACGTGCGCGTGGAAGCACTGCGTAGAGTAACTTCTGGTAATGTGATATAGGCATTTTTATATTTATAATTACTCGTAATAACAATAGCTTAGCTTAGACTGCTTTACATAGGATAGTTTATTGATTCATTGTGCAGTGTATAACGACTTCGGAGCTCTATATCGTTACCCAATTTGGAGCTTTTTCAACACAATGAAAAAATGCCATGAAATTCCCCTTAATGAAATTGGCGGGTAAAGTGATATACCACGTTCGGATAATGTGATATAGCATATCACATTACCCAAATTGAGTTTAACAGCGTTATAACTCTTTCAACTAAAATTAAAAACACTAGAAGATATCTAGATATATTAATTAATTTATTTTTCAAGAAAAGTATTACGTGATAGCAAGTACAGCGCGAGAAAAAAATATAATTTTTTATTATATAAGTGTAATTTACATAAAAGAAAAACAAAAACACAATCAACTGAATATAAATACGTAAGTAAAAACTTAACAACAAAGTAACGTAAACTATGTAATGAAATGGAAAAGTACATAAGAAAAATAAGTTTTTATAAAGAGTAACTCTCATAAATAAATTGCTTGCCATTTATGGCATGTTTCATACACAACGAAAAATATTTTTTTCTGGAAAACTAAGTATGGTGGTACAAAAGTACCGCCTACACTCATGCAGCTAACAACCGTTATAATAGATCCTCACTCTGCCGATGTCATGAAACTTATTTTCCTTTTGCTGTCAATATTTTCTTACTTTGCACGATAGACACTCCTGTCTCATCGACATTCCAAATACAAGTTGGGGAAAATTTATATTTTTCGTGATCCCGCTCAAACAAGCTATAAAATTTATCCACATTTTCACCATTAAAGCCTTTGACCCTATCCATTGAGTTTTCAGTTAGACTCCTTATGCTAATGTCTGATTTGTGCCATTTTAAAAATGCCTACAAGTAGTCTTTTCCAGAGCATTCCTTACTTACCGAAAATGGGTGGGCAATGTTGTTTATTTTTGCCACTTGAAATGCAAGTGAGCGAATATCACTTCGAGTTAGTCCCCAAAAACGTTATTCCCTTTCCTTAACACACCCTACCAGCCCAAATTCCATTTCCCGATTGAAAACAGATTTACATCCCAGAGGCGTGGCTAAAATTCCGCTAATAGGTTTATCACTGCGAGCTGCTCTTTACAGCGGTGCAAATGGAACTCCAAATGTCTTAGCCTCCAACAGTATGCCCATTGCTCCTTCTCTAATTGCCAAAATAGACTTACTCATTCTTTCTGGATCCTACTTACGCATCTGTCCTTTGTTTGGCATTATCTACAATTTATTATAATAATAATTTATAATTGATAATTTTGCGGGGAATGTGATATGGTATATCACATTACCCAAGTTTGCCTAATCACATTAGCCGATTTCGGTTTTCGAAACAATCAGGTTATTTTTATAAAAATACACGTCAAAAAATAAAGAATTAATCTCATATATGATTAACAGCATTCAAACACTTAAAAATTTATATATTTAAACTTTCAATTCCGCTTCGGTTTTCTCGTACTTCACTCACAAAGCTCACGCACAAAAAATATAGAATGCACAGATGAAACAATATCACAACAATGAGAGCAAACACAGTGAATGAAAATGTGCATAAGACTGCACCACGTGTGTTTTTCTGTTGCCTTTATGTTCACATGTATATTCTTTTCGAACATTGTGTATTTAACAAAATATGCAGGTATATCACATTACCCGACCATATCACAATACCCGAAGTTACTCTATATATAAAAGTAAGAATAAATCTTTATGATTATATGTTTAATATCGACAGGTAAGAGATCTGTGGCTGTTTGAATAGCGTTGTGCCAACTAGATTTCTTCCTAAACCTTCTTGAAGTTTGTGGAAAACATTACAACGACCTTCACGCTGTACTCCCCCGAAATTTGTGTTAGTGTTGTCGGCACAAAATCTCTCTTCACAAATCACAAAAACCTTCTCTTTCAGGGCATGTGCTTTAAGAGTGCCAATTAGAGAATTGAATATTATATCGGAAGTTTCATCAGGTAATTTTACAACATCTAATATTTTTACATATATACCGGTAATAAGATGAAAGTACCTCACTAGCGTCGGAAACACTTTCATGTCTTTATGGTTTGAAGCATCCGTGTATAAAGAAAAAAAAGGTATCTCCATAAGTTCCATCTTGAGAATTTCTGAAGCATATGGCGCAATAAAATTCTTAGCAATAGCTTCGCACTTTGCTTTTCCGCAGCTTAACTTCTTTTCAAACACTTTTTGTGTTATTATTTTGAAAGTGCATTCTATTGAACGAAAACTCTGATTATGATACACCGTATGAAATGTCCATAAAGCTTCGGCTTTTGCCAGCTCTGCCTATTTATCACCATATATGTATTTCACGGCGAAAGTAACTTGTCATTGATGACGATGTAGTAGCTGCATCCAACACTTTTTGTGCTTGGCATCTTAAAATAACAATATTTTTCTTTATTCAAAAAACAAATTCAATACCTCTTGTGGATACACCCTATAGGCGTATGCCGACTCTGAACGGCTTAAGGGGACATATAGGTTACAGATTTTTAAAAAAAAATTTTTTTCGGGAATTTTTTTTCATAGAAGGAAAAAAGATATCGTTTTCAAATCTTGCACGTATATTTGCTAACATTTAATGAATACAAAAAATTTTTTTCAGAATTGTTGAAGAGGTTTTTGAGGTTATTTGATGTTTTTTAAAAAAATGCCGAAAAATTGACGGTGTGCAGGATATCACCAGTCTGGAACATCTGAGGAAAAATAAGAAAAAACAAATTTTAAACTTTAAAACCTAAGGGATTAAGGTTTCCTTAAAAAAAGTAATTTTGAGGTGATCATTTCACCACCTAACCATTGTTCGTTAAATTTGTTATTTCAGAGAAAATTATTGCCAGTATAATCACAACCGTATAACACAATAATCGCAACTTACCGTTATCATAAAACCATGTCCTATACACATAAAAAAAAAATTTGTTGACATAAATACAGCTTGTTTATTTTGAGCCATACTGGTGCTATTTCAATAAATTTAACTTTTTCCTATCTTGTTTTATATAAACTTTTTATTTAAAATCTTAAGAATATTTTTTTATTTTATTATTTTTATCAACATAGTTTGCCGGCGTGCATCCTATCATTCTAGATGAAAAACAAAACCTAAGCGGCATTCATTGCAGTCGTTTTCCAGTTTACTTTAGCTCCCGGCTAGAACTGGTCCGTATCGCTTACTAAACGGAGCACTGTATTTGTTGTTACCCTTGCAACCCTTGCCTCTGGCACTAAAAGTGAAATGAATTCCGTTTTGTTTTTTTTTTTTCAGTAAAAAAACAGATCCTTTTAAAAAATCAGTCATGTTTTTTTTTTCTTGTTTTTGTCATCATCTAAAGTGAAAGAAAAAAAAACTATTTGCATATGGATATAATTCAGCATTTAAGCAAGCAAGCAAAAAATAAAGGATATCTTATCCTTTTTATAGCATTTTTAATATATAATTTTTTTTTCACTTTACTTTATGTACGAATAGGTGTGCTCGATGTCTGTTTGCGCAGATTATCAGCGCTATGCATCTGCCTTTAGGCTTTGAATGGCCTGGAAATTAGCCAGGATACGATTTCAGCCTCAGTTTATTTTTATTTTTTTTCTGTACTTTTGTGATGCCACATTTTTTATGCCTTCATCCTAGATTCAATTGAAAAAGTTTTTTCCATTAATTTTTTTTTATATAACATTTGCTAGCAAACAACATATGTTGGATTTTCAATTCTATTGAGCGTTAATAGTTGCGCTGCGTCTGTTTTTTTTTTTTAACATATTCTTGTTTGTGGTAGTTTATTTCTCTTTGGATTGGCTTGTTTAACTTGAACATAATTGAATTGACCACATTGTTGATTTGAGCAATTGTTAGTTTTTAGTCGTTACTTCTTTTTTGCATTTTTTTTTATTGCAATTCATTGCCATTCAATTAGCTAAAGTTCCATATTCAATGCTAATGATTGAGGATGGTACGACAGTCAACTGTCGCATGCGACATAATTAATTGAAATAATTATGTTGGCTTCGCCTTTTTGCTTTTGTGCATTCGTTCGTTTGTTCTTCATTCCTTTGCTATTTCATTGACAGTTTTATTGAATGTCAATGCATGGTTGCATTGACAAGGAACAAAAACTAGTAGTTGGCTTATGCAAATGAGAACCAGTTCAATTCTTGGCTGGCGTTAATTGCACAACTTTGATGTTAACTTGGTTAACTTGTTATTAAAAAATTTTGTCTGGTTGACACCTTGCTACAGCTGCTTATTTATTAAACTCGCATGTCTGGTATGTCGAACAGAGCATTCAATGGTAACTTCGGAAAAAAACATGTCAAGTATTTTTTTTTGCAAAATACAAAATTGTTGCTTCTGATTGTAAAGTTGCTTCTTCGGGAACCCAAAAGTAAGAGTGGAATAAGTTAAATTATGCGTAATATGAGAACTTTTGAGATAAGTATTAAATTTGTGTGTAGGAAGAACAGGAATTTGAAAAAAAAATTTAAATTGTCAAATATATCTATTGAATAATGTCCTTGGAGAATCGAAGAAATAAGATCAATTTTGGAATAAGTTCATGATGAATGAATTTCATTCATATCCATAGGAAGAAGCTCAAGTTATTGAAATAGCACCAGTATGGCTCAAAATAAACAAGCTATATTTATCAATAGGATAATTTTTTTTTCATATGCATAGGTAATGTGTACAACCCTTTTGGGAGATTTTTACTTCTTTTTTACTCGCTGTACCTCTTTTCGCGAAGTCGCATAAATGTACTTCTTTTTACTTGCTTTACTTCGTTGTACTTTTTTTTGACATAAACAACAAAAACATTAAATCTTCAAGAAGTATTAAAAGTTAGAAAAAAGTATCAAAAATAATACACTTTAGAATAGAACCACAGTTTCAGATCAGCGGACTGTACATCAAAAATTATTCGCACCTGTTTCCAAGTGAATAAGTTTTACTGCGCCCGTTATTTTAAGATAACGGCAAGTTCCGATTATTGATGCTGCCAATAATTTTCTCTGTCTGAAAAACCAAATTTTACGAACAATTGTTAAATGGTGAAATGATCACCTTAAAATTACTTTTCTTAATTGATGAAACTTTTTAAGTAATTTAAATGTTCATTCCACAGGTTTCTATTCAACTCTAAATTATATCCAAAAAACTGGCAGGTAAAACTGGATCAAGGTAAGTATAGCTATTGAAATAATTTCAGAATTTCAAACGTAATTTCTGCAAGCTCAATCAATAAAATATTTGTTGCTTTTGAAAATTTTATAAGTTCTTTAATTACTAAATCCTAGTAATACATTTTTGTTAAGGGAAAGCTGCTTTTATATGGTATTACATAAAATTTAATTTTCTGAAAAGAAGGTACATCACTTATTATGTGCATATGGCGTGATTTTGTACCCGACCTCCCAATACTATGCTATATAAGCAAAAAAAAAAAAAACAAAAATCGTAAAAAAAAAGAAATGTTCAAAGGAAAAAGGTGGCCTTAACTTTAGTGTATACCATTTTGATGATGTATTTTCTGTTTACTGTTATATTTATATTATACAGTAGACTCTCACAAATTAGAACCACTTTGTTCCACGGGTGGTTCTTATTTCTGAAACATTCTAATTTCTGCACATTTTTTTTCACAGAAATTTAAAAGAAAAGAATGAAACTGGTTAAAAAAATGTTTGTTAACACAAAAGAATTTTTATTTATTAATATTTAGTTTAATTTTTTTAACTAGAATTCATATAATCTATGAAAGAATAATAAAAAAGGATTAGTTCTAACTTAAACATCGTTTCTACCACATTGAAATGGCAGGTTTTAATTTCTGGACAGTTCGAATTTTGTGAGAGTTCTAATTTGTGAGAGTGTACTGTATATTATATTATATATATTATATTATATATGTATATTGTATTATATATATTGTATTATACTGTATTATTTACTATTATCAGAACGACCACTAACTTCTAGAAGACGTTATATTATTTCGAGTTTAAAAAAGTAGAGTTGAAAAGTACCTTCTTATTAACAAAAAAAAGAACCTTTGAAGTTCAAACGGTAGGGTTTTTTGTTAAAAAACGCACTTTTTGGGTTCGCAATGGGTTAACTTTGTTCAAAAATTAACAAGTAAGCCCCTGGTATGTTAAGGATATTTTATATATTTTATTTTTAGTTTTTTTTGTGTTTTTGAAAATACAGCGAAACAAAAAACTTGTCCATACAAAAAGTGGGGTTTTGAAATCGTTTTGTGGAGGTTACAACAATGACCCAAGGTACATTTTAGACCGAGCTTTTAGAACATTTTTTTAGCGACCCCACCCTGTTGTACAGCAACCCATAGTAAAATAAGCATTAAAATAGTACTTTAAGAAAATGTCGCACGAAATCCTGATCTGGATTTTGAGAAACAGCTGACTGTAGTCGCATGCTACAATTCACAATAAGAAGAAGAAAAAGATTTTAAATTTTGAGAGCCTGTCTTCTATCCGACCTACCTTGTAATTATATCATGGTCAAAACCAACGAGTGTATCCACGATACAACCAACAACATTCTTCTATTTTTTTGAATTAGTTTCTTAATTTTTCAAACAACCCCGAAATCCCCTGATTGCAACATTTTTTGAAAAAATGCCTGTTTCATGTAAAATATTTCATTTGAAATTCTTGTTCAATATCTTGTTGTCGAAGTCTTGCATCTGCCATCTTCATTTTAAGAAATTTGAAGTATTTTTTTAAGTAGTTCATTAAAGAATGACGAATCCGTCAAACATTTTGTTATCATCACAGGTTACTGGGCGTTTGACGCACATTTACCGCATTTGTGACCAAATTGTTATCATTTGTTACTTTTTCACTAAATTGTTTATAAACGGTAAACTTCCGTTCTGTTGATTGTTAAACGTTTTTGACGTGACAACGTTACGTTTTACCGCGAAGGTTTCCAAAGAAGTCGAAAAAGACATTTTTCAAAATGCATAGAATTGTTACTCGCTCAGAGTGGTTTCCATGATAAAAATAATGATACGACAGTAAAGGCTCATTTTTTGACTTTATGACAAAAATAAACAAAAAAATTAAAGACATCTGCATATGTGTAACATAACATATGTGTAAAGATAATAATTATTATACGTCAGTAAATGCTGGTTTTGACGAACTACGACAAAAATAGACAATAAATTCATGACGTCATAAGACCGTGGAGAGAGTCGCTCCAAGATTTTAAATGCATCAATTGTGCAAAGGCAGTGCATTGAATTATTACTCTGTAAATGTGCTACGGTAACTTTTATAAAACGAAATTTGAAAATTTGTACTCAGACTTACGACAAAAATAAAATTATATATTATGACGTCGCCAGGTAGGTTAGTTAGCAACTTATGCAACAAAAATGCAATAATTTTGCGTGGAATTATTACTCGGTGAGTATAAGTGCTACCAAAAATTTTATTCTACAACAAAAAATGGTTTTTGACCACATAACGAAAAAAAATTTATGGAGTCACGACACCATGGAGGCAACCGCTGATTGAAGTAATATGCAACAACAATGAAAAAACGTTTGAACAGAGATTAGGACCAGTAATAAGACAAGTAGTAGGATAAAGATTTGGACAAAGATAAGAGCATAGAATTTGACAAGGATTAGGACAGGAATTCAGACAAGGATTGGGAAAAGAACTTTTAAAAGAATTGGGATCAGGATCTATCACACAAGTGTCGCTCACATTTAAAAAAATATTAAGGACAATATTAGGAAATAACAATAGAATAGAAAAAAAAACAAAACCCGTCAAAATCTACGGGTGTATCCACGATACAGCCAACTTCTTTTTTTTTATATTAAAGGAGTTAGTGGTGGTGATTGTCATGGAAGTGCGGTGGTTCTATCATAAAATTTGCATTTAAAATAACAATTTCCACGTATTTTTTGAGTAGTAAATTTACATTTTAATCCTTCATAGGCCGAAGTTAAAAATAAAAAAGAGTTGGCTGCGCCGTGGACACACCCGTAGGTTTTGACGTAACAAAGTTTCTTGTTGTTGTTGGTAATGTTGATGTTGATGTTGATGTTGATGTTGATGTTGATGTTGGTGTTGGTGTTGATGTTGATGTTGATGTTGATGTTGATGTTGATGTTGATGTTGATGTTGATGTTGATGTTGATGTTGATGTTGATGTTGATGTTGATGTTGATGTTGATGTTGATGTTGATGTTGATGTTGATGTTGATGTTGATGTTGATGTTGATGTTGATGTTGATGTTGATGTTGATGTTGATGTTGATGTTGATGTTGATGTTGATGTTGATGTTGATGTTGATGTTGATGTTGATGTTGATGTTGATGTTGATGTTGATGTTGATGTTGGTGTTGGTGTTGGTAATGGCATTGGTATTGGTGTTGGTATTAGTGTTGGTGTTGGTGTTGGTGTTGGTGTTGATGTTGGTGTTGATGTTGGTGTTGGGGTTGGTGTTGGTGTTGGTGTTGGTGTTGGTGTTGGTGTTGGTGTTGGTGTTGGCGTTGGTGTTGGTGTTGGTGTTGGTGTTGGTGTTGGTGTTGCTTTTGGTGTTGGTGTTGCTGTTGGTGTTGGTGTTGGTGTTGGTGTTGGTGTTGGTGTTGGTGTTGGTAATGGCATTGGTATTGGTGTTGGTATTGGTGTTGGTGTTGGTGTTGGTGTTGGCGTAGGTGTTGGTGTTGGTGTTGGGGTTGGTGTTGGTGTTGGTGTTGGTGTTGGTGTTGGTGTTGGTGTTGGTGTTGGTGTTGGTGTTGGTGTTGGTGTTGGTGTTGGTGTTGGTGTTGGTGTTGGTGTTGGTGTTGGTGTTGGTGTTGTTGTTGGTGTTGGTGTTGGTGTTGGCGCTGGAGTTGTTGTTGGTGTTGGTGTTGGTGTTCGTAATGGCATTGGTATTGGTGTTGGTGTTGGTGTTGGTGTTGGTGTTTGTGTTGGTGTTGGTGTTGGTAATGGCATTGGTATTGGTGTTGGTATTGGTGTTGGTGTTGGTGTTGGTGTTGGTGTTGGTGTTGGTGTTGGTGTTGGTGTTGCTTTTGGTGTTGGTGTTGCTGTTGGTGTTGGTGTTGGTGTTGGTGTTGGTGTTGGTGTTGGTGTTGGTGTTGGTGTTGGTGTTGGTGTTGGTGTTGGTGTTGGTGTTGGTGTTGGTGTTGGTGTTGCTTTTGGTGTTGGTGTTGCTGTTGGTGTTGGTGTTGGTGTTGGTGTTGGTGTTGGTGTTGGTAATGGCATTGGTATTGGTGTTGGTATTGGTGTTGGTGTTGGTGTTGGTGTTGGCGTAGGTGTTGGTGTTGGTGTTGGGGTTGGTGTTGGTGTTGGTGTTGGTGTTGGTGTTGGTGTTGGTGTTGGTGTTGGTGTTGGTGTTGGTGTTGGTGTTGGTGTTGGTGTTGGTGTTGGTGTTGGTGTTGGTGTTGGTGTTGGTGTTGGTGTTGGTGTTGGTGTTGGTGTTGGTGTTGGTGTTGGTGTTGGTGTTGGTGTTGGTGTTGGTGTTGGTGTTGGTGTTGGTGTTGGTGTTGGTGTTGGTGTTGGTGTTGGCGTTGGAGTTGTTGTTGGTGTTGGTGTTGGTGTTCGTAATGGCATTGGTATTGGTGTTGGTGTTGGTGTTGGTGTTGGTGTTGGTGTTGGTGTTTGTGTTGGTGTTGGTGTTGGTAATGGCATTGGTATTGGTGTTGGTATTGGTGTTGGTGTTGGTGTTGGTGTTGGTGTTGGTGTTGGTGTTGGTGTTGGTGTTGGTGTTGGTGTTGGTGTTGGTGTTGGTGTTGGTGTTGGTGTTGGTGTTGGTGTTGGTGTTGGTGTTGGTGTTGGTGTTGGTGTTGCTGTTGGTGTTGGTGTTGATGTTGGTGTTGGATTTGGAGTTGGTGCTTTTCTTTTAGCTTTTGTTTTTGCTTCCCCATTGGTTGTGCTCTAATTTCAATTAATCCAGCAAAATGGATGCATATGCGTCACATTAAGCGGTTCCCTGAGGGTCTTTGACACGCCATATGCCCGAAAACCTCACCTTCGTTTTCGTTCCTTAAAATTTACCGTTGCACTAGTAGACACAGAGTTAAAAATCCATGCAACGTTTTTTCATGGCTGTAGCAGTTTTACTGCATTATGTGATTGCATGCCTGAAATCATGACAACAAGAATTTTTTTTATAATTTAGTTGTGAAGCGTAATAACACATCCATGCTGTCGCAAAACAAAATTTACCGTAACACTCCTCCTGACTGAGTAGTAATTCCATGCAACGATATTACATATCTGTTATATTTATGAGCTGTTATATTCCCGGCCTGACGACGCCGGAGTTTCTTTTTTTTTTGTCGTAAAGCTTCATTTTCCTTTTTAAACTTTTATCGTAGGTTATATATTCAATGCAACGCCGCTGCATGAATGTTGCGTTATCGATCTTTGAGCGGCTCTCTCAGCGTCCCCATGGCGACAGAAATTTTTTCTCTAATTTTGTTGTGAGGGCTTACAGTAGACCTTTATTGGCGTATCGTATTTTTAATCCTGGCACTAATACTCAGCGAGTAATAATTCTATGTACCAAATTTTCAGTTGTGTTGCTTAAACAGTTTCCCCTGCGACCCGACGATGTTTTTAATTTTTGTTTTGTTTTTATAATGAAGTCAAAGAATTAACCTTTACGGTCATATAATTTTATTAATTATAGCTTTTATACTCAGCGAGTAACAATTCAATGCAACGCAGATGAATTTTTAAAAAATTCATTTTTCAACTTTTTTGGAAACCTGAGCGGTACAACGTAACTTTGTCACGTCAAAACTGCTTGAATAAATTCAAATAATAACACTGTACTACATAAACAAAATAACAGCATGCAACTATATAGGTTCGATACTATGATCAGTGGTGAGTATAACCCTAGCGCGGTTTTGCGAGTTTGGCGTCGGTTTCATTTTTATGGCCCATTTTATATTGTGGGTTTTAGTGATTTTGCCAAAAAAAGGTACTATCAGTTTTTCTTCAATAACTCCGTCAGAAATAGACTTATTGTTTATCACTAAATTTATATTAAATAAAAAACATGATGTTTTTGAGCTTTTGAAGCACTGTTGATCTGTTCAGATTATATAAGTATGTTCACAAGAGTTGTTTAATTTTTTTTTTGGCTACAATTTTGTGGAAGATATTTGGTTAAAAATTTAATTAGTTTAGGAGTTATCGTCGAAAAATTGCGAAAACAGCCAAACAAATCAATATTTTTCACTTAAAAAATTATTTTTTTTAACCTTTTTAAGATGACACGTTAAGATCACATAAATATGTTCACAAGAGTTGTTAAATTTTTCCTCGGCTACAATTTTGTAGAAGATATTATAGGATAGTATAGGAATTTAGATTCCCTTCAAGTTATGCCCAAAAAATCAAAAAAATTAAAATTTTTTTGACATTTAAATTAAAAAAAAATACAAAATATTATTTTACAAGTATGTTTTGTTTATATGTTAGTTTATTGGATTGTTAGCTACAACTTTGCCAAAGATAATAAACCGATATATCTATTTCTGACGGAGTTATTGAAGAAAAACGGATAGTACCTTTTTTTGGAAAAATCACTAAAACCCACAATACTTACCACTGATCATAGTATCGAACCTATATAGTGGCATGCTGTTATTTTGCCAAAGTGTTTTTTTTTTGTCATAGTGTAATTTTAAGAATATTTTTCCGAAATAAGAAAGAGCATTCATCATTCTTCAAGAAAATACATTGAGAATGTCAAGATTTAAGTTAGTGCTTTATGAATGTTTTAAGTAACTAAAAATATTTTATTTTATCCTTTATTTTAAATTTAATATTGATTTTTAGAAATCGAATTAATATTTTTATTTCATTTCAATCTTTGAAAGGACTTTTAACGAGCTTATTATGTTCAAATTATGTAAGTAGTTTTATGCCGACTCCGAATAGTTAATGTAAATTTTCTCAAGAAGCCTTACATGATATTATTTACACTCTGAGGTTTAGAGCCGATAAGAACAATTTATTTAAATTATATAATTTTTGGTGTTAGATGCTGAAGTTGAACCACGGACTATGCAATTCGAAAAATAGGCATCGAAGGGTCTAAACAATCACCAAAAGTAATATGAGCAAAAAAAAAAGTTAGTAGCTTAAGGTCAGTTGGATATACCGCGTATATCATTAAAAAATCATTATATTCTGGGCTGTGCGTTGATCAGGGCCAGTCAGAAACATTAAATTTTATATTTTGATCTCATTAGAATCATTTCATTTATCTTTTAGCTTGTCCTGGTAGGCTTATCTTATTGAATTTTTTCTTTATAAACAACTAAAACACTTAAATGCTGGAACACATACACGTACAATAACCATTTATTCGTTCTTAGCATCAAGTTTTGAAATTCTATAGGTAGTTTTTAATAATCCAGTTATAAGTAATTCGCAAAATGAATTAGAATAGATTGTTATGAGGAGGTCCGCTGACAGCTTATATTGTAGATCTTCATTATGAAAATGTAAATTTTCTTCCTCTCAAGCGGACCACTTAGAATTAAAAAAAAAATGGTATTAATATATGTATTTTTTTATTTTTTTTTTTATTTCTTAATTACCCTGAGTCTTTTTGTGGCACCACAGCCGCTATCCATTGTGATAAAAAAAATTTTAACAAAATTCACCATAAATTCTGTGAAATTGTCATAAATATTTGCATGGTTATTAATTCAGCTGCATGTCATGCCAGAAAAAAAGATCACTTCTTGACGATAACTTACCGAAAAGGTGTCAAAACAATCTGTCTGACGATGATGACGACAACGACAATGACTTCCCCCAAAAGCCCTTAACGCCAAATAAATTCGGCGAACTCATTTGCAAGAAATTGAAGCAATTTGTTAAATTTTTGCAGACATGCTAAGAAAGAAAGGCCCTTTAAATAGTGATCAACAAGATGATTTATCACATTCTTGAAAAAAAAAAGGTGATAAAATGCACATCGAAGGCATTTATTACTTGTGTGTCCCGCGGTGACGCTGGTCGACGTTTAAAAATATAAATACTTAACTGCAAGATTTACAGAGTGTTCCGAACAGCAGTGGAAAAAAAGAGAAAAAGAAAAAATGCAAAGATCATCGAGAGAGCAATAATTGGTGGCTTTTGTCATTTTTCCAGGTACCGGGGAACCAATCACATGGCTTGTTAGGCTGGCTGTTTATGTGTATATTTTTTAACCCCTAAATCGATAGGTATTGGAAATCAATTAAAGTTTCTGCTGCTAGTGACCTCGTGTGACAAGTAGCGACATTGAAGTATATTTATTACTTTTAGTACATTTTTAAATTTGTTACTTAAAATATTAATTATAGCTTCATAAGCACCTGCATTTGCAATTTTAAAAGAGCTCTGACGGGCAGCTGTAGGTTTGCTAGATGAATTAAGTTAAATGTCAATTTGATATACAGTGACTCTCAAAACTGTTCACGCTTTTTCGAAGCATTTAAGTTTTAATAATTTTTATTTTATTTTCATTAAATTCAACCTTTTCTATTTTATTTTATGTAATATAAATTTAAATTTTCTTCTAACAATATGCAGATATTTTAAAACTTTAAACTTTCATAGCCTGAAAAATTTTATGAGTTTATAATAAATAAAGTTATCTTTAACTTAATATTTAGTGTAACCACCGTTGGAATCAACAACTGCTTGAATCCGTCTGGGCATACTGTCAACTAGAGTTTTGCATGTTTCAGGTTGTATATTATATCATGCATTTTTAACTTTAAGCCACAATTCATCAACATTTTCAACTTCGCCTGTCACTGACCTTTTTAAAATCCCCCACATGTGCTCGATGGGGGTTTAGATCTGGGGATTGGGGTAGCAAGGAGATTACATCAATTTGGTTGTCTGAAAACCATTTTAAAGTTATCTTCGCAGTATGCTTCGGATCATTGTCTTGCTGGAAGACAATGTCCGAAGCTTCGGAATCAAACATTTCTATGGAAGACATGAGCTGACTATTCAAAATCTCTATATAAGATGATGAAGTTATTTTACCCATTATCCTAGAAATCTTCCCGAAACCACTTGCCATCATGCAACCCCAAACCATGATTGAGCCGCCACCGAACATTAATGTTGGCTTAATGTGATGAGGCTGTATTTTTTCACTCTACGTTTTCCACACTCATTCTCTTCCATCTGAGCCCATACGATTAATTTTGGACCAAATTATTATCGCCCAATCCTCAGCTGTTCAATTTCCACATTTTTTTGTAAAATTTAGCCTGAGGTTTTGGTGCCTCTTAGTGAGCAGTGGCTTTTTAATTTTTGCGCGACCTCTTAACCCAGCACCTCGTGGAGTCCTCCGAATTGCTTCAGCTGAAACCTTCATATTTTCATGGTCGCTTAATAAACGTTTAATTTAAACTGCATTTTCAAACTTTTGAGCGCGTAGATCTCGTATAATCTTCAGTTCAAGGGTTTCGTAAAGGAGTTTTTTTCGACCCGATTTGCATTGGCTGGCAAGTTTTCCAATGTTTTGCGAAATTTGCTTATGACACCAAGCAAAACTTTCAAACGCATTGAAATTTGACGATAGGTCATACCATTTTGTAAACAATCTTCAATTTGTTTAATTAAAACTTCATCTAAAGGTTTCTTGTTTTTGCCAGTTATCTAAGAATAAAATAAAATTATTTTTTAAATTAAAAAATCAGCAGAGTAAAAAAAAATACCTTAAATGAGTTTCAAATTGCAATAAAAAAATTTAAGCCCAAAAAAATATTCTTTTAAATTAATACGTGTGTTAAGCAGTTGCGAAGTCACTAAATTGTTCAAGCAACAAGTGTAGCTTATGAAGTAAATAAATAACTGAAATCACGGGCAACAACAAAAACCTTTCTGAAACCGCTTTATTGTTTTTCGAAATATTCTCTTTTATGATTAATACATTTTTGTAAGAATTTTGTAAGCTTCTTCTGGCTTTGAAAATGGTTGTCTATTCGGTTTGTCTTTGATGTGCGGGAACAAAAAGAAGTCATTGGGTGCCAGATCTGAACTGTACGGCGAATGACCTATTAATTCGTTGTTTTGAGTGCTCAAAAAGTCTTTGTTTCAGCTGATGTATGTGAGCTTGCATTGTCTTGATGAAGAATAATTCTTCGGCGCTTGTTTGTTTTTCACAGAACACTTCTGACAAACAAATTTTTGTCTACAATTCCAAATCGACAGTATTATATGTCTCAAGTGGTACTGTGGACACATGACCAGTTTTTTGGAAAAATATACCATTTGCGACCATTTGTCTCGTAATGTTTCGAACTCGAACAACTTTTATTAGATTTGGTTCATCTTGCCCAATACAGCCGATCTTGCCCAATACAGCATCAAGCCCAATACAGCCGATTCAGATTCATTATTCGGCTAGTCTCCAGTCTCCAGATTAGTCTCCAGATTTTAATAAAGTCTTTGACCGTGTTTGTATTCCTTCAGCGTTTTTTTGCACGAATCGATACGAGCCTGTTTTTGAGCAATTTTCAAGTTATGTGGAAGTCAACGTGAACAAATCTTTTTTTTTTGACTATGTGTTCACGTGAAATGGTTTGTATGCTGATGAAAGTAATTCCCAGAGATGTCTTTATCTCAAGGTATGTCACATGATGGCTAACCCACTCTGTGTCTATTATGACCATATCGTCCACCAACTTTTTGCACTGTTAAAAAAGAAATGCTCGTTTTTTACTGTTATAAAATTAATTGTTCAAAGCGGTACAAATGTTTTTGAACAAAACCTTCTTTATTCTTTCTTTTAAGCCTAAAACTAAGCCCCCAAAAAAAATGTGGGGTTAAAAGATGTCTCTAAAGGGGTGAAAAAATAGCTTTAACAAAATCGTCATAGTGGACACACAACGCACGCAAAAATGAAGTGGACACAGGGAGTGTTAAGCATTTTCAGTTCGTGCACAGCATCAGTGTTTTGTGGCACAGCAACAGATCCCGAAGTATAAGTTGCCGTCTACATAAGTTCTCTTAAAACACTAATTCTATCATCTTGAAGTTTGATTTTTTGATGTTTCAGAAAACACGGTCGTGGGTGTTTGAAATGACAAACTATACTCAACCTAAATTTTTTCCATAAGAACAAAACTGCAAAAAATTGCTTACTTGTGTTTGTAAAGAATAAATTTTCTTTATTTAACTACACTTGAACGTTATGCCAAAAATTATTTGGATCGGTTAACTAACTAGATATATCTCCCATACAACTAGATAACCAAGAACTATGCTAAAATTTTTTGAAACTTTACAAAAAAAATAAAATATTAATATTAAAATATACCTTTTGATAAAAGTTATAAATATTTTAAGTTGTCCTTCATTTTTTGCTTTGAATAAGCTAATTTTTGTTTGGAAAAAATTTCCACTTCACGAACTAATAAGACTATGAAGTTTCTAGTATCATTTTTATAATGTTAAATTAATTATATGTCGAAACACATTTTGGTTTTATGAAATTTTAAAAAAAAAATTATGTTTGTCATCCTTAAATTGAAAAAGTCCCACTGTGCGACTTCTATAACTTTCTTTATCTTGAGTTCGTGACAACCAAAAACAAATTTTTTTAAAGTCTGATTACTTATAATTTCGCGTCATTGAATATATATATAATTCACAGAAAATAATCGTTAAACATACCAATCGTAAAAAAAACTTTTAAAAAAGTCTTCTTACACTTTGTTTTCTCATTTTGAACTTGAGTGGTAACATCCGATCGTTCAAACAAGGAAACTGGTAAAAATAAGTCCATTTCAAAGGATGAGCCAAACTCGTCCATTCCAATAAGCCGAAAATTCAAAAGTATTTCGAAAAGCAAGTGTTTTTTTATTTGAAGAAAATTCGTCTTATCTTGGTTAAGATACAGTTTTTTGAATTTTTAAGTTCGAAAACCTCGAAAACAGGTTGAGATAGAGACAGTTCGAATCGGTTTCAACTCCCATGTGGCGATCTGAGTAATCATTATTGTGTTAAACTCATGTTGCTCGTTTTTGGGAAAACCATCTAGCTATAAAATTTCCTGCTATTTGAGTTAATAAACCTCCTAACTGAACCATAATAAGCAAAATTTTCTTTTAGCTATTTTTGAATTCACGGTATTATAAATCAATTTTTATACCCCCACGTTTAAAAAACGTAAAAGGGGTATATTAATTTTGTCAGTGCGTTTGTAACTCCCATAATAAGGTAGATATAGAAAAGTTTATATATTCTTGATCTGCATCACCACCCAAGTCGATTTAGCCATGTTCGTTTGTCTGTCCGTCTGTGTGTCTGTCCGTCTCTCTGTCTGTGATATAAAAAACAAAGGTTAAGCTCGAAAATGAGCCAAATAGGATGAAAACCACGCCTACCTCTCATACAAAGTGACTTTATCAAAACAGTCAAATATCTTTGAATTTCACAAAAATTAATATGGGGTCAGTCCATATCAAGTGGTCCAGCACTTGTTGGTCGACCATTTTTAAAAACGTTTATATTTTTATTGAAATTTGTACAATATATTGAGATATCAGAACCGCATTAAAAATAATAGCATTCAACTGTACTTTCAAAATGTCGGCCATATTTGCAAGTCCATGTGGACTTGTGCTCATCATTATAAACGAAAGAGTGTAAAGTACGAAAATGGTTAGTTATTTGAGGTTATATTCACGAAATTATATTCAATGTTTCAATATTTATGTTTAGTTACATTCCAAACGAAAGATTAAAGCTTGTATTAGAAAAAAATCTCAAGAATATCTTAAAAAACACGAAATTGGTTAAAATAGTTTTCGTGATTCTCGTCCACGTTCAGATAAAATTTTAGAATGGCGTCGTCTAAAAAAAAGTGAAAAGAAGAGCGAATATAAATTCTGATGCGATGGCTGCAGCCATCAAAGAAATTAAAATCTCTATTGCTGAAAGTTCAGTGAGTCAATGTGAACTGTTGCTAGATTAAACTTTTTATAAACTCTGAAAAACTAGTGTTTTTACTTCATTTTCTAATTTTTTTCAAGGATTTGTTTTAGGTGTTCAGTAGCTGGGCCGATTTCGAGACTTTTGCTAGATCGACTGCCAAAATTATAATTTTTGGAAACTTTAAATTCTGTTTAAAATTCTTGTTAGTTATTAAAGTTAGCTTCCAAATGAAACCAAGAACTCTAAAAAATTATGTTTTAAACCAAAGGTATAGCCTCCAAGTAAAACGTGTTTAGTAGGCGGGCATCCTTCCCTACATTTTTTTAACATTATAATAATTTTATAGTTGAATAATGTACATAATAAAGTTTTTCAATAAATATAACAAATTTTTCAAAAAAAAAAAAAAAAATACGAGAAGTTAAACACTGCGTCTTTTATAAAAACTCTCTTAAGTGTATGAAGTAATCGTAAATTTCCTTCGTTGCATCAAAATGAAAGTGAGCTTATATTTTTGTTTTTAAATGAGGATCTTATTTTCATTAATTTAAAGCCTCTTGAATATACATATCCCTTTCTGACATATTTAGAATCAATGAAACAGCAATAATACGAAAAATTTTGAAAGATTACAATAAAGTGATACCAACCCGTTTTGCTTTAAACACTTTAAAAAATTATGATTCAGTAGAAAATCCCACCTAAGCATCTGAAATCCCACACGTTCTCAAATAGGCCAAATATCCCAAAATGAGCCCGAAATCCCACCAAATCACATCACTGCTGCAGACAATGGCAAACCTCAGAGAGTAATCAAAATGCCATGTAAAGCTTCTTGAGAACGAGAACATTCAGTTCATCGCCGTTCGGAATCGGCGTTAAGCATGTAGGTCCGGTTCTCGGTCAATTGTGTATAAACTTAATAACGCTCACATTACACTTGATCATAAGAAGCTAGGTCAAAGTCCTTTCAAGGGCTGAAATGGCCAGTTATTTATTTTCATTTTTTCCAAATTTCCAGTAAATCAACCCCATCAATAAAAGAAGTTTCGAGAAAAACGCGTTTAAAGTTTCACGTTCCGCCTAAACCGGTATGGGTGCTACGTCTTTAAAATGACTATTACTTCAAAAATAATTCGATTTTTGAAAAATAATTTCAGGGAGATATTCTTGAATATCTAAACTATCGAAATATGAAAAATTTTTCCAAAATTTCTAGACTAGAATACTGCCTTAAATAATGCACATGCGCTTTGATTCCAAATACGCACTTAAAGTTCGAAATTTGTCAAAATCGGATGAAAACCACGCCTACTTCTCATATCAAGGACATCATAAAAATGATAAAATCTCTAAAAATTTCACAAAAATCAATCATTTAACACTTGAAATTCTGCACATTGCCTTGATATCAAATACTTTTGGTTTAAAATTTTTCAAAATCGAATGGAAACCACCCGTACAAAGACCCATACCAAGTGACATAAAAAGAAGTCGGTTAAAAATAGCAAAACCTTCAGAAATTCTACAAAAACTTATGTGTTGACTTCATATTTTAAACATAAGCTTAGGATATTTAAGACTTACTCGGGGCATTACATTACACGAAAGTGTGGGGGTATTAAAACTTCAGCTTGGCATTCCTGACTAATCTTAGGGCCGTAATGTTCACCTCTGGATATCTTTTACCATTGGTTATATACTGGTTTGCTGCTATCTGAAACTACTAAAATCTAATACTTTACCCACTGGTTTGAGATATCCAGAGGTGAACAATACATCCCTTAGTCAATTATATCTTCGGAACTAAAACATAATTTCGAAACGAAAACGAAAAAGAAAGAGAAAAAAACATTAAAAATGCCGAGAAGCACTTTTTATAAAAATAAATATGTTTGAGATTTTTAGAATAAATCTCCGAAAATATCAAATGTGCTGCGTAATATAGAGTAATAGCATGTTCAAACCGACTTCATTTAACGTGTTATTCGAAAAAAAGGTTTTTTTAAACATCATCGTTCATACTGCTTTAACTAGTTTCAAAATGTCAGTTTATTTGTTTATATTTTGAAAGAAATAAAAAATTGTTTATTAAAAAATATAAAAAAAAATAACAAAAAATTCAAATAAATTCAAAAATTTGTCAAAGAATTAAGAAAAATTTGTTAAAGAATTTATTTGTTTTCATTAAAACTTCAAATTAAAAAGCTCTTTTCAGATTTGGCTGCGTTTAAAAAGCAAAAAAAGCTTTTCTGACGTTAGCAAGAACACAAACCAGAGATTTAACGAGTTTCGAAATGTGTTAAATCATTTAACAGGTTAAATTTCCAACAACAATTGTGCGCATATAACTTCATTATAACTTCATTTGAGAACTCGTTTTTCGATTTAACTTCATTAAATTGATTAAACATAATTAACTGCTCGGTTTGAACATGCTATAATAATAGAGAGAGATGCAGCGCTGTCTGTGCTCTCTTCTTCATTAATGCCGATATTGTCAAATCAGCTTTGTGGGGAATATGTTGCGATTGAAAACAAAATAAAGTAAATAAAAATTGAATTATTCCTATTGGCATTGTATGTTACTCCACCACCGCCACCCGTTCGGCATAAGTCCAACTCCAACTTCTCGGTCACTCTGTGAAAGAAGGAACTAACCTGCTGGATACAAAAATCGTTCAGAGAATTATACTATGCTTCGGTACGGATTTCTGTACAATTTTTAAAAACTCCATCAAAATTATAGAAATGTGAAATGTAGTCTAAAGCATATTAAAAATATCTCTGTTGTTCTAGATACTACCACTGAAGAGAGCTACCCTGGCCCTTATTCTTTTGAAAATAAAACACGGTGTATAAAGCTCGACAAGTATTCGCATAATAAGATTAAAATTTACAAGTACTTAAAATGAAGTATAAAAAAAAATTTTAACTGGTTTGGTATTTGTCGTGCCTCTTCAGCCTCAAGGAGCTGCCAACAACAAAACGTTGTTGCACTAAAAACAATTGCAATGCATAAGCGCCCGGCAGCTTTTTATATTTTAGATGCAGTCAGTCAGTCAGTCATCCATCCTCTTAGGACTGCGACATGTGATTTTGTACTTGAATAAATGAGTTTCAAAGCCGCCCTTCAAAATAATCACGCGAATGCGACTCAATTACACTCAAAAACAAAGAAGAATAATAATAATAAAAAAAAAACTCACACTCACACGCACTAAAGAATGTAAAGACTGCATCTGAAGAATGTGGAAAAAACCAAAATGCAAAAACAAAAAAAAAAAAAAATTATTCTAAAAACACGTTTTTACGAAAATTATGAATTTTGCATGCCTTGCATGGGCCTCTCATGCTGCCAAGATGGTTGGCCCATACAATGTGCTTCATTGTGCCTCATGCGACAGCCAAGGAACCAAGTCGCGGCGACATATTCATGGATGGATGATGGCATGGTTGCCAGCAGTTGGCAACTCACAGAAACTGATCTCCGTTAATAAACACCTTCTTCCCCTTGGCAACAAATACAACGCTGCATTATTTTAATGACAGTGCATTTCGAGTATGCGAAAATGAGTGTGTGTTGAGCATGTTTGTGTGCGTGCAAGTGCAGCAAGTGCATGTTAAATAGAGCCCAAAAACAACACAGCGCGCTCATATGAAGTGGGCATACAACTGATGCAGGACAATGCAAGGCGCTGCTTGAGTGAGCTGCCAGCACTTGTGTTAATTGCATAGCAGAGTCAGTCAGCCAGCCATTCCGCCATTCAGTCATTCATCCATTCAGCCACGGCAGCCTAAGTGCAGGCGCTGCTGTGCAGCATAAATGCAACTCAGGCAGCACTCATTCAAGTGTCCCATTCAAAGGGGTGGCTGGTGTTGCACTTTGTTTTTTTTTTTTCTTACTCTTATTTTTTACTTTGTGATACTAAAGAACAGCCTGTCCCCAAAAACAGGTTTGAGTATGTCTTGGTTGTGACGAAAACAAAAAATAAAAAAAATGTTACGCCGCTAAAATGATTTTGATGGATTCACTTGTTTTCTTGGCAAATGAGGTAGGCTGGCCTGGTCTGGTCTGGTCGGATAGCCTCTCTCTCTCAAAGGACATAAATTAAGATGCAGCCGCCAAGTGCTTCAAATATGCAAATGATCTGTTTTATTACATGAGATGTAAACAGTGAAAAAAGCATTAAGTAAGGGTTGGTACAGAATTGCGTTTTTACTACATTTATCAGAAAATTAACGATACTCTAAAATAAACTTTAGTGGCTGGACTTTTAGCAGGTGGATATTATACGATTAATATAATAAATATTCATAAATTTAAGAATTGTCGCAATAAATTGCTGAGTTAATTGAATATCCAGATAATAATAATGGCTGTATTTTTAATTAAAATATATGAAAAGCTTCTTAATTTAACGCTTAGGTTATATGAACAACATCCAGACTTTCAGATTGAATAAAATAAGATGAAAAAGAAAAAACAAAAATAATAATAATAAAAATATGCTGTAGGTCATCGTAGCACTAAGTGGTATTTGGTCGATTTGAGCGGTCATAATTGAATGTTTATTCAATTTAAAAATTAAAAAAAAAAAAATAGTTTTACTTTGTTAAATATTCTAAGTTATTCTTACATTATGACAATTTTCCTTCACTTTGCCAAACTTAAAAAATTTGTACAGCTCTCTAAACTGGATAATTCTTCGTTTAACTTATGTTTAAGTTGCTTGCTTTTATCTTTTTTTCCCCAAATTTTTTAAAAACAAAATATATGTGGATTCTACTGAAAAAGGTATGCAAAAATATATGTAAGGTGGCTTGGAGGACATTGTATTTATATAAAATGAGTACTTGTATTTTAAAAATGCGTATTTTTTGTGGATTATTATAAATATCCGAAGGGTTTTGTTTTTTGCGGCTGTCCGTAGATGCACTTCTTTCTTTATTAACTTAACAATTGAAGTGTTTACATTTAAAAAAAATATTTACTCGTTTTCTGTAAATTTTCTGGTTTTCTGTAAGAACTGTCTTACCCAGAAGTGAAAAAATGTATTTTATTGTATTCCGCGTTGAGTTGGTTTTTATTTATGTTTTTTTTTCGATTTATTACTAGCGATTCCCAACGCTCTTTGCTACACCCGCCAAGTATATTGAAAAATAGTAAATTCAAAACTTTTATTAGACCCTTAGTCTGACACCACTGCCCGTTACAGTTTCCCAATTGCAGGACATTACTCAGGTGACAATTAGTTATGAGTTTCAAAGTTCTGTGACTTTGACTTCTATAGCTATTCTGAATCGAAAATTTGGCTTGTAATAAGATAGAGCCAAAACACTCATCGTAACTGCAAACCTCTATGCACAAATTTTCATTCTAATCGCATGAGCAGTTTGGGAGTTTTAGGTGGTTTTGTAAAAAATTTGTACTACAGCGCCCTCTGGTGTTCAAGTCGGGTCAAAAAAGATAGCGACAAAACACTAAGCGTACATGAAAACCACTATATCACAATTTTCATTCTAATCGGATGAGTACTTTAGGAGTGTATTGCATAGTTACACACAAAAACTCTTTTTTATATACAGTGAGCGTCAAAATGAAGTAAACACCGTTTTTACTTGCATACATTTTTTAATTACAAGGCAGCATTATACATAAGATTAAAAGTAATATTGCAGAGTTCTTTACTAAGATATTAAGAAGTGGATAATTAAAAAAATTATGATAAAAATATAACACATTCAAAAATATTTCATTTAAACTTTAATTACAACCGATTTTACGCATAAAAAAAAAGTGAACAGTGGCTACACTTTTTTCGTTTTATTTAATTTTTGAGAAGTCAGCTAATGATGTGGAGGCTCGTGCCGAGAGAAGTGAAGGCAAATCCAACTTCAAGTGCTGTTAAAATATCAAAAGAATCCAACTTCAAGTGCTGTTAAAATAACAAAAGAAATCACGCAGGCACCAGGAAAAGCAGTTACCATCAGAAGAATTCTTCACGAAAACGGCCTACATGGCAGAGTACCACGCAAGAAACCAAACATATCAAAAGTGAATAAGAAGAAGCGTCTAGAATTCGCAAAAAAACACAAGACCGAGGCTCCAGCTTTTTGGGAAAGTATTTCATACGCAGATGAGGACAAGTTTGAGATATTTGGTACATAAAGGCCTCCAAAATTTGGCGAGTCAGAAATGATGAGTTCAATGAAAAGTGTATTACAAACACTGTCAAGCACGGTGGAGGCTTGGTTATGGTCTGGGTCTGCATGGCAACAAATCGTGTCGGCAATCTCGTCTTTATTGAATTGTTCATGAACAAAATGGATTAGTAAAAGATTCTACAAGAAAATATTGGACCTATTGTGTCGAAAAGTCAGCCTAACCGGACAACTGGATCTTTCAACAGGACAACGATCCTAAGCATTCGTCAAAAATTGTACGAGAATGGCTACTTTATCGAACTCTTAGGACCCTTGACCATCCACCGCAGTTCCCAGACCTAACCCCGATAGAGTACCTGTGGGAGCATCTCGATTGAAAAGTCAGACAGAGGACGATTTCCAGCAAGGATTACATAAAAAAGGCCTTTAAGGATTGGCCAAAATCTCTCCTAAAGTAACAAAGAATCCTGCCGACTCGATGCCTAGAAGACTAAATGCAGTACTGCAGTCCAAAGAAAATCAAACCAAGTATTAAAAATTAAATTTCTTATGATTTTTTGTTCATTTTTTGTTACTTTGCAATTTCTGTTTACTTTTTTTTCTTGACGCGTCAAATCTATTCCATTTAAAGTTTATATGAAATATTTTTATCTGTGTTTTTTTTTTTTGCCATAAGATTTTATTGTATTTAATTTCTAATAGCTATGTTAGGTAAGAAATCTGCAACATTCCTTTTTATTTTTTATTTATGTTTGTTACTTTTTTTTACAATTAAAAAAAATAATATGAATATAAATTGTGTTTACTTTATTTTGACGCTCCCTGTATATAAGTGTAGAGTAGGGTGTATCGAATTACAATTTTTTTTCGAATTTCACATTCTAAGAGGTCTCAAAAGTTGTATGGGGTTGTCAAGATCACCCAAAAAAAATTTTAAGAAAAAAAAAGGATGTCTTCCTGCCCCGCAAGGACAAAGTTGTTTTTTGAGGAAGACAATAAAAAATAACGACCTTAAAATGCTTTGACTTTTATAAAAAAACTACGTATGTAGAGCGTTCTCTTTTTACTCTAATGAGGACCGTGTCGAGAAAAAAAAACAAAACTATTTCTTGAGGAAACTATGGAAATGCTTTTGCCCACGGAGCGCTAATATAATAATGCAGTTTAAAGTGAGACTTAATTCTGACTTGATTTGTCAGACTGTGATTTGCATTTTTTTTTTAATGATAAATTTCGAGTTTTTTTATTTAATTTTTATAATCCTAACTAACTTTTAAATTTAAGAATTATTTTCTCATTTGTAATCTATAAATAAATCGGCGTAGGTAAAACAGTTAGAAACCATTTTCTCCCATGTTTCTCAATCGATTTTGATGATAAGAAGGAGTGTACCGAATATTTTTTATAGAAATCAACCTGATTTGAACAGTTGAAATGATGTTTAAACTATTTCACCAATTGTCGGTACATACACTAAGGGAAATAACGCATATTAGCATTATCCACGTCTGAGTATAAATTTTATTTAAATATTTACGTGGATAAATCAAATGTTCTCCTTACAATTCGTTTTTTTTCCCGTATTTGAATTTTATTCATACCACACACGTACACACATATTCCATACAAGCAGCAACAGCATTGCACTCTGTTCCTGCAGTTTATTTCTTGCAGTTGCAGGTTTCTTATAATTCTCATTTTGTTAATGTTGCAAGGGTAATATAGCCTGGTTGTTTGGCATATATGATTTGTGAGTGCGATGCATGATTAAATTATGTAGGGTGGAGTGACAACTCGGTATTTTCTCAAGAATGTCTTGAACCGGTTGTCATTTACCTGCATAATTTCCTTCTTATTCTATCTTACTTTTTCTTTTTATAATTAAAGCTATTTTTGACATTTGATGGCATAATAATGGACCAACTGTCAAAAATAGCATTAATTAGAGAACGAAAAAAGTAAAAAATAAAATAAAATATACCACCAAATGGCATTTGATGGACACAGCTCGTGGGAAATATTCAAATAAATTCTTTTTCAATTTCAATATTTTTATATAAATTTTCCTTAAATACGATAATTTTATTTTCAAATAGTAAATATTTGAAAGATATTTAAATATATTCGTGCATGATTTTAATATATTTTTTGTTAATTTTATTTTAAATATTTTAATAATTTATTTAATTAAAAAAGTATTTAAATAAATTTTAAATATTTACGTAGTCGATTTAAGTAAATGCGTTATTGGTGCAAAAATGACTCGCTTTTTGGATAAATTAAAAAAGTTTTTGCATAAATTTAATATTTTTCCCTTTGTGTATGTACGTAGAAGATCCGCACAAAAAGGAGAAAAACCGTTCGGCATTGTTTCGTTAGATTTTGTTTTTTTTTTCTTTATACTGCAGTATTAGTTCGGTTACGTTCGCACATGAGTAAAGAACGAAAAAAATTGTGAATAAGCAGAGACGAACGATATTCTGTACATATCTGTCGCCCACAGAACGTACACACAAAGATAGTTCCATATAAACTATAAACGATCCACACAAAATGAAGAGAAAGAAATCTCACTTGAACCCAAGATAGACCCATTTCCAGTTTCTGTTTGCTTCTCACATTGTGCTTTCTTCTTAGCGCGAGAACTGGTGGCGATTTTATTAGGACAGTTAAGGTGATTTTAATTGCAAAGCATATGTTTTTGACATTAATTTTGTATCGAATTTTATTTCAATGATATCCAAATTTCAAATTTGATTTGAATAAAACGCGTTGTGAAGTCGAATTTATCTGAAAAATTTATTGTTACCAAGACAGAAAACTATGAACCTTAACATAAACATATACAAAAGTTTACCATCCATGAATGCCAATTATTTCTTTCAATTTAATTTCTACGAAATAAATCAAACTAATTATTGGTTCAGTTTAGTTTCATTCACTGTATTATCCTAAAGTATTTAAAAATTTAATGTTTTTTAATTTTGCCATCGTTTTTCAATAAAAATTAAAAAAACACAAAAATTGATTTTTATAGGGTCGAATATCGATCACAGGCGATAATAGTATTAATTATTTTACTATCTCGGATACGTGGTTGAGAATTACATAAAAAAAACTAGAACTTAGACATGATAAGTGACTGTCAATAAAAAAAAAAACAAAAGTTCTTGTACATTCATTTTTACGACAGGCACATTAGAGATGTGTCTTATATGACCCAAAAAAAAAAAAAAAAAAAAAATTATATATTTGATTTCTATGCATTCAATAACTTTATTTTAATTTTTAATGAAAAAAATGATCCAGGCCATGATCAAAAATGCCCCAAGACTGATAGAGAGTTAAAACAGGTAAAAATTCAGAAAACGGACATAACTTAATGCTATTTTTCCAAGAAAATTAGTTTTGGAGCTACTTGATAAGGGTCATATATGACCCATTGATAGCACAAGGTTAAGGAAAAACAAAAGCATCAGTAAACAGACATCATTTATTACTATTTTTTCAACAAAACAATTTTAAGGTTCGACTAAAAAAAAATCGAGGTGAGTCATACATATATGACCCAATGGTCGTATAGGGTGCGTGTTTATGACGAAAATCATTCGTACAATTTTAATTTTCGAACATAATTACAAAAATTCTTACAAATTTCTTACAAATGATATAAGGAGAAATTCTTACACGGGTAATTTTTATATTTTTATTTTATTTTATAAATTTTATATTTTTGTTATTACTTATACACAATTTTTATATTATTATATTATTTATATATATTTATACCATAACTTTTTTTAAAAAAAAAAAAAAAAAAAAATTAAATAAAATTTATATCTACTGACATTAAAATTTCGAAAACTATGAAAAATAAGTGAGTTTCAGCTATCAAATGGTGATATCTATGTTTATTGTTAGAAGTAATGGGTGGATCTCAGAAAGGTAAGACTTTGAAATTTATTTAAGCTTTGTACTCCTCCCCTTTACAGCGTTTATATTTATGTCTTCAAATACCTTGCCGGCTTCTTTGACTTGTTCTTTAAATTACAATTCGGTTGAGTTTCACTCACTTTAAGTTCCATTTCTTGCTTTTTCGATTGGTTCGTTCCTATACATCCGAATTACAAATATTCACCTTAAACCCAGCGCCTATTATTAGTTTTCTCCTATCGTGTGATTTTTTGAAAATGTCGTTCTCAGCCTGGCAACGTGTGTAGTTAAAGCCATAAAATGCAATTTTAAAAATTTCTTAAATATACCTTTTAACTTGAACATGATAACGGTTTTTAAATATTTTCACCGTTTAATATAAATCGTATATTTAACCACCATTGATTATGCGCCCATTTTTATAAATATATATTTTTTTTATGACTGCATAACTACGCTGGTGCGTGTCCTTTAGAAAAAAATGTGCATTTAAATATTTAAAGAACACTTCATTGTGAACTGCACCGGTGCATGGGGATGTCTGTGTTGCCGATACAGCGTGCAGCATAAGTTGTAATTATATCGCAAACGGGATTTTATGACAACACTAAAATTCTAATTATTATTTTTACATTTTGGTCCGTTTTTATTTTTGCTGATGTTGTCTTTCCTTATGCAGTTGTAAGGTATCTGTTGTTGGTGTTGCGGTTTTTGTTGCTATTGCTTTTTTCTGCTCATAAAGTGTTTATGTATGCAAGTGAAGGCCAACATTTATGTCTTCATAAACATGGCTATCAACGTAAAAGGTGGCCATTGCGGTGCAACAATCTCCACTTTGATGGCAATCAATGGCTTTATAATTATGTCAAAATAACACTTTCTGCACTTTAATGACACAGTTCAGCAAAAGTGTGCGCCTGTTTTTTCTGTTGGTAATTATTTGGTTGCTTTGACGCAGCTTTTGGTCATATAAATTAAAAAATAAAAACAAAAATTCTCAGTATGTTATTAGCGCGCACGTGTGCACAAAGCCAAAAATTGTTTTCGCACATTTTCTTAGGACATATATGATGGGTAAGGTGTGGAGTCATAAGATGCATATATGACAAAATTTCATAATATATATAAAAAAAACTCCGCATAACCTCAGGCGTTTTGGGATATATATGCTAGGATTAATATAGATTTGACCAACGGAAGCTTGTTGCGGATGAATCACATGGTTTAATCATCGAAAACGCTATATCGCCCGAGATGCTCGAAAAAGTGATGGAAAACGCAACAAAAATGACTTATTTTGCATTGGCTTACAGAGCAGCCACTTGATTGATGTTGTATTCAAAAATAAATACGCCCAAATTGTTTAAAGAAATTCTAAAGGACAAAATTCAGTAGTAATACCTCATGTATAGAGTTTTGTTTTTTATTTTTTCAAGTTATTCATTAACATGCAAGCATAAAAGATGTCCCACCCTTTATAAATATAAGAAAAAAAAAAAAAAAAAAAAATAAAAATAAAAAAAGTACCTAAAATAAACAGTTACTCAATAATAAAACTTTTAATACAGTGTCTTTTTTTCATTTACAAAAACTTTAGTGGGTCCTTCAATAACGGTTTGTGAATTTGATTAGTTCAATGATATACTGTTTGTCACGATTTCATCAATATTTCGATATTCAAGCATCAAAATTTTATGACGATACGTTCCACTCTTAAGAAATCGTCATTAATTTCCCTTTTTTTGTAAATAACTTTATTTTTTTTTTCCTTAAATATTTTTAAATCGTTTGGCATGTTCTTCAATTGTTTTGCAATAGTTTTGAAATATTTTTAATTATATTCGACAATATTTGTTCTCAGATGAGAGAAAAATATTTTAAAATTGCCCAAATATATAAGAGGTTTTGTGAATATCATATCACAAACTTTTTTGTTTTCATTGTGTTTGTTTTTGAAATATTTGTTTTTATTACCCATCGTAGGTCAGGTTGTAACGTCTCCCAGAACTTACGCCCGATGAACTTATGCCCCAAAAAAGAAATGGCAAAAAAGCCCAATTTTCCATAGCATTGAAGTTTGGTAAAAATCCAGAATTTGAAATGGCAATTGAGCCCGAAAGAAAGAAATTACGGCCGAATGGTTTGGAAATTAATCCTTACAAAAAAAAAAAAAAAAAAAAAAATGGAAATTACGCTTGAAATTTTCAGCAGTGTTTTGGGCTTTATTTCCAAATTTTTCGGGTGCAATTTCCGTGATCCAGATTCAATGTAGACTGTCAAAATATTAAACAACAGATGTGAGCAGTAAATTCATGGGCTCAAAATAAACGAACTTTGACCCAACAAACACGAAAATTTTTGGAAAAATGGCCCAAACAAAAAAAAAAAAAACCGTCCAATTTTGTGCATTGTTCCTAGGAGATAAATTTCCCTTGTACGAAATGAGCAGAATTTTGAAGACCCATTTTAATTCAATGAATCATGTTTAGAAATCTATAAAAAAATTTCGTATAAGGGAAATACTAATTCCACTTTTGAACTCAGGCCTCATATATCAGAGCTTCTGATTTTCAATGATTCGATGCCATATTTATACCCCCACGTTTAAAAAACGTAAATGGGGGTATATTAATTTTGTCACTCCGTTTGTAACGCCCATAAGGAGGCGTGGCATGTATAGAAAAGTATATATTCTTGATCAGTATCACCACCCGAGACGATTTAGCCGTAATTTTCAAGCTATCATCACGAAATTCGATATTTAAGCTAAAAAATAAAGGTCATGTTCGAAAATGAGCCAAATCGGATGAAAACCACGCCTACCTCCCATACAAAGTGATTTTATTTAAACAGTAAAATCTCTTAGAATTCCACAAAAATTAATATATGAACTTAAAACCTTGCGTGTGAGCTTTGATATTTAATATACACTCTGCGTATGAAATTCAACCAAGTCGGATGAAAACCACGCCTAACTCCCATACAAAGTGACTTTATCAAAAAGGTAAAATCTCTTCAAATACCACAAAAATTAATATATGGACTTGAAATTTTGCATATGAACTTTGATATATTGTATATACTCTGTGTATGAAATTCAACCAAATCGAGTGAGAACCATACCCACCTCCTATACAAAGCAACTTTATAAAAAAACAAAAGCAAAAGATTTCTGTTAAAACTATGATGAAATGTTTTTAAAAATAAACATTTTATTGCCTGCTTAAGACTTTGAATAGACTTTGGCTCGGCCGTGGGGGTGTTTTAACTTCGGCCCAGTCGAAGATCATTTCTTACTAGTTTTAAAATGAAATTGGGAAGGGCTGCAAAGAACAAATTTAGAAACGCTGATCTACATAACAGCAACAAAAACTAATTTAAATTACGCGTCTCCCGGAATTAACGCCCGATGAACTTACGACCGAAAAAAAAGGGTAAAAAAGCCCGAAATTCTCCATACAAAATCGGTCATTAATTCCTAGGAAAAAATACCCCAAATTCCGGGTGATTTTGTCATATTTTTGGGTGTTTGTGTTAAAAAATATCGGGTCTTTTTCCCCAATATTTGAAATGGAAGAAAATCTCGAAAAAAAATTGGAATTTAGGCCCAAAAAAAATGGGCATTTTTACCAAAATTGAAATAAAGGACAAACGCCCGAATTTGTACGGAAGGTAAAAACACATCATTTCGTACAAGGGCAAATTATTTTATCATAAAAAAAAAATACTATTTGGACCTTATTCGGACTTAATGTCCATGAAATCCTTGTTCATGGAATTACATAAAAAAAAATAGAATTAAGGAAGATATTTTCACAGAGGAACATTAATTTACTGCTCAAATCTGTTCTTTTATATTTTGATTATCTTATAGTTGCAGTACAGCTGAGCACACGTATCGTGGCGGATCGCTCGCGTCATCCATCACCCCGGCCCCGTACCCCTCCACCGTTGTTATTTCTTTTTAGGTTTCTTTGTATACCAAATAAACTTCGTGTTTTAAAAAGATTAGTATTTCCCTTGTACGAAATGTTTTTATAAATTTCTAAGCATGATTCATTGAATTAAAATGGGCCTTGAAAATTCTGCTCATTCCGTTCAAGGAAAGTTTTTCTCTTAAGAACAATGCAAAAAATGTCTTTGATTGTTTTTTTTTAGTTCAAATCAAGTTCAAGTCACAAGTGGCGGCCGTGGCGCAGTGGGTAGAGTGCGTGACCCATACGCCAGAGAATCTTGGTTCAATTCCATCTTACTCAGAAAATTTTTTCAATTGAATTAATTTTTCTGTTCGGCTGTCGTCTTTCTGCAGATAATGGCAAACCTCAGAGAGTAAAATAATGCCATGTAAAGCTTTTTGAGAACATGCACATTAGCCGTTCGCAGTCGGCATAAAACTAGTAGGTCCAGTTTTCGATCAATTGTGTGCAAACATTTTATAACACGCACAACACACTTTGATCATAAGAAGTTCGGTCAAAGTATTTTCGTGGGCTGAAATGGCTAGTTTATTTTTTATATAGTTCAAGTCAGCTGATGCAGCTGAGCAAACGTATCCCGGCGGATCGCTCGATTCGAAATTTCGGTTTTTGTTTCTGGGCCATTTTTCCAAAAATTTTTTGGCTTTTTTTCGTTTTAGTTGGGTAAAATTTCGTTTATTTCGAGCCTATTAATTTACTACTCAAATCTGTTGTTTAATATTTTGATAGTCTGCTTTTGACTTGGTATTGAAAAAATTCAAAAAGTTGTATCGCATCACGCCAAATAAAACTCATGAGCTTATCGACTTATTAGACGACCGTCTACAGTGAAATAGACACTGTAAATAGACGACCGTCTACAGGCCACTTTGACCATTTTTTAACTATTTATTTATAACTGAATAAAAATGACATTTTTCACCGATAAATACATAAGTAGTGCTGGACTTTTTTCAACCGAAATTTGTCGCAAAGTATTAGAAGTTAGTGAATACAGTTTTCAATATGACAACCGAAAAGAGTCGCAAATTACGATTCTGATCGGAAGTTGCGAAAAAGTTACAGAATCCCACCATTGGAGTCAATTTGATATTTTCTTCTATTGATTTTTCTTAATTTCAATTGTTTTTGTTTTTTGAGTCTGAAATTAAATTTTTGAATGTTAATTCTTTTTTTTCTGAATTTCAAGTGAAATTTCTGGATTTCAACTTAATTTCAAGTAATGTTTTTCTTGTGAATTTAAATTAAATTTATGAATATCAATTTGGGTTTTTCTTTATTTCAAATAGACTTTCTGAATTTTAATTATTTTTGTTTTTAATTTTAATTTGTTATTTTTGAAATACACTTGCAAATTGTATAAAAAAAAACCACACTATAATTATAACAATTACATTTTGTACCATTTCACAAGAACTCATAGATGAAAATTTGCATTTTGTCAAAACCGGTTATTGTTTTTTTTTTGGTCTGAAATTAAAGATATGGATCTGGACGAAATGTGGTTTCAACAAGATGGGGCCACAAGCCACGTAACAGTACCAATTACGGCTTTATCGCAACAGAAATTTCCAGGACGACTTATTTCGAGATATGGCGATGTCAATTGGCGATTAAAATCCAACATTCGCCAAGTCATATATATCCAAGCTAATGCCGGAGTTGTGCACAAAAATCATCGAAAACTACTTCAAAAGAATTGACTCCAAACATTATAACGAAATAAAATCTTTATTAAAATCTGCATTTTGAGTATGTTTTTTAAACTTTACTTTCTTACTTTCAAATTAATAACCTTTCATGATCGCGTACCAAAACTTACTAGAAACAAATTTAAACAATCCACAATTTTTGAAGTAATCGAATTTGCGTCTAAAAATGGCCACATCTCGGGTTACAATATTGTTTTTTGAAAAAAGAGTACACTTTGTTTTCAGAGAAGCCTCATACTACCTTAAATGCAAAAACTCATCGGAAAACAACCATTTTATTTTTGAAAACTTAAAGACAAAATAAAAAAAAAAAAAATTAAAAAAAAATTATATAACTAAATTATAATATGAATTTATTCATACAAACAAAACATTAATACAGTTTTTTCTCTGTAGGTATTAAGTAATTGTAAAACAAAATAATAAAACAAAATTAAATTCTATGATTATATCACAATGTGTATACATCAAGTTTGTACTTTTCGTTACTTACGACTGCAGCTACTAAGGCTTTATTATGAAGACAAAATCATAAAATCACACATTAAGTCTTTATACTTAAATTGAACCATAACTACATTTATAACTGATTCAGGTAATAGTCAATTCCTATCGTTAGTCCACTGAGCATTCATCAGGCTAAAAATTCTTTCAGCTACAGCATAATGTGCCAGTATAGTTAAAAAAACTACAAATTTTAAAAAATTTGGAGGTTGTACTTCGTTGTGTCAGTACGACATTTGAAATAATTTACTCATTTTTCATCCAATAATATTTCCGTATTATTTGCCACTTCCTTTAAAAAATTTTTTAAATTAATACTTTGGTCAAATAACAAACACTCATCAATTTAGACGCCATTTTCTTTTAGATACTGAACTGATTCTTCGATGATGTTCCAAGATGATTCAAAGTTTAATCTCATCCATTCAAATATTTTAAATTACTTAAAAGTGCTCGTCCATTTATTTAAATAAGATATCCCACGTTCATAAATTTTTTTAAATCCAAATTTTGTTGTAGCACTTCTAGGGTTTTCGTAGTTATTTCTTGAACTTTTAGTGGTAGGAATTGATTTGGAAAGAATTTTCGTCTCTTTCCATTGCCTTCATAATGTAAAATCGATATTAATGAATTTTCAACAAAGATCTATTGGAGGTTGATCTTCTAATAGAAAAAAGAGTTGATGACGTACTCTGTTGATGACAGGAAACGAACATCGTCTTAGAATGAAATAGTAGTTTTCTGTACTTAATTTCAACAAAAGGACAAAATTCTTTTAAGGCTTCAGTTCATGCGGTATAAATCGAAAAAAGTTGTAAATTTTCAAAACAATTGATTCCACATCTATAGTTATATATATATATATATATATATATATTTTAATAAATGAACCTCTACAATCAACAAAATTTGAATTTCAATTATCCCCTGTAAATGCAATACATTTACTGATTAAATTTGAATACTCCAATGTATTAATTATCAAATTGCAGATCGTCTCTGGGTAATTCCAAATTCTTTAGATAAATATTGAACTAAAATCGGGAACATTTTGATTGAACCATGATTTTACCCATCTGCACAGACACACCAACATATTTAATTGTTCCATCTCTTATCTTTTGAAATGTTTTTTTCTAATGACTGTGGTGCTAAGACCATGTTCACGATGGCTTTCGTTTTCGTTCTTGCTGACAAATATTTGATGGCTACTTCCAAACCCGAAAATATGCGCCGATATAATTTTGTATGTAGAACAATCACACGATTTGTAGCTTTGGTGATGGTTCATGGTATGAAATGCCATAGTTGCTTCGGTTGCCAAAATTTTTTCTTCTATTTTGCTATTGCGTTATGACTTTTGACAGAGCAGAATAAAATTTCCCAACAAACATTTTATCAGAACAGAATAAAATTTAAAAATTTCTCGACAAAAATCTACAATATCAACTTGTTATGAAACTTTTGTAAGCGAAATTATGCAATAAAACATGAGTAGGTACAAAAGAGGGAATCCAGAAAAAAGTAAAGAGTACAAAAGTACGGACTTTAAAATGAGTACTTGTACTCTTAAAAGAGTACGAATGGTAACGCTACCCACATCCCATGAAAAATCTTGGCTACGGCCCTGATCTATGCTCTCAAGACGTTCTCTTTGTGTTAGCAATTAAATTGAGAAACAAATGATAAAAATTTAAGTACAACATTATAATCAGCGTAAAACCAAAAGATAACTGAAGTGGTATTTGATAACGTTATAACTCTTCAATTTTTTTTACAATAATTCCAAACGATTATCGGAGTTTTTCTCTGATTTTAGTGGTTCTCATTGACGTTTCTGATTAAACAATATTTTCATGAGACTTTAATGACTTAACACGGTTATGCACTAAGTAATAAAGTAAGATCAGCGATCAGCTGAATTCGGGTGAATTGAGAAAAACAGTCACGAACTCAACAGTTTTAAAACCAAAATCTATAAACTGCAATTTTTTTTTCTGTAAAATATATTCAGTATTAACACTATGCGACAACTTTAAAAACCAATTGAAAACACTTTGTAACGGGCAAAATTTTACGATTTTTAAATTGCGTTAAAATTATTTAAAAACTTGTCAACATTCAGAGTAATAAAATTTTACTGCCAAAAATTGGCTGCAATAAAAAGCGCACAAAATTTCGAACGATACTAAAATATAAAACAAAACGATCCAACTGACAGGTCGGACCAAACCAAATGGCTCAGACAAAATGAGTGCCTGGCATGACACATAATGAAACGATTTTGCAACTCTTACTTTTAGAGCGGATAAGGCAAGGTAATAAACAAAAAAAAAAAAAAAAAAAGGAAGAAATGCAATACCCAATGAAAAATTAAAAAATTGCATTTTCGATCGATCGTCAGATATAATTAGCTTTAATTCGATGTGAATGAGAAGCTCGCATGGTTTGTGTGTTTTGTTGATTGCTCACTGGCACGAAAGACAGAAGATACAGAGGCAATTTTGAACATATCTCCCTAACCCGTATTTTTGTGGTATTAATGCAAGACATAAAAATTTTGTTTGCTTAACTCCTTGAAAAACTTAGAGGTTGGTCGGTCGGTCGGTCAGGAGTTGTCGATCGCTGCACGTATTAATAAGTAGAACAGCATGTTTTACAATGCGATTATCCCAAAATTGTTGGCACCCAGCATAAAAAGGAGATAATTTGTTGATCGAGCTGATCACGCTTGTTCGTTGAAGATCACTTTGTGTGCACCTCAACTCACCGCACTGCAGCTCAACTCAACTGAACTGTACCTGTACGTTTAGCAGTTATCTATCTATATAATTTTAGTAAAAATTTTTTTTGTTTTTTTTTTTTTTTTTGTTTTGAACATATTTTAAAAACTTTGTTGACTGGCTTGTTCGGCAGCTTATCGGTGCAGAGATCAATGAAACGATCACTTGATCGATCGGTCGTTGCAAGATTGTTGTTGGTCGTAGAATGTTTGTTGCAAATGCGCGCTGGGCTCGTACTGACGATTACTATTTAACAAGCAGCAATCATCGAATCCTGGCTACATGGCTATCTCGATGACTTTAATAAAAAATGCAAGTGTTGGCCATTTAACTGTATCTTTCTTTTTGTTTTTTCTTTGCACTCATTTTAATCTTTTGTTTGTGTCTGCACACTGTTGAAATTAATACATGAAATATTTTTATAGAATTTATGTGCAGCTGTTGTTGCAAGTCCTTGTGAGTCCTTGTTTTGTCGTTAAGACAGTGAGTGCACTAAATATTTTGTTTATGTTGTTCGCAGGCATTTCTAGCATATTAAACACATAATTAAAAGGCATATTTTTTTGGAATTTTATTAAACTTGAGTATTTTATAAATGCTTACAATTATGCATTCATGGAATATGAAATTGATTATATAAATATGGGTAGTAAAAATATATAAATAGTTGCTTTTATTATATTAAGCAGACCCTGTTAATATGCTGCACAGAAAATGCCAGGAAGGGATCATGTTAATTATAAAACTCACCTCAATTGTTTGTACCTCGATTAATTTCACCAACGTATTTATCTATACAACTAAAAGTCCGCTTAAAAATTTTATCTATCGCTTTATCTTTTCTGATATGAATATATCTATCTTAACATTGATGTGTTTTTCTATCTAATAGATAATATTTTTATCCTCTCCAATAGATTTTCTTATTTGAATTTTCAAATATTCCATGTAAATCATATTTGACACTGCCTTATCGACGCCTGTTTCCACCCCTTTTCTTTGCTGTATACCATACCAACCTATACACAGCTGCTTTAATAAATACTGCTTGTCATCACAGCATCCTTGTGTGTTGTAGCTAAAACCCAAGAGATGGCGTGCACAATTTTATTCACAACTCTTAAGGGTGGTTATTTTTTACGTTATTGCCTCACTTGTTGCAGTTGGTTGGAAGTTAAATCTCCTTATATTGGCTAGTAAAGAATATAATTTTTGGAAAAACTATCTGTAAAATTTTTACCGAATGAATTGCTCTAAAATTACATATAAGAAAAAAAAAATTGGCTATTTCATTCCTTGAAAGGACTTTGACCTAGCTTCTTATTATCAAATTATATTGTGGTGTTATGAAATGAACTGCTAATGTGCATATTCTCAAGAAGCCTTACATCGTATTATTTACTCTTTGAAGTTTTCCATTGTCTGCAGAGAGGCGACAGCCGATCAGAAAAATTAATTTCTATTGAAAAATTGTCTGCCTCAGTTGGAGTTCGAACCTGGTCTTGAATTGGCATCGAGTGGATCTCACTCGGTTAAACGCACTCGGGTACAGCCATCCTGAATTAACGTCTTGTATTTCCAAGTAAGTTGTGTTAGTTAAATTAGTTGTAATGCCTTTGACAAAAGTAAAAACCGTTTTTTTCAAATAAACTGAAAAAACGGTTATTTAAAAACCTGGTTAAAACCGATTTCCAGTTTTTCAGTGACATCATAAATGATGCAGTAAAAATTCTACATAATGAGAATGGACTGCTCGTAGAGTGCTTCACAGAATCGGCTTAGTGGCAGAAATCATAAAGAAAAAACCAGCTCTGTCCGACAAGAATATAAAAGCGCGTCTGGCATTCTGCAAAAAAAGATGAGCATTGGACCGTAGAGGATTGGAAACGGGTTATACACTGCATCAAAAATTTGCACATACAGTAGATAATTTTTTATTTAAGCCATTGTATTTTCTAAAATAATGTACATATATTGAATAAGCATGTTTAATATTTTTTAGTTATTCCTGAATAAAGATATTAAAAACAAAAACAATTAACTTATTGAGTTCAATAATTTGCGAAAATTCATGAAAGCGGCTATCCCCTTAATTGCAACTCAATTAATTGCACATACACTTACATCATATTGGTAAAAAGCTCGATTAATTGTCAAAATTTTAACTGTTACGCCAAATTAATAACGGAATTCCATTTTGTGAAAGGAACAAGTCGTGCTTAAAAGCTCTCTATGAAAGATTATTAAAATTTTTTAAAAAAATAATTTAACACACAAAAAAGTGCCTATCGACGTAAAAAAATTAATCGTTAAGTCAAAAAATGAAGGAAAAACTTATTCAGAAATAAGTAAAATTGTTGATAGACCTCGTTCAACAATCCGATCTATTGTAAACAATTTTAAACGACATAAATCATTTGATATTGCAACTGGAAGAGGTAGGAAAAAAATATTGTCAATACGAAAGGAGCGATTAATTGAACGAATGGTAAAAGCGGACCCGAAAATTGGTGCCCCAAAAATTGCGACAAGCCTTGCAGAACATGGAGGTCCATCCGTTAATCCGCAAACAATAAGACATTGTTTATATTCACATGGTTACAAATGTTGCGTGTCCCGTAAGAAACCGTTTATATTTAAAAATAATGCTCTTAAACGCTTAGCATAAGGTGCTTATCAAAACTTTACGACACCAAACAAATTTTATTATGAACTCTTGCGAAATCTATGTTGATTACAATCAGAAGAACGCTCAAACACAGAATGAGAGAATAAACTGTACTACTTTAAACAAAGCCTCTTTATCAGCTCTAATCATTGATTGAAAGGAGTACCGTTAGTTTGCGTAAAAATGCACTCATTGCTGCTTAATTTCAATCATATCAAAACTATACGACAGTCATTTAAAAGTTCACCAATAGAGAGGTCGTTTCATTGTCCGTTTGAACATAAACTTCAATTGTGACACCAAGAACTTGTTGATTAAGATGCCGCGCGGGACTTTGCTATCCGAAGAAGAAAGGGGAAAAATTTTAGCATATAATGCCCAGGGGCTAAATTTTTCACAAATTTCAAAAGAAATTGGTCGTACACGTTGTGTTATTGCCTCCTTTTTAAAAAACCCGAAAAATTACGGCATAAAATGCAAAACAGGACGTAGAGCTAAGCTATCGGAGCGTGAGAAAAGAATGATCATTAAGAAAGCCAGCAATTCAACCATATCTTGTGCACAGCTTGCAAGCAAATGCAGCCAATCAGTTTCCAAAATGACGGTTTGGCGAGTTTTAAACAGTTCTGAAACAATTGTTAAATCCGTAATGAAGAAAGCTCCTACATTACTTGCCCACCATGAAACTGCACGGCTTCAATTTGCATCAAATAATTTGGATACCAACTGGGACTCGGTATATAATAATAATTATTCTCCTAACAATTACCATTCTTACAATTTTTTCGCAAAAGGTCATATTTTCAAACGAAAAGAAGTTTAACTTGAATGGTCCAGATGGATACCGATACTACTGGAGGGATTTAAGAAAGTATCCGGTTAAATTTTCTAAAAGAAATTTTGGTGGTGGTTCCGTGATGGTGTGGGGTGCTATTCACAAGACGAGCACTCTGGAATTGCGTTTTGTGAGCTCGAAGATGAATTCCTCTGAGTACATAAATGTATTGGAGAGCAGCCTTTTACCATTTTTAGCGGAGAACAGAGAAAGGCCGCATATATTCATGCAAGATAATGCAAGCATCTATACAAGTCGTCAAACAAGGCCGTTTTTGGAAATGTGTTCTATTGACCTTATGGACTGGCCGGCGTGCTCACCTGACCTAAACCCCATTGAGAACGTTTGGGAAATATTGGCTAGACGTGTTTATGCTGAAAATATTAAATACCTGTCAGTTTCAGATTTGAAAGTTGCTATTCTATGGGAGTGGAACAAGTTGGAGCCAAGCATTCTAAATAATTTGTTTTACTCAATGGGGAAGAGGATATTTGAGGTTGGAAAGGCCAAAGGGGGTCCGATATAATATAAATATAATAGGGGTATTCACACCGAACTCGTTAGTTTGTTAATTTTCACTTGTTACTTTTTTACATGCATTTTGTTTTTGTAAAAGTATCGAACTATCGAACTTTTGAGTAACGAAGTAACAACTTAGCAACCTTGGTAATTTTTTCGTTATATGGCAAAATACGAGCAGCTTCCATATTTTTAACTCCATGGAATTTTAGCGCCTTAAAAAGAATAATCTGAACACAAATTAAATTGAAGTTTTTGCGTTTGTTATCAAATGCTGAATTATTTCAGATTTTGCCCCTGCTTGCGGCATTTTCGACTTTTTATTTATAAATTTTCAGGAATTGTAATTTATGAAACGCAAAATCAGCTGTTATTCCACACCAACTACCAGGCTAATGAGATTAAAGGAAAGGGTGTGTTCACACTTCACAAAGTTAACGAAGTAACAACTAACCAAATAACAAACTAACGAGTTCGGTGTGAATACCCCTAATAAGTTAAATGTTTGTTATTGTATTATAATATTAAAAGATATAAAAAAGTAAAACGTCGTATAGTTTTGATACGATAGAAATTAAGCAGCAATGAGTGCATTTTAACGCAAACTAACGGTACTCCTTTCAATCAATGATTAGAGCTGATAAAGAGGCTTTGTTTAAAGTAGTACAGTTTATTCTCTCATTCTGTGTTTGAGCTTTCTTGTGATTGTAATCTATTTACATAGATTTAGCGAGAGTTCATAATAAAATTTGTTTTGTGTCGTATAGTTTTGATATGCACCTTATGCAAAAGAATATATAAATAAGCCTGAAGAGTTCTGGGAAAAAGTTGTTTTTGTTGATGAAAGCAAATTTAATATTTTTGACTAAGATGGACGTCGTTTCGTTTCGCGAAGACCTAATACTTCTCTTAATAAAGAAAATTTAACGCCAACCGTAAAACATGGAGGTGGAAATGTTATAGTATGGGGTGCCATGGCAGCTAATTGTGTTGAAAACTTAGCTTTCGTAGAAACTACAATGGACAAATTTCAATATTTATCAATTTTAAATATTAACACTGTGCGACAGTGCAAAATACCTGGGAGATAATGCTATTTTTCTTGTAGGTCTTGTCGAGTTAAAGAATTTTCTATACTTGAAATTTGCCGGACACCCCCAAAATCTGGACTTATGGGCGAAAAACCGATTTCGCCTACTGTTTGCCCACTTATTGGCTTATAAGTTACCTGATTGCCAACCGATTTTAAAAATTTAACCGGATCCTGAAAGACAATACTTGAACCTTTCTAACGAAATATATATTGTTTGGGACAACTTGAGAAAGCTGTGTGTATTTACTCTACAAATACAACTTTTTTCAATTTTTTTTTGACTTTTTTGAAGTTTGACGATTGTTCTATACACTAAATTATATTGAGACCACAGTAGTCCTGTACAGATTCATAGAAAACATTTATTAGTAATTTAATCGCAATTTAGTTCTAAAAATTGGTCTGTAATTGACAAAGTTATTCAACTTTTCACGAAAAGAGATTTATTTCCAAAAATACTTTTTCGGTATGACAACTCAAAAATGTTGGCTTGATCTTTTTTTTTTTTTAAGTCGGCATCATTAGTTTCGCGTTGTAATGACCAGCAATACTCCTAAATCATTTTAATTTTTTTTTTTTTTATTTTTTAATTTTATTTCAACTTCGTTCCATTTTACTTAATTTTTATAATTCTTAAAAAACATATTTTTTAAGGATTATATTAAGAGCTTTATGCCAAATAATTCATGAAGCAACAGGTTGCTGCAACAACAATGTTCTTTGTAGAACAAACCAAGCTGACTAACAAACCATGGTTTCGTCGGACGCTACTCCGACTCATCAGTAGTCTCAGTGGTTCTAGCAGTCCACTAACTTTGACAAGCTAATAAGCGCAAGAGCAATAAAACCAAAGCGGAATTATAGAAGCGCTATACTTTATCAAAGCAATGTTTTTCTACTCTTTTGCTAGTCGCAAAATTTCAAAAAGTTGACTGCATTGATTCTGCAAAGATTTTGTTGTTGCGCTTTTTTGTTACTTCGTTCCATTTTGTCGCATTGTGTAATTTTTGAGCCAGTGCTGAAAAATTAGAACTCGGTCGTGATTTCATGCTGGTCCAAGATAATGACTCCAAGCATTATTCACTACTAATCAGAACTTGGCTTGCCTACAACTGCAAATCGACACTTCCACATCCCCCTCAATCACTGGACCTCAATCCTATTGAGCATCTTTGGGATTTGCTCGAGCGTAAAGTACGACAGCATGAGATAACCAACCGAGAGCAGCTGAAAACAGTTATCCTAGAGAAGTGGAATAAAATATCGCCGGACGATACTTCCAAATTGGTGGAATCGATGAAACGCCGTTTACGAGAGGTCATTAATGTAAATGGATGCCATACTTGCTATTAAGTTCTTTATAAAATACTTAAATTAAGATATTTAAGCAATGAATGCACAATTTTTGAGTTCAAGTTAATTAGACTACTTTTTTAAATAATTTTTATAAATTAAGTGTAATTTTCAGAAAATGTAAAAAATTGTTTTTTGAATGTAATAATACCATCTAATAAATATTAAAAAGTTTTCGATATTTAAAACGTATTTTGTAAAAAATGAAAAAATGAACTGGAAAATGAGACGAAAATTAATCGATTCCAATCTGATGGAAAGGAATATTTCTGGAGCAGACCTCATGAAGCTATTCAAAGGCATCATATGAAACAAACTGTCAAACATGGTGGAGGTAGCTTGATGGCTTGCGGTTGTTTCACTTGGTGACATGGGACCGCTTGTAAGAATTAATGGAATAATGAAGAAAGAGTACTACCTCCAAAATCTTCAAACCCATTTACCCGATTTTGTGGACCAAAGCGCCTATCCCGAGGATGAAATCACTTTCCAACAGAATGAAGACCTCAAACACACGGCAAAGATTGTCCAAAATTGTTTGTCTGGGCAAAGATTTCAGATGATGAAATCACCTGCGCAAAGGCAGACCTTAACCCAATAGAAAAGGTGTGGCCTATATTGAAGAGGCGATTGGGCCAACACAATCAAGCACCTACCAACATCCCAATAGGCAATTTCGTCAGGCCTCTTGAAAAGAAGGCATGCATGAACTGCTTCTTTTAAAGTCAATACAGCTCACAACATCGACGAGCGCTTCTGCAAGGCATGCCAGTTAAAAGGAAGGTAGATTCATTCTCTGCAATGTTTACTGGAGTTTGAGATGCTGTGGTTTTGTTTATTGTTTCTTAAGGTTTGAATGTTATTGTAGAACATTTAAAAGAAGAATTTATTTATTTATTATTGTATTTGCAATACAATGTGCAGATTGTGAAATGTGAAATTAGTTAGTATTCGTCATTAAAGAACCACCATACATTATATAGAAATACCATTTTTTTAAAAATTGCATCCCATTACCCATGAAAAAGTTGTTTTTTATGCCCTATAATAAATAATCACCTTAAGCCATTAAAAGTGGTATTTATAGTTTATTTAATAGTTATTCAAAATCGAGAAATAATACGCTTGGATACACGCGTTGGTGCACGTACAGGATCAATTGCCAACTAAAACAATGCATTATCAAAAGAGTGCTTCTAGCAGGCCTCTTTTGCGAAGCGAGTGCGGAAGTACTGGAAAATTTTGCCATTCCATACATCAAATACAAGGAAGTGTACAAGGAGTACGGAATGCCTATTAAATCTTAACGAAGGCCTGACAAAACGGCTGCTACGAGAGTACTTCTTTCAGGCATAATAAACGAAGTGCTATTATCAGGCATTATAAAAAAAGTACTAAAACAATGCCTTCTCAAAAAAGTGCTTCTAGCAGGCATTTTTTGCGTAGTGAGTGCGGAAGTAGTGGACAATTTTGCCATTCCATACAAACAATGAAAGGGTGTTTGCAAGGAGTGTGGAAGGCCGTTCGCATCTTAACGCAGGCATGCTAGAAGGCCTTTGGACTGCTGAAATTGCCTACTGGGATAGAGCAGCTTTGGAAACGCATACATATAAAATGGGAAAACATTCCATGTGAATTTAAAGAGAACTTAGTGGAAAGTATCTTGAATATTCATAAAAATTAGGGATTGTGGATACCGTACATGTAAATACTAAAATTAGTACTTTATAGTTGCTGATTTGACTCCTACCGATTTATCGGGTATTTATCCTATGGGGGTAATTCAAGTAAAAAATAAAATATCTAAAATATTCCAATTAAAAAGTTCCTTTATTTTGCCGACATATATCGGAATACAATTTTTTTAATATAAAAAAAAAATTTCTCAAAGTAATCGGACTGATCTTAGCTGAGTTTCAAGTTTCTGAAAGTCCTCCCGAGACCGAATAATTTTGTTCATGGATAACTAAAAAAAAAAACAACAAAACGTCAATAAATGAATTTCCAAACATAAATTTTTGTTTATATCTTGAATTATTTCTATAGATATCGAAATATTGTTCGATAAAATTTTTCATAGTGACATACATTTGCAACTAAAATCTCCAATTATACAAGCAAACAAAAAAAATTTTTTTTTTGATTAATGTTAGTTGAACCCACAATGTCAGTAAAATAAAAATTTTGAATTATATGAATGAATACGAATGAATTAAGCCTTGTTTAAACCAAGCCAGGATTCACCACCAAAGTAGTGAATTTACGTTGTTTTGAATAAGACAAATTTTGTTATAATATTATTTTAGTGAACTTCAGACATCATTGAAGAAGTAAGTGAATTAAGTTGCAAATGATATGACCGGTACTGTAGCTCATAAAAACGAAACGTTGAATCGCAAAAGCCTGGTGCAACGTCTTCTTGAGAGGATGTCAAACCAGGTGTTATAAAGGACTTTCTTCAAAGACGTTAGAAAAAACCACTCTCTCAAGAAAAAACCAAAATCCCATAATTGAGTAACAAAAGAACTTCGTGATGGTTTGATTGCAAGCATGCTCACACCCTTATTTTCCGTATAGATCGCAACATTTGAAATTAACGTGAAACAGGATTTCCTTTCACTCGCACTGAATATGCAAATTAGCAGTGAAAGGATGTGAAATTAGAGAATCCTTTCACATAACTTGTGCACAAACATGCAAATTTATTGCGTTTTCGAATATCTATTGTTCCTTGACGTTGAAGCTGTCAAAAAGAAGAAATGATTTATGATAAATAAAAGAAAGCACTGCAACAAACGAAAGGAAAAGGTTTTTCCATAGATCACCAGCGTACGATATAGATCGTTCGATCCATCGAATGATTGAGTGAATGTAAAATGTAACAACTGATCGAATTTCGTCGACAATGACATCGTAGAAATATCGCTGAAATTTGCATATAAATGCGTTTTGTTTTCACCGGTACAGGTATGAGAATTTATGATGGTACCTTACCTTGACTCAGCCTGTTGATAAAGGGTCATAATTAGAGGCGCTGCCAGGGCAAACTGTGAAAATTAATATTTTACTGCGAGCGATCTTTGCACATGCGCAAATTTATGCAAATTCAAATTTGCGCCAGCGGTGTTTTTGTCCGCAGAGGGTTGCATGTGTGTGAAAAAAAATGAACTAGTTTCAAGAAAGGAGTTTAATTTGATTATAGAAGTTTATAGGATATTTAAATATTGAGTTGGTTGGAAGCAGTACTTAGCCAAAGGCAATTTTGTAGACACGTGATGCGGAGTTTAACTTTTAAGCTCAAGTAAGACTTGATTACATTTACTAATAGAGTGTCTTTATTTTTAAACTCTGCTTTGCTAGAGCTAATTATAATTATAATAGTTATGATATGATTATAATAACTAATAAATTTGACCTTAAGAAGTTGGTCAAAGTCCTTTGAAGTGTTAAAAAGTCCAATTTTGTTTTTGTTTTACATATAATGTAAAAACATTATATTTTTACAAACAAACATCATATTTAAATAACATATTTTTAATATAATGCTACCATGCTATTCCAACATCTTCCTGTAAATAACTTTAATATTATCTAAACATTATTGAGATTTGGATATTGCACATTAAGATATAAAAATACATAAAGCATATCCCGTGCACTTATAAGTACATGTGTCCAGTTGCGTTGAACTCTGCGTAAGAGGTTGATATTGTCTCTTTCCAAACTAAACCTTCATCACTTCCTTGAGTGCTGAAACTGACTGAAAATAAAAAAATAAAAAAATGGATTAAATGTATAGAATTGAATATTACAACAAATATTTATAAAATTACAGCATAAAATCTGATTAACGTTTGGTTGGTTTCGTATTTTGTAAGTTGATTATATCAATAATGACACTTGCACTCTTTTCGCTATTTGCTTCAAACAATATGTATTCAGGTTTAAATTAAATATATTGGGACAATATCTATCAACTGTTCAATATTAAGTTTTTAGATACAAATATATATTACACTGTGCGACAGTCCAAAATACCTGGGAGATAATGCTGTTTTTCTTGTAGGTCTTGTTGAGTTAAAGAGTTTTCTATACTTGAAATTTGCCGGACTCCCCCAAAATCTGGACTTACGGTAAAAAAACCGATTTTGCTTACCTTTGCCCACTTATTGGCTTATAAATTAGCTGATTGCCAACCGATTTTAAAAATTTAACCGGATCCTGAAAGACGATACTTGAACCTTTCAAACGATATATACTGTTTGGGACAACTTGAGAAAGCTGATGGTATTTACTCTGCAGATACAACTTTTTTTTTCAATTTTTTTGACTTTTTTCAACTTTGACGATTTTTCTATACACTAAATTATATTGAGACTACACTAGTCCTGTACGGATGCATAGAAAAAATTTATTAGGAATTTTAACGCAATTTAGTTTTTAAAAATTGGTCAGTAATTGAAAAAGTTATTCAACTTTTCATGAAAAGAGATTTCTTTTCCAAAAATACATATTTGGTATGACAACTCAAAAATGTTTGCTTGATCTTTTTTTTTTTTAAGTTGGCATCATTAGTTTCGCGTTGTTATAACCAGCAATACTCCTAAATCATTTTAATTTTATTTTTTCCTTCAAAATGTTTTTCTATTGTTACCATTTCTTGGTAAAAGTGTTTTCCTTGCTCATCGCATAACTGGCCTAAGTTCTTTGGGAAGAAGTCCAAATGCGAATGGAGAAAATGAATATTTATACATGTTGCATCCTATTGCACCATATGCACATAAGAATTCATTCACAATTGCGACATAGTCGTCGCTTCTATGGTGTCCGAGGAAATTAGTGCACAACGAAACAAAACTCTTCCACGCACGTTGTTCCGCGAAATTTAGCTTCCTTGCAAAATTTGTATCTCTCATGACTTTTCCGATTTGAGGTCAAACGAAAATACCTTGAGTTTCCTTGATATGAAAAAATATACATTTTTACCTCCCTTTATTTTGGCTTCACTTGATTTTGGAAACACCCATTTAAGATAAGCAAAAGAATCGCCGTTTACATCTAATTTTTTGACGAACTGTTTCATATATTCGTGTTTTAGATGCATTGCTGGCAGAATAACTAGTGCGGTCTCAATATAATTTAGTGTATAGAAAAATCGTCAAAGTTGAAAAAAGTCAAAAAAATTGAAAAAAAAAGTTGTATTTGCAGAGTAAATACCATCAGCTTTCTCAAGTTGTCCCAAACAGTATATATCGTTTGAAAGGTTCAAGTATCGTATTTCAGGATCCGGTTAAATTTTTGAAATCGGTTAGTTATACGCCAATAAGTGGGCAGAGGTAGGCAAAATCGGTTTTTTTACCGTAAGTCCAGATTTTGGGCGTGTCCGGCAAATTTCAAGTATAGAACATTCTTTAACTTAACAAGACCTACCAGAAAAATAGCATTATCTCCCAGGTATTTCAACTTCGTTCCATTGTGTCGCACTGTGTCATTAAGAGTAAATCATCATGTGCTCTTTTTATCTTTTTGCTTTTTATTTTTACTTTTTAATTTTTAATTTTTACTTTTTACTTTTTACTTTTTGCTTTTTACTTTTTACTTTTTACTTTTTGCTTTTTACTTTTTACTTTTTACTTTTTACTTTTTACTTTTTACTTTTTACTTTTTACTTTTTACTTTTTACTTTTTACTTTTTACTTTTTACTTTTACTTTTTACTTTTTATTTTTTACTTTTTACTCTTTACTTTTCACTTTTTACTTTTAATTTTTTACTTTTTTGAAATTTTTCTTATAGTGCTCTCTTTTAGCTCTTTCCCATTACAAAAGAATGTCATTGGGATTTAAATAATAGTTATTTTGAAATAAATAAATTGACAACACATATTATATATTAAACATTTTTTATAAACTTGCTCTCTTGATCAGTCTCTCAATTAGAGTCTCAATTGTAAACAAAAAAAAAGATATATTTTGTAAGGCTTAGAATAGATCCAGTTCTGTTGTTTTAGGAGCTACCCTCATAATTCGAACACAGACTAGAATGACTGATGTTTAACCCTTAAATGCACAAGACCCCCGATTTTTACCGAAAAATATATTTTATGTAAAATTGATTAAAAATAAAAACTGCGTTTTTTGTTTTGAAACTTTTTTTTTTTAAAAATTTTTTAAAAAAAGTTGTTGTATCTATAAAGATACAATGTGACTTTACCCATATCTAAAATCCGTATTAAAATATATCATAATAAAAGAAATGTGTTATGAAATTTTTATTAATTCTTTTATTTTAAAAAGTTAAAATTATCAAAAACTGCAGGGAGTGCAGTTAAATCACTTAAATTCACTAAAGGACATGTTTTGAAAGCAGTCAGTAATTTTTTCTAATCAAAATTATTTATCTGTTCCTAGAAGTTAAACTGTTAAAAATAGTGTTTATTTAATTTTAATAAAAATTTTTTGACTTTGTACATAATTTTTTTAAAAAGTATGACAAATAGAAGTAAAAGCTATTTTTTTATTTAAGACTTATAATATTCTAAATAATATAGAACCAATTTGAAAAAAATCAAACCAAAAATATAGCCATAGGAATTTTTCGAATGGTTGTATCTTTAAAGATACACGGTGCATTTAAGGGTTAAAGTATGTGGTGCAAAAATAGTTGAAATCGAAGAATTTTTCGATAAGTTTTTTTAAATTTATGGTAAGTATTTTCGAAATGTGGCGTCCGTAGCGTAGTTGGTTAAAGTGCGTGGCCGCTATGTCAACGAACCTGGAAACCCGGGTTCGAATCCCAGCAGCGACAGAAAATTATTTGAATTAAAATAATTTTTCTGTACGGCCGCCACCTCTCTGCAGACAATGGCAAACCTCAGAGAGTAATCAAAATGCCATGTAAAGCTTCTTGAGAATAAGAACATTTCGTTCATCGCCGTTCGGAGTCGGCGTAAGCCTGTAGGTCCATTTCTCGGTCAATTGTGTACAAACTTAATAACACGCACAACACAATTGGTCCTAAGAAGCTAGGTCAAAGTCCTTTCAAGGGCTGAAATGGCCAGTTATTTATTTTTTTTTTTTTTTATTTTCGAAATAATAAAATTTAATATCGAGTGATTTGAGAGGTTTTGCCGATGCATTTGAGTGTTGACTCTCACGAAAAAAATTTCATCAAAATCGACGATTGGCTTCTGAGAAATAAGTTGGAAAGTGCTCGAAGATATGGTTTTCAAAAAAGTTTCTACTGTATATCTATTTGAAAAAAAAAAAATCAAAAACAAAAACAAAATTTTGAGAATAAAAAAAAATGTCATTTCTACTTTGCATGCAAAAATACATTCAGAAAATGTACCTGAATTACCTACACAGAAAAATTCGTCAAAAAAAAAAAGTCCTCAGTGGATTTGTTAGAAATTTTCACACTATGTTCCCAATGCTATATAAGAAAAAAAAATTTTTCGCAAATAAAATTTTCAAAGGTAAAAGGTGGCCTTAATCGAATCAGATGGTAGTTGATACTGATCAAGAATATATACTCGTTTATAGGAAACTGTGATAACGTCGAATATACTTAAAATGTTTCTTGGGGTATTTTCACTTCAACCAAGCCATAGATTATTGCTTTCAAGGTTTTCTTGATAAAATGTCTATAGTATAGTCATAGCTTTGATGAAAGATTACCTACCATCATCATCGTTAATCATCCAGAATAGCATTAATAGTTGTCATGCTATGCATTGACTTCTTCAAAGCAATAACATTAAATTAAGACAAATACCTACTAACAAGTTGACCTGGCATGGCTGTCATAAAAATACCATCAAGACTACTGTTTAGTTAGCAACATTTTAGTACCGAATCGACAAATAGGTTGACAAGCACATAAAAGCATACAAAATGTCATTAAGACGGATGTCAACATTTTTTAATCACTAAAATAGTTGGATAAAAATATGTCCACTGTTGCAATTATCATTGATGGCAATAAATATTTGTCATACGCAACAGTTAACAGTGAGTGACTGCCGATAAAAATACTTTAAAATAAAAGTAAAAATAAAAATAACAAATAAGAGTTGTAGTAAAAGTAATGATAGTAAAAATTGCTGCAATAAAACTAAAATATTTATTTTAAACGGTGTCAACTTGTCGTTCGACACGCTGTCAGCTAAAATTAAGTAGCTGCCTTCACAGACCTGCCCGTCAATGCAACCAGTTTGACAGTTAATGCTATTTTGTTTCAACTACCACTACTACTACTACTACTACTAACTACCTACCGCTATCTTTTGTTGCTGCATCTATAAATTATTATCGATTGCATGCAGCAATCTTGCGATTTCTTAGCAGAATTTTTTGAATTTTTTTCAAGCAGTTTTGTTTGTTTGTTTTTTTCTTTTTTGTTGCTTGCAACAAACATCCTGTTGCCGTGCCGGTGCTGCACTAGCGAATTTTTTTTATTGGCCATATTTATGTATGTGAATTATTGCATGTAAACTTATCGCCGGTGCTGGTCTGGATGTGCACGGTCAGCACTGGACATGGAGGTGATTACCAAAGAATTTCAATTGCTTGAAGCTTCTTGTTTCGCTGCTTATCAGTTGTTTGCCATCAACACTTGTTTAACTGCTGCCGCTGCAGCCGCCGCTGGGTTGGATTTGGACGCAATTGTTAACTGATTCATTTGGCGCTTCAATCTTGATGGCTTAGCCAGAGCGCACTAATTATGACTGTGCGCGGACAGCTGCTGACTGGAATGAATGGCTGGCTGACTGGCTGGCATGCCGCTGCAATTTGATACTATATAGATTGTAAGCTTGTTAGTTTTGGGTAAAATCATTTAATTGAAAGGCAGGAAGTTCCAACATAATGAAAACAATGATTGTAGCCGATAAACGTTTTTAATTTTAAGCTCATGTCAGTGTCGTGTTAGTGTCATGTTAACGACACTTTAAGCGGCAGTTAATTTATATGAAAAATATTTATTATGATCTTTAATGTTGAAATTTGTATCGCTACTGCTTACAACATAGATTACATTGTAAGCAGTGCGAGCTTTTATCCTTGCAAATAACTTAATTTTGACGTGGCAATATGAAAAAGCAAAAATACAAAAAAAAAAACAAATAAAATAAAAAACAAAATAAAAAAAAAATAAAAAACAAAATAAAAAAAAATAAAAACAAAATAAAAACAATTAAATCATAGGCAAAATAAGGACAAGTATAAGGATTTGGATGAGAATTAAGACAAGGATCTAGCAAGAGGATGAGAGCAAGGAATTTGACAAAGGTTAGAGCCAGAAATGAAATTAGGAGTAGAACAAAGATTTAGTAGAAGGTAAAAATAACAAGAATAGGGATATGAATTGAAACAAGGATTGGGAATAGAACAAGGAATTGGACACACTGAGGACTAGGTTAAGTACAAAGCTTGGAAAAATAAGTATAACGAGGAGTAGGAGGAAACGCATTCGAAAAAGGATAAGGCTAAGGATAAGGATAAATTACAGGAATTTGGGCATGGATTAAATCAAGAGTGTGGAAAAGAAGTGGGCCAGTTATTAGGACAATTTTAAGAATAAGGGCAAAGATATGAATAAATTTGGGAACATAGAAAAGGATACACCGAGAAAAAAAAAACAATAGTAGAATCACCTAAGTCGGCTTGGGTTCAAAAAAACTTATGGAAATAAAAACTATGCTTATTCAACAAGGTAATATATTGTTTTATAAATTTTGTTTTTTGTATAAAACAATAAATTACTGTGGTGAATAAGTATAAGTTTTTCATTTCCATATACATTTTTTTCACCCAAGCCCGGCTTAGGTGATTTTACTATTGTTTTTTTTTTTCTCGTTGTAGGGAAAAGAATAAAAACATTGATAGATACGTTATCAAGTCAAAATCTACGGATGTGTTGATGACACAGCCAACTGATTTCTTAAAAAAATCTTTTTTTATAACATATGAAATTGTTTTTAATTATTAATTATAATCCTATACCTCCTAGTCCCTTCCTCTCTTTAAAAATCTTGACAAATAATTTTATTACAAACCATATGCCACAAAAACCATCCAAGCCAAATAAATAAATAAATAAATTTACAAAAACAACAACCACATTTTATTGCCATTGGCTGAGACAACGCAAGGACATCAACTTAATGTTCGCCAGCAGCTCATATTCAAATATGTACAAATATATTGTAGTAGATAGAAGATTCTACTACTTTTTGGCACTTTGAAACAACCAACGCTTGCTCGTCCTAATGTTTCATCATTTGCATAAAAATGTTACAATTTCAATTCTTTTTGAAACGAATAAATGTGCAAAATAAGTGTGTATAAGATGAGTATGTAGCGAAAGCAGAAGTAGTAGGAAGAAGAAGAAGAAGAAGGCATGTAGTAAGTAGCGGCGGCAACTTAATATCATATGCAAAGTATGTTCGTTACAAATATTCTTCTTTCTTATTTTATTATTTTTTTTTTCATTTTTTTTAATGTTTTTTTTTTAACATACGATATTACATATTTTCTTTGGGGTTTTTCTGACAAACACAAGCAACACAAGATAAGAAAAACAGTGAAAAAATAAAGAATTGCTAACATGATTTATTGAAATAGTGTTAGCTAAGTGATACAGGGTGCAGTACAAAATTTTGATTTAGGAAATGAGAGTTTATTAGAAACTTTGCTTGCCGCAAATAGAACCCGACAAAGCTGCAAAGAAAATCGAAAATCAAATTATTTCAACTGCTCATTCATTTTTATTACGGCATTTTCAATGTGTGTCACGAGTTTTTGAATCCTCTGATTCTTTCACTTTGTAACTGTTAGAAAATATAAAAGTTTATTTAAATTAAAAAAACTATTGAAAAATTTTGTATACGGTACTTTTTTTAAAAAAACAACTTTTCCCATAAATAAAAACTGTACTTCTTTTGCTCTTTTAAAAAAAAATTCTTTTGAGTCGAAAAAAAAATAATTCTTTCATCACTTTAGTAGGTAAAAATTCCTAACAAATGAAACATGTTTTGTTCATAAAAAAATTCAAAAATTAATCTTAATATTTATGATTAATTTTTATTCTAAAATGAGTTAAAAAATTAAGAACTTAAACCTTTGTTGATATTTTTATCATAGTAAATTAAAATGTTAATCTTCATACAATCGCCATATAAACTTTTTTTACCAGTGGAATTGATTCTCCCTATAAGAAGGGATATGGATGTACTGCAACTTTTCTACAATAAGAGAAAGAATATTAAATTTATTCAAAAACTAATCTATTCAAAAAACGGTGTAATTTTTCAACCAATACGCATTTGTATAAATCGAGTACGTAAATATTTTAAATTTGTTTAAATACTTTTTTAATTTAATTATGCACGTGTTTTGTTTATTTTATGTTAAAAAATTAATATTTAAATTGAATATTAAAGTATTTAAACAGAATTAATAAAAAATATTTTGAAATTATGCACGATTTTTTTAAAATATCTTTCAAATATTTACTATTTGGAAATAAAACTATCGCATTTAAAGAAAATTTAAATAAATATATTGAAATTCAAAAACAACTTATTTAAATTATATATCTTAATGCTTTTTTATAATTCTCGTTGGTTTTTGTAATGAAAATTATATAGCCTAGATGTTAAGCCAAGATGCTTTGTGAGTGCGATGGGTGAGCGGAGCTCGGTTCCCCACAAAATCTCTATATAATTATCTATATTTATATATTAATACGCAAACAAAAAAGTTTGTGTTCCCTTTTTTTCTGTGTTACCTTCAACATATTCACATAATACTTATATCGATGGATAGGTATTTTCGAGTAGATTTGCACAATATAATTTTTATTCGAATATGTTGTCATTAAGATAGATAAAACTGAGCAAATGTAAAACTCTTTTTTTACCAATGGGACAATGAGAAACTGCAAAGCGACAAAGTTCTGTTGAACATCGCTGCTGTAGCTTACAAAAGCAAGAGTAGAATGCGGGAGTGACGCAAACATTTAAAAAGAGCTGAGTAGCATTATTGTTGTTGTTGTTGTTTCTCTTCATTTCTCTCAGCGTTAAAAAAACTGCTGCTTGCTTCTATTATCTTGAGAATTAACATTTATATTGATTTATTTGTTATACTTTTCTACCGTTTATTTACTTACTTTTACTTTAATTTTTTTATTTACTTTTAAAGAATATTATAAGTTGAATAAATTTTTGTTATTGACGCATATGCTTCCTTTTTTGTCCTTTACCACTATTTTCCTCATAGCGTCAAGGAACGCATTAAGAATTTACATGCAAATTAATAACAATTCATTATGTGAAAAACAACTTGAGTTTCGTTACCTTATAGGAAAATATGGCCGAATTTCGGCTACAGGCGATATTAGTAATTTTCATTACAAAAACCAAACGAGAACTATAACAAAGCGGGAGTATTCATTAACAAGCAAGAATCTTAATTCTAAAAATTTCATTGATAAACTGCAGAAACAGAGTGCGATGTTGTTGCTGCTTGTCGGCTATTTCAGCTGTTTGGAATAAGTCAGAAGCTTCACTGTGTGGTATAGATACAATTTAAATACGAAAAAAAAAACGAGTTCTAAGGAAAATATTTGATTTATCCACGTAAATATTTAAATAAAATTCATACATTGGCGTGAATAATGTTAATATTCGTTACTTTCCTTGGTGTATGGTTCATTCTTTAAATCATTTCCGAAGAAAAAAAAGGTTCGTTTCTGAGAGGCATTTTCGTCCGGTGATTGATTAAAAAAAAGTTGATTTTCGAGTGCCGAAAAAGAATTTTTCTATGCGTTTTTTTAACCTCATTTCCGAATAAAATACTGTTCATTTTTGAGAGGAATTTTAGTCCGACGAATGCTAACAAAAGGGTTAATTTATGAGTGCCGAATATGAACGTTTCTATCCGAAAAGGTTCATAAATGAATTCAAAAACAGAAGACTACTGTTCACTGTGAAAAATTTTCAGTATCAAGTGGGATTTCGAACCAAGGCAGTTTTCACCTGTATATACCTTGCCTTGGTTCGGATAAATAACATAACATGGATAAATAGCACCTGTAATCCTTGGTTCAAAGTAAAAATATTGATTGCTTATTTTAATTAAGAACAAAATGAGACAATACTTTGGGACATATACAGTGCCTCCAACGAATAATCGGACAAACATTTTAGTTTTATTATATATATTATATATTACGATGAAGCTGAAATAAAACGAAATTTTTTTTGTCGTTTATTTACTTTGTTTGTTGCTATTATTATCATGTAAAAAATACAACAAAAAAACTTTATTCACACTAAACCGGTTTAGATTTAGGGAAGAGGTGAGTTTCTTGTGTTCAACAAATAATCGGACATAATAACAAGCAAGCAAAAAAAACCGTTACAATTAAGAGTAGTTATATTTTTTGTAATTATTTTTTGCATATTAGTCTATTGAACTATTACCTTCCATCCAGTACTAAATTTAAATTAGAACAGGATTGTGTGTTGTTTGTAATGGCCCCAAGAGGAAAACAAGCTTCTTTTGAAGTAAGACAGTTAATTGTCAAATTGAATGCGGAAGGAAAGAAAGACTGTCAAATTGAAAGACAGTGCGAGAAATTTCTGAATTGGTCGGTAAAAGTCGATCCACTGTCCACGACATTATAAAAAGGTACCGTGAAGAATTTAGGCTTTCATACAAGAGCAGAGAAGGCCAAGGAAAAATTCTTAATGAAAGAGAAGAAAGAGGTATAGTAATGGCAATCAAAAAAAATCCATTCAAAAGCGCAAAAGATTTGCAAATTTCTTTAAAAAAATCCACCGGTAAAGATGTTTGTGTGAATACAATCCGGAATTGTTTGCATAGACACAATTATTACGAAAGAATCGCGAGGAAAAAGCCATTTATTAGCTCCAAAAATAAAAAACATCGCATCAAATTTGCTCAAGAATATTTGCTTAAAACAAACGCGTTTTGGAAAACGGTAATAGCTTATTTAAAAGATCAATAATTATATTATTCTAATTGTTTGCTTTATTTTAAAGGTTCTTTATACAGATGAGAGCAAATTTAACTTGCACGGGTCGGACGCGAAGCCGCATGTGTGGCGTCAAAAAAATGCAGAATTCGAACCAAGAAACACGCGTGCCACAGTTAAGCATGGTGGTGGTTCTGTAATGGTTTGGGGTTGTATGTCCAGTGCTGGGGTAGGCAATCTCCATTTTATAGATGGTAAAATGGATAGGTTCGTCTATCTCAAGATTCTGAAGGAGAATGTCAAACAGAGCGCAGAAAAATTGGGCATTCTAGACAACTTTGCGTTCTACCAGAATAACGATCTCAAACACACTTCGGGAGTTGCGAAGCTTTGGTTGATCCACAACTGTCCCAAACTATTACAGACTCCACCGCAGTCCCCGGACTTAAACGTAATTGAGCATCTGTGGGAAGAGCTAGCTCGTAGAGTTTACACGCGCCTATACAACTCCGTAAATGCTCTTAAAGATGCCCTATTGCAAGCCTGGACTTCAATTGAACCTGAGTTCTGCAATAATCTAGTTCAATCATTGCCTAAGCGACTTCAAGCAGTACTCCAAGCCAAAGGATATGCCACAAAATATTAAAAACGTTTCAATGTTCCTTTTCTTCCATCTTATTTATTGAATTTTAATTTTGTCCGATTATTTGTTGAGTAGCAGAAATTAAGTCTTTTGTTTAAATTGTTAATTTGTTTTGGTTACAAAAGTTTTTGTTGTTGTTTTTTTTTGCATATTGTAATAAAAAATAACCAGCAAATAATATGACGTACCAGTTTTTTCTTTATTCTAGCTACTTCGTAATATATTATATAATAAATAGATCTAAAATGTTTGTCCGATTATTCGTTGGAGGCACTGTATACCTAATTAAAAATATTTAATTTTTTTTTATTATATTTAAATATTGTATATTTATATTTTATTTTAATTACTTTTTTGTTAAACACATGTGTCATTACAGATGTAACGAAGGCAAAATGAATGTTAACACCAAAAACAAATCAACAAAGGAGAAGGTGTACTTTGCACTACCAACTGATTAACCGACGATTCAACTTTGAGCTCAAAAACATATGCAAGGTATATATTTTTTTTTTTGTGTTTTATATTTAATTTTTTTTTTTAATTTTGAGCCTTAAAGAAATTAAAAAAAAATCCTTGTTAAATTAAAAATAACACGCATTGGCTCAATTTTCAACTAACTCAAATAATATATTTGCGAAATAACCGGTTTTTCCGAAAGAACTGGCAACGACTTGGTTGGATGTGGCACGTCCTTGGTCAACTTTTGTTGAGTTTTACTCAATTTGAAAGACCCAAAGAGTGTATTGCTGCTATTTTTTTTATTTTTGTCTCATAAGCGTAGATCCATGATTCGTCACCTGTGGTGATGCCGTAGACGTGTTTCCAATCGACCCCGCATGCCGGTCTGTTTCCAACAGTTCCTGCACAGCATTGATGTTTTTTGCCTCAACAGCCGTTGTGATACAATCTTCACGATGTTCGTCTTGGAGAGTATGAAGACCACGCTTGAACTCATGGAACCAACTTTTTACAGGCGCTGGGTGTGGCGCTTCATCGGTATTCTTTTCTTGTCAATTTACGTCGAAAAAAATCAATACCCGAAAATGTTCACGTGTTTATTCCATTTTTCTGCTGAAATACAATTTTCAAACCACTGTAAACAACACAATAAGTGCACATACACTAAAACATTGTGAGTATGTTTATGTAATCTTATAATTCTTAAAAATTATGATTTTTAAGAGCTTTATATATTAAGAGCTTTATGCCAAATAAGTCATGAAGCAACAGGTTGCTACAACAACAAAGTTCTTTGCGGAACAAACCAAGCTGACTAGACCATGGTTTCGCAGGACGCTACTCCGACTCATCAGTAGTCTCAGTGGTTCTAGCAGTCCACTAACTTTGACAAGCTAATAAGCGCAATAGCTATAAAACCAGAGCGGAATTATAGAAAAAATATGTTTTTTAAGAATTATAATATTAAATAAACATGTAAAAATACCACAATTTTATAACTCATTGTGAGTATGTTTATGTTAGAAAATGTTAGAATTTCGAATGGAACTACCAAAATTCACATGGAAGTGCATAGTGTTGCCCTGGTGCAAGACTTAAAAGGCAGCCTCTGTATTTCTCAAAGTACATATCATGTTTTTAAAAAACAATGGTTATCCACAAATTTTCATAAAAGGACAAAAACAGTCATATTATAAGATATATAATATATATAGTCATGAGCAGAAACATAAATTGATGGGACAATATTTTTTTTTTTCAAAACAAACATAAAATTGTCATCATTATTGCTTTTGCTAATAAAAAAAAAAAAAAAAAATAAATAACTGGCCATTTCAGCCCTTGAAAGGACTTTGACCTAGCTTCTTATGATAAATTGTGTTGTGCGTGTTATTAAGTTTGTACACAATTGACCCAGAAATGGACCTACAGGCTTAACGCCGACTCCGAACGGCGATGAATGGAATGTTCTTATTCTCAAGAAGCTTTACATGGCATTTTTATTACTCTCTGAGGTTTGCCATTGTCTGCAGAGAGGTGGCGGCCGTACAGAAAAATTATTTTAATTCAAATAATTTTCTGTCGCTGCTGGGGTTCGAACCTGGGTCTCCAGGTTCTTTGACATAGAGGCCACACACTTTAACCATATACGCCACGGACGCCACTGTCGCAAAAAAAAAAAAAAATAAACAAGAAAAAAATTGTCAAAGCACTGCGACATGAATGAATTTATATTTCTATATGTAACAAAATTGATGTGCAAAACAAAAACAAATCATGTGTGTTGTAACGAGACAATCATCTCAAGCTCAGCCAAGTCGAGTGAGGCTTTGTTTTTCTTGCCTTTGCATGAAATTGTTGTTGTTAAAGCGAGTGAAAAATTTGGTGGACGTGGGTTTTGTTGTTGTTTTTTTTAACGCATTATTGTTTTTACAAATATGCAAATACAAATTTGATAAAATAAAACAAATTTGTAGCTGGGCCAACTGTGCTTCTGAAAGCTCATGTCTGATATATAGAAAGAAATACCAGTTGCTTTGATTAATACATACTATTCTTAACGCGATAGTTTTTTAAGAACTTACTTTAACCCAAATATGCCGACCGTACTACTTGTAGTACACCTGCTTTTTTCAGTGTTCTGCATTAACATTGCTTTAAATTCGCTAACCAATTTGTTGTTGCGTTACAAAACATAGCGGTCAAGAAAACGTACATTGATAAGCTTTGTCTATTGTAATTCCTTGAGAGTTTTTTTTTTATCAAAGGTGTCAGTTTTATAAAATTATCAATAGTGTGAAGATGTCACCTGGATGATAAGAAAAATTTTTATAATTATATTTTGTTGTTGTTGCGTTTCAGTGTTTTTGTATTGTAAATAGTTCAAATAACTAATAAGTAGCAAAAGTACTTGTGGAAAAGGAAATTATATGTGATTTACTTGACGTATTTGCTAGGGTACTACAAATACTCCAAGAAAAATTTTTTTTTAATTTTCTTCATTTTTGCAATACATTGGTGTCAGAATAAAGGAATTTGAGAAAAGTGCAAAGATTATAGCACCAGCAAGCCCGTCAGCATATCAGGGTTAAGTCCGGTGTAAGTTTAATTTATCGGTAGAGAATTTAAAATAAAATAAGTATTTAAAATAAAATAAATAAATTCTCTAAAATAAAGTTGCAAAAATGTTTAATTTAACTGATTTTTTTAATATATATTTCATTTGGTGATTTTTTCATGTGTTCTGAATTTAATTTTTTCATTTTTTCAATCATTCTTTAAAAAAACTTCGAGGCCTCATTCGGGCTGTCCCAAAAGCTAGGAACAATTTGATTCGGGCACTACTAATTTTTTGTGACATGCGTAGAGTAATAAATCTATGACAGCTGGCAACAACAAGCATTGAGGTTTAGTCACGGAGAAATTCGACGTCAAGCAAGTGTAAGAATTGTGAAACTCCACTACAAAAATAGTGAAAATTTTGCGGAGACGGTTCGCAGAACTCTTTTCCACACTTCTCTCTAAGAGCTTCCTATGCACCCGCACTGTTTGGTGTGGATTTTGGGCTGGTAGTGTCATCGGTCCATTCTTCCACGAAAATGCAGCTGAAATCGCAGCTACTGCAAGGTTCCCGATTTTGAGACATGCTGGCCAATTATGACAGAATGTGATGGAAAATTTCAAGAAAAGGGCTCGCGAGTCCAAGGAAGGTCTAGGCGGTCATTTGAGCTATATTATATTTCTTCAACAACCTCCACGGCTCTAGTATACAATTCAATAAAAACTCATAAACATTTCAACACAACAATTTGTTTTATTAAAAAATTAAAATGTTAGAAACTTTTGGGACACCCTTTCTAAGATTTAATCTTGTTTTATATAAATCATTTTATCATCTTTTAGACTAATTTTCAGCGCCATTTGAAAACGAGCACAATCCTCTCGGATCGTAATCATAAATGTTCAAACATATTAACACATTCAGCCGTGGCTGTCTTTGATATATCTTCACTTCAATGAGGTATGAAAATATAGAATCACCCTGTAAGTTCTTCATACAAAGTATGCAAAGAAAATCATGCACACACACACACTTATAGAAGAAAGAAGTGCTCACATACACGTGTGCCAAATTCATTTCCATACAACAGAATATTTTGAGCACATTTGCATACACAGACACACATACTCCACAGCATCCTTTACGCATACATATAAAGCTGCCACCACTAACACGACAACAACAACAACAACAACAATAACAACAACACTAGCTAATACACAATTTGCATATATTTATCCATCAAATTGATGGATGCTACTCCACAGCAACGGTAACAACAACAGCAGCAGCATCAACAACAACAACTCGAGTGAGTGTCTCCAACATACATGGCATGTTTTTGATGGTTTTTTGTTGTTGCCTGCTTGATGTTGCTGCTGCCACTTGTTCTTTTTCTACTTCTGCTGCTCTTTGGTATGTTTCCTTGGTCCAACAAAAAAAAGAAAAAAAAAAAAAACCCCCCCCGAAAAAAGGGAGCATACAAAAATGAGTACTAAATTTTCTTTACATATTTCAAGTTAATGTTGTTGTAGTAGTTGTTGCTAAACCAAGCTTTGCATAGAAAATTAGATGCCACGAAATAGCAAAGAAGTAGTAGAAAAGAGAAGGAAAAAAAACAAAAACGAAGACACTAAAGTTTATTTCATCCTGCGTCTTTTGGGAATTCTGGCAGCGCAATGCGCTGCTGCTCAACTACCGCTTGAGCCACCGTTGCTGTCAGAGTGTCGCCAAAATAAGAGTTTGACACAGAGGCGAATTTAGCCAGGCAGTCAGTTAGCCCGTCAGTCAATCAGTCAGTCAGCAACTCGAGCGTTATTCCATGATGAACAAGCGCATAAAAAGGGGAGAGCAGAATATGGCGCATTTACTCTTCCACGCCCACAAACTGTGAAAAGGGGTGCTCAAACCAAAGTCCTTTTTTTATGGCTCAAACATAAAGCTTCAAACACACACACACACACAGGCACACACAAGCCTAAGCAAGCTTTTCTGTATAACATGCTTTAGTCGTGGATTTACAGCAGCAGCAGTGGCAGGAGCATTGAAGCAACAACAATATTAACAACAATGATGACGGCAACGTCGAAGTTGACGCCAACATTTTATATCCTTTCTTGTGCTGATAACAACATTTTCTATTTCATCATAAAAATACTTAAGTATTAAAATGAAAAACGAAGAAGTAGTACATGAAGAATAATAAGAAGAAGCAGCAATTTTTGAATGTTGTTCCTCAAGTGCTGTCGTTATATCTGCTGTCGTCGTCGTCATCGTCATCTATGCTTTAGCGGAAGGGCTGGTGTTTCCTCTGCTGCCACTGTTGTTGCTTCTGCTGATAATGTTGCTCACCACGACAACGCAATCGATTTTTCCTGCTTGATGATTGTATTAAACCAGCTTAATATTAAAATAAAATTTTTACTTCTGATACTGCTTAAAATCTTTTTTTGCTACTACTCCTTAACAACAATTAATACTGCATAAAAAAAAAATAGCAGCAATGAGCTACTGCCACCGCTACTTGCATCGATTGCCGCTAACAAACTGAACTCATTAACATCAACAACTTAAGAAGCTGCCTCATCAGCCAAACGTCGCAATGAGAACGACAACATCCACAGCGTCATCAACAAGCAACGTGCATCCTGATCAGCTGTTGTCCATGCCTCTGCAGCTCATTTAAAATGTACCAAAGACATCAAAACAAAAATAGTAAAAATGCCGCAACAACATCCCAAATGAAAATGAAGCCATAACATAATCAACTCTTCGTCCTTATTTCATCTCGTCCTTGTTTGAAAGCGTTACTCATTACTTGTGCCAGTGAGAAACAACAAGGAGAGAATCCGAATATTTATAAAATGAATGCATGCAACTTTTGTGGGAGCGCAGCAGTAGCTATAGAGGCAGTAGCAGCAACAACAGAGCTTCTGTGAGAATCAGAGTAATTAACACAACTAGAAAACCATAGAACAGAGGCGTACACGAAGCATTAATTTTACAACCTGGGGTATTTTAAGTTTTACAATTGGAGTTTTTTTTCAAGGATTTTTCTTGAACATCAATTATTAACAACAATAAAGTACTTATCGTTGGCTAAATATAGAAAAGGTGTAACTCGATTTTTTGTTACTTTACAGGAGATATTAATAATATATAGGAGTGGTAGTGGTCTACCAGAATATATTAAAATGCGATTTCGTTAAAAAACGAGTTGCGCCTTTTCTATGTATATTAAGCCATCGTTATGTTAATTCAGATTTAAAACACAGTTTTCTCCTGATTTTTTGAACAGTCTCAAATGCGAGTCAGTGAACTTCCACATTCATCACAGGAAACATTAAGGTATGTTTAGGTATGTGTAAATGGATATAAAGTAATAGAGATGTCAGCTAGAGAAATTAAAAAATGGAATCATTGAAAAGATCAGTTTTGATATAAAATTGACAATAATACTTATACTCAGTAAAAAAAGGAAGTTTGGTCTAAAATTAATTAAAACAGGATCCAGAATGATATACATACTAAGAAACTAAAAAAAACAACTGAAAATCGTTTACGTGAAAATATCCTCCATAGAATCGTACATTCCTTATGAAAAATGTCTTCAAATGTATTTGAACTCCTTCGAATTCCTTTTAATAACTTCAAGATTTTGATTGAGGTTTCAACCCCGAAAAATTACTATTTGGTCTATTTTTGAGGTTATATAAAGCAGTGTAAACATGTTAATAGCTTTATTTGTTAATATTTTACTTTATGTGTAATGATTACACCTCCCAAATCCTTGACCATTTATTAAATTAGCACATTTTTAACAGCTTTTCATTCTTTTTTGGAAAGAATTTCGTAGAAAAGATTTAACTTGAGTCGAAACACTTTCAGTGGCTTAGATTTTAAAGTTGTTAACTGACTATTACTCCTTAAAAGGCAAAGGGTGCCATGAATTTCATAGCTGCGATTAAAAGTGCGTCGAGGCCTTACTTCATCCACATTTTGGAAGGCCAATATCCACTTTTTGTCTGGTACACGATCTTAACTTTCACCAAATTTGGCTATTAGTAAGGCACGGTACTGTGTCGCGGAGGCTATAGGGAATAGACTGCAGAAAATCCATGTTTTGCACATTCACTTTTCGCGTTCTTAAAATAATTTCGATTGTTGTGTAGACTTCGGTTTTGTGTTATCAATTTTTTTGGCAATATAAAGCCGAGTTTTAAAAAATTCAAAAATTTAATTTTTTTTTTCTTAAGTAATTCTTATATGCACAGTATAAGCCGAGGTTAATGAAAATATTAAGATAAAAACAAAATCAAATTATTTGCTCTTTTCCCCCTCTGAAATAACGGATTCTTATTTATTTCTTTTTCCAATCTACTGATAAATATTCTACAGGATATAATAGTCTACCGATACTTAGATCCTTACTTTTTTTTTTAAAGTTCTAAATGGATGATTTATTGATTTCTACACTCAGAAAAAAAAAATCCTGTAAAAACAATACTTTTTTTAAATTTTATCATGTTATTGAAATTCAACACAATCTGCTATGTTAATAATTAACACTTTACATGATGATTTTGCAGTGTTAAAATGACACGGTGAACATGTTGTATGAACAGGATAATATTGTAAAACTAACACTTTAAAACTGTTAAAAGAACATTATCATAATGTTATCTGAATATGATTATAATGTAAAGCTTACACTCCAAAAATGTTAAGAGAACACGATCCAATGTTATCTGAACAGGATAATATTGTAAAACTAACGCTTTAAAACTGTTAAAAGAACACGATCAAAATGTTTTATGAACAAAATAATATTGTAAAAATAACACTTTATTTTTAATATTTAATAATTCAACCTCCAAGAATCCCTTGTTTTTGTACTCGCTGATCACACTCTGTCTTTTCGGGGTTTTTGTAAGTAGCTCGGTCAAACTAAGAACTGGGCGCACATTAAATGCGGTTGTTCGTGGAGCGGAGCAGCTTATATTTTTGCAATCATTCCGCCACTCTTCAAGTTTTTTCCGAAAATTTACTCGCAAACCCAACTGAAATATGGGAAAGAGCTCATTAATATCGGCTTCTTCTAAAATCTTAAATGTTTCCAAATCTATTCCGCAATCTGTTGAAAATGGAAATGCAAATAAAAAGCGCAAGTCCATAATTGATTAACAAGGTAAGGTTTTTTCTATTTATTTGATTCTTACCGATCAGTCGTTGGTATACGAATTCGTCGAATTGAAGATTTGTTAAAATTAAATTTTTTAATTCTTCCATATGTGTAAAATCGAACAAAATCAACTTCGACTTTTTTCAATATTTTTTCTTAAAAAGTTCAAAATTTTTTCAATGAGCTATTGATGCAATGAGAAAATCTACACTCTGGTAATGTTATTTTTTAACACTGTATAATGTAATGTAAATATTTAAAAAGTGTTGTTGTTTTGTATATAAAAATGATCATTGTAGAATAACAGGAGCCGTGTTGAAATATTTTGCCTCATTTTTTCCTGGGTGTACATGTTAAAGGTTCTTCAAAAGCACAGCAGATTTCCAAATTTACCAAATGCAAATCCATTTAAATTATTAAAAAAATGTTCAGATGTAGTGTTTAAAAAAAAAAAAAAAATTGGAATGACACAAAAAAATTTCAAATTGAACGATATTTTATGGATAAATTGGAAAATATTTAGATAATAAAAATAAAAAAAAAAATCTAGATGTTGGAACAAATAGATATCATAGGAAAACAAATTTTCGACTGGGAAGACCATACAATTTTCGACATCTTTATCGTCTTCGACAAAGACCAAAGTATTGTCTTGTAAACAAAGTCGAGTTTAAAAAGCCAAAAATTGGGTAACTGGACTTCTGACAGAACCAAAACTTTGCACCCAAATTAGGGATAAAGGTATAAATTATCGAAATAAAAAATAACTCCAAAAGATTCAATCTTTTTGATAGTTCGCAGAACGTTCCTATATTTATGTCAAGCATTCAATTCTGTCACGATGCATCGCGATATCTAAGTGTAAAGGTGAATAGAACTGTACTATTATATCATAAAAATATATTTTTGAGGCAAAAGAGGTTAAGAATAAAAATTATTTCTTTCTATTTTTATCAACTTTGATCGCAATTACGTTAATGCGTATGCTTTCCCAGACTATCCAAAATCTTTAATATACAAAAATTGGTAATTTTAAACAAGCTGGACTACCCCCCTTCAATAGGTCCCCATTTCATTACGAAAAAGCCAAAATTGCAATCTCTTCGATGTATTAACGAAATCTTCATTAATATTTGGAATTGGTTTCCTTAGATCATTTTTAATGAGAAAAGAAATGCTCACGAAGGCTACTCCAAAGATAAAGTCTGGGACATTGGTTCATTTAGCTGTGCTCAAGAGTATTGCATATTCCTTAATTTAGAAAGACACCAACACGTATTTTTTTCAAAATCGGGTTTTTATTGATTAGATATATTATCGCCAATTACATTATTATGAAAATATTAGGGGTATTCACACCGAACTCGTTATTTTGTTATTTGGTTAGTTGTTACTTCGTTTAATTTGTTAACTGTGAATACACCCTTTTGTTTAATCTCGTTCGCCTGGTAATTATAGTTGAATAACAGCTGATTTTGCTTTTCTTAAATTACAATTGTTGAAAATTTATAAGTAAAAAGTGGAAACAATAGAGAAAACAATTAATTTATTTATGAAATACTTACTTTTCAACAAAAACTTCAATTTAATATGCGTTGGGTTTTATTTTTAAGGCATTTAAATTTCATTCAATTAAAAATACGGAACAGCTGTTCGTATTTTGCCAACTAACGAAAAAATTATCAGCGTTGCTAAAAAAATTACTTTTTGGTGCGCTTTATAGACCGATGAAATCATTGGTCTTTACTTTTTTAAAATGGAGCCGGTGAGAGCTTTACCGTCAACGGAGACCGCTATAGAACGTTTATTGCCGATTATTTTTTACCCCAATTGAATGGAATATTTATTGAAAAATATTTTTCGAACCGAACAATACCACATGCAAAACAGCACTTTGAACTATCGACTTACTCAAGGAAATATTTGGTGAAATCAATTTTTAACTCGGATGGGACACTAAGATTTTTAACTCCGATAGGTAGGTACTCGGTCAGAATTTCTAAAAATAATTAGTCTTCCATTTTTTATTTCTGTTTTCAGGGTTGAAATGTATTTATCATTATATGTAATTGAGATTTACTTCATACACACCTGAAGTCTATCTGGAAATAAAAATATATAAAAATAACTAAAAAGTTAAATGACCCCCATATTTTAATATTCAGGAACTGAAATTGAAATATAATTCAGACTTACACTAACATACCTTAATTCTAATATAAAATAAAAAAACAAAACGTGAGGTCGTTACTTTGCTCTTTAGATGATTGAATTTGGTTAACTGTTTGTTTCATTAAAACTTTAATGGGTCTTCTCGGACTCTATGCAAAAATTCTGTTCTTTGATTTCATTAAAGTAAAGTTTTTTAAATTTGAATATTTTCCTGTCATTATTTATATTGAAAACAAATCTAAGCTTTAGGCCAAGTATTATCACTTAAACTAGCTGAACCCTAAAATGGGAGTGTAGAAAAAGGGAGGAGTTACCAACAAAATAACACAACCTCAACATGCTCTGATAGCGGTAAACCACTGCGATCGAATTTTTGAAGATGCACATGAGTTAAGGCTATGCCTAAAAGTATGACACTATCAAGGTTAACCTTGACACAGAGTGCATCATAAGAAGATAAGAACTCAGTTACTAATGTAAAAAAAGCGTTCTCTCTGTCAAAATAAACTTCCGGGTAACTTTGTCCGCATATTGGCGGTATAAGTAGGACCTTAGTAGCTTCAGTGGATCACAGTGAAAAGTCATGCAAAACTACTGATGAGTTGGTGTAGCGACGAATGAAACAGTCTGTCTAGTCTGCTGTGTGATTTGCTCTATACAGAGCCGTTGTTGTTGTTGTTTGTTGTTGTCTTGTTGTGAACATACTTGGTCTAAAGCTCAAATTTGTTTTCAATGTAAAGGTTTTTAACAAAATGTATAAGAATCCTTATTAAGTCTGAGTGCATTGAGGGGGTGGCGGGGGGGGGAGAATCCATTACTTGCGTTCATGTCGGAAGTATAAGATGATTTTTAAATTTTTAATAAAAAAAGAAACTAAAGTAAAGAAAACACTTAACGGCCAAACTATATTCAAACAAAATGCCCATTTCTCTCAACTTTAATGAAACTGTTTTTTAAAGAGTTTAAATATATCCGATAAAATCGATCTGTGATTTAAGTTTTTCTAAAAAATTTCACTTTCCCACGTTTCACAAAATAAACAACTAGTTAAACCATCGAGTTGATTTGGCTTTTTGATTTTTAATTAAGTTCATTCCTTGACTGATATTAAAGACTTAAAATAAAAGTGGCTGCTTCCAATTCTGCCTATCATCTGAAAGCGTTTTAACATTACAATTTGTAGTTCAACTTCCGATGCAAATCCTTCACTTGCTCTTGACATGTAGCGGGTGTGGCTGAATCTTTCTTGTCAATGACGACATGAAAATCGATTTTTCCAACATTTTGTACTGCATGGCCCCTTCTAATTGAAGTTTCACAATTATCTGGACTACCTCACTGTGGTTAAGTTGCGTCATTAATGCTAAATTCGCTATCGTCATCAACTGTAGCTTGCTTTATAGCGCTGCATCGTCCTGCAAGGTCCTCATTGTTTTCACAAATTTTATGCTGTTAATTTTTATTCATTTCATTTGTCTCGTTCCATTTCCATGCTGTTCCACAGGCAATTATAACTGAAATGAAGGCAGCCTGCCTGAAATGAAGGGTATGGGTGTGTGTCTGGGTGTGTACGTGTGTTTGTGTGCGAGTGTATGAGCAGTCGATAGCCCATTTAAATGTGTCGAAAAAGGATGGCAACTTCATATATTTTTGCAATTTATACTTTATGCATGTTCTTCGTACGAGCAGCACATGCGCATTGGTCGAAACATAAGGATACAATCTGGCGTGTCGAATTTCTCCTGCAACGAAAAGAAAAACAAAGTAAGAAAAATAAAAATGAATGTCGATGAAATGAGAATGAGAATGAGAAAATGTGCAAAAGTGATATACAGTTGCGAACACCAAAAGCAGGACGATAATAAAATAGAGAAAATAATGGCTGATGCTGCAGGATATGCTGGATATGCTGATTTTCGACAGTCACGTTGGAAGAGGGTTCAACAGCAGCGACACACAAGGCATGAATGCTATGCTATGCTGTTGATGTGTGCGGCAAGGGGCAATCAAGACACTCGATTTGCCGGGTAGACGGGGGGTTTTAAGCTGATGATGGTGATATCGGGATGTGCGCCGGGTGGCTGACTGGCTGTTGCTATAAGGAATGCTATATTTTCAACTGAAATTCCAATTTGCATATTTTGATGTGCGCTCGTTTCGCAATTTACATTTTGTATTGATATATGTATGTTTGTATGTATTTTTGTTTGTAGCTCTGAGTGGGTATCTATACGAGCGTGTGTGTGCCTGTGTGTGTGTGTGTGTGTGCGTATAAATAAAGCCTTTTGTAACTTACATATCAGCGAAAGAAAGAAAGAAGAAAAAAAAAAACAGAAAATAAAGATAAAACTTGCAAAATTTTTTTCATAATTTTCGGCAGATGAGCTGCCATTGTAAACATTCTTTATATATTTCATAACTATTTCATATCAGCTACGATAAAAATGATAATTTCGAGTTATAAAAGAAAGTATTAAAAAGAATTTCTAAAATCTTTAAAGAATTTATTTTCAAAACATTCATATATGTACATAGATGCGAGTTTTATTACCACTAAAGAGTCACCAGAGCAAAAACAACAACACTGTTCAACATTGTACTATAACTTGTTTGGATGATGACAATCGTACCTTCTTTGACCTGAAGGTATTGAATAATTTTATGTAGACAATGTAATAAGAAGACACAATTTTTCGAATTATTTATTAACGGTTTTTTCGCCGCAAGTTTTTATCAAGCTAAAATAACTATCTCAAAGTAGGGTGCAAATAAAATGTATCTGGGGTCACAAAGTTGTGAATAGAAAGGTCACAATCACTTTTTTGATTGCAAAAGTGTTCAGATTTCGGTGAAAATTTTGGGTATTTTTTTAGATAATACCTAATTATTAAAGCATGCCATTTGAAACATTTTCGTTAAAAGACTACAATACACAAAAGACTTGAAATTTTTTACGTAAATAATGTTAAAAACAATATTTTAAAAATGTTTAATTTTTTATTTTTTATGCACCTTCTTCTTGCCGTCAAAAAGGTGGCGTCAAAAAGTCGTTTTTAGCCAGGACCAAACCTTCTCGTGTTGGACGCAGCTGATTTGATCGTGGTTCGTCTTAAATTGTTTGTTATGGCTCTGACTACAACATTCACTATTATTATGAAGTTTGGTTACAATGCTTTCAGAAGAAGCTTTAGAAGAGAACTAACTAAAAAACACTAGAGAAGAAAATATAATTATGACAAATTGATTAATTCATTTCAACACATTGCGTGTCACGTCGCTCATTTTTCACACCCAGATTTCCCATATTTTTCAGTCATTTTTGAAAGACACACATCTCTCACTGTTTGGCCATGTATAGTATATCAAATATAATACCCGCTATTGTATTTCTTATTTTATTTTATTCTTATATGTTTATTTTTATGAGGACTTATATGAGGACGATCCTCACAAGGCAACGCGTGAGGGTCAAGGGGGCGATCTTCACATGGCAACGTGTCTGACTGCCTCAACCTGGTGAGGCCAGCATTATCCATGTCGAACTCGTCTCAAGTCGACTCAAACCTCTGCGTGGTGTCCTCTAGAAACGGCAAACTGGCAACCGTTAGTTTGACGGCTAATGTGAGCGGCGGGCTCCCCCTGCCTTTAAAGGGTTGTGCGTTGGGTTTGATGCCCACCACTTAAAAACAAAATTTCAATGAAACGCATAAGAAATAAGATAAAAATGATCCCCAAATCTGATGACGACTACCGCAAACGAAAAACTGACAACGATTTACGGATATGCACCTGGAACGTCCGAACCCTTAATTGGGATGGTGCCTCTATCCAACTTATAGATATCTTAGAAAGATACAAAAATGATATCACTGCAATCCAAGAAATGCGATGGAAGGGACAGGGTTGCTTACGGCAAGCATCCTGTGATATCTACTACAGCGGCCATGCGGAGAAGCACGAATTTGGATGCGGATTCGTGGTTGGCAAGCGACTACGGCATCATGTCCTGCGATTCACACCTGTGAACGAACGACTTGCCATAATCCGTGTCAAGGCAAGATTCTTCAATATAAGCCTGATTTGTGCGCACGCTCCGACAGAAGACAAGGACGATGAGACCAAAGACAGCTTCTACGAGCGCCTCGAAGAGGCCTATGAGCGCAGCCCCCGCCACGACATAAAAATCGTGCTTGGTGACTTCAACGCCAAGGTGGGAAAAGAAAATATCTTTGGTCCAACAGTCGGAAAGTTCAGCCTCCACGACAATACCTCCGATAACGGAATGAGGCTGATTGACTTTGCCGCAGCGCGAAACATGGTCGTTAGTAGCACTAGATTCAAGCATCTCGATATTCATAAAGCAACTTGGCTGTCTCCTGATCAAAAGACGCGTAACCAAATTGATCACGTTTTGATCGACGGAAGGCACTCTTCCAGTGTTTTAGATGTACGCACGATCCGTGGTGCCAATATAGACTCGGATCATTATCTTGTCGCAGCCAAGATCCGTACACGCCTGTGCGCAACGAAGAATGCGCGCAATCCAGCACAGAGAAAGCTAGACGTCGAAAAGCTGCAATCAAAACAAACAGCCGAAGACTTCGCTACTCGACTCTCACTCCTGCTTCAAGAAAGCACTCCTCCGATCGACGATATATGCGCGCAGTGGAATCACATTTCCCACTCTATGCGTACGGCTGCCGAAGAGGTGATAGGCTATCACCGCCCTCGCCGAAACCAGTGGCACGACCAAGAGTGTCGCGACGCCACTGCAGAAAAAGACGCTGCCTACAAAGCCACCCTGCAGTCGGTTGTAACGCGTGCTGCTAAAGAGCGATACAAAGAGAAGAGGAGGGAAGAGAGACGCATTTTCAGGCGAAAGAAAAGGGAAGCAGAAATGCGTGAGTGCGAGAAAATTGAGATGCATGGTGACAGGAATGAGGTCCGAAAATTTTTCGAAAGAATAAGACGCCTGGCCGATGGTTTCAAGACCGGGGCCTCTTTCTGCAAGGATGAAAATGGGAATCTAGTGACAGATATCCAGAGTACACTGATGATGTGGAGGGAACACTTCTCTAGGCTTCTGAATGGCGACGACGACAACAATCCCGCCAATAGAGATGATATTCCGGAATCCCCAATTTTGGACAACAGCGTTGAAGTTCCCTTGCCCGACCATAGTGAAGTCTTGAAAGCTATAGCTCGGCTTAAAAACAACAAAGCCGCAGGAGCCGATGGCTTACCGGCTGAGCTCTTCAAGAATGGAGGCGAAGCTCTATTTAAATGCATTCATGAGCTTCTATGCAGAATATGGTCGGAAGAATGCATTCCAAACGATTGGAACCTCAGTGTGCTCTGCCCAATCCACAAGAAAGGCGATCCCACAATTTGCGCCAACTACCGTGGGATAAGCCTTCTGAATATCGCATATAAGGTCCTGTCGAGCGTACTATGTGAAAGACTGAAGCCCATCGTAAACCAGCTGATTGGACCTTACCGGTGTGTCTTCAGACCTGGCAAATCCACCATAGACCAGATATTTACGCTACGACAAATCTTGGAGAAGACCCTAGAAAAACAAATCGACACACACCATCTTTTTGTCGATTACAAAGCCGCCTTCGACAGTCCAATAAGGAATCATCTATATTCCACCATGTCTGAATTTGGTATTCCTGCAAAGCTCATCCGCCTTTGCAGAATGACACTGAGCAACACCAGCAGCACAGTTAAAATTGGAAAGGACCTCACTCCTCCATTCGATACCAAACGAGGTTTCAGACAAGGTGATTCCTTATCGTGCGACTTTTTCAACCTAATGATGGACGCAGCGGCACGATATTCTACAAAAGTATTATGCTGCTGGCGTATGCTGATGATATCGATATCATTGGCCATAATACGCGCGAAGTCAGCGCAGCATTCTCCAGGTTAGCGAAAGAGTCGAGTCGAATGGGTCTTGTAGTGAACGCAGATAAGACGAAATACCTAGTGTCAACAAATAAACAGTCCCAGCGTCTTGGAAACCACGTCACTGTTGACAACATCTCCTTCGAGGTTGTTAAGGACTTCGTCTACCTGGGATCCAGCGTAAACTCTTTCAACGATGTCAGTATTGAGATAAAGCGAAGGATAACTCTTGCCAACAGGTGTTACTTTGGGCTGAGTAGGCAATTGAGAAGCAGAGCCCTCTCTCGACGAACAAAACTCACGCTCTATAAGTCACTAATCATGCCCGTCCTATTATATGCAGCACAAACTTGGACGTTGAGCAGTTCTGATGAAAAGACTTTGGGAGCCTTCGAGAGAAAGATCCTTCGTAAGATCTTCGGTCCAATCTGCGTCAATGGCGAGTACCGAATTCGATGGAACCACGAGCTGTATGAGCTGTACGCTGACATAGACATAGTTAAGCGCATTAAAATCGAGCGGCTCCGCTGGCTAGGTCATGTTGAGCGAATGGAAAACGACGCTCCAGCGAAAAAATTATTCGATTCGGTGCCCGGTGGTGGTCAACGCAGAAGAGGACGCCCACATCTTCGTTGGAAGGATCAGGTGTTGGATAACCTGACTACACTTGGTGTTTCCAACTGGCGCCAGCAAGCGCAAAATAGAAATGGCTGGCGCAATTTCTTATACGAGGCCAAAACCGATCTTCGGTTGTAAGCGCCAGATAAGTAAGTAAGTAAGTATGTTTATTTTTATATTTATATGTTATTGGGACTGTTTTTCCGATTATGGTGATGGCACGCAATGTGTTAAAGACGATCACGATACGAATGATGACACAATTGATTTAATTTCTGATCTCGATTTCTATGACTTTGTGTCGAGTGACTCTATGGCTTACTCTGATGACAGTCAATCATTTTTTCCGTTATATTCTCTCATTCTTAAGATTTATTTAAAATTTGAACAAACCTACATCCCAATAAGCCAAACGGATTCGTTTCGAATTCGAAGCGGAAGCGAGATCTCGTGTATTTAGTTCGAAAACGAAATTCGTTCTACTTTCGTTTACGAATCCGCGATCGGAAGAAATTTTCACTTCGTTTTCGAAACGAGATTTTTAGAATAATCGAATCGATATCGAAACGAGATTTTTAAAATAATCGCATCGGTTTAGAACGAGATTTTTGGAAGAATCGGATCGTTTTCGAAACGAGCTTTTTTATATTTTTTATTTGTTAAATCTAATGATTTCTTTTTATGGAATCAATTCATTTTTTAATAATATATAGATTTATATACTTTTATTTTCAAAAATTTTGAATTATTACCTTATTGCAGCTTATAAAATTCTTATTGTGCACTAAAATTTTTGTAAGAGAAGACGTTCGGTAAAGGGAAAATTCCCCACTGCTGTTCACTGCCGTGACGGAAGGTGCTGGACAAAGAAGTTTCTCGAATTGCAAAGAAATTTGTTGATATATACTAATCTCCTTGACATCTTGTGCATCTATTTTTTTGAAATTAATTTTCTATTTGCTTCTGCAGAAGAACTTCTTGTATACTTTACTTCTTGGAACTGTACCAGCTTCAGTCTCGGCCGGAGGTCTCTTAACCTATTTAATTTATTTAATCTCTTTATATATGCGTTATCTGGCGTGGTGTAGCTACCAGATGAAGAGGAATCACTTAAAATTCTCATACATTTCATTTTATTAAAAATAAACTTACAAAATGTCAAAATGCGAACGTTTATTGAAAGTTTATATAACGAGTAGCAAGCAATTTGTTTTTGTTTTCTTTTTGACATTTAAATCTATGGTTGCCACGGTTTGTTTTTTATTTTTTAACAATTTGAGAAGTGCAATTTGAGGGTTTGTAAACACATGTTAGAAGATATTAAAAACTTTTTAAAATTAGGTAAAGAATTGCATTTTATTCCTTTGTTACATTAAAATCGTTTAAATAATGAAACAAAATTTGAAATATTGTTTTTGTTAATATTTTCCCCAAAATATACAAATTTCATATAGTAAAATATTCGCTTTTTTTAATATTCTCGGATTCATTTCGAATTCGAATAGAAAGCGAGAACTCGGATCCGAGATCTCGGCTCCGTTTCGAATTCGAAACGAATCCGAGTCCGCTCTGTGGTTTATTAGGATCTTCAATAAAAATCTTAATGGCTCGACGAATTTAACTCAAATTCGGCACATACATTACACTAAGAGAAAAAAGTATTAAATTTACCCAAAAACTTTTTGAATTTATCTAAAAAGGTAGTCATTTTTGCACAAATAACGCATTTGCATAAATCGACTACGAAAATATTTCAAATTCATTTTTAAACTTTTAATACTTTTTTATATTAAAATTATGGACGAATTTCTTTTAAATATCTTTCAAATATTTACTATTTCGCATTTAGAGAAAATTTATATAAAAGTATTGAAATTAAAAATCAATATATTTAAATACTTCTCACGAGCCGCGTCCATCAAATACCATCCACTTGCATATTTTATTTACCTTTTTTCGTTCTCTAATTTATACTATTTTTGACAGTTGGTGCAAATTATGGCATCAAATGTCAAAAATAATATAAATTAGAGAAGGAAAAAATAGAAAAGAAAATAAAAAGCAAAATATGCAGGCAAATGACAATCGGTGCAAGACATTCGTTTGAAAATGTCCGCTTTTCACTCCAACCTTAAGCTGGAAGTTCATTCGATGCAGTTGCGTTTTTCGTCCGTTTAATCGCTAGAGCAATTTACGCAAGAAAATTATGGTAAAGTTAAATGATTGCGTTTTACGTTCAGATTAAGCAGGGTAACAAAATTATAAAACATTAGGTATATTCTTAATGTTGAGTTTTTATTGTATTTACACAAAAATAATAAAATTGTCTTCATTTATAAGTAAAAAATCTTAAATCCCGGGTATAAAAAATTCTTTTGTGAAATTAATAATGAAAAAAATTATAGACATTTTTAATTTTTAAGATTTATTTACAAAAGCCATCCCTAAAAGTAATGAGCTTATGACTCGTTTCTTTTATTTCTTCTCGATGTTCGTTACAAGTCACGAGCTGTAAAAAACCGATAGTTACGCAAAAAAAGTTGAAATATTTTCAACTTTCTTGCGTAACTTGCGTTTTTCCAGCGTAACGTTCACAACCATTGAACTCGCTCCCATAAGATTTCACATACTTCTATCTTATAACGCCAGCGAGTAAACGGATGAAAAACGCAACTGCGAATGCAATCGAATGAATTTCCAGCTTTACATGATTGTATCATGCGATCACCAATCGCGCTCACAAAGAATCTTGGCCAAACATCCAACCTAAATAATATTCATAACAAAAAGCAAATGAGAACTATAAGAAACCGAAAGCAAGAATCTTAATTCTTAAAACTTCATTGATAACTGCACGAACAGAGTGCGATGTTGTTGCTGCTTGTCGGCTATTTCAGGTGTATGTTATAGGTATGTAGGTGTGTGGTATAAATAAAATTTAAATACGGGAAAAAAACGAGTTGTAAGGAAAATAATTGATTTATCCACGTAAATATTTAAATAAAATTTATACTCAGGCGTGGATAATGTTAATATGCGCTATTTCCCTTAGTGTACTTGCATTCTAGATAAGGTAATGGTGTACTTAGTTTTGACCACACTCCCTCCGCCCATTTACAAGAAACTCAAATCTACCTAAGTACTTACATACTTTTTTTAACACATTTTCGTTAAAAAAAGTATGTAAGTAATAAATATTAAAAAAAATTCTGTTATTTTGACCCCAAAAAATTCACATATTTTCAAAATTGCACAAACCCTTAATATAACGTCTTTTTCTAACAATATCGTTTCCTTAGAATAACAAAAAACTATCAGAAATTTTTACTCTCGTTGCAAATAACTCCGTTGTTTTTTAATATCTTTCATTAAATTTTTTTCGTTGATGAATTCAATTCAAGATCTAATTAAAAACCAGTTGAAGGATACCGTTAGCTTAGCGTATATATTTATACCCCTACGTTTAAAAAACGTAAACGGGGTATATTAATTTTGTCACTACGATATTCGATATTAAGCTTTTGTCTAAAAAATAAAGGTCAAGTTCGAAAATGAGCCAAATCGGATGAAAACCACGCCTACCTCCCATACAAACTAACTTTATCAAAACGGTAAAATTTCTTAGAATTCCACAAAAATTAATATAAGGCCTTGAAATTTAGCATATAAGCTTTGATAACATGTACTCTGAGTATGAAATTCAACTAAATCAGATGAAAACCTTGCCTACCTCCCTACAAAGTGACTTTATCAATAAATTTTTTTTTTTTTTTTTTTTTTTTTTTTAATTATTCATTTATTTGCAATCTATCTTAATCTAAATAAGCGAATATTTTCTGTTTTTACAAATAAACATGTTATTGACTGCTTAAGACTTTGAATATACTTTTGTTCGGCCGTGGGGGTATTTTAACTTGGGCCCAGTCGAAGATCATTTCTTACTAGTTTTAATCTCGTTTCAAAAAAGGTTAAAAATATTCGCTTCAAAAATCAAAAAATGTCACAAAACATGTTTATGTTAAAATAATAAAAACTCAAAACTGCATTTTGACTACCCGTAGCATGACATAGGGCTTAATAGCAAAAGTGGTTTCAGTTTTACGAAAAATTTTATTAACTCTCTATCAGCAAAAAACATGATTTTTTCCACAGTGATTTTTGAAGATGTGAATTTTTTTCAGAAGTTGTTTGAGTTAATCTCATAGAAAAGTTAAGCTCCCGAGAATAATTTATGTGACAAAATTATACCAATATCTCCTACCGAACAAAAGTTATCACAATAAATCTATTTTCTCGGCCCCTCGATATTGCTTTATTTTTCACCGTTTAAAAACGTGGATCTTTAATATGAGCTTTATTTTAATTTTATGATCTATTTAGTGCAACTTATTTTTCATTATTTGGATTTTTAAAATATTGAAGCGGGGACTACATATCAAAATTTTACACTTTTTCACCCGAATAGACCGAGTATATCAGCTAGTATAAAAATAAAAATATTTTTGAATTAATAAACTTCATTGAATATTGTAGACGAGGTGAACGATGGGCGTGGCCACGCTGAATAAAATAATTAAATGATAAATAATTGAAGAAAGTTGAAAATAAACAAGTTAATTTGCTTGAAACAATTTAACGTTTATCGTCCATTGCTTCGGGATTAGTTAAGCCAGCGATGTCGGAAATATATTAAATACAAGACCATACACCTGTCTTCTTAATGTTTGTGTACTTCTTGCTATAATATTTCTCAAAATTCTCATGAAATATAAACTAGATTTTATCACTCCATCTAACAAAACAATTTGAGTAAAACTTCAAAACTTTATTTCTATATTTTTACATTTTGATGCATACATGGCAGAATTATAAGGTAGCGCCGACTCGGAGAAGAATGGAGAAGAAAGCAGCGAAAAGCGGGCTAGTTGTCAAAATCAGCTATTCATCTCTAGTTTCTTTATGTTCATTTTTCGCAGTTGATTTTAGGTTAAACTTTTTACAAGCTTTTCTGCAAATTGCACCCTTCCTCGGCATTTTATAGATTTATTTACAATGTTTTTACAATATTTCCAATCAAATTAACACAAATTTAACACAAGTGTCATCACTATTTACAATTTGAAAACATAACACTTTTATTTCATTTGAGGTTCCTACGAATTTCGCCATTTTGACAATTAACCAACCTTTTTAGTTTCCACTCTTCGTTGACGCGTGAGGGCACTGAGCGACTCGGCCCTACCTTATAATTCTACCATGGATGCATAGATAAACAAATGACAAAACAAAACTTCAATAATTATTGTTTAAGAGAATAAAATTCAACAGCTTTAAAAACTGAATCGTCCTAACCTCTCGTAGTCTTCTCTACAGTGTACCCTTGGTGTAAACTGTTTCAACCGTACCAACAAAAAATGTTTCAACTGTCCCCAACGCCCCTTCTGGATGTTAAATGGTTCACGGTAGGAATGATATTTTAATAAATTTGAATATAAACTAATCATACAATCATATTCTAAAAACTTAATTTAAAACAACACAAAACTCTCAATAATCTAACTTTAATGAAACAATAATAATTGCAAAAATGTACGAACAAAAAATACTTACTTTTCCGTCAACAAAACACAATGAGTCCTCCTAAACACAAGCACAATGCGCGAAGAGCGAAGTGACAAAAAAATTCGACTTATCGTAAGCTTCGTTCTTTTCTTGTGCACCTCATCTCTTCACGGACGGTGTCGCTTTGTTTCAACCACTAACCGTTTCAACCATACCCAGTCCAGCCTACTTTTTACAACTATAGATGTTGTACTTTTATTCTTCATTTTATATGGGAGATGAGCGAAGGGTGTGGCAGATCTTAATGAAATTTTTATATGGCAATTATGTGAATCTAGTATATAAAAAAATTAGTTAATTTTGTTTCTTACACTTTCTACAACTGGAGATATTACACATTTATTTTGTATTTAAAACCTGCTGGTTCCATAAAAAACTACACGCATAGAAATTTTTCGTTCACCGCAACTGAAAAACTACATTTCGTTTGCGAGTTGTACTTGCTACAAACGAATATTCAGTTGTCCAAAATATATCTTATATATATATATATACCCCAAGCTATTTCGGTCATTATTATTTGTTATTATTTATTACATTAATTGTCTTTCCCCCTATGTCCGTCCGTCTTCTTATCGGTTGTACTCATCGCACCTCTGTTGTCCGTCCGCGTATTAAGCAAATTACCAATTTGCTTATATTGAACAGTTTGTCCATAAAGTAACTCTGAATTATAAGCGTCGTGTATATACAACGAAGGGAAAAACAAATGAAGTTTTAAGTTGGGAAAAACGATTTTTCAATTGGTGCAATTAAAAAATTATTCGCGTATATGAGAAACGAAGTTAATTACCTGCAACTAAATCACGCGTTTCTCGCAACTGAACTATTATTATGACAACTGTTGAAAAGTTTGCAAATAACGATCCCAAGCACGACAAAACAAGTTCGTTTGCGGCAAACTGGCAACAAACGTTTTTTTTTTCTTTGCGTGTAGATGTCTGGGTCCCGTACGACTTGAAAGAAATTCAAAAAGTCAATTGAGTTGACATTTGCGATCAGCTCATGAAACGTTGAAAAAGTGACCCATTTTGTATGCGCATGATTATGGGTGGATGGTCTACATTAATGTCAACAGAAAAACAATCTGGTTCATGGAAGATGAAGAGCCGCAGAGGCAAACAAAAACGACCTAGAAGACGGTTATACTTTCAATATGGTGGGATTAGAAGGGGCCAGTCTACTATGAACACAGAATGAACCATTTATTCTGAAGTCTACTGTGTGCAACTACAAAAAATGAGCGATGTCATCCAACAGAAACGTCCTGGTCAATCTTAAATATTTTCTTGGAATTATTATATTCTTTATGTACTGTTCATAAAATCTAATTTGTGATACCTCTCGCCCGACTCAAAGAATAATTCTTCACCATATTGCAGTAATTATATCAACGCACATTGTTCGTCTAAAAGTTAGATACAAAAAAGCTCTTTCCAACTTACAGTGGCGACAAATTAAATAGCACGCTTTTAATCGTAGAAAATCTACCAATAAAAAAATAAGCAAAGGATATGCGAAATTTTTTCTTTTCACATTTTCTTATGTTCCCTCTTACCCGATTTTAACGGTGTATAAATTGTTATTGTATCATAACCAGAACAAAACTTACACCAATTTTTAAGACTGCAGGTTAAAAACAAATAAAGACAAAATAATAAGTACTCTTATAAAAGTAACAACATATGTATTCAAACTTTTATTTTAACACAACAAAAATATAAGAAGAATATTTAATATTTTGTTGGAAAGCCTTTGAAACATGCCTTCGCAGTGGAATTGGAGAACAACTTGCCTAAAGGTCTCAGAAGCATGTGTGCCTCGTCCTATACTTCTAAATCATCAAAATAAACCGTAAAATTTTTCATAAACAACACCTTAGATATTTCCTTCAAATACTACAAATATATACATATATAAGGGCAAGTGCCCCCTTTCCCCCTTGGACTGGACAAATTTTATATATTTTTATTTCCTATGTGTATATGTTACATTTTCATATCATCATTTTTATATACGTGCACACCAATGCATAATTTGAGCCTCCCCCCTTGAAAAATTCCTGCGGACGCCTATGAATATATAGTAAAACTATATTATCTTTGTCCAAGTGGAACCTTTGCATTCGAAAATTGAAACTGAATTCAACGAATGAAAAAAATTTTCTTGCAAATTTCCGTTAAGACAACTTACAACAACAACAACAATATTTCCCATCCAAAATCAATACCACAACCATACAAAACAATTGTAGTTAAAAATCCAACGAAGCCGGTCGGCATTCAACCAATCAAGACAAAACAGTTCATTCACCTTCGTCTAATTTTCATTAACATCATAATGAGCAAAAAGGACCAAAGACAACAACAAAAACAACAAAAACAGCAACGGTAACGGCACCAGTACCAGTAGAAGCAACAACGCAGGCAAAGTCATGACGTTGGCTTTGGTATCACCTTGACCTTGAAACCCATATTTAAAATAATTCACTCGTTAGCGTGGAAACCTCATCAAAGGAGGAAGCATCAGCAGCAGCATAACAAAAACAACTAAGAAGGCAAAAAATTCAGAAACAACAAACATTATCTCATCAGCAACCCGCAGTCTTAACTCCTCAACCTCACCGCGTACCCATAGATCGCATTGCTATGGGTGGGCCAGCACATTGTAATCAACAGAGTGCTTTTAACAGCATCTCGTGTACGTACCCCTCCTCCTCCTCATCCTCCTTCTCCACCTACTCGTTGTCTACAACTTCATTTTCATTTTCAGTTTCAGTTTCATCAGCTGCAAATGCTCTCATTATCATTTGTTCATTCATTCATTTATTTTCTACTTTGCTCTCTCGTGAATTTCCACTCATCAACGCAGCAGAGCCCACAGCAGGAACCCAGCATTGGAGACGGAGATGAGACCGAAGTCCTCCAGCACCAACAGCACCAACATCATCAACAGCAGCAGTAGCAGCAGGAGAAAATTTTTAATGCGAATGAAATTATAAACCGAAGAGAAGAAAGACAAAACGGAACGAACGTGAACGTGGCAAGGATATGCAAAGGAAGTACGAGTACCAGCTACAAAAATAATAATAATAAAAATAATAATGAAATAAATAAAACAAAACAAAAAAAAAAAAACGTTAGTCATTCATTCGGTCGACCTTCCGCCGCCTTCTGTTGGCAGCTTAACTCGCAGTGCACTCTTCCAACTCTCCTGTGCTCCAGCCACAATCAGGCCACAACCTGGCCATACCACGTGTTGTGCTTAATCCTTGTTTAAACATTCAACAGATTCTGGCTGCTGCGCTTATTTCTCTGTCTCTAGTTGGAAAATATAAAAGTTTTTCACTTTTGGGCGCCAACACAAAGACCCACACACACACAAACATACATACACTTACATGCAGGCACGCATGAGACAAACTTAACTAAGGATTCATTATCTTTGCTGCATCTCAGCACGTGTTTTTAGCATGCAGTTCATCTCTAAAAAGAAGTCAAAAGAAAGTTACAAGCAACACAAATTAAATTATACTGTACAGCAATATCCGGATTTTTTAAAGACCCATCTACTTTGTCAACATTTGCTTATATTTTTGTATTGTTACTCATCACGAATATGTCCTTTGTTTTTTTGCCTCAGCAAGTTTGGTTATCAAGTAAGTTCAAAGAAACAATGTCTCCAACGGATAACCAAATAATATTTCTTGGTTGTCTTGGGAAAAAAAGGATTTGAAAATGTAATTTTGAAAGTTCATCCGGTGAAATTCACATAGTTCTTAATTTTACCATTTCAAAAAAGGGTGGAAAAACTATATTTCGATTCTAGATTCCCAATAGCAACACAACACCAAATAGTAACTTCTTTCTGAGTTTCAATGTTCTGTGACTTTTACTTCCAAAGCTATTCTGTATCAAAAATTTTGTTTGTATGGGTGGAGCTACGCCATTTTTCTAGGAAAAAAACATCACCAAGTATCATTTCTTTCTGAGTTTCAATGTTCAGTGATTTTAACTTCCATAGTTATTCTGTATCCAATATTTCACTTGCATGGGTAGAGCCACGCCCTGTTTTCCAATAGGCGATTGTATAGGCGGTGCGAAGCCCTCTTGCTGATAACTAGCCTAATTTTGCAACTCGAAGGACATTACTAAATAGTGAGTTCAGACCGAATTTCTGAGGGCTGATGAAAAAGTGCCGTGTCCATCTTCCAACGCCCATAAAATATTACTAATTAAACGGCACGTGTAAATTGAGGTCGAATACCAATTCAGAGGCAGTGCGAACAATAATTCCAAAGCTATTCAATATCACGAATTTGCGTTGTTCGGGTGATACCACACCCCCTTGTTCAAAGCCCGCCCCATGGGTTCGATCGACACCAAACTTTATAGGAACACTCTCAAGACTTTGCTACTGTTTCCCAGCTCTCTAAAAATAGGCTTAGTCGTTTCGGAGTCTATACCTAACATACACACCCACATACAGACATACTGACATGCATACATACATACATACATACATTAATTTTTATATATATAGACGATATAATTTATTTTTTGAGATCATCAGCATCTCAATGATAATGTGTTGAATGCAGAAGACCTGGTTTCGAATCCTGGCTATGATCAATTTTAAAATTTTTAAGGGTTCAAAACATCCATAAGCTGTTCCGCTGTTTAAAAATGTCTTTATAAGAATAGTACAATCGCTCAAAATTCCACAAAAATGAATCTAAATACTTGTTTCGCATATTTGCATAAGCTTTTATTTGAAATACGTACTCAAAGTTTGATATGAAATACGTACTCATCAGAATGGTAAAATATTTTAAAATTGCACAAAAATGACTTTAAGCAGTTGAAACACTCTAAGTTTGAAATTTGTAAAAATTGAATGGAAACCACTCCTACTTCCCATGCAAAGTGACGTCATCAAAATAGTAAATAAAAATAAAAAATAAACTGGCAATTTCAGCCCTTGAAAGGACTTCGACCGAACTTCTTATGATCAAATTGTGTTGTGCGTGTTATTAATCGTTTTAACACAATTGATCGAGAGCTGGACCGATCAATTATCATAGTTTTATGCCGACTCCGAACGGCTAATGTGCATGTTCTCAAGAAGCTTTACATGGTATTATTTACTCTCTGAGGTTTGCCATTGTCTGCAGAGAGGTAAAGGCCGAACAGAAAAATTAATTCAATTGAAAAAACTTTCTGAGCCAGATGGAATTGAACCAGGATTCTCTGGCGTACGGGTCACGCACTCTACCCACTACACCACGGTCGCCTTGGGTATTAAAATAGTAAAACCTTCATAAATCCCACAAAAATTAATGCATTGACTTGATATTTCATGCATAAGCTTTGATATTCAAATGTACAATGAAATTCAAATATGAATAGATTGAATAAGAACCACGCCTATCCTCAATACTAGCTGACGTAGTCAAAATAATAAAACCTTCATAACATCGGATATTATATAAAAAAAAGAATGTGGGGTGTTTTTACTTAGTCAAAGACACTATATTCCTTCTAGTTTTTAATACATTATTAATAGGCTTTTTGAAAATGGATAACTTTGCGAATTTGTGGTGGCCTCAAAGTCGAGTGGTATCGGGCTTGACTATCTGGGTTCGAATCCCGATCTGATAAGGGCCCTTCGCTTTTACGGTTTTTTTTTCTTTCTTTCTTTCTTTCTCCTTTGAAATCAACTAAAATGAAAGTTATTTTATATTTATAGCAGTGTTGCCAGAACTTTTTTGAGAAAAGCGCCAATAAAAAAAAAATCCCCAAAATCGCAGTTTTTTTCTAAGAAATTTATTATATTGGAAAAAACTAAAAAATTATATACATTTTTTTCAAATAATATTGAGAGCTATTAATAGTATTATATTTATAAAAGTTCTTATTTTCATATTTATTGGAATAATATTGAGATCTGTAAAAAATTATAAAAAATATACTTCATTTTATACGAGAATTTTGATTGTTAAAAAACATTTTTTTAGAGACTATAACTATTTAGAATATATTGAAAAATTCTTTAAAAATAAAAAAAAAATAAAAACTTTTTACAAAAAACGTAGTTCCATTCTATTAAATACTTCACCCACATTAGAATCTTCCTCCGTTTTGTCAATTCCCGAAGTATTGTTTAGATCATACATTTAGATCATTATTCATTTTTGAAATCATATCATCGGATATTGGCAGCGACTTGCAACAACAGTTTTGAGGCTTCATGAAGCATTTTACTCGAATGATTGAAGTTAGCATATCTAATTTCATTCTGTTGACGGAGAAAATACGTTCCACAAATGCATTAGAATGTGGCAAGGAAAGAAAGATGAATGCCAACTTATAAATATTGCCAAACATTTTTCCCACACACATTAGATTATTTTATGAAAAAGCGTGGTTTTCACAAAAATCGCCAGGCGATTTCCTAAAAATTTAAGCGCAAAAACAAGAATAAAAGCGCCCAATTGGCGATAAATCGCCCAATCTGGCAACGGTGATTTATAGTTAGTCTCGTGGTGGCCCTGGTCAAGTGTGTTAAACAGTGTGTGGTCACCTCGATGCCAATGCGAGCCGAACCCGGTTCGAACCCCAGCTGAAACAACAGAAAGTTTTTAAAATTAAAATTAATTTTTCCGAAAGGTCTCTCTGAAAACGTGCTAAACGGACCAACATAGCCCTCGAAAATTTAAAATACCCGTTACTTTTGAACTTATCTCGTAAATAAAGCTGTCCCATTCTAAACCACTAAAAAATGTGTTTTTTTTTTTGAAAGGTCTAGAATTTTCTTTCAAATAAAACACAGAAAACTCAATAAAATAGCCAATATTTTGGCTTTATTAGTTCTCAAATTTTGTGGTATTTAGTATTTGAACAAAATTTCGGTCATATATCTACTGCGACTATGTCTTATGAAGACAGTCGGTCCAATTTTACACCACCTTTTCGGCGTTATCTCCGAACAAAGCGCCGAATGTCGGTTTCCAACATAGAGAACGCTGCTATAGACTCCAAAACTACTGAGCCGATTGAGCTCAAATTTACGCAGTAACTATGGGGTCATTCATAAATTACGTTACCAATTTAGTAGAGAGAGAGGTTTCAAAATGTACTACGATAAGTAACGAATGGGGGAGGGGGTCTCAGATATAGCAATGTGATAAAAAAATAAAAAAACTCAAAAAAATTGAAATTAATACAACCCAACATTTCAAACTATTTTCATCCTTACATCTGCATGTTTGACCGTCTTAATTGACTGTTAACTATTGGCAAGTGAAGTAAGGGCATAATTTTTCTTTGCTTGCTTTTCGACAGTTATTTTTTCTATTTTCGAATATTTTTTAATCAATTCATTTTTTTATTTCATATACTACGTTACAGTGGATGAGAGTGTTTTTGAAATGCACTACGAAGAGTAACGGAGGGGGTAAAAAAAAACTGAAAATCGATCACGTAATTTATGAACGACCCCTATGTTTCGGTTTAGAAATAATAACGCTGAAGGCATTGCAACATTTTTCTGTACTTATCTAGATAAGGTGCAGCAAAGCGCACCGGGAAAAAGCTAGTATTAAATAAAAAAGAGTTAACCAGTTTTCATGTACATGAATTAAAAAAACATTTTACATAACTTATACAAAAATGAAAAGGGAAATATAAAATTCTTATGCTTACATTTTTGGATTAAACATAAACGTGCATAATTTTATTATATTTTTTATTAATTCTGTTTAAATATTTTAATATTTATTTTATTAAAAAAGTACTTAAATAAATTTTAAATATTTACGTAGTCGACTTATGGAAATGCGTTATTGGTGCAAAATGACTCGCTTTTTGGATAAATTAGAAAAGTTTTTGGATAAATTTAATAATTTCTTCTCTTAGTGCAATAAAGCAAGTCCGTTCAATCTTTCTTCTGTTGTCGTAGATCTCAAACAGGTTTGAATTCTTTTCAATGTAGAAAATGATCTTTCAGCAGTTGCTGCACTTGAAGGCAATGTTATTAAAATTTTAAAAAAGTATGACTAAGAGGATACACTTCAGCAGTGTAATAGTTGCATTGCAATAGTACTTAAATCATACTTTTCTCTTTCACATTGCAAGTGCCACATCTCCAATTCATTAATCAAAGATCTTTCAAAACCTGGGAGTATTCTTTGAAGAAAATGTAATATCTTTTACAAAGTTTTCTCACAGCTTATATAGATAATGTAATGCTCTACGAGGTAATGGAATAAGGAAACAGTATTTAAAATGAATACAAATTCAAAGTAGTTGTTGAAAATCGACTTTTTAAAACCATCATCACATTATCCAGCATAGGAATATAAACAGCTAGTCTGAAATATGCTGTGGGATCTTTTACTGGATAATTATCGCGGTTCTTTTGAAAACTTGCTACACGTGGCATTTTTATTTCTACTCCAATATTATTTGCAAAGTTTTCAACTTCTTTAAAAAGAGTTTCAAATTTTATCTCACAGGATTCTCGTTTCTTCTGTTATAAATTTAAAGTATCTTGATTCGTATACTGCGCTGATTTAGCATCAATTTGAATTCTTTGTCGGTTCGTCTGACATGTTGTACTTTCCTAAACGGGTTAATAGTGTCAAAATAAAAAGAACACATTCAAACAATAAATTATACTATACTATACTTATACTATACTGGTTTCACATTATTTAATAGAACTGTTTGCTTACGCTAAAATAAATACTCAGGCACAAATCGTCATATGAAATCAAAAAAGCCGTAAGTTACATTTGAAAAATTTTGCAGGAGAAGCAAAAAATGCTTGGGCTTTGCTTTGCGCTTGCACTGAAAAGCTTATTGAATTTTGTATATAAAAACTTCGTTTTTAGTAGTAGGAGTGTAAAATTTTGCATGAACGTGTATTTTGATACGGTGCTTCATAATCAATAAAAAAGTCAATTTTGAATTTTTGGTAACTTACGCCTTTTTTGATTTCATATGACGAAATGCTTTATTCTATATGTATTTTGAGACTTGTTTAGAGAACTTTAGAGAACACCGTGGATCCGCGCTTGATGTAAACAGTAAAAACTAAGGTGCTTTTCGTGATTTTTTTTTAAAGAAAAAAAAAAGGAGCAATCATCGTGGTATTGTGGGTACACTAAGGAAAAAAATATTAAGTTTATCCAAAAACTTTTTTAATTTATCCAAAAAGCGAGTCATTTTTGCACCAATAACGCATTTGCATAAATCGACTACGTATATATTTAAAATTTTTTTAAATATTTTCTTAATTAAATAAAATATTTAAACAGAATTAATAAAAAATATTTTAAAATTGTGCACGAATTTTTTTAAAATATCTTTCAAATATTTAATATTTGAAAATAAAACTATCGCATTTAGAGAAAATTTATATAAAAATACTGACTTTAAAAAACAACATATTTAAATTCAATAAGAATTAAAATTTATAAGAAGCAAAATATGCAGGTAAATCACAACCAGAAAATATCAAGTTGTCACTCAACCCTACATCATTTCATACTGCGACCACCTATCGCATGCACAAATCATCTTGGCCAAATATCCACCCTATATTACCCTTGCAACATTAACTAAATGAGAACTATAAGAAACCTGCAGGAACAGAGTGCGATGCTGTTGCTGCTTGTCTGAATATGTGTGTACGTGTGCGATGCTGTTGATGCTTGCTTGTATGGAATATGTGTGTACGTGTGTGGTATAAATAAAATTTAAATACGGGAAAAAACGAGTTGTAAGGAAAATATTTGATTTATCCACGTAAATATATAAATAAAATTTATACTCAGGCGTGGATAATGTTAATATGCGTTATTTCCCTTAGTGTATAGTTAAAGGTGGCATCGAAGATGTTACACAAATTTTTTCATGTATAAATTTTACAAAATGGCGGACTTATGAAGTATTTGCCGAAGTGCCTCCATCTTCAAGTATCCCGGTTTCAAACAAGATGGAGCTCGTAATTCGTGTGTGAAATCAGAAAACCAATATTTTTTGTTATTTTCATAAGTTCATCTTCTAAGTGAATCAAAAAAACCCGAAAGAAATGATGAAATAAAAATGACAGGCAGTTTTAAACTAAAAGTGTTCATTTGTGAATTTTACGAGTTATTTGTTACTTACAGCAATGATCGTCTAGTCAGTACTATTAAGTATTTCAAAATGGCAGCACTGCTCCGAAATGTCTCACGGATTGAGGAATTTACGTACAAAGGGCCGAGAGGTGCGGTAGGCACTCGTCGCAGGCCGGCTGCCGTTTACCTTCGCTCTACGCTCGAAGCCAGTTTTAGTTCCTCGCTTATATGTTCGATTTGAGGCACTTAGAGTTCGAATTCGGATTTAAAATTTTCACAGCATATTCTCCAGATCAGCGGTGTCGTGGCAGTGAGCTGGATTACAAATCCTCAAAAAAACAAAAAAAAAAGAACTTCGATGGCGACGAAAACATATAAAACAAAATCAAAATGCGTACACTGAGCTAATATAGTCCTTAAAAAAAAGGACAGGTCAAATTGACAATGTGACAACTAAAAACTAGCCACCACTTGAGTCTGCGCTATTAGAAAATACCAACAAAATATACACACCATCTATAACCTTGATATCTTTCGACGCGAGCAAACAACAACAATACTATGCACACTTTTTTTTTGCTGTTGCAGCGCGATGCACCGACAGTAATTTCTTCGAATTACAACAAACGCTGAAATATTGAAGTTGTTGTAAGGGAGCTAAAAGAGCCAATTGAGCTTTGGGACTTACAACTCTGCTCCAGATGATAAACTATTTAAAAAAAAAAAATGTTGGGCCAAAACATTTCGATTTACATGTAATTCCCTTAAATATGATTTTCATGTCTAATTTTTCTTCTCACTACTGAACAATTGCTGTCACATTTATTAAATGAGTGGCCGCGTACTGGAAAATATGGATGGATAATCATATTTTTTGCACAGATACCATAATACCATAAAAAATCGTATAACAGTATTGTTCTTATTTTGTCCACGACAGCCATCACAAAAAAGATGAAGATCAACTATTGAATGTGGATATGTTTATACTTCATTGGGGCCTTTCAATGTCTGTTCTTCATGATAAGAATAAAATGTTCCTCTGTCAGGAATGCAAAATTCGTAAACCCAGAGCTGTCTATAATGAAAAGCTCTTGTACAGGTTGGTTGGCAGCTTACAATAAATACGAAAAGAGTTGTGACCTTCTCGAAATTATTTTTGTATACGCCATGATGTCGACAGTAGAACAAATATAAATACTATTATGAAATTTAGTTGTTAAAAAAAAAGATTTCAAGACAGAGAGAATACGATATTAGAAAATGAATTTTAAGAAAATTTTTAAACCCATAAATGCTGAAGAAGATATATATTTAAGATTTTTGATCCATTCCATACGAGCTTAAAACATCTCAAAATAATAAATTTGACTTGTATTAAATCAATCCTGTATCATATGATTTAAAGCTACATACATGTATGCACGCTTATATGTATGCAATAATTTAATGTACATATACTATATGCATGTGTAGAGCAGACATTGGAAATAAATTTGCATTATTTTCGAAGACACCCACTGTGACACCTTTGTGACCCTTTGTAATGTCAAAACAAATGTCAAAGTCAGATACAAAAATTGCTGTCGACTGCGCAAAATACATAGTAAGTGCAAAATAAAAAAACAAAATCAACATGAAAATGAAAATAATTTTCTTTAAAAGCTTTTCTTACATGCGTTCTTTTGAAGTTTCATACCAAATAACGAAATTTTATAACTTATTCGAAAGATTGCCGAATGTTGCTGGCCTGGTGCTGGTGGTTGATGGTGGCTTGAGTGAAAAAAGGCCATCAAACAATTGTGTGAAATGAGATTGTCACAAACATATACATAAATAGAAGCAGCAACAACAACAACAACAGCAAAATGTCACACATGTCATAGCTCGCGCAGCTCTGTGTTGCTTGACATTAACGTGATATTCAAAGAGTTTAAGAAAATTAAATCATTCAAAAACCATGGATAGATAAATGCCCCGACATTTTTTGTATCTCAAGCGTATCGCACAACGTATCCGGGTGTTGGTTGCGCAAGAAAAAAAAAAGACAACATAAAGATGAGAAGATATGATAAAAGCTATAGAGTGACATTAGATGAAATATCACAGTTACACATACAAACACACACGAGCATTCAAATTTGAATGTAGAGAAGATGTGTGTGTGTGTGTGTGTATTTTATGCAAACCTCGCAATTTGCTGTTTTTATAATTTAGAAAAAAAAATAGAATTTTTTGGCAAGATATAAGATTTTCACGCTTCCGGCAGCAGTCGATATAACCGTGGTTTTACAGCTAACGCGGGTGGTGGAATTGAGGGTGTGAATTTGGAGAGAAAAAAAACGACACCAAAAAAAGTGGGGGTTGTGAAAATCGCATGCGAGTGCGATATGTATGTATGTATGTATATTTGAAATACATATAACATAAATATATGCTACATGTGTATAAGGTGTGTCTGTGAGTGTAGCTAAGTGCGTGTGCTTGTTGTGCCAAATGTTAAGATGGCGCACACTGGCTCTGCATTATTTGTAATAAGATATTCTTGTGACTCTCGTGACGACTATCGTCACTGTCACTACCATGGAAAAATCCATCAAATGCTTAAAAAAACGACAACGACGACAACAACAACAGCAACAGTAGCAGCAGCATTAGCAGCAGCAAAAGAAAAAAAAAATTGACGACATTTTGAAATTTGAATTTGTTTCCTTTTGAGTTAATGTTGTATTTGGCATAATATCCTTTTCACTGTTGTTGTAATGGGATCACACATCAATTTCATTTGTGCTGCTTCACGAACACACAAACGTATCAATCACAAATTAATGAGATGTGAGTGCGTGTTGCCTTGCCTAACTACACACACTCACACACACACGCATACATACACGCGCACACAAACTCACACCAACATAGACACTGCATGTGCCTGGATTGGAACCAACCTACTTAAGTTTAACAGCAACGCATCAACCTACGCACACATCACAAATATCGTTGCTACTGCTTGACGCCATACAACCCAACAAATCGTCTTTCTTTGTCAAATCGTCTAATTCATCACTTTCTGCGAATGTTACTTTTGCAAATTGAATTTTTGCATACTTAATGTGAGTTTATTTAAAAAAAAAAACTAAGAAAAAAATATGAGTGTGAGTGTTCGAAAATTATATGTTTGACATATCCCTGGAGTTCTTTGAAAAACACTTTAATATCCCTTGGATACAAACGCACACATATATTTTTCGTAAAATTGCATTATTTGATACTAAAATAAATCTATTGAATTATATTAAATCTAAGTCGTAAGAAGTATTTTTGGTAACAGAGACAAAGGTTTCAATCATAATAAGGCTTTCTTCACATATAAAAGAACTGTATAGGCCCAACATTTTATTTACAATAGCAAAAAAATGAAACTTAAGGGAACACAGAAATTCAATTCATTATAAAGCGTAAAACTATAGTTAGACCAGGTAGATAAAATATAAAAAAAACTATATGAATTCTGTTATAGTCTGTTATACTGAAACAGACATTTAACATTAATCCCATGTTAATGGGCTAAAGCTCGTATGATGGGACACATTAAAAGCGATATAAGTTGAATTATACGAGGATTACTACACTAAGGGAAAAAAATATTAAATTTATCCAAAAACTTTTTTAATTTATCCAAAAAGCGAGTCATTTTTGCACCAATAACGCATTTGAATAAATCGACTACGTAAATATTTAAAATTTATTTGAATACTTTTTTAATTTAATTAAATATTTAAATATTTAAACAGAATTAATAAAAAATATATTAAAATTATGCACGAATTTTTTTAAAATATCTTTCATATATTTACTGTTTGAAAATAAACTATCGCATTTAAAGAAAATTTGAATAAAAATATTGAATTTAAAAAAAAACATATTTAAATTGAATATGTTATTAATGGTTTTATGGTATTATTTTCTTCTTATTGCGTTCATCAAATGCCATTGCCTGTATAAGTTATTATAGCTTCACTTTTTTCGTTCTCTAATTTATACTATTTTTGACAGTTGGTGCACTAATATTGCACCAACTGTCAAACATAGTATAAATTACAGAACGAAAAAGTAATGTACAACATATGCTTAGGCAGAAGCAAATAATGCAGGTAAATGACAACCGGTCCAAGATATTCTTGAAAATACCGAGTTGCCACTCCACCCTACATAATTTAATTTCTTTGCCAAACATGCATAATATATTGCTCTTGCAACAATAACTAAATGAGAACTGTAAGAACTGCAAATGCAAGAAATAAACTCAGGAACAAAGTGCGATGCTGTTGCTGCTTGTCGGAGTATGTGTGTAAGTGTGCGATGCTGTTGCTGCTTGCTTGTATGAAATATGTGTATACGTGTGTGGTATAAATAAAATTCAAATACGGGAAAAAAACGAGTTGTAAGGAAAATATTTGATTTATCCACGTAAATATTGAAATAAAATTGATACTCAGGCGTGGATAATGTTAATATGCATTATTTCCCTTAGTGTACATATAATTCGGGAATAACTATAAAGACCGATTTATTAAATTTTGAAGAAAAAAGAAAATATTTTTTTAATTTTTGCCACGGTACCACTTGAGACACGTAGAAAAATAAGAAATATTTCACGAATTAAGGAAAACAAACAAGTGCCGAAGTTAATTTTCATCCAGACAATGGGATCTTGTTGCGCTCTTGAGCACTCAAAACATCGAATAAATGGGTCACCCGCAGTACAGTCCTCATTTGGCACCCAATGACTTCTTTTTGATCCCGCACATTAAGAAAAAACTGCGTGGATAACGATTTTCGACGCCAGAATAACGACGCACACAGGGTTGAAACATCACTTTTATCGGTATTAATTCAAAATTTTTTTTTGAGCTTTCTAAATAGTATTTGGTATCTAATGAAAGTGCATAAAATTCTACGTCACTAGCTGTAATTTTTTTTTCGTTTGTTGATTGGTTTACTGACAGTTAACTGTCAAAGTTTGCAAATTTTTCTAATTTCGGCGCGAAGTGCTAAAAAACATTTTTTTGGTATTTTCAAAGAATTTCTTATTTTTTTTTCTCAATATTATCAAAAGTTTTATGATGGAACCTTCAACTTCAGGTATTGCTCTATGCAATGAAACATAAAAAGTGATGTGAAGTTGTGTAAAAATATTTTTTGAGATGAATTAAAAAAATGCCTAAAAAGTCCATATTTTTGATGTTTAGATGGACATATAGTTGTGTCCGAATTGTTCTATTATGATTTTTTTTTTTTCTTCGTAATGTTTAGAATGTGTACTTTCTAAAAATATAAGTTTAATCGTGCGCATATTTGCGCGTTAGGCAGAATTTTGATTTTTGTAAACAAAGTGAGGTTGCGGACGTCTTATTTGTACAATAACAACGATTGTGGTATCTCTTCTTTCTGTTTTCGTTTTACATTCGTGTTTTTTTTATTATTTTTGTTATTGTTAATGTTTTTGTGATTGTTATTGTTTGTAAAGTGTCATTTAACTTATTAATATAGTGATGAAATGAGGCAAATAGTTATTCGGATTAAAAAAGTTATTTTGTGTTTTTTGGTGTTTTACTAATTTTGTATAATAATGAAATACAAATAATTATTTATTTATGATTAAAATTATTTTATTTTTTTTTTAATTTTTTTTGATTATTTAAATAATTATTTGTGTAATATCAAGTTAAAATTATAAAAACATTTCATAATTAAATTGTGATTCGATCTCATTATTTTAATCAAATAAGCTGGATAAGGTTCTTTGAATGCCTGCTTCACCTATCGTACAAACTTCCATTACAAAAATGGCAAGCTAGAGGCGAAAATGATAAAAAAATTGTTGCTGACAATAAAATACGTATACAAAAAGAATTTAAAGAAAAAACTGGTTTAATTGTTGATCAGCCTAAACCGGGATTTGGAAATTCAAATGATGGTAACACTGCCAGACGATTTTTTAAGAATGCTGAGATTTCAGCCGAAATAACAAGGATTGATGTAGATTTGATAAAAAAGATGCATATAATTCTAATAGTTACTTCTTGTGGCCATGAAGTCCATGTGAAGAAGTTTAGGGATTTTTGTCACGACACTGCAAGGTATTTCGTTGCAAAATATCCTTGGTATAACATGTCTCCAACTTTACATAAGTTTTTTAATCATGGACCAGAAATTATAGCGCATGCTTTATTACCGATTGGAAATCTATCTGAGGAAGCGCAAGAGGCTCGCAACAAAGACTTCAAAAATTTTAGAGAGAATTTTGATCGAAAATGCAGCAGAGAAAATACGATTGAAGACATCTTACATAGGTTTCTCATAACTTCAGATCCTCTAATTTCCAGTATGAGGCCGTTGCCTAAACGAAAATTAGAATGTTTACCAAAATTAGCAACAGAATTGTTAATACAGCCATCTTTGCAAACGCAAATATATAATCAAGGTGTTGATCATACCGAGAATGATATTGTAGAACACGATGAAAATGTTTACTATTACGATGATAGCGATTCAAGTTATGATGAGGATGAGGCTTCTTATTATAAAACTTTGTGAATTTTTGTTTATAAAAAAAAATAAAATTCTTGTTAATTTTTCATTTAATGTCTTTGATTTTTTTTTAGGTAAAATAAATTTTGACTTCAGATTCGTAATCAACGACCCCAAAAACCCCTGTATACTAAATTTGAAGTTCCTAAGCCCTTTAGTTTAGAAGATAGCCTGCTCATGGACGCCATTTTGAAGCGGCCATTTTGAATTTGAAAATTTTGACTTCAGATTCGTAATCAGCGACCCCAAAAAACCCCTTAGTGACCATTTTTGTCTCGATACGTAGCCCCTGTGAATTGATCTCCATTTTTGGGGTCTCTGAACCCACTGTGCGACGCCTGGTTTGAACGTATGCAAAAATGTATAAATTATAAAGGAGAATATTTCGAAAAAATAAACTTAAGCAACAAAAAATAAGGCCTTTATATTCCCAGCAGCGAAAGGAACTAGTACGAAAATAGCTCCAAACTAGTTCCTAAGTGACAGTAACTGGTTCCACACAAATCCCCAGATAATACTTTCTACTGTCGCATTTAACATGCAGATGTCCTAGGAGGGGGTCAATTGACTTCCTCATTGGGTGCAAAGCGTCAGAATGGTAACTACTTTCTTTATTAGCCTATGTGTGATGGTATTTTCGCTACTTACTTTAATGGGTGCATAACGTCAAAAAAGCAACTAATTTCCTTATTAACCTATGTGTGATGGAATTTTCGCTAGTTACATTAATGCCTGTTTAGCGTCAAAAAGCTAACTAGCTTCTTTGGAAGTGGGTCTTTTCCTAGTTTTCTAAATGAGTGAATAACAAATGGAAAGTCAAAATGTGAGTGTTTCTTGTTTATTTGTAAAATATATTCACAGTTTCTAGCATTTTTAGGAACATTTGTGTGTTATATGCATTTTTATTTAATTCAAGAAAATTAATTTTAATTAAAGTAAATTTTTGCAACGCATTGAAAATAAGAGAAATTAATTGAATGTTTTTTTTAAAGTACATTTTAGATTGGTTCGTTTCTTATGACGTCATCTCATTCTTTTTCTGCATAGATTTGCGCAACAACAAAATCAAAGCAGCGCTGATGAAAAAAGTTGTTTTTTTCCCTTATTCAACCGTCGCCTGCTTCTTTGCTAGCTTCGCATAAGAATATCAATAGAAAATATTTTTAACGCAGCCAAACGTTAACTTTTTGCGGTTCATATGCACTATCTTTTTCTTTTGCTTTTTTCTAAACACACCTAAAATTCTGGTACTGTATACTCGTCAACACATTCACACGAATACACCAACTGGCTCCCTTACATTCTCTTAAAGGTCAAAAATGGAACTAAATCTCTTGGAGCTAAAACCAGAACTAGTCAATGGGTGTCAATTGCCTCTTTGGTCGCTGCTGGGTTTATTAAGGAAATATATGTAGTGACCTACGTATCAGACATCTGTAACAAGTGAATTGGACTTGACTTGTAGAACTTGATATGTTTCTACCCTACAAGCCACGACTTGCTTCTGGAAGACGAATACTAAGTCAGTCTTGATTCTATTTTATTTCTACCCTACATAAATTGGTAAAAAAAAAATCAAACTTTCTACTTTTCAAGTCTGTTTTCAAGTCTATGCGACTGCGCTGCCGTAGAAAGCCACTGACGAGAGTCTACTTATACTTTTCTTTACAAAGTGACAAAATTGACAAACCCCTGTTACGTTTTTGTATGAGAGCTCCCGTAAGAAGTAGTCGTAGCAAAAGAAATGGGGGTCGGTCATACATATTAACCCTTTCCAGCTCTCCCTTAAAGCCCCCCTGTTCAGGTGTAAGGAATAAATATTCAAAAATCATAAAATTTGTGTTTTAGCCCCCCTAAGGAGTGGTTGGAGGGAATAGGTTCCCAAGGAAAAAATGTTCCTTTTGCAAAAATAAGGGGGGTCGGTCATACATATTAAACCTCTCCGGCACTCTGGAAAAACATACTTCAATCCAATGCTTTGAAGTTAAACTGTTTTCTCAACTCGAAAAACGAAGTTTGTATTGACGACACGAAGTTCATTCCACGAACTTCGTATACAGACTTGAAAATAATGGATTTGTAGGCATAATAATTCCTTTTTTGCTACATTTCAAGTTTCTACATTTCAAGTTTTCTACATTTGCGACTTGATTTTTGCTGCCGATGATTCGCGCAAACTTGTTGTTTGCCTGCCTCGACTTGCAGGGAGTTGAAAAACTAAAGGAACTTGAAACAGCAAATGAATCCATTCATGCATATCTCTGCTTCGTATAATAATAGCATAACCAGCTCCGTCGTTGACGGAAGTATCATTGAGAGTTTAAAAATTGGGTGAGTTAGTTCTTGTTTTTATTATTTCAGTTGATTTTAAATTTTGTTATTCTAACCTTTCCTCGGTGTTTCGAATTTCGTGTCTTTACTTGAGAATTATACATTTTAACGCTTTAACCTAGAAAAAACAAATAGTTAATTAAAACAGTCCACAGAATTTATGCATCAGATTGGTAATTAGTAAGTCAATTTTTTCCGATCTTTCGCTTAATCCCACAAAAAACAGAATCCTAGAGGCATCAAATCGCCTGATCTTGGAATCCAATTGACACCGCCAAACCTCGAAATAAGTCGTCCTGCAAATTTCTGTGCCAACAAAGCCCTAAAAAGTGCTTTTGTGTTGCTTGTTGAAACCACATATCGTCCAGATCCATATCTTCAAGTTCAGAAAAAAAAATCTGTGTCTTCAGCCAGCCACACTTTCTCTAACAGCATCGATAATTTCGGTGGAGCGTACATTACGCCGATACACGCCTTGCAATATCTGTCACCGATGCACTTTCTTCAAATTTCTTCACTATATTGGAAAATGTTCGCTCAGTAGGACGATTATGACAGCCACAATCTTTTCGTAAAGTTCGATGAATGGCCACAGTAGAATTACCACTTTTGTAGAACAATTAAATAATTTTAACGGTTTGTTCGGTGCTAAAACGTTCCATACTGTAAAATGGCAAACTACAAAAAAACCTGTTTAGTTGACGTGAAAATTTGATAGCTGCCAAATGCCAGGGCTGCACTTTTAAAACCCCAAAAAAGGTTAAACCTTTACTTATGGTGCAACAGCTCATAATGCCCCATATAAGCGGTGCACCTAAAAAATAACTGATGTTCTATTGGGTTCATTCTTCTTAAATGATCTCGATGACCTGTTAAAATTTGTAATTATTTTTTTATTTTACCAAATAATTTTTTGGTTAAGTTTATTTTTTTCAATTCAGAATAACCTCCTTTTAGATCAATATAATCCAACGAACTTTCAACATTTCGATACATTTTTTATAGTACAGTTTGTCCAACTCTTCAAAATATATAGCGCTTTACAATTCAACTTCTTCATTTTATGTAACTCATTTTCTTTCCCGTGTGTCATCTTTTTAGATTCGAAAAAGATAATAGCCGCTGAGGCAAGATACGGTGGATGGGGAATCAATTCAAAGTGTTATTCGTTAAGTTTTGTCATTGCGTTCAATGACTTGCGAGTGCCAACGAATGGTGCATTTTCTTGAAAACAAATAACTTTTTCCTTCTAAGCTCTAATCCTTTCATGCCTATAGGCAACATTGTACTTTTAGGCTTCTAAGTCCCGCTATTTTAATTTTTTTGACCTGTAGTTTTTTGCATTATGTAGCCTTAGTGGCGGATCTACATACGGGCTGAATTCCACCTTGGAGAATTTTTTGTATGGAAAAAATATAGAAAAAGTCCAAAAAGACGTTTCAGCCCCCCCCCCCCCTCTGGCGAATCCTAGATCCGCCACTGTGTAGCCTTATGAGTTGTACTAACTTACAGTTATTTATACTATTGTAAGCTGTGCGCATTTTTATTCTTAGCCGTTCCCCGTAGAGTGAAATTGTCAAAATCAAGATGAAGATCGTTTCGCAAAAAGATTTTAAATACATTAAAATTGTTGTTTTATTGTAAAACCAAGTAAACAAAATTAATAAATAAATAAAGAGAGTTATTTTAAAAAACAAAAACATGAAAAAGTGTTTAGTTTGTCCAACCACTCCCCAATGTCGCCTATAGATAACATCCTGTAACAAACGAACTAGTACCCCAAGGACTTTGAAATTGTTGTCAGTTTGTATTGAAGTCAAGACTAACACATATTTGTCCTCAAAAAATGTTTAACCCCACCCATTTTAATTCAGATATAAAAGGGTTAAAGTCCAAAAAGTCTACATAATTCGCCAGATATTGTTTTTTTTTTTGTCTAGATAATCGATCAATAACATGGCGAAGAATGCCAAAAACCTGCGGGCTGATTGTTGTGTCTTCGGTCGCTTCGGAGTTCTTCCACTTGGCCCAAGCAATTGTTTTGCTTGTTGTATTCACCATATCGATTCAAGTGTATAGTAGTGAATATATGCTACAGGCCAGACCCATCATGGTTACGGTTAACTAGTAAACACTTATCTAGCAACCAGCTTTTTCATATCTTTTTCATATCCAAGTTATAAAGTGATGTGTAAATAATATTATTTTCAAATTTAGTTTCTCAAATGGGATGAATGAAAGAGGAAAAAGCTGGACATTTTTAGCATTTTGTGAAGAGTTTTTGGAAAAAATAACGATCAGCTCTAGTCTGCTTAAGCAGGGTGCAATGGTTTAGTTATTGTTCCCAAAATAAGCCCAAACAAACTTAAGGTATAATATACGTGTAAATTTTTCGAAAAAAAAATTTTTTTTTTGTTTAATGTGTTCTTTATAGTTTTAAGAATATACATACATATTTTTAAATCGATATTTAAAAAAAAACAGAAGTTATAACGGTTTTTGTTAACCATTGTCTAAGCTCCATACAACAAATAAAAAACTTTAAACGCGATTTCCTGGAAACTAATTTTTTCAAAACGGTTCGATAGATAACTCGAAATCTATTGGTTCAATTTCAATGATTTTTTTTTGCATTTTGTTCGTTATTTTGTTCATTAAGCATCCCTCTTAAATTCAAGTATCTATTTTTTTTATATAAACAAAAAAGCGCTCGAAAATGTATCTTTTTTCCGAACTTTTTACTTCAACTTCCGCCATAATTAAAAAAAACCTCGGGGGTTTTACGTAGGGGGAATGCCTAATGTAAGGTCTATGCTTTAAAATGTCATTTGATTTTTTTGTTTCCGATACATGGGAAAGGCTATATCTATCGAACCGTCTTTTGTCTTTTTGTGTCTTTTTTTCAATGTCATTTTCAGCGCTCTCTATATAAAAGCCAGAACTATATTTAAAAAAAAAATATTCTTATAAAGTATTTTTTATGTACAATAACCTGTATAAATTTAAAAAAAATAATAATAACTTCTTATATCTAAAAAATTTTTTGAAAACAGCTCCTCTTTTTGGTTGCTACATGTATATTATACCTTAAGGACCTTTTTTTTCTGAAAAAGCTCTGCTGAAAACAGTATTATTCTTTACTTCTTTTAAAAATTTAGGGTTATATATTAAATAAATGCAAAATGAAATAATTTTTATACCAAGTAAAACTATAACTATTTTGTCTTGGAATTTTTTACAAAAAAGAAGTACATTTTACAAATATTTAATGGCGAAATTTGTCTATAGCATAGAAAATATGGTTGCTGAAAAATTTCCCCTTTAACAACTGCTAATTAGCAAATATCTGGAGTTTAGCGATACTTCAGTCTGCACGCTAGAGAGGAACAAACAGAAAATACCTTCCAGCCATAACGCACTTATGCCCAACACCAATTAATGCAGTTTAACTTTAATTGTTGTTGTACATTAAATTACAACATTTTCTTGAATGCATTAAAATTAATGTGTTTTTAAGTTATTTAATATTCCGAACATGTTTTCAACTTGGTCAAGCTAGTGTCTGCATTTTAAAATAGACATAACACTACAACTTAATTACAAAAAAAAAAAAAAAAAAATGTATAAACAGCAAAAAGAACTAAAGACGCTACATATGCAGAAAAAGTCGAAACCATTTTAAGTAGCTACACGATATATAGAAAAAAATATTAACATTAATATAAGCGGTTTATGTTGGTTGGTTAGTTGGCTGGTTGAGTGGTTCTTTGGCTGTTTGTTAAAAAATACATGTTCCCACACGTTTTCCTGCACCTATATAGTATACTAGTATGCATATATGGACGTATGTGTAAGTAGCACCATTTCCGTTCTCTACAAAAGCAAACCCAGCATAAACTTGGCCAACTTGAGTGCGTTAATAAAGAATCACTTCAACACACATGCCGCTATTGATAAAGTTTCTTCAGAGAAAAAAAGAATTGCTAACAAAAGCTTTCTGTGCAAACATTCCATGGTTAAAATACGAAAAAAAAACCAACCAAAGCAACTGCAACAAAAGAAAAACCATCTAAGACGGCTTTTATCAGATCTAACAATTGCTTTTGGAAAACTTGAAAGTTTTTAAGTTTTGCTTGTATGAAGTTCGCATTTTGTTGTAGTACCAACCAAGAAAAGCGCCAACTTAAGCTCAAACACATACACGCACATACACATATTTGCATGCAAAAAGGTAAGAGTTTGTATTTTCTTGTTTTCATGTGAAAACATTAAGTTATACGAAGTTTTCTTAAGTTTTCCTGGTGCAACCATAGAATTTGTTTGAATAGCAATACCAAGCTTTAAAAATATATTCAATACTGAAAATTACTTCCTTTGTAAGGACTTTTATTAACCTTATCAGTTTGACTATTTTCATTCTTTTAAAACGAAGTTTAATTCCTCGATGACCTCGAAAACGTAAGGTTCGATAAGAAAAGAATTGAGACGGGGTCCACTTCACGGGGGGTTCAGGTGAATGCAAAAGCTTATTGATCAACTTGGAAAAATAAGAAAAGCATTTTCACTGATTAACCACTATTGCAAATTATTGATGTTGATGTTAATGCTGATGTTGATGTCGATGTTGATGTTGATGTTAATATTGATGTTGATGTTGATGTTGATGTTGATGTTGATGTTGATGTTGAAGTTGATGTTGATGTTGATGTTGATGTTGATGTGGATGTTGATGTTGATGTTGATGTTGATGTTGATATTGATGTTGATGTTGATGTTGATGTTGACGTTGATGTTGATGTTGATGTTGATGTTGATGTTGATGTTGATGTTGATGTTGATGTTGATGGTTGGTGGTTGGTGTTGGTGTTGATGTTGGTGCTGATGTTGATGTTGATGTTGATGTTGGCGTTGGTGTTGGTGTTGGTATTGGTATTGGTATTGGTGTTGGTGTTGGTGTTGGTGTTGATGTTGATGTTGATGTTGATGTTGATGTTGATGTTGATGTTGATGTTGATGTTGATGTTGATGTTGATGTTGATGTTGATGGTTGGTGGTTGGTGTTGGTGTTGATGTTGGTGCTGATGTTGATGTTGATGTTGGTGTTGGTGTTGGTGTTGGTGTTGGTGTTGGTGTTGGGGTTGGTGTTGGTGTTGATGTTGGTGTTGGTGTTGTTGTTGTTGTTGTTGTTTTTGTTGTTGTTGGTGTGGGTGTTGTTGTTAGTGTTTTTGTTGGTGTTGGTGTTGATGTTGTTGTTGGTGCTGGTGTTGGTGTTGGTGTTGGTGTTGTTGCTTTTTCTTTTGTTTTTTTTTATTGGCTCATTGGTTGTGCTTGTACTTGGTTCATTAACTTTGTCTTGGCTGCATGCTATTAATTCAGCAAAAGTGATGCATATGCATCACATTAGGCGGTTCACTGAGGGACCTCATAACGCCGTCCATTTTTTTGTTATTTTTATAATGTGCCCGAAATCCTCATCTTCATTTTCGTTCCTTAAAATTTACCGTAACGCCAGTAGTCACAGAGTTAAAATTTCATGCAACGTTTTTTCATGGTTGTAGCATTTGTACTGCATTATCATGATGATAAGATTTTTTTTTGTAATTTAGTTATGAGGCATAATAACACATATATGCTTTCATAAAACAAAATTTACCACAACACATCTCTTGAGTGAGTAATAATTCCATGCAACGATATTACATTTCTGTTATATATGCTGCTATATTCACGACCTGGTGACATCAGTATTTTTTGTTTTTTATTTTTGTCATAAGCCAAGTATAAATCCTTCATTTTGCTTTTTTAACATTTATCGTAGTTTATATACTCACCGACTAAAAATTCAATGCAACGCCGCTGCATGAATGTTGCATTGTCGATCTTTGAGCGGCTCTATCTTTGTTCATATGTCGTCAGAAAATTTTTGTTTAATTTTGTTATGAGGGCTTTGGCTAGTTCTTTATTGGTGTCTCATAATTTTAATCGTAGCATTAAAACTCAGCGAATAATAATTCCATGTAACAAAATTTTCAGTTGCGTTGCGTAAGCAGCTCCCACCGCGTCCCAATGTCGTTTTGAATTTTTGTTTTGTTTTTATAATGAAGTCAAAGAATAAACCTTTACGATCGTATTATATTTTTAGTCATATCTTTTATAATCGGAAAGTAACAATTCAACGCAACGCCGATGAATTTTGAAAAAATGTATTTTTCAACTTTTTTGGAAACCTGCGCGGTACATTGTAACTTCGTCACGCCAAAAAGTATTTTACTTATTTCAAATTTTATTCTTATGTTAGCCTAATAACACTGTTTAACACGAAAAAAAAAATAACAAGGTTCTGACAACGGATTCTGGTAGAGGGGAAAAAAAACAATATAAGTGTATCGGCGTTTTGAAAGTGTACGTCTGAGTTTTATTTTAGAGGGGATTTACTTTTCCTCCTTTTTGAACATTCTAATAGTGAATCGGCATAGGAAATCATGTTATCCTTACATTTTGGAAAGAGGATGTGTTGTGAGAATTTATGTAAAATACTACGAGAAATATTTTTGTGGAACATTTTAATCCCCTAACTTCTCAATTTATGGGTCTATTTTTACCCTTTTGTGATAACAAAAAAAAACAACAATCGAAATGTAATGACAAAAAAAAAATATGTGTAACACAAAATAGCAAAAATTAAGTAAATCACAGTAAATATTTTTTTAAATTATAAACTCAAAAAATTATTTAAATCATACGTATCATTAACATAATTGTGCTATTAGATGCAGATCCCCGTACTTCATGCAGCCAATTTAAATATTCTTGCAATTTCTTTACTCAATTCCAATCAGTCGCTTTGCGCTTGAAAAAATTTAAAAGGATTTATCCGACGAAAAAATCACTTACACTGAGATTAAGAGAAAACGGACAACGATACGTTGCTCCAATAAGACCTTTCAATCAAATTGAACAAAGCGGTCTGCTGTTTCTTTGACATGTGTCTTTTGCCTTGTTTAGGGAACTTTAAGGAAATTTTACATATGACCATGTTGGCCATAATGAATTTGTCAAAGAAAAGGCCAATATAATGGAAAAAAAAATTCTTAGAAACAGACCAGCAACAACAACTTCCACTTACTACAGAATGTCAAAGAAAGTCACTCAACTGCAACGATTTCTTTTGGCGTGCCTTTTTTTGCGATGTTTGTTGTTGTTATTTTTGTTCGCATATCTGAAGAATTCAGATACGATGCGTGACTTCATTTCATGTCATTCGATTGGATACGAAACAACCGATGCGATTGTGATATGAATCAGCAACAAATTTTCTTTCATTTTGACGCGACTGAATGACGGGTGAGCAATTTTCAACATGCTGATTTTTGCTTGGCAGGAGCTTTTGGCAGGATATGCAAATTTAAATTTAGTTTTTTTTTTATATCGGTGGTTTTTTATTTCTTTTTTTATTCCAATACATTCTTTGCACCCTTCCACTGGCACATGTACTATACAATACAAACATACATACATGCATTCGCAATACCAGCCATCTTTGATGCTTATTCGTACGTTCGAAAGGTTGTTTCACAAAAGACGTGAACTGACTTTTGCGCAAAAATAGAAATAGATATTTTCATGTAGAGAATTTTTCGTTAAATCCTTATTTGCCTTATTAAAATAAACTAGATTGGATTTAGAGTTAAGTATACAGATATATGTATGCTTATTCGGCATATTAGGTTTAGAATAGAACGGAAGGAAAATACTTTGTTTTAATTCATTTTGGATAAATTAGTTATTTGAAAATAATAAAAAAGTTGTACGTACAACTTCCAAACTTTAAAGTTTAAGGTATGTATAAGCAATGAAATCTTATGTTCAGAATTTCAAATGCTTTAGAGATTAATTTAAGAGATTTTATCATATGTTGACGTCACTTTGTATGGGAGGTAGGCGTGATTTTCATTTGATTTTGAAAATCTTCGTATAAAGTGTGGGTCTTTGAAATCAAAGCATATGTGCAAAATTTCAAGGTTAAGATTACTTTCTGTGAAGTTTTTATAGGTTTTTCCCATTTTGTGAGAGTCAATTTGTATGCAAGGTATGCGTAGTTTTCATTCGATTTGCACAAATTTCAATATATGAACTTTAAATAATCAACGCTTATGTGCAAAATTTAAAGATTTTAGATTAATTTTTATGGAATTTTTCGAGATTCTATATATTTGATAAGGTCACTATGTATGAAAGGTGGGTATGGTTTACGTCCGATTTGGTTAATTTCCGAACTTGAACTTGTTTTTTTTTTAAAGATTAACTATCAAACGTCATTACAATAGCTTCAGAGTTATGGCTGTAATCGTTACGACGGACGACAGTTACGCATCAACAGCTTCTTCTGGCGTCTAAAAGCGTTGTCCACGCAGGTTGTCCTTAATGTGCGGGAACAAAAAGAAGTCATTGGGTGCCAAATAAGAACTGTATGGCGGATGACCCATTAACTCGATGTTTTGAGTACTCAGAAACGCCTCATTATCTTAGGTTAGGTTAGGTTGACGTGGCTGTCTCCTATAAGACACAATTAGGCCAGTTTGGCCCGTTGTGATACCAGGGGTTAATTATTTCCACTCTATCTGAACCAGTTGGAGCTATTTATGAAGCTTTGTATTCGGTAGACCGAAGTTTTTGAGAGTGATGTAGTTTATGTTCTTGGGTATTTGAGGAGTGAGTTTCCTGGTGTCAGAGTGTCCTATTGTGCCCTCTTTCCATTGGGAAGTGGCTTCTAGACGGATCGCTGTGTTTGCAGCTATTCGTTTTGTTAGGATATCTAGTGGAGTTAGAGTTAGAGTTGGAGTTAGGAGTGGTTCTTAGCGCTCCACTGATGCACAGCTCTGCTGACCGTTGAACTTTACGAAGTATATTGAGGTGTGTTTGTTTGTTTAGTGCTGGCCACCAGACTATAGCACCGTATAACAATATTGGCCTAATAATAGCTGTATAAAGCCAGTGAGTTACCCTAGGTTGTAATCCCCATTTGCTACCCACTGCTTTCTTACATGTGTATAGGGCTATATTGGCTTTTTTGGCTCTCTCGAGCAGGTTGGGCTTCCAATTTAGTTTCCTATCTAAAATGAGACCCAGGTATTTTGCTTGTTCTGAGAAGTTTAGTCTTGTATTTCCCTGTTTTGGAGGACTGATAGTGGGCAAGTTGTGTTGTCTGGTAAAGATCACTAATTCGGTTTAATCGGGGTTAACGCTAAGTCCACAGCCGGTAACCCAGTTTGTGAGAGTGTTAAGACAATTTTGCATAATATCTCGGAGGGTGGACACATATGTACCTGAGGTAACGATAGCAACATCGTCGGCGTAGGCTATCACCCTGCACCCCTCTCGTTCTAGTTTACCCAGTAGTTCATTTACCACTAGGTTCCAGAGTAGAGGCGATAGAACTCCTCCCTGAGGTGTTCCCCTTGGTACAGATCTTAGCGTGGATGCTGCTCAAAGACTCGCGCTTATAATCCTGCCTGCAAGCATTTGATTTATAAGTGCTATCAGCGCAGAATCCACCCTAAGCTCCGTCAGCGCATTTGTGATAGCCTCCGCCTTGACAATGTTAAAGGCACTTTCTATGTCAGTGAAGGCTATCATTGTATATTCCTTCTGATGAAGGGACTTTTCAATGATAGATACTATGGAGTGGAGAGCCGTTTCCACAGATTTGCCCTTGGTGTAGGCGTGTTGTGCGGGTGAGATAGGATTTACTTCTATTTTTTGTCTCAAGTAGACGTCTATTAGTCTCTCGAGAGTTTTAAGAAGAAAAGATGAGAGACTAACTGGTCGAAGGTCTTTTGGGTTTACGTGCGAGCTTCTTCCTGTCTTAGGTATAAAGACTACATTCACGTGTCGCCTCATTATCTTGATGAAGAATAATTCTCGGGCACGGTTTTTTTTTCCTATTTCACGAAATATTTTTTATTTTCAACTTGTCTTAAAGAGAGCAGTGGAAAAACTTGATAAAAATGTTGGTCTTTTTTCAAATTGAAAAAAATTCGATCTTAATGTTTATTCCCGAAATTTATGTAGCTATGTATAGGTACTATGATAAAAATTATTTCACGTCATTTAAACAGATAGGATAGTGTTCTTTGGGGTTTGGATGCTAGTGCGCTGCAATTTGTGCTGCTAGAATTCTAAATGTATATTAAATAAAATTGCCGTCAGTCTAGAATTTACTCGCAAATGCTTTGAATACAAAGAAGAATAACACAAGTAGGTAGATTGGCTCTTTATAAATACGTATTTTATTTATGATGACTTACGTTTTATATCCAATAGGTGGATTATACAGGAATGAGTGATTGATAATCTGACTGCAAAAAAGGGAAGAGTTTCCAAAGAATGCGTCTGCTTGGTTCCGGAATAAATTTCAGAACGGCCGGCCATTAAAGCAGACGAAGACCAAGAGGGACTCGTTCGGCTATTGAGGATAGATACTCGAACGAGTCGAGAAGTAGGTACTTTATCTCTTACCTTTTGTGGACATTAATCTTGTACCCACTATATTTAGGTTTGTGGCCTAAACATCAATAAAGGCGGCTTCTTAGCCCTCACGATAAAAACATGCAACAAATGAATGACGTCACTATGGTTACAACATAGAAAATATCTCACAAACTAAGTAAACAAATCTAAAATACATCAATCATGCAACGGCGTTGCATGCATTTATTACTTGGTGAGTATATGCGGCATGGTAAACTTAATAAATAAAAAAATGGAGCATTTATAATTGGACTTATAGATTACGAGCTCGTCAGGTCGTGGAGGTAGCAGTTTGTGCAACAAAAATGCAATATTGTTGCATGGAATTATAACTCGCGGAGTAGAAGTGCTTCGAAAAATGTTATTCAACGACAGCGTGAAATGGTTGTTTGACCTCATTGCGACAGTGAAAAGAAAAAAAAACCCGAATTTTGGAGCCATTATTTCACGGAGGATACTGCATAATGCAGTCGAACTGCAAGAATGATAAAAAATAAACGTTGCATGGAATTATAACTCCGTAACTATTGGCGCTTAGGTAAATTTTATGGAGCTCAAATTTTCAAATACATGTTGAAAAAAAAAGAAAGAAAAAAGCACCAAATACACAAGCAAAATAAAAAAAAAAAAATTAATTTAAATATAAAATAAGAAGAAGTACTTCGACAAGGATTTGGATAAGGATTAGAGGAAGAATGAGGGCAAGGCCTTCAACAGAAGTTAGGCCCAGACATAAGATAAGGAGTAAGACAAATATTTTGGCAAAGATAAAAGCATGGAATTGGACAAAGATTAGGATAAAAAATTCGACAAGATTGGAGAAAAGGACTTTAACAAGGATCATGACAAGGAGTAGGACAAAGACTTAGGCACACCTAAAGCAATATTTTGGAAAAGTATAAAAACAATAAATGGAATATGAAATAGAACAAGTATTAAAACACACTTAGGACAAGATTTAGGACAAAGATTGGAAAAAGAAATGGATCAAGTATTACTTAAAACAGGAATTTGAATTAGAGTAATCTCAGGAATTTTGATATAGATTAAAACAAGAGTTTGGACAAGAAGTAGAACAATTAGATCAAATATAAGAATAAGGATAAGGATGAGGACAAATTTGGGAACAAAGTAAAGGATACGAATAAGGCTAAAGATACACCGTCACGTCAAAACCTACAGGTGTGTCCATTATACAGCCAACTTTTTTTTACTTAAAATTTAATTCGGTGACTTCAAAAACCCACTCAAACGGAATTCAAAATCATGTTGATGCGAAGTTGTCCTCTTGTGTTGGCCACTTTTTCCTCACTCACTAGTAAAATCAGTATTTTAATACTCAATGGTTGCTTTTTTAAAGCAAGGTAATCCAGACGCAGGTTAGTTCAATTTACTTTCTTTCTATACTACCTATGTTGCTAATAATTTCATCCCATAAGACTGACTCATTTTATTAATAGTTTGAGAAACAGTTATGAACAGCGATGTGAATAATTATAACTGAGAAAAGAACTGAAGTTTAAATTTAAAATTTTTCAAGATAATGAAAAAAATATCATTGAAATACTCTTTGTGTAATACGTGTATCTTAAAAAATGTGAAAATTTGTATTTATGTTGATTTGGTTATATTTCTTTTTTTAGTTTTTAATAAAAACTTTTTATGCTCATGAATATTTATATAAATCCTTAATAAGACGTTCTGTCAAATTAGTTTTTTTTTCCAAAATAAATTCAACTTTTTTAAGACAATATGTTATAAACTGAGTGAAACATTTAAAAAATCAATTATATTTATATCAATTTTACTTTAAACGCGTTTTCTCTAAACATACTTTTTCAATACGGGCCACACTAGGGCAAACAAACTAATTGATCGATTTTTATTTGTTATCTTTAAATCAGCTTGTAATGTAACATCTTTTACCAAACTGAGCGATTTTGGACAATTTTCTAGTTCTTACACGCACCAAAAGGGTCAAAAATAACGCAAATTTTCAACATTTTTTTCGCTCTTCGTAATTTTCTTAATATTTTAAATTTTCATATCATTTCGGTAAAAGATGTACATTAGGGTTATAATTTTTTTACATTTTTGCAAATATCAGTTCTCCCAAGGTAAAATCGTGTAGGGCATGGGAAAATATTAAGAACTGCATTTTCAGTTTTTCGCTATCGTTAAAAAAGGTCCCGCGCCTAACGCCATGAAGTTTTCAATGAAAATACTATATACACTGATGACCATGTTCCCATTTATACGTTTTAAAGCATTACCACCAGTTAGCAATGCCAGGTGGAGTTCAAGGGCAATTTTTGGTATTTTGTCCTTAATCCTTCTTCCAAATTACCAAAAAGTTTTAGAGCCAATATGTGATTTTATTTGTGGCGCATGGTTTGAAATTTGGTTTTCAGACCACTGTTTCCAAGAAACTAATTTTGAAGGCTTAAATGAGGCATTAATAAAATTTACGAAAGCCCACGAGTATTTCATCAGACATTGGGTACCAACACGTCTGCAATTGCAAATCAACAGCAATATATGTGCAGAACGTGGAATTAAATTAGTCCAAGACATATATCCACTTTGTAAAACATCGCGTACACTGAACTTGAAGTTTATGTCTTTTAATACCTAGTCGTAACCATATAATGTTATAATTTTTGTATAGAGTATTTAAAAAAAAAATTTAAAAAAAAATTTAAAAAAAAATTAAATGCATTTTAGAAATCGCTTTAGGCGCGGGACGTTTTTACACCAAATTGAAGTAAAAACATGTGTTTTATTATCAAAACATAATTGGCCGTAAGATAGACCCTTGGGAGAATGACGTCCAAAAAAAGTTATAACCCTAATGTACATTCAGGTATATTTTTTTTTTCAGAAGATCCGAAACCGAATTGTAGTGTGACCCGATTTTCATCTTTTTTTTTAATACACAAACTTCACTTAATATTTATATGTGACCCGGTCTACGAAAAGGGACCTTCGGTGTAAAAACAAGTTTTTTTTTCTGCTTTGCGCCATTAGAAAGAGCACACATTAGTCTATCCGAATCGCCAAAAAAGTGAAAAATGATATTTTCACACCGAAGGTCCCTTTTCGTAGACCGGGTCACATATATGAAAAATTATTCTAAAAAACAAAAAACAAATTTTTTTTTTAATATACTGAAGATGTAAAATTTAAATGCAAAAAAAATTGTATAGTAATCTATTGTAGAAAACAGCTATCTATCTATATTATTATCACGCAAACGCTTTTTTGTGATGACCAATAAATCTATACCGTAAATCCGATTTTCATAAATGAGGTATCAACAGAAAGGTCTTGGTATGCAGATGTGCAGTAGGGTCTTAATTTTTCTAAAGTATTGTGTATTTAAACAAAAAGGCAAAACAATACTTTGCAAAGAAAGTAAGTTTTCTATGAGATGCCTAAAAGTATCCCTTTCAGACCCGACGCTTATCTACTGAACATTTTTATATGATTTTTGGAATGTATGGTCGTTATATGGAATGAAAATATTCTCAATGTTTAGGTTTCGCAATTTACATATCCTTCAAGGATTTTCAGGACACGCACAATTGATGCAACTTTATCTAAAACCCATTTTTTTACCAACAAATGATTCAAATTTATTTGAAACATCAAAATTTATTATATTTTTAGTTCAAATGCGTTAACTTCACTAGTTTTATATTGAAGTTTTACACTTTATATTTCTGTAATTGAAGACACAAATTACCTCTGCGACTCATTTTGACAAAACTAAAAAGTTTATTAAGAATTCCACGCGTGTTCAACTAACGGTAAAGCGAATCGCGGAACAGTGTGAGAAACAAAAGTAAACAATAACAAGCACAATTGATTAATTTCGTTCTTTATAACATTCGTTAAATAAAAGTGGAAATATTAAAGATAGAACCCACCCGCACAAACGATGCATCACGGTCTGAAAGGGGTATGGGATATTTTTTTTCTGAAATTTTCCAAAATCATTCTTTTGTATAATTAAAGCAGTTGAGCAAAGCGAAAAACATTCAAATAAATGATATATTTATGTACCAGCCGCAAAAGAGCAAGTTCATGCAAAATCGCTATTCCAGTAGCCTTTACTGGCATCTCCACTAGCTTTGTTGAATGAGGACGTACACAGAAAAAAAAGAGTAGAACTTTTACCTAAAAATGTAGTGAATTCAGCTAAAGTAATCCGGTGATTTTCAGTCAACGAATTTGATTAGGTGCGCTACCAATTTCTAAATGTTAATTATATGCAATTATATTGGGTAGTTTAACTGCGAGAGTAGCTAAAAAAACCTAAATATATAGGTGTACCTTCAACCATAAAATAGATAAGACACATAATTTATTAGAAGAATAAGCTAATTTTTTTTAAACTATGACCACTTCAGATTAGGCAAGCCACTTTGCAAAAAATATGTTTTTTGTTTTGCAATTTCTATTTTGAAGTGAAACTTTCCTTATGTGACTTTACTTCATTTCGTCACATGATAGAGAAGAAAGATTTGTTTTATAGTAGATAGAATGAGAGAGATATATACATTGTATAAATGACTGAAAAAATTTCTTTGCCACCGCTGAGATTCGAACCTTTGATCTCAAGATTTCAACAAACAACGCCTTATCTATTGAGCTAAATTTCCAATACAGAAATTTACGCTACATACCAATTAACCAAATTGCTGTAGATGCCCAGTGGAAAAATAATTTCAGAGTTGTGGACCTCATATTTTTATATACATTTTGTTCACAAGTTATCAAACGGCGTAACAGCACAGCGGTAAAACGTTTGACTATAACGCCAGCGGTCCGATTTCAATTCTCGCATGAGACTTTACTTTTTGTAAAATTTTCTCACTTTGTTTTTCTTTATGTTTTTTATAGGAGAGCGCTGTGCTCCTATAAAATTCAAATACGGGAAAAAAACAAGTTGTAAGGAAAGCATTTGATTTATCCACGTAAATATTTATATAAAATTTATACTGAGGCGTGGATAATGCTAATATGCGTTATTTCCCTAGTGTACGAACAAATCGACAACTTGCATTAGGTAAAATAACTAGAAAAATTAGATGATTTAATAAGCAAAATTTTAGTTGAATTAACTAATTTTAATTAAGTGAATTACCTAATGCATGATTGTTAAATTAACTGTGTAAGTAGAAAAGTTGTTGAAAAGATTAGGTGAAATAGAAACTTTCACATTAGCTAAACCAGTTTAGGTAATAAATCAATTCTTTTATTTTCTGTGTACCTTGCACAGACAATTCAAACTTCCTAGACCTCTTCTTGAGATACATCTGTATCGGCTTAACGCCTGAAGCCCAATTTTGAGCACGGAATCTACTTTGACTATGCCCTTATCATTATTGATGAAGCATGTATGATTCCTGCAGTAGCACTGACAGTAACTGATCGTGTGTTTTGCGATATTACCAGACATTCGTAAACTCTTTTTTGAAAATTTGTTGTATTTTCTGGTGATTTTAAGGAAACAGTTCCAGAAATCTTTTATTCTGGACACGTTGTAACAATACGTAACAATTGTGATTTTACGTAAAAACAATAAAGCTTGAAAAAAACATGCGATTAGACAAAGCCGAAAATGAATTTTTAAGTTATTTGCGACAAGTTTGCTATGACACACTACGTAGAGATAGTACCGGACAATTAATTCTTGATCAACTCCTTTTAGGTCACGGATTGTGGATTGATTTTATTAATGATGATCTACAAAATGACATAAACAGTGATACCATTCAAGAAAACGCTATTATTCCACCAATAGACGAAGTATGGTTTCAAAATGAATTTGTTAGTAATTGAACTATTATCTTATCTAGAAGTTTTGTATAAAAGCATTTGCACAACCGTTTCTGATGAAGTGCCTCACAAATAAACTTCCCAACGGAGTTCCTTAATAGCACTAAAGTAGGTAAGTGGTCTCTCGTGACACCACTTAACGCTCAAAACAGATGCTATTGTTATGCTGATGAGGAATCTTAATACAGTGAAAGGACTTATCAATAGAACCCGACTGCAGATTTTTAATCCTTACAATAATACTTTCGAATGCATTTTACTAACCGGTGCAAGCATTGCTCAGCGAATTCTTATACTAAAAATTAAGCTCAGCTTATCGGAAACATTTTTTTTTTTTATTTTTTATGACTATTAATAAGGGCCTACGACAGTCGTTGAGAAAAGTTGCAAACCCCAGAACTCGCACACGGATAATAATATTTGACATTAAGTCGAATCCGCTCTTTTGATGTCGTGAAAATTTTTAGTAAAGAAAAGAGTATGCATCCTACCTAACAGTGACAGTTTCGCAACATCAAGTGGTAGTTTACAAAGAAATATGTTAAAAAATTATAACAGTTCTAATAATAAAAACAAAACAATCTTAAACTAGATTTTTTCTCATTTTGGCGTTTTAACGCCATACGGGTTTACTAGTCTTCTAAAATATGCCTTCATTTCACTCGCATTTGTAAACCTTCCTTAATTTCAATTGAAAATGTTTTATGTCTCAGTTATGTTGTCAGCTGGGGTTCGAACCTGGGCTTGAAATGGCATCGAGTCGTCTACACACTGTTTTACGTACTTAGACACGGCCGCCAGATAATATTGATATTACGTACAAGCTTGGAGTGTTTGTTTTGTGATTGTTTTGTTATAACTCTGTTGCAATGTGTCTTCAAAATAATGACAATCTATCCGAAATAAGTTGTTGTTTTTTTTTTCAAGTTCAATTTGACGAAAGGAGGCTTAAAAGCGTATCAATTTTATTATCCTTACCTATTTATGAATAGCTTATTTGCAACAGTTTACCGTTTTATGAATAATTTGTACTACCTTTTCAACAGCTGCTTCCTTCTGCTACTTTGGTCGGATGTTGCATTTTCTAGAACGTTTGCTAGATTGCCTCGCAGCTAGCTTCATATCGAGTGTGCTCTTAGTTTGCCGCATAGACTAACCGCAGGCTTGAATTGCTGACAATTATGTTAATGTTGCTGCCGTCGATGGTGGTGATGTTGATGATGATGATGATGATGATGATGATGGTGGTGGTGGTGATGGCGGACGCACATCATGCAACATGCATGCAGACATGAATGCTTTACAGTCGCAAATAGCTGCCCATTGGACGCTTACAATTAGATAATGGCGGGGTCTATCTCGCGCTTAAGAATTGGCGGTCTTTTATTAAAGACCCTGAGTTTGAAAATAGAGAAATTATTATGCTGTTGTTGCTTATTGTTGTCGTAATTGCTGCATGTTGAGTGTTGCTGCGTCTGCCAATGAGTGTCATTAGCTTTGGCTTGACCATGATTTCCACCGCGGCTCAGCTTGTTACGCATGCGTGGCTTAGTTTGCAATTTAAATTATTTTCAGTTGTTTTGTTTTTTATTTTTTTTTTTGCAGATTTGTTACGAATGATGTTTCTTTTGTTGTTGTTGTTGCTGCTATTGTTATCTGTTTCTTAATTAAAATAGTTGTTGAAGTTTTAGTTTTTTTTTTGTGTATTATTTGTGCTGTAAATGGCTGCTTTTAATTGGTAGTTGTTTGTTAGAAACACGCAGAACGTTTAACTTAATGTTGTTGAAATTGTTTTTGTTATTGTTGCAATCATCATTATCGCTACAATTACCATTCGTATGAGTTGAATGCGAATTCATTAATTCACACACTTTAGAAATACGTAAATGGAAAATATTTTTATTAGTGGGTAGATTTTTTTTTCAATTTTTACACTTTTTATCGCGACTGGCAAGCTTAACCATGCTACTGCAACGTTCTCAGAAAACCAACTGAAACGTCAAGCTATGCTGATCATGCTTGGCATGCTCACGATTGCGTTCGTTACTGAAAAAAATTAAAAAAATATTCAAATTCCTCGCATCCACCCAGCAGCAGCAGTAGCAGTAGCATCCTGTCATAGCTGCTCCGGAGTGAATGAAATTTAATTTATGCACGATCTCGAACAATTGAAAGTGAATAATAAAAATCTAACCCTAGAGCTAGCAACAAAGGGTTACCACCGGCCTAACAACGCTTGTGTAAATTTGCTTAGTTTGCATAAACAGCAGCTAGTTGTTTGAAGCATTGATTTCCGCTTGCCGGCGAGCACAAAGGATCAACATGCGATCTTTTCAATAGAGAACATCACGCACACATACACACTAACACACTTGCATACAACATCCTTTCTGAGGCGTTTGCCACAGCTCGGCACATAAATTATAAGAAACCCTTTTTTCACAACTGAGGGGCGCGTCTGTTCGTCAACAGACAGTTTTATCATAACGTCAGATGGTCTCCTTGCTTTTTTGCATACACACTTTTTTAAGCTGTTTTGATAAATTCGAAGATCCTTTAATCCATATTTTGATTGATTTGCTTAATTTGTAATATATATTTTTTTTTATAACGTTAGTGTTTTCCTTTAACTTTTGTTTTTCACACAAGTCACACCTTCGGAATATTTCAAATTAACCTTTACATGTATGCGCACGCGTTGCCACATGCTGTGCAAGGATAAGCTATATGATTGAATGTTGTGGAAATCAAGGAAAGGTGTTTCTATGTTTTGGCCACTGTTTGGTAACAAGGCGTTAATTTTTCTTAATCCATAGAAAGCGAATTTTGTTTTTCAAAAATAATGATAATGTGTAAAATGAGGCGTATTTTTACCTTGTACCGCAATATATAAGAGTTTAAATTAATTCTTCAATGTTTCAACTATAACAGTTACAATACTGCTCCAGGTCCCTCCTTTTTAGCTTTGAACCAGGAATTTTAAGGTGGTAAACCCATCAAGTCAAGTCTGCCTTGATTCGAAAATAAATGATTGATTAGTGGGATGGAAGGGGTAGTCAAGTGGAACATGCATAAAATGATCTAAGCGTAGACATTAAGGTGGGTTACCAAAAAAATTTTGCAAAGACCGTCTCTTATTTGAAAGCTTATGTTGAGAGGTTTTTAGTACCATACAATTTTTTTAGGTGGTCCCAAAATCTGCCCAAAATGGTCTTTTTTGTGAAACTTCGCCAGTTTTTAAGGGATCGTAAAAGTTTGTCAAGTTTGTAATAGTATGAAAGTTCTCCTGAACAAGGACTAATAGATAGTATTGTTTTTTTAACATTGAAAAAAATTGTTTCGCTTGTGCTTAAGGTTGTGTTCTGTTTCCTTTAGTTGCTGCTTGGTTTGTTGGTTCGTTTTTATGCAATAAAATCTTTCTGGCTAAACGACTGGAATGAGGAATAGAAAGTAGGCTGTCAGAAGTTTCAAAAAATTTTGATAGAGGGCATTTAAAGTAATAAAATAATTACGCCTGAACGACTGGACCGATTGTAAACAAATTTGGTATGAAAAACGAAGCCAAACGAAGATGAACCAAGGACTAGCGAACAAAACCAAAGACAAACTTAACTGAAACTTTTATTAGCTTCTACTTTTTTCCATACGAATGAAATTAAAAAGTTTCTTCGCAAAAGTTAAATGATTTTTTTATGAACTTGTATTTTAATAAGGGGAGAAATACATGTAAATGCTCGAAAATCAGTAATTTTTCGTTAATTATTTTGAGGATGATAAAATAATTTAATCATTTTATAATATTGACATAATTTAATGACATTTGTCTGGTAATAAAAACAATTTTTTTAATACAAAATGGCGGCGGTAGAGTCCCTTCACGAAGGCTGTTTTTGCCGAAGTCGTAAAATGGCTGCCATTGCCCAGTATTTTCTATTGGTCTGAAATCAAAAAACAAAAAATTACGATTACTGATGAGTTTATGCATAGAGTAAACTTATAAAATTGAAAAAAAGTACGAAATAAAAAATTGTGTACACTTTTTAATAAAACATTCGTTTTTTTTGCCTTTTTTTGCCACAGTTATTGCCCCCTTAAAATTGTTTATTCTATTGGTAATTATGTTGACTAAAACACCTCAAAGTTTCAGCCTGATCAGTTAAGTACTTTTTGAGCTGCAGTGTTTGAGCCGTTTCTGAAAACGTAGTTTCCAGAAAATAGCTTTTAAAGTTTTAGGACGATAAAACTATTAGTTTTTGCGACATAAAATAGCCCTTCAGCTTCCTCGAAAAGCTGATTATCTTCCAGTTGTTGCTCTTTCCTGGCAGTACATTTTACAGTAGATTTTATATGTATCTCTCCCCTTAAAAAAAGAATTTAAGTTTTGGAAGTTCTGAGGAAATAAGACGAAATATTAAAATATCTGATCAAAGATAGAATCGGACGTAAAAAAGTGGTCTTAGAACAAATTCAACAACTTTTTTACGATCGGTTTAAAACAAAAACGACATTTTGGGCTAAGTTTGGCACAACTTAGAAAAAACTTTTTATACTAAAATCCTCTCGATATAGGGTTTGAAGCGAGGGGCGGTCTTTGCAAATTTTTTTAAGGTATCTTAGAAGCCGCACATGAATTTAACTTCTACACCGAGAAAAAAGCTTTTGTAAAATTATTAAAAAACCTAGTATAATTCATACGATGGCTTTGGCAGTTTTCAGCCTCCTAAGTTTTTAGGCAAAACACCTAAGTTCTACTTGTTAACTTACCGATATTGATTTGGATGATAAATTAACGAAGTATTTTGTAATTTATACATTGTGACTTCGACAATTTATATTAGCGTGCTTGCTTAATCTGCCGAACATAGTGTTCAAGTTTTCAACAAAAAGCTTTGTTGAACTATCAAAGTTAAATAAATAAATATATATTCATGTACGAGAAGTATAAAATATATATTTACTTAGGTAAATTACTTTATATTGTTTTTGAAAAAAATTTCCAAAAACAAGTATGAAATGTACATATACTCAGGTACAATTTTGTATAATGCTTTTGTGCCAAATTACCCAAGTACTTAGATGAAACTTCTAAAAAAATGAACCAAAATTTTTAATTTTTACTAAGGAAACCTATTTTATTTAAAGAAAATATACATACATTTATAAAGTTTACAACATAGATTTATAAAGTAGAAAAATTATGCATTTAGATCGCTTTTAAATATATCTTATTAAATGCTAAGAAAATGCACTCACAAAGGATTGCACTTTGGCTAAACATGTAGGCTATATCATTTTCAGTATGAATACTAAATGAGAACTATAACAAACCGCGAGTATTCAGCGATCAATTTTGCTCATACCATTTTGATAAAGTGTCAAAGTTTTCGGTGGTTTACCTACACTATTAGTTAAAATGTTATATTCTTGGCTTGGGTGAATCAAATTTTTTTTTTTTTGGCAGGTTATCGAAGTAAATGCGCTCAAAGCAATGTATTAAACAATATATTACTTTGGTGAATAAGCATTAGTTTCTAATGTCCATACAATTCTTTTAACCTAAGCCGACTTAGGTGATTTTACTATTCTCGGTGTAAGCATATGTTATGTCTTTACCTCAGTCAATTGAAGTCACCAAGTTATCATTTTCACAAACTTTCTCTATCGCCAACTACAACTTTTAAGTTTATTTCAAAGTATTTTTCAGTTTATTAGAAATGAGAAACGTAATGCAGAAAGGTTAGAGCGTAGGACAATGGCCTGGCCCGGATTCGAACCCAGCAAGTTTACAGCAAGAGCTGAGTGAGTACGTTCGCTTCAAATTTATCGACGTTGATGTAAGGTGCACTCCGTGTGCTTGCTATGATATTCCGTTGTGATTGTCGCTCCTTGCTTTGATATTTCATTTCATAACAAAACTCAAGCATTGCTTCAATAATAACGAAAACTTTTGAAAATAAGCAGTACTTGTTAATACAGAACATTTTCATTCGATAACAAGCATCAATTAAAATATTTAGTACCGACATACTGTACAATAGTGATGTGCTATAAATAAAAGGCTTTTTTTATTTTTTTTTTTTTTTTTTTTAATTTTAATTCAGTTATGAATAGTTCTAGTTTTAATTGATCTGACTAGTAAATACCGCGTCCATTATTGAATGAATGCATTAATGGAAGTTTTGACCCACTCGCGTGATGTTTTTCTTAAGAGTAATTCTATGTTTCTGTTTCTGTACTCTTTTATAAAAAAATTTAAATTTTGATTAGTCAAACCCAAAAATGGTCACACGCTTATTGAATTATTGAATTATTCCAATAAAAACATGTATTCTTTAATTTGTTGCATAGAAAAATTTTTGGAAAACAGATAAATTTTTTTTCAAATGATTTAACAAATAAAAAATGTTCAATTCTTCTTCCTTCAAATATTTTCATAATTATGATTCATAAACTATCTCAAATGTTTGAATATTTGATTTAACGTAATTATCTCTATTTTACCATGAGTATACTTAGTACTTAGTACGACAGAAGAAGAGAGAACTCTGGAAACTTCGTTCCCAAACTTGTTCTCATCCTTTACCTTATTCTTATATTTGTTCCCAAACTTGTTCTTCTTGTCCAAACTCTTATTAAAATCCATTTCTGAATTCCTGACCTTATACTTGTTCGAATTGCTTTCCTAATCCTTATCCCACTTCTTTTCCCAATGTTGGTTCTCAATCTTATTCTTAGTGTAACCCAAGCTCTAAGTATTCTATTCGTTGTCCAATTTTCTGTCCTTATCCTTCTCCCAATCATAAATATTGTTTCAGGTGTGCCTACATCTTTGCCCTAATCCTTGTCTGAATTCTTGTCCTAATCCTTATCCAATTCCCTGCCCTAATATTTGTTAAAAATCTGTGTTATACTCTTTATCCAATTCCTGGTCCTAATCTTTGTTCCAATTCTTGCCCACTTTCTTTTTGTAATCCATGTCCTAGTCTTTATCCAAATTCCTGTCCTAAAACTTGTCCTCATTTTAATTAATTTTTTTTAATTTTAATTTAATTGGTTTTTTTATTTTTATTTATTTCTTTCTTCTGCTTTTGCTGGTTCCCTTTTTGCCATTTTTTAATTTTTTTTTTATTTTTATCATGTGATCGAAAACCTCGGCTTTACTCGTTCCATAAAATTTATCGTAAAGACAACAGTCACGGAGTTATAATTCCATGCAACGTTTTTTTCATTGTTGTTGCATTTTTACTGCATTTAATTCGTGTTTTTATTTTTATTTAGTTTTTTGCTTCTGCTTTTGCAGGTTCCCTTTTTGCCATTTTTATTTTATCATGTGATCGAAATCATCGGCTTTACTGTCGTTTAAAGACAATTGTCACAGAGTTATAATTCCATGCAGTGTTTTTTTCATTGTTGTTGCATTTTTACTGCATTAAGTGGTTGCCTTCGTTTGTGTGGCTCCACAAAACTTTAATTTTTCGCAGCACTTCTACTCACCGAATAATAATTCCATACAACAATATTTATTTTTCGTTGCATAAGCTGATACCTGCAACCCGACGATGTCAAAATCTACTTTTTGTTTTTAATTTTTGTAGTAAGGTCAAGTTTCTTAATTTCTAAATTATAATATTTACCGTGCTGTATATACTCACCAAGTAAGAATTCCATGCAACGCTGTTGCATGATTGATGCATTTACGTTATTTTAGCGGATCTTTCCATGGCTTTTTGACAACATGGATTTTTGGTTTATATTTTCATGAGGACTAAGAACCAGCCTTAATTCATGTATAATATTTTTAACTGTATACATAGCGCGCTTTAATTTCATGTAACAAATTTGTAGTTTCGTTGCTTTGGCAGATCCATTGTCTTTAGTTTTTTTTTTTATACATCATTAATTTTATGAATTGATCTTGATGCATGGTGGCACCATTATTTTTATCAAAGCTCTTATACTCATTGAATAACAATTCCATTCAACACCAATGAATTTTGGGAAACTACTTTTTGAATTTATTTGGAAACATAATCGGTAAACGCTGTCTCGGCAGAATGCATTTGAAATTATTGCAAACGAATATAACGTACAAGTTATTGCTTTTCAAGTAAAATTGCACATAAACATTATGAAGGCGTTGTCGAAAAATATAAATAACACAATTCTACAGAATTGGTCCATTACGTTAGGATTTAAAATAAATTGTACCGTTATAAGCCCGCAAGATGGCTTTTTGTGCTGCTTTTAAGATAATATTTAATAAGGACGTTCAATATGTTTTTAGACTCTTTTCTACCAACTGCATCATTTATTGATACCAACAGCTCTTCTCAATAAGGTGCTGAAGGGACATTTATGAATTTTGGCCATTTAAAGATTAAATGATATTTTGTCGAATGATTTTTGTTAAAATCCACAAATTAGTTAAAACGAGAGGGTTTTATGCAACGGATCACTCTCACTCTATCAGATAGTCAAACTCACATTCTCACTCTATATGAGGATATCTAACTATATGAGAAAAGCAATATCGAAAACCTTCCCAAGGCTAATAATATTAATTCTATCACCAATATAACGGCGCATTTGAATGCATACATTGAAAAATGTGCTAAATGACTTAAAAAGGATTTCACAACTTTACCGCAATAAATCACAAAAAATACAACAACTACAGCACTTAATGTCAAGTTGTGCCATGAAAAAATAAATATTCATAAAATTCAAAAACATAACAAAACAGAATGGAAACAAAAAAACTGCACAAAGGATCTGTAGAGCTAAAAACAACACACACAGTTACACAGGTTAAAAGGCAAATTTACTAAATGCGCATAAGTAGCAAATGATCGGGATCAGCTATTACAATGTTAACCCTCTAAATATCATATCTATTGAAAAATCTGAGAGAAAAAAAACCGCGCATCACAGAATCAGCAATAAATCGCAAATTCAAAAAATGTTAAGGATATTCACAAAACAGCCAAGTACTCAAGCTGCGAACAATGAGTTGAAATAAAAGTGAACCCACAAAGCAAACAAAAGCGTCGAGTGTGTTAGTGTGTGTTTGAATGCGGCAACGCATCCTATTGTTTGCAAAACGTTTGAAAGGGTTTGCAGGATCTCAGAGTTATTGTCTTGTTTTGCAGTTCATTGCCTAGATTTATGGCAATTATTGCGATGAGATCCTGTTGATATTAATACAAGGTAAGGCAATGAAGGATATTAGCAGTTCTTGCTTATTTGTCTTGATAGAAAGTGTAGGAATTTTTTTGGAAACTGTCGAAATGACTTTCTTTGGCATTTTTCTTAAAATGGAAATATGATCATGGATGCACGCTAGATCATTTTTTTTTTCAGCCCAACGAATAACACTGCTTCTTCAAACTTACAATATTGATCAATCGCTACGAATTAAACGCTTTAATGAGTACAAAGGATGCATGATGACCTAAAATAGTTGATCCTTAAATAAATGCATATCGTTAGAAGGGTTAGAGGTCTGCACGGTGCTCACATATTAAAAACAAAGCGCATCATCTGCATAAAGCTGCGCGTTTGTTCTAAAGCGACGATCTGCCTGCTAACATGGTATTTGCCCCGCATCCACTTCACGCTTTATGATTTTGATACTTGATTCAATATAAGAGGAATTCTTTTTGTTTGCTTTCGTTTTTGTTTTTTTTTTTGCCAATAATAATTTTATTAGACAATGCCGTGTAACGTACGGCAGGATAATCAAATATGTAGCGCGCAGCATAAATTATAAATAACCTTAAAATCGGCATTAGTTACCTTTTGTTCAATGTTCAACATGAGTGGAACTTATGTTGAGCATTGAACTTATGGCATTAAAGGATGTGGGTTTTAAATTCTAATACTGAATTTTATATTTGCTCAGGCATATCATGCTTTCTATGTAATTAAAAAAAAAAAAGCTAAAAACGTTTCTGCATTATTTGAACTAATCCGGAAGTAGTTCAATATTTAAAGAAAGGGAAAATTAATTAACACACAATCTTCAAAAACGGTCTCAATTGTACCATTATTTCATATGAATACAGAAACAACAGTTGCAGAAAAATTTTCTCACTTCTCGGCTTTGAAAGACGTTGTAATTTTACGAGAAATGATGATCAGATAAGAAATTTCCAAAAAGCACTAACGTTCAAAATTCTGCTATTTTTAGTGTTCTAAGCTGTTTACTGTCAGGTCTGCATTGCATGCTGGAGTATAATCCCTGATTCTGTATAATTCTCTCAGTGTGGGATTTTGATTTGCTATAGGGAAAAGGGAGAGGGAGCAGTGCGGTAAAAATGCATTTTAAATATGTTATTTCGACAGTGACCCTGGAGTTGAAACCCTCCATCTTGAATAATAGATGTATAAAATGGTTCATCACATGACAAAAATTTCTCAGTGAAAAATATTAAGGATAAAATTTCAAAACTTGTTTGTATACATCGTTAAGTTTAAAATTGTACTAAGACACAGTCGAGGACAGATATAATGAAAGGATTTTTTTGTTTTTATTTTTTTATATTCCATCCTTATACCATGTTATAAAGTGTGTCCCAAGTCACTGACATTTTAATTTTTAAATAAATGCATTTTTTTGTTGAAATTTCTGTGAGTTTTTATTTAGTTATACCCCTGCAGTGAAGCCTAGTTCAAATACTAGTAAATGTAAAAAAAAAAATAAATAACTGGCCATTTCAGCCCTTGAACAGACTTTGACCTAGCTTCTTATGATCAATTGTGTTGTGCGTGTTATTAAGTTTGTACACAATTGACCGAGAAATGGACCTACAGGCTTAACGCCGACTCCGAACGGTGATGAACAGAATGTTCTTATTCTCAAGAAGCTTTACATGGCATTTTGATTACTCTCTGAGGTTTGCCATTGTCTGCAGAGAGGTGGCGGCCGTACAGAAAAATTATTTTAATTCAAATAATTTTCTGTCGCTGCTTGGGTTCGAACCTGGGTCTCCAAAGTTCGTTGACATAGCGGCCACGCACTTTAACCAACTACGCCACGGACGCCACTAGTAAATGTACTGGGTTAAAAAAATACCAGCACTAGTTCAGCCCAAATGCTTTTTACATTGCGCAAACTGGTATTTTTCCCGTGGTGATGTCATAGGAAAAGACAATTGTCCTATTCTCGATATAATTTGAGGTAGTATTTTTACTGGAATTTTTGAACTAGTTGTGATAATAGTATCTTTTGAGTCAGTAAAATACTAGTATAATTAAAAGTAGGATTTTCACTAGTATGATTTGGACCACCTGTGGACTGGTATGTTTTTACCAGTAAAATACTAATAAACTAGCGGATATGCAAGATCCGTCGTTGTAACTATGAAAACAATTTTTGAGGCAAAAAGCCATCATAACATTTATTAATAATTTCTCAACTGCTATAAAGTACTTCTATGCTAATAGTTTTCATAACAAAAGCCAACAATGTTGATTTGAATGATTGAATGACAATACCTGCAGTGAAGCCTAGTTGATGAAGAAAAAGTTCTTTGTCCCAATGTATTATACATTAAAATTGGTCCAAAGTACGAGTTCCTTGGTTCAATGAATCTTTGTTCTTACGTTATTTCTTTGATATGTTATGAAGAAAAATGATTAATTAATGACACATACAACTGTTACAATAAGTTAGTCTGTCCTTAGAAATTTTAAAACAATATCAAGATATATTTTAAAAATCAGTTTCTTGTTGAGATAAAATTCTCTTAAGGGTTTTTAGATATTACAACACAAGAACTGGAACAAAATTTTAATGAACACGAACAATGAACTGTTCCTTAAAATTAAGAACAACGATTCATTGAGCCAAAGAATTCGTTCTTTGGGGAAATGAATAGTTCTTAAAAATCAATGAATTTCGCTTTATGAACGAGATTCTTTGATTTTAAGAACAATATTTGGTTCAGTGTAGTGGTATGTAAAACATAAAGTAGGTATATTATGTATTAACTTTGTCATTCCGTTTGTAACGCCTATAGGAGGCGTGGCAGACATAGAAGAGTGTATATATTTTTGATTAGCATCACCTCTCGAGTCGATTTCCGTGTGTCCGCCTGTCTGTGACCACAATTACAGTCGTAATTATCAAGCTATCATCACGAAATTCGATATTTAAGCTTGTATCTAAAAAAAAAAGATTAATGGAATCATTTTATAAATCGCCGTGATGAAACGCAACGCTAACGCGGCGCATCACTTGGATTAAAAATTTGCATTTTATTAATCACTACGTTATTGCGTTAGCTATGTTACGTTACCACGGTAAGCTGCCAGTCAACAACAGTTTAGGGTTGCCACATGTAAAATAAAACTAGCATCATTATTGCAAATCTTTGAAATATTTAAGATTCACCAAATTCTGACTTGTTGGCAACCATATCAGCTGTTCTTTTCAGCCATCATTAAATTGAAATTGCAATATAAACGCCAAACACTGGCGTACACATTTGCTACCTGCGATAGTTTTTTTATTTCTTTTAGCAACATTTCGAACCGTTTGTTCGTTGTTGCTGTCTTCAAGCTATATTGAAACGATATATGTAAACATTTAAGAATATATGAGTGAAACAAACAGTTATTACCCTTTCAATACCAACTTATTCGTTCTAACGGCAGCTCAAGAGCAAGTGATGAAAGTGACAGTTCAAGTGAACGAATTTCAAGTGTAGCGTTTTATAAAATGCGAACTTTGTACTGTTTTCATTACGCTATTGCGTTACTCAACGCTGAAGATCACGGCGTGAAGCGTTGCGTTTTTATAAATTGCTAATTTCAACAACGCAGCGTGAAGTGATGTGCAGGGATTTATAAAATGATGCTATAAGTTCAAAAAAGAGACATCGGGTGTGCAACTAGCAAAGGCACTAGTACAATTATGATTAGAGAAACATGAGCAATAAAAACATCTGGTATTTTTTCAAGTAGCTCAAAAGCGACTGGCTAGTTAACTATGAAATTAACCAACTGGTTATTTTTATACTAGTAAAACACATGGTATTTTTTAACTAACTGCATTACAGATATTAACTAATCTAGTAAGTTTTCGTCTTGTAAGTTATGACTAGTTAAACATCTAGTATTTTTTTGACTAGTTTTATTTTAACTAGTGATTTAACAAGTTAAATTCATGACTTGTATGATTTTTCACTTCAGGGACAGTATAGACATGAAGGTTATTACCATAACATTGCTCAAATGGTCGCCTCGACCATGCTTGCACACGCGAGCCCTTTTCATAAAATTTTTCATGACATTCTGGCATTATTCGAGATCAATTGCTGCAATAGCCAGTGGGATTTTCTGTTTCTGTTCGGGATTTATTGTAATAGACCTTCTCTTTGTGCAAGCCCTAAAGGAAGAAGTCCAACGGCGTCAAATCGTTTTGCTTAGTATTAGTTTTTTTGAATTGGCAACGCTGTCTACTTGTGTCAATTAAAAGAACCGTTACACTCATAGAAATTTTTCGTTCACCACAACTGAAAAATTAGCCAACTACACTTGCGAGTTGTATTTGCCACAAACGATAATTCAGTTGTCAACTTAAAAATATATCTTATAAATATATATACCGCAAGCTATTTCGGTCATTATAATTTATTATATTAATTGTCTTTCCCCCTATGTCCGTCCGTGTTCTTATGAATTGTAGCCATAGCACCTCTGTTGCTATCTACGTCCGCGTATAAGATGGAAACATACAATTGTAACATACTAACAATTTGTCCAAAAAGTAACTCTGAACTATAAGGTTGTATTTATACAACGAAGGGAAAAACAAAGGAAGTTTTCAGTTGGGAAAAACAAATTTTTCAATTGCTGCAATTTGAAAATTACTCGCGTTTATGACAAACGAAATTTTTTTCCTGCAACTAAATGACGCGTTTCTCACAACTGACTATTATTATGACAACTGTTGAAACGTTTGCAAATAACAATTTCAAGAACGATAAATGAAGTTTGTTTGCGGCAAACTGGCGATAAACGTTTTTTTCTTTGAGAAAACACTACAAAAAGTACGCAGTTTTATTATTGCTCACAACAAAGATTTTTGGTGGTTAATGATGATGAAAAGTTTGCTAGGTAAGTTTTAGAGAAATACAATTCTTATACATTTGAAACGAATATGAATTTGAACATTAGATGGTTCGTACGAAGCATTGTACATCAGAAGAAAGAAGAATGATTCAAAATCTTCGCTAGAAGAATAAGTCGTACGCAGACATTGCTATATCATTAGGAAGTTTGAAAAATTTTATGGCAAATGCTCTTAAATCCGAAAAAAAAATTAAAAACTTGGTGGTGTTGGGAAAACAACTCCGGTTATAGACACTTACATTGCACCCTTGGCCAAACGAGACTCATTTAAATCGTCCAAAGCCATTGCTGCTGAAATTAACAACATAATATCAGCTAGAACCGCACGATGACGATTATGTGATATGAATTTACCAGGCCGACTTGTTCGCAGTGTACCATTGTTAATAAAACAATATATTGAAAAGAGGAAAACTATTGCATAGGCGCATAGAACATGATGTGGTCCCGATGGTATCAAAAAATGGCGTAACATACTCTGGAGTAACGAAACCAAGATCAATTTATTTGGAAATGACTCTGGACGAAATGTTAGGAGAGCTATAAGGCGAGAATTCAATCCGCGATATACCAGAAAGACAATAAGGCATGGTGGCGGAAATATCATGGTCTGGGGTTGTTTCTCGTGGAATGCTGAAGGTCCGATTCACCTCATGAGTCATACCATGACGAAGAGATTTGTAGAGACTTACTAGAAGAGGTTATGTTACCCAACGCGAAAGAGAATATACCTTTGCGATGGCTTTTCCAGCAGAATAATGACCCTAAACATGCGTCGAAGTTGGTAGGTGATTGGCTTCGGTACAATAACGGTAACGTTATGGAATGGCCAATTCAATCAACTGACCTCAATCCAATAGAAAACCTTTGGGGAGATCTTAAAAATGCATCGAAAAAGCAAAATATCATAATAAGACAGCATTATGGCAAAAAGTACAAAATATATGGTATGATACACCAGTAGAGACTTGCCGTAAAATTATCAAAAAGTTGTTCAAAATAGGTGTGGAAATAGTAGATATTAAATAAGTATTACATATTTTTCACTTTTCTTGCGTGTTAATTTACATTTTTCCTAAAAACGTTCGCGAACGCTAAAAATTTCAGGGATCTGTAAGAATATACAGGCAATTATTTTTGAAACTAGTTGTAATATCCGAAATCTGATCAGATGTATATTATAAGAGTAGTTATAACATCGTATTTCAACCCTTATTTAAAACGAATGTTATAGCATCCACTACGATATACATAGATAATATCTTTCAACTATGTATATATATATTAAATTGTTGTTTCAAATTAAATGAATAAAAAATTGGCTTAAAAATTTAAATGCTATAGCATTCACGTCATTTTGCATCACTAAAGAAATTATATTATATAATATAATATTCATATGTATATTTGTTGTAGTACCTATTTTAATAACCAGGCGAATTTTATACAGTCTTCCTTAATTTTCGTGTTTATTGTTATAATTGAATTTGAATGGATATTTTTATTTGCTTACATATTCCAATAAATAATAAACAAATGCAATTGCTTTTTGGAAAACAGAGTTAAAAAAAAATAGTTTTTTCTGAAAAAAAAATGGCTGCACCAATTTCAACGACAAAGAATGATAGAAATAAGATTACGCGTTTCGCAGTTCCGTTATCTAATGCTCTTTTTCTCAATTGAGTGCATGACGTCACACAGCACTTCTGCTAGACAAAAACGTATGCAAATGTGCGATCGCTTAGACAAATTGATGAAATAGAAAATAAATTCTTTCGGAAAAGTAAAGTAACAATATCTACTCTTCAGTATAAAAATATGAATATTTTCTTATGCGAAAAAATATGAATATTTTAAACTTTAAAGATTTTTATATCCTAAACTATTCGAGACCAACTAAATTTTATTGTACCAATAGGTTAAGGAGCTCCATATAAATACATATTACAAAAATTAAAAAAAAAAAATATTTAGGCATGGGCCCCAAAGTAAAATTTCTCCAAACTCTGACAATATCGCTTGTGACGTCTTGTTCTCTCTCTCTCTCATTTGCGAAACGCATAATCTTTTTTCTATCATTCTTGTTCAACGACCATATGTGTATATATTTGTCATACCGTTTGTAACGCCCATTAGAGTACTATATTATTTCGACTTCGTGGATGGATGATACTTTGTCGATACGTCAATAACATTCTCTACAGCGTCGTTAATAGCTTAGTCAACATCATATAGTCTTCGCTGACCTTCACAAGTATTCCTCTAATTGGTGTAAAATAGTGGGGCCCAAGAAATTTTAAGCGCGGGCCAATGCTTAAAAAAACAAGCACAAAATGTTGCTCATCGTTGCGTTTGGCAAAAAATTAAACAAAACAAATAACAATTTCAATGCAATAAGATCACATGTCATTAAGTACACTGTAAGAAAATGTGCTTTATTTTTTATATATATATATATATATATATTCAATGTTTGATAGGTATTACAATTATGACAACACAATGAACTCGAAACCATGAAGACGAAACCATGGTCTAGTCTGCTCGGTTTGTTCTGCAAAGAAATTTTGTTGTTGTAGCAATCTGTTACTTCTGGAATTATTTGGCATAAAGCTCAAAATATAATTCTTAAAAAATATGTTCTTTAAAATTATAAACTCAATTTCTATTACAATAACAATGCATGAAAAATTACTCGACACACAAGTAACGGGACAATCAGCTTCAGCATCGACATAATCGAGTGTGCGTTTTTTATTTTGGCTTTGCATGTTTTGTTTTTGTAAAGTTCTCTGGAAAATGTGCTGAACACTGAACGAGTGCGGTTTGTGTTGTTGTTTTTTGCAGGTGTTCTTTGATTTTGGCTCATCGCAAAGGCAAAATTAAAATGGAAAAAAATTTCTATGAAGTGCTACGCGGGCCATACGGACAACTACGTGGGTAAAACGTTGTTTTTTCCGAGTACGTACAATGCACTTTTTTGGCCTGAATTTTGCTCAAAAATAAGTAAAATCGAAAATTTATGATCGGAATTTTAAAATTGAAAAATATTTTTTGTTTTAATTTTTGTTTTTGCATTTCTTCTAAAAGTGTGAAAATATATGCTTCAAACTTTGGAGCTGTTTAAATTTGGAACTAGTTTGAAGGATCCATTATAGATTTTTTAATTTATCTATTTTTTTTATAAAACCGATGTGTTTAATATGTGTTTAATATTATTTAATTTTTAAATAATTTAAAAACGATTTACCCTTCTGATAACACCCCTCTCCCTGGCGATGGTTGTTCAACATTTACTATAAGCTAGCTTAGTCCTTTTTTAAAACTTTCAATCTCATTAACACCGTCTGTTCAGTCTTTAATAAGAAAGAAGTTGCTTCCAACAATAATGTTGGATGCTAGTCTACAAATCACAATATGACCTTGAAAAATTATTTCCAAGTTCTCATAGAGCTCATTTGCGTTAAAAAAAAAACAGTGTCAAAAGCGCAACGCAGTCCGCACTCCACCGTAACCCATTTAAACCACAACCACGTTTGAAACTCATTAAAAAAAAGTAATAAAAGAAATTCCCGCGAAAATTTCATTCATAAGAATTTACACAACCATCTCATTTTCACGATTTTCCGGCGCAAGTAAGTAGCACGATAAAGCATGAACAAGAAAAAAAAGAAAGGAAAAGAAAAAAAAAACGATTTAAATAAACATAAAGAAAACTTTATAAATGAAATAATGAGTCGAAAACTTGGCAAGCATTTCCGGAGTGAGGGTGTTTGGTAAGCGTGGGTGGGGAAAGCCATTAAAATGTGTCACGAAGTTCGAAGACGGTTTCGACGCTAGCGAGAGAACAAATGCAAATGAAAACTCTCGCGCTGTTAGCGGGGCGGCAAAATTAATGACAAACGCGAAACAGTTAAAAACAACGAACGAACGAGTAACTAAAACGTAAAACGGAAACGGAAATGATTGCAGCAACAGCCAACACAAGAACTACAAGTGCAAAAATACTGGCACACACAGCTGCAAGTTTGTGTGCGTGTGTGGGTGTGGGTGGGGGTGTGTGTAGGAGAGCATAACGTCAGAGCAGGAAGCAGAGACAACGCAAGAAAGAGAGAGAGACAGCCAGAGAGAGAGTGAAAATGAAAATCTTAACTTTTCTCATTTTCATTTTGTACGCAATTAATTAAAACTTTGTTGAGGTTGGTTATGGCTGAGCGTTTTGCTCTTTCCACTTCTTCCAACGACGACGACGCTGATGGCTGCAGCTCGAAGGACCGCAAAGTCTCGTAGTCTCGTGCGAAATTGTGTCAAACCGTCTTCTGTCTGGTTGTTCGATGGTGTGTGTATGTGTGTGTGTGTGTGCGGGGAATTCCCCAATTATTTCATTTTCCGGCATTTCATGCTATTTATTTACTTATTTAATTTGTAATTCTTTATATTTTTTTTTGTTTTCTTGCCTGCTAATAACAATAACTCCACCAAGGGTGGTTGTTGTTGTTGTTGTTGGTGTTGCTGTTGCCAAAATGCTTGTTGATTAGCTCGTTAGCAGAGGCGGGTGTGGGTGGTGTGGCAAAATAAATTAGTTAAGAATTCAAGGCGTCTAAAGAGTGTGAGCAGCGGCATGTTAATAAGAAAAATTATACAAAGTATACGAGTGTTGGTTGCTAGTGCTTGTGTTTGTGTTTGTGTTTATGATTGTGTTTGTGTTTGTGTTGGTGTTTGTATGTAGGTATGTTTGGCTTTGTATATCCTGCTGCTAATCGTTTAATGAGCGCCGCCAGACAATGTTGACGAAGGATTTCATTGCCAACAACATGGGAGGACAGACAATGCAATGGCAAGGATAATCATTTGTTTTGACGGGAATTTTCCAATTAATTTTGAGGGTGACTGTTCTCGGGCGACCTTCATTAATTGTCGATGACTTCATTCGACATTGAATAAGCTTTTGAAATCGTCATTGAGTCACAAGCCATCTTTTGTTAACTTGTAAGATGGGAGTATGTTGGAAAATATTAGTAAAGATTTTGTTACAAGATATTTTTAAAGGTATTACTTCTGGAATATGACAGAGTTTAGGATTTCTGGCAATGCTACATCAGATATGGAAAAATAACTTAAGTAGTGGTAGACTCTATCTATTTAGAGCAAACAATTTAATGAATTTTTATGTTCTATTTGTTCAATTACTTATATATATTTTCATAAACACGCAGATATTCTCAAGCGTATAAAGAGTGAATCAATCAAATATTTTTTTTTTTTTTTTTTTTTGGAGATAGTACAACTTGCTCATTTCACATTGAAATGTAAAATCAGTTTGGCCAATTTGGCTCTAAATTTGAGTTGAATTTGTATTGAAAATTCATTAACACTTCACGTTTTACGTCATAACTTCTAAACTCTTTAAGAACATACCTTCATTTTATATCGTTAGAAAGGTAATGGAAAATAAAAAATTAAAAAACAAGTATTAAACTTTGAAATTAAGAATGGGTCAACATACTGCAATTTTTTCAAAAGTTTTATATTTTTCCTTTAATATTTACAAAGTAACCTTTCTAATGATAGCCTATTTACAAAAATCGGATTTAAATTAACTGAGCTACGTTGCTTCAAAATAGACTATGTTTGCATTCGCATGGCTGTGGGTCCACGAAAAAAATTCTCAAAATTTTAAACTCCGGATTCGGTTTTAAACAATAAACCAATCAAAGAACAAAATTTGAGCCAAATTGGAGATGGTCAGTGCAACTGATATTACACTTCAATATGGAATGGGCGATTTTTTAAATAAATTTATGATCACATATTGACGTTATAACTTATTAAGTGAGAGCAACAGAATTTCATATTTTCTGAATAGTTTTTTAATATCATTTAAGCTTTACTAAGAACTTATTTCAAAATAAACCATACCATAAAAAATAAACCATTAACTTTCTTGCTTTCAAACCTTTTGTGTCTTGGTGATTACCACAATTCCATTTTATTTTTTTGTTCCAGTACATTCAGTTATTGTACACAGTTAGAAGATAGTCTTAATACAATTTCATAAGTAGGGGAAGGTGCTGTGCCTTGGTCCGGATTTTAGTATTATCAATCTACAAGGTTTCTCGTCAACATTTCTATTATTTTTTTTGTTACAGATTCCTCACTTATACTTTTGAAATGAAATGACGTTAAGTTGGATCCTCTACAAGTTACCATTTAATCTAAATGCTCATCTTCCCAACCTACCTCAAACGGTCCAAGGTAAAGTATGACGTTGTACCTCGGTCCATTGCTATTTGTACCTTGGACCATTGAAAATAATCCCTGAATAAGTTATTGGTTTTAAAGAAGCCAAATGTACCTATATTTCGCGAAAAGAATTAATAGCATTATTTTAACTGTTTTTAGAGAAAATTATTTATTTATTAATTTTAAAGAAAAATATTACTTGGACAAAAACACCCGTGTCCAAACAAAATAACATCAAAAAAGTATTGAAAACAGATTGTAGGTTATAAATTATAATTGAATTTTTTTTGTTTACACGCTACTTTACAAGTAGGCTTGAGATATTTGCAGATGAATCACTATCCGGTTTGAAGTCAGCATCATGGTACAACATGGTCCATGGTAAAACTACAAGCGTAGAACCGAGGTACAACAACACCACTTGTGTGACAAAATATGGAAAATTTCGTTAAAGTACATGATCTTGCATGATCAGTAGATAAACAGCAATTGACACTCGGACTGAAGTACATTCGGTCCAAGGTACAGCACCTTCCCCTATACAGGTCCCTTAATGATGCTAAGCTGACCCATCAGTACACCATAATTGTGATCCAGCTACTAGCATATCTTGTGTACCATATTTGGCTGTTACACTAAGGGAAAAAAATATTAAATTTATCCAATAACTTTTTTAATTTTTCCAAAAAGCGAGTCATTTTTGCACCAATAACGCATTTACTTAAATCGACCATGTAAATATTTATAATTTATTTAAATACTTTTTTAATTAAATAAAATATTAAAATATTTAAACAGAATTAATAAAAAATATATTAAAATTATGCACGAATATATTTAAATATCTTTCAAATATTTACTATTTGAAAATAAAATAAATTTATATAAAAATATTGAAATTGAAAAACAATTTATTTGAATATTTTCCACGAGCTGCGTCCATATCAAACGCCATTTAGTGGTATATTTTATTTTCTTTTTTGAAAATATGATTTGTGAGTGCGGTGGTGACTGCGATGCATGATGAAATCATGTAGAGTGGAGTGACATTCTTGAGAAAATACCGAGTTGTCACTCCACCTTACATGAATTCATCATGCATCGCACTCACCACCGCACTCACAAATCATATTTGTCAAATATTCATCCTATATTACCCTTGCAACATTAACTAAATGAGAACTATAAGAAACCTGCAACTACTGGTGCGAAGAAATTGCAGCAGCATCGCACAGGAACACAGTGTATGGAATATGTGTGTCAGTGTGTGGCATAAATAAAATTTAAATACGGGAAAAAAACGAATTGTAAGGAAAATATTTGATTTAACCACGTAAATATTTAAATGAAATATATACTCAGGCGTGGATAATGTTAATATGCGTTATTTCCCTCAGTGTAGGTATTACTACCTTGAAGCTCTTTATGTAGTTTAGCTTTGGCCGCATCCCCATCCATGTCCATACTATTTTGTCAACATTGCGCATCAATTATTATATCCTTACACTTATTACGGAAGGAGTATATTTAGTTTGTCATTGCGTTTTTAACGTCCATAAGGAAGTGTGGTAGGTATAGAGAGTATATATACTATATTTAACGAAGTATTCAACGAACTATGTTTAATGAAGTCCGCCTGTTGTCTGTGATATATTTTGGTACAACAGTAGCCTTATTCACAAAGCAGTAGCAATTACGCCAAATAAATTTGTTGGCTTTGGGACAGTCTTTACCTTTACTAACGCGAACACAGTACCACTGGCACATTCTTGTTGGTTAATAAATTGTTCTGAAAATGGTTGGCAGTATAATTGCAGAAACCGTGGGATTTTTTTTTTTTTTGCTTGAGCCAAGGTTTTAGGTGTTATACCTATTCCATCAAGTCTGTCTTGGCTTGAAAATGGGGTTATAGATAAGTGAGAAAGAGGAGTCAGTCAAGTGATACATGTGTATAATGTTCTTAGTTTAGTTGGAAACCAAACAAACATGTGAAGTAGAATTTAAGCAAAGTGTATATTCAAGCAAAGTGTATATTTAAGCAAAGTGTATAAAATGTATATTCTCAAGCCTCAGTCAAATTCTAGTTATAAGATATTCCCATCCATAAACTTGTCTTGCACCAACTACAATTTTCAATTCAATTTTAGTGAATTTGAAATAAGGAAAGAAATACAAAGCGGTTAAAGCATAAAGACCATGGCCTAGCCGAGATTCTTCTGATGTGGCAGTCGAACGCGCTACCTACTCATACTCGACTATCTAGGCCACCAAACTTAGTCAAAATGGTTATGTGGTTATGCCTTTACCTCAGTCAATTTTAGTTAGAGTTTGTCACAAAATTGATCGCACAAAATATTTTTATAATATTTTAATTTAATAGAAAAAAAATTCTTAAACACATAACTTATAACAATATATTTTTTTTTATGAGATCTTGTTCATTTCTAAGCAATAAAAAACTTAACTTATTCTATTTAAAAATAAAGCAATTTTCAGAAAACTTAAAATGTAGAGTCACAAAAATCATCGAACAAAAATTTTGAATAGCAACAGATAATTTTATTGAAAAATTTAGTATCTTGTAGGATTTACTTCGGCCTTGATTAATTATTTTAATCGGTTCGTTAGCTCAATTTGGTTCCATTTTTCTTCAAGCCTCTTTCTTAACTCTGCTTTCGAGGTTATGTTGTATTTGCGAAGACGGCGTTGTAATTCAGCCCATAAACGTTCTATGAGGTTGAGGTCCGGTGATTGTAGGCGGAATGGAATTTACTTTAGGGCAGTGTCGACCACAGTAACTGCATTTGTCTCTTCGTATCTGCATTTGCCTTTCGTGTATACATAAAAAGACGAAGTGTTGCTTCACACGTGTGTGTACTACGCGATCGACACTGCTTTAGGGCATTTGTAGAGTAACCATAACTTGACAATCTCAGCTTCTATTCCAAATTTGGCAGCACTTTGCTTAAGATAATTTTTTAATATCGTCCCCTTCATGCCAAAAATGCCAATGTGAATTTTTGTGTTTTTTGGGAAATTGAGTTTAAAGATTCGAATGGCTCAGAAAAATCGAAACATCCATATTTTCCAAAATGCTTTTCGGAAATGGATGGCACATGTCCTCGTTATACACAGTTAAAATTTGGTTCCCATTACTTTACAAAAACATTAAAAAAAAAACTTTTTGTGCAATCATGTAACAATTATTGCTAGAAAATTGTATTAAAATAAATCTCAAACTTATGAAAAAAGCTCTATCTAAAACCTTTCTTTCATACGTAAACAGCAAATTATGTTCTTCGTCAACAGAAAAAACAATCACTGTCCTATTTCATCGGTAGCGGTGCATGCTCATTTTGACGTGACGAAGTTACGTTGTACTGCTCAGGTTTCCAAAAAAGTTGAAAAATGAATTTTTTAAAAATTCATCTGCGTTGCATCGAATTGTTACTCGCTGAGTATAAGAGCTATGATTAAAAAAATGGTACGACCGTAAAGGTTAATTCTTTCACTTCATTATAAAAACAAAACACAAATTCAAAACATCATCGGGTCGCAGGGGGAACTTTTTAAGCAACACAAGTGAAAATTTGTTACATGGAATTATTACTCGCTGAGTATTAGTGCTAGGATTAAAAATACAATACGCCAATAAAGGCCTACTGTAAGCCCTCACAACAAAATTAGACAGAAAATTTCTGACATCATGGGGACGCTGAGAGAGCCGCTCAAAAATCGATAACGCAACATTCATGCTGCGGCGTTGCATTGCATTTTTACTCAATGAGTATATAACATACGATAAAAGTTTAAAAAGGAAAATTAAGGTTTTATACATGGCTTTACGACAAAAATAAAAAAAAAAATTCCGGCGTCGCCAGGTCGTGAATATAGCAGCTTATGTAACAGAAATGTAATATCGTTGCATGGAATTATTACTCACTCAGGAGGAGTGCTACGGTAAATTTTGTTTTACGACAGCATGGATGTGTTTGTCTTCTTGTTGTCATGATTTCAGGGATGCAATCACATAATGCAGTAAAAATGCTACAGCCATGAAAAAACGTTGCATGGATTTTTAACTCTGTGACTACTGGTGCAACGGTAAATTTTAAGGAACGAAAACGAAGGTGAGGTCTTCGGGCATATGACAAAAATAAAAAAAAAATTTACGGCGTATCAAAGACCCTCAGGGAACCGCCTAATGTGACGCATATGCATCGCTTTTGCTGGATTAATTGAAATTAGAGCACAACCAATGGGGAAGCAAAAAAAAAGCTAAAAGAAAAGCACCAACTCCAAATCCAACAACAACTCCAACTCTAACACCAACACCAACACCAACACCAACACCAACACCAACACCAACACCAACACCAACACCAACACCAACACCAACACCAACACCAACACCAACACCAACACCAACACCAACACCAACACCAACACCAACACCAACACCAACACCAACACCAACACCAACACCAAAACCAACACCAACACCAACACCAACACCAACACCAACACCAACACCAACACCAACACCAACACCAACACCAACACTAACACTAACACCAACACCAACACCAACATCAACATCAACATCAAAAACAACATCAACATCAACATCAACATCAACATCAACATCAACATCAACATCAACATCATCAACATCATCAACATCAACATCAACATCAACATCAACATCAACATCAACATCAACATCAACATCAACATCAACATCAACATCAACATCAACTTCAACATCAACATCAACATCAACATCAACATCAACATCAACATCAACATCAACATCAACATCAACATCAACATCAACATCAACATCAACATCAACATCAACATCAACATCAACATCAACATCAACATCAACATCAACATCAACATCAACATCAACATCAACATCAACATCAACATCAACATCAACATCAACATCAACATCAACATCAACATCAACATCAACATCAACATCAACATCAACATCAACATCAACATCAACATCAACATCAACATCAACATCAACATCAACATCAACATCAACATCAACATCAACATCAACATCAACATCAACATCAACATCAACATCAACATCAACATCAACATCAACATCAACATCAACATCAACATCAACATCAACATCAACATCAACATCAACATCAACATCAACATCAACATCAACATCAACATCAACATCAACATCAACATCAACATCAACATCAACATCAACATCAACATCAACATCAACATCAACATCAACATCAACATCAACATCAACATCAACATCAACATCAACATCAACATGAACATCAACATGAACATCAACATGAACATCAACATCAACATCAACATCAACATCAACATCAACATCAACATCAACATCAACATCAACATCAACATCAACATCAACATCAACATCAACATCAACATCAACATCAACATCAACATCAACATCAACATCAACATCAACATCAACATCAACATCAACATCAACATCAACATCAACATCAACATCAACATCAACATCAAAATCAACATCAACATCAACATCAACACCAACATCAACAACAACAACAAGAAACTTCGTCACGTCACAACCAACGGGTGTGTCCACGGCACAGCCAACTCATTTTTAGTGAAAAAATGTGCCATTGATTTTTTTGGCATAAAGGAAATTAACTATTCTGAAAATTTCGTACATGCGACTCTATAAAAACTTTGGTAATGATGAAAATTGCAAAAGTGAGCTTGTAACCGCTACTGATGCGATAGATCAATGATTGTTTTTTTCTATTTTTGAATCAAGGTGAGGACAATGTATTCTGATAAAAAGAGTGTCAAGAAAGCTCCATGTCGATTTAAGGGAATTTTTAAATCTTAAAAATGTACCATTCTTGAGAGAAAAGTTAATTCTTAGCTGCTACAAAGTAGGAAGACCACTGATTTTCTTCACTTTTGATGGCAAAAAAATTATTCTGAACGTATCCTCAAAAGAAAAATAAAAAAAAGTTTTTTACTAATATTGGAAATATTTAAAGTGAAAAAAATGTGCACATTGGCGTTTTTGGCATGAACAAAATATCAGAAAATCACATAGATGGTTTTAGCATGGAATTTTATAATTTTTTCTAGACCGAATTGGATTTTATTGTTTTGGGGGAATTTTCTTTGCATTAAATTGCACTAGATGCAATTAAAAACTCAAATCATGTGCTTTCACATTGGCGTTTTTGGCATAGAGGGGACGATATATTCAGATAAATAAATTTGTCCATGATTTCTTCTACAAAATTCCATTTACCGGCTCTTCAACTTGCCATGCACCCCACACCATCACTGAACCTCCACAGTGGGACACGACTTCACAGTGGGTTACAGGTTTTCTTTTCTCATTTCATCATTGGGTTTTCGACACAGCATGACCCGGCCATCCGATCCAAGGGTGTGATATTTGCTTTTATCCACGAATATCACATGATTCCAGCTGTATCATATTTTAGCGTAATTCAGGCGGATTTTTCGATTCTTTTCATTAACAAAAAACTTTCGGTGGGCTATTCTTTAGTGGAATTCAGTTTCTTGAATAGTTCTACGTATTTCTTCTGGATGAACTGAAAATGAAGTTTTTTTTTGTGCTCTAAAGCCATTTGAAGCCAATGAAAAAAGGCTCTTTTTCTCGGCTTTCGTTTAATTTTTCTCACAACAGCCTGCTTGTCTCTTGGTTTCAGCAAGGGAGGACGTCCAGCTCTGTAATTATTTTCAATTTGATGCTCCACATTGAACCTTTTAATGACATTGTGCACTGTTGGTCGACTCTTCTGGTCAATTCCACTTATTTGACGAATTATTTTAAAAATGCTTTATTATAAATTCACGAATTTCAATCGAAGATTCTTTGAGTCTTCTTTATCTTTGTTTTCTAAAATTTTGAAGGATTTATCATATATTATCCAGGTATATTACCTCAAGAAAACTACAATATTTGACTGTATAGTAAGAACTAGTTTTGAACTATTCATTACGAAAATAGTTCGTATACAGACAAAGAGGAGTTCTTATGGGCATAGTGTTTTGTTCGTATGATATCAATCACGAAAAAGCGTCAGTTTGAAGAAAGAAGAGTGTGCTGCAATGGGACCAGTAAATACCCTTCTTTAAACTAGAGCTTTTTTAAATTAGATCACAAGTGGCCACAACAATTTGTGTAAAACTGCTTAATTCTTGATCAACTATACAAAAGCTTGCTCAGTAAATTTTATCTACAAGTATAACCTTACTTAAAGATTCATCGCTAAGACGGTTCGATATAATTTTGCCATTTTTTATGTCAGTTCACAGAAGTGTTAGTACTGTTAAGCTAATTTTGTTGAACAGGATAATGATTATTTATTAATAACCACTTTGTGGTACTGGCTTTACCGCTGAAGTAACACGACAAACTCTACTCTAGCAATATTCAAAAATACTAACAACAAAAACCTGCCCGGTTTAGTATGAAATTCCATTATTCTTCATTGATTTGGCTTGATGGAGAGGGATGTAGTTGAAGTTTGAAGACTCCTTCATAGCACGCTATTAAGTGTCCTTGTAATAAAATTGAATTAAAAAGATAATGCATACACATAAAATAAAAAATAAAATACAGAATAAAATAAAAAAAAAAAAAAATTATGCTATGGCAGGATATGTCGTTTTATTGTCACATGATGCTCAATCATCTTGAACGACAAACTGCTGCTTTAGAATAAGCAGTGGAAGAAGAAGAAGAACAAGAAAAAGAAGAAGAAGAAGTAGCAGTAGAATAAGAAGCAGCATAAAGGATATTAAGGCGGCGCAAAACATGTTTAAGCAGAAAACAACAACAAAATCAAGCATTTGCAAGTTGGTGCTTCAAGAAATTCTTTGAAAATCTACGCAGCTGAGCGTTGTTATTTTATTTTGTACTAGTTTTTTTTTTATTTAATTTTTTATATTGAGGTCCTTCATAATATGTGGGAGGCACTTGAGTACTTCGAGAAATGATCCTAGCGTTGGATTTTCATATCTTGCTTTTGTTCTTGGTACCTTTCAATTTTGAAAAGTTTCCAACAACACAAGCAAAAACAACAACAACAACAACAACAACAACAACAGCAACATATTCAATAAATGTCGCTCGCATGCGATTAAATGGAATGTCCTTGCCTTGTGCTCGCTCGCATGTTATGGTCTCTGTGACTCCTTTTGGTTCTGGTTAGCCTACCAGTGAGGATTCCTTTTCTTCTTTCTGTCGCTATTTTGCATGTGCGAACACATAAAAGCACGCAAGAAAAAATTCGAAAACTAGGGAAATATTAAAAAACACATTTCTACTTCCGGCTTCCTGTGAAACGATTGTATTGCTGACAATGAAACTGGCAATAATTTTGTTTTTTTTTTTCATTTTAACTCTACTTTTTATGTTATGCCATTGTGTGCTGCCAATTTTATTGTTGTCACTAAGATTTTTTCTGATCCTTGTGTCCTATTACTTTCTTAAAGCTTTTTGATTTTATTATTTCGACAGCTATGAATTTTTGTTCCAATTTAATGAGCGTTTGAAGTTATCATAAAAAATATAATGTTCCAAATATTTTGATCACTAGCATCATCACATCAGTAGCATCCATTTTTTTAGATAAAAACTAGGTTTATTGTTCTCTTCTAAGGATATTTTTTTTTGTCTTATACTTAGTTGTATTAAAAGGTTTTCTTATAATTTTATCTACTTTTCTTGCACAGTCTAAACATTTTAATATTAGCTCCTAATTTTTCATTTTTATAGACATACATCACATTTGTTATTCTCTAAATTTTTATTGTTTATTTTTATAACCTACGGTTTGTTGATTTTGCATGCATCAAAAATATTTCCTCGTATTAAATAAGCACACATATTTGGAATTGAAAGCATAAATATTTTCACATCCTTAAAACAACACTGAAGAAATTACAAGTTCCATCATCCAACTGAGCCATCTTTTTGAGGAATGCCACAGAATGTAGGAATGCCACAACTTATGGCCTGCTGAAATTCATCAAAATATCTTAATGTAATTAAATGGCCTCAAGGTCAAATCTGTTTACAGCAGTTGATAATCTTGTGTCATTTTTAAAAAAGCCCCCTGTCATAATATAAATACATGTAAAAAATCTTATAGGTTTATTAAAATTCTTACATTACTTCTTCCTTCTTTTTTTTAAGTTTAAAAGGTTTGCGTAGTTTCTTTTTTTTTTTTTTTGTTTGTTTTTGCTAGGCACCAATAGTTTTCTGTAATTTTTGAACTTTGACTCATTAGCTTCTTTTCGGAAGAGGTATGCGTTTTTTTTTTGTCGGATCTTATTAGTAACTCCCATTCTATCGAAAAAGCCAATTGAAGCCAATGAAAAGGGGCACTTTTTCTCGGCTTTCGTTTAATTTTTCTCACAACAGCCTGCTTGTCTCTTGGTTTCAGCAAGGGAGGACGTCCAGCTCCGTACTTATTTTCAATTTGATGCTCCACGTTGAACCTTTTAATGACATTGTGCACTATTGGTCGACTCTTCTGGTCAATTCCACTTATTTGACGAACTATTTTAAAAATGCTTTATTGTAAATTCACGAATTTCAATCGAAGATTCTTTGAGTCTTCTTTATCTTTGTTTTCTAAAATTTCGAAGGATTTATCATAAATTATCCAAGGTGGATACCTCAAGAAAACTACAATATTTGACTGTATAGTAAGAACTAGTTTTGAACTATTCATTACGAAAATACGGAAGAGGTATGCGTTTTTTTTTTGTCGGATCTTATTAGTAACTCCCATTCTATCGAAAAATGTGCTTGAAGCGAAAAGAATTCTTTCCACTTTTCATTCATTTCATGGGTTCTCTAACCCACGCCCATATAAAGTATTTTTGAAGTCTCAAGCAATCTATTTAATTGTTTTATGTGAAAGAATTATTAATTTTGTAACGTTACTTTCTATGGAATATAGGTGTGATATTCATAAGTTTTCAAACTGTATCCAATGATAAAACAAAAAGCAAACATGTGTAAAAGTCTTTAAAATCGATGTTGGTGGGCATTTTTCAAAAGTTAAATCACAAAAGTCGTCACGAAAAACTTCACATATTTCAAACAAAAATTTGAATATGATCCAATTGTCCAATTTGAATAAAATAAGGACTTGATAGAAATGTTAACTCAACCCAAACTATATAACATATTATTAACTTCCCACTAACTCCCCTCCCCCTCCCCCTTTAGTAGTCGGAAACTTTTAGAAATTTAATTTGTTGGAAAGAAGAAAAGTTAAATTTACTACAAGAGTATATAGGGTCCCCTTTAAACAGCTTGAATAAAGTAGGTGTAACAACAAATATCCGAAATTAGCCGGCAGTTATATTTAAGACTCAATAATAAAAGTAATATCCATACGTAGAGTATGAAAATTGGAAAGTAGTATAAAAGGTTATTGACTAAGATTGCTTTCACAGATCAAAGTGAACACGCCTACGTAAGCAAAAGTGGGCATAAAATATTAAAAACGATACAAGTTAAGGTCTGTACACTCCTACAAACAAAAAAATTTTGTAAAAAATGTAGGGATAAAGATAAGGATAAGGATAAGGATAAGGATAAGGATAAGGATAAGGATAAGGATAAGGATAAGGATAAGGATAAGGATAAGGATAAGGATAAGGATAAGGATAAGGATAAGGATAAGGATAAGGATAAGGATAAGGATAAGGATAAGGATAAGGATAAGGATAAGGATAAGGATAAGGATAAGGATAAGGATAAGGATAAGGATAAGGATAAGGATAAGGATAAGGATAAGGATAAGGATAAGGATAAGGATAAGGATAAGGATAAGGATAAGGATAAGGATAAGGATAAGGATAAGGATAAGGATAAGGATAAGGATAAGGTTAAGGATAAGGATAAGGATAAGGATAAGGATAAGGATAAGGATAAGGATAAGGATAAGGATAAGGATAAGGATAAGGATAAGGATAGGGAAAGGGATAAGGATAAGGATAAGGATAAGGATAAGGATAAGGATAAGGATAAGGATAAGGATAAGGATAAGGATAAGGATAAGGATAAGGATAAGGATAAGGATAAGGATAAGGATAAGGATAAGGATAAGGGTAAGGATAAGGATAGGGAAAGGCATAAGGATAAGGATAAGGATAAGGATAAGGATAAGGATAAGGATAAGGATAAGGATAAGGATAAGGATAAGGATAAGGATAATGATAAGGATAAGGATAAGGATAAGGATAAGGATAAGGATAAGGATAAGGATAAGGAAAAGGATAAGGATAAGGATAAGGATAAGGATAAGGATAAGGATAAGGATAAGGAAAAGGATAAGGATAAGGATAAGGGTAAGGATAAGGATAAGGATAAGGATAAGGATAAGGATAAGGATAAGGATAAGGATAAGGATAAGGATAAGGATAAGGATAATTATAGAGTTAAGGATCATGAATTTGGCGAAAAAACATAAATGTAAGGACACATGAAACTCTTGAATGGATAATGCTTCAAAGGTGTAAAACTTGCGATGAATTATGATGTTGGGCGAGTGTAACCATAAAAACTTGTTTGTTACATATTTATAAGTATACAAAATAATGTTTGTCCTCAACGGTAATAAGTTTTAAAAATTACTTCTATATAGATCAATCATGCTAAGCAAGATGGTCTACTCAAATCTTTTTGGGATTACGTTTGGTATCATGCTATGCATCCTTGATTTGTTTTATTTAAATATCATTAAGCCTCTACAACTTATTTGCCGTAGTAATAATTGTATTGTTTATTGTATATTTATCCTCCAGTAAGTACAAAATTCACTTATAAATGAGAAGATTTACAATAACTTAATTGAACAATAAGAATTTTTTAAAACACTAAAGATAAAGTAAACTTGTAAAATAAATAATATTCTATAATTACTATAAAAGACGGAATGCAGAAAAGGTAGTGGCTATTGAAAGTAAAATTAATTACTGTGATAAATAGCCACGGTTATAACTTATGTTGAGAAAAAATGTCCAGAGTAGAAAAAGGTGTGATCAAACAGTTGCTAAGACAAAAAGGAAAGAAAGGCAGGAAAGGTTTATAAAAGTAAAAAAAGAAAAAAAAAAACGGAGAAAGAGTGGCAGCAAATATAAATAACAAAATAAGAAGAGTAATTAGTTTTCAATAGTTTTTATATCAGTACATTAAGGAGGGATTTTATTTCAGACAAATCATAATTAAAAAGCCAAGATTTTACTTGTCTCAAAAAAGTATGTTTATATTCCAAACATTTGAGGTGATTGGGCAGCTTATTATACAAACGATATGAAACAATAGGAAAGGTGTTGCGATAGCTAGTTGTGCGGAATTATAGAACGTTAAGGTTGTAAGCTCGTCTTTGACTAAAGTTACTAATAGGAGGTATCCTGGTGTTGAGATTTTTATTAAATTAACTTTTAAAGTTTTGAAATAAAATAAATGGCGTTTGAAATAAAATAATGACGAAGTTAAGTTGTAAAACATAAGTTTGGTTTTTTTAATGATTATAAGCTTGTGTATCATAAACCATTTCCTAATAATGTCTAGATCATGACTAATGTCGCAAACTAAATTAAAAGTAGTCGATGATTTGTACGAAATCATCCGCAAAGGCAGTTACTCTGCCTTTCAGATTTTGGACAAAAAATGAGTTGACATAAATCAGAAAGAAAATGGGTCCAAGGACTGAACCTTGTGGAACACCAAGCTTCAGATCGACAGATTTGCTTAACGTATCACCAATTTTTACTCTTTGTGATCTATCTTTAAGATAAGATTCAAACCATTTAAATATAAATCCCCTGAAACCCGCGGCATGCAGCTTATTTAAAGAATATTATGGTCGACCATGTCAAAGGCTTTAGTGATGTCTACAAATAACGAAGAGCAGAAGAACTTGTCATCAAAGTCTTTATGAATATACGAACCGAAGTCTAACAGAGCAGCCTCAGTAGATAGACCTGACCTGAAGCCAAATTGCTTCGAACTAAGAAAAGAATTACGTGACATAAAGTCGAGCATCCTTTTTTTTATAGATTTTTCGAATAATTTGCAATGGTTGGCACTAGTTATATTGGACGGTAATTTTGTTTGTCATTGCAATCACCGTTCTTAAAAAGCGGAATGACTATAGACATTTTTAGATCAAGAGGAAATATACCAGTATTAACGCTCAGATTGAATAGATACGCTAAAATATCGGAAATATTATCTACATCGCATGAGTTGCTGTTGTTGAGAGCATTAATATTTTTGATTATTTCTAAGGCAGAGATGTGATCAAAACGGAAACTGCTACATACATGATTGTCGTTGAATATATCATTGTGGTTTGAATTATGTTTAAATTATGGTAGCTTGACTCGAGAGAAGTGAAGTTATTATTAAATTCATCCGCAATTTTAAACTTCTCGGAACAAATGGAGTTATTAATTTTTAAGTTTATTTCATATTTAGTTTTTGTAATTTTTCCAGTTCATTAGCCAAATGCCATTCTTTTTTAATATCACCTTTACAATTGCTAAATTCTTTTTCGTAAAAATTTTCTGGAGCTTTGTAGACTTCTTTTTTAATTTCATTTGTTAATTTTTTTACTCTGTTTTTAAGCGCCTGATTATTCTCGTGTCTGTATAATTTAACTCTTATTTTTTAAATTAATTTTATTGATAAGTTCAGTGGTTTTCTAAGGCTTCAATTTAATATTTTTGTTTTTTCGTATGATAATGAGTGGATAAGTAGATATACATTTTAAGTTTTTTAAGAAAAACAGAAAAGGCTAGAGCAATGTCATTCGAACTAAATACGTCATCCCATGTCTCATTAAGTAGGTCCTGATTGAAATGGGAGAAATTGATTTTGTTTAGATGATTTAGAAACACTATTGGTACTTCGTTCGTGTTCGGTAATAAAACATAAACCTGTCATGCAATGATAAGCCTAAGTTAAAACATCATGTTGTTTGAAACGGCCCACTATGTGATCGAAACAAGTACCGGATGTAGGACGCGTACTATCATTTAAAAAGGAAAAGAGCCCATGACTTACTAAGATGCTGTTATATACATATATCCACAGACTCAGACACTGAAAGTAAATCAATGTTAGAGTCACCTACGAGCAAAAAGTTTTGACAATTTTCCTTGCTTAATAATTTTATGTAATAGGTTCAAATCCGAACGTGGTTAAAAGAAAATATGTGGCTCTCCGCAAAATCGCCCAAAGAAAACTCGCCCGAAAAAAATAATGTAAAATCACCCAATTTTTTTCCACACGAAATTGGGCGATTTTGCATTTTCGTTGGGTAAAATTTCGTTTATTGCTTTTGGGCGAAATTTCACCCAAATATGTTGGGCGAAATTTCACTTTTCGTTTTAGGGTGATTTTTCGTTTTTTTGGGTGATCTTTCGTTTTCAATATTAAATAAGAAACGTCAATCAGTTCTTAAAGATAACGGTATTTAAAGTAAAAGCAGCGATTCTTCTTTTGTTTTTCTTTTGTATTTGCATCATTTGCTTGAGTTTGCTTGGTCAAGTCAAAGGAAATATTTATATTCCCGAGCATCGGGACGCGGCGGATCGTGCGTATCGCGGCGCGGCGGATTACGAGTTGTGCGACGGATCGCACGCTCCACCCGTCGCCACGCCCTGCTCCCCCCCACCACCTCCGCCGTAATTTTTTCTTTTTGAAATTTTTTGATAACGAAAGAAACTTGTTGTTTTGAAAAAGAATCAGTATTTTTTCCTTGTACGAAATGTATTTATAGATTTTTAAGTATGAGATTATATAAAATTAAAATTAATTAAATTTTTGAATTTAACGCACGTCTAATACAACTAAGATTGATTAGTAACGTATAGTAGCTTACCCAGTACTTTTTATCGTTGCAATAATAGTTCTAATAATAGTTTTCGTGTTATTATTTCATGTTTTAATAAAAGTGGTTAATAAATAACTATATTAATAAAAAATAAATAAATAGTATTTATCTCATCAAATGACTGAATTAAAATAGACTTTAAAAAAAAAATACTGGCCTTGAAAATGCTCATTTCGTACAAGGGAATTTCGTATCTCGTGTGGGAACACAATGTAAAATATTGGGCGATTTTTCATTTTTTGGGTGAATTTTCGCTTTTGTTTTTGGGTAATTTTTCCAAAAATTGTTGGACTTTTTTTCGTTTTCTTGGGTAAAATTTCGTTTTTTCATTTTGGGCGATTTTTCAAAATTTTTTGGGTCATTTTTCATTTGGGTGATTTTTCTTTTTTTTTTGGGCTATTTTGCGGAGAGCCAAAATATGTATTTAAATGTTTTTTATGATTTAATAAAAAAAAATCATTGAAACACTTTGAAGGATTTCGAGAAAACTTATTTCGGTGGCTTTCGTGATCGAACGCGTGAACGTGCCTGAACCTTTCGATGACTACTTAACGAAATGTAAGATTCGTGGTTCAAGTTACATCTAAAACAGAAAATTTTTTCATTTGGAATTAATTATTTTGTCAAAAGCCCTTTGAAGAGCTGAAAGGGTAAATCTTGTTTTTTTTTTTTTTTTTTTTTTTTTGTTTTTAATTATTTCATTAGTCAAGAATTGCATTAAATGTAATGTAAAAACAATTTTTAAATTGTGTTTAGAGACTCGTTTCATCGAACTTCATTTTAGAATAACTTCGAAATCATTTCCACCTAGGTATTCTTGTAGACGGTAAGTTAGGCGCCTTGAATATACCAATTATTAGAATAAAATTGTTATTTTTGCATAGATACTAATTTGTAACGCCCTGTCAGCAAGTTTTTCCATTGCGGCCGGTATATTAAGCGGATAAATATTTGTTTTGAATTTGAACCAGGGCAATTAAAACTTTAAAATCCAATAAAGAATATTTTTTTTAGCTATAGATTAGATATAGAAGATTTTTGCACCCCCGTCTGAAAAGCTTCTTCTAAGCTTGGGAGCATCCTGAGGCATATGGTTAAATCAACTTTGCAAATGTTTTCAATGACAAAGTCTGTCACAAAGTTAAATAAGCAAACTGTTTCAAGCTGTATCATTATTCCTTTCCATTGAGAATAAGCCTTTGATTAGTATATTTGAAATCATAACCCGTACAGCTGAATTCTATCTCCAGCTCATGGTCGTTAGGCAGGCAGATCAGAAGAAAGAAAATCACAAGTCGTCGGCGCGTAGCTTGTCAACAGCAAGCAACACAACGAAATATGACAAAAGGACACACCTTTGCATGAAGCAGTGTTGGCAGTGTTAGGAGTTTTCTTGGATTTTTTTGTTTTTTTTTTTTATTTTATATTTTTCTTTTAATGTATGTGACTGAGTGTGGGTGTCGCCGCCACTCACTGCGACATATCTTTCGATGCATGTGCGACGTGTGCGATTTCTTCATTTTTGTCGTGAGGATTGTTTATTTTTATTGTTGGTTTGATTGTCTGTTTGTCTTGCCTTTCGATGGATGGATGTATCGTGAATTTTTATGCGCTGTCCTTGTTAGCGCAGCACCTTAACCCACACTACGGCACATGTGCAAATGTACGACATTGTAATTGAACACACATACACATGCATGAGTGAACGCATTCCTGTTGGAACTTTTTGTTTGTTTGAATTTTTTTCCAATTCAAAAAAGAAATCTCATCTTTGTGAATATTATTTTTTTTTTCTGCTCCTACGAATGTGTGTATTCGATTTTTGTGTTGGTGTTGTTATTGTTGTTGTTGTTGTGTGTGTACAACTCTAAGCATTGTTATTTTGACAGAGTGGCATCAGGAATGGCACAACATTTTTGAAGCATGTAATATTTGTTTGTTTGTTGTTGGTGTTGGATATGTTTTTATTCTTCTAAATTTTTTTTTGTCTTGTTGTTGATGCAGCTTTTTTTATGATAAGGGTTGATTTTTTCGTGTACTGCTTAAAGGCATAAATTTTTAAACATATATGAGTGGTTGTATGTATAAAGGATTTGCACGGTAGGAGGAGTAGGATTCAATTCTATACATGTAAATATAAAATATATGTTTTTTCACATTATCCTGATGATCGCACATGTTGACAAAAGTGTGTTTGTGTGTGTATTTGTGTGCATGTGTGATTGATTGATTTTGCAAATGTATGTGCCCAGATATATGTATTTTTATTTTTGTTCTATGTATTATTTATCTATAAAATATTATTCTCATATTGATAAAAGCAGCAACTTTATAAAAATTTTAATCAATTTTACCTCCTTTCCTTCCAAAATGTAAATATGCTCCAGTCAGCTATATTTGTTCATAGCCATTGCCTGTCGTTCTAGATAACGTCTTTTAATTTCCTTACAAAATAATTTTTTTTTATAAATCTTCACCGAGTATTGAAACAAACCTGCTTTTTATGGCCCAATTCAAAATATGATCTACATATCTATTCTAACCAAATTGCTTTACTCAATATGTGCGTTTTTCATAAACTAAGAAAATCAATTCCATCACTTCAAGCCTACCAGCCATGCATATTAAATCAATACGTCTAAAATCTACGTAAATTCATCTTAATCTGCTCTCAAACTCACAACGAACACACTCTTTGTTCATCATCATCATCATTATGACGACCATCATCATGATCATCATCATTATCATCAATATTATAATCAACAAAATCACCAGAAATCATGTCAACCAATCGTATTAGTCTTCATTATTGCAGCTCCAGTCGTTGTCGGTCGCAACATCAGACACCATCTTGCAAACACCTCAGCTAATTTTACACTCAACACACACCCACCCACACACACACAAACACACACATACACACTATCCCTAACGCTCAGTCGTGTTTACAGCTAAGTGTAACTTTTACCTATCTTACCTATTCATTGAAACACATCCTTCCATCCATCTATCTATCCATCCACATCCATCGAGTTAAGGAAATTAATGTTCTTTTCATTAGCAACATTTTGTGTCTTGACTTCATTTTCAGTAAATTTTAACTGATAAGTAAGTGCGTCATAAGCGAATTTTGTTGTTGTAGTTTTTGTTGTAGTCGCTGTGTGAGGTTAATTCCTTAAGCGTGTCAATGGCTTTAAATAAATTCATTTTACTCGGTTAATTCCTTTTCAATTTAAGAGGTCGCGATGTCAGTGATGTATCTGGGACTCATTAATATCTGGAGTGAAGAAATGTAAAGATGTTGTTAGTTACGCCAACGTAAATATTATACATAGAAATTTATTTTTGTAAAGATATTATGGGTATTCACTCTGTCATGTTTTTGTGAAATTCTTATGAAAAACTCTGAACATATTCGTAGTTAAGCGTTGTATTTTCAATATATGATCGATACTTGATTCGAATCCCAGTTAAGATAGAAAATTTTTTTGGTTAAATTAAATTTTTTGATCGTTCGTCATCTCTCTACATAACGTATGATGGCAAGCCGCAGGGAGTAAAATAGACAACAAATTATACATAAAATATTTATTTTCATAGAGATATTATGGGTATTCACGCTGTGATGTTTTTGTGAAATTCTTGTCAAAAGCTGTGAACATATGCGTAGTTAAGCGTTGTATTTTCGATATATGTTCGATACGAGGTTCAAATCCTATTTAAGACAGAACATCTTATTATTTGAAATTAATTTTTTTAATTGCATTTTTTGATTGTTCGTTATCTCTCTACAGTCGATGACAAGCCGCATGATCTAAAAAAGCCGTTCGTAGGCGACATAAAACTAGTAGGTTCCATTCTCAATTATCTGTGTACGAAAATATAATAACACGAGCAACGCAATTTGATCATAAGGAACTCATTCAAAGTCCTTTCAAGAGCTGAAATGACCAATTTGGTTTTTTTTTGTTTTTTTCATTGCAATGTTCTACAATTTACAATTTATTTATTTTCTTATATTATTTATATTTCTTATATTCTGTATATAGGCAATTCCCAAAATCTTTTGAGTGTTATGATTTTGATATAATCGTGTTAATAACTTGCATTTTTGTTTAGTTTAGTACAAGTTTTATATGAGCGTCCACTCAGAATACGTGGGAGAAAATTTTTCTCTTTATTTCACTTTCAATGGTTGCTACCTTAAAATGCTACTGGGATGGAAAGCCAAAAAAAAACAAAAAAAAAAAAAATGTGTGTGGCCACCACGCAAGGTAGAAGTGAAACTGTAACCAAAATAAGTTGATTTTTAAGTGGTTAATTGACTTACTCTTTAATATAGTCTTACTATAAAAGTTCCATTTCATACAATGGCAAGAGTAAATTAAATCCGTTTTCATACCATTTCGAAAAGTTTAATTTTAATAAGACAAATAAGAACAATTTCAGAGTCATATAATCACACAAAACCCATCATATCATACCATATCATACCATATCAAACCATATCATACCATACCATACCATACCACCATTCCATGATCATCATACCACCATACCATTCCACCATGCCGGCCAGTGGCGGATCCAGAAGCTTCATTTGGGGGGTGGGGGGGGCGATGGTAGTTCGTCAAATCAAATCAAAAGCAGCAAAATATTCTGTAAAATGTAAAAATCGTTTTGTGGAATAACCCGAAAATGGCGATATTTTAAAAACCAGTAATTTCCTTCTTTCGGGCTCAATTGCCATTTCAAATTTTCTTATATTCTCAAATCTTATGATTTCAATATTTTTAAAAATTTTGAATTATGACTTCATTGCAGCTTATAAAATTCTTTTTGTGCTCTAAAATTTTTGTAAGAGAAGCCGTTCGGTTAAGGAAAAATTCCCCACTACAGTTCATTGTCGTGACGATCGTGACTATCTCGTTGACATCTTGTGCATCCATTTTCTCAAATTAATTTTCTTTTTGCTTCTGCAGAGGAACTTCTTGTGTCCAGCAGCTTCAGTCACGGCCGGAAGCTTTAGTAAGAAATTTACTCCTCAACCGATTGGCTTTTCTTAACCTATTTAACCTAGTTAATCTCTTTATTTATACTTTACTTGGCGTGGTGTAGCTACCTGATGAAGAGGAATTCGGATTATTTGAACATCTGAAGACAACGAATAACGAAGCAGATAACGAATTGTTCAAAAAATGATTGTACAAAGGCAGTATACCCTTAAATAAATACTCAGGCACAAATGCTTTATTCTGAATATGTTCTGAGACTAGCTTAGAGAACTTGTATATTCACAAAGCTTTGGGGGGCGGGGCGATCGCCCTTATCGCCCCACCGTGGATCCGCGCTTGATGCCGGCATACTGTATCATAAAACTATGTGATGTGTAGAATTTTGTATAAAAAACATAAAGATATAAGAAAAATAAATGCAATACAGAAATATACTCTGTGTACTCTTTTGCTACTCTCAAAATTTTGAAATACACCTAATTTTATTTTTTCACGGTAGATTGGTTCCAGAAAAAAACCGTAAAAAAGCCGTGTAAAAAAATACATTGATCGTATGAAAAAGTAGGGGATTGGTTCCTTATCTCTAAAACCTATTAAAATGTGTGAAAAACAAAGATTTTTAAGAACAATTATTCATGATTATTTTATTAAATCACATATGTATATGAATGGCTCAGATGCCAAATCGATTAACTCCATAAAACAAATAGTTGAGAAAAATGAAAACATAGTTTTTATTATAATTCAAAATTCCAGTCAAGTTCTAAATTCGAATTGATGATGTAGACTGCATTACTGCAGATGTACCTTGTATCCCACGCAATTTTGAAAGTATAAGATGGTTAACATGGAATATATCGTTCTTTTTATTGCAATTTCTATATAATTAAAGGAGTTAATCGATTTGGCTTCTGAAAAAAAATTAATAATTCAAAATCAGTTTTAAATTTGTTTTTATGACAGAAAAGTTCACATTTTTAAAAAAAAATTAATATTAACTTACAAAGCCAAAATTTCATAATTCAGATGCCAATTCGATTAACTCCAAGGATAACTCCATGTTTTTATTACGAAAAGAAACTATTTTATATACATTTTTTTAAGATTTTAGAAAAAATAAATAATAACTGCTCTGTTATATTTATATATTTTTTTAAATTGATTCATTAGCAACGTAAATGATGTTTTCTTCGTAAGATGTAGTTGAGCTCCCGTCATTTCGGTTTGTTCTTCAAATTTTTAAAATAGTCATGTTTAATTGGAGGAATGAATTTCAACAAGTCCATCATATTGGTTGAATACAATAAAGTCTGATCTACATTTTTCAGACATAGAGGTCTACCTGCTACAGATTTTCTTGTGTCAAGATAGTTTTAAGTTTTAGAAATGTAATTTATTGAAAGTTAATCAAATACATATTGATACGAAATTATTCATTAATCATTCAGTCAACATTTTAATATGCAAATTAGAATAACAAAACAAATAAGGCCCCACAGCTTGAGCACGACACGTCCGCTCTGCTTAAGCGTTCTTTGATCACTCACTGTTCAAATTTTCAGCCGTTGACACTTGTATCAATGGCATTAAGTTCTGAATTTTCGTTAAAGTCATACTTGAAATGTATAAAATGTGGTTTGAACTTTTCTAATTTTATCCAGTATATTTTTAGTCAATTAACTGGCATCTAAAAAGTCCTGATGTGTCATTTGAACCATATGAAACGGCACTTTCTTTTTACTAGTTTTTATTATATTGTACCAATCATTTGGTGAAAAAATGTTCTGAATTTTTTTCGCTTGAGATTCGATAATAGCGAACTGTGCATCGTTAGGCAAATAACTATGTCCACTTACCAAAAATTGCATTTCTATACTCAGCACTCTACTCAGTTCTCTACTCTACTCTACTATACTCAGCACATATTTCTTTACTTGAAAACAGAAAGAATAACTTATAGAAGAAACAGTCAATTGGATTGTAGAAAGTGATTTAACTGACATTTTATTAAGATTTACTTTTCAGTATGGAGTTAATCAGATTGGCTTCTGAAATAAATTATTTATTATTCATGGGCTAAAAACATTTTGTCATTTAGTGGCGTTAATTTTTATTTTTACTGATTTTTATTATGAATAGTAACAATTTGGGATCTATCAAGTATTTTGACTTAAAAATTTCGAAAAATTCAAAAAGTGGAGTTAATCGATTTGGCATCTGAGCCATTCATATAATGTGTATTATGTGTATATATGTGTATGTATATAATGTCTAAGCTTAAAAGCAATTAAAATTTAATTTTTTTTATAGTTCTTATAGTGGCTTCGTTTAAACCGAACATTTTACCAAGAAATGTTGAACCTTCTCCATTTCGAAGGCGATCTAAAATTTAAATTTTGGTTTCCAAAGAAATAGCTTTACGCTTTTATTTTGTATTTGTAGTTTTCGACATTTTGTTTTAGGGATACATAAAATATTTAACAAAATTAAAAACATATAAATAACTGAATGAATATAAAATACTTTTTGGCTTACCTTTTATCTTAATGCGTTAAAATGCAATTGAGTTTAACGTTAGAAAAACAAATTTGCCTATAAAAAATGTCTTTACCAAACACGTCTGATTGCATTGATAGTTCACAAAATATTAACACATTTCAATTACTTTGACAAGTAAATTTGCTTGTATCTACAAAAAAGAATTTCCCAAAATTTGTGATGTGAACATATTTTGCAAAAATTAAATTTGGCAAAAAAAAAATTTAAGCCCAATAAAGAAATTTAAAGTTTTCAAACCGTGTAAATCAAAACCGTATAAAAAAGACCGTGTAAAAACAGAATTAGGTGTATACTTTAAAATGTTGTACATTACAACTCTGTTACTTAGCAGCAATCAGTGTTTGTCTTTTTGTTTAAGGTTGATGTTTTCAATATGAATACCAAAGACATGCTCCATATGCTTCGAATTTTTATGGCAATATTATAATTACTCGATGTATGAACCATGCAGTTGAAAAGCTTCTGTGTCCATACTAGGTTATAATTATTTAATTTTGCGTAACACTATGTTAAAAACACGCCGAAGCATTTCACGCTGAAGTGTTTCATCGGCGAATTGATTCATCGGTTTTACTCCCCATCACGGCTAAAGAAGTTTCACTTCAAAAACCCTAATAGTTGAGTTGGTTCACACACAAATTTTTATCCTCTAAGCTATATTAAAATCGCACCCTGCCAATTTTCGCTAAGACTTAGATGATGTTTATACGAAAATACTTGAATACAAAAGTCGTATTTATCTCATTGATATGTCATAAAGCCAACAAAAGTTGTAACATATTGAAAACGTGATACCACCTATTTTGGCTTTTTTTAATTTTTCGTAGTTTTTGGGATATAGTATGTTAAATGCAATTTGAAACACATTTTCATAAATTCTATGAGATTTAAAAAATTTTGAGGTGGGTGTCATTAGTATTACCCATACAGCAATTCTTCAAAAAAAATCATTTAAAACGAACACTAAAGAATATCACTTTTTTCTCTGGCACATCGAACATTTTGAAAGAACGCAGTTCCCCTTTGCATATGCATTATTAATGAATGAATAGCCAAAAGGTCCGCTTTAAAATTTGCAATATTTTGTATGTGCCAAGCTCGACAAAATCCGTGGCTTCCAAAAAATTTGAAAAAAACATTTTTTCAAAATGCATTGGCGTTGCATGGAATTATTACTCGTGGAGTAAAGGCGCTGTGATAAAAATAGTAGTACAACAATAAAGGATGATTCTTTTACTTTATCACAAAAATAAAAGCAAAATTGATGACGACGTCGGAACACGGAGGGAACTGCTTAAGGTAAGCAACTGAAAATTTGTTAAATGGAATTATTGATATATGGGTTTTTTATATATGGGTGCTATGGTAAAAATTATTATACGTGAGTAAAAGCTGGTTATTGGCCCTTACGACAAAAATTGACGAAAAATTTATGACTTTATATGGCCGCGAAAAGAGCCGATCTAAGACTAAAAATGCACCAATCATGCAAAGACGTTGCAAGGAATTTGAACTCCGTGACCATAGGCGCTAAGGTTAATTTTATGGAAATGCAAATGAAGATTTTGTAGATTTTGTAAAAAATTTGACGGCGTCAGCTCGGCGAGATAGAAGTTTATGCAACAAAAACTGAATATTGTTGCAGGGAATTATTAGATATTGCCGCTGAGTAGATGTGCTACGAAAAATCTCATTTTACGACAGCAAATTCATAGCGATCTCATAACGAATATGAAAAAAATTGTTGGAGTTACGACACCATATTGGCAACTGTTGAATATAGTAAAAATGCAACGTATTGGCAATAAAAAAACGTAGCATGGAATTGTTACTCCATGACTATACACGCATAGAAATTTTTTCGTTCACCGCAACTGAAAAATTAGCCAACTACACTTTGTTTGCTAGTTGTATTTGCCACATACGAATATTCAGTTGTCAACTTAAAAATATATCTTATAAAGTATATAATATACCTCAAGCTTTTTCGGTCATTATTATTTATTATATTAATTGTCTTTCTTCCTATGTCCGTCCGTCTTCTTATGGATTGTACTCATCGCACCTCTGTTACTATCTCCGTCCGCGTATTAAGCAAATTAATAATTTGCTTATATGGAACACTTTGTCCATAAAGCAACTCTGAATTATAAGAGTTGTGTGTATACAACGAAGGGAAAAACAAAGGAAATTTTCAATTTAAAAATCATTGGCGTATATGACAAACGAAATTAATTATCTGCAACTAAATGACGCGTTTCTCGCAACTGAACTATTATTATGAGAACTGTTGAAACGTTTGCAAATAACGATCCTAACCACGTAAAACGAAGTTTGTTTTCGTTTTTTTTTTCTTTGCTTGTAGTCGCTACGCTAAATTTTATGGAATAACAGTTAAGCTGGGGGTTTTCACATGATAAAACAAAAATTAATGGCGTCATGAGCACTTTCAAAGAACCGTATGTAGTGACCTAAATGCACCATCGTTGCATGGATATATTGCACGACGCTAAGGTAAATGTAAGTGTAAAAATATTAATATTAATAATAATATTATAATTAAAAAAATATAAAATAAAATAAAATAAGTAATTAAATTAAATTCTTGTATTTGGATATGGATAAGAATAAAGATTGGAAAAAGGATGAGAGCAAAGATTTGGACAAAGATTAAGAAAAAGATTAGCACAAGTCGTAGGACAAAGATTTGAACATAGATTAGAACTTGAAATTGCATAAGGATAAGGACAAAGATTCAGACAAGGATCGGGAAAAGGATTAGGTCAAAAATTTAGGTAAACCTTAAGCCATATTTAAGGCGAGATTGAAAGAAGTATGACAACAAGGGTTGGGATAAGGAATAGGATTAGGATTTGGGCACGCCAAGAACAAGATTTAGAAAAAAATTATTTAAAAAATTTGTTACAAGGATAAGGAAAGAGATGAGTCAGGAGTCATTGGGTTAAAATAACGATTTGGACAGGATATTGGTAATTATTAGAACAAATATCAGAATAAGAATGAGGATGAGAGCAAGTTTGGATACAAACGATAGGCTGTCATGTCAAAACCTACTGGTGTATCCAAAAGCCCATTACGTAACGACCAATTTTATCGATTTTTCCTCACATCAAAATGTTAAAGCATTTTGGGAATTGTCCATCTACATATATCAACGTATACTTATCCAAAAATAGCTCAAAATACTCTTCATTCAACTTTAAAATAAAAAACAAAAAAAACAAAATTTTCCGTATAAATATCTGCACTAAACTATTTTATGACAAATATTGACACTTTACATTTTTTTCCACATAAGCACCTTCATAAATATTACAGGAACCACAAAAATTTAGCATCGCGATTATTGAATGCTTTTGAAGAAGAAATCCAATATATAGAATAAGAAGAGCAACAACAACAACAACCGGAATATGTATGTTGCCTGAACATGCTTTCGCACGCTAAGGATGCTAGAATCCGGTGTGGAGCTTCTTATCTATAGCAGCCACGCATTTTGTCAATTTTTACGCGCCATTCTTTGCAGCATCGATGCTGGAGGAGTTTTTGCGGGGTTTGATTTTTGTTTTTTTTTTTTTTCGTTTCTACGGTGCCATAATTTTTGGTACCATAACGTTTTTACTTTTGCCAACCGCTGCTTGTTTGGAGGAGTTCTGTGACAAGTAAGCGTTGCAAATACACGCGGGAACTAACACGGCGAGATGGAGATGGATTCGTGGCAGTTTCCTACAACAACAACAACGACGTGTTTCCTGCAAATGACTGGCTGCTGCTGCTGCTCCTGCTGCTGCTGATGAATGATAGATGGATTATGAATACTTTTTAATGCTGCTGCGAGAAAAATTCAATTTTATATTGTAAGGAAAAAGTAAAATAAAAAAAAAAAACAAAATAACCTAGAAGAGATAAGAAAAAGTTCTGCACAGGAAATGAAATTGATAAAAATTTAAATAGTTTAACTAGAAAGAAGTTAAGGAATATCAGAGGATATTAGAGGGAAGTCATGGTAGTCTTTCACACAAATGTGATCAGAAAATAGCCAATAAGTGGCTGAAGAAGGGAAAAAACTGCTGGCAAAACTAAAAATCAGCTAGGCTTTTGTGGCCACTAACAAAAGCGAAAAATGTTCGCCATTGAAATAGGTAGAAACAGATGGAGACGTAGATGCAGATGCAGAGAAGGAGCAACCTAAGCACGGGCAGGCAGACACTCGAGCCAGTTAGTCAAGTTCTTGGATTGCCTTTGCCGACTAGTGTGCTTCATTTAGTTTATATTTCGCAACAACAACAACAATAACAACAAAAAAAAACAACAACAACAACATCAACTAGCATAACGCTGCTGTAACTTTTCTTTCACTACTACTTCGACATCCTTTTTTTTCGTCCTTTGCCTTTCTTATACGACATATGAAGAATCCTCAAACGTACATCAATAAAGTAAGCAGCAAAAGCTACAACTACAACAAGCATTACAACAACTTAAGTAAAGCAGAGAAATAAGCTTCCGACGCATACTCGTACATCAAAATCTTAAAAACTTCTAATGATACAACAACAACACCAAGCATACCAACAACTATTACACACATACACACACATAGATATGTGCACTTATTATGCTCGCAACTACCACATAAGAAAAGAAGCCGCAGGAACAAACTTCCGTTCATAAAATACTAGCGAGTAAAAAAGCAAGTCCTTTTTGTTATCGCTCTTGCTGTGCTGGTGTTGTTGGCGTTGTTGTTGTTGTTGCTATTGTTGTTGTTGCCCTGCTCAAGAATTTCACTTCATATGCTGCGGAATTGTGTGCGGCTCGAGTGCAACTATATAATATTTTTGTTCAAGGAATTTTGTTATTAGATTTGAATAACAAGGATTTCTTTTTTTTAACATATTTTTTTTACTCGTATGTTGTATATTTTGAGCTCGTTATTTTCGAGAAATATTTTTATTAAGTTAGTAATTTTTTTTTCTTGCTTTTCTTATAGTTTCTTCTCTCTTTTGGTTATACTTTGATTTGGCCTAAACGTCATGTAAGCTTATTTCCGTTTCCTCTATACTACAATGTTTATGAGAGAATGAAATCAAGTCTCAAATTTGCTTATATTGAATATAAATAAATTTAGTAATATTTCAGCATAGAAATGTTTTGTCAACAGGCGTTGTGTTTTTTTTTTTTACTCCAACAAAATTATACTGGCTTAGTCAATTGGAAATTAAGCAAATAGCAATTATCCGTAGCTATTTTACGTGAAGAACTCAAATCTGAAAACAGAACTCGCCCATCATGTCGGGAATTCAAGATATTAGAAGTATATACCAAATATTTTTGAAGTTATTCTTCTAGTCTAATTAGGTCGTCCTAGTTTTGTACAAGTACTTAGCAAATCATCATACAAATCATCATATAATAAAAAAAAAATAACGCAGTCAGTAAAAATTATGTATAGAAAACAACACGCTGAGGACATATAGTGAGGGTTTCCAGAAATAGGGACTTTAAATAGTCTACTAATCATAAATGAGCATGGTATAGATCATGTGGAGATAGCCGCTCTAGACGTCGTGAGCATATCGATCCAATCTGATCTTCGAAAGAAACGGCCAAGTGCATAGGTTTCTTAAAATGGTTTAAAAGATATTTCACTCCAGCTGATTTTCACATAATCTTTACTTCATATATCAGTCCGAAAATGGAGTATAACGCTTATATTTGGGCAGGAGCTATAAAATCTTATTTGGTCGTTATTTATTTCATAGGGATAAAAACTTTAATTCTCTCAGAACTCTCTCGGGTATCGACTTATTTTGGATGCCTGAACCTTCTGTATAGGTACTATATTAGCACGGAAAATGTGAGAGCTTAGTACACAACCTGCCGCCATTCAGTGCTTAACGCAATGGAAATAAATAAAAAAAAGTGCCCTCGGAATTGTACAAAGTGAATATCATTCGACAGACAATAAATACTCCTATTAAGGTTAATCCAAAATATTTTTGTTTAAAAATAAATAATTTAAGCACGACATCATGTAAAATTTGTCGAAGTTTTTAGTCATTTGCAAGATGGTGTCAGATGTGTTTTTATTGCTCAGAGAAAAAATTATTTTAGAAATTAATTTTATTTCAATAATTTAAATAGAAAAACATGTTTGAAAGAAAAAAACTGTGTATTTTTTGTTTTTAAAATTGTTGAAAAATAACTGAATTCCGGATTTTTCGCCTCTTTGGAAAAATCCATTTTACAAAAATTTATACATTAAGGAATTGTTTGAGATAACGAACCGATAGTTTAACCGATTTCGACTATGTTTACTACACATCAATTATTCTATTTGCCTATCCTTTTGACTGAGTTTCTTTTGACTGAGTTGTGACTGGGGTCCAATAGAGGTACCCTTAGAGACTTACCGATTTCAACCATTTTCATGATTACTGATTACTGAGATTACTCTTATCTTATTTGTATAACCTTTTGACCTTGGTCGGAATCTTTCCGATTTTTAAGATAGGTCAACTTTTGTACGTACCACCCATACAAAATCATGTAAAAAATTAATATAAGTCCTGAGGAGATACCCCTAGGCACTGACTGATTTCAATAATTTTTATAATTTTTTTTAATTAACACATGGTTCAATAAGTCCCGAGACTAAGTAAGAAAAAAACTTTTTTTTGCAAATATTCTTCTTTATTCATCAACATAGGTTCCTTCAATAGCAATACATTCATTCCACCGCTTTTCTAACTTTTCAATACCGGTTTTGTAGAACGATTTGTGCTTCGCCTCAAAATACGCTTCAGTTTCAACCATCACCTCTTCATTGGAGCCAAATCTCTTGCCGGCAAGCATTTCTTTTAAGGTCAGCAAAGAGCCAGTAGTCGCTGGGGGCCAAATCTGGCAAATACGGTGGATGAGGAAGCAAGTCGAAGCCCAATTCATGGATTTTCGCCATCGTTTTTATCGATTTGTGACACGGTGTATTGTCTTGGGGAAAAATTATTTTTTTCTTCTTTAAATGGGGCCGATTTTTCGCGATTTCATCCTTCAAACGCTCCAACAACGCTATATAATAATCGCTGTTGATTGTTTTTCCATTTTCGAGATAATCAATGAACAAAATTTCATGCCCTTCCCAAAATACAGATGCCATAACCTTTCCAACCGAATGTTGTGTTTTTGGTCGCTTTGGCCTGGAGTTGCTCTCCACTCAGCTGATGACCGTTTTGATTCCGGTGTGTAATGGTGGATCCATGTTTCATCCATTGTCACATACCGACGCAAAAATTCATGTTTATTCTTTGTAAACAGTGCCAAACAGCTCTTCGAATCATCCACACGTTGTTGTTAGTCCGGTGCGAGAAAACACGGCACCCATTTGGAAAGCAGCTGCCAACACTGCCTTTCGATATCTTCAGAGCCTCAGCTAGCTCGCGCACCTTCACTTTACGGTCGGCCAATACCATTTTCCGTACTTTTTTATAGGGGTATTCACGGGTTGATGCGAATTGCAAGAATGCGAAAATGCAACATGTTTTTCGCACTAAAGCGTGAACATCAATATTGTAACCATACGATAACTGAAAGAAATACATTGCCACATAATACATTTCAAAATAACAAAAACTTATTAAAATCAACGTACAAACTTAGCCTTTTTAAAGTTTAACCCAGATGGCAACTATGCTTGATAACAACCATAACATGAATCAGCTGTTTCGCATTACTTTTTGTGCGCTTTCGCAATAGGTTTGAGCAGTGCATAATTCAAGAAGAGTTGCAAAATGGCTTCTAATGTGTTTGTTGTTGGAATGATGCGAAATTTCGCAATCTTGCATTTTCGCATCGTCGCAACTGCGTTTCGCACCAACCCGTGAATACCCCTTATGTTTTATGGAACAATTGCCTCATTTAGGCATCCTGAATGATCAGCATCATTTCTGTCTGTACGACCAAGTTTAAACTCAGCATATTATCGGAAAATGGTTGCTTTTGACGGAGCAGAGTCTGAATAACACTTTCGAAGCCGTCAGCTTAGACGGTACTTTTTTCCCATCAAAAACAGAGATAAATCAACATACGGAATTGCTTTGTATCCATTATTTTGAAAACAGCAACAGTAGCGTCACTTAAATTACTGCAACTTCTGAAGTAAACGTTAGATTGTCATGAAATTTTTACACGTATTGTTTGAAGATTGGAACTATCGAAATATTATATGGATATTTCTTTAGAGGTGCCACCTAGTTGTTAGTCTCGGGACTTATTGGACCATGTGTTATTTTATTGAAAGGGTTGAATGCGTTAAGGTTTCGATCTAAATTTCAGCAAATATAGTCTCATTTGAAAGCAAAATGGCTAACAAGTCCAAAAAACTTGGTATAAGGGAGTCGTTGTTAATTCCAATTTCAATACCAAAATCCGAAATCTTAAAATAGTTTGTGGAATATGAACTAAAATACCGTGCACCACATTGAAGTTGTCAGGTAAAATTTTTAAATTTTGACATCAAATTCGAAATCAGTGACCACGGATACCCCCTTACGCAACGTTTCATACAGATACAATAACATTTTGAAATTTCAGCCGTCATATTGGATCTGCCATTTTGAATTTGCAAGATGGTGTCAGATGTGTTTTTATTGCTCAGAGAAAAAATTGTTTTAGAAATTAATTTTATTTCAATAATTTAAATAGAAAAACATGTTTGATAGAAAAAAACTGTGTATTTTTAGTTTTTAGAATTGTGGAAAAATAACTGAATTCCGGATTTTTCGCCTCTTTGGAAAAATCCATTTTACAAAAATTTATACATTAAGGAATTGTTTGAGATAACGAACCGATATTTTAACCGATTTCGACTATGTTTACTACACATCTATTATTCTATTTGCCTATCCTTTTGACTGAGTTGTGACTGAGGTCCAAGAGAGGTACCCTTAGAGACTTACCGATTTCAACCATTTTCATGATTACTGATTACTGAGATTACTCTTATCTTATTTGTATAACCTTCTGACCTTGGTCGGAATCTTTCCGATTTTTAAGATCGGTCAACTTTTGTACGTACCACCCATACAAAATCATGTAAAAAATTAATATAAGTCCTGAGGAGATACCCCTAGGCACTGACTGATTTCAATAATTATTATAATTTTTTTTAATTAACACATGGTTCAATAAGTCCCGAGACTAAGTAAGAAAACAACTTTTTTTTGCAAATATTCTTCTGTATTCATCAACATAGGTTCCTTCAATAGCAATACATTCATTCCACGGCTTTTCTTACTTTTCAATACCGGTTTTGTAGAACGATTTGTGCTTCGCCTCAAAATACGCTTCAGTTTCAACCATCACCTCTTCATTGGAGCCAAATCTCTTGCCGGCAAGCATTTTTTTGGGTCAGCAAAGAGCCAGTAGTCGCTGGGGGCCAAATCTGGCGAATACGGTGGATGAGGAAGCAATTCGAAGCCCAATTCATGGATTTTCGCCATCGTTTTCATCGATTTGTGACACGGCGCATTGTCTTGGGGAAAAATTATTTTTTTCTTCTTCAAATGGGGCCGATTTTTCGCGATTTCATCCTTCAAACGCTCCAACAACGCTATATAATAATCGCTGTTGATTGTTTTTCCATTTTCGAGATAATCAATGAACAAAATTTCATGCCCTTCCCAAAATACAGATGCCATAACCTTTCCAACCGAATGTTGTGTTTTTGGTCGCTTTGGCCTGGAGTTGCTCTCCACTCAGCTGATGACCGTTTTGATTCCGGTGTGTAATGGTGGATCCATGTTTCATCCATTGTCACATACCGACGCAAAAATTCATGTTTATTCTTTGTAAACAGTGTAACGTGGGTTCAAATCCTGGATCGGCAAGATCCAAAAAGAAATAATTTTTATTTCATCATTATTATTTTTTTTTTGTTTTTTGATATATTTTTATATATATACATTTTTTTTTCTTTGTTATTCCTTTTAATTTTGGAGGAAAAAAAAAAATAATTGGCTAATTTTTTTCAATTATATCAGTTTCTTGATTTTTTTTTCTTTAGGGTTGTTGGCAACCCTTTCCACTTAGTACCAGAGCTTAGGTTTGTAAATAAATATCGTTTAATATAACAATAGACTGTAGAGAGAGTTGCATTTACAGACTGTTAACATAAAGTTAACAGAGGCTCTTTAAACTGCTGAGAGTGTCTATAAATAAACATATGTTAATATGGTTCTGCTACAGATCCAAGAGCAAGACTTAACAGAGTAGGACTTAACAGAGGCTTACAAAAACAATCGACAGTGTCTATAAATAAACATATGTTAATATTTTAATGGTTCTGCTACAGATCCAAGAGTAAGACTTAACAGAGTAGGACTTAACAGAGGCTTACAAAAACAATCGACAGTGTCTATAAATAGACATCTGTTAATATATAACAATTGTAAGGTTTTAATATAGACTTCCGAGAGCCAAATTAATAGAACACAATTGTAACAGAGCTTAACAGTGGCTGCGTATAACAGTTTGGTAGGCAACAGAATTTTAACATAAATATAGAAGAAGTTATGTTTTACAGAGTTTGGTTAACAGATTGAGTGGGTGGGAAGTCAACACTAACAGTGTCGTCCGAAAAAATAGAGTGGAGATAGGAAAGAAGTTCGAATTTTTGAAACTGAGAGCAATTAACGGGTTGAATCCAGTCCACGCTGTTTCAATCCCAAATGCCCTTGTAAATGTCCCTACAACAACCTTTTTTTGAAGCAAAAATATGAGTACCGTGTGCAAAAATGAGTGCCGTGTGCAAAAATGAGTGCCGTGTGCAAAAAATTACGGGTCCTTTCCAGATTTTTGGATGTATAAAAAGGTAAACGGAGTTAATTCGGTCTCTTTTGTCTGATCTCGCTCTTGCCGGAAAGTTTAATTTAAAAAGTTTACGAACAGAAATGTGATAAGTCAATTAAAATAGAAAGGTTAATATTAAATTTAAAAATTTAAAAATTAAAGTGAACAATAGTTAAAAAAAAAAAAAAAAAAAAAAAAAAAAAAAGTGGAAAAAACACAAAAAAACGCAACAGTAAAAATAATAGTAATTAAAAGTGATATAAAGTTAAAATAATATATTTATTTTAAAACACAAAAAGAGGTTAAAATACTATATATTTAAATTAATAAGTGAAACACAAAACTGATATGTGAGAGAAAAAAAAAAAAAAAAGAAAAATATTAGAAAAGCTCAAGAATAAAATTAAAACTGCATAGACAAAGGAAGTTAAAGAATTTGTTGAAAATCTTAGCAAGAAAAGAAAGAAAATTAAAAAAACTTAACATTGCATAAACACATGTCACTAAACCGTAAAAAGAAAAAAAAAAACAAAAAAAAAAAAACGATCAATTCTACCTCGTCGATGGCGACAAAAAGACTAAACATTTCGAAAATTTCAGTTGTGCCTCAAATTACGTTAAAATTAATAATTAGGGTAGAAAACAAAAGAAACTTAATAATTTTTTTGCCACATGGACTCATGGCACCTAAATACCAGGTTCCGCTATGAAAACCGGTACAACTCGGGTGATTTCAGAAGAGTGGTCGTACCTATAGTGCCTTAAAGGATTGTGCCTAAAAAAAAAAAAAAAAAAAAAAAAAAGTAGACTATTACAAAAACTGTGTTTAATATCAAAATGGAAGTTTAAACCTAAAACTACAGAAAAAAAAAAGAAAAAAAAAAAATAAAAAATCATCTTTGAAATAAAATGAAAAAAAATATCATACACCTAAATTAAATAAGAGCCAATACAGTGCAAACATTACGCTAAAAGCGAAGGAAAAAAAAAATCTTGCAAATGTTAACTTTTAACAGAATCCTGTATAACGACCGACAGCAGAGGAAACCAGCGAACAGTCTCATCGATGGACAACGAAGGATTTACACACACAAAACAAGGACATAAAACGACACATAATTTTTCATTAATATTAATGTGTAATTTTTTTTTTTTGTATATATATAATTTAATTTTTCTCACTTATAGCCTCTATTTTTTTTTGTCACTTATGAACTTAAGTAAGTATGCGCATACGACTACAATATATTTTTTCTTATAATTTTTGGTTATTGTATTTTTCTTTTGGCTGTATGATTATTTTTTTATTATTATAATGTTAATTAAAACGGAAAAAAAAAACAAAAAAACATTGTTCACTAGATTTTTTTCATGAAAAGTAAATGGCTTATTAATTAAAAATCCCAGCAGGTAACAGCAGGTCACCCTACTAAGTTGAAGAAGGGAGCTTATCGTTTTTTCTAAAAAACGGATTCATGCCGATAAGCTAAGGTTGGGTTGGGCATAGGTGGCAATTATATCAGCCACCAACTCGCTTATCAAACGCGATTTTCTTTATTTTCAAAATTTCCTGTTACTTCTTTATTTTTTCTTTTATCTATACTTCCTTTTTATTTCTTTTACTTCTCTATACCTTTTCCTCTATTTTCTTCTAATTAATTTTTTTTCTGGGATATGAAGATTGCCCTCTCTTTTTTTTCTGGCATGTGCATGAAATTTTTTTTTTTCTCGTTGACGGACTGAGATCAGCACGCAAGGCAGAAAAATATCCACCCCGCCACTGAAACCTAGCCGACAAAAACCTCAAGCATGCACACCCTTCTGCTCCTGTGTCGCAACACCTAAATGGCCAACCATAAAGAAAAATCCTTGTAGGTTCGTTACAGAAAAATTGGCGCCCAACGTGGGGCAAACCCTGAAGTAGTTCAGTTTAAAAATCCTATTTTTATCTTTTTCTATCATTTTCTTATTCATTTTGCTTTTTGCATTCTTTTTGTATAGCTTGTATAGCTTGATTTCTTCAATTAATTTCACAACAACATTTTTTTTAAAATTTAAATTTCTTTATACAACATGGCAAACAGATTCTGTCTTGCATTGATAAATATCGGAGAAGATATTTGTACAATTTGTTTAGGGAAGCTTTGCTTGGATGGTAAAGTTTTCCGTACACCATGTTGGCACTTTTTTCATTTGGCATGTCTTCGGCGTAGTCTGGAATACAACGCTAGTTGTCCTAACTGCCGGAGCTCCTTGCCAATTGAAAGCATTCCCCGTTTTGGTCGTTATATCGTTCGTCGCAGAAGAAGAGGAGGAAGAAGACGGTTTGAAGGCCAAGATTGACCTTTCTATCCATTCCTTACAAGGGATACGCACTTCATAAGAAGAATGCGAGCGTTTCGTACATCCCAGCGGGAAGTACAGGGTTCAAATCCAGAAGGAACCTCAACTTTGCTCATTAACCCGGAATTTGTGTCCTTTTTGTCGCCTAATCGTGCTCAGCAGCAAAACAATTTGCAGAAAATGCACGAGGAAATTCTGAAGCTACGAAGCTTGGTGATATTTGAAATATCTCGGCTATTAACAATAGCTGACAGAATTCCTGGAGGAGGTGATCTAGTTCTTCCTTCAGTTGACTGTTCAGAATCCAACCGTCAAGCTTACTTCGACCTCCGCATATATGAGGAAGAAAATGTAATAATACCTCCGTTGGTTAAACCAAGTTCTTCCATAGCGCTGCGAAAACATTTGCGAGATGAGATTTTGCGTCTCTGCACTATTTTGCAATCTCTGAGAATACAATGTTGATTTTTTTATACCGTTTATTATCGTTTCAATTTTTGAATATTTATTTTTATTTCTTTTGATTTTTTTTTGTTTATACAAATAGGAATTTAGCATGGAATTACAAGTATTGGTCGCTTGCGCTCATACAATTGTCCTGCTAAACCTAAGTTAATAAATGAATATATAACTTCTTTTTATATTCTTTACCTATGGTTACTCTTTTGTTTATTTTTGTCGGAATAGCATTTATTTTGTATTTATGCAATATCAAATGACCACAAAAGCCATTAAACAAAAAAGTAAAAAAAGTTCCAAATTCACTTCTAAGAGGATCGGAAATAATATAATACAAATCATGTTTCAAGAACAATTTGTCCATCCATAAGAAGTCAATTTAACTTTTATCCATCTTTCTTATTCTCTTCTTTTCTTTACTATTTTACTATTCTTTTTCTATTAACATTTTCAAGTTTCCTTTAAAGTTTTGAAATGGAGATATTCGTTTGATATAGTTGAGTTCATTTCAGTAGGGTGATTATCCAAGCTGTTACCAGGGAACTATTAACTTTTTTACTTGAATTTACTTTTTGTTTTACATTGAAAACACATAAATAATTTATTTTAATTTTTTTACCTTTTTATACCTATAAAAATCTGGATACTCTTAATTTTTTTTTTATTATGTTGATTAAATTTACTTATGGACCAATTAATGATTTAGTTATTATAGCTTGCAAATAATTTTTTTATACTGGCACGTATTTTTGCACAAAAAAAAAAAAAAAAAAAAAAAAAAAAAAAAACTAATTGGGTTTTTAATGGCTGTTCGTCATAGTACAGAAAATTTGCCAATAGCTCAAGAAGACAATCTTTGCAAAATTTGTTGTGACTCCTTTAAGATTACAATTGAAAACTTTGTAACAAAGTGTCAACACAGGTTTCACAAAGATTGCTTCCGGGATTGGATTAAAGATAACTCTAATTGTCCACAGTGTCAATTATCCTTAGATCTGGATTCGAAATCAGTAAATAAGAAAAGGTCGAGTCTTAACCCGATTGTTCAGTCTCTCATACCGAAAATGGCAACTGGGACTGGTGCAATTTCCAAGCCATCAAAAAGTCGAACTCAAACTCTGCGTGGACAGTCTGTACAGCAAAATCCTTTAGATTGGTCTATGCCAAATTCCCCAAATAGAAACATGAATATTTTAAATCCTTCAATTGAGATTGGAGATAAGTCCCAAAGTCTGTCCATTCCACAGGGTTACAATATACCAAAAAGTCCGAATCTGCAGTCTAGTACAGTTGAGAACGTAGACATGACTTCATTAGTATCTACACTAACGGAAATGATTCAAAACCAGCTGCAACTAGGATTAACGGACATAAGTAGGAAGGTTGATCAAAAGTTAGGGCAAGCAAAGCTAGGCTCAAGGGATGAACCAGAATGGCCAAATGTGATGCCTTTCGATTCATCTTCGTCACAACGGCAACAGTCACAACGACAACAATCACAGTTTTCGCTTCCGTCGAACCGAAATAATGACTTCCGTGAGAATTCCAGATACTCTTCTTTTTCCTTATCACCAGGTCAAGTTTCAAATTTGATACAAGGGTGGAATATTCAATTTGATGGATATTTAGCAGGTCCAACTGTAGAAAAATTTTTGTACCAAATTTCAGCACTAACGAATGATTGTCTTCATGGGAACTTCCAACTGGTTTGCGACAACAGCTATCTTCTGTTTTCAGGACAGGCTAAAGATTGGTATTGGAGGTATAGAAGATGTGTAGACAGAATTCGGTGGGAGCCTTTGTGTGAAGCTCTGCGGACTCATTTTAAAGATCCAAGAAATGACACAGATATCCGCGAACTAATAAGAGACAGAAAACAGAGAGAAGGAGAAAATTTTGAAGTTTTTTATAACGCAATCCTTAAGTTAACTGATCGTCTTCAGATACAGATTCCCGAGTATGAATTAGTTGAAAGTCTGTTAAGAAATTTAAGACCAGAAATCCGACAACAACTTTTCATGATCCAAATAAACAGTGTAGCTCATTTAAGATCCTTATGTCAGCGAAGAGAGGCCATAACCGCCACTGTTAGTCGAAGCCGTGTTCCATTTCGTCCAAACCCAGGAAAAAGACATGTTAGTGAGGTTGAATTTAGCAATACAGATTGTCAGGAAGTTGAAGAGGTTTGTGCTATAGGAGAAGGCAAACTTACTTGTTGGAATTGCAAGAAGCCTGGTCACCGTTATCATGATTGCCTAGAAAAGCGTTCGGTATTTTGCTACGGTTGTGGAGCGGAAAACACGTATAAGCCTACTTGTAAGAAGTGCAACAAACTGGAAAACTAATAGGTGAGCGAGAGCATCAACACCAGCTCCCGCTCTGTAACAACAAACAAGACGAAAATCGTCCATTAAAGAACCCATTGGGAAAAAGTACTATTTTAAAGTCAGATAAACCTGTTAGGCAGCCAGACCTAAAACCTTTAGAACCATTTCATGTACGGTTAGAAAAATATAACAAAGCAAGAAATAAAATTTTTAACACACCTACTGTAGCAACTATTGCGAGCAAACAATTAACTATCAGATCAACAAAAAGGTCTACACGACGTATGCGTAACTTTTGGAGAGGTGTTGCAATACAGCGTAAAAAACTGTCGCATTCAATATCAGCGATTTGTACAACTAAAGATGACGTCCGTCCGTATGCAAAAGTGTCGATCTATGGTAAAACATATTTTGGTCATCTTGATAGTGGTGCATCTGTCACTTGTGCGGGTGGAAGTGCTGCATCTTATCTTATAAAACAATCGAACTTTAAGAAAATAAAATTAGCTGTTAAGACAGCTGATGGTAACTCACAGGAAGTTGTTGGTGTAATCGAACCGGAAATCGAGTATAATAACATGAAAAAACGTATTTTGATTTATATAGTTCCTAAACTTAACCAAGAGTTATATCTAGGTTATAATTTTTGGCAAGCTATGGGAATTAAAATTGAACAGAAACCAATTAAAGAAATTTGCTCTGTACACAATATTGAAAACTTGAATGACCCAAAACTGCATAGATTGAGTCCAAGTGAGCAGAAAAAATTAAATGCCGTAATTCAGCTTTTTCCGTCATATTCGAAAGAAGGCTTAGGAAAGACTTCGTTGATAGAGCACACTATTGAGGTTAAAGAAGGAACTCGTCCAATAAAACAGAGATACTTCCCAGTATCTCCTGCTGTTGAAAACGTCATGCACCAAGAACTTCGTAAAATGCTTGAAATGGGTGTGATTGAAGAGTCTAACAGTCCATGGAGCAGCCCTGTGGTATTGGTAAGGAAAGAAGAAGGTGCAAGGCTCTGTTTGGATTCGAGAAAGCTAAATCAAGCAACAATGAGAGATGCCTACCCAATTCCAATCATTGAAGGAATTCTCAGTCGATTGCCAAAAGCGCGATTTATTTCGGCGCTCGATTTGAAGAAGGCATTCTGGCAAATCAACTTGGAGAAAAACTCTCGCGCATATACTGCTTTCACGATCCCTAACTGCCCTCTGTACCAATACACAGTGATGCCCTTTGGACTGTGCAACGCACCGCAGACCATGTGTCGACTTATGGATAAAGTCATTCCAGCGCACCTCCGAAATAGAGTTTTTGTGTACATCGACGACCTTCTTGTTCTTTCCGAAGATTTCGATAGTCACTTGCAATTGCTTACCGAGGTAGCTTATCATATTCGCAAAGCAGGTCTAACTCTGAACATCGAAAAGAGTAGGTTCTGTTTAAAAGAAGTAAAATATCTTGGATACACGGTAGGACATGGAGTTATAAAAACTGATCCAGATAAGGTATCGGCCATAACTTCGTACCCTCCGCCAAATACAGTACGTCAAGTAAGACGATTTTTGGGAATGGCTGGTTGGTATCGCCGATTCATTTCCAACTTTGCCGATCTTACAACTCCTATGACAGACTTACTGAAGAAAGGAAAGACATTTCAATGGACAGATGAAGCACAGACATCCTTTGATTTGATCAAAACAAAATTAACGTCAGCTCCAATATTGGCAACTCCTGATTTTAGAAAACCTTTTTGTATTCAATGCGATGCATCTTCCTGTGGTATTGGGGGTGTCTTAACTCAAGAAAACGATGAGGGAATTGAGTTTCCGATAGCCTTTGTTTCACAGAAGTTAAATCCTGCACAACGCAAATACAGCGTCACAGAACAGGAATGTTTGGCCGCACTTATTTGTTTGAAAAAGTTTCGTCCTTACGTGGAAGGACAAGAATTTAAAATAATTACAGATCATGCAAGTCTAAAGTGGTTAATGCGCCAAACAGATCTATCTGGACGACTGGCGCGTTGGTCGTTGAAAATGCAAGGTTTCTCGTTTACTATTGAGCATAGAAAAGGATCAGAAAACATAGTGCCCGATGCCCTGTCACGCATCGAAATGATTGACTCAATTAAGGCAGTAGAAGATATAGGCCCTGTAATTGATTTAAATTCTCCTCACTTTGCTTCAAAAGAATACACTGAGCTCAGGCAACATATTATCGAAAAACAGAGTAAACTTCCCGATTTAAAAGTGTTAGGTAATTTTATATATCGCCGTACCGAATTCGCAAACGGATGTGAGATTCAGGAATCCTTCAGCTGGAAGTTGTGGGTACCTAAACTTCTACAAAATGAAGTGATTGCTAGCGCACACAATCCTCCAAATGTAGCTCATGGTGGAATAGCCAAAACTCTAGAGAGAATTAGGAGGAATTTTTATTGGCCAAAAATGTATGAAGACATCCGGGATTTCGTAACAAAATGTGAGATATGTAAAGAAACTAAACCTCGAAATGTTGTGCAAAGACCACCGATGGGTATGCAGTCAAAATCGGATAGACCTTTTCAAAAAATATATATAGATCTCATTGGACCATTTCCACGGTCAAAGAATGGTAACATTGGTATTTTAATAGTTTTAGATCATTTGAGCAAATTCCCTTTTCTATATCCATTGAAAAAGTTTACGTCTGGAAAAATTACAGATTATCTAGAACAGCAAGTTTTTACAATTTTTGGTGTACCAGAAGTAATTATCAGTGATAATGGCTCACAATTTAAATCAACCCAGTTTAACTCATTTTTAGATAAATTTGGTATTCACCACACCTACACCGCACTTTACTCTCCTCAAGATAATGCTTCAGAAAGGGTTAATCGATCCATAATCGGCGGTATTCGAGCATTTTTAAAAGATGACCAACGTGACTGGGACAAAAATTTGCAAAATATAGCTATGTCTATCAGATCATCATACCACCAAACAATTGGGAAATCCCCATATTTTGTTATTTTTGGGCAACAGATGGCCACTCATGGAAGTTCTTATGAACTCTTTCGGAAATTGAATTCTTTAGAGACAGGCGAAGAGATCCAACAAGAGGACAAATTGCTTCAGATAAGACAGGAAGTGAAGAAAAGTATCGATAAAGCTTATAGAAACAATTGTAAAACGTACAATCTACGAAGCAATCCAACCGCATTATATTCCGCTGGACAAGAGGTGTTCCGTAAAAATTTTGCTCAGAGCGATAAGTCCAAACACTTCAATTCCAAATTGGCAAAAAGATCCTTAAAAGCAAGAGTAGTTAGAAAAATTGGTAATTGTAGCTATCAGCTCAGTGACATGAAGGGAAAGGATATTGGAATTTTCCATGCAAAAGACATTCATTTATAAAAATTTCGTTGGTTTGATTACTCAGCTTGTTCGTCATTAGTAAAACACTGCGAACAACCTGTATTGTAACGTGGGTTCAAATCCTGGATCGGCAAGATCCAAAAAGAAATAATTTTTATTTCATCATTATTATTTTTTTTTTGTTTTTTGATATATTTTTATATATATACATTTTTTTTTCTTTGTTATTCCTTTTAATTTTGGAGGAAAAAAAAAAATAATTGGCTAATTTTTTTCAATTATATCAGTTTCTTGATTTTTTTTTCTTTAGGGTTGTTGGCAACCCTTTCCACTTAGTACCAGAGCTTAGGTTTGTAAATAAATATCGTTTAATATAACAATAGACTGTAGAGAGAGTTGCATTTACAGACTGTTAACATAAAGTTAACAGAGGCTCTTTAAACTGCTGAGAGTGTCTATAAATAAACATATGTTAATATGGTTCTGCTACAGATCCAAGAGCAAGACTTAACAGAGTAGGACTTAACAGAGGCTTACAAAAACAATCGACAGTGTCTATAAATAAACATATGTTAATATTTTAATGGTTCTGCTACAGATCCAAGAGTAAGACTTAACAGAGTAGGACTTAACAGAGGCTTACAAAAACAATCGACAGTGTCTATAAATAGACATCTGTTAATATATAACAATTGTAAGGTTTTAATATAGACTTCCGAGAGCCAAATTAATAGAACACAATTGTAACAGAGCTTAACAGAGGCTGCGTATAACAGTTTGGTAGGCAACAGAATTTTAACATAAATATAGAAGAAGTTATGTTTTACAGAGTTTGGTTAACAGATTGAGTGGGTGGGAAGTCAACACTAACAGTGTCGTCCGAAAAAATAGAGTGGAGATAGGAAAGAAGTTCGAATTTTTGAAACTGAGAGCAATTAACGGGTTGAATCCAGTCCACGCTGTTTCAATCCCAAATGCCCTTGTAAATGTCCCTACAACAACCTTTTTTTGAAGCAAAAATATGAGTACCGTGTGCAAAAATGAGTGCCGTGTGCAAAAATGAGTGCCGTGTGCAAAAAATTACGGGTCCTTTCCAGATTTTTGGATGTATAAAAAGGTAAACGGAGTTAATTCGGTCTCTTTTGTCTGATCTCGCTCTTGCCGGAAAGTTTAATTTAAAAAGTTTACGAACAGAAATGTGATAAGTCAATTAAAATAGAAAGGTTAATATTAAATTTAAAAATTTAAAAATTAAAGTGAACAATAGTTAAAAAAAAAAAAAAAAAAAAAAAAAAAAAGTGGAAAAAACACAAAAAAACGCAACAGTAAAAATAATAGTAATTAAAAGTGATATAAAGTTAAAATAATATATTTATTTTAAAACACAAAAAGAGGTTAAAATAAAGAGTGATTTTTTAAGTGCCTGATAACTTTTTTTTTAAAAAAAACGCATAAAATTTGCAAAATCTCATCGGTTCTTTATTTGAAACGTTAGATTGGTCCATGACATTTACTTTTTGAAGATAATTTCATTTAAATGTTGACCGCGGCTGCGTCTTAGGTGGTCCATTCGGAAAGTCCAATTTTGGGCAACTTTTTCGAGCATTTCGGCCGGAATAGCCCGAATTTCTTCGGAAATGTTGTCTTCCAAAGCTGGAATAGTTGCTGGCTTATTTCTGTAGACTTTAGACTTGACGTAGCCCCACAAAAAATAGTCTAAAGGCGTCAAATCGCATGATCTTGGTGGCCAACTTACCGGTCCATTTCTTGAGATTAATTGTTCTCCGAAGTTTTCCCTCAAAATGGCCATAGAATCGCGAGATGTGTGGCATGTAGCGCCATCTTGTTGAAACCACATGTCAACCAAGTTCAGTTCTTCCATTTTTGGCAACAAAAAGTTTGTTAGCATCGAACGATAGCGATCACCATTCACCGTAACGTTGCGTCCAACAGCATCTTTGAAAAAATACGGTCCAATGATTCCACCAGCGTACAAACCACACCAAACAGTGCATTTTCGGGATGCATGGCCAGTTCTTGAACGGCTTCTGGTTGCTCTTCACTCCAAATGCGGCAATTTTGCTTATTTACGTAGCCATTCAACCAGAAATGAGCCTCATCGCTGAACAAAATTTGTCGATAAAACACATTTCGAACCGAACACTGATTTTGGTAATAAAATTCAATGATTTGCAAGCGTTGCTCGTTAGTAAGTCTATTCATGATGAAATGTCAAAGCATACTGAGCATCTTTCTCTTTGACACCATGTCTGAAATCCCACGTGATCTGTCAAATACTAATGCATGAAAATCATAACCTCAAAAAAATCACCCTTTACTATATATTTAAATTAATAAGTGAAACACAAAACTGATATGTGAGAGAAAAAAAAAAAAAAAAGAAAAATATTAGAAAAGCTCAAGAATAAAATTAAAACTGCATAGACAAAGGAAGTTAAAGAATTTGTTGAAAATCTTAGCAAGAAAAGAAAGAAAATTAAAAAAACTTAACATTGCATAAACACATGTCACTAAACCGTAAAAAGAAAAAAAAAAACAAAAAAAAAAAAACGATCAATTCTACCTCGTCGATGGCGACAAAAAGACTAAACATTTCGAAAATTTCAGTTGTGCCTCAAATTACGTTAAAATTAATAATTAGGGTAGAAAACAAAAGAAACTTAATAATTTTTTTGCAACATGGACTCATGGCACCTAAATACCAGGTTCCGCTATGAAAACCGGTACAACTCGGGTGATTTCAGAAGAGTGGTCGTACCTATAGTGCCTTAAAGGATTGTGCCTAAAAAAAAAAAAAAAAAAAAAAAAAGTAGACTATTACAAAAACTGTGTTTAATATCAAAATGGAAGTTTAAACCTAAAACTACAGAAAAAAAAAAGAAAAAAAAAAAATAAAAAATCATCTTTGAAATAAAATGAAAAAAAATATCATACACCTAAATTAAATAAGAGCCAATACAGTGCAAACATTACGCTAAAAGCGAAGGAAAAAAAAAATCTTGCAAATGTTAACTTTTAACAGAATCCTGTATAACGACCGACAGCAGAGGAAACCAGCGAACAGTCTCATCGATGGACAACGAAGGATTTACACACACAAAACAAGGACATAAAACGACACATAATTTTTCATTAATATTAATGTGTAATTTTTTTTTTTTGTATATATATAATTTAATTTTTCTCACTTATAGCCTCTATTTTTTTTTGTCACTTATGAACTTAAGTAAGTATGCGCATACGACTACAATATATTTTTTCTTATAATTTTTGGTTATTGTATTTTTCTTTTGGCTGTATGATTATTTTTTTATTATTATAATGTTAATTAAAACGGAAAAAAAAAACAAAAAAACATTGTTCACTAGATTTTTTTCATGAAAAGTAAATGGCTTATTAATTAAAAATCCCAGCAGGTAACAGCAGGTCACCCTACTAAGTTGAAGAAGGGAGCTTATCGTTTTTTCTAAAAAACGGATTCATGCCGATAAGCTAAGGTTGGGTTGGGCATAGGTGGCAATTATATCAGCCACCAACTCGCTTATCAAACGCGATTTTCTTTATTTTCAAAATTTCCTGTTACTTCTTTATTTTTCCTTTTATCTATACTTCCTTTTTATTTCTTTTACTTCTCTATACCTTTTCCTCTATTTTCTTCTAATTAATTTTTTTTCTGGGATATGAAGATTGCCCTCTCTTTTTTTTCTGGCATGTGCATGAAATTTTTTTTTTTCTCGTTGACGGACTGAGATCAGCACGCAAGGCAGAAAAATATCCACCCCGCCACTGAAACCTAGCCGACAAAAACCTCAAGCATGCACACCCTTCTGCTCCTGTGTCGCAACACCTAAATGGCCAACCATAAAGAAAAATCCTTGTAGGTTCGTTACAACAGTGCCAAACAGCTCTTCGAATCATCCACACGTTGTTGTTAGTCCGGTGCGAGAAAACACGGCACCCATTTGGAAAGCAGCTGCCAACACTGCCTTTCGATATCTTCAGAGCCTCAGCTAGCTCGCGCACCTTCACTTTACGGTCGGCCAATACCATTTTCCGTACTTTTTTATAGGGGTATTCACGGGTTGATGCGAATTGCAAGAATGCGAAAATGCAACATGTTTTTCGCACTAAAGCGTGAACATCAATATTGTAACTTTACGATAACTGAAAGAAATACATTGCCACATAATACATTTCAAAATAACAAAAACTTATTAAAATCAACGTACAAACTTAGCCTTTTTAAAGTTTAACCCAGATGGCAACTATGCTTGATAACAACCATAACATGAATCAGCTGTTTCGCATTACTTTTTGTGCGCTTTCGCAATAGGTTTGAGCAGTGCATAATTCAAGAAGAGTTGCAAAATGGCTTCTAATGTGTTTGTCGTTGGAATGATGCGAAATTTCGCAATCTTGCATTTTCGCATCGTCGCAACTGCGTTTCGCACCAACCCGTGAATACCCCTTATGTTTTATGGAACAATTGCCTCATTTAGGCATCCTGAACGATCAGCATCATTTCTGTCTGTACGACCAAGTTTAAACTCAGCATATTATCGGAAAATGGTTGCTTTTGACGGAGCAGAGTCTGAATAACACTTTCGAAGCCGTCAGCTTAGACGGTACTTTTTTCCCATCAAAAACAGAGATAAATCAACATACGGAATTGCTTTGTATCCATTATTTTGAAAACAGCAACAGTAGCGTCACTTAAATTACTGCAACTTCTGAAGTAAACGTTAGATTGTCATGAAATTTTTACACGTATTGTTTGAAGATTGGAACTATCGAAATATTATATGGATATTTCTTTAGAGGTGCCACCTAGTTGTTAGTCTCGGGACTTATTGGACCATGTGTTATTTTATTGAAAGGGTTGAATGCGTTAAGGTTTCGATCTAAATTTCAGCAAATATAGTCTCATTTGAAAGCAAAATGGCTAACAAGTCCAAAAAACTTGGTATAAGGGAGTCGTTGTTAATTCCAATTTCAATACCAAAATCCGAAATCTTAAAATAGTTTGTGGAATATGAACTCAAAATACCGTGCACCACATTGAAGTTGTCAGGTAAAATTTTTAAATTTTGACATCAAATTCGAAATCAGTGAACACGGAAAACCCCTTACAAAACTTTTCATACAGATATAATGACATTTTGAAACTTCGGCCGCCATATTGGATCCGATTTTGAATTTTGAATTTTGTAATGAAATTCGAAATCAGCGACCGAGAAACCCCCCTTATAGAGCCTTTCAGCATTTTGGCCAGCAAAAGTAGTCAACGAACCCATTGTGCAGTGAAGCACTTGAGCTTTATATTGAAGCAGAATATAGCAGAATATAGCAGAATATATATTATACAAACAAAATAATTTCATGTGAGTTTTAATAAAGTAGCGGTGATTTTATTATCTAAACCAACTAAAAAAATCTTCTATTTCAGATTTTTACTGATAACTTAGGTAATAATGAGAATTTAACAAAACCAACTAACAAAAGTCAAGAAATTATGTTCCCTCCGGTGCTGTATACTTTTTCAATATGGTCTTTCATACTGCTTATGAGATTATTTATCAATATGGCATCAACTTGGTTCCACTCCTCTTTCAGCGCCGTAATGAGTTCATTACTGGCATTGAATTGCCGATTATCTTTGTAAACCCGTTGGGTAAGTATCCCCCAAAGATTCTCAATCGGGTTCAAATCCGGGCCAGCATGTTGGCCATTCCATAACTTTGATGGACTTGGACGAGAACCACTCCTTAGATTCTCGGCTGACATGGATGCGTGCATTGTCTTGCTTAAAAGTCCACTATGTGTCACCATTTTCTTCTAAAAATGGGACCACGATTCTTTTCAAGACATGCATATAGTCCCGACTTCTCATCTGCGATGTGGCAATTTCTAGCGATAAGCATCCACGTGCAGAGAATGCACCCCATACCATAACGCTGCCACCGCCAAAGTTTCTCTTTTTAAAACTAAGCAGTTATTTTTTGTTGTCATGCCAATAGCCACGATCCGGTCCATCCAAATTCTATTTCTTTTCATCGGAAATTAGGACCTAAAGCAAAGTGTCGCTCTATACATTTTGGCTTACCCTGTGCCAGTTCGTATCCATATTTTACAATGCAAAAACTACTCTGGCGTCCTTGTGGCGTGTAGTTAACTTGGGCACTTGCTTCATTTTTTTGAAACTGAAGTGTCTGGGTACGTTTTAGGGTCCGCCAGATAGTACAACGTGAAACATTTGCACCAGGTAAGGATCGCAATCATCTAAGGCAGTGATGGGCAATTTGGCTCGCAGGAGCCTTTTGCACTTACGAGCTACCCGTTTGCACTTAAGTGCTAGACGAAGGGGACAGTCAAGAGCCAGCATGAAGGGAAGGAATACAAGAGCAGAATGAAATTCTTTACTGTCATATTTCATATTTCTCTCTACTCTCTCTCTCTCTACTTATTCTACTCTACCAAATTCTCATAATACAAAATATAAAATTTATATAATACATATAGTGGAATTTAAGAAATTTCCGTATATTTTCCAATCATAGTATTATTAAAAAAGGTATATTCTCATATAAAAATATGTCTGCCAAATAAAGATTACCTTTCATATATGGAATACTCAAATATGGAAATACTGCAACCTTAAACAATATATAGGAATGATTAAATTATGAAAATGCTGCAAATAAAAATATTTAAAATATAGAAAAACTCTTACAAAAGTTAAACAAAAGTTTTCATACAAACAAAATTTGAAAATTTAGGATTTAAAAACATGTTATTGACCACAGTGCTTGGTTGAGCGACGTCGAAAATGAAAAGTGTTGCCGCTTACACATAATTGTATGCTTTATATATAGAACAGTTTCAACATTTGCAAAATCTATTAAAATTAGCTTAAAAATTGTAATTTAAAAAAAGAAAATTTAGTTACATTTTTTAAAAGTAAAGTCAATGTAAAATTTGTAATTTTCAAACAAATAATTGTATATAATTATCATTTGATATTTGCAGTTGAAATTTTTATTCATTAATTGAGGGAGCTGGTAACCCTATTGCAGTCTTTGCTGAAAGAAAATTTGTTGTCAATGTTAGTTTCTCCGCAACTCTTGTGCGATGAACATCATGCACGGTTGGATGTAGAAATTTTTGTCGTTTCCCTTTCCCCGCAAGTAGTTGTGCCCTTTATCTAGCACTCGTTTGCACTTTGAGTATTTTAGGAGCCGAAAATTTGCCCATCACTGATCTAAGGGATATCGATGAGTTACTGGCTTCGCGCACAATTTTTCTCTCAGTTCGCACATTAAGCAGCCTTTTGCGCCCAGAAAGATTTTTTGTTCCATATTCATTCGGGTTTTTTTTTAAATTTTTGAATTACGCAGAGACTGCGATTACTTCTGCGTGCAATCTCCCTTATTCCAATTTCATTGTCTCTTAAGGCTATAATTTTGCCCTTTTCAAACTCAGAAAGTTCTTTTCCGCGCTGCATTTCATAAATTAAACATTTCACTATTTAACACACTTATTTTAACAAAAAGAAAAGAGCGAACTCAATCGCAAATACGTCTTCTCGATAATGACCTTATAATTGTGAAACACCAACAATATTACGCTTGCTACAAAAATAAAGTACAGTTAGTTTAGCAACTGCAGAGTTTGTTGATTAGTTTTTGTGGTTTTCCCATCATCACTTAATACTTAATGCTCTACAGTCGGTCGTTTTGAAAATACATCAATTTATTAAGTGACCTTATAATTATGAAACACACCTTATTTTCGTTTAGGGCGAAGATAACATCTACCAGAAAACAAATTAAAACGATGGTGGATTTTATGGTGAAAAATCTATCCATCGATAAATGGCTCAAATTTATAAAACGCCAAAAGGGTATCCGATGGAGATTGGCATGAAATGTCCACTAAATTAAATTGTGTGGGTGCTTCTATAAGAAAAGATGAACGATGACAGAAAGTAAGTAATACAGACGTGCATATCGGGATGACGATTTAATTGCACAATAATATTTGATTTAGGTTTGAAATGACTATTAATTCAATGAAATTAAAAAGAAATTAAAAAAAACGCGATTAACACGACCTGTTATTTCATTTGCATATATTTCTCATGCTCACTTCCCATGTCAACTAGAATGCCACAATTCAAGTGACATGTAGGGACGTAACGATACAAGTAAATACAAGTAAGTATCGATACTTTTGTTTCGATACCCAGTATTTTTGGATCCGATATTTTTTCCGATACTAACTTGGTATCGAAAAATAAGTACTGGTATCGATTCATTTTTATGTGTAAACAGCTCGAAGAAAATGAGAAAAAGTGTGAACACGGCCTTAACAAAAAAACGCATTTTCGAACGCTTCCTAAAATGTTACGTTTATTTCCCTTGTTTCATTTTCTTTTACTTTTTGACGAATTTGCAACCAGGCCGTTTTTGTCGAAATAATATTGTTTTTAAGTGTATTTGTTTTAAATGACTTTAAGTCTGCAATTTATTGTTAGATTAAAAAAAACAAATTCTATTTATACACATTTTTGTATTTTATATAAGGAACATTTTAGTAATTTTTATAATATTCATAAAAGTTGGTGTTGTGAAAACGTAACAGCGGTAGAAAATGGGTTAAAATAGTTCTTAATATGGCTTAATTTAAAAAAATTATGATTTGACGTCACTATTCTGCAAAACACTCATACAAAGTTTACATAAAATTGTTTCATACCGGGACGTAATTATTTTTAACCGAAAAGTATCGATATGAGTAGGTATCGATACTTTGTTCCTACTTATATGAGTAGCATCGGAAAATTTTCCAAGTACTACTCATATGAGTAAGTATCGATACTTTAGTGGTATCGTTACGTCCCTAGTGACATAAGACGAGTGTAAGACTACAGACTTAGGTGAGGTGACAACAAGAATCAAGGCGAGTATAATGTATAAAGTAAGGGATCTCTCGGAAAGAGGTGGGGCCGAAAGCAAATTCTATAAAATGGCGGCCGTGGCCAAACGCGTTAACGTGAGTAGATCGTTCGATCCAAATTTTACGAACCACAAGATCGAATGGTTCGAATGAACTACCAGACAAAAAAATTTTTCCAAATTAATAAAATCAAATTCTTAAAATCTTACAGTACTTCTATAATCTGTTTATAGAAAATGAACATTATAAACTCTACTGTCGTTGCAACAATTAACATATCCATGTAAGAGTCAAAAATCGCCTTGATCTAGTGATAACAGTTACTCAGAAAATTATTGTTTTTGCGTAATGAATAAAAATCGAATTCAGCCGCAGTTTTGACCAACAAGTTGTGCCTTCTTCTGTCGCTCTGCAGCGTATGCCGCTCATTACGAAATTAATTTTCCTTTTTTACATTCAACAGCAGCTAGGCTTTGAAATACGACATCGTTGGCGTTTTGTGAGAAATTCGAAATAGAAAATTTCCAAAAATTTCTCCTTAGTTTTTTAAATTTGTCGATTTATTTTGGGTGGCATATTTTTTGTAATTTTTTGCAGCAACACACACTACTACCTCAGTGTGGTGGATTTCCCACAAAAGTTCAGAGGGTGGTTTTTGATGCCAGCCGAAATTGCTCACTACTCACATGAAATGGGGTGAACATGATTTCTCTCATGTTGATTTTTTTTTCTGATATAAAGCACGACTAACGTTTTTTTTTTCCCTAAGTATTGCTTGGGAAATTTGCTACGCTGTCGAGGCGTTTTTTCTGAAAATGTTTCTTAACATTTTTTGTTTAATTTTTTTTTTTATGATGTATTTTTTGTTAAGAATTTTGAACCAAAAAAGATGAGAATAAAATTAACAAAAAAAAACATTCAACCTTAGGCAGGGTGTTGTGAGCGATTTTTGAGCGCTGTACTCCGGAGGGTGAAAAGAGCGCGTTGGCGTGAAGTGCGCCTGTTCGGTTCCATGAACGAGTTCATGAATGCCAGCAGTTTTCATGGTTTCTCAGCCATGATTTTTCTCCATGTATTAACATGGCCGCTGCTACTGCTACTGCTGCTCAATGCATGACCGTTCTTCCTTTGTCTGTCAGACGTCTGTGTGTGAGCTTTCCAAACGCCCAACCAAGGCACAGTTCACTTGTGCCGGTTGTAACTTGGGGGTGGCGCAGTTCTTGCTGCTAACGTCGCCGCTGCTTCGCTGGCTGGTTGCTCTTGGTTCCTGCTGTTTGAACGCCAGTTGCAGCTCGGTGCTGCGCTCGCCTAGAGCGTTTCTTGAACAGCGTCTTCGTCTAACGTCGCTCGAGGCGTCCACCCGCAAGTAGTCATCGTGAGAAAGTTGGCAGTTTTTTCTTGTATGTTGTCAAGTTGACGCTTTTGGAGTGGCGCAAGGATTGTTTGTGCTGATTTTTTTTCTTTTTTTTTTTTTTTTTTTTGGTTTTAGCAAGTTTTGCTCATTTGATTGTGAGAGTGAAATGATTTTCTGTAACTTGCTGCTGCTGCTCGATATTTTTTTGCTGCTGCTTTCTTCGACGCGCAGTCGTTATCCGTGACTTTGTTGGAGCTACTGAATTGACTTGCTTGCTGCCGCTTGTCCAGCAAGGAAGAATATTCATCGACGAGGCGCGTAAATTTTTAAATTTCATTCCTCAAGTTGACGTGAATCGGAAAAGTTGTGTTGGCTCCAAAATTAAATGTTGATAATCAACAAAAAATATCTAAAAGAATTTTTGTGTAATTTTCGGATCATAGCGATATAATGAGTTTGAGAAAAAATAAAATTCTAAGTGCTCAAATGGATTATCAAACGGAAAAAATAAAAAAAAAAAAAAAATAAAAAAATTACTAAAATTATGAGACTTATTGTGTTGAACTTCAAATACCAACATTTAATTCACAATCGAAATCAAACAAAACCATCAAAAATAAGCAATAATAATCATAACTTTCAAAATTTGAATGAAACCTACAAAAACTTTGCTAAACAAAAAACAAATTAAAATTCAAAATAAAACAAATAATTCAAAAATAACACACATAAAATTCAAAACTTTAAAAACTGATTTAAAATAAGCTGCTTTTAACTAAAAAGTTATATAAAAAGGATTTTTTAAAAAATAAGGATTTGCTCCAAAAACGTAAGCATAACGCACTTAATATCCGTCAAATATGAAAAAACACATATTTTTAAAATTAATCAAAAATGAAAATAAATTTAGAAATAATTTTTTAAAGCAGATAGTTTATGAACTCGTTGCAGTATGAATTATTGCTGTAAGAAAAGAGTATACAACACTATCAAGATTTTGCAAATTCAAAACCTCTGTGAGTAGTTTCGAGTGAAAATCATAATTTATATTCTTATGGTAAGGATCTTAACTCAAATCAATTCAAATTCTTAGCTGTTTTAACAAGTTAACAGCAAATTTTGACATTTTATCGTTTATACAAAATATAAAAAAAAATTCTCGTCGATTTTAAATTCTTTAAATCAACGAAAATGTTTAAGTCAGTGACTTCGTGATTTCGTTACGTTTGTGGTCATTTTTATAATTATCAATCAGCCAAATTAAGGCGCCGACTTCAGGTCCGTACCTAGGATTTTCCTTAGGCGCTCTTAATTACAAGACTTTAATGGTACATATCCAAAATGTAGATAAAACAAGTAAATGGTACTTTCACACCAAATAGAACTCCTTAGAATATTTTTATAAGTCGAATTTATTTTTTTTGTTTTTTGCGATGATAATAAAATATTTCACAGTGATTAGTTTTTAGATTTTGTCCATAACTTTTAACGAAATGGGCCCAATTGAAATTCTTTCCCAAAACTCATTTTTGTATCGTGGTTTCAAAAACAAAATAATAAGTATCTTCGAATTCTTGTGAATGAATGTAAAATTTAACATCACAGCTTCACATCATTATTTTACATCTTTTGTTACAAATAATTTGATTTTGGAATTTGGATTATAGCACTTTCTTGAATTTTTGTTATTTTTTTTTTATATAAAGTTAGGAAATAAAATTTCAGCAATTAATAAAAATTTAGATTTTGCCCCATAACTTTTAAGGATTAATAAAAATTTAATTCATTCTTAACAAACACTGAATTGCAGGTGTTTAAAAGTGACAAGTTTGATGTTAATTTTAATTTTTTAAAATAACGAGCAAGTCATAGACAATACACACCTTGTAAAAAGGACCCATAAGAATTAAAAAAAAAAAATGTTTGAATAAAAATACAATATGTAGACGCAATTAATTTAGTTGAAATACCTCTCACATTATTGATAAATTAAAAAAACAAAATTGTGGACTTAACTACAAAATAAATCTGAATTAGATTTCATACAATTTAAAAAAAAAAAAAAAACAAAATAAAAATCCCGTTTTTTACCAGTAAAAAAAGTAAATTGAGACATAAGGCAAAAATATCAAAAACGAGTTTGCAATTTCAGCCATTGAAAAGGCTTTGTCCGACCTACTTATGAGCAAATATTGTTGGGCGAGTGATTGTATTTTTGTACACAAATGATCGAGAACTGGATCTACCAGTTTTATGCCGGGTCCGAAGGGGCTAATGTGCATGTCCTCAGGAAGCCTTACATGTTGTTATTTACTCTCTGGGGCTTGCCATTATCTGCAATAGGGTTTGCAATCCCGGAATTCCGGTATCTCGAACTTATTTTAGTCCCAAGAGTACATAAATTATAATTCCTAAAATCCCGAGATTTTTAATATTTATTCTATTCTATAAATTTAAATGCCATACAAGAATCAATAAAACAATTTACTTTTTTGATTAATAGTACTCTTAGATAAAACAGAAGTTTACTAAAATTTTGTGAAAAAAAGTTTTGTGAAAATAATATCGAAAGTCAGAAACTTTTGAAAAAAGTTGAAACCTAAGAGAATGATTTGAACTTTTAGTTATGATGAATAAGGTTTAGATATCAAAAAATTTAACTTTTTTATACTAGTATTAATAAAAAAAAATGAGAATTTAATGAATATTTTTTATTTTTTTTTTTGTTTGTTTTTTTGTTTTATAGTATGTATATTAGAGCGGGTTAATTTTTTTTCAAAAAATCGTAGGCGCGGATACTGTTGTACGGATAATTCTGATCAACTTTGCTCAAGATGTAGATGCCGTTCGGAGTCGGCATAAATGTAGTAGATGCAGTTCTCGATCGACTGTGTTCAAACATTTAATAACACGCACAACACAATTTGATCATAAGAAGTTCGGTCAAAATCCTTTCAAGGGCTGAATGGTCGTTATTATTATTACATAACAACATTGAAACCCAAAGTACCAATTTGTGGACGGCTTGTGTTATCACCATCCACATTTATTGGTAGAAATCGAAACCGACCTAAAATCTCAGACATTTTTTGGAGGCTCAGACATTTGAGTAATCAAAAGAATAGTAAGCGGATAACGTCCAACCAACTATTTTTGGACACATTAAAAAGTAAGTAAGATTCCCTAAGAACTAGTAAGAAATGATCTTCGACTGGGCCGAAGTTAAAATAACCCCACGGCCGAACCAAAGTATATTCAAATTCCTAACCCATTTCTGGCCAAGACAAGCAAATTTTTTTTCCCGGTGAAATCCTTATAATGGCTAGGTTGTAGGTTCCCCAAAATGGATCTGAAATGGTCAAAAAATTTTTCCGCTTTTCCGTTCACCTGGAGCAACAGGGTGCGAAAACGCACCCGTGGCAACTAAGATGCACAAGAACTTCATTTGGGAATAATATAAATATATGAAGAATTAAAATTTGCGTGATGGTTATACTTTTATTTAACAAAAAAAAAAAACATAACAAATAAGTTCATATGTTATGCCAAGCACTAAAACATTTAGGACAATTGTGTTTCATTTTACAATGAAAAACAATGTTTGATTTACATTTTTTACATTTTAGTCGTTTTGATGCATTAAAAATTACATACTCAGGAACATTGATGCGTGACAATGTTGATGGTCAAAAATCTTCTTCATCGCTGAGCTCCTCCACATTATCATCTGACTCAGGTTGTTTATCATCCGCTAATATTAGATTTCTGGCTATCTCCGATCTGAAATCTAGCTGTTTACATGCAAGACAGTGTAATTTCCACGCGTTAAAGTGGTTGGTAAAGTACTAAAATATTAGCACTAGCAAGCAAAACCCAATTCAATAAATTCAAACTAATTTTGCAATTAAATTTTATATAATAGTTAGTATGCATTAGTATAATAGAAAAATCAGGCTAAGCGCCACGGTTGCGTTTTCGCACTCAACGAAAAGTAATGCATATATATCGCAATTACATTTACTTTACTTTATACAGTAAATCATTTATTATTTTTTATTATTATTTTTTGATTTATTTTGATCACATTTAGATAATTCTAAGACATTTTTTCCTTCGTTAAGTATTTTTTTTAATTTTTTTAAAAATAGGTCAAAAATGGAATCTTTATATCTGGTAGGGGGAAGAGAGTATGGTTGGGGGAATGCTTAATTCGAACTTGCAATACGAAAGCTAAAATATCAAACATTGTTTTTATGCATTAACATCAAAAGAAAGTTACATTTATTGTTTATTAAAAAATTTCCCAACTTTTAGATGCGAAAACGCACCCTTTGGCAAGAAATGGGTTAACATCTTCCTATTCATTTATTCATTTGATTTGTTCATTTGGGTTAATTTGATTTTGAAATTTTGATTCTTGCAATTTTTGCTCAATTTTTTTTTTTTTTTTTAAATGCCTACAATTAATACCTTATTATTTTATTGCTTTTTTAACAAACGTTAGGAGTATTCGCAATGTGGTATATTTGGTCTTGTTTTGCGCTATTGAGATTAATTTGATATTTGTTTCAAATTTTTAACATTCGCAAAAATAAAATTTATTGAGTTTCAAAAACAAAAATTGATCTATGATATAACGAAAAACTGATATTTCATACATAGTAAATTGTATTGTGACGGCAGTGGCGCCCATACCCGTACGCCAGAGCCCTCTGGTTCAATTATCATCTGACACAGAAAGTTTTTTCAATTGAATTAATTTTCTTTTAATTTTCTAAAAGTTTTTTGAGCACCGTGTATCTTTAAAGATACAACCATTCAAAAAATTCCTACGGCTATATTTTTGGTTTGATTTTTTTCAAATCGGTTCTATATTATTTAGAATATTATAAGTCTTAAATAAAAAAATAGTTTTTACTTCTATTTGTCATACTTTTTAAAAAAATTATGAACAAAGTCAAAAAAATACTTTTTTTTAAAAAAAAAATTTCAAAACTAAAAACGCAGTTTATATTTTTACTCAATTTTACATAAAATATATTTTTTCGGTAAAAATCGGGGGCCTTTAAGGGTTAATAACACGCACAACACAATTTGATCATAAGAAGTTCAAAGAAGGTCAAAGTCCTTGCAAGGACTGAAATAGATAGTTTATTATTGTTATTATTATTATTACTAAATTTTGTTGTGCATAAGGGAAATAATTTTATTCTAAAACTTTTAATTTCTCAAAAATTAAAGTCTTGGTAAAGGAAAAATACTGAATGCAATGAACCAAATGCGAGGGTTTGGCGAATATTGACAATTTTGCAAACGTTTTCGGGTTGAACTTTTTCTGAACATTTTATGAATTTTTGTTTTTGGACTTGATAAACGTAAAAATATATGATTTTTTAAAACAACAAAAGTTTCATAAAATTTTATTTAAGCCAAAAATATTAAGTTCGTTTGCAACATTCATCCAAAAGTATATTTTTTTTTTGTTATTTTTTCGGTATTATTTATTCAACAATTTGTTGCATATTTAAACATCAACATTATTGCAGTAAAAATAAAAGACCATTGATTTGGCGGAGATAATTCCTCATTGATATTTGTTCAAGTGATCCAAAAATTTCTTATTTTCATAACGTCCATTTCGAGTAAGTCTCTCACTCACCATAATTTGCATTTTTTAATATGATTTTTTGGAAGTGTTCATATTAATCATCCTTTTAAGTAATGGCGCTATAAATAATGGCCAATGTAACATATGAAAAAACTTTTCTTACATCATCTTGAATAATATAAATATGTACTTGGTTGCCGTTGTCTTTCAAAAAATCATTGAAAATTTTTGAGATTTATTAACGTAGTGCAAGGAACTATTATCTTTTCCTTTCCCAAAAAATAACTAAAAGAGAATGACATATTAAAAACATTACTTCAATATAGGCTCTAATTTACGAGATAGAATATTTGGAACTTTTTGTAGTGTAGCATTTATATACTGTATGTTACAGTATTAATAAAAGATTATTAAATAAATATTCTCATAAATAAATATGCCTTTATAACGACGAAATTTTAGTGATATTAATAATACGTATTATTTTTTCTTTATCTAATTTTTTTTATCTAATTATTATATATTATCTAAATTTCAAATTTGATACCACCACTGAAGACATAATTTTATTGTTATTACATAAAAATATTCTTAAATTAATCAATTATTTTGCTTAATTGAAGAATATACAAAACTATTTCAAAATTACTTGATTCAGGAATATAAAAATATACAAGTGCTTTCAATCTTAAATTTTTCAAGCTTTAGCCTTAAAATTATGAGTGAAAAAAAAAATCACTCTACCACTGGTCATGTGAAAATATGTAATTCATTATCTAATCAGAATTAATTTACCACAATTATTCATTTATTCATTTTTCACAAGATATCATAAATTCTTTAAAAATAAGACAAGTTAAGTTTTTGTTAAATTTAAAAACACAATATTTCAGGTACAAAATTAAAAATAATCTTATATATCAATCAAAACTTTCCAATTTTTAGACAATTATTGACTTGGATCGAACAAATTCTTCTCTTTATAAGAAAAATAAAAATCAAAGCATTCTAGTACTGAGAAAATTGTTTATTTGGATGAAACAAATTCTTCTCACTTCTAGGGAAACAAATTTCTCAAATCAAGCAAATTACTCTCGTTTTCATATCTTACTCTCGTTACTCATATTCTTTACTGGGATCAAGCATATTCTGCTCTTATTAAGAAAAAACAAACCAAATTAATCCTTGTGAAGTGGCTATCTCCTGAACTAGGATAATTTTTTTTCGCCGAAAAAAAAACAAAATAGCGGCCAGTTGAAGAAAAAGTCAATTTTCGAGGTTACAAAATCGGTCGCCATTTTGTTTTTTTTTTTTCAGCGGAAAAAAATTATCCTAGCTCAGGCGATATCCACTTCAACAAGGATTAATTTGGTTTTTTTTTTTTCCTAAGATGTTCCAGACTGGTGATATCCTGCACACCGTCAATGTTTTGGCATTTTTTTTTAAAAAAATCAAATAACGTCAAAACCCGCTTAAAAAATTCTGTTAAAAAAAAATATGTTTTTGTATTCTTTAAATGTTGATAAATATATGTACAAAATTTGAAAACAATATCTTTTTTCCTTCTATGAAAAAAAATTAAAAATTTTTTTTTTTAAATTTGTAACCTATTAACAACGAAAGATAGTTCAGTGTTAAGCCAAACAAATGCTGTGCAAATAAAATTAAATATAAAAAAATGGATGAATGCTTACTTCTAACTTCTTTAAGCATTTATACTGAAGAAGATCAAAGAAAAAAACTCGAACATTGCTTGGCTATTCAAAAAAAATTAATATTGAAACTTAAAACAATTGAAAACAGTCAGTAAATTATTTACTTCTTAACATTTTCCATCTAACTTGCAGAAAAATAAACATAAGCAATAAAAATAAGCAAAAAAATATGCAATAAAAAAACAGCTGACGCTTTATATCTAAGGAATTTACATTTTCACCATGCGTGGTGAACTTTTACAGCTTTTTTGAGCTTTCAAATTGTTTGTTAATGATTTGCCAGAATACGAAAATGTACTTTACATAACAAGAACATTAACAAGAGCATCTTTACAATTCCTTGTTATGTTAGCAAGCAGAATAGAGCTGTTAATGCTTAAACAAATAAATCCAGTTTTTTTTCTATTTAAGATGTTCTGTTGTGTAAATTTACAAAAAAAAAAAAAACATGAATTTAAATAAAACAAATTTGATTTTTTTCTGATTGTTTAATGAAATTACAAACTTAATTTTTGGGTAGATTTCAAAAAAATATTTCTGAAATTTTGCTTTAAAAGATGAAGCGGAATAAGCCTTAATAATGAAAAATAATCATTTGTAAAAAAATGGTATTTTTTCCATATCCCTTTCAGACCCGACGCTTATCTACTGAACATTTTTTTATGATTTTTGGAATTTATGGTCGTTACATGGAATGAAAATATTCTCAATGTTTAGGTTTCGCAATTTACATATCCTTCAAGGATTTTCAGCACACGCAAAATTGATGCAACTTTATCTGAAACCCATTTTTTTAGCAACAAATGATTCAAATTTATTTGAAACATCAAAATTTATTATTTTTTTAGTTCAAATGCGTTAACTTCACTAGTTTTACACTGAAGTTTTACGCTCTATATTTTTTGTAATTGAAGACACAATTTACTTCTGCGGCTCATTTTGACAAAACTAAAAAGTTTATCAAGAATTCCACGCGTGTTCAAGTAACGGTAAAGCGAATCGCGGAACAGTGTGAGAAACAAAATAAAACAATAACAAGCACAATCGATTCATTTTGTTCTTTATAACTTTCGTTAAATAAAAGTGGAAATATTAAAGATAGAAACCACCCGCACAAACGATGCATCACGGTCTGAAAGGGATATAACAAGTCAATTTTTTTAACGTTTTCTTTGTGTAGTCATTTTTGTTAAAAAAAGTGGCAAAAACACCGCAAAATTGTAAAAAATTTCAAGAGCGCCAAACGGCGACCAAAAAAATTTAGATTTCAAGGAAAATTTTAAGCTGCTTTGGGGGGTGGCCGATTTGATAAAAAACACCCCACACATAAATATCGCTCATTCCAAAAAAAGTCTACCACACATCCGTTAAATAATTACAATTTAATTACTTTGAAGATAACGAAGATCCAAGGTCAAAATGGATGGATATTCGTGTTCAGCGGGTCAAAACACATGGGAATATGTTGGTCTTCCTTCTCGCACTCAAAAAAACTCGCACTTTTTTTTTGTGTGTCGGTTTAATGTGAAATTATTCATGAAAAATTGGAAAAGTTCGAGTGCCTTACAATTTGTGTCCCGATGCCATACTAGAAAAATAGGAGATATTTTTTCATTGAAATTACCTATACAGATTATAAAGCTATATTATGAAGGGGTAATGCTTTACACAAAATTTGTGGAAAAACTTTTATTTGTAAATGTATTCAAAACGCAGAGATTTGTGTTACAAAATGTCATCTCACAAAAGAAATTCTCCTGATTGCATGATTCTAAAAAACTCTCGCACATTTAATATTAATATAAATGTATGTGGTAAGGACATAAGTAGTTCTATTACAGAAAAAAATATTCCACAAATATTTCTGAACTCAAATGTATTTCCATTTGCAACATATGTACTCCAAATGTCCCAATGCCTTATTTGGAATGGGCGATATATATATATATTTTTTACATAACACGATTTTTACTTTGTTTTGTACTTGTTGCCACTTGTTGTCAAACCAAAAAGTTGACTGCTTTTATCCGAGTTTTCTTTCAAATATTCGGAAGTCCTTCATTTACTGTGTATTCGAGAACACGGTTCTTAAAATTTGCAAAATATTAGTCAACACAACTTGAAAACAAATGAAACTTTGCACCAAAAATCTAGTTCTTAAATCAGATCACATATATAATCAAGTATCACCAGTTTCAAATTCAAACTTTCATCTTAAAAGGGTTATTTCAGCCCTATAAAGTGTAAAAAGATCTTTTTACAATATAATGCAGACACACCCCAACAAATAGTCGGCTATTTAAAGCTTAAAATTTAACACTTAAATGTATTATTTTATAATCAAAATTAAATATTAGACACGATAACGAAAAAATAACATCACACAACAACGGCTCAGCTGCATATCCTTGTGTGCTGTTTCGCTGCGCTATGAAACTGACGAAGAGTCGCGGTTATTGAAGTCCTTGTTGCTTGCTGGCTTTCGCTGGCTGGCTGGCTGGGCTGGCTCAGCAATTATTAAAATTATTCTCATCAGCAGTAACAGCAGCAGCAGCAACAGCAACATCATGCTCATCATGCTCATCATCATGAACATCATTATGTTGTTGAGCTTGAAAATGTCCTTGGCCGTGATTTGCATGCTGCTTCACTCATTTAATTTGGCGCTGCGCACAATTTTGTACATTTCATTCATTAACATAATTTTCAGCATTTGTTGTTGTTTTGTGTTTTTATTTCTGTACTTGCTGTTGTTGTTTTGTGTTTTCGTTGGTACACTTTTGATTCATTTAGTAGGTTAGCCGGTTGTATGCCAACGACCAACGACCTAAATTTTCGGTGGATGCTGCCTGCACAGACAGATGCGGCGGCGAAATTAAATTCTGATGGATGCGCAACTGTTTTGAGTTTTTTTTTTTTTTTTTGTTTGGTTTATTATTTTAATTTATGTAAATGAGCTCACCTTTATGCGTCACCATGTCTATATTGTCTGTATCTAGTATGTGGTACATGTTGGTTCTCTGTGTGTGTGTCTTTGTAAGTTTGTATGAAATTGAACCCCTTTCGTTTTAACGCTGTTTAATTTTGAGAGTTGTTTTATTTTTTTTTTTTTTTTTTTAGCAGCTAGATTAAAAATATGCAAATAAGATTGGTTGTTTTTTATTTTTCTCAAATCCTTTTAACTGTCATGTCATAGCTGTGAGTTTTTTTTTTTCAATTTACTTTATGACTGTAGTTGTGAACAGCTGTGTAGTGATTTTTTTTTTACTTTTCAATAAGCCGCCATAAATTTGCATAATTTTAGCCATTTCATTTTGAAAATTTTTTTGCATACCGAGTGTAGTGCTTTATTTACAAATAATGTTTTTTGCAAATGTCAATAAGGTATGCTTGTCAATGTTGATAACGAGCTATTTATCTGTTTAAAAAAAAGATAAATAGTTCCAATTAAGAGCTTAAGCCTAAGGCAAGGCTTAAGGATAAATATGTCCGTTAGCATAAGAGTTGGAATGAAATGATAGCCATATACTATCTATAAGAATAATGCACTTAGGAGATTGTATGTCAATATAACAGATATCAGTTAATTATGTTATGTAGTTTTGAGTGTACGGAGATTTTTCCAACGGATTATCTCTCTTTTTTCTCTGTCTCATACAGTGCTTGCAAGATGTGGAAAATTTCCCCGAAATATTTGAGGTAATTTCCCTCTTACAGGAAAATTTACACTTAAATTTTAAATAAAGGATATAAAGGTACTTTCCAACAAAAATGGATTTTGGGTCTTTCCTTTAAACTCTTCGAAAAATTTCTAATAACTTTGAGAGATTTTGATTTTCTTAAACTTATCTTTTTTTTTTTGAAAAAAAAACCCTGAAGAGCTTATAGCATGTTCAAACCGACTTCATTTAAGACTAGAGTAAGGTTTGTTTCGTCTAAAGATGCCTTTTTTCATGAATTTTTTTAGAAAAAGTTACTACAGTAGGTTTATTTTACATATTATTATATAAAAGTACAACATTTGAAGAATATTTAAAAAAATGTTTGTTAAAAAAAAAGGGAAATAACGAATTTATTGTAGATCTCCGCAGGCTGAATCTGAAACCAAAAAATCAAAATAAATTTCAAAACAATCGGTTCAGTAGTTTTTTCTGCAGGCTGGTCACCGACTTTCAAAATTACATGTTTGGGAAAATCTATTTAAAGTTTTGTACACTACGCAACACTTAGTTGGAGCTAAGGTCATTCAACCTACTGTACCTTTGTTAGTTTTGCTCCGAATGACCTAAAAATTTAATACAATATTATTCAGATGTTATGCTTTGAGAAACAAAAATAAAAACAAAATAAAAACAGAGTTGTCAAACCTTCTATTATTTCACATTCATTAATAAATCTGGATATTTACGCACTCATTAGGAAATATTTATACTTAAGTATAGTTGTGGTCGTTTTATAAAATTGCCTGTACATACTTTAGAGGTTGCCTAGCCTACCATGAAATTTTTACGAACATTTTAATTGAACTTTTATTTCTGAGTATTATGTTCAGATTTTGAATAAACCAAGTCCGTTACCTCATACTTGGTTTAGTAAATTACTAAATTTTATTATGAAATTTTTATTCAGCAAGTCGTTACGGTTGTTAGGAGTACGAAAAAGAAAGAAAATTTAAGATATATCTCCATAAATATCTGCTTACTGGATATTGAAATTTGATACAGCAGTCGTTACGATTTTTTTCAAACACCATGCAAAAATTGGGTGGATTTTGGCTAGGGGGCGTGACACTTTATATAGTTTTATTATATCACGGCATATTTTGAAACTAGGGTAATGAAATTCCATACAAGGGTGGGTAGAATTTTTTATAAGTATTGTAGGAAAAGTGTACGGCGTTTGAAGAAAGGTTGAAAATTAACGAGGGGGGAAAATAATTCTATAAAGGGGCGTGGTACTATAAATAGAATACTAAATCTCGATATATATTGATATTGGGGTTCTGGAATTCGGTAAAGGAGTAGTTATATTGTCCAAGCACGATGCAATAAATGGGTGGGTTTGGGCAAGAGGGAGCGGAACTTTAATTCAAACCCCATATCTTGGTAAATAATTCAATAAAGACAATGCTGCAGAAGTTTGGATTGCAAAAATAAATTAAAATTGCAAAGTTACTTACAATAATATATTTTATTAAAAAACAACAAACTTTCATTAAATAAACTTTAAAAAAAAATAATTTCATATATTAAAAACTTAAAGAAAAAACAATTTCATAAATAATTCAAAACGTAAAAAATAAATTAAAATTTTATTAACTTTGAACATTCATTGAGTGAAGACTTTGCGGTTTCGCCAATCGTTACCGTTTTTTACAGTTTTAAATTAATAATTATAAGCCGCTTTGTCGAGCCCATCTTTTCATCATACTTGGAAAATATCGTACGAAGTCGTTTACACACAGCGAAAAGTACCATATAAACGAGAAGAAAGTCAAGAGGATTTCTCTAGTTTTTACCCAAGAAGATATTCTCAGAATAATAAGTGAAAATCTTTTTAATAAAATCAAGATGAAATCTTAGAATATTAAGAAGATTGTCTTCTGAAATCTTTGAAAAATAAAATGAAATCTTTTTAATTAAGTCATTGCGAATATTGAGGTATTATGAAGAAATCTATTAAAAATAAGACGAAATCTTCTTAGTAAAATCTACTAAAAATAAGAGGAAATCTTCTTAATAAAATCAAGAAGAAATCTACTTCAATCAAGAGAAAATCTTTTTAGTAAAGTCAAGATGAAATCTATTCAAAATAAATGGAAATCTTCTTAGTCAAATCAAGATGAAATCTATTCAAAATAAAAGGAAATCTTCTTAACAAAATCAAGATGAAATCTATTCAAACAAGAGGAAATCTTCTTAGTAAAATAAAGATGAAATCTATCCCAAATAAAAGGAAATCCTCTTAACAAAATCAATGTGAAATCTATTCAAAATAAGAGGACATCTTCTTAATAAAATCAATATGAAATCTATTCAAAATTAGCAATAATTAAATATTTATCAATACCTTAGTGTCAACATTAGTTACTAAAATACGTATATTAAATATAATAAAATATATATAAGATTAAAAAAATACCTCTTTTTTGTTGCAGTTGTTACACAAATTTATGCTCCAAAAGGTATGTCAAATGTCATCCAATATATTTCCCACCGAAAGAAGTAAGGTTGATACAATATAAACAACTATTTAAACGACATGAAACGATAGCTAATTATTTTCAATCCAATTAGCTAATAAGAACTCTTTTCATAAGAGAGGTAGGTGAGTGTGCTTAACTGTCACCTTAGGGGTTCCGGGCTCGAATCCAGGCCACGCCCTACGCTTAAACCTACAACACCTTATTGCATTTATAATATTTTTTATATAATATACCACAAATTTTGCTACGACTATTATATAGATATTTTTACTATAGTACAATGTACATTAGACCGTCTCGCCTTAAACGCAAAAAAAAAATGTCGCACACCAGCTAATTTGAAGCATTATTGAAAAAAAGTTTCGAAATGGACCGTTGGTTGGAAAGTTGGTATGGACCGAACGTAGGGGTCGCGCATTGACATATTTCTTTATAACTTCGGTATTTACTGTCCGATCTAAAACAATGATACGTCTATGTTTTTTTTCAGGAATACCTATTTTTTGTTTTTAGGACCTCAGTGACCTCAGTGACCTCAGTTGACCCCTTATAATACTGATCCACTGGACCTCAGTCTCTACCATCTTAAGGTACCATTTTGATTTCAGAAATGGAAAGCCCATAAAAAATCATTTATCTTTTACGAAAGAAATTTTTCGCTATTTCCGCTGGAAATATTAAAAAAATTTTTTTTTAATTTTTTAACAAAACGTAGGGATAATTTTAAATTTTTGTCAACAGTTTTGTCAAATTTTCTTATCCAAATCATATTTGCAAGAAAATTAAAAAAAAAAATTTTTTTTACCGAACGTAGGTGTCGCCCATTTACATTTTTCTTTCTAGTTTCGGAATTTACCGTCCGATCTTTAAGAATAATATGTTGATATTTTAGTCTCTAAGAGACTTCCTTTTCTTCTTTTAAAGTTATTGATCTCAAATGACTCCTATTAGTACTCACCCACAGAATCTTAGTTTTTACCATCTGAAGGTACAATTTTAACTTCATATATGAAGAGTTCGTTAAAAATCATTAAACTTTTACTAAAAAAATTTCCTGATTTTTCCCATAGAATAATTAAAAAAAAAAAATATATTTAAGTCTTTCGTGCAAACTCTCGTGTAACTGTTTTATTTATTGGTCACATTTTATGTAAATTCGAGAGCCGCCAAAAATACAGTCTACTTGAATCACGTCGAAATTTCATAGCTTAAAACTCGATGATTTTAATATGTAAAAAATTTTTTAGTAAAATAATAAAAGTGGGTTTTTAATCAACAGTTTTCCCACTGTAGAATTCTGTTTTATTTAAATGATTTTCTTTGGAAGAGTTTAATGGTTTTTTGAGGGCTTTAATTGTACTACTTTATAATGGTACATTAGGATGGTGGATTCGGATAAGAACGTTTTGTGTGCATATTTTTTTTTTTAAATAATACGATATTACAAAAAATTTAAAAATTGGCCCTATGTTTTACAACAAAATTAAAAAAAAAAAAATTTTAAATATTTCTAGTGGAAATAGCGAAAAATTTCTGTGGTAAAAGCTAATGATTTTTTTAAGGGCTTTTCATTTCTGAAATAAAAATGGTACCTTAAGATGGTAGAACCTGAGGTCCGGTGGGTCAGTAATATAAGGGGTCAGCTAAGGTTAATGAGTCTTAGAGACAATACATAGGTCTCCCTGAGACAACAACATGGTCATATCATTTTTTAAGATCTTACAGTAAATACCGAAGTACAGTAAATAAATATGTCTATGCGCGATCCTTACGTTCGGTTAAAAAATTTTTTTTTCAGATCTTTCTTTCAATAATTAGATACAGATCCTTAAAACTCATAACAGTTTGTTTTTGTGAAAGTCCAAAATTTACCTAATACATAATTTAGTAGGAAATTTACGAAACTTTGTACTTAAAACTCGAAAATTGTGAAATGTTTCATTAATTCTCGTATTGGATTGGATTGGATTTATGGAAAAGTACAAAAAAATCAACCCAATCCAGGAATTTGAAGGTATTCCCGCCATCTCAATAATTCCAGTATTCTTGGCTTTAAAATCCTGGGACTTCTGTGACTGGAAAAATTTCGAGAGCCCGAGATTCCGGAATCCCGGATTTGCGATTCCTGTTAAATAGGTGAAGAAGGTGAATAGTAACTCAACTGTTGAAAAGTTTTTTTTTCCTTTAACAGGCCTTATTTTGGAAGAATATATTCACCGCTAACGAAACTTTTAGATCATAACCACAATATTTTTTATTGTCCTGTACTCTATAAGCACAATTAAAGATGAAAAATTCACAAAGAGAGAAATGCGATGTGATTTAAAATAAAAGGATTAACATTGCTTCAGACACCCACCTACCCATCCGTAGGTACATGAAAGAACTTCAAATATTTCAATAAACAAATCGAAGAAATCCTTTTATGTATTCTGCTTAAAAATGTCAGCCATTTGAAGTATCCACGCTTCAGAGTTCGATCAAGCATAACAAATTGAATTTAGAGAAAAAAGATAGAAAAAACGCGCTACCAGGATAAACAGGATCGCGGAGATGCAGCAAAACCAACGAAGTAAACGACCTCAACCAAAAGCAAAGATTTGCGCTTGGAATAATATTTGAGCAACGCATACACACATACACACACACAAACCCCACGTACGCATACCTTGCTAGACAAAACCAACTCAGTGAAATGCAGCTAGGCAACAAAAACAACAACTAGCTACCGACCACAGGGTTAACGTCAAGTGAAGCAGCATCGGAAGCTGAGCTGCAGCAGCAGCAGAGCAACGAATGAAAATATTTTAAAATTGGTTGACGTGTACCTGACATGACAAGCGAGCCAAAAAAAAAAGAACTACGACCATAAACCTTTGTGTATGTAGTTGAAAAAAAAAAAACACATACATACAACTCGAATTTACTCCTATTGGAAATATTATTGAACAGCTTGGCGAACATGAGCCAGTGCAGCTATACAAGGATATTAAAATAAAAATATTTCGAAACAAACAAAAAATTAGACAGAACAAAAAATTGGCAAATGTAAAGAAAATCCATTGAACATAGAGCAGTTACAACAACAACAACAACACGACAGTTCAAATCAAAATGTCTGCAACATGGATAAAGGATTATGTGAGTATCTGCGAGTGTGTGAGTGGGTGATTGCAAGCATGTAGGTTGGTGTTCACTGTATAGTGCAGTGCACACACCCCCAATTTGCAAAAATCAAACCATCTTGCAAACATAGTCGTACTTACACAGTTACACGAATGCACACATACAAACACCATAGCCAAACAAATAGAGAAAACACACTCACGTCATACATGCATAGCATAGAACTCACACCCAAAAAAAAAATAGTAAAATACATACAAACAATGCAAACAAAAATTGAAAAAGAAAATGGGAAAAGCTTTCTAACTGCATGTAAAATATGTATAAAAACTCAAAGCTCAGAATATTGCAAAGCTCCAAAATATCTTTGAGATATTCGAACGGATTGAATTGGAATTTTATAAACTCGCAATTGAAAAAAAAAAAAAAAACCAAAAAAAGCATTGGCCAAGAAGCAGCTAAATAAAATATCAGAATTATTTTTTTATTCCCGGGAATGAAGAAAATTCATTGTCTGCCAAATCAGGGCTGTATGGCGGATGACCCATTAATTCAATTTTTGGCTGGTCAAAAAGGACTTTGAGCAGACATGTGAGAGCTCACATTGTTATGATGCAGAATAATTAACCTCTTCTTCGATTGTTTTCGAATTTTTCCGATGACTTGTGGCAAACAAATGGTAGTGTTCCAATCAGAAATGACCATTCTATGTTGCACTAACGCCACTGTTGCTATATGACTGGTAATGCCGAAGAAACATGCTATCCGCGAACAAATTTTGTTGGAACAAATTTTTTGTGAGACCCAGACAGTCGCGTCCTGATTTGTTTCGGGGTCATATGCATAAATCAATGATTCTACAACTGTATAGATATTGTACTTAGCCTTTGATGCACCTTGATTGTATTTTTGCAACATTTCCTTGCACCAATCAATACAAGCCTTTTTTGATAGAAGGTAACTGAACTAAAATTCCCGATTCTTTTGGAACGCACCTCGAATATTCGGCTAAACCAATGATAAAACATTCTTTACTAGTTTTTTTTTTATCTTCGAACTCTAGTGGACAAATTCATACTCCGATAAGATTAGACCCATTTCCATTATAAATTTCCAGCGATATATCATCACAGTTTTTTTTTAATATTTCTACTTTAGCAGACTCGGTAGTCGAGCGGTAGAGTGCTTGACTGCCACCCAAGAGGTTCCGAATTTCTGGCCCGGTCAGACCTTGGTCCTAGGCTTCTACCTTGGTCCTAGGCTAATATCTTTCCTAATTTCTAATTAACTGGAATTAAAACAAAATCATCATTACTACCAACTCAAAAAGTTATAGTCAGTGATAGAGAATTTTGTTGAGAGAGAGGGATTGCTTAAGCCTGTATGACACTTCATTTTTTTGTCCAATTTTTAAATCTGAAAAATCTGTGGCGGGTGGGCAAAACAACAATATTCTTGTCTATTGTGCGAGAATAGAATGGAAACATATTCAGTGGCAAGAACCAATTTTGACTGTTAAGCGACCCTAGTTGTCGCTGAATTTTTTTTTTCTTGTAAGGAGCTACACCAACAAAAAAAAAATCCTGGTATATAAAATAAAATTGTTTTGAACTGAACAAGAATCTTGTTGATAAACAACCGTAAAGAAATCTTGTCAATACAAAGATTTGAGTATTTTTCAAACTATTATATGGTTGCTTCAAGAGAAGAATTTTTTATTAATAGCAGTTTCTGAAATAAATTTTACAACACTGACATTGTTAATAATACCAACAAGTTTTTTTTTGTGTATAGTTGCGTTGAAACAAGAAGTTGACAGCAAATATTTGATCGAAACTTAGCGACGAACGAATTGAGAGAAACGTCAAAAACAAAGGATTAAAAGTGCAGTTCGTCGCAGATTTTTCTCTCCAATTCGTACTATATGCGTTCTCACTCACACCAATTGAATCTATGCATTAGTACTATTTGAACTGCTCTATTTTCATTTTTAATGACAAAAAAAATGACCAATTTACTGAAGTATCTTACAGGCTTTAGTAACTTGAATGGACTGATGAAAGCATATCGCTTGCCTTAGATATAAATTTGAATGTTTTTACAGGCTCTGGAATTTACGCCCGAAAAAAAAAATGGTAAAAAGCCTGAAATTCTCCATACAAAATCGGGCATTAATTCCTAGGAAAAAATACCTCAAATTTCGGGTGATTTTGTCATGATTTTTTGTGTTTGAGCCAAAAAGTGTCGGGTCTTTTTTCCAAATATTTAAAATGAAAGAAAGACCCGAAAAAAAAAAATTGGAACTTAGGCCCGAAAAAAATCGGACATTTTTACCAAATTAAAATAAGGAAAAACGCCCGAATTTTTGTTTATTCCCAAAAAGTTCTGAAATTTCGAACTCCTTGTGATGAAATGGTTTGCCCTCGTACGGAAGGTAAAAACAGAACATTTCGTATAAGGGTAAATTATTTCATTATAAAAAAAAAATACAATTTGGACCTTATTCGGACAAAATGTCCATGAAATCCATAATGTTCATGGAATAACACAAAAAAATAAAAAATTAGAGAAATCTTTGCAGATATTTTCACAGAGGAACTTTAATTTACTGCTCAAATCTGTTCTTTTATATTTTGATTATCTTATAATCGCGATGGAGGCTGAACAAACGTATCGCGGCAGATTGCTCGCTTCGAAATTTCGGTTTTTGTTTCTGGGCCATTTTTCCAAAAATTTTTGGACTTTTTTTCGTTTTTGTTGGGTAAAATTTCGTTTATTTCGAGCCCATTAATTTACTTCTCAAATCTGTTGTTTAATATTTTAATAGTCTTACATTGAATCTAGATCACGGAAATTGCGCCCGAAGAATTTGGAAATAAAGCCCGAAACACTGCTGAAAATTTCAGGCATAATTTCCTTTTTTTTCAGGCTTAGTTTCCAAACCATTCGGGCGTATTTCCTTCTTTCGGGCTCAATTGCGATTTCAAATTCGGGCGTTTTTATCCAAAATTCGGTGCTATGGAAAATTGGGATTTTTTGCAATTTCTACACTAAGGGAAAAAAATATTAAATTTATCCAAAAACTTTTTTAATTTATCCAAAAAGCGAGTCATTTTTGCACCAATAACGCATTTACTTAAATCGACTACGTAAATATTTAAAATTTATTTAAATACTTTTTTAATTAAATGAAATATTCAAATATTTCAACAGAATTAATAAAAAATATATTAAAATTAGGCACGAATAAATATAAATATCTTTCAAAATATAAACTATTTGAAAATAAAACTATCGCATTTAAGGAAAATTTATATAAAAATATTGAAATTGAAAAACAATTTATTTAAATATTTCCCACGAGCTGCGTCCATATCAAACGCCATTTAGTGGTATATTTTATTCTCCTTTTGTGAAAATATGATTTGTGAGTCCGGTGGTGAGTGCGATGCATGATGAAATCATGTAGAGTGGAGTGACATTCTTGAGAAAATACCGAGTTGTCACTCCACCTTACATGAATTCATCATGCATCGCACTCACCACCGCACTCACAAATCATATTTACCAAATATGCATGCTATATTACCCTTGCAACATTAACTTAATGAGAACTATAAGAAACCTGCAACTGCTGCAGAAGAAACTGCAGCAGCATCGCACAGGAACAGAGTGCACAGGAACAGAGTGTGATGCTGCTGCTGCTTGGCAGCTGTATGGAATATGTGTGTCAGTGTGTGGCATAAATAAAATATAATACGGGAAAAAAACGAGTTGTAAGGAAAATATTTGGTTTATCCACGTAAATATTTAAATGAAATGTATACTCAGGCGTGGATAATGTTAATATGCGTTATTTCCCTTAGTGTAGCAAGAGCTCACAGACAACATTCTTCAATTTAAACTTTATTAATACCAAGCCTTCCACGTAAACTCTCATGCCAAGATTCATGCCTGAGAGTTTTTTCCAACCAAAAATTTGTTCCAACCAAATGTTTTAACGTTTAAAAAGCAACCCACAGTTGTGCCTAGACATCTGTTTTAATCCAAGTCCAAATTCTTGTCCTAATCATTGACCAAATTTCTGTCCTTGTCCTTTTCCCAATCTTCGCCAATCTAATCCTTGTATCAATCCACTTACAAATCGTTGTAATAAAGTCCTCGTTCTCATATCTTACAATTTTTGCGTTTTCAAGTATTCATGCTTGTATTTGTATTTGCATTTTTAGTCTTATTTTATTTTTATTTTGATTTTTCTTTTGATTTTTATTTTGATTTTATTTTGATTGGATTTTGATTTTGATTTTGATTTTGATTTTGATTTTGATTGTGATTTTAATTTTGATTTTGATTTTGATTTTGATTTTGATTTTGATTTTGATTTTGATTTTGATTTTGATTTTGATTTTGATTTTGATTTTGATTTTGATTTTGATTTTGATTTTGATTTTGATTTTGATTTTGATTTTGATTTTGATTTTGATTTTGATTTTGATTTTAATTTTGATTTTGATTTTGATTTTGATTTTGGTGTTAATCAGTCAAAATCTGTGGTTTTGATTTTGATTTTGATTTTGATTTTGATTTTGATTTTAATTTTGATTTTGATTTTGATTTTGGTGTTAATCAGTCAAAATCTGTGGTTTTGATTTTGATTTTGATTTTGGTGTGAATCAGACAAAATCTACGATTTTGATTTTGATTTTGGTTTAGATTTTACAAATTTTCCGGTGGTGAGTGCGATGCATGATGAAATCATGTAGAGTGGAGTGACATTCTTGAGAAAATACCGAGTTGTCACTCCACCTTACATGAATTCATCATGCATCGCACTCACCACCGCACTCACAAATCATATTTGCCAAATATCCATGATATATTACCCTTGAAACATTAACTAAATGAGAACTATAAGACCTGCAACTGCTGGTGCGAAGAAACTGCAGCAGCATCGCACAGGAACAGAGTGCGATGCTGCTGCTGCTTGGTGGCTGCTTGGCAGCTGTATGGAATATGTGTGTCAGTGTGTGGCATAAATAAAATTTAAATACGGAAAAAAAAACGAGTTGTAAGGAAAATATTTGATTTATTCACGTAAATATTTAAATGAAATATATACTCAGGCGTGGATAATGTTAATATGCGCTATTTCCCTTAGTGTATCTTCGGGCGTAAGTTCATCGGGCGTAAGTTCTGGGAGCCTTAAGCAATATTCAGGACAATATTGGGAAAAAAATAAAGACAAGAAATGGGACAAGAAATAGAACAAGGATTTAAACACACTAAGGAAAAGATTTAGAACAGAGGTTGGGAAAATAAGTGGCACAAAGATTAGTAAAGGGACTCGAAAGGGTCTTGAATTTGAAAATGGATTAAAACAAGTGTTTGGACAAGAAGTAGCACAGTTATTATGATAAATATAAGAATGAGGAGTGGCGGATCTAGGATTCGCCAGAGGAGGGGCTGAAACTAAAGTTGTGTTGCTGAAACGTTTTATGGACTTTTTTTCATTTTTTCCCATACAAAAAATTCTCCAAGGGGTGTCTAAAGCCATTTCAGCCCGTTCAGAATGAGAATCACAATGAAGAGAAATTTGTGAGCAACGAAATTATAGGTCCAAGAAGAAGGACAAGAATAAAGAAACGCTGTCACGTCAAAACCTACGGGTATGTCCACGATACAGCCAACTTCTGTTTTTGTCTACGGCACGAATTATGTTATACTTTTTTATAAAATATAGTTTTGGAACCTTAAAGCCGGCTTTAGTTGTGTTTTAGTTGTGTGTTTAGCACAAACAACAAAGTTTTTCATACCAAATTTTCTCCACATCGTTTAGGTGAACCATCAGTTAAACTAACTGAGCCCTAAAAACGGAAGTGTGGAAAAAAGAAGAATAACAACAAAATAAAACTGCCTCAAGATGCTCTGATAGCGGTAAACCACTGTGATCGAATTTTCGAAGATGCACATGAGTTAAGGTAATGCCTAAAAGTATAACACGATCAAGGTTAACCTTGACACAGGGTGCTTTATAAGTAAATATAAACTCAGTTACTAATGTAAAAAAGCGTTCTATCTGTCAAATAAGCTTCCGGGTAACTTTCTCGGCATATTGGCAGTATAAGTAGAAACTAAGTAGCTTGAGTGGATCACAGTGAAAAGTCATACACAACTACTGATGAGTTGGTATAGTGGCCAGCGAAACGGTCTGTTTAATCTGCTTTGTGATTTGCTATATACAGAGCCGTTGTTGTTGTCATGTTGTCCTGTTGTCAACATTTTTGGCATAAAGCTCAAATTTGTTTTCAATATAAAAACTTTATCTTAAATACACAATTCTACAAAATACATCACATTGTGAATGACCCTAATGTTTTTTTATGCATAAATATGCATAAATTTATTCAAATCAAATATTTTTATGAATTTTATAGTGGAAAAAGTTATATTTATCTCTACATTTACTTAATTTGAATATTTTTAAGTTTGAAATGCATTTAGAAAACTCTTTCGTCGTGCTTTTTTGTGATTCTTCCCAACTTGAAAGAAGGACGCATTCTTAAACGCTTTCTGCTGTTTCGTGGTTACACTTGTCATTTCTACATAGTTTTCAAAGCTATTTAAGAGGTATGGTTTTGATTTTTTCACTAAAATGTTAAATGCAAATATTTTACAATAATGCAAATAATGCACTTCAAAACCATAAGTAACTCACTTGAAGGCAATTGAACACACTTAAAACATTGATTATGAAAACATTTCAAAAACACTTGAAAATATTTGCAAATCACAAAAAAAAAAACTGATTTCGAAAAAAATAATGGCGGTTGCAATTTTGACAAAAAAAAAAGTAGGTACTTATAGTTTATTCAAATGAGCCCCTGGCAGTACATTCCCCTCGCTTTAGTGTAAGAACTGCTTAATTTGCATATTGGTTCAAGGAGTCGCACATGCATATCCTGTGTTAATGCGTGCTGCACAAAGAGCAATATACGAGAGCAGAAAATAACAACAACTACATATCTATAGCGTTAAAAAAAATTGCAACGTAATAAAAATTTGTACAAAAAGTGTAACTTGTGCGTGCAAAAATGTCGAATACGAATGCGCTGTGGCGCATACAGCAGATACAACGACGGATGCGGATGCGAATTCAACTGCGAATCCATGTTAATGCGTATGCATACAAATACAGGGGGTAACGTACCAACGTTTATTTATGCAAATTTTTGCGATTTTTTTTTTCACTTTAAAGCGGGGTTGGAAAAATTTGGCGGTGCTACGCAATGTTTACGCTTTATTGCATACATTTTTTTTCCATGTTGTTGAATTTAAATTTATTTTTTTTTTTTTTTTGTTTTTTCGATTTACATTTCATTGTAAACTCGCTCTTTCGCTCTTGTTAGTAAGACTCAAAATCAATTGAACAGCGTTTTTGACGTGAAAAACTAATCAGCTCGTCAAGCTGTTGGCATAAAGCGAATAAATTCAATAGAAATTGAAATAGCGAAATAGGAATTTGCATAATCTTGCTATGGATGCAGCTTGTTAAAGGATTTGATAAGGATTTGCAGAGTATTGGGTATTGGCAGATAAGAAGAAGGTTAATTTTTCCAACAGAAAAGGGAACAATTTTTACATATACAAATTTTTGATATGAAATAAAAAAAATTCCAAATCAATTTTTAAAAGTTTTTAAATTTTCTTAACAATTATTAACTTTTATAAGTAACATTAATGGTTGAAAGTAATTTTTTTATAAACGGATTTCAGAAATATAAAGAGCTCTTTGGCGATGGCTCAAATAAGCTGTTTGAGTACTTAAATAAGGCTTTATCATCTTTTTTTTATTTATTTTACGTTTTATTGTCTTGTCCTGAAATTTCGTTTTATTACAATGGCTCAGCAACGTCACTTTACTGTACTCTTTAACTCAAAATATCTGACAACATTTTTGGCAGTTCTGCAGGTTTGTTTTAAAGCTGCTTTGATGTTTAGCTCTCATTATTTTCATATTATTTACACTCAATTGTTTTCAACACACACATCAACTTTCGCCCACACCCACTCACCACACCCACCACACACAACATTAAACTCTAGATTTTTCAATCTTTTCATTTTTTTTTTCTCACTCAACCTAAATTTGGCAACAAAGAAGAAATATTAAAATAAACAATTTGCACATTCAACTCTAGAGCCAACATCAAACAATATGAACGAAAAAAAAATCCTCTTTCAATTTTCACAGAAATAATAAAAAAAAAAACAAACAAGAAAAAATGCCAAACCAACCAAAAAAGCAAAGCAGCACAATATAATATTCGCCAAAAACCAAAGAAAATATGAAACATAAAAAAATATGTTGTAACCTATTTGAATCTAAAATACCCGGGACGGACACACTCTATCGTTGTTGTGAGTTGTACTCAGACATCCTGGCAGCCAGATTTACTGCATATTGGTTTGGTGTCAAAGGCACACACACAACAAATGTGCAAAATAGAGTGAGAGGGACTGAGCGTTCCAGCAGATAATCATGGCAGTACAAAGAATTCCGCTTTGAAACAAGCAAAAAAAAAATAAGCGCAGAAAAAAAAATTATAATAAAAATAACACGAATGAAATCTTAAATAAATGGTAGTATTTCAAGGATTTATTTCGAACATTAGTTTTGACATTTGAAGTATATTCGCCTTTTTCGAGAAAAGCAGTTTTAGAAGTTGCGAAAAAAATCTTGTTTTTATGTTACACATATATTTAGTCAAAAGTAATGGTTATGCGTTGTAAATTTGTCTGCTCCAGTTCTTATTTATATGGCAACTGACGAAATAGATGGGGTAAAGTTGACTGTCTCGCGGGCAGAATGCTTTCTAAAAGGTGGGGTTAAATTTTGGTATTGAGTGGTTGGGTAGAGCTCTGACTAACTTTAGTGTTACCAGAGGCAATTAACGGAAGTTTAAGTCAAGCATTTTTTGAAAATTGAATTTTTTTTTTTATTATTGTTGTACAACTATATATTTAAAAAGTTTTTCTAATCAATCCCGCTAATAATAAAGATCTAAATTGTAAGGTGCTTAAAATCGATGCCCCAAAGTACTTGTAAAGAGTAAATTTTACTTTAAACGTGTTTTTCTCAAAACATACTTTTTCAATTTTCAATCAATTTTCATTCTTTTTTTTTCATCGATTTGTAATATACTTCTAAACATCTTTTTAGAAAATTAGTGAGTTTGGAAAATTTTTCTAGTTTTTACACGCAACAATAGTTGAACATTTTTTTCGCTGTTTATAATTTTCTTAATATTTTTTATTTTCCATTTTATTAAAAGATGTGCATTCAAAGATCTAGTTTCGAAAAAATTATTATTTATGTTCTTTTTCAGACGAGTCGAACTCGAGCTAAGATGTGTCCGGATTTTCACCTTTTTTTAACACACAAACTTAAGCACAATCTTTATATAAAAACAAATATTTGTAAAAAATAAAAAAAAACAATTTTTTTATATATTTTAATGATTCTGGTGATAGTTCTGATTAATAAAAACTAAACTTTTTTTAGAAAACATCTTATAAATTAAGTCTCCATTTTACCAGATTTTGTGTAAAACCTCCCTTAATGATTATAATGATTATCAGTTCGACTTTTATTTTTGTACAACTTACGGTAGTTGAATAGGGCTCTATGAAATCTCCGCTATTTTATTTTATCGGGATGTTTACGAATGAACGTTTGCATGAAATTTTAAAGAAATCAGTTTCCTTTCAACTAGGAGTAATAAAAGTTTACTTATATACCAGCGGTGGCCATTACATGGTTTCGGCTCCACGAAATAACCCCCAAATGAAATAAGCCCCGAAAAAAATTGAATAAGCCCCAAAAAATTTCCAAACATTTTTGGGGACTATTTCGCAAATTTAGGGTAATATTTAATTTTTTTCTTGTGTTTTATTTCATTATAATATAAAGCCCAATGAAATAAGCCTCAATCAAATTTTATTTGGGGATTATTTCATTTTGGTTTTTTTTTTGTTGTTTATTTCATTCGGTTTGGGGATTATTTAAAATAATATAAAACACAATTTATATTATTTGGGGCTTATTTCATTTTTCATTTGGGTTTATTTCATTGCATTTGCATTGCAAAGTCATTGCATTGCATAACTTGGGGTTTATTTAATTTTCGTTGGGCTTTATTGCATTGGGTGCTATTTCATTGGGGATTATTTCATTATGGGTTATTTCATGGAGCCCATGGTTTCTCATAGCCCGTGGGTGTCGTGTGTTGTTGTGTTTTTGCGCACGAAGTAGCAATCTGCTTTAAACAACTTCTTGTTTCAGTGTAAACTGTGCATTCGGAAAGCTCTCTTTGTTGTTGTTTGAACCGTTCGTTCATCACCACTGTCATATACTTATTATTTTTGCGTATTCTAACTGCATAGGTCGTCCCACAAGTATTTAATCTTACAACAAAATAAAAAAAAAACTTTACTTTTTAAATATATCTAATTCTGCACAATTTCTTCCTTTCGATACACTTTTCCCAGCGAAGTAAAATACCTACGATACCCTTCTTATGATAAGAATTGTTAAACCTCCATTGTTAAACCACCACAGGCATCCATAGTAATCAAACAAAGACTCCACCGCTTCGTTGTTGCTTTCATTTTTGACGTGATATCGTTACGTTTTACCACGCAGGTTTCCAAAAGAGTTGAAAAAAGCATTTTTTCAAAAAAATGCGTCGACGTTGCATGGTGAATGGACGATAAAGCACCATCGTTGCATAGATTTTTTTTGCATTTCGCTTGAGGAAATTTTTATGAACCACACCAAAGCAAAAAAGAAAAAACAAAAGTTTAAGCAAAAAAGCAAAAGTTTAAGCAAAAAAGCAAAAGCAAAAGCAAAAGCAAAAGTAAAAAAAAAATTAAAAGCAAAAGAAAAATCAAAAGCAAAAGCAACAACAATATTAAAAACTGTATATCAGCAAATATCTGGACTAGGGTATTGTTATTTGGCTAAGGGGTGGGTAGGATTTGTTTTAAAGACCACGTCAAATCGGACGGAAATAGAGAAGGACATGGAAATATTTACTATGTAAAGCATTCATTATTTCAGTATATCTTCTATTATATATACCATATTGAAATATTGAAATAAGTTTCACATATTTCTTATTACAATGTGAAAGTGGGTTGAATAAACGGAATCTTACTACTACTTCCCATTTGATCAAAAAATTTTCAAGTGCCTCTTCATTTGCAAAAACAACAGTGATAAGAATTGGAGGGTGGGTATATTTTTCCATCATTAAGTAACATTTTAACAGAAGTAACTGGGTAAAACGTCCAAAAACTGTTTTTTGGATATGACCATCGCAAAAATAGACCTTTATGTCTTTACCCTTTTAAATGATTCATATTGCAGACATTTTCAATTACTCTGTAAATAAAATAAAGAAAATATAGATAATTTTCACAAAGATGTTGACTTTATGAACGATTTCATCATTGGTTGCAATACCCGTTTTTGAGGAAACCATGGCCGTTAGATATGATCGTTTGGATATAGAACATAACGCCTTAAAAACTAATTGAGCATTATTTGCAAGGCCTTATTGTTCAGTCAGTGTTAAAAATAAACGATATTAATCAACAACCACGTCTATTTAACATACGAATACATATATCACCCTTGCTGAATTTTCTAACTAATTCTCAATAAATTTCGATCATAATGACTGATCAATTTTGCTACTTCTTACCACCATGCTAAAAATTATACATACACTTCGCTCATTTTCCGTATTTTGAAGGGTACGACTTGAGCACTAAGCTAAGTGAGCCGTAAGTGCGTAAGTAGGTGCGTTAAAAATATCTTGTACTGAAAACTATAAAATGAAAAATTTAGACCAAGAATTTTGTGAAATTGATATTCAATTTACATAAAATATTTGGTCAGTATTACGGACTTTATTATTAAAAGTAAATTTTTCATAATAAAGAGAATTTTGAGTCTTAAAATTCAAACAGAACTTTGAGCTACGAAAAATAATGACCGAAGATTTTGGTTGGAATTGGATTCATTGTTCGATATAAATTGTTATTTGTACCACGTTCTAGTCCTTATACACATCTTGAATTTTAAAGCAAATCCGGGTAGCGCCGGGTATATTGTTATTAAATAGCTTGCAAATAAGTAAAGCAGTTTTTATATATGGCTTAAAGATTTATGTCCAACTGCGGTGCCATGACATAACCCTTAAGGACATAATCCTCAAAATCGTTTTGGGGGTTATAACAGCGAAATTTTTGGCCATAACACCTAAATCGATATCAGGGATTATGACTGCCCTGCAAGTGGTCATAACACCCAAAAGAAATGTGACATGATCCCCAACTATATTCTCGTTCAAATAATAAAGGTATTTTGAAAACATTTCATTCAAGAGAAATTATTTTTCTTACATAATAAAAAGACGTAGTCCATAAATAAAAGACATAGAAGACCTAAAGATATAAGAAACTGTACTCCAAGCCGACTACAGTTTCTCTTTGTTTTTACAAAGTATGAAGAACAGAACAAATGGTATTGTACCCCAAAAATACGATTTGCTATTTGATACAGATTTTGAATTTGATTCTTAGTTAGAAGATGAAGAAATCATAGCAGATGGCATTTTGTGTGAAATTTGTTTTAAAAATAAAAAAATTTACTTTTGAAACCATGCAAGCATGGAAAAATTTTTAAGTTATGTTTCGAAGAAATAAATAAAAAGAATCTTGAAAATGGGACTCTTACACTTTGTCCTTTTTGTTGAGAAATTGTGGGAATTGTTAAAGAATTTTTTTTTATATAATTCCTTTCATCAAATCATCTTTTGTATATAGATTTTCATGCTATATTTAAATAGATTACTGCACAAATTACTTTTCAGAATTTAAAAAAATTAAGTTCAATATTAACTTTATAGTTCATTAATTAATTTTTTTAATTTTATAAACTTGTTTAAAATAAGTAAATAAAATAATTACAAAAGGTCTATTAGTCCCCGTTGGGCGTTATGTCTCTTAGACACACGGACATAAACCCCAAAATCGTATTGGTTGTTATGACCGCAAATTTATCAGACATAATCCCCAAATCTATTGTGAGGTTTATGTAGTCGGGGGTTATGTCCGGGAACCTCAAACTGCACTTTAAACCGCTCTTTTTCATTTAATGAATCATGAGTTTTGTGCAGTCACATCCGTTACGCATACAAATAATATGTATTTAAAATTACTTTACAATTTTTTCATTTCTGTTTTGGAATAATCGGTAAGATCTTCCAGTGATAAATGTAGTATACTTATTTCTCTCTTCCTTTTTAAATTAAAATCTTTAAAAGAACATATATGTACCACCCGTTACATATAGAATATTGAAGAAACATAAATACTACTGTGGGCAAAAAATACCGGGAGTTTTGAAACTTTGCGTTAAATTTATTAGAACTGTGTTCTTGAATACTTTCAGACATTATAAAAAAATGAAAAATTTACTTTTAACTATTTACAAAAGGATCCGTATCTCAAACACTACTGAATATTTTGACGTGTAATTTGGCACAGATGTCAGTGACAGTAGTGCCAAATTAAAAATAAAAACATTTGTCCCTATTAGATTCCCCAAAAAATTTAAATTAAAAATTCTCGGTGTTTTTCGCCCACAATAATATGCCAACACAGTTTAAATACCTGCGGTAATGTTCAGAAAGCAATAATTCGAGAGGAATCCGAAAAAAGAATTGGAAGCCGAGAAAGTTATTTTATGGCTTTTAACTAGAGAGTATATCAATATTTTTTTTTATGCATTTGCTAGTAAAGATTAGATCAAAATTCCACAAAAAAGTCCTAGAATAAGATGCTACGAGCATTTCGTAGTGTTTCTGTTCAATAAGTTTTAAAGAGCACTTTTACTGTTATTATTACTAAAATTGTGCCTTAAGAAACTAATCCAAATTCCTAAGAAAATATTAGTCAAGCCATTTAAGATGGTAAGGTAGGCAGCTAGAGCAGGAGTTACAACAAATGACAACACGCGTCAAGGCAATCAATTGAACAGCATGACATTAAGCAGCAAGGCAACCATTCGAAACACACCCTCCTACAGATGCCACCCCCACATCAAGCTTAGTGTGTATTTCTTTTTGTTTTTTTTTTTTTCGTCTTCTGAGCTTTGCAATTGCGAATCCGTTCGCATTTGTCGCAGGATATTTGCAAAAATACATTATTATGATGGAATCCTATTTGTTAAGAGCAGATCCTGTCTTCTTGCTACAGCAGCTACAAAATAAAAAATGAATATGTATGTGTGTGTCTTTTAATGCCTATACCTTTACCCAGTTTATAGTATGTGTTGGCTGTGTGTTTGTTTATGTGCATTGAATATAAATTCGAGCCGAAAGCAAGTAAATTATGTTAATGTCAAAATAATGTATATTCGATCAAGTTTTCGCTGCTGAAAAAGCTCCTTGAAATTTTTCTTACTCCCAAGAAAATATATTTTTTTTTTCTTTTCTGCTGTATTCAATTCTATTGTTGTTGGTTTATGTTTGTGACAGTTTTGTCATTCAAAGGATGAAGCTGATGATGTATTGTAGTTGTTGTTCGCAAAGGTATTCTGAGTAGTGCTCTGTGTATGTGTGTGTGTGTTTATTAATGTGTTATTTTGCTCAACGCCTCTGCACCAAGCTCCATCATCCCGTGCTGTTATCCAGGCATAAATGCAGCCTTTACTGCATCCCCAAGAATTCTGCGAATTCCCCAAAGTGAAATGTTATTATGTTGAAAGCTGCTCTGCTCTTCAAGAAATGAAAAAATGTATGTATTTGAAGACTTTTCTTAGACAATTTTTATACAAATTCAAACTTTTTCTTCACACCTAGATACTATTGTTAGATTTCTTGCAATTGTCGGAGTCGCTAAATTTATTCCGGCTGAAAAATTGATGAAATTGAATTTGCGAAATTTATTGCTTTCAATTCTCATGAGTATTGGAAAATTTCACTTGCAAAAACATGTCAAATTTATTTAAAAATTGATGTGGCTTGAATCTTTTTATGAAGTTACTCAAATAATGAATCACCATTCAAAAAAGTTCTCGCAAAATATTTATAAAGATTTTTTGTTTTCGGTCCCATGACTGTTAAAATAGCTGAATTGTTTAGAAAATTCTGTTGATTTTCATTTTTAGCTTAGTAAAAATAACAACAAATTAGTTGTTAATCATAGATAAATATTTTGATCCACTCAAATGAAAAATTTTTGTAGCAAGAGCAATTTTGTTCATTTTGTATTTGTTCAGACCAACAATAATGATACCTTTGTTATTGAGACTTTTCACTAAAAACTATGTTATAACGAATTATTGAATAAATACTGAATAAGCATAAATATAAAAGAAAAAGTTGCCTTGTTGGCCTTGCATGCTGAACACTAAGTCACTTTTAAGAAATCTTAATACATAAAAGGAAACCATGCTGCTACCACACCTAAAACCGCACACACTTTTTAAAATTGTTCACCCTAAAAGTATGCACAGAAAATTTATTTTTGCAATATGATGTCTGTACATCGAAGAAATTGTCGTCTTTTTTACTCTAACTGGTTACAACCCGTTGTAGGACGGGCTTTAATAGCAACTACACAATTGTCCAGGTTCAAGTTCTGATGAGTTAAAAAAAATTTTGTGTTTTCAGATAAATAAGACCATTTTAATATTCACTTATATATTAGAAAGCACTCTTATCACGTGAGCAATATTTTACTGCATTTCGCTATTTTTAAAGTACCCGATAACTCAAAGAATTTGTGTAACATTGGCATCTTAGAGGACCTAAATTCAAATCTTCCTTAAGGTTTATGTGAAATAAAAAAAAAAAAAATACACACAAGGAAAAGTTAATTTTGATCGTGTCGTCACTTCGCATATACAGAGTGAGAAATCTAGTGGTTTCTTTTTAAATCATAGGTTATTTTGACACTATTTCTCGCTCGCAATCTTGACATAAAGTCAGTATCACACCTTCGCGAAAAGAAATGAGTCACTTGGATAACGTTGGAAATATAATATTGGAAACTTATTTCTGAAGTGCATGCTGTGTAGCCCAAATAGTGCGTTATTTAAAAAGGGCGAAAAATCATTTTTCCTGATGAGGAAAACCCGCACGATATTGTCGAGAAGCCGATGCATATATAGAGAGTGACAGTTTGGTGCGGATTATGGAGTGGTGGCATCATTGGACCATTTTTCTTCGAAAATTAGGCTGGGAACAACGTTTCGGTCAATTGCGTTACAGAGCCATGTTAACCGACTTTTTTTACTGAAATTGAAGACATGAATTTAGACGACCTCTGGTTTATGCAGGATGGACTTGTCAAAAACTAGTCATCATCCATTCCAAATCAATCCTGCAGACTTAAATTTAGTTTGGATACCACATTAGAGTGGGTCGAAAAAAAAAGTTTGAAAAAACCACCCCCTATTTCAAAGCTGACCTCGAATGGATTCCAAAATAAAAAAAAAATTTTTTTGGACCATCGGAAAAACAGCCGAAATGGTCTTTTTTCTATAACTTGAGCATAACATATCCGATCTTGAAAAAGAATATGTCGTTTAAAAGTGCTTTACGAGTACGAGTATTTTTCCTTCAGAACATTTTTACTTCCAAGATCATATTTGACTAGTAAACCTCGTTAGCCCGATTTACATCCCCTAAAATCGTTTTTTTTTTCTCATAAAATTGAATTCCCAAGAATTCGTTTACATTTTATCTAAAAAAATTATTCAATAACTTTGAAAACAAAGAACTTATAATGGTTCAAATATTTGGTACAATGCTTTTGTCATTATGTATGAATTACTTTTTTTTAATTCAAACAAAATTGAAAATTAACTGAATTATTTTTAAAAATTAAGTAATAAAATAAAAATAAATTATTTTTCTTAAGATATTTAGGTAAAAAAACGAGTTATTCTTACGACATATTCTTTTTTAAGATCGGATATGTTTTGCTCAAGTTATAGAAAAAAGACCATTTCGGCTGTTTTTCCGATGGTCCAAAAAACCATTTTGTTTTATTTTGGAATCCATTCGAGGTCAGCTTTGAAATAGGGGGTGGTTTTTTCAAACTTTTTTTTTTGTATAGAGGCTGACCCACTCTATAGCACATGCCTTTAAAAAACAAAAAAAATATACTTTTCTTATTCCTTTCACGTAATTTATGTAAAAATAAACAATATTAAAAAAAACCAAGGTGATTTATCAGGTAAATTAGTTAGGCATGGATTTAACACCTTTGGGGTCCTACAATTGTTGTCTGCTTTTGCCTTATAAAACTTACATGCAATTTATACGAGGTAAATTATCAATTTCCTTTTGCTTGGTATTTTGGCGACGAATTGGGGCTCAACGAGCCCACCTAATTTACAACCAACTTACAAAAAAAACCAAAAACTTTTAACATTTTTTTATCAATGAGGCGTATGAGTTAAATTGAATTGAAACAAAGCCCAAACGCTCTTACAAGATATAAATAGATCAAATGCTACCATGTATTATTATACCATGATCATAACCGGGTATGGGCAGAGAGCGCTCTGGGAGCGGTGAGAACAAGAATTGAGAACAAAGGCTTATGTAGCAACACAAAACGCAACAACAAATCAAAGACAAAAGACAAACACAGAAACAACACAGAAGCTTTAAATGTAGTGGTGCCCATACCCGATCATAACCAATGATTAAGGTGAGTAAAATAAGTGCTTTGTTTAAATGTAGAAGATTTCTATTGAATGGAATAAAAATAAAAAAATTGGTTGGCTTTTAAGACGTAAGTTCAAGAGTGAAACCCAAAAACATAATGAGAAATAATGAATCTCTAAGACTTCATTAAATTCCCTTCACGATGATGTAATGCTATCAGCTCGCAGATTTTTCTATAATTTTTGGGAATTTTCTTAACAAAAATAGAACATAAAAACTGAATAAAAAATTGAGTTTGATCTTCAAAAACACCATTAAATATCTATACCACTTACATAAAAAAAATTGCACGGACAGTCTTACCTGTTTAATTGTAATTGCGAAAGAAAAGAAAATAAAAATCATTAACTTTTTTAAGAAAGCTACAGAGCAAAAAATTTGTGAGCTATTTTCAAGCAATTTTAATCCCGGTTTTGGTGCTTTAAATGAAAACCGGGTGGTTATTTTCCACAAATCTTTTGATGCCGATCTTATTTTTTAACCTCATTCTAATAGAAAATGCTGGTGGAGCGAAAAAAAACACCCTTGCATTTTTCATATATATTGTGGGGTGCTCTAATATATATATAAAAAGTGGAATTTTTTTTTTTTATCTGAATTTTTACAAAATTTTTCAAAATTTGTGACTTCCAAAACTTACTTTTATTGATAAATCTCAATAATTTTTAAATAGTTTATATTATTTATTCTCTGAAACACCTTGTTGACCGCAAAAAAGAACTTCTTTGCTTTGTTTTGTTGTAAACGCCTTGGCAATTTTAGGTAATCGGTAACTCTATGCAGTTTTGAAGTTTTTAAATCCTTTAACAGCATTCAACATTATTTTGCGTACAATTAACCCTAGAAAGGATGTACATTGTACAACCTTCTTCAAGCCAATCTTAAGTATTCCTGGCCAACAAGATGTTTACATTCGAAGAGCTTGTAACCTGCTTAAAGGATACGTGCGATGAAATACAAAGAATCATCACCGACTTCAAAAAGGTTTCTGGAGACCGGAAGACAACCGTCGCATATTTTCAATGATCGGCTTCAAAAGCTTAATAATGCTTGGGAACAATTTGAAGAAAAGGACAGCACCTTACGTTCGCTAAGCAAGCTACCAGTGGATCACGAGTACTTTTCATCAGGGTACTACGATCAGATCAAAGGAATGTCGACCGAGTACATAAATTTCTCCCAAGTCCAAATGCAATGATATGGATCAATAGCAAAATCTACTGCTCAATCAACACCTCAAGATGGGGTTAGCATTACAAATGATATATCTCGGATTTTTTTCTGTACGACTTACGGTTTCGAAGTTACAGCTGTTTGAATACATGCACTAATTGTATTTTTTAAGATATTTTGCAATTTTTTACAGTGTATATCTTTTAAACAGAAATTAAAATTAAGAAAAAAAAGTATGCAGATATAATACGTTTCAGGAGAACTGTCAACCCAGAGAGTTTAAAAATTTTCAAAAATAGTGATGTCAGAAACGTTGACATGGAATCACCGATATTCTTGAGACTTAAAGCTTTAAGAAAATGCAGAAACATGCAAATGCAAACATTTTTGAAAGAAGTTCTGGGTATATAACACCCCTTAAAAGACGATGCAATGACGTCATGAACGTGTCTTGGATGCGCAAGCTGCTCGCTATACTGAATGTTGATTCCGATTTTGGTTTCTGTTGCTCGGTAGTTGTTCTTCTAAAAATTTCATCAAAATCGGTCCAGCCGTTTAAGAGGAGTTCAGTGACAGAGCCATGTACAGAAGAGTTTTATATGTAAATATATGAAATTTTCGGTAAAAAAATAAGAAATCTATTGTAGGCATTTTTTAAGAATTCGTTAAAAATAGCAATTGTTAGAATCCCAATCTCAAATTTTGTACAAACCTTAAGAATTGATGTATTCTAACGGTACTATGTTCAAAAGGTGAAAAATTTACTGCGATCACTAAGAAAAATGTGACACAAAATTTCAGACTAAAAAATTAAAAAAAAATTCATAAAAATTGTCCAAAAAGAGTACACCACAAGAATGGCTCATTCAAGGTCTTTAAGGTATATTTCGGATTTTTTCTGTACGCCTTACGGTTTCGGAGCTACAGCTGTTTAAATAAGTGCATTTTATTGTATTTTTTACGATATTTTCAAATTTTTTACAGTGTATAACTTAAAAAAGATATTGTTTTCGCAAAAACAAAAAATACAGTTTGAGTTATTTTCACGAGCACTACTAACCTACAAAGCTTAAAAAAAATCTGAATCACAAAGGACAGATTTTGCTCAAAAATAGTCGAATTGATATGGAATCATCGATATGTGGTGAAAATTTCAAGTCGATATCTCTAAAAATAAAAAAGTTATAGGCTAGCGAGTGAACCGCCTTCTAGAGTGCGCAGTGCTGGCCCTAATTTTTAAAAGCGTTTTTCTCGAAACCATGTTTTGAAAGTCGGTGACCAAGATTTCTCGAAACTCAGAGAACCGATCATTTCGATTTTTTTGCAGGCTTATTTTAATCTATTTCTTCTATAATAATTTCGTACTTGTCATAGGATTTTTTTTCCAAAGCTTCGTTCATTACTTGTAGGCAAAATAATATCGAATTTTTGGTCGAAAATCGTTAATTTACGTTCGGAAGTCCGCCATTTTGTGAAAAACCAATATTTTCAAAATCGGCTATGAAAAGTACGAGTTTTAAGTATCTAGTTTAATAATATTTTTAATTTTTTTTTTTTTGTTTCAAATGCATTTAGGAGGAGCAATCTTGGTCACCGCATTTCACCTTTTATTTTTCAGAGCGCTCTACAAAAAATGCTGTATCTACCTTAATATTAAATTTTTTTTAATAAAACAAAAACTAAACATACCCTTGAATGTTTATATTTTAATGTCTAAAAAACTCTCATTTAAAAATATCCCTTAGGTTTCCTTGAAAAAATTCATAAACATGACCTTTGTTACAGCCTCTGGGTACATAATCCTCCTTAAAGGGAGTAGCCGATACAGATACGAACAATCGCAAAAATACTACGAGGGCAACATATCACGTTGTGGTTACCAATGTTAATAGGGCACCCCAAACGATACTACATGTCGGATGGACCTGTCATGTCGTCGCACATGTAGTATCGTTCGTGTGCTAAAAATGAAGTTGGATGGACATGTCCGATGAAAGACGAAAATTTTTGACTTTTTGCTCGGTCCATCCGACATGCGTACGACATGTGCGATCGTTTGTGTGCGTGTCCATCCAACTTAGTGCATTTTCTCATTCGATAAAAGTTTTTGAGTGAAAAACATCGAGCGGCAAAATGCCAAATGTAATAAAAGTAGATTTTTAGAATGATTTTTTTCAGCTGTATAGAAGGCTCACAGCGACTTTGAAAAATAAAAGAGGAATTCATAAAATAAAATTTGTAAATATATCGAGCACTGCAAAAGTGCTTGATGTTTACTTGCTGGCAACTTTAAAATAATGAAGTCCATCCAACATGTGCGACCGTTTGAGACCAACGAAAAATAGTGCCTTTATTTTGTCGAACTACATGTCGTCCATGAACATAAACCAATTCCTGGATGAAGAGTTGAAGCCTTGGCATTTGAACCAGGTTTCTTGAATGATGATTTGAAGCTTTGGCACTTGAACCAGGTTTTCTTTTTTGTTGATGTTGATTTAAAGTAAACAATAAACTTGAGTTTCTCAAATGAAGAAGTGTATCTTTATTTAAAACTGATCTGCTTTTATACATAATTAACATACTAACTGTGAGCGAAAATAAGCTTAGTTAACAAAATATATTAAATACTAGAATAATCATAATATTGTTAACTTAACAAGAAATTAAAAAAAAAACAAATTCATGATATTGCAAAATGTGCAAAATAACAATATAGTAAGAATGAATGCAACTTCTGTTACATCGCTAATTAGGCAAAATATTCTTAATTATTAATTTGTGTCAAGCTGGTGTTATTAATAAGCCCAGTGGGGGAAGTATTCATTACAGAACTATTTACATCAGTGTTGCCAGATAGGTTGAGCTTTTTTCCCCTAAATCTGAAAAAATTTGCTGAATTTTACCCTAAAAAAAAAAAGAAAACCCCTAAAATTTTTTTGAGTTAATTTATTGAATACTTTGTTTAATTGATGTAAATAAATACAATATCAAAATAAATTTTTTTGGACTAAAAAAACATCACATTAGTTTTTTTGTACGTAGTAATTCATTGAGGAAAGAAATTACATATTTTGAATTTCATTAAGATCGCTTCAATATAAGAGCTATAACCGTCATAACAGACGGACAGACAGACAATCGGACAGACGGAAACATGGCAATACGCGAGAGAAAACAAAAATATATCTCACTAACTTTAAGTACCTTTATTAATTAACACAAACACATTTTTCACAAACATCTTTTGGTTCAATAACAGAATTTGTCTTGAAAATTAGTACGTTTTGAGGAAAACTTGTTTTTTACGCGTTTTTTTAAATGAAGTGTTTTATCTTATGCGCAACTTTGCGCAGCCAATTTTTTAAGAAACATAAGGCAGATATATTATATTTTATGAAAGTTTAATTTTTCGATTGTAATTAAGTTGAACTATTTAGGTTTTTTCTACTAGTAAAATAAAAACTGCTTAATAAATTTAGAGACATACTTCCGCATTTTTTCTAATTTATGTTTTTAATATTTTTTTATTTTTTTTTCGTTGGTTACAAATTCAATGGTATTTAAGTCATTAAAAAATACAAAAAAAAAAAAAAATAAAAACAAATTAGGGCTTTTCACGATTCAATGCATTTGGCTATGCATTTGGGCATGAGCAAAAAATCCATGCTTTTTTCTCTTTACACTAACAAAATGTACATACAATGAGAAAAAAAGCATGAATTTTTTGCTAATGCTCAAATGCACAGCCAAATGCACTGAATAGTGAAAACCCCTATTTAAATATGTATATGCTTTCTCGTCGTCAGCATTTAAAACAGCCTCTCATTGCACACATATTCTGGTGCTCTTTTGCTCATTCTACAAACAATCAGCTGCGAAGCAGTATTGTTTCGATGGTACGCAATTGTTTTGACTCACTTTGACAAAATAAACCTTGTAAGCACTGTTGCCAGATTGGGCGATTTATCGCCAATTGGGCGCTTTTTTTCTTGTTTTTGCGCTTAAATTTTTAGAAAATCGCCTGGCGATTTTTTGGGCGATTTTTGTGAAAACCACGCTTTGTCATAAACTCATCTAATGTGTGTGGGAAAATGTTTGGCAATATTTGTAAATTGGCATTCATCTTTCTTTCCTTATCACATTCTAATGCATTTGTGGAACGTATTTTCCCCGTCAACAGAATGAAATTAGATATGCTAACTTCAATCATTCGAGTAAAATGCTTCATGAAGGCTCAAAACTGTTGTTGCAAGTCGCTGCCAATATCTGATGATATGATTTCAAAAATAAATTAATCAATGTCTGATCTAAACAATACTTCGAGAATTGACAAAACGGAGGAAGAGTCTAATATAGCTGAAGTATTTAATAAAATGGAACTACGTTTTTTGTAAAAAGTTTTTATTCTTAAAGTTGCATATTGAAAAATTCTAAATAGTTATATGCAGCCCTATCGTGAATAAAATTTCCCCCGGAATTGAAAAAGGGAATTTTCATTTTTTAGACAGGGGAGGCTTTTAAAATTTGTTTTTTTCTGCTAATTTTAAAAATTGACGATGATTGCTAATATTTGTGTTCAAATTTTTCAAAAGTTCAGTAAACATTGCTAAAAATACGAAAATTCCCTTTTTTCATTCCGGGAGAAATTTTATTCACGATAGGGCTGATAGTCTTTTAAAAAAATGTTCTTTAACAATCAAAATTCTCGTATAAAATAAAGTATATTTTTTATAATTTTTTACAGATCTCATCATTATTTCAATAAATATGAAAATAAGAACTTTTTTATGTATAATACTATTAACAGCTCTCAATATTATTTGAAAAAAATTTATATAATTTTTTTGTTTCTTCTACTATAATAAATTTCTTAGAAAAAATTGCGATTTTGGCGAAAAAATGGCGATTTTGGCGATTTTGTTTTTCATTGGGCGATTTTGGGCGATATTTTTTTTAAATCTCGCGTTTTTCTCAAAAAATTTCTGACAACACTGCTTGTAAGAGCTAAAACAAAATAAAAAATAGAACACAAAAGGGTGCATCCAATGCAAAAAAATACAGTTCATAGTTTATGTTGCCGCTTCTTTAAGAAACCACTAAAAATTCTCAAAAAGCACTAACTGAAAATCCCCTAAAGTTTTCCCCTAAAGATTTTTGACCCCTAAATTTTCTACTAAACCGAAAAAACCCCTAAATCTAGGAGAAAACCCCCTAATCTGGGAACACTGATTTACATAATGATTACTTGGTAATGGGAGGTAGCCACCTGCTAGATTACAACACACAGACATAAGGCATTATTTTAACATGGTCAAAATAATGCCTTATGTCTGTGTGTAATTACACCTTAAGCCTTATGTCATTGGCGGTAATGTGTGGTGCTAACAGGTATTATATCAGGTATTGTGTAACAATACCCATAATAAAAAATAAATTGTAATTGTAAACTCATTTTTTTTTTTGTTTTTTTAAATAGATATTTTTAAAATCGAAGTGGAATATTTTTGTGGAATTATAAAATTGTTAGTGGAATTTCAAAATTCTTTCGGCAACACTGTTTCTAATAGGTGTATATTGTTATTTATCTAACATAACCAGGTTTTAACCAAATGGGCAAGAATTAAAAATATCAAATTATTTTATTGTACCACATCCACTGATGGCTCAAAATTTTTCAATTACTTGTCATGTGCTCTCGAATTTTGTCTGTAATCTGTAGACACATACAGTACATACATACATAGTAAACTAGAGGATTTAATAAAAAAAAATCCTTGATAGTAGGACTCTACTGCTATAATTTCGACCTATATCGTATATATCAAGAATTACATTTTAAGAAGACAAAAAGTTCTAAGTAGCTTGAAGTGCTGTATTAAAAATAAAAGCCTTGCCCCGGTTGGAACTTATTTAGGCCAAATAATAATACAATTATACCGTGCCATCATCTACAGCCCCTACCCCAACAGAATTGCAACTCATTCATTTACGCGGTACGTGCAGCAATTTTGTGTAAATAAAGAAAATGAAGACAAAGAAGAAGAAGAAGCAGAAGAGAGAAAAAAAAAACCATGAGGAAAACTCATTTTTAATTTTTCAACATCGTCTAATTTTCTTATTTTTGCCGGCGTTTTTTTTTTTTACTTCATCATCATTTTGTTTTTATTTCTACGGGTGGTGGTGTTTTTTATTTTTATTGCGCTGTTTTAATTTCACTTTTCTTCATCAACGAAAGAAAGAATTTCCTTGCCGCGCGCGCTCACCAAGACGACTGACTTCCTTAAGTTTTCTGTCTGCCGGCTGTCTAGAGAAAGTTTCGTCATCTTGGGCATACGCTGCTGCAAGTTGGGTGCAAAGAGCGACAAAACAACGGGCTACAGGATGGAGGTGCGTTGATGGAGAACGTGGAGCTAATTTGCAATAAAAACATTTCCGTGCCTGCTTCAAGGTTTCAGTAATTTTACTGAGTCAATGGTGTCTTTGCAAGGAACGATGGTGTAGTGGAATGAGGTTGGGGTGGGGGTGGTCTGGTGTGTCTCCAATGTGGTTGGTATTTAAAACATTTTCCCGCGTTTCTTTTAATGGAAATTTGCGCGATGCTGCTGATGAAAATTAAGTTGAAAATGAGTACGACGACGGCAACGCCGACAACGATGATGGTGATGATGATGATAATGTTTTTAAGGATGATGATGATGTTGCAGAAATTAAATTAAAAGCAAGGACGTCTCAAGGCGGAAGTAGTTTTCTCAGCACATGCATCAACAAACTGTGCCAAGCTCCAAGAAAGCGCGCAGACTTCCATGCACCCTGCTCCAGATGAAAATGAGTAAAGTTCAACCTCACTTCAGGACTCTTTTACGCTGATTATGCAGCTCTAGTTGCTCCAACGTATACATATATATTTATATATATATATATATTTAGCTATAGACGACTGGTTATTAACCCACTTTCATAGGTTAGGTCTGAGTCTGAGCTTGGCAGAGTTCGTTGCATGTGGGTGGTTGCGGTGACTGTCGCTGGATGATGTTTTTCTTTTTCTTTACTAGGGTTGCCGGCTTTCATTTTGTTCTTTTAATTTTAATTTTTGTTTGGCCTTTGCAAGATTTTCATCTTTTCTTCTGCTGCTGCTACTGCTGCTGCCGCTGTTGGCTGTTGCCGGCGTTGTGTCTGCACTGTTTGGTGACATGGTGTTTCTTTTTTGTTTTTCTTCGTTTTTGTTGTCATCATCAGCAGTCAAGTTGCGCCTTTTGTTTCTAGGTCAAGAACTTTTCGTTTGTAGATTGTTTCCACTGGATGATGTTTTTAATTTTAATCTTGTTATGATCTGGTTTTTTTTTTTTGTTGAAGTTAGAAGAAGAGTAGGAGAGAGATAAATTTCGCAATGGGTTTATTAGGGAAGTGATTGTTTTGATGGTAGAAAGTATTTTTGTTGAAATTATTAACAGCAATTCAAGTTGAAACAATCGAATTGATTAAATGAAATATGAATTTTTGTCGGGTGGTCGGATTCGGATGGTTTAAAATGCAAAAATAGTTATTAGACAAGCTTTTTTTTTGTTTTTGTTGTAAAGAAATAATTACCACTTTGGTTTCTAGTCGAATTTAGAGGCAGAAATCGAAACAGCTCTAAACGAAATTCGATTTCATCAAATATTATAAAGTTGTAATAACATACAAAAAAACAAATAACAAAAAAAAAACAAATTCGAAATCTTGATCCATTATATAGCTTCAAATTAGTAAGATCCCCATTATAAAATAGCTAATCGTATGATATAATCATTAACTATGGATCATACTATGAGATATTTCGTGAGGAAGACTGGCTGAATCGAAAATCCAACAAAGCAATTTAACAACAGAACATTTTAAAAAAAAACCGCACGACACATTTTTTTCATCGCCACCACGAGATAAAAATTAATATTTTTTTTTTATATAAAAACTCCTACATACTCTCAAAAGATACCTCTTTAATGTGTAAAAAAACACCGAGTAATTAAATTCACTTAGAACTGAGAAAAAACAAAAAAAAAAACGGAAACCATCCTGTTTAAAGACATGATAATGTAACTCCTTTTAGTATGGAGATCATTTGAGTTGTCATTTAATAATAAGAAAAAAAAAAATAGTTCGCCATTTCAGCCCTTGAAAATAGGTACTTTGACTCCGCTTCTTATGATCAAATTGTGTTGTGCGTGTTGTCATTAAATGTTCTACAAAAATTATCGAGAACTAGACCTACTACTTTTTATGCCGACTTGCAACGTCTGATGGTCATGATCTTAAGAAGTCTTGTATGGCATTAAGGTCTGCCATTATCTGCAGGGGCTTGACGACCGATTAGAAAATTTAATTTCAATTAAAAAAATGTTCTGTGTCAGCTGGGGTTCAAACCTGAAATCGACCGGTCCAAGCACTTTCTAACGCCTTTTCAGATAAGACCGCCCAATTAAATTAACTAAAGTTTTTATTGTAATTTCAGTTAAGAGGTCAATTCACACGAGTAGTTGATAATGTTTTAAGGACTGTACACGGCTATCGTGATGTACACGGCTATCGTCAGGCCCATACTAAGCTATGGCTCGATTGTATGGTGGAAAGCCACTGAGAAGACAAGCTACCTTAACTCTCTCTCTAGAGTACAGAGATTGGCCTGTCTAGGAATAACAGGTGCGCAACGATCAACGCCTCAGGCAGGTCTGGAGGTCATATTGAACCTCCTCCCCCTGGACGAGTTCATGAAAACCACTGCAACCAAAGCGGCGTTTCGACTTAAGGAAGCTAAACTTTGGAGGCACTGGACGCATGGACACGCCTCTATACTCACAAAGTATAGTCCTGAGGATCTCGCTACCACCTCCGATTACATCACCCCGGTAATAGATTTTCGGCAGAACATGTCATTCTCTTCTCCAAAAAGAGAAGAATGGGATTCGAACCACCCTTTTAGTGAACACGATATCCAGATCTTCACTGATGGACCTAAAATGGAGAATGGCACGGGAGCCGGAGTCTACTGTAATACACTACAAATATCCCTGTCATACAGACTTCCAGATTATTGTTGTGTTTTTCAAGCAGAAATTTTTGCGATCGAGAAAGCAGCTACGACAATCCAATCAAGGAACATCAATCCATCAAGGATTACAATCTTTGTGGACAGCCAGGCTGCGATAAAAGCACTCCGCAGCGAAACAACAAAATCGAAATCTGTACTGAGCTGCCGGCAAGCTCTCACCAGAATCAGTCCTCCCCACAAGATCAATATCTGCTGGGTCCCCGGTCATCGAGACATAGAGGGAAACGAAATAGCAGACAGATTGGCTAGGGAGGGCTCTGAACTGGAAAGTAGTTCTGTGATTGGATCGATCATGGCTCCAATCGGAGAATTCAAGAAGAAAATAAATGATAAAGCCAGAAATAACACAAATAACTCTTGGTCAAATAGAGACGACTGTGTTATCTCTCGCCATCTCTGGCCTGAACTCTGCGAAAAAAGGACCCAATCCCTACTTTCAATGAGTAAAAATGAAACTCGCATCTTAATAGGGGTCCTCACGGGGCATGGTTGTATAGGCACAATGGCCTCGCGACTAGGAATCCCGCACCCAGACTTCTGCAGAAGCTGTGGAGATGTCGAGGAAACAGAAACCATCAAGCATCTACTTTGCGAGTGTCCCAATCTCCAACAACGCCGACTTCGCCACATGGGAAGCAGAGTGTACGGAGAACTGCAAGAGCTCGTGGACGTACCACTGATGGATCTTTTCAGAGCACCGGTTGGTTCGACTAACCTTGCTCAAGTGACTAAGAGTTTTATTCTGGTTTTGCCACATTTAGGTCCACAAACATAGGGAACCACAATGGACCAATAGGCCCCCGTGTAGGTAACATCGGGTTGCCCTTCCCTCTTAACCTTTAAGGACTGTATCAACAAAAGGTGTAAGGTACAGTGTAATATATGAAGTTATCGAAAGGACTTCGCCTCGGACGTCCGACCGAAAATGTTGACGTAGTGAAGGAAAGTGTTCAAAATGGCCCAATCACGTCGATTCGTCACTGTACTGAAGAACGTGACTTTCCCACGTCCACACTGCAGGGAATATTAACAAAAGATGGGGTGACGCATGCGAACAAGGTCCAATTTATTCAATAACTGTAGTCAACTGACCATTAGAAGTGCCATACTTTCTCAGTTTGGAAAACATAAGTATTGACGGTTATTTTTGTAAAAAAATCGTGTTTTCTAACGAACTACATTTTCACATTGACGGCTATGTTAATAAGTAAAATTGGAGGTCAGTGCACTCATAACAAATGACTGTTTTGTGTGGATTGTGGAGTGGTGGCGTCATAGGGCCCTACATTTTCGAAAATAACGACAGAAGAGCCGTTACAGTTAATTAAGTGCGCTAGATCGACATGATAAGCAATTATTTCTGGTCGGAGATGAATTATAAGGACACAGACGGCATCTTCTTTTAATAGGATAGTGCCCCGTACCACGCAAGTGCCGAAGCAAAAGAGTTATTGTGCAAGAAGTTCCCTAGCCGCTTAATTTCGTATTTTGAAGACACCAAGATCATGCGATCTAACTCAGTTGTACTTCACTCTTTGAATAATGTTAACAAGGTCAATGCTAACCATTCGCTAACTCTCAAAGCAAGCATTGAATTCGCTATCTCCGTTGGCGGATTCGCTTATAATTTAAAAAATTTCATACCAATAAACGAAATAGTATCGACATATACTCTAGTATCATACTTTAAATTAGTAAATGAGTAGAATGTCAATTTTTATCGTCAAACAAGGCAAAGCACATTCACATTAGATTAAAGCTTATACTTTGAAAGCGAATACTGATTTCGTTTATTGGTACGGAGAAATAATAAAAACTTTTTAACAAAAAAAAAAACCGACTTCAAAATCACTACAAAGTAAAAAATAATTTTAAATAACTTTTCCCATTAATTTCTTGGTCATATTTTAAAAGCTATTTATATGTATTATAATATTGGAAATCTTATCATTTTCATTTTTTCTATTTTGTTTTATTATCATCAATATATTAATTGCTTTATGTACATAAAAGCTTTGAAGTCGGCGCTTATCTTACTATGTCGAAATCTTTTTATTTTAATTTTTTCTAATTTTTTTTATCATAAAAATATTATTTACTTTATGAATATAAAAGCTTCTTAGTGATTTTTTTTTTCTTTCAGTTGGCAATTTTTGAGTACGCTGAATGTAGCCAATGTATTATGTAGCCATGTATTATTTGTGCAGCTCTTACACACTATGTCATATTCAATATGAGCTTTACAAGCTCACCTAAACTAGTTTAGTGGAAATTTTAATGTGTACAAAGCTTTTAAAATAACTACAGTGTCACCAAGGCACCAAATAGTGCACGGATGGTAAAAGATCATGATTGTGTGTCAAAGATGAGCGCCGACTTCAAAGCTTTTATGTTCATAAAGCAATTAATATATTGATGATAATAAAACAAAATAGAAAAAATGAAAATGATAAGATTTCCAATATTATAATACATATAAATAGCTTTTAAAATATGACCAAGAAATGAATGGGAAAAGTTACCTAAAATTATTTTTTACTTTGTAGTGATTTTGAAGTCGGTTTTTTTTTTTGTTAAAAAGTTTTTATTTCTTCCTTTTTAGAGAATATGAAATATTTTATGTAATAGTATTCTTGAAGAAAATTTCAAACATGAAACTTTGTTCTTAAAAAATTTGTTTTGTTAATTCCTTTTTAATGATTCTACCTACCCACCTACCTGCATACCAAATATTAGAACGATAGTGTCAATATTAACTAATATACAGTATTTTTATAATATTGACACGCCCCTTTGTTGAATAACTCCCACTTTTTTTGCCGTAATTTGTAGTAACTGTACCTACCCATGTACTAAATTTCAGTACCCTAGTGTCAATATTATTCGATATATAGTGTGTTTCTAATATTGCCACACTCATTTATCGAATAACGCCCACTTTATTTACAGTAATTTTTAAAAATTGTGTCTACCCCTGTACTAAATTTCAGTACCCTAGTGTATACTATTTGAGATACAGTGTTTTTTCAATATGACCACACCCCTTTGTAAAATAACGCCCACTTTATTGACCGTAATTTGTAATAATTGTGCATACCCCAGTATTTTTACTGTAAATTTCAGTACCCTAGTGTCAATATTAATTAAAATACAGTGTTTTTCTTATATTGACACGCCCCTTTGTCGAATATCGCCCACTTTTTTAAAAAAGGACCTCCGCGTTCATAGTATCTATCTGTTGACAAAAAATTACGGAAATCGGGCAAGAGCTGTAGGAGTTATCGATGTACATACATTTAAAACAAAAAAAAAAAAAAAAAGCGGACAAACCAACGAACTTGAGAACCTCCTCCTTTTTGAAGTCGGTTAAAAAGTTGACTACTAACGAAGAGCTTATACTTATTATTGCCAGCTTTTTCTTAGTATCAGCTCTTGACTATTGGTAAGGCCCATTGTGTTTTATGCCTACATAATCTCCTTATATTTGCTTTATAATTCAATAAAAAAAACGAAGGAGGTATCCAAAGAATTGTTAATTTTATTCAAAACACAAATCTTGTACCTCTTGCTGATACACAAATAAATATTGGATTTCGTTAATTATCGAACTATCTAGATATAAGTTATTCACGAGATCCCTGTGATATCGAAATTTCATAAAACCTCGACAAAGCAACGACATTGTAAATGAGTTCAAACGGTAGGTTGTTTTGTATCGAAAAGTGTTATTTCTCGATATTATTATGGATATCGTCTCAAAAGATGTGAACGATATCGAAACTATGAAGAAACAATATCTTTTGATGAACTGTGAAGTAATTACACTCTCAAATTCATAGCTCGTAATATTTTACTCATAGTTTTCATAAATTTATGAATACATATTTTAAAAAGCAATCTTCATCTTCTCGGCCTTCCGCCTAGTTATTGCGGCTATAAAAATTATTTTAATAACATTCATTTCAAATTCATTTCTGCAACTGTCCGCAACACTTTTACAATATCAATACCGTCTGTTCAATATCCATAAAATATTCACTTTATAATAGATATAATTCAAGGTACATGGCATGCGCTCCATTAGCATTAAACTCTACATTGCCAATTAAATGCGACAGCATCTTCTGGCTAAACTAGTTCTTTGGCTCATAAAAACACGCTGTAACCATCTCCAAGCACTCTCAACAAATACCGCAAGTTATCTACTAGGCATTAGTTGGATCTTTTCGTACAAATTTACAACACGCACTGCAACAGATAAGGTTACAAAATTAGAGAAAAACAAAAATTATAACATTAACAAAAAATCGTAAAATTGTAAACTTGACTTTCTTGATTTCACACATGGCTACAAATTGTGATTTGCATGCCGTGGCAATGCGCGATGCAGCAGTAACCTGCTGCTGCTGCTGCTACTGCTGATGATGATGATGATTATTTCAATCCTGCGTGCTGCGCGGGGCGTGATATGGTATGCGATGTCAAAGTTGCTGATTGAAATCATTTATGGCACTTTTATGCAATTCTGTTTATATTTTGTTTTACTTATTTTTTTAAAGTAACAGGCCATTAAAACTTAAACATCTTGCTACGCATGCAAAACTTGTTAAAAACTCGTGCAATTTTAATGTGCAAATTAACAAGTTATGTGACTGAATTTCTCTGCCATTTGAATACTTTGAATGCATAGAATGTAAGTATTTTTTTTTTTGTTTTTTAACTTAGAGTGGTTGGCAATGTTGGTAGAAGAATATTAATCAGCGACATGTAGGGTGGTGGCTCTAAAAATTTGTCGCGTGCTTCATGCAACATTTCGATGCATCAAATGTACAGCAGGTACAGATATTCTAAGAACGGGTGTTAGTAGCTTTTTAAGCAGCTCCTACCTTTTTGATATTGAATTAATTTCAAGTGAAATGATGGTGATTTATTTTAATTATAAATTATAACTATCATTAAGATAGGAGATTGTTTTCATAATGACATGTCATAATTAAAAATGTGAAAATTGAGTTAGTTTCGAAAAAACATTTGTCCTACTATTCTTTATTTTTCAAAGTTTTTAAATGAAGTAGAGATGAATTGGTTCTATTTACAATGTTAGAAGAGCTTTTTACATTACTTCATCTCAAAATGCGAATATATTAGTTATAGGTTAATAAAAAATGGTGTATTGTAGTCTTTTTTACCGTTGCCATAGTGAAAAGGATCCAATTTCCGATATTAAAACAAAAAAAAAGTGCAATTTTAAGGCAATTTTTTGGAAGAGATTAAGCAATTTCCTAAGATTCTTAAGTTCTTATAGTGCTTCCCCTATAGTGCTTCGCCGACCCCCTTTTGTAATGACTAAAATTTTTTTATATTTTTTTAGGAAAATTTCAGTAAAATTCGATGAATTCCGTTTGAAATTCCATACTTGAAATAATTGTTCGTTTTGTTTTTCTCTTCCTTTCTGTTCTTCCATAAATTGGTTTTCTTGCGTTGAAAACTTTATACAAATGATAAATCCAGTAAGTCCGACCGACATCGGTTGGTGAACAACTTTTTAGCGCTGCTGGGTAGCAGTATATAGATAGACGATACAACCTTATTGATGAAAATGCTGATAAGTTGCTTTTTTTTAGCTTACATTATAAAGCTTTTTCATTTTAACTATTGAATATTTTTATGATTAGTAATCTTATTATTGATTTAGGTAATCATTGATTACATACGTATGTATTAAACGAATTGTTATATTTTTTTTTTTTTTTTTGCTTTTCTTATGAACTGGATTGTTACGTTTTTGTTTTTGTGGTCGAAAGAAGTAAAAAAGCCGAGATCAGCTAGAAATTGTCCGCCCGATTTCTGTCAGTATTGAATTTCTGTAGCTTTTCTCGACTAGATCGAAAATCAATTTAAGTCTTTTCTACGTCATTCTGACGTTACTAAATCAATGACAGAAATATTAGAATTTAGCAAAATGACATAAAAGGAATTTAATGAATTTTATATCTAGTCGAAAAAAGCTGCAGAAATGCAATGCTGACAGAAATCAGAGAGAAAAACTCTTGCGTTTAACTCGAACTTAATATTTGCTTTTTTTTTTACTGAAATGAATAAATAACGAAAGCCAGTACTAAATTTTATCATTTTTTTGTACTTGTAAAAAATTTTATTAATATTCGCCCGAATATTTCCACTTGGTCGAACATTCGGTTCCGGACAAAATTTCACATTTGCGCCAGTCATACGATGATCGTTGATCGCCGTTCAATGAACACTTTTTTACTCTCTTTTACATTTTGATCGCTGCTCGGTCACACTACAGTAAAGTGATCGGCGTTCAGTTCGTTATTTCACCACCTAGAAACACTGCTTTGAATGGGGATTACTGCCACGCACAGCGTTCAAAATTGAACATATTTTGATCGCCCTAAAAATTGTTTATCCGCTCTAGCTCTTAGTGTTTTTTGACAGTTTCGCATTGGAAGCAACAACAAAAATTTTTTGACCGCAATCAAATCATCATCATGTGACTGGGCCATTTGGTCGGACCCTACTAGGCATATTTACACATCAATTGTGTAAACTTTCTGTATCATTTGGGATTCGACGGACTAAGCGGTTCCTAAAATTTGCATCGAACGGATACCGTTCTTTAACGCATCGGCCAAGGCCGCCACTAAAGCCTGTTTTTACAAAATTTTTCTGATCAAGCCTAAGATAATACATTCCTAAAAGTTTTTTCTTTCATTATACGAAGGTTTTTTCTAAAAATGTTCACTCAATCTGTGCAGTAACAAGACATAATTGTGTATCCTTTTTCTTTTTCCATAGGAATGTCCTATGAATATTAAACAGGAATATATTATAAAAAATTATACTATCAATTAGTTGTAAAACTTTAAACGCGTTTTTCTCAAAACTAAATACTTTTTGAAGTCAGTGCGTAACATACTAACTCAAAAAGTAATGAACCGATTTTAATAAACCTTTGCATACATCTTTAATATGATTAATAGTTGCGGATAAACAATAGTTCTATTTAAAAACAAAATGTAGTATTTTTTACAGGCAATAATAGGCTGATTTTTTATGTGAAAACGGTACCTCTAAAATCAAAACCTAAAATCATATAATTCTGAGAAACTAATATTTAGTACTCTTCAATGTTTTCATATACAACTGAACGTGCTCATTATGAGTGTACTACTGAACGCACTCGATCGTTTTGACGCCTATATGACATTTAGCATTTATGCTTCTTTTTCGTGAAAAAAGTTATCGGCGGTAGTTGCTTGGAAATCGTGGTTCGGTCGAAAATCGTGTTGTTATAGTTGGTCAAAACAAAATATGGCATGGAAAGAGGCGATATCTTTCAGACCTTGCGACCACTCGAAATCACTCGTACTTTTGTGTATCGTACTTTGAAGTTATTTGATGATACTGGTGGAATAATCGACCATCCAAGCATTTCATCTCAAGCACGCAGACAATGCCCACAGATGAATTCTGTTTACTGACGAAAAAATTTTCACCGTAGGGGAATCGTGCAATAAACAGAATGATAGATTGTATTCTCTGTCATCAGGACATGAAGCAGAACTCTTTCCGAAAGTTCTGTGATGATGAGTCACCACCCAACTTCTGAGGTGAGGAGTCGCCTATGATGGGGTCGTCACCAAGCTCCATTTTTGTGAAAAAGCTGTCAAAACTTGGGCGAAAGTGTATGAATTGCACACTTAAAAGTGAAGCCCCTACACGATATTATTCCAAAACAGTCCCTGAACCTTTCAACAAGATTCTGCTCCGGCCCTTAAGGCTAAAATGACTCAAGAGTAGCTCAAAAAATACACCAGACTTCATTTCCACGGATCAGTGGCCAGCGGGTAGCCCAGACCTGAACCTATTCGATTACAAATTGTGGTCCATGTTAGAGGCTTGCTTTACTTGACACCAAAATATCGAGGCTCTAAAGCGCCGCCCGAGCATTGTTGAAATTTCCTATGCATGTCGTGCTTGCTGCAATTGATGACCGTCCGAATCGACTTCGCTCATACTGGAAAGCAAATGGTGGCCATTTCGAATATTTGATTTGTGATTCACTCAAAAACAAATTGTGGATTTTGTGAATGGTTTTGGAGACACTCACTACCACACTATCTATTGAATTTTTAAGGGCCTATTGGAGGACCCTTTACATGTTTTCTCAAAAACTGGATGAAAAATTGTCTTTACTATTAAAAAAAAAAAGTTCTTAAATTTAAATGTGACCTTTTATTATATATATTGAAAACAAATTTGAGCTCTAGGCAAAGTATGTTGCCAAAAAGACAACATTAAGGCAATGAAGGCAACAACCAAGAACAACAACAACGGCTCTGTATAGAGCAAATCACACAGCAGACTAGACAGACTGCTTGGTTGGCCGCTACACCAACTCATCAGTAGTCTTGCATGACTTTTCACAGTGATCCACTCAAGCTAATTAGGTTCTACTTATACTGCCAATATGCAGACAAAGTTACCCGGAAGTTTATTTTTGACAGAAAGAACGCTTTTACATTAGTAACTAAGTTCTTCTGCCAAAAATATATATTTTTGAAAATGTTAATTTCAAAATTTTTTTAAGAAATAACATTTCAAAATGTTGCTTATTTATATATTAATAAATAAATAAATGTTATTTGCAATATTAAATATTTTTTTTAAATTTCAAAGTTTTGATTCCATTTTGCTCCTCTACAAAAATATACTGATATCTCTTATCTGTATTACTATTATACAGATATCTCTTATCAAAGTCGTGATTACGGGCTATTATATAATTAAGAAAAACACAGTAATAAAAAAGTCCCACACTAAAGATGTGAGTCCTCCACTTATGATATCCATAAAAGCCCACAGTCAATAAGCACCTTCACACTTTTTGCAATCATAACTTTTGCTAATATCTTAATTTGCATTTATTTCGCTGTAATAACAACACCCATTTCCATTCATTTAATGTTTCAACAATTTATTGCATATTGCATGGCCAGCAGCAACAATCTATGTGGTATCCCTGCACTACAATTGGCAGTTTAACATTTGCATAGAATGATAAAAGAAAAAACAAATAATATTCAAAAAAGGGCAACAAACATAAAGCGAGTCTTGATATTTTAATTCTAATATCATTGCTGAGTCTGCACAACAATTGCAGCAATACATACTAGCAATAGCTGCAATACGATCATTTGTCATTGCTAGCAACCGACAAAAACAGCAGCAGCAGCAACAACAGCAGCAACAACAACAATCATAGCAATTACAGCCTACCTTGAAATCAACAGCAAATTGCCAGAGCAACATTAACAGCAGCAGAGTGTAGCATTTGTTGCTGCTGCTGCTGCTGTTACTATGCTGCAATTTAACAGTGATTTGGCTGAACTGCAACGCGGTGTGGTCATTAATGCCACACCACATACATAAGCTAGGAAATGATTACGCGCACATCTTGTGGTCTATTAATTACACAGCAGGTGACCAAAGAATGACTGCCCACTGTCTTCAAGAAGAGCAAAAGAGAGCGATTAAATTGCTATTCCATTGGGAATGGATGCATTATTCTGTTAATGGTAGCCAATGATCAGTTGCTTGATACGCTTGATTTGTGCTGGGCTGTGGTAATTTTAGATTGGAATGGTGCATTTATAGTCGTGGTTGCTTTGATGTTACAGAGTTTTTACTTAATTTAAATTTATATGAAGTTCTAAAGTTTGCAAGGATCTTTTTGAACTAGAATGAACTTCCGACTCGTATGGCTTGGGCTTAGATTCGAAATTTGCGATGGAAATGGACTTAATACGAGTATAAGTAAGACGCTATTAATACTAAGGGCATAGTAATCGAACTTGGGACCTAGGTTGGTAGATTTCTTATAAAGATAATATTTAAAAATACCAGTGACACGCCCACTTCTTATTCTATTTCTTATAAAGATAATATTTAAAAATTCCAGTTATATGCCCACTTCTATGGAAATGGAGGTACTATGTGTGGTCTCTGTAGAATTTACATATCGGACTAAAACAAATTAACCGGAAATGTTAATTAACTGAAAAATGTTTCAACAAGTGTTCTACCTAAGCTACGACGAAGAATGTTCTACCTAAACAACGACGAAGAAAATTGGAATATAGTCGATTGGGCTCATTACAAGGATTGTATCTAAAAATAAAAGTAATACGCCTGCTCAAACTAAAGTGGGCGTGAAATTTATAATATGATATCGATACATAAGTACACTCTATGAAAAAATAGTTTTGGTCATAAGGCAAAAACTATTTTCAATAAATGTGCCACTTCTACTACTTAAAATGTGGGCGTAATCAATTTAAACCAATATAGAATTAAAGTAATTTACTATGAAATTGGCCAAAAAAACCGGTAATGAAATTTGAAAATGCATTTACAGTATTTATATATTAATACAAAAACTGAATATTTAAAAATTGGAAGTGAAAAAATAAACGTAAAACATCCAATCTTACAAAAGTGGGCGCAATACAAAAAAGTGATATAACTTTATAAAAGGACAAAATCTGATTCTTGGCTTAATATATTCCATTTAAAATTTCAATTTGAATGTGACCTTTCATTATTTATATTGAAACAAATTTGAGTTTAGGCCAAGTATGTTGACAACATGAAGACAATGAAGGTAACAACCAACAACAACAATAACGGCTCTGTATATAGAGCAAATCACACAGCAGACTAGACAGGCTGTTTCGTTGGCCGCACACCAACTTATCGGTAGTCTTGCATGACTTTTCTCTGTGATGCACTCAAGCTACTTAGGTTCCACTTATACTGCCAATTATGTCGAGAAAGTTACCCGGAAGTTTATATGGCAGAGAGAACGCTTTTACATTAGTTACTGAGTTCTTATCTACTTTTGATGCACCCTGTGTCAAGGTAAAGTTTTAGGATAAAAGTTTTAACAAAAAATAAATTTGACACGACCATTCGAAGAGGAGATGGGATGGCATTGTTGTGGTATAATGGTATGCTATGTATGATAAGTACCGTAAGATGATGTTCGTGTTATGTTTATGATATGATGATCATGATGTGATGGGTATTCTTGTATGATGGGTGTGGTGCGGTAAGTGTGATATTCAATAATGGGCATTGAATAGTGGATAAGATAAGATGGTTGTGGTACGATGGAAATTGTAAAAATCATTATATGGTATAATCGATATGGTATGATCGATATCGTATGATAAATGTGGTTTGATGGATATGTTATTATGGCTATGTAATTTGATGAATGTGATATGATGAGTATGGTATGATGGGTGTGGATTGATGAGGTATGACTATGCTCCTAATATAATGCATTCGGTAAGAAAGTTAAGTTATAAGGGTTATTGTACGGTGGGTATTGTTTGGTAGTTGTTGTATTATGGGTATATTATGAATGTTATGCAATATAAATCATATGATCAGTATGGCATGATGAGTATGATACGATGGGTATGGTACGATAGATTTAATAGATAGGTATTGTTTATAATAAGGTTGGTATAATGGGTATCATATTATGAGCATGTATGATGAGTATGGAATGGTGGGTATGACGGATATAATATATTGGATATGACATGATGGGTGTGGTTTGAGAGGTATGGTACGATGGATGTTTAATTATGTTACAGCTATTTATCATATGTATGGTATATTAGGCTATGTGATGGTAGTTTTTACCCACTAAAGCCTGACCATAGATCGATGATTCTATATCAATTCGACTATTTTTGAGCAAAATCTGACCTTTGTGATTCAGATTTTTTTTAAACTTTGTAGGTAAGTAGTGCTCGTGAAAATAACTCAAACTGAATATTTTGTTTTTGCGAAAAAAATTTCTTTTTTAAGTTATACACTGTAAAAAATTTGAAAATATCTTAAAAAATACAATAAGTGCATGTTTTCAAACAGCTGTAGCTTCGACACCGTAAGTCATACAGAAAAGAGTCCGAGATTTATCTTAAAGACCTTGAATGAGCCGTTCTTGTGGTGTACTTTTTTGGACTCTTTTTATGAAATTTTTTTATTGTTTTAACCTGAAGTTTTGTGTCACAATTTTCATGGTGATAAAAAAAAAACCGCAATATCTCTCATCTTGCCGCGATCTTACGTGTCAACACTTTCTTGGGTATTTAAATTCGCATTATGCAGAAATGGGTTAAGATAGAGGTAGAGTTATTAGGATATTATGAAGGGTTTGACATGATGGGTATTCAATGATGGTCATTGCATGATGATAAGTTATGTTCGTAAGGCATGATGTCATGGTCTAATGTTAGGGTGTGATAGTATGGAATGATGAGTAAATATAATGGTTATGGTAAGATAGGTATTGTTCAATGGGTGTGGTAGGGTGGGTATGTTAAAATGGGTGTTTTTTGATGAATATCATATAATGAATATGAGGTGATGACTGATAGGTATGTTATGGGTATCGGAATGCATGTAAATTAATATAAACAGTTATGATTTAGTGATAGAATTTTTTAATTATAAATTTTACCATGTTTAGAAAATAAATTGGAAAATAAATTGGTGGGCCAATAAACACAAACACAAAATTTTCCTTATTATTGCTTTTGCTCATCGTTGCAAAAAAAAGTAAAAATTGTAAAAGCACTCCGACAAAACTGAATTTCTATTTCTATATGTAACAAAATTGATGTTCAAAACAAAAACAAATCGTGTGTGCTTTTGTGTTACACAATTAACGGGACAATCATCTCAAGCTCAGTCTCGTCGAGTGAGATTTTGTTTTTGTTGCCTTAACATTCAATTGTTACTGTCAAAGCGAATTAAAAATTCGTTTTTTGGACGTGTTGTTGTTTTTACAAATGTGCAAACACAAATTTGATAAAATAAAACAAAATTGTAGCTGTGCCAACTGGGCCAATTGTGCTTCTGGAAGCTCATGTCTGACTTACATCCTTACTCTGAAGTTCTAGTTAAATTGTTTCAACCACACAAAAATTTTTTCGAAATTGTATTAAAACAAATTGTTTATGCTCTAATCAGCGAATGAAATCCAAATGCCTGTATTGAAAAAGGAATAATAAATAACTTTGTTTTTTTTTTTGCTGTTTTTAAAAGATTGAGCCATCTCTGTGCAGCTGCATTTTAAAATAGTTTTTATTGAATGTTTCCTATTTATGCAACTATCATTTCATTTTAGCATATTCACCATATTTGCCAGTTTATTGAGCCTTATTGATGAACAAACTGCCTGCCAGCAATAAAAACACCTTCACGTCATAGCCATCAATCATTATGTTAAAGTCAATTCAAGACAAGCTGTACGCTCATAAAACGCTGCGCATGCGTAACCAACTCACGCGACACATAAAGACGTTGCAAGCCAGCAACCAATAAACCAACCAAGCAAACAAGTGTCTCTGACAAGTAAATCCTTAAGATTGGCTACACCTTTTGAGCTCATCTTAAGCTGGTTTATACTGGCGGCAAAAACATCACCAGCAGCAGCAGCAGCTGAAAATGGTTAGTTCAAGTAGCAGTTGTAAAAATATAAAAATAAAAATGCCTAAACAAATAAAAATAATTATATATATTTTACGTACATATGTCAAGGTGTAGCCCATGCACTGAAGAGTATTCAACGCAGCAGGGACAAGATGAAAATAAATTTTTAAATGAATAAAATTTTAATAAAATATGTGGGCTTTATATGTTGACGATCAGCAGCTGCAATCTTATCGCGATCACTAATCACTGAGTCTATGGAAATCATTATTTAAATCATTCATCATTGCAATCAAAAACCAAGGTCATTAAAAACAGGTATAATGCTTATAAGTAGTTGCAGAATACTTCTATAACTTGTAACTCTCAATGAACTAAATTTTACTCTTGGTCATTCGTTTTATTTTAAAGATCATACTGAAAAGTGGGTTCATAATTATTTTAAATTTGTTTATTAAATTAAGTCAATTTGAATGGATCTGACTTAACATATTTTCTTCCCTAAGAAATTTAAAATTAGAATTCTACAATTAGAATTTAGAATCAAAATTTAGAAATTTATGAAATAAATCATAATTTATGAATGAAAGTTATTCAGTATTTTCTCGGCCAAGGCCGAGCGCCGATTATTAAAATGCATAGATCGTTCTATACCACTTTAACCGTGATACCCGAGAATCAAATCCCATCTGACACCGTCAATTTTTTTCATTTGATCTCTCTGCAGACAAACCTCGAGAACCAGAAGCTTCTTAAGAACATAAGCATTAATCAACACGATGGGTCTTTTTTGCTTTTTATCATAAAAGGGTCAAGACCCTTAAATTGAGTAGTTAGGGGGTTGAAATGTTCCACAAAAATATTTCTCGTAGTATTTTACATAAATTCTCAGAACACATCCTATACCCAAATTGTAAGGATCACATGATTTCTTATGCCGATTTACTATAAGAATGTTAAAAAAGGGGGAAAATTAAATCATCCCTAAAATAAGATAATACGTAAACTTTCAAAACGCCGTTACACGTATATTGTTTTTTTGTCACATCTACCAGAATCCATTGTCGGAACATTGTTATTTTGGAAAAAAATTGATTTTGTTGTTCAGTGTAATGGAAGTTGTTGAGTGACCAAAGATAGCAAGAGAAATTTTAGAGTATAAAGAAAACCCAGACAAAAAGTGAAATAAGAAGTTTATAATAGACGATTTTAATTGGAAACTGTTTTTTTTTTTTTTGTTTTTGTTTTCCAAATATATTGTCGAATCCAAAGAGATCTAAAATATTGAAACAAGGAATTACGTAGCCTGCTCTTATATTTTAGGATCTGGCAGAGACAATGTCATTCCAGTCAAACTAATGTCTTCAATGGAAAGTTTAAGAATTTTGACTTAAACGTTCTCACAACGTTTTGGTGCATGTGCACTTATTCTCTTGTTTACGATGCTTTTGCATTTCACCCAAAAAAATAAATTTAACGCGTGAACATTTTCGTGCGATTATTTCTTACAACTTTCGATGTGAATAAGCTCAACAAAAGTGTATCGATGAACTCATTTCGACTTTTGGTGGTGAAACACCATCAAAAACCTCTGTCCGTACCAGGGCCGTACTTCGCTCTCTGAAGAATTTCATGAACGGCGTCCAAAATCTTTTGTTGTGCCAAAAACATTGATGCTGTGCGCGAACTGATAATGGTTGATCGTCATGTGACATACCGTGAGATTGAGGCATCTCTGGGTATTACTACAAGCAGCATAAATACATAAAATTTTACATAAACACACAGTTGTGAAAGAATTTGTTCACGTTGGATTTCACATAACATAATTTGAGAATTGCTCAAAGAAAGGCTCATGTCGATTGGTGCAAAGAAAAGCTCAATAAATACAATCGCGTTGCTTCAAAAGACGTACATATATAAAATGGTGACTGGTAACGAATCATGGATCCTTGTCTGTCAACCTAAAAGTAAACAGCAGTGGACTGTATGGGTCTTTCAAAATGAACCAAATCCAACAAAATTTGTTAAAGCTCGAAGCATTGTGAAGAAAATGGTAGCCTGTTTATTCCACAAAACTTTTTATGTGGCCACGGTACCACCTGAGAACGTATAACGGTCAATTTGGAATGGTACACAACAATTTGTTTGCCAGAAGTATTTCGTAGAATAAAGAAAATCAACAAGCGCCAAAAGAATTATTCTTCATCAAGACAATGCGAGCTCCCATACACATCAACTCAAAAAGAGGCGTTTTTGAGCACTCAGAACATCGAATTAATGGGTCATCTCCCGTACAGTCTTGATAAGATACTCAATAACTTTTTTTTGTTCCCGCACATCAAGGAAAAATTGCGTGAACAACGATTTTCGACGCCGGTTGAAGTCGTTGATGCGTTAAAAAACCATGTTTGGAGGTGTCTCAAACCGAATGGGATATACACTTCTGGACAAAAAAATAGGTACACCAGGGCTTTAGTGAGTTTTTTTTAAAAAACTTTATTATTCAAATATTTTTTTGTAAAAAAGTAATTATAATTTTAGAGTTCAATATATTAAAAATAAGAAAAACAATTTGAATTTCAATCAAAAATAAAGAAAAATAAGTGATTCATAACAATAGGTAATGACAATGATTTTCATGTGGCCATAAAAATAGGTATACCCGCAATTTCTAAAAAAAAAATTAGATAATTGCATTTTATTTATTGTTTTGAGAATACCTCAGCTTAGTACAAACCAGTATCCTGAATATTCGCCATTATTCTTCAAAACAGCCTGAATCCTTCTTGGCATGGACGAAACCAAATGCTGGTGGCACGTCTCAAATGGTATATTGTACCATGCTTACTGAACTTTTTCCCACAAATCGTCCTTATTTTGAGAGGGTTGGTAAGATATTATTTTCTTCAATTCACCCCAAAGATTCTCAATCGAGTTGAGGTCGGGTGATTGACTGGACCAGGACATACAGTCGATCCTTCTAGGCATGGACGAAACCAAATCCTGGTGGCACGTCTCCAATGGTATATTGTACCATGCTTGCTGAACTTCTTCCCACAAATCGTCCTTATTTTTAAAAGCTTGGTAAGATATTCTTTTCTTTAATTCACCCCAAAGATTCTCAATCGGGTTGAGGTCCGGTGATTGACTGGGCCAGGACATACAGTCGATTCTTCTAGGCATGGACGAAACCAAATCCTAGTGGCACGTCTCTAATTGTATATTGTACCATGCTTGCTGAACTTTTTCCCACAAATCGTCCTTATTTTTAAAAATTTGGTAAGATATTCTCTTCTTCAATTTACCCCAAAGATTCTCAATCGGCTTGAGATCCGGTTGATTGACTGGGCCAGGACATACAGTCGATTTTGTAGACCGCCAAACTAAGGGCATTTCTTCACTTGCGTAAGGCAACATTATTCCTTGTAATATTTCCACATATTCGAATCGGAATGTCGTGAATACGAAATATTGGGAATACGCCATAGTGGGAAAAGCATCCCCAGACCATTATTTCTCCGCCACCATGTTTGACCATTTTCCTAGGCTACCGCAGATCGAAATCTTTACCTTTTGGGCGTCGAAAATTCCTTGCGGCATCATTAGAAAACAAATTTATTTTGGTCTCGTCGCTCCATAGGATGTTGTTCCACTTTTTGACTCCTTCATCTGCTGACCATGAGGCATGAATTTTGGCAAATTCTTTCCTCGCGTGTAAGTTTTTCTTACGAAGGAACCTTACGGGCTATTCTGCCATAGAGCTTTGAATCCACTAACCTTCGTCGAATAGTCCGTGAAGACACTTTGTTGCCTAATTCTACTGCTATTGTTCTTGAAGCTATAAAAGGGTCCTTCTTCGCCATTATATTAATGCGATGGTCATCGTTTAGTGTGGTTTTCCGTTTTCTTCCACGTTTTTCTCCAACTTTTTTTTTCTTTAAAGAATTCACGACAAAGTTTCGAGAACGTCCAAGAATTTTGGCAATCGTTCCATATCCATTTCCTCCAGCACGCATCTCAATAGCAATCCGCTTTTCTTCGGGTGTACAATGATCACTGCGACCCATCTAGATACTAAAATCTTTTATGAAGGCTTCAAAATTTAAAATTATTTTATAAACCTTTTAAGAAAAATTCCAAAACTATACTTTTGAATAAAAAAAGATACAGTAGTTTCGACTATGTCGTAACACAAGACGTAGAATTAGTCAATTCGCTTTTGATGACATCTTTTTTAAAAACTATTTAGCAAAATATTTATTCCATACACCTATTTTGTCATACACCTCCGACCACTCCTTAGGGGGGCTCCTATACAAATATTATGGTTTTTGTATATTTATTCCATACACCTGAGCATATGACGTTTAAGAGAGTGCCGGAAAGGGTTAATGTGTATGACTGACCCCCATTACTGTTGCAAAAGGAACATTTTTGGCTTTGACACCTTTTCCCTCCGACCACTCCTTAGGGGGCTCCCATACAAATTTTAATGTGTTTGTGCCAGAAAGGGTTAATATGTATCACCGACCCCCATTAATTTTGCAAAAGGAACTTTTTTGCATTTGACATCTATTCCCTCCGACCACTCCTTAGGGGGGCTCCCATACAAATTTTATTGTGTTTGTGCCAGAAAGGGTTAATATGTATCACCGACCCCCATTACTTTTGCAAAAGGAACATTTTTGGCTTTAACACCTATTCCCTCCGACCACTGCTTAGGGGGGCTCCCATACAAATTTTATGGTTTTGTCGATAAAACCGGAAACTGTACATAAATAGGTAGCAAGTTTAAGCAAACAAAAACATCAAATGTTGGCTTTATATTTCATGTAATTGTGTAAAATTTATATAAGTTAGAGAGTTCTAACATGAATTTTTGTCGCATTGAGGATCAAGCAGACCAACAAGTGCTAACATCAACATTGTACGATCAGTACTTTAGGCCCACCAAAGGCTCAAAAAGTTATATAAATACCGACACCTGATCACTATCAACCACCCTACTTACCTCCGAGAATGACGTATTCTACGTCAAAACACGAAGAATAACTCTTTTAAAATTTAAATGCACTTAAAATATTTTTTTCTGAAAGTATACCTATTTCTTTTTGTCCACAGAGCGTTGTTACTTCGTGATATATCTCTTCGTAACATAATTTTAGATTAGAAACTACACTGAAAATAGATTGCCTGTCAATAACGGGACAACTTGTGTAACGGTAAATTTTTAACTTTCAATTAAACTGTGACATATTGATCAAAAACCATTTTTTAGGGGATCTAACTATTTTTTTGTCCAGATGTGTATGTATGTTATGACAAATGGTTTGCAAAAATGCATTAATTATAAAGGAGAATATTTCGAAAAAAAATAGATATATTTTCAATGATATAAAAATTTGGTCTATAATTTTCCCGTAATATATGTAGCAACCCTAGCAAATGTTGATCCAAAGAAGTTTAATATCACTACAGTTCTTTTTTTTATATTACTGCAATTTTTACCTAAGTCAATTCTGATGAGAAAAATTTCCCATGAACGGAAAAATTTAATATTCAAATAAGCTCTTAAAGCATCGCTAATGAATGCCGTTTAGCTATTTATGCTTAATTTATCTAGAAGACATACTTCAAAATAAAGATATTAACAACATTGAACAATCAACAAAAACAAAAAAGGCCGTTCATGTCAAAACTTGAGTACAGTTGATCACTTTGACATTTTACGATTGCCAATAAACAACAACAACATCAACTTGTTGTGTCAAACGTGATCGCAACATTTGCATTGATTGCGAAAACATTGAGCAGTCAAACGATTACTTAATGAACATCATAAAAATAGAAAAATTCCAAACCCGCGCATATAAATAAGAATTGCAGATCGTTCGCAGTGAGCCCGCTTGTCAAGATCACAAAAAAACAAAACAAAACACTCGCCTCGACCATTTATGCAAAAATTATGAGCATGAGTTGGAATTGTTTCTTGGCTGCTTTATGCAGTACCATGCAATTGTAGCCGATTCAATGATTGGACCAACATGTTTAAAGAAGGTTTATTTAAACATTTTTTTTTTCGTTTCCACTTGCAAGAAGCGTACATGCCGGTAGCTAGACAAACGATGATCAGCTCGTGAGAATTGATCACTTCAGCAACGGTTTCTGTCAATCAGCTTAAACCGAGTAGCCGTTGTTACACCGTTGCTGTCAGCGGCATTGTGGCGGTTTTTGTTTTTCTCCATTTGGTCTTCAATTGTGTCTCTTTGAAGTTGTTGTTGTGATCCTAATCGATCTGTTGTTTATGCTTTTGTATGCTGCTTGATGAAGGTTTCTCCTTCTTCGCCTTTTGTTAAGTGGCTTGGCTAAAGTTGCCAAATTTACTGTATTCCGCATCAAATGGAATTTCGTGATGCCATAACTTATTATTACAGCTGATGCTGTTAGCAATTTGGTGGAGAGAACTGAGAAGGGGTTGTTGTTGATGGGGCTCCATAGCATTTCCTGAGCTGCAAAGTGTGCGCACGCTTGAGTTACGAGTATAGCACAATTTCTTCTTCGCCTTTGAATGTGATAATCATGCATATATCACAGATAGAAATTGGACTCTAGTTGTTGTTTGGAGTGAAGCTTTGTATTGTTTCAGTTGTTAATGTTGACATGTTCATAAAGACCAAGCTTTTGGCATGTCCATAAAATGTATGTTGGCTCAAAACTTATGTTCTGTCGAAAAGTGTCAAAAACTTGTTAATTTAATTGACACACTGGCGGATAGACTGAGATCAAATATTATGCACCGTGTTTTTTTTTAATTAGGACACTTCTTTTTGTTGCCTTCATGTTCTAATAAACCATTTATAATACTTTTGCCATAAAAATTTGTTAAAATTAAAAGTAGGTAGTTTGATGTTAAACTTTTACTTCCGGTTCGAAAGAAATCAGCTTGGAGCAAAACAATAACGCTCAAGCTTTTATTCCTCTTCTTCAATTTATTATCGAATGTATTTCGTACAACTTCCGCCATTCACATTCATGATTCGCTGCACTGTTGGCAATCTTTTAATGCCAAACAACGGCATAATTTTCCGCATCGATTGAACAGTATAGTTAGTTCCTTCGATTTCCTTTTCGGTTTTTATTTCTAAAACTCTACAAAATGCATTGATTGATTACAATAGATTTTCTTTGGGATAAAGTGTCTTTCTGTTCTTCATTTCTGTCGTGTGTCATTTTACAATTTTATTTTTGTGATTACTTGATTAATGCATTAAGAATGCTGGTTAAGAATGCATCTGAAAATCTTAACTAGATTTTAAAAGGAAATTTTTTGAAATTTTTCTTAAACAGCATAGTTCAACCTCATGCGGATTACTTTCTTTAAAACATAAAAGAATAGGTTTCATAAAAAAAAAAAAAAAAAATGTAGTTATTCCCCTTTTTGTAGTAAATACGTTAGCAACATAAATATACATCTTGTCCATCTACACTTACTTATCTGGCGCTTACAACCGAAGGTCGGTTTTGGCCTCGTATAAGAAATTGCGCCAGCCATTTCTGTTTTGCGCTTGCTGGCGCTAGTTGGAAACACCAAGTGTAGTCAGGTTATCCAACACCTGATCCTTTCAACGAAGATTTGGGCGTCCTCTTCTGCGTTGACTACCACCGGGCACCAAATCGAATATTTTTTTCGCTAGAGCGTCGTTTTCCATTCGCTCAACATGACCTAGCCAGCGGAGCCGCTCGATTTTAATACGCTTAACTATGTCAATGTCAGCGTACAGCTCATACAGCTCGTGGTTCCATCGAATTCGGTACTCGCCATTGACGCAGATTGGACCGAAGATCTTACGAAGGATCTTTCTCTCGAAGGCTCCCAAAGTCTTTTCATCAGAACTGCTCAACGTCCAGGTTTGTGCTGCATATAATAGGACGGGCATGATAAGTGACTTATAGAGCGTGAGTTTTGTTCGTCGAGAGAGGGCTCTGCTTCTCAATTGCCTACTCAGCCCAAATTAACACCTGTTGGCAAGAGTTATCCTTCGCTTTATCTCAATACTGACATCGTTGAAAGAGTTTACGCTGGATCCCAGGTAGACGAAGTCCTTAACAACCTCGAAGAAGATGCTGTCAACAGTGACGTGGTTTCCAAGACGCTGGGACTGTTTATTTGTTGACCTTAGGTATTTCGTCTTATCTGCGTTCACTACAAGACCCATTCGACTCGACTTTTTCGCTAACCTGGAGAATGCTGCACTGACTTCGCGCGTATTATGGCCAATGATATCGATATCATCAGCATACGCCAGCAGCAATACTTTTGTAGAATATCGTGCCACTGCGTCTCAAATCAGCAGCTCGGATGATCTTCTCCATCGCAGGTTGAAAAAGTCGCACGATAAGGAATCACCTTGTCTGAAACCTCGTTTGGCATCGAATGGAGAAGTGAGGTTCTTCCCGATTTTAACTATGCTGGTGGTGTTGCTCAGTGTCATTCTGCAAAGGCGGATGAGCTTTGCAGGAATATCAAATTCAGACATGGTGGAATATAGATGATTCCTTATTGGACTGTCGAAGGCGGCTTTGTAATCGACAAAAAGATGGTGTGTGTCGATTTGTTTTTCTAGGGTCTTCTCCAAGATTTGTCGTAGCGTAAATAACTGGTCTATGGTGGTCTATTCCAGGTCTATTCCAGGTCTCAAGCCACACTGATAAGGTCCAATCAGCTAGTTTACGATGAGCTTCAGTCTTTTTTTTTTTCTTTTCAATGGAACAATTTTTTGAAGGCTCCTCAACTTTTATAAAGAAATTTTTATTTTCTTCAATTTTTGTTTTTGTACCTATACATATACAGTCATGGACACATAAATAGCACAAATGTCAACTTATTTTTTAAACGTTTCGTTTGAATCTAATAATGCATTCATTAACTGTTGTTATGATTTTTTGAGATTCCAGTGTGACGTTGTTTAAAACTCCGAGAGAGATGTACCGTTACTTACTTTTATTTGCTCAGGCCATCTCTTTCTTTATAGGCATGTACGATCTGCTGTGGTCATATAAATAGCACACATGTTAGTTGGTGAATTAAAGTTAACAAGATCGGGTGTTTGTAAAAATTTTAGAGTTGTATTCAGTTAATTTCGCCGATTCTAAATAAAATGGGTGGTGGCAAACATCGCGCTCCGGAAAAAAGGTCTATAATTCACGAACTAAGTCGAAAAGGCAAAAAACCCTCTGAAATCGCGGATATTCTGAAAATTTCGCGAAAAATGGTCTATAATGCGCTCAAGCTGGTTAAATCAAATGGTTCAAATAATTTCGAGAATAAGCCACGCAATCCTAGACCGCGTAAAACCACCGCTTCTACTGATAGACTTATAGTTTGCAAAAGTAAGGCTGATCTTTTTAAGTCAGCAAAGCAAATTATAAGGAAAATAAATGAAGAAAATAACCTTAATGCTTCAAGAAAACCGTTACCTGGGAGACAACATGAAGCTAATCTTAATGGACGCATTAGCCGAAGAAAGCCGCACTTAACAAAAAAAAAATTTTATGGATCGTTTAGCGTTTGCAAGGGCCCATGTGAATAAAGAAGACCAATTTTGTAAGAACGTGATCTAGACTGACAAAACTAAATTTAATAGGGTTGGACCAGATGGAAAAAGTTTTGTTTGGCGCCCCAAACACCAAGACCCAAACACCTAAGTATACAAAACAATTTTTAAAGCATGGATAGGGAATTTAATGGCTTGGGGAGCTTATTCCTGGCACGGCGTTGGGCCAATTTTCCGTATACCAGGAATAATGGATAAAAATATGTATTTAAATATTCTTAATAACCAGATGGAACCATTTACATTTGAGAACATGCCTATCAGGTGGACTTTTATGCACGATAATGATCCAAAATACACGGCAAAGGTTGTGATTGATTGGCTAAAAAAGGAAAAAATAAATATTTTGAATATTTTGAATGAAAAAATAAATATTGGCCGGCTCAAAGCCCAGACCTCAATCCCATAGAAAATTTATGGAATGATGTGAAGGTCAGCATAAGTAACCAAAATTTTCGAAATTTAGATGAGTTATGGAGTGGAATTGAGTAGGCTTGGTACTCTATTCCGAAGGATAAGGTCAGGAAACTTGTGGAGAGTATGGGACGAAGATGTCGGGCTGTTTTGGACAATTCGGGATACAGTACCAAGTACTAGTAAGCATTTTCGTAAGCTCATTGTAAAATAAAAATAAATTTTTAATGTTTTAACTCAAATACCATGAAATAAATTCTTGTTTTCCTCTATGTATTTAATTTAAGTTCATGTGAAACATCCTACATGTATTTTTGTGCTATTTATGTATCCACGGCTGTATATACATTTTTTTTATTTTTATAAAAGGTGGTTAAATTTTAAGGGCCGATGTTGATTTTGAATAAAACACAAATAATTTAGGAAATTATTGTCATTTCTTTTAATTATGATAATATTGATATGGTTCAATTATGGATGGAACAAAATATCGGCCAAATAGCCGCCGCGACATCGGCGGCACACCTCCATCCCATGGTACAAATTTTCGATGACGCTGAGGCATAGGTGAAGTTCTATGGCGTTAATGTGCCGAATTATATCATCCTTTAGTTCTTGGATTGTTGCTGGCTTATCAACGTACACCTTTTCTTTCAAATAACCCCAAAGAAAGAAGTCCAACGGTGTCGAATCACATGATCTTGGCGGCCAATTGACATCGCCACCACGTGAGATAACACGGCCATTGAATTTGTCGCGCAAAAGCGCTATTGTTTCGTTAGCTGTGTGGCAAGTGGAACCGTCCTGTTAAAACCACATATCACATCCATATCTTCCAATTCGGGCCATAAAAAGTTCGTTATCATCTCACGATAGCGAACACCATTCACAGTAACTGCCTGACCGGCCTCATTTTGGAAAAAATACGGCCCGATGATGCCGCCAGCCCATAAACCGCACCAAACAGTCACTCTTTGTGGGTGCATTGGTTTTTCGACAATCACTCTGGGATTATCATTTGCCCAAATGCGGCAATTCTGCTTATTAACGAATCCACTGAGGTGAAAATGTGTCTCATCACTGAAGATGATTTTCTTCGGAAATTGAAAGCCCATTTTCATAATAAGCCTGAATAACTTTAACGCGTTGCTCGATTGTGTATCTTTACATGGTTCAAATTAGTCTGAAATTGAGAAGTATCAAATGAAATGCAGATAAAAACTTGACGTTTAGGTATGGTTCACATTCAACATCGGCTCTTAAAATTTAACCACCCTTTACAAGCATTTTTATACCCCTACGTTTAAAAAACGTAAACGGGGTATATTAATTTTGTCACTCCGTTTGTAACGCCCATAAGAAGGCGTGGCATGTATAGAAAAGTATATATATTCTTGATCAGCATCACCACCCGAGTCATTTAGCCATGTCCGACTGTCTGTCTGTATGTGATCACGATTACGGGCGTAATTTTAAAGCTATCATCACGAAATTCGATATTTAAGCTTTCGTCAAAAAAATAAAGGTCAAGTTTAAAAATGAACCAAATCGGATGAAAACCACGCCTACTTCCCATACAAAGTAACTTTATCAAAACGGTAAAATCTCTTGGAATTCCACAAAAATTAATATATGGATTCATAAGTTTGCATATGAGTTTTGATATTTAATATACACTCTGAGTATGAAATTCAACCAAATCGGATGAAAACCACGCCTACCTCCCATACAAAGTGACTTTATCAAAAAGGTAAAATTTCTTTAAATTCCACAAAAATTAGAATATAGACTTGAAATTTTGCGTATGCACTTTTATATTTAACATGTACTCTGTGTCTGAAATTCAACAAAATCAAGTGAAAACCACACCCACCTCCCATACAAAGTGACTTCATTAGCGAATATTTTCTGTTTAAACTATGACGAAAATGTTTTTACAAATAAACATTTTTTTGACTGCTTAAGACTTTGAATATACTTCGGTTCGGACGTGGGGGTATTTTAACTTCGGCCCAGTCGAAGATAATTTCTTACTAGTTTGTTTATATGTTTGTTTATTGGATTGTTAGCTACAACTTTGCCAAAGACAATAAACCGATATATCTATTTCGGACGGAGTTATTGAAGAAAAACTGATAGTACCTTTTTTTGGCAAAATCACTAAAACCCACAATATAAAATGGGCCATAAAAACGAAACGGGCGCCAAACTAGCGAAACCGCGTTAGTGTTATACTCACCACTGATCATAATATCGAACCTATATAGTGGCATACTGTTATTTTGCCAAAAGTGTTTTTTTGTGTCATAGTGTAATTAATTAAGGTCTAACGAAGATACTCCTAGGGACTGACCGATTTCAACTATTTTCGAAATTTTTCTTAAGTAGCTTCATTATCATAGGAGCACTCATTCTATTACTGTCCAACTTTTGTTTGGACTCAGTCTATTGTGCAACAGTCCTTTGCGGAATATTTAAGGCATATTTCAGACCAAAAATTAAAATGCAAACATTAAACTTATAAATATCATGGCTCAATACATATTTGTTCAGAATATATCATATCTCTTAATTGATGCAGATCAATAGCTTCCTATTGCATCTTAAGACTTACACTGTAAAATTCGTTGTGCAACCATGCTTTGAGTGAAGGCTTCAATACAACTACAAGACTAGCCTGCAATGCAAACAATTGAGGAAAATTATTGCCATAGAAACCACCAGCACACAACGTTTAGCCCGCTTAAAAGCGCTTCTCTAGTCTTTACAAATCCTCTGGCCAAAATGCGATTGTTTGGTTAAGACATGACAACGAAATTGATTTATGACTGGTTGTCAGGCAAACATCGCTGGTGTTGCACGAAGCCGTTGAAAGGTTTTTTCTTAAGTTTTTTTTTTATTTTTCTCAACTTCACTCAAGACTTTACTACAAATACTGAAAAATATTTGCATATTCCATTGAAATGTTAACAATAGCTTAAAATATTTTAACAATAAATAATAAATTGTACAAGATACCAAGAAATAGATGGATATTACATATGTATGCAAATAAATATTTTTTTTTAACACAAACATAGATAATAGAATGTACGGCGACAAAAAGCTGTCAACGCTTTGTAGCCAACATTTAAGCGTTTGAATGACAGCTCGAGTATAAATCACACCTTCATTTGTAATTGTTGTTGTTGTTGTTGTTCCCACCGTCATACTGTATAGTATATGATGAACAAGCTGGTGCGGAGTGGCTTATAATTAGAAATTTACATCTGTGGGAGTGGGTGTTCATTTTCCGAATAAATGCCACATACAAATGCTTAACTAGACAGGCACGTAAGGCAGCTGTTTATAAATAAAATGACATTTGAAATGTCAAAAATGTGCTCTTGTTGTTGTATTGTTTTACTCTTTTTTTTTTTTTTTTTGTTTTGCTATCGCCTTCGCTTTCGTTCAATAAGCATCAGAATGGCAGATAAACTCAATCTGTCGGATAAGTCAATCAAATCGATACGCTGCAAAGTTAATTAGTAGCAAAAAAGGTAGTGCACTAAACGTAGTAAATTATCGTGAGTGGGCGGCTCAATTGCAACGTGCTTGGGTGCCCGCGTGAAATTTGCATTAAGTTGGAATTTTGTTACTTTCAACTTTGTAATTGAAGTAAATATTTTTTTTTCTTTATAAATGAAAGGTATTGAAATATTTTTATAAGACCCTTATTTAATCCCAAATTAATAATATTGTTAAATTTTTTTTTTTTTCTTGACAGCATCAACGTATCAGTGGAATAAATGCTTGTTGCCAGCTTTTATGTGGGCTGCAGCCATCAACCGCATCTCAACCACAACATTCACCACGCACATCCTTTCGCAGCGTTTAGCTTTAAACCTTATCCTGTTTGCATCCCGTTTGCCTGATGTTTTAACAACGGATAATGTCGTGCATTCATAAAATTTTAAGACATCATCAGTGTTTATTTTTATGTTAATCGAAATAAAATTGCCCACAAAATGTTGTTGACAACATATTCTTCTATACATCGACTTTTGAATATAAAATGTGTTTGTTTGGTTTTTTTTTCTCCTTTTTTCCAAAAAATTATCCTTATAAACAAAACTTTTAACTGACATAATCGCATTAACTGCTATAATTAAAAAATTTTTTCATAAGCTGTTCAATAAAATCCCTTATTTTTTATTTTTTTCATATAGAAAAGTATTGTGTTTTTTGAACTGTGATGCAGAGTGATGGAGTGAAAAGTGAAAATATGAAAAATATCGAGACGCCTTTAAGCCATAAGCGAGGTATAGAGTTCCTACGTGTCATTTGCAATTGTAGGAACTTAATACCGTGCTCTTGGAGGGCTGCTTTACAACGAAACTTAAGTGTAACATTTCTTTTATTATTATTTTTTTTTTTTAAACACATTATATATTAATAAAATCCTCTTACAATCACTGCATCTGATAAATTTCTTTTACTGATTTTTCAAAACAGTTCCGATTTAGATCTTTTTGCATTTTATACTTTAAATAAATCATCATTCTAAAGTGACGTTACATATTGGTTATCATTTTAATATTTTTATATCTTCTCACCTCTTTTTCATGAACGTCATTAGGTTGTGGATGCTTTGCCACTAAGGATTAGTGAAATCATAAGCAGAGGACCATTTAGGCATTTCTCTACTCTATAGTTTTACTGTGTACAGGCCCGTAGCCAGGATTTACTTAAGGGGGGGGTTTGGATTAAAAAAAAATATCGATAGTTTTTGATATCGATAAATGAAAAGGTATTTTTTATTTAATTACCAGAAAGATGGGAAAAATCAGTGGCTAGAAATAGACAATACTTTGAGAAATGAATTTGTAACAAATTTTTCACAATAAAGCGACAAACTTGAAAAAAAAACACTTTGAAACATTTTTGTACACCAAATACATAAAACAAAAATGAATTTTTTATTTTTGTTTATTTTATATATTTATATTAACAGCCCGATTCTGCGTACTTGATAAATTGACTATTATTAACTATTTATCAAGATTTGGTATTCTGTGATAGAAAAAAAGCTCTTTAATTGATAAATTTGTCAATATCTCATTTGCTATTGATAAATTTGTCAAGATAGTTGTGGTTGCTCGTAGCAGGCAATATCAAGGTTAATATTAACATAATAATGTTAACAATAATAATTATTTTCTACAAATTAATACACTTTTGTGGAACATAAGGAAAATGAAGGCAGAAATCTGCTCTCTGTGTTATGCTATTAATGAGAACAATTAGCTGTTAACAGGAATTCACCTACTCTGGTGAATTACGAAAACTTTTTATTTATCAAGGTTGCTGTAGAATACTAAAAAAGCTTTCGCTTGATAAAATTCTTTACAAATTTTATTTATAAATTACTTATCAAGAAAACGCAGAATAGGGCGGTAAGTCTTCTTATTTTTTATTTTTTTTTTTTTTTTTTGTTAATTCTAATAACACAGCGTCCGCTGTGACACTGCAATCCCTATGTATGCTTAAGGATGCACACTCATTTAACATAAAAAACGTGTGTTCTATAATTTCAAAACTGTCGTTTGTTGAGCTCAATGTGTTTCGGCTATATGTCTTGCTTATCGTTGGTTGCACTGTCATTTTGGAATACAGAAAGATTCTAAAAACAATAAAATTTTCAAGACAAACTTCTGAAGTGACGATAATTAAGCATCTTATATTATTATTTTAATAATTTACTTGCAAACTTATATCGGTTTAAAATTCTATATAAAAATAACCACGACATTTTATTGTATTTCCTGACTTTTGTAAAGGCCACAATGTAAAATTACCAAGAGGTTGTGATCCTGCACCTCCAAAACCAGTGCTAAGAAATACGAAAAACTTGCAATGCCAACGATTCAACCCAGAATGCTTAACACTTTAACTGCCACCATACAAAAAAAAATATCGGGTCCTCCAGACCATTTTTTCGAACAAATCAGAAAAAGTTTTATTTTATGTTTCGGTGAAATTTTGAAATATTTTATTGAGGCACAACATATGTACCTCACGGCCTGATGTATGCGTTTACTGTATATTTAGTGTGAATGACGGACAGATGGACATGGCTAAATCGACTCCGGTGATGATGCTGATCTGAGAATATATAAACTTTTCTATACCTATCACGCTTCCTTGTGGGCGTTACAAACGGAATGACAAAATTAAAGTTTTTAAAATTAAAAAGCCAGTAAAGGGGGTTTTTTTAATCGTGGGGGTATAAAAATGATGCGCTAAAGGTAGTTTTAGGTATGCCAGGCCATGCGGAATTGGACTACGTTTACAGATTTGCATTTCGAGGTACTAATTTTAAGCCATGAACTATAATGTGTAATCAAATACTGAGGCACATACGCTGTGCCTCAGAGCCTACATTTTACTGAGGCACACCGTATGTGCCTCATGGTAGTTAACGTGTTAAATCGGAGTTTGCGAGAACCGCTGGCAGGAAAATTAAAATTAGGTGGAGGCACATAAATGCTTTGAAAACTTTCAAGGTGGTTCGAATCGGAAATATTGCTCATCAACTTGAAAATATCGGTATTTGGACATTGATGTAGTCTTGAAGTCGAATGCAGTTCCGATGAATCAAATGATATTTCTGGAAAAATTTCTACAATCATACACACAAACTTGATTATAAGCATTAAAAGTAAAATATTAATACCGCAACTTGTACTTGTACTTGTACTTGTACCGCTTTCCACATAGCTGTCAACATTAAAGCTTTCTACAACTGCAGGTTACAAAGGAAGTTCTAAAGACTTTTCAGATTCCAAAGTTTCTTGAACGTTTTTTATCGGGTTTTCCAATAAGAGGTGTTATTTTGGTATTCAAAGAAAAATGCCATTTTTTGAGATAAATGATCGAATGTTTATTTCATAATAAAGAGGAAGGTATGCCGTTAATAATGAAAAGCAACATCAGCCAAATAGCCACCACGACTACGCTTACAGCACAATATCCTTTTCATGAAATTTTCTATAACCAAATCGCAAAGTGGCTGCCCTATGTCCTCATTTTCGAAAAAGTAAGGTCCAATGACCCCGCCGGACCATAAACCGCACCAAACAGTCACACGTTGAGGATGAAGAGGCTTTTCAACAATAACTCTTGGATTTTCCGACCCCCAGATGCGACAATTTTGCTTGTTGACGTAGCCACCGAGGTGGAAATGGGCCTCATCAGTCAAGATGATTTTTCAATGGAATTCCGGATCATTTTCCATCGGAGGTTGTTGTATCGTTCCATTTTTAGTAATGGCATAGTTTCTACTTGTCAAATGTGAAAGAATAAAAGCTTTAAAAGTGAGCGCTTCACAATAGCGGGCTATTCACAATAACACCTCTTATTGGCAAACCCTGTACAATACAGATGAAATATAATATTATTCGGATTTTGTCGGTTCCGCATCAAGCAAAAAGTTAATCCATTAATATTCAATCAATGCAAACACGCTACCAAAAAAAAAACAAAACTGCTTTCAAACATTCAGAAATATTCGGAAACTTTTTAACACATTTACGCATTGATAAAGGAAAAAAAATCATTTGAATCAATCACTTACTTTCCACCGTTCTAGCCTTTTTTTACTTCTGGTTTCTGCATCCAATTAAGTAGACTCATTTTTGTAGTTTTGGCACAGTAAAATTAACAATAGAAACTCTTAAACTTATCTAACGTAACTCAATCAAAATTTCACCACTTTCACGTTACACCCGTTAACGCAATAAATTCTTAAATTGCTGGTCGTAGACAAAGTTCAATTGAATGTATCGAAATTTTTTCGATACTTAAGCTTGTTGATGTTTTCGCTGTATTTCGCTATATTATTTTTTTATACTTTTTGGGCCATAAGGGGGGGGTTTTAACCCTAAAAACCCCCCCCTTGTCTACGGGCCTGACTGTGTATACCATAAGTTTAAACATTTCTCAATTCTGTTGAAATTTTTGTTATTTTTTCTTTTTTATAAAATTAAAATAAATCAATAAGTCACAATCAATAAATCAAATCAAAATCATTTATGCTATATATAATACTAGTCTTTTCCCGGCGCGCGTTGCTGCACCCTGAAACTATATGGGAACATAATAGGTGTATTCAAAACTTTTCTTAGACTCATAGTTTGACACCACTGTCATTTTCCACTGACCGTTACAGTTTCCCAGTAGCAGGAGATCACCAAATAGTAACTCCAGTTTGAGTTTGTATGTAAGTACTGCAACTTTTACTTCTAAAGCTATTCGATAATACAAATTTTAATTGTTTGGGCGGAGCCACACCTACTTATATAATGCCCATCCTAGTTTTCTAGTAGATGGTCATTACCCAGTTTTAGTACAGTTTACGACAGTGAGCATACAAACTAAATTACCAAAATGTAGCCCAATCGACGAAAACCGTAGGAAATATAGCATTTTTATTGATTTGTGGGCGGTAAAAGGGGGTGTGACAGAAATTTAAACCATCTCGTACTTGAAAAAAATGTACTGCCAAAATTTCAGCTATATCGGCTCAATAATTTTGAAGTTTCCAGCCATCACACAGACAGCGTTTTGCTTTTTGTATATATATTTTGGATAAAGATTATTGGCTATAACTTTTGATTGGTAAAAGATACTTAGATAAATAAATTTTTTAGCTTGTATATTTTTTCAAAAATATAAAAACACAATATTGGAAAAAAAATTTTCTTCGAAAAAATCAAGGCTTCAATAGTAAGCCTTGCTTTTTGAATCACAAAAATGATTTTTAATTTTTGCGTAAAGTTGAAATAACTTTTGCTTATAAATGTTATAGCTTGCAAATAGAGTTGGAAATTTTCGAATTTGAATTTAAATTATTTTTACAACAAAAACAAATTTTTAACCTTTTTTTGAGGAAAACTCCAAAATTTCAGACCTTTTTTGAAAAAAATATTTAACATATATATACTCAACTAACGGTATTTTTGCAATTAGGTTTTTATAGTACTTTGATGAAGCTTTAAGACAAAAAAAATTTAACAAAGTGTATAAAAAAGCAGCGGAGATATGTGAATCGAAAGTCAGAAAATTAAATTTCTGAGTCTGTTTTTCTCATTTTTTAGCACGCTGTTGCAATAAATATATCGTTGTAGTAAAATTTTTCATAGTTTTCAAGATATGTTCATGTTTTTAATGTCAAAATAACCGAAATTGTTTAATTTTACTAAATTTAAGAAATATTTTATGTTTTGTATGTATCTGCATATGTAACAATTAAAAATTTGGATTTTGTAAAAAAAATTGTATTACTGCACCATCTGGTGTCCAAGGTGGTTCAAAAAAGATACTGTCAAAAAACTCATCGTACCTGAGAACTACTATATACCAATTTTTATTCTAATCGCATGAGCGGTGTGGGAGTTTTAGGTGGTTTTGCAAAAAATTTTTACTACAGGGCCCTCTGGTGTTCAAGATAGGTCAAAAAAGATTACAGCAAAACACTCAACCTACATGAAAACCACTGTAAACCACTTTTCATTCTAATCGCATAAGCGGTTTGTGAGTTTTAGGCAGTTTTGTAAAAAATTTGTACTACAGCGCCCTCTGGTGTTCAATGTGGATAAAAATTGATAGCCCACATCATCGGATGAGTAGTTTAGGAGTCTATTGCATAGTTACATACGACATTTAGTTCCAAAGCAATTCCATATCATAAATTTGGCCTGTGTGGCCAAATTCCATCTTGTCTTATGTTCGCTCAAATATATAATAATTGCCTCTTGGGCCCATAACGTCTACATATCAAGTTCCACTATCAAAACATGTACAACTCAGGAATAATAATGATTTCTAAAAAGTGGACGTATATAAAGTTAGACCACGCCCAGTTTTAGTATAGTTTCCGACAGTAACCATACGAACTTATTTACCAAATTTTAGTCTAATACGACCAAAAAGTCTTAAATATAGCATTTTTATTGATTTGTGGGCGGTAAAGGGGGTATGGAAAATTTTTACTATGCCTATTTTTTTCGCGCAAATTCCAACTAAAGTGAGACTTGCCAAATTATTCCAATATTCCATTTATTTCCAATTACCCTTGCAAATATTTCCCCATATACACCATATGTGCGCACCTGTATTTTTTCACAGCTGTATTGGTGATAAGTTCACTAAAATGCCTATAATTCATGAACCATTTATACAAAAAAACCTTCGTATTGACGTCACCTTTCATGGGAAATTTCCAGAAACAAAATCGGTTCACATATTACAGAGAACATCAATTTCATACACAATGCAACTTATTTTTATATATATAGATATATATAGATTAGCATTACAACAGAAATCGTCAAAGTGAGATGGGAGTCAAAACTCGGAAAACAGAATATACCATTCCAATGGAATATGGAGCATTTAATTTGAATCTGAACTCAATTCTGCTACATCATGTATTCAATTTTTAATATTTGAAGGGCTTTTGTATGAATATAATTTATTTTCGTTTTTTGATTTTTTTATTTTTGATTTTTGGTTTTCGGTTTTGGATTTTTTATTTTTAAAATTTTATTTTTTATTTAAGGTTTTTGGTTTTTGGTTTTTGATTTTTGATTTTGGATTTTTGATTTTGGATCTTTAATTTTTGATTTTTGATTTTTAATCATTGATTTTTTTATCTTTGATTTTTGATCTTTGATTCTGAAATTTTTTATTTTTTATTTATAGTCATTGATTTTTGATTTTTGATTTTAGATCTTTGATTTTTGATTTTTAATCATTGATTTTTATCTTTGATTTTTGACCTTTGATTTTGGTATTTTTTGTTTTTGATTTTTGTTTTTGATTTTTGTCTTTGATTTTTGTTTTTTATTTTGATTTTTGATTTTTAATTTTTGATTTTGAAATTTTTTATTTTTGATTTTGATTTTTGATTTTTGTTTTTTGATTTTTGATTTTGGATTTTTGGTTTTTGATTTTTCATTTTGTATCTTTAATTTTTGATTTTTAATTTTGAATTTTTTATTTTTTGGTTTCTTGTTTTTGATTTTTGATTTTTAATTTTTGATATGATGTAAGTTAAGAGGTTGTTACAAACATGTCCTATAAACGGGTATGGGCACCACTACATATAAAGCTTCTCCGTTCTTTTTGTGTTTGTCTTTTGTCTTTGATTTGTTGTTGCATTTTGTGTTGCTACATAAGCCTTTTAAAAAATGTGAACATGACGTTATGGGATTTGTTTGTGGTTATGTTTAACGATTTCAGTATATTCCATTATATGTGGGTAGATATTAAGTTTTTTTTTTTTAAATTTACAATTATAAAACGTCATTTTTATTGTAAAGCATTAAGTTGTGTTCTTTTTTTAATTTTGTATTTATGAAACTATGAATTGTTTTTTTTTTCAAGTTTTAAAAATTAATAAAAATATTGTTTTTGTGTTAAAAATGTGTACTTATTTTATTGAAAAAGTACTTGTGGTTCTCTCACAAGACACACAATCACACACATATAAAAAAACACTTACGCTTTATATACTTCTTTTAAATATTAATTATAAATATAAGTTATCAAAAAATTGTTTATCAAAAAAAACTTTCAAAAATATTTTATTAGATCATAAAATGGTTTTCAACAAATGTAGACACATAAAAAATAAATTGTAAAAAAATCCAAATAAAAATATTAATATTTGTGTCCATCACATACGGTTTTTTTTTGTCTGCCACAAAATTAGAAATGCACTGATTTTACATCATTAAAATCTGGCAACCCTACTCCCAACTAACAAAATTGCTTCCGATTTCGAGATATTGAGATCGACAGAATGAGTTCATGATGTACGTTTTGTATACCCCTTGAGCTGAGAATAAATATTACAAAAGGAGTGACTAAAAGATAAAGCGTCGAAAATAAATTAAGTTTTTTTTTTTTTTTTTTTAGTTTTGATCCACGGATTCAGGAATAATATTTACCTATAAGGTGGCGCAAAATAAATGAACCTATCGGAAGATGTTATAATTTTTGCAAATGGTGTCGTACGTCAATCATATTTGACATTTGTGAAGCAGACAGCTGCAGAATACAAATAGACAAGCTATGGAACGTTGTACTCCGCAAGAGCGCAGAATAATTAATGGATATTGTGAAGGAAGCGTTTCCTGGTTGTGTAAGCTCACGTAAACATTCAAACGTCAAGATTTAAAAAAGAAGGCTTTTTTAAGACTTGATATAGGTACAGCTCCGTTATTTTTTAAGTTACGCTCATGAGTCTGGAGGAGTCTGAGTACCGACGAGAATGACTGGTGTGAGTGCAAAAATTATTCAAATCAGACAGTTTTTCTATAATTTTAAACCAATCACGAAAAATTGGTTTCAAGATAAACGAATTTTGAAATAATGAAAAATAATCATGATTGGTTCGAGAAGTTTTTTCGATGCATTTGGTTGTTGACAATCATGATTGGATGGTCTTCCAGAAATTAGTGGGAAAGTGCCCGAAGACGTGGTTTTCAAAAAGTTCCTACTGTATATCTATTTGAAAAAAAAACAACATTTAATTACTACTTTTCTTGCAAGAATACATAGGTTAAGTTAGATTAGGTTGACGTCTCTTATGAGACACACTTAGGTCAATTTAGTTCCGTTGTGGTACTAGGGGTTACATACAAGAATACATATTGAATATTCATATGAAAAAAAAAGGTAGATTACCAACCATATACATATGGTGTGATTTGTGATGGTATGACTTACCTACACAAAAAAGTTCGCCAAAATAAAAAACTACTCTGTGGATTTTTTAGAAATTTTCGCAGTGTGTTCCCAATATTATAGTACAATACTTTAAAAAAAAAATCGCGAAAGAAATTTTTTCAACGGTAAAAGGTAGCCTTAAATGGTGGTATTTTATTCACTGCTGAAAATCTGCTCATAATTATTATAGGAGGTCAATTGTAAGTTGGACTGCTTTAGGATCCTCATGGAGTAAATTGAGATTTTCTTAATAAACTTGTGCCATAATGGTATAATACCTATACCTAAATGCATAATATACCTAAATGGTATAAAGCCACTAATGGCTATATTTTTTATATGGGTCAATTGCATACAAAACGCTCTTTTTTTGTCCCCGCTCTTTTAACTCTGTTTTTAGGTAAATATAAAAAGAAAAAAACAAATAAAAAATGAGAAAGTGATCACTGAAGAATATTTATTGACAAAACATATTTTTCAGAATCCTAAAATTGTTTTCATATTTGTTTTGAAGAATATTATATCGCTCTCTCCTACAGTGGCGTTCCTAGGGGGGGGCGGGGGGGGGCCCCCCCGGGTACCACCATTTTAGGGGTGACACCATATCGTTTTTTTTTTATTTCAGAAAGAAAAAGGTACAAATACATTACGTTAAAAAATTTGTGTCCCATTTTGTCGCATTGAAATTATTTCAACAATTTGTGTATCAGTAGCTTCATGCGAAAGGAGTTTTTCAAAGCTATAGGGTCAATTGCATACAAAATCCTCCTCTGAGAGTAAAATAGCAACGTTAACGCCTGCTGAAAGAGCACGAAGATATCGGGGAAAAAATAAAGCTAGATAAGGAACGAATTGAAGAATATAAACGAAAGCAATATAATGGTACCTATGTATGACTTTGACCTCATTTTTGCTTTTTGTGTTTACTAACTGATATCGCCCATTTCACATTGAAGTGATCAGTTGCACTGACCATCTCCGATTTCTCTCAAATATTTTTTTTGCATTGGTTTATTGATTTGAAAACCAAATTTGAAGTTATATATTTTTAGAATATTTTGAGACAACATAGCGGTAATATAGTATCATTGGAAAAGTTATTTCATCTATTTTGAGGAAAAGTACAAAATTTTTGAAAATATTGGAATAAGTTGACTCATTCTTAATTTGTTTAAGTTCAATACCATGCCAGTAATACGAGCTTTTATTTGTTTCTTGTTTATAATTTTAATTTTTTTTACTTTTTACGTTACCTTTCCAATGATATAAAATGAAGATGTGGTTTTAACGGGTTTAGAAGTTATATTGTAAAACGTGAAGTCTTAATAAATTTTCAATACAAATTCAACAAGCTATTGAATTTTTTAATTCTTTGTAAAAAATAAAGAAAAAAAAATTGGATGAAAATTTTATGTATAGCTGAATTATATTCTTTATATTTACTTTTTTTTTTGTAAAAGAATAAACCTGTTTTTTGTAAAACTCCCAATTTGATTTAAATTATTTGGTTAAGCGCAACAAAATGTATTGAACGTCACAAAATGTATTGAACGTCACTCTGTTGATTTTTCTGAAATTGCTTATTATTTAACAGTTTTTTATTTTTTATTGCTGCAAGTCTACTACTTTGAAAATAACTTCTATGTTGATGTCTTTTTGGAGAAAAATTTTAATTTTTTACCGTTAAAATTGTAAAATATGTAGGGATTTTTGGTAAAAAATTATTATTTCTGTAACTGAAATGGCGATTTTTTGCAAAATCTAATTTAACTGATTAAATAACTTAATAAACATCATAGTAAGCTTTAATTTACAACATTTTTAAAATTTTTTGTGATTTTTCCCGTATATCTGCTGTGTGACGCTCAATACAAAATTCGTATAAAAACCATAGAAAACTAGTAAGAAATGATCTTCGACTGGGCCGAAGTTAAAATACCCCCACGGCCGAACCAAAGTATTTTCAAAGTCTTACGCAATAAATAAAATGTTTATCTGTAAAAACGTTTTCGTTATATTTTTAACAGAAAATATTCGCTTTTGATTTTTGATAAAGTCGCTTTTTATGGGAGGTGGGTGTGGTTTTCACTCAATTTGTTTGAATTCCATACACATATTACACGTTATATATCAAAGTGTATATGCAAAATTCAAGTCCATACATTAATTTTTGTGGATTTTAGAGAAATTTTACCTTTTTGATAAAGTCACTTTGTAATGGAGGTAGGCGTGGTTTTCATCCGATTTGGTTGAATTTCATACTTAGAGTGTATTTTAAACATCAAAACTCATATGCAAAATTGCAAGTCCATATATTCATTTTTGTGGAATTCTAAGAAATTTTACCGTTTTGATAAAGTCACTTTGTATGGGAGGTAGGCGTGGTTTTCATCCGATTTGGCTCATTTACGAACTTGACCTTCATTTTTTAGATAAAAGCTTAAATATTGAAATTCGTTATGATAACTTTAAAATGACGGCTGTAATCGTGATCACAGACAGACGGACAGACAGACGGACATGGCTAAATCAACTCGGGTGGTGATGCTGATCAAGAATATATACACATTTCTATACGCCTCTTTATGGGCGTTACAAACCGAGTGACAAAATTAATATACCCCCATTTACGTTTTTTAAACGTGGGGGTATAAAAATGATTTTTTGCAGGGCCTAAAAGCAACTTCGAATTCTCCATTAACTTTCACTTAATTCGACTACTCAACGGGAAAATTTAAAAATCATTAAAAACAAAACATGAAAACCTCTTTGTGTATGTTTTTTTTTTCAATTGACCCAATATTGATTTCGATAAGGTTATTTCAAATTTTGGAGCACTTAAAGTAAGAAAAGTTAGTTTTTAAGACAACGCCATTAATAAGATTTCTTTGTTTAACCTTGTTCCTACATATACAAATATGTACCTGAAAATGTAATGTATTTGTTCCGTCAGTTTTTAAGACTGCGAAGTTAATAAGTTTTCTTTTTTATGAAAATGTCCTGAAAATGTAATATTTTTGTTCTGTTTTTTACAAATTCTTATTGTTTGTCATATGGTGTTCGTTTTTTTTTCGTAAAACATAAAGATAATAATAAAAACACTTAATTTCATCGAATTGGTTTCTTTTTGCATTTAGAAATTTTTTATAGGGGTGACACCATGAGTATCCGCCCCGGGTGTCACCAAGCCTAGGAACGCCACTGCTCTCCTACTCGCTTATTACAAAAACATATGTCCCCAGTTAAACTTTTTGATGAAAAACGTGAAATAAAAGTTGAAAACAATGCAAAAATATAACAAAAATTATCTGTTTTGTAATGATAGCATTTATTTCTTATGTTTTATTTTGTTGTTATTCTCAAAACATTATCATCGCGAATTTGGCTTTCGATTTACATTTAGTCCCCAAGCATTGTATTGAACGTCACTTTTTTTTACACTTCGTTAGTTTTAATTTAGAAGTGGTATAGATGACAAGTCAGTTATATTAAGGAAGTGCAGAGATTAGATCTCATGAAATTCTAGAATTAAGACGGTTATATAATATTAAAGTAATTTTTTTTGTCTTTTCTCAGTTCATCATGATAAGTATGTGTAAAAATGTATTGAACGTCATGCGTAGTTTTATTAAAGCAAAAATAGTAAACCAAAAAAATGCAAGTTTAAAATCATTGTTTCATGAGTTTTGATTAATTTCCTTGTATTAGTATATTTGCAACATAAGATTCCTAAGAAAAAAAACTAAAAAGTGGCAAATGTATTGAACGTCACTTTTAAGATAGGTCACACCACCGGCTGAAGTATTCAATTTGTATTTCGTTTTTGTATATTTAAGAGTAAAATAGCAAAATTAACGCCTGCTGAAAGAACACGAAGATATCGGGAAAAAAATAAAGCTAGATAAGGAACGAAATGAAGAATATAAACGAAAGCAAAAAGAATGGTACCTATGTTTGACTTTGACCCGATTTTTGTTTTTACTAACTGATATCGCCCATTTCACATTGAAGTGATTAGTTGCGCTGATCATCTCCGATTTGGCTTAAATATTTTTCTTGTATTGGTTTATTGATTTGGAAACCAAATTCGAAGGTATAAATTTTTAGAATAATTTTTCACGGCCAAAATAGTGTCTATTTTGAGACAACGTAGTTCAATCAAATTAAGACCGATTACCGGTAATATAGTATCATTGGAAAAGTTATTTCATCTATTTTGAGGAAAAGTACAAAATTTTTGAAAATATTGCAATAAGTTGACTCATTCTTAATTTGTTTAAGTTTAATACCATACCAGCAACACGTGCTATAATTTTTTTCTTTTTTATAATTTTCATATTTTTAGGTTTTTGCTTTAGTTTATATCCTTTAACCTATATAAAATAGGTTATGATATAAAATGAAGATGTGGTTTCAAAGGGTTCAGAAGTTATATTGTAAAACGTGAAGTCTTAATAAAATTCCAATACAATACAAATTCAGCAAGCTATTGACTTTTTTAATTTTTTGTAAAAAAATAAAGAAAAAAAATTGGATGCAAATTTTTTGTATAGCTGAAATATATGCTTTATATATACTTTTTATTTTTTTTTTTTTTTTTTTTTTAAGAATAAACCTGTTTTTTGTTAAACTGCCAATTTTATTCACATTATTTGGTTAAGCGGAACAAAATGTATTGAACGTCACAAAATGTATTGAACGTCACCCTGTTGTTTTTTCTGAAATTACTTATTATTTAACAGTTTTTTAATATTTATTACTGCAAGTCTACTACTTTGAAAATAACCTCTATGTTGATGTTTTTTTGGAGAAAAATTTTAATTTGTTCCCGTTAAAATTGTAAAATATATAGGTATTTTTGGTAAAAAATTATTATTTCTGTAACTGAAATGGCAATTTTTGCAAAAGCTGATTTAACTTATGAAATAACTTAACAAGCATCACAGTAGGCTTTAATTTACAACATTTTGCAAATTTTTAGTGATTTTTCCGTATATCTGCTGTGTGACGTTCAATAAAAAAATCGTATAAAAACCATAGAAAAAATGATTTTTGCAGGGCCTTAAAACAACTTCGAATTCTCCATTATTTTTCACTTAATTTGACTACTCTAACGGGAAAATTTAAACAACTTTAAAAACAAAACATGAAAATCTCTTTGTGTACGGTTTTTTTGCAATTGACCCATAGGTATTTTGTGCTATAATAAACACACCAAGATTATTTTTCTATTTTCCAAACTCACAATTTTCCACGTTATTAAGATTTTCTCTGCAATTTTTGAAATTTGGTAATTTCCTGTCTTAAGAAGTACCTTTTAAAAACCAGTATTAATTCATACCTATCACATAGACCTCAATTTACCGTAACACTAATAGTCACGAAATTATAATTCCATGCAACGCTTCTTCATTGATGTTGCGTTTTTATTGTATTAAGCGGTAAATCACGAAAGCAGTTCTCGTGGGTCTAGTAAGTTTTTTGTTTTCATTTTCGTTTAGAGGTAAAAGAATTATTTTTTGTTGTAAAATAAAATTTTTCGTAGCATTTCTTTTCAGCGACCAATAATTCAATGCAACAATATTGCATTTTTGTTGGATAAGCTGCTGCTTCCGCTTTTCATATAATTCTTTTCAACTTGTAACACATGTTGCGCATCTCTATTACGAATGATTGAAAGTCGCTCCGGAAAGTTAGAATTAGTTACTTTTACTTTTCTGGTCAGAGTTCAACAATATAAAATACTTTCTTTTACTGCGAGATTAATCATTGTATCTAAAATTAAAATCAATTCGTAATGAAATGAACCATTGTCTTTATTTTATCTTAGGCACACATGTGAAACCCTGTATTGTATGTTTTATGCTGTACCCATCTAAGTAGCAAAATCAAATTAGTCTTAAAAGCTACTTATGCTGCCTTAACATCGTTATATCTGAGATGAGTGTGTGTATAATTTTTGATTTTGCAAAAAAGTGGCGCCAGGCCACCGCAAAAGGATACACATTTTACCAAATTCAATTTCTTATTGTTGTCTGCGTAAAATTTTCTTAATTTATCCAAATGTGGCAGTGTAAAAACAATACCTTAATTTATTACAGTTACTTAGAAGCCAGTCAACTTTTTATTGAGTATTTCGATACATTTGTTTTGTGGTGTTGCTTGTATGTTGTAGATACTGTTAGCTGAACTCAGATATTTGTATATTATTTTTTGTTGTTTCTAAAAACGGTACTAATTTGAAAATATTGCTGAAATATGTAGAAGAAGCCCATTAAAAAATTAGCAAAAGGTTGAACAAGCATTAATATCATGGATATTCATAACTTTACGCATGAACAGCATCGATCAATACGATCGACTACAGTTCAATGTAACGGCATCTAACCCTTTGTTTTTTGTTTTTTTTATTTTTCATTTAAAGCACACAAGCAAAACAATATGCATTACATACTCGTATGATAATGAAGAGGAGCCCCCTTCAGTTAAGCCCAACTCAACCCATCCAACCGCTATCAATTTAATTTCACATTCGCATCCGTAAAATTTGCACATGCATCGCAGTCGAGCGTTGTAAGCTAATAGCTGAACCCGTTACAGTTTGTAGGGTCGATCAGTCGATCGGTCGGTCGGTCGAAGGGGTTGAAGACACTGCAAGAGATTCACGAAGAAAGCTAGAACGAAAAAAGATAGTTTCTTAAGGTTCATTGAACTATATTGTTCTCAAGAAAGTTGAGATAAGGTCAGGCAGCTAGTTCGTAATCTTATCTTTTGGTGCTATGGAATCATAAATAATAATTATTATTAATATTCTATAGGCAATTCAATTGCCTGATGTAGATAGGGTTGTGTATTGGGGTTGTCTTCAAGTTGTGAGGGAATACATTTAGTCAACATCGACATTACATTATGTTATTGTTAAAAAAATTTGTACCAAAATTTTTAAAAACATATTTCAACATAACCCAATAAACATTAACCTTAGAGATTGGGTTGATCTCAAGAGGAGATCCAATTCGTTTCTCCAACCTCCAGTATTGGATGTCCACTTGAGATCCAAGTGGACATTCTCCAGGTAAATGAACCTTCGATCTCCAGTTGAGATAAGGCTGGATCTCCACTTGATCTCCAAGGTCTCTCTCAAAGCGATCTCCAACCCAAATATACAATTTGCTGTACTTCGCGCTTTATTTCTTTCTCATCTTACCTTTTATTATTTGAATTTATTTATTTATTGAAATAATTTGCTGCATTTTCTTACTTACTTTATTATTTTGTTGCAATTCACTTTGACAAATGTTCACAAATTAATAAAAAACACGATAACCCCAACAACCTAGTGTTGACACATACAAAAACAATTTATTTTTTGACACTTCACCAGTTTTGCCACTTTGACACTATTGCCACTTACACATCTCAAGTCAATTTCCAGTTCAACTCCAAGATGTTGGAGTTGACTTGGAGTAATGAGTTGAAGATCAAGTGGAGGTTGAACACTTTTTTTCCAAGCTTGGAGAAAAATATTTTTCTTGCTTGTTGGGAACCCTATGAGATGTCTTTTAAAACTTTCTTTGATCTGGGTAATAAACTTTTGAAAACTTATTTTCTTAAAAACATTTAAATTTGATAAACAAAAATATAAAAAAAAAAACAAAAATATATATCAACAAAAAAAAAGAACTTTTCTCTGCCAAGGTCCATATCCAAAAACCCAAAAAATCCTAGAAGAATATCGATGCCCTAATATAGAAAACGCGTAACTCGATTTTTTGTTACTTAACAGGAGAAAAAAGGAACAATAAAATCTGGAAAGCTATGGATATGAAAACTTTTTTAATGCAGTTTTTGTTTAAAATAGGAAACAAAAACAACAAAAAATCGCATTGATTTTTTTAAAGGAGGTGTATTTGATAGTGGTCTACTAGAATAGTCAGAAAAGTCATCGATATAGTTTTGGAATTTTAAGTGTTCGGTTTTCTGTATAAAGAGCGCACAAAAATTTTGAATTTTTCTATTAGGGGTATTCACACCGAGCTCGTTAGTTTCTTAGTTGTTACTTGTTACTTTTTTACATGCATTTTGTTTTTGTAAAAGTATCGAACTATCGAACTACCGAGTAACAAAGTAACAACTTAGCAACCCTGATAATTATTTCGTTAGTTCCATATTTTCAATCGCATGAAATTTAAATGCATTAAAAATAAAACACAACGCATATTAAATTGAAGTTTTTGTTGAAAAGAAAGTATGTATTTCATAAATTAATTAATTTTTTCCTCTATTCTTTCCACTTTTTACTCATACATTTTCAGCAATTGTAATTTACGAAAAGCAAAATCAGCTGTTATTCAACTATAATAAGCAGGCTAACGAGATTAAACAAAAGGGTGTGTTCACAGTTAACAAATTTTTTTTTACAGCTAACCAAATAACAAACCAACGAGTTCGGTGTGAATACCCCTATTGTTTCTGCAGAATTAATGATAAAGCTGGAAGAAAATAGTTAAAAAAAACTCCTGTGGCCTAAACATAAACTCAAAAGTCAAGGCTCCGAGCACAGTTACATATTAATTTAAAAAAATTTTATTTAATTAAAATTATATATTATTTGTTTCTTTTAAATAAAAAACGAGAAATAAAACAATAAAAAAAGCAAATTAAGAAAATAAAAAGTGGATTAAATTAAGTAAGTATTTGAACACATTTTAGTTTTCTTCAAATATTTATTAAGACGTTTGTTCGATCATATTGGATGTCCTGGATGGCTTCAAATGAGCACATGTCGCTTTAATTTACTGATATTATAATTTAAATAGTACACATATTTTTTTATTAAATTCATTTTGAGTTTAAACTTGTTTAAAGCTACTTCATTATTTTTATAAAACGTAGACTAAATCCATTTTAATTTTTTAATTTTCCCAAAAATTTGTCCATCCTTAATATTTGTATGTATAATATAAGTAAAATCTGTTAAATATGAAAATGGTTTTAAAACCCATTTCCTGCTACAAGCTACCATAAATCCTGAATCCAGAAAACCTTTCACCGAATACTTTCTCAGTAGGCATTAGTAATGTGTTAGGTTGTGCGGTTTTCATTTCTCTAAAGCGACACTCTGTATAAAGTAAAGGAAGCAACCAAGGATAAGTGCGGATATAAAAGTACAACACAGCTATTCATCCTAATGCATCCTAGACAACAACCTTTGAAGGTATTAGAAAACGCAGACATTTGCCATCAGATGTCAGGTTGTGTACAGGATATTAGAATGAAATAATTGTCGATAACAAGTACACATAAAAAAGTATACATAGAAAACGAGGACAACAAGGACATCAAGAATGTATTAGAAAATTCTCAGATAAATAAACGGAGCGTTGGATATGCTGATAAGAATAAATTTGATATTTATACTTTAGTTATTTCTTATAAGAAATTGAATGCTTATAAGAAATTGAAGTTATTAACCGGAAACGAAAAACAATGTCATTTGGTAGATAAAAAAGAAGTTCTACTTGCGTCAGTTACAAGCTAACGGGGAGGCATTCGGGGTTAAAAACCTGCCTATATGATCCAAAAGTACTGAAAAATAATTTAGAAAAACTAAAAAAGTAAAAATTTATATATTATGAAACAGAAAAGTAAGAAACAAATTTTTTTTACATGGTAAACATTTTTCATAGAACTCTTTAAGAGTAGAAATTGATTAAAAAAAAAAAAATGTAATTATGAAATTATAAGTGAAAAAATATTCTAATTTTTCAAAATAATTGTCAAATCTGTGAAGAAACTCCATGTATATTAAAAGACACAAGAACTATTAAATGTCGAAAGTAGCCCAATCCCGAAAGAAAATCATATAGAAATTATGATTCAAAGATCCTACACTAAGGGAAAAAAATATTAAATTTATCCAAAAACTTTTTTAATTTATCCAAAAAGCGAGTCATTTTTGCACCAATAACGCATTTGAATAAATCGACTACGTAAATATTTAAAATTTATTTGAATACTTTTTTAAGTAAATTAAATATTTAAACAGAATTAATAAAAAATATATTAAAATTATGCAAGAATTTTTTAAAATATCTTTCAAATATTTACTATTTGAAAATGAACTATCGCATTTAAAGAAAATTTAAATAAAAATATTGAATTTAAAAAAAACATATTTAAATTAAATATGTTATTAATGGTTTTATAGCATTATTTTCTTCATATTGCGGCTATCAAATGTCATTTTCCTGTATTATTTATTCTGTTTCACAATTCTATATTTCACTATTTTTGACAGTTGGTAAAATATTAGGGCACCAAAAGTCAAAAATAGCATAAACTAGAGGAAGAAAAAGTGACAGAAAATTATAAGCAAAATATGTAGGTAAATGACAACCGGTTTAAGATATTTGTGAGTTAATATCAAGTTGTCACTCCACCCTACATCATTTAATTTCATTGCCAAACAGTGTTGCCAGATAGGTTGAGCTTCTTTCCCCTAAATCTGAAAAAATTTGCTGAATTTTTCCCTAAAAATTAAAAAAAACCCCTAAAATTTTTTTGAGTTAGTTAAATTTATTAAATACTTGGTTTAATCGATGTAAATAAATACAATATCAAAATAAATTTTTGGACTTAAAAACAATCACATTGTTTTTTTTGTACATAGTAGTTCATTGAGGAACTTAAAAACACAAACTCAAGTTATAAAGAAATGACATATTTTGAATTTCATTAAGATCGCTTCAATATAAGAGCTTTAATCGCCATAACAGACAGACAGACAGACAATCGGAAAGACGGAAACATGGCAAAAGGCGGGAGAAAACAAAAATATATCTTACTAATTTTAAGTACCTTTGTTAATTAACACAAACACATCTTTCACAAACATTTTTTAGTTCTTTAACAGAATTTGTCTTGAAAATTAGTGCGTTTTGAGGAAAATTTGTTTTTAAGCTTTTTTTAAATGAAGTGTTTTATCTTATGCGCAACTTTACGCAGCCAATTTTTTAAGAAACAAGGCAGATATACTATATTTTATGAAAGTATAATTCTTCGATTGTAATTAGGTTGAACTATTTAGATTTTTTTTTTACTAATTTTTAGTAATATAAAAACTGCTTAATAAATTTAGAGACATACTTCCACGTTTTTTCTAATTTTTGTTTTTTAACATTTTTTTTCGTTTGTTACAAAATCAATGGTATTTATCAATCAATATATGCTTCCTAGTCGTCAGAATTTAAAACAGTCTCACGTTTCACACATATTCTGGTGCTATTCCGCTCATTCGACAAACAATCAGCTGCGAATCAGCATTGTTGACTCACTTTGACAAAATCATGGTATAATTATACCAGGTAGCATTGACAACTGCTTATTTTCTCTTCAACAGGAAAACATAAATTGTCAAACACAGCTGTTTGCGAAACGAAGCGAAAATTAAAGCAAGTGACAAAAACAAACAAAAAACTAATAAGAATATTGTGCGTTTAAATAAACAAATCATAAAGAAATAAACATTTAAAATCATGAAAGTGATAAAAAGATCTTGTGTAATTTGTGCGAAAAGTTTTTCAGTCCGTGATGTTAAATTTTATTCAGAGCCTAATAACGAAACTCGTCGCCAGCGGTGGATTGATGCCTGTGGCTTGATGCTGGCAGAAAATTCGTTTGTTGTTTGTGTTTTCATTTATTAACAATGGCCGACCAGCGAACGCTCTCTTTTTGAGTATATTTTTTGACAGTATATGATTTCCCAAGCAACTGTCAATGCTACCATGTATTATTATACCATGGACAAAATAAACTTTGTAAGAGCTAAAACAAAATGAAAAATATAACACAAAAGGGTGCATCAAATCCAAAAAAATATAATTCATAGTTGATGTTGTCACTTCTTTTAGAAACCCCTAAAAATTCTCAAAAAACACTAACAGAAAATTAAAATCCCCTAAAGTTTTCCCCTAAAGATTTTTGACCCCTAAATTTTCTACTAAACCGAAAAAAACCCCTAAATCTAGGGGAAAATCCCCTAATCTGGGAACACTGTTGCCAAACATGCATACTATATTACTCTGGTAACAATAACTAAATGAGAACTATAAGAACTGCAAATGCAAGAAATAAACTGCAGGAACAGAGTGCGATACTGTTGCTGCTTGTCGGAGTATGTGTGTACGTGTGCGATGCTGTTGCTGCTTGCTTGCATGGAATATGTGTGTACGTGTGTGGTATAAATAAAATTCAAATACGGGAAAAAAACGAGTTGTAAGGAAAATATTTGATTTATCCACGTAAATATTTAAATAAAATTGATACTCAGGCGTGGATAATGTTAATATGCATTATTTCCCTTAGTGTAGAAATACTTTAATAACACCAAAATTATAATTTTAAATAAATAGACAACTGCGTTCTGACATTTTTCATTGTGAATACATTGTAAATATATTAATATATTGTGTTGTTAATAATATTTATAAACTGTTTGATTTATTTTCTTTACAACTTTCATCATATATTTAAAGGTCAATCTGACAAATTTTTCAAAATTTATATTTATAGCATTTTGAACGGGTTTGTTCAGTATGTTCAGTTTGTTTGTATTTTATTCAAAATTCGAAATGTCGTTAACACAACAAATCAATTACTCCACAAAGATTTTTTAACGCTGCTCATCACAAACGAAGATACAGACTTAAATCTATACCATTCGTCGTTGTACCGCTTACTGCAATTATAACATCTGCCCAGTATGTACAGCTTTTCCTAGAAGAGATCCATAAATATTATAAGTGGATTGATGGATCAAAAACCAACGCGAACACAACATTTGCTATTGTACATCAAGATGGGTCCCTAATAACAAAAGGTTGCCTTCTTACATAATGTTCAGTATTCACCGCCGAAGCACTCTAGCAGTACATAAAGCTAGCAATTTTGCACGGAAAGCTAAGGGAAAGTTTGTTATATGCACCGACAACATGGCTACTTTTAAAGCAGTGGTGATCAACACGCGGTTCAAACAACAACAAAGAGAGCTTTCCGAGAGCACAGCTTTACAATGAAACAAGGAGTTGTTAAAAGCTGTCACAACATTTGGTGCAAGGAAATCTAGTTGAGCGTTGGATTTTAAATATAATCACATATTTTTTATTTTTTTGTTTGTTTTTCACTATTTTAACATAGAAAGCATCAAAAAAAGGTAAAAGTAAAGAATAGAATATATTAATACTTTTCCTGAAACATTGAAAAATATTTACGTATATTCATAAATAAAACAGCGAGCGACTCCTATACCACATGAACGCCCAAAACATACTGGGCTTTACCAATAGTTTGCTACTTTCATAGAAAGTGTTGACATTTCCGATTAAGGCTTATACTTTGAAAAATTGCATACCCAATAAACGAGAAAGTATCGACATGTGCTCTAGTATCATACTTAAATTAGTATCGGTTTCAGCTGATATAATTAGTGGAATGTCAATTTTTATCTATCAAACAAGGCAAATCACATTCACAATAGATTAAAGCTTATACTTTGAAAGCGAATACTGATTTCGATTATTGGTACGGAGAAATAAAAAGTTGACTTATAACGAAAAACTTATACTTATTAGTGCCAGCTTTTTCTTAGTATCAGCTCTTGACTATTGGTAAGGCCAACTGACTTGAAAATTAAAGCACAGCAGAAAAAAAACGAACTTTTACGCAGTGTACAAACACAGTGATCCGACTGCTACTTCGTGTGCAAAAGCTCAACAACACACGATGCTCGCGGGCTATGGGAAACTATGTAGTGAGCACCACTGTTTTAAAGCCATACAGAACATATGCAATAGCAGTCAAATTATTAGACAGATAAGAGATTTGTGCATTAGCCACTCAAAAAAAAAAATAAAACTGTTTTGGGTCTCTGGCCATAAGGGCATACAAGGGAACAAGCATGGAGATGCTGCAGCCATTTTTGCAGCTTCGTCACCGTGTCTAACTTTCAACGCACTTGAAAACAAGGATTAGCATAAAATGATATTTAACCACCTACGGAAAATGCAACTCAGCAAATTGGCAAGTTTTAATCATAGCTACGACTCTTTTAATCCTACTTATAAAAAACCCGTGTATCCTAACAACACATCACGTGAAAAAATCAGTCTGTTTGTCAGGCTCGGTATAGGTCACACTCGACTTACACACCAGCATCTACTTTTGAGCGAACCTCAACCATCTGGTCCTTTTTGCAACAACGTAGTATCTGTCGACCATATTCTTAACGAATGCACAGCTTTAGCAACTATAAGAAACACAATCTTTGGAAACACATTACCATCAAAGAAATTAAAATCTAGTTAGAAATTATCTTCGACTGGACCGAAGTTAAAATACCCCCACGTCCGAACCAAATTATATTTAAAGCCTTAAGCAGTCCAAAAAAGTTTTTTTTGTAAAAACATTTCGTCATAGTTTTAACAGAAAATATTCGTTTTGTTTTATAATGAGTCATTTTGTATGGGAGATGGGTGTGGTTTTCACTCGATTTGGAATTTCATACTCAGAGTGTATATCCAATACACAATCTATCTATATATATAAAAAAGGAACTTATGTTTGTAAGGCCGCAATAGACTCCTAAACTACTCATCCGATTAGCATGAAAATTTGTGTATAGAAGTTTTTTGGTACGGTGCGTGTTCGTGGGATATCAATTTTGATCCACCTTGAACACCAGAGGGCGCTGTAGTACAAATTTTTTACAAAACTGCCTAAAACTCATAAACTGCTAATGCGATTAGAATGAAAAGTGGTATATAGTGAGTTTTATATACGTTGAGTGTTCTGCTGCTATCGTTTTTGACCTATCTTGAACACCAGAGGGCGCTAAAGTACAAATTTTTTACAAAACCACCTAAAACTCCCAAACCGCTCATGCGATTAGAATAAAAATTGGTATATAGTAGTTTTCAGGTACGATGAGTTTTTTAGCACTATCTTTTTTGACCCATCTTGGACACCAGATGGTGCTGTAGTACAAATTTTTTACAAAATCGCATATTTTTAGTTGATTTCTTAGGTTACATGTGCAAATATTTACAAAATATAAAATATTTCTTAAATTTAGTAAAATTAAAAAAATTTCCGTTCTTTTGATATCAAAAACATGAACATATCTTGAAAAATATGAAAAATTTTTCTACAACGATATATTTAATGCAACATCGTTACACAAAATTACGAAAAAAACAATCAGATATTCAATTTTGTGACTTTCGATGCAAATATCTCCGCTGCTTTTTTATATATTGTGTTGAATTTTTTTTTGTCTTAAAGCTTCGTCAAAATACTATGAAAACCTTATTGCAAAAATACCGTTTGTTGAGTAAATATATTTTAAAATATTTTATCAAAAAAGGCCTGAAATATTGGAGTTTTCCTCCAAAACAGACTCAAAAATTATTTTTGTTGTAAAAATAATTTAAACTCAAATTCTCTAATTTTTAACTCTATTTAAAAGTTATAACATTTGTAAGTAAAAATTGTTTCAATTTTACGCAAAAATTAAAAACCATTTTTGTGATTAAAAAAACAAGGCCTACCCCTTGATTTTTTCGAACAAAATTTTTTTTTTCCAATATTGTGTTTTTATATTTTTGGAAAAATATACAAGCTAAAAAATTAATTTTTTAGAAAAAATTATCTTAGTATCTCTTACCAATCAAAAATTATAGCCAATAATCTATATATAACAAATATATACAAACCAAATATATTACAAAAAGCTAAACGCTGTCTGTGTGATGGTTGGAAACTTCAAAATTACTGAGCCGATAGAGCTGAAATTTTGGAAGTACATTTTTTTCAAGTACGAGATGGTTTAAATATCTGTCACACCCCCTTTTACCGCCCAAAAATCAATAAAAATGCTATATTTCTTACGGTTTTCGGCGATTTGGCTACATTTTGGTAATTTAGTTTGTATGCTCATTGTCGGCAACTGCACTAAAACTGGGCAATGTCCATCTACTAGAAAACTGGGATGGGCATTATATAAATGAGTGTGGCTCTGTCCATACAGTTAAAATTTGTATTATCGAATAGCTTTGAAAGTAAAAGTAGCATACTTACATACAAACTCAAAATGGAGTTACTATTTGGTGATCTACTGCCGCTGGGAAACTGTAACGGGCAGTGGTAGATGACAGTGGTTTCAAAGTATGACTCTAAGAAATTTTTTGAATATACCTATTATATTCCCACATAGTTGAATGGTGCAGCAACGCGCGCCGGGAAAAGGCTAGTTTTATATAAAAAAGATACAGTATACCGTGTATACAGTAAAGAAGTGAAACTTCTTCTTTGTATACACTCTTTCTTTTCTAGAATAAGAACGATTTTAGTGTAAAGGCTCGATTATGCAATCGTAAAGCTACGCAACGTAACGTGGCGTAGAGTTCTATCTGGAATACAACCCATCGCTGCACTAGGGAGAAAACTCAGAGCGTAGCTTTATTGAAAGTTTGAGAGCTAGAGTATGATCGTGAGAAAATCAAGTGTTGTATATTCCGCATATTAAGAGAATAATTTCTTAAAAAGGGATTTTTTTATTTTACATAACTACAATGAGCGATTTTTTTGCCAATGGGAGCTTCAGGTGCATTTATAAATTTGTTTTTCAAAAATTTTTTTTGGCATATTAATAAGGAGTTTCACAGAACAATGTCACAACAATAAATCTACCTCAACTGTAAACTTGATCTTAACTTTCATTTTTATTTCTGCCTTAAAAACTAAAAATCAAAAATTACCGGTTATTTTGTACTCAAAAACTATGGGACAAATTTTAGTTATTATTTTTGCTTTAAAAAAATTAAGCATTATAAATACTTTTTTGTTCAAAACTTTAAATGTGAAAAGATAACTAAAACTTTCACACACACATTATACTTACTATTATTAATAGTAAATAGTTCGATATAAAATTATATAACTAAGATATGTATAAAATAGTTATCTATTGAAAGAACTTATTTCAACTTTTCTTGCGCACAGTGTCAAGTTGGCGTCATGGAATTGCACAATTATCGCAACTTGCATTTGCGTAAACTTGCATAAACTTTTATCTTATATTCTTTCAGTTCTTCTTTGCTTGTAAAATACATTTTTAATGAAAAATCTATTCAAACAATATTTAAGGATACAAAGTGCATTAACCCACAATATCTAAGATTCAGAGACATAAAGCTTTATGTTTAGAAGTTTAATTGCGTTTTTTCAACGTTAACTATGTCAATTGCCCGAATTTCTATTAGTTGCATTGAGCAAGGTCGTACTGTAGTTACTTTTTTCTCCATACAAACATTTTTGATTCTACACTAATATTTCGGGTGTAGAATTAAATGCTAAGAAATTTTCGTTTCTACAGCATACTACGCTTTATTCAAGAATGATAGAAAAATAGATTACGCATTTCGCAGGTCCGTTATGTTGTTTACTTTTCATTTTGACATTTCTAACTACGAACAAAGTATTTTTTACGATCATGACGTCACGCTAGACCAAGTTTGTTTCTTGAATCTTTTGCCATTGTTTCATATTTGTTCACATTTTTAACAAGACTTGGCAGAAAGCCATATCGTAAGCTCATATCGTAAGTCTATCGTAACGTAGATGCACAGATCGTAGAAAATTATTTTACTATCTGCGCAATCTATTTTTCTATCATTCTTGGGCTTTATTCATAAACATTTTTTCATTCGCTGCTCATGTTTGTAAGGTTTGTGTCTGAACTAAAGAAAATCTCTACAAAAATTAAGAATTCCAATGGATTTGCAATGGCCGCCACATAAAAAAAATGCTGCAAAGGGCACATATGGAGCATGTCTTTGATATTAAACGAAAAGACAAACAAAAAACATGGTTGCGAAAATGTTTATGAATAGCGTTTTCTTGTTTAAAGTTACACTGCCTCTAAAATGTGTTTATGAATAAGGCTGTTATATTTTCCCGCTAGGAGCGCTGTTTATTTTCCTACTGGGCATCTACAGCAAAAGTAGTTTGATTTATTGGTATGTAGACAACATTTATATATGAAGACCTTAGCCCAGCATATAGCACGTAGGCTTTATAAAACACAGATTGCAGGTTCGATACTCAGCGCTGACAAAAAAATTTTTTTCAGTCTTTTATATAATGTATATCTCTCTCATTCTATCTACTGTACAACAAATCTTTCTTCTCTATCGTGTAACGAAATTAAGTAAATCGACCTTGAAATTTCACTCAATATTCAATATTCAATACTCAATATTCTCATTCAAATTTCGAAGCGCCGCCTAAGAAGGTTTCACTTCAAAAATTTCAAGCCCATATATTATATATTTTTGTGGAATTCTAAGAGATTTTACCGTTTTGATAAAGTCACTTTGTATAGGAGGTAGGCGTGGTTTTGATCCGATTTGGCTCATTTTCAAATTTGACCTTTATTTCTTTGATACAAGCTTAAATATCGAATTTCGTGATGATAGCTTGAACATTGCGGCTGTAATCGTGATCACAGACAGATGTACAGACAGACGGACATGGCTAAATCGACTCGGGTGGTGATACTGATCAAGAATATATATATACTTTTCTATACCTACCACGCCTCCTTATAGGCGTTACAAACGGAGTGACAAAATTAATATACTCCTTTTACGTTTTTTAAACGTGGGGGTATAAAGATATGTTCTGAAAATAAAAAACTAAAAATCTTTTTATATATCTTGCCATCGAAATTCGAAATAACTATTTTCCCCATACGAAGTAAGTTTATATGTTCTCTCAGGCATATTTGTCATATGAGAAATGCTGAATGCACCAAATGTAATTATTTTTTATATTGTTTTATTTGTCAATTAAATATATTTATTCACTTCCGTTTTATTGATATTCGAGAATTATTCATCTTATTAGTGCCATCGACTAACTCCAAATTTCACCTGCTGTTAAAGCCTTTAGCTTAGCCATCTATGAGCACGAACAAATAAAGCCACAGTTCCAACTTTAACAACAAGAACTCGGTTAGTTAAACTATAAAAAAGTTCGCATCATTGTGGCATTATTTTGTGTCATTGTCCGCTAGAAAATATGTAGCTTGTCAGTCAGGCGAAATGCTTCTACTGCTGTAGGGTGCTTCGCTAGATGGCTGGCTGCTGCTGCTGCTGCTGCTACTGTTGCTTGTTGCCGCTGTCACGTTGCTTTATTAATCAATTAATATGCACCCTTTGCACCAACACGCTCCATGCTGCGCTAACAAACTACCAACTAAGCGAAAAAGGAGGCCAACTTCGCTGGGCTCTGGGCTGGGCTGGGCTAGGCTAGGCAAGGCTGGGCTCTAGACATGCATGATTGTCGCTTGACTGGGTCTGGTTCTGTGCTGCGCTAGCAACTGATTCGCATTCTGCGCGAAATTCGCATAAAACTCAATTAAATTCATGACTTTGCTATTTCAATAAACAAAAGCAAACACACACACATACACACAAACAAATACACGGACACATACGCGCTTATTGAACAAACACTAACACAATGTTAGCGAAATTATATAAACTTCATTAATACCTTCAAGTTATACGCTGTTGTCATTGTTGTTGTCGTTTGTTGACATAAACGTTTAAGCCCAGATTTCAGTCTAATTGACAAATGATCTCTCGTCGTTGTTGTTGTTGTTGTTGTTGTGTTTGTTGTAGCTGCTATTGTAGCTAAACTGTGGTGTCCTCACTGTAGTTTCCTTATTGTTGTAGTCAGGGGCGCACCCAGAAAAAAATTTTGGGGGGTGTTTTACATTTTTATTTATAGACTTATTCAAATTTCATATATAATATTTAGAGTACAAAGTCAATTATTCTTTTATTTTGTGCCATTGAATTTAATATGTCCTCAATAATAAAATTGAAATTAATTAAGGCATTGAATTTTTATGAAATTTTAAGAGATTCTACCAATTTCATATTACTTTGTGGGGTTAGCGTAATTTTCAAACGAGATCGCTAATTTGCATTATGATCTTTGTATTTTAAATACAAGCTTATAATATATCGAAATTCATAGCGATGGCTCCAAAATCTCTGCTGTGATAGTCATTACATGCAGACATATAGACGGAAATAAACCGATATGATTGCGCAGAGCCAAAAACCACCACATAAAATCAATAAGACCACCAAGTTGAGATATTTTATTAGGTTTTCTTATTAATACTACCAAATAATAAGAATTTTCCATAAAGAAATCTTTTCAATTCCATAGAGAAAATCTTTTTTTTTCACTCTCCAAAGTTTAAGAAGAGACCAGTTAAAATTAATAAGAAAATCTTATTGATCTGCTTTTATAAAATTTTCTTATTAGACACCCTTTTAAGAAGATAATAATGGTGAAAATGCTACTTAGTTTTGCTTTCTTTGCTTTAGCTTTCAGTCGTAGTTGTAAAGTGAATTCGAAAAGTTATCCGTCGATTTAAATAAAGTAAAATAAGAAAAATGTTATAATGGAGAATGATATTTGTGTTCCAGAACATGTTTTCGACGAGGCTAAAATTCTCGAAACTCAAGCCATATTTCAGTCGTGGGGCTTGAGTGACTCAATTTCGACTTTATTAAAAATGTACGGTTTGGACTCGAAAGAGGTTCTTGACAAAAGTTGGATATTGAGGATGCCGCCAATTTCTTTGAAGGCCTCGACAGCGCCGAGTATTTTGATTACAAAGTCAAAGTTTATTTAATTTTAACATATGTATTTAATATTCATAAATAACAACTTAATTTAATAATGGATAAATTTTAACAAAATCTTAACAATGTCTAGACTGTATTTAATATTATAGGCAGTTAAAAGTATATTTCTAGGTTAAAGATTAGCAAGATTCCGTATTGATTAAAAAGATTTCTTTAATAAAATTTTAAAAGAAATCTTATTAAATCAATAGAATTTCCTTCTTAAATTTAAAAAATAAATCTTATTAAATTTATAAGATTTCTTCCTAAAAATCAAAAAGGTAACTTTTAAAATCCATAAATAAATCACATATTTTTCATAAGATTTCCTTATAGTTTTTAAATGTTTTCTCATAAAAAATTATAGGATTCTTCTTAAAATTATGTGGATTGCCCAATAAAAAATTGTCAAAGTTTTAATAAGATTTTCTCAATGGTTTTAATAAGACAATCTTCTTGAATGAAAACGATAGAGAAATTTTATTGATTTTTTCTATTTTATTAGGTTGTTTTGTCTCTGTGTGGCTACATTTAAATAAGAAAGAACATTGCTTTGGCAGTCCGTGGATATGTTTGATGTAGACTGATTAAGAGAAGTTTTTTGTTTTTTTTTTACTAAATAATGATTACTAATTAAACTGCATCTTAATTTTTCGTTAAGATTCTTAAGTTTTGTAGAAAACAAAAATTCAAAATTCGGGTAGCTCGAAATACTCGAAAATACTCGGGTAGCTCGGGTGCTTGAAAAGCTTGAAAATCGAGAGTTCTTGTTTTAACTTCATACCTATCACATTGATAGCGGAACTCGACTTTACAGAGAACAACAGCGTGGTAGAACATGTATGCGTATTAGAGCCCTGCGTGAATATATTCGTTAAACGAATATACACTGTTTAACTATTTTACACTGAAAAAAATGTTTTAAAATTGACGACAACTGTTATTAATTTGACGAATTTTATGTTTAAAAAATAGCTTGCAAATTTCGTCAAAGTAAGAGCAAATGTGTTTTAAACTTTTAAAAAACATGAGAAAAGGCAAATTATGAACACATTGTGTTTCATTTTATGTTAATGTTTTTTTTTAGTGTAATGAGTACATTGCAAGCGAATAAATGTAAACAACAGATCGTGTAGTAAAGAGAAAATTAGCGCATGAGAATAACTGCTAGTTCGTTCTCTGTTCTCTCACAAAACACTTCTTACGCTGATCTGAATTTGTGAGTTGTGTTGTTTTTGTTTCTTAATCGAATACTTCATAAAGTATGCTAATATTCAGCAATGTACTATGGTGCACTGATTAACTGTTTGCGAAATGTGTTTAATTTGAGTTGGTGATTGATGAGTTGATTGAAAAGCAAAATTATTGCGATTTTAAATTAAATTTAAATAAAAAAAAAAATATTTTGAATTCAAATTGGATATTGATGACATAAGTAACATAAAAAATAGCACAATTTTTTGTTTTACCTCTTAATGAAATGTAAATTTAATTTTATTTTTAATAAATAGTTATTAAATTTTAATTTGAAGTTTTTAGATCTTAGGTAATTCTTTTCCTAATTAAAAATGCATAATTGTCTACATTATTTAAAACATTGTCAAAACATACATGTAAATGATGATATTTCAGGCGAAAAAGCATACTCTGGCAGGGCTCTTTTGCGTATACAGAGCATAATTTCATAAAAACAATAAATAACACCATGAAAGTAGCTTAAAACATTTCAACTTAAATAAATAATGCCTTATAATTTATAATTGTTTTACTTTATACATTTAATTTTATTTTTATTCGTTCATTTGGGGGGGGTTTTAACCCCCAAAACCCCTACCTGTGTTCGCCCCTGGTTGTAGTTGTTATTGTAAGACTGGTGGTTGCAACTTGTAATGCTTTCTTAATAAATTTCCCGTAAATTCTCTGTCAGCTCAGATTATTTGCGTATCTTAGCTAATTTATGGTAATATTTTTACCTTTAGATTGAATTCTTTTACGGCATGAAATCGATTGGCTATAATTAATCTACAACGATTTTAGGGCTTAGATGCCTGCCAATAATACTAAAACGACGCATTGCTATTGAACTGATATTTCTATGCGGTATGGCGATTTTTTTCTTTAGCTATCCATTCTAGTATAATTAACTTAAAAATAAAAAGTTTTCCCACCATCATTTTTCGTGTCCTCGAAAAAAAAACGTGTCACACCTATTTTTTAAAATGCTTCATGATAATTTTTCATTCCGAAAAAATGACTTGGTAAGGCTTAGAGGGTTATGACAAAAAACTAATATATTCAAGGGCAGTTAACGGTTTCACTTTAAGTTATACGAGTATTGCTCCAGGAACAAATTTTTAAAAGGAAATTATTAGTATTTTATTATTGCTGTTGTTACCATTTGACAGCATGTCAATGATATAATTTCTTTTCAATCTTAGATGTAGAATTTCTACTACAATAAAATTACAAAAAATGAAGTCTTTTGGAAATTTTAAAATATTCTACATTTAATTTAAATCTGAGACTTTCGGTAAGTATTTCCCTACCCTATTGAAATCTTTACTTTTGGTTGGTCCAGCTATAGTCACTTTGCGTGAATGATTATTAAGGGCTTTCGGGAGTTTTCGAAAAAATAAAAGACAATTTTTAAAAATTTTGTTTTTGAAGATGTTTCTTATTTAAGACCAACATTGTTTTACTTTATTAAAATATAACTATTCAAGATTCATCCCTGACATTATGGTCCAAAAATAATCGCTGATAAAGTACGCTGATATCGCTGATACGAATACTAAAAAAAAAAATCGAACGATTAAACGCCCCTTAACGAGACCTTAAGTAAGTGTCGAAAATTTCGTTGCAATCGGATGAGTAGTTTTTGAGTAATCGTGCTCACCGCAAATTTAAGGTCTTTCGCGGCATTGCACTTTTCTACCTTGTTGACGAATATTTTTAGACCAAAATGTCAGGGATAAATCTTGAATAGTTAGACTTTAATATTGTAAAAAAAATATTAGTCTAAAATAAAATACGGCTTCAAAAACAATTTCAAAAAAGTGTAATTTATCTTTTTAAATAATCCCGGAGGCCCTTAAATTTGCGGTGAGCAAGATATCTGGAGATTGGTCGTTCGTTTTTATTTTTTTTTAATACATATTTTAGACTTATATTTTCTTTCTACGCCCGCCATTCTGTCAAAAACGAATATTTTTCAAAAATCAACGAGAACTTTTTACTTAACCAAAATTTTTTTCAGATGAACCAGACTCCAGATTTCTTGCTCACCGCAAAATTTAAGGTCTTTCGCGGCATTGCACGTTTCTACCTTATGGACGAATATATCTGGGACAAATCTTGAAGAGTTATACTTTAATAATGTTAAAAAGTTTTGGTCTTAAGTAAAATGCAGCTTTACAAAAAAAAAAAATTTTTAAAAAGGGTCTTTTTAGACAATGGGAGGTATGGACCTCCCATTGATATATAAAAAGTACCAATGATTAACTTTAAGTAAAAACCGAAAAAATATCCTAACTTTACTTAAAGTGGTTTGAGGGAAAGATTTTTTTAAAGGAGGATCGCAAGAAATCCTAATGTCCGATCCCCGCCATCCCCACCCTCTAAGAGGCCGTAATTAGAGTTTAATAGTCAGTCAAAATATAAAAATCTATACTTATGAGAAAAGGGCATGTTTCTTAAGGTACAATTTATTTAACAAATCAATCACTAAGTGCGTACGATGCCGTATATATACGATGAAAGTTATACCATATTGAACCATATGTTGTGCGAGTGTGTATCAAAGTATTGTCTATGTATGTTTTGAATTGTGATGATCAATACACTTTTACCTCCGTTGGAACCAATTTTCGAAACAGTTTTGTCACTCTGAAGTTGGTTCCTTCAAAACCAGGTTTTTGATGGCCTCAACGGTCTGTTCGGGCGTAGTAAAACGCTTGCCACACATTTTTATTTTTTTCTAATGTGAGGGAACAAGAAAAAGTCACTTCTCCGAAGCAAATGATTGTGTACTAGCAGTGTTAATAGTTCTTCGTTGTTCAAGTGGTACAGTTGCCACATGACCGGGTTTTCTGAAAAGAACTGGCAACCATTTGCTTTGATGTGCTACATCCGCGGACAATTTTTGTCGGGTTTTACTCGCTCTAATTAGTTCTTCTTCTTAAATTCACTCGCGAACTTTTACTAATCAAAATCTAATCTGTTGTAATATATAATTCTGCATATAATTTTAATTAATAAAATAATTAAAAACAGTAATAAAATATATAATAAATAAAAAATATATAATAAAACAAAAAATACCAAAAATAGACATAAGTAATACACAAAATAATTTTAAAATTAATAACTGTATGATAAGAAAGAAGTAGCGATTAAAAATAAATAAAGAAGAAACTTACGAGAAATAATATATAATATACTATAAATAGTAAACACTGTATAATAAATAATAATAATGAATAAAAATAAAAATTAAACAGATAATTTACTATCTGAAATAAAAAAATTGTTTGAATAAATATTAACAAAAACCTAGCTCATCTAAAAAAGAGAATGAAGTTTAATGAATAAAAAGTTGGATATTAGGATAGAATTTTCCCATTGCTAAGTGGGAGCTTGGGAAAAATATAAAAAGATATTCAACCCGATGAAAAAAGTGGAAAACGACCTATTACCTAATGCCTGGTTAAAGCCGTGTAGGCGCGTGTGTTTCCTTTAAGAATTCTTTTCGCTCACCACCAAGTAAGCTCATCAGAAGGATTTAAAAATAAAAATTATTCTACCGACCCTCTATAGACTGAATGTTACACATTCGAAAAAAATAAGGCTAATCAAAAGAAATTTTTAAAATTATAATAAACATTCATGTCTAATTAAGGTACTATTACCGTCTAGAATACTAAAAATTAACATATATTTAACAATTTTTTTTTTTTTCTTTATTATATATGGTTATCAAACTTTTTTTACAGTATTAAACAGTTCTTGAAGATTACGAAAAAATTTTTTTATTTTTATTTTCTATAATTGTACATTTAATATAGGGCGCTGAAATAGCTCTTTTCAAAAAAACACTGCTGTTAAAAAAATGGCGGACATTGAAAAATCTTTTTTCAGATTCAAAAATTTTATATATTTTTTTGTGGTCAAATTGTGGTAAACTATCCCACAGAATATAAAACCAAACAAAATGCTACAAAAATTATTAATAACGGCCTATTAGATCTGGAGATTAACTGTCCGGCAGTTAAAAAAACCTATACTCGGGAAAATTTTTAAATTTCTAGACGGTAATAGTACCTTAAAAAACATTAAGCATGTTGATCTGTTCATAACTGAACCAGCATTCAAGAAAAACGAATATAAAAAAATTTTTAAAATACAAACACAAGATAATCATGCACTCTTTTTATAAATTATACACACACACACACACATTCATACGAACAAAAGAAAAAATCAAAAAAGCTATTTTAAATGATAAAATAAAATAAATACCTTGAAAATATCTTTTTCTGTCTGCACGGATCTTTAACTATATCTAAAAACGAACGACAATTATTTTAAATATTTTTAAATACATTTAATAAATGTAAATATGATTTTGTAAACCAAAAGTTCGTTATACTAGAAGTTAAATTGAAAAATATAAATGTTCATATAATAACAGTGTTTACAAAGCTTTCCAAAATCTCAGGCAATAAAATTTCATAGGTAACATTCCAGGCTCATTTTAATAAACTCGCACACCAATACATACCTTTGCCCCCCCTCGACAAATTCCTGCGGACGCCCATGCCTAAATGCATGTAAAATTGAATTTTTGCTTGAAACAGTTTTCCAAAAATTTAAAACAGTATAATCGCTTTGGTCATTAAATAAAAAAGACAAGTCATTAATAAGGGGAATAATTATTTACCTCTGCAAATTTGAAAGGAAGGAAAGATCTTTTGAATATTTTCTTTTTTTTTATATCTAAAGCAACTTAAGGGTCTAAAAATTTTAAAGTTTAGAAGAACTTATCATTTATCGGAAATTTATCAAGCAACTTACCAATACATTTTTTTATAAAATGTCCGCAATTTGTTTTTATTTTGAGAATTTCATCTGAAGACAAGTTCTCTCGAGCTTCTTCATAGGACAATGATTGAAGAATTTTTCTCTTTTCTTCTCCTGATTGAATTTTTTTACAATGTCCTTATTTAAAACAATTTTTTCTAAAATAATCAACACCTGCTTAGATTCTTCATAAAGCTTATATATTAGAAGTTCATTTGCTACTAAAGCATTATATAAAACATTAAATCTATTAAAGTGTGCCAATAAATTCTTTAGAAAATAAAAATAAACTTTTATATCAGACTTATTTTATATTTCCTGGATTCTATCTGCTTTTTTTTCTTTCTGTACAATTTGCTTCATACAAAAAAAAAAAAACACTCCAATTTTTCCGACATTCTTATATTCCTATATCTCTTAAAATGATTTCGCATTCATCCGGCAAACAAATTTATTCTGCTTCAAAATGGATATGAATGCATCTGTCATATCAGTATCAAGGAAACACCAATTGAACGAACAATCGTAAAAGATTACAAAAAAGTGATGCCAACCAGTTCTTTTGTAAAGAATTTAAACTTTTCAAAATTATGACACAGTAGAAAATCCCACCTAAGTATCCGAAATCCCACACGTTCTCAAATTGGCCAAATATCCCAAAATGAGCCCGAAATCCCACCAAATCACATCACTGGTCCAACCAAAGCCCAAGGATAACTCCATCTCACAGTATGTCACATGTCGGTCTCCTTCCAACATTTCATGTACAGCATTGATATTTTCAGCCACAACAGTCGTTCTTAGATGATCTTCTCGAAATTCGTCTTGGAGAAATCACCGACCACGCTCGAACTCATTGAACCAGCGTTTTTCAGTCGTTGGGTGTGGTGCTTCATCACCAAATGTCGACTTAAGTTGATCGATGCAATCTTCTCTTATCAATCAAGATCGAAAATCTTAAAAAATCTAAAAAAAATTAAACAATTTTTCACTGAAAACAACACAATAAACGCATAAACACCAAAACGTTGTGACAACCAGTGTTGCCGTTTTCACTTCATTTGAAGTGTTTCACTTCTTTTTCGAGGCTCATGCTTCGACACTTTCTCTTTGGCATAAATACTTCCATTTTGTACAAAGTGCAATTTTTTTTTTAAAAATTATTTAAATTATGTTCCGGCATTACTTGGAAGTGGTCTGGTGCCTCAAACTTTTCCCGAATTCGGTTAAGGAGGGTTATATACCCAGAAGTTTTTTCAAAATTTCTGCATTTTATTAAAGCTTCAAGTCTCAAAAATATGTGGTTAAAATTTCAAGTCGATATCTCAAAAAATAACAAAGTTATAACCTAGTGAGTGAACCGCCTTCGCGCAGTATAGTCCCCCTTAAGATGGACTATATTAAGCATGTTCCTAACCTATTATTTTACAGAGTGTAGGCTAGAAATAAAGAGGTTAACGTAACGGTGGAAATACTTTTTTAAATCTTCACTTCGAGATAAATTGTTCAAAGGTAAAATAGATAATTTTCATTTCCAGTCAAAATGTTTTGATTTAAAATGAACCTGGTATATTTTTAAGACAGAAACCCAAAAAAAAATTATAAATTTCCTAAGTTCAAACTGTTCCTACCTAATGCGTGAAGTGTTATAAATGAAAACTGTTCTCATAAATGTTTAATTTTCTAATATCAAAACGAAAAATAACCACCCTACAGGGTGGTTGATTATTTTTTCGTTTATTTTCATAGAAATAAACATTGTTCTATGTTTGTTTCCCTTGAACTATTGTGAATGCGTCGAATTTCTCCTGCTCAATTCAACAGCTTACAACACTCAATGCCAATATTACGTTTGAACACACACGCAAAGCGGAGAAACACCGCAATGAGTCATAGAGTTGGTTGAAAATATACCAAGAGCTGCTCAATATAAACAAGTTTTGCTAGTGCCTGGCAGATGTCGCCGTAATGCCACTCATTGTTGCTTACAAAAGTTAAATGATAAAAAATATAACAAAACTGGGCGGAGCTACACGTGTAATCAGCCGAAGGTAAACAAAATAAACTCTGAGAGGCAACAGCTTAACGTGGAGTAGATATTCAAAATATGTTTTTGAGTCGTAAAACATCGAACACTTAAACTAGCTCTGCGTTATTTCTCCAGCATTCTTAAAACACACTCAGCCATGTGAACCACAAGGCTTAGAGATGGTATGAGGCGTTCACTGAAATCCCAACCCCTAAATTACGCGTGCTAAAACTATGGAAGCATTTATTTTTTTTCCTATTTAGTTTTTGTAACCCTTTTAACCGTTTTTTTTTTATTTCTTTTGTTCTGGTTTTCAACTAACCAGCTCTCATATTAAACAGAATTCATGTTGAAGTGTGAATTTTGAGCGTAAAAGTTTGCCGAACTTCAGCGACATCAACTTTTGTCCTACTCACTCAAGTAACTGAAATGTGGTGGTCAATTGACTGACGCACAAACCTGGACCTACAATGGGGTGCCTAGTTACGCAATGACACTCGTGATGTGAGTGCGTGTGTACGTGGTTTCATTGTTTTTAAAAATTGTTATTGTTATTGTCATTGTCGTCGGTTAAGTTAAGAAACTGGTGGATATATAAAAAGCGCGCGTACCCAAATGTTTAGCATTTGAGTTGAAATAAGGTGATTAGTAAACAAAAATACAAAAAAAAAAAAGAGAAACAAAAGTGGTTAAACAATAAAAAAAACAAATATGAGTGATTCAAGTGATAATTTCAAAGCTTAAAGCTTAAAGCACTATAGCAGAGGTAATCATAACGGAATAATCACACTGAACTGGGATAGCGTCACGATGTGCGTCAAAATTAGAGTCAATAACCACTGGTAATGACCAGAGTTTAATTTAATTAAAAATAATAATGAATGTGAGTTTAAATTTGCCTACTAACGTGAGGAACTTGAAAGTTTTGTTTTCAAATGCGAATTTAAATATATAAATAAAAAGCAAATATTTTATTTAAAAACGAATTAAAAGTCAAATTCAACTCTGTTATGTGGTTATAAATTAAATTATGATTTGTCAATAAAAAACACACAAAAAAATGGTTATAAATTTCAGATTTGAAAATTTCTTAGACTTAATCTCATTTTTAATTCAAATTTTTGCGATGTATAAAAAATAAAAGAGAAATTTTAACAGATCGATTCGATATCGAAATTTATAAAAAATATATCACATAAGTTCTGGTTGCGTAGATACTCTCCCGAAGCAATTAGCAAAAGCCTTAAATCAGGGTTGATAAATGACACAAATAAAAAATAAATGTCTAAATGAACTCAAAAACAACGTTTATTTCTATAATTCTTCTTTGTCTACATACTATTTGTAGGGGTATTAAGAGAAACCTTTTTGAGGTACCCAAACGAACTTCTTTCAGCTTCAAGTACCAAACCGAAAATAGTAAAAATAGACTTCTGGAGTTAGAGACAAGAACTTATATACAGTTCTTTTCGCTTAAAGCGAACTTCAAGGGACCGGGCAAAATGGTTCGTTTTAAACGAAGTTCGCTTTAAATGAAGACTTGAATTAATCAATTGTATGTGCACATTAACTCCTTTGTAAATTTTTTAAAAACATGTTGAGATGTTTTAATTTAAGAAATTTATTTTTAAAAAAATCAATTAGCTTAGTTCACTAGTAGCAATATTAGTTTCAGTTAAATACACTTCCACTTGAGCCAAGTGGTCAAGAATTTGTTGTGGAGTGTCGCGCGACTGAAGAAAATTTCTTACATAGCTTACGCTACACACTGCATCCACGTCAGTTGCGACTTGGATTGGCTCTACGTTGTCTATATCGTCGCCAAGGTCGTCTCCACCAGCGCAAACACACTGTACAATAGCTTTTCGTCCAATTTTTCCGTATTTAAAAGGTTGACATCAAAACATATGTAATCGTGTTCCAGCAAACAAACATTAAACTTAGGGGAATTTCCGGATTGGAGACAGGAAAAATTAAACACTGTGTGTTACAGTGTTGTCAGAGCAAACATTATTTTTTACATAACGGCACTTTTTGGTTCGTTTTAACCGAAAAATAAACAAGTTAATAAAGTTCGTTACAACCGAAAGTTCGCTTTAAACGAGTTCGTAATAAGCGAACAAAAATGCATGGTTTATTGGAATAAAAACGCGTAATTTTGAAATTGGTTCGTTTTTGGCGAAAGTTCGGTTTAAACGGGTTCGCTATAAGCAAAAAGTACTGTATTTTCTTTTCAAACTCTTTAACTTTTTATGGTTTATAGAATTATAACCCCTTTTGTTTGAATCTTTTTCGTAATTTTGGAAAAAATTAAATTTTTTCTTTTAAGATTCCATAATATTTGATGTCATAAGATAATAATAATACATAACAATAAATTATTGTAAGAAAAATCCCCTGTTTTCCTAAGCGCTACACCAACTCATCATTAGCCTTCTGTGATCTCCGCTGCTTTACTTTAGGACAGTGATCGTCACTACACGCTTCAAACAACAACAAAAAGAGTTTTCCGCTTGCACAGCTTTACACTGAAACAGCAATTGTTTCAAAGCTTTTTGTCTATGAATGGTTTTTTTGCATAAACTTCCACAACAGAAAAAACAAAAATTAACGTAGTGTACGTTTGCAGCGAACCGATTGCTGGTTCGTCTGCAAAAACATAAAAACACATGAGGCTCGCGAGCTACGGGAAACCATGCAGTAACGATCACTGTCAAAACCAATGCGGAATTATAAGTGTCTTTTGCCACCAAGTAGTATTTATAATTTTTTTATTTTGCAAGTTGCAAAATTTCAACAAGTTAACTACATTGACTTTTTAAAAATTTGTTGTTGATATACATATTTTTATATTTTTCCCGATATCCTCTGGGTTCTAGAATATTTGCTGGTATTAAAGATAGATGATGTGAAGAAGTTTGTTGAGGAAAATTCGGACAAATTTCTGGCTCAGTTGTAAATACGCAACGCGAATTTCGTCGTGAGGTCGGTTGTCATTATGAATTCAGTGCGCAGGCAATACGTCGCATCGTGGAAAAGTTTGAGCGTGAGTACACTCTTTTGGAACTTAAGCCACCAACCAGACAGAAAACCCAGAAGTGTCGATTCGACGCCGATCAGCTGAGTTGGGCAACGCCAGAGAGTCAACCAGGCTTATTTTGAGGTTGGATTTGGGCATACATTCGTATAAGACTGTGCAGACGCAATAATTGAGGCCGGACGACCATAGACAACGTCGTTGGGCGCTGAAAATCTTGGTAGGAGATCCGAATTTTGGCCAAAAAATCATCTTCTCAAACATCAGCGGCTATATCAATAAGCAAAAATCGCGTTCATCAATTGGCCACCGCAATCATGCGAATTGGCACCCCTCGATTATTTTCTCTGGGGCTGAGTCAAGTTCTTAGTCTTCGCTAACAAGCCAACCACTCTGGACTAGCTCGAGGCCTCCATTCGAGACACTATTGCCATTCCTGCAAACGCCGCACATATTAGTGTCATAAATGAACCGGGTTAATAAATGAAAAATTTTTTTATCTCTTTACATACGAATATTCATATGTATATTAATTTATCAAAAAATATTCAAAATTTGACTACAAAATTTTTAATTTCCAGCAGGTCATTTTGATAATTTCTTCTCTTGTTGGAATTAGTTTTTGTAAATTATACTTTTAAGAAATTTTATAAAACCCTGTATTTTTATATAAGTTTCTCTAACAAAATTCATCTTGATATTCAATATTAGGGCTATGCCATGGCATATATTGTATTTGCAATAGATTGTGAACGTCCTTAATAAGTTTACTTTACAAGGATGGGGAAAAAAACACAATTGACAGTGAGCACTTATATCAATCATAGCCAGAGAGATCTATTTACCTATAACGCAACTATTTCTTTAAAATATTTCTTTAAAATAAGCATTATAGCATTTGAAAAATGGAAGAGTACATTTTTAATCGACACTAACTGCGCTTTTGCATATATCCAACATTAAAAAGTTGCATAAAACGCATACCTTTTATTTACTATACGAATGCAGTAGTGAATTGCAACCTGACAGCTGATTGTAGAAAAAAAATAAAAGCAAAAAGAAGTTTTGCAAAGTAAGCCGAAAAAGACAAAGTTCACAACTGATGGCAAATTTTTACAATTGTACGAAATTACAATCTCAAATACACAAGATTGTGAATTGCCCTTATAGGTTTTCGTTATAGCATTTATGCAAAGGCACAGCAAATGACGTTGAGTTCAATTAATTTTTGTGATACATAATCTTATATGATTTTGGCATCATAGCAAATATAACTAACATTTGCTATGATGCAAGACTGTTTTCACAGGATCGTCAATCCTATGTTAATGGTGGATTTATGCTTAATTTATTGACATTTTCAAATCAATTCCAGAATTGTACCGACAGTTCTTCTGTAACAGGTACATATTCTTCTACATTAAATATCATCCCCTGCTAAAACGTTTTATAATTATTTTCATTTATTTGGTTACGAGACAAGATGATGAAGATTGCGCTATTTTCATTTTTGGGAAATTCGAAAGTTTCAATTGAGACATTAAATTTTAAATATTTGATCTAATTTTAGTTTTCAAATTTTATATTTGAAATATAGAAAAAAGATAAATATATTGTTACTAATTTTGAGTTTTTTTAATTATTATCTTTAGCAAATTTTTTTAACTTATTTAAAAAAAAATTCGTTTTAAAGCGTTACAGCCATGTTAATTTTTTTTTAATTTTTTCAAAAAAAATAATAATTTCAAATACTTTGACCAGTCACAAAATTTCCTAAAAAATTAATTTATTAAAAATTTTTTCAGCTGAAAAATTACTTAAGATATAAGTTAAATTTTGGCTGTATGTAACTAGGGTTCGGACAGAGCCAAAATTTTTTGGAAGAAAACAGTAGGTCAGAAATTCTAAAACGAAGAATGAAACAGATATGAATTATCTGTTATGAATTATCTATATGAATTATCTTTAATTTAACTTAAGTAGAATTAAAAATATTCATGCCGTAAGACCTTTAATAAAGCATTTCTCGAAAGTGAAAATCATGCCAATTGGACATTATTCAGATTCTCAGAAATTCTATGTAATATTTCACAATATCTATGCATTAAATATGAATAAAAAATACTTAAATTTCAAATTTTGTAAGTAATTTTGTACAGTAATAAATTTCGAAGATAATCTTGTATTTTATAAATATTAAAAATATTTAATTCAAATATTTATGTAAAACATTCCATAGAAGCTTTTTCAATCTAACGACATAATGAACATAAAGCAAAATATTAAAACGTTTCGATTTAATGCGAGTTTCTCATTTGGGCCAAATTCTATATTATAATCGTAAAAATAGCGCTTGCTACTGTTAAGCAACACTGTTGTGTTTACATTTGTTGCTAAGAGAATGAGAGACATAAGCAGAGAGAGCGGTCAACTTATATTTGTTATACATGGGCTCACGCGAAGCAGCAACAAAGGTACTGTTCAACCCCAAGTCTTAGTAAGACTGCAATATCATGTTGGGAAACATATTCATGAATGTTGAGAATTCTGACATGAAAGGAAAAAAGCCAGTTTAGATAAATATCAATGGGTGCGTTGTGGAAACTCAATTTTGTGCAACTGTTGAGTAAGTCTTCTGAACGGCAAGTATCAGTTTCCGCTACTTAAGCATGTTGTCTATTTTTCGCAACGCTTTATTTTTTCGCTACATTTACTCAACATGTTGTAGTTTTCAACTACAAAGTTTGACATGTTTGAAAGTGAAAGCGCTACTATTGTATAAAACGTCAAATAACATAAAATTAGGTGAAATAAAGAAAAATTTATCAAAATTTTGATTAATTACTAATTTTAATTATGAATGATGAAAGTTGTTATGATGAAAGTTGAGTATACACTTGGTGACTCTGTGCATCAAATTACCGATACAGAAGAGGTACACATGAATCTGCAAAATGGTAAATTAAGCTCAAGTATTGGTTAAAATGTGTAATGAAATATTATTAATATATATATTGCGTTTCTGAGCAACTTCGAAAAAATTTAAATCGTTTGTGTCCATTAAAGTGTAACAAACCACCAACAGCACAAACAAAGCTTTCGTCTATTAAACAAATATTAACTAAACAAAAATAATAAAAAGTAAATAGCTGGCCATTTCAGCCCTTGAAAGGACTTTGACCAAGCTTCTTAAAACAAATATTAACTATCACGTCCAAATTCATATTTTTAATATTTAATCCCTTGTGCACAAGTGTGTCCATTTTTGTTATATAACAAAAGTATAACACAAATAAGTGTGTCAATAACTTTGTTGACAGAAAATGCAACTCACCGTTCAGAAATACACAAAGTAGCGTAAGGTGATACATACAACATGTTGACAACATGCTGAGTTTCAAGAACGCACCCAAAATTGAAATCATTACCAAAACAACAAATATCCAAAATGACTTTACCAAACCTTAATAAATATATAAATCGGTCTTGTGAATATGAAGAATTAATAAAAGTACTTATATAATAATAATATATAATATATTATATAATAATCTTCGTTTGAGAAACCTACAATGAATTTAGCTTACAATATTTTTGATTTTATCCATATACTAATAATATCAATATTTGATAGCAACTTTTACACACATATGTTGCAACCTTAAAAAATTAAACGTTTATTTAATTGCATACATTTTTTAAAATATCTACTGATAAGACTTAGAAAAAAATAAATTAGTTTTTAATATCATGTTTTTATAGCAGAAAATAGACAACTGTTTGATATTATATGCAAATATATATTTTAAAATATTATATTTTTTGGAAAAATCGTTTTAAATTTTCAATAATATATTTCTCTTGCTAAATTTTTCTGAAAAAATATCATAAAAATGCTTGCAATATTGCATGAATTTTTTCGTTGTATAAAAACAACATAAATGATTTGTTAGGATTGTTCAAACAGTTTATTGAAAACTCTAATTTTTAATTTTCTTCAGAAATGATTTGAATTAAGAGCTGCTTATTCTAACTAAGGCAAAATGATCATACAAATTTAGTAGTAACAGTTAAAGATATAAAATTTTATGCATTACAAACATCTTATGTCTGAATTTGAAAATAAACCACATGTTTTTGCAGTTAGTTTATGAAAAATGATATTATGATGCTCAAATTCAAAAATATACATGAGCAATATTTAGACTAATTTGATTATGAATTAAAAGAATTTGATTATAACATATCATCATAAGTAAAGCATAGACTTTTATTTTTATCAGGGACCGTAACTGATATGACTTTTTTCAAAAAGTCAATAAATAATAATTATTTTTGATCAATTTCTTTTTTTTTTTTGGACAAAACTAAAAGTTAAAGTTTGACTTTTATTTTTTTTGCAAAAATAACAGTTGAAATTTGGCTTTTATTTATTCGGCCAAAAAAAAAAAAACAGTTAAAATTTGACTTTAATTTTTCGGTCAAAAATAAAGTTAAAATATGACTTTTATTTTTTCGGTCAAAAATATAAGTTAAAATTTGACTTTTATTTTTGAGTCAAAATAAGAGTTAATAGTTAGTTTTTTTTTACTATCAAAAATAAAGGTTATATCTTATATTAATTACTAGCTTACCCGGTACACGTCCATTTGCACCCGAAAATATTCTAATGAGCCAAATGAGTACAAATATCTTACATATTTCATTGAATATGGATAGGGTAGAGAACAATAAGTGACTCGGATATGATTTGAGTATCCGATTTCTGTCGGAACTTTTATTTTTGATCGATTTTGATCAAATTTTAACTATTTGATCAAAATTATAAGTTACTATTAAAAAATTAAAATCAAATTTCAACTTTTATTTTTGACTGAAAAAAAAAAATTGGTCAAAAAATATTTATTATTTATATTGTTCATAAATAATATATTTTATTTTTACTTTTTTAAAAAAAAACAAAATTTAGCCTGACTTTTTGAATTGAAATTTCGAAAATAACCGTTATTTTCGGTCCCTGATTTTTATTGGTTTCTTAAATTGATAATATCATATATTTTGATTCGAAGTATACAAATTATTATAAAACTTGAGACACTACTACTTCGGGGCCACAAATGCCTTTTGCCTTTTCTCACCATTTGGGCTTTTTAGCTATAAGAATACATTTTAATAAAAATAAAAAAATATATATTTCCTATTTTTGTTTTTGGGCAAGTGTTTCACATGTTTCTGCGAGAAACTTAATTTGTATGTTTGATACCAAATCATATTAATTGTCATCCACTCTTTGCTTGCTAGATACTAAACCTTTTGTGTGATACAATCTGTAGACCCTGAGTGAAATTTTCAATAAATTTTGATATAATTTTTTTCACCGCGGCTCATTTCATTACATAAAAGACTTAATTCTCTTATAATTTATGAGCGAATAAAAATTAACATAATCGAATCAGGATCAATATAAATATTAAAATAACGATAGACTTAGGCTTAATTTATAGATTCAGTGTGGGTCTTTTCGAGAGCACCTTGATTATAATATATGAAATGTTTCCATAGTTGAAGAATCGGATTCTAAATTTCTTAATGTAATTTTTATGATATTTGTAAAATTCATGGTGATGTTTTTAAATTTCGAGTTCTTACTGGTGATAACAACCTGGAAATATAGATTTTTATTAACAAATTTTGTCTCAGTTACCCCAAAAACTTTTGAACACAGAGATAATTTATTTTCTTTTATGATTAAGAAAAAGCCAATATTTACTTAATATTTCCACTTTTATATTAAAATCTGAAGGATCAAAATCACAATAAAAAAAAACACTATTACATTCAGTTTATAATCCGGAGTTGATCCATAAGTTATTATGATTCGGGAGTAGAAATGGTGTGCTTTAAACCTAAATCTACCTCCCTCTTTCTCTTCCATAAATATACATCAAGCTTCCAAAGCCTTTTCAAACAAGATAAAGATTTAAGTTAGATTTCTCAGATATTTTTTTAAACATAATATATATTCTTATATAAGCTCTCGTTATACGCATTTCAATGCTAAACCCTTTTCAACATAATTTTCTACGCCTTTGTTTTGTTATTTTGAGTTGTCAGTTGAGAGTGTTGCCCGCTACGATAACAAAGGGATTTTCATATAAATAAGAGTTTGTTTTTGTTTATGATTTAGTCTAAGCATATAAAAGTGATTGGATATTCATTTCAATTAAAATCTCACCATTATAACTTTCAAGTGTCTTAAATTTTTACTACAAAATTCGACCGAATTTAAATTTGTTCCAAAAACCTTGAAAATTTAAAAACCACCCTTTTTATATTTGTGAAGACGCAACACTATCAATGTACATTTTAAGAGAGCAAAGCCTGTCAGCTGTCAGTTAAAGTTGTTTCGTTGTTATTTTGTGTGGTGTTTTAGTAAATTCTTAACTTTTGCAAATATTAAATGGTTTCCAATTTATTAAATTCAGTGTTTCTTTAAATTCTAGACGAAAGTCATAGAAGGAATAACAATGAACGATATCGCTATAATTGATGCCAAGTCATTGGATGTGTTTCCTATCCTCAAGAAATCCACAACATGTCCACCAATAAGCAGCGAATACTTTGCGTTCATCCACGAGCAGTTCCAACAACTGGGCATCAGCGAAGGAGTCTACGAATCTGTAATGTTAGAGATTCAAACCATGCTACATGCAGTGATTGTGCCACGTTTTTGGAGTGCTCTGGAACGTAAGCCATACGCACAGGAAGAATCTGCTAGTCTGTCGGCTGGTGATAAGCCTGAAGTTGCCAGCAGCGTAGCAGCAGAGGAGAAAACAAGTGGTGGCATGCGGCATCAGCTGGTGTTGTTTCAACGTTTTCATGGCGCCATTAAGCAGTTGCACACGGATTACCTTAATATCATGGAAATGTTGCGTCGCGTTGAGGCATTTAAGCCAGCGGCGAGTGCAAATTCAACAGACTCTGGTTGTCTGCAAAAAATGCTGCAAACTGCGCTGCTGTCTCAACTACCCGCTGATTTTAATAGAATAGTTAATGTTGTCTACGATGTGGCCTACAAGGTGTTCGTTATCAACAATCAGGACAAGCTGATGCCCATCGATGACAATATGGGCGATGAGTTGGAACAAGAGTTGGGCCATTGCAGCGGCTGCGAGTTGGAATTGAAGCTGTGTTTGTGTCAAGAGCTGCTAGAAATTTTTAAGCAATCAAACGAGATGCTTAAAAGCATGGATCTGTTGGATCGCTTTGCTGGTCAATCGCTGACTACATTGATCAAGAAACATATTGCAACACATGTGCGTGACTTCTGTCAGGGTGTCTTTAATCGTACTCATCTGCATGATCTCAAGCTGTGGCTGGACGAAATTGTGCTCAACTGGCTAACTAGAGTTTATAATAATGGGTTGCTGCAGATTGCAGAATCCGATGTGGCTACATTTATGGTCATACAGGATTTCAAGGTCAAGCTCACCTACTTCATGTATGAAACATATGCCAACGTGTTGATCGAACAGTTCTTTAATATAATCATTGATTATCCCGACTCTATCCCTGTTATTGATGATTTGAAGGTGTGCCTGGAAATGATAGACTTGCGCAAACATTTAATTAATAGTCTCAAAGAGTCGCTGAGAACTAGAATATTGCATGCTGGTGTAAATACGATGGACATTCTTACCGGCTATGTGGCGGCCATTAAAGCCATTCGCTATCTCGACAGCAGCGATATTATTCTAGAGGCAGTCATGAATCCCATTAAGGAATATTTAAAGAATCGTTGCGACACTGTGCGTAAAGTGGTGACCGCTCTCACAGAAGATGGTCCCACCGATTTGGCCGAAGAGCTAGCGAAAGGTGAAACACTCAAAGAGAACATCTATAATGCGGGCAAAGAAGACATTAGCAACTGGGAGAACTGGCAGCCTGACTCCATTGAAGCCTACATCACCAATCCGCAAATCGCGAAGGAGAGCAATCGTTCCGCCGACATCATCTCGATGGTGGTAAATATTTATGGCAGCAAGGATCTCTTTGTGAATGAGTACCGCAATTTGCTGGCTGATCGTCTGCTAACCCAGCTAGATTTTAGTGCAGAGCGTGAGATACGCAACATGGAGCTGTTGAAGTTGCGCTTTGGTGAAACTCTGCTGCACAGCTGCGAAGTCATGCTCAAAGATATCAGCGACTCCAAACGCATCAATACGCACATACAGGGTGATCTCAATTATAAACATGACAAGCAATTTGATATCTCAACACTTATCATATCCTCGCAATTTTGGCCTACCTTCAATAAGGAAACTCTGGAGCTGCCAAAAGAAATTGCTGACGAATTCAAGCGTTACACCAAGTCTTATGAAGCGTACAAAGGCAACCGCACTCTTAATTGGCGTCACGTCACTGGTCGCGTTGCCATTGAAATTGAACTGGCTGATCGTGTGCTCGAAATGAACGTCTCGCCAACGCAGGCAGTTATACTCTATCACTTCCAGCATAAAAATAAGCTGACACTCGAGGAACTGAGTCAACTCATTAAGGTTCCACCGTCAGTGTTGCGTCGTAAAATTGGCTTCTGGCAGACGCATGGCATCATACGCGAGTCTGCGACCGATGTTTACGAGTTGGTCGAAGAGCCCGATAATAATAAGAGTCACATGCATGGCATGCAGTTGAGCGCCGATATGGCTGAGGATGAGGGCGAAACCGCCATGGCTTCGGCCAGCGATCAACGTCAAGAGGAGCTGCAGGTATTCTGGTCTTATATTGTGGGCATGCTAACGAATTTGGACTCGCTGCCCATTGAGCGTATTCATCAAATGCTAAAACTATTTGCTTCTCATGGTCCTGGTATAGAATTTTCTCGCGAAGAATTGAAGAACTTCCTGCAGACCAAGGTGCGGGAGCACAAACTTATTTTCACTGGCGGTGTCTATCAGTTGGCCAAATAAAATTAATTTTAATTTGTTTATTTAAATCTACTAAAAGGAGACTGTTTGCAAAAAAATAATAAAAAAGAACATTTGGTTTGAGACCAAAGAACATCTATGAGTTTTTCTTTTTTATTAAATTGTGAGTACTTATGATAGGGGTTAAATATAGAGTTGCCATAATAAATGTTATATTTTTTTCGGTTCTTAGCATGGATGGAAAATAACGATTATTTTTTAATTTTTATATCGAAAAATCATGTAGAATAAGTTGTAAAATAATTTTAAATGTAATATTTAATTCCGTTTTTTGACATGGTTTTTTTTTAATGAGTTAAGATACTTATAGCCTTAAACCAATTATTTGTGATGGCTATTTTTCGATGAAATATAACAATTTTTTTCATTGTTATATTTTCCATCAGAACTCTTTTTTTCCATCAGAAATATTTGTTCATCGTAATTTTTCCAATCAGAAATAAAATTTATTTTTTGATCATTAGAAATAAAAAATAATTTTGTGATCGTTATTTTCCAATCAGAAATACAAGTTTTTTATCGATATTTTTACAATCAGAAATAATTCATTTTTATATATTTATCCGATCAGAAAAAAAATTTTTTATTGAAATAATAGCGATTCAAATTGAAATCCAATCAATATTTACATATATAGGGTGATTTTTCAAGGGCTTGAGAACTTTAAATAATAATACAAGACAGAAATATTGTTGGAATACATTTATTATTATTATAATCTGGTAGATAATTTTATGGCATTTAGTTTTTGTCCAAAAATTTCAAAAAATTGGCTTAGGTTAGATTTTTTTTCTATTTAATGATATAATTACCTTAAATTATCCTTACCTAAAAATTAAAATATTTTGTAAAGTGCAAATTTTTCTAAAAAGTTAACCCTTATTATCAAAAGTGGGTCCAAAAAATATTTAAAGTTATTCAAAAACAAGGCACTAGGGAAAACGTTTTTAAACAAACAACGCTTTGTTGACGCCAGATACGGCCAGATTTATTGGAAAAATTAATGAACAATTGGACTGATCGAATGGACTATGTAACTCGTAGCCGCGGCGGGAATTTTCCGGAAATAATATTTAAAAAATAAATGCCATGAAATTATTTACCAGGTTATAATAATTAAAAATTCATTCTAACAATATTTCTGTCTTTATTATTATTTAAAGTTATCAAGCTCTTAAAAAACAGCCTATTTAAATAAAAATGGGAGCAAAAAAAGGAGTAGATAACAGAAATTTCACTTAAGAAAAGGCTTCTAAGTATATGTTACTTTTTTACCGATATTATTATGATTAAAAAATAATTTTTTTAAACTGATCGAAAAAAATATAATGATTGATTTTTAATTTTGATCGGTGTTGCAATTTTTTTTTTATTCTGTAAATTTAAAAATTTAAAAAAAAAAACTGTATTTTCACCAAAAACACTGTAACTTAAAAAAATGTTTTTATTGTAAATTAGGGTTTATTTAGTTTTATTTCAAAAATAAACAAAAATATGCAGGCTTGTCTTAAAAACTGTAATTTACTGTTTAAACTGTGAATATAACAGCACTGTTTGTGATCTAAAAAATATCGATAAAAAATTAAATTTAATTTCTGATCGAAAAATATTTTTTATTTCGTTATTATATATATATTATATAATTATTATATATATGTTATATAATGTTATTTCAATAACGTTAAACAATTACTTTTATTTTTGGTTGAAAAAATGCCGATAGAAAATAACTGTTATTTCTGATTGAAAAATATCGATAAATAAAAACAGAAATAAAAATATTAATTTTGTTTTAAATATTTCTAATTTTATTATTTTTAATTTTTTTATATGTTTTATTTTTTTGTAGATATAAAATATTTATTTTTTAAATAAAAAAATGTAATAACTTTTTACGGGCTATTTCTATTTCTGAAATCAAAATGGTACCTTTAGGTGGTAGAAACTGAGATCCGGTGCATCGGTACTATAAGGGATCAGCTGAGGTCAATTAGTCCTTGAGGCAAAGATAGGTCTCCCTGAGACAAAAATATGGTAATATCTTCCTTTAAGATCGGACAGTAAATACCGAAGTTATAAAGAAATATGTCGATGTGCGAACCCTACGTTCGGTAAAAACATTTTTTTTTTTCGAAACTTTCTTTCAATAATGCTTTAGATTAGCTGGTGTGCGGCGAAATTTATTTTTTCGAGACGGTCTAATATACATATATATCTGAAAGATATATCAAATAATATATTAATGATAGCAAAAGAAATTATGCATCAAGATTAAATATCTTCAGAGTCGCAATCATCTTGCTCAATTGCATTTCATAAAAAAAGATGATTTTATTCACTTAAAAAAATTACAAAATTCTAAATCTTTAAAGATTTTTAAAGCTCTCTGATGTGAATTTTACTTGTTTCAATTTCGACGACTTTCAGTGGAAAATACATATTTTACTGTCTGTTTTTAACATATCCCTTTTAAAAGAACTTTGCGTGATTAGAGCACATTTGAAGAAAATGGGCTTATTGCATTATTTAACCGATCAAGAGATAACATACAATATCTACATTGTGTAAAATTGTAAGTAGGAACACATTGGACATTAAAGTTTAAATAAGTTTTTGGACTGGAAGGTAATGAACTTTGAAAAAAATCAACGTTCCTAAAATTTCAAAATTTTTCTATTAATTCAACTTTCATTCATAATCATGCATAATCATTAATTCAAATTTGTATATAAATACTCTAGTAATTAAATGAAACAAAATCGTTTTCTTTTTGTTACAAGATACCAGTAATAAATTTTTTGTAAAATTTTTTCATCGTTTTTTTGATCGGGAAAGATAAATAAATAATATTTAGCTTAAAGAAAAAACAATTTTAAATTCCGACATTGCCTCAAGAAATTTTAAACGGCTTGTAACCTCTTTAAGTTTTTAAGAAAAAAATTTCTTTGACGTATTCTCCTTTTCAATTCTTAATTTGTCAGGAATCTCTAAAAGTCGCATTTACTTTCAACATCATAATCTGAACAAAAACTTGAGGAGATTTCGGTGACTAAGTGAGAAAACGATATAATGTAAGATTTGATAATTTTTCAAACATTATTATGTTCCTATACTGATTATAAACTCATTTTTCTCTGATTAGAATTATTCAGATTTTATAGAACGAACCCATCGTAGAATACAAAGATAGTCTCTATTGGAGAGAAAGTAAGATGTCAAAAACTGCTTTTCAAAGTGAGTTTTTTTATACTTGACCTTTCGCATGCCTTTCCGGTATGATCATTTGTTCAATTGATATTAATTTTTCTGATTGATCGTCACTTAAACTCAATAATTTTGGACTATTAAAAAACTGTTTTTTTCGAGTAAGGCTTTTCGAATAATTATTTATTATTTTCGAACATTTCGTAACATTAATTTCGTCGAATTGTAAAATTGTTCATTCTATTATAAAAACAAACTATTCTGAAAGTGGAAATATATCTGCAGACTTGATTAAAGGAGATATTGAAATGAATGCGTCATTTTATAAAGAAGAGTTCTAGAAGCTATTAAACTGAATGGGGAAATTTAAATTTATGAGGTTTATCAACAAGAGATGTATGATTTGTTTTTTGAATAAGACAAACAATTGCTTGGATGTTTTATAAATTTTTAATGAATTATAAGGTAGATACATGGAGATGATGAACGAAATGCAATATCTTTCAAAATTTAACGACCACCGACCAATTTTTTAAATTACGAGGGTTGCTGCATATATTTCGGGAATGAATTACAACATAGATATTTTTCTTTTTTTCATTAAAAATAGCTATATTGCAAAATATTCTCTCCTTACGATTATTGCTTTTTTGCATACGTTTAAACCATTAGTCACAACCAGTGCTGCCAGATATACATATTTATCCGTATTTCTACGGATTTTTGGACTTTAAAAAAAATACGAATTTTATACGGATTTTTGCAAAATATGGAATTTTTACGGATATATTTTTATTCAAACACTTTTATACAATATTTAACACATTGCGTCTTTTATTTTGCAATAACCCCATGAATACATACCAGAAGTAAGTAGCAACAACTGATCGCGTTTTTTTTCAGAAATGAAGAGCAGAGATATTTCCGAAGTTGCTAATTTTTTTGGTAATGACGTCGAAAAAGTTCATAGCGAATTCAAGGCCTTATAACGTATGCTCATTGATGAAACAGAGCTCGACGTAACATTCGGATCGGGTTACGGGTAAAGTTCGGGTTATAGTTCGCGATTTATCAAACAGCGATGGGTTTAGATGATTTTAGACATTATTGACAGAGTCATTGTTCTTCCCCTCTCATCAGCAAACTGCGAACGAGTCTTTAGTTCCATTAACTTCAACAAAACAAAACTAAGAAACCGTCTTAACTCAGATACTTTAACTGGTATTCTACACTGTAAGGCTTTGAGTGCTAAGATATCACAGTCGGAGTTGGACAATTTGGCAAATAAAATCAACACCGACATGTATTTGTAAGTGATTTACTATTTATTTAACTATGTTTTATGAGAATTGATCTCATATATATTTACAACTATTCAGTTATTAAAAAACGTTAAAGTCATGTATTTTAACCTTAATCGGTCCCTTGTGTAAAATTTACACACACTTTTTAACTTAAAGCTGATATTTCTTTAATATAAGTTCATCAAATCGAACTAGGAGTTTGGTTGGTATTTTAAAAAATTTTTTTTTTTTTCAAATAAATAAATGAAATAATGAATAATAAATAATTTTTAACGACAAGATCGCATTCAATGCATTCATCCATGAAAATATGGCTCTTCAAAAAAGTGTGTACAATTTACACACAAATAATTTATTCGTTTCTCAAAATAAGGGACCGATGAAGGTTAAGATTAAAATTTTTTCACAAATGCCAAAGGAGGTAGTAAATAATATATCTTTGTGTTAATATTCCGTTAACAAGTATTGCAGGGATTTTTTAAAATTTTTATACAAACAGAGAAGACACCCTTTAACTTAAAAAATGAAATAGCAGATAGCCTTATAATATTTTTTGACAATATTGTCGATAAAAAAACAAATAAAAAAAGTTAAGGATTTTTTTTTTTTAAAATTCCAAAAAATACGTTATAATATTTAATCCTATTCGGCGTGAGACACCTCCACAGCATAGTTTAGTCTATGTGTCTCAAGTGGTAACGTGGACACATGAACAGTTTTTTGGAAAAAATAGACCATTTGCGACCGTTTGCCTCGTAATGCTTCGAGCTCGAACAATTTTTATTGGATTTGGTTCATCTTAAAAGACCCCTACAGTCGATGAAGATATACGCATAGAAATTTTTCGTTCACCGCAACTGAAAAATTTGCCAACTACACTTCGTTTGCGAGTTGTATTTGCCACAAAAAAATATTCAAGTGTCAACTGAAATATATATCTTATACATATATATATACCGCAAGCTATTTCGGTCATTATTATTTATTATCTTAATTGTCTTTTCCCCTGTGTCCGTCCGTCTTCTTATGGATTGTACTCATCGCAGCTCTGTTGCTATCTCCGTCCGCATATTAAGCAAATTACCAATTCGCTTATATAGAACAGTTTGTCCATAAAGTAACTCTGAATTATAAGCGTTGTGTGTATACAACGAAGGGAAAAACAAAGGAAGTTTCAGTTGGAAAAAAAAAATTTTTCAATTGCTGCAATTTAAAAATCATTCGCGTATATGACAAACGAAATTAATTGGCCGCAACTAAATGACGTGTTTCTCGCAACTGACTATTATTATGACAACTGTTGAAACGTTTGCAAATAACGATCCCACGTACGACAAACGAAGTTCGTTTGTGGCAAACTGGCGATAAACGTGTTTTTTTCTTTGCGTGTACGATTTAATTAACTTTTTTTTTAAGCATCGCGACGAATGTATTTCTTGAGCGTCTCTTTGTACCAATCGACAAGAGCGTTTTTTTGAGCGATTCTCAAATTATGTGGAATCCAATGTAAAGAAATGTATGTGTTAATGTAAAATAGTATGTATGCAGGTGGTAGTAATGCCCAATGGTACTTTATCGTCAAAAGTCGAATTGAGTTCATCGATGCACTTTGGTTCAGATAGTTTTGTTGACTGTCGTCAAAAGTAAAAAATGATCTCACGAAAATCTCCACGTTCATGAGCGAAAAACTGTCAAAATTTCCAATGAAGTCAGTTTGACTGAAATGATGTTAGCGTTGTCAGTTCCCGAAATATAAGTAGCAGCCTACACGTATTCTATTCCCGAAATGATGTCATCGAAAACCGGTTAACCACAAGGTGAAATAGTAGGACTTTGGCCTATTCAGGTTTCGAACCCGGGAACCCTGGGATGACAGTCAAGCTCGCTAATACTCGACTACCGAAGCCTTTATTTCTTGACAGGCATTGTAGTCCGGAAAGTGAGTTAAAATAATAACGATTAATTTAAGAGTGCTGCAAACGTACTTTATACCCGAAACGTTAATAAATGTATTCAATTTAAATTATTTTGGTTCAATGGCTAGCTTTTGGAGATTAGGAAAAGTTGGAACGTGAATTACTTCAAATCAAACCATGATGTTCTAAGTCAAATCGATCAAAAATGTTGAATATTTTTTTTTTTTTTTTAACTACTGTTGAGCTGTTCTCAACATATTGACCAGAGGAGATCGAAAAAGCCTTGTGCCTCAAAACAACTCTGTCTGTTTTTTTTTTTTTTTTTACTGTTAACCATTTGCAATTCTATGTAATTCGAGCAGTTGTGTGTGTGCGAAAAAAAAGGATTAAAGCAAAGACAGGTAGGTACTAAAGCCAAGGATTGTCAGCTTGCGGGCCAAGCTGTTTACAACTACTGTCTATTTATTTTTTTTTATTTATTTTTTTTTTCCAACCAATGGAAACCTAAGAATATCATGCAAGGTAATGGTTGCTTATAAGCGTTGCCAACAGAATTCAATGTGTTTTAATGGCAACACTAGAAGAGGTTTTGCAAAAAAAAGTAAATAAAAAAAAAAAAAATTGTACAGAATAAATGCAATGAGTTGCAGTAAATTTTTGCACATAATTAAAAAATCAAAATGGCGGCGCATAGTGTGAGTGTAAGTAGATCTGATGGTGTTTGTGTGTGTGTGTGAGTGTGTGATCACATGCGGAGCCAATTAATTCAACTACGATAATAGCAAAAACAAAAACTATAATACTAGCGATTACGTGGTTAGGCAAAAACAACAACAACACAACAAAGCAATAACAACAACAAAAACAAAAAAACTTTTATTTAGCAACAAGGTTCTTTCTTACTTAAGCTAAGCTCAGCTAGTCAGAGTTAAAAAGACGAGTGAGGGTGTGCATGTGTGTGTGTGTGTGTGTGCGAAGGTGGAGAAACGAAAGGGGTAAAAAAAGCAAGCCACAGAGAAACCTTAAGAGTCACTCAAAGTGCAAACAACAACAACGACAACAACAACAACAACAACAACAGCAATATAAAAAAATGCATGCATTGCAATTTTTTTTTGTGTGATTGTTTTTCTGTTTCTTTCTTTCGCTTTGCTCAAGAAGCGGCGCAATCGTTGCAGGTAATCAAGAAAAACCAACAAATATGTGCGGCCGAGCAGCAGGACGGATAGGGAAAAAACATGGAAAATTCATCGAACCGTTAAGCGTCGTTGTTGCACTCAACCCAGAACAACAACTACTCGCACAACAACAACAACAACAACAACAACAACAACAACAACAACTAGTTAGGGGAAATTTTCTCAAGTGCGTTTTTATTTGTTTTTGTTGCTTGTGTGGCGGCGGGCGCAGTCGTTGTTGTTGTTGTTGTTGTTGTTGTTGTAGTAATTACTTTAGTTTTTTCTATTCTTGTTGTTGGTTGTTTGGATGTGTTTCTTTTTTTTTGCACTGTACTGTGGCGGCGGGAAAATAGCGCGCAAGCGTCTTAAGTGGGCGGAGTTTTTTTCTCTTTTTTGCTACCTTTTTCTTTCGTTGACGTTTCTTTAACGCTTACTTCGAGGTCGTGTGGTTTTCTTCTCCTACATCTTGCTCCGCTACGCTCTGACTATGCTAAGGAATATATTAGCAATACTGTTGTTGCTATTGTTGTTGTTGCTATTGTTGTTGTTGTTGTTGTTGTTGTTGTAATTGTTGTTGTTGCTATTTGCAACTAGATACTTTTTTTTTTCGCGCGCACACTTAAAATATTCAAATTTGAAGCCATATTGAATTGAATGATGATGAATAGCAATGAATGGGGGTGTGTGTGTGTGTGTGTGTGTGTGTGTGTGTGTGTGCGAGAGTCTAACACTGTGTGTGGGTGCAATTCACTAACAGCCATGTTGTTCGTTGATGGGTGGTGATTGTTCGCTGAGGGTGAGTCACAGCGTGTTGTTGTTAAGAGCAGCGGCACAGAAAAAAAAAAAAATTCAATAAAAAAATCCAAACATAGGTAAATGAAACTTTGCCCGCGGCAAGGCTGCAGGATACTCGCACTGACTTTGTTGTTGTTGTTTTTATTTTAGCTGCACAAATACACTTAAGGGTGGCTTAACACCCAACACGCTGTCCGAGCGGGGGTTGCATGCTTTCTGTTTTTTTTCTTTTTTTTTTGTTCCGCTTTGCTTGGAATTTTTTTTAAATCAATGTTTTTTTTTTTCCTTAAATGCTGCAAAATGCGGAGAAATATGCGAGTGTGTGCCTTATGTGTAAAATAAAAATGGCAGCGCAACATTTGCTGCTACCGCCTGCCGACGCCTGCTGCTGCTACTTTACCACCCGCCGTCGCCATCATCACCACGCCATCATCCACTATAAAGTGTTTTTTTTTTTAAATATCGAGCATTTAAAATTTTTTCTAATTTTAGAGGCTGTTATATAAAGCATGCTGAGTGCCCGTTTGAGTGTGTGTGTGTGTGTGTGTGTGTGTTTGGATCTATATGTTTACATCCGGTTCGCAGCGTTTTGCTGGCGTTAGTGGAGTGAAAAACGTGCTCAATGCAATGTAACTTCGAGCTCGAAACACACACACAGAAACACACATACATACATACATACATCTATAAATGCATGCATATTTTCCCTCATAATTGTTTTTGTTTTTATGCTGCAACATTTTTTTACATAATTCCTTCTGCGCATTTTTTTCTACATTTTTTTTATTGTTTTTTTTTTTTTGTTTTTATTTTTTTTTTATTTTTGCTGTGTTCTTAATACATATTTTGTGTTTTTTTTTTCATTATTATTTTTTATGCTAAATTTGGTAAAATCGCGCTGTTTCCACGCAGCGCAGCTCATAGCAACTTCTTGGTTTTCATTTAATTCAGTTCCATATCAGCCGCTGCCGCAACTTGTCGCTTAAGTTAAATTTTGCGCTAAAACACGCAAATACGCTCCACTGTGCAGTGTCAAGAGTTTTTTGTGTTTGTGTTTTGTTGCTGTGAAAATTCCTGCTATTAGATTTTTTTCGTCGCCTGCAACTCCGCGTGCGCATAATTTTCTTTTTGATTACATTTTTTTTGCGCCTCAGTGTCTTCGTTGTTGTTTTTTTTTTCGTTTTTTGTTATTGAAATTCCTGGCCGCTCACAGGTTCCTTCGTTTATCCTGTTTGATGGACTCGTCCAGTTGCCGCACAGCAGCCGCGCTTGTCAGTTCAGCGTAAATTTATTCCAGCAGCTCTAATCTGAGCAGTGCACTGATTTTGCGTTATATCTGTTTTTTTTTTTGTTCATCCTATTTTCGTTTGATTTACATGGTGACATTCTTGGCAGTAACTTTGCAATAATTTACGACCAACTCTGTCTGGTACAGGCCAGTCAGCTAGCCAGCCAGCCAGCCGCACTTGTTCTGTGCCACAGCGTGTTCGTGTATAGAGTGTGTTTAAGTGTGCGTGTATTTGTTTGATATTTTGTCTTTTTTCTGTTGACGCTTTTAACTCGCTTAACACATCGCTCGTGTTAATTAATACTTTGCACCGTCAATGCTGGAAGTGCAAAAATGACACTGAGAACAAAATAATACAATGTTGTGTGACAAGCAACAACAAATTCATCGTGCCGTGGAGCAGCCGGCTAATAACTTACAACCGGCTTAATTCAACAAATTTGCAACAAAGTAAGTTCAAGTTAAGAAATTACAGTTTTTAACTCAATTAATTTCAATAACGACCTAAGCAGCGCCAAAAACTGACTTATTTTCTAAAAGACGGTATATTTTTTCGGTATTCTGCTAAACTTGAAACTTACCCAGTGAACCAAAACAACCGTTTTCGAATTCATTTATGAACCTTTTCGGGTAGAAACGTTCATATTCGGCACTCATAAATAAACGTCTTTTCTATCATTCGGAGGCATAAATGCCTCTCAAAAATGAACCTTGAACCTGAGTTAAAAAATATCCATAAATTGTACTTTTTTGTTCGGTAATGAGTTAAAAAAAGGACCATAGGAAAGTTATTTTTCGGCACTCGGAAATGAATTTCTTTTGTATCAATCGCCGGAGTGAATTGCCGGTATTTAAAGGTTAATATTTTAATTTACTATTTTAAAAATATCAACAAAGGTTTAAATTCTTCCCTTTTTATTTCATTTTAGAATATAAAAAAGTAATATTTTTGATTTATGTCTCAACTCATTTATGAACAATAAATGGTTCGTTTATGAGAAATTACTTCTGCTCATTTATGAATAAAAATGGTTCATTAACGTTGAATTTTTACCTACTAAAACGGTTGAAAAAATATTATTTTTCGACTTAAAATAAGTTTTTTATCACTTTCGCAAAAGAAGTAAAGTTTTAATTTATGGGAACATTTTTCACGAATTTAATCTTCTATAGCAAGCAATAAAAAAAAACAACCCAAAAACGTTCCGTTCGCAAAACTGTCACCTTACGCAAAACCCTCGCTTATGGTTCAGTGGGTAGTATCTAGTACAAGGTCAGGAAAAAACTAGTAAGAAATGATCTTCGACTGGGCCGAAGTTGAAATACCCCCACGTCCGAACCAAAGTATATCCAAAGTCTTAAGCAGTCCATAAAATGTTTATTTGTAAAACCATTTTCGCCATAGTTTTAACAGAACATTTTTTTATGAAGTCACTTTTTTAATGATTTCACTTTGTATGGGAGGTGGGTGTAGTTTTCACTCGATTTGGTTGAATTTCATACTCAGAGTGTATATTAAATAACAAAGTTTATATGCAAAATTTCCAAAAAAGTCCATACATTAGTTTTTGTGGAATTCTAAGAGATTTTACCGTTTTGATAAAGCCACTTTGTATGGGAGGTAGGCGTGGTTTTTATCCGATTTGGCTCATTTTCAAACTTGACCTTAATTTTTTAGATAAAAGCTTAAATATTGAATTTCGTGACGATAGCTTGAAAATTACGGCTGTAATCGTGATCACAGATAGACAAACGGACAGACGGACAGACGGACATGGCTAAATCGACTCGGGTAGTGATGGTGATCAAGAATATATATACTTTTCTATACCTGCCACGCCTCCTTATGGCCGTTACAAACGGAGTGACAAAATTAATATACCCCGTTTACGTTTTTTAAACGTAGGGGTATAAATATATTGCTTGTTTGAGTAGAAATAGTGCAAAAATTGTCTAATTATATCCAATAGACACGGATAAAAAAAAAACAAAGAAATTCCCAAATTTTGATAGTTTAAGCCATTTTAACCATTGGCTATTGGCTATGTATTTTCGGGCTATACTCACATTTAAAACTTCTTTAAATAAAGTTTTTAAAAAAAAAAACAAAGGATATCAAAAGCTTACCTGTTTCAAAATCAAATCAAAATCAAAAATTTGTGCCAATATGGAATTCGCAGATGGATGAGCTGTACATGAAAAACTGTGAAAGTATCCTTAGCTTAATAGTATGTTTTAGGGATGTCGCTTTACCTTTATGCCTATCATTTTTTTATCTAGACTCTAAACTCTAGAAACTTGAGTAGGGGAAAAGTTCTAACTTTTCCATATTTCCTCGCAGGTTTATTGAAATACTTGTATTTAAAACCAAATCCATGGAGAAATGGATTCAACCAAAGTGTATTTAAACCAACTTTTGGGGTTTAAAAAAAGAAAATCTATGAGTCTTATCTCATAATCGTTTGTGTTTTAAAAAAAAGAAGTACCCGACGCACAGGCGCGTATGCAGGATTTGGTCCTGGGGGGGCGGGTTTTAACTAAAAAATAAGAAATTCTAAGTACAAAGAAAACTATCAAAAAATGGACGTACAGAAAATATTATATATTGGATATAAAACTATAAGATTTCAGTTATATATTTTCAGATTATTTTTTAGTATTCCGAGTAAATACAAATACTCTATACAAAACTATTCCCTCAATAAATTATTGGTCGAAGTAACACGAACTTCAACGTCCCGATGAATATTAAGTGCAGCCAATCCGTTTAGCCGATTTTCGCTCATAGTAGAACTTAAGAAATTTTTTAATCACCGTAATGTTGAAAAAGAGCTTTCGTTCGATGATGTCGTTAGTGGTAACGCAGCAATTACCAACAAGATTTGGTGAACATTTGGAAAAGCAGTTGTATTGCAGATGTCAAGAGCTTCGATAGGGCCGTTGATATTTTTATCAAAAATCCGTCTTGGCCAAAGCCTCACTTCATTAATCCATACTTCGAATGAATCATCATGCAAAATCGTGGAGTATTTCTCAAATAATTGGTTGCAGGCTTCTTCATCTAGGGTTAAAATTTTTGATGAAAGAAGACTTCTAAAATTCGATAATATACCACACTGCCCGACACTGCTTTAAAACTACTTATCCTAAAAAACAAACGTTACATCAGTTGAGTTACTTTGCAATAGAGTTGCCATGTTTAGTTAATACTTTGATAGTGAAACCTCAATGAGGAAGAATAATAATAAATCATAATTAATATAACTTTGCTTCATGGAAATTTTGCATAACCAGACAGTTCTGTGGATTTCAAAAGTATAGTTCGAAACCCTGCTGTGTGGTGGGTTTGAATCCCAAGCCATGGAGTTTACACCCCCTAGGGTGAACAAGAGACAAGGGTCTCAACTATTGGGAGCACTTGTCAGAATAAAGATCGACAACTGGAAGAAGGTAATATTGGTATTTTCTCAAGGTTTGTAGTCTAGACGCATATTAGTGTATTTCTATGCACTTAGCATATTGTTTTCTTTGAAATGAAATCTCAATAAATTAACTAATTAAATAGATGTAAAATTGTCTGCTCAATTGGGAGTTTCTTATTGTTATATTGTGCTATAACACTGAACAACAAAATCAATTTTTTTCCAAAATAACAAGGTTTCTAGTAGAGGATTCTGGAAGATTCTGGTAGAGGGGATTATGTGTATCGGCGTTTTGAAAGTTTACGTCTGAGTCTTATTTTAGGGGGGATTTAAAACGTTCCACAAAAATATTTCTCGTAGTATTTTACATAAATCCTCAGAACACATCCTATATCCAAAATGTAAGGATAACATAATTTCTTATGCTGATTCACTATAAGAATCTTCAAAAAGGAGGTAAACTTTCAAAACGCCGATACACGTATATTGATTTTTTGTCCCCTCTACCAGAATCCGTTGTCAGAACCTTGTTATTTTTTTCGTGTTGTGTGCAAACAGTGTAATTAGTGTGTAAACAATGTAATCAGTGAATGATTTTTATAATAACTATTATAATTTTATTAGACTTACTGAGAACATTAGTCGAAGGCCTATTACAAACAGTATTCTATATGTATGTGCATGAATCAAATGGCAGACATATTTTACGCGAAGATTTTTTCGCGTAAGCTTCGGCAGCTTCGAACACAGGTTTAGTTTTTTACTTTTTGATTTGACACATCGTATACATCGTGTACATGTATAGGCGATGGTCTTGCCAAACTACTTGTTGAAACACTTCAGCAATGTAACCTGGACGTTTCATTCTTGATCGGTCAAGGATACGACGGAGTATGCAATATGTCTGGCAGACTTAAAGAGTTTCAAGTGATAATAAGAGAAAAGCATGCACCATATGCTCTCTACATTCATTGCGTGGCTCATTCCTTAAACTTGGCCATTTCTATTACAAACCAAATACCACCCACGAGAGATTTTCTGAATTTTTTTTTAATACACCGAAATGAAAGGCTTTTCTAGAAAAATTTGTAAATGATCAAGAAGAAACATCAAATATTTATAAGTTTTCTATCCGTTCATTGACTACTACATTATGTTATGTATCTTGAAGAAAGGTGCACAAAATAAAAATGTTCATTTAATAATTCAATTGAAACTTTTGTTTTTTATTTTCTTAAGACTTCTTTAACACGAAGATATACTCTACGGATCAAATATACTTAAGGATTTGCTTCCCTCTTTCAAGTTACAGTAATTGACAAATAAGCTGAAGAAATTTCTTGACGTTAATTCTAAAGTTCTTACAGAGTTTGAAATTTGGAAGTTATATCTGAACCATAGAGATTTCACTCAGCCTCTTAATGCTCTAGAAGCATAATATAACTGCCTGGTAAATTTTCCAAACATATACGTGCCATTAAAAATTTTAGCTACACTGCCAGTGTCCACAAGCACGCCTGAGTGCATTTTTTCGGCTTTGAAGAGGATAATAACAATATATTTCTTTATTAGCAAAATATTTGTAATAACTTATATATTTCCAATGCAGGGCCGATTAAATGGTTTGACAGCACTCGCAATTCATCGAGACGTAGTAATATCGGCTGAAGAAGTCCTTCAATTAGCAAACAATCCAAGCCGACTGAACTTTTTGCTTTAAAAACATTAACAAAAATTATAAAAATAAAAGTTTAAAAAAATAAAAAAAATAAATAACTGGCCATTTCAGCCCTTGAAAGGACTTTGACCTAGCTTCTTATGATCAATTGTGTTGTGCGTGTTATTAAGTTTGTACACAATTGACCGAGAACCGGACCTACATGTTTAACGCCGACTCCGAACGGCGATGAACGGAATTTTCTCGTTCTCAAGAAGCTTTACATGGCATTTTGATTACTCTCTGAGGTTTGCCATTGTCTGCAGAGAGGTGGCGGCCGTACAGAAAATTTATTTTATTTTAATTTAAATAATTTTCTGTCGCTGCTGGGGTTCGAACCTGGGTCTCCAAAGTTCTTTGACATAGCGGCCACGCACTTTAACCAACTACGCCACGGACGCCACAAAAAATAAAAGTTTACCTTTTTTTTAAAGAATATTTAAAAAAAATTTTTTTATGTATGTTTTCACGAAAATAAATTCCGTCCCCTCCCATTGCAAAAAGCTATCTACTCCACTGATGCTGCTTCACACCTAGTATTGCTCAAACTGTAATTATTGCTTGCTATTACAGTGATTTTTAGACCTTTCAGCCTTAAAGTATGCTCAGAGAATTTATTACGATTTTTTCTATAAGTAACAGCAGAAGGCACTTTGAAAAATTACATTAAAAAAAAACGTTTTTAAAAACGTCGATTATTTAAATTTTTTTATTATGTGGTACATCATATTCTTCCAGTGAGTCTTTCAAATAAAATTTTATGTAGTATTATTCGATAAAAAAAAATTTTTTTATATAATAAAATTTTGTTGCGATTAAATTCACAATTCACAAAGTTCACTGTTAAACTAAGTGAAATATTGATTCAGAAATGATTACTTCTAATAAATTTATTTGAGCTTGAGTAGGGTCTAATTTCGCATTATCTTGGATTGGATTTGAGGATTTTCATTATAATTATCAATCTAAGCAATTTCAAAAGATTTCATGAGAGATTTTCATGAGAAAAAAAGCTATTGTAGATTAGTTTTTTTTTAGATTCCAAAGAAATGATCGAAATCTACTTGTAGAAAGTTACAGAATTCTACTTTGTAATATTTTAAAAATTCGATTTTCGATGTGAAAATTTATTTTTTATCTTAATCTTCACAATATCATAACTTTGTGCGAAAGTGTTGAAATAAAGTGAAACTTCGACATGACAAGCAAATTACGATAAAATCTCGCAAATAACCAAAGAAAAAAAAAAACGCAATCGAATCAAAAAATGTTAAAGTGAAATGTTGAAACATAAGCGGAAAAAAAACAAAAACAGAAAAATTCGAAAACGCATCAACACATGCGGAGGCCGTTGAACAGTCAGACAGACAGACGGACAGTCGAAATATAGAATGTAATCAAAAGTTTAAATCAACCTGTAAAAAAGTAGCTCACGATGAACACTCATCAGTGGCGGCAACAACATCAAGATACGCAGCAACAATAACAAAGCAATACATATTGGGTTAAATTAAAAAAAAAAAAAAAAAAAATAAAAAAACAGCATGAAGAACTGAAAATAAAATCAAAATTAAAATCAACAGTATCAGCAACAAAAACAGGATGAGCATAAAAGCAACAACAATGAATTTGTTGCTTATGGTCAAAGCTACAATAATATACGATCAGTGTGGATCTTAAAATGAGCAATATACAGGCTTAAACAACTACTATACAACATCAAAATCATCATTATCTTTAGCATCATCATCATCATCGTCATTGCCGTTGTTAACAGCAACATCGCCATCATCACCGCCAACATCATATCATCATCATCATCATCATCATCATCATCTTCCGCATCAACAACTTCTTGGCAACAACATCATCTCGCGCATCTCTGCTCGCACATCTTCTTTTTTGACTTAGCCGCAGCGTGCATAACGTGACCCATTTAACGTGATGTTCTGTTTACGATTTATTTATGCGTTTCTGATTCTTACGTCTTTTTTAAGGTAGAGGAGAGGATTTTTCTTTTTATTTTCTGACTTGAATGATTTTGCAACTTTTATGTTTTTCAAAATTTTTTTTTTCACTTCTTATTTGTTTAGCCAAAGGATGATGGCTAAGCCCACTAAACCACAAGCAAGGGTCTGGCGAAAAGTGAGAGTTTTGCGTTTTTGAGAGGCAGTTAAGTATTAGATTCAAAAATATTCATTGTAAAGGGTGTTTTTTAATTCGATATAGTTATTCTTATAGGAAAATTTGACGTTTGTGCATTTTGTATTTTATACTACAGTAAACATTGAAATTCATCATAAAAAGAAATACGACTGAGCAACGTCTTTTAAAATGATCCGATTTTCATAAAAAGTCATATTTTCGCACGAGCCTCATTTCTGGCTAAATGGTTACGTTGACAAACAGAATTTGTCGACTTTAGGGCGGTGAGCAGCCCCAAGAGATATTGGACGCTCCATTACTTTCCCAACGCATCACAGTTTGGTGTGCATTTCACTCAGAAGGCATCATCGGTTCTTATTTTTTTCAAAATTGAGCACGGAGCCAACGTGACGGTCAATGGACTACACGCAAGGAAAAAAAAAACGGTTATTGCCAGTTTACCGCAAACGAACTTCGTTTGACGTGCTTAGGATTAGGATTATTTGCAAAAGTTTCAACAGTTGTCATAATAATAGTTCAGTTGCGAGAAAAGCGTTATTTAGTTACAGGTAATTAATTTCGTTTGTCATATGGGTAAGTCCTAGCGTTCGGACGTTACATTCGAATACATTTTTTTTATATATTTTGCCAATTTTATAAACAGTTTTTCAATTAAAATTAATTTGGTTAAATAGCTTCCTTTTCGTAGAATTTATAATAATTATAACATCAAGCATCTTATCGCATTTTACCCGAAATTTCTTATTTTTGTCGTGCGTTCGGATGTTACAAAAAAATGAAGTTTTTGTGAGACTAACACTTAAGCTTAGATTAATTCTGCGAAATGGTCGGTCGCACCTCAGAAGTCTAAAAGAACAAATAACTGCAAATTAAATAAGTTTTAAAGAAAATCCTACATCATCTCAAAAATCATTTTTTTTTTAAGTCACAGTTAGCAATTTTCTTTGTTCGGACGTTACGTGTCGGACGTTACACATTTTTCACACTAATTGAAAATTCATATGAATGTTTTTAAAAATTTATTAATAACGTAAAGAGATATATCTACATTTAAAAATAAAATTTTTTCATACATTGACTTTGAAATATTTCGAATTGACAGTTGTTGCTGCTCTCAGAGTTTTCTTATTTGAGCATAAAAGAGCATAACCTATCATCACAAATATGAGTAAAAAAAATTGAAAAAATACAAAATTACTTCAATTGATAATAAATCTGGCATTTTTACTACACTCAAGAGAATATAACCAAAGTAAACTCTTGTATTCGATTGAAGAGATATTAAGCTTTTTATTTGTAACCAAAACTTTAAGAAATAAGTAAATTTATTATTTTACCTCTGGTTGACCATTTTCTGGACAAGCCCATATACGCGAATGATTTTTAACTTGCAGCAATTGAAAAATTGTTTTTCCCAACTGAAAACATCGTTTGTTTTTCCCTTCCTTATGTACACACAACGCTTATAATTCCGAGTTACTTTATGGGCAAATTGTTCTATATAAGCAAATTGGTAATTTGCTTAATACTCGGACGGAGATAACAACAGAGGTGCGATGAGTACAATCCATGAGAAGACGGACGGACATAGGGGGAAAGTCAATTAATATAATAAATAATAATGACATAAATAGCTTGCGATATATATATATATACCAGATATATTTTTAAGTTGACAACTAAATATTCATTTGTGGCAAATACAATTCGCAAACGAAGTGTAGTTGGCTAATGTTTCAGTTGCGGTGAACGAAAAATTTCTATGCGTGTATGTTATCGCAAAATTATTGAGGGCTGTCAAACGTTATCACACATGATCTCGATGCGTACTAGTTCCAGCAAGATGGCGCTACGAGCATACAGCCACCGAAACAATAAATTTACTGAAAGAGCGAATTTTGGCACATTCCGGACCTGTCGAGTAACCGCAGCGATCGTGCGATTTGACGACTCTTGATTATTTCTTATAGGCTTACGACAAGTCATTGATCTTTGCGAATAAACCGGCTTTTCAGCAGCTTGTGGGTAACATTAAACGAATTATCAACTAAATTTGGCTAGAAATGCTTGCAAGAGTGACGAAAAATTGGGCCCATCGAATGATCATCTTAAGGAAATAATTTTGAACAAAAATAAAGCCAAAGCATTGGTCATTTGGCTAGTTTTTGTGTTTTATTTCAAAAAGAAAACCTACAGCGAATTAAAAAAACACCCTTTAGAGCAAACATGCCCACGTAGTGGCCCGTATGGCCAGCGTGGCCCTTCATAAAAATTTTTTCTATCTTAGTTTTGTCTTTGCGATGAGCCAAAATCAAAGAACGCCTGCAAAAAACATCAACACAAACCGCACTCGTTCAGTGTTCAGGACATTTTCCAGCGAACTTTACAAAAACAAATAAATGCAAAGCTAAAATAAAAAACGCACACTCGATGATATCGATGCTGAAGCTGATTGTCCCGCCCCGCTAATTGTGTGTCGAGTAATTCTTCAAAACATGTGGATTTATTGCATTGTGTTTTTGTTTTGTTTGATTTTTTTTCCAAACGCAACATTTTGTGTTTTTGTTTTGTGTTTTTTTAAGCATTGGCCCGCGCTTTAAATTTCTTGGGCACCACTGCTTTAGAGTGTCGAAGGAGTACTTTTCTATTCGAAAAATTAATAAATAGCGTGGGTCGATGGAAATAACTTGAAAATTGCCGTCTAATTGAAAGGTTTTCAAAAGGATACAAATTTTTTATTTTGGACCACAGCAAAATCCAACCGAAATGGTCTTTTGGTCAAAACTTTGTAATTTGGTAATAGATCGTCAAGTGTATTATATGGTTGTAAAGATCTTAAAGAATGGATTTTTATGTCGGCAGGTGTTAATGTACTTTGAAGTCACCTTCGAGATGTTCTATTGAATTTTAGTTGCTTCTTCAAATTTCTGTTTTTTTTTTTTTTTTGTTTTTTGAGAACGATCTGAAAAACCATCTTCATTTAAAAAAGCCATTTTCGGTCCACTGGGACACAGTTGTTTGCTTGAAAAAAAAACTTTTTTTTATCTTCAGCGAGCACATTCTTTACTTTGATAAAGAATTTTAATTATTGCCATGTTTCAGAAAGACAACAGAAACCCAAAATTAAAACAACAAAAAATGTCCTGTAATGATAAAAACCTTTTTTTTTCTATTAATTATTAACAAGCACAACCCTTTAGCTACACAGAAACAAAAAAAAACCAACCCTTTGACAAACAGTTCCCAAGACGCAACCAACCCGCATAGCAACCATTAGGCGGGGACCCCAACTTTTGCCGCATCCTTGCAGTCATTAAAATACATTGTCAAACAACTTTTTCTTCTCTTTCATAGCCACAAAAGGTCCTTTAAATACATGCACGTCTTTCTGCGTCTAGATGTCCTTTGATTTTTTTTTCTTTAGTTGCTATTTAAAATAATTTTTCTTCTACTTTTTATATTTTTACATTTTCTACATCTTCCACCATGCCACAGATAGACAGACTGACAGACAAACAAATTTATAATCTTGCACAGTGGAGCAGATTATCATTAATAGGCATCAGAAGACATCAGCTATAAGTGGCTTTGAGTGTGTGTATGTGTGTGCGTTTGTTAACCCTTTTATTACAACTGCTGGTTGGGATTTTTTCTTCTTGTAATGATGCTGATATACGTAGGTTGTATTGTTCTTTTGTTCGTTGTTTCTGTTGCTGCTGTTGTTGTTGTAACGACTACTTTATCGTCAGCTGACGTGTTTTCCTGCTGCTCTCTGCTGTCTTTTTTGCTTTTGCTAACTTTTATTTATTTAAATGTTTTTTACGTATTCAGATTGTTGCGATTTCACTGAATGTTAAGGTAGGCAAGGGTTTGACTTGGTTTGGTTTCTTCAGATATCTTCAAGCTTAAGCCGCTGCTGTTGTTGCCACCGCGTTCACATGGAGGACGACGCAAACGTTTACATCCGCTGAACCTTTGTCTTCCGTAGCTGATTTATTAGGTTTTTGGTTGTTGTTGTTTTTTTTAGTGAGTTGTTCTCTGTTGTATTTGTTGTTGTTGTTATTGTTGTTAATGGTGTTTTTTTTATTGTAATTTCCTGAACGAAAGGGAAACGATCACAGCCTGTTCTTGAAGATATTTTTGATTTTGCTTTTTCCCGCTGTTTTTTTTTAATTTTTTTTTTCAAAATTAAAATAAGTAGGTTTGTAGGTTCACTTTCAGTTTTAATAGTGTTTACAATTTGAGCCCCATTTGTTGTTGTAGAGTTGCTAACAACAACAGCAGCAGCAGCAGCAGCTTCATCAGCGATTTATTGCTGCAATATGTTGCTATTGTTCTTCATCTGCAATTGCAGTGGCTCATCTTGATGGCATATGTGGGGAAAAAATCATCTCGCTGTTGTAACAGGAAATCGACTTATTTGATGGATTTATTTTTATGGACTTATTTTACAAATACTTTTTTTTTTTTTTATTTTTCCTTTTAAAAAACTATGAAATATTATCAAAAATTAAATTATGCGTAAATGGGCAGAAAGAAGAAAGAAATTAGGAGAAAATATATTGAAAATGTTGGGATTTTATGTAATTTCTAAAACATTGGAAACATTTAAAAAAGAAAAATATAAAAAAGGAAATACTTTTTAATTAAGCCCAGAAAGATTTGTAGAAATGAATATGCTGTTATGCTGTATATAAATATTTTGACTTTAGAGACCCCTTAAAATTGTTTTGAAATCTTATTTGGCTTAAGGTAGTATTCTAGTCTAGAGGGAAACATTTTGGGCTTTTTTTAAGATTCAATAAAGAAAACTAAAAATAATTTTATTAAATCGTTTTTATTAAATTTTTGTTAATATTTCAATAAAACACAAAAACTTTAAAAATGAAATAAAAAATATATATTAAAAAGTTAAGGGCTGGTAGAGTAGGGGGGTGGGGTTATGGTAAAAAAGGGTGCCTATATCTTGACACGATTTCAACCCTTCTAGTTATATGAAAAAAAAATCCTTATTAATTAGTAAGAATGTCGCTATATTCCGGACCAGGGAAAACAATTGTTTTCGCAAAATGGCGACTGTTTAAAAAAAGTAATTTTTTTTGGTCTTCTTTTTGAAAGGATTGCATTTTATAAAAATATTAAAAAACAAAAGTCTTACATAATTCTAGTCCGGGTCATAGAGGGATATATAAAAAAGAACCACACCAAATTTCAAGTTAATCGGTCCATTAGAACTTGAGATATCATCTCAAACGTGTTGGAAAAAAATAGTTTCGAGAAAAATGCGTTTAAAGTTTTGCGTTTCATCTGAGGCGGTTTGGTTTTTGCATCCCTAAAATATCTATAACTTTGTTAATAGTTTGAGAAATTTGAGGAATCCTTTTAAGGACATATTTTTGAATGTTTAAACTATTGAAGAAACTTTCGGTTTTTTCAAATTTCTACACTAGAATACCCGCTTAAAGCAGATATTGGCGTTATAAGCATTTCGAATATTGTAGAGTTTTGAATTAGTCAGAGGAGCGATAATTTTAGCGCCTTGGTTTTTTTAATATGCATTTGTTACAACGTTTGAATTATTCAGTTGTGTGTGGGGATTCAAATGGGACACAAACACATATTTTGTACATTATTTGTAACTAAAGTCATAACCGATGAGTAGATTCATCCAGTGTCAGAAAACCCGTCAAAAGTCAAATTGAGTGATTTGAATGCTTCCTAATTTGAAGACGCTAGATTAATGAAACTGTTTCAAATGTCTTGTATCCTTCTGAACCCATTTTGAGTGTCAAACAATAGAAGGTTGCAAAGTAAAACCTTGTTGACACAACATTTTAAAGGGTCTTCCATTAAGGACTTGACAACTTTTTCTCAAATAAAACCCGTTTGGGTTGGAGATATTTCAAAAATTTTATTATCGGCTTGATGTACAATGAAAACAATTATGAATGGAATCCGACTTCGTTCATATGGCCACCGCGGGCACGTATGCAGCGGTCGATTCGTTGGACCGAATTTTCAATGACTCGGCCACACATTTCAGCCGAAACGACCGCTAGTTTGCGTTCAATGTTGGCTCTGAGCTTTTCCAACGTCGTCGGCTTGGAAAAAAGAACTAGCCCCAAAGAAAATAGTCTAGAGCAGTGTCGGCCAAAAAAATACATACACAGTTCTTTGAGTTTTGTAGTAGTGTGCACCCAAGTGAGAGCAAAGAATTTCTCTTTGGCAGACACTGTAAAAATTTTACTTCGCAAGAGGCTTAAAGAAATTTTTTATATGAAAGTGAATTGAAATTAATGAAATTTCTTACTAGGTAAATAATGTGCAATATTATTTATTGTTTAGGGGATGCATTATTAATAATAATTAATAATAACATTAATATTAATATTTTATTAATAATATCAATATGCATATATTTATTATTAATATCAATATTACATATTTATTTGGAAAGTAATATTTTACTAATAACATTTTACCGACTCCTAATAGTACTAATAGTATTTATATTGCATATTACTTCAAAATAAAAAAAACACTGATAGCGCACCCTACTTTCTTCTGACAAAATAAGTTTTGGCTTCCCCAAAACAATTTTTAAAGAAAAAATATGCTAATTCCCAAATTTGGTTGAACATTTTTTTACGTGTAAGCATTTAAAATTACGTAATAAATTGCGCGCATAAGTTGCATAGAAGCGTATTGTTAACTAGCCAAAAGCGAAACATCGACTGAGCGCTCTTGCTACGAATAATCGGCAGCGTCGGTGTAAAAGCACGACAGCCAGTTTTATGTCGGTGTAATAAACCGAAGTTTCACGAAGCACGCGTGCATAGGCGTCGGCCGACACTGGTCTAGAGGTGTTAAATCGCACGAACAAGGCGACCAATCGACTGACCCATTTTTTGAGATAACACCCTCATCAAACATGCTCTTCAATAAATCGATTGTAACGTATGCTGTGTGGCTTGTGGCACCGTCCCGTTTGAATCACATGTCGTCCAAGTCCATATCTTCCAATTCGGGCCAAAAATAATGGGTAATCATGGCGCGATAGCGATGGGCATTCACAGTAACGTTTCAATCGTTATCGTTGATGAAGAAATATAGTCCAACGACGCCGCCGGCATGCAAACCGCACGAAACAGTTATTTTTTGTGGATGAAGTGGTGATTCATGAAGCACATGGGGATTTTCACCCAACCAATAACGCATATTTTGCTTATTGACGAACCCGAGAATTGCGACCGAAAATTGCAGTTAAAGCTCTTAAAGTTGCGATCACCGACTCCGAATTTCGGTAGTAAATTTTTATAATTTGCAGACGTTGTTCGTTCGTTTACTTTACCATGGTGAAAATGTTGAGTTAACTGAATAAATTGACAGTGACAGTTCGATGATTAGTGAAGCGGCGCGTTCAGAAATTTAATTCAAAGTTGTCAAGTCCCTAGTGGAAAACCCTGTACAAGAGGTTGATATAACGTTGGTGACCTCTAACTAAATCTAAGAGGCTATTATATAATATTTCTAAAGTCTTTCTGGGCAATTCCAAGAGCTGAATACTACTATGTTTAGTTATATAGTCCTTCATCTACTAAGTGAACCTAAATCTCTCACTTACCTCAATATCACCTTTATCTCTTTCACATCAACATTGTTGAAAACCTTCTGTGAACTATGAGCCAATTTGTCGTTGAGTGCAAAATATAATTATTCGAACTCCTACTCAATAAAGCATAGCATAAGTGTTTGTTTTGAACAACAACTTATATGTGTTGTTTTTAATTGCTATAGGGTGCGTTTACCATATGCGTCTCCCATTAAGAGACCCTGCGGACAATACATTTGAATCGGGTAAAAAAAATTAAATCAAGATTAACTTTAATGATCTTAGATTAAATGATTAAACACTCGTATATAAAATATGAATAGGTAATGAGATAGGTTTTGGTATGGTCATGAGATTCATACGATGCCGTGACACATTCATGTCATGACAAGAAGTAATTTTTTGTGTAAATGCATAATTTTATCCGGTTAGTGACATTAACATAACTTCCTTAGGATTATTTTAAGAAATTCTGCTTATTGATAAATATTTCAAAGTTCATAAAGTTAAGGGGTGTATCCTACAGATATTTACTTGTGAAAAAACATGAAAAATTCGAACACCACTTTCCTACCAATGCCCTTAAGAGGTATCAAAAAAAGATCCCGATCAATTACCGGAGGTATTAGGAAAGCACAATTTGACTATTTGTTCAAAACGGACTGTTGACATTCTGTAAAGTTATACAGGTCATGCCACAGTTTGGTTGCCACCCAAGAGGTCTCGTTGTTGAATTCCGGCTAGGCTATGGTTCTACGTTTTATTCTTATTCATTTATTTTCTCAATGCTAATCAAGTGAAATTAAAAATTCATCAATATTGACGATTTGAAAGTCGTAGTTGGGGGTTGTAAAAGTTAGTGGGGAGGATCGTTAAGTAACTTACATTGACTGAGGTGAAGGCAAAACAATTGCCTTAGATTTAAAATTCACATGGTTCTAAGGCACATGCTTCGAATCTATAACTCCAATTCGAACCAAGGCAGACTTGAATGAATAGGTTAAACACCTGAAATCCTTGTTTTAAAGCTAAAAAAAAAAGGAACAAGAGGTTGGCTCTATCGTTGGCACACCCGTCGATTTTAAAGTAACAGCTTATCTTTATTCTTGTTCCTATTATTGATTCCTGCCCAAATACCTACCCTTATTGCTATTCGAATCTTTCTTATCCTGGCCCCACTTTTTTTATTAATTTTTGTCCTAAATCTTGTGTTCAAATCTTTCTTTTATTTCTTTTCCCATTTCTTAAAGTTATGTTTTTCCCAATTTTGTTCTAAATATTGTTTCAAGTGTGCCTGAATTTTTATCCTTATCTTTGTCCCAACCTCTGCCATCATTTGTTTTTATATAATTTTTCCATTTTTTGTTATTGCTATTCAATTTAGTGCATTTCGATTACCTTAAGTGGTTTTCTGAGAGGGCTAGTTACGACATTAATTTTTTTTTTTTTAATTTTTACTATGTGATCTAAACCCACATTTCTGTCGTTCCATACAATTATCGTAGCTCAAATAGCCAAGGAGTCATAATTCCATGACAAGTTTTTTCATTGCTTTACATTCATTTGCAAAAAAATGTTTCAAAGCATTGAGCGATTACCTCCATCGTATCGTCGTTTCAAATTTCGTTTTTTCCATTTCGTTATGAGATCAAAAACTCATTTTTTGCTTTCGTAAAATACATTTTTCGTACACGCAAAGAAATTTTTCGTTTACCACAACTGAAAAATTCACCAACTACACTTTGTTTGCGAGTTGTATTTGCAGCAAACGAATATTCAGTTGTCATCAACTTAAAAATATGCCTGTTCGTCTACTTATGAATTGCACACATCGTATATCTGTTGCTATCTCCGTCCGCGTAGTGAGCAAATTACCAATTGTAACACTTTGTCCAAAAAGTAACTCTGAACTATAAACGTTGTGTTTATACAACGAAGGGAAAAACAATCGAAGTTTTCAGTTGGGTAAAACAAATTAATGGCGTCCGTGGCGTAGTTGGTTAAAGTGCGTGGCCGCTATATCAACGAACCTGGAGACCCGGGTTCGAATCCCAACAACGACAGAAAATTATTTGAATTAAAAGATTTTTTCTGTACGGCTGCCACCTCTCTGCAGACAATGGCAAACTTCAGAGAGTAATCAAAATGCCATGTAAAGCTTCTTGAGAATAAGAACATTCCGTTCATCGCCGTTCGGAGTCGGCGTTAAGCCTGTAGGTCCGGTTCTCGGTCAATTGTGTACAAACTTAATAACACGCGCAACACAATTGATCATAAGAAGCTAGGTCAAAATCCTTTCAATGGCTGAAATGACCAGTTATTTATTTTTTTTTTTTTTTTTTAAAACAAATTAATTTTTCAATTGCTGTAATTTAAAAATCACTCGCGTCTATGACAAACGAAATTAGTTTCCTGCAACTAAATAACGCGTTTCTCGCAACTGACTATTCTTTTGACAACTGTTGAAACGTTTGCAAATAACGATTTCAAGCACGACAAACGAAGTTCGTTTGCTGCAAACTAGCGATAAACGTGTTTTTTTTCCTTGCGTGCAGCACTTCTACTTAGCGAGTAGGTAATGATTCGATGCAACAATATCGCAATTCTGTTGCATAAGCTGCTATCTACGCAGCCTTATGACGTCATAATTTATAATGCTGAAAAAATACTTCGGGGGTGGTTCAAGAAACGTTTACGACATCGCCACAATGCAAGTGCCCACACATCCGCTCAAATAAAAAAGTTTTTGAGCACTCAAGGGTGGAATTGATGGGTTATCCGGCTTACTTGGCCAAACTTGGCACCCAATGACTTCTTCTTGTGCCCTCACATTAAGAAAACAAATCCGTGACGAGGATTTTTCTACGCCTGAATAGACCTTTGAGGACTTCAAAAACCTGGTTTCAGAGTTACCAACTTTAGACTGGCAAAAATGTTTCGAAAATTGGTTCAAACGAATACAAGAGTGCATAGGATCATCTTGGAGAATACATTAAATAACAATAAAAGCATTTCACTGACTAAACACTGTTTTTTCATTGTAAGGCGCAATACTTAAAGGGCAACCTTCATATGTCTATGAAGTTTCTTGAGAAAAAACTAAAAATTCTAAAATTCAGATAAAGATTTTACAAAGGAAAGGATAAGTTTGTTTTTATTACTTTTGAGGACTATTAAGGATTGAATATGAATTATAAAGTGGTCATTATAGTTTGAAGTTAAGAGATGAAGGACATTAAAGACATTCAAGCTTACATCATCAACTGAGTTCATAACTGCCCGATAATTCTCTATGCAAAACCGAATCAACTGCAAGACAGGCATCGCTATGAAGAACTTTGCTAATTTAATTGATTTTTTATTTCTTTCTTTACCATATTGTCCCAAACACTCTAGCTTCCTCTACGACACCTTACCAAACGTGCCGTAACCGCCTTTAAAATTTCGGCTTCACCGGACTTTCAAAATTAATTTTTATATCTGTGCAACAATGTTGCTTGTTATGATCAATATTTTGTGAAAACACGTTAATCTAAAATGTGCACAGACTACCAAAATTTCAAACAGATCAGGTTACAGAAAAGAAAAAAAAAAAAACAAAATAAGAAAAAATACATTAAAAAAATTGTTGTGTATGTGGTACCACGGCACAAACGCAGTCATGAAGAATAAAACTGCTTTCGCTGCGCAGTTATGTTTTTATTTATTTTTTTCAACAGTTTCTGCGCAATCGTGCGCAGGTCCTTTTATTTCATTTTATATGCTTAATTTTTTTTATTTTATTTTTGTTTTTTTTGTTGTTACCACATCCCTTCGTCATGTGAGAGAGTTAAGCCAACAAAGTTGAAATCTTTGTGGTCCACATTTATGAAAACCACTTTTTAAAGGAACAATAAAAATCTGTATAAATAAAAAATATAAAAAAAACAGAAAAAAAATACAGACCAGGAACCCAAAAATTGAAGTTTGTTGAACAGGTTTAACCTTGGGCACAAAAAAAAAACAGAAAAATAATAAAATAAAAATAAATAAAACTTAAAAATTACCCAAAAATAAAGAAGCCAAGCAACAACAATAACGAAGAAGTTGAACGAAACATAGTAAGTGAAAATAAAAGGTTGGCGAAAAAATGGGTTGAACTGAGATAAAAAAATAAATAAAAAAAAAAATGCACATAAGAAGTATAAAAATTCTTTAAAAAAAAATTTAATGATGCCAAAAATAGTTGAGCTGGCAAGGAGTTGAAAACTTTAAACTTATGGCAGCAGTTGTGAAAACAACAAACAACAATAACAACAACAACAATAGCAACATCAAAAATAAGAGCAATAATGACAGGATTTCAAGTATCTGAAGGCAATAAGTAGAAGAAAAAAACTCTTTCTGGAATTGCTGTTGTTATTGTATTGTTGTACAAAGTTAAAATTGAATAACTTCACATGCTCACACAGATACATATCAGCACATGCTTACTAACACAAGCACATAAGCAATTAGCATATGTATAGGTGTATTTTTTTCTCTCGATTTTACCTACGGGAATTCTTTGCAGCATCAGCAGCAATTTGGACTGGTTTTTTGAGTCAGTTTTTGGCTTCACGGCAATTTTATGGGGGGAGTTGTGTCGAATAAAAAAAAAAAATCATACGAATTACTGTTCCCTGTGGGAATAAGTTAAGTACAGCGTTGGCAAGGTTTTCTTTTTAACCAACCCACTCTTCCCTTTGCGGTCAAGCATTGTCCCCGAAGGAGCTTTTTTTGGAAAGTTAAATAAGATCCAAAAGTGGTTAAGAAATATTGTTGTCTTTTTATTACATATTGTCCTGCGAGAGTTTTAACGCGGGTTATATATAGTTTAATGTATGTATTGTCCTCCAAAACATTAAAACAGAACAAAAACCAAAGTGTAAATCTAAACCGTATATTAGCAAAACCAGTTTGCTTTCAATTATCTCTCACAATTTTCGTTTCGGAAATTAAAAACCAAAAATTTATCAAGTTTCCTTGAAAAAAAAAAAATTCTTACCAAAATACATATATTGACCCCAACTTAAAGAAATATCAGAGGATCTGATAAAATCCACTGAACCAAAAGGATACCCTCCCCGGAAATGTTCATTGAATTCCTTTTAAGGTTTTACCGGATCCCATTAACCTTTGATATTTCAATATAAAGAGGACACTTGACTTTCAAGTCTTAAAACAAGGGCTGCCTTTTAAGTATTGCGCTTCGGCAACACTAAGTATTACCGGATTTATTTTGACAGTTCCATTCGAAAATTTGCCATTTTCTAACAAAAACATGCTCATAATGTTTTGTTGTAGCACCTTGTTCAAAAAGAAAGCTTCATTCACACTGTGAACCGGACTTAACTGTCCGATAGGAAAAAAGTTTTTTTGTAGGTTGCCACATGTGTCTATGACAAAGCTGCCAAATATCAGCGTCTCTCGTTGACATTTGGTAAAGTGACAGTGTTTGTTTACAACAACTTTTTTCGTGTCTTCGATTTTTACGATGGAAAAAAAAAAATTGAGCAACGAGTTTGTATCAAATTTTGTGTGAAAAATGGTTTCAACTGCGCCGATACGCGTAAAATGTTGGTGAAATGTTACGGTGACTCTGCTCTATCGTATCAGAAGGCAAACAAGTGGTTTAACCGATTTGTGAGTGGCTAAGACGAAGTAGAAGACGACCTTTGTACCGGGCGGCCATTATGTTCGACTACCGAAGAAAACGTTGAAAAAATCAAAGGAATGTTGGTCAAAAATCGCAAATTGACGATCTTTGACCAACAATCTCTCTAGCAGAGGACGTCGGCATTTCAATTGGATCCGTTCAGAACATTTTGAAGAATGAATTGGGCTTGAGTCGTGTTGCTGCAAAGTTGGTACCGAAAGAACTCAATTTCATGCAAAAAAAAGACCGAGTTGCTATCGCGAACGACATGCTGGAAATGGTCGAAAACGATGAATCATTCATCGAATTCATCATTATTGGTGATGAGACATGGGTATACGAGTATGACACGCAAATCAGGCAAGTGAATGGCAGTCGCCAGACGAACCGAGACCAAAAGAAACCACGTCGTTTTCAGTCAAAAAAGAAGGCGATGCTCACTGCTTTCATGGACTACAATGGTGTAGTTCACCATGAATTTTTGCCAGATGGTAAAAAGGTCAATAAACAGTATTATTTGGGCGTTATGAGATGTTTACGTGAAGCAATACGCCAAAAATGACCGCAGTTGTGGCAAAACAAATCATGGATTTTGCACCACGATAATGCACCATCGCACAAAACTCATCTTATTCGTGACTTTTTGGCCAAAAACAACACGATAACCATCCAGCAGCCGGAAAATTCACCTGACCTGGTTTCGTGTGATTTTTTCCTGTTCGATCGAGTCAAAAAACCGCTTCGAGGAACGCGTTTCACCAGCAAAGAAGAGGTCATGGAAAAGTCGGTGAACGCTCTGAAGGCCATACCAAAAACCGTGTTCCAGAAAGGTTCCCGTGACTGGATCAAGCACTGGCATAAGTACGTTGCAGACGACGGGGACTACTTTGAAGGCGACAATATTGATTTGGATGAATAAACTTGTACTTTAATTATTTTCAATAAATTAACTTTTCTTTTTGAACAAGGTGGTATGTGTGCTATTGTGTTATTTACAGTGGTTTGAAAATACAAAAAAAAAAATACAGATTCAAAACGTGAACATTTTCGGGTGATGATTCTTTACGATTTTCGACGTGTATTGACAAGAAAAGAATGCATCGATCAAGCACGTCAATTTTGGTCGTCACCTCTCTGCAGAGAATGGCAAAGCTCAGAGAGTAAATAATGCAATATAAAGCACAAATTGAGAACATGCACAAAAGTCTTTCGGAGTCGGCATAAGACTAGTAGGTTCCGTTCTCGATCATTTTGTGTACAAACTTTTAATAACACTCACAATACAATCTGATCATAAAAAGCTCGGTCAAAGTCCTTTCAAGAGCTGATATGGCCAATTTATTTATACTAATATCGCCTGTGGTCGAAATTCGACCATATAAAAATCGATTTTTCTCTTTTTTTAATTTTTTTTTTAAAACTCTTCGAAAATTTGAAAGTAAGTTAGCCGTATCATGAAGACATCTGTAGATTTTGACCAGACATTGTTCTTTTTATCCTCGCCCCTATGATTTCATTTCTTCCCAAACTTGTCTTCAATCTTATTCTTATATTTGTTCTAATATAGGGTGTTTTTTTTAGGGGTTTGTTTTTCGAATAGAGATAAAACTGGCATTTTGTGGTCAAATCTGGCAACTCTTATGTCATTTATGTTCAGTTTAGTTTGCCATTTCATCATGAACAGGTTGACAAAAGAACAACGCTTGCAAATGGGCCGAAAATGAGATTGATCTCGATGCTGATTTTCATCGCAAAATTTTGTTCAGTGATGAGGCTCATTTTTGGTTGAATGGCTACGTCAACAAGCAAAATTGCCGCATTTGGAGTGAAGAGAATCCACATGAGATCCTTGAGACGCCATTACATCCACAAAAACTGACTGTTTGGTGGGCTCTATGGGCTGGTGGAGTCATTGGGCCATACTTCTTCCGAAATAATGCTGGAGAGTCAGTTACCGTTAATGGAGACCGGTATAGAGCCATGATAACCAACTATTTTGTTCCCGAATTGGATGGCATGAATGTGGATGGGTTGTGGTTCCAACAAGACGGCGCTACATGCACACAGCGCACGTCACAATCGATTTATTGAAGGAAACATTCGATGAGCGCATAATTTCGCGGAATGGACCTGTCAATTGGCCACCAAGATCGTGTGATTTGACTCCATTGGATTATTTTCTTTGGGGATATGTGAAGTCGCTCGTCTACGCCAACAAACCAGAAACGTTAGGGGACTTGGAGGCCAACATTCGTGGCGTTATTGCCGACATACGGCCCCATATGCTCGAAAAAGTGGTTGAAAATTGGACCTGTAGAATTGGCTTTATTCGAGCCAGCCGCGGCGGCCACATGGCCGAAATCATATTTAAACATTAATGGCCTAAAATTATCCTTCCAATAAAGCCAAATTGATGGACATTAAAACGATTTTCTTGTGTTTTATCTCTATTCGAAAAACAAACTCCTAAAAAAAACACCCTGTTCAAACTCATGTTTCAATCCATGCCCAAATTCCTTTGCTTAGCCTTGTTCAAATCCTTTCCTAATCTTTGTCCCACTTCCTTTCTAAATCTTTGTGCCATATTTTGTTCTTAGTATGCTCAAATCCTTATTCTATTCCTTATCTCAGTTCTCGTCCTTATACTTTTCCTAATCCTGTTCCAAATGTTGTTTTAGGTATGTCTCAATCTCTGTCATCACCCTTGTCTCAGTCCTTGTCGAAGTCATCGTCCCAACTCTTTTCTGAGTTCTTGTTCTAATCCTTGTCCAATTCTATACTCTTATATTTGTCCAAATTTTTGTCCTACTCTTTATCTTTGTCCAAATCTTTGCTCTCATCCCTTGTCTACTCATTGCCCTAATACTTAACCAAACCTTTGTCCCAATACTAGTCCTTATTTTAATTTTAATTAATTTCTTTTTAAATTTTGAGTAAGAGGCCCCTGAGAGGCTTTATGACCCACTTTTGTTTGCTTTTTATAATGTGGCTGAAAACCTTAGCCTTACTGTAGGTCTATAAAATTTACCATGGTGCCAATAGTTATGGAGTTATAATTCCATGGAACGTTTTTAATTGTTGTTGCATGTTGTGTCTTCAAAATTTTTTTTTCGTAATGAGATAATAGAACCATTTTGTTTTTTTTTTTTATGCGAAATTAAATTTATCATAGCATTTCTTCTCAGCGCCGTAATGACTCCATGCAACAATATTGCATTTTTACTTTACCTGAGTTTTTTTTTTTAAATGCTATAAACAAAAAGAGAGAGAGAGAAAGAGAAAGAGAGAGAGAGAGTAACAACAATATTTGTTTGTATAAGAAAGACAACGAGATTCAAACTACAGTCATGGGCATGAGAATGCAGACTTTTATTTTAAAATGCAGTAATCACATAATAAATTTAGTTTTTTTGTTATTTTTATTTTTCGGCACTTCTGTGCTATAGTATCTTTCGAATGATAAAGGTTTCATTACCTTCTTTTTATTAAAAATATTAAAAAAGTGTACGACAACATTCGATGTTTGCGTATTTATATATAAGAAGATTAATATAGTTTTATTTAAGTCCTAATTGGTCTTACACCCATATATACTCCGTTAGGAACCTTAAATCCTTTCAATTTAACTCTTTATTACCTTTCTCTAATTTTATTCAAAACTAAAACAAACATCGTATCACTTCATACTTTCACTACAACTAAACTTTTCAAAATCTCCAGGGATATAGTTTAAATACTTTAAAATTTAACCAGCTTTTAAGCGCTGAAGGCAAAAGTTCATCCATTGCCTTAAATTCTGTTGCGTAGACTGTGTTTATTCAATCAAAAGTTCTCAAAACTTTCAACAAAAATAACAACAACAACAATAACAACAACTGACCACATGAAATGCACACAACAATTTGCTCTATCCACAACCAAACAACGAAGTGGGACAGCACAATTCTGAGCCATACCTCAAACCATGATGATGATGATGATGATGTCCCAAAATAATTCATTCATATTCGACGTTGGCAAAAGTTGAAATTTCTCATGAAATGCAATTTAAATTCATTTGCTTTGAATTTCCATGCATTCTGTCTGCCTGTTGCTGCTGTTTTTAGAACAAAAACAAAAAAAAACTCAAACAAACCGAAGAGCAAAAAACCAAACCCACCGTTGACAACCACAATGAGCCAGAGCCCCACGACAGCAAACAAGGTCAAAATATATTCAAATAATACGAATAAATCTATGCTAATTTTTCAGGAGTAAATACAATATACTATGTATGTATGTATAATTGGCAGTATAAACTCACCACAGTGCTTGTCTGTAACTTAGCCAATGTATGGTATTTAATACTATCTGTCTATACTTAGTTACACCCATAACAATTATGGTAATAATACGAGTATTATTATTATTATTAAAATCACTTAATGGCAGGTAAGCCACACCAATTAGAATAATGGAAGTTTAACAATACTGAGAACCAAACACAAACACATATACAGCTAGCTATACACATATATACACTATACACTCAAACTCACATAAATTATTTTCTAAGGTGTAAGTGTCTTTTTTCCCATTTCTAGGTGGTTTAAAAGTCGAAAGATAGTAAAATAACAACAATTACAAAAACAACTATGTACAACAATAACAACAACAATGTCGGAAATGTTTTAAGAATCAATCAAACCAAATGCATTACCCTTTCGTTACCGTTACACCCACTAAAACGACGAGAGCAAGAAACTCACCACTCTTCTGCAAATCAGCCTCATGGCTTGTTTCTACGCAAGCTCTTGCAGAAGTGTTGAGCAAATGAAGCAATTTTGTTGCCACATTTAACTCACCACACTGTACAAATGGCGCCCACTAGCTAAAAAAAAAAATGCTCGCTTGGCATTCACTCCGCAGTCATCAGGAGAAGCACTCAAAAGCCATTAAAACAAAAAAGAGAGAAGTACACGCATCACATAATAATAAGTTGGGGTGTTTGAACGCATGTCGCAAAACCTGTCGTCGAAAAAGGGTTAAAAAATGTGTTATATACCTAAACATACATACACACACCCATACAAGTTTCATGTACACAAATACAAGCACAAGAGCAGCCCTAAAGGCAAAACTGCTAATTCCTGGCAGGGGTTGATGTTTGTCTAGTTTTGAGCTGAGTGTGAAAAAAACTAATCAGGGGAAGTATTGTTGATAATCTTTAGGAAGATATAAAAAATCGATGATATTTTGTTAGATATTTAGTGAGTTTCTATATGAATGTGGTGAGTAAGTTTACAACCCGATATAAAACTGTGAGATCGATACAACTTTTAATTTTTTGAATCTTTTATTCCTACGCTTCTTACAAGAAAAACAACTGTAAGCTTATCCTTTTTCTCTTTTTTGCAGTATTTTCGTATTTTTTTTTTAACTAACAAAACACTAAATATAACAAAAATAAGAACAGTTGGATTAATTCACCAAAACTTTTTGAAAGAAGCGTTTAAATCAAAATATATATTTCAGAAATTCTTAATTTTCGCTGCCTTCAAACTCTTGAAACACCCATTTATCATACTCACCACAGTCATCCGTAAGCAAAACGATAATATTTAAAAGTATTTTCACAGGAGACTTTCTGGCTTTGGCCCAAAATGAAGAAAAAAAAATCCGCTGAATGTTGCTTATTAAAATTTTTCACCACAGCACAAAGACAACAAATCACGTATTTTAAAGTTATGTACTTCTTTTAAATTGGATTTATTTGTTTTTTAGTTATGCTACTAAAATAACTCACCACACCACTAAAAGAATTCATTACTTAATTTGAAGTTCTTTATTATCCTACTTTGAGCATTTAAGAAAATATTTTTGAGAGTAATAACAACTATCCAAGGGCGTAGGCAGCAAGAAAATTAGAAGGGGCAAGACCTTATAAATTTCTTTTCACCATATCTAGTTTCAAAGAAAAAGGAAAAACCACATATTAAAGAAGATTAAAAAGGAATTACATATAGAAACTATTTTCAAAACCATCGATTATATAAAAAATATCAGATTTAGGGGGAAGGGCAGTTTCCCCCTCCCTGGCTACGCCCTTGCAACTATCTTTAAAGATCTGCACTTAGTCAACTTTTTCAACTTACTCACCACTATAACTTGAAACAGTTCTGAAATTTTGTGAAATTTTCTGATCTGCTCATCGTTTATTTTAGTCAGAAACTTAGTTCAGAAAATTTTCTGAATAATGTCTGCTTTGAATTCCTTTAAGAACTGTTACTTTAAGTACTCACCACACCAAGAAATATTGTTTAAATAAATAATTTTTCACAATTTGAGGAACACAAAATTTTATTAAAATTTTTATAAAACTCTCCTCAGAGATCGTTTGGTGAAGGTAGCTGTTTGGCTTACTCACCACACTCACTTAACAATTATACAATTTTGTGAACTCAACTCAAGTGATTTGTGGTTGAATTGCTTATTGTGTATTGTGACCAAAATTTACTTCAAAGAATTGTCCAAATGCTGTACGTGTCGCTTCTATTGAAAAAAATTGCTACTAAAATTACTCACCACATCATAAAAAATAGTGAAAATCCACAAATTTTTGTCTTCGTTTCTTTGAGGAAACTTTTTTAAACGTATTCATAAGAATCGAAAGAAATTTCATAAGAATTTCATAAAGATGTCTTCCTTAAAACGTCTGTTTGATTTACTCACCTCGGCGACTAAGATGATAAGTCAGAATTAAAATGGTGACAGAATTTTGAGAATTATATATATTTTAAACAGTTTGGTTAAAAAATTGTGCTCTATATATTTTGACAAAAAAAAAAAAACAAAGAATTTCCGAATATGTTATGATAAGCGCTTCTCTTAGGACTAATTGTATTTCACTTCACCACACCAGCCAGACGCCACAATTTTGTGAAATATACCTTCGTGTTAATTGTTCCTTTGGCACATAAACCAAAATTAAGGTGCCGAATATTGTGTACATTGCTCTCCTCTAAGGAATGCTACGTTACTAACTCACCACAACAGCTAAACGCTCTATAAAGCTGCAAGAAGCACTGTCATAACATTGTTAAGTTAACCTTCTGCTCATTGTACATTTTGAACAATATTTATCTTAAAATCGTTTTTTTTTGTTTTACGTTTAACAAAGGACTTGACTATTTAATCAACTCACCACAGCAACAAGACACTCTGTAAGCAATGTTATAACCTTACAAAATGTGCCTACGTGGTCATTGTTTGTTTCAACCAAAATGAGCATTAAAACATTTGCCAAATTTTGGATGTTTCGCGCTCCTCTAACGTGACTGCTAATCTTACTCACCACAACAATTAGGAACTCTCTAAGAACTGAAATAATTGTTAATTTTTACCAAATTTACGACCAATAGTTTGTCTAAATTTGCGCGCTCCTTGAAGGACTACTACTTTTCTTACTCACAACAGCAACTAGGCGCTCTCTGCAGTTCCAATCGGCGATGCAAAAATATTGTGCATTATATCTAAGTGCTCACCGTTAATTTTGGCCAAAAATTGCGGTAAAAAATGTACCGCTTATTGTGTGGGGAGTTTTTATTTGCTGCTAGAACACTACAAATGACTTCAACCTGAGTCTGCTAGCTGTGGTGAGTCGATTATTTCGCCAATTTGGTTCAAACGAATGGCAATTTTTTTTTGCTGTTGTCTGCAACATTATTGCTAGTGTGTTGAAGTTCACCTCTATGGCCATGCCGCATTTCGCAGATCTGCAACAATTTTGCCGACCACAAGCTTTTATTCCGTCGTAAGCAGTACACGTTGCAACAACATAAAAGTTTCTGTTGCTGGCAGTTGTCCTCGTTCGTCGACAACATTTTCGGTCTTTCGCAATTTACAAAAAAGTAGTCACAACAACAATAACAACAACAACTCTATACATTTTGCACACGAACGCTTTGCACGAGTGTGTTGGGTTTCGTTAATGATGTAGAGTGGAATGGAATGGAGTGGAGTGGAGTAAAGTACTGCATGTTGCTGTTGCGGTGCTTTAAGCCTCATTGCAGTGGCATAGCCGGCCGGCTAAGTGAAGGGACGATGGCGGGTGGCGGGTATTCGTGAGAGACGTGGCACTTTTTCGAGTTGGTTGGCTGCTGTCGGTGGTGTATCGGTGTTTGTCTCGTTGTTTACCTCAAATGCCTATAAGACGAGGTACTGACTTCAAAGTCGCGTTAGTTAAAGTCGCATTCGTCTTTGGACTTTCATACCGAGCGGCGGCAATCAAAACGCACACTGAACACACACTGCCAGCAACAAACAGCAGTAGCAACATCAACAACAACAACAACAACAACAACAACAACAACAATAACAATTACAACACCAACACTGCGATAAATTCCTAACCAACAAGCTTCATGTGAAAAATCTAATGAACAAACGGTTTAAAGCATTTTACGGTTAGTACGAGGTGGCAACGCCAAACGGCAACAAGTGTTGTTAACGGCTGTTAGAAATTCACTAAAACAGAAAGAAAAAAAAATCAAGTCGAACAAAAATAACAGCAACTGTTAGAAAATTTGCAAGTGCTCCCAAAGTAACGTTGAATAACGTAACGCGACGGCTTTTGATGTAACGGTGTTTAGTGAATATTTAGTGGAAGACGTTAAAATTTAAAAAAATTAAAAACAAAAATTGAAACAAGGTGTGATAAAAAAGACCAAAAATGATTAAAAAAATATTTTTGAAAAAAAAACTTTTGAAACCAAAAGTTAAAGAGTTGCTTGAAGAAACTTAATAAAAGTGACATAAAATAAAAAAATAAAAATTATTTTTAGTTAATTAAAAAAATAAAAATTAAAATAAACAGTTGACACGTTTTTGAAAAGAACTGCGCACAAGTTTAACGGTAATTATTTTAATTTCTATTAAAAATTTACATAAGTTCATTGTAGGCGCTTAACTTAAGCCTTAAGCTTAATTAAACAACCTTTTCTAAGTTTTTCTAAGTTGCCTGCTAGTTAAGTTTTTTATTTTAACTATTTTATTGAAGTTTTTTTATTTCTTTTTGACTTTGTGCTTCATTTAATTTTTGTGTTTTTTTTTTTTTTTTTATAATCACGTAATTGTGCGATAATCTCGTCGCGTTTCGTCTGCCGACTTTTTTGTCTGCTTTCGGAGCTGCCTTGTGTTATCTGCCGCCGCCGCCACAATTTTGTCAACAACATTCACAGCAACAGCAGCAGCAGTAGCAGCACCAACAACAATACGTAATCGTTCGCTTCCTTTCCTGCTTTTCCTATGGTTTTGTTCTGTTAGCCGGCTCTGTCCTGTCGTTATTGCTCCCCCCAAAAAGGCAGCAGTTTATTTTTTTTTGTACTGATTCTTCAACATACTTCTTCTTCTGTTTCTTACTTAGTATAACTAAGTTACTCCTCTTTTTTGTTCAACTTGCTTTTACTGCATTTATATATTCTTTTTTTTTTTTTGTTTTTTTTTTGTTCATTTTGAAAAAAAAAACTTGGAAAAAAGGGATAAGCCGGAAAGCAACACGGAACCCAAATTAATACAATAATTGAAGCCAATTTAGTGTAATTTTGTTCAATTTCATTCGTCGTCATCGTCGTCGTCTTCTTGTTTTTGTTGCAATATTGTTGTTGCTTTTATTATAGCCCGAGCTATAGTGCCTTATTTTATTGTCGCTTTCGTTGTTGTATTTTTGTTCTTTGGCCTTAGCCTACCTTGGTATTTAACAAGCTAGTTTTTTTTTGGTTTTTTTTTTATTTTTTTGTAAAAATAGGGTAGACTTTGTAGAATGTCATGCGCGCCAGTAATTTTCTCAAATGTCTGCCGAGGGCCTAACGAGTTAAAGACTCTCAATATGCCACTTTTTTCGAAAGTGATTTACAAAATTTTTCAATAGTTTTTTTTTCGTTGTACTGACTACAAATAAAATTATTCACACAAAATGCTCTCTGACAAAAGTACAGAGAAAAATTATTAATGATCCATTTAAAAAGAAGTCAAGAAACAGTCTTTTAAAATTAGTCTAGTAATGATAAAGGATTTCACTATCACTTCATTTATTTTTTAATTTTAATTTCAAAAACATTTTCATTTTTTTTACAATATTTTTTTTTTTTTAATTTATTTTCTATATGTCCTGCCAGAGTTAACATAAATTTGATATCTTAAAAAATTCCATTGGTAAAAAAGTTTTTCTTTCCAGTTCAAATAAAGATATTTTTAACGATATTTAATTTGAAAAGACACGAGCAAATAAATTTTTAATTTTTAAAGTCTTTAAATTCTGATTTGACAAAAAAAAAATACATTTTTGAGTATATAAATATATACATTTTTGAGTATATGATAGTTTAACGCTCTAACCGTCAGACCAAAAGACTTTGGTCTTTGCTATCCCAGAGGTCCCGGGTTCACTTCCCGGCCAGGCCATGGTCCTTCGCTTTAAACCTTTCCAATTTTTCTATCCTCATTTCTTATCAACTAATTCACCAACATTTAAATGAGGATTTCTTATCAGATTTCTTATCAAAAAATTCACCAACATTTACGTCTCAATAATTGTAGGTGGTGGTATAGCAGTTTATGGAGAGGATCGCTAGAATCCTAGTAACTACAATTAACTAAAGTAGAGGCATGATACTTGCTTCAGATTCAAATTAGCATCTTCCTACGGCTTTCGCCATGCTTAGGACATTCTATTTATGTTTCACTTAATTGCCTCTTCCTTCCTACTAATCTATTAACCTATTTCGAACCAACCTAGGTTTGACTGAATAGGTTTAACATCTGAAATACTTGGTTGAAAGTTTTAACAACAAAAAACACTTTTTTCAAAAAAAATCATAGCCGAATATGATTTAATTTTTTGTTTGATTACACAGTCCGACAGACATTTTGGTGCCGTAGATTTTTCAGCTGATTATAGACTAGTTTGGTTTCTTGATTTCAAATATGGACTCCGTTTTTCTCCATCAGCTCGAGTTTTTGAGTTATAGGCAAAAACATGAAAATCAGTTCTTTTTCTGATAATTTTGCTATACCTATTACATTGATTTACCAATTTGAATGACGAATTTCAATGAAGAAATATTAGACCTTTCAATTTTTGCACATAAAATTACAATATCTTTGAGAGTTTTGAAGATATCGGCGTTCAAAGTGGAAAAAATGTCACAATTCGCAATACAAATCGGTAAATCAGTGTGATAGATATAGCAAAATTATGAGAAAAAGAACTGATTTTCATGTTTTTGCCTATAACTCAAAAACTCGAGCTGATAGAGAAAAACGGAGTCCATATTTGAAATCAGCAGCCAAAATGCATTCTGGATTGACTATCGAAAACTCTACACCTTTTATAAAGTGTCATTTTGTAACTCAGTGTTATCATCTAAATTAGTTTTAATTTCCAAAAAATTTAGCACTTAAGTCGTTATCTATGTTAAGATAAAAATAAGAATTTTTATCTGAACTAAGTCGTGTCTAAGCCGATCTTAATGAAATTGATATAAAAAATAGATATTATTAAAAATTTTTCAAAAGTTCTATAATGGTTGATTCCAATAGTTGAAAATGAAAATATGTATAATTTTTAATGTATCCCACTGAACCATAAGCGAAGCTCTTGCTTAACGTGAGAGTTTTTTTAGAAACGAACCATTTTTTGTTCATAAATGAGTTCAATAAGGAATCATAAATATTACTTTTTTATATTCTAAAATGAGTTACAAAAGGAAGAATTTAAAGCTATGTTGATATTTTTATAATATTGTAGTAAATTAAATTCAGTCCAGCGATTGATAAGAATGGGTTAGTTTCTGAAAATATAGTAGAAAACCAATGAGAAAATAGGTCAAAAAATTCGTGTGCTCAGTATAGAACAAAAATTACCGTTTAAGGTACTAGTACACTTTATAAAGTGAAAATAAATACACTTACAATATTTTACATCGGATAAGTATTTTAATAACTGTCGTTATATTATTTCTTTTAATACATCAAAAGAAATTTCAAGAATAAGAAAATAAAATATATTTTATTTAATTGTTTTTACAGGACATTGAAGTAGACTGTAGAAAAGAAATCGCATTACGTTCAAACTTAATCTCGGAAACAAGAAGTCCGAGATAAAAAAATACTACGGCATGTCAAAGTAATTATATTTTAATGAAATGTCACCTCATTTAGTTAAAAAAAACACAAATTAAAAATGGGACATATTTTTTGTATATTTTGCCGGGTAAAATTCATTTGGCATGTATATTGATATTTAGCATGTATTTTTGACATATTTTGCGTAAAATTTTGAGATCATACAATTTTTTTTTAAATTGACGTAGTTATTCTCACGTAAAAAAATGCAATTTGTTTTTATTTGATATAAATTTATTTTAAAGAAATTGAATTAATATAAATTTATTGTTATTATTATTTATTATTTATTATTATTATTTTATGTATTAATAATAAATATTATGTCAACAAATTTAAATTTATTGGAAATTTGTTTTTGTAATTTTTTTTTTATGATAAAAGAAATAAAATATTTGAAAAAAAAAATGCCGATATGTAAGAAACATTTATTTTTGATATTTATTTTATGTATATGAAAACGATTAAAAATTCAAATTTTTAAACCATAAATGATTCTTTGAATTTCTCATTAAGAGCGTTTTATAAAAATGTTTTCTAAAAATAAAAAAAAATAAAAAAATTAAAAAAAGGTCTTCGAAAAATGTCATATTTTGATTTAAGCTGACTACATACTAGTTATTCGTACATACTAGTTATTCGTACATACTAAAGGGTGATTTTTTTGAGGTTATGATTTTCATGCATTAGTATTTGACAGATCACGTGGGATTTCAGACATGGTGTCAAAGAGAAAGATGCTCAGTATGCTTTGACATTTCATCATGAATAGACTTACTAACGAGCAACGCTTGCAAATCATTGAATTTTATTACCAAAATCAGTGTTCGGTTCGAAATGTGTTTCGCGCTTTACGTCCGATTTATGGTCTACATAATCGACCAAGTGAGCAAACAATTAATGCGATTGTGACCAAGTTTCGCACTCAGTTTACTTTATTGGACATTAAACCAACCACACGAATGCGTACAGTGCGTACAGAAGAGAATATTGCGTCTGTTTCTGAGAGTGTTGCTGAAGACCGTGAAATGTCGATTCGTCGCCGTTCGCAGCAATTGGGTTTGTGTTATTCGACCACATGGAAGGTTTTACGCAAAGATCTTGGTGTAAAACCGTATAAAATACAGCTCGTGCAAGAACTGAAGCCGAACGATCTGCCACAACGTCGAATTTTCAGTGAATGGGCCCTAGAAAAGTTGGCAGAAAATCCGCTTTTTTATCGACAAATTTTGTTCAGCGATGAGGCTCATTTCTGGTTGAATGGCTACGTAAATAAGCAAAATTGCCGCATTTGGAGTGAAGAGCAACCAGAAGCCGTTCAAGAACTGGCCATGCATCCCGAAAAATGCACTGTTTGGTGTGGTTTGTACGCTGGTGGAATCATTGGACCGTATTTTTTCAAAGATGCTGTTGGACGCAACGTTACGGTGAATGGTGATCGCTATCGTTCGATGCTAACAAACTTTTTGTTGCCAAAAATGGAAGAACTGAACTTGGTTGACATGTGGTTTCAACAAGATGGCGCTACATGCCACACATCTCGCGATTCTATGGCCATTTTGAGGGAAAACTTCGGAGAACAATTAATCTCAAGAAATGGACCGGTAAGTTGGCCACCAAGATCATGCGATTTGACGCCTTTAGACTATTTTTTGTGGGGCTACGTCAAGTCTAAAGTCTACAGAAATAAGCCAGCAACTATTCCAGCTTTGGAAGACAACATTTCCGAAGAAATTCGGGCTATTCCGGCCGAAATGCTCGAAAAAGTTGCCCAAAATTTGACTTTCCGAATGGACCACCTAAGACGCAGCCGCGGTCAACATTTAAATGAAATTATCTTCAAAAAGTAAATGTCATGGACCAATCCAACGTTTCAAATAAAGAACCGATGAGATTTTGCAAATTTTATGCGTTTTTTTTAAAAAAAAAGTTATCAGGCACTTAAAAAATCACTCTTTAGTTATTCGTATAAACGTATGTTTCGGCCGTGGCGCAGTGAGTGAGTGACCCATACGCCAGAGGACCCTGGTTCAGTTTCCATCTAACAAAGAAAGTTTTATCAATTGAATTAATTTTTCAGTTCGGCTAACACCTCTCTGCAGACAATGGCAAACCTCAAAGTGTAAATAATGCCATGTAAAGCTTCTTGAGAACATGCACATTTAGCCGGTCGGAGTCGGCATAAAACTAGTAGGTCCAGTTCTCTATCAATTGTGTACATATATTCAATAACACGCACAACACAATTTGATCATAAGAAATTCGGTCAAAGCCCTTTCAATGGCTGAAATGGCCATTTTATTATATTAGTATTAAGACTTATATCTAAAGTGTGCCATATAAAAAAACGTTAAATGCTTATTTTTGTTTCCCGTTTTACTTGAATGCCTTGTATATTCGATTCCTATTGTACTTTTTATGACCAACATTTTTTATTCAAGTCTTTAAACTTGTTGAATAACTCTGTATCAATTTTTTGAAAAGTATCTTTAGGTTTCGTATATGCCGCCATTCAATATCCTTTATTCCATCCAAAAAGTTTCGCCGTATTGTGTCTTTTTAGTAATTGGCCATTAGTTTTATTTCGTAATTTTAGGTTGATAACTGAAATGTATAAGAAACGGTTTTAAGGGTATTCATTCTTATTCCTTCCGAAAGCGGCTCAATTATTCACCGATATTAATTTTATTTCCTTTCAAGTAATCTACATTGCAAGATTTTGAAGTTGCCTTCAGCTTCATCTACGAATGATCCACGAGTTGTTTATCCACAATATTGATATTTCTCCACACTATATTTTGTTAGAAATACAAAATCTGAAATGCTGTTTGTTTAAATGGGAAATTCCGGATATGTTTTGAATAGAATGTATATTTATTCGAAATTGTTTTCCTTCCGTCGGGTTAACGTGTTCTTTAGCAAGTTTGAGCTTTTTAACAATTGGCACAAGTCTTTTTTTTAATAAATCCTTTTCACAACTATTTTTGTGTTCATGTAAAATGGTAACATACATATGTATGTATGCTGCTGAAAGTAATGCCCAGGAATGCGTCAATCTCACGGTATGTCACATAAAGATCAAGCATTATTAGTTCGCGTACAGCATCAATGTTTTGTGGCACAACAACAGATTTTGAACGTCCTTCACAATATTTATCACTGAACGAAGTAACTAAAAAATTCACCAACTATACTTCGTTTGCGAGTTGTTCTTGCCGCAAACGAATATTCAGTTATCATCAACTTAAAAATGTGTCTTATATATACCGCAAGTTTTTTCGGTCATTATTATTTATTATATTAATTGTCTTTCCCCCTACGTCCGTCCGTCTTCTTATGGATTGTACTCATCGCATCTCTGTTGCTATCTCCGTCCGCGTATTAAGCAAATTACCAACTTACTTATATTATAACAATTTGTCCAAAAAGTAACTCGGAACTATAAGCATTGTGTTTATACAACGAAGGGAAAACCAAAAAAGGTTTCAGTTGGGAAAAACAAATTTTTCAATTGCTGCAATTTAAAAATCACTCGGGATTATGGCAATCAAAATTTATTTCTTGCAACTAAATGACGCGTTTCTCGCAAGTCACTATTATTATGATAACTGTTGAAACGTTTGTAAATAACGATTTCAAGTACGACCAGTGTTGCCATTTTACCTACTTTGTTGCTAGATTTAGCTTCTTTTTTTCTCATTTAGCTCCAAAAATTGTGTTTTAGCTCCTAGCTACTTTTTTAGCTTCTTATTTTTCGAGTTTAGCTATTTTTAGCTACTACTTTTTTTTGGTTAAAAAAATGCAATATTTTCGTAATCACTTGGTACCACCGATATTTATTTTTTTTTGTGACATTTCTAACTTATACAATGTAATATACATACGATGAAATCCAATGGAGAAAACTTCACACTTATCCATGGACTAAAGTATCGTCTTCTATTGATTTTTGGATAGAAGTAAGAGAATGGAAGGGTGTTTCAAACGAAACCCCTTTCTCTGATCTTACTAAACTCGTTTTTTATTTTTAACTTTTACCGTTAAGCAACGCTGAAGAAGAGAACGTTTTCAATAATGAGTCTTATAAAAACAAAACAAGGAAATTCAATTAAATTATTAATGTCAAATTCCACAGTATGTTAAGCCCATCATTCGTATCACAAAACAAGGCATGAACGAAAAAAAAGAAACGATACTTTCTTCTATATATAAACCTACATATTCCTTATCGTGTTTTGCTTATCGTTAGTAAGCCTATTTCGTGATACAGAATGCAGGGGTAAGATATATCTTAAACTAGTTAGAAATTATCTTCGACTGGGCCGAAGTTAAAATACCCCACGGCCGAACCAAAGTATATTCAAAGCCTTAAGCAATCAATAAAGTGTTCATTTGTAAAAAAATGTTCGTCATAGTTTTAAAAGAAAATATTGGCTTTTGTTTTTTGATAAAGTTACTTTGTATGGGAGGTAGGGTGGTTTTCACTCGATACCGTTAAATTTCATACACAGAGAACATGTTATATATCAAATTTCATTTGCAAAATTTCAAGTCCATACATTAATGTTTGTGGAATTCTAAGAGATTTTACCGTTTTGATAAAGTCACTTTGTATGGGAGGTAGGCGTGGTTTTCATCCGATTTGGCTCATTTTCGAACTTGACCTTAGTTTTTTAGATAAATCTAGAATTTCGTGAAGATAGCTTGAACATTACAGCTGTAATCGTGATCACAGACATACGGACAGACGGACATGGCTTAATCGACTCGGGTGGTGGTGCTGATCAAGAATATATAGATTTTTCCATACCTACCAAGCCTCCTTATGGGCGTTACAAACGGAGTGACAAAATGAATATACCCCCATTTACGTTTTTTAAACGTGGGGGTATAAAAATAAACAAATGTTGCCACGACTACATTATAAATGATGAACTCGTAAAATTTATGAAACGGGAAGATATTTACAGAGATGAAGATTCTGATAGTTTAGATAATAATAGTAATTATAGTATGGCATTTGAGATCTGAAGTGATGGTATACACCTACAAAACTGTGCCTGCATATAAATATTAATACATACATATACGTATTTAATTAAAACTAGACTTTTTGGCATTTTTCTTGTAATTAATTTTTGTTTAATTAACACATAACCGTTTTAAAAAATTATTAGTATATTGAAAGTGTATTTTACTGATCAAAATGTACCTTAGCATATGAAAATATATTCCTTTTGCTGTTTTTATTTATGTACACAAAATTTAAAAAAAAATTTAAACTGAATGAATAAAATATAGTAACTAAGTTCTTTTTAAAACTAGCTTCTTTTTTTAGCTACAAAAAAAAATTGTTTAGCTCTTTTTAGCTACTTTTTGTAGCATTTTTAGCTACAAACTCAAAAAATTTCTAGCAACACTGAGTACGACAAACTAAGTTCGTTTGTGGCAAACTGGCAATAAACGTTTTTTTTTCTCTGAGTGAAATAATTGACGTCGAAAGTTGTGAAAAATAATCGTCTTCTCTTTTTGAGGCCACCTTTTATCTTTGAAAATTTTTTTTTCGAAAAATATTTTTTTTTTGCTTGTATAAACTTAAATAGTATTGGGAACATACTGGTAAAATTTCCAGGAAATCTACCGAGTGTAAGTAAGTCAGGCACAAAATCATCTTTTCATATGTATATTGATTATATATCCTTGCAGGCAGTAATGAAATATTGTTTTTGTTTTTATTTTCTCAAAATTTTGTTTTTGTTATTTTAAGTCTTAAAAAATACCTTTTTTTAAGTTTTGACTTTTGGGTGTTATTTTTTTAACTTTCCTCTTAATTCTAGTACCGACGACGACAACGGCATTTATTCTTAAAATATTTCCGTTGCGTTTTTGCTAAAAAATGTCAATATTTCAAATAAAAATGTCGATTTGACTGGAATGGAAACCCCGAAAAATACGTAGCAACCTAAGTAACCCGAAAGATAGCTTTTTAGGTTTTGAGGAGGAAAATTCATAGCGAAACCTTTGAGAAAATGTAATTAGTTAATTCCTTTGTTGTATTGTAACGGTAAAGAGTTTAGAATTTATTATTTATCTTTAAAGGGTTCGGTAATAAAGGTCGCTTATTTCGAAAAAGAATATTGGAAACAAATTATACAGTTTGCCAAAAAAAAAAAGTTGAGTGTCCTGTACATAATCTCAAAAAAAGCTCAAAATGTTTCGGTTACATAATCTCAAATATCTTATAATACTGAACTCAGATTTGGATTCTTTGTTGAAAATTTAGTTCTTGGGAAATGACCACCATTTGCCTAAAAGAAAAACCATGAAGACATGCGCAATTGCGTCACTGCAGTTTAAAATTACACTTAATAGTTTGTTTTTTTTTTTTCTTGGAACTGCCACGCACTTTTAATGACCCATTTAAACTATGTTCAGAAAAAAAAAAAAACTGCATAAACTAATGACCATCATCATATTTGTTCTCTAGTGCATTAAAACTAAAGCTGCACCTCTTTGGCTATTGACGCATTTTGCCTAAGAAGGCGCTGAGTTTGTGGTTTCATGGTTCTTAGGCTGACCGCAAAGTACAGCCAGTCATCAAAAAATCTATCTCTACCCCTTCTTTTAGGCCTTTGCCAACATGTTCCATGAACATAAAACTTTACTACTTTTTAATAAATTCTAATAATTGCCGCCGGCATAAATTTGAAGAAAAAACGATTCTTTAAACGATTTTTGTGGTTTTGCTAAAGAAAGAATTTTCACAGCACCTTCACTTAACACCTTGTGTGAGGGAAGGATAAGGTACCAAGCGAGTGGAACGCAAGCATTTAAACACAATTGCGACGGGAAACCGCAAACCTTAAATTATATTGTTTTTTATGTATGTAAGAGATGAACGACTTGTTAGAAACTTGTTAGAATCTCTAGATAAAAGACAAGCCATAAGGTATGACAGGGTTTATTGGCTTGATGAATGTGATGAAAATGAATTTTGAATACCTTTATGCTAGATTTTTATATTTTGAATTGTGTCAAATATGTTCAAAAAGAGAATATGTGTGACAGAATAACATATAAGGAATGGTGGTTACTTTTTGATTTTTTTTTTTTTTATTATTGAAGACGAAAAATATTGAGATTTTAGGTTTGAGATACCATGTTTTTATCAATTACAAAAAAAAAAAAATAAAAGTTGATCTCACCTGCTTTCTTGCTCAACCTCAAGCAACAGCCGTCGGTATAATCCTGGCGCCAAACGCTGTCAAAAATCTAGCTATTGTGCGAGCACGACCTTTCTTCACAATTCCTATGAAGCACAATTCATTTTTCCACAATTTTAACTAGAGACACTCCTAGTTTGTAAGCCACAAAGGAAATAAATAATTGAGAGAAAAGGATAATGAGAAAAAAAACACGGTTGTAACGAAAAATAAAGAGAACATAAAAAACCAGGGAGGGAAAATACAGTCAAGTGGCTTTTAAGAAATTACACCTTGCAACGAAAAATAATAGGAAAAATAATTATACAAAGTAAAATAAGAAGAAAGAAAAAGAATAAAAAGAGTAAAATAAAAAAGGACACAAAAAAAACTTCGCTGCACCTTTTTTCGATATATGACCAGCATGCATAATTCCCTCTGAAAAAATTAAATAAGAAAAATGTTGAAATTCATTTAAGTACAAAAAAGAAATCTTTATTTCTCTCAAATTGTCTCTTTTAATTATCTTTTGAGAATTGCTTTTTGATCTCACGAAAATAGTTTTAATTGAAAACAGAAATCAGAATTCTTTCTGCATGAAAAGAAAACTCCGTTTAAATGAAAATTTCATGCCTAGCTGACAACTCTTTGATTAACAATTTCGACGACATGCTTAAAAAGAAAAACAGCAAAAAATAGTTAAAAACAACAACACATCAACCAAAAAATGTAGTTATTGAAATGTCAGAAAACATTGAAATTAGTTTTGAGCATTTATTAGTTTTTTTCATCGCCGAATATCTTGCGCCGCTTTCAACACGAACTATACGAACTCTTCTACTCAACTCCTCTATAATCACGGCAACAACAGCAACATGACATTTCAGTTGACAACTCTTGTAACATAAACAAATTGTTGGCATGCATATATTTTTATTTTTTTTTTTTATTTTTTGAGTTACTTTTATGCCACGTTCATATACACTGAAAATATTACATCTCAAAACATTCAACTTCAGGCCAACCTGACAAGCCGCCGCCAATTCGCCATTCCAACAGCCAACAACAACAGCAAGATTTGCCAGATTCGCTCTAAACGTAACGAAATACTACAAGTTTATTAGCCCAGTTGACTTAAATTAACATCAACTTGTTGGCAAAAAAAAAAAAAAAAAAAAACGGCCAAAAAATTGAAACGAAAATAATTTGTAAATGTCAGTGAATTTTGACAGTTTGCGGTGATGTTTGCAAATTACATTTGTAATTGCAACATTTGGAATATGTTTGTAGGTATATTGCAAGAAGAACAAAACTGAAAAAAACAACAACAAGTATTGAAAATTGCTAGCAACGTGTAGTTATATCTCCTGCTGGCTGTTTATTTAATATTTGCGAAAATTGAATTTGATATTTGGCGATAAAAATATGTTCAATTCAAAATGACAAACTCATTTCTTGCAATGTGCCCGTATGTTGGAATTGGATACGATTTGGTTTAGATTTGGTTTGCGGCTTGGTCGACTGGTTGGAACGCATTACTCAAGACATTACTCAGTACTAATCACTCCAGGCTAAAGTGAGTTATTCTTTTATTATGATATGCCAGACAGAAGACTTGTTTGAATGATTGAGAGTAAATTTTATAAATGAAGAGTTGAATAATTTGAACAGATATGAGTTTATAATATAGTGGTGTCCGTGGTGTAGTTGGTTAAAGTGCGTGGCCTCTATGTCAACGAACCTGGAGACCCGGGTTCGAACCGCAGCAACGACAGAAAATTATTTAAATTAAAATGATTTTTCTGTGGGGCCGCCACCTCTCTGCAGACAATGGCAAACCTCAAGAATAATAGAAACCAGGGGCCAAATCGCCGCATCCGTGACGTAACGGCTTTCGTATGAGAAAAAATTAATCGTATGAGAATCTCATGAGATTAATATCGTATCTCATGAGATTCTCATACGATTAATTTTTTCTCATACGAAAGCGGTTTCGTTCACGGATGCGGCGATTCGGCCCCAGATTACGCGTTCCGCAAATGAGATAGAGAGGGCATGACGTCACAAGCGGTATTGTCAGACTTTTGAATAATTTTACTCCCACACCCACGCCTAATATTTTTGTTTTTCTTATTTTTATAATATGTGTATTATAGTGGGTCGAAAAAAAAAGTTCGAAAAAACCACCCCCTATCAAAGCTGACCTCGAATGGATTCCAAAATAAAAAAAAAAATTGTTTTTGGACCATCGGAAAAACAGCCGAAATGGTATTTTTTCTATAACTTGAGCATAACATAACCGATCTTAAAAAAGAGTAAAGGAGAGCGTTACGAGTTACTGGGAAACTTGAAAATATTGTCACGATTCGTGGGCAATTTTGTTTGAATAACGTTATTAATTCGTTTTTTATACCTAAATATCTTAAGAAAAATATTTTATTTTAATTTCATTACTTCATTTTTAAAAATAATTCAGTTAATTTTCAATTTTGTTTGAATTAAAAAAAAAGTAATTCATACATAATGAAAAAAGCATTGTTCCAAATATTTAAAGCATTATAACTTCTTTGTTTTTAAAAAAAATTCTAAGGACTTTAATTTTATGAGAAAACAAAAACAATTTTAGGGGGGGTGAATCGGGCTAACGAGGTTTACTAGTCAAATATGACCTTGGAAGTAAAAATGTTCTGAAGAGAAAATGTAGTACTTATAAAGCACTTTTAAACGACATATTCTTTTTTAAGATCGGATATGTTATGCTCAAGTTATAGAAAAAATACCATTTCGGCTGTTTTTCCGATGGTCCAAAAAAAAAATTTTTTTTATTGTGGAATCCATTCGAGGTCAGCTTTGAAGTAGGGGGTGGTTTTTTCAAACTTTTTTTTTGTATGGAGGCCGACCCCCTCTAATGAACATGGACCTCATTAACCCACTGGTACAATAAAATTTCGTCAGTCTCGAATAGTTTAGGAGATAAAAATATTGAAAGTTTACAAAATTCATATGTTTCGTATACGAAAATATTCATATTTTTATACAGAAGAGTAGATATTTTTACATTACTTTTTCGAAAGAATTTATTTTCAATATTTTCAATTTGCCTAATAGATCGCATATTTGCATACGTTTTTGTCAAACAAAAGTACTGTGTGACGTCATGCACTCAGTTGAGAAAGAGAGCATTAGATAACGGGACTGCGGAACGCGTAGTCTTGTTTCTATCATTGTTGGGAAACCTCAGAGAGTAATCAAAATGCCATGTAAAGCTTCTTGAGGACAAGAACATTGGCAATGGCATGAAATTCGAGGTCCTTTGTGATGCAGAACTTAGCGGAAATAATGAACTATCGAAATTGATAGAAGGAGAAATCCATTTTAATAGTCGATAAAGATAATCGCGTAACTCAGCCAGGGGGAGTCTTGTCTCCACTTCTTTGGTCCGTGATGGTTGACCAACTGTTCCGTATCATGGAGGGGGCAGGCTACAAGGTTATTGCATATACCGATAATATTGCTCTCGTCTTTAACGGAAAATTTCCTCAAACTCTCTATCAACTCATGGAAAGAGCACTCTTAGTCTTTTCGAGATGGACGTCCTCTTGTGGATTAAGCGTAAACCCAGAAAAAACAGATCTGATCCTTTTCACGAGGAAATATAAAATCCCCAACCTAAAACTACCGCGTCTGAACGTCACGAGGTTGCTCTTTAGTAATAACACGAAGTCCCTAGGAGTTATTCTGGTTAAGAAACTTATCTGGAATGATATTATAAAGGAGCGTGTTAAAAAAGAGTTGGATCTGTTGTGGTCAAACCCCTAGGTTTTCACGTGACGGCGTTTCTTGATACTCCTAAATATTTCATGGCCAAACTCTTGTTTTAATCCATGACCAAATTCTAGACTTCATCAAATATACCGAAGCCCTTTCATAGTTTGGAAAGATGTGTTTTGAGAGTGTCTTAATTTTTGTCCTAATCCATATCCTAATTCATGTCATAGTCCTTCTTCGGTTTCATAGTTTGGTTGCCACGAAAAAACTGATGAGATCATAACTAACTAGATTATTGTTGTTGATGTTGATGTTGATATTGATGTTGATGTTGATGTTAATGTTAATGTTAATGTTAATGTTGATGTCGATGTTGATGTTGATGTTGATGTTGATGTTAATGTTGATATTGATGTTGATGTTGATGTTGAAGTTGTTGTTGATGTTGATGTTGATGTTGAAGTTGATGTTGGTGTTGGTGTTGATGTTGATGTTGATGTTGATGTTGATGTTGATGTTGATGTTGATGTTGGTGTTGATGTTGATGTTGATGTTGATGTGGATGTTGATGTTGATGTTGATGTTGATGTTGATGTTGATGTTGATGTTGATGTTGATGTTGATGTTGAAGTTGATGTTGATGTGGATGTTGAAGTGGATGTTGATGTTGATGTTGATGTTGATGTTGATGTTGATGTTGATGTTGATGTTGTTGTTGATGTTGATGTTGATGTTGATGTTGATGTTGATGTTGATGTTGATGTTGATGTTGATGTTGATGTTGTTGTTGATGTTGATGTTGATGTTGATATTGATGTTGATGTTGATGTTGATGTTGATGTTGATGTTGATGTTGATGTTGATGTTGATGTTGATGTTGATGTTGATGTTGATGTTGATGTTGATGTTGATGTTGATGTTGATGTTGTTGTTGATGTTGATGTTGATGTTGATGTTGATGTTGATGTTGATGTTGATGTTGATGTTGATGTTGATGTTGATGTTGATGTTGATGTTGATGTTGATGTTGTTGTTTATGTTGATGTTGATGTTGATGTTGATCTTGAAGTTGATGTTGATGTTGATGTTGATGTTGATGTTGATGTTGATGTTGATGTTGATGTTAATGTTAATGTTAATGTTGATGTTGATGTTGATGTTGATGTTAATGTTGATTTTGAAGTTGATGTTGATGTTGGTGTTGATGTTGATGTTAATGTTAATGTTGATGTTGATGTTGATGTTGATGTTGATGTTGATGTTGATGTTGATGGTGATGTTGATGTTGATGTTGATGTTGATGTTGTTGTTGATGTTGATGTTGATGTTGATGTTGATGTTGATGTTGATGTTGATGTTGATGTTGATGTTGATGTTGATGTTGATATTGATGTTGATGTTGATGTTGATGTTGATGTTAATGTTGATTTTGAAGTTGATGTTGATGTTGGTGTTGATGTTGATATTGATGTTAATGTTGATGTTGATGTTGATGTTGATGTTGATGTTGATGTTGATGTTGATGTTGATGTTGATGTTGATGTTGATGTTGATGGTGATGTTGATGGTGATGTTGATGTTGATGTTGATGTTGATGTTGATGTTGATGTTGATGTTGATGTTGATGTTGATGTTGATGTTGATGTTGTTGTTTATGTTGATGTTGATGTTGATGTTGATTTTGAAGTTGATGTTGATGTTGGTGTTGATGTTGATGTTGATGTTGATGTTGATGTTGATGTTGATGTTGATGTTGATGTTGATGTTGATGTTGATGTTGATGTTGATGTTGATGTTGATGTTGATGTTGATGTTGATGTTGATGTTGATGTTGATGTTGATGTTGATGTTGATGTTGATGTTGATGTTGATGTTGATGTTGATGTTGATGTTGATGTTGATGTTGATGTTGATGTTGATGTTGATGTTGATGTTGATGTTGATGTTGATGTTGATGTTGATGTTGATGTTGATGTTGATGTTGATGTTGATGTTGATGTTGATGTTGATGTGTTGATGTTGATGTTGATGTTGATGTTGATGTTGATGTTAATGTTGATGTTAATGTTGATGTCGATGCTGATGTTGATGTAAATGTTGATGTCGATGCTGATGTTGATATTGATGTTGATGTTGATGTTGGTATTGTTGGTTTTGCCATCACATTAGGCGGTTTCCAGAGGGGCCTTATGACGACGTCAATTTTTTTTTATTTTTAACATGAGCCCGAAGACCACACCTTCATTTTCGTTCCTTAAAATGTTCCATCACGCCAGTAGTCTCAGAGTTAAAATTCTGTGCAAAGTTTATTCATGGTTATAGCATTTTTAATGCATTATGTGGTTGCCACCTTGATATCATGACGACAAAAATTTTTTAATTTAGTTGTAAGGCGTAATAACACATCTATGCTGTCGTAAAACAAAATTGACCGTAGCACGTCTCCTGAGTGAGTAATAATTCCATGCAACGACATTACATTTCTTTTACATAAGGTGCTATCCTCACGATCTGGTGAAGTCAGAATTTTCTTTTTTATTTTTGTCGTAAGGCCAAGTATAATTCCTTCATTTTACTTTTTCAACATTCATCGTAGCTTATATACTCACCGAATAAAAATTCAATGCAACGCCGGTGCATGAATGTTGCATTGCCGATCTTTGAACGGCTCTCTCTGTGTTTGCATGACGTCAAAAATTTTTTGTCAAATTTTTTTTTGTGAGGTCTTAGAAAGGCCTTTATTGGTGAGAGTAACAATTCCATGTAACAAATGTTCAGTTGCGTTGCTTAAGCAGCTCCCACCTTGTCCCGATAACGTTTTGAATTTTTGTTTTGTTTTTATAATGAAGTCAAATAATTATTTTTTAAGGTCGTATCATTTTTTTAATCATAGCTCTTATACTAAGCGAGTACCATTTCAATGCAACGCCGATCAATTTTAAAAAAATGCATTTTTCAACTTTTTTGGAAACCTGCGTGGTAAGACGTAGCTTCGTCACGTCAAAAAGCAAATATAGCTCTATTTGCCTGTACAACATCTATAGGTAAAAAATGGGGGTTTCCCCCCCAAAATAGTACGCTGGATTTATACGGAAATTGTTCGCCCCCATACCTGTATACTGGTATGGTGTAGGACCCTTGATAAGGCAACTGCACTTCAGAAATTTGCAAAGGTTCAAAGAAGTGCAAGTCTCTGTATTACTGGTGCATTATTCACAACCCCAACTTGTGCTCTGAATGTAATGCTTCACCTTCCTCCTCTTGCTATCTTTGCCAGAGAGTGTGCTAACTCGGCAGCCCTCAGACTAAGAGAATCTGGAAATTGGATAGGTAACAGCTGCGGTCACACGGTAATTCTGAACACGTCAGTCCCCGACAACTATGAAGTTCTCATCCCTTCATGGCTAGACTGAGCTAACAAAACCCCCATTAAAATTACCGGAATTTAAATCTTAGCAGACGGATCCAAGCTTCAAAAATAGGTAGTGGGAGGAATTTACTCCCAAGATCTGGAAATCAAAGCTTCCTTTAGACTCCCAAACTATTGTAGTGGCTACCAAGCGGAGATGATGGCTATATATGAAACCGCTAAGATTCTAGGTCAAAAAGACCTTAAAAAAAAAAATAAATAACTGGCCATTTCAGCCCTTGAAAGGACTTTGACCTAGCTTCTTATGATCAATTGTGTTGTGCGTGTTATTAAGTTTGTACACAATTGACCGAGAACCGGACCTACATGCTTAACGCCGACTCCGAACGGCGATGAACGGAATGTTCTCGTTCTCAAGAAGCTTTTACATGGCATTTTGATTACTCTCTGAGGTTTGCCATAGTCTGCAGAGAGGTGGCGGCCGAACAGAAAAATTATTTTAATTCAAATAATTTTCTGTCGCTGCTGGGGTTCGAACCTGGGTCTCCAAATTTCGTTGACATAGCGGCCACGCACTTTAACCAACTACGCCACGGACGCCAGCTAAAAAAAGATCTTAGGGGAAGGATTATTTACATTTCCTCAGATAGTCAAGCTTCGTTTAAAGCGCTGAACTCACATATTGATAACTCTAAAACTCTCACTGAGTGCCGCAGATCTCATAACGAGATGGCAACGTTATTCAGAATCCACCTTATATGGGTACTCGGTCATAGGGAAATTGAGGGCAATAATTTGGCTGACGAATTGGCAAGGAAGGGTACGACCTCGAACACCCTCTTAAATGAGGATTTTATCGGCATACCCATGTATACCCATGCATACCCTCCTATAAACTCCTATAAACTCCTCCTATAAACTCCTGAACACCTTTTTACATGTAGGGTAGGCTGGGTACCTACATGTACCTACATACATGCCGAACTATGCCAGCGTGACCATGTGTTCACGCAAATTGACGTTCACAAAAACTGTTCGTGTTTCATATACGTAATCAAATTTTTGGATTCAGCGACCCGAACGAAATTTGAAAAAAAATAATTCCAGCACCATTCGGGTTAAGATGGTAGAAACTGAGATCCCGAGGGTCAGTACTATAAGGAGTCAACTGAGGTCAATGAGTCCTGGAGACCAAAAATAGGTCTCTCTACCTATTTTCTCAAAACACAGACATATCATTCTTTAAGATCGGACGGTAAATACCGATGTTATGAAGAAATATGTCAATGGGCGACCCCTACGTTCGGTCAAAAATACCAAAAAAAAAATTTTTTTCGAAACTTTCTTTCAATTATGCTTCAGAATAGCTGGTGTGCGGCGACAATTTGTTTTGTTGCTTATAAGGCGAGACGGTCTTATGTACATATACTATATTAATGAAAAAAAGTGAAAAATCTAGTCTCATTTTGCTTTTGAAATACATTCGTCGTCGCTATATGTAAAAATATTTGATCATATTTTATGAAAACTGTATCGTTTTATGCGACCTCGTCGTTATATCTAACGACGTTAAAAGCGAACTCAGTTTATAAGAAATTATAATGTGCGGACTTCAAGAATACGACGTTCTAACAGAAATGTTGTTATAACCGAGTTCCTTATAAGTGAAGTCCGTTGTAGTTAATAGAATATTCATATATCTGAAAATATTATCATCCATTGCAAATTATTGTAGAATTTTGTAATTTCCTCGTTAGCAACACAACCATAACCGGTCGACATATCGATGGTACTGATTATTAATAGTTTTCCCGGATGAATACCTTTGTACATCCTGTATAAGGGAATTATGTTACTAAAATTTGTTATCTCTCTGGCTTATTTAACTCACTCAAATTGCAAACAGCAGACTTTTTCTCCTTTTTAGGAATGACATACTTTTTTTTGGATTAGGAGCAGTACCTCTTAAAAGATAATTTTTTTGTATTTCTATATCCATTTCCATTTCCATGTCCTTCTTTTTTCAATGAACAGATCGCCGCTTCACGTTTCATTTTTCCTTACAGTTTTTTTCCATTAACTTATCTTTGGAAAAATGTCGTTTAATTTAAAGAAGTCCAAAACAGGAGAAAGATCATACCTTAGATCAGTAGTGGCTTAACTCTTCAATAGCACTGAATTTTAACTGCAAAATAAATACATAGACAAGCTGTATATAAGATAGAGAAAGCTTTTAGTCGAACTATTATCCAGTCTATGTTAAAGATTACAAACTCACGTGCTGACATCCTGCTTATGTAGCCATAGCATTTTTCTATATCTTATTTCATATCAAGTTTATGAAGGCTTCTTGAACTATACCGCCTATAACCGTCGCAGTTATTTTACTAACCGACAGCAGGTGTTCTGGTACATTAAGTTCTAAGCCCATCAAAGCTGCTCATAACATGTTCTATGACTGAAACTGCTTCTAAATAACAAACTAATGACGTTGCCATGTCATAAAATATCATATTTTTTGACTCTTGACTATAACTCTTGAGATAACAACAATAATGATGATAATAATAATAAAAACTATAGAACGAAAAGGAAAAATTTAGAAAGAACCACTTGGCCAACATCAATAAAAATTTAATTTTATTGTAGAAACGCTTGAATGAGATGAGTTTTCAAAAAAAAAAAAAAGGAGACAAGGAAAGGCATAAGAGTGAAAAATAAAGAAATCCGGCAAAACTCGTAAACTGCATGAGTTATGCGTTTGATTAAAAAGAACGAATGCGTTGCGCACGCGAATGACGCTGCAGAGACAGAGACTAACTTGTTTTAGGTACGAACGTTAAGAACAGAAAAAAGCTAGGAACTGGATATGCGATGAGTTATTTTTATGCGCCTAGATTAAAACGGCGTCGGGCCACAAAGATCGAGACCAAAACTATTAAAATGTATAACTTGTGCGCAGAGTGTGCAGGGGCGCGAGTAAGGAGTGAGTGAACTGATGCGGCGGGATCACTGACTGGTTGGTTTGTTGGTTTGCAGGTCGCTGCAGGAGAATGTTAAGCGCAGCTATGAGCATGCGCGAACGTCATTTGCACCTGTTCGACGCGTAGTAGCTACACATTCGGAAGGATCAGTTAGAATGTCTATTAGATGAAGTGCTTAGAGTGCGCAGCATGTTTGCGTTTGAGTGTGTGTGCGCGTGTGGTAGTGAAGAAGTGGTAGTGAAGGCGTACTTTGTAGCCGGAGGAATGGTTGTTCAAAGGTGTGCAAAGGTGTTTTGGCAGTAACGAGCACTCGAACGTTTGTCTGTCTGTCTGTCTGTCGTAATAGAGTTGGTAAAACTGGTCTTGGCAAGCTGCTAATGGTTGAGTCTATTTAAGGATTGCCCTGGCGTGCCTTATCTTATTGCTTTTATGTCTCTAAGGGCCGCATGACTTGGCTTTTGACATTTTAGGGTCATTTGATGTACGCATCGTTAGTGTCAATAAAAAGTAAATTAAACTGTCATTAGTTAACCCTTTGGCACCCAAGAGTGACACATGTGCTCTGACTTCAATATTTTTTTGTTTTTTTAGTTTTAATGCTTGTTTCTTATTTTTTTGTTTTTTTGTTTTTTATAATGTTGTGACTGTTTTATTTTTTTTTTTTTTTTGTAGAGTTGAAAAAAATTAATTTTTCTTCTACCCATTTGAAGTAGCACACACACACACACGCTCATGCGCAAACTTACGCTCACTGAGTGCCCGCTTGACTTGTTTGAGTCTTCGACTGCACAATAACAATAACAACAACAAGATTTTCTATTTTTTTTTGTTTTTGTTAAATGTTTTAGACAATTCGGCGTTTGTTAAGGCGATGGCGGGTGATGCGTGCGTCTTCTTTTTAGGCGGCATTTTTACTTTGAAGCTTCTAAAACTCCATACTTGGCGCTTTCTATGGCCGCTTGTAACCTCCTCAAAGCCGCCTATTGTTTGGCAACAATAGATTGTCAGCTCTTAAAAATTGTTACTTGGTCTTTTGAACAGGCTTTTGAAAGGTTTTCTGCTCCAACGAGATGACGTTTCGATTGATGCTACTCCAGCATGTTTAGAAATTGAGAGAATGTTTTCGAAATAGCTACAAGATACAAGATAGAAGGTAACATTAAGATAGCTGCCACATTAAAGAAAAAGTCAAATACCAAAAAAATACTTTTATTCAAAGATATCTTACATTAATGCTTTAACGTTGAAGACTTTAAGCTGACACATAGATACATTAAGTAGATTTTTACCGTAGATTTAAAATGTTTTGAGTGCATGAATATAGAAGATCTTGGATAATATTTTATCAGGCTTTTCTTTATAAAGAAATAAAGTTTGAGCTTGGATATTATTTTAATGTCTTACATCAAAGACCCGATGGTCGTTGGCCAGAAGAAGCAAATAAAATTGTTTTCAGCTGGTAGTATTATCTATATAAGCTTAAATGAACAGTGATATTTAGCAGAAAGTACAAAATTGCTTAATTTATTCGTTTATCTCAGTCAATGAAAATTAAACATTGTTGGATCGTGGCTCCGTTGCTTACGGATGCATTACCGAGGATGAAAAGGTACTATATAAAGGAGGATAATTTCAACTAACAGGTTCATCATTAGTAAAAAATGTCCCACCTTAGTTTGAGGTAAAAGTCGTAGAAAAGGTGGTTCTCTTGAAAGACAACGAAATAGTAATTTAGAAGTGACGAAGTTACGTTTTACCATGCAGGTTTCCAAAAAAGTTAAAAAATTTATTTTTTCAAAATTCATCGGCGTTGCATTGAATTGTTGCATCGCTGAGTATAAGAGCTATCTTTGATTTCATTACAAAAACAAAATAATAATTCAAAACGTTATCGGAATGCGGTGGGAGCTGCTTAAGCCAAACAACTGAAAATTTGTTACATGAAATTATTACTCCCTGAGCATTAGTCCTAGGATTCAAAATATGATACACCAATACTCCCAACAAAATTAGACAAAAAAATTTCTGATATCATGGGGACACAGAAAGAGCCGTTCAAATGTCGACAATGCAACATTCATGCAGCGGCGTTGCATTGAATTTTTACTCGGTGAGTATATAAGCTACGATAAATGCTTGCTAATGAAAATGAAGAATTTATACTTGGCCTTACGACAAAAATAAAAATAAAAAAATCTGACGTCACCAGGACGTGAATATAGCAGCTTATGTAACAAAAATGTGACATCGTTGCATGGAATTATAACTCACTCATGAGACGTGCTGCGGTAAATTTTGTTTCACGACAGCATAGATGTGTTATTATGCCTCACAACTGAAATAAAAAAAAAATATTTTCATCATGATTTCAGGGTTGCAACCACATAATGCAGTAAAAATGCTACTACCATGCAAAAATGTTGCATGGAATTTTAACCCTGTGACTACTGGCGTAACGGTAAATTTTAAGTCACGAAAATGAAGGTGAAGACTTTGGGAACATGATAAAAATAACAAAAAAAAAATTGACGGCGTCATGAGACCCCTCAGGGAAAATAATGTGATCACTTTTGTTGGATTAATTGCATAAAAAAAGAACCAACACCAACACCAACATCAACACCAACACCAACATCAACACCAACACCATCACCATCACCAACACCAACATCAACACCAACACCAACACCAACACCAACACCAACACCAACACCAACACCAACACCAACACCAACACCAACACCAACACCAACACCAACACCAACACCAACACCAACACCAACACCAACACTAACACCAACACCAACACCAACACCAACACCAACACCAACACCAACACCAACACCAACACCAACACCAACACCAACATCAATACCAACACCAACCCAACACCAACACCAACACCAACACCAACACCAGCAACAACATCAACACCAACATCAACATCATCATCAACATCAACATCAATATCAATACCAACATTAACAAACTTAACCTTCATCTGCCCCTTGTGTCAAAAACGACACATGAATAACTTTTTTGTAATTCTTTCGTTATTTTACACACGTAAACTTTTTCACGTTAAAAGTTATTGCATTTTTAGGAATTGTATTCAAAAAGTTACGTTGGCTACCCTCGTGTGTAGTTTTTGACACATATGGTAACTCCGCATGTTTTTGGCTTTCTGGCGAGAAAACTGACATTTACATTGCTTTTAGTGCTATACAAACAAAATAGAGAAAAACTTGATGGTAAAGAGTGCTTGTTTTCAGTAAAATAACATATTTTTATTTTAAGTTACATCCTTCTTGCGCCAATTTACACCGTTCAATCGGTTTATTTTTCGTCTCATCCGACCATTTTGTTGATTTCCAATCTACAACAACGTAATTTTTTTAACTTTTTGACAAATTTAACCTTGGTTTTCTATGTAGGCATACAAGGAAAACTGTCTAACTACGAAAATCCGATTTTTAACTTTTTGATGCAGTATAAGGTAGACGGTCAATCAAATATTTCTGTCAACACTAAATATCTAATATTGCAGCTAAAAATATCCATTTGGTACTTTCAAAGACCAAATTTAAAAGGTAACACAAGGATCTTCATAACAATAAAAACTTATTTTGCTTATTCTCACGAACTATATCTTTTCAGTTGGTCAGTTTTACTTTTTAGCCGATGATATCAAACTATAAATACATGTGATGATACAGTGCAAACATATGATTATATTCCTCTTCATTGAATTCAATACCAAACATTTTCATCTTCAGTTGCGTTTGTTTTTTTTTTTTTTGCTAAATGTTCTAAATTTTTTTTGAATAATGCTAATTTTGGTATGAACGGAAGTAAGCCAGATGTTACGTGTGGTTTCATGAATTGAATTTTTGATGCTGTGTTTGGTTTCCTTTGAAAAAGGCTTCGTCAAAGAAACAAATAGGGTATTCACTTCAGTGCTGAAATTTCAAAAATCGGAAATTTCCCACGAGTTGAAGTGAGCGACCGTTTTAAAATTTTTGTTTTAATGACATGCATTAGTCAAACTTAAAATCGCCATCGCTTATTTATATATGAATGTTATCAAAACAAATAATTATGTGATTATTCTGTGAAAAACTTGTAGTTTCTGTCCTTTTATGAAAAAGCAATGCCAAAAAAAGATTGTTCCATTTTTAACATTTTAGGCAGAATTTTACATAATGCTCGTCTTCTTATTGAATTTTGCACATTCACAATGACTCACATTCATTAAACAGTGCTGCTTATGGCTACTAAACACATCTTTTCTTCGTAAATTTCCGACGATTAATCTTCATCAACTCAATAGATGATTAAGTTTAAGCAATCTTCGGAAAACAAAACAACAACAATTGTACTGAATTTTTCGTAAATTTCAGCGTTTTGAAAATTTCAGTATTGAAGTGAAAACCCTTAAAAATTATTTTTATGAAATGTTGTAAAAACAAAAAAAAAAAAGTGGAAAATACTGACCTTCAGCATAGCAGTATTGAACAAACAAAAAAAAATCTGTGATAACCTGTGTGGTTCCATCAAACAACTTCGACTTTTTTTACTGATTTAAAATTAAAAGAATTTATCGAAGTACTATTCTCGATAAGATCCGTTTTTGAGGTGGAATATTCTTCCAGCAGTTTCACTTCAAGTCGAAGGTATGGTGTTTTCCATTGTTGGCCCATGACACCATTTATTTTTGTTATGGATCTAACACCATGGCTTATATTTCTGCTTCGCTAGTCTTCTGAAAAATGTTTTTCGAAGAGAGCCTATCATTTGATATTGAGCCTAAACCTTCATATACCCTAAATAGGTAATTTTGCTTTTTTGCTTTTTAAAATCATCAAGTCGAGACTCCAATAATTGGCGATAGTTTTCCGTCGGTAAAACATAACTTTCTTTCATTTCCCAAGAATGAAGAAAGGATTTTGCTGGTTTTGAAGTTTTTCTCAACCTTACATTTCTTATGGGTTCTGCTGAAAAGTGAATGGATTTGAAGATCAGTATGAATATTTGAAAAGCTTTCATAATCTGGGTGTTATCCTATTTCAAGAATTGACCTTATATCCGATTTTATGTTTTTATTAGTTTTCTCATTTCTTCTCAATAAAAGAGAAATTTTATTGAACCTAATTTTTAACTTAAACTGTGTTTAAGCTATAATGTGCTATTGATGTGAACACTTCATTTCTTCTTACCGCACATTCCAATTTCAAAAGAAACATGAAAAGGCTATGAACTAATTGATTACCAAGAAATAATGTTTCGATTGCTTTGTTACTATGTCTTTTTAAAAAATTTTGCAACAATTCAGGGGAAATTGATCGAAGCGAATAAGTATTTCCAGTATGCTATTTCTGTGAACGTCACTGTAACTTATAAGAACAAAACATTGTAAAAAAATTTGAAAAAATAAATAAAAAAGAAAGTTTACAATTTCGGGCAAAGAATACCAAAATATCAAAATATAAATAAATAAAAAGCTAAGCTATGGCCCAACTATAGAACAAAAGCTAGCGGTTCTTAATGACAGTTTCGGACATTTGGTAGTACATATACAGATACATAGTATTATGCGATACATATAATGAATATGCACCTGTTTCAACACGTGCCATTAATAAAAAATATTTTCTTTTTTTTTTTTTGTATCTTTTCGTGCCTTTGTCAAGTTTATGTCAAAATTTTTATGTGTTGCCATAAAATGTTCGATTTAATTGAAACAATGCTTGCATATTTTAAATTTTGAAAAAGAGCTTAAAAAAACACCGCCCGACCCCTAACCAATTTCATTTAATATCGGTGATAATTTTCGAAGCACAAGAAACGCAACATTAACAAGTGAAAATTCTTCCACTTGCTGGGTCGGCCATAATAATTAAAACTATTAATATTTTTATTGCTTTTTAATGTTTCTTAAGCTTCTTTATTTGCATTTTTATTAAGAGCGGGGGAAAAAAGCATTTGAATAATAGAAGAACCACCATAGCCGCAGTTCTATTTTTGTTTTTTTTTAAGTTCATGTGTTGAAAGAGGTCCCCGACATATGATACGCGACATGTTTATCATAATTAAATGACCAATAAACAAAAAAAAAAAAAAAACTACAGAAAAATAGGGAAATAAAAAATTAATTATCAGTCTACCGAAGCTTCGTCGTCTTAAGTGCCGTCGGTATAAAGTTCGTTTTCCTCTCTATTTTGTTCTTCTTTATACTCTTATTAATTTCTAAGCAAGCATTATTTAAGAATCTTAATATTTTTTAATCTCTTCGATATTTAATGACTTAATACTCTTGACTTTTAATGCTCGTGACATAAATAAATTTTATGTTCCTCCCAAGTCCCACAAACTTAAAATTATTTAATGAACTATTTCACTACGAAATTGTTTAAACTTTTTAATAACACTCAATTCTTTATTTATTGCAGATGCGACAACCCAGCATCGCGTGGGACAATATAAGGTAATTATCAGATAATAGATTTTGATGTCGCTAAGAAAGTTTTATATTTCCTTTCGTTTTTTTTTTCAACTTTTGTGATAAATGTGTTGAATAACAGCAACTATCGGATCATTACGAGTTAGATTTATTATCACTTCAAGTTGTTTTTATATAAATTAATTTAAATACAGCGAGTCAAAGTAAAAATTAACTACTTCTTTTTGAAAAACTTAGTGCAAATATTATTTCAAATAATTTGTTGACTAACATAATTTTTTATTGTGTGGTTGAAGCTTTGGAGCACTTTGTTGTCGTAGTCATCGAAATGAGTAACATATGAGAGAAAAATAAAACAAGTTTCTAATGGCGCGGCACACTCAAAATGAGCGACTGCATATTGTTTTTGTTAAAGTAACGGAAAAAATTGCAGGTCTTCCAAATATAAAGTTTTTATGAATTGAATATTTCAGTTCTTTGTTTAAAGCCTATCAGTGAAGATGGGTCGCCAAACATGTATTAAAATAAGAAAGAGAATAATAGAAGCTTATCAGGAAGGTAAATAGCGAAGGGAAATGGCTGTGTGGCGAATATGAGAAAAAATCGAGAAACTGTTAAACATATCGTTCAACGCTTTGTTAAAGAAGGAGGACCCGCAAATAAATCAAAAAAATGCAATAAAAAACGTTTACTGCGAGGGATGAAGAGTTTCTCGTGCAAAAATTAAGAAATCTTCATCTTAGTTCTCCCAAATTGACTTAAATGGTAAAAAACCATATTGATATTGAAGTCAATCCTAAAACAGTAGGCAGGGTGCTCAAAAAGAATGGTTTCAATAGGCAAGGGGATCGGAACAATCCATTTATTAGTCTAAAAATATCGAAAAATCGTTTAGAGTTTGGACGCAAATACGTTTTGAAAGACAAGAACTTCTAGTAAAAGGTAAATTGAATATAAAACATCGAATAAAATGTTGAAATGTTTTTGGTAGGTTCTATTTATAGATGAGAGTAAATTTAACTTATTTGGTTCAGATGGTAAACAATTACAAAATCTGAATCCTAACATTAAACACTGCGTATGAGGCTGCAAAAGGGTGTCCCAAAGGAAAAAGGTTTAGAGGTCGCGCTAATCGGATTTTCCCTAAAAATCAGGGTTTTCGGAGAATTTTTGAATTTTAAGCATAAGTTGGTTAATAACAGACATTTTCTAAGTCTTTGAGTTATAATTTTCAAAGACAAACATTTGTGTCAATCCTTAAAAAACGCTTGTTTTTATAGTTTCAAAAATTGTGCACATAACAACAAGTATGTGGCTTATATGGTAACAAGTTTTGGTACAAAAAAATGATGGGAACCGGAGGAGGATATTAAAATAAACTTTTGTTTTAATTTTGCTTTTCATAGTTTTTTGTTTGAACCTTATGGATCTTATCAGCCAAAGTGCATCCGATGAGGCTCGTTGCTATTGTTAAATATGATGGGCCAAATGAGTAAAACACATTTTTCATAGAAAGTACCCCCCTAAAACCAAGTTTTGTGCGACATTTTATCATCAATTCTGAAAAAGTACGAAAATAACCTTTTAACACATTTAAAGTTTTGACTTATTTCGGACATTTAAGTTGAATTTTCAGCTTTGGTGTATTCAGAGACTTATAGTAGAATTTTATGATAATTTCTTTTGAGCAACATTTTAACCCATTATATCCTTGTTGTATGTGTCTTTTTTGCCTTTTATTACAAAAAGTTCAAAAAAGACCCATGAATTGAGAAGTTAGGGGGTTAAAATGTTCCACAAAAATATTCCTCGTAGTATTTTACATAAATCCTCAGAACACATCTTATACCGAAAATGTAAGGATAACTTGAGTTCCTATGCCGATTCACTATAAGAATGTTCAAAAAGGGGGAAAATTAAATCTCCCCTAAAATAAGACTCAGACGTAAACTTTCAAAACGCTGATACATGTATATTGTATTTTTGTTCCCTCTACCAAAATCCACTAACTTGTTATTTTGGAAAAAAAATTGATTTTGTTGTTCAGTGTAATCAGTGGGTCGAGGAATTAAAAAAACAAACATTGTTTTACTGCAATCAAAGGGTTATCTTGCGTATATTCCAGTCATAATGAATAGATTTGTCTAAAAGGCTTACTAAATATTGAAAACTTGGGAATCGAATTTTGATTTTATTTTTATTTTTACCAAGACAACAAGTCTTATGTTGCACGCTAATGGCTGTTGTATGACTGTCATCATATATTGGTACACTCAGGGAAAAAATCGTAAAACCAAAGAAAATACACTTTGCCACAAAGACTTTTATTGGTTAGATTGTGCCCAAATATAAAACATCCTTACGGCAAAGGCACAAAGATTGTTAAATTCTCATGAAAAATGTACTTTATATCAAAGACTTAAATTCTTGTGACAAAGATGTACGTCTTTAAAAAAGTCGATTTCCTTAATACTATCTTTGTATGTCCGCCTTTTCTTTCTATTACTCACCCCTTCTCCATTCTGCTTCCCACCCCTTCCCCCTTCCCCTTGACCCTTAACCCATACGATTTAATCTAGTGCTAATTACAACTTAAACATATTAATACATCAATTGCCTTATATAGTACATATTGCCCACAAAGTAGCTGCGAACTATAAGCGTGTGTATTTTTAAGAAAAATATGATTTTGTGGAAAAGATTCTTACAAGTTAAAGACTTTGTCTTTGAAACAACGAAGCTTAGCTTCAAGAAAACAAAGAAAATTTGTTGATTTTTTCTTACTTTTTTTACTTTTTGCGTACTTTTTTCTTTGTTAACAAATTCTTATTAACAATGAATAAAATCGTTATAGTAAATAATTTATCTTTACGGCAAATATTTTTTGAATGATTTAGCTTCAAAGAACTTCAGTCTTTTGTTTCAAAGATGCAGCAGTTGCTTAGTTAAAGAATAAATCATTAGTGCAACGATCTTTTCCTTGTAGCAAAGATATTTTGGTTACAGTCTCTTATCAACTTTTTTTCTTTGATTTTAAGGCGTTCAATTCTCTCAGTGTAGTTCCACCAGTCTCCGGGCTTAAATATCATTGAGTATTTGTGGGCACGTCTCGATAAAAATAACCGCAAACACAACATTTCGTCAAATCAAAATCTTTTGGATACACTAAAGGGTCTGCGGTGTAGAAATGCATTCATTTTTATATAGAGAGTGTTTTTTAAGAGCTTGAGAACTTTAAATGATAATACAAGACAGAAATATTGTTGGAATGAATGTTTTTATTATTGTAATCTGGGAGATAATTTCATGCAATTTATGTAGGATTTGGCACAGTAGCAGTGATGTTAACATAATTTGTTGAAATTACTGTGTTTGGCACGAAAAATTACTGTTTTTGGTGCAAAATTACTGTGAATTGGAACAAAAATTACTGTGGAATTACTGTCTAACTAAAACGAATAAAAAATCAATAAAAATGCAAATTTTTAGATAATTGTTTTATTATATCGGCTGTATTCATAAAAAATAATGATAAATGAAGCCTTCATTAGAAAAAAAAATTTAAAAACATTATTCATAAGCGTTCAATAGCGTTTAGAATGCTTCATAATTGAGATAATTTTAAAAATGGTTGAAAACTTAAATAAACCCCTTTAAATTTTATTTTTGTTTTCATCTGAGCACAAATTTTGTCAAAAATATATAAAATTATTTCAAAATATACCAAAAACAAACAAAATGTCAAAAAATGTTTGAAAATATTTGTTTATAAAAGAGAGGATTTTTAAAAATGTTTGAAAAATGCTATAAACTCCTCACGAAGCATAAAATTATTCAAAATATAACATTTGCAAAATATTTAAATAAAAATTCAAAATATTTGACAAGAAAATTTGTCAAAACATTTAAAAATATTTACAAAAAAAAAAATAATAAAATTACAATTTTTTTCAGTGCAGAGGGTAGCTTCGAAAAACTTATGATGTTAAAATATCGAAATGTTGACGAAATTGTGACAAATAAATAAATAGTCACTGAATTTATATAATACACAAACCATTATTTACATTCATCCCACTTCAAATCGAAAGTGTTCCTATTTTAACTACAAAACAGTTACAACATATTTATGAATAAGAAAATTTTAAAAGACTTTCTAACATTAAAAAGCTTTTTATTAATAGCTTATTAATTTTAATTTTTTAAAAATATTTTTATGAATACGGCTTATAATATACAAACGTTACAAATATATTTGGATACTTAATACATTTAAAAAAAATTTACGAATTTTAGATATTATTCATCTTAATGACCGTACATAGATCTTCCTAAAAGAGCAAAATGGTTTCTTTGGAATTGTACGGTTGTTAGTACTAGCCATGTGTACACTATAATATACAAAGTTATCAAGGCATCGTTCCATTTTCCACTAAATTTCAGGGATAAACTTATGAGAAGAATATAGATGTTACAAGTGTGATTTTAGCAAATTTTTCTAAAAAAACTTTATATTTTTGTCCGGCCATTGAAATTACTTGATATTTTAAAAAATTACTGTCGTACTGTATGAGCAGTCAAATTACTCTAGAAAACAGTAATTACTGTGCCGTTAACATCAGTGCACAGGAGGGACATCCCGAAAAGGGATAAGATAACAAGAAGTGGACATACTTACTAGGGACAACATTGACTGAACGAACGGACGCTAACAAGAGACGAATAGACGCGGACAGCTTGAACAAACAAAACGGACGAGTGAACGGACAGTTGCCGACAGACACTCGACCGAGCGAGTATTAGATTTATTGTTGATTGTTCTCTTTTTTAAAAATAAAACATGTTCTTGTAAATACACTTATTAAAATAAATTAATTTTCAAAGTTATTAAAGAAAGTGATTGAAATAATAATAACTAAATAAAAATAATGTTTTACTCTACATTTATTTTTTAAATATGATTTCCGGCATATGTCCGCCGTGGCTACGATTTATATAGTCCATTTGATCAGTCCAATTTTTCACTACTTTTTCCAATAAATCTGGCCGTCAATGGAGCCTTGAATAGTGGCTTCCAATGCTTCAAGAGTTTGTCGGCATAAACCAATGACTGAACATAGCCCCATAAAAAGTAATCGAGAGGCGTTAAGTCACACGAACGAGGGGGCCAACCATTTCTGGTAATAAAGTTGTCACCAAATTGATTTTGCAATTGCGTTCTTATTAGAACATATAAGTAGATCTCAAGTGACGTTGAGTTTTTTTAAATTTTTTAATTACTAACAATTTGACAAAAATAAATAGGAGGATTTTTTCGTCAAAAATCGTCATTTTGGCTTCAAGATGGTGCCAAAAATTGAAAAATTGAAAAATTAAAAAAAAACTCGACGTCACTGGAGAGATACAGAAATAAACTTAAGAAAGCATTTTCATTTCAGATGATCCAGTGATGCTGTAGGCTGATCACCGCACAAAGACTTTTTTTCGAGGCACCTGCGGAAATCTTCAATAAATCCGTTATTTCTCTCTATTTTTTAACAAAAATTTTTTTAAATATTTTTAAAATGTTGTACTTTTATATAATAATATGAAAAATAAACCTACTGTTATAGTTTTTTCTAAAAAAATTCATGAAAAAAAATTCTTTTTTTGACGAAACAAACCTTACCCAAACCCCCCCCCCCCCTTAAAGTTGAATGTTTCAACAATTTTTTGGTGCAATTTTTACTTAAATAATTCCCATAAATTTTAAAAGGGTGATAAAAAAAATTGATAAATCGAGGTTATAAAGGCTAGCTTAAAAAAAAATTTAGTCTTCGAAAAACTATCGGAGGCCCTTGCTTACTCTGTCATGACTTTTGTTAAAAATACAGAAATTGCATTCTAAAATATAACACACAATGACTCAAAAAAAACTGAAAATTTGAAAGCAAAACTATGTTTTTTTTTAAGAAACATGCTCTGCCCTTACCCTTCTAATTTTTATGTGATTTGAGCAGGTTCTATTTGAAAGCATTTAAATTTTTGTAACTATCTGCCACGCTGTTATTTATTGTACACTGTATATGCCCCATGCCAGTCCCCTTCAAAATACCCCTACTCACCTCTTAAAAGGTTTACCTTAAAGTTTATTAGTATTATTAAGTCAACAAAAGACAACAAATGATGCCATTAATTTTACTTACAATTAACTCAGCTTGATTTATCGTTTTTATGAAAAAGTAACGATTTTTAAATAAATTTATTTATTTTTAATTGAAAAAGATTTATAAGCGATGAATTTTTAACTAATTTAAAAGCTAACGGATTGGCAAAACAAAAAAAAAACTATAAAGCAGTTTTATGCAAAAGTTATGCAAATCTAGGTGGCAACATTTAAACAAAGACCTCATGTGGCCAAAAGGTCAAAAAACAAAACAAAAAGAAATAGTTAAAAATAGTTGTAGGTTTTCTTCGCTGTTTTTTTTTTTTTTTTTTTTTTTTGTGTTCTTCGACATTCGTCTATAACTGTATGCATATGTACCTGTGTGAGTTTGTTTGTAGCTATGAAAAAGTGCAAATATCTTTAACTTATTGCATGTTTTCATTGGCATGTTGTTTTTGTTAATATTAAGAGTCTTATATTGACTTAATATATCCAGCACACACAAGCACACGCACACATACCCACACATCTAGGCTCATATGGACAGCTATATTAAACAAAGCTTCCATTCATTTTACGCAAATATGCCACCGTATTAATAGCTAGTAGAGGCAACAAACAAACAAACAAACATCAAAAAAAAAAGGAAAAAAAAATCAAAACACTACACTACAAACTACCTTTCTACTACTTCATAATAATAACAACAACAACAAGAGCATAAAATAAATATAAATATTGATTTAAGTGTGTGTTTGCACTGCTTGCAACTATCATAGATAGTTTGCTTGTTTTAATTTTTGATTTTTTACATTTACTCTATGCACATTATCATCATCATCATCATCATCATCATCATCATCATCATCATCATCATTGAAACTTTCAAGCCAAGTTAATAGCAATTCATCAGCTATTCAACTCATGTTGGCACATTTTGAATATAATTGTTTTTCCAATTTTTTTTTTTCCTTATCTCCTTTTCCTTTTCTTGTCTTCTTTAGCTTTATATGGCTATCTTTAATATACTAAATATTTACTAATAGCACAGAACACAAAAACATCCAATAATGCAGCCATGCATACATAAATATTTGCTTAGCTAAGTGCTTGACATGCTGGACATAGAGTGAATGTGTATGGACATACGTATGTACATACATACCTACTACCATATGTGGAAAGATAGCTGTACTAATTTGGTAAAGGTGCACTCGATCTACCTTTTCTATTTTATTTTTTAATGAAAAGCATTCAGATTTTGTTTTCGGCAAATTTCACGTTTTTGACAGTCAACGTTGAGCTTTAGCGTTAAACATGAGAGGGGGGTAGACATAGAAAGCTAAAGCAAAGCATTTGGAAAATAAAACAAAAATTCAAATATTTTTATAATGTTTTTCAATCTGAAATGCATATTTCCTATGTTTTGACAGTTTAGTCTTACCAAAAAGCAATGGAGGTCTATTTTCCTTCGTTCGAGTCCTGGAGCAAAATACATTTTTAATTTAGTTTAGTTTGGTATTAAACACTATATTGTTTCGAAATACTTCGAAATTTTGTCACATATGTATCTATGGCTCCTCACCTTACCCATCATATACTATATGTCCTACATCGAGAAATATAGCAATAGTAAAATCACCAAAGCCGGCTTGGGTAAAGAAAATTGTATGGAAATTAGAAACTTATGGTTATTCACCAAAGTAATATGTTGCTTAATACATTGCTTTGAAAGCACATACTTCGATACCCTGCCAATAAAAAAATGTTTGATTCACCCAATCCAAGTATATAACAATTTAACTAATAGTGTAGGTAAGCCACCGAAAACTTTGACAATTTATCAAAATGGTATGAGCAAAATTTGTCGCTGAATACTCCCTCCTTGTTATAGTTCTCGATTAGTTTTTGTAATGAAAATTATATAGCGTAGATGTTTAGCCAAGGTGCAATGCTTCATGAGTGCATTTTGTTGGCATTAAATTAGATATTTTTATATGCGATCTAAATGCATAATTTTCTTACATTGTAAATCTATGTTGCAGAATTTGTAAATGTATGTATGCTATTTACATTAAATAGAACAGGGTTTCCTTAATAAAAATGAAAATTTTTGGGTTAATTTGTTAAGAAGTTTCACCTAAGTGCTTGGGTAATTTTGCACAACAGCAATATACAAAATTTTACCTAAGTATATGTACATTTCATACTTGTCTTTGGAAATTTTTTACAAAAAAAATATACAGTAATTTACCTAAGTAGTTGTATATTTTATACTTCTCCCTGTATATTTATTTATCTATTTAACTTTGATAGTTCAACAAAGTTTTTTGTTGAAAATTTGAACACTATGTTTCGTAGAATAAGCAAGCTTGCTTCATATAAATTGTCCAAGCTAATGTGTAAATTACAAAATACTTCGTTAATTTATCATCCAAATCAATATCGGTAAGTTAACATGTAAAACTTTGGTGTTTTGACCAAAAACTTAGGAGGCTGAAAACTGCCAAAGCCATCGTATAGATTATACTAGGTTTTTTATTAATTTTGCATAAGTTTTTTTCTCGGTGTAAGAGAATGTACCAGAATATTTTTTGTTCTGCACATCTGCAGTTAACACAGGTGTTTCCAGAAATTTTGCAAGACAAAGTGGAACAAAAGCGAAATTTGTTTAAAAAAAAGAGATTTCGAAATATTCAAATAGAAAAGTTAAAAGTTAGGATCCTGGCGTTTTAAAAAGATCAAACTTTAATTTTTTTACATATTTCGATAGTTTAGATATCCGAGAATATCTAAGAATTTTTCAAAATTCGAACTATTTTTAAAGTTATAGTCATTTTAGTGACGTAGCGCACAGACCGGTTTGGGCGGAACGTTGAACTTTAATCGCATTTTCCTCGAAAATACTTTTTTCGATGCGGTTGACATAATATCTAAAGTTCTAATCGACCGATTTGCTTCAAAGTTTTCATTTTTAATATTTTCAAAAAATTCGGGAAAGTTAAAAAATTAGTGGGAAAATCGACCTGAATTTCTCAGTAGTCCCCATTTTTTTTACTTTTCTGGTACTACGATAGGGTTCATACACTTATACACTTATACTGATCAAAAACTATCCATAATTTTTTGAATTATTTTAATGATTATTTTTTTAAAACATCTGCAGAGTCATACGGACACTTTGAGAAGTCAGTGACTTTTGCTATTTCTCGCTTAGTAACTTTAAATGCAACACTGGTTCTGTCAACTACCATCTGTTAATAGACTTCTGTCAAATTTCAAGCTGCGTCATTTAGTTTATGTTTGACAGTAGAAAATAGTTATTAAAAATAGATAACCTTGTGAATTTCGGAATTTTGTGAATATGGTTTACTCATTAAGCATTATTTTTTGCGTTTAAAAACCTTCAACGAAACCAAGGTAAGGCTTGATAAATACTATGGGTACTCTGCGCCATTAACCTCAATGATTAAGAAGTGTTTTATTGGAGCGAGCGAGCGAAGCGAGCGAAGCTCCCATGGAACAACTTGCATGAAGAATGTTTAAAGGAGCAGAACTCTGAAATGGGTTGACCGATTTTAATATTTCTTTTTCTAAACTGTTCTACTGATCTTAAATAAGGTGCCTGCGAAGCCCAAATTTGGAAATTCTGTTTAGTTTAGAAATTTATTGAAAAAAATATTTCCATATCTTTCTTTGTTGATACATATTCGCTTAATTCAGTTGGCTGCTTGCCTGCTTCTGCATGTATACGTCGTTCGCTTCGCTCGCTCGCTATAAATAACCGAATAGCATGGAACAACAACAACAACAAAAACATTAAAGCAAATGTTGTTCGCTGCAACAGCTGCTTATTACTAACTAAAATAAATAACTGCTATGCTGAAGTTTGTAAATGGATGCAAATACATTCAAATTAAATTGTTTAATGTTTTTACTTTCATGTGTTGGTAAACCCTGTAAAATAAAAGAAATTTGCAATTTTTTTTTAATTTTTTATTATTTGGTGACTGGTAGGCTTATGAGCTTTCATTGCTTCCACTAAGAATATGCTGATTTTAACACCAACTCATCAAACCATTATCAGATTCTATCAATTCATGACTATAACTTATGGTGTTTTCGTTTCTACCAGAAAATGTTACCTTTTCATTGCCCTCTTCTTTTTTCGTGTTCAATTGTTAAATAAGTGCAAACGGGTGAAAAAAATCTGTGTTCGTTTCTTAAAATGTTATATTTATATAGGGCAAAAATGGCACATTTCTTGCCCTGCGAAATTTTTTGAGGGGAGAATGTTGCCCTGAAAATCAGCTGATTGCTTTAAACGAAAATATTATGAAATGCGTGTGTTAGACAAGGTTAAATATATGCATTCATAATTTGACACTTAAATAATATTTTTAATAGAGCAAATTTTTTATTTTTGGCGCACACAAATATATCAGCTGATTGAGTAAGCAGGGTAGTGTTTTGTGTTCAAAACCTGCACTTTTTGAGGGTTGAGTGCAACACTTGAAAAATGTTGCACTGTGGTAGGGCAACATTTTTTTGTAGAATCGAAAACACCAATAGATTTAAATTCAAATAATTAACAAAAAAAACCAATAAATGTTATAAAATCGTCTTTAGCCGTTTTAATAAAATGAATTTTTTCGACAATATTTAGAAATAATTCTAAGCCTCCATTCCTATCCATGTTGCGATCAATATCACGATATTCTAATTTGTAGGTCCTAGGATCTAGGATATTGTGACATTGATCGCGACATGAATTGAAATATAGACTTAGAAATGTTTCTAAATATTGTCAACATTTAGTTCACTAAAACTCCACTAGACGGTTTCGTATATTCAGAAGCATCAAGAGGGAGCACTCAGCATTTGAATAGAGATGAAAGTTGAGTCTTGGTTTTTGTTCACATTGCTTTAAACAACAATTTAACACAATAATTAGCAATACTATATTAAATAAGGAAAGTGTTCGTAATGAACCAGATAATGAGTCAAATTGGACAGAACAACAAAATTTCAGGGAATGTTTATTAAGAGTATCATTAGAAGAACTGTCTACAAATCAAATTTTTAATCAACAATCAGCGTTCATCTTTTTTTTACACTGGACCCCCGGTAATCCGGCCCCTGACTAATTCGGCACCCCCTGTAATCCAATATTTCCATTATTATTGAATATTTTTTTGACAATCTTCGCTAATGTAGATAATGCATTATTGAACAGGTTACTTACTTGTACTTGTATTGATTTTATTCATAATTTTTGATTATTTTAGTATGTACATTTATTTGTACACAATTATTTCCTAATGTAAAGTTATTATTTTTTGTAAGTTCTATTTTTTTTTTTTTTTTTTTTAGCTTTGAACCAAGGATTTCAGGTGGAATACCTTTTCAGTCAAGTCTGCCTTGGTTCGAAATGGGGTGATAGATTAGTGGGAAGGAAAGGTCATTCAATTGAAACAGGTGTAGGATGTTCTAAGCGTGGTGGAAAGCCGAAGAAACATGTGAATTTGATACATACATAACCTTATCATTTTTTTTTAAGATTTGAACCAACGTTTTAGGTGTAAAACCTATTCAGTCAAGTCTGCTTTGGTTCGAAATGGGGTGGTAGATTAGTGTGAGCGAAGGGGCAATCAATTCAATTCAAGTAATAAGGCAATCTCATCCACAAACTACGACTCCAAGTCGTAAATATTGATGAGTTTTCAATTTCAGCTGATTACTTTATGAAAGAAAATTGCAAACGCGAAAGGTCAAAGCGTAGGATCATGTCCTAGCTGGGATTCGAACCCGGGAACTCTGGAGTGGCAGTTGATCACGTTTATTAATATTTCAATATTAATATTGTATTTCAACTAAAATATATTAACATTTTTTTGGAATTGAATGTTTGAGATCTGGTCATTTTATTGACAAAAAGTAGAATCCCCATTTAATTGAAATAACAAAACCTATTTAATAGCTTTGCTCATATAGTTTTTAGAAAAATCTATTGGAGCTAGCAACTCAACTAAATTGCCTCCACAACGTACCAATTTATGTGGCTAGCTAGCAAACGCGTAAGTGTTTGCAAAGCGACTGCTACGACCTAGTTGCATTTAATTGCGGTTGTACCAGGACAAGTGACGCTGAATGTTCAGATCGCCCAAAAGGAGTCATCAAGTTAGAAATCGTCAATAGAATCCATGGAATGATATAAGACGATAGGAGAATAAAAGTGAGTGAGGTAGCTGAGGATATAGGCATCTCAATTGAGTAGGTACATCACATTCTACATGAATATTTGGACATGAAAAAGCTTTCCGCGCTATAAGTGCCGCCATTGCTCACTATTGACCATAAGCGCAGTCGTGTGACCACTTCAAAGGAGTTTGGCGATGTTCAACCGCAATTCGAAGAAGTTTTTGAGCCGTTTGGTGACCGTAGATGAAACATGGATATATAAGAAGACATCGGGGACCAAGGCACTGTCAAAGCAGTGGACTTTTCCGGGTGTACGTGCACCAAAGAAGGACAAGGTGGGTCTATCGGTCAGCAAGGTTATTCATATCGTCATTCACATTGATTACCTTGAAAAAGGTAAAACGATCACTAGCGAATAGTATTCACAGCTCTTGGGCAGATTTGACATTGATTTGAAGCAAAAACGACCGATTTGGTGAAGAAAAAAGAGCTCTTGCGCCATAACAATGCATCGGCGCACACGTTTATAGTCGCCATTGCAAAAATCCATAAATTGAGCTAAACTGCTACCCCATTCACCATATTCTTCAAATTTAACTCCCTGCGACAATTTTCTATTTCCAATCCTGAAAAAAATGGCTCGGCGATAAGAGATTTGGGTGGAATAAAGATATCATACCTAAAACAAACGTCTATTTTGAAGACCTTGATAGAAAATATTATTGGGAAGGAGTAAAATATGGAAAAAAACGCTAAGCTAATGGTGTTTTCGTTTGTACCAAAAAATGTTGCCTTTTCATTGCCCTCTTCTTTTTTTGTGTTCGATTGTAAAATAAGTGCAAACGGGTGAAAAAACCTCTGTTCGTTTCTTAAAATGTTACATTTATTTAGGGCAAAAAAGACACATTTCTTGCCTTGCGAAACTTTATAAGGGGAGAATGTCGGCCTGAAAATCAGCTGATTGCTTTAAACGAAAATATTATGAAATGGGTGTGTTAGGCAAGAATAAATAAATGCATTCATAATTTGACACTATAATATTTTTAATATAGCAAATTTTTTATTTTTGGAGAACAAAAAAAATATATTAGCTGCTGAGTTAGCAGGGCAGTGTTTTGTGTTCAAAACCTGAACTTTTTCAGGGATGAGTGCAACACTGGAAAAATGTTGCTCTGTGGTAGGGCAACATTTTTTTTATAGAAACGAAAACACCATAAGTGAGAGAGACTATGTTGACTATGTTGAGATATAAAACGGTTTTTTTGGCGAAAAAACATTTTATTCAAAAAGTCACTGACTTATAAACTCTACCGTTTTTAAGAATTTTTATTTCAAATTAAACCTTATTAATGAAATTCTACTTTTTACTCATCCAATTCAGCTTTTTCTGCTTCAAATTCAACTCTTTAAATTCAAAATTTTACTATTGAAATGTTTTAACTTGTCAAAAGTTACTTATTGTATAAAAAGGTCTTTCAACAAGAGGTGTCATTTTAAATTTCTCACCATTTTTTCAGTTGGCAACATATCAATATCATCCGATGACGTTTGACACAGAAAAACTAAGATATTTTTAGATATGTATTGATACACTCTTGTACAATACAATACCCTCAAAGAGTGAAAAAAAATAAAATAGTGAAACCTCTTTTTGATAAACATTATATAGAAAAATTTTAAATTCCAGATTAAAACCTTTAAAATATTTGTGTAGTTCAATGTTAAGTATTTTATAAAAAGAATCAACAATTAATCAACAAATAAAAGGATCATATATGCCGGCCGTGGCCGAATGCGTTTAACAGCGCGTGAGCCACTCGATACCAATTCGAGATCAGGTTCGAACCCCCGCTGACACAGAAAATATGTTCAATTACAATTAATTTTTCTGATCGGTCGGCATCTCTCTGCAGACAATGTCAAACCTCAGAGAGTAAAAACACTGCCATGTTAATCTTTTGAGAACATACACATTACCCGTTCGGAGTTGAAATAAAATTAAAAACGTCAAGTTTTCGATCATTTGTGTACAAACACTCACAACACAATGTGATCATAAGAACCTCGGTTAAAGTTCCTTCAAGAGCTGAAATTTATTTTTTTTTTTTTAAATAATTAAAGACAAAGTAAATAATTTCATATTAATAGTATCAATATTATTTTATCCAGATCTGTAAGTAAAGAAATTAATACTAATTGGCAGAGATGGCTAATGCATGTCTTTATTTTTATAAAAATACAAATTTATAATTTTATTTTAATTTTCTATTTTTATGCTTAAAAACAAGCCAACGCTTTACAATGTTTATTTGTCTCACTTTGTTCTGTTAAATGATTTATTAGCTTAAGAGCAAAATATAATTAAACTGTTGGACATGCTTAAATGTTTTGCAAATTTTATGGATTTTATACCAGTTACGAACAGGCTCAAAACGACACACACACGACCAAACATTGAAGTAAGTGCAAGACTGTCACAACTTGTATGTAAATTTTACAACGAAAATAAATAAAAGTCTATATTTATAAATATTGAATAATTTAAGACTTTGATAGAAAATTAATTTATAGACAGACATGCTCGATAATACTAGGCTGAAGTAGAGAATCCATTTAGTTACATGTATTGGGCGGTAAATAATAAGATAAAATATTATAAACATAAGGTTAAGATACCAGTTATTTATATAGATAGTAAAGAGAGATATTATAGGCAATTTCTATAGTAATTAGAAAAGAATAAGAAAATGATAATTTTTCAAAAACTTGAAAGGAAAACTTAACGAGGTACATTTAAAATGAGAATAAATTTACTAGATACAAAAAGGCATGTGAAATTGGTTCTACAGTGGCTTATATGTAGTATTGCATAATTTTTTCATTTTCCAATTTTAATTTTGTTTTTACAATATTAAGTATTTTTTAACAAATCTTTCAAAAACATATTTCAAAAATAATTTTTTAAAAAAGTCCTCATCATTTTATGTGAAAGTCCATAAAAGAGAAAACTTGAAAAGGTCGATTTTTGGTCCTCCCTGAAACTGGTTAAAAAAACAGGGCATTCATAAGTTATAGCATGTTCAAACTGAGCATTTAATTATGTTAAATCAATTTAATGAAGTTAAATCGAAAAACGAGTTCTTAAATGAAGTTCTAATAAAGTTATATGCGTACAATTGTTAGAAATTTAACGTGTTAAATAATTTAACACGTTTAAAAACTCGTTAAATCACTGGTGTGTGTTCTTGCTAACGTCAAAAAAGCTTTTTTTGCCTTTCGAACGCACCCGAATCTGAAAAGAGCTTTTTAATTTGAAGTTTTTAATGTAAACAAATAAATTCTTTGACAAATTTTTCTTAATTCTTTGACAAACTGTTGAGTTTTTTTATTTTTGTTTTATATTTTTTAATAAACAATTTTTTATTTCTTTCAAAATATAAACAAATAAACTGACATTTTGAAACTAGTTAAAGCAGTATGAACGATCATGTAAAAAAAAATTTTTTGTGAATAACTCGTTAGATAAAGTCAGTTTGAACATTAGACCTATTCGAACAATATTAAGAAAATTTTTAAGGCCTTACCTTCAACCCAACGCCACAAACCATCCTTTGAGAAGGTATGGTTTAACACAAAATAGTGTAATGAGTTCAGCTTATAATGGAGTCTTTCAGAAAACCATCTTTGACTTAAATGATTTTTTGTGCACTCATTGCGAATACTTTGTTCCTTGTAAAAAACATGGTCACGTTCCTAGCTAAAGCTCTTTTTTGTCTTGTTTTGGACATTTTTGAGAATTTTTTTTTTAAATTTCTGGTACAAAGATGGAATGCAATGTGGATAGAATGTATCCGTTTAGCCTTAAATGTATTTAATATTGTTTGAATGGGTTTTTTTAATAAATTTCAAGCATTTTATGCCTAAATTTTCAATAGGCCAAAAATGACAATTTCACTAAATGTCAAAATTTCAAGTAAACGTTACCCACCCATTTTTAATTGCTTGCTTTTAAAATTCTTAAGCCAAAACGTCCCTTATGCCGCGATATATAGATATACCCAATGTATGTAAATTGTATGTATTGTATGTAAATTGCATTTCTTCCTCGTTTTCACAACGTATGGCAACAAAAACTCCCATGTACCAAAAAATGACGATCCTACGATAATTATTTCAACTTCTTTCAAATGTTTTTTTAGAGTACTTGAGTGTCGAAAATTTCTGTTTTTAGAATTATGTATGGAAAGTTGGTTCCATAACGCGTTTTCATACTTAATCATTAAGTATTTCGGGTTTCGAAAAGTGCAGCCCTGGCATTTGGCAGCTGTCAAATGATCATGTCATCCAAACTGGTTTTTGTATTGTCAAAGGTTTAACATTTTTGTCACCGAACAACGTGTAAAAAAATTATGATTGTAAAATTTATGATTTTTGTTAAATGCTGATTTTTCGAAGTAAATTTTCTTCAGCGAGGAGGCTTATTTCGCGCTTGGTGGATACCTGAATAAGTAAAATTGCTATATATATGGGCTTTAAAAATACCCAAGCGATTGTACAGAAGTCTTTGCATCCCGAAAAAGTGATTGTTTGGTGTGAATTTTGGTTTGGTGATGCCATTGGTCTATATGTTTTTGAAAACGATCAAGGAATAACTATTACAGTAAATTTTGAGCGCTATATAATATAGTTTTTACTTGAATAAACCTCAAACTCTTGAGCAATTTAAAACCAACATTCGACAAGTCATGGCCAACTTAGTACCGGAGTTGTGCACAAAAATCATCGAAAATTACTTCAAAAGGATTGCGTCCTGAACAATCTCCCGTTGAGGACATTTGAATGATTTTGTATTTAACGTATAACGAAAAAGTTTAGGTATTATACCAAAATAAAAGTTTTATCGGAATACTCGTATGCATTTTTAATGTGTCTCTCTAAACTTTTTATTTTCGATGGAGAAGTCCTTAGAAATTTCGTCCAACAAACTTGTTTTAAAATTCGCAATAACTAGAAACTTTCAATAAGTCTAGGTATCTTCTAAACTTTTCCTATGTATTAAATTTTTGATATATTTACTCAATATATAATAAATTTTCTTTTCCAATTTTCAAATGGAAATCAACAAAAATACAAACCCTTAAAAACATATCTTTTAAGAATTATATTTTCAGCTTTATGCCAAATAATTGATGAAGTAACAGGTTGATACAACAACAAAAGTTCTTTGCAGAACAAACCGAGCAGACTAGACCATGGTTTCGTCGGACGCTATTCCGACTCATCAGTGATGTGATGGCTGCAGTTTTTCCTTAAGTGGAATTGATGTCACTGGTGGAGGTACAAAAAATATGAGAACACATAAGTAAACAAAGAAATGACACAATTAACTCAATTCTGCCGACAGATCTCTGTGTGAACAGCTTTGATTAAACTCAAACTAAACTCAAACTGAATTCTTTGTGTGACTCTTTACAGTCAGACAGATGAACATCTACAAAAATGTTACGAATATATTAAGAACTCGCTTTTATTTTGTGCTCTAAAGTTTCAAAAATTTTGCTAAAATTTTCAAACATAAGAAAAAGTACATTATAACTTCTAACGACCAAACTTAACCACAGGGTGCAACCCTGTGCTCAAAAATACCCAAGTCAAAATAAAATTAAAAAAAAAATTCGGCAACTTTTAATTGCAAAAATATGGCAATTTATATTAAGCCACTTTATAAAATAACAAATAGTGACACGGCAACAAAAACAACAGCGACAACAACGACTACAAAAAAACAAAAAAAAAAAAAGCAACAACATCATTGAACAACCTCAGCCACAGCCGCAGCGAAACAACATCAGCTGCCAACACAAAACTTGTTGCATTAATTTAATGACAGCGACAACAACAACATTAACAACAACAAAACAACAAACACCTAATGAATTTTAATATCATAAGAAATAATTTACGAGTAGGCAGCAAATTGCTTCAAAACTGAATATATAGCAAAAATGTATATAAAATAAAAAAAAAATAAGAAAAAAAAAATTAAAAAAAACACAATACATACACACAAAAAAGCACACATCTTAAAGCGTTTCTAATTTTGTTGATTTGCATTTTGATTCTTTGTGCGACAAAAGTGCTTATTTTATATTTATTTTTTTTAAGCATTTAACTTTTTTTAATAGTCATTAAAAAAAATACCCAATAAATAATATTAGCAATGAATTTATATTAAAATTATTTATAAATAAGCCTTTTTTTACGATAAGCTTTTATTTGGCGCCAAAGCAAACGCTTAAACATGGCACACATAAAAATTACAGCCGCACAAGATATGACCAGAAACAAAAAAAAAAAAAACAAACATTCAATAAATTTACAAAAATCCTTGAAAGTTGCATATTTGCACATTTCTTATCGCTCGCTCTGCGACAATCTACAAGAAACGCATTAATTAATTCAATTAAATTTGAAACGAAAAAAAAAATACAAAAAAAAAAAAAAATTAGAAATAAATAATAAAATTTAATTGCGCACAACTAAAACGTATCCAACGCATCGAATGTGAATGTGCAACGCAACTTAAACAATTCTGTTCGCATTCATGTTCAAGATAAGAGTTTGACAGTTACTGACGCATATCGAGATACAATATATATATATACAGTACGCACACGAGGTTGATTGAGATTGGCACGAGTTGCTCAGCGATGCAGTTGGTGCAAAGTTACGAAATTATTATGTTTAACGAATTAACAACACGTTAGTTGTGTGAACGGTAAGTGACAATTTTATTTAGTCATTAAGAACAAGTTAATTCAATAAATATCAATAAACTTCTTTAACTTTTCGTAGCAATAAGCAAACGCTCGTAATTAACTGTTATTGGTAAACGAAAAAAAAAAAAATATATATATATATTGAATGTTCGTTCGTAAACGTGTTTAAAGCAATTTAACTTTGAGTTTAAAAACATTTAAATAAATCGATTAGTTTTTTATATTACAAGTTTTATTTTAAATATTAAACACCTCGAGCTCATTTCTTAATGGATTATTTTCATATAAAATATTTAATTAATAATAAAAATTAATAACCACTCACACAGAAAAATAACTTTCAATTTCCAGAAACATTACTTAAAATATAATTTTTACTTAGGCTGCTACTTATATTTCGGGATCTGGCAACGCAAGTCATCAAATTGACATAAAAGTTTGACATTTTTTAGCTTATAAGTACTCACATCGATGTGGTGTACGTGCTCTTATTGTATTGTTTACAGTGCTTTTAAATTGTATATCAGCAGAAAAATGGATTCAACATGTGAACATTTTCGTGCGATTATTTTTTGCAACTTTCGACGTGAATTATCCCAACAGAAGTGTATCGATGAACTTCATATGACTTTTAGCGATGAAGTACCATCAAAAACCTCTGTATATCGGTGATACACATACAGTAATGTGCGATGAAATAGAGCCAGTGCTATAAAAATTACTTAAATCAAAAAATCTAAGGAAACTTTGCATTTTTAATTTTTTCTTATAATAGGTAAAAAAGAATAATTTATTTAATTAATATTAGTACACTAATTAATTAAATTAAGTGTGAAACATAAACGAAAAAATTCAAAATTCAATGATATGTCCACTTTCGGCTGTGACTTGAAATAGAGCTAGAAATAGTTACTCGATTTTAGCCAGGACTTGTTAGAAAATTTGAAATTTCGTGATATAATCAATAGTAATTATTGAAATATAATTATTTCTACCTTAATATTTGGTATCCATTATTTCTGATAACTGCTGAGCAACGCCTAGGCCTCGCATTTTAAAGCATCCATCTTTTCCTTGAAGCAAAATAAGGGACATGTGCCATTATATGAGAAACACCCCCAAACCATTATACTCCCACCGCCATTTTTAACAGGTTTTTATGGTGTGTTGAGGGAGGAATTCAGTATTGGGGGGTCTTCTCATAAAAATTCTGCCTCGGTCTGAGTTCAAAAATATTTACTTTGGTTTCATCTGACCAAAGAATGTTTCGCCATTTGCTCGTTGGTCAATCAGCATAATCCTTTGCGAATTGAAATCGCTTGCGGACATTACTTTGGTCAGGAATGGTATCTTCCGAGCAGGTTTAGCCTTCAATCCGTTTTTAATTAAAAGTTTTCGAATCGTTGAAGTGCCCACGTCCCAATCATAATAGAAACAAGATTACGCGTTCCGCAGTCTCGTTATCTAATGCTCTCTTTCTCAACTGAGTGCATGACGTCACATGTACTTTAGCTGGACAAAAACGTATGCAAATGTGCGATTTCTTAGGCAAATTGACGAAATTGAAAATAAATTCTTTCGAAAAAGTAAAGTAAAACTATCTACTCTTCTGTATATTCTATTCTTCTGTATGTAACAACATGAATATTTTCGTATACGAAAAATATTAATTTTTTAAACTTTCAAGATTTTTATCTCCTAAACTATTCGAGACTGACAAAATTTTATTGTTCCTGTGGGTTAAAGAGGTCCATATACATATTACAAAAATAAGAAAAAAAAAATTTAGGCGTGGATGTGGGAGTAAAATTAATCCAAAGTCTGACAATATTGCTTGTGACGTCATGCTCTCTCTCTCTCATTTGCGGAACGCGTAATCTGGTTTCTATCCTTCTTGCCCACGTCCAAGGAATATTGTTTCTTGAGAGCGGAAGAGGTCACAAACGGATCTGTTTTTACGTGACGTCGGATTCGTCTTTGCGAACTGGTACTTATTTTGGGTTGTTTTCCTGTGGTGTCTTTTTTTTGCGTATACTTTAATGCGTTCTCAACCATTTTCTTTGAGCAGCCAACTATACTGGCTATTATCTTTTAGCTTTTACCTTGTTCACGCAAATTTTTTATAATTTTTCGGTTTTCAGAACTGCAGTGCTTGGCTCTTCCCATTTTTAGACCTAATTGTTTGAAACACAAAAATTTATTTTAAATTCATAAAACTGAGAACTCTTACTTACGTTCTGTGGTAAATTTTTTTTTTTTTTTTTTTATTTTTTTTTTTATTTATTTTATTTAATAAATATTACCATCAGTACAATAAGATTCTAGATCTTTTGAAGTACAATCGATATAAATATATTTTCAAAAACTGATAAATAAAACAGGATTAAATTACAAAGAGTAAAGATGAGTCGGATAAGCAAAAATTTAACATATGTTGAGCAATTATAAAACGAGACAATATTAATTAAAAGAAAATAACAATACATAACCAACAACATACATATAAAACATATTTTAATTAAAAAATTTTTTCAAAAGCATTATAAGAATGAATCATCAAATCTTAATAATTAACAAGCTTAATATTAGGGTAGCAATAACAACTGAATGGTATTAAATAAGATTATAATAACTTAAAAGTAAATCAGCAAGTTAAAGCAAGAAGTCAAGAATAATGGTTTAAGAAGTATTATGTGATAGAGTAGAAATAGAGTGTTAAAATAGTTATGCTTAGATGTTAGAAAAAAATGAAATAACGGAGCATTTAAATTTATTCGTACTGACAATAGACTTTATGAAATGAGGTAATGAATTCCAAAGTTTAATGGCGTTGATGAAGAACAACCGTTTAGTGTGAAGGCAGGAGAATTTTGGGGATAGTTAAATTACATGTCCTGGAAGAAGTGCTAAATTGAAGTTTTTGATATAAGTAGTTGGGAGTTTTAAAATTTATAAGCTTAATTTATTAAACTTAATTTATCAACTTATTTTATTAAAAAATTTAGTTGGTTCTATTTTAACGCACACAATTTAAATGCAACAATATCACAGTTTCACAGATTAGCGAAAAATAAAGGCGCAATTGTACTCAAAAACAACTGTACAATATTCATGGGAGAAGTGGTTTTAAACTACATGTCAAGTTTAAAAGAGCATGCCAAGTTGTAACAAAAAATTTTAATTAAGTAATATCCTCAGCAAGTGCATGGCTCTATTTCATCGCACATCACTGTACTTCAAGCGAGGCAGTACTTCGCTCATTGACGAATTTCGTGAAGGGTGACCAAAATCTGTTGTTGTGCCCCACAACATTGATGCTGTGGGCGAACTGATAATACTTGATCGTCTTTCGTCAGCATACATGCCATTTTACATGAACACATAGTTGTGAAAAAGATTTGTTCACGTCGGATTCCACATAATTTGACAATCGCTTAAAAAAGGCTGGTGTCGATTGGTGCAAAGAAACGCTCCAGAATGTATTTCTTGATACACCAAATTGAGTTTAGGCAACTGTTACAATGTTGTTGTCATTATACCGAACCAGAGTAATTCCGGAAGAAATGTCAGTACATTGGTTGTGGGACCCTCTCTTTGTCTTTTTTATTTCTTTTTGGTCCATCAAAGGTGCTTTCTCTACTCTATTCGCGCTTATCGTTCCAGTTGCATCATGTCCCAATTTTATTATCTCTTCAAGAAGAGGTTTGGAAGTAAAAAAAATATCCATGTAAAAACTGTAAGAACCAGATGGCAATTTAGATATAAGATCTAATACTACAGAACCTCTGACACTTAAAATGTGGATGAGTATTTCCCGTATTTGCTGCTTGATGAAGTTCTCCATAAAGCAAATATCCAACACTAGTACAAATTGACCAGTTCTTATAACCAACCCGAATTGGTTTTCCATGAATGTGCTATTTAGTACTATGCTTGCCGAAATACTTTATCATTGACTCGTCAATACTCAGGTTTTTGTCGCCGGGATAATATCGTAGCCACCACAAGGTTCAGGATATTCCAAAGAGGACGAACTTTGGCAAATTTATCATTTGGGTAGAGATTATTATTATCCGCAACATGGAACAAATCGCAGTAACTCTTCAAATCTATTTCTAGGCATAACTGATTGTACTCCTTGGAAGTTACAGTCAACTTTTTGCTCTCAATACATGCGGTATCTTGCTACGCTATTATAGCCTGCAGAATACCAATAAAACGCTTTATTTCTGATGTAGTAACTCTAAAGTTGTGATGGCCTTTTTGAATAGCATTTTTTTTTCGATTTCTGAACGAAGAAGTTCATAAACTTCCTCATTCTACGTCTTCCAAAAAAAGTTGATATACTTAGTCGATTCTTTCTCTGGCTTTTCAGAAATATCTATAGCTCTGCACTTTCTTTTGGCAACTACCTTCTTTCTTTTAGAAGCAGGACAATCAGTTGCAGACACATTAGCAGTCGTGTCAAATTGAAAAATAACCGAAGCACTTTCCGTTACCTCTATCTCAGCTCGAGTTGATCTTGTGGCCCGAAATTCCACCTCTGCTAGTAGCAGAAGTCTAGAAAGATGATTTATATTGCTAGACTCTTCATCACCATTGTCTTCCTCACTGTTGTCGTTGTTTTCTGGTGGTATTATGTAAACATTAGTCGCCAGAACATCGTTATCATTTTCAAGACTAGTAGCTATCTCATTTACAGTCAATCAAAATCAAAACAAATAAAAAAAAAAACCTAATTCTCATCCATCCACTTCCATCTCGTACAAAATATTACATAGGCGTATGTTCCTACTGTTACAATAATGGAACGGTACTAATAAATGTGCAATATTTATACATCTTTGCCCATCTTCCGACAAATTGTAGTAACTAGATCATAATTTATTGATATATTTGATATATTGATACAGTGGCGTACCGGTCGCCCCGGGCGCAACGATTTGCGGCAAAACAAGCTCCGCTGTTCCACAAAATGAAGAAATGATACACAACAATTGTTTATTACAAAATTTTTTTATAAAAATCTCAATTTTTGCATTTATGACGTTGGCATATAGTAAAAATCAAAACTAATGATATGTAAAAAAAAAATCTTACCGAATTTTATGTATATTTTTTTAAATGCAATGTTGCCAATTTTATAATTTTAAGTATTAAAAAAAACCTTAACTTTGGAGTTACACAAACTTAAACTCCGCCCTTTCATTATCTTTACAAAAATATAAGCTTTTAATTTCTTTTTCAAAAATGGCAGTTTTGGTAATTTTTTTCTCTTACCCTATTTTCAAGATGCAATAAAAAATACATAAAATTCATAAAAAAAAACAGTCAACTTTAAAAACCTGTAGCTGTCGTAGATTTAACTTAAAAAAAAATGTTGTTCATATGTTTTAGTTGATGTTTTACCTTTAATACGGTACCAAAATATTCTTATTTTCTGCCATCAATTATTTGATTTTAGTCTATGGGAGAAAAATTTTTGTTGTGGCCACGAGAAAATATCGCATCATTAAAAAAATCTATAGTATTGATCGACGATCAAATACATATATCCGACCAAGTATAAGTATTAGCGATTGGTCAGTGACGTACGAATATGTACGCAAATTTGCGTGAATAATGAAATAGAGCATCAAAATTGTGAAAAATTATCTGGAAAATTATAACATTACTCGATCTACGGAGTTTGTATGTACAGTGAATCAAAAAAGTTCAGAAACAAAACAATTTCTCTAATACAATCATTGGGATTTTACACTTTTTAAACTATTGCAAACATTTTTTTCATATATTTTTATTTCACATATATTCACAACACAATAACAAAAAAATGAAATCAAAAACAATATTCGTAAAACAACAAAAGAACATAAAAACAACAAAAAGAACATTAGTTGATGGCCAAAAAAGTTTAGAAACAAAATCAAAATTATACAGAAAAAATTAAAGAAAAACTACCTATTTAATATTTTAGTACTTCGTTTGATAGCCTCTCGCATGAAGAACCGCTTGGAGTCTATTTTTCATTCCCAAAGATAGTTTTTCGAGCTCTTGTGGAGTAATTGCATTCCATTCTTCTAATATGGCTTGTTTAAGCGACTCTTTGGATGTAATATGAAGGTGTCCGATCTTTTTTTCTATAAGGTCCCACACATTTTGAATTATGTTGAGATCTGGAGATTGTGGGGGTGTATGCAGCTGGTGTGGGACTTTGAAAAGCAGACATTCCATGACCAAACACGACTTGCGCTTAGGGTCATTATCTTGTTCAAAAAAGAAACTGATTTCATCTAGCCCCGTTTTGTTCACATTTTGCAGTAACTTTGCTCTCAAAATGGCTAAATATTGTTCTTTATTCGTTATTCCTTCGATGAATTAACTTCAAGTTTCCCACGTCAGCTGCTGAAACACACCCCACACTATCACACTATCGCCTCCATGTTTAATTGTTGCTTGAATGTTCAGAATTGAACTCCGTGTTTGCCTTTCTCCACACCATACGACATCCGTCCGAACCAAAAATGTTGTATTTCGACTCGTCACTGAATACCACAGTTCTCCAAAACTGTTCCGATTGGTTGATGTGTTTTTTTGTGAACTCCAAGCGTTTATCCGCATTTCGCTTATTTATGAAAGTTTTTTTTTCGAGCAACTCTACCATGATAGCCAGGCTTATGGAGCCTATTTCGAACTGTTTGGGCATCGTGGACATCATGAAATTTCTCTAGTGTCGCAGCAATCTTCGGAGCAGAAACATTAGGAGTTGCTTTTATTTCTGACAAAATAACTCATTCAAGACGCGCTGTTAAAGAACTTGACCGACTAGATCTGGTTGCAATGATCCCGTGTATATATATTTATTTATAATTTTATAAACACTACAATAGCTTCTCCCGATTATTTTGCCAATATCTCGCACTTCATTTTTCTCCGGGCGCTAAATTTTTTAGGTACGCCACTGTATTGATATGTAATAACTAAAGGTTTTTTGATGAAATGTTAATAATACTTACATTTCCTTGAGAGCTATATTTTTACATAATATTCACGATTTTATCACACGAATTAAAAGACTTAACTGCCACCAATATTGCAATATGCGAAAATAATTTGACAGCTGACACCTCAAGTACTGCCAAATCACAAAAACAATAAGTGGAAGCGTTCCGAAAATAATGTAATAAAATTAAAACTAAACCGATCCGATAATGGACTAGGATCATATGGGTTAAAAATATGGGCGTATGCAGATTTTTGAAGTGAAACTTCTTAGGCGGCGCTTCGAAATTTGAATGAGAATATTGAGGAGTGAAATTTCAAGGTCAATTTACTTCATTTCGTTACACGATAGAGAAGAAAGATATGTTGTACAGTAGATAGAATGAGAGAGATATACATTGTATAAAAGACGGAAAAAAATTTCTTTGTCAGCGCTGAGTACCGAACCTGCAATTTCAGTTTTATAAAGCCAACGTGCTATATGCAGGGCTAAGGTCTTCATACATAAATGTTGTCTACATACCAATTAATCAAACTACTTTTGCTGTAGATGGTCAGCGGGAAAAAAAACAGCGCTCCTAGCGGGAAAATATAACAGCCTTATTCATAAACACATTTTAGAGGCAGTGTAACTTTAAACAAGAAAACGCTATTCATAAACATTTTCGCAACCATGTTTTTTGTTTGTCTTTTCGTTTAATATCAAAGACATGCTCCATATGCGCCCTTTGCAGCATTTTTTTTATGTGGCGGCCATTGCAAATCCATTGGAATTCTTAATTTGTGTAGAGATTTTCTTTAGTTCAGACACAAACCTTACAAACATGAGCAGCGAATGAAAAAATGTTTATGAATAAAGCCCAAGAATGATAGAAAAATAGATTGCGCAGATAGTAAAAATAATTTTCTACGATCTGCGCATCTACGTTACGATAGACTTACGATATGAGCTAACGATATGGCTTTCTGTCAAGTCTTGTTAAAAATGTGAACAAATATGAAACAATGGCAAAAGATTCAAGAAACAAACTTGGTCTAGCGTGACGTCATGATCGTAAAAAATACTTTGTTCGTAGCTAGAAATGTCAAAATGAAAAGTAAACAACATAACGGACCTGCGCAATGCGTAATCTATTTTTCTATCATTCTTGAATGAAGCGTAGTATGCTGTAGAAACGAAAATTTCATAGCATTTAATTCTACACCCGAAATATTAGTGTAGAGTCAAAAATGTTTGTATGGAGAAAAAAGTAACTACAGTACGACCTTGCTCAATGCAACTAATAGAAATTCGGGCAATTGACATAGTTAACGTTGAAGAAACGCAATTAAACTTCTAAACATAAAGCTTTATGTCTCTGAATCTTAGATATTGTGGGTTAATGCACTTTGTATCCTTAAATATTGTTTGAATAGATTTTTCGTTAAAAATGTATTTTACAAGCAAAGAAGAACTGAAAGAATATAAGATAAAAGTTTATGCAAGTTTACGCAAATGCTAGTTGCGATGATTGTGCAATTCCATGACGCCAACTTGACACTGTGCGCAAGAAAAGTTGGAATAAGTTCTTTCAATAGATAACTATTTTAACTATTAATAATAGTAAGTATAATGTGTGTGTGAAAGTTTTAGTTATCTTTTCACATTTAAAGTTTTGAACAAAAAAGTATTTATAAGGCTTAATTTTTTTAAAGCAAAAATAATAACTAAAATTTGTCCCATAGTTTTTGAGTACAAAATAACCGGTAATTTTTGATTTTTAGTTTTTAAGGCAGAAATAAAAATGAAAGTTAAGATCAAGTTTACAGTTGAGGTAGATTTATTGTTGTGACATTGTTCTGTGAAACTCCTTATTAATATGCCAAAAAAAATTTTTGAAAAACAAATTTATAAATGCACCTGAAGCTCCCATTGGCAAAAAAATCGCTCATTGTAGTTATGTAAAATAAAAAAATCCCTTTTTAAGAAATTATTCTCTTAATATGCGGAATATGCAACACTTGATTTTCTCACGATCATACTCGCGCTCTCAAACTTTCAATAAAGCTACGCTCTGAGTTTTCTCCCTAGTGCAGCGATGGGTTCTATTCCAGATAGAACTCTACGCCACGTTACGTTGCGTAGCTTTACGATTGCATAATCGAGCCTTTACACTAAAATCGTTCTTATTCTAGAAAAGAAAGAGTGTATACAAAGAAGTTTCACTTCTTTACTGTATACACGGTATACTGTATTTTTTTCTCATTATTTAACTGTTTCTATTCAACGATTAATGACGAAATTGTCGTAAAATTAATCAATGTCTTTGCGAGATTTTATTTAAGACTTAAAACGGTTAACTAGCTCATAAGATTTATTTAATTAATTCAAATAATTAATTTCATTGCGACAGACAGAAAGTAAAACAATGTCACTGAGTCGGACGAATGACCATAAATGAAGTATTTACTAAAAATTGAAGACGTAATGACAATGAATCAAGTTTTAATTAATTTTAATGACATTTAATGAAACACCTACACTGAAAAAAAGAAAAATGAATAAAAATTAGAAACGGCTAAGCAATTAAAAAGTAAATGTTTAATATTAAAGCTAAACCGCTTAAAAATTAAATTTTTAATGAATGCTTTTTGCTCATGATAATGAGTTGTTTTCATTCTATAAATGCTATAAACTCTGGCAATTATTAGCATTTAATTAATGTACAAACTTGCTTTTAAACTTATAAAAATTAGTTAGGTAATAAATAAAAAAGTGAATTCGCTGCATTGCAGCTTAATTTTGGCTTAATCATGACATGATGATGATCATCGAAGAAGAAGAAGAAGAAGACGCATATATGGCAACGACAAGCTCAGAACTGGTGCTGTTGTATCTGATGAAATTATTTGATTAAATGTTGCTGCCGACGGCATTTAGCAGCAACAAAGCCAAATATAATTTGCTTTTTATTTTTTCGACTCGGCTCAGAGCATGTGCTTTCACTTATAAAGAGCGTTCGCTCTTTTAAGGTCCTCGGGTTCGATCAACAGTGAGAGATAACTTGGTATCGCTCTTGCTGGTTTTAGTAGCTTTTTGGTGTCTTCGTGGCAGCTTTATATTCCCTACCAAAATTTATTGATATTTTGTGAAAATAAAATGCAAATTTTGATGTTTGGCCAAATTTCAAAAGTACGCTCTAAAGGCTATAATCATGTTCGAACGATCAGGCGAAGCGCAGCAACTTGGAAGCGTTGAATTAAGAAATATAAGCATGTTGAAAGGTTCAATGCGCCGTTTAACGTATCGGTAGATAAACGGCGCAAAGGGCGCGAATTAACTGACTTTTGACGCGCATCTTCGCGGCGGCACTAAGGTAGGCGTAGTAGGCAGGTGTTGCAAATCATTTGCCTAGCAAGAAAGTTTTTTTTTCTTTGTTTTTTAAGGGACTATTTTTAGTTGTCTTCATTTTTTTTTCTTCCCCTGCGCCGTTCCCAAAATAAGCAAAATCTTAAAATTTTGAAAATATAGATATGTATGTTTGTCTAATGAAATGACCATTAAACAGCTGTTTGTCCACTTAATGTGCTACTTAATGACCTACATTAGATTAAGAGAAATGTTTGCCCTGTTCGAGGCACATTACTCGACCGTTCTGCTATTCCGATGACCTCACAGTCATCGAGCTCATTGTGCGCCCTACATTTTTCTTTGTGTTTTTTTACTCTATGTTCATAATTAATGACTACTTTGTAGATTTTTTTTTGTTTTTTGTGCTTCTGTTTGTTTCGTTTATTTTGTCTATTAATTGTATGCAGAGTGCGTAATTATTCACGAGACTCTTCAATGTCTAAAACAAGCACCCTCGTCTTCAATTATCTGCTATTTTAACATAGATCTATTTGTTTTTTTTCTTTTGCTTTTACTGTACTGCAGCATATGCAATAGACCATTTATTATAAAAAAAAAATATGGAGCCTAGCAATTACGCAATAAGTGCGCCAACATGTGACCCAAAACTAGACAGTTCAATTGAAAGTAATAGTGTTCATAATAAAATAGGAACATATTTAAATGGCAGAAAAATTTAACACAGAATAATTGGAAATCAGAAAAAAAACTATAAAAATTAGCGTAACTTTAAATTTTGAGTTAGTCTGTTGGTTGTATTTATCTGTATGAATTTTAAATTGAAATTCGTTATTTGTTACTTTGGTGAATGACAAGTAATGTTGGTCTTTGCTCTGACACCGGAATACTTTATTTTATATGCTTGGAGTAAATAAAACAGGAGACTTGAAAATCATTCGAATATAATAAGTGTAGCTAATAGAAGACCCAAACCGTCTAAAATATAGAACTTTAATTAATTTGTGTGGGCGGTAAAAGGGGGTGTGACAAAAAATGTTCACATACGAACCATCGTACGGCCAATAAGAATACAACAAAGAAAGCCTCAACCAAATCGGACTCTCCGTTTTAGAGTTATGAAATTACAAACACAAATTTTTTATATATATACGACTTCTTTTATATATACAGACATGGGAAAAATCTTTAAAATGCCATATCTCCGGAAACAGTGGGCCGTTCCCTGAAATTTTGGTTGAAATCGGTCGCCCCGGATTCGCAGCAGTGGCGGATCCAGAAGCTTGCGATCGTAGTTCATCAAATCAAATCAAAAGCAAGAAAAAAAATCTGTAAAATGTAAAAATCGTTTTGTGGAATAACCCGAAAATGGCGATATTTTAAAAACCAGTTTTTTAAATGTTATTAAAATTTTAAAAAAGTATGACTAAGAGGATATACTTCAGCAGTGTAATAGTTGTATTGCACTAGAACTTGAATCATACTTTTCTCTTTCACATTGCAAGTGCCACATGTCCAACTCATTAATCAAAGACCTTTCTAAAACCTCTGAAGATTCTTTGCAGAAAATGTAATATCTTTTACAAAGTTTTCTCACAGCTTGTATGGATAATGTAATGCTTTTCGAGGCAATGGAATAAGGAAACAGTACTAAAAATGAATACAAATCCAAAGTAGTTGTTGAAAATCGACTTTTTAAATCCATCATCACATTATCCAGCATAGGAATATAAACAGCTTGTCTGAAATATGCTGTGGGATCTTTTACTGGATAATTATCGCGGTTCTTTTGAAAACTTGCTACACGTGGCATTTTAATTTCTACTCCAATATTATTTGCTCTAATATTTGAAAACAATATTGTTTTCAACTTCTTTAAAAAGAGTTTCAAATTTTATCTCGCAGGATTCTCGTTGCTTCTGTAATAAATTTAAAGTCTCTTGAATCGTATACTGCGCTGATTTAACATCAATTTGAATTCTCTGTCGGTTCGTCTGACATGTTGTACTTTCCTAAACGGGTTAATAGTGTCAAAATGAAAAGAAAACATTCAAACAATGAATTATACTGTACTATACTTACAGCCCTACAGCCCTATTCTGCTTGTTAACTTAACAAGGAATTGTTAAGGAGCTCTTGTTAATGTTCTTGTTATGTAATGTAAATGTTCGTAGTCTGGCAAATCATTTACAATTTGAAAGCTCTCAAAAGCTATTAAAGTTCACCACGCATGGTGAAAATGTAAATGCCTTAGATATAAAGCGTCAGCTGTTTTTATATTGCTCTTTTCTTGCTTATTTTGATTGCTTATGTTTGTTTTTCTACAAGTAAGATGGAAAATGTTAAGAAATAAATAATTTACTAATTGTTTTCAATTGTTTTAAGTTTCAAAATTAGTTTTTTTAATAGCCAAGCAATTTTCGAGTGTTTTGCAGTCTTTAAAATTTAGTTTTTCTTTGATATTCTTCAGTATCAATACTAAAAAGAAGTAAAAAGTAAGAATTCATCCATTTTTTTTTATTTTATTTTATTTACACATCATTTGTTTGACTTAATACTGAACTATCTTTCGTTGTTAAGTTGTTTTCTGTCATTAACAAAATAGTAAAGAAAGGAGCTTTCAAATTATCACCAGCATACGAAACCTTAACAATTTGTTAATATTAACTATTTTGTTAATGTGGTGAGCTTAGTTAAGCTGCCAGAATAGGGCTGCTATTCTGCTTGTTAACTTAACAAGGAATTGTTGAGGAGCTCTTGTTAATGTTCTTGTTATGTAATGTAAATGTTCGTAGTCTGGCAAATCATTTACAATTTGAAAGCTCTCAAAAGCTATTAAAGTTCACCACGCATGGTGAATATGTAAATGCCTTGGATATAAAGCGTCAGCTGTTTTTATATTGCTCTTTTCTTGCTTATTTTGATTGCTTATGTTTGTTTTTCTACAAGTAAGATGGAAAATGTTAAGAAATAAATAATTTACTAATTGTTTTCAATTGTTTTAAGTTTCAAAATTAATTTTTTTAATAGCCAAGCAATTTTCGAGTGTTTTGCAGTCTTTAAAATTAATTTTTTCTTTGATCTTCTTCAGTATCAATGCTAACAAGAAGTAAAAAGTAAGAATTCATCCATTTTTTTTTTTATTTTATTTTATTTACACAGCATTTGTTTGGCTTAAGACTGAACTATCTTTCGTTGTTAAGTTGTTTTCTGTCATTAACAAAATAGTAAAGAAAGGAGCTTTCAAATTATCACCAGAATACGAAACCTTAACAATTTGTTAATATTAACTATTTTGTTAATGTGGTGAGCTTAGTTAAGCTGCAAGAATAGGGCTGTTATACTATACTGGTTTTGCATTATTTAATAGAACTGTTTGCTTACGCTAAAATAAATACTCAGGCACAAATGCTTTATTCTAAATATGTTTTGAGACTAGATTAGAGAAGTTTTATATTCACAAAGCTTTGGGAGGGGCGATCACCCTTATCGCCCCACCATGGATCCGCGCTTGTTCCGCAGCAAGTGGTGACATCAAATTGTACACTACTTTTTATATAAATATATTTCATATTTACAACTATCAACTAATGCGCACATACTTTTCCAGCTATAACCAATATAAGGTATTCTGATATTCCTGATTACCTAATATGGATTAATTACTTTCATCAAATTAGCATAGCCATTAATTTGTCGTACAAAAATGAATCTTGAAAGAGTTTTATCAAAACTTCAAATTTTGTTATGTGAGCTTAGCAACACTGCTAATAAAAGCTTTTTATTAGCTACTTGATAAGAGATGGCAGCACCGCTGCTACTGTTTGGCAGCTTTGAGTCTGAGTCGAAAACAGCAACAGCATTTGTCTCATTTATTCTTTCGTGTTTTCGTATAAAGACGAATTCTCGCTTGCCTCGCAAGGGTACTACGCGATCGGTACAGATTTATATTTATGTAAATATTCTTATGCTTTCCTATTTATTTATTTTAAACATTTTACTGTAGGGAATATCATAAAAAAGGATAGATTCTGTCTATTTTATTTATAATTTACGTTGTTATTGCTTCATTTGCTCATTTTTTCGATCATGCTTATAAGCAAGGCGTAATCAAAAAGAGCTTTTAAACTCACAATGGAAAAGAAAGAAAAAGATTTGACTGCGTTTATGAATAGTTTTCTATGAAGTTTTTTAGATGATATTTAAATAACTTTTTAGGGTGGATTTTAAAAAATAAAGTATGCAATAGCTTAACCCATTAAGTCCGGGAAGAGCACAATTTAAATATGATGTTTGAGACTTATTTTCTGCTATAAAAACTTGGAATAAAAAATTCCAAACATACCTATTCTACTATTTTTGGGGTCGCTCTTTCGATTGGTGCAGTCGGATTTGCATAATAATGACTTTTGGAACCAATATGGCGCATTTTAATTAAAAAAAGAACGACATTTTTTGCGTTTTTCTTTTTTGTGAATCTTTTTCGCATAAATAAAGTAACTGAATCGGTGCCAAACTAAAACCAAAAGTGCACAAAATATCTAAAGTATAACTATGAATATTTTTTTTTTTGGTTTGAATCAACCTTACCTCTTCAATATATCAATACGTAAAAAATTAACGTTATTAGGTAAATCGTAAATACCCCGTATAATAAACATTATCGCATTGGTTTCAGACATTTCATGAAATTTAATCAGCTACAGATCCACGATCTTAAATTTTGAAAATCTAACTTCGAATTCGTGATCAACGGTCTCAAAAACTCCCTTATACACATTTTCTTGTAATTTTGAAGATTTTATGAAATTCGGTCGGCCATATTGAATCCGCTATCTAAAATTTTGAAAATCTTACCTCAAATTCGTGATCAGCGATCTCAAAACCCCTTCTTTATATATTTTTGGGACAATTATATTATTAGAGATGTAAATTTTATTAATAATATTCATAATTTACCAAATAACGTTAATTTTTTACGTATTGATATATTGAAGAGGTTAGGTTGATTCAAACCAAAAAAAAAATATTCATAGTTATACCTTAGATATTTTGTGCACTTTTGGTTTTAGTTTGGCACCGATTCAGTAACTTTATTTATGCGAAAAAGATTCACAAAAAAGAAAAACGCAAAAAATTTCGATATTTTTTTAATTAAAATGCGCCATATTGGTTCCAAAAGTCATTATTATGCAAATCCGACTGCACCAATCGAAAGACCGACCCCAAAAATAGTAGAATAGGTATGTTTGGAATTTTTTATTCCAATTTTTAATAGCAGAAAATAAATCTCAAATATCATATTAAAATTGTGCTCTTCCCGGACTTAATGGGTTAAGTTAAAAATGACAGTTTGAATTAGTAAAAGAATTATTAAAATTGGTTCAGTAGTTATTTAGTTTAGCGTACACAAAGATACGTGATAAGCCTTTTATATAATAGTATAGATATAAAATTACATTCTCAGATAAATAGTTAAATTCTGTAGTAGTTTTTAAATCACTCAAGTTTTTTAAATATTTTATTCGCAGTAGTTACCAAAAAAACTTTAAAACATAGTGAACATTATTGTTGGTTTAACATTCGAAAATTTTTTTTTGCAAATTTTTTATAACATATGAACTTATTCTTATATGAACTAACATAGTTTTGGAAACATACTGCGAAAATTTCTAGCAAATCCACCGGGTAGCTTTTTTTTGACGAATTTTTTTGTGTCGGCATGTCAGGCACAAAATCACGTCATATGCACATATTTATATATGTTGATCTACCTTGTTTTCATATGTATGTATATTGATTATGTATTCTTTTAAGCAAAGTAGTAATGAAATGTTATTTTTATTATTTTTTCCCCAAAATTTTGTCTTTTTTTTCAAATAGATATACATTAGGAACTTTATTGAAACCACGTATTCGGGCACTTTCCACCTAATTTCTCGGAAACCAATTATCCGATTGAGATGAAATTTTTTTCGTGATGGTCAACACCCAACTGCATCAGGAAAACCTCTCAAATCAATGCATCACATACTTTAATCACAGTCATTCTCGTCGGTAATCATGAGGGTAGCTCAAAAAACAACAACGAAGCTGGACCTATCTTAAGTATTAAACAAAAACTTTTTTTTAAATTTTAATATTTGGATGCTATAGTTCTGTTATTTTTTTTATCGACCCTATTAATTCTAGACCCGATAACGGCATTAGTTCTAAACATATTTCCGTTCTGTCATTTTTACTTTAAGATCATGCACAAAAACTTTTTGGTAACAACCAGCGGTATACCTTTGTTTTTCTTGGTGTAATTTGACATGACATAAAAAAAAAAAAAACAACAATAACTAAGTTTTTCAACTAAGTTTGATATATTATATATTTATAAAAAAAAACCCCGTTTATCGATTTCTTATATAATTTCTGTGCAAAAAAAAATTTTAGCGTGACATTAAATTTTGGGTCGCCAAGGTAATGGATGCGTGCCCTTAAGTGCTTTCAAACCTTAAGGGACATAGGAAGTCAATTACGCCTATTCGCCATCTAGTTATTTTTTAGCCGTATGTTTCAGTTGACTCCAGTCCATGTCAATAGCGCTGGCTTCGTTCTCTTGCCACGTCAGGCAAGAATGACGAAGTTTTCGGACAGCCTAAGTCAGCAGATTCCACTAGTGTATCCGTAGAGTGTATCCAGTAGTGTGTCACTTTTAAATAGTTCTTCGATAGAAAAGCGACATCTTTTACGTACTGTTGCCATATAAAAGTACCAACAACAACAACACCGTGCTGAAGAAGCCAGATTCTGATTTGATTGGAATTTCTTTTGTACGTTTTTAAAACCTTGTCTCGATTTTTGAAAATATGGAACCATTGTTAAAATACGGGATTGTTTAATTTTATTTTTTTTTTTCTTGTAAAAGTTCTGATAAAGATCACAAATGTAAGAATTTTCAAATGTTCAAACATCTGTCTTCATCAGAAATGCAGTACATTAAAGCGTAACAAATACACCATGACATGCATCAGTGAATTTACATAAATCACAATAAAATTTTCTAAAAGAAAACGAACGAAACGAAATCCTTTTTTTTTCCAAGACCAACAAAATAAATCATTTATGATTGGAAGAAAAAAAAATATTCCCGAATCAATCTTTATTTTTCTGCTGCACTCGAGTAAACACTAAATGCTGAGCAGCAACATTAAAAAAAAAACACTCACAGGAACCAACTCCATTATTTGACATTCAAATTAAGCCCTCGAAATTTCCATACAAATTGACAGTTGAAACGTCAATTCTTGCAATGCCAACATCATGAAGCAGCAGAAATCGACGAAAGCAATTTTTAACCCTCTCCACTACAAAAGGATGCGCAACCCTTACAATAGCTTTAAGAAAAGTAATGAACAGAAAGAAGTACGAGTAAGGACTCTATACAATAGGGTTTGGCAGCTTCCCTAAAGCGTGAGAAAAATGTCATTATATTTCATATTTAAGGAAATATGTTAAAAATCTTAAAGTTGCTGATAAACGATCGATACGTCAGAGAAAATGCTGCTGAACAAATAACGTTGCGGTTAAAGCCGAAATGCTCAAAATGCAAACTGACAGACTTAACGCTGCTAAGTCGCAGTTATTCAAATGCGCACAATTTTTGAGATGTACATATGTATGTACGTATCTGGATGTTTTAAAAACCGCTGCGTAGCGAAACAAGTTAGCGTGATTTTGAGGCATACTTTATACGACTTGGCATCTGGTTGAGGAAACAAATAGAGGAAAAACCCTTATTTATCATTTGCATACCGCATATTTGCAGTTGTCATTAAAGCCTACTCATAGCTAGTTGCTACCAAGCAGAACAACGTTGCGCTGCACAATATGAGGAAGAACGGAATTTTCGCTATCAACAGCAGCCACAACCTTAAAACCAAAAGTAAACATTTGACGTCTATTGACAAAAGTGCTTAAGTTCGAGCATTATGAGCAGAAGCACAACTTTCAGTAAAAAAAAAATTCACTGTCTAAGTACCGTTAAGAGATTATTTCACTATTATTACAACTACGTGGTAGAGGGCTTACTCATGCCTATAGCTTTTTATTTTGAATTTCATCAAATTCCCATCATTGTATTAATTAGACCCAATAATTTTGAATGTAGCGGTTCTTTAGCGGTGCTACTTTCTGCGCCATTTAAATAAGTTGACCCGGCTACCTTGTCTATTCAGCCAGCCTGTGTGTGACATTGAGTTCCTCTCACTCTCTGTAATTAACATAAGTTCGCATTTAGTTTATCAAACAGCTGATAAGAATGCGTTAAAACATCCCTTTGCAGCACGCACTTATCTTCAGATACTTCAACATTCTTTGTCGCTTCGATCTTTATTAAGTTGAATTTCTCGTTTAAGCTGTAATGAGCAGCTGACCTTTGTCCCTCGTTTTTTTTTTTTTTTTTTTTTTTTCTCTTCACCTTCTGTAACTTTAATTTTGGTGTCCATCAATAAGGGTCAGTTTCTGTCTTGACGTTATAATTAGCTATTTTAAGAGTTGTACCTGTCGGTTTTTAGAAAATAATCTTTTAAGGGAATATTTGAGCTACCCTCAAATAACTTGATTTCATGTTTTATGCTATTTGGTGACGTGATGAGCGTGCTTTACATTTAATTAAACGTAAATTCAAATGTTTAGTTTTAGAAATAAATTAAAACGATTTTTTTATAGGTATTTTGAAAATTTTTTCACTTGAAAAAAGTTTAAATTTTTACATTTAAAAAATTTCAAGTCGGAAACATATCCCACTTTGTCAAAATAGATTTTGAAGGCTTTATGGGAGAATTGTAAACTGCTTTGGCACTAAGCCCCTTCCCCGAGAGGACCCAAAGTTGCATAAAAAAATTAATAACATTGAGACTTTAAATAAAAAGAAAATATTTTACTATAAAATTTATGAAAATCGGTGTTTTGTTCAGTTCAAAAGAAAGGACTTTTTTCACTCATAAAGGTTATTGAATGTTAAAAAAAAATATAAGAAAATTGAATATTTCTAATACCTTTGCGACTATGGACTTCAAAGGTCTAAAAGTCTCGGGTTACCTTAATGCGGTGTTAAATTAAATCCCTATAAATTCAAAACATTCATGTTTTTATAAAAAAACAAAAACTCCTTCTTTCATAAAAGTCAGTTTCATAAGAGTTAGTTCCTTATTCATGTGAAATTTTTGAATAAATCGTTCAACATAATATTATTGGGTAAAGTTATTTTTTGTGTACAATTTAATACGGTTTTATTACTCATTGCAATTGGCAATTTTAGGACTAATTAAATTTATGACTTTTTACTCAAGTGCATATCGAAAAAAATCTTGATTTTTCATATATTCATTTAAGTACTTAGTACATGGGTCCCTGCATATATTTCGGGAATAAATACACAGACCGAATTTTTTTCTATATTGTTTTTCGAATTATTCTCCTTTATGATTAAAAGATTTTTGCAGACGTTCGAACTATTTGTCATGAAATTTATCCCATTCCGCTTGAGGAACACCTCCATACAATTTGAACCATACAATTTGAACGTTCTGACGTCGAAAATCGTTGTCCATGCAGTTTGTACCTGATGTGGAGTGAAGAAAAATAAGTCATTGGGTGCCAAATCAGGACTGTATGGCGGATCCATTGATTGGGTGTTTTGAGTACTTAAAAAGTCTTTGAGTGCTAGATGAATAATAACACGGTGTAACAAAATGAAAACAAATCAAAAAACTTGCCTCGAGACATAGAAGAGGTAGTAGGCCTGGTTGAACATAAGATAACTGCATACTTAGTTTTTTTAATATACCCTCAAAATCGGGATTTGTGGTCAAAAAACCGATTTTTGGTAGGTGGATGTATAGTTTGTTATGTAACTCCGTTATATCTAGCTCAATTTTAAAAATTTAAACATTGATAAAAAGAAGAAAAATATACCCTTAATATAATATATAGAACGTTTTTTTACAAAAATAATTGACAAAGTTACAGGTAAAATCATTTGAAAATTTCTCATTTTTTTTTAATTTTTTCAACTTCAACAACGTTTTGTTAACAAATTTTGTTTTGTGGCACTATTAGTTTTTGCAGGATTCTGAAAGCCTGTTAAATTTTGCGTTCAACAAGCTATCACTTACTTCAATTGGCTAAAATAAAAAAGCACTATCAAATTTTTAGTATTCGTAATAAAATACAAAAAAAATTTTTTTTTTTTCTAAAAATGTTTTTTTGACCTTTTTCATTTATATATATTATCATAAAGCTGGTGTATTGCCCGGATGTGACGGAACTGTTTGCAGTTTTCAACCACAAACACGCTCCGAATGAATGGCGTTTGTTTATTGAGGGATCTTGCAAGAGTATGATTTATTTAAAAACTTTTTGTGTGATTCTTGATATGTTAAATTCTGATATATGATGTCGCCGACTTAAATGCTCTAACAATACTGTTTGGAATGCAAGGTGGATATACCAAGTATCCTTGCATTATTTGCGAATGGTATAGTCGTGCGACTAATAAATATAAGCAAAAGGAGTAGCCACTGCGTGCTTCATTTCAAGTTGGCAAAAAATATGTTTTGAATACTCCACTGCTGCGACCTGAAAATGTAATCCTACCCCGGCCTCGGTAGTCGAGTTGGTAGCGTGCTCGACTGCCACCTCAGAGGTCCCGGGTTCGATTCCTGGCCAGGCCATGGTCTTTCGCTTTTAACCTTTCTTAATTTTCTATCCTCATTTCTAATTAACTGAAATTAAAAATTCATCAATATTTACGACATGAAGTTGTAGTTGATGGTAGAGAAGTTTGTGGATGAGATTGACTTATAACTTGAATTGACTGAGGTAAAGGCATAACTCTTGCGTCTGATTCAAATTCATATGTTTCTTTGGCTTTCCACCACGCTTAGAACATCCTACGCGTGTTTCACTTGATTGCCCTTTCCTTCCCACTAATCTATCATCCCATTTTCGAACCAAGGCAGACTTGACTGAATAGGTATTCCACCTCGAACCAAGGCAGACTTGACTGAATAGGTATTCCACCTGAAATCCTTGGTTCAAAGCTAAAAAAAAAAAAAATCTGATTGCAGCTGTTCCTAGGTTAAGTGAGGCCAAAATCAAAGAAAGTATCCTGCACGTTCAAATCTTTTATAAAAGTTATTTATTCATTTCGGTTATTCCAAGGTTTATTTGTAGGCCCACAAATTCGGAAAATTTTCTTGGACACTGATTTCGTTTCTAAATTAAATCCAGTTGAAAAAAAGAGCTTGGAATAGTTTTATTTCGTTATGAATTTATTTCCTCGGCAACAAGAAGAGTCGAAATTACTTAGATGTTGTAAATGAATTTTTAAGTGCCTACGAAGAAATGGGCTGCAATATGTCAATTAAAATACATTTTTTGCACTCCCATATAAACTTTTTCCCGAATAGCCTTGGGCAGTTTAGTGATGAACAAGGAGAAAGGTTCCACCAGGAGATGGAAGCTATAGAAACCAGCTTTCAGGGAAAAAATTCCATAAACATGGTGGCAGACTTCTGCTGGTCCCTAGAACGTGAAATCGATTATAATATATATAAACGAAAAAGGTAAAATAAACATTTTTAGAAAGAAAAAAAAAAAATTTAAATTTTTTGTATTTTATTACAAATACTAAAAATTCGATAGTGCATTTGTATTTGAGCCAATTGAAATAAATGATAGCTTGTTGAACGCAAAATTTAACAGGCTTTCAGAATCCTGCTAAAACCAATAGTGCCAAAAAACAAAATTTGTTAACAAAACGTTGTTGAAGTTGAAAAAATTAAAAAAAAATGAGAAATTTTCAAATGATTTTACCTGTAACTTTGTCAATTATTTTTGTAAAAAAACGATCTATATATTATATTAAGGGTATATTTTTCTTCTTTTTATCAATGTTTAAATTTTTAAAATTGAGCTAGATATAACTGAGTTACATAACAAACTATACATCCACCTACCTAAAATCGGTTTTTTGACCACAAATCCCGATTTTGAGGGTATATTCAAAAAACTAAGTATGCAGTTATCTTATGTTGAACTAGACCTACAACCTGTGTTATGTCTCGAGCCGAGTTTATTTTCACTGTTACACCGTGTAATTCTTCGGCGGCACGATTACGATTTCCGTGGCCCCAAGATCTGAATATGCAGTTTTGAAGAACTCATTGAGAAAATAAGATTCACTGAAGGATTTATCGATACATCGATTAGTTATCGAGTTATCGATTTTTAAAAAAAATGTTTACTAAAAGAAGTCTTAATGTAAATTCGACGATTTCTATGCTAATATTTGACCGATCAGGATAATTTGGGTATCATTCGATAACAAACTTAAATATCTTCAAAATAATTTATAAAACAAAGATTTGGTACTTCATCTAATTACACTACAGATGATTTTTCGGCATAATATATTTTTTTTTTTTCATAAAACCGTTATTTTCTTCAAAAAGTACGTAATAAAAGTAAGTAGAACATAGCATATGGTAATAGCTGCAACATAAACCTTTCGTTTGGTGTATAATATGTTACACTTGTTTCCCCTATTTCTACCATTATTCTCATTTTTATATTGTTACTAGATTAAACAGAACAATCATACGGTTTTTATTTTGCTTTTTAAACATGCAATTTTGATGTACTGTTGATAAACATCAACAACTTTCATCTTCATCACGAAGCACAGAATAATCGCAAGCACGTTGCACACCCATGTAAAATTAAAAAGAATATTCGAATCATATTAATTATGATTCGCATCGTGTTCTTTTTGAATAAGATATACAGATTCTCATTTTATTTCACAAAAAGAAAAAAAAAACAGAATAATTGTGCAATTTGTAAAAGGCAGAGCCACTTTTTTATAAAAATTAGTAAAAATATCAATATGTACTTCAGAATACAACAAACAACCTTTGCTTAAAGTCTATCTGGCTCCTTTTACAGGAAAAGTACATTATGTAAAAGGCAGAACCACTGAAAAAAATTATTCAATAACTCAAAATGCATCGAAAATTTTATGAAGATCTTTCTTGCACCATTTACAGTATAAATGCACAATTTATAAAGCAAATCAAATATATTCAGCCCAATTATGAAACATTTTCCTTTGCTATATGATTGTACTGATCAACCTAAATTATAACATAACAGCCAAAATTGGTCAAAATAAAAGAAAAAGTGTAACATGTTGTATACCAAACAAAAGGTTAATATTTCAGCTTTAAATTAATTATATCTTTATTTACTCTTTATAACGCATTTTTAAGAGAAAATAACGGTTTTATGCAAAAGTTAAACACATTATGCAGAAAGACAGTCTGTAGCGTGGCCGATTTAAGAAAAAAAATATTTCTTTTTTCATTTCATATTAAAAACATTTTAAATATCTTTCGAATGACACCTAAATCATTTAGATCAAACAAATATTAGCAAAGATATAACCGAATGTAAATATTGGTTCGGTTGAGTAAGCATTTTTTGAAAAATCGATATCTCGATAACTAATCGATATATCGATAAATCCTTCGGTGAATCTTATTTTCTCAAATAGTACTTCAAAACTGCATACTCAAATCGAGGGGCCACGGAAATCGTAATCTTCCCTCTTCGGCGCTTTTTTGTTTTCTTTATTTCACGGAATATTTCTTATTTTTCGACGTGTCTCAATTATTATTGTGGCAAAAATTTTAAATTTTTAATTAAAAAAAACATGCGATCTTTATAAAGAGTGATTTTTTAAGTGCCTGATAACTTTTTTTTTAAAAAAAACGCATAAAATTTGCAAAATCTCATCGGTTCTTTATTTGAAACGTTAGATTGGTCCATGCCATTTACTTTTTGAAGATAATTTCATTTAAATGTTGACCGCGGCTGCGTCTTAGGTGGTCCATTCGGAAAGTCCAATTTTGGGCAACTTTTTCGAGCATTTCGGCCGGAATAGCCCGAATTTCTTCGGAAATGTTGTCTTCCAAAGCTGGAATAGTTTATTTATTTATTTTATTTGTGTGCTAAGCCTTTTAGGCTTTATAGCAATTTGAAAAATATTTTTTTAAATTTAAATTCAGAAATACAATTTTACTAATACTTATAATGCTAACAATAATACTAATATAAAGAGCTCAGTTCATTTCAAATGCAAAAACAAAACCAAAGTAAAATAAGTTCAATTGTAATGTAATGTAAATTAAAGTATGAGCGTTTAAAAATGCACAGACTAATAGATAATATGAATAAAGGTATTATAAAACAAAAAATAAATAAATTAATAATAAATCATCCAGAGGGTCCAAGGCGGTGGTATCGAGAGTTAGAATACAGGGGATTCCCGCTTTAACGAGTATTCACTTTTACGAGAATCCGCTTTAACGAGCAACAAAATTTTAACATTGAGTACCTTATATAACGAGTAAATGGCCATTGACAGTACCCGCTTTAACGAGCACCAAAATTTTTTAGCTTAAAACAATAACAAAACGCTTTCTTTGCATTCCTTTTATAACCTTTCGTATTTGTTGAAAACAGAACAATACAAGATGAATCTACCTAGAGGTGATAGCGGGAGCAAAGCTGACTGCCTCTTCGTTAGTGTCAAAGTTGTTCACTTTGCTTTGATTTATTTTGTTTTGTTTTAATTCTGTAATTTTTATTCTGTGATTCATACTAGTGCTTGACAGCATTGAAGAGGCAACCAAAAACAAAACAAACTGGCTGTGTTGGCCGAGCTTCAAGAGAATGCTGTCAAAACTAGTCTCAGCATCCCAAAAAAACAAACGCTGATTAATACTTTTTTTAATTAGATGTGTTAACGATTGCTTGGCTTTAAACTAAAAAACTATTGATCTCACAAAACAAAGTGTTCAAATGCCTATCCATAAGTTTTACTTCGTTTTTAAAATGAATTGTTCCTTTTTTTATTTTTTTTTTTAATAAAAAAAACTTCTAAGCGTTAGTTCCGTTTATTTTTATGATATTTAATGAAAATTTACGCGTTTTAACTCAGTATCCAGTTTAACGAGAAACTCGGTTTAACGACATAGGCTGACAAACAATGTGCTCGTTAAAGCGGGAATCCCCTGTATGTATAAAATATATATCGTTCTGTCTTGAAGCCAATAAAGTTTTGGCTTAACAAGATGGTAATCCGACGAATTGGGTCGTATTTACCACACCAATTTCTTGTACGAAAAGAAAATGGTTGCGAACGCAGGCACTAAGACAAACTGGGTCTCATTGGCCACTCATATTAATATACATATAACACCTCGAAGCGGAAATGTGGTACATAGTATCAGAGTGTGAGATCTAGAAAAATGTTAGGTATCAAGGCAAACAAGGCCCGGTACGCCATGCTGAATAGTATATATACAATATTATTCATTCTGTGATTTTAAAGCCGATGATGTCTTGATTCATCTTTTATTTATCACACCAAGTTCCTAGCAAGCTAAGACAAAGGTAACGAACGCAGGCACATAGACAAACTTGGTCTAATAAGCCACTTATATTAATATATATACTATGCAGATCGTTCTCAAATTCTACATAGGAATAAGTCCGGCAAGTTCAGGTCCATTCAGATGTAAATGCGTAGATTGATTACCATCCAACAGTAAAAATTCCGTATCATTGGAAGAGTATGTTGAGAATCAGTGGCGGTGCTGCAGATAATCTATTATTTTAAGTTTAATTGAGTATAGGGTTTCATTAAAAGATATAACATCTGAAACGGAATTGAAGTCTCCGCAAGCGCTTCTTAGTGGTTCATTTTGCAAGTAGTTAGTTCTACAAAAGTTCATAAAAAGTAGCTCAAAAGATCTTCTTGGTCGAAGAGGAAGATTAAAGTAAATTTTACTCAGTAAGTATGGACTGTCAACAAATCCATGTATAAGTTGATAAATCCAGCAAACATTAAGCATGATTCTACGATTTCTTAGAGAAGGTAGGTTAACAAGCTTTAAAAGTTGCTGGCTTATTTCTGTAGACTTTAGACTTGACGTAGCCCCACAAAAAATAGTCTAAAGGCGTCAAATCGCATGATCTTGGTGGCCAACTTACCGGTCCATTTCTTGAGATTAATTGTTCTCCGAAGTTTTCCCTCAAAATGGCCATAGAATCACGAGATGTGTGGCATGTAGCGCCATCTTGTTGAAACCACATGTCAACCAAGTTCAGTTCTTCCATTTTTGGCAACAAAAAGTTTGTTAGCATCGAACGATAGCGATCACCATTCACCGTAACGTTGCGTCCAACAGCATCTTTGAAAAAATACGGTCCAATGATTCCACCAGCGTACAAACCACACCAAACAGTGCATTTTTCGGGATGCATGGCCAGTTCTTGAACGGCTTCTGGTTGCTCTTCACTCCAAATGCGGCAATTTTGCTTATTTACGTAGCCATTCAACCAGAAATGAGCCTCATCGCTGAACAAAATTTGTCGATAAAAGTTGCCCAAAATTGGACTTTCCGAATGGACCACCTAAGACGCAGCCGCGGTCAACATTTAAATGAAATTATCTTCAAAAAGTAAATGTCATGGACCAATCTAACGTTTCAAATAAAGAACCGATGAGATTTTGCAAATTTTATGCGTTTTTTTTAAAAAAAAAGTTATCAGGCACTTAAAAAATCACCCTTTATTTATTCCCGAAATATATGTAGTCACCCTCGTACCAGAAAACGTAAATGTATTTCATGGATAAAACTATAATTTCTGTCAAATGTTATTTAAACATTTTCAAATTTGGTCAAAAAAATGTTTTATTTTTTTTTTATTTTTATTAAAAAAAAAAAATCATTAAAATAAATTAAATGGGCGAAAGCCTTGAAATTTTTGAGGTGTCTCTAGTACCGGAAAAAAAAATTCTTAAAATAACCTTGAAATAATTTCCAATATATTATCTTTAAAAAAAACTTTAAATGTTTTAAATTTAGACCATTTGATAAAATATGTATGAAATTTTATTTAAACTAGTACTTTTTTAAAAATGAACTCGATAAAAAAAACTTCAACTAGTCATGATAAGGCCACGGATTTCGATGGCATGATTTCGCTTTTACATATAAATTTTCTGAAAATGGTCCATGGCCTAGGGCCTGAGGCCTATAGTTAACTGGACCATTTTTTCCTCATTGTTAGCCATTTCTAGGTTTTGGGTTAATTTTTATGGATTTTTGTATATTACTCGAACAAATTTTTTTATAATTTTTATTTTCTTAATATTTTTTATTTTTTTTCATTTCTTTTTTTTTTTTTTAAATAGTTTGTCAGCACATTTGTCTCTTCTTAACACAGAAAACGGACAACAAAATCTGAATTGTTTTTACAATTTATTTGGTAACTCGGAAATTTACATAAATCCCTTTTGCGGGTACATTGGTTAAGGGACTAAACTAATTTTTGAATTTAGCGGTCAAATTCTGTGTGCTCTTTCTCCTCCTTTTCCACCAATTTGTCGTAATTTGCCTAAAAATTCGAAAAATTTCTTGCAATTTTTCAATTCTATTTGTACTTTTGTAAAAAAGTATAGTATTTTTACATACAATTTTTTTTTTTTTAATATTTAGTTGGAGTGGTATTTGTGTATTTTTAGTTAAAGAGCTTAGACGATATTTTAAACAGGAATTAAAAATAAAATTTTTGGATTTTTGACAGGATCAGGAACAAATCCGGAACTATTTTTTGTCAACTTTTTGTTAAAAAAAAAAAAGAAAAATATTTTAAATTTTTTGGTGATAATAGATCATAATAGATCATTTCGTGCGTCTATTTATACTGAGTCGACTGTATAAATTTGAAGTGAATAGGCCAAACCGTCCTAGAGATATGATGGAGGAAAGTTTAAAAAACATAGTATGGAGAAAACACGATTAAAGTCTTAGCTCTCAACTCAGCGCTCCGAATATCTGTGTCTTCTAACTGATGTGTCTTTATAATGGCTTCGAATTTTGAAAACTCCCTTTACCACCATATTATAGACATATAAAGGAAATAATTCATGTAAAAAAATTGATCTTTTTAACCCATAACACCAGAGAACTCCCTTATTAGGGTATTTTGATATGTTCTTTTGAAACATTATGTCATTTACTTAAAGTTATTTTAATAGGAATGAGTACTATAGAGCATCTAGGTCTTGGTCATGATAAATTTTTGCTTTATTTGCCATTTTCAGGGTTCTGATTCACTTCTTCTGAACCTCAGAGAGGTTAGTTATCAAGAGGTTCCATTAAAATTGAAAATAAATTTTAAAAACATTACATTACACATATATATATATTTGTTGGTATATATATAGATATATAGATATATATATATCGCTCATTCCAAATAAGGCATTGGGACGTTTGGAGTATATATTTTGCAAATGGAAATACATTTCAGTTCAGAAATATTTGTGGAATACTTTTTATTTTTTTTTTTTTAAAATAGAACTACTTCTGTCCTTATCAAATACATTTATATTAATACTTTATGTGTGACATTTTGTAACACAAATCTCTGCGTTTTGGATACATTTACAAATAAAAGTATTTCCACGAATTTTGTATAAAGCATGAAGGCATTTTGCATTTTGTATAAAATATGAAGGGGTACTTCATAATATAGCTTTAGATTCTTCAATAAAAAATATCTCCTAGTTATCTCGTATGGCATCAAGACACAAATTGTAAGGCATTGGAACTTTTTCGTTTTTTCACGAATACTTCCATTTTAAACCGACACACAACAAAAAAAAATTTGAGTGCGAGAAGGTAGACCCACGTATTTCCATGTTTTTTGACCCCGCTGAACACGAATCTGGAATTCATTTTGAGCAGTTGGCTCTTGGTTATCTTCAAAATACTTGAATTGTAATTATTTAACGGATGTGTGGTAGACTTTTTTTTTGGAATGAGCTATATATATGTAGTTCTGGAATAACTGGAATAAAAATAAATCATACATCTTATCAGTATTTTTATATTTGCTTGCAACGTCGAAATCCCGACCGATACCGCTTGAGTTTATATTTTTTTTTTTTTTTTTTTTTTTTTGGATTCGCCCGGAGGTAAGAAATCTTCATAGATACGTATGACCCGTGCCATACGCATGCACGATTGATACTATTGATACGATTGACGATATGAACAAATATTTTCAAGTTCCTCTTAATGTTAAAATCTTAATGTTAATGATACTTTTTACATAGTACTAGTACATTTCAACTTGATAAAATTAAATTATTAACTGGACACATCGGAAACTCTTTTCTCGCAACTTGGTTATCATTGATATTGACAACATTTTTGTGATTTCCAACCAATTTCAAAAATACAATTCTATAATTTCAGTAGCATTTAAAAGAAAGAATGTCAAATAAGCAGCTGTCATTTGGTATTTGCAAATTAGCTATCCGCGCCCGAAATAATGGTAAAACCACCCGGAAAATTGCTTCGGACGCTTCTTGAGATTATATTGAAAGGATTATTTTTTTTTTCAACTTAAACTCCTGGTGTATATTTAAGATAAAAATTGAAAGTTCGGGTTCACTTCCAATTCCTTTCCGAAACTTGCTCCACCATAAACAGACAGTCATAAATCTCTTCGCCTAAATATAACTACAAAATGTTATACACTCTTCTTTTTTTTCCACTCATTTGCTTTTTATCATGGGCCATTATTTAAATATCGCGATATAATAAAAATAAGAAAAAAAAAACAATAACCAAATTGCATGCTATACATTTGTACAGTGTTGCGCATTAATATGTGTCAACTTGCTATTTATTTGACAAGCTGCAACGAGCTGATCTGTTCTTAACCGACTGTGCAGATTATTTTGTGATGAGGGGCTCTTTGTGCTGCACACAATGTGCGACTTTTGTAATTAATAAAGATTAAATTGTAATTCCTTTATTTTTCTTTTTTTTTTTTTTTTTTTTTTTTTTTTTTTGTTTTAGTTGCTACTTGTTTGTCCCCACAGTTGCTCCCCTTACAATGCAACGACACAGTAGTTGGTCTGAGACTATTGAGCTCCAATGGTGATTTTTATTGGAAAAAAATAAAGCAAAAAAAATCCTATATAAGAAAATTTAGCAAAAATCTAGTTGTATTTGTTGTACGCAGCTGTGTTGTTGTAGTGCTGGAATTAGCGCCTCAGTGCAAATAGAGTCTAATTTGCACATAATGGTGATGGTAATTTTTTTTTGTGTCTTTTATCGCATGCTAATGAAAACGAGGAAATAAAATTTCATTTGCAAGGAACAGGTGTTCCATGAACAGGTGTTGCTTACAAAGTAGGTAAGAAAATAGTTAAATTTTTTAGAGCGAAAATTACTTTACGTACTACACTTTTGAGTTGAAAATAATGAGCCCGATCGTTCGTTGTTCCAATTTAGTTTTCCAAAACCAAAATATTTATAGACAAAGTTGTGCCAAATAAGAAGAGTTTTCATTCTTTATCCTTGGATTGGTACGCTTTACAACGTATATTGCGTGTATCAAGAAGAGGAGTAGGACTGCCAAGGCGATTTATTTTCGCCAAATATTGACATTTCTTATGAAAAAGCACGAGACGAGAAATGTGCTTTACAATAAAATACTATGAAAGAACAAATTTTCTTGAATTTTATTACAAAAATTCGCGTTCAATCATAGTAACGATGCGCAAAATTAAAAAAAAAAAATCCAGGAGACTGACACAGTGCAAGATGTGAAGCTATCGAAACGACTCTTGGGCCCGAATGTCAACCGAAAATATCGATGCAGTGAAGAAAAGTATTAAAAATTATCCATGTACAGCTTCTTAATCCCGCCATCTCGGACTTTTCCAGTTTCAACATTACCGAGATTAACGGTACTCTTCACCGAGTATCAAAACGAGTTAGTCCGAGATCTTATTGGGATGAGGTTTCAAATTAATTTTCAGTTTTAAAGAAACTTAGTACTCGGTAATTTCTTTACATATTTGATACTCAGATCGTATTGCGAAGAGAGTATTAGGCAATGATACTTGGATTCACTTTATGCCAGTTTTCTACCCCAAATTTGACGCTAATTTGACGAAACTAATACTCAGTATCAGATAGAACCGAGAAATGACTTATTACTCGAGAGAGTACTAAGAAGAGGTTTAATACTCGGATTGGCACTTATACTCTGTGAAGAAATCGGCCGTAAGAGCCTTAAATTCCGAGATTTCAGAATTCTGGATTTGGTTGATTTTTCCGAACTTTTCCCTCAAATTTAAATACAATACAAGAATTAATAAAACAGTTAACTTTTTCGAGTAACGAAACTTTTAGATAAACCCGATTTTGCTTAAATTAATTAGTTTTGGACACAAAGTTTTGAGAAAATAATATTGAAAAGCCAATTGAAACTTTTAAAAAACCTGTATCGAGATTTATCCCGGGATTCTTAATTATTAATCCCAAAAATGCAAGCGCCAACGTCATCGTGCTCAAGCACTAGACCTCTCCATGTCCACACTGCAACGATTATTGAAGATAGATAGGGCTCTGCATGCTTACAAGATTCAATTGACTCAAGAACTGAAGCCGAAGGACCACTATACGTTTCTGATTCGGTCTTGGAAAACATAAATGGTGGCGGTGATTTTTGTAAAAAATAAATCGTGTTTTCTGTAAAAGGTAATTTTTACATTGGCGGCTACGTTTACAAGGTGGGCCATCTGGTGGTTTCTTTTTAAATCATAGGTTATTATGACACTGACAGATCTTTTCCGGTCGAAATCTTGCCATAAAGTCAGTATTATACCTCCGCGGCAAGAAATGAATCTCTTTACGCTTGAACAACGTTGGGAAATATTGGAAACTTATTTCCAAAGAAAGTGCTGTGTAGCCCAAACAGTGCGTTATTTAAAAATATGTTTTGGCCGAAATGAATCACCCACCGCACCATCTGTACGCAAGTTTGAGCAAAAAGTTTGTGAGACTCATTTGCTAGTGAATAAAACTCATGATCCCGAACGTCGTACGGTACCGAAAGTGTAAGACTCAATTTACGAACATCAACTCACCATCGATCTCAATAGCTCAACCTTTCACGCACTAGCCTAAGAACAATTCTGCATAAGGAGCTCGGATTATTCGCTTACAAGGTACAATTGACTCAACAATTGATGGCGCACGACCATCCGTTTTGTAATCGCTTCGCAGTTTGGGCCATAGAGCCGCTTGAATTGGACAATGGTTTTGGGCAAAAAAATCATCTTTTATGACGAGGCGCATTTTCATCTTGGCGGCTACGTTAACCGACAAAATTGCCGCATCTGGGGTTCGGAAAGCACGCACGTTATTGTCGAGAAGCCGATGCATCCTCAGAGAGTGACAGTTTGGTGCGGATTGTGGAGTGGTGGCATCATTGGACCATTTTTCTTCAAAAACGGTGAGCATTACAGGGCCATGTTAACCGACTTTTTTTTATTGAAATTGGAGGCATGAATTTGGACGACCTCTTCTGGTTCATTCAAGATGGCGCACCATGCCATCGATCTTTTGTGCACCAAATTCCCAAATAGTGTTATCAGGCGTCTTGGCAATTTCAATTGGCCGCCTCGAAGCTGCGATGTGACCCCTTTGGACTTTTTTTTTTTTTTGGGGAACCGTAAAGGACCGATGTTATTCAAGCACCTAAGGCCAATATCATTCAAGCAATCCATGACCTACAGCCTGAAACCATCAACAAGATATTGGAAAATTGGAGTGACATAAAGCGCTTATGCAAAGCCAGCCGAGGCAGCCACTTGAAGGACGTTGTGTTCCATAATTAATGGGAATATTTACTCTTACTTTACTTACTTACTTATCTGGCGCTTACAACCGAAGGTCGGTTTTGGCCTCGTATAAGAAATTGCGCCAGCCATTTCTGTTTTGCGCTTGCTGGCGCCAGTTGGAAACACCAAGTGTAGTCAGGTTATCCAACACCTGATCCTTCCAACGAAGATGTGGGCGTCCTCTTCTGCGTTGAACACCACCGGGCACCGAATCGAATATTTTTTCGCTGGAGCGTCGTTTTCCATTCGCTCAACATGACCTAGCCAGCGGAGCCGCTCGATTTTAATACGCTTAACTATGTCGATGTCAGCGTACAGATCATACAGCTCGTGGTTCCATCGAATTCGGTACTCGCCATTGACGCAGATTGGACCAAAGATCTTACGAAGGATCTTTCTCTCGAAGACTCCCAAAGTCTTTTCATCAGAACTGCTCAACGTCCAGGTTTGTGCTGCATATAAAAGGACGGGCATGATTAGTGACTTATAGAGCGTGAGTTTTGTTCGTCGAGAGAGGGCTCTGCTTCTCAATTCCCTACTCAGCCCAAAGTAACACCTGTTGGCAAGAGTTATCCTTCGTTTTATCTCAATACTGACATCGTTGAAAGAGTTTACGCTGGATCCCAGGTAGACGAAGTCCTTAACAACCTCGAAGGAGATGTTGTCAACAATGACGTGGTTTCCAAGACGCTGGGACTGTTTATTTGTTGACACTAGGTATTTCGTCTTATCTGCGTTCACTACAAGACCCATTCGACTCGACTCTTTCGCTAACCTGGAGAATGCTGCGCTGACTTCGCGCGTATTATGGCCAATGATATCGATATCATCAGCATACGCCAGCAGCATAATACTTTTGTAGAATATCGTGCCACTGCGTCTCAAATCAGCAGCTCGGACGATCTTCTCCATCATTAGGTTGAAAAAGTCGCACGATAAGGAATCACCTTGTGTGAAACCTCGTTTGGTATCGAATGGAGGAGTGATGTCCTTCCCGATTTTAACTTCCCTCTTACTAATAAAGCCATAATACATGGAAATTTAATTTTGTTAATTTTATTGCATTTAAAAAAAAAACTTGCATTTGGCCCACCCTATATAAGCAAAATTGACACATTTAGGGATCCGAAATCCCGCGAGTTATTCAGAAAAGGTCAATGCATAAAAAATGTCTATTTGTTGTGGATTGTGGGCCGGAGATGTCAAAGTGTTGTACTTTTCGAAAATGACGACATATGAGCCGTAGTCGTAAGAGTCAATGAAGTTCGCTGCAGAGACAGGTTAGACAATTTTTGTTGTCGTTGATGAAATATAGATGCCGACCGTGGCCGAGTGTATTAAACAGTTTGTTGAACACTCGATGCTAACGAGAGCCCAGGTTTGAACCCCACCTGAAACAACAGAAAGTTTTTTCAATTAAAATTAATTCTTCTGATCGGTTGTCACCTCACTACAGACAATGGAAAACCTCAGAGAGTAAATAATGCCTTGTTAAGCTTCTACAGAATATGCACATTACCCGTTTGGAATCAGTATATAAGTAGTAGGTCCCATTCTCCGGATTTCAAATCCATCCGGATCCGTAGATCCGGATTTCAAATCCATATAAAGAATAAGCAATATTTTTAACTATTACCTGGAATTTGACAAGGCATTCGTTAATTATAAACATGTTTGGCTAAATAATGTTATTTATTGAAGTTGGTGCACGTGGTTCATCAATCAATCAATCATTTGTTAGCCAGCTAATTGCAAACATTTCTATGTTTCTTTTCAAAGACTTTTGGCAAAGTCCATGGAAAAAAATTGCCGCACTGCTTTAATGTGACTCAAGTGGTTTTTTGCAGGTGTCTTGAAGACAGTTACCATTCGCAGCCCGTTTCCTCGAGTCAAGTCATTTGCGAATTTTGCATATCGAGCCAAGAAATACCGTTGGAAACAGTTTTAAAGTTGAAGCAATTAAAAATCGACAAAAAAAAAAGTCAAAAAAAAAACCAAAAACAACAAAAACGCCACATTACCAAATATCAATCGTTAACATAGACGAGGCAACTTCATTAAAGATTTTAGTCAATTAAAAACTGATTTATTAAATGAACAGACTTTTTTGTCATTAAATTATTTTTTGTTCATTTTGGACATAACTGGTTTTTGCTCGCTTAGCTAATTGCTTTCACCGTTAAGGATGTGGCTTTGAATGTTGTGGTTGTTGTTAGTTTTTTCTTTTTCGGCTACTGTGCCGTACAACAGGTTCTTTTAACTCTCGCTGAAATGTTGGAGTGATGAAGTCAAATAATTTTAATACAAAATGGCCTAAAGCCAAAACGCAAAGAACCTGTTAAAGCCAAAGAACAAAAGTCAATTAATTAAACCAGCAACAATAGCTCAGTAAAAGATCACCCGCTACATACATAAGTATAAAGTCGGCTTGCAAAACAAAGAACACAATTCAGCAAAAGTGTTCGATGCTTACCACTCTTCAATGGTTTTCCAAAATATTTACCAGATAATTAATGGATTACTTATGTTAATGAAGTATCTGGCAAAATAGTAAAATCACCCTTAAGCGTTAAGCAGCACAAAATAATAATTTACACTGTCAACACCGGAGATTATATTGGCAACAACTAAATTGTTCTAAAGTCACAACAGTCAGGAATATCACAAAAGTATGACATTGCAAAAAAAAAAAAAACAAAAAAAAACCCAAACACATACATACCCAAAACAACCGAATCAATGTCAGTCACATAAAAGTACAATGTAGACGCTTTCATCGCTCGTTGTGAATTTGCCTGCAATTATCGTCCTCTTACCCTATCATTGTCGGATTTCATGTGGTTCCACTGCCGTGTGCCAACTTGGTGTCAGAGTCAATATGTTATTCACCGCTATCATTCGAATTGATTGCCAATTATTGAAGTTATCGATGAATTGCAAAAAAAAAAAAAAAAAAAAAAACAAACAATTGTAGCACTTTCACTCTGCACTACCGAGGGGTAGAAAAATCCTAAGCAAGGCTGTAATTTCCGTTTTTTTTTTTTGCAAACTATGCATGAAGGGTGCACATTTTTATTGAGTTATAATGAAGTTGGAAGATAATTATGTAGGGGATTTTTTTTATGTAAGGATTCCATTTGAAATTCTATCATTTTAAGCTTTTGTTTTTATACCATCATCGATATTTTACGATTTAATTTACGATACGATTAAATTTTTTTGTCTCAAGTAAGATTATTAAACTTCAAATTTATAAAATGTTTTATCTTACGAGTGGTGGCCGTGGCGCAGTGGGTAGAGTGCGTGATCCATACTCCTGAGAACACTGGTTTAATTCCATCTAACACAGAAAGTTTTTTCAATTGAATTAATTTTTGTGTTCCATCGTCACCTCTCTGCAGACAATGGCAAAGCTCAGAGAGTAAATAATGACATGTAAAGCTTCTTGAGAACATGCACATTAGCCATTTGGAGTCGGCATAAAACTAGTATTTTATTTTTTATACCCCCACGTTTAAAAAACGTAAATGGGGGTATATTAATTTTGTCACTCCGTTTGTAACGCCCATAAGGAGGCGTGGTAGGTATAGAAAAGTATATATATTATTGATCAGCATCACCACCCGAGTTGATTTAGCCATGTCCGTCTGTCTGTCCGTCTGTCCGTCTGTCCGTCTGTCGTCACGATTACAGCCGTAATTTTCAAGCTATCATCACGAAATTCAATATTTAAGCTTTTATCTAAAATACCAAGGTCAAGTTCGAAAATGAGCCAAATCGGATAAAAACCACGCCTACCTCCCATACAAAGTGACTTCATCAAAAAGGTAAAATCTCTTTAAGTTCCACAAAAAATAATATATGGACTTGAAATTTTGCTTATTAACTTTGATATATAACATGCACTTTGTTTATAAAATTCGAGTGACCAAATCGAGTGAAAACCACACCCACCCCCCATACAAAGTGATTTTATAAAAAATTAAAGCGAATATTTTCTGTTAAAACTATGTAGGTATAACAAAAATGTTTTATACAAATAAACATTTTATTGACGGCTTAAGACTTTGAATATACTTCGGTTCGGACGTGGGGGTATTTTAACTTCGGCCCAGTCGAAGATCATTTCTTACTAGTTTTTTTTCTCTTACGTGTATCAATTGTTTTAATATTGAAATAATAAAATTTTTTCTGTTTTTTTCAGAAATCCCGCTTTATCGAATCTTATTGAAGTTCCTTGAAGGCCCACATTGAAGAGGTAAGTGTTTTTTCAATCAACATTATGGCTTTTAAGAAATAAAATAAGAAATAACGGTGAGTTGTCGTCTACCTTTGGTCTCCCTCAAACTGAGATCTGATGCGTCTGGTGTTTGTTCTGTGGTGCAACCAAGTGATTTATTCTATGAAGGTGCGGTCAAAAATCAATATCATTGAAAGTATTATATTTAAGCAATGAAGTTTGGCGGTTCATAATATCACGCTCCTATATTTGCCCATATTACACGATGTCCGTTTGTCCGGCTTACGCTAGGGCAGACAAGCCATTTTGTTGTTGCATCCGCTCTCACTCTCACTGTTTTTTGACAGTTTCACATTGAAAGCAACAACAATGGTCGGACAAACGGACATCGTGTAATATGGGCAATTCTAAGCATAAACTTAATTGTAAAATTTTTTAAATTTAATGTGACCTTTTTATTCAATTACATTGAAACTAATTGTTGAGCTTTTCTCAATTCGAAAAAAAAAAATAAAAAAAAAGGAAAATTTAATAAGTTGTGGTTGTTTAGTAGAAACAGCAAAGTTTCCATAACAAATTTCTCCACTCCGCTTAAGTGTTCATCAGTCAAACAAGCTGAACGCTAAACGAAACTTTGGAAAAACAAGAATAACAACAAAGAAACGCAACTACAAGCTCTGATAGCAGTAAAACGTTGTGATCGACCTTCGAAAGATGCGCATAAGTTAAAGGCTATGCCTAGGGCGCGTTTATGACTATATCGCAATACTGCGTTAGGTTGGTCGTGCGTTGACAGCTCGAGTAGAAACTCACGTGTACTTATGCAGCAATTCACAATTCGACCTCAAACTTTGATCGTACTTTGATCGTAAATATCATACGAAGGGGTATAGTACGATCAAAGTACGATTTAACGAGATGAGCAGAGAAAATTTCTACTCAGTCGTGCGTTTGACATTTCTTGCTATAGCAGAGTTGCATTTTCGTTGAAAGAGCTTAGTATGTGGGTGTTTATAGTTTCACTGGCGAAGGTAGATTTTCATGGGATTTCGTTTATCATCGTTGGAATTTATGATTTATATAAAGTTTTTTTATAACTCATGCTGTTAAAGCAATACTTTTCGCGAACCACCTTAAGCGCGATATATTAAAGGCATTTATATAGAAAATTGCGGGATTGAGAATTGTGGGGAAAAAAACTTTTGTGGGATTTCTTGCATGGCTGGTTTAATTGGCATCATCTTAGTGGCAGACGCACGACCTACTAACGCAATATTGAGAGTGCAAAATTCGAAGGTCGTGCGTTCTGACAGCTTATCTCGTAAAGTTTTTGAAACGTCGATATAACGTACGATCGGCGCACGACCGACCTAACGCAGTATTGCGATTTCAGCATTATAGTGAACGTTTATGCCGAAGATTATTTTGAAGCTGAAAAACGCTTATGGAAAAAGCTCAAAATGTCCATAGTGCAAGCTTATTCCGAACTTTAAGTTGTTTATCAAGAGGTTTTCAAAGCTTATATTACTTTCTCGGTCGCTCTCACAAATTGCGATTTTATTTAATTTTTCGTTTCATTTGCACTAAAGCTAAATAAGCTACTTTAAGTTCAAGCAATAAGCGTTTACTATGGACACAATAAGCTTAAATAAGCAGCTTTAATCCAAAGCTACAACAATCTTCGGCATAAGCGTTCACTATAAACGCGTCCGAAAAGTATGATACGATCAAGGTTAACCTTGACAGGGTGCATCAAAAGTAGATAAGAACTCTAGTTACTACACTAAGGGAAATAATGCATATTAACATTATCCACGCCTGAGTATCAATTTTATTTAAATATTTACGTGGATAAATCAAATATTTTCCTTACAACTCGTTTTTTTCCCGTATTTGAATTTTATTTATACTACACACGTACACACATATTTCATACAAGCAAGCAGCAACAGCATCGCACACTTACACACATACTCCGACAAGCAGCAACAGCATCGCACTTTGTTCCTGAGTTTATTTCTTGCATTTGCAGTTCTTACAGTTCTCATTTAGTTATTGTTGCAAGAGCAATATATTATGCATGTTTGGCAAAGAAATTAAATTATGTAGGGTGGAGTGGCAACTCGGTATTTTCAAGAATATCTTGGACCGGTTGTCATTTACCTGCATAATTTGCTTCTGCCTAAACATATGTTGTACATTACTTTTTCGTTCTGTAATTTATACTATGTTTGACAGTTGGTGCACTAATATTGCACTAATATTGCACCAACTGTCAAAAATAGTATAAATTAGAGAACGAAAAAAGTGAAGCGATAATAAATTATACAGGCAATGGCATTTGATGAACGCAATAAGAAAATAATACCATAAAACCATTAATAACATATTCAATTTAAATATGTTTTTTTTTTAAATTCAATATTTTTATTCAAATTTTCTTTAAATGCGATAGTTTATTTTCAAATAGTAAATATTTGAAAGATATTTTAGAAAAATTCGTGCATAATTTTAATATATTTTTTATTAATTCTGTTTAAATATTTAAATATTTAATTAAATTAAAAAAGTATTCAAATAAATTTTAAATATTTACGTAGTCGATTTATTCAAATGCGTTATTGGTGCAAAAATGACTCGCTTTTTGGATAAATTAAAAAAGTTTTTGGATAAATTTAATATTTTTTTCCCTTAGTGTAGTGTCCTACCGAATATTCGCCTTCAGCTTCGGTATTCGGCATATTTGGCCGATTTTTAACCTTCGGCTTCTTAGGCTATTTAGGCCGAATATTTTTGCTTTGTAATAACTAAAAATTTGTTCAGTATAATTCGATGAATTCCGTTCAAAATTCCATACTTGAAACACTTGTTCGTTTTGTTTTTCTCTTCCATTCTGTTCTTCCATAAGTTGGTTTTCGCTCGTTGAAAACTTTATTCAAATGATAAATGCAGTAAGTCCGACATGGGTTGGTGAACAACTTTTAAGCGCTGCTGGATAGCAGTATATGGATAGACGATACAACCTTATTGATGAAAATGCTGATAAGTGAGTCCGACCGGCATGGGTTGATAAGATCGTACATGTTGAACGTCTCATTTGCTTTTGAATGATAAAACATGATATATAAAAAAAAAACCGACAGCATTCAATTTCTGTAGCTTTTCTCGACAAGATCGAAAATCGATTTAAGTCTTTTCTACGTCACCCTGACGTTACTTAATCAATAACAGAAATATTAGAATTCAGCAAAATGACAAAAGGAATTTAATCAATTTTATTAATTTAAAAAAAAATTATTAATATTCGGCTTCTGTATTCGGTAGAATACTTTCGCTTGGCCGAACATTCGGCTTTGGCTACGGCCAAGAATGATAGTAACAAGATTACGCGTACCGCAGTCCCGTTATCTAATGCTCTCTTTCTCAACTGAGTGCATGACGTCACACAGTACTTTTGCTTGACAAAAACGTATGCAAATGTGCGATTTCTTAGGCAAATTGACGAAATTGAAAATAAATTCTTTCGAAAAAGTAAAGTAAAAATATTTACTCTTCTGTATAAAAATATGAATATTTTCGTATACGAAAAATATGAGTTTTTTAAATTTTAAAGATTCTTATCTCCTAAACTGTTCGACACTGACAAAATTTTATTGTACCAATGGGTTTAAGAGGTCCACAAACATATTATAAAAATAAGAAAAAAAATATTTAGGCGTGGGTGTGGAAGTAAAATTATTCCAAAGTCTGACAATATCGCTTGTGACGTCATGCTCTCTCTCTCTCTATCTCTCTCTCTCTCTTTATATACATCTGTGTTATTACTCTATTATATACAGCTGTGTTGATTACAAACTAGCAGTATCTTTTTTAACGACTTTTTTATCAGGTGGTGCACCATGGTGTCACTATTGGCGGTAGTTGCATCAGGATTTTTTTGTATACGGATGATGTCTTGTTAGACCACTCCAATTCACCTGAAACAATATGACTGTAGGAATCAATCTCAAAAAATTAAATTGCAATACTTGGAAACATAGGTTGATGAAATCCAACGAATAAAAAATTATGTTTAGAGTGCAATTGATTGAGAATTTTGCTAGTAAATAGTAGAAAAACATATAACACACCGAGGCTTTTATTTTGAGAAATGAAGTACTTGAATATGCGTAAAAATTCGTCTTAAGCTCCTCCTGGACCAAATATTTTTCTAGAAAAGAGATATACAGGTTACAGGATATACAAGAGATATACAAAATATACAAGTTTAGAGAGAATAAATCGAGTTCTCCTAACTAGCAAGTAAACTTTGAACAAATTTAATTTTTTCTTTTTTATGTCGAAAGAAAATATTGTATTTCGGATAAATAACCATAACAATCCAGACCTGTTTGATCAATTCTCATCACATATTTGCATTTTTGCGAGACAAGTACTTTGGAAATGACCTCCAGTTGCCCAAATCCACAGACTTTAGACCTATGTTATCAATCCATCATTAATAAAATTTTCTTTCAATAAATAGAACCCTTTCCACTTTCATGAAGAAACTTTGTTTTCAACTGCACTGAACATAAAATCTATGCACCTAAGTGCAGAAGTGAAAAAAAAAATGGCAGTGCACATTTTTGCAAAAATAACAACTATTTATAGATTATTATGAATGGCCGAAAATAGAAACGCGCGCACTCAAGATTTACACTTATTTGCCATCGGTGTGATTTCGATGGTGTAAGAGTTGTTAATTTTTTTTTTTTTTAATTTTTTTTGCTATATTTATATATAGATGGTACTCATAGAGGCTGCGAACTTTGTGACTTTTTTGCCATGTGGATCATCGTAGCGTATGCAACGAATGCGAGAGTCTTCCTAATAAACGCTAGAGGGACTTGAAGAGGGATTCACTGTATCGAAGCTATACTATTTTAGACAAGCACCTGCTACGTACAGCCAGATAGAATGAACAAGTTGTAGCTTAAGATTGGCGAGTGCGCAGGAAGTGAAACAACAACTAGCTAATGCAGAAGAATTCGACAACAAATCTTGGGACAAGAAGGAGAGAAAGTTGGCAACACATTAAATTAATATTCTCGTAAATTTAATGTGGTAATTACTCATCGACACGACACGACACGACACGAGGAGACGACGCTACTTTAGCAAAAAAAAAAAAAAACAAAAAACCAAAGTGCCCCACCCTGCCCCTACAACAAAGTGCCACCAATTTTGTGCGTAATTCGATGTTGTGTTATTTTCGCCATGATGTATGTTTGTTGTTGTTGCCAAAATATGTTTTGTGCTTAAAATATCACACACAAACTGTCGCATATCATTTAGTTATTAAAATCAAAACAAACATTTTCTTGGCGACATTTTCGAAATACTATGAAAAATGCCAGAAATAATTATTATTAAGGTGTTTTAATAATTTTTGCAGCACATTTTGGGCCACGTTCTATTTGCAGAGTAGTTTTTGGTTGAGGTGGTGGTCGATGAGATTGCATGTTGTTGCCAGGGCTGCCAACAAGTGTTATGAGATCTCTTTTCTATCTATGCGGCCAACATAAATATTTAAATGTCCCAGAAATATGTATGTAGATTAAATTTTGAAGGCATTGGAGCTAAAGTATAAATTACAACAAATTCATCCCACATGATGTGGGTATTGGAAATGGAACCGAATTTGGAAAAAAAACACTTTATTTCCCACATAAGATTATGCCACACGAACACACACATAGAGAGTGCAAACGTATTAGCATACAACAATAATAACAACAACAACAACAACAACAACAACAACAACAACAACAACAATAACATCAAAGAAATGCCAGGCATGCATAAAATATACTCACATATAACATAAAAGCCTCCAATGTTGGAAAATCTACAAGTTTTTCCCATCATTAAAACCGTGGGCTATGTCATCAACACAACAACAGCAACAACATTAACAACAACAACAACAACAATAACAACAACTGCATCAGCAATAACAGCATTAAACAACAACAAAGAACCATCACAATATTGTCCATCATTTTCTCAATTGATATGTTTGCATTGTATGGCTGTTGATCTGTCCGTCGCTCCATCTGTCTGTCGGTCTATCTCTTTATGTTTGAATGTTACTCTGACAGACAGCCAGCCGCATTTTTATATTCATGCACAATGCATAATTTTTTTATATATATATTTTTTGTTTTTTTTTTTTTTTAATTCATTCATCGGAAAAAAAAATATTGTTTTAATGTTACCGCAAAATAAAGCCTTTGTTTGTTGTCATTGCATCAGTGCACTCGAGCATCGCTGCATCTGGTGTGATGCATGAACTATTATTGCTTTATTTAAAAACTATATTTCCCCACATTAAGCACTAATAAAATTTCCTAATAATCTTTGATAAAGTTTTCTAGTTTTTTTTTCAGTCACAATAACTTTGAAATGATGCATAGGGGAACGTACAATAGATAGAAACTCCCAGTGGTAAATGTTAACATGACATAATCGATATTTTTTTCTTAAATAAGCGAGAACTCCAACGCCTTTTAACAATTTTCAATTTCATTTGCTCAATAAATGACCGCTAAAATAATCATGACATGAACCTTACACACTAAGCTGGCTTCGGAGTAGGTTTGATGCAATACATTCCAAGAACGATTACCTAAAGATCACACAAAAGGCTATTAAAAAATTGTCTCTCTCTGCGCATGACGTCATTTGTTATTTTGAGAGCACATACATAATTTATGTTAATATTTTCAATATTAGGTCTGTATCCGTACTCACTTCAACTAAAGTTGGAGTAAAGTTCGAGGAGTAGAGAGTAATTTGATTATCTGTCAAAATGAGAAAATTTTCCAAAAATTGAAGTTGAATGAAAATTAAATTGGCTGGTTGGTTTATTTAAAAATGGAAAATTCAGAGAAGTTGCAAGGGAATTGTTGACTTCTATTTGCATTCATTTTGCTTATCTATAATATCATAGATTCTATATGACTCTATAGGAATTTTTGTTGAATGTCTCTCTTTTGTTTTCTTATAACAAAGAACATTCTGGCACGAAAGAATAAGTTCTTAACATTGCAATTTATTTTCGAAGCTTGCTCAATATGACGCTTTAAAAAGTCGCCTGTAACGAGCAAACCATCTCCACTATCCTTCGTATACCCGCGCATTGGTCTCTCAGGCCGATGATTTACGTTTTCTTAACAATTTTCTTAACAAAAAACAAAATGTTAAAAGACTGTTATTAGTTAATAAACATAAATATTTTCTTGAAATCATTATTGGATATATTTTAACAGATTCTCGACAAACAGTTAACTTAATTTTGTAATGATGTGCTACTAAAAACAAACTAAAGTGGACTTAGGTATCTCGGTCTCACAGACCGTACGCGGGTATACGTGTTACACTATTTGACGCGGGTGTACGAAGGTTAATTGCTTTAAAAATTTGCTCCAACTGACTTATTTGGACTTAGGTGGCTTGGATAAGCCACCTCATTAAGATGGCTTTTCAAAGTAAAAGAAGTGTATTCACTAGACTTAACTAAAATATTTGGTATTTTTTCTTTTAATTTATGGCAAATGTAGCCTACTAGCCATTTTCACTTACTTATGAAATGTTCTAACTTACGCTTCTAAGCGGCTTTTTTCCTGATTGTTGGTCAAAAAGGAATTAATTCAATGTTGAACTAGTCGACGTCAGGTTGGGCCTTTCTTCAGTGATTTTAATAGCCCTAGGTACACATATTTAAATTTTTTCTTTTTTTTTGTGGTTTTAGTTCCGAGCACTCTTGTTGTTGTCGAACTACTTTTTTGTTTTTGTGTTTCATTGCACAGCAGCAGTTCCTTTGAGCAGCTCGTTTCTATTAATGAAAGGAAGGCTTCAAGTACCTGTTAGCGCCTAGACCTAGATGTTTAATAAGTAATAAAATGACGATATTTATACTAGAAAGACCGACTTTTGAAGCTATCCTTGGAACTTGCCCTAGCCTGAGGTCATTGCAAAAGCTTCTGGCGTTTTGAATGCAGCCAATACTGACCACATGGCAATCATTACTAGCCCATTTTAAACAGTTTTTTTCCTCTTTATCATTCGCATTGAAGTATTCCATGAAAACCCTCCATCTTACCGTATTGAACTTTTTGCCTTGACGACAAAATAACAGCCACTTTATTAACATTTTCTTTTCTTTTGGTAGGGAACTAAACTTCAAACTCTTTTGGAAAAAAGCTTAACATCACATTTTGTGAATCGTTCTTTTATTACTACAATTCCCGACAGCACACTTAATTTTAAACAAATAACTTAATATCTTTATTTATTTAATTTAATGCAAAATGTTTGCAAACGGAATGTCAACAAATATCTGTGCGCAACAAATGACGCATGGTATAATTAATCAGGTAGGTGTGACAGTTTTCCAGCGAACATGAATTGTCAAAAATCATACAAGACAAAGCAAACAAAAAACAAAAAAAAAACAAACAGACGAGTTTGACAATCCATGAACGATCTCGTGCGAAAATAGCCTGTTGTCAAACCTACCTGTATAATTGTATCATGCAAATGACGTATAAAAACAGCTGATCGCTGAGAGAAAATAACGGACCTGCGCAATGCGCAATTTGTTCTCTATCATTTTTTAATGCAATCCACAAGAGAGAAGAGAACAGATGAAACAGGTGTAGGTTTATAAAAGCATACTATTTAACAGCTGGTCGTTTGGCAGTTGTCAAATGTCAATATTTGTCATTTATAAATGCGGTAAATTTAGCATAAAATGCTACATAGTGAAAGAAAGAACTGAGTTCGCAGAATTTTATAACGACCAATTTTCGTTCAATCGCAAAACTCGAATTGTAGACCCAAAAACTGGCTCCGTTCAACATGTAAAGAGACCGAAACAATTTCGCCCCGAACGTTCAACCGAAAATATTGACGCAGTGAAGGATAGTGTTGAAAACGACTAATAAAAAAAAACGACTAATAATCACCTTAATTCGTCAGCGTGCTCAAGAACTCGACCTTTTTTTTGGGAATTGCTGAGGAACAATGAAAAAATTTTAAAAATGTTCAATTATTAAGGGTTTTTTCACCATAAAATGCGAACTTGTCCCCATAGGAACATAATTTTGTAGGAGATATTTTATTGCTGTGGCGGCCGTGGCGCAGTGGGTAGAGCCCGTGGCCCATACGCCAGAGAACCCCAGTTCAATTTTCATCTAACACAGAAAGTTTTTTCAATTGAATTAATTTTTCTGTTCGGCCGTCACCTCTCTGCCGACAATGACAAACCTCAGAGAGTAAAATAATGCCATGTAAAGTTTCTTGATAACATGCACATTAGCCTTTAATAGGGTGTCACATTCAACTGATAAACATCCTTAATGCACCGAGTCAGTGCGATGGGACCAGAATATCTATCGAAAAGAATATGTTAATTATGACAGAAACTAGCAGCTCCTCGCTTTCCAAACATTTTAACTTCCTAAGTATCAAAAACATGGGGTTTCGAACGAAACTTCGAAACATTTGAAAGCTGAATTTGAAGGACTAAGATCTTATAAATTCCCTTCTGCTACATTTTCAAACTAATAACTTAAAGTGCGTGGCCTCTATTTCAATGAACCTTGGAGAACCGGGTTCGAACCCCAGCCGCGACAGAAAATTATTTGAATTAAATGATTTTTCTGCACGGCCGCCACCTCTCTGCAGACAATGGCAAACCTCGGAGAGTAATCAAAATGCCATGTAAAGCTTCTTGAGAACAAGAACATTCCGTTCATCGTCGTTCGGAGTCGGTGTTAAACGTGTAGGTCCGGTTCTCGGTCAATTGTGTACAAACTTGATAACACGCACAACACAATTGATCATAAGAAGCTAGGTCAAAGTCCTTTCAAGGGCTGAAATGGCCAGTTATTTATTTTTTTTTTTTAATTTTTTCGTAGGATTTAAAAATCATAAATTGCGACTTTTCGCTAATTTTTAAAAACTTTACAAAATCAAAACTTTAAAGCCAATTTGTTGAAATTAAAGTGTAAGGCAAAAAAAGTTATGAATAACATCGATATAAATGAAAAAATTATAAATCATTTGGATATGAATTGTCACCTGACTATTAAAAAGATGGTTTGAAAAAAAGAAAGACTAAATTTTTTTGGATTCTTCATGTATTATTTTTTAAAATAATCTTCATCTTCAACCATCCGCCTCAATAGTCGAGTAAAAATCATCACCTATATACAACACTAACAACAACTAATAACAACACAATAAACGCACATGCACCAAAAAGTTGTAAGTACGCTTACGATGGAAAATGTCAAATCTTAAAATGGAACTGTCAAAATTCATCAGGCAATACTAAGGTTTCTCGTGGCGCAAGACTTAAAAGGCAGCCCTCGTATTACTACTGATCATAATTATCCTGTGATCATTGAACTTAGTCTATCTCAAGCTGGTTGCAGGTGGTCATGGCTATTCTGAATAGACGCATGTTTCTTTCTCTCTTTTTTATACACATGGTGAAGATTAAATTTAAATGGCAAAATTTAATAATATTAAATTACTCTTAACAATTTGCAAATTCCCACAAAGCGGCTGCACATGATACACATTTCATAGTTGCCCCAAAAAAAAAAAACTGCAGGTAAATTTATCCAACTTCAACAAAAACCGCCAGGGTTTCATTTAATACTTAAATAAAAATTGTTTCTGGACTCAGTCTTTAGCCAACGTATTGTTGACATTGTTTTTGTGGGCTTTCAGTGGGTTTAATGCAATGCAGCAGAAGAAATAAAGAAAACAAGAAGTAAAATAAGGTACCTGCGTCGTATGTCACCAAGTTGCCGTTGTTGCTGTTGTTAGTTGCTTGCATCACTGCACTCGTGACAATCTGGAATAAAATTTCCAAAAACTAATTATTTATTTCTTGATGTGCTGGAAATGAAGACAACAAAAGTAACGAGATAAAAGAAAAAAAAAATGCATAACAACCCATATGAAATGCACACGAACAAACTAACAGAGGAAAGGATTGAGTTACAACGGCCAAGACAAGAAATTTAACAGGAATAACTTCACAATGAACCAGCTTAAAATAGCCCCCAAAAATTGCCGAAAATTTTTGTGTAGAAATTGTTTTATTTAAAGAAGCCCAAAAATGTTGGACTTGCATTACTTGGCAGTGAGTGGAGCAGAAAAAAAGTATCGAATGAATACGGGTTGCTTTTACAAGAAAGGCGCGCATTACTGACATTGTGTGGTTGTTGCTGTTGTTGTTGTAATACGATAATATTGTTGTCGGCAAGAGATGCAAGTTGTTTCTGTCGATGTTGTTGTTGTTGTTATTATTGCTACTTACTTACAAGCTTACAAGTCTTAAGACTAACAATAATTTCAAAATAATTCTTTAAACTGAAGGCAATGACTGAGCTAGTGCGCGAGCGAACGAGATAGAGCGTGTAAGCGAGATAGCTGAAAGACACCGATCGAGCTCAATGATTCGGCACTAGTTGGCGCAATTTCGCAGAGTTGGCCAAGCGAACGCAATAATTCAATTAGCTCAACTCATAAAAGTATTAGTTTCTATTTTAATTAATGTGCAGCCATCATGCGATCTGATTAAAATTTTTGCTGTTGTAACGATTAATTTACGCCAGCAACGAGAGAGCCACGCGGCTCATTAAATGCTTTCATTTTTTTCCCTCAACTATTACATTTCTAAGCGCGCGGTTTTAATGTTTCTCGAGCACTATTTTTCTATTTGTCTTGTCCGCTTTTCATTTTCTCAGTAATTTTAGTTCGAATTCGAGTGAAAAGCAGCTACTTTTTCCTCTGTCGATCAAATCATATTGGTTTTTTTTGTGTTATTGTGTTGTTGTTGTTGTTTTTGTTGTTGTTGTTGTTGTTGTTGTTGTTGTTGTTGTTGTTGTTGTTGTTTTTGTTGGGATGTTTTTTTTTTTTTGTTTCATAGTTATTTGTAATTTTTTAAATAGCTCTAATCTGAAAGAGTTTGAAAATTTATCGCATGAGTGAAAAAAATTGCATGCTACCAATTTTAATGAAATAATTGCATGCGCCAAGTGGCGTTGATACGCCTTTTACATCAACAAAAAGCGGGATGTGGAAAATATTGAAATGAGTTCGCTCAGTTTTTTGTGGCCCATTTTATAGAGAATGTCTCAAATATTTCGAAATTGGACTGGCTTCTTTTGCTGGCAGCTTATTAGAACTGGGTCTGAAAAGGAGTTAAGTATAAATCTGGGAGACTTTTAATCAAATATTTATAAGACTGAACAACCTAGAAACCAATTAAAAACATTGCTGATTGAACTGGATACTTAGCAATGTCCGATCCTTAGTCATTACCTTATGCGCACAAAAATATTTTGCTTCGACGATAGTTTTTAAAACCGAACACTAGGTACCCATGCTTCAAATACCGAAAAAAAGTGGAGCTACGGGAACTTCGGCGCAAGTTCAAAGATCACGTGGCGCTCCTTGGTTCTTAGTTCGAATTTGAAGCTCTAAGTTTGTATACCAAGCACCTCGACTTAATCAAGTAGATCTCGCAATAAAGGAAGATAACAAGACGCACGCTTTATTTATTCTCAAGCCAGCTGTACTCGCAACGTATGCGGCAAGAATGATAGTCTCGTTATCTCTCAACTGAGTGCATGACGTCACACAGCACTTTTACTTGACAAAACGTATGCAAATGTGCGATCTCTTAGGCAAATTGACGAAATTGAAAATAAATTCTTTCTAAAAAGTAAAGTAAAAATATCCACTCTTCTGTATAAAAAATATGAATATTTTCGTCTACAAAAATATGAATTTTTTAAACTTTCAAAATTTTCATCTCCTAAACTATTCGAGACTGACAAAATTTTATTGTACCAATGGGTTAAGGAGGTTCATATACATATTATAAAAATAAGAAAAAAAATATTTAGGCATGGGTGTGGGAGTAAAATTATTCCAAACTCTGATAATATCGATTGTGACGTCATGCTCTCTCTCTATCAATTGCGGAAAGCGAAATCTGGTTTCTATCATTCTTGCGTATGGGGAGCAATACGCTTGGCAAGAGCTAACACTTTCGCTACAGCTAAGCTTAAAAATATTTTAAGGAAAAGCTTTAAATATTTCCTAATAGAGAAGAACTAAAAAAAAGACAACATTCCACAAAGAATATCCCATTACAACTTAAAGTTAGCTGAAGGGATTTTGCAGAGTAAAAGCTATTATGCATATATTGAGAAATCATGGGAAGATATTATAGGAAAAATGCAGATAGTTAGAAGCTGGAGACTGACTATATCGTCAATGTCTTTGGGAATATCTCTGAACTCTCTTTTAATCTTGGGAGGTGATCTAACTAAAAAATTTATTAGATATATATAGAAAACCGGGAAAGTGGGATTCGGCAATGCCCGAATTACATTAATGATATTAATTTTTTCTTGAGTAAGGTTTTGAGTATCAGTGACTCGATTTGGAACTAAATCATCCATATTCACCCCCCTACCAATCTACATATACATGACAGTACATGGGTAAATGATGAAGAAACCATATTTAAGAACCTTTGTGGCCCACAAGGCAAATTGGCATTTATGTAGCTAATTGTCAAATCAATTGGTGTAATTGTAGGAGAAGGAAGGATTTTCTATTAATTAATTGTTAAAATTAGTGTGAGGGCTTCTAACATACATAGTTCGCAGCAATAGAAGATGACTCTTTATTTCTCTGCGTCGCACTGTGGAGTACTCGAGACCTAAAACGAGGACATTTGGGAATTTTTTTTTTAAACTAAAAAAAAATACATAGTTCGACAGAAAACAAAATCCTACATCTGATAGCGAATTTTCAAGTTCTTGTGCTAAAATTTATGGATCCTGGAAATCTATGGATTTTGTCCGTAAGCAAATAAATGTATTGAGGCATTAATCTAATCTAAAAGCCCCAATTTTGAGCGTTTTTTGAGGATTGATAAAAAAGCAATTGATATTTTTACTAGATAGTTAAATGGATAATAAATGGATATCCATTTTTTTATGGCTTTTTTATTCATAATTCAAGAGTACATAAAAAAATAAAAAACAAAAAAATATCAAAATTTCAGCAAGTTATGCTTCGTTGAAGTAGAGGGGGGGGGGGGGGCAAAAGCCGTCATGATATCTACCCTCCTGGTGATCCGAAAAATAAAATTATGGATAATTTTTGATCAGTATAAATGTACCAGTATCGTATGAACAAGAAAAAGTGAAAACAAATTTTTTTCAAAAATGGTGGCTACTCAAATATTGAGGTCGATTTTACCACTAATGGTTTAACTTTCCAGAATTTTTTCAACTATTATAAATGAAATAGTTTTGAATTAGTAGTTGAATAGTTTGAAATTATTGGTCCATACAATAAAGGAATATATAAAGAATATTCATGCCAAATTTCAAGTGAATCGGTGGACTAGAACTTGAGATATTCAGCCCTATTATGAGTAAATTTCGCCCGGAATTGAAAAAGGGAATTTTCATTTTTTAGACGGTATACTTTTAAAGATTTTTTGTTTTTTTGTGATCTTAAAAATTGGCGATGAATGCAAATATTTGTGTTCAAATTTTTCAAAAGTTCAGTTCTTTCAAGAAAAACGCACTTATAGTTTTACGTTCCGCCCAAACCGGTCTGGGTGCTACGTCACTAAATTGACTATAACTTTAAAAATAATTTGAATATTGAAAAATCCTTTAAGGGAGATATTTTTAAATATCTAAACTATCGAAATAGTGAAAAAACAAATTTTCGATTTTTTCAAATTATTAGACTAGAATACCCCCTTAAGATAAAATAAATTTTTGGTCATATAATAAACTATTTTTTGATCGTACGTATCGCGGCCGATCGAACTCGCCATCCGTCGACCCGCCCCGCCAACCCGTCCCTCCGTCGTTATTTTTTCGTATTGAAATTTTTTGCTTACCAAAGAAACTTATTTTAAAAAGAATTAGTATAGATGTTTTTATAGACTTTTAAGCATGAGATTGTGAAAAATTAAAATTAATTAAATTTTTAAATTCAAATGGTTGAATTAAAATGGAAAAAAAAATGGGCCTTGAAAATTTCGTACAAGGGAATTTCGTATCTCATATGGGAACAATGCTAAAATTGGGCGATTTTTCTTTTTTTCTTTTTTTTTTTTTTTGGTGAAGTTTCTTTTTTTTTTTTGGGTAATTTTTCCAAAAATTTGTGGGCTTTTATCGTCTTCTTGGGTGAAATTTAATTTTTTCCTTTTGGGCAATTTTTCATTAATTTTTGGGTAATTTTTGATGTGGGTGATTTTTCATTTTTTTTCGTGATTTGTTTTGGGCGATTTTGCGGAGAGCCCAAAAAATCAAACATCACAATAAAATTCAAATTTTTTTCTTTTTGATAAAAAAAAATTTACGCAAATTTGCTCCATTTCTTAAACAATTTTTTAAAAATCTTACCGTTTTGCGTATTGGGACTATCGTTGCATTATAAAGACTTCCAAAACAAAAAAGAAATATATATAAATTAATACAAAAAATAAAAAAAACTTAAATAAACATTTGACATTATGTATACATAGAAAATGAAATAAAAATTTTTTTGATATAAAAAAATTTTTTTTTAAATAAAAATAGAATTCGAATTTTTTTCAATTGAGGATTGCTGTACATTAGAGTGGGTCGGTCTCCATACAAAAAAAAAGTTTGAAAAGTGCACCCCTTATTTTAAAGATGACCTAGAGACAACTCCAAAAACAAAAACATTTTTTTTTTTGACCCCCGGAAAAACCGCCAAAATGGTATTTTTTCCATAGTTTATGCATTTTGTGTCCGATTTCAAAAAAAGACATACCGTTAAAAAGAGCTTAACTAGCACCACTTTTTCTTCTCAGAGCTTTTGCACTTTTGAAGTCATATTCATCTGGTAAACCCTTTAACCTCAATTTATCCCCCCTTGAAATCAATTTTTTTTATCATAAAATTAAACTTCTTAAAAATTTGTTCACATCCCGCCCAAAAAGTACTTTCTTTGATCTTGAAACTAAAATGTTATAGCAGTTTCAAATTGTGGTATAGAACTTTCTTTATTAAATTTCTTAAAACTAACAGTATTTTTATTATTGTTTTTTTTAATTTTGTTTTTAAAACCTAACGGTGATTCAAGTGTCCCAAAAAATCATAAACTATGTAATTATATACCAATAGTTATAAAAGTTCTTCATGAGTTACGGCAGCGTGCAAACATTCCGATAGTAGAAAAAACAACTGCTCGGAGGTACATAAATGGTCTTATATAAGAACAAAAAGCATTTTTTTTTGTTTTTGGAGTTGTCTCGAAGTCATCTTTAAAATAAGGGGTGCACTTTTCAAATTTTTTTCGATCCACTCTACTTCAAGAATATGTAAAACAGAATTTTAAATCAATCTCGATAATAATAAAGGTTCTACAGAGCTTAAAGTCCGGTACAGAGCTTAACGTGTAAAACGCATACAAAATTTTGAAGCCACAACACCATGGAGGAAAGCGCTTAATGCAGTGAAAAGGCAACAATGAAAAAACGTTGGATGGAACTATAATTCAGTGACTTTTGGCGCTAAGGTAAATTTCGGATGAAGATGAAAAAAAATAAAACTCAATGCACCAAATGCAAAAACCAAAATTCTAAAAATTAAATAAATAAAAACAAAAAAAAAATTCAATTATAACTAAAATAAGGACAAGTTTTTATTTGGATTGGATTTGGATAAGGATTGAGGCAAGGATTTGGACAAAGGAAATTATTAGGAATAAGATGAAGAGTAGGACACAAAAGTGGACAAAGATTAGAGCATGGAATTGAACAAGGATTTTGACAAAGATTGGGAAAGGACTATAACAAGGATTGGGACAAGTATAAGGACAAAGCTCTAAACACTTTTAAAACAATATTTAGGACAAAATTAGGAAATAAATAAGAACAAGAAATTGGACAAAGAATAGAACAAAGATTTTGACACTAAAGACAAGATGTAGCACTAAGATTGTAAAAAGCTGTGAGACAATGATTAGGAAAGGGATTCGAAAATGGATAAAGTTAGGCATTTGAACATGAAATAAATCAAGAGTTTAGACAAAAGGTAAAACAATTTTTAGAACAATATAAGAATAAGGACGAGGAAGTCAACTCTTCTTTAAGGCCAACTTCTTTTTAACTATACAGTAGACTCACAAATTAGAACCACTTCGTTCCACGGGTGGTTCTAATTTCTGAAATGTTCTAATTTCTGGACTTTTTTAATTTAAAGAAATTTAAAAGAAAATAATGAAACTGTTTAAAAAAAAATATGTTAGCGCATAAGAACTTTTATTCATTAATATTTATTTTTTAATAATATTTTTTTTTTTAACATGAAAATCATATAATTGCCATTTTTATATTTATATCATTGAGCAAAGATATGAATTTAATAAATAAAGGAACGTCTAAGAAATTAGAACCTGTGGTTTAATATTGAAATGGCAGGTTCTAATTTCTGGACAGTTTGAACTTGCGAGAGTTCTAATTTGTGAGAATGTACTGAATATCCTAGATGTGATTTTCTTTTTATTTCAAAACAAAATTTTGTATAAAATGTCACCATAAAATATACTCTTCAGATTTTGGAATATATATCACGTTTGCTTGTAGCTCAGTATGCTTATTAGAATGTTCCTAATAGAAGTAAGAATGGTTTAAAATTTCTTCACCTACAACTTCATGCATTTAAAACTTCTAAATTCTTCACAAATTTTTGATTTACAGTTTGTGTCATACTCGCTGTTGTGTTTTTTTTTTTTCTTGTCCACTCCAGCCCAATCATGCCCAAGAATGGCATGTTGAAATTTTAAAATTCTATAGCATTCATCAGCAATTATCGCAACAACTAGACAGACGAACCCTCTGTCGTTAAAAACAAAAAAAAAAAAAACAAAAAGAATAAATCGAACCATCACGCAATCGTTCCTACGTAATACAGAAGATTCACAACTATTTAACAAACATACTTAGATAGAACATTAAATAAGTTTTAATAAGAAAGTTACGTGCTGAATTTTTTGATTATTATTTAAAAAGTACAAATTATATGTTACCATGTTTCAAATGGGGATTAAAAAACCCATTAAAAAAATGAGAAATATGAAAAAAATAAAAAAAAATTCATTTAAATTATAGAAGAAAAAAAAATACACCACATAAAAGGCAGCTATTATTGTGAGCAATAATTTAATAAAAAAAAGCAAAATTAATGTTAAGTGGTTGTTTGAAAAAAAAAATATACATATTCAAAAAGAAGCATAAAACCAACAACACTCATCAAATGTCATATGTTTGACAGTTGTTCGCTTGTACATTTGTAAAGTTGTCTTATTCTTCAGCTAGTGCTGCAGCTCATGCATGATTACCAACATGATAAACTTTCGTCGTCGCTGCTGTCAGTTGAGTGCATGTCGTGGTCTCTGATCTTATTCCAAGAGGGGCGTTTGAAGGCATGCAGGCAGGTTGGCTGACTGGCACAACTTTTTGATGCCCTAACACAGTGTTGTCAGTTGCTAAAATTGAAAAGTTGTTGTTATTCTTTTTGTTGTTGTTGTTGTTGTTGTTGTTGTTGTTGTTGTTGTTGTTGTTGTTGTTGTTGTTGATGGGCACTTTCATGCATTGTCAATTCATATAAAGTCTAACAATTCAAACTATTTACGAAAAAGTTGCTTCCATTTTTGCATTAATGTAGCTCCCTAGAAAATAGCCAAGATCTGCTTTGAAACTGTTGTTGCTTGAGCGAGATGGCAGGCAGGCAGCCAGTATTGTTGTTAGTGTTGCCAGCATGCCACACAAAAAACACCCCAAGTTGCTATTTTTCTGTTTTGTTGTTTTTCACCATTTATTTGGTTGACAAGTTCGACAACCTATAAAACCACACGCTAAATGATGTTGACAAACAATCATTTTATCATCATTATTATTATTATTAGCATAGTTATTGTTATTGTTATTATTATTGTAACAACTGTAGCATTGTCATGTGTGTGTGTGTGTTTATGGTGTGTGCTTGTTTGAGTGTTTGCTTTGGCAACATGCATGTTAATAGAATTATTTGTTTATTTGTTTCTCTAAATGTTTAATAATTTTTGTCATGCAATCAAATAAATAATAAAAAAAAAAACAAACAATAACCACACAACAATGGCAACAAAGTGCAAAATTATAATACGTGAAAAACTGTCAAACACAAAAAAAAAACATAAATTCAATTTTCATTTGAATTCATGTAGGAATCATGGTATAATAATACAAGGTAGCATTGACAGTTGCTTGGGAAATCATCTACTGTCAAAAAATATACTCAAAAAGAGAGCGCTCACAATCCGCCATTGAAAACACAAGCAATGTTGAAAACGTTGAAGTGAAAAAAAAACAACAACGACAGCAGCTGCTGATGTATTTCCACAAAAAGCTGTTTTTGACAGTTTATGTTTTCCTGTTGAAGAGAAAATAAGCAGTTGTCAATGCTACCATGTATTATTATACCATGGTAGGAATTAATGCGCTTGACAGGGCTGCCATATAACTGCAATGACTGCAATTAAAAAGATACCCATTGAGCCACTAACTCAATTTGAGTTGGCGCAAAGTGAGAGTTCTGCGAATGGGTTTGTTTTTTTCTTTAATAAATGTACGCTTTTATACTTCTAGATTTTCTTTGCTTTGTCCCAATATTAATGGCGACCGTGGCTGAACGCGTAGCTTGTGTCGATCGTTCGCTGCTAATTTTGCAAGTCCGTGGTTCGAATCCTCCTCCATTCGACCGAGCAAATTTTTTCAACTAAATTAATTTTTCACCTCTTTGCCAACAATATCAAACAAAGCTCAGAGAGTAATGAATTAGAGAGAGTAAATAAAGCTTTTTGAGCATTTGCAAATTAGGCGTTCGTAGTAGGTATAAAAGTAGTAGATCCAGTTCTTGATCATTTGTGTACAAACATTTTATAATACGCACAATATTTTCCAATGCGTTTTTTTTTATTTTCGTTGAATAATATTTTTATGGCGTTGCCATATACGTGAATAATAGATGTATGTTTACTTTTTCTCAAAAACTATCAGAAAAAATTTCTAGAAATAAAAAAATACTTGGCCGTTGTTATGTAGACGCTCATATGATCCCCGATCACATCCTTTTTTACGCTCTTTTTTCGTTTGATGAGCTCTGTGATGAAAGTATGTTATACAGACGGTCATTTGATCCCTGAACACTAGTACACTTTTTGCTACTTTCAATACTTTATGCAAAAAAGTATGACGAGTATGAGTATGGTGAGTATGGTGTTGCTATTAAGCAGGTTTCATTACTGCTTTGATACATTTCGTACTAAAAGTGTACTATTTTCATGCAAAAACACAAATGTTGTGAATAATTGCACAGCGCAACACTGTTTTGATCTCGTGATTCCATATTATTTTCGAATCATTTGGTGACCATTCTGGCCAAAATAACTTCCTTCGCTCACTCTCTCAAATTTCCCTTTTACATTGAAACAACAACAACACGTGACCGTGATGAACCCGTGAGCGTCTGCATAACAACGGCCTTAGCGTTAGTCAAAGAGTACGTGCAAGCACAGTGCAAATAGCGGATGATTTTTTCTCATCATCAGGAACCAACGTTAGTGCCAGTACAATAAGACGTGCATGGTCTATTGCAAATGGTCTATTTGGAAAACTCCCTCGTAAAACGCCGTTTATATCAAAGAAAAATCAAAAGTTACGCATGGATTTTGCTAAAAAGTATGAAAATCATGAAATTTCATTTTGGAAAAAAACATAGTTTTTAGTTTTTTTTTTGGAAAGAAAAAAGTCTATGGAGAAGCAAAAGTCAGGAGTTTAAGGAGCAAATTATTACTTCTACAATAAAGCATGGTGGGGGCTCGGTAATGGTGTGCGAGTGTTGATGGCAAATGGTGTAGGAAATTAAACGTTTATTGACAGTACAATGAATAAATTCGATTACTTTGATCTTTTCAAAGAACATTTGCCGGCCAGTGTTAACAAATTAGGACTGGATGGGTTGTAGATGTTTCAGCAGGACAACGATCCGAAACATACAGCCAAGGTAGTGAAGGAATGGTTGCTGTGCAGACCCAGACCCTGGAGACCCAGGTTCGAACCCCAGCAGCAACAAAAAATTATTTTGAATCAAAATAATTTTTCTGTACGGCCGCCACCTCTCTGCAGACAATGGCAAACCTCAGAGAGTAATAAAAATGCCATGTAAAGCTTCTTGAGAATAAGAACATTCCGTTCATCGCCGTTCGGAGTCGGGCGAAGACAAACTTAATAACACGCACAACACAATTGATCATAAGAAGCTAGGTCAAAGTCCTTTCAAGGGCTGGAATGGCCAGTTATTTGTTTTTTTTTTTTTTTGCTATTTATGTGACAGCTAAAGCGAAATATAAAGGGTAAAATTTTCAGGTTTTTTATTTCTTATTCGAAATCGATATATAAGACATCCATTCTTACATAAGATTATTTTATTTAAAAATCCAACAATTTTATGTTTCTTTTCATTAATTTCAAGTTTGTCTAAAATAAGTTTTTGAATTCTTTTTTTTTCAACTAAGTTGGATAAGGCGATTATTTTGTTGATCTGAAATCTTTCACATAAATCACCCCACTCCTTTGCCCAAAATAGTTGTTTTATATTGTGTACTTGTTTTAATGGGAGCTTGTTTTGGTGCATATTAGATACCTTGACCAGATACTTGAAATTAACTTTTAAATAAAACCAATGTTGTCTTTTTTAAATAAAGAAACGGAATAGTTTTTCGCAAGGCTCGTTGGACTGGAAACCAAAAACTTCTGCTACATAGCACATTATAAACCTAGCCTGCAGTGGTAAATATTTTCAACTTGTTCAAGTAAGAAATTGTATTATGGGTGACATAGTTTGCCTAGTATATACTATACTTGTATTCATTTACAACCTCTATTTCCTCCGCAGCCTATATTCAGCTACGTTCTCTGCTTATATCATTACCCTTCCGAAACACAATAATTTTGGACTTTAAAATATTTAGTTCCAATTTCCATTTATGAAGATATTCGTACAAAGAATTGATCATATTTTGAAGACCAACTTCCGAATCGGAAAGTAAGACAAAATCATCTGCATACATTAGTATTTTAATATCCAGACTGTTGATTTTGACACCAGCTGGTAATATATAAGGTAAGTCATTAAAGAAAAGTGAGAATAAAATCAGACTTAAAGGACTACTCTGTCCGACGCCTTGCGTAACTCTTCAGAGAGGGTTGTGCCATTCCAGATCTGACTGGATGTATTGAGCAAGCTTAAAAAGTGCGTTTTTAATGAAAGCTTTATTTGCGTTTCTTGCTGAAAGCTATATGAACAACGCAGGTTAGACTGAACAGATTATAAATTGTAGAAAACGAATACAATTCGCATGGAATTCGGTCTAGTCCTGGAGCTTTATCAGGCTTAGAATTGCTTATAATAATATTGAGTTCATACACGTCAAACGGAGAATCCATAAATGAGTTAATTATATCCGGAGTAATATAAGTAATACTAGGTATAGTAGGGTTTGAAAGAAGGGCTTTGAAGTGTGGATAAAAATTACTGTTCGAGAGCTGGTTGCTATTAGTTTGCTGGCGGTTTGATGGAAAGAGCTTATCTTTGGCTTATTATTTAGTTTGGTTGCTACATATATTTCGGGAATAAATAAAAATAAAATAAAATAAAATAAATAAAAGAGAATGTTGCATTTTCAAGACCCAGCAATCCACAAAAAAAAAACCATATTTGTTTAAATTCCTTGTCAATTTTCACAAAATTGAGGTGGAATAAATAAATTTATAATTTATATAAAATTATATGCCTTAAATTGTTACCAACTTTAATCATCAAAGCTTGAAATTTTTAAGCGTATTAATTCAGTAACTTAAAAATAAATCAAGATCTACAAATTATTTGGTCAACAACATTGAGTCAACTTCATGCAGACAACAGCTCATTGAGCTTAGTTTCTATGGCCGATTAATTTTGTTGCCTCAGAGGCTGGCTCATTATTTATAACCTTATAACTAATAAGCTGACCGTTAAGACAAGTTTAGACAAGGTAACTAGATAGATTTTACAAAAATCAAAATTAAAAAAAAAAACAAAAATAACTTTTATGATCGATATGCAAATAAAACGAAAAAAAAAATGTTTTTTTTTTCTATATCTCTTAAATCTGAACGGAAATGATTATGATAATAACTCAATTTGAGCATAAATCAAGTTGGCTCAACCAACGAATAACTTCTTGCTACCGGTTAATTAAGGTTTTGATGTTATTAAAATATTTAATGAAATATTTAGCATACAAGAGATGGCCTGCATGGGCGTGTTGTCTGTGTCTGTGCGTGTGTGTGTGTGTGACTGCACAACTTTGGCTTAAGGCGAATATTTAAATTATGCTTGAAATGCAATTAGGCCAGAATCCTGTCGGATACACAGGCTCGTCACCATGCAGTACATCAGAAACTGTTAAGTGTGGGCCATGAAATCTAGCGAGCGCGAGAGCCCAGAACGAGGCTTGGCAAGAGTCGAAAATTTAAGCGGAAACAATTTTATGCAATGAACTGCGTTGGCCATGTTTAGAAGCTGAACATCATCAGCCGCAGCAAAATCGTCATCGTCATCATTATCAGCAGACGAGAACGACGACGACGACGAATACGCTGCACAAATTAGTGGCAACAAAGCGGCAGCGATATGCAGCTGCCTGACAAAAGCTTACCTTGCCTGCCGCTTGGAACGCGCGCATCGTGTGAATTTTAATTAAAAATCTTGTAGATAATCATTTTCTAACTATTCTTTTTGTTGTTGTTGTTGTAAGTTTAGTTTGGCTACAATTACGAGCAACTTTGAGCAAAGATCTTGCTGTGGATGAGTTGCGCATGCGCAGCATATTTAGTGCATTTACGCTGCATGAACGAAGCCAGTCACTCAGGCAGTCAGTCAGCCCAGCTGGTTGGTTGCCACAATGTTGTGTTGTTGCTGTTGCTGCTCTTCTGCCACGCTGCACAGTGTGTTATTTTCAATTCTAGCGTGCCAAAAGTCATATCTCAAAAAGTATTATAGCTAGAGACATGATATTTTGCACACAGCTTAATAAGGCCAAAAAAATCATTTTTGCAAAAAATGGGCGTAATCGGTCAACTGGCACGCCTACCTCCCATACAACTGGAGCATATAAACCGACCTAACTTGGGTTGTAGGCATGATATGGCAATGAAATTTTGTTTCTTACTTTGTTTTACCATTTGCAACCATCTGTCAAAAAGTGGAAGTAATCGGTTTGTTTTGTTGTTTTTTAAGATTTTTGAACAATCAAATTATCCACAGATAAATAATGTTTTATCTTAAAAAGTATATATGATATTATTATGAAATTTTAAACACAGATATATTATATTGTAATAGTAATATGTGTAAAAAATTATTTAATTTTGCTCAGTAGTTTGCCTGTAGTAGAGTAAAGTAGATTTATACCATAAAATCGGTAAAAAAATAAAGTTCATGCAAATGAATACTAAAAAATTTTATCCAACTTGTTAACTTTACGATATCTAATATTACTCCAAAAAATAAACTCGATACTATTTCATTAACACAATTTTTCTTAAATGTGTTGTAATTTTTCTTACCATTTTATATGAATTTTAGCATTTTTGGAGTCATTTTTAAATGAAGATTTTTTCCGTTTCCGCACCTTTCCGTACGAGGTTTTTTCATTAATGTTTAGTAAAAATATATATATTTCTTGTAGTTATAATCATCGCGTTGGATATCGTTGGATTCTGTTTTTTTTTTCTTACTGAAAATCGCATTTTAAAAATTTTTTGAAAAAAAAAAAATCATTATTTTTCTTTAATTTTTATAATATTTTTTTTTAAATTTTTTTTCTTTATAGACTAAGTATTAAATAAACAATAAATTTAATATTTTTATAAAAAAAAAATGAATGCAAAATCTTTGTTAGGTCCTGAGATATCTTTGTTGGAAGTATGCAAACAAAAATTGCACTAATTAAAATTTTTTTTTGTTAGTTAAAAGTTCCAACTTTGACGAATTTTAAAAAAATATACAAACATTATTTTGGATTTTGGTAATCGTTTTCTTATTTCTTGGATATATTTCTGTTTCTTGAAATTCTTTTTTTTATCATATTCAGATTTCAATTTTTGGGACTTTTGGCACGCTAGAATTGAAAATACCGCACTGTGCGCTGGCTGAGATTTATTAGGCTACAATTATTGTTGTTGCTGCTGCTGCTGCTGCTGCTATTGTTGCCAGCATTGTTGGTGCTGTTGTCGGTTTTGTTGCATTATTAACTGAATGCACTGCAACAGTTAGCTAATAAAAACTGCAAATTTATTTATATATTATTTTTTACTTTGGCCAGGTTTGTGATACACAAACACATGTGTGTGCGCGCGCGCATGCAAAGATGTGTTAATAAATTCATGTTAACATGTTGGGTAACATTACAAAATAAGCAAAAATGCAAAAAAATTATGAAAAATTATGCAGTTGTTTCGCAGGAAATGGCAGGCATACATATTTTTATTTTATGATATATTTAATTTTTATTATTTTTGCCGCTATTAATTTTTTTGTTGGGTTAATGTTGTGAATGTAGCCAATGCAAACAAGTGGGTTGTATATCGCGTTTAATGAGTACCTTTTGCCAGAGTAATCGGTTGCTGGCATGCAAGGCTGATATTGTGCAAACTTTGCATCATTCTTAGCCATGAACAAGGTTTGCTCGGTATATATGCCACCTACGAAAAAAACTCATAATTGTAAATAAGTTACAACGCAAGTTGCTTACGCAAAATTTTACAAAAAATAACTCTAATACGTAAAGAGCTATTGCCTTGGATGAGCTTTATTTGAGATGAAAGAAGTAATAAAAAATATTATGTATTATGTTAGTATACCTTCTGTTCAAAATTGAAATGGACTGTACGAATAAAACATAACGCTATAACTGGTAACACTGTTATAGGCTTGGAAGTCCATTTTTAGCGTGATCTGTCACGTTTTGAGCTTGGATTATAATTGGAGCTTACTGCTTACTTACCCTTCATTAAGTTTAGGCCACCCGGTGTCCCAATAAAGGGTTTCCCAAAAGTCACTGACATTTTAATTTTTTAATAAAACGCATTGCTTTGTTAAACTGTCTTTGAATTTTTATTGAATTATAAAGGAGAGCTATGGAGGATATAGATAAAATATAAGATCAAATTGTCACCTCGATCTTGTTTTCACACTCAAGCATTTTTCATGAAATTTTCTATGACATTCTGGCATAATTCTGGATGAATTACTGCAAATGGCATTTGGATATCCAATTTCAACTACGAAATCATTCAGGGTTTATTGGCATAGACCTTCTCCAACGGCATCAAATTGCATGATCTAATTGCCCATTGACATCACTTCCTCTCGAAATAATCTTCTCTTCGAATTTCTTTTGCAATAGTAGCAGTGTCTTCTTGAAACCCCATGTTGTCAAGATCAATATCAGTAATTTCAGGTCAAAATGACCAAGTTAGTCAGCATTCCGCGATATTGGGTACCATTCACAGTAACAGCGATTTCAGCTACATTTTCGAAGAATAATGACACTAATGACACCGCCAGACCAATATCAAAACCAAACAGTGTACCGTTGTGGATGCTTTTGGAACACTCTTGGATTCTCCGGGTCCCAAATGCAGCAGTTCTTCATGTTGACGTATCCATTGAGATGAAAATGGGCTTCGTGATCAACTGATGATTTTTCAACACCCAACACCCAAAGGGGGCGCGACCAAAAACGGTTGAAAACCAATACCTTAGATCACACTTCAAAGGGTAATTTTTTTATATATTGGTAATTTCAATTGCTTTTCAGCAAAAAAACAAATTTTCTTGGCATCATAACTAAAAAAATTCATCTCTGCGTAGAGATTAAAATAATTTTTTCACCTACAATGGTTTTGGGTTTAAATTGGAGAAAAATGAATGGAGCCAACTTTTCGTCAATGTTTTAAATTTATTTTGTGGCTTCAAATGTATAAACTAGACCGTTTCGCCTTGCAGGTAAAAAAAAATGTTTCCTCACACCAGCTAATCTGAAGCATTAATGAAAGAAAGTTTCGAAAAAAAAATTTTCGCGCATTAGTACATTTCTTCATAAATTTGGTATTTACCGTCCGATCTTAAAGAATGATATGCCTATGTTTTTGTTTTTGTTTTTCTCAGGGAGACTTATTTTTGTGTCTCTAGAACTCATTTACTTCAGTTGACCCCTTCTAGTACTGACCTTCTAGTACGGACCTCAGTTTCTTCTATTTTAAGGCCCCATTTTGATTTCAGAAATGGAAAGCCCGTAAAAAATCTAACTTTTAATAAAGAAATTTTTCGCTATTTCCACTTACTTTCTTACTGACTTATCTGGTTCTTGCAACCGTAGGTCGGTTTTGGCCTCGTATAAGAAATTGCGCCAGCCATTTCTGTTCTGCGCTTGCTGGCGTCAGTTGGAAACACCAAGCGTGGTCAGGTTATCCATCACCTGATCCTTCCAACGAAGATGTGGGCGTCCTCTTCTGCGTTGAACACCACCGGTCACCGAATCAAATATTTTTTTCGCTGGAGCGTCGTTTTCCATTCGCTCAACATGACCTAGCCAGCGGAGTCGCTCGATTTTAATGCGTTTAACTATGTCGATGTCAGCGTACAGCTCATACAGCTCGTGGTTCCATCGTATTCGGTACTCGCCATTAACGCAGATTAGACCGAAGGTTTTACGAAAGATCTTTCTCTCGAAGGCTCCCAAAGTCTTTTCATCAAAACTGCTCAACGTCCAGGATTGTGCTGCTTATATGCTTATATATAGGACGGGCATGATTAGTGACTTATAGAGATGTTGGTGCCTCTGCTTTGCTCCTGTCGGCGTCGCTACTGATGTCCCTGTTGTCAGCGCTGTCGATATTCCTAATCCTGCTGACGTTTCTGCTACAACTTTCGACTTTAATTCGCGGGGCACTTTCGATGTTGACTCATTCTCTGATATTCACCAACTGTTTAAATTCTTTCGATGTTCTCCTTTTTATACCCTCGGTCCTTGCGTTTTTTTCATTCTCTTGTAGCTAGAGCAAGCAATGCGTGGCCTACGTGACTACTTGTAAGTTGTTGTTGCTTGTGTTTTTTCATTTGCTTCGTTTTGAGCAAGCAACGCGTGGCCTACGTGACTACTTGTAAGTTGTTGTTGCTTGTGTTTTTCTATTTGCTCGATCATCCGATTGTCCCGTTGCCAAATGCAGGGTGCTTGCTACCTCGCATGAAAAAATAGATTAAATTTAAGATTTGCGTAAAATTCAATTATCTTTTGTATTTAAGAAGGATAAGCTTATATTGAAAAAAATATAACAAAAAACTATTTAAAAAAAAAAGAATTAAAGATAAATAAAAAAGGACGTTTTCTTAGTATGTGTGATAAATTTCATTTGGAAGAACAATCTATTCACCTTTTACAGAAAATTTTAAGATAACTATAAAAATAAAGTTTTCTTATTTTAGATTTTTTGAAGTAACAATAAATGTATTTTTTTTTTTGATAGTTGAAGGAGATTAAAAAATAATTTATTTATTTCTTACATTTCCTGCATTTTACTATCGCACCTAATTTACCAGCCACGTTTGTGTAACATGTGGTCGGTTTGACCCATTTTTATTATAGCAGAAAAGTCATATTAACATTATCTTAAATAATAACCATTTCTAGTTAAAGTATATAAAATGCTTATAAGGAAAGTTGACACACATATAAAACTATGAAATAAAATAAAATGTTTATTATCTATATATATTAGACAACCTACTTTTATAATCACCCCAAATAAATAGTCTATAAAAAGCTACTGGAACTAATGTATAATTCATAAAAAGTTTCTCATATAAAAATATAGGCTGAACATCTTAATGGATGCTACAAATTATGATTATGATAATGAAATTTCAATTCTACAAATTATATTCTAAAAATTTCCAACCAAGCTTCAACAATCTTTAATTCAAAGTCTTAACTTAAAGCATTGAAATCAACATTAATTCTATTTAATGGCGGCAAACAAACTTATAAAAAAAATAGATGCGCTGTTTTTTCTCTTTTATTTCTCTTATAACTTTATAAAGTATTAAAAATGAAAAAAAACACTTAATAAAAAAAAAACAAATGTGAGTAGGTTGAAATCCCAAACTAATGGCTATGCAGCGCAACCAAGCCCGAAGAAACAAGCGTATAACCCAACACCAACTTCAGGGGCTGCCAGCAGAAAACCATTCAAACTGGATTAAAATAATTTTATGTTGAAGTTTACAATATTTACGCTTTTATAGAGTAGAACAAAATACGAATTAAATGAAATCAAATGAAACTCAACTGACTCTACATGACCATGTTAAGTGTTATGCATGGACAGAAAGTCGAACAGCTAAAGTATCTAATAGTTGGACTGATATTTTAACAGTGGCACTCCGGAGAACCAGTTGTATAATATTTTTAAAGCTAGTTAAAATAAAACCATTTCCATTTCTTTATTTATGAACTGATATTAATAGTCGATATACAGCTGATATGAGTGGTTAATGCAGTGTACGAAATAAAATTAGCAACACGTAAAAATAAAAGCAAATTAAGGACTTAGCCGGCAAAGACAGAGAACCTGTTAAGCTGTGCTTGGAAATTGCACTAATGAGACTGTAAAATAAATGGATTCTGAATGATAAGAATCTAGATAGTATCAATTATTGCATCATGGAATGGGACCTAGATTACGAGCATAGAGGAGGATAGAAGAGAAGCAGTAAGAAGGATAGCAACAGGTGGATAAAATTATAATAAAAATAAAATTTTAAGTTGTGGTTGAAGGGAAAATGAATAAAAACATCTTTATTATAAAAGCACCAGACGATCGGACGGAGATATACTATTGAATATTAACAATGATTACTTGCAATTTAAACTATTTTGATGTTTTTTGACGCAAAGTCTATCTTGGTTCGAAAATTTAATGACAGATAAGTTAAAAAAAATGAGAAACTAACATAAACTTTCCAATCAGACAAACAAGTTTGGAATATGCTTTAAGTAAGCTAAGAAACGTAAGCATTAAGCTTGGAAAAAGCTTCAGATTACTTTTAGAAAACGCTTATAAGAAATTGTAGAAAAAACGAAAACGATCTCTTGAATTAATTTGGAAAATAAAGTATTAAAATAAGCTTTTCCCAATTTTTTTCCCCCAATTGGAAATAAGTATGTATTTAAAAAGCTTTTTCCGAGTACATACATCTTGGGATACAATGGGAAATAAATATATGTAAATATTTAAGTAAATTATTTTATAAATACAATCAAAGAATAAAATAAGTCAGTTCCACCCAAGAAAAGACAAACCGATATAGCGATTTTTGTAAAAAATAACCAAAATTTTGACCGTAATCTGAACACTTATGCACAAAATAAATTTTCGAATCTAACAATCTTCACATTCACAACTTTGTCGCTCCAGGTAACTTTAATTTGCACTCTACTTTGGGTTAGTTATTTTAGCTTGATAAAAACTTACTGCGAAAAACCCGTTGATTTTTTGCGAAAAATTATTTTTTTCAAATCAAAACCATTGGCAGACGGTTACACAGATTTCAATATCATTTTGGATATAAGATCTATTTGAATCCAACTCCCATAATATGAGTGTCGATAAAAAATTTTTTTCGATCGACTTTAGCGGACGTAGGGAGAAGCATAATTAATACAATAAATAATAATGACCGAAATAGCTTGCGGCTTACATAATACACTTGGGTCTCTTTTTATGCGGTTTTTTTTAATGCGGATTTGAATTTATGCGGTTTCTAAAATTGATTTTTTTTTTGGTGATTTTGCTAAAATGCTTATTTTGGCAACAGTGTTACAGTCTTTCAGTGTCAAAAACTATCGCAGAAATTCTTCAAACGTGCGATACATTGCAGGAAAAAATTATGCTATACGAGCCAGACACTGAAAAGGCTTTAAAAATAAATCAAGATTTCAATCGCATTGTGGCAGGTTATCGAGAGCAGCAGAAACAATTAAAAACTGCAGCAACTCAAAAAACAATCACTTCATTTTTTAAAAGAATTGACAATTCTGCTGACGTGGATGTAGCACGATCTATAAGCGATGACAGCACTTCCCCAGTAACTGAAAGACGCAAAAGACCACATGTTAGTAGTGATTCCGATGATAGTTAACTTGCATCAGAAAACATTTGAAAATTCGTGAATTTTTTTTTTTCCTAAAATATGGACAAGATTTTATTAAAAGATTAATATGTATTGAAATCAAAAAATAAATTGTTTTGTTTAATTCTAGCTCGTTGGTTTTTTTTATGCGATTTTGGCCTTTTTTTAACAAGGATTATTTGAATTTATGCGGTTTTTGAAGATGTTGGAACGCATCCCAAGTTTTTGTATGGAAGTAGTGTATTTTTTTATGCGGTTTTTTTTTATGCGGGTTTCCGAGGAACGCATATACCGCATAAAAAGAGACCCAAGTGTATATAAGATCTATTTTTAAGTTGGTTGCAACTGAATATTCGTTTGCGGCAAATACAACTCGCAAACAAAGTGTAAATGGCGAATTTTCAGTTGCAGTAAACGAAAAATTTCTTTGCGTGTTGAACTACTTTAACTTGTTATATTTATAACCTAAATTTAGCCCTTTTTAACACGACATAACGTAATACATATTCAAGGAGTTTGTAAAATAGTGCTAGTTAAGCCCTTTAAATTATTTAACAATAATTTTTTAATAAAATGATTCATTTATATAAAAAATATAATTTGGGGTGTTTTTCACGTGTTCAAAAGAAAAAGTTTTTTTTGCTACTCGAATTCTTTCCAGGAAGGCTTTGAAATAATAGGTGGACTTTTCAAACTTTTTTAAGGCCCTGTTAACTAACCATGGTTTACAATCTGATCTAAACATTTTTCTCGCTTAAGTCACTTCTTCTAAACGACTATGATGAGAAACCAATTAAATAAATAATTATTCTATCTAAAATCGATAAACAACAACAGCTTAAGTACAGTGTTAAGTGTTTCTACGTTTCGAGAATTCCTTCTTCAAAGCTTTTAACTGCCTTATTAATCCTATGAAAAAATCTTCAGTTTTTAAGTCATAATTTTGGCAAGTATCACGATGATAGTATCAGATTTTGTGTGTACTCGGAATTGTACTCAGAATAAAGCTACATTAATCACTCAATACTTTCCTTAGTGAATCTTACTTTTCGCCAAATGAGAGCCCATGAAAGACTGACAATGGGTCAATAGTTGCCATAGCAGTGTGCCCAGTGGCTCCATCCTGATGGAACCATACTTTCTCATTATCTTGAACCGCTTGACGTTCAAAATGTTTCAGCATTATCTTATACAGGGCCCCGTTGACTTTTTCTGAGTGACCATCCTCAAAGAAAAAGGACCCATCAACAACGCATCAATCTGTGCATTTTAGGGGATGTAATTGATGTTGATGCAATTCCCTGGTATTTTCAGTACCCCAAAATCTATCTACATATATGTATATGGTATCTTGAGTTGTTGTGAGAAAATACGTATGGATAATAATTATAAATAATAAATTTAATTAGTATTGATTTTATAAAGAGAGCCTCTGACTTCTCTCTACATCGATTCCAAATTAAGTTAAAATTTTTATTATAATTTTTAAAAGCCACTATCAGATACTATGGTGTTTGTTGTTTTCGGCAACATATTTTGTTTAACACTAGGGGTATTCACAATGTGGTGTATTTGTGGTAAATATGTTAAAAAAATTTACAACAGTAAGAATAAGATCGTGAACATACCTTTTGTTAATTTGTTAATTATTTACAATCACCTCATTTTGCTTGCTTTCGTTATAAAACCACCAAGATGTCGAAAAATTTCGGGTGCTTCAAAAGAAATTGACGAATCATTTCGACTTCTTCTGGTCCACTTCTTATTGGGTTTCTCTCTTTTTTTTATTATTTTCCATGTTTAATTCATCCTATAATATTGTTAAAATAAGTCAATGTAGAAAATAAACTTATTTTCATCAATAACTTTACTTACAGAGCGCACTAAATTTTCCATTATATGTTTTTGACAAACAATTACCACAAATACATCATAAATACAATGATTAACAGTGTTGCTTTTGTGGTAAGTATGGTATTTTTTAGTTGCTTACATTTTGTTTGTGTAATTTACCATAGAAACCATATTTACCTTAGATACAGAATACAAGACCAAATACATCACATTGTGAATACCCCTACTTTTTCTTTGGTTTTTGAATGAAAATTATTTTTGAAGAAAGTTTTTTATCTCCGGAATGAAAACTATTTCGAAAACTAAACTATTTTGTTCATTTTTTATCGGTTCAGACTTACACTTTGGTTTATTTTTTATCAATCCCCAGATTTTCAAACATTCTGAATCTCGCAACTGAATACTTATCCCACTTAAAATATTAAGCAATATTCTCTCTTTTAAGTTCACGCCAAAATGTTTCTATCAAATGTTTCGGGACATATTTTCCAGAATCTCATCACACATAGTATCTATTTTTCAAACATAGAAATTAATTTGGTTTCAGATAAAAATCCTGAATGACGAGTATTATTAAATCAAAATGCTTATCTATATTTTTTAAAAGAAAAATTGCGTACAACATATTTTGATAAATAATCTATAAGTTCCATTGATTTTTGAAGAGCTACTAAGATCCCTACTCAAAATCTCGAACTTATGGGCATTCTCGGAATTCTAGAACTTAATTTAACTTTTGAATATTGTGTGGTAGACCGTGCATTTCAAAATTATGACACTTCAGTGTGGCAAGCAACTCATTTAATCAGCGACGATGTCATCCAGAACTGTTATCAATGCGACAAAATAAAAAAAGTGAAGTACTTAAATCCCTAGAGAAAACATGCAACGACATTCAGTCGGGCGTAATAACACATGCAGCAAGCACAGCAAGGACAGCAAGGATAGCAAGGACAGCAAAAGGACATCGACAGGGTAAAAATATAGAAAAAAAAATAAAATTTCACCCGAACATGCAAACGAGAAAAACATGAAATTTTCATGATATTTTTAATAATTCTTAATGTTTAGTCGCACCCATCTGACTGTCTACATGGCTAAGATGGAAAGTTAACAAACAACGGATGACAGTTGACAACAAAAGATGGTTTATCAACAGGGTCTATTAAAATTATAGAACTAAGTCGCAGTTTGTTTGTTTTTTTTTAAGTTTTTATTAAATAATTATCACAAGTTCTACAATAATTGATAGATTTGAATCGGAGCAAAATTATACATGCCTGAAAATTATACATTTTTTAACAAGCAGCACTGGGTCTTGCTAGCATTAATCTCTATCTATTAGCAAGTCCCTACTCGGAGATTTTTCTTAGCTCATTAAGAAATGTGTCATTCATGTTTTGCTTCTTTCTCTCAATCTCCAAAGAGCTCGGGCGTTTTTTGAAAGAATATGAACGACAAATATTGCTGTCAGCCGCAAACGAATGAATAGAATGTCGTTGATAAAAACCAAAAACAAAGTTGACGATAGGGCTGAACCCTGTGGTACTCCAGCACCGATGGCGTGCTCACTGGCCGAAATGCCGTCGGCACGGATTGATCTGTTCTTAAGAAAACACGTGATCCATCGAGTAAAGTTACCACCAACACCATATGCCATTAGTTTTGACACAAGAGCTTTACGCCACTCGGTCAAACGCCTTAGAAATATTCAGAGCAACAACCCTGCTCTCACCGAAGAAGTGAACACAATGGTTCTATTTTTCAGTGAGGAACGCCATAAGATCACCAGTAGAGCGGGCCCTACGGAAGCCATATTGACGATCACTGAGCAAATCGCTGCGCTCTAGATAACACAGTGCGACAAAATGGAACGAAGTTGAAATACCTGGGAGATAATTCTATTTTTCTGGTAGGCCTTGTTGAGTTAAATAATGTTCTCTACTTGAAATTTCTCTACTTGAAATCTGGACTTATGGTCAAAAAACCGATTTTACATACCTTTGCCCACTTATTGGCATATAACTTACCTGATTGCCAACAGATTTTAAAAAATTAACCGGATCCTGAAAGATGATACTTGAACCTTTTTAACAATATATGTATATACTGCTTGGGAGAACTTGAGAAAGCTGTGTGTATTTACTCTGCAAATACAACTTTTTAAAATTTTTTTGACTTTTTTCAACTTTGTAGATTTTTCTATACACTAAATTATATTGAGACCACACTAGTCATGTTCGGATTCATAGAAAAAAATTTATTAGGAATTTTAATAAAATTATATATTATATAATATGAATTATAATTCATAAATTGGAAGTTTATTACACTCTCCATGATTTTGGAGAGCGTAGAGCATATCGCAATGGGTCGGTAGTTCTCAGGGTTCATGGCATCGAACTTCTTAGGTACCGGCTGAACATTTGCGACCTACCAACAGGATGGAAATACTCCTGTCCTGTAGGAGATGTTGAAAAGGTTACGCAATGGTCTAGCCAGTGTAGAAGCACACCCCTCTACTTTTACCTCTCTTGGACCTCTTTTGGAGTTCCCAAAAAACCTGTTGTTTTTGGTCTATCTTGTTTCGTTTTCGAGATATGGCTTTTCTGTAATTATCTAAGATTAAATTATCATATCAATCGACCCCGTCTACTTGTGCACCCGTTAGAAAACTGAAAACGATCGCTGCAAATTTTTTCGATGCTGATGCATGGTGCACTCGATGTGCTCGCTATAATTCCCCCTTTGCTTTTACTTCATTGTCTGTGTGTCTTTTGATGTTTTACTTGATAATCAAATTCAAGCGCTGCTTTGACACTAACGAAAAGCTTTCAAAATATGCAATGCTTGTTTTGTTGGCTTCGCTGCATACAGAAAATTTTTATTTGCTGTCAAGGCTACACTGAAATGCACTGCACCCAAATACTGTACACTATTGAAGTAAATAGAAGGTTTTGTGCAGCTCTTTAGAACATAAAAGCAAAAGTAGCGCAAAAGCCATTTTAAGGTATATATACTCAATTATCTCAAAATCCTGTCGCAAGTTCTGGTCAGGTAGAAATTTTATTTGGATTTACAATTTGAAAAACTACTTCGGAAATGTTGTGGGTCATTGCCTAAATGTAAAACCTGTAAAAGTATGTTATTGTTGATGTTAGTTGTCCTACTGAGTGGGCGTCCATTAACATATTTGATGCATTTTGTTCTTCTTTTTATGAAATACATTTTTTTGGTGAGTGCGTCTTCATTACATACATTTCGACGGTTCCTACGAAGACTATCTCTTCTTTAAACGCGATCAAGAAAATCCTTTTTTTTTAAACTGCGGCGACAAAATCTGTTTTTACAAAATGCGGCGAAGAAAATCCATTTTTTTAAAATTCTGCGAAGAAAATCTCTTTTCAGAGTGTGACGTTAACAACGCTGCATTTTTTAAGGAGTGGGAACAATTTTTCTGAAAAAAACTATATTTTCAAATAATTATTTCTATTCTATTGAATTCATCTTTATAATTCCTTACAGTACTCTATAAAATGATTTTTATATAAAAGTGATTTTTTTTCGCCGCATTTTGATAAAAGTGATTTTTTCGCCGCATTTTGATAAAAGTGATTTTTTTCGCCGAATTTGATAAAAGTGATTTTTTCCGGCGCATTTTGAATAAAGAGATTTTCTTCGCCGCAATTTTCTGTCGGAAGTTTTTTTTTCGTAAGCACCGTCGATTTGCATTCTTTGCTTTTCGTTGTTGGTTGTTGAAATCCTTATACATTGCATCTATTAAAAAAAACATATTTTTCTTAATATCTCACCATCGTTCTTTATATAATTATAGCTCCAATAGCTATAATTGTCAAAGTGTCCATTCATATATGAATCGTCATATTTATCCTATCAGCAGTTATGTTCGTTTTTTCTTTCTTCTCAGGCAATTTTTCTCACTCTTTATATTTCACAGCATTTTAATCATAAAAAAAAAAAATATATAAATCTGCTCACTTAAAAATAAATTGAACTGCGTTTTGCTGATATTAAATATCGCTCTTCTGTTCGCAAAAAAAAAAGTATTTATTTATAATAAAAAATGTTTTCATAGAGTTCATTGACACATCACAATTGTTGTGGCGTTTGCTGGCTTTTATTTATTTAAACTTTTATAGCATTCACTGCTGGCTTATCTCCGCATTTTATTGGAACAAGAAAAAAGAAATGGCATAAAATAAAAAATTTCAAAAAAATTAAATTCGCTGCGCAGTTTTTTTTTATTCATAAAATTAGTTAAAAGAAAATGATTGAAGAGAACATCTCGTATGTTTTAATCAATTTTTATGATGATAATGTTAATGATGATAACTGCTGTAACTGTTACTTAACGTCTTCAAATAAACACTCCTACTTTTGATGCTTCATATCTATTACAAACTCAGTTGGAATTTGAGTACTTTACATGAAATTTTCGTCAGAATAGTTTGCTAAGTTGTCTGTTTTAGAATTCTTCTTGAATGAAATAAAATTTTGAAATAGTTAAGATTTGATTTGTAGCGTTCCATTATCAAATAGTATACACTTGGAAAATTATTTCTAGAATTCGTTTTACTTTTGAAAAGAAATTTTAATTTAAATAGTTTTTGATTGTTACAAATTTTTAATAAGTTTTCTTTTCTGTTTACAGGTCAATAAAGCCAATGTCATCGAAAATGGTAAGTTATCCAAAACTTTTTCAAATCAAATTACTTGTATCGTTATCCATTATAGATAAGAACTTGATCCATCACAATTATTTTCAGTGTATGATGATCATTTAGTTCGTAGGATGATATCAATATACTATTGACGAATTCAAAAAGTTTTAAAGAAATACTAACTTTCAAGTGATATGTTTAGTGCATAAGTTAGAATGACTTAAGGGCTATACTCGCGATCAAAAAAACAAACTAAGTTTCTAAAAAACATAAAAACTAAAAATTAAAAAAAGCAATAAAAAGAGATTTATGGCAATAATTGTTGCCATCGTTATCTTTATCGTTGTCTTTGTTTTTTTTATTTGTGAAAATAATTATTTTTAATGCCTATCACTGGGTGCTTTTGCGGTCAGCATGATATCTCTAGACTAGATCACCTGAAATGGAAAAAAAATTCTTAAACATAAAGCATTATCTGGTATTAAATCAAAGAACTAACAAAATATTATTTTGGGGCATAAATGTCGGGCTCTCAACAAAAAAAAAAAAAAAAAACAAAATTCTATTTTCAAAATCAGTTTGGCCCTAAATTGTTTATAAAATGGAAAATATATATAGGTGAGGAAGCGATTAAGTACAAAAATAAGATACAGTTGGCTATGTCGTGCCTATACATACCCGTAGATTTTCACTGATTGACATCAAAATCAAAATCAAAATCAAAATCAAAAGAAAATCAAAAGAAAATCAAAATCAAAATCCAAATCCAAATCCAAATCCAAATCCAAATCAAAATTAAAATTAAAGTCAAAATCAAAATCAAAATCAAAATCAAAATTAAAATCAAAATCAAAATCAAAATCAAAATCAAAATCAAAATCAAAATCAAAATCAAAATCAAAATCAAAATCAAAATCAAAATCAAAATCAAAATCAAAATGAAAATCAAAATCAAAATCAAAATCAAAATCAAAATCAAAATCAAAATCCAAATCCAAATCAAAATCCAAATCTAAATCATCAACATCAACATCAACATTAACATTAACATCAACATCAACATCAACATCAACATCAACATCAACATCAACATCAACATCAACATCAACATCAACATCAACATCAACATCAACATCAACATCAACATCAACATCAACATCAACATCAACATCAACATCAACATCAATATCAACATCAACATCAACATCAACATCAACATCAACATCAACATCAACATCAACATCAACATCAACATCAACATCAACATCAACATCAACATCAACATCAACATCAACGTCAACGTCAACATCAACGTCAACATAAACATCAACATCAACATCAACATCAACATCAACATCAACATCAACATCAACATCAACATCAACATCAACGTCAACATCAACGTCAACATCAAAATCAAAATCAAAATCCAAATCCAAATCCAAATCAAAATCCAAATCGAAATCATCAACATCAACATCAACATCAACATTAACATTAACATCAACATCAACATCAACATCAACATCAACATCAACATCAACATCAACATCAACATCAACATCAACATCAACATCAACATCAACATCAACATCAACATCAACATCAACATCAACATCAACATCAACATCAACATCAACATCAACATCAACATCAACATCAACATCAACATCAACATCAACATCAACATCAACATCAACATCAACATCAACATCAACATCAACATCAACATCAACATCAACATCAACATCAACATCAACATCAACATCAACATCAACATCAACATCAACATCAACATCAACATCAACATCAACATCAACATCAACATCAACATCAACATCAACATCAACATCAACATCAACATCAACATCAACATCAACATCAACATCAACATCAACATCAACATCAACATCAACATCAACATCAACATCAACATCAACATCAACGTCAACATCAACGTCAAAATCAAAATCAAAATCAAAATCAACATCCAAATCTATATCCAAATCCAAATCCAAATCCAAATCAAAATCGAAATGATCAACATCAAAAGTCAAAGTAAAAGTGAAAGTAAAAGTCAAAGTCAAAGTCAAAGCCAAAGTCAAAGTCAAAGTCAAAGTCAAAGTCAAAGTCAAAGTCAAAGTCAAAGTCAAAATCAAAGTCAAAATCAAATTCAAAGTCATAGTCAAAGTCAAAGTCAAAATCAAAGTCAAAGTCAAAGTCAAAGTCAAAGTCAAAGTCAAAATCAAAATCAAAATCAAAATCAAAATCAAAATCAAAATCAAAATCAAAATCAAAATCAAAATTAAAAACAAAATCGAAATCAAAATCAAAATCGAAATCAATATAAAAATCAAAATAAAAATAGAGTGAAACTAAAAATGCAAATACAAATACAAACACAAATACTTATAAACGCAAAAATTGTAAAATATAAGAACGAGGACTTTATGACAACGATTAGGAAGTGGATTGATACAAGGATTAGATTGGCAAAGATTGGGAAAAGGATAAGTACAGAAATGTGGTCAATGATTAGGTTAAGAATTTGGATTTGGATTAAAACAAGAAGTCAAGGATTTCAATACGTCAAATATCTACGTATGTGTCAATGGCACAACCAGCTGGCCTGAGAGCTCACGTGGAAAGCTTGGTATTTATTAAGTTTAAAGTGATGAATATTGTCTGTCACCTCTTACTAACTATTCACGTTTATAATAGCTCGAATTAAAGCTTAAAAATAACATCCGTTAAATAATAACCTCGACGAGTTTAAAAACTGAGAAATTTTCCTGATTTTTATGCATAAAATTGTGAAACATCTATTAACATTATTTTTTTTTTTAATTTCAACAATTTCCAGAATATTATCAGCAATAATCTACAAAATAATGGAACAAAAAAAAAATGGCCCTACGCTGTGTTGAAATATGCAACACTGAGTGTGAACTTTAACTAGCGCTTAATCAAAGCTTGAATATTAAATAACGTAGCACCACTTGGTACCACGCCTACGAATTTGAGTTATTTTATTGTTATTGAATATTGCTGTTGTTGTATTTTCTTAACTTCATTTAAAATTCAGCTCGTTAGATAAAGATTGATATTTATTTGTTGGGTTAGAAAGTGTTTTTTATTTTTTTTGTTTTTTTTTTTTTTTTTGCTATAAACCTGAAACTAACAAAACGTTGGAGTAGCAAAGTAGTTCTTAACAAAGCTAAAAATACAAGACAAAAACCAAAAAAAAAAGCAATCAACGTCGAGTGTGATTGTGTTGGCCGCTTGAATTGTGCGTTAGAAAGTTTTATTATGACAAAGTATCTGCATGTATCCATAATTATAAAAATGCGATACGAAATGCGTTCGTTTGTTTAGATACGCAAAGCAAAAATTTCAAAACTTTTATTTTTTTTTTATTATTTTCTTTTCAACAAAGGTGGATTTTATAGCCCATTTTTATTTGTTGTGGGCAAAAGATTATTTAAAGTGTGGATATAAAGTGTGCACGTTAAAGTTGCTGCCACAATAAATCTCACGGCTGTCAAATGTTAGTTTTTCATTGTTGTTGTTGTTGTTGTGATTTCAGCTATATTTTTTCTAATTTTTTCTCGATTTTTATAATTTTTTGTTTTTTTAAACAGCAACAGCAGAGCGCGAATAAAAAACAATTTCCAACAAGGTGTGTAAAAGTTGAGTCATAAATTATCTAGAGTAGCTGTTGCTGTAGCTGCAGCTTCTTTTGATTAAATGCGATGAGCTACACTCCTGGCAACATCTCGGAATGTGTCAGAAATATTGTTGTAAAATTGATTAACGCGCTTGTTTTTTATTTTATTTTTTTTTAATTTTTTTTTAAATCTTAATTAAAGTGTAGAAAATAGCATCTTGAATGTTTATTTATTAAAAAAAAAACAAAAAAATATCTCTTACATTTTTTTTTTTTTATTCTTACATCATCGTTTGACGCCATTTTAAATGCTTTTTTTTCGTGCAACTGCGTTCGTCTTCTTCAGCTTATCGTCAGCTGCACATCAAAAAATAAATAAATTAATATTCAGACGGCTGCGCCTGTGCTTCTTCTTCTTCGCACTGTATCTCTTCCGCGCATAAAGTGTGAAAATAAATGCGCTGCTGCGTTGTCATTTACATCTAGAGATCATGCAGATACAATTGCATCTGCATTTGAGCTGCTGCAGCCATGCATCATCATCGTCATCATCATCATCATCATCACCATCATCATCATTATCATTTTGATCATGGTTATAGTCATCAGCAGTAACAACTTTGCAGATGCAGCGATCAATTGCATTTATCTTTTACTCAGCCAGATTGACGTGAGTATGTGTGTGTGTGTATATATGTGTGCGTGTTTGTATAAATTAATGTCAATTGATCAATCTCACGATTTCCATGCACTCACTTCGCACAACAAATGCTTATTTAGCATTTCTGCAAATTTGATGTTTATCTGCATCTTTTTTTTTTGATTTTTCATTTTGTTGAGTTTTGTGCGTATCGCAAAAATGCCAATAAACTGTTTAAGCCACAGTTAAACCACAATGTGGCAACTCTAGGACAATGTTGCGCTAATTTGCCATTATGACAGGCCATTTATTTTTAAAACTCTCTTTGTATCAGTGCATAATGTAAATGACAGGAAATTTCATCTAAATAAGCATTCGATTGGCCAAAAGATGTGAAATCCAACAAAATTAGATGAAATTGTTTAAAATTTTAGGCAAACTGAGGTATAAAACTAAAATTCTTAATTTCTGATAACACGCCAATCCATTAGTACTAATACTGACGAATCCAAAAGATTTTTAGAAACGATAGTATCTATATCAAACATGCCCACGTAGTGGTCCGTATGGCCCGAATTAACTTTCCGAACGAGTTTTCGTTGAAAAAAATATATTTTTATTTTATGACCACCAAGTTTAGCTGATTAATAACTTCTGAATTACAATATGATTTTTTGAACAAAGGTAAGCTTAAGAAAACAAATACATAAACATAAACATACATCAACATAAATAAGAATTAATATAGAACAAAGTAAGTATAAAGATAAGTAAAGTGTGAGAACTGCATTTCAGCAGTTTTATTAAATTGGGCCGGATAAGCGTGGCTGACGTTGTTGTTGCTATTGTAGGTACTATTTGCTATTGCAGGTATTTAGTTGAATTGTGCTGACGTTGCGTCTGGCTTGTGTCGTAACTCCTCCCTCCTTAGATTTAAGCGATGGCCATGAAATCTTTGTAGATGAAGTGGCAGGAGCGGCATCCCCGTTTTCTGGATTTAGTGCGATTTTAAGGTGATGTTTCTTGTGGATGATGCAAATCAGGATTGTAATGATGCATATGCTGGTTATTATGATTATAGTGTTATTGTTACTCTTGTGTCCTTCTGTTTTTAGTATTGTAATTTCCTTTTGGTTTTCGAAATGGTATTCTCTTAGTTTCTGCAAATTAAGTGTTTCGATGTTTTCTTCTGCGTGGATTTCGTTGAGGAATGGTGGAAAGATGTGTATTTTGTCCCAGAGTATTTTTCGATCTTCTTTATAGATGATTCCGTTTATTTGTATTTGGCAATTCTCGTAGTGCAGTAACACAGTTCCTTCTAGTGTGATGTTATTTTTATTACAAGTGGATTGGATAGTTGTTGATGGTGCATTGATAAGCAGGATGTAGTTGGGTTGAGGTTGTTGGATTGATTCTAAGTGTCCTACTTCGTTGATGGTGCAGGAAGCCTGTTTATTGTCCATTAGATTTTTGATGCATTTGTAGTCTTCCGGTTGTACTCCGTGGTCCTCTTGTTGACAATAATAAATACCTTCTACTTCTGGACATGGTGTATTTAAACATTGGACATTCTCAGTATCATAAAGAAGATATGGTTTGGTGGATATTTGTTTTGTTTTGTTTATAGGAAGTGGAATGATATGGTATAAAGAGTATTCATTTGGGGATAGGATTGGGATTTGTACGTTGAAAATTATGTTTGAGTTGTTATAATATGCTTGTAGCTTTAGTAGCTCATAAATATGTTCGCTAGACTTAATTTCAATACTTTGTTTTTGCAATATATCAGAGATTTCATCAATTTCTTCAGGGCTAAGTATCAGTTTGGGGATAATATTCAATTTTGCTATTACTATTGCTTCAGCAATATCGCTTAAATGGTCTGCAAGAATGTCGATGTTATAAGCTATTTGGTTTAAGTATTGTGATCGAAAGAACAGATCATTTTCTTCTCTTGTTCTTGTTTTTTCTCTTTCTTGAAATTGGTTAAGAAATTTTTCTATTATATCTTGCTGAGTATTAATGTGTTGGCTGATATTCTTGAATCTTTCTTGCATTTGTGAATTGAGAGATGTTTGTTTATTAAATTCAGAATATATTTTTCCTTGGTTTAAGGTTAAGCTACTTATTATTTTATTTAATTCTTGGGCATCGGACGCATCCATATTGCCAGTTATAAATTTAATTACGGTTCCTAAACCATCTGCCAAACCTCTTTTATTACGTGGTTTTGTAGTTAGTAAATTTAATTTTGATTGTAAATTCTTAAGTTTGAATTGAATTACATCGGTAGTTTGTTTGAATATTGGCATTGTTTTAAAGGTAGTTAAAGAATCAGTTATTCTATTGATGTCGGCTTGGTACATTCCGAGGTCAACTATGTGCACTAGATTATTGTAATTGAGGATTGTGCGTCCTCTTCCTAAGTTTAGTGGTAGGATTCCAAGTCTGTTGTTTAGGTCATGCACTTCCATAATTTGTGCGGAACAGAGAATTAATCTGTAAGTATATATAAAGGATTGGGTGGTCTAGTGTTAATTTCATATTTCTTTTTCCTTTTCTTTATCTTTGATTTATGCAATTTTTGATTGTTTGTTGTTATTAAAGTTACCTTACCATTTTTCTTTACCTTATGTTTGCTAAATCTAGGTGTTAATTTGTTTCGTCTACATTCCTTTCTTAATATTATATCATTTTCCTCCCAGTTTTCGGGGTCTTCTCGATTTTTATTTTGAGAATCGATTCGCTTATTAACTATCTTTTCAACTTTATCTTTTATTAAAGGGTATAACTTCGCTTGAAATGCGTTAAGTTTTTCTAAATATTCATGTTCAGTATTATGTGCTATGTTTTTATTAAATTGAAAGGTTCTACCGTAGAATAATTCATAAGGTGTTAATTTAGTTGCGGAATGTATGGCTTTATTGTAAGTTATAAGGGTGTCTAATAATATTTCCTCATGATCTAACTCTAAATTTTGCTCTTTTTGTTTTTCTAAGATAATCCTATAAATTTCAGTAAGCGTAGAGTGTAAACGTTCTACAGGTGCGTTGCTACTGCTTTGTTGAAATGAAGTATAATGAAGATTTATATCATGTTGTCTGCAAAATGCTTTAAAAATATTTGAAGTAAATTCTGTTCCTTGGTCGCATATAATTTTTAGTGGGGGGCCATGTAAGCTAATATAGTGTTTAAATGATTTAAGAATGGATATACTATTTCTAGAAGTGAGTGTGTAACCGGCAGCAAATCTTGAAAATTTGTCTATTATGGTTAAAATTTGTTTATTATTAATGGTATATATGTCCATGTGTAATAAGTCTAGAGGTTTTGATGGGGATTCTGGTATTTGATACTTTACTTTAGCTGGCTGTCTGTCATATTTTAATAATTGACACTTATCGCAGCTATTAATTATGTTTGTGATTTTTGATTTCATATATGGAAAATAAAATTGTCTTTTTAGGTGCAAAAGTGTTTCTTCAATACCTCTATGGTTTGATTTCTCGTGATAATCATTAATGAGTTGATCCTGGTCATCGTTCTGTCTAATGTCTGTTAAAATTTCGGTGCATCTGATTAATTTAAATAGTTTATTTCGTGAAAAGTATTTTGAAAATGTATTTTGTAAGGTTCTAAATGTTTCGTCATCTGTATATATTGCGGATAATCTATTAGGTGGCGTGAAATTTTTAAGAATTTCTACTAGGTTTGTTTCAGTAAAATTGTCTCTTCTGATTGTTCGTCGTTGTCGATTTTTAAAAATTGTTTCTATTGTCATAGTTGATCCACTAGTAGATTTTTGCAAAATGATTTGTAGGTTAAATTCATTAAGAGGTCTCTCCGAAATAGGAATTCCGTCATTCAGATCTTCACTTGCAGAATGAATTGTTGAACCACTAGTACCTAAAATTGTACTTCTCGAATCGTTTATGTGAATTTCGATTTGATTTGTAGGACTTTTGTTTTCTATTTTTACTCTACTAAGAGCATCTGCGTTAGTATTTTGTGACCCTTTTTTGTAAACAATCTCATAGTCATACTCTTCAAGCTTGAGGCGCCAACGAACTAATTTGGAATTAGGTTCTTTAAGGCTCATCAGCCAGGTGAGTGGCTTGTGATCAGTAACGATTTTAAATTTATGCCCGAACAAATATGGCCTAAAGTATTTAGTTGCCCACACAATTGCAAGCAATTCCTTTTCTATTGTTGAATAATTAATTTCCGTGTCTGTCAGAGTCCTACTAGCGTAACAGATTGGAAGATCGCTTCCTATGGGTCCTTGTGACAGAATAGCGCCAATAGCAAAGTTACTAGCGTCAGTAGTGAGAACGAATGGCTTTTCGAAATCGGGATATTTTAGGATTGGGTCATTTGTCAGAATGGTTTTGCAAAGTTCGAATGCTTGAATATATTTTTCAGTTAACTGCACTGTTTTACCTTTTTTTAAATATTCTGTAAGTGGCTTAACTAATTTTGCAAAGTCTTTAACGAATTTTCTGTAATAGCCAAATAAGCCTAAGAAGGATTTTATTTCTTTCTGTGTTCTAGGTAGTGGAAAGTTGTTGATAGCTCTTATTTTTTCAGGGTTAGGCTTAACACCTTCTGTTGTGACTAAATGACCTAAAAATGCTAATTCTTTATGGAGGAATTCAGACTTGTCGAGCTGTACCTTAAGATTGGCTTCACGAAGTTTATCAAATACTTTTTTCAAGTTTTCGATATGCTCTTGAAGGGATGTAGAGTATATAATTATGTCGTCTAAATATACAAGACATGTGTTCCCTTGTAGCTCCTTCAAAACGTTGTCCATCACTCTTTGAAAGGTGGACGGTGCGTTCTTTAATCCGAAGGGCATTCTAATGTACTCGTAATGTCCATTCTCAACAGTGAATGCTGTTTTAGGTATATCTTTAGGGTGCATTTCTATTTGGTGAAAACCGCTAGCCAAATCAAGAGTGGAGAAATACATACACTTTCCAAGCTTGTCAAGAATTTCGGTGATGTTCGGAAGAGGATAGCGATCAGAAATCGTCTTCTCGTTTAGTTTCCTGTAGTCTATAACGAGCCGCCATTTCTGTTTCCCGCTAGCATCACTCTTTTTGGGTACTACCCAAACTGGGGAACTCCAGGGTGAGTAGCTTGGTTGTATAATCCCTTGTTGTAACATGTCATTAATCTGCTTACGAACTTCTTCCTTGTGTATGTAAGGATAACGGTAGGACTTAGTATAAATAGGTAAGTTATCGGTTGTAGAAATTTTGTGTTTCACCTGGTTGGTGAAAGTAAGTGCCTGACCTTCTTTGAAGAAGATGTCCTCGTATTTCGTACAGAGTTTTATCAAGGCTTTACTTTCTTCAGCGTTCAGGTGATTGTATCGGATAAGGTCAGCTATTGCTGTATTTTCATTAATAGAATCGTAATCAAAAGTGAAATTATTTATTTCTACAAAACTAGAAGAGACGTAGGGTTGTACTCTAATTGGTTGTTCGACAAGGAGAATTTGGTCTGTATTTGATGTATTGACAACTTCCATTGGACAATACCATTTATTGGCTGTATATATTCCTTCAGAAATATATAATTTGGTATTTATGAGGATTCTATCTGAGTAAATATCACCATCACGAATGTCTACTGGAATTTTTATTATTACTTTAGAGTTTGAAGGGATAATGTGTTTACCTGAATTAAGATTGGGTTTAAATTTGAGGGGAATTGTGGTGGTTTTTGTTATAAGAGTTTTGTTTTCTAAATCGATTTTTGCACCTAACTGCGTTAGCGTGTCGAGTCCTAAGAGTCCATCGAAATAATTGTGAAATTTAAAGATTAAAAATCGGAAGTATCCATTCATTTGGAATTCGTTGAAGATGGGTATTGAGGTTTCTTGTTTTAAAGTATGGCTATTAAGTACTGTCGTTATGGTTATTGGTTTGCATTCTGTTCTTATGCTTGGATCAACAAATTCTGGATTGATGAATGATGCGGATGCACCAGTATCAATTAAAAAATTCAGTGATCTACCAAAAGGAGATGATATGCTTATGAAAGGAAGGGTAAAACCATGTTTGTTAATATCTAAATACCCGGTGGCGGGGGTGAGGCATCTGCTTGAAAATTTTGTTCATCTTCTATTTCATTGGGATTCTCAGTTGGTTCTTGTTCTCTATAATTTGCTAACTGAATGTTATCATCGTAAGGATCATAATTATCATATGAGTTGAAGTTGGGATTGTTGTACTGTACGTGGTTATTGGCTGGGTCCTTTTCGTATGGATTTACATTATAAACTTCTTCTATCATAAATTTCGGTTGTACTTTTTGACCATTGTTTTGTGCTTGCGTTGGTTGTCTGAATTTTGACGTTCCTGAGCTAATATCCATAGGAGTCGGGGGTGGTTGTCTTGCCATATTATTTGTTATGCTATTTGGTCTAAAAAAGTTGTTTTGTGTTGGTCTAATATTTGTGGGGTTAGATCTAAAATTTTGAAAATTATTGTTTGGTCTAAATGGTTGCGAAAATCTTTGTTGAGGTTGTGGAAATCTTTGTTGAGGATTAAAGTTTTGTTGAGGATAAAAGTTTTGTTGAGGATAAAAGTTTTGTCTAATCATTTGACTGTTAGGTTTTTGTTGTGGGAATGGGGGTCTACTGAAATTAAATGTTGGTTGAAAGTTCCGGTTAGGAATATTAATTAAGCGATTTTCTATATTAGGCTTTCGGTTTTGATAATTTGGAACATCATTTTTTAGATAAAACATGTTCTGTTCTTTTATACAATAAGAATATGCTATAGCTAGTGTTTCAGGTTTCATTGCCCTGATTGAGGATCCTAAAGGTTCTTTTAATCCACTCAAAAATGTGTTAAGGCACATTTCTGAGTATAGATCTCGTTTTGATTTAATGACGTTCGGTTCATTTTCGTGAATAAGTACATTGTTATTCATGGTTGCCTGAATTTCTACAATTTCGCTAAAGAATATTTCTATTGTTTTATTACCCTGTCTTAATGTATGTAGATCGCGGATGAGCGACGTTTCGGAACGTTTATCGGAGTAATGAAGTATTAAATTGTTTTTAATTTCGGTCCAGTCTAAAGAAGTGCCATACATATTGAGGATTTCATTTGCAGGCCCTTCGATTTTGTTTCTTATAGCACGTAATAAAATTTTGGCGTATGGTGTATCTAGTATTTGAACAACATAAGTAAGAATTTCTTCGACATTGCTTATGAATTCATAGAGCAACCTAGGATTTCCGTCATATCTCGGAAGGTCCTTAATTGCATCTGGAATTCTTAGTGAGTTGAAGATGTCGTTATGTGCCATTTTTGTTAAGGTTTGTTCAACTACTATAGAACTTAAATTTGGTAAACTGCCCGAAAAATTTTCTAATTCGTCACTTTCTTCAATTGTGTGCAAATTTCTTAAACTTTTACTTTTTGTATAGGGCGCACTTAATTTTTTTCTGAAGAAAATTCTTCGCATTTGATTGAATTCTTAATGTACCAAAAAAAAAAAAAATATAAAAATTAAGTCACACGAATTTTAAAATTTTCTTATTATTTTTGTTTTTGGTAGGTTATAGTTAGGATTTGAATTGGGATTAAATATGGATTTCTTTATGATACTTAAAAATAATGTCAATGCTCACTTACCCCTGTAACAGAATGAGGCCTTTAATCATTGTTTCCACGAAAACTTCGGTTGCTTGTAGGTTTTTTAGATAGGCTTCTAGGAGTTGATACTCTTCAGTCCCAGCGTCACTTATATCGATTTTCCTTCGATACTGGAGAACACGGTTTCCAAAACACTTCAATTTCAGCGTCACTTATATCAATTTTCCTTTGATACTGGAGAACACAGGTTTCCACAACACTTCAATCTCAGCGTCACTTATATCAATTTTCCTTTGATACTGGAGAACACAGGTTTCCACAACACTTTTTCCTTTGTTTAATTTATACGTTATAGTTTTCGGTTAACCGCCGTTGTTATAACTTTAGTTCAATTCGTTCTTTTTGATTGATCTTTAATTAAACTTAAGGAAGGACTGATGCCTATCCTGCCGACTGCGCCAATTAACTTTCCGAACGAGTTTTCGTTGAAAAAAATATATTTTTATTTTATGACCACCAAGTTTAGCTGATTAATAACTTCTGAATTACAATATGATTTTTTGAACAAAGGTAAGCTTAAGAAAACAAATACATAAACATAAACATACATCAACATAAATAAGAATTAATATAGAACAAAGTAAGTATAAAGATAAGTAAAGTGTGAGAACTGCATTTCAGCAGTTTTATTAAATTGGGCCGGATAAGCGTGGCTGACGTTGTTGTTGCTATTGTAGGTACTATTTGCTATTGCAGGTATTTAGTTGAATTGTGCTGACGTTGCGTCTGGCTTGTGTCGTAACTCCCGCGTGGCCCTTCATACAAAAATTTTTCTATCTTAATTTTGTCTTTGCGATGAGCCAAAATCAAAGAACACCTGCAGAAAACAACAAAACAAACCGCACTCGTTCAGTGTTAAGCACATTTTCCAGCGAACTTTACAAAAACAAATGCATGCAAAGCCAAAATAAAAAAAAAAACCCACTCTGGATGATGTCGATGCTGAAGCTGATTGTCCCGTTACTTGTGTGTCGATTTATTTTTCATGACATGTGATTTTATTGCATTGTAATTGTTTTCGTTTTTTTTTTTGTTTGATTTTTTGCAAAACGCAACGAAGAGTAACATTTTGTGTTTGTTGGTTTTTTTAAGAATTGGCCCGCGTTTAAAATTTCTTGGGCCCCACTGATCTATATTATATACTTATTTTATATTATACAAATATAAAGATAGTATATTTACTTATTTAATCGTCAAAATCGGATGATATTTGTGCAATTTTGAGAAATTTTTGTAAAACATATCGGGGGAAAAAACCATGATTTCGAATTTTTTTGCAGTAGTTAAGGAAGCCAATCGAAATTATTTTTTTTACTTAACCCATTTCCGACTGGTGTTCGATTAATTGAACGTAAAATTTGTTCATTTTCAAAATTTTTTATAAATATGAAGGTAAATGATATCAGGTAAATCGTTCATATCATATATTACTTTGATAATTGGCTATTCCAAAATAATGGTTGCCATGCCTCCGACCTCCACCTCTACTTGTGGTAGGGATGGTTCAAAAAAACCTTGCTGAAAGACCTTTCTTGCGAATTATATTTAAATTATATAATTAAAACAAAAAAAAAGTAATGATGAGGTCTTATAGCAAAATAACTATACTGCCTATTGCAATAAAAAAATCAACACCTGACAACACCTGTATAACGCAGGCTTGAGACAAAGTCAGTGTTCGATTAATCGAACGTTAGCGCTTATCCCATACCATAAAAACACATACAAATGAAACATATCGTAATATAAGCGAATAGAAAAGGTTTTTTCTGTACAAAATAATTTTTTATTGAATTTTCTGATCTTAGATTATTTATAGAATAGTACTGAAAAAGTACAAGTTAATTAGTATCAGTAATAATAGTATATTATATAAATTAAGATATAACTGTTATGCTCGTATTAGTTATTGAAAAAATTGTTCGAAAAAAAACTTCAAAAATTGTATATTAATGTCCTCAAAACATTTATTGAAAACAAAGAAAAGCTGTTTGATGACTCCGATTTTGAAAACCAACAACAGCTGTTAGTTAAAATTATCTGTTTAACTCATATCGGAATTCAAGTGACAAAGCACTTTACTGCCGCGTCAGAAGTCCTTCGGTTTAAACTTTCTTCATTTCTAATTAATTCAAATTCAAAATTCATCATTACTTACGACTCAAAAGTTGTAGTTGGTGGTAGAGAATTATGTTTAGAGGAAAGCTTAGTAAGAGTGATACGAGGATAGTCCCTTAAGTATCCGACCTGATAAATAGAAGATGGCTATGGTTAAAAAATAATGACTGTAGTATAAAGTAGAAAATACCTAACAAAGCTAAAGTTTGAAGTTTAATGACACAACGTTGTTCATAATTTGCTTGGCAGCCATCAATAGTGAACGATCCCAGTAAATTTGGAATTATGGAAAAAACTGGTCATCCTTTTTTTATGTGATACAATACTTTTATTTGAAATGACTCAGTCCAACCAATATCAAAGCGGAGCTAGATTCATCTCTGGGGAAGTCGGCTTCTTCGTTTACAACAGTAAAATATTGGGTGGCAGAGTTTAAACGAGACCGTACAAGCTGCCAAGTCGAACGTCGCAGTGGTCAACCAAAAAAGGTTACATTTCATCGCCAGAAATGGTGATGAAAATGCAAATATTGATATTGAATGATCGTTGGCTGAAAGTGCGTGTCATAGCAGACATGATAGGCAGGCATTTCAAAAAGTACTGTATATCGCATATGGACTGAAAATTTAAACATGAGAAAGCTGTCCGCAAGATGGGTGTTCTGATTACCCACAATGAAACCAAAGAGACGCAATTGAGATTGACGGTTTTAATTGAAACATGGTATCGAAGCTATTGAAAGTCGTTGGAAAAAGTGTATCGAACTAAAAGGAGACTATGTAAAGAAATAATGACATTTTTTTCCCAAATTTTTGTTATCTTTTTTTGTTTCTTTGTTAGGTCAGGTTCTTCTAGGACTGCCCTCTAGTGTCCACTTTTTTTAACACAAATTTTCTAAATTCAATTTAAATCAATACGAGTATTTTTTATTTTTTTTTTGTTTTTTTGTGGAGCCCTAAAATTCTATATGTCCAGTGCATCTTTCTAGTTGAGGACGGCCCTGCATGCTATGAATTTATTGGGTGATATGTTACATGTAATATTTATAATAAAAAGGTCCTAACATAGATCTGATATTGCCTGCAAGTATATTAGATTTCTTTGTTGAGTCTTTTTTTTTTTGTGGAGCCCTAAAATTCTATATGTCCAGTGCATCTTTTTAGTTGAGGACGGTCCTGCATGCTATGAATTTATTGGGTGATATGTAACATGTAATATTTATAATTAAAAGGTCCTAACATAGATCTGATATTGCCTGCAAGTATATTAGATTTCTTTATTGAGTCTTTGGAAATAGATCCTTACAGACTAGAATATAAAAATAAAATAAAGTAACAATATTATTAAGTTTAAGGTAGAAATAAAATAATTAATAATTCTTTAAAACAATCTTTAGATACAGAAAAATCGAAAAGCACACGAGACGAAAAATTATTATATAAGGAGAGAGATATTTGAATTGGTTCATTGATGGCATAATTAGACTTATGAAATCGAATTAGAAAGGTTTTAAAACCCAACTGTCTTGAAGGAATATTAAAATTTTTTAATTTGAACGCTTTAACTGCCACCATACAAAAAAATATCGGGTCCTCCGGGCAATTTTTTTTACAGATCTAGTGTATTCTGGTATCAGAAAATCCGAACAAAATATCAGAAAATGTTTTTTTTTATATTTCTGTGAAATTTTGAAATATTTTATTAATCGTGGGGGTATAAAAATGATGCGCTAAAGATAGGTTTAGGTATGCCAGGCCATGCGGAATTGAACTACGTTTACAGATTTGCATTTCGAGGTACTATGTTTGAACTATAATGTGTAATCAAATACTGAGGCACATACGCTGTGCCTCAGAGCCCACGTGGACATTTTATTGAGGCACATCATATGTGCCTCATGGCAGTTAACGTGTTAAAAGAGAAGAACTGTCAATTTTATTAGAAATGATCTCATAAATAATAATAAGAGACTGTACTTTTCTCCGTGTATCTAACGTTTTTATGCCAAGAAGCAAGCATCTTACATTATATGAGGACAAGTCTACATGACAATATAGTGAACGAAGTGCTAATTTAATGAATCTTTTTTGCATTTGTTACATTCTTAACGTATGAACGGCATCTCGAGGATTCCAAATGAAAGATGCTATTTCTCCGAATGAAAGAAAGTAAAGAGTATGCTTTAAGGACCTGGAAATTTACGTGTTCAATACAAGTGAACTTAGTTTCAAATATAACACCAAGATCTTTGATCGATTGTGCACGTTTGAGAGGGATTCCAGAAATAGAGTAAGAGTTACTGAGGACATTATCGATTGTGCACATTTGAGAGGGATTCCAGAAATAGAGTAAGAGTTACTGAGGACATTATTGCATTAAGTAAAAGTAATGTGAAAGCATTTAGAGATATTTAAAGGTAGAGCATTCAAATTACTCCATTGGCACAGTTTATTTAAGTCTCCTTGTAAGGAGACAACATCAGAGCTGCTGTATACCCTAGTAAATAGCTTCAGGTCATCAGCATAAAGTAAAAATTTTAAATTGAGAAAAATTTTATTTATATCTTTAATAAATAGGATAAATAAAAAGAGGACAAGGATACTACCTTGCGGCACACCCCAAGAGGCAAAGAACTTATAAGAATTAACATTATTGATAGACACGTAACAGGCTCTACCACTTAAATAAGATTTATTCCAGTCAAGAAAGGATGAATGAAATCCCATTTTATACAATTTAGCAATTAAAATTAACAAACTTTGTCAAATGCCTTGGAGAAATTAGTGTAGATTGCATCAATTTGATAGCCAAGTTCAAATAATGAAATACAGTAGTTTGTAAAGATCGCTACATTGGTTACAGTGGAACGACCAGTAATGAAACCATTCTGTTCAGGCCAAAAATAATGTTTGGCTAGAAAAAATAATTTATTAGAATATGCGTACCAGTCCACTAACAAAATGTTAGAATTCTGGGTTAAAAAAATTCCAAAATGTTATAAATCGATTGCTTACGGAATTTATTATTAGGACTAAACACAACTTTTATGCTTATTCATGAAAAATATGAATCAAAACAAAAAGAATGGTAAAAGTATTCAAGTAACCCCAACAAATAAACACATACAAATACCTTCCCCATACACACACACGCAAAAGCCAGACAGACAGTCATAAAAGCCAGTTCATAAGTCGTCCTGATGCGGCATCCTTGACTCACTCCCTCAGCACTGGAATCAAGTATGAAGCCAAAAAATTCCAACCAAGAAAAAAAATGTCTGCTAATGCATATGTTGACGCCTACAAACGTATGTGGCGGCATGTTATATACACACACTTACTAACACACATGTGAGCACTAAAACTAAAAAAAAATCAAGCAACCCAGAAAATAACAAAACAAACAAATAAAAAAAACATAAAAAAGTAGTTATGAAGAATCTAAAAAAGGAAAGAATAAAAAACTGCTACAACAATTCATGCAGGAAACGGAAGAAATAAACTAAAAATTGAGAAAATTACCAAGTATTAGAAAAAAGAAAAAAAAACGACAAATATATAAAAAAAACCCACAACAAATCAAGGGTTGTTTTCCCCGACTCTGTGAGAACGCCATGAAATCGAATATTATACCCGCTCCTGGCATGTCCTTGCGTCAACTCATATGTTTAGCGCACTCACATGCGTGAATTTTTCCAGCCTTTATTTTTTTTTTTTTTTTTTTTTATGCATTACCTAAGCACTCCACTTGCCACGTTTTTTTTTTTTTTTGGTGGGCACATATCCTTAAAGCCGCTTGGCAACTGCGTGTTTTCTTTATTTTTATGCCTCTTTTCTAGAAATACGCATGTTTTGTTTGACTCATTGCCTTTGACTCTCGAGACTTTCCTTATAAATATTACCTTAGTGCGTGTCTGGGCTATGGATTCCGGACGCAGACCGTTGCGTGTGCATTTAACATTTTGGCCATATTTTAGGTTAGTTAGAAAATGTTTCATAAAAATGATTTATATGCAAGCAACGGTTAATTAACGAGTCCTACACAACAGCTAGGTAAGCGAACTAAGGGGCGACAACTGACTTCTGTGAAGAGAAAAAAAAAGAAAAATCAATGATATTGTTATGCAATGCTTAAAGTATTAAAGCTAGTTTTTTTTATCAAGAAAAAGTAATAAAAATTATAGGAAATTTCTATTTTTTCACTTAGTGTTGACACTTTTTTTTTTTTTTTTTTTTTGAGCTGCTAACAATGTTGGAACTGCTAACAATTTAGTTGAAACGCCTTTTCAGTTGACAGCATTAAGTCGCGTTCTAGATGGCGTCAATTAGTCGACTAAACTTCAGCAACATGCAAATTGTCGCAAATATCATAAATTAATATAATCGACAGCAACAACGACAGCAAACAAATGCATAATTAATTAAATTAGCTGCACCCTGTTTAAGCACACTTTTATAGAAGTTTTCATTTTTAAACGTTTTGTTTTTGTTTTTAGTTTTTTTCATCAGTTGAGTAGGCTAAGTAGGCGTTTAGTAGGTGGAAGGAACCAGAATTGGTGTGAACTCCTTAATTTTATTCAAGCGAAGAATGCTATTTGTTGTAGATACAGGGTGGCGCAAAATGAACGAACGTGTTTAAATTCATTATAACTTTTTATTTAAGACATAATTATTATTTTTTTTTAATACAGTATATTAATAGGGAATTTTTTGATTTAGATATGAAAAATTATATACCGCTAGTGGTGGCCATTTTCAGCTTCGTATATTCGTGCTCTTTGCAACACATTTTCCATAACCTTTCGCAAAACTTCAGGTGTTATTCTGTTAATCTCGTTGCGTATATTGTTTTTTAATTGTTGGATGGTTATAGGCTTATTAACATACACTTTTCCTTTCAAATAACCCTAACGGAAACAGTCTGGAGCATTCTGGTTAAATCTGGTGAACGCGGAGGCCAATTAAAATCGCTTCTACACGAAGAAATAATGCTGTCACCAAAGATGTCGCGTAAAAGAGCCATTGTGTCCCTCGCAGTGTGCGCTGTGGCTCCATCCTGTTGGAACCATATTTGCGAATGGTTTTGCACAGCTGGCCTTAAAAAATTTTGTTTGCAACATTGTCCGATATCGAACACCTGTGATGGAAACGACGAATGGGAAATGGCGAAAATATGGGCCAATTATCTTTTCCGACGAAACACCGCACCAAACAGTACACTTAAGAGGGTGTAATTGTCTCTGTTGAACCACTCTCGGATTTTCCGTAGCCCATTTTGCAATTTTGCCTAATAACGAACCCATTTAATGGGAAATGGGCTTCCTCGCTCATACTAATTAAATTATGAATAAAATCATGATTTTCTTCTGCTTTTTGGCCGTAAATAAATTGCATAATCCAGTCGTTGCTGGTAATCTGTCGGTTTCAATTCTTGGACAAGCTGAATTTTGTATGGAAACATTCTTATTGTATGCAAAATTCTCTGCAACGACCTTCTTGAGAGGCCAAGTTCTGTAGAGCGTCTCCTTGTTGATGTTTCTCCAGCTTCCCGAATACTCTCCTATACACATGCAATATTGTCATCCATGTGCACTGTTCGTCGTCTACAGTTATTTGTTATCGATGTTATTTGTTTACCAATCACGTCCGGGTCTTCAGGCGCATTTATAAAGTTGTTTTTCAAAAGAAGTTTTATTTTTATTTTTGCCTTAAAAAAAATAAAAGCCTAAAAAATACTTTTTTACTTATTTTTCTTAATACTTTAAAAAAAGAATGCCCACTCAAACCCGGCCTCTGCATTATATGCCGAATATTAACGAGTACTTATAATATACCCTTTATTTAAAATCACTGAGCAAGCAACATTGGTTTTGATCGGCACTGAGAGCAATTATGATTTTCGCAGTGCAGACCAGCGTTGCCACTTAAAACATTTTATTTTACTAAATTTTTACTGAAAACCTGCCCCAAATTTGTTTGCAACCTATGTTCCAATCAATTTTACCATAAAAAAAAACAATACATACATTGTTATTTTCAGTTGTTACTTTATAAATTTACAAAAAAAAAAAAAAAAAGTATATATGTCGTAGTACTGTATGAATTTCAATAAAAAACGGCAAGCGGTGACACTCATGTCAAAGCTTGGGTGGAATCAACTGACTACTGAATAATTTTTGAGAAGCAGAAATCAGAAAGATTGAGAAAACGGAAGCAATCAGTAGTGACGAGATCGAGACTGCCTCGTTTTTATTATCAAATAAATTATATCATTTCAATTTAAAATAAAATTTGTTAAAATTGAACTCCGACATATATACATATATATGTATATAAATTTGTTAACAAAATGTAAAATCCAAGAATTTGTTTCGACTTCAATTCTTTCATTATAAGTTAAATTATTTTTTAGAAATATATCAACTTTAGTCCTTATGAAAATAATAGATACATCTGAAATACTTTTCGGCATTTGTGATATATAACTGGGTTGTTTTGAAGTGAATTAATTTTATGTCAGAGTTGCTAAAATTGTAGCAAGTGAGCAAATAATTTGTTGTTTACAATTATTTTTGTTTGATTTAATTCTTAATTATTAATTCCTTAACTTCATAATTATAATTGCAATAAACCAACCAAACAACCAAGTAATTTAATACAATATATTGAATCAAAAATATATGAAGTTTGTATTCTGAAAAAAAAAAAAATAGTGGCAAGGCTTGTATGAGAGTCTGGTTTGTGAAAATAATAATGCGCTCAGTGGTATTCTCTTATTCGCTTCTTCTTCGCTCAATTTTTCTCTCTTTCACCCGAGTCATGACAACCCCCTTATCAAGCACACTTAGCACGCAATCAGCAAGCTCTGTCACATATTGTGCGCCTGTTCGTAATGTGCTCCATTTGCCCAACTCTAACCTAGAGGCAGCGTTGCCATTGTGACGTTAAATACGTCATTTTGACGTATTTTAAGCTTTAATGACGATTGAGGTATTTTGAGGCATATTTGACGTATTTAATAGACACAATAGTTTTCATTATATCATCAACAAAAAGAATAACACGAACTTATAACTCATTTTACTCCGATAACGATTTACCTCCGACCTCTTTGAAAGTAATTCTACTGCAGAAGATATAAAGTGCAATTACTTGCAAGTAATTTTTCTTATACTCTACTGAATACACCTCTTATATTTTTTATGGCGAAGCTAGAAATGTTGGCACTAAGAATTCTTGAAACTTAAATAAAATGGACAGTCACAGACACTCTGACTCTCAAAATATCAAAGAAATCGATTAGATTTTATTTTATTAAACCTATTTACAATTCTTATAAATGTTTTTAATCCTGTTCAGTCCTTAGCAGGGTACTGGGAGACATGGAAAAATATAATTTTGACACAACTTTGATTTTGAAATAATATCAATTTATTGAATTTTGTTTTTTCAAAGTATTCTCCAAGATCATCAATATACTTTTGCATTCGTTTGAACCAATTTTCGAAAAAGTCTTCGCCACTTTTAAGTTAATAACATATCTCTGAAACCAGGTTTTGAAAGGCCTTAACGACCTTTTCTGAAAAAAACTGGCAACCATTGCTTGGATGTACATCGTCCGCGGAGACAACTTTTGTCGGGTTTGGCTCACTTTGAAGGACACAAACAGTGTGGATTGCTGCTTTGTTTCGGGCTCAAAAGCGTAGATCAATGATTAGTCACCTGCGGTGATGTCGTAGACGTATTTCGAATTATCCCCGCTGTATTTTTCCAGCATTTCCTTGCAGCAATCGACACAAGCCTTTTTTTGAGCAACCGCCAAATTATGGGATATCCAATGGGAACACATCTTCCTTGACGCTAGGATAGTTCATGTAATAATCATGTAAAATAATGTCCCACTAATGCTCAAGGATGACCCACTTCATCTAACGATTTGTCACATGAAGGTCTGCTTCAAACAGTTCACGCACAGCATCGATATTTTCTGCCCCAACATCCGTTCTTGAATGACCTTCACGATATTCATCTAAAAAAGAACGACGACCACGCGCGAACTTCTTGAACTCAGCATTTTACAGCCGCTGGGTGTGGTGTTTAATCATCAAAAGTCGAACCGAGTTGATTGAAGCATTCTTTTCCTGTCAATCCACGTCGACAATCGTAAAAAAATTATCACCCGAAACTGTTCACATGCTAATTCCATTTTTTTTGGGGAAATAGAAATTTTAAACCACTGTAAACTACGCACTGCAAACCACTGTAAATGGAACTTTCCAATGGAAATATAAGTTTGACTGGAATGTCATTAGCATTATCCCGAATTACAAGTGGCTCCTACGTATATCTTTAACCTTTTCGGTCCGGTTTTTTATTGGCTAAATAACAATAAATATTAAAAATCTCTTTTCACATATGTAAAAAACATCAAAAATTATGAAGTTTTGCATTGTTTTTTCGTAAGTCCTTTAATTGTCCTGGGATATATTGTCCCACTCGGATTTTTAGGGCTTTTGTCCCAGCCGGAGTTTTGATACTAATGGGACATATTGTCATAAGGTATAAAGCCGTCAAAATTATTTATATAAAAAAATAATAAAAGTAAGGATCGGTATTAAATTAATTTTATTTTCATATTATTTAATCTTAAATTGAATAAAAAAGTTAAAAATTATACGTATAAAAACTAAAATTATAATTCATTTTATTTTTAATCATTTTAAAAATACATAGATCATATATTATGATTTTTTTTAAAAAAAGCTTTTACTTATGATAAGGAGTAAAACATTCAATGCAGAGTGCCACGTTACAATTTGAACATATTGTTTTTGTTCTTTTTTCTTTTTTCATTGCGCTGCAGCTTACACAGCGCGACCTTTATTGTGATGTAACTGGTAAATGATCACCTATGTTAATAAAATTGCGTTTACGTTTTGGTGGACGTCCGTATGATACCTTTCGTTTAGTTTGGCTTAGGGTCCTGCCAGTTTAGATCATGTCTTCAGCTAGTGGAGCCAAAAAGCTGATTAATTCGGTTTTTTTGTGATTTACTTCTTGGTGAACTATCCACGCGTTAACTACCGCCATCATTAATATTTTGAAAAAAACTGTTTTCCACCATTTGTTGGACTTTCTATCCAAATCATAAACACCAACTTTTTGATCCGCTATGTCAACTCCACCCATTATAGCTACATATTTTATAATAGCATCAGGGCACTCAACATCAATTTTTTCGCTATTTTTTTGTTTGCGTTTAGTCTTGCTTGTGGTTGGCATGTGGCAATTAGACAGAAGTAATACGTCTTTTGAATCCTGCCATCAACAAGCAATTGTTCCTAGGCAATTAACCATAAATTCACTCTCATTTCTGTTTAATTTTCCATTAAATTGCGGAACGTTTTTTCGAGTTCGTATCACAGTTCCAACTGCCGGATAGTCAGTAAAATTTATTAAACGAGTACTAGTAAAAAATCTATCGAAACTTATTATAACGTCTGGGTTCCGTACAGTACTACAAAGTTTTTCCACAGCTCTTTCTCCTAAAGTAGATTCGGATACCACAGCGCGTTCTTCTCTTCCGCTATAAATATTTAGATCATATATAAACCCAGTTTTGGAGTCACATCTTAACCAAATTTTTATGCCGCGCTTTATTGGATTTAGAGGTTGATAATGATGACCTTACCTTAAATTTTGTCATTGATTCATCAATAGCTTGAAATGTTGCTTCTGTTCTAACACTAGGAAAAGTTTTTTTTACACAAGATAACAGTTCTTGAACATAATACATCTGGTTTTTTAGGATCATTGAAATACATTTTGGATAATATTAGCTGAAATCGGTCTCTTGATATTGCATTTCTTATGGCTAAGTTTCCAAGAGATGGACGTGTGCTCCAGTTTGAATCCTTGGAACTTTGTTATAGCTCATGATTAGGCAACATCCTAGTACCATTAGAATCTCACGCTCATCAGTTTTTGGAATTTTTTTTTTTCTCTTTCCAACATTTCTAGTCTTTTATTTTTACCATCAGCAATAAATATTAAAAGCGATTTCGGAAACAATTTTTTAATAATATCTAATTGTGTTGAACTGCGGTTAACATTAGCCAAAATTATTGGTTGTTTTTCGATTGGGATCTGCATTCTTGGTCGAAAACTTGCGTCTGGTAGTGACCATAGGTATGGATTTACAAAGTTTTCGCTTGGATTATTTTCATCGATTAATTCGTCATTGCCTTCATCATTTTCTTCACTCGACTCTGATGATTCATTTTCCGGCTCAGAGTCACTTGATTAAGTATAATCGGAATTATCGGCTTCTAAAAGCTCTTGAAGCTCTGCACTTAGTTGCGACATTTTTTCCTAAATATAATACGAATGGGATATATAAGACTAACGAAAAACCCGAATGGGACAATATGTCCCAAACCAACAAAAACTAACAAAAATTAATACTTACAGAGAATAAACAAAGTTTTTCATACACAAACAATAAATTCAGCTGGTTCAAACAAATATACCAATTTTGGTTGCAACACGGATGCAGCTTCCTTCTTTAATTAGCAAATGAAGTTGCCTCTACGAGACCTTCTCATCAACTGACGCTAAAATCTTTATTAAAATATTTATTATAATCATCATCTTGTGTTAAGCTCTCCTTTCTTTTTACTCTCTTTGGTGTTACATCGTCTGTTTTTTTTTGCAGAATTTCGATACTTGTTGCTTCCCTTCTGTACACGGTACATGGCCTTAACTTTTGGTGTCAATCAATCGAACATTTCGGTACAGGTAGCCCAAGTATGTCATGAATATACAGAAATATTCTTTCTCACCATATTATTTATATATTCTTTCATCGCTCTTCTCTGCTGTATATGCGCTTTTATAATACTTCAATTTTGATCTACCAGCCTTATATTGAACGGAAACTAATTTAATCTGATTTAAATGGATTAAATATATATCCGATCGCTCGTTAAAATTCATATCAATTTATTAAAAGTTGTTCATTAACTCTTTATCAGTTCTGAGCTAAGAACCTTACTAATTAAAAATGCATGATTTTTTTGAACACTAGGCTTATTAATAATGGCCGCCACATAGAACGCCATTTTATATTCTGCCAACTCTGAGTTTAATGAAGTAATCTTTAAAGTTTATCAAAACGGAATTGGTTAAGACGGAAATTTTGATTGTTATGCCGATACATATCATTAACTTAAGCTATAAGTGCGTGATTTGACAGTTTGTTGTTGTTGTTGTTTTTGGTTTTTTTATTGTTGTTGTTTTTGTGTTACTACTGCTGTCACAATCTGTAATAAATTCATGGCACGCTACTGTCTGTTGCTGCTTTACGATTTTCTACTGTCAACTGGTGACATTTTCAAAAATTGACACTTTGATCAACTGTTAGCTGTTGATATTCGAAGATTGTTGATTGGCTGTCAAGCGTTGACAGCAGCTAGAATTAATGAGTTTAGAGAAAAGTTATATAATTTTAATAATTATAACAATTTATATGCCTAGCTTGCCAAAGCGTCTTGTTTTGGGGTGTTTGTTTATAAATCAGACAATTTGGCTTCACAAATATAAACTCGCGGATGGGGTTTTCTCTGCAATTTTTTTTTTTTTATTAAATTCAAAATACAAAAGAAATAAAGAGACCACAAAGATATAAATTCATGTCAATTCATATTTATGACAAAACACTGGCGTGTGTGGGCTATTAAATCTACGGGGAATTTGATATAAAAACTCTTAAAATTATAAAATTCTCAAAAATAATTTTCTTAAAAAGTAAATTTTTCGCTTGTCTCTTTATGACTTCCTTGAACACGCCACTGCTAAAAAGTTAATTTCAGCAAAACTTTTCACGAAATGTTTCAAGAAACTTAAAAAAAAAAACACTTACTAAATGTTTGCAAAATGTTCGCATGACCTTCAAAAACAACAACAGCAACAAAAAAGAGCGCTCAGAACAACAAGCAGCAACATGACATGAAACAGGTTGTTGAAACATTTCTTGTTGTTGTTGTTGTTAATGCCGCCGTTGTTAAGAATATGTTCTTTTGCACAATATCACCAACTCAAGCACATACACTTACACACTCAAATACACACATCAACACACTCACTCCCATGCTAAGAACTTGTCTATCAGCAGCTTTTATTCTTGCAGTTATCTTAACTTAATTTGTTGTTTTGTTATTGTTGTTGTTGTAGTTTTTGTTGTTGTTTTCTTTTTAGCTCTGAGTTTTTTACAATTGGCTAAATTGTTGTTTTTGCTGTTTAATATATAATTAAGTACCTTCACTGGAACAGTAGCAGTAGTAGCAGTAGCAGCAGCAGCATTATTTGTTGCAGCAATCAGAGCAACAGGCACAACAACAAAAACAACTGCATCATATACAGCAACATCTCTAATAATAACTAGCATTAAAAAGTCGCTTGTACATAAAAACTTCCTGTTATTTGCTCTGTTTGTTGCAATTAACAGATTTTTTTGTTGAATTTTTTTTTTATTGTTTTTTTTTCTCTCTGCTATTTTTGTATTGTTAACAGTTTAGCTCTTTTCTGTTTCTCATGCTTAGTTTATTTGTCTAAGTTAATGGTTTCGATTCCAGATTCTTTGTTGTTACTGTATTTTTTAGCACCTCGTAGTAAGCAATACGTCAGCAACAGGAAGAAAACCAATAAAATAATGTCTGTAATGAGAATATATGTAGTTAGAGCTATAGGAGAAGTCTATGACTTTTTGAATTTCCCGCGTAGTAACTTTAAATGCAACACTGATGCTGTGAACTATCATCTGTTAATAGCCTACTGTCAAATTTTGAGCAAGCTACGTCATTTAGTTTGGATTTGACAGCCATTGAAAGCGGACATAAAATAATAAAAAAAAAAATAAATAACTGGCCATTTCAGCCCTTGAAAGGACTTTGACCTAGCTTCTTATGATCAATTGTGTTGTGCGTGTTATTAAGTTTGTACACAATTGACCGAGAACCGGACCTACATGCTTAACGCCGACTCCGAACGGCGATGAACGGAAAGTTCTCGTCGTTCTCAAGAAGCTTTACATGGCATTTTGATTACTCTCTGAGGTTTGCCATTGTCTGCAGAGAGGTGGCGGTCGTACCGAAAAATTATTTTAATTAAAATAATTTTCTGTAGCTGCTGGGGTTCGAACCTGGGTTTCCAAAGTTCTTTGACATAGCGGCCACGCACTTTAACCAACTACGCCACGGACGCCACATTGAAAGCGGACAACCTCGTTAATATTAACGAAAATGGAAAAAAATTTAATTTTGGGTACTCATAAAGAATTATTTTTGCGTTAAAAAACCATCACCGAACCCAAGGAATGGCTTGATACATACTGTATGGACTATGCACCATCAATTTCAAATGGTTAAGAAGTGGTTTACTAACTTTCGTTATGGTCGTACCAGCACAAATGGCTCTTAACGTTCATGTCGCTTAAAAGAGGTCACGCCAGATATTATACGATGGGAGAGGCGTGAGGTGGCTGAGGCTGTAGGTATATCAACTGAGCGGGTACATCCCATTTTACATGAATATTTGGACATTAAAAAGCTATCCGAGCGATGGTTGCCCAAATTGCTTATAAGCGGGTATGGGCACCACTCCATTTAAAGCTGTGTTTGTCTTTTGTCTTTGATTTGTTGTTGCGTTTTGTGTTGCTACATAAACCTTTGCTGTCAATTCTTGCTCCCAACTCTCCGAGAGCACTCTCTGCCCATAGCTGCTCATAAGCGAAACTGAGTGACCACTTAAAAAAGAGTGTTTGGCGATTGTTTGTGTTTGGCGACAACCGCAATTCGAAGGAGTTTTTGCGCAGTTTCGTAACCGTAGATGAGACATGGGTACATCAATACACACCAGAAACCAAGGAACAGTCGAAGCAGTGGACTTTTCCGGGTAAACGCGCACCAAAGAAGGTTAAGGTGTGTCTGACAGCCAAGGAGGTCATGGCGAGAGGGTTCATTAAATTAAATTATTCAAAAATATTATTATAAAATATTATTCACAGCTGTTAGACAAATTTGACATAGATTTGAAGCAGTTCTCCCCCTCTGGCAAGCAGAACTAGGACTTGTCAAAGGAGGGGGGGGGGAGGGATTAAGGTAGCAGTTTTTTAGCCCAAGGTCAGGGGGTGGAACAGTTTTCAGGGATTATTTTCATTTTTTCCCTTCAGAGAAAACTATTTTGAAAAATTAATCACTTTTTTTGGTGAAAACAATTTATTGTATTCAAAAAGTCAATAACTTATCAAATTTTCCGTAAAAATTGTACATGTTCTATGTATTATAAGGAGTGTTTATAAAAGTTTGAAAACCTCGAGACAACTCCAATAACAAATAAAAATTTTATTTTTTGACTCCCGGCAAAAACCGCCAAAATGGTCTTTTTTCCATAACTAATGCATTTTGTGTCCAATTTCAAAAAAGTATATACCGTTAAAAAGGGCTTAACTAGTACTACATTTAATTTAATTTAACTAGTACTACATCTACATTTATTACCCTCAATTTATTATTTAGGCAAAAATAAAATTTTCGAAATTTTTAAGTTTTTTTTACACTTTTCAGTTAATGGCGGCGATACATTTAGAGGTGAGTAAAATGGAGTGATATTGAGGTGATGGTTATAAACAGAAAAAATTAACGTAGAAGTTTGAAATTTTCAGGTTTATAAAGAAATACACTAATTTTTAAATTTTTTTCAAAAAAAAAGATGGCGCTGGTTACCCCAATTGGCGAAAAGGACCCTTTTTTGCACTGCGTGCAATCTGCTGGCTGCTAGGTTGACCTAAAAAAAAAAAATTAAAAATTCATTAAATATTAAAAATATCTCCAGGATGAATGAGACAGATTTTTAAAATAGCTTTTTGAAATAATTTTATGAAAATTAAAAAAAAAAAATATTAAAAATTTTATTTGTTTCTTCAACAGCGTATAAATTTATTAATAACACTTTTTTAAAAATTGTATTTCATTCATCCTGGAGTTATTTTCAATATTTAATCAACTTTACCATTTTTTTTTGTTTGAGGTCAACCAAGCAACCAGCAGATTGCAAAAAAATGCCTTTTACTAGAATTGTGGTAACCAGTGTCATCTTTGTTTTTGAAAATTTTTTAAAAAACTAATGTATTTTTTAATGAACCTGAAAATTTCAAACCTCTAGGTTAATTTTTTCTGTTTAAAACCATCACCTCAATATCGCTCCATTTTACTCACCTTTAAATGTATCGGCATCCTTAAGTCAGTTCTCTCACACCACACCGCCATCTATTGAACAAATAGATACATCGAACATTCAGTTTGGGTAAAACAATGTTTACCGTATCAGCTAGTATTTACTCGTATATATGTAATTGAAAAAAAAGTCACAATCTTTTGATTCTTATTCTTAAATGTGGGAATAAATACCATTATTTTCCTCAAAATTCTTTTTAGCAAAAGCGAATAAAGGCTTTAGAATATCTTAACTGAATGGAGGACTATACTTATCGAAGAGGGTAAATATTTTGTTTTATAATATTGGTCACAAAATTATCTTTACTTGGAGAAAAAAAAAATACCTTTTTATAAGAACTACCAAATGTTCTACACTTACCTGTTGCCTTTTCGAAATAACAACTTCCTGAAAGCTCTAGAGGGTATTTATTTTGTTTATAATATCTTTACGGTTTCTGATTACTTGAAGAAAATAATATAAATACTTTTTAATAAGGTCTACAAAATTTTTTACACTTACTTGTTGCCTTTTTGAAATAATAACTTCTGGAAAGTTCTAGAGGGTATATATTTTGTTTTATAATATTAGCTATTATGGTTCTTTACGGTATCTGATTACTAGAAGAAAAAATATAGATACATTTTTATAAGGACTACAAAATTTTTTAATTACTTACCTGTGCCTTCTCGAAATCTTGACTTCTGGGAAGCTTTGCTTTGTTAGTATTGCAAATTTGCAAATAGAGATTGTAACCTACCTAGGTTACTACATATATTTCGGGAATAAATATAAATACAGAATTTTTTCTTTGTTGTATTTTATAAATTTTCTCCATTATGATTAATAAATACATTTTTTAATGCGTTCGAACCATTTGTCACGACATTTATACCATTCCCCGTGAGACACCTCAAAAACATTGTTTTTAATCGCATCAACGGCTTCTTCTGGGGTTGAAAATCGTTGTCCACGCAGTTTGGCCTTGATGTGGGGGGAAGAAAATTAAGTCATTTGATGCCAAACCAGGACTGTACGACAGATGACCCATTAATTCGATATTTTGAGTGCTTAAAAATGCCTCAAACTCGCAATGTCTTGATAAAGAACAATTCTTCGGCGCTTGTCTGTTTTTCTTATTTCATGGAATGTTTCTTATTTTGCTGTGTCACAAGTGGTACCATAGTAAAAATTATTGTCTTTTTTTCAAAATTCGTTCTATATATATATACCCGAAATATGTATATGTAGTAACCCTCGTAATGATCTTAGAGAAAAGCCTCAAATATCATTATATTTTTTTTTACTGTAAGCAATTTTGTGCTCAAAGCGTAAATGTTGTTAAGATGGAAATATCAATTCGCAAATCATGTACGATTAGTTTCGCAACTATTAAAAAATGCGTCAATATTAAAATTAAATGTTTACATCATACAGAAACGTTTACCTCGTATGAGTTATTTCTCTCATATAATGTGTTTGTTTCGCTGGCGGCAACCCTTTGTTTATAACAATCGTGACTTCTTCAACATATGCAGTTTTAAGAATTTCTATATAATTAAAATTCCTTTAAGTTGACCTCATCACCACTAGTTCTCGTACTTCAACTTTATTGTTTTTGACGCGAACAATGAATAGGATCGCTAAGAGTTAAAGAGTAAATTTTATTGAAGTAGATGCATGCTTAGTAGATGCAGATAAGCAGTAAGTAAATAAGTAGGATCTTTGATCTCGAAAGATATTTCAATGAAAGAGATTTTTCCAGATGATTTTTATAACTTGAAATTTTCATCAATTATTCAAAAATCATTGACAGTCTTTTTGAATATTCGAAAAGTAAATAAAATAGACACTCAAAATTAAAGCTAATAAAAAATACTTGATTAAAATGTTTATATCAAAAACTTTATGGCAAACATATGATTAAAGATTGAAACTTACTATGACTTAAACTTATGCTGAACTTATTGGTGCTTATTGCTGTCCCTACTTTTCCGAAATATTTTTCTTTATTTTTGTTTTTTTTAACTAGAACCTTTAAAAACCTTTTCAAGGCGATTGTAGGAAATTTTTAACGTAATTTTGCTGAAAACAGCAAAAAATGCCTGTCAAACAGAATTCCTGTCGCACAAACTGAATGTCATGTATCGCAGCTGCTATACTATAAGAGTTAATAGCACATGATGTAATAGAGCTTATACCCTATAAAGCTGATAGCACTCAATGAGTTGGTGGAACTCGTATGTTTAAAATCTCTATTTAAATTGTTAAATATATAAATAGTATTATTTAAAAATAATCCGCTTAAATGATACTTCAAATAGGTATCCGTTGGGAATGCATTTATAAGCTGTCACTCAACTTTTTAAACGCTTATGGAAATAATTTTTATTACTTGTTAAATATCGCATATGTATAGTTAAGCAAAAAAAAAAAAAACCCCCAATCATGGTATCAGTCATCAACAGCAATAACATCAACAACAATACCAACAACATGTTGTAATTTTTATGGCAGCTTTCAATTGCTTAAATTCATTTATGAGTTTTTTTTTTGTTCATATTTGCACATTATCAATTTTTATGAATGTTTTTTTAATGACTGATTTTTTTCTTTTTATTGCAGGCGGACAGTAAACAGAATAAAAAATGCAGAGTTTGGATTGCGATGACCACTGTGCTGAACTCAACAGGATGGGGGAGTGAAAAATCATGTTGAGGAGTGAAAAATTTATTGTATAAATGTAAGTTACAAAAATATTCTAGAACTACATTGTTTTTTTATTTATATTAGGTGGCAAGTCTTATTTTTAAGCTTGTTTCGAACTCCACATAAAATTGGTTAAAAATTAATAAACGGCATTAATTTTAACTATGTATCACTCCCATCGTGTACTGTAATACCAGGGTTGCTACATACAGTACCGTGCATAATCTAGCAAATATTAAGGAATATAAATTCAAGGCTAGGTAATAATATTAATACGCAACCAAATTCAATTAAACTTTTAGCATTTTATTCATTACTTAATTCTTACAAAAATAGTTTACAAAATAACTTAAAAGACAAACAAGAAAAAGAGAATAAGAAAGAAACTTAAGAGAAACTCCATATGCTCAGTTTTGCACGTTTCGCATACATATGCACTACTAATTTTTACAGTATTTGGTCCACAGTCTTTTATTTTTAATAACGCTTTTAACTCGATTTGGCATGCTTTCAACTAGATTTTGAATAAAATTGTGAGGAATTTGGTTCCACTCATGTTGTACACGACGCCATAGTTCTTCCATGTTCTCAGGGACTCTTTGATATTTTCCCAGCCACCTTTTCACTATCGACCACAAATTCTCAATATCGACCACAATTCTCGCAGGTCACTACATTACCTGAAAATTTTTTTGGGTTAGCCATTCCTTCACTATTATTAGCGGTGTGTTTTGGATCCCTGTCCTGTTGAAAAATGACTTCCACTTCGGGGTAGGCGCTCTCAAATCCACGAAATCTGGCAAATTGGTCTGCAAAATATTCAGGAAGCCTTTTTTTTCATTATGCCACTTTTATTTAATAAGTGGACCAATATGACACCATGTAAAGCAACCCCATACCATCAAAATGCTTCCTCCATGCTTCACAGTTTGCTTAGCATGGATGCTTTCTCTATGTCGACGCCAGTAATAGCTTATCCCGTCGCACTGAAAACGGTTAATCTTCACTTCATGCGACCAAATCACACACTTCCAGTACTCAGCTCTCCAAATTTTGTGACTTTTGCAGAAGGCTAGACGTGCTTCTTTATTTTTTGTCGACAAGGCCGGTTTTGTATTTTTCGTTACTGATTCCAAGCCGATTCTATACGAAGCTCTACGGGCGGTCCACTCACGGACTGTCTTATTTAATACTTCTGCAGCTTTCTTTGGTGTCGTCGAACTATTTTTTCGCATTTCCCGTGCCATTATATGTGCATCTGAGTCTGACAGTAGTTTAGGTCGTCCTCCTAAATTTAGCGTGCGTTCAATATTTCGCCGCTTTTGTTCATTAACTACTCTGCGTTGGCTTACGTTTAATTTTTTAGCTATCATTGTTGAGGAATTCCCCTTTTCAGTCAATGCCACGATGCAACGAACTCAGGACTTATTTTCCTCATACTTTCAATTTATAAGCAAGGCATCAGCTTAAAAACTTTTCTACAATTTACATTAAAAGTAAAAATCGAGCAAAGTTCAAGTGTGACATACAAAAGTAATAACGGTAAATAATTTTTCATTTGTTAAGTGCAACAGAGCAACATATGGAGTTTCTCTTAAGTTTCTTTCTATTCTCCTTTTCGTGTTTGTCTTTAAAGCTATTTTGTAAAATATTTTTGTAAGAATTAATTCGTGAATAAAATGCTAAAAGTTTTATTGAATTTGGTTTCGTATTAATATATTTACAGATCCTTGAATTAATATTTCCAAACATTTGCTCGATTATGCACGGTACTGTATATTGCGGGAATAAATATAAAGTATACATTTCATATTTTATGCAGCTCTAATATTGCCTTTGTGTGCTTAAATACTTGCTAGAGAATTGGCGTAGCCTTTATCTTTATCGTAGCCCTAAAAGAAAATGTCTAAAGATATAAAGTCGCACGATCTCGGCGGCCAATTAAAGTTTCCATTCCGAGAAATCACACGTCCAGGAAATTTTTCACTTAATAGGACCATTGTTTCACCAGTTGTATGGTATGTGGCGCCGTTCTGCTGAAAATAAACGTCGTCCACGTTCATAGCATCAATTTCAGGCCAAAAAAATTCAGTCAACATAGTTCGCAGACGATTCATAAAACGGTCGTACCAGTATCGTTTTCGAAAAAATATAGCGCAATGACACCGGCACACCAAAAACAGCACCAAATTGCCATTCGGTGTGGATGGAGAGGTTCTTCGACTATTTCTTTTGGGTTTTTGGAGCCCCAGATGCGATAGTTTAGCTTATTCAAGTACCCGGACAGATGAAAATGAACCTCGTCACTCAGAATAGTTTGGTTGGAGAAATCATGATCTTTTTCATACATTTTCAGCACCCAATCAGCTAATTTACGACGTTTTCTATGGTCTGAAGACTTCAATTATTGTATCAACTGTACCTTATAATCATGTAGGCCAAGATCTTTATGGAAAACACGGCACAAAGTGCCTGTGGATAGGTCCAATTTCTATGATCGTCTCGAAATGGAAGAACCTGGGTTTCAGCCAAACTGTCCGAAACTTGTCCGAAACGTTCGAATTGATGATGGCCAAAACTATACGAAGTTTACGAATCGTGTTCACGATATTTTACCGTTTTTGTAGTGAATTTTTACTATTTCAAAGCATTTTGTGAGTGTGTATCGATCCATATCTGAAAATCTCCTAGTTTTTTCTTTGTCAAACGTCATTGAATAACAGTTGTATGTTACCACCTGAAAAAATAGTTGGAAATTTAAAATAACACCTCTTATTGAGAGACCCTTTACTACTTACCCCATCTTTTGTAAGCAAACTATTACATTATCAGGCGAAAATTTTGAGCCAAATCCCGTAATCCAAGGTTAAACATTCATAATATGGAGACAACTTACTTTATGGCAACAGTGGGAATCCTTTTTTTAAAGTTTTAAGCCATACTTTAAAGAGCCTTAAAAACTTGAGCAGAGAGGAAATTTACTTTTTGTTAAGCTTTTTGTCAGCCTGTTTATTTTATTGTTAACAGAGTTGAGGACGTTTGAGTGCGTTCCTGTCTGTGGGTTTTTTTTCTGAGCAAAGAAACAAAAATAAGCTCATTAGACGCGCTACTGTAGATACGCGGCTGCGAGCAAAGCGTCCTCGCAGCGATGTACTCATATTTTTTCTGTTGCTGTTCTTGTTATTGCTATTGTTTTTGCTCTTGTAAAAGTAGCCTAAGCCATTAGCCCTGCGTCGAGAGTGCAACGTTGGCATCTCCATCCAGTCAACGACCAAAAACAACAGCAACATCGACATCAACAACAATAACGCAGTTTTTACTTTTTCATTTCTTTTTTTTTTAACAAAAACAAAAATGGGAAAAATCGTAAACAGATCATCGAACTCATGTTTGTTCATATCATTTATTGCGATACGAGCGAAGAACGCGCCAACAGCACAAGCAGCAACAGCAACAGCGACAGCATGAAGCCAACAATAGTAGGCCTCTGGAGCTTGTTGCTGCGTAGACTGGAACGAAATGAAAAACAACTCAACGGTTTCTAAGCGGCAGCACACGCAGCCAACAACACATCGCGTCATCATCATCATCATCGTCGTCGTCGTCGCCGTAGCCATCCTACAACTGGGCTCAGCAACATAGTCGCCGACGCTGCGCCTTGTCCGCAACGAATTCGTGCCTGAACTTTTAGCGTCAATAAAAAACTCACAAAAAAAAAAACTTAAATAAACAAAACTACAACAACAACCGATAATAATACAAATGCGCGCGTAACGTTCTAAATTTAAAAAACAGAAAAAACAAAAATTACTTCGCTCGAAAATGTCGCAAAACATAGGCCGTGCTTTTGTGCGTTTTTTTTTTTGTTGTTGTCGTCGTCTTTGGTGTTGTTTTTGTTGTGTTTTGTGCCATTTTTACTCCATCGCACGCAAAAGACGAAAAACTCCCGCGCAAAACTATGCTAGGAACTTTATTGCTCGCGAACAACGTTCCGTTACTTCAAACGTCCACATCAACTGCTCTACCTTGCTACCTACACCACACGCTATGAAATTTTATCCTTTAGCCACCCGCTTGCGTGCGTGCAGCAAAAACAATCGGTAAATGTAACGCAAAATTTATGCCGCCAGCAACGGACGAACTGTGCATGCTAAGCTGCCTACGACTAGCAAAAGTTTTGCATGCCAGCGGCAACAATATAACTCATGTTGGCCCTAGCCTATGCGGGGTTGCTTAAGCCATCAGCAACAGCAGCAGGCAGCAGCTTTGTCATTACATTGGTTTTGGCCCAATGAATTCTAAATATTTTGATAGTACATTCCGATGTATTGCCAAAGTTCAGTCATTCTTCATGAACTTCAAAGCTCGGGAAGCTTCATCATTATTATCATCATCATCATCATCGTCGTCATCGTCGCCATTTTACAACTAGGCCCAACAATTTGCAGGAGTCTGTGAAGGGTGGAACAAATTCCCTAACATAACCCTCTCACAAATCATTACTTCGAGATATAAGTTTACTCCATATACATACATGCTGACAGAATTAGAATCCAATAAATGGTTAATATGGCACTAAATGGGGAATATGGAGGCCTACAACTCTTAACTACAACTAAAGATATTTCGATGTCGAATTCTTTTCTCTCAAGCTAAGAGAGCCTCACTCCTTACCATGGCAGTGTTAAGCCATCTAGGGGCCCTTTTGTAGACTGAATTTCGGAGCCCTTGAAAAATTATTTAAACACTGTTATGTAATAACTTCATTGGTTATTACGCTATTACTTTATGTTCTCGTAAATTTTGATAGTATATAGTAGATAACCATTAAAAAAAAAAAATGTGTGTGGCCGCCACGGACGATAGAAGTGAAACTTTAACCCAAAAAGTACACATTTTTAAGTGGTTAATTGATTTAATCTTTAATATTATCTTTCTAAGAAAGTCCATTACATATAATGGCAAGAGTAGATTAATTCTGTATTTAATACAATTTCGAAAAGTTGAATGTTATTTAGACAAATTAGAACAACTTCAGAGATCACACCAAACCCATCATACCACCATACAATACCATCATACTATACCATCATCCTATGCTGTTAAAGTGTATCATACAATTATACCATGCCATCATTCCATGCTCATCTTACCACTACACTATACAATCAGATAATGCTATCATACCATGCCATCATATTGTACCACCAAACCATACCTACCATATATCTTACCATCATACCATTGTACCATACTATAATACCGTATCATCAACTGATCATACTATATCCATCATACCATATTTATTTCTTGGTCAGCAAATTCTGTACACACTCTATTGGGAGTCAGCCGAAGTGTTCGCTTTCGGGGGCTCCGTGCATCATGGAACCTTGAGTACCAGCCTAGCGAGCCCTTGCTTTAAGATGATCCTGCTCATAACGATTTATAGTATTTTGAATAATGCAAGAAAAGACTGTTTCACTTAAATATTTATTTCTCGGTTTTTCCAGTCTCACTTCTTCAAGGCTTTTCTTTTTGAGTTTTTTTAATTTAAAGGGAAAGAAAACTAAATCCTGTTGAAACTTTGCTAGTCTAAAGAAAGTACTTAAATAAATTTATACTGCGACAGTTTTCAAAATATTCAATGATTCCGAATCGAATTTCTATATTAAGGGACATGTTAATGAGTATCTCTGTTGAATTTCCTAGCAATGGGTTGATTGACTTATTGCTGATCGAAACATAATTTCCTAGATACTATGAAAATTTTAATTACATGAAACATAATCTTCTCGATTCAAAAATATGAACTGATAATACATGGTTTTCAACATCATCCAAACGATTTTGTCTCGTCCTCTTAACAGCGAGAGAAATAAATCTTGTTGTTAATTTACTGATTGTGATCAAGTTTTCTTGCTAAAATAAATATTACACTTCGAATACAAAATTCTTAGTGGTAAAAAAATTTTAAAAAGATGAACTGATATTTTCATAGTTTTCAATAATTTTTAAACAACTCAAGTTTTTTAACTTAACGCGTAGGAATATAAATCTTTCTGTTAATTTACTTATGAAGGGCTTAGAGTCTTCTTATCGATTAACTTATTTTATTACTTTTTTTAAATATAATCTTTGTAGAATAGTCAAAAGGTTTAAACTGCGATGTACTTCGATGTTTTCCCAAAATTTCGGGAAAAAAAACTGACTGGAACTATGTCGTCTTCGAGGAAAAAAGAAATATTTTTTTATAACATTTCATCAAAACAGGTCGGTAAAGCCTTGTGCTTATTCAAATGTTAAAGAGAGATTAACTTGTATATCTCATGAAATTTTATATTTGACGTGAAAAAGATTTTTTATACTACGAAGATTCTGAAGACGGTAGAATCGATTCAGTCCTATAAGTTAAGGGGAATAAACATAAATAATTTCTTTCAAAAAGCTCGTACTGGATTTATAAAGTTTACATGCTGAAATAATCTCTACGATACTCCAAAATTATTTATCAATGTAAGAGCAGTTTATAAATTTTCTAATTTCTCATCTGAAGATTATTTTCCGAACTTATTACTTCCATATCTCCATCAAAATTCTTATGCATTTTGATTTAAACAAGCAATTTTTCACAACTCTTTTTTTTCTCAAAACGAAAAATAAATTCTCTTCCTTTCTACGCCCACAAACAAAAACATCTGCTGTGGAGGTACGTTTTCCTTCAACTCTTGTTAGGCAAAGAATTTATTGATTAGCTGCTCATTTATGACAACGTCTTCAAAAAAATCACTTTGAAAAACTTTGTATATTTTCTCCACAAAATTATTGATGTAAATTTTCCAATTCAGCTAATCCATTAACACGTTAGTAGGCTTTATTCTCACGCTTGAAACAAATGTGAATTTATTTTCGGGTGTAATTGTACGCATTACTCTCTCTTGCACTAAAATACACTGTTTCTTTTACATAATTTATGATTGTATGTCGCTGGCAGTGCTGCCAGGTTTTAGCCAAAAAAAATCCCTATTTTTGCATACAAATGAATTTTTTTCCCCGTTTTTAACTTCGAGTTTCCCCGTTTTTTTCCCGGTTTTTTAATTGTTTAATAAATAGCAATTTAAAGAAATAATAAGTTCATTAATTGACTTTGCTAAAACTAAAATAAATACAAACAGGAAAAACGTACGTATATACTTATAAGAAAAATAAAAATAAAAATGAAAATTTTAAGCGATATTGTATTTTGACTCAAACGTTACGTTTTTGAGATTATAAAGAATTGTTAGAAATTATTTGAAATATACATATTGTTATACATAATATCAAACCAAGTAAACAAGAGTATGTGTATTATTTCTATTATAAAAAGTTAAAAATTCTGAATTTATTTCAAATGCAAAGCAATTTTTATATTTCATTTACTGCGGAGAGTTCTGCATTGAGAGGTATTGTCAAGAAAGTTCCTTATTTTTGTATTATTTAAATTAATAGCTAAAAAAGCAGTTTCAGCACTTGCCCCCCTATAAGGAAAATAAAAAATAAACGACACTATTTTGTTTTTTTCTTTTAAATATCTGAATCAATGAAAAATATAACTTCTTTCCAGAATTCCTGAATAATTTCTGATGATGTATTTGAAAAATTTATATTTCTTAACGATCTACATTCTTGGTCGAAATCATTCCACTCGGATTGATCCGAAATAACGTGTGAAAATATTTTTAAGCTTAAAGTTTTATTTTTCATTTTTACTATCTATGAGTGGCCCTTTATATACATAGCTCCTCAAAAAAGTATCGAAATCGATTAAGTCTACACCAAAAATACTATTATGACTACATTAATGTATTCCTTTCGCATGAAACAATCAACAAAAGTCTTCAAAGTTAGATCTATTATATCCATATATTACACTTTGTAAAAAACAAAAAATGGATGTAATTAAAATAAGAAATTGTAGTTGGTTTTTCTAATAACCGATATATTTTTTCACTCGCTATTTTATTTTTAATTTTCCCCGTTTTTATCAATGTTTTCCCCGCCTCCCCGTTTTGTACGAAAAATCCCGAAAAAGGGGAAAAATCCCGCCACCTGGCAGCTCTGGTCGCTGGTATATTCTTCTAAGTATCACCTCCGGTTTGTAATGTATTTTTTGCTAACTTTATCTAAATTCTACTCATGTTATTTTTCGTCAAGTGCTGCCTCTTTTGTTGACTGTGGCCAATTGCTCAGGTGTCTCTTCAGCTGCGTTTTCGCGCAGTTTTCTCTCTTAATCCGCTTTGGTGGCTGTTATTTTATTGCCACTTTCGCGCACGTTCTCTGAGCTCTCTTTGAATTCTCTTTAGCTATTCGCTGTCAACCTTTACAAATGCCTGTTTTGGCTTAACAATCAGTCAAGAAGGTAAATTGCCGCGAGTGAAAAAACAGCAGTTTTCTTTCATGCAATCTACCAACCACTAAAAGAGCACCGGATTTCCAAAGCCTATTGCACAGCCACGGCTGCGAATGCTCGAACAGTCTTTCGACAACTGCACACGTTGCAGGTTCACGCTTTGACGTTTGCTCGTGCGACGTTGGCTTACGATTACGCCAATAGTTCGTCTCAATTTATTCGTTCTGCATCATATCTACGCGTGGCGGCCAACAAGAAACTGATTCGAGAAATAAATTTAAGTAAGAGCTTACACTGGCTTATTCCAGTGGAGCTCGTTAGATTTGGTAGTTTTGTCGCCGTCGTTGTGCTCGCTGGAAATACGTGCGTCGCTCGCTTGTCGTTGCTTTTTTCGGGAAATGCACTTGTATACTGCCAGTGTTCGTCTAGTTTTGTTACTTGCTTACTTAGTCGCTTTCCAGTTCCAAATTCTTTTGCACGTACGTTCTCGTTGGTTGTTAGCGTCGTCGTGGAGTTTGATGCCCGCCCGCTTTGGAATGTTCACTTGTTTGACTCATGAGCACGGTTTATGCCCGCCGCTTACGTTTGCCAGCGTGTGTATGAGTGCGAGCTGTACATTTACTGTTGTTAATCTGCTATGTCCGCCTATGGTTTAACTGCTGCTGCTACGAACAAATTTTATCGTAAATTAATTTTTTATGATTTCTGACTTTGGCTTGACGTTGTCGTTAACGTCGTCAAAGCGAGCTAATGCTCTTTGAGCGCATAAGATTTGACTCAAAGTAGGCAGCTACTTTTTTCTGGAACGTCGCTGCGCTGCCGCGTTTTGGAGCTCGACAGCGTGGTTGGAGTGACGTTGTGTTGGCGCTGCACTAGCTAGTCGTACGTTAGTAGATAGCATTCGAGCATGTGTTCGGAACGGCACATTTTCTTGGTCTAACGTTATTCGTACGCTTATTTGTTGGTTTTTTCTTTTTTTGAATTTTTTGTTTATGGGTAGTTTCTCTACGTTGACGGCAACAGTAGCGTCGTCGTCGAAGTTGTCGTATTGTCTGCATTCGTTGGATTGCGCGACTGGATTTGTGGATTCTAGTTGCTGTGACTGTTTCCTCGTTTATTTGATCGGTTGCGGTTGTTCAGTCGTTTGCGTTACGATTTGTTGCCATTCACTCGTTTCGTTCGTATGCGCACTCGTCAAAATATGCAGCAACAGAAAACTGTAGTAGTAGTAGCAGCAGCAGCAGCAACAACATCGTCGTCGTCGTCATTCGCCAGAGTTGTTGGCGCACTGCGCGTGATTGTGGCGTTCAGTTGCTTATCGTACGTCGTACGCAGCGTTTGTTTAATATTAGTTGATCGGGAAAATTTTAGTTCGGTTACTGCTACGGTTAATAAACTTTAATCTTCGTTTGCTTAAACGTTGAAGCTTTCTAACAGTGATTTCATACGTACCGTTGCAGCAACTTACTGTAATAACGGTTGCAATGCGCCTCATTGTGCCAAACGCAACGGCTGGAAGTTACTCGTGCCAGTTGCAAGATAAAAATATAAAAATTTTCTTCATGTACTGTGTGCTCTTAAACCTGCAATGTGCTGCATATGAAGCACATAGTTTAAACAATTCATTAAAATAGTGTTAAAATTAAAAATGTGCTGCGTGTGCTTTTGCAGCACATTGAACCAACATTAAATTTAGAGTGTTACCTCAACAAAATGTGCTGATTTTCTGACCGTCAATTTCGTGCCTCTTAAGTTTCCTTTTTTGACTTATGTTATAACTAAATAAACTGTTTGTGTTGTATATCGCGTTATTGTTTGTCCGTTTTTACTTCATTTTTTTGAAAGTTCTCACAAGAAAACTTTAGCAAGTACAGTAATAATATTTGAACAAGGCAACTCCATTCAACAGTCAACACCAAATCGCACTCACACACGCTCACAAGCAAAAAAAAAAAGGGTGTGTTCGCGCTTAATTTGCTCCGCTATGCTGTGGCGAGACGAGGTTACTTCGCTGGAAACTTGGTGGGCTCCTCCATCATTAATAATAAATAATAATAAACACATCCCGCCAAGGAACTAAGCTCAACCAATTTGTATGTTGTTTGCCAACGAAGCTGTTGTTGACGACAATGGGCCCAAAAACTTTTGCTGTTACCTGCAAGAAAAAAAAAGCTGATACCTGTGTAAAAAAGTAGTGTGACTTTACTGTTGAATAAGAAAAGAATTTTCTTAGAAAAAATTTGAAATGTAGAAACGAGAAACAACAAAAAGATTGTGTCTGCTTTTTGCCATAAGCGAGGTATAGAGTTCCTACGTTATTTTATGAAATTGTAGGAACTTCATACCGTGCTCTTGGAGAGCCGATTTTCAACTGTAGTGATTTAAAAAAAAAAACAAAATTAATAGTGTGATGTGATTAAAAATTAAAAATATAACTGGTACTACGAGAATGAAAATCAAATGAGAGGAAACAATAATGAAATATAACGTTGGATCAACTAAAAAAAAAAAATATAAATTTTGAATTTGAAAAGTTATTAATGTGTAGCTTCCTATCAAAAAATATCTTTTGTATTATGAAAAAGAAAAGTATCTTCGATGATTCATCTAAAAAAGTACGTATTAAAAAAAAAACTATTTTAAAAATCTTTAAAAAATAGCTTTACTTTAATGATAACTTTTTATTTGCTGTTATGCCTAAAATCTGTAAAACCCCTCCCCCCCCCACCTTCTCTGTAGCATTTATTTTTGCATTCGAATAATTTAGAAATTTAAATGTTAAACTCACAAAAATACATAAAAAACTTTATGTTTTCGTCCATATTAAGATCAAAACATCTATAATGTTACTCATTAATCTACCATATATTAGTAACTAATGATCTTATTTTTCAAATTATTAGCATACTATGCTAAAGTTTCCACATCACCGCAACTATAAAAAAATCATAAAAAATTTTTAATAGGATCATAAGATACAAAATTTAGTTGTGTTGGAAAAAAATATATACACAAAATTTGAAAGCAGTTCTCGCAAGCCACACGCAAATTGTTGTGAATATGCTAAATTTTTTTAATTTCACTATTCTAAAAAACCCACTTACCCGTTTTTAGTTTGCTCGTGAAATTTGTATCTAAACAAAGTTAAAATACTAGCGCTCGGTCACTTTAAAAAAAATATATACTACAAATAATAACAGTATTAAAATGCTTAATGTGACTATTTCGCTAAAGTCACGGTTATAAATTCCATTGTTGTATTAAGTTTTCGAAGCAGTAAAGTCTAGGCACTTGACCAAATCCGTAGACTTAATTAATAATGTCTACATATTATCAATAAAAAAAAAATTTCAAATTTTATAATTCTTCCTTTCCTCAACTTCATTCTTAAATTTCAACTAAAACTTCATTGTTGGCTGAATATACAGTGACGGCCAAAACTATTCGCCACCTTAACCATTACTAACTGAAATGCTTATAAAACTCTCAAAAGCAATTCGAAATAAAACAGTTTTATTTTTATTTGAAGGCAAGGTTCATACTGTACTTAAATTTGAAACAAACCAATTTATTTTTTGAGTTTTTAAAAAATTAATTTTTATACTAACTATTTTCAGTATTTTGTTGGAGTAAAGTATTAGTCACTTTAACATTTTCATTATGTTTAGAAGTTTATTTTGCTAAAAAGTGAGAGTAACTCGATTGATTGGAAGCTCTTTTATATTCTTAAATGTGGCAACACTATTATTAGTGCTTAAAACAGTTATTTGTGCGCTTCTTTAAAACTAAACAGTTTATTACTTTGATAATGGGTTGCAAAGGCAAAAAAAATACTCCAGACGAGAGAAAAATAATTGTAAATCTTTTCCGTGAAGGTAAATCAATAAAAGACATAGGGAACACCGTTTCTAGAAGCCGTACAACGGTTAGAGACATAATTAAAAGATTCAAAGACAGTGAAACATATGAAAGTCTTGGACGTAGTAGACGCCCCAGCAAACTATCCCGAAGGGACAAAACAAAAATCCTAAAAATTGTTAAAGACAAACCAAAAACTTGTTCATCAAAAATCGCTGCACAGTTCAATAAAGGCGATCGACCAAATACTATTGCTCGGTCAGTGCGTAGAACGCTAAATAGTGCCGGTTACAACGCAAGAGTATGCAGAAAAAAGGCGCTCATTAGTAAAGTCAAGCAAGCCAAAAATCTTGCATTCGCAAAGCAGTATATAAATGAGTCAACATACTTCTGGGACAAAGTACTTTTTTCAGACGAAAGTAAATTTAATACTAATCGGTCGGACGGACGAATTTTAGTATGGCGCAAAAAAGGAACTGAACTAGAACATAAAAACCTACACTGAAAAAAAATGTTTTAAAATTGACGACAATTGTTATTAATTTGACGATATTTGTGTTTAAAAAATAGCTTGCAACAAATTTCGTCAAAGTAAGAGCAAATGTATTTAAAAATTTTGAAAAACATATGAAAAAAAAGTCAAATTAACAACACATTTTGTGAACACATTGTGTTTAATTTTAAGCTAACTTTTTCTTTTTCAGTGTACAGTACACAGTTAAACATGGTGGTGGTGGGGTCATGGTGTGGGGTTGTATGGCCGCGGGTCGAGTCGGGGAGCTAGTGTTCATTGATTAAATTATGAAAAAGGAGTTTTACTTGAAGATTTTAAAAGAAAATTTAAAGAAAAGTGCCGAAAAACTTAATATAGCCAATGACTACTACTTCCAACACGATAATGATCCGAAGCACACAGCGGATATAGTGCGCCTATTGATACTTTACAATACTCCTCATACCCTAAAAACACCATCTCAATCACCGGATCTTAATCCGATAGAACACCTTTGGGATGAGCTGGATAAACGCGTGAAACAACATCACTTCTGGAGGAGTGGCAAAAAATAAGCATAGAAGTAACAAAAAATTTAGTTTACTCTATGCCTAATAGATGCAAGGCTGTAATTAATCAAAAAGGGCTTGCAACAATATATTAATTTGCTTTTTATTAATTTTTTACTTTTGAAGTCTTGTTAATGGCGAATACTTTTGACCAATGATATAATGAAGTTAATTTATTTTGTAAAAACTTATGGGAAAACAAATTTGGTTCTAACCTATTAAAGTACTGTTTATACCCTCCTTTCAAATAAAAATAAAAGCCTTGTTTTTTATTGTTTTCAACAACTTTATGAGCATTTCATTTAGTAATGGGTAATATGGCGAATAGTTTTGGCCATCACTGTATAAAAAAATTTTTATGTCTGTTCCATTCATCCGCCGTAGCTGTGATTTTCTTTCGGAATCGTAAAGTTGTATTCTACGATCCGAATCGTTTCGTCGTAATCGAAATTCGTAATATTGACATTCCACGTTCCGAACGTATCAACATTTGACAGTTCTTTTCGTGGATTTTTTGCGGCAATTTTACATCGTCGGAATTCATTGGGAAATTAAAATTTTAAAGTGAAATGTTGTTTATTTCCTCAAAATAAGCTGCTTACATCGAAATGTAATCAACAAAAAAAAGTTTGTTTCTGTTTATGTAGGTCAAAAATCAGAAAAAGAAATCAATACAAGCGTTTGGTCAGTTTAATGAATGAAATGGTATTCATCATCATCATCAAAACAGAAAATGTTTGAAATGTCTTATTCTTAACACAACTCAACATAACATAACATAATCTTATTCATCAACACAACTCCAAACTTGTGTATAAATTTCCGTGTGAAAAGTTATTTAATGGGTTTTGAAAACACACATTTTTTTTTGTTGGAAAAAATGCTTATTTTAAAAACTGGCCAATTCGTTACGGTGGAAAATAGTGCAATCTGGAGTCGATTCGCGGCATGCCTGATAGTTGACAAAACAAGTTGATGGACGTAGTTGACATATTTGAAATGATTTTTCTCGATGACGAGTGTCGCAATTCGGACAGATCAAATGCACTGCTTTTGAAATAAAAACGTTGAATTTCACCGTCAGTTGATTGGTTGCTGCTGGTAGTGTTCGTTATCCACTTGAAAAGGATAATATAGCAATACTTTTTTGGCGAACTTTCATAGCTCTTCTTAGTAGCATATCTTCCTCATGCTATGCAAAAATTTAAATTGAAATGAAATTAATTTTAAATAAATTTTTATTTGAACATCATTAAATTGAACACTTTAATTCATCACATTTTTTTTAATTTCATGTTTCTGGTCAAAAACAGCTGTTTTCGAATTTTCGAAATTAAATTTCAATGAAGAAACATTCCACTTTTTTTTGTTCGGAACGTAGTATAGAAAATTTTTCGCATTCGTAGCGAAGGCTTACGTTCGTAGAATTATTACGACGGATCCTAGAATAGGGCTGATTATAAAGGGTCCGCCATCTAACGTTTTTTTTTCAACTAGTGCTTATTTCGTGAATGGTAACACTTAGCACATGTCTGATTTGACAGATAATTAGTTTTATCCTTCCGCTGAACGAATATGGTTGTGTATACGCTTGAACAACGCTGGGAAATATTGCGATATATCCGATGCCGATTTTGCCAAAAAAATCATCTTTTCAGATGAAGCTAATTTTGATCTTGGCGGGTATGTAAACAAGCAAAATTGTCGCATTTGGGGCACAGAAAACCCGCACGCATGCATTGAAAAGCCGATGCATCCAAAACGAGTCACTGTTTGGTGCGGATTTTGGTCCAGAGGCATAATTGGGCCATTTTTGTAACTGTGGCCGTTACAGTCAATGGCCATCGTTATCGGGTCATGTTCAACAAATTTTTGTTCACAAAAATTGAAGAGGAGGATATTGGCAACTTTTGGTTTCAACAGGACGGCGCTACGTGCCACACAGCCGAAGCTACACCCTTTTTTTTTAAAAGCATTTTCAAAAAAAAAAAAAGTTATTTGGCGGACCCTTTATTATTTGTATAACGTTTCATAAGTATTTTAGGAGCAAAAAGTTACAAACTACTCCATTTTTTAAGGTTGGACAACTTTCATCTACATTCTGTGATTTCATTAATTTCATTTTGTTCAATTAATTTCAATTTTCATTCGTATGGTATGAAAATCTGAATCAATAATGTGCTTCATATAAGAATTATTTTTACATGAGTTGTAAAATTGTGGCATTTTAATATGTTTATTTAATTTTATAATTCTTAAAAAACATGTTGTTTCAGAATTCTATTTTAAATTCAGTCAACTTTTTGTAATTTTGCGACTAGCAAAAGAGTAGAAAAACACTGCTTTGATTAAGTGAATAGCGCTTCTATAATTCCGCTTGGGTTTTATTGCTGTTGCGCTTATTAGCTTTTCAAAGTTAGTGGACTGCTAAATCCACAGAAACCACGTCCGATGAAACCATGGTCTAGTCTGCTCGGTTTGTTCTGCAAAGAACTTTTGTTGTTGTAGCAACCTGGCTTCATGAATTATTTGGCATAAAGCTCAAAATATAATTCTTAAACAATATGTTAATTAAGAATTTAAGAAAAAATTTAAAATATTTATAGACAATAAACTAAACTAAACTAAAATTTTATGCTGACTGCAATTTCTATCTGTCAATATTAAAGTTCAATGCTTGACAGAGGTCACCATACTCGTAAGAATTTGTTAAAATTAAAAATATATCAATTTACCATTTTTTTAAGCCGGATTCTAAATATATCCATCCATAAAAATATATTGCACGAAAAACAATAAAATTAAATATTTCGAAGTTAAAACTTAATGGAACTTGAAACTTAAGGAAACTAGAGTTTTCCTTAAAAGTAATAGAAGAAGTTGAAAAGAATATAATTTTTAATTTAAAAAACTTAAAACTTTTAACTTTCAATAAAAACTGCAACCGAAATCAACTTTGCATTAACTATCCTTAGCCGAAAAGTGTATGAGCCGGTTTTAATAGATGTATTTTATTTATATATAATTTTTATACGTGTTTTTATTCCTTACTTTTGGAAAAGAATAATTTTTATGAAATATTTTTGTTGCATTTTTTAAACTTCAAAATATGTCATAATATAATGAAAATTTAATTTTGGTTTTTCCTAAAACTTTTATATAATTATAATTTTTCAAACTTTCCAATATATTCAAAATTTAAGAATATATTGGAAAGTTTGAAAAATTATAATTTTAAAAGTTTGTATTGTGACATTCATAAGTTTTTTGTCGAAACAACCACTTTTCATAGTGAAGAAAATTGAGTGATACGAGGTTTGCCTTTAAAAAAATTTGGTTCTTAAGACAATTTTGTACAAAAATTGTTGGCAGCTCTTTTCTATATGCATTATATAAATTTGACTGATAACAATATAAAAATTATAAGAAAATTACAGAATTACGGAAATATATGGAAAATGCTGTGCCGGCGGGATATTTAAAAAATTTTGCTAAGTGCAGCACATTTGGAAATACTAATTTTGTGGCACATTTAAGCAAAAGTGGCAATAATTTTTGCTAAGAAGGTACATATTAAATACCTTTTAGTTAAATTCATGATGACGAATAAACTCAATTTACGAATTACTTCAAAAAGATTTCAGATTCAAAAAGATGATGAAGAATTACTTCAGACAACTTTTCAATAATTGATATAAGAAGATTTGATGATGGTTTCCAAATACTTTCTACATGTATTTTGATAATTTTAAAAACATAATAATATTATTTTACTTTAAAACAAAAAAGGTGTTAAAGTTGTCGTGAGATTTTAACCCATATTGATAATATAAGATTACAACTTGGTGACTTAGTTCTTCTCTTGTTTTATCCGTTTACTTTGCTCTTGCAGTAACATTGCTGACTATAAGCTTTAGTCTTAAAATATTCATTTAATTGAAAATTACTGTTATTCTATATACAGTTTTCAATAAGTGAAACACCACCTCTTGCGAACAATAGCTTAAACAGAAGCTATTTACAAAAGCTTTCAACAATAGCTTTGAAACTTAATGACTGTTTTTTTTTTCCATACCATATCGCACACTAAATACAAAAGAGACACTATTCTAAATTTTCCAAAATGGACTTTTTTTAATTAATCAATTCACTGTCGACATTAAAGCTCTGCAAAGAACCATCCAAATGCACTAGTTGTGTGTTGTTATTTATTCTTATATCTACTTGTATCTGTTTCGCTCCCTCTGGATTAAGTATGCATGGAATATTTCTCTTTCAGTTAACGATGGAATAGGTATGAGAGAGTGAAATTACTAAGCATCAAAACTACGAGTTTGAGAACTTACGCAACAAACAGATATATTGGAAATATCTGTTCTTTATTTCTTAACAGCTGAAGTATGTGACCTGGCTAGCATAAAGAATAAATAGCGAAATAAGCAATATTAAAAGAAACACTTCATATAATTAATTTAAGTTTTTCATTTATTTCATAAAAAAAATTAAACATAACAAAGGCATTTTTTAGATATCTAACTTAATACAATTAAAAATTAATGCACATAATATTATTTATTTTTCCTTTCACATCCTCATTGCTTTCAATGTTTTTTCCTTTTATATTTTGAAAAGTAAAATTATCATTAAAAACCACAATAGTATAAATTATTTTGCAAATAATTGGATGATCATTTTATATTTCTATGTTTACTTACAGGCATTTTTTATTTTCTTTTATTAACTATCACTCACTATTAAAATTCAATCACAGAAATAATATAAATGTAGAATTAAACAAGTGGAAATACAACATCAATACAAAAAGAACGATCTGGAATATCCATATTAAATGGATATGTCCATTTACAAAAAGAGTTAAAGCAGTTACTTCACTAAGTGAAACAGATAAAGAGAAAAAAAGCTTACACTACAATGAGAGCCAGAGAAAGAGTTGATACGCTCTCTACTCAATCCAAAACATATAAGCATATGTTTTTATCTACTCTTTGTTGTGTTTGTATCAATAATATCAGATTCTTACTTGTTATATCTGTTTGTACAAGTAGAATGGATGGTTCGTTGCAGACCTTTAGTCGACATCTCTAACTGCAGCAATAATGTTGTTTCCATAACCATCTTCTTTAACTGTTAAAATACCGATATGACTTTACCAGTTTGGTACCTTTTACCTTTATGATTAAAAACATTTATTATAATATTTGAATTGCTGCTGCAGGCACAAAAAAAAAGTGCTATTTTAGTTATGTCAATGTTATGAAAAACAGCTGATAAACCATAGCAAACATTCATCTACATGGAATGCCTTCAGTGTAGAACTCCATTTTTCAAAAATATTACAATAATAAACAAACAGTTTATTATTGGACATGCAAAAGCCTTTCATAAAAATTCGAGTTTTTTAATTGTGACTTTCTTGTATTAAGTGTGCGATATATTAAATAAAAATAGTCATTTAATTGTCAATGTACAGTTTTAAGACTATTGCTTAATTGCATGAAAAAAAATCTATTAAAAAGTTTTAAAGGATTTTTTCAAGTTTGACGCTTTATTGTGAAAAATTTGCTTCAAATTTATTTTTCAAAGTTTTGTCCATTGCTAGTAACTACTTTTTCCCATCTTTCTGGCAATTTTCGGATAGCATCTCGAAAAAACGATGCGTCTTTTGATGCTATTATCCACGAATCGATCCAATTTTGGAATTCTTCAAAAGAGCGAAAGTGCTGATCCTCAAGAGCATGCGTCTTAGACAAATACAAATAGTAATCGGAAGGGACAATGCCTGGGCTATACGGCGAGTGGGGTAGGACTTCCCATTTCAGCGTTTCAAGGTATATAACGGTTGCGCAACATGTGGCCGAGCGTTGTCATGTTGTAAAATTACCTTGTTGTGCCTTTGCTCGTATTCTGGCCGTTTTTGCTTCAATGCAATTGGTCCCACCAAATACAGAGCATGACCTTGCCACTGTGAATATTCGGCTTTGGTGTCGATTTGGGAGTTTTACCGGCCGGCCCGTATAATTTTTTGCGCTTGGGTTATCGCAATGAACCCATTTTTCATCATCAGTCACAATACGATGCAAAAATCCATTTCTTTTTTGCCGTTGGAGCAGCTGTTCACAAGTAAAAAAACAGCGTTTGACGTCTCTCGGCTTTAATTCATACGCCACCCAATTCTGCCTTTTGGATCATTCCCATGGCTTTTAAGCGAACAGAGATATGACTTGTTGAGTAACTCCCAATGCTTTTGCGAGTTCTTTTTGCGCTTGTCACTAGTCTTCATTATCCAATATAGCCTCCAATTTGGCATCCTCAAACTTTTCTGACCGTCCTTTGCGCTCTTTGTCATCGGTATTAAAATCACCACTTCTGAAACGTTTAATACCAAAAACTCACATGTGGACTTCTATGAAGCATGTTCCCCGTAACCTACTTGATTCGATGGCTTTCAGCTGCATTTTTCTTCAAATAAAAGCAGAAAAGTAAATTTTCCCGCAAATTCTGTTTTGTTGGCACAAAAGTTGACATATTTGGAGCACACAAAAACTATGTTATTTACACTTCAGCGAAACGACACATACTGAAAATAAAGCTTAATGATGAGGCTTCAAAATGAAGTTGGTTAGAATATTGTCCGATTCGATTTAATACTAGTGATGCCATCTAAGAAAAAAAACCTTTAAAACTTTTTTTTACATCTGATATATTAACGTTATATTTTACATGAATAAATGGACTACTGATGAAAACCATGACACCTAATTGCCGACATTATAACTGTGACAAAAATTATTCAATATGCAAAAACTAATAAGAATTTCATTAAGATCAATTGTTGAGCTCGAGGTTAAACATGTTAATGAAAACAACAAGTAACAACGATAACAACTCTATATAGAATAATTACCGCAGAACCACATTATTTTTAATAAGAATTTTGTAAAATAATGTATTGTATTATAATAATGTATTTTTTTTATAATAAATTATTTTTTTTTGTGTCAGCTGGGGGTTCAAACCTTTCGAATTGACTTTGAATAGTCAACACACTACTTAACACATTTGGCAATTGAAATTAATTTTTCTGATCGGCAGTCTTCTCTCTTTTGATAATGGCAAGTCTCACAGAGTAAATAAGAGAGTAAATAACATACAGATTAGCCGTTCGGAGACGGCACAAAAACTAGCAGATTCAGCTCTCGGTCATTTGTTTACAAAACATTTAATAACACGCACACAATTTGGCACACAAGACGCTTGGCCAAAGTCCTTTCAAAGACTATGGTTAAATAGTTTTTTCAAAAAATATGGAAATTTGAATAATTTATAAAAAAGTGTCCAACCAAAAATTTAAAATACCTCTTATCAGACTTGATAGAATATTTAAAGAAAAAGAATTATCAAGTTTTTTTTTTTAAAAAAAAGGTAAAAAAACCATTAAAAGTTTAAAACAGCTTCGACAAAAACGTGTTTAATGCTTCTAGTAGATACAACGTGTACAGATAGTTCCCAATTCCAGTTTCGTACTGTACACCTTCTTCTTCTTGTATCTTTGTATTTTTTATGGTTAAGGTTTTCTAAGAAACCCAGGTTTTGCGAACAAAAGAAATACGAAACGAAGTTGTCGAGAAGGCCGCAGCAGTCAACTTTGTACGTATAGCCATTCCAATCCGATAATTGCATAAAGGCGTGTTTCAAACCCTGTGATCCGTGTTTCAAATTCGGTGACATAAAAGTTTTTTATAGTTGAAATTCCCTCAGCTTTCCCAATATATCCACTCTTGAAATCTTTAAATCTTTTCTTGAAGAAAAGTTTTTTTTGAAATCGTCAAAAATGTGTTGGAATATTTAGATTTAGATTTTTGGAAATTTCAGGGACTTTTTTTTTAGACTTCAGGACAGAAAAAATTTTCTGACCCTGTTTGAGGCGAGCAGTTAAAGACGCTTTTCCTCTATTATTCTAGTCTTATCTTTATTGTAATGAAAATGTAGGAGTGTGTCGTACGAGTGTGTCCATGACACAATCTAATTTTTTTTTTTCTTATAAGCAAAAATATTTTGAAACTTGAAACCAAAACTTACTGTTATTCACCATTCCTTAAAAATGCCCAAATTGAAATTCCAGCAACCAGTACCCCCCTGGTAAGCTATTAGTTTGGAAATTTTCATATTCAATGTATTTAAATTTATTTTTTTATTACATCTACATTTCATTAAAGATACCCATTTCATGCTTATCTACATTGAAAAAAAAAAAACATAAAATATTGCAAAGGGTACAAGGTTTTTTTAAAAAGGAACCAGTTAAAAAAAATAAATAATTCAAAATATATTATTTTTGAAGTTGATAGATGTATAGGTATAAATTTAATACGATTCTAAGCTTAGTTAAGGAATCGTAAAATTATCTTTTCACTGAATTTTTCTGATTTAATCAAGATTATATTAAAACTTAAAATTATTTTATATCTAAACATAATTTTAAACAATTTTTAATCGTTAAATCTTGCAAATATTTTTATTTTAATCTAGATTTTAAGACATTCTAAATTTTATTCAAATGTTCATCTAGAATTTAAGACATATTCTAAATTTTATTCAAAGTTTATCAAAATGTTATGATATATTTATTCAAATACATTAATTAAGTATTTTTTTTTATTTTTAGTTATCTTTCACCAAGCAAGGAGCATATTGCGTTAAATATTTTGTCACCATTTTTGCTTTCTCCAAAAAAAATAATATTAGAATACTTTGATTTTACTTTTTCTTATAGAGAGAAGAATTTGCTTGATCCAAGTAATTAATTATCTAAAGATTAGAAAGTTTTGCTTGATATATGAGATTATTTTTTTTATCTAATATCAAAAAATAGTAAATAGCTTGATACATTGCACGCAAAGAAATTTTTCGTTTACCGCAACTGAAAAATTCACCAACTACACTAAGTTTGCGAGTTGTATTTTCGGCAAACAAAAATTCAGTTGTCATTAACTTAAAAATATATCTATATATACTGCAAGCTATTTCGGTCATTATTATTTACTATATAAATTATCTTTCTCTCTATGTCCGTCCGTCTTCTTATGGATTGCACTCAGCGCAACTCTGTTGCTACCTCCGTCCGCGTATTAAGCAAATTACCAATAGTAACAATTTGTCCAAAAAGTAACTCTGAACTATAAGCGATGTGTTTATAAAACGAAGGCAAAAACAAACGAAATTTTCAGTTGGGAAAAACAAATGTTTCAATTGCTGCAATTTAAAAATCACTCGTGCTTATGACAAACGACATTATTTTCCAGCAAACAAATGACACGTTTCTCGCAACTGACTATTATTATAAAATAAATAAAAAAGGCGATAAAAGTTTTCTTTTTCTTTGCGTGTGTGGTTTAAAAGATTTTCTGATATTTTGTGATAAATTAATAAATTAATTTATTGTGGTGAATTGATTGTGATTCACCACAGTAAAATGAATTTAATTTATAATTTTAAGGCTAATTTAAGATTGAAAGTTTTTTAACATGCTTGAACCAAGCAATTTGTAAATAATTTTATATTTTCTTAAATCAAGCAAAATAATTAATTAATTCAAGAACATTTTTATTAACCAACTCTGCGTTTGTTTAAATTAAGACAACATTTTCTTGATTCAAATCATGTTCCAAGTTCTAGAATCAAGTATTTTATTCTTGTTTCAACCAATCATTTATTTTACTCAATTTTAAAAATAAATGCTCATTAAAAATTTTTTTTTTAATTTTGATTGCTTGATTTCAGCAAAATTACGCTATATTTTAATTTTTATGAGATCAAGCAAAATATTTGCTTAATATAAGAATATTTTTTCTTTCTAAATTTTTATTGTAAATGATCAGACTCAAACATTTTTTAACATAAAATGAATTTGTTTCATTAGAAAAAGTGAGAACATATTGGATTTTATTCAGCAAGCGAATTCATTGTTGAGTAAAAAACAAAAACATTTCCATTGGTTCAACAAAATGATAGCAAATTATTTTAACGTAAGCTTAATGAGAAATCTATTGTTAATCTAAATCAGTGGTGTTCACACGCATACTATTACAATTTTCGACTTTTTTGCTTGCGTTTGTAGGTCTCTCGCTCTCTGCACTGACAAAAATTAAGCAAGAATTGTGTTACAATTATCATTATAATAATCAGTATCATTATCATTATCATCATCACTCTCATTATCAACATCATTATTATTATTAATAATATTATTCTGTACTCATAACTGTACAAAAACTCATTTTTATATACCTCAAAATTTTTATTCAGTGCTAAACACACAACTAAGCGGCGTTTTTGCTTGAAGTTTCAGCGCCAACTGATTGAGAGAACTTCGTACATTCGATCGTGTACGTGTTTCGATTCTCGAATAAAGCTTTCGAGTCTCACCACGCGTGGTTTTACGTCATGGTATAATAATACATGGTAGCATTGACAGTTGCTTGGGAAATCATATACTGTCAAAAAATATACTCAAAAAGAGAGCGCTCACAATCCGCCATTGAAAACACAAGCAATGTTGGAATCGTTGAAGTGAAAAAAAACAACAACCACAGCAGCTGCTGATGTATTTCCACAAAAAGCTGTTTTTGACAATTTATGTTTTCCTGTTGAAGAGAAAATAAGCAGTTGTCAATGCTACCTGGTATTATTATACCATGGTTTTACGTGAACATTACTGATCTAAATAAATATAGAACTTTAATAATGAATACAACCTCCTTCCTTTTTTTTTACTTCAGATAGGCGATTTGGTAGTGGTTTCGAACGTTTTGTTTTTTTTTTTAAAATCGCTTCCTATTTCAATATTTTGTCAATATTTAGTTCTTCGATTGTAATACATTGTCAATTTTCGGCACAAACTTATAATAATGTTGAGGTCAGATGATCGTGAGGGTCACTATAATATTTTAATATTCTCCTTTACTATACCTGCTTTGTATACATCCGCATTGTCTTATTGGTATATCATTGAACTTTTGGTAATTGTGACCCACTGTTAAGAGTTCTGTTGCCAATTAAATTTAGACAATCTTAAAAATTCATTCGTGTAGGAATGAACTTGATATCAGTCCTTACACAATAGCTACTTCCGATTCCCTACATTTATCCCCATGTTGACGACCACTAAGGATACGCTCTGCCTTTTTCAAATCGTGATAATAATAAGACTAATCATACGGACAGTTAAGATTAAATTTCTTTTTGTGCCAACGTTTTTTCAATTTAATGTATTCTTCAGTACACAGAGAGAAAAAATCAAGGATTCTATGCTTAAATCAAGCAAATAGCCTATCAGTTCACAGTCAAGAGTAAATATCTCAATTAAAGCATTATTTTTCCAGAATTGAGTACATTTAAGACACGGTGGTATAAAGAAAAAAATGCTTAATTCAAGAAACATTTACTTGAAAGCCAAGAATATTTTTTTATATTCAAGACTAACGGTGTGTATCGAAGTAGATAAGAACTTAAGCTTTCTCTCTGTCAAATCAAATTCCGGATAACTTTCTCGGCATAATTGGCAGTATAAGTAGAACCTAAGTAGATTGAGTTTATCTCAGTGAAAAGTCATACAAGACTACTGACGAGTTTGTGTAGCGGCCAACGAAACAGTCTGTATAGTCAAGCTGAGTGATTTGCTCTATACAGAGCCGTTGTTGTTGTTGTTGGTTGTTGCCTTCTTTGTCTTTATGTTGTCTTGTTGTCAACATACTTGGCCTAAAGCTCAAATTTGTTTTCAAGGCTAATATTTACTTCTTCGAACCATGACATAGTTTGTCAATTCGCACCATCTTAAACATGTTTTCATGCAAACTTGTTGTCAATTATAAGCATGCCAGTATAAGTTGAAGTGAGAAAAATTTCCTTGATTCAAGTTAGCAATTTGCTGGCTAAAGTTCTAGCTATATTCCTGTTTCAACCAATCAGTTATTTTACTCAATTTTAAAAATAAATGCTCATTAAAACATTTTTTCTTAATTTTAATGTTTTGTGCTTGATTTGAGCAAATGAGGCTTAATTTTAAATTTTCTTAGATATAGCAATATATTTGCTAAATATATGAACATTATTTCTCTTCGTGTCGAATTCAACCGTGCAAAATCCAATTCAAAATTCTACGTGATGTTTTGCTGTAAGGGCGGTTTTCATTGAACTTTTTGACATATAATTGTTGTTGATTTTTTTAATTCGGACAGTGAGGTTAGAATTTTAAGCTAAGCACAATATAGTACGCCATCTCGACATGAAATTTTCAGGGCTTATATTAAATTTAAAATCACTTTGCAACTTCTATGTATTTATTTTTTTTTTTGCGATTTCACTGATCTTCATGTTTTGATGTTGTTTCATGATCATGATGACTAATGATGTTTCTAATGAATGCAATTTCATGAAATTATCAAACTTTGAGAAAAATTTTAGCACTTATAGTAAATTATGTTTTGACGAAAATTTCTAAGTGCTAACTGTTTATCGTTTATCTATGATAATCAAGTTATGCCCTTGACAATTTGTTTCTTTAGATCGCTTCGGCTGTTTTTATCCCGGCCCTTAACAAAAAGTTCTTATGTTTTCAAAAAACTCTCTAATGTGTCCAAAAGTGAGTTCTAAAATAGGGGGTAGATTCATAAACTTTTGCTTCATCGGTTATCTTTATCATTAAATTAATAAAATATTTTATAATGAGATGCAATCAAACCTTTTGTTCAATCTTACATTTAACTCTGGTTCATGAAATATATCGATGTGGAAATCAAAATCTAATCGTTTGACTTAGTGCCAAAAATTTAACAAAAAAAAAAACATTACAGATATTGGTGCAAATTTTATAATGCACTTCAAGAAAATTAAATTTTATAATTTCACGCTTATCACTGCAGCACATGTTGCTCCAAAAAAGTGCAAGCAAAGTATAAAAAATAAAAATGGTACTACGTGACCACCCGCCAAAAAATATCAGCCCGCGTTTGATGATTACGTGCTATTTACTATTAACGCTGAATAACGTTTGCCAGTATCAGTAAGAATTTTATATACATAAATATATATTATAAATTAGAATTCAATTAATTTTTTTTTTGTTTTAATGATTAATTGCAGCGCAAAAGAAATCCTTATCAGCGCTACAGCTGTTAGCTATGGGCTAGAGTGCAGCGGTACTCAAACGAACTGCATGATGAAAACAATGAAAATTTTGTAGAAAGTTGCACTCCATAAGCTTCATTTTTATTAGCTCAATTTTATCAATTTTATGTTTGTCAATATTTAATTGATAAACATTAGGAGGAAAGTAAGGATATGCTATTCAATTCGAGATAAAAATTCTTCAACAATTTGAGACTTTAAAGTTATAATTAAAAAAAAAAAATCTTACAATAATGATAAGAAAGATATACTTGTTTCAATTGCATTCAAGAAAAATGAATATAGGAAGAATCAAACGATAATTCAGTGCCAAATGCCGGTAAAAACCGCTTATGCCAGGATGATGTAGACGACGACGAAGAAGATGCAGAGAACAGATGTCTAATATGCATCGATCTTGGAAGAGAAAATGAGCTGTGATACAGATGTACTTCGCGTGGATCATGAGCGGGCTCACGTGTACTGCACTGGGTGGGACTCAGCCGAAGGTTACATTTGCGATATCTGTTAAATTGTCTCTGACTCCGATTATCCACATGGTGACCACCATTGCCACCTATTCGGTGCAAAGGGAGTCAAATCTGTTTTTTGATTACTAAAGTCTTTAAAACTGGTCTTAGTCAATAGCTAGATAAGTAAATTGGATGTTTAGGCGGTTGCAATAAATATTTGTTTATAAATTCAAATTTCATTTCATTTCTCCCTTAAGTGACTCCCATTACTCTATTCTCCCTTATAGCATGTATTAACCAGTGGTGTAGAACTACCGACCAGTGTTGCCAGAGGCCGACCTCCAAAAATCCCGTTCTCTTCTTAATAGAGCCCTGTTTATCCCGTTTTAAAAATCAAAAATCTCGGAAAAAATCCCGTTCACAAGCCTTGCACATAGCGTCATGTTTAACTGTTTATTCATTAATTGTTTTGGCTTGATTTTCTTTTTCACCTAGTAAAGCAGCTACCATCTTCTTCTTTCTCTTTAAATGTTATATTTTTGAAATTAATAGCGTTTTCTTTTCTCGCGATAATGTTGCATTTATTCTGCACTGTGGCAGGGCTGTCAAATTTTCGTGTTCTTTTCTCAGCATATTTATAGGGTTGCGTGTTCTTTTCTCAAAATTTTACACTTTTATCCGGCAAAAGTGCGCTATTTTCTACCCTAGTAATATCGTAAGTGCGGAATGCAACATTATCATGAGAAAAGAAAACTGTAAAGGGTGTTTTTTTTAGAGGTATAGAACTTCGAATTGAAATAAAACACAAGAAAATCGTTTTAATGTCCATCAATTTGGCTTTATTGGAAGGATAATTTTATGCCATTACAGTTTAAATATGATTTCGGGCATGTGGCCGCCGCGGCTGGCTCGAATAAAGCCAATTCTACAGGTCCAATTTTCAACCACTTTTTCGAGCATATGGGGCCGTATGTCGGCAATAACGCCACGAATGTTGGCCTCCAAGTCCCCTAACGTTTCTGGTTTGTTGGCGTAGACGAGCGACTTCACATATCCCCAAAGAAAATAATCCAATGGTGTCAAATCACACGATCTTGGTGGCCAATTGACAGGTCCATGCCGCGAAATTATGCGCTCATCGAATGTTTCCTTCAATAAATCGATTGTGACGTGCGCTGTGTGGCATGTAGCGCCGTCTTGTTGGAACCACAACTCATCCACATTCATGCCATCCAATTCGGGAACAAAATAGTCGGTTATCATGGCTCTATACCGGTCTCCATAAACGGTAACTGACTCTCCAGCATTATTTCGGAAGAAGTATGGCCCAATGACTCCACCAGCCCATAGAGCACACCAAACAGTCAGTTTTTGTGGATGTAATGGCGTCTCAAGGATCTCATGTGGATTCTCTTCACTCCAAATGCGGCAATTTTGCTTGTTGACGTAGCCATTGAACCAAAAATGAGCCTCATCACTGAACAAAATTTTGCGATGAAAATCAGCATCGAGATCAATCTCATTTTCGGCACATACACCAAAATCACGACGCATTGCATGGTCTCGCGGCTTTACTTCTTGCACAAGCTGGATCTTGTAAGGTCGCAAGCCAAGATCTTTGCGCAAAATCTTCTATAAAGTTGATGGACAAAGCTCCAATTGCTGTGCACGTTGGCGAATCGATTCATTCGGGTCCTCTTCAACATTTTGCTCTACAGCGGCAATTGTTTCTTCGGTGCGCACTGTTCGACGTCTCTGCGGATGCGTATTATCACATAGAGTAAACGTAGTGCGAAAACGACCCATGGTTAACCGAATTAATTGCTCTGATGGACGATTATGTCGACCATAAAATGGACGGAGCTTGCGGTAAACTTCGCGAACTGAACCATTATTTTCGAAATAAATTTGCACGATTTGCAAGCGTTGTTCTTTTGTCAACCTGTTCATGATGAAATGGCAAACCAAACTAAACATAAATGACATTAGAGTTGCCAGATTTGACCACAAAATGCCAGTTTTATCTCTATTCGAAAAACAAACCCCTAAAAACCCAGCGGATTTTTTAAAGAAAAATATGAAAAATGAAAAATGCATCATTTTCGCAAGGACTATGGCAATATTTTTGTAATGTTGCCATCTAATGAGGTCACATTTTGATCGAGAAACGAAAACGCCATAAAAAAAAAGTTAAGAAACTCGACTTTGAGCGGAAATCCCATTTTTGGGCTCAAAATACCGTGCGCCCTTTTGAGGTTAAAAAAACCCAAAATATGGGCGAAATCCCAGGTTCTGGCAACACTGCTACCGACCCATTGTGATATGCTCTACGCTCTCCCAAGTTATTGAGAGTGTAATAAACATGCACTTCATGAATTATCAAGAGCGTAGCGCACTGCTCATCAACCGTCAAAATGGCTTCCGTAGGGCCCGTGTTTTGATGACCTCATAGCGTTTCCCACTGAAAGATGTAACCACGGTGTACACTTCTGCCTATATATTTATAAGGCATGGTGTGGAGATCCATCGAGTGGTGGATGAATCACGTGTTTTCACTAGTCGAAGGTATTCCGTCATCAATGCTGGAATACAGCAGGATTCCGTCCTATTTTATGAATTATAATATTAAGTCTGCCTTTTATATTTAATAAATCAATATTTAGTACAGGGTACACCTCAGCATTGAAATTCATAGTACCCTTTTGGGGATGACTAAGTGTTTATTACCATTCAAATTTGTTGGTGGAAGTCAAGACCAAACTAACATCTCTGATAATTTATGAGCATTGCCACCCGGTTGTAGACAAGCGAAACTCCACGGCGACCAACAAAGGTCATGCCTACGACATACATGCCTACGAGTATATGACTGCGACTTTTTGTCATTAAATTATACATGACTGCGCAAAATAAACATTTGCCTTTAGTATCCTAGTATAAAATACTGTTGACACCACTCCTCCTCCTGTTACGTATCTTCGTTAGCATAACATTTTGTGAAAACTAGGATGCGCACCCATGGATTGCCTTCTGGTATCCCATAGCAAAAGAATGAAAAATACACGGAATATTGCATTCTCTCCATACACCTCCAATAATCGAAAATATTTGGTCAGATTTCGACTTCTTTTTCGAACAAGGTCGATGTTAATGACATTTCAGCGGATTATCAAACCGGATGACTATTCCCGTGCTAGCAAATTTTTTTATCGCATAATTGCTACTGCTTCGCAGGCATAAGGCAACCATTGTATGTTATAAAGGATGATCCATTTCGAGGTTCCCTACTTTTTTAAAGAAAAAAACACAGAAAATTCAATTTATATGGAGAATGTTTATTATCATTTGAAATAACATTCTTTGGCATTTATTTTTTGAAGATAATGTCTACCAAATGTTGGCCGCCGCTACGTCTCAGATGGTCCATCCGTTGAGTCCAATTTTCGATGACTCGTTCGAGCATTTCGACTGGTAATTGGCGAATGACACGCGTGATGTTTTGCTCCAAGGCCTGAATCGAAGCGGGATTGTCCGCATAAACTTTAGACTTTACATATCCCCACAGGAAAAAGTCTAACGGTGTGATATCACACGATCTTGGTGGCCAATCGACCGGCCCAAAACGTGAAATTATCTGCTTACCGCAGTGTTCTCTCAATAAATCCATTGATTGATGCGATGTATGGAAAGTGGCGCCGTCTTGTTGAAACCAAATGTCGTCGAGATCACGAGCTTCAATTTCAGGCAGTGCTACCAGGTTTCAGCTAAAAAAAATCCCCATTTTTGCATAAAAATGAATATTTTTCCCCATTTTTAACTTCGAGTTTCCCCGTTTTTTTCCCCAGTTTTTAAATTGTTTAATAAATAGCAATTTAAGGAAATAACAAGTTTTTTAATTCACTTTACTATAACTAAAATAAATACAAACAGGAAAAAGATACGTGTCTATAAGAAAAATAAAAATGAAAATTTTAAGCGATATTGTATTTTGACTCGAACGTTACGTTTTTCAGATTATAAAAAATTGTATGAAATTATTTGAAATAAGCATATTTTTATACATATTATCAAACCAAGTAAACATGAGTATGTGTGTTATTTCTATTATAAAAAGTCAAAAATTCTGAATTCTTCCAGAATTCCTGGATAATTTCTGATGATATATTTGAAAAATTTACATTTCTTAACGATCTATATTCTTGGTCGAAATCATTCCACTCGGATTGATCCGAAATAACGAGTGAAAATGTTTTTAAGCTTAAAGTTTTATTTTTCATTTTTACTATCTATTAATGGCCCTTTATATAGCTCCTTAAAAAAATATTGAAATCGTTTAAGTCTACATCAAAAATACTATTATGACTATTAATGTATTCCTTTCGCATGAAACAATGAACAAGTCTTCAAAGTTAGTTCTATTTCTCCATATATGACACATTCAGCTTTTTAAAAAATGACAAACAAAAAATTGATGTAATTAAAATAAAAAATGGTAGTTGGTTTTTCTAATAACCGATATATTTTTTCACTCGCTATTTTATTTTTAATTTTCCCCGACTTTAACAATGTTTTCCCCGCCTCCCCGTTTTGCACGAAAAATCCCGAAAAAGGGGAAAAATCCCGCCATCTGGCAGCTCTGATTTCAGGTATCAAATAGTCAGTTATCATGGCACGAACGGCGCCGAATCGACTCTCCGCGGTCTTCGTGTACACTCTCAGCTACGGCCGCTATATTTTCTTCACTGCGTGCTGGACGTGGTCTATTCGATCGAATATTATCCAATAATGAATACTGGGTCTCAAGATGGGTGATGGTGTTGCGAATAGTATGCTCAGTATGTCGATTATGTTGACCATAAGTTGAGCGAAGTGCACGAAACACATTCTTCACAGAACGTGAATTTTCGTAATAAAATTAAAAGATTTCTAAACGTTGTTCAGGCGTAAGTCTTTCCATGATGAAATGCCAAACAATACTAAACAAAAATAACATGACAGCATGACACGACTCACACGTGATCTGTCAAAAACAGGCTTAGCACCACACTCAAGGCTCATAGCGGTCCTATACTCGCAACCATCCTCTTATATCCTGGGTTTGGAGGAGGAGTTTGGATCTTGTGAACTTTCCCTAAGTCCCTTGAAAAGACTTTGACTGAACTTCTTATGATGAAATTGTGTTGTGCCTGTTATTAACCTTCAAGTAAACTTTGGAATTAGAAACACAAAAGAATTTTTGGGTCATATTGACCCAACTTGAAATTGCATAAAAAACATACTGTAAACTTCTCAAGTGGAAATTGTATAGGAAAGCTGAGGAACAAATTAAATAAAAAATGTGTTTTTGGATTGATTTACTTTTTATTTAGTGCGAAAATTGAATTGATGTGGAGCAACTTTCACAACCTGTGAAGCGATGATCCGGACAAACGTACTTCACGCATTTACCACACCGAATGCTGTGTTTATTTGAATTGGGTAGAGGTGGGTACATTTGTGTATTGTGTCACAGAAAATTATGTTGAATTACTTGTCAACGAAAAACAGTAACTACTAGCTAGAAGCAAAAACTAACGGCACAATTTGCGGGTCACACACTCTACCCACTGCGCCACGCCTGCCGATAATACAGGTATTAGGCCGAAAATGGAGAACAATTCGCATATTTGGGGAGGGATCTGGGCAGATCTTGAAGCATCTTATTTGCAACTTCTGGACGTGCAATATATCTCATAGGGGATACAAAATTTCATCTTCTCTCAACTCTCTTGGGTCTCGAAGCAATATTGGTTGCCTGAGCTTTCTGTACAAGTGCTATCAAGTGTTTAAGGTTGATTCATGTCCTGACGCCATCAGCTCGTGTGTCTCCCAGGTTCACTAAGGCAGCTTAATAAGACCATCCCTATGTCATTACGTTGATGCTCAATAGAACCTCGCATTACCGAGAAAATTCATTCTGCAGTCGGACAGATACGACTGTATACAACTGTATACGACTGTATACAACTGTATACGACTGTATACAACTGTATACGACTGTATACAACTGTATACGACTGTATACAACTGTATATGACTGTAGAGTAGGACGTATCGAAAAATTTAGATCGTATTCTAAGAGGTCTCAAAAGTTGCATGGGGTTATCAAGATCACCAAAAAAAAAAAAACAAAATTAGGAAAATAGAAGGATGTCTTCCTCTCCCTTGTATAGTATACGACTGTGTAATAATCTCCGATGCCAGCGTGTTTCCCAGCAGTTTTGCGCTGTGTAAATTTTAAAATAAATCTTTAACGATACTACTCTATCTTTTCACTATCCAACTAACTATCACCTTTCTTCCAAATCAACACAATGCTCTCGCATTTATAGTGGGTATCGAAAAAAGTTATTATGCGGTGAACTTCATAACTCATTACCTTCATATCTGAAACAAAAAAATCGTGATGCATTTAAATGGTGATATGTTTCCCTAGGTAGTCAGAGGGAATTTATTGACGTGACGAAGTTACGTTGTACTGCTCTAGTTTCCAAAAAAGTTGAAAAATTAATTTTTTAAAAATTCATCTGCGTTTCATTGAATTGTTACTCGCTGGGTATAAGAGCTATGATTAAAAAAATTGTATGACCATAAAGGTTAATTCTTTGATTATATTAAAAAAACAAAAAAAAAATTTAATACGGCATAGGGACGTAGTGGGAGCTGCGTAAGCAACGCAACTGAAAATTTGTTACATGGAATTATTACTCGCTGAGTATTAGCGCTAGGATTAAAAATACGATACGCCAATAAAGGCCTGATAGAAGCCCTCACAACAAAATTAGACAAAAAATTTCTGACATCATGGGGACGCTGAGAGAGCCGCTCAAAGATCGATAACGCATCATTCATGCAGCGGCGTTGCATTGAATTTTTACTCAATGAGTACATAACCTACGATAAAAGTTTAAAAAGGAAAATAAAGTTTTTATACATGGCTTTACGACAAAAATAAAAAACAAATTCCGGCGTCGTCAGGTCGTGAATATAGCAGCTTATGTAACAGAAATGTAATATCGTTGCATGGAATTATTACTCACTCAGGAGGGGTGCTACGGTAAATTTTGTTTTACGACAGCAGGGATGTGTTATTACGCTTCACAACTAAATTACAAAAAAAATTTTGCTGTCATGATTTCAGGGATGCAATCACATAATGCAGTAAAAATGCTACAGCCATGAAAAAACGTTGCATGGATTTTTAACTCTGTGACTACTGGTGCAACGGTAAATTTTAAGGAACGGAAACAAAGGTGAGGTCTTCGGACATATGACAAAAATAAAAAAAAATTTGACGGCGTGTCAAAAACCCTCAGGGAACCGCCTAATGTGACGCATATGCATCACTTTTGCTGGATTAATTGAAATTAGAGCACAACCAATGGGGAAGAAAAAAAAAGCTAAACGAAAAACACCAACTCCAAATCCAAATCCAACAACAACTCTAACTCCAAAACCAACACCAACACCAACACCAACACCAACACCAACACCAACACCAACACTAACACCAACACCAACACCAACAACAACACCAACACCAACACCAACACCAACACCAACACCAACACCAACACCAACACCAACACCAACACCAACACCAACACCAACACCAACACCAACACCAACACCAACACCAACACCAACACCAACACCAACACCAACACCAACACCAACACCAATACCAACACCAACACCAACACCTACATCAACATCAACACCAACATCAAAATCAATATCAACATCAACATCAACATCAACATCAACATCAACATCAACATCAACATCAACATCGACATCAACATCAACATCAACATCAACATCAACATCAACATCAACATCAACATCAACATCAACATCAACATCAACATCAACATCAACATCAACATCAACATCAACATCAACATCAACATCAACATCAACATCAACATCAACATTAACAGCAACAGCAAGAAACTTCGTCACGTGAAAACCTACGGGTGTGTCCACGGCACAGCCAACACTCTTTTTTTTCGATTTTTTTATATTTTGCAGCATTTGAAAGTGAAAAATGCGATTTTCCCCAAAAAATTTCAGAGAATTTGTTATTATAAAATGGAAAAAAATGGTAAAAATATCCCTCTGATACCTGTTGATTTATGTGTAGGAATAGTGTTTAAAATTTCAAAAGTGATCGGTCAAGTAGATTTTGAGTTATAATGCTTACGAACTTCGAAAAGTGACGTTTGCGAGAAAATCGATTTAAAGTTTTTTTGTACTCGAACATCCAAAATAAAATTATATACCGGAAATATATATAATATATACAAGCTCAGCTTACATACTTTCAAATACCCATAAAAGTAAAAAGTAATTCGGAGATTACAAAGGTACTTGAAGCAGGTTTCATGTGTGTGCGTCGCGCAGTTGCCAGGCAGGTATAAAAATCGTGCATGGGGGTCGGTTGCTTGAAACGCTGTATCTTCGTTAGTTTTGCTTCGATTTACTTGAAATTTTTACACCATACTCACAAAAAAAAAAAAAAAAATAGAAAAACAAAAATGTTTGAAGACCGTACACCACCAAATATGATGACAGATATAAAAAGCTCTTAAAGCTAAAAGTTTTTAATAAGAAATTGAGGATGGTTACTTAAAAATTTCTGAAAAAACATTAATTTGAGTATCAAGCATATTGGAAATTTATGTGACCAAAATCGGGGCCGTTGTTTTGCATCTTGCTGGTTGTTTCGCGGATTGCTCTAGCATGATGATTGCTACTTGCATACAAACAAATTTAGTTTTTATTATTTGAAGTTTAAATCATGTTATTTTTATTGTATTTTTATTTATTATTTATTGTTTGATGTGTTGTTGTTTTTGTTTTTTTTTTTTTTTGTTTGTTTTGCAACAGTTTATTTTTACTTCTTCTCATAAATCATTATTTTGTGTGGCAAATGTTTGCATTCGCTTCATTTTGTCAGCGCTGCCAACAACAGCAATTTTGATAGACACTCGTACATTCACGCAGATACATACTTTGATACTGGTTGGCTTTTGTTGTTGTCTTTGCTGCTGTTGCTATTCTTGCTGCTATTAATGCTGGGAAGAGTGCGAGAACGTTAACAATTCTACAGCATTCTTCACAACAATAACAACAACAAGAACAAAAACAATAGCATAAAGAAGAAAGCTGACGACTGATAAACAACGATGACATCAACAAAAATACCACCATTATTAAACTTGGTTGATTTGGTTGTTGTTTTGCTTTTAAAGTTGCTGAAAAATCTGACAGTTACTTTAGACTATCTCGAACGCTTTTAAGCCTAGGCCATTTGTGACAACCGCTGAATTTAAAATTTTATAATTTTTATTTTGTCATTTTTTTCCGGTTCCTTTATATTCTTCAGCCGCAAAAGTGTTAAATTTCAGAATTTGTCGATTTTTATAACTTTGAATTAAGATTTCGAACTGGTCACTGTTTTGAAAGAAACAGTTGAAATTAGTTGAACTAGGCCTCTAACCTCTAAAGTTTAATAGTAAAACAATAAAACGACAAAAAAAAAAGAAAAAAAAACAAAAAACCAAAAAATCATAAAGTACTTTATTGTGGATTTTAGATCGAATATTTTGAGTATCGAAAATTTTTTTTTAATATTAAAAAATTTAAAAGATATCTGATTAATTAATCAACAAATTTTGATTTCTTTCTTTACATGGGCTTGGTTGATATTCGGCATGGAACTGCAGTGTACAGAACAGCACCGGTTAGGTAATTGTCAAAACCGAAAGAAGCAAAAAAGCGAAGCAAATTCACATTTCTTACACTAAGGGAAAAAAATATTTTTGCAGCAATAACGCATTTGCATAAATCGACTACGTAAATATTTAAAATTTATTTAAATATTTTCTTAATTAAATAAAATATTTAAAATATTAAACAGAATTAATAAAAAATATATTAAAATTGTGCACGAATTTTTTAAAATATCTTTCAAATATTTAATATTTGAAAATAAAACTATCGCATTTAAGGAAAATTTGTATAAAAATACTGAATTTAAAAAACAACATATTTAAATTCAATAAGAATTAAAATTTATAAGAAGCAAAATATGCAGGTAAATGACAACCAGAAAATATCAAGTTGTCACTCAACCCTACATCATTTCATACAGCGACCACTCATCGCATGCACAAATCATCTAGTGCAAATATCCACCCTATATTACCCTTGCAACATTAACTAAATGAGAACTATAAGAAACCTGCAGGAACAGAGTGCGATGCTGTTGCTGCTTGTCGGAATATGTGTGTACGTGTGCGATCCCAATAAACCACATAGCGGACTCGCATTCGTTTCGAATTCGAAACGGAACCGAGATCTCGGATCCGAGTTCTCGCTTTCTATTAGAATTCGAAATGATTCCGAGAATATTAAAAAAGCGAATATTTTATTTTATGAAATTTGTCTATCTTGTGGATAATATTAATAAAAACAATTTTTTAAATTTTTTTTCTTTATTTACACGATTTTAACGTACCAAAGGAATAAAATTCTTTACCTAATTTTAAAAACTTTTTTATATCTTCTACGATGTATTTACAAAGCACTTCAAGCACTTTCAAATTGCACTTCTCAAATTTCAAAAAAATAAAAAAGAAACCGTGGCAACTATAGACTTAAATGTCAACAACAAACGAAAAACAAATCACTTGCTACTCGTTGTATAAGCTTTCAAAAACATTCGCATTTTGACATTTTTAAAGTTTATTTTTAATAAAATGAAAAGTATGAGAATTTTAAGTCATTTCTCCTCATCAGGGTGCTACACCACGCCAGGTAAAGTATAAATAAAGAGTTTAAACAGATGAAATAGGTTAAGAGAAGGCATCCGGTAGAGGCGTAAATTTTTTACTGAAATTCCCGGCCGTGACTGAAGCTGTTGGACACAAGAAGTTCCTCTGTAGAAGCAAAAAGAAAATTACCTTAAAAAAAAATGGATACACAAGATGTCATGGAGATAGGAATAAAAAAATTTAAAAAATCTCGTTTCGAAAACGAATCGATTGTTCCAAGAATCTCGTTTCGAAAACGATGCGATTATTTTTAAAATCTCGTTTCTAAAACGATTCGATTAATCTAAAAATCTCGTTTCGAAAACGAAGTGTGCATTTCTTCCTCTCGCGGATTCGAAAACGAAAGTAGAACGAATCTCGTTTTCGAACTAAATGCACGAGATCCCGGTTTCAAATCGAATTCGAAACGAATCCGTTTAGTTTATTGGGATGCTGTTGCTGCTTGCTTGTATGAAATATGTGTGTACGTGTGTGGTATAAATAAAATTTAAATACGGGAAAAACGAGTTGTAAGGAAAATATTTGATTTATAATGGATAATGTTAATATGCGATATTTCCCTTAGTGTAGCAGCAAAATTTAAGCCAACCATACTCAACCTGTGGCCCGCCAAGCTTCTATGTACGGCCCTAAACACATTTATTATCAGGAACATGATTTACAAAAATCTTTCCAAGATATCTTGAGGTTAATTTCGGCTTTGACGCACAGAATTTGGTACTCCGTACTTAAGGATTAAAAAGTATCCAAAATGGTACTAAAGTACGTAATGGTGCAACCTTGGTGACAGGTTGCAAGTGATAAGTTGCAAATTGCAAAGTAAATAAAGTACTACTTTTAGTAAATAAAGTACTTTATAGTACGTAAAATACTTTGTAAGTAAATAAAGTACTAAGTACTACGCGGAACACGGACACAACAGCATTTTTTGCTTTCTTATAAAGTATTAAAAAATAAAAAAAAATAAATAACTGGCCATTTCAGCCCTTGAAAGGACTTTGACCTAGCTTCTTATGATCAATTGTGTTGTGCGTGTTCTTAAGTTTTTACACAATTGACCGAGAAACGGACCTACAGGTTTAACGCCGACTCCGAACGGCGATGAACGGAATGTTCTTATTCTCAAGAAGCTTTACATGGCATTTTAATTACTCTCTGAGGTTTGCCATTATCTGCAGAGAGGTGGCGGCCGTACAGAAAAATTATTTTAATTCAAATAATTTTCTGTCGCTGCTGGGGTTCGAACCCGGGTCTCCGAGTTCGTTGACATAGCGGCCACGCACTTTAACCAACTACGCCACGGACGCCACGGACGCCACAATTATAAAGTATTGTTTTGCTATAATTTAATTAACCCATAATGGCGGGAGTATCTTCAAAATGCAATCGAAAAATGTCCGACGAAAAGAGAGTGTTTCAAGACAAATGGGATGAAGAATATTTCGTTGTAGCAAATAAATATAGTTTGACCACGTGCTTGATCTGTCGTGAGAGTGTTATATACAGTATACAGTATGCTGATAAGCGATATGTACTATTATTATTCTGTTTTAGGCTCTAATTTTTAAAATCTCTTCCTAGCAAACATCATGACTCTTAAAAGACTCTCTCTATCGAATAAAGTCAAATCGAATATGGCAAAGTAAAATTTTGAACTTTTAATTTTTCTATAATTACTTTGTAATTGACATGTTTAAAAAAAAAATATTTTTGTTCTTTTTTATTTTTCAATTATAAAATATGTATATTCAATAAATGTGAATCTAAAAATATATTTGAACCTAAACGGATCATTGTTACTTGTATGAGTTCTGAAAGAGTCTTCATTATGAGTCTTTAAAGATTCCATTACATGATTCTTAAAAGAGTATTAAATATGGCTTTTAAAAAAGCCATATTAATTAATTTTGAGTCCAAAAGACTAATCTATATGAGTTCTAAGAAAGTATTTATTATGAGTATTTAAAGAGTCTTTATTATGAGCCATAAAAAAGTATTAAATATAAGTCTTAATTTTGAGTCCAAAAAGACTAATTTATATGAGTTCTAAAAGAGTTTTTATTAAGAGTTTTTAAAAAGTCTTCATTATGAATCTTAAAAGAATATTAAATATGAGTCTTAAAATAGTCTTCATTTTGAGTCCATCAATAAAAACATATTGATATGAGACTTAAAAGAGTCTTTTAACCCTTTGACGACCGCTCCTGAACCGCTGGAAAATTCGTTAATCCGCCAACGGATTCGTGTTAAGCGACTCCACATTACTAAACAAAAGTGTCGCAAAAAACTATTTTTTTTTTTACCTGCAAAAGTGTGAAAAATCATGGGACCTATATGTCCCAATGGCCGTCAACGGTAAAAATGTATACCACTATTTTCTCTCGTTGACAGTATGCCGACGAAAAGTTTGAGTTTGAATTTTGATTTACTTCATGAGAACTCGTTATTTTTAATCTGTTTTGAAAGTTTACCAATGAAAGTTTAAAAAATAACCTTTGCAATGATGGTACTTTGACCTCTATATGACTATTGGTTTAGGAGATATTCCAAAATATTTAAAAAGATTGTTAAAAAACCCCAAAAATTCTATCATAATATCTGGCCTTTTATATTTGCTACGGCGGTATGTTTGATATCCAATGAAAGGTTGAAAAATAACCTTCCAATGGTGGTACTTCTTTACGACTATTCAAAATAACACAAAATAGGTTAAATTTAAAAAAAAATCAGATCTTTCTTTTGATGCAAAACAAAACTCCGCAACAAAAAAATTGTTGGTATTTTTTAACGAATTTTTGACCTATTTTGGAAATATATTTTTGATTTTGTGTTTTTATTTCAGTATTACTACGAACACGATCGGAAATCAAAAACCAAATTCTACTTGCGTCTTTTCTGCGATCGCTTTGATTTGAGTGTCCACAATCAATGGCGGATCTAGGATTCACCAGAGGGGGGAAGGACTGAGCTAACAGTTTTATAGTCCTAGAGGGAGGCTGAAACGGATTTTAGAGCTTTTTTCAATATTTTTTCCCACACAAAAAATTCTTCAAGGGGGATGGCGGCTGAAGCCTTTTCAACCCGTATGTAAATCCGCCGTTGTGTACTGTGGTTACAACAAAATTCCTACTTCGAATAATGATTCAATTTCTATATCTGCATTGGAAGTCCGCGGGCAACTGGCTAACCAAATGATCAATACGGTCACCAACCGCGAAGTTGTAAGGTAAGGGATTTGAACTTGCGGATATCACTTCCCTCTACGATAATTCTGCAAAAGTGAAACGGGACGTAAGGATTATTAGGAGGACTGCTCAAAACAACACAAAAGCCATCGAATAAATACTATTTGTGCCTTTTGCAAAAACCATTTTGCTTCGCCAATGATGAAAATAACTTCAAATTTCATAATAAGAAAATGAAAATTCAATGCATTGATCAAAAATGCAAGCAAATTTATTTTTATTTCAAATAAATCAACTTCTAAATAAAATTAAATATGTCTTAGATTTTTACCGTTGACGACCATTGGGACATATAGGTCCCGTTAGATTTGGTGGTCGCGTGGATAGGCCAAGTGGACTATCTTTTTTTGCTATTTTTTTTTTTTTGGAAGGTTGCCCGCAACTTCTCCAACAAATTTTTTACCTGTAGCTCCTCCTACCCCCAAAACATTGCAGCAAGAAGAAGGGGAGAAAAAGTAAAGATTTTTTGACTTTGGGGTGGTCTGGTAGGCAAAGGAATGAATCTACCCTTGAAAATTAAGTACTTTCTGGAAGCCACATTCATTCCCTGTTGAATGATATCTAGTAAAGAAAAATCGTTTGCATAGCTTTTCCAGGAAAAATTCGAAAGTAAAAGGGTCACCGGTGTCCCATTGGTCGTCAAAGGGTTAAGAGTCATAATGTTTGCTCGGAAGTATAATCCTTTTATGAGTCTTTGTTATCTACAATAGTATTATGACCAGGGTTCGTATTTGCTCACTCATGAAGCCTCATGAATATGAGGGAATTTTTTGTTTTTAAAAAAATAAATGTACTCATTTTCATTTGCGTGAAGAGCTGAGCAGATTTTTTTTTGTTCATGAAGTGAAGAAGAGCAAAACAGTTGGTGAAGAAGAATATTTTTTTCTTCATTTGAAGAAACTGTTGTTACTCAAAAATCTGCTCAGTTCTTCACGAAAATGAAAATGAGAACTTTATTCTTTACTCATATTCTAAAATTAATCAAAAAAAGCAGAAATGAGCAGTTCATGAATGAGCAAATGCGAACCCTGATTATGACCGTCTTATTTAGGACTTTTTAATGAGTTCTTTTTATGAGAACTCATAAAGCAAGCATAATATTGACTCTTTTAAAAGTCCTATTTTTCAGCAGTCAAAAACTATCAAAACATATCAAAAACTACTTTAGGAGTCTTTTAATTGTGTACTCATAAAACACGCATAAGAAAGACTCTTTTTAACCCTAGAATACTAAACATAGCCTGTGAGGCGAAGCAATTTTTTGTTTTCCAAATATGATCCAAATATGTGGCCTGCAAAAAAGCCTTTAGTATATGTAATGTATTTTAAAAAATGAATTGTTTTTGTTAATTTTTTTTACTTAATATGTAATAAACATGTTTTTGTCTTTGTTTTAATATATTTTTATTTTTTTTAAAGTAAAATATGGATTTTATATAAAAATCGCCTCCCAGGCGAAGTTTAGCATTAGAGGACTAAAAAATATGTTTAGTATTCTAGGGTTAAAGTCATTGTTTTTTTTTTGAGACACTCAGAAAATGTTTACAGGGTTAGTTTTTCATTGTTAAAATAAATGGTTTCTTCAAAAAGAGGGGTTTCATGATTTTTTTGTCATACTAGTATAGTGTTGCGGCCCGCGTAACTTTACAAATGTACAAATGTATGGGGCCCGAAGAAAGAAAACCTTGAGTATTATTGATTTAAGCCATGATCAGCAACAACAAAAACAACAATTCTGTTGAATGCAGTTGTATTGCTACTGCATTTACGCCCTTCGGCCTATGCTGCAGGGGCGGCTGCTGTCGTTTAACCAAATGAAACATACTTATCTATAGACAGACATATATAGACAAAGACGGACGTTTTCGCCGGCAGCAGTGAAAGATGGCAGCAAAAACACAAGTCATAAGATTTCAGCATAAAACAATAAAAAAAAATTATAAAAAAAAAACACAAAAAATAAAAATACAAAAACAAAATAATCAAAAGACTGAAATAGTAATGAGAGAAAATATAATTTTAAAAAAAAAAACAACATCGAGTGAGCAGTTCTTTTTTTTCCATAACTTTTATCAAGCTATTTGTTAAAAAGCGTGACAGCAGCAGAAAAATCAAATGACAGATATTCACAAAAAAAAAAAAAAAAACAAGAGAAAAAAAATTATAAAAAAATAAAAAAGCACAACAAAAAACAACAACAAAGGAGTATCTGTAGCTCAAACCAACCTGGGTGTGTAGCCTATGAAGCAGCTCAAAGCAGCGGCAAACAGTAAAAGAACCAATGCCAGGGCATCAAAAGCAATAACAAGAACAAACTAAAAACAACAAAAACAAAAACAACAATAATATATGCAACAACAAAAAAAAAAAAAATCAACAACAATAATAATTGAAATTCACTAAACTTTGTTTAGTTGAAATGTGAAATGAAATAATTTAAAAATATTTGACAAAAAACTATTTAAATTTTACAGAAATTTATTTTCATACCCTTACATTAAGGTGCAAACTCCCTTTTTAATACGAGAACTTGAAGATCAAATTTATTTTTAGAATATACTCATCAAAATTCATCCAAGTCACTCATAGATACTTTAACTGCAACTCAGAGAGTTCGATGTTATAGTCGCTTAGCTAAGCTGATTAATAGTAATGTATTCAATGGCCAACAAATATGTATTCCATACAATGAAAACAATCAGGTTTTATTCTCAAATCGTTACGTCATTGTTAATAATAGATAAAAAAAAAATAAATAAAGTATAAACAAGTAAGGGCGTTATTTGAGGTCTGGACGCCACTTTTGATGCCCTACATTCCACAAATTATGTCCGGAATTAAATGACTTAATAGTAAAAGTTATAAGGAATCCTTCTCCAATATGTTAATGAAAATATATTGTAATTAATCTACCAAAATAAAAAATTCTACTGTGATTTGTCACAATGTATCAGAAAGTCATAAAACAGCTGTTTTATGTCTCTTGTAAAATTGATCAATTTCTTTCATAAGTACTATCCAAATAATATAATATATTCTTTAGAAGAGTGTCAAATTTAAGCCATATTTATTCTTTGTGAAGGTTTATTCTCCCTTTTGCTATACATCACTTTGACTGTTGGTCAAAGTCGTTGAGCTTGAATATAGCGCGTGAAATAGCCACACTTTGAATAGCTAGCAAACAAACAATATATCCAAATGCACACACATTTATATACATATGTATGTGTTTGTATATAAAAAAAGATAAAAAAGAAAATCAAAATGTATATTTTTCAATGCCACTTACGAGTTGATTTATTTATACAAATAAAAAACGAAAGGTTTTATTTCAGCTGCAACTAGATACAAAAATGCAATCCGATAGTTTTTTTTAATAGTGTAAGTAAAGAAAAGAAATTTATTTCAAAGTAACAATTTTTTTTTTAATTCCATCAAGTTGCGTAGGTATTAAACCATGATTAAGTCAAGAAAATCTTTTAAAAAATATACATAAAATAAACTGGCCATTTCAGCCCCTGATAGGACTTTGACCGAACTTCTTATGATTAAATTGTGATGTGCGTGTTATTAAATGTTTGTACACAATTGATCAAGAACTGGACCTATTAGTTTTATTCCGACTCCAAACGGCGGTAATGTGCATGTTCTCAAGAATTTACATGGCATCATTTACTTTCTGCGGTTTGCCATTGTCTGCAGAGAGGTGTCGACCGAACAGAAAAATTAATTCAATTGAAAAAGCTTTCAGTGTCAAATGGAAATTGAACCGGGGTGCTCTGACGCTTTGATGGGTCACGCACTCTCCCCACTGCGCCACGGTCGCCACCTGAAAGATCTTTTAACAGCGATAATAGCTAACAGCGGAGAAATGCTATGAAATGAACTTTTTTCTTTGAATGGAAATAGGCATTACTAGAAATTACAGGATCAATAATACATATAATCATCCCTACGGAGAAAAAAAATAAAAACAAATAACTGGTCATTTCAGCCCTACGGAGAAAGAAGAGTCAATAACTCTTAAGTGACTGGTCCCGTGACAACTCGAATGAAACCTATTACAGGACAGGTCTGATATAACTTGTCACGGAACAGGTTCTTTGTGGCTGATACGGGGCAGATTTTATTTTATTCAGCACGGGACCAATTAAAAGGATACAAGCGGATACATATCGATTCAAACTCAAAGCTCTATTTGTAAAAAAAAAAAAATAAATAATTGACCATTTCAGCCCTTGAAAGGACTTTGACCTAGCTTCTTAAGATCAATTGTTTTGTCCGTGTTATTAAGTTTGTACACAATTTACCGAGAACCGGACCTAAATGCTTAACGCTGACTCCGAACGGCGATGACCGGAATGTTCTTGTTCTCAGGAAGCTTTACATGGCATTTTGATTACTCTCTGAGGTTTGCCATTGTCTGGAGAGAGATGGCGTCCGTACAGAAAAATCATTTTTATTCAAATAATTTTCTGTCGCTGCTGGGGTTTGAACCCGGGTCTCCTGGTTCGTTGACATAGCGGCCACGCACTTTAACCAACTACGCCACGGACGCCACGGCGTAAAGCTCTATTTGTATCGTGGGGAAATTCAAAGTTGAAAAGAAAAAAAATATTGCATCTGTCACAGAATAAGTATTTAACAATGTGAACGGCACGTTTAGTGAACAAATAAAATTGCTCAATGAACTACTCGATAATTAGGATAGATCACTAATTTGTTCTTCGAGGCCGGTCACGGGACAGGTCCAAGGTGACGCATCATGTGGCAATTGACCCCTGTCAATGACAACACTGTGTAAAAGTGACCGGTCGGTTTCATATATTGGTGGTAGAATTGGGACTGATCCCTCTCCCTTGGGGACTTATCACTTGATAGGTTTAGAACCGGTTGTTTTCTCCGTAGGGATATTGAACTCACTTATACTTTTACTTATACTTTATATTACCTCATGCTATACTTAATACTCTTTATTTGCTCTTTTGTTAATCCTTTTTATTATAATTGTTATTATCTTTATCTCTAGTTCTAACTTACTTATTCTAACTCTTATTTACTCTTTATTCTCTTTTCTCTTAGTTTTTAACTTTTAAGTTCCTAGCAATAAAGGTCATTTGTAAGTTGTTTAGTTTTTAATCTTCTTTAAACTAATAAAGACGTGTTTTAAACCTTTTATAACTATATGTTGAGAAATTGCATTTTTAATTAACTTATTAATTAAACTCCACAAAAGCACCCCCTTTGCACAACTCGCCTTGAATTTGACTCTCAAGATGAACGTGCAAAAATTCGCAGATTATAACTCGAATTTACTTCCGAGACATAAAGTCTGAGGCTGCTTTTAGCAGTTGGTAAACATCTATCTAGAATATGACACGTTGCCCGGGTCTCGTCTAGAGTCTGGCTTTGAAAGAATAGCAACATGCTCTTTCAATATAGCTTTTCTATCAAGCTGTCCTCAATAACTTAGTTGGATAAAAGTTAAGTACTTGTTGAGATCAAGAAAGAACAGACAGCTTAGTTCAAGTTAATTATAGTTGTTGAATTCTAAATCTGGAAGGGCATTACAAATTTTGAAAACTTAATCTTCTGCATTATTCCTAAATCTTGAAGAGCCGAACTATTATAGCGCCGAATCTGTTTTAAAAATAAGTCCTGCCACAAATTTTTGTCAAGGGGGACTATATACCCAGAGGCCGAAAAAAAGGTCATGTTTGTGAATTTTTTTAAAGAAACCTAAGGAATATTTTTAAATGAGGGGTTTTATACCATAAAATATACACATTCAAGAGTAGTTTTAGTTTTTTTTATTAAAAAAAAATTTAATATTAAGGTAGATACAGCATTTTTTGTAGAGCGCTCTGAAAAAAGGTGAAATGCGGTGACCAAGATTGCTCCTCCTAAATTCATTTGAAACAAAAAAATTAAAAATATTATTAAACTAGATACTTAAAAGTCGTACTTACCATAGCCGATTTTGAAAATATTGATTTTTCACAGAATGGCGGACTTCCGAACGTAAATTAACCATTTTCGACCAAAAATTCGTCATTATTTTTCGTATAAAAAATGAACGAAGTTAAGAAAAAAAAAAATCCTATGACAAGTACGAGATTAGTATGAATAAAATAAGCCTGCGAAATAATCAAAACGATCGGTTCACTGAGTTTCGAGAAATCTTGGTCACCGACTTTGAAAACATGGTTTCGAGAAAAACGCCTTTAAGCCGCGCGCTCCAGAAGGCGGTTCACTCACTAGGCTATAACTTTGTTATGTTTTGAGATATGGACTTGACATTCTCATCACATATTCTTGAGACTTAAAGCTTTAAGAAAATGCAAAAAATTTTTAAAAAAAAAGAGTGAAAAATTTTATTGGTTCTTATTATTGGGTTGCTCAAAAAGAAAGTGCGTTTTTTCTGGTAGTCATCACTGTTATCTTCAAAGATATGTCGTATGTTGAAGTTTACGTCATTTTTTGTGTGCAGCTGTTTATTTACATTAAAAACAAATAAACTGATTTAATTTTTCCTACTTTTCTTTAGAAGTCGTGTTTTAAGAGTATTTTAAAAATGGTGAACTTTGATGAGCATATACGCCATATTTTGCTCTTTTATTTCAAAAAAGGCAAGAAAGCAACTGAAGCCAGACAAAAATTAGTGAAAGTTTATATCGAAGATATGATTAAAAAAAGAAAATGTCAGGAGTGGTTTTCCCGTTTCCGTGATGGAAATTTTTCAATCATGAATGCTCTTCGTTCTAATAGGCCCTCGAGGGATAAAAACGAGCATTCGACATTCGAGCATTCGAGTCAGTGAAATTGTGAGTGCTCTAAATTTGTAATTTGGAAGCATTCACGGTCATTTCATGTCCACAGCTTTCGTCAAAAAAATTTATGTCTGGGTCCCGCACGAATTATTGAAATTCATAAAGTCAATCGAGTTGACATTTACGATCGGTTCATGAAACGTGAAAAAATTGGCACATTTCTCAAGCGTATGATTAAGGGTGACGAAAAGTGGATTTCCTACTACAATTTCATCAGAAAAAGAAACTGGTCCAAGAAATATGAAGCACCGGAAAGGCAAGTGAAAGCAGACATTCAACAGAAGAAGGTTATGCTCTCAATCTGGTGTGATGGGAAGGTCTACTACGAGCAGTGGCGAATCTAGGATTTGCCAGAGAGGGGAAGGCAAAGTTAGCAGTTTTTTGGCCCAAGGGGGGCTAAAACGGCTTTTTAGAGCTTATTTAAATTTTTTCTCAATACAAAAAAATTCTCTAAGGGGAAAGGGGGGCTAAAGCCATTTCAGCCCGTATGTGGATCCGCCACTGACTACGAGCTACTCCATAGAATAGATCCATAAATTCTGAAGTCTACTGTAGGCAACTACAGAATTTGAGCGAAACTGCAAAACTCGGAATGGTAAAACCCAAGAATGATAGAAATAAGATTACACGTTCCGCAAATGAGAGAGAGAAAGCATGACGTCACACTGCACTTTTGTTTACATTTACTGCATGAATTTATGTTCTATATACAAAATATTTTTATACCCCCACGTTTAAGAAACGTAAAAGGGGTATATTAATTTTGTCACTCCGTTTGTAACGCACATAATGAGGCGTGTGAGGTTCGTCGATTTAGCCATGTCCGTTTGTCTGTCTGTCTGTGACTACAGCCGTAATATTCAAACTATCATCACGAAATTCAATGTTTAAGTTTTTATCTATATCTATATCTATATCTATCTATATCTTTATCTATATCTATATCTATATCTATATCTATATCTATATCTATATCTATATCTATATCTATATCTATATCTATATCTATATCTATATCTATATCTATATCTATATCTATATCTATATCTATATCTATATCTATATCTATATCTATATCTATATCTATATCTATATCTATATCTATATCTATATCTATATCTATATCTATATCTATATCTATATCTATATCTATATCTATATCTATATCTATATCTATATCTATATCTATATCTATATCTATATCTATATCTATATCTATATCTATATCTATATCTATCTATATCTATATCTATATCTATATCTATATCTAGATCTATATCTATATCTATATCTATATCTATATCTATCTATATCTATATATATATCTATATCAATCTATATCTATATCTATATCTATATCTATATCTATATCTATATCTATATCTATATCTATATCTATATCTATATCTATATCTATATCTATATCTATATCTATATCTATATCTATATCTATATCTATATCTATATCTATATCTATATCTATATCTATATCTATATCTATATCTATATCTATATCTATATCTATATCTATATCTATATCTATATCTATATCTATATCTATATCTATATCTATATCTATATCTATATCTATATCTATATCTATATCTATATCTATATCTATATCTATATCTATATCTATATCTATCTATCTATATCTATATCTATCTTCTATACTATTATATAAAATGAAAGTGAACATTTTTTGTGTCCGCAAAACTCCAAAAGTACTGGTCCGATTTTTTTGAAATAAGTTTTAAAATATCACATTTGTGGTACAAAAGGTTCATTGGTTATTTTCTTTACGAAATTTTAATAATTAGTATCTTTAATTAAAGTGTTAAGTTTTTTAAAAAATCATCCTCAATACCATGCATTGCTTGATCGTTAGCTTTTCATGCGTTTGTGCTGCGAGAGCCTCAATAAACTGCATGTTGCTCTCTACTATACTCTTTTTGTTCTCAGCAAGCACAAAACAACAAAACAAACAAACAAATACATATAAATACATACTTTGCTGCGCTTAAAGCTAATTGGATCGAAGTACATTCTAATATGTTCAAAGTAGTTTTGATGTGGAGAATTAATCTAAAACAGTTTTGTTAAAAGGGGATTCACTGACCACCTTTAGCATGTTGAGGATTTTTTTGATGAGAATGAGATTCAATCCGAATTGATATATGTATGTATGTATGTATGTACGTATGTTTATTTGTTTCGCTGCATGAAACTTTTCTATACATGTTTTGACGGTGGTTTTCCTGTAATTTTTAAATGAACAAAAGGAACAAACGGCTGACTTTTCACTTAATAGAGTTGACATTGTGTGAGTCAATAAGTTTTTTTATAAATAAACAAGAGAACTGGGACGGGCATAGGAAAAGGGGTTATGGCTTCGACCACACAAGTCAAATTTTTGATATTGAATAGTTTTGGAACTAAACGTCGCATGACAATAAAACTCAGTATGGAGTTACTAATTGCCAAAGTCTTTCTACTGGAAAACTGGTTTGTGCATTGGAAAAGGGGGTGTGGCCCGATTCTCTATACAGAATAGCTATGGAAGCTTAAATCACAGGACATTAAAACTCATAATGGAATTGTCTCCTGGGAGTGATGTTCTGCTACTGGGAAATTGTAACGGGCAGTGGAACATGAGCGTGGTGTCAGACTAAGGGACTAATAAAAGTTTTGAATTTACTCATCATTTCCAATATACTTGCTGGGTGCAGCAACGCGCGCCGAGTATCACTAGTCTAAATAATAAAGATCAAGTTTGAAAATGAGCCAAATCGGATGAAAACCACGCTTACTTCCCATACACAGTGACTTTATCAAAACGGTAAAATTTCTTAGAATTCCAGAAAAATTAATATATGGACTTGCAATTTGCATATGAACTGTGATATATAACATGTACTATGTATATAATTCAACCAAATCGAGTGAAAACTACACCCACCTCCCATACAAAGTGACTTTATCAAAAAACAAAAGCAAATATTTTTTGTTAAGACTATGACGAAATTGTTTTTACAAATAAACATTTTTTTGACTGCTTAAGACTTTGAATATACTTTGGTTCGGCCGTGGGGATGTTATTTTTACTTTACTTTTCCGCAAGAATTAATTTTCAATTTCCTCAATTCGCCTAAGTGATCGCACATTTGCATTGATTTTGTAATGCAGAAGTGCTGTGTGACGTCATGCAGTCAATTGAGAAAGAGAGCACTAGATACGGGACTGCAGAACGCGTAATCTTGTTTCTATCATTCTTGGGTAAAACCTTTGATAATGCGGGAGAGGAGGTTCTTTGCAGAGAAAAATTGAGAATTCTACCAGCGCAAAATAATGACGCTACCACAGAGTTGGGAGAAGGTGATCGAACAAAAATGCGAGTATATACTTGATTAATGTTGATTTGATTTATAAAATAAATGAGCAAAGAACTGTAAATAAAAAGCCGTATTGACTTTTTGAACAGCCCAATATGTGAAGAAGTCTTAAAATCATCATTTGACATAATCCCGTTGCTTGCTGCCAACTCTTCTGAAGTTCCTGAGCAAGAAAAGGATAATATTGTTCAGGATGAACGAACATGATGTACCTTTTTGCCATTTGCAATTTTTTGTTATTTTTTCTCTTGTTTTCGAACGCAACAATAATAGTTTTCGAATTCCTCTTTGGTTAAAAAAAGAAAGTTTTTTCCAATTTTGGTATTTTCTTTGATGGAAATATCTTTTAAAAAAATTTCCTCTTTTAGAAGGAAAATGATTACAGAGGGCTGAGATTTTTTTTTTATATGTCTTCTAATACCTGATTGTAATTTATTTATTTTGTTTAGAGTAAATGCGCCTAATAGCTGACGTTTGACAGTTCTGTGCTTAGTACACACTTTGTGTCAATTTGACACTTCTATGGAATTTTGTGTAAAAGAAAATTTAAGCATTGTGTTTACACGGAGTCAACATTTTAAATGGCTTTGCTCAACAAAAGCACTGATACTTTCATCTTGAAAATTGTATCAAACATACACAGAATACGCTTGAAGGTTAAAATATTAATGACTTAATTAAAGATTATGTGTCCATTTTAAGTTTTTTGTTTTTTTTCTCAGTAGAACATGAATTAGAATAAATTTACTAATATAATAATGAAATTTTTCTTTTTTCACTCATTCACTCAACGTAACCAAACACATACCGCACCATACGCACCACCAGCAGGAAATCTCAAAATAGTGACTCCATTCTGAGTTTCCATGTTCTGTGACTTTTACTTTCAAAGCTATTCGATATCACAAATTTCAGTTGTAGGGGATGTGCCACGTCCACTATAGATATTCGGTGCATTCCTTCTGCCTACTATTATTGATTAAAAAAACATTATCAAAATTGGTTGAGAATCACTGGAAATGGTTCTTAGCTGTTCTGCCTACGCCTATTGATATATAGATATATTTTTTTTTTTTATTTATGACGGTTTTATAGATTTTATTTATACATTTTAAATAGGTCTTAAAAGATTTAAATTGCTTATAACAATCATGCTTATTCTGCGAAACTTGTTTTGAACTCATCGAAATTAAGATTTTATTGAGTTTCGAACCCCGAACACAAAGCTGTCAAAGTGGTTCTAGTCTCATCTCTTAAAAAAAAACGAGAATAAATACAAAAAACCAAGTTTTCAAAAACTACAGACAATTTGACTTATTACGGAATACGTAAGAATTCAATGACAAATTTGAAATTAATAAACTGTTGAAATTCTTTAAGACAAAAAAACCTTGTCAGACGGTGTTATAAAAAAAAGTCGATTAAATTTTTTGTCAAAGCTATAAATACTTATCTATCTTAATACTTATCCACACAGGTGACTAAGATTAGGTCAAGACTGCTTACTTAATTGCCACCTTTTCTTAAGCGGTTTTCGAACAATAGAGCTTGGTAAGAAAACAAAATAACACGAAATCGAAGAGTTATTAATACTTAGAGTTTAAGATAATATTCCAACAATGGCCTTTTTGATGGATTTGCGTTGTTTCATTGATGATTTCTTTTGAACACACACCCAAATCCAGTTGCTACATATGACGACTAGTCGCTCCCTGGGGGTATTTAAATTTAAAAACAAAAATTACATTAAAGTTAATAAAAAAATCTTAAAATAATAGCCAACTAATTTGAAATAAAAAAACAAAAAAAAAAGTTAATTTATCTTTATTTTATTATTTAAAGAATTTGTTGATGGATTTTAAAGATAACCCGTGTTAAAATGTTTGCAGCTGATTTATTGCTTTATATATATTTATGTGTTGACATTTGGACGAAAATTTAAATAAAGCATAGAAAATTAAGCAAAAATAAAAACAACAACAACAATTACAACAACAATGATGTTTCATCTACGAATACCGCTAGACGGAAATATAATTAAAAATAAATCAAACCAAGCAGAAAACGAGAACAAAAAAAAAAAAAAAAAATTAGAGAAAATAAACTGAAGTGTTGTTTTGAGAGATATAGTAGTTAATTCTATTCGGTGTTGTTTTTTTCTCTCTTTGCTTAAAAATAAAATAAAATGCTAATTTTGTTTAGAAAATAATTTCTAATCTAAGCCTATTCTTAACGCTAATATATGTGAAACGAACAGCTAGATACTAGATACACGGTCTCATAGCTTCATAATTCAAAATCAAGCAGTTTCATTATATATCATTATTTATTTTGTTTTTTTTTTTTTTCATTTTTGTTCGTGCTTTTATTTTCAATTTTGTCTCTGGCTATAATTTATACAATAAAGTGTTTGGAATTTAAAAATTTTTTTGTTACCAAGCCGAGGAGGAAAGCGTTAAAAAGATTTAAGATATATTTAAATTTAATGAAGATATCTATACAATCCAGATGTTGTGCGATTTTACAGAGAACACACGAAAATTATGACAGAAGAAAACCAAAAGGAAATTTTTCATGACGGTGTAGCACATATTTTACATAGCACTGAATAATACAGAATATAATGAAAGAGTTATCGCCGACTTTATTAATAAATATAGAGAAAAGTCTGAAAGACTAGTCACCATTTATTGAAAGTCACCATTTGGTGTTCTACAAGAATTTGAGCACGTTGCACAGTGAGCTGTCTCCATATATGTGATCATTAAAAATAGAAGAGGAGTTGCTGATTGTCCATGAAATTTGTTTCGTTGAATAATTTGGGTGAGCTGAGCGGTTTTGTAAGTCTTATTTGGTTAAAATTTTTTAATAAATGACTCTTGGGTGTTTAAACTATTATAAGGTTCCTTACTTGTTGGAAAAAATTTTCTTCAACGTTCCCCTTAGACCTAGAAAAAGTTTTGAGCTACTTCATATGACCTCTTGTACACTAAAAGAAAAAAATATTAAATTTATCCAAAAACTTTTTTAATTTATCCAAAAAGCGAATCATTTTTGCACCAATAACGCATTTACTTAAATCGACTACGTAAATATTTAAAATTTATTTAAATACTTTTTTAATTAAATAAAATATTAAAATATTTAAACAGAATTTAATAAAAAATATATTAAAATTATGCGCGAATATATTTAAATATTTTTCAAATATTTACTATTTGAAAATAAAACTATCGCGTTAAAGGAAAATTTATATAAAAATATTGAAATTGAAAAACAATTTATTTGAATATTTCCCACGAGCTGTGTTCATCGAATGCCATTTGGTGGTATATTTTATTTTCCTTTTTACTTTTTTCGTTCTCTAATTTTTACTATTTTTGACAGTTGGTGCAATAATATGACATCAAATGTCAAAAATAGTATAAGCTATAAACAGAAAAAGTAAGCTAGAGAATAAGAAGGAAATTATGCAGGTAAATGACAACCGGTTCAAGAACTTCTTGAGAAAATACCGAGTTGTCACTCCACCCTAAATGATTTCATCATGCATCGCACTCGCAAATCATATTTACCAAACTTACAGGCTATATTACCCTTGCAACATTAACTAAATGGGAACTATAAGACCTCCAACTGCAAGAAATATACTGCAGGAACAGAGTGCGATGCTGTTGCTGCTTGCTTGTATGGAATATGTGTGTACGTGTGTGGTATAAATAAAATTCAAATACGGGAAAAAACGAGTTTATCCACGTAAATATTTAAATAAAATTTGTACTCAGGCGTGGATAATGTTAATATGCGTTATTTACCTTAGTGCACTAAGGGAAAAAAGTATTAAATTTATCCAAAAACTTTTTTAATTTATCCAAAAAGCGAGTCATTTTTGCACCAATAACGCATTTGCATAAATCGACTACGTAAATATTTAAAATTCATTTAAAAACTTTTTTAATTAAATAAAATATTTTATATTTAAACAGAAATAATAAAAAAATATATTAAAATTATGCACGAATTTTTTAAATATCTTTTAAAAATTTACTATTTGAAAATAAAACTATCACATCTAAAGGAAATTTATATAAAAAATATTGAAATTAAAAAAACAATATATTCAAATATTTCTAACGAGCAGCGTTCATTTATGCCATTAGCATATGGTTATTTTATTTTCTTTTTTCGTTCCATAATATTATACTATTTTTGACAGTAGGTGCAATATTATGACACCCTATGTCAAAAATAGTATAAAACTATAGAACGAAAAAAGAAAATAAAGTTACCATGCTAATGGCAATAATAAAACAAATTAATAAAGCAATATATGGAGGCAAATGACAATCTGTGCGACAATTTCGTGGGATAATGTCGAGTTGTCACTTCAACCTACATAATCGCATAAGCAATCGCTCATATGTACGACCAAATATTTCTGTTATATTACTCTTGCAACAAAAACGAAATGAGAACTATAAGAACTAAGGTTGCAACTGCAAGAGAACAGAGTGCGATGCTGTTGCTGCTTGTCGGAATATGTGTGTACGTGTGCGATGCTGTTGCTGCTTCCTTGTATGAAATATGTGTGTACGTGTGTGGTATAAATAAAATTCAAATACGGGGAAAAAACGAGTTGTAAGGAAAATATTTGATTTATCCACGTAAATATTTAAATAAAATTGATACTCAGGCGTGGATAATGTTAATATGCATTATTTCCCTTAGTGTATTTGTAAACGTTTCAACAGTTGTCATAATAATAGTTCAGTTGAGAGAAACGCGTCATTTAGTTGGAGAAAATTAATTTCGTTTGACATATACGCGAATGATTTTTAAATTGCAGCAATTGAAAAATTGTTTTTCCCAACTTAAACAATCCTTTGTTTTTCCTTTCGTTGCATATACACAACGCTTATAATTCAGAGTAACTTTATGGACAAACTGTTCTATATAAGCAAATTAGTAATTTACTTAATGCGCGGACGAAGATAGCAACAGAGGTGCGATGAGTACAATCCATAAGAAGACGGACGGACAAAGGGGGAAAGACAATTAATATAATAAATAATAATGATATATGATATATTTTTGAGTTGACAACTGAATATTCGTTTGTGGCAAATACAAGTCGCAAACGAAGTGTAGTTGGCTAATTTTTCAGTTGCGGTGAACGAAAAATGTCTATGCGTGTAAGTACTCAATCAATCTTACGTCAATCGTCGTAGTAAAGGTGACCTCGTTTGCGCGAATACTACCACGCTGGGTTGGGACTTTTTCCAATCTACCAACATGCTTGAACAATTTGTCTATATACATATGTATATTAATAACAAGCTAATAAGACCTAATTAGGCTTAGTGTCTGCGTTTGCGACCGTTTTTTTATTTAAGGGAACTCGAATGGTAAATTTCGAGTATCGAAACCTAGTTTGTGAGATACTTCCTTCTTGAGCTGGTACTCCATCGGATTTTGAAAGACAGAACAATTTTGATATATATATATGGGGCGTTATTCATCAAATCAACCACCCCTCGTCCCACCCCCTTAAGCGTCTTAATTTTTGAGAGAAAAATATCCACGGCGACTTAAAATTTTCCGTGAAATCTCTATTTTTGGCTTCTGTTTGGCGCTATTGAAATTTTTTATAATTTAGAGGTGAAAATATAGAAATAATAGATTTTGGAGTTTGGCCATTTTTTGAAAAATTCAAAAATATCAGAAATGTTACATTTACATTTGTACTTATGAATATTTTGACAAATTCTAAGCACTTTTTGTTTGATAAAATATTTCCCTAAAGTGCCTTATTGTTTAATAACAAATCGGTTAAGTTTGAACATTAAATATTTTTTTCGGACCCACTTTTGTTGATAACGGTTAACTTTTTAGAAAAATTTACACTTTACAAAAAATTTTAAAATTTAAGTTTTTGACAATAACTTTTATTGAAGATGATCGTGATTCTAATTTGATTCCATTTTTCTTTTCAGTAAAAGTATAAGAGAAAAATGCTAACGAAAAAAATTTCAACTTAATATCTGAGATTGAATCGGATCTATGACTTTTTCATAATTTTAATGACGTCATTCTGTTTGAGGAATAAGTTTTCGGGCAAAATTTGAAGTCAATAGATTTATTTTTACGCAACTTATGAAAGTTTGGCTACTTTCATAATGCTATTTTACTTTGTGTGGGAGGGAGAAGGCATGATTTCTTAACTTTTCCAAAATTCATATTAATTTTCAACATTAAACATCAAAGTTTATGTCTTTAATCCCATTAGCTCCATAAGCTCCATTTTGTAGAAATTATAAAGGTTATGCTATTTCTTTCTTTTATGTGGGATGAAGGAGTTGGTTTCTTCCAATTTTGCTCAATTTTTAACCAAGAGAGTGTATTTAAATCGTTAAATAAATTCAAATTGGCTACAATAGATTTTACGTAAGGGACGATGGGGTGATGCGATTCGGTGGGTGAAGCGTTTCACCTGTAAAATTTTGGCAGCGCGCTTACATATAACCAAGTGTCATACCGTCACGTGTTGCTTTCATTGCCGCACAGTTTTTCATGATTTAGTGAAGCGCTCAGACGTATGTACATTGTGTTTCCAAAACAGTGGTAAACATTTATTTCAAACGTTTTTTTGATCTAGAGAATTTATCGTGTCTTATGCCAACTACTCAACACAAATTCAAGGTACATATGTACATATATCAGTCGTGTTGGTTTAACCCTTAAATGCACCGTGTATCTTTAAAGATACAACCATTCAAAAAATTTATACAGCTATATTTTTGGTTTGATTTTTTCAAATCGGTTCTATATTATTTAGAATATTATAAGTCTTAAATAAAAAAATAGTTTTTACTTCTATTTGTCATAATTTTTAAAAAAGTTATGTACAAAGTTAAAAAAATTCTTTTTTTAAACTAAATAAACACTATTTCTAACAGTTTGACTTCCAGGAACAGATAAATGATTTTGATTAGGAAAAAATACTGACTGCTTTCAAAACATGTCTTTTAGTGATTTTAAGTGGTTCGAAAAAAAATAAAAAAATTAATAAAAATTTCATAACACATATCTTTTACTTTGATATATTTTAATAGGGATTTTAGATGTGGGTAAAATCACATTGTATCTTTACAGATACAACCACTTTTTTTAAAACAATTTAAAAAAAAAAATTTTTCAAAACTAAAAATGCAGTTTTTATTTTTGCTCAAAAACAAAATATATTTTTTCGGTAAAAGTCGGGGGTCATGTGCATTTAAGGGTTAATGTTGTTCTTCAAAAATATGAAGTATTTTTAGAATAGCTATCAAGTGGTTGTGTGATACCAGTCGTGTTTTCAAAATGAAACGTTTCACCCCACAAACTCCGTTTTACTGTGTATTTAGTGTTTTTGTGTGTGTTGAATGCGTTTTTATTGGTTTTTTGGCATTTTTCAATTCATTGCAACAAATGCGACTGACCATATCACTTAAAATACGTCGACATGGGCAACCGTGGCTACTACACCTATCGAAACTGCGACTCTGACCTAAATTTGGATTCGATGACTTTTATTCATTATACTTTATGCCATTAAACCGAAACGCTTCACCCCACCATACTTAAGCACCCCATTTTTAAAAAATCGAAAAACGAACAATTTCGAATTCCCATGATATTTTGCCGAAATCAAAAATGTTGAAATCCGAGCGCATAGAAAATAAGAAAAATGTTCATTCTTGTGATTTTAGCCAAAAACCATTAAAAATTAAACTTTTAGGGGGTGCTGTGAAACTACAAAAAGAACAGCGAAACGCTTCACCCTACCGCACTCTATATACGTTGGCAATTTTATACTTAGTGGCTTTTTAATTAGTTTTTTTTTTTCTGCAAAACAGCATTTATCTCCCAACATAGTATTCTTTTAAACCGATACGTTTAGTTCAGTGTTTTTGTAATTTTTTTATTATTTTTAAATAGAAAGTTTTATCAAAATTCTCAAAGTATGCATTTTTTTTTATTGAAAACGTATTATTCGACCCAAATTTCTTATTACCGGGCATTTTTTAGGTTTGGAAATACGAAATAGTCGTTGGGGGGCTAAATATGTAGAATATGGTGGTTCGGGTAACAGTTCGTAACCCTATTTATTATGGATTTTTGCCATGGTGAGTACAGACGTGTGCGCCGGTGCATTGTAATGGTGGAGAAAGTCCTTTTTTCAACAAATGTGCCTTTGAATTTTCGTTATTGCTTCAAATCAATGTCAAATGTGCAAAACAGCCGTGAACAATATTCGCCAGTGATTGTTTTACATTTAACAGACAAATCCGAACTTTTTGCACCCTTAAGTTATACGTAACCCTTACTTAACTTTATCTAAATTCTTTGATTTTAGTAAGGTTATCCTATATTATTACCACATAACCATCAGATCATATCCTTTATAGTAAAATTATTATTCCATACTATATTATAACATACCCTTGATGGCTATGGTACCATAACCATTACACCATATCAAAACCATAATAGCCTATCCACCATACTTAAGCAATTATGCTATATGTATATAGTTATAGATTTGTTTGTTAATGTCATACAACTTTAATTTCAATAAATTATTTTGGAAGTATTTGTTAATAAACTATTAGGAGGAAGAAGGCAATACTACATTTAGTTTCTCGAATTTTAAGGGTGTTTTGTTTTTTTTGAGTCAAAAGTTAACTTAATTATATTTTTTTAAAGTCATCAACAAACAGCACTTACTTTAATATATTTTCCAAAAAATGGTTTCAAACCCACAGCAATAAATTCTGCTGCATTTCGAGACAGAGTTTAAGAAAATTGTAGACATATTGGCTAGAGGGTGCTCTGAAATTTATAACTTTACTAGTAATAGGTCATAATATCTATTGGAGGAGTCAAAAATATTGAAGACCATACGCTTGCTATATTTGGCCTTGCAGATGTTAAGGAAATAGAAACCATCAATCATAGTCTATACGAGTACTCTAAATCCAAAGAACGATAACTTCAACATTTGGGAAGTAGATATTTTAAAGAAAGAGGATATTGTAGAGGAGGATCTCCCATTTATGTAAACTTCATAAATGGGAGATCTAGAGGATATTGTAGATCTCCCATTTATGAAGTTTACATTCAGTAACCACTAGATCATATCCATCATAATAAAGTTAATATTCCATACACCATCACACCCTTCTATCATAGTGTACCAATACTATACCAATACACACTATGCTATCATAGAATACCATTCATGCCATATATATTATATCATAACAAACCTATCATATCAAATGTGATGATCAATTTATCATCATACCATCATCATGGGCATAACCAAGTAGGCGTGTCAAGCTGATAAAAACCTTTAAGTTAAAACATATTTTTTTTTATTTTTTTTATCTTTACCTGCAGCCAATGAGCAAACATTAATTTTTGTTATCTAAGTGTTGATTATTAAAGCACGTATTTGAGTTTCACTTCCAATTAATTTTGGAGTTCAAAATTTTTACTTCACAAACAGAAATTCTGGATAGAAATTCATTTTTTCTATCTAAAGCAGCGCAGGGCGCTCCATAGCTCACTGAGCTCTCTGTGAGCGTAACTTTTCACATGTACATAAAGCTCACAACAGAAGAGAATATAATTCAGTCGTTCGCTGACGGTGATGCTGTAAGGACCTATGTCGTTTTGCGCTGCGAATTTTATGTACACTCGTGAAAAATCAACTTATTGTAGATTCATAATACTTATGCACATATTTTTTTAATTTGTAGAATTTTATATTCGTATGTATTAAGGTATTGTTCATTCACATTCCTTATTAATTTTTTAGGACTTAATTTTTTGATCACTTGCTTACTTATTTTATTTAGTTCCTTATTATTTACTTACATATATTTTGTTATTAATTTTAATTATTCATATATATTAAGATTTTATAATATTAAAATAATTATTCGTATATATTAAGGTTTCATATAATTCATTGATATTATCTATTAAGATTCTTTACATTATTCATTCATATTACTTGTATTAATTAATTTCATAGAAGAAATAATGAACAATACGATGACTAAAAATAACACATAAAATAAAAAAAGAAAAACTTACTAATCTAGATAATTGTGACAACTATTTCGCTCAGTGTGCTCAATTCGAGAGTGTACCAATACTAACAAGACAAAATAAAATGTGACTGTGTTAGAATGCCCAGCCCTGATCTAAAGGCTCAACCAAGTTATGCGTAAGCAAACAAAAGGAAGAGAGCAAAAGTACGAACTTGTGCGGCAGTATATAGAGTCGCCCAAGTTTTGCGTAAGCTTTGCTTTCGTTCAGTTTCTCAAGTTTCGTTTACTTTGCTTAACTTGAGAGAGAGCGCTCGACTCCGTAGTTTGCTAAGCAAAATAGGGTTGCAACATGTATTTTAAATAATTAAAATTTTTTTTTCAATTGTCTTTCACCGCACTATGAATAAAAATCATTTATTTATTTTTTTTATACGTATACGCGTATACTCGCGTCAAATAGTGTAACTCATATACCCGCGTACGGTCTGTGAGACCGAGATTCCTAGGTCCAATTTTGCATGTTTTTAGTAACATATCAATATTAGTTAATTACATTATATTGGCTAATAAAAGTCTTTTAACGTCATTTGTTATGAAAATAATAAGTCAAACGTAAATCGTCGGTCTGAGAGACCAATGCGCGAGTATACGAAGGTTAAGTCAAACTTATCAAATTGTTTTGTGAGTGTTATTAAATGTTTGAACACAATTGATCGAGAACTGGACCTACTAGTTTTATGCCCACTCCGAACGGCTAATGTGCATGTTCTCAAAAAGCTTTAAATGGCATTATTTACTCTCTAAGGTTTGCCATTGCCTGCAGAGAGGTGACGACCGGACTGAAAAATTAATTCAATTGAAAAAATTGTCTGTGTCAGATGGAAATTGAACCAGGATTCTCTGACGTATGGGTCACGCACTCTACCCATTGCGCCACAGCCTCCACTCTGCGACTCTAATCGATGAAAAAATCAATTTTTAAAAATAATTATGTAACGTAACACAAAAATGTCGCAAACGTGACACAAAAATGTTCAAATTGAGTTAGAATTGTTGCATATTCAATTATTATTGATCCATATAAAAATTTTTGGGTTTTGAGAACCGAATAATTTGGAGTTGTGCCCATCTGACTGTTTACTGTACCTTGTTGAGCATTTGTAAGAAAGTGTAGGATAAGTGCAAAAATTCTATTAAATTAATGAGTGGATCTTATAATTGCATTAGTTGGCGCACGAAGTCTATCGAACACACACCCACAAGCACACACAGACACTCGCTCTTTCCGATAGCTTATGCGAAATAGAGGCATTAAAACAAGCAATTGAATCACTTTATGAACCAACATCGCCCGCTCACTTGGACACGCTTATCTATTTAGGCTCCTCATATTGTTACCCCAAAACACCCTTCTTCCCTAAACATGTTTTGCAGACTTAGGAAATTCTTCGAATCTACATGGCTTCACTTAATCCCAAATCAATAAACTACTTAATGTTGGCTTAAGTTCGACCGACAAAAATAACCTGACAGTATGGTAAGGGATGGAAATTTTACTGAATGGAAAGAAAACTTAACAATTTCTATACTGTCTGGCATGACATCACAGTCTGTGGACTTTTTTTCAAATTGCATCAAAATGAATTGTTACAATTTTCTGCTCAGCAACATTGAATACAAAGAGCAAAATTAGAAGTAGATATTTTTTGAAAAGTTTTTAACTTAGATAAGAGAAAAAATCGGAAAGAAACAATAAATTTTCAACTCAAATTTTAAAAATTAAACTTGAATGCAGAAAACCTCTATCAAAATTTTTAGTGGCTGCTACAAAATTTTGACTGAATTTCGTCAATTATATCATGTGAAGCCGATGATACACTTGACTTAAATTTAACTCAACTTGTCCAGTTTATGGACAGGTTCTTGCAGCTTGTTGGACTAACAAAAAAGAAAAAAAAAAGAAAAAACAAAGGATTAAATTGCAAGCGGTGCAAATATTAGCTAACGGCGAGGAAAACACTGCATGTTGAAATATGCTAAGGATCAGTCCTCATATGAGGTGTGTTCAAAAAGTAACGGGAATTTTGAATTTTTTGATATTTTGAAATTTTTAAATACTTCCAGACAAGAACAAAAACAAATCGTGCCAATCGGACCAATATAGCCCGCGAAATTTTAAAACTCATGTTATTTTAGAACCACCTCTTGCTTCACTTTTAATAAATTGCTTTAAAATTTTTTTTTTTTTTGTGTTTATAGTTTTAAGAATATACTACACATTTTTAAATCAATATTTAAAAAAAAAAACAGAAGTTATAACAGTTTTCGTTAACCTAGGTCTAAACTCCATACAACTTAAATAAAAAACTTTAAACGTGATTTCTTCGAAACTAGTTTTTTTGAAACGGTTCGATAGATAACTCGACATCATTGGTTCAATTTCAATGATTTTTTTTGCATATTGTTCGTTATATTGTCCTTTAAACATCCCCCCTAAATTCAAGTATCAATTTTCTTTCTTTTCTTATAAACAAAAAAGCGCGCGAATATGTATCTATTTTTTGAACTATTTACTTCAACTTCCGCCATAGTTAAAAAAAAATCACGGTGGTCTTGCGTAGGGGGGATGCTTAAAATATGATCTATGCTTTAAAATGTCATTTGATTTTTTTTGTTTCCGATTCATGGGAAAGGCCATATCCATCGAACCGTTTTGGATTTCTTTTTTTCAATGCCATTTTCAGAGCCCTCTATATAAAAGCCAGAAATGTATTAAAAAACAAAAATATTTTTATAAAGTATTTTTTATGTACAATAACCTGTATAAATTGAAAAAATAATAATAACTTCTTATATCTAAAAAAAATTTTTTTAAAACAGCTCCTGTTTTTGTTTGTTGTACGTATATTATACCTTAAAACATATTATCAACAAAGGTTTTTATTATTTTTCAAAACTAAATGGAAACTACTGAGTAATTAATTCCAAAGCAACGTTTTAAAATACTTCCGGCACTCCACACGGTACAACGAGAAGACTACAATAAAAAAAAGTTATTATGTTAAAAACTAAGTTGACCCGTCAACACAGAATATACGTAATTGTAATTTTTTAATTTTTTTGAAGTCAAATTTTCTGAATCTAGGGTCAAATTGAGTTCTTCAAAAATATATTTATAACTCAAAACGAATTGGTCATTTCAGTCCTTGAAAGGACTTTGACCGAGAAATTTGGACAATATATTATTATCAAATTGTGTTGGGCGTTTTGTGCAATATTTGTACCTAATGATCGATTCATGTTCTCAAAAAGCTTCACATGGCATTATATGCTCTCTGAGGTTGGCCTTTGTCTGCAGAGCGATGATGGCCGATCAGTATTTCAATTGAAAAACTTTTCTATGTTAGATGGGAGATTCGTAAAATTGACATGGAACGGTCCACGTACGTTAACACATTCGACTACTGCAGCCAGTATCTAATATAGAATAATAACTAGTACAGAATTTATTATCTTTTTATGATGTCAGTCTGCGTGGGGGACAGACGTGGTTTTCTTTCGATTGATCCAAATTTTAAACTCATTGAATGTTTTGACGTTGAAGCTAATGTGTAAAGTATTTGGTCAATACAATAATTTTTGTGGATTTTTTTAAGGTAATGACGTCACGTTTTGTAGGAAGAGGTTTTCATTCAATGTATTTCAAATGTAGAGTGAGTATATCACTCAAATATATATCAATAAAAATCATTTTCTGTTTGTTTGACTCGAATAGAAAACTAAACGCCCACACTGAAAATAATAAATGCAGTTAAATCAAATAAAAATTGCATTTAGCGCTGTCGTTAGCAAATTGAATTTGGCTCAAAAGCAATTGTAGTTGCTGTTGCTAACGAAATTGTACACTCAGAAAAAAAACATTGGTAAAATCAAAATTTTTCATTGGTATATCTGCCAATTTTACATTTTGTTTCATGCTCAAAAGTTTATTCTTTTGTATTGAAATGGCTGAAGTTATTGTTTTAAAAAATGTCCCCTTTTAAATCAATATGTAAAAGTTTTGAAAAAAATGTTGAAACAAAATGGGTTATTGTATATTCAAATACTACAAAATGTTTTTTTAAAATTTTAAAATGTTGATTTAGTATCGTTTAGCTTTTTGTAATAAAATGGTACAAATGTAAAAACAAAATTGTTCAGGTCTAAGCAAGCGCCATACTTACAACACAATAATTCGTAGATTTCTTGCAAGTCCCATTCCAGTAGCAGATCTTGCAGTGACTCCATTTTCATCATTTATTTTTTTTTATTTTCCACTTTACTTTTGCTCTTACTGTTTTTCTAGAAAACACACGAACGAATGAATCGAAGAGAAAAGGATGGTACAAAACCAATGCTTGCTTATAATTTTAAAATTTTTAAATTTTGATTGACGTATTCATTTCATCTTTATATGCATTGAAGAATTTATCGATAAAATTAAAAATCTGTGAAACATAACGGAGCTACATTCAATTCAATGGTTTTTTTTTTCATTTAAGACATTAAAACCTTGTTATCAAAGGTTTTATTTTAACAATTTTTAACATTTTGAATCAACATTTTACAGTTTTTGAGAAAACATTTTTATTTGTTATTTCATAATTTTTATTTCTTGAAACAAAAGTTTTTACTTTAATTTCAAAGTTTTTATGGTAAAAACAAAAGTTTTTATGTCAAAATGCTAAAATGTTGATTTCAAATGCGGATTTTTTTCTGAGTGTAGTTAATTCAAATGCAATTTTATTTGACTTCCCAATTTCTGCTACCATCATTGCATTTGAAACAAATGTGGAATTGCTCTTGACTAAAAATATGCCAATCAAGAGCAATTTCATTTTGACTAAATGCAGAAATTATTCGAGTCAAATGCAATCGCATTTGCAAACCAAGCATCACTGAAAGTTCATGTTATTTAAGAGAAAGTATGAAGCTTATAGTTCAGAGTTACTTTTTGGACAAATTTTTACATATAAACAAATTGGTAATTTGCTTAGTACGCGGACGAAGATGGGAACAGAGGTGCAATGAGTACAATCAGTTAAAAGACGGACGGACATGGGGAGGGAGATATTAATCACTACTTCCGAGGTGGATTTCAGAACATGCTTGAATATAATAAATAATAATGACCGAAAATGTTGCTTGAATACACTTCCAATTAAAAAAAAAAAAAAATAATTGAAAGAAACTTTTTTAAATTATTATTTCTAATTGTATTAATTTGGCCCGAATGCAATTGCCTTTGAGCCAACAAATTTTATATTTACAATTTTTGCACTTGGTCCAAATGCAAGTCCGCATTTGAATCAACAGCAATTGTTGTTGGGAACTATTTGAATTCAAATTCTTTTTGAGTCAAATTGAAAATCATTTGTCATTACAACGTTTTTTTTTGTGTGCACATACTACTGTGGGCAAAAAATACCCGAAAAAATGTTTTTTTGGAGATTCCGATAGGGACGAATGTTTTTTATTTTTAAGTTGGCACTACTGTCACTGACATCTGTGCCAAATTACACGTCAAAATATTCATTACTTTTTGAGATATGCATCCTTTTGTAAATAACCTTCAGTTCCTTCTTCGTTCGGTTTCTATCTCTTCTATCGACTCAAAACGGTGTCCACGGAGCGTTCTCTTGAGTTTAGCGAATAGACAAAAGTCACATGGTTAGTCGATTTGGATAGTCGAGTTTTTTGCGAAATAATCACGAATTACGAGTGCGTTTTTGTAACCAATCGAGATTTCACTTTTCTGAGGCCCAAATGGTTTTCACTGTGGTGAATGGTTTCAGTAAGGTCTCGGAGTGTCAATCGACGATTTTGGAGTAGCAATTCTTAGATTTTGTTGACGTGTAGTTGATGTTGAATGTCAAAACCGAGGCTATCAATTTTCTTAAGAAATTATTATTTTTTCAAATGTTGTTTTTATTTTTTTTTTTTTTATAAAATAGTAAAGCTCCAAGAATAAATAATATGAAAGAATTATACCAACATCTCTTTCCGATCAGAAGTTATCTATTTTCTCGGCCCCTCGGTATCTCATTATTTTCAACCCATAGAAAAAAATGGAACTTTATATGAGCTTTGAAGTAATTATTTTAGTGCAGCTTAATTTTTATTATTTGGAATTTTAAAAATATTAAAACGAGGATATCAAAATTTTTTACATATTTTTTCCCCGAGTAACACCGGGTATATAATAAAAGTCTATGAGTGAAGTTTCAAAATTTTAAATAAATTTTTGTGGAATTTTGTGTTGGAGTTAGATTTTTGATAGAATGGCAGGTTTCGCCCAGAGTTTCCGAAATATAACACTTTTTTAATTTAAGGAGGTTTTTTACCACCCGTGTGAATATTAGGGGAAAATAATGCTTCGTAATTTTAAAGAACATTAAATTTGCAAGAATTTTACTGATGGTATTAAATTAAAATTTTACTTAGAGTAAAAGGAAATTAACTACGGCCCCATAGTATAAAATGTGACCTTGAAAAAATCGTTTATTTAAGCTAACCCAGAAAAATCCATTGGACAATATGTTTTATGGACCAATGGCTATCAGAAACCATTTTTTTAAATTTTATTTTTTGGTGTCGCACAGTGTAATTATTCAAGATCAGAACAAAATATTCCGGCCCTTCTCTTCGTTTATGAGTGATTTAAATTTCCATTGACATTATGTTACGAGTATAACGTCAAACACCCTCAAGTAACGTTTTTTTTTTTTTCGTTGGCTAACAAATTTCTATTTTCTTTTCCATTTATGAAGTTCCGTGTACTAATGACATTGTTAATTAGATAAATGCTGGTTCTCTCCATAGTTTTGGCATTTTACCATACATTTTCGAAGTCATATCGAATTTCAGAGATTTTTAAAAACTGCTTAAGTCATAAACAAGGTATTTGGATTGATGGAAAAAAAGTCAGACGAGCTTACTTCGGCTTCCGATCAGAGAAATAAAGCCCAATCTTAGTCACACCTCGCCTAAGACCCACCTAACTGTAATACACAGGTAACGGAAGGTGACTGAAGTTTGTATTGAACAGTATTCTCAAAGTATGTATAGTTGAATGTTTTTTTGTTTTTTTTTCGTTCTTTGTTTTCAACATAAAAGGGGTTTCCTTCCCAAAACACACCTCTTAATGACCATACATAGAGACCCGTACTCAAAGTTCGTGTGTAAGTACCGCTTAGCAGACGGTGCAAGCGGTAAAACGACACAATTCCTAAGCGGATTCGCTTTGTTGTCAAGCCGTTTAAGCTTTGTTGCTGTCAAAGCGTCTAACGGCATCCAAATGTTTGACGGCTTTCTATGATGATGACATTCAAATGAGTTTAAGTTGTTGTTGTTGTTATTGTTGTTGTTTTTTTTGTTGTTGTTGTCGTTGTTGTTGTTGTAGAACACTTTGAAGTGAATAGATGCACGTACTTATATTCGAAGAACCATGTTTTGTTGGTTGTAATTATTGTAGTATATTTATTTTAGGTTGTTGTTGTTGTTGCTGGTTTGTTTTTTATTTTTCCATTGCGAGCTGTAATGGTTATATTTTACTTTTTTTTATTTGTATAGCTTTTATGGTGGTCGTTGTTACTCTGACGCTATCAAGGTAGACTTACTGACGACGTCGTATTATTTTTCATCGTCATCTATCTAGGCAGTCGTCGCACAGTGATTCGTCTGCATACAAAAGATGGAAAAGATGGAAAAGATGGATGAACTAGATGGATAAGTCGAAATTGGTTTCGGACTGAAGTGACCTTCTAAAATAAAAAATTAATATAATATTTTAAATTTCTTTTTGGATACGCGTTTTCTCACAACGCACCAAAAACAACAACGTGTCGATGATTACAAAGAGTAAACATGAAGTTTTGCGTCGATATGTGACAATGGATGAAACATGGATCCACCATTACACACCGAAATCAAAACGGTCCTCAGCTGAGTAGAGAGCAACCGATGAAAGCAGGCCAAAGTGACCAAAAACATGACAGTCGGCTGGAAAGGTTATGGCATCTGTATTTTGGGATGCGCATGGAATTTTGTTCATCGACTATCTCGAAAAGGGAAAAACAATCAACAGCGATTATTATATAGCGTTGTTGGAGACGTTGAAGGATGAAATCGCGAAAAATCGGCCCCATTTGAAGAAGAAAAAATTCTTTTTTCACCAAGACAATGCACCGTATCACAAATCGATGAAAACGATGGCGAAAATCCACGAATTGGGCTTTGAATTGCTTCCTCATCCAGCGTATTCACCAGATTTGGCCCCCAGTGACTACTGGCTCTTTGCTGACCTCACAAAAATGTTTGCCGGCAAGAGATTTGGCTCCAATAAAGAGGTGATGGCTGAAACTGAAGCGTACTTTGAGGCGAAGCACAAATTGTTCTACAAAACCGGTATTGAAAAGTTAGAAAAGCGGTGGAATGAATGTATTGCTCTTGAAGGAAACTATGTTGATGAATAAAGTAGAATATTTGCAAAAAAGTTTTTTATTACTTAGTCTCGGGACTTAATGGATCATGTGTTAAAAATATGATATGATACAGTTCAGGGTTCACTGAAAAGTAAATCACATAAACATATAAAAGAGATACCACAATAAAACGAAAATTGGATCAAAGATTTAAGGTAGGGCCAGGGTCCACATAACAAAATTATTCTGTTAAAACGGTAAGAATTAGTTTTAATTTAGTGACAGAAATTTTTTAATGTTTGTCTATAGAACAAATCACTGTGCATCACATTGAATGTCAGTGTTTGACACTAATTTTCATTTTCAAAATAGTATCAATAAGGTTTCAAGAACTAGAGACGAAGAGGTGTGCAGAACGATTGCATGAGGTGTTGTTTTTCGTTTTGTTTAGCCAGTGATTCGGGGATTAGATATCGTGTTTCCTAACACAAACTAATTTGTTGTTGTAACTGAAAGTTGGTTGTAGTTGAGACACTAATCAACAGAATCAAACTCAAAAGAGATTTGTTTGAATTTGAAAAATTGTAGATAAAATCTGAGTTAGGAATTTTGTTTTTTTTTTTTTTTTGAAGTTGTATCAAATACAAGATAATCAAATTGGTTTCACATGTTTAATCAACATCATAACAGTCTTCTATGTGGGTGGGCCATGTTCAGATAAACATTTTTAATAGGTCTTATATGATCACTACTAAAACTTTGAATAAAAGTTTTTAATTAAATACTCATAAAATAAATGATTCAACTCTGACTACTGCACTTTAAAACATTTCTGCCTCATACTGTTTACATAAGTATATAAAGTATGTATGTATATATATTTATGTGTAAGTATTATTATGCAATTATTTGCCATCTATCAGTTTGGCAAGAAAACATTTGTTCAACAGTCATTGAACCTTCTAATGCCAACAGCACATCAAATATTGTAGCAACAGATGACAGAAACAGAAGCAGAACCAGGACCAACAAAATAAAAACAAAGGTTTTTAAAAACAAAAAAAAAAAAACCCAAAAATACACAAAAAAAAAAACTAACAAAATTATGTATGAAAATGAAAAAAAAAATTAATAAAAGATCGCCAGGCTGTTTCCAAAAATAAATGCCAATGAACCGTATTGCACCCGCGTTGCTTCCATCCAATAAGGAAGTGTTGTTTGAGGAAGTAGAAAATTTTAAATTTTCGAACCATGCCATGCTGTGCACCGTAATGTGTGCACAGTATATCCATGTTTGTTGGAGAGTTTGTGTGCTTATTCAAGGTAGCTGTGTAGAGTAGTAGGTACCTGTGTGCTGGATGAGTTGACAGGTTCGTCAATGCCCATCCATCCAGCCAGCTAGCTTGCCATCGGCCAACAGCATCGAGTTGTATGAAAAAAACTCTGGCTCTTCTCGGTATTAATTTTGCCCTGTGCAAAATGTTCAATCGTGCGTTCGGATATTCAGCCAGCCATGTTCGAATATGTTACATATTTATACGCCAAATCGACTTGCGTTCTGTTTATATTTATGCATGTGTGTTTGACTGTGTTACTTGTCTGCTATCCATGTTCATGTTGAGGTCAATCATCCCAGAGGACAAATTGTTGCCACTTGATGCTTAGGAAATAAGTTGCTGCTGTTTTTGTTTTCTTTTTGTTGTTGTTGTTGTTACATTGTTCAAAGGATTCAACACGTTTCAACGCGCTTGACACCTTTTTCTAAATTTATATAACACCTTTAAAATTCTTGTCTGTTATATGTTCTATGCTCTTTTTTTGAAATGTTTCAGTAAAATTTTTTAAATGATATGCTTTTGGATAAAATTTTTCTATTGTGCTCGACATCAAACTATTTTTATAATTATTATGGCTTTTCACTTATAAAGATTTTTTATTTCGGGTTTCGGAAAGTGCAGTCCTGACCTTTAGCAGCTGTTTCACACAAGAATTGAAGTCTGCCGAACCTGGACAGTGCAAAATATACGACGATTGGGTCCTGGAACAACAAGCAGTTGAGGCCCATTTCGTACTAGGTGGATACATGACTAAGCAAAATTGCCTTATATGGACTCTGAAAATTCTCAAGTAATCGTGGAGAAGCCACTTTATCATAAAAAAGAGACTGTCTGGTGAGCATTATAGTCTGGTGGTATCATCGGTGCATATTTTTTTTGAAAACGATCAAGAAGCAGCCGTTACAGTTAATACTGAGCGTAATGGCCGTATGATAGCCGATATTTTTTTTTTCCTGAAATTGAAGATATGGATCTGGACGATATGTGGTTTCAACAAGATGGGGCCAAAAGCCATACAACAGCACAAATTAGTGCTTCATTTTGACTAAAATTTCCAACACGACTTATTTCGAGATTTGACGTTGTCAATTAGCCTCCGAGATTGTGCTATTTGACTCCTCTGCAGTCTGGGCTACGCAAAAGTTCGTGTTAACGTGAATAATCTTCAAACTCTTGAGCAATTAAATACCATTATTTGTCAAGTCATGGCCGAGCTAGTGCCCGAGTTGTGCCCAGAAATCATCGAAAATTTCCTCAAAAGGGTTGAGTCCTGCAAAAACTCCCATGGAGGACATTTGAATGAAGTTGCATTCCAAGTATAATGGCAAAAATGTAAATTTTTAGTGTGTTTTTAAACTTTATTTTTCGAAGGAGAAACTCTGATGGAAAAGGGCAACTCTAATGGAAAAAGAAAGGGATATTTTTTCAAAGTTATCGTTTTTCTCGTTGATTCATAGATATTCGTAAAAGTTAATTTTTTTATAGAATCATTTACTTTGTGATAATTACTTGAAAGGATTCTCAACAAGGATGAATCGACAAGCGATGTAGGGTTGCAAATGCGTATTATTAACAGCTGGTTACTTGGTAGTTTACAAGAATGATAGAAACGAGATTACGCGTTCCGCAAATGAGAGAGAGAGATAGCATGACGTCACAAGCGATGTTGTCAGACTTTGGAATAATTTTACTCCCACACCCACGCCTAAATATTTTTTTCTTATTTTTCTAATATGTATATGGACCACCTTAACCCATTGGTACAATAAAATATTGTCAGTCTCGAATAGTTTAGGAGATAAAAATCTTGAAAGTATACAAAATTCATATTTTTCGTATATGAAAATACTATTCGAAAAGTAGATATTTTTACTTTACTTTTTCGAAAGAATTTGTTTTCAATTTCGTCAATTTGCCTAAGAGATCGCACATTTGCATAGGTTTTTGTCAAGCAAAAGTACTGTGTGACGTCATGCACTCAGTTGAGAAAGAGAGCATTACATTACGGGACTGCGGAACGCGTAATCTTGTTTGTACCATTCTTGGGTAGTTTACAGAGGATGATATTTGTCGCTTATAAGTGCGACAAATTATTTAACATAGAATACTACGCAGTAAAAAAAAGGACAAAATTTATTAAATTTTATTGCGAAAATTCACGTTCAATCGCGATGCTGCGATTGATATTCGAGTAAATTTTCCTCGTAATCATCTGCCTTAAAAGACTTGTGAGTGCAACATAATCAAAAAATTCGTACAGATTGACCCCTTCATTCTCTATCACGAAAAGGCACACTTACGATAAGCAAGACACGAGAAGCTATCGGTTTTTGTAGGGAAGAAAGTAATGCTGATAGTTTCTTTTTTGACGTTCGTGCAAGAAGTCAAAATACCGAAACGACTTCGCCCGGAATGTTTTTGCAAAATTCGAAAATTTGAGTATTTTTGCAAAATTTGGGGCTTGGAAAACCCCGAGTGATTCAGGAGATGCCAGTATATTCTCAACGAGTAACTGTTTGGTGCGAATTGTTGGCCACAGTTGGCCACGTAGGGCCGTAATTTTCCGAAAATGACGACAGTATATGGCCACAGACGACCTCTTCTTTCAAAAGGTTGGCGTTACGTAACATACAAGTCGCGAAAAAATTAAACTAATGAGCACGACGTTCCCAAGTTCTATAATTTCGCGTTCTGGAGACACCAATTTTTCCCCAAGATCCTGATTTAACACCTTTAAACATCTTTCTTTGGGGTTTTAACGTAGAATACGTTATACGGTAAGGTAGGGGTGTTGATCTGGAGCACAAAATTTTGAGAAAATGTTTGTCACTTTCATTATAAGTTTTTAATACTTTATGCATGCATTGAAGAAAATTCAAGTATGGTCGTAACATATTTAATATGTCTTCTTTTGATTTGTATTTAAATAATCATATTGCTACATATAATTTTTTTGATTCTATAAGTAAATCAAAATTTAACTCCTTCAAATTTTGTATTAATTTTCATATTCTTTGTATTTTATGTATTATAACATCATGTGTAAGAGCAGTACGATTATCTGTGTGTTCATCACAGAACCAGTGTGAGAAAGAGAAGAAGTATAATGACCAAGTATGGGCAAAAGTGATGGGCAAAGAAAATGCAAAAAGAGCGAACGATGTGTACATACACAACATTAATAAGCGAGGCAGAGAAACAAAATTGTGCTTACCCAGTTGGCCACGTCTTTAAGCTTACGATTTCGCGGTTTGAAAATGTTGAAAGAAGAGTTAAAACCGAAGAGTTCCCTCGCTATAGTTATTGTATACATTTTTTATAAACTTTCCGGTGCTTGAAGCACACCGTGTAAGACATCCTCAATGTCTAATGACTAACGTATTCTACGTCTGACCTATGCGCCCGTGTTATCTAACACAGGCTTGAGCTTTTTTGTTTTACAATGAAGTCTACAATTACAATCTGCAAACGATTATAACTTCTAAAGCAAACAATAAAGTCACCATCCCTAAAATAAAGTCCCAATTTTGTGAAAGAGGGATTGAAAATCAGCCAATTTGTAAGATTTTGTTTTCTATTCATGTGTTTTCTTTATAATCCAAATAAAGATTGTTAATTGTGGTCCGGAGGTATCATAGAGCAGCAATATTTCGAAAATAACGACGGAAGTTCCGTTACAGTCAAGGGAGAAATACAATTTTTCGTGGTCGAAGGTGGACTATACGGCCCGGGAGACCTCTACTTTCAACAGGATTAAGCACCGTAAATTCGCGATTTGATGACACCAGTTGTTAGTTAGTCTACGCTAACTATCTGCAAACAATCTCAACTTTCAAAGGGAACATTAAAGTCGCCATAATCGAAATAGAGTCCAATTATGTGAAAGAGCGATCGAAAATTTCTGAAAAACTGACTGACGTAGTAGTATGACAGACACCAAAAATTCGAAAAAATTGTGTTGAAATCGAAAAAAATAATTTATTAAATAAATGTTTTTTAAATTAAAACGTGATTTTAATTTTATTTATTGTGATACTAAATAAAAGCAATAATGCACACTCTCAACTTTAAAATACACTCCCTGACAGCAGAATAGGTTCAGTTTTTGTTCGAGTATAAAGCCATATCAGCTGCAGATATAAGAGTTATCCTTCGAATAGCCTCCAATTCATCTTATTCTGTACCTAAAATTCGGGAAGAAGCTTCGATAAATGCTAGTCTTTCAACTGTAACACGTGTCATTAAAAGAACACAATATTTAAAAAGAAAAAAGCTTAAAAAACCCCCCCTAAATCCACAACTTCAGACGCAACAGTTGCAATTTTCTAAAATTGGAATGGAAACATGACATGGAAGCGTGAATGGCAGTATATAGTGTTCTCAACTAAAAAAGTTTAATTTTGACGGATCTGATGGCTACAATTTCTATTTTCATGATCTTCGAATGTTTTTTGGATCGCTATCATAGTCGTGAATGTGGTTTCATGGTCAGGGATTCAATATCCTATTTCGGAACAATCGAACTGGAGTTTCAGTGCACTAAAATGATAGAAGTGCGCTACAAGGAAATACTGGAAAGGGCTTTTCCGAAATTTTTTAATTTATTCGGTCATCTGCAATGGACCAATTCACACTGCAAGAATCCTAAAGAGTTGGATAAAAGAGCAAAACATGATATTGCTAGACTGGTCTCCATATTCGTCTGATCTTAACATTATGGAAAATATATGGGCATGGCTAGGCCGGAAAGTGTACGAGTCTGTTCGTCAGTACGGAGATAAAAGAAGCCTGATTTCGGTCAATCAATCAGCGTGGACGAAAGATTACTTAAAATCACAGCTTTACACTCCAAAAAAATTCACTCCATTCTGCTTACAGGTAGTGTATAATAGTAAAAGAAGGAATATAAAGCTAATTTTGAAAATACAAGGTGACAAAATGGTGTCTGGTGTACCATCACGCCAGTAGACATGTGAAAATAAGGGCCGTAAGCCGTAGAGGTTAAGATTAAGGTCTGCAAGCTAAGCCGACGCGACCGATTTCAAAGGTTTTGTCTTCTATACATGACCCCATGTGCTTTCTTTATATTTCAAAAATATTTTAAGAACACACAAACAATTTTTCTATTATGAAAAGATTAACTTCAATACCTCTTGTTGATGCACCCTTTATAAAAAATACTAAGAAATTAAAAAATTTTCTTTCGTGCATTATTATAATTTATTAATTAAAGATATTTATTATTCATGAAGAATACGCTTAGAACTGACGCGAACCAAATCACTTACAAAACACTCACGTTCTGAACGTGTTAGTCCCAAAGAAGCTTAACACCAATCATAGCTGATGCTTTAAAGTCATAAAATACAAAATTTTTAAAAAGTTTTAAGAAATTCTAATACACATCTCTTGAAAAGCTAAATTTGAAAGTCGAATCATATTCCATCAAACGACATCAGCTCAATGATTACTTTCATTTATCTACACAAGATAAAAATTAAAAAAAAAAATAAAAAATTCCGAAAAGCTAAAGAGAATGTTGCTCATTAACAGGAAAACAAGAAGTAAAATTACTTCAGCCATAAATTATTTATGTTAAAATTCTTAAAAAAAAAGAAACTTGACGTTGTAGACATTGATAATACGAGTTCTTAAAAGATTATAACGTTGCTTAATCTCTTTGAAAATCTACAGTGACAAGTGCGGCTAGCTAGCTGTCAGCCAACAACTGATCTCTAGATGACCTCAATACCATAGAAATACAAAAAGAAAAAGGCACAATAATCTTTGAGTATAACTCAACAAATAAAAATAAAAAAAAAAGAAAAACAAATAAAAATAAATAAGAAAACAATAAAAACGTATGTACAGCTAATGATCGACGGATGACACGTCAAATGAAGTCAAACGATTTGTATGAAGAAAGTGACAAGATCATGTTGTCAGTTTTAGAAAAGTGACAATATCCATGCGGGAAGTGGTGGAGAGTGTTGGGAAGAAGAGACGGAAAACTGAAAACTGAAAAACAACAAACTATAGATTAGCGATCAAACAAATCTGAGCCGCTAAGAAGACATAAGTTAAACGTCATGATCACCAAAAGAATTAGTATTTTTATTATTGGCAGCACGTGTACAAAAGCTCAAAATAAATTCAACGAAACAGCTATTTTTCCGGATAAACGACGGTGAATTGTTGTGATCTCATTTTTTGACTTTATTTTTTTTTTGTTATTGTTGAAAATTGAAACCTGTCCAAATGTATAAGTAGATAAGCTGATGTATAAACAATAACAACAACAACAACAACAACAACAACAACAACAACAACAACAACAACAACAACAACAACAACAACAACAACAAGAATATCAACAACAATGTAGACTTTGACAGCTTAATAATGACATCGGTACCACAAGTAATCCGCACACGCTCATCAGCGCCTAACAAATTGCAACAAAGTGTTTATAAAAGTCATTGTTGGTCCCAATGATGAAAGGGTTTTAAGGTGCCCCCGCCCGCTTCTAGTATTTTTATCCCCTCGCTCCACGAAGCTTGGCTGTTTATGCATCACAAATTAGAGCCATTGAGCTGCAGTACAAGAGTGTCAAATGGATAAACGTTGGTTGGCAGGATCATCAAAAAAACTGATCGAGGGTTGCTTCAAGCTGCACCCTAGCTGGTTGCACTTTAAGATAACCCATATTTCACCAGCATGTTTACCGTTCTTCTGCATTATTTTTATATCATGCCGCTACATCGTTTGTTGGCCGTTTGTCAAATTCACTCAAAGGTGCGTTCAATCGCCTTGCACGTGGAAAGCAATGAAATTGCAAGAGTTCTTGTTCGTGGGTACTTTCTTCGGCCTGCTTCCATAATGGACAGTACACGCAGAGTTAGGCATGACTGCATGTACACTTGTGTATTTCGAACCCTTTGGAAAGCTTACGTGCGTGCGTCTGTGCGTCGGTGTGTGTGTGTGTGTTCATTAACTTATTTGGTTTTATTTGCTCACATGTCCAGATGAAAGGTGTAGATAAACTCAATTACAAGCGATTATCGGTAAAATGTTGAAATTATGAAATATGCAGGCAGCATATAATTTACAGTTAGTCCAGTGTATGTGCCAATATACGTAAGGACCTCTTTTCATACTTAGTTTTTTTTTTTTGTTTTGCTTTAGAGTTTTGACAACCCAGCCATTATGTTATAACTTTGTTTGCAATTTTTTTATTTTTGGTTAAATATTTTTTTTTTTTTTTTTGCCCTGTTAAAGGGTGTGTGCCTAACCATATAAATGTTGTTAAACACGCGGACCAACTAACCAAAATTGATTTGCACAAAATTCTCTTAGGCCACTTTGGATAACATGTGTGCGTGCGTCCAGCTTTAGATAGCTTGGAGCTGATTATATATTGGTGGAATGTTGTAATTGCCTGTTTTGGACATTGGCGGCGTATCTATGCAAATATAAGCGGTAAAGTTGTGAATTTTTTGCCTACATGGAGAGAAGTGTTTTCTTAATTTTTATCGATAAAAAATTTTTTTAATTTATTTTTTCTTAATTTTTAAAACGTAATGAATTGTAATAAATGATTAAATAAATGTTTTCTTTAGTAATTTCATAATTCCGTTTTTTGTTTGTGTAATATATTTATGTAATTATATATTTCGTTACAAAATTTCAAAAATATATCTAATGAATTTGATCAGATATCGGAGATTCTATGTCAAAACACCCACGTTTCTGACATCACTATATTTGAAAATTTTTGAGCACACCAGGTTGATAGTTCTCCTGAAACTATTATATCTACACTAAGGGATAAAAATATTAAATTTATCCAAAAATTTCTTTAATTTATCCAAAAAGCGAGTCATTTTTGCACCAATAACGCATTTGCATAAATCGACTACGTAAATATTTAAAATTCATTTAAAAACTTTTTTAATTAAATAAAATATTAAAATATTTAATCAGAAATAATAAAAAATATATTAAAATTATGCACGAATTTTTTTAAATATCTTTCAAAAATTTACTATTTGAAAATAAAACTATCACATCTAAAGGAAATTTATATGAAAAATATTGAAATTAAAAAACAATATATTCAAATATTTCTCACGAGCTGTGTCCATTAATGCCATTAGCATTGTTACTTTATTTTCTTTTTCGTTCCTTAATATTATACTATTTTTGACAGTTGGTGTAATATTACGGCACCAAATGTCAAAAATAGTATAAAACTATAGAACGAAAAATAATAAAGCAAAATATGCAGGCAAATGACAATCGGTGCGACACATTCGTGGGTAAATGTCGAGTTGTCACCCCACCCTACATAATTGCATTATTTCAGTACGCAATCGCTCATACGTAGACAAATATCCCTTTTATATTACTCTTGCAACTAAAACGAAATGAGAACTTTAATAAGCTGCAGAAATAAATTGCAGGCACTGAGTGCGATGCTGTTGCTGCTTGTCGGAATATGTGTGTACGTGTGCGATGCTGTTGCTGCTTGTCGGCTATTTCAGCTGTATGGAATATGTGTGTAGGTGTGTGGTATAAATAAAATTTAAATACGAGAAAAAAAACGAGTTGTAAGGAAAATATTTGATTTATCCACGTAAATATTTAAATAAAATTGATACTCAGGCGTGGATAATGTTAATATGCATTATTTCCCTTAGTGTACATATCTTTTTTTTATTTATTTTCAATAAGATATACACTGTAAAAAAATTGAAAATATCTCCAAAAATTCAACTAGTGCATGTATTCAAACAGCTGTAACTTCGAGAAAAAAATATTGAATATATTTTAATGAGCTTGAATGAGTCTTTCTTGTGATGTACTTTTTTGGACTCTTATCATGAAATTTTTTAAAAATTTTTAGCCTGCAGTTTTGTGTCACATTTTTCATGGATCGCAGTACACTTTTCAGCTTTAGAACATAGTGTCGTAATAATATATCAATTTTTAAGACTTACACAAAATTTAAGCTTGGAATTCTAACCAGAGGCGTTCCTAGGGGGGGGGCGGTCCGCCTCGGGTACCACCATTTTAGGGGTGACACCATTTCGATATTTTCTTATTTCTCAAACAGAAAGAAAAAGGTACAAATACATTAAGTTAAAAAATGTGCCTCCCATTTTGTCGCATTGAAATTATTTCTAACAATTTGTGTATCAGTAGCTAAATGCGAAAGGAGTTTTCAAAGCTAAAATTAATTAAGACTTATTTAAGGTCTTCCATGGGACAGGCAAGGCTTTCCGATCTTGCTATTTTATCCATTCAAAACGAGCTTGCAACTAATATCGATTTCTATGAGGTTATTTCAAATTTTGCAGCTCTTAAAGTAAGAAAAGTCAGTTTTAAAGACAACGCCATTAATAAGATTTCTTTGTTTAACCTTATACTTACATATATAAATATGTACCTGAAAATATAATGTTTTTGTTCCGTCAGTTCTTAAGACTTCGAAGTTAATAAGTTTTCTTTTTTACCTTATACCTATATATCTAAATATGTAGACACCTTAAAATGTAATATTTTTGTTCTGTTATTTACAAATTCTTATTGTTTGTCATATGTTGTTTGTTTTTTTTTTTTGGAAAACATAGAGATAATAATAAAAACCAGACATGTACAACGAAATCAACAAAATTTTTTTGTTTCGTTAAAAACGAAAAATAAATTATCAGTATTATTTCGTTTCTCTAAAAACGATAAAAAAATATCAAACCAAATTTCGTTTTGTTGAAAAATATTAAAATATTATCAGAAAATAAAAATTTCGTTTCAAGCTTATAAAAAAAAAAACATCGTTTCGAAGCATATTTTCGTCAATCTATGTTTGTACAAAATCTCAAATGTCTGAAAGTTTTTCTCCGATTGGCTTGGAATTTTGACACAACAGTACATTTGAATAGGGTCATGTTTTTATTAAAAACAAATTTTGTCACTGCCTCTTTTCCCGCCCATAAAACAATGGAAATGGTATATTTCAGAGGCTCTTGACGTATAAAACTATGGTATGGCGGTTGCTATATACATATATAAATGTTGCAACGCCCGCTGTTACCGCCCAACTATACATATAAAAAGTAACGCAACGTGTGTCTGATGACAATACCCTCCAAAACTACTGCACGCTATGAAATTTTTCGTTTGCCAAGTGAATAATTCCCCAACTACACTTCGTTTGCGAGTTGTATTTGCCGCAAACGAATATTCAGCTGTCAAAAACTTAAAAATATATCTTATATAATAAAATATAAACCGCAAGCTTTTCGATCATTTTTATTTATTAAATAATTATTTTTCTGCCTATGTCCGTCCGTCTTCTTATGGATTGCACTCATCGCATTTCTTTTGCTATCTCCTTCCGCGTATTGTTACTTATATAGAAAAAATTTGTCCAAAAAGTAACACTGAACTATAATCGTTGTGTTAATACAACATAGGGAAAAATCAACGAAGTTTTCAGTCGGAAAAAAAAATTTTTCAATTGCTGCAATTCTGCAACTAAATAACGCGTTTCTCACGACTGACTATTGTTATGACAGCTTTTGAAACGTTTGCAAATAACGATTTCATGCACGACAAACGAAGTTTGTTTGCGGCAAACTGGCGAAATACGTTGCTTTTCTTTACGTCTGGTTAAATTGATCTAATATTTTGGCAGTCAATTTCGTTCGTTGCCACACCTTTTTTAACGCCCACAAATCAATAAAAAGGCTGAATTAATTTCGTGAGTATTGTACACTTTTACTTTTGCGAGACACAGCAACGCTTGGCCAGGCATAGTTGGTAATATAGTAAAAATAAAATGAAAAATATATAAGAAAAAAATAATTCCATTCAATGAAAACGAAGTTTTTTTGTTGAAATTAACGTTATTTTTAACGTTTGTTTGAGCAAAAAAACGAAAAAATTTAATTTTGTTAACTTCGAAACGAAATAAATTTTTTCGTTTTTTTAAATAAAGTTATTTTTTTGAGTTTTTCGATTTTGATTCAACGAAACAAAATAAAAATTTTGGTTATCGTTAACGTGCATGTCTGATAAAAACACTTAATCTCATCGAATTGGTTTATTGTTTTTAGAAATTTTTGATAGGGTTGACACCATGAGTGTCCGCCCGGGTGTCACCAAGCCTAGGAACGCCACTGATTCTAACGACTGCTATTTTTAACGAATTTTTAAAAAAATGCCTGCAAAAGATTTCTTACTTTTAACCGAAAATCCATATTTTTTGTGTTAATACCAAATATCATAATGATATCTGCTAATATTAAAAACGAATTTATTTCTATCGAAAAAAAGTCAATAATTTATAGGATCAAATATATTTTAAAAAATTGTATAAAAAGAGTCCAAAAAAAAAAATACAACAAAAGAAAGACCCATTCAAGATTTTCGAAATTACAGCTGTTTGAATACAAGCACTATTTGTATTTTTTGAGATATTTTGACATTTTTTACAGTATATAACTTAAAAAAGAACTGGATTTCGCAGAAACAAAAAAGAAAGTTTAAGTTATTTTCACAAGCGCTATTTACCTACAAAGTTTAAAAAAAAATCTGAATCTGAAATGTAAGATTTTGCTAAAAAATAGTCAAATTGGGATAGAATCATTGATATTTAAATCAATAAAATAATTGAGTATAGAGTAGGTCAATTATCAGTTGAGTTGAGTAAAGTTGCGTTGCCAGGTTCTTATTTTTTAGTTGGTTTGTGTACGGAATAAGGTAAAAGTAATAGATTCTGTCAAAATGTGATGTGAGTACAAAAACAAAATGAATTCATTGGCAGACTTTATGTGGTCTGTAAAAACAAAAGTGTTGCCAACTATGCAGTAAATAACAGCTAAGTGAGTAGCCGTTTTTTTCGTAGTTGAGTTGAGCACTGGCGAATCGAACGCAGCTATTAAATGAAAGTTTCTGATATCATTTACATATTATTTTAAAAGTTTTCTTAAAAAAAACTATAAGATTTTGGTAAAAGTTGACTAAGATAAGATTTTCTCTATGGTTTTGATAAGACATTCTTATTAGACGATTATTTTAGAGGAGCTTTATTGGTTTTCTTTTGTTTTATTAAAGAGGTATTTAAGAGAAATTTTTGTTCTATTTGCAAAATAAAATAGTTCTTAGTTGGAAATAGGCATATAGCCAGTAAAAACTATACATTAATATAAAAAGATCACTATGTATTAGAGTAAACAGCGGCAAAGTCAAAATGACCAGCAAAAGCATTACTGAAGAAGGCACAACCATCACCATCCAAGCGTCCTAAGGCACATGAACCACCAAAAGCATCTGATGAGGATATTGATTTTTGCACCATCTGTTTGAGGTTTTTGCTTAAAGAACTGATACCCAAATACTCCATCGAATGCAACAAATGTGGCCGGCCTATTCACTTGAAGTGCACCAATATATGAAGGCGTTCGTATTTCGCATGAAAACATTGCGACACCGATTTCTATGAAGATGAAGAAAATTATGATTAAACAGTTCATTCATTATGATTTTTTAGCCTAGTTGGCGGCATTATAACTTGTTTTGCCTCTTGAAGCCTTCTAAATAAATAAAATCTCAACTTATTATAAAACTATTGGTATTTTACTTCGTATTTTCCGACTCGCTACATATATTTCGGGATTAAATATATAGATCGATTTTTGTTCTCTATTCTTTTTAGAATTATTCTCCTTTAAGATTAAACATGTTTTGATGCGTTCGAATCATTTGTCATAGCATTTATCCCATTCCTCTTGAAACTCTTCCAAAACAAAGTTCTTGAACCCATCCAACGGCTTCTTCTGGAGTCGAAAATCGTTGTCCACGCAGTTTTTTCTTGGTGTTGGGAAACAAAAAGAAGTTATTGGATGTCAAATTAGGACTGTATATGTCAACGAACTTTGGAGACCCAGGTTCGAACCCCAGTAGCGACAGAAAATTATTTGAACTAAAATAATTTTTCTGTACGGCCGCCACCTCTCTGCAGACAATGGCAAACCTCAGAGAGTAATCAAATTGCCATGTAAAGCTTCTTGAGAACGAGAACATTCCGTTCATCGCCGTTCGGAGTCGGCGTTAAGCATGTAGGTCCGGTTCTCGGTCAATTGTGTACAAACTTAATAACACGCACAACACAATTGGTCATAAGAAGCTAGGTCAAAGTCCTTTCAAGGGCTGAAATGGCCAGTTATTTTTTTATTTTATAATAAAAATAATCCTTAATTTTCATATGTCTTCTATCTATCGTTCATATATTCATACATCTATATACAGTGGTATCACCGAATAATCGGACACTTATTTTCATTTGAAACTTTTTGCAATAAATGAAATGAAAACAATTTTTTAATATATATTTTGAACATTTATTATTCATTGGCATATTTAAAAGATATTTACATAGAAAATAGTAAAAAAGTAAAAAAGTAAAATCAAATCATATTCTTAAAGCAAATAACAAACATAAACTCAAATATTTAGGTACAACAAATAATCGGGCATTCATCTTAAACAAAATAAAAATTGAAGAAATTATAAGAAGCAAATGTTTTAATATTTTGTTGCATATCCTTTGACTTTACCTTCAATAAAATGGAGATTGCTTACCCCAGCACTGGACATGCAGGCCCAAACCATTACAGAACCTCCTCCGTGTTTAACAGTAGCGCGAGTATTCTTTGGTTCAAATTCTGCGTTTGCTTTACGCCACACGTATGCTCTGCCATCCTAACGATGAAGGTTAAACTTACTCTAGTCTGTATAAAGAACCTTGAAAAATAAAATTAGCTTATTAAAAACGATATTTTCAATCCATAAGTAGCTTTTACCGTATTCTAAAATTCATTTGATTTTAATAAATATTCTTTTGCAAATTTTATCCCCTATAGCTTGTTTTTTTTACCTATTGATGGCTTTTTTCGGAAAGGGTTCCATGAAAATCATTTTTATGCATGGTGTTACGGATGGTGGTTATGCTCACATCTTTTTTTTATGCAACGAAACTTGCAACTCTTTTGCCGTTTTGAAAGGTTTAATTTTTATTTCGTTAAGTATACCACGCTCTTCTCTTTCATTTAATATTTTTCCTTGTCCCTTTTCTACTTTTGTAAGTCAATCGAAATTCTTCTCGATATCTTTTGATAATGTCGTGAACAGTTGACTTTGCCTTTACAAGTTCAGTAATTTCTCGAGTCGATTTTCCTTCCCCATTCAATTTTACAATTAAGTGTTTTAATTCATAAGAAGTTTGCTTTCCTTGCAGTGCCTCTAACATAACAAACTTACTAAAAATATTAAGAACAAATAATAATTTACTAAGGATGGTTTTTCCATCAAAAAATTTTTGAAAAAGTGTGGAAAACCGCAAAAATTGCGAATTTTCAAAATAATAACAACAACACTGCTAACGTTGACTATTTACTATATTATTTATATAATATTTGTGTTTGTTTGTATGTATGTAGGTATGTTTGGAATAGACACCTAAACTACTTAATTTTTTGGTTTACGCAGCTGTCTCTTATGCGACACACTTAGGCCAATTAGGCCCGTTGTGGAACCAGGGATTAATTATTTTCCATTCTATCTGAGTTTGATTTTGAGAGTTCATCTAGGTCACTGTGGCACCAGTTACCTAGGAAAAGGTGGCGCTTTCTGGCGAGTGATGGGCATGTGCAGAGAAGATGAGTTGTGGATTCTACCTCCTCCTCGTCTCTGCAGCTTCTGCAGAAATCGTTGCGGAGGATTTTTAGTCTTCGGGCATGGTTATCAAACATATATCAAACGATTCCTTAAATTACTGCGCTGAACATGGGCTATATAAATTTGGCCACGCCCCATTTTACAGCCCACAAATCAATAAAAATGCTATATTTCAGACAGTTTCTGTCGTATTTTACTAATATTTTGTAATTTAGTTCATATGCTAGGCAACTCTACCCAAATTGGCTTCCCACGCCTCTTTTCAACAAAAATCCACACAAAAACAAAAACAGTCCACAAACCAACAAAAATTATATATTTGAGAAGGTTTTTTTCGTATTGAACTAAAATTTAGTTGACTGTCGACAACTGTACCTAAAGTGAATAACCGTCTAAAAATCAATAAAAAAGCTATATTTTTTACGGTTTTGGTCGTATTGGACTGAAATGGCAGTTTAGTTCGTATGTTTCTGTAAGCAAATGTACTAAAAGCGGGCGTGGTCGCATCATAGATACAGCCATTTAAAATAAATAATTATAATTTCCGAGTTGCACAGGTTTTGAATGTGAAACTTGGTATGTCGATGCTATGGGTTTAATTGCTATGGGTTTAATTGAGTTTAATTGTGAAAACTGGTATGTGGATGCTATGGGTCCAAGTGGCGAAAAATTAAACATTTTTTTTTTCTTTCTACACGAATTATTAAATTTTACGTACATTTATTTTTAAGCCTTTTTATAGCCACGCTGCCATCTATTGAACACAAAATACATAGATACATTGATTATACAGTTTGGACAAAACAACGTTTACCGGGTCAGTTATTTTCAATAAAACAGTGATGAAACAAAAGCAAAAAAAAAAAAAAAACAAATTTAATTTGACTGTTTACTCGGACAGAAACTTATGGAAAACTTAATAAGTTAAGTAGACTGTCCAAGACAGGGGCCACATCCTATAATCAATAATTTTTTCAAGCAAAACTTACATAAATTTATTCAACTATGAAAAAAAAGTATAACTTCATCTAATATTGGAAGAAACTTCTATTTAAAAATTTGTTTTTCCTCCTTTCCTTTTATGCTAGTAATTGAATTTAACTGAAATTAAGTCTATTCGAACAAGGTCAGGTACTCTGCCAGTTTCTTATGAAAATTGAAATAATTTTTTGTCTATTTTTTAGAATGAAAACGTAGTGGCCCGTGTGGCCCACGTGGCCCTTCATACAAATTTTTTTCTATCTTATGAACTATGTTCAGACTGGGAGCTAAATGCGTATTTAGAGCTTTATTTGCATTTATTTCCTTAATGCTTCTCTAAATGCGAAATTACCCATATAAAATTCTGTCAAGTAAATTCACATAAATTCTACTTCAAATGAGCATTTAGCAGCTTGCGACCCTGTTTCGAATACATTTTACTCGTTTGTTTTGACAGTACTCTTGTTAAATTCAATCTGCTGTACGCCATTCGATTGATAAACTTGAACAATTTTTTGTTTTTCGTTTTCTTATTTTTTTTAATTAAATACACAAAAAATGCTCTGTTCATAAATAGATAAAAAGATTTCGTTGACTAAAACCGATCGCAAAGGACTGGCCTGAAAGCAACAAATTATCGAAGACGTGCGCCGCTGCGTGGGAAAATATCTTCACATCTTTGTTTATCAGGTGCAAAATATGCGCAATAATCTGCTGAAGGATCTACGACAAGAATGGAAATCAAACTCAAGATCTCTCTTTGGTAAAAATCATATCATGCAAATAGTTTTGGGACGCAAAAAAGCTGAAGAAGCTAAAACAGGTTTACACAAGCTCTCCAACAGTCTTGCGCGACAGGATGGTCTGCCACTGAAACGCCAAAGCAAGAGGTTCTTGTCTGGACCAAATATTACTGAGTGGTAGAATTTGCTCACAGTGGTTTTGTAGCCACAGAAACAGTGATATTAAAAGAAGGTCCACTCGAAGATTTTGCACAGTCACTGGAGCCACATTTGCTTTCACTGGGTATGTCTTTTAAATTGCAAAGGGAATTATAACATGCTATAGTGACTACACCATGTGTAAAGTCGTTTAGGTTAATTTTAATTTTATTTAATCTGTCAATGATGCATTTGTTCAATTACTAATATTAATAAAGTTGTTTATTAATATATTAAAAAAAATAATTGTTTAAAATATTTCCAAAACTTTCTGGTTCCTTCCTGCAATCATATTTTTGTTAAAATGTCGGAGCATTTTCACAACATAACAATAATTTTAAGAAATCTGTCAATTTAAATGCGAATTAATGGCTTCAACGTAGTTTGAACACTTGACATTTGCAAGAATTTTCCAACTTCTAAATGCGCATTTAAAACTCAGTCTGAACATAGTATTAATTTTGTTTCTTGCGATGAGCCAAAATCAGAGAACGCCTGAAAAAAACAACTAGCACTTCTTCCAGCGAACTTTACAAAAACAAATGCATGCAAGGCCAAAAGAAAAATACGCACACCATGGTGTAATAATAATAAGGTGTTAGTGAATTTGACACTTTTCTCTCAAAATGATAAATGTTTTCGCCCCAAGCTCAATGTCATGTCCACTTCTTTTGATGGCTATTATCAGTTGAGGTATTGAACATTCTTTCATTCGATATTTTCTTGAAGCAATCGATGTGAATGCAAGACAATTTGCATGCTGGCCAAAGCTTCATGTCGGTGGCACCTTCCAGCGCACGGTTTTGATAAAATGACAAAACCATTCAATGGCGAACTTGGAAAATGGGCGAAGACAACTGCAATAACTTTTTGTCAACACAACACGGCCCAATTAATTGAATTAAATATTTATTTAAACTTTATTCGCACAATAACCTAAAAAAACTATAACACATCATCATCTAGCAACTCAAACAAATAACACCATTTGACAACTATCAACGGTTCCTCTCTTTCGCTCTTAAATTTTTGACAGAAAGAAAGCTTTTCTTGGTGTTGTCAAAAATTCACTAACACCTTATTATTATTACACCATGACGCACACTCGATAATGTCGATGCTGAAGTTGATTGTCCCGTTACTTGTGTGTCGAGTAATTTTTCATGACATGTGATTTTATTGCATTGTAATTGTTTTTTTTTTGTTTTGTTTGATTTTTTTCCAAACGCAATGATGAGCAACATTTTGTTTTTTTTTTTGGTTTTTTTTTGTTTTATTTTAAGCATTGGCCCGCGCTTAAAATTTCTTGGGCCCCACTGTCTTAGGAACTCTAACGAATGGCTGTTTTTCTCAATAACAAGCTTTATTCAAATCGTTAGTGAGGTAAATTTTTCCAAGTTGTTCATCAAAAAAGAAGTGATATTTTCATACTTTCAAAAATACGAGAACTGCAAGATGGCAAATTTTGCATCAAAATAACATGTACGATTTAAAATGCTGCGATGACTGCCTATCGCACAAAATAAAAAAAAATAAAAATAGTCCAAGAATCAACCACACAATAAAATAAAAAATCAGCCAAACAATTACTTGAATGAAAATCTGACTATTTTCTATATAAATATTATTTTTTTTTGTTTTTTTTTATTGTGGCAATTTTTTTCTCCCCAACAAGGACTCGGTTTGTGATTGATGAAAGTCTTGATTTGGTTTCGGTTGTATCACTGCTGCTAGGGTAAATTTCGCGAAAAATCACGCATTTGAAGTGAATTTGTGTGGAATTGTACTGAACTGACGCATTTTTCAATGGGTGAAGCGCTATTGTTGTTGTTATATTTTGTTTTTTTTTTTTTTTAGTTGTTGCGGCTGTTATTATTAATATTGATTCGTTATTATTCATATTTTCCCCGGGTTGTTTTTTTGCAAACGTTGCTGTATTAAACGCACTTTCAGTATATCCATTACAACAATTACGCTGAGCCAACAATAAAAATACAACAAAATATTTGCTTACATTAACCACGGCACACACAATAGCTCATACGGTGCCACTCACTGCTCTACTCGCTATACAAAATGAAAAATGCAAAATTTAACCATTGAAATTTTATTAATGGATTGAAAATATCACTTTTTTTGCAAAAAAAAAAAAAAATAAAAAAAATTGCGGAACACAACTTACAAATATATACACAATTAAGACTCATTTACGTTTTGTATTCCAAGTCTTGACCATTCATTAATTTTATGATAAGTGCCTATAAAAATGAATTGAAAAACTATAAAACCCGGGAAATTTTGCTACGAACTAACAAAAGCTTAGTCTGAGTTTAGTCTTCAGTCTTAAACTTTGTTTTTAATATCCTCAAAGAACAAGTAAACTTGCTGTACACCACTGTATGCCATGGCAAGAGTTTTTACGAGTACGAACCACAATAATGTGTATGATGTACTGAGCTGACATGGTGGCAACGTTTAATTTGCGCATTGTAGTAAAATAAAAACCTTAACTCTAATGTTAATGTGGGAAAACGTTGTTTTCAATTAAAGCCGTCATAAAAAGATATGTATCTATTTAGTAAAAAATTAGATCTGGTAACTTAAACGTTTATTTTATAACCTAGAAAGTATAAACTTCTGGTTGAAATTACGGTATATAAGAAACAAAATTGCGGAGATAAAATTTTAATGAAATTAATATGTAACAAGTTAGTTAACTTTTTTTTATAGGGAAAAAGCCAAGCGTTGTAATGTTGAAATAAAGTTTGAAATAAAGTTTGAGAAGGTAATTGTATGTCTAGGTTTTATCTTAAGAGAATGTATATTCAAATTGCTTTTGTTACTTAACGTTTGTCAGAAAGTTAAAATAAGAGGTCTGTTCCCGTACTTTTGAACCAAAAACTTGCAAGTTGCAAAATTAAAGGGAGTAAGCAGAAAAATTGTCTCTTAGCAATAAAAATGCTAGAAAGTACGAGAACGCTTTTTAGTAAAAACTTGCAACTTTCGATCAAACATATGTTGGACAAACATTTGGCTAATTAAACGAAAAAATATTTTTGAAGATTTCGACAATGTCTAATTAGCTGCACTAATTGATTAAATATATAGCTATATGTACCTGGCAAACAATTAACTTGAATATTTGTCTTTTTATTTTCCATTTTTAGCTCAAATTTATACTTGATGCACTTGTCCATCTGTTTTTTTTTTTTTCTAGCGTAAATTTTGACATTCCTGCCAACACATGACAACTTGCAAGTTTTTACTACACGAAATTTGTGTAGCAGAAACTTGCAACTTATCGCAAGGAGGGAAAATGTTTTACTCTCTCATTGTCGCTCTCTTTTGCAAGTTTTTGGTGTACGGGAACGCAATTTAGTAAGAACTGGTGGAAGTTTTCGAAAGTTTTCACAATCGGGAACAGACCTAAGATAGTTAAGTTCGTTCCAATTTTCAATACCAGAGCCCAACAGCATTTTTTGCAACAGAGTATCCATGTTATAAAATATCAATACGGAGATACCCGTAGGTATTGACGTGACGGTGTTTATTGTTATTGTTGTTGTTGTTATTGTTGTTGTTGTTGTTGTTGTTGTTGTTGTAGTGGATGTGGTTGTTGTTGGTGTTGGTGTTTATCTTGGTTTTATTGCAGTGCTCAGTTTAAAGAAAGATTTGTAAAACACAGCTTGTGTATTTGATAATTTATTTCGGAGTGAGATAATTATACAATGAAAATTTTTAGAACAAAATTCAAACTCAATGAAAACTTATTTTAATTAACAAAGTAGAATTGTGAAAGGTATGAATTTGATTGTACTCTAACACCCTTCCTCAATTAAATTCTACTCCAGCTAGCTTACGAAATTTCTCTATTTTGATTGCAGGTAGTCCTTTCGTCATCATATCGGCCAGCATATCCTCGCTTGGATATTTCCTTTGTCAACATGATCCTTGACAAAATGAACTTTTGTGTCGATATGCTTACTTCTGCGGCTCAGTTCGTTTCTTCTTCACTTCTTTTATTAGACGTAAACAGCTTTGGTTGTCTTCATAAATTATAGTTGCGTCCCTTTGCTTGAACATCATATCGCACAGAAGTTGTCGAATCCAAATTGCTTCCTTACATGCTTCGGATAGGGCGACAAATTCCGCTTCTGTAGAAGATAAAGAAACACAAGTTTGCTTCTTGCACGACCAACTGATTGTACCACCGTTCATCTGAAAAACATAACCAGAATTAGATTTCCTGTCAAGTTTATTTTCTGCCCAATTCGCATCAGCATATCCCATGAAGAAATTCGAATTCTGGTTTTGGCTCAACCGGAGAAAACAATTTTCAGTGCCTTTTAGGTATTTTAGCACCCTTTTCAATTCTGTCCAATCCTCCTGATTAGGACAGTTAACCTTTCTAGCCAAAATAGAAACACTTGCAGCAATATCAGGTCTTGAATTGACGCTTAAGTATAATAATGAACCAATGAGACGCTGATAATTGCAATTGTCAAGTAAAGCTTCAGAATCTGATTTACCGTAACCAGGATCAAGTGGATACTAAGAAATCTTCGCATCTTTTAAACCATATTCTGTTAATAAATTTTCAATGTACTGCTTTTGACGGATACAAAAATTTGATTGCTTATCTCGAAAAACTTCCAAGCCAAGGTAGTGGTGAATTTCACCCAAATTGTTGATGTCAAAATTTTTACTTAGTAACTTTTCCACGAATTTAATGTTGTCCTTCTTTGCGCTTACCCCCAAAATGTCATCAACGTATACAAGAACATACGTTAACCCTTCCTCGTTTGTGTATTTTGTGTATAAACAAGAATCTGATATGCTCTGCTTTAATCCTCCTGAGATAATCACTTTATGTAGAGTCTTGTTCCACACGTTTGCAGCTTGCTTTAAGCCATATAAACTCTTTCGTAGCTTACACACGAGCTTACTACTCCCTTCCTCAAATCCTGGAGGCTGTCGCATATAGATGGTCTCATTCAATTCGCCATTGAGAAACGCAGATTTAACATCCATGTGAATAACTAACATGCGCTTAACACCAGCAATAAAAAGCAGTGTTCGAAGAGTTGTTTGTCGAACGACAGGAGCAAATACTTCATCGTAGTCACAACCATACTTTTGACTAAAACCACGCGCGACCAAACGAGCCTTATACCTCTGTACTTCACCGTCAATATTGCGTTTTATCTTGAACGTCCACTTACAACTGACTATGTTCGAATTTAATGGAGGAGAAACAAGTTCCCACGTCTTATTAGATTTCAGGGATAATATCTCTTCTTCCATTGCCTTATTCCACATATCACGCTGATTTGATTTGACTGCCTCGCAATACGATTTTGGTTCTACCAACTCGCAAACATTGACATTGTAGCCAAGACGGTCTGGAGTTCTGCCCTTAGTTGTACGTGTTGGTCTCCGATTCGGTTCTACAATATCTTCAACCTGCGGTGATTGCTCTAAACAACTGTCAATTTCAATGCAACCATCCAAGCTACGAAATGAAGTCTCATCATCATCGTCTTCAGCTTGTCGAACTGGTTCATCATTGACACCTTCACAATTTACTCTTTGACGATTTGTGCGAGTAAAAATCTCAACGGGTACTTCTGAAATTTCTCTTTCATCAGACTGTCTCTTCTTAACGATATCTGTATCATCGATAAACTTAACATCTCTGCTTATTGTGACTCTATGAGTGTTTACATTTACTAATCTATAGCCTTTGGAGTGTTCATCGTAACCCATAAACGTCAAAATTTCAGTTTTCTTGTCGAACTTACGACGTCTTTCTTTTGGGATAAGAACATGAGCTTTTGTGCCCAAAACTCGCAGATTGCTTATGTCAGGCTTTTTTTTCCCACAACTCAAAAGGTGTAGAAGCGATTGACCTTGAAATCACTCGGTTTTGCAAATAACATGCTGTCATAATGGCTTCTCCCCAATATAGGTTCGATAACTGACCTTCTGCCAGTAAACACCTTGCCATTTCAACTAGGGTCCTATTTTTCCTTTCGGCTACCCCGTTTTGTTGAGGTGAATATGGAACTGTGTGTTGGTACTTAACCCCTTTGCTGTCCAGATACTTTTGAAAATATTGAGAAGTGTATTCTCCACCGTTATCTGACCTTAAAATACTTGGATATTTGGAAAATTTGTTAAAGACGAACTCTAAATAGCATTTAAGCTTTTCAAAAACCTCGGATTTATTATTGATTAAATAAACGACTGTGTAGCGACTATAATAGTCTATGAAAGTAAGAAAATATCGTTTCTTACCTGGCGTTATTGTTTGCATTGGGCCGCAAACGTCTGTGTGAATCAAATCTAACACAGAACTAGTTTTCGATAGCGACTGCTTATTGAATGGTTTTCTAGTCATTTTACATTCGATGCAAATGTCACAATTTCTTCTTACGCCACAATCAATAATTTTAAAATCATTCACCGTTCGATCTTCTTGCATTTCTTTAACTGCATCAATGTCCCGATGGCCAAAAATCTTGTGCCAATAATGCTGACAATTCTGCGGCACACACTTTGCAGCCATTTGTCCAGAGTCTTGACGAAGACAAAACAATCCACCATATAGCTCAGCTACACCAATCTCTTTATCTTTAGAGCATATGCTACAAACAGAGTTTTGAAATAACACATTTAAGCCCATGTTCAAAATCTTTTTGACAGAAAGCAAATTTCCGTGAAACGAAGGTATAAAGAGAACATCCTGAACGCTTAAATCAGATTTCTCACCGCGATTAGTTAACATCGTAATTCGACAAAGCCCTTTTCCACATGAAGTAACCGTCTGCCCATTCGCAACTGTGACCTTCTTATGAACTGAAATATCAAGCGTTACAAAATCTGCCCGACGAGTGCTGATATGACAGGTTGCCCCAGAAACCACAACCCAAACAGTTTTATCATTTATCAAAGAAAAACAATAGTTACCACAGTTGGTTGCTTCATTTGCTTGGTTGTTACTCCTCATTTTCTTGAGTTTCCAGCAATCCTTTTTCAGGTGTCCTTTGGCTTTGCAGAAATGACATCGCTTCTCGTTTCGATTTTCTACGCGTTCTGAGGTTTTCAAGACTGAATTGGATGTTGAACTTACCGACTGACGTTGATGCTCCTCTAAAAGACTGGCTTCGACTACTCGTAGTGTCAACTCCTCCAGCTTCCGTGCTTCCAAAGCGGTAACAAGGGTATAAAAACTTGATGGTAGACTGCTTAACAGCATTGCCACAAGCCAACGTTCGGAAAAAGTTTCACCCAGCGCTTCCAGTTTCTCGAACAGAATTTTCATTTCCATGATGTGCTCCGACATGATGGAATCCGTCGCGAACTTCATGCTGCAGATCTTTCTCATGATGCGGACGCTACTCCCAAGCGTATTCTTTTCATGATGACTCCGCAAGATTTCCCAAGCCTCGTGTGCCGACTTAGCTTTCTTAATTAAAAAAAAGCTGGCTGTCTTCCACAGAAAGACCAATAGTCACCGTTGCCTCGTCGTTGAGCTGCTTCCAAGATGCACTCGGCGTCTCAGGCTCCTCCTGGATAACACATTTCCATGTGCCTTCTTTTCGCAAAATCAACTCCAGTTTGAACTTCCATAGATGGTAGTTGTCCGCGTTTAGCTTTGCAAATGATGACTTCAGGAAATCCATTGTGCAAAGGCCCATAACCTATTGCAGTGCTCAGTTTAAAGAAAGATTTGTAAAACACAGCTTGTGTATTTGATAATTTATTTTGGAGTGAGAAAATTATACAATGAAAATTTTTAGAACAAAATTCCAACTCAATGAAAACTTATTTTAATTAACAAAGTAGAATTGTGAAAGGTATGAATTTGATTGTACTCTAACAGGTTTTGGTGTTGGTATTGGTATTGGTGTTGGTGTTGGTGTTGGTGTTGGTGTTGGTGTTGGTGTTGTTGTTGTTGTTGGTGTTGGTTTTTTTGTTGGTGTTGGTGCTGGTGTTGCTTGTGCTTTTTTTTATTTGCTTCTAAATTAGTTGTACTTCTCCTTGGTGCGTTAATTTTGCCTTAGCTGCATTAAATTAATCATGACGCCGTCGATTTTATTTTTATACCCCCACGTTTAAAAAACGTAAATGGGGGTATATTAATTTTGTCACTCCGTTTGTAACGCCCATAAGGAGGCGTGGTAGGTATAGGAAAGTGTATATATTATTGATCAGCATCACCACCCGAGTTGATTTAGCCATGTCCGTCTGTCTGTCCGTCTGTCCGTCTGTCCGTCTGTCGTCATGATTACAGCCGTAATTTTCAAGCTATCATCACGAAATTCAATATTTAAGCTTTTATCTAAAAAACTAAGGTCAAGTTCGAAAATGAGCCAAATCGGATGAAAACCACGCCTACCTCCCATACAAAGTGCCTTTATCAAAACGGTAAAATCTCTTAGAATTCCACAAAAATTAATATATGGACTTGAAATTTTGCATATGAGCTCCGATATTTAAAGTGCACTCTAAGTATGAAATTCAACCAAATCGGATAAAAACCACGCCTACCTCCCATACAAAGTGACTTCATCAAAAAGGTAAAATCTCTTTAAATTCCACAAAAAATAATATATGGACTTGAAATTTTGCTTATTAACTTTGATATATAACATGCACTTTGTGTATAAAATTCAACCAAATCGAGTGAAAACCACACCCACCCCCCATACAAAGTGATTTTATAAAAAATGAAAGCGAATATTTTCTGTTAAAACTATGTAGGTATAACAAAAATGTTTTATACAAATAAACATTTTATTGACGGCTTAAGACTTTGAATATACTTCGGTTCGGACGTGGGGGTATTTTAACTTCGGCCCAGTCGAAGATCATTTCTTACTAGTTTTTTTTTGTTATTTTGATCATGTGCCCGAAGTCCTCACCTTCATTTTCGTTCCTTAAAATTACGTTACGCCAGTAGTCACAGACTTAAAATTCCATGCAACGTTTTTTCATGGTTTTAGCATTTTTACTGCATTATGTGGTTGCCACCTTGAAATCATGACGATAAGAATTTTTTTATAATTTAGTTGTGAGGCCAAGTATAAATCCTTCATTTTCCTTTTTAAACATTTACCGAGTAAAAATTCAATGCAACGCCGCTGCATGAATGTTGCATTGTCGATAGTTGAGTGGCTCTCTATGTGTCTCATGACGACAGAAATTTTTTTGTCTAATTTTGTTGTGAGGGGTTAGGACAGGCCTTTATTGGTGTATCATATTTTTAATCCTGGCACCAATGCTCAGCGAGTAATAATTCCATGTAACAAATTTTCAGATGCGTTGCTAAAGCAACTTCCAACGCGTCCCGATGTCGTTTTGAATTTTGTTTTTATAATGAAGTCAAAACATCAACCTTTACGGTTGTACCATTTTTTTAGTCATAGCTCTTATACTCAGCGAGAAACAAGTCAATGCAACGCCGATGAATTTTGAAAAAATGCATTTTTCAACTTTCTAGGAAATCTGCGCGGTTAAACGTAACTTCGTCACGTCAAAAAGATTAAAAATATACTTCTATGCTAACGATACCCTTCAAATCGTTTTTATTAAGAACTTGAATCGAATTTATCAACGAAGAATATTTAATGATATATATTCAAAAGCAACGGAGTTATTTGCATAAAATTATTGAAATTAATTTTTTAAATCGGCCGAGTCGTTTTCGAGTTTTAGCAAGACTAACGCTCGCGCAATTAGATAGATATATAGAAGATGGTAGAATTTATTTGTTGATGCGTTATCCTTATAACTAAAATTAACTGAGGTAAAGAAATAACATTTGTCTTAGGACGTTCTACATAAGTTTTTTCGGCTCTTCGACACGATTAGAACATCTTATACATATTTCCCTTGATTGCTCTTTCTTTTCTTCTAGTCTATTGTACCATTTGGAACCAAAGTATATTTGATTTAATAGCTATAATACCTGAAATCCGGCCCCGTGAAGCACCGATGTTATTCCAACAATCTGGAAACGATTCAAGCACTTAAGGCCAATATCATCCAAGCAATATCCGTGAACTACAGTCCGAAACCATCAACAAGGTCTGATTGGAGTGACAGAATGCGATACTGCGAAGCCATAATTAATGGGAATCTTTGCTCTTACTGATAAAGCCATAATACATGGAAAAAGTTAAATTTTGTTAATTTTATTGCATTTAAAACAAAAAGAAACTTGTATTTAGCCCACCCTGTATAGTATACTCTCCGAAAACCGGATTTTCGACCAGAACCGGACCATTTTTGACAATTCTTGGACTTTTAAGAGCTCTAATTACTTCATTTGCAACCATCGTGTTTTCAAGGGGGGGGGGGGGAACGCAGGATCCTAGATACTTTAACAAAATTCATACAAATGTTATTTGCGCTACTATATATTTATAGCTCGTTGAATAGATAACAGCATAACCTTTCTTTTGATACCCATAATGATTAGTTTTGAAAAGGAAAATTAAAAAAAAGAAATCACAAGTTTTTCAGGTCCATTTTCCAAACCTCGACCCGTATAATTTCTAAACCACTAGAGAGCGTGACACTTTTTATTTATTAAGACTAATTGTTGACCTCAAGGTCAAGTTACTTAACGAAGAAAACAACTAACAACGACAATTCTGTAAAGAATATTCACACAGCAGACTAGACAGCTTATTCGTTGATCGCTACACCAACTTATCAAAAATTTTGTCATCAGAAGCTTTTTAGTTCAAAATATACATTTTGAAAAAGAAATAAAGGCCGTTGCTGCTCATCTTCAATTGTACCGGAGAAGTTGTTTTGTAGCAATTCTAATTTTTCTTAAAGGTTTCAAGGAGAAAAAACGTAAAATCTTTGTTTTCCAAAGATAAGAAGGGGCCTGCAATATTTGTTTAGCAAATGCTTTGTAATGTCGCCTAAGATACCTATTCAGGTAATTGAATCCTTTCAACTGGAGTCAGTGTGGACAACTTTTGGAATCTTAAAAACGGTGAAAATTCTAGGCCTTTTTTCACATAACTATTGTGAAAGAATCAATGCAGGTCTTTATATCTAAAATTGTTGGGGTGATTTTTCATATTTACAAATACAACTTAAAATTAAAAATAATTTTGGGGTTTTATTGCAATTTTTGGGTAATTCTTGAAAAATTTTGGGGTGTTATTTCTTTAATATTGAGATATTTTTTCACAATGAAATTATAACTCAATGTTGAGGACTAATTTCTTTTTTGGTTCTGGGACCTTTTATTTTGGGATGCATTTTCGCGCAGCGGTGTCGGATAATCGAATTTGTCAGAGAATACTGAATGAATACTGCTAACGACCTTTTGTACTACTTAACTTTTTAAAAATGAGTGCCTTGTAATCCGACTAATTACTTACGTACTTACAAAAATCTTAAAGTTACAACATGTTTAAGTATGCATTTAAATAAGATTTACACCCCTATTCTGGCGTTGAAGTGACAGTGACAAAATCATGACAAAGTGTGGGGAATGACTATTGTCATATTCTTCTATTCTATCAGATAAGTGACAGACCAAAAAATTAAATTTGTCACAGCCAGCTGTCATCACCTACGGAGCAGGTGAAAAGCTAATTTTTTAAAAGCTTTTTCTTTAGCTTTCGGTGTTTTATAAATGTTAATAACTATTATTGTTAAATTTGCGAAAAAATCATAAAAATAAATAAATAAAAAATGGCAGCAGAATTTATAATGGCAGAATTTATATAATATATTCATCAATTCTTGCCGAAAAAAATAATAAAATCGAAAGGCGAAGGCTGCTGAAGTATTTGCGCAATACCACCAATCTCTTTTCTGTGCAGGAATCGGTGTTTAAGCAAACATTCCGGATGCCAAGAAGCCTTTGTTGGGAATTAATTCAACAGCTTGAGCACCAATATAGCCAAAGAACGGGTTTACCTTTTCATATTCACATATTTACACATGTCAATAAAGTCAAAAAGCTTTTCACCATCATGTGGGGAGTTCCAAAAACTTTCTCCGTGTCACCTTTGATGCAGAATAAAATAACAAGAATTAATAACAAGTGCATATTACGGCCCGTGACAAAATTCCAATAACAGTCTATTGTCACTTTAACGCCAGAATAGGGGTGTTAATGTAATAATTGTGGATTGTAGGTATTATTATAATCTTATCGGTTGACAGGGGGTGATAAATTAGAAAAAGGCCGGATTACCGTGGGTCTACTGTAATTATCTTCGGCTTTGACGAAAGACGTTTTAGAGTATATTCGAGGTTATGAAGATTTTAATACTTTGATGACGTCACATTATGTGTGTTATTTATATAAAATTATTTTCAAATTTTAAACTCAGAATACATTATTTTTAACGCTTATATGTAGAATATCAAATCGATGAAAGAATTTTGTGGAGTTTATGAAAATTATACTAAGGTTTGTTTCATATTTATAATGTTTTACTCAAATTAACACTTAATTGAGAGAGAACTATTCGCCTCAACTCGACTTCATATTTCACTAACGGTACTTTTGAGAGTAAAAAATCAGTATTCGCTCTGTTTCATAACTATAAAACCACTTTAGAGAAACCGAAAATAACACCATTTCAATTTTCTTTAACCATTTTTTTTATTAAGAGTCAGTGTAATTGATTTAACAACAAAACTTTTCATTCTGGTAAAGCTAAAAAAAAAAAAAATCAAAAAAAGGCAGACTTTCATATTTTCAAAAGTTCGATACGATCGGAACATAAACGAAGAATAAAAGTTGTTACTGGACTGTAAGAGATATTTTTTTTCCAATGAGGTTAGAGCAACTTTTTTTCTTATCTTGGAAGTTTTGAATTGATTGATAAAACAAATCAAGAATAAAAATTCAAAAACTCCAAAATCAAATATATTTCCGCAGATTCAATGAATCAATAAATTTCATTGAGTTGAAAAAAAAAACAAGGAGCGGGAATAACAATATCAGTGCAATCAATTAATTCATAATGCCGATCGTTATAAAGGATCCTAGCAGCCCGCATTTTACCGAACAAAAGCAGTGACCAAACCGTATAGTTCGCAATTCAACCCTATTTGCATGCGATTCATTTAGTATTCAACTCTTTCAAGGTAAGGGTTCGATATTTTTTTTTCCAGATAAAACTTATTTCTTCAGCAAAATTTTACAAATAATAAAAGCCAAAGAAGAAATCTTTTTATGATCGAAATTGAGGAGAATAAAAAACAACAAATACAAAAACAAAAGGGAGTTGCGCTTGCATATGTCATGATAAATTAAAATCAACCCATTCACTTGGTTGGTTTTATTGCGCCCATTTATTATTTTTTGCCTCGTTTTTATTAATTTTTATTTTTTTTTTTTTGTTTTTGTTGTTGCATTGGTAAAGAACCCTTTTCCCATTACGTCGCACTATCTCGACACTTTTTTTTTCATTTCTGGCTGCTGCAAGTCAAATTAATTGAAATGTGAACGTGAAAAATAATTGAAAGCTATTCGCGCAGGCGCTGTGCTTGAGTGACATTTAATGCATCAAAAATAAAAAGTAAAAAAAGGAACGAAAAATGCAATTTAATATAAATTAAAAAAAAAAAAAAAATAAAAAATATAAAAAATAGAAAATAATGCAGCACAAAAACAAAAGGTTTCACAAGAAATATTTTATTTTTGTCATTATTTCAATTTTTTTTTTTTTTTGACTGAGCAAAGGAAGCCCATGCAGCGATGCACAGTCGGCTGCACTTCCTGCAAGGATGAAATTTCTGTCATTTGTCTAATTGTGCTTGTGAGCACTTTTTTGGTATTTGCCTGTGTTCGTGTGTGTGATGTTTGTGTGTGTGTATGATGCAGGCGTAACCCTTTCCTTGACTACCTTTCAATTTACAGGCCTACCGCCGCGGTGCCGCGACAAGCTGCACTGCGTCATAATTAATAAGTGCAAACAGGACAAGAAACACAGGATAAGCGGCGAGAGCTCAAGAAAAATCCCTTTTTAATTTGCTGAAGTGCATTTGTCATTGCATTTAATTTGCTTGCCATCGTGCTGGTCCCATCGGTTTCCCAGGACATGCCATTCTCTCAGTAACTGTGTGAGTATGAGTGTATCTGTGTGAAGAGTAGGTTGTACACATTTATGTATTAACCACATGTTTGTGCGCAGATCCTTTCTGTCTGTTGGTCTACCAGCCTGTGTGTGGAGTGTTCTTAATTGACTTCAATTTGTTCAACTTTTTGGACACTGCAAAGGCTTAATGTTACTTATTTTTAATTCAATCATGTTTTCGCAGGATTCATTTTTAATTTTATTTTAAAATCGATATATCGGGATGAGCATTTACGTCGATAAGTTATCTGACTATTTAATTCGAGGATAAACTAAGAATTATAAGTTTTTAATCTAGAAAATGAAAACTTTTTAAAAAACACATTAAAAAAAAAATTTAAAAAAGTTATTAAAATAGAACTCCCAAAATTTGTCAACCGCAATTCTCAAATCATTGATCGTTTTACACTATAACATGTTCTGAGTAAAGGCTATCTTGCATTTCAGCCATTCCATTTTGAACGTATCACTCATACGGGTTGACCACCTCCGATTTTGCTCAAACTTTCAGAATTGAATCTTCTCATGAATTAAAAACACTACTTTGAGTAAAAAAATTTTTACTTTTTTTTTCAAGTTTTTACGTAAGATTAAAATTTCGCCAAAATGGGAGAAAAAGTGAAATTTCCTTACTCTTGAAAAATCATATATTCAACAAAACTAACTCGATTTTCACGTTTGAGGTATTTTCGAAAAGACAATAAATAGTTGTTTTATATAAAAATATAAAAAAACAAAATTATTTTTTTAAGTTTCTTAACTTCAAGGGCAAATTTTGCAAGTCATAAAAATAGGATTTTTCCCCACTTTCAAAATTGAAAAAAAAATATTTCCAGAAAGTTCATTTTATTACCTTTCCATCTGCCATAAATCATGAGGGTGTTATTTTTCTTTATTTACGTTTTTTTGATGCGTTTAATGTGGAATGACTGATTTGTCACTACGTTTGTAACGCCCATCAAAAGGCATGACTGATATAAAATCGATTTATTTTCGATTATTTTTAAGATCAAGTTAGAATAAAACAAGTCCACTAAAATTAAAACCACTTTCACTTCCAATGCAAAGTGATTTTATCAAAACCAAAAAAATTACCGAAAATTCAACAATAATTAATGTAAAGACTTAACATTTTGCACATAATCTTGATTTATAATATGTTTTCTGAGTTTTAAAAATCATAATTACAAAGTCGACAAAATCGAACCAAAACTTCGCCTACCTCCCATACAATGTGACATCATCAAAATAAGGTTTGATTCATATTTATAACACCACCCAAGATTTGTTGATATTTCCTAAAGGACTGGCTGTAGGGTATTATAATGTTTTACTCAAATGAACACTTAATTGATAGAGAACTATTCCCCTCAACTCGACTTCGTATTTCACTAACGGTACTTTTGAGAGTAAAAAAACAATATTCGCTCTGTTTCCTAAGTATAAAACCACTCTCAAGTTTGTCATATAACGCGTAGGCTTCAGAGTAGGAGGAGCTGTTTTAAAATTAATCAGTAAAAAAAAAAAGGAAATTTTTCTTAAAATGCCACGTGGTCTCAGTCTTTCCGATGTAGAAAAGGGGATAATTTTAACCTTTTCGGAAGAAAACTTTGGATTAAGATCAATTTGAATTAAGATCAATTAATCGCAGTCATAACGTTGATTTAAATTTTTTATAAATAATCCGGAGGGATATGGCAAAAACAAGCGTTGTGGAAGAAAAAAAAAATTAATGATCAATCAGTCCGCCATATTTTGAGAACTGCAAGCAATTCCCAAAAAAGCTTACGTGACTTGGTTAACGTTGCTGGAGTTCCCATTTCCAGATCAACGGTCGGACGCATCTTGCACACCAACCCCAACTTGAAATTTTCAAAACTAAGATCTGCTCCACGTTTGACGAAACGCCATAAGGATGCATGGCTACTTTTTGCTCAAAAACATATGGCAACGAATTGGAAAAATGTGAGTGAAAATAGTTTTGTAAAAAGTTGGTTTTTGATACGAAAAAATATTTTCAGGTAATTTTTTCCGATGAAAAAAAATAGAATTTGGATGGTCCAGATGGGTTCCAAAGTTATTGGCGCAATTTACGCAAGGAACCTATCTATTTTTCTAAGAGGAGCTTCGGCGGTGGTAGCGTTATGCTTTGGGGGGCATTTTGCTCGTCTGGATGCTTGGAAGTATAGTTCACTTCCAGCAAAATGAATAGCAAAGCGTACACTGATGTACTCCAAAAGAGTTTAATGCCCTCTCTATGCAGAAATAATAAAAAAAGGTTCGCCTTCCAACAAGACAACGCATCAATGCACGTAAGTCGAGAGACAAAAAAATGGTTTTCAGAGCGAAAATTGGAAATTTTGGATTGGCCAGCTTGCTCACCCGACGTGAACCGCATCGAAAGTCTTTGAGGTATTCTTGTCCGTCAGGTTTACAAAGAAAACAGACAGTACGAGTCGGTGGAAACCTTGAAAAATACTATTGTCGGAGAATGGAGTGAAATTGATGAAAACTTGCTGAAAAATTTAATGGTATGAATACCAGAATATTCAATATTATTTTAAAAAAGGGAGGCCAATTACACTGACTCTTAATAAAAAAAAAATGGATTGAAGAAAATTAAAATGGTTTTCTTTTCGGTTTCTTTAAAGTGGTTTTATACATTGCAAAAAAAAGATTAGCTTAAAATTTAACACAATATGTTCAAAAAATGTGTTCATAATTTGACTTTTTTTTTCATATGTTTTTCAAAAGTTTTAAGTACATTTGCTCTTACTTTGACGAAATTTGTTGCAATCTACTTTTTAAACACAAAATTCGTCAAATTAATAACAACTGTCGTCAATTTTAAAACGTTTTTTGTTTCGTGTACTTATAAAACAGAGCGAATATTGTTTTTTTACTCTCAAAAGAACCGTTAGTGAAATATGAAGTCGAGTTGAGGCGAATAGTTCTCTATCAATTAAGTGTTAATTTGAGTAAAACATTATAATACCCTACAGCCAGTCCTTTAGGAAATATCAACAAATCTTGGGTGGTGTTATAAATATGAAACAAACCTTAGTTATACGCAGTATGATACGAAGGTATATTTGATAAAGGATAAGGCAGGAAACACACATACCATTTAATAACACTCCCTACTCACCTAAAACTTATACAGGATACTTCCACAACTTGCCTTGCAACAATACAAGCAAGCAAGGAGTCGGAGTACTTATTAAGAAAGAAATTCCTCATTCTTTACTTAACATCTATTCAAATATATCCATATTAGCCATTGAAATCAACATAGGTATAAAAATCACTTTAATATCCGTTTATATACCACCTGAGCAAAATTTTAGCTGCAACGACCTCTTCAGCATATTAAATTCAGTTTCGTCTCCAGCTATACTATTTGGGGACTTCAACTCTTGGAGTCCTCTTTGGGGCTCTAAACAAGTTAATACCAGGGGCAAAGTAATTGAAGATCTAATACTAAAGACAAATCTCATTATTCTTAACGACGGGTCTCCCACGCATTTCACCACTCACAAAACTTTCACACACATTGACATAACCCTTTGCTCTGCGAACGTAGCTCCTAAATGCACCTGGAAAATACTTGACAACCTGCATGGCAGTGACCATTATCCCATAATAACAACAATAGCCACCAATTTCAACAAGGCAAAAATTATAAGAACTCCTCACTTCATAACTGATAGAGCTAACTTAGCAGAATTTCAATTGCACTGTGCACGTTTGTCTTCAGAAATTCCTATCTCAACCAATGTAAACAAAGAAGCAGCTTCAATTAAAAAAATTATTCGAAGTTCCGCACACATTAACATCCCACAAACGAACAAAACATACAAGAAACCTCCCGTACCCTGGTGGAACCAAGAACTTTCCCAACTCAGAACTGAAAAACAACAAGCTTGGTCAGAATTCAAAAGATGTCGCACAGAAGAAAAATTAATTCTATACAAAAAAACAAATGCTCGGTTCAGATATAACGCAAAAATCGCAAAAAGAACTTGTCTACAAAAACTAACCAGCTCAATAAACCCTCTGTCAAGTCCTAAGAAAATCTGGCACGACATAAAAAACTTGGTTGGCTCTCCTAAGCAAAGCAAAATACTTATCTTGAACTCTCCAAATGGCCCTCTTACATCATCTAATGATATTGCCAATGCTTTTTCTTCCAGTTGGTCCGAGTACTCTGCAGATAGCAATTTCTCTCCAAATTTTATCGCTGAAAAATCCGCACTCTGTACTGCTAACTACATTAACGTAGCTCAAATCTCACAATCTGCAAAATCTATCGAACAAAACATTTCCTTAAAAGAATTCGACGATGTCATTTTATTCGCAAAAGGAAAAACCCCCGGTTATGACCGTATTTCGTATTCAATCCTAAAAATTACACCTTTATGTTTAAAAATCAGACTTATTCAACTGTTCAACCAAATTCTCAATGAAGGCATCTACCCAAATGGCTGGAAATGCGCCGATATTATCCCAATATTAAAGCCCAACAAAGCACAAGATGAATTAAGTAGTTACCGTCCTATATCTTTGCTACCATGCATGGGTAAAGTGCTAGAAAAAATAATCGCTACCAGATTAATGTGGTTTGCTATGAAAAATAATGTTATCAGCCCTAACCAAGTAGCATTCAAAAAGCGACAAGGTACATCCGATACACTTCTACAATTCGACCATTTTGTCTCGAGCGCCCTTTCTAGTAAAAACCATGTTACAGTTCTTGGATTGGACTTTGAAAGGGCGTTTGACCGAATTGGTCCACATGTTGTTCTTCGACAGCTCCAAAAGTGGAATGTAGGCCCTAAAATTTATAACTTCGTACATAATTCTCTTAAAAACCGCAGGTTCAGGGTTAAAATAAACAACACATATTCAAATAGTGCTCCTTTATATAACGGTATTCCTCAAGGGTCGGCGATATCTGTGATTATCTTCATCATAGCCTTTGATGAACTTATCAAGCTGCTATCGAGTCACAATGTCGAACACAGTATATATGCTGACGATCTACTTATTTTTTCTAAAAATAATAATCTACAGGCTGTGAGGGGAATGTTTACAGATATCCTCGACGAAATAAGTTGTTGGTCAAACCATTCAGGTGCAAACTTATCATACCAAAAATGTAAAATACTGCATATTTGCAAAAAAAGAAACTGTTCCGATATTAACTTATCGTATAATAATTGTATTATTGAGAATGTCACAAACTTAAGAATCTTAGGTGTTTATTTCGATAAAAAATATAATTTTAATGATCACTGTAAAATTTTGAAAACAAAACTTGTAAATAGATTAAACATTATTAAATACCTGTCTTCAACACATTGCCATGTACATACATCTACTTTAATTAACTTAACAAAAGCATTAATAGTATCGGTCATTGATTATGGTCTACCAGTTTACGGAAAGTGCACAAAAAGTTCGATACAGCAGTTGGCCGCTTCATACCACTCAGCAATCCGAAAAAGCCTTCGTGCATTCCCTACCACACCCATCTTAAATTTGCTGGCTGAGTCAGGATTAACCGAGTTGAGAGATCGCGTTGACTTTTCAACCTACCGTCTAATCCCAAAACTATATATTGCTAATAATACAATATTGTTTAAAGAAATAAAGAACTCTTATAGTTAAGAAAAAAGCAATGAAGCACCCATCCGCCATCTACAGAGCAGCACAATACGCAAACAATCTAAACTTACCCCTTCGTCCGACACTTTGCAAATTGCCAAAAAATCCTCCATGGAATTCAATTGACAACTGCTTCATCACCAGTCTACTAAAATATCCTAAAAATGACACATGCTCATCAATATTTCAAAAATTATTTTTTGAAGAAAGACGTAAATGGACCAACGGCTGGAAATTTTTGTTCACCGACGGCTCCAAGGACCTGATTTTTACCTCATTCGCAGTAGTCACGGAGAAAGGAGAGATTCTAAAAAATGGGCTTCTTTTTAATCACTGCTCTGTTTTTACAGCCGAAGCTGTTGCTATTGATGAAGCAACGACGTATGCTGTGAAATCCAAAGGAAGGCATATAATCTGCTCTGACAGCAAATCTGTTATCAAAGCCTTGCTGAATACTAACAACACCGAACCGATTATTGCAAAAATAAGAAACACCATTAGCCAAAACAGTAACAAAGTGAAGATCATGTGGACACCAGGCCACTCTGGCATTAAAGGAAATGAGCACGCCGACTCCGCTGCAAAAAACGTTTGTCGATCCCCAACAATCCTTTTTATCTCAAACGTAAAGTCGGACATTATTCGATACATACAAAAATTTCTTGAGGATCTCAAGCTTCAAAAATGGAGGACATACCAACATCAATACAAGAACGTCAACCCCAGCGGCACTAAACCACAAGTCCCAGCAACAGCGTCATCTCAAGAAGTCAAAACATTTACAAGACTTCGACTAGGGCATACGAAAATCACACATGAGCATCTCCTGCTTGGCACGCCAGCTCCCTACTGTTCACTTTGCAACTGTTGTGTAATTTCTGTAACCCATATTCTAAATGACTGCCATACACTTTGTAACCCCAGACGCACCATTTTCAATGACCAAATACCCACAAATTTATTAAAAAAATGTACTATTGAAAATATCACACTCATTTTTAAGTTCATTTCACAATGTAAGCTTCTGCATAAAATTTAATTTATAAATTGAATTAAAAAAAAAAAAAAATGTAAAAACTATAATTCAACCTGTAAACCATATTCCATATTTATTTTCTAAGATTATCTTATGACTTTCTTTTTAGTCCTCAAACTGGCCGATAGCCTTTGTTGCTCGAGCCTTACTTTAAAGTAGTGTAATTATTCATAATTATATATCTTATAAATAAATAAATAAAATAAGGCATATAATATGTATTGCATTTTTATTGAAGGAATATGAAGAAAATCCTAGAATATTATTTATAATTTTTGTTATATTGGATCGAAATATTGTTTTTTTTTGTAATTTTTTACATAAAAAAAAAATAAATATACATATGTATGGCTGCACGGTTAAAAATTCTGGACTAATTTTTAATCCAAAATTTGATTTAAAGGAATTTTTAATCCAAAAAGTACTATTTTTTAATCCCTACTTTAGTTAAACTTATTTTTATCCGAAAAATTTCTAGATTTAGACTTATTTTGGACTACGAATTTACATTAAGGTAGTATTTTCTTGAAGAAGTGTTTATGCTACCAAGATCTAAAACTAGTTTTATTACGAAATTTTAGTTAAATGTTATTGTTAATATTGTTAAAATAACCATTTTTTTTTTTTCAAATGAAATAAATTGATTCTTAAGTTCTTAACCCAAAAATTTTTATATTTTTTACAGTAAGCATTAAGCAATGTATGAAAAACTCGTACTTACCTCATTTAATGAATTTTTCAACATAGAAATGTACACCCATTATGTATATATATTATACAAATAATATAATGCTAACGCTGTATTTAAAATTTTTTATGTCGAGCAATGGTTTTCTCCAAAATTATAGTAGTACATATATCATTTTTAAATTACAATAATATTTTTAGAACAGTTAAAATATCTTAAAATGAACAGTTCTGTATGTATGACGCGCAGTTAAGGTGCCATAATCTTATTTTTCATTAAAACTATCAATCATAATGCTCTTTATGATTGATTTAAGTACTTACTTCTAAATTACTTACTCCTTAAAGTACTTACTCCTTTATCTGCTGAATCATACTATTTTACTTCAACTCCACTTACAAGCAACGCTGGTTTTATTTTGCGCACAGAAGCTGACTCAACAATTACAAATTGTTAAAGAAAATTGAAATGTTTCTTAAAATAAAAGATTGGCAAACTTTTTAATACATTAAAATCGGTACTGTAAATACGGAAGAGGTAACTTCCAATGAAATTCTTTCTTCAAGTAAGTATTTTCATGTGGACAATGTAAATTGTAATCAGAAAAGAATACAGTTGAATATTTGTTCCACTTTTTTTTGTGCTGTTTGTTCCTTATAATTTTTCAACAAAATTAATTTTGTAGTTGCATCAGAAATACACCTGGAAGACTCGGATGAAACAATTCTTAAAGATAGAGATGGTGCACAAATTGACGCTGATGATCTTCCGCAAATGCTGCATCAGTTGTGTTATTGTGTCGTTGCAGAACAACTTAACCTTGTCAAGCACCTGCTCTCCAAAACCATCAAAGCTAGAATTAAATTTTGTGCGACGCACAAAAATTTGCTAAATACATTTCTTTTATATCTACATATATGACCCTATATTGGTTTACCCTGATAATTGGTAAAACAAACAATTATCTTTCCGTTTCTTAAATTTAAACTTTTTTCTATAGATATCGTTTGATTTTGATCTGCGTTTTGGCGAGGAATCTCAAAATTTGACCAAAAACTGGCAAAAATATTCACAGTTTACAGAGGAAAGAGAAACTTCAGGATTAGAAGAAGCCTTAACACAGGTAAAATGAACAGATAAATATTTTAAATCAACTGCCTTTAACTGCTTATAGACTGGAATTGTGAGATCAAAGCTTTTTTATATTTATTGAAACTTCTTCCATCAACAGCCTGTGGCAGTAAGGGAAAATTACAAAAAAGGATAAATTTTGTAAAAGCTGTTGAAAAATTCGTACATTTCAAAAAGTTAATATTACATTACAATATCCGAAGAAACCGTAACTCCCTTTTAACCCTCTGCGACTGACGTGCCCTAATTTTCACAATTTTACTGACGTGCTAGTACATCAGACACCATTTTGACAGGTTGTATTTTCAAAATTTGTTTTATTTTCCTACTTATAACTATTCTATTTTAAAGTTAAGAGCATTTATTAATGTTTTAAATTACTAATGTACTAATAAAATTACTAAATTACTAATAAAATCAAAAATACATAAAATTAAACAACATTTATTGATAAGACAAGAATATTTTTTTTTTCGATTTTAGTACCAGGTTTTCTATTTTGTGGTGTTTATCATACTATCTCGTAAGTCGCAGAGGGTTAAATGGCTTGTTTCCGGTTACATATAAATAACAAAAAGACTTAAAATATTCTCTTAATATGTTTTCTAAAACAGTCAAATACTCCAAAGGAAAAATATGACGTTAAGGCCACACAACCCCTATTAATTGCAGTAGCACCAAATAAAACTGCAATAAGTCAGTATTTTTTAATGATTGATGGAAATATATTAAGTCTAGCTGTTTCTTCAAGTTTCATGGAAGCTTTCGATTTATACTTTTAAAACTTTTTTTAAAAACTATTTTGCAACACAAACTTCTCTCTGAGGAAGACATAAATAATAGAATTAATTAATTTAATTATGGTTTCCTTGAAAAAACATCTTTGCCTCCACATATATCACTGGATAAAGTGGATCGATCATCAATTGGCCATACAGCTTCGCAAAAGCTTTGCTTGATTTTTTATTTTTCCTTTTATAGTTTTGTATATTCTTTATATTCTTGGAATAACATTATTCCAAGAACATATGTAGTACAATTGAAATGCTATGTGGAAGATCATTTGAAGTGAAGATTCATTCTAAATCAGTATAAATTGAGCCTTACACCTGAGCAACACATTAAATCATATTTTCAATCTTTCATTAATGAAATGAATCATCTAAATTTATGTTGCAAAATAGGTGAATTTTGAGTATGGTGATTATTATAGAAGTGATTTTCTTATTTTGCTGGAACCTGATAGAAGTGGTTTTCACAAATTTGGACTAATTAAAAATATATATTTATTGAAAGATAAACTTAATTTCCATCTGGAAATTTATGTTACTAAAGATTTCAACGAAATTTTAAATGCTTTTCGAATTTCTTTCCAATAGGCTTGTGCTAAACAGTTCCGAGGTCGGAACGAACATGGAACGATTCTTTTGTACAGCGGAACTAGTTCGCGGAAACATGTCCACGGAACTATGTAGTTCCTTTGAGCTGTAGTAGCAATTTTTTATGGTTTTTGTATATGTATTCTCTACACCTGAACAGAAGGGCTTTAAGAGAAGGCCGAAGAGGATTAATATGTATGACCGACCCCCATTACTTTTGAAAAAGGAACATTTTTTCCTTAGACACCTATTCCCTCCGATCACTCCTTAGGGGGGCTCCCATAGAAAAACGCAATAGGGGCATATTAATTTTGTCACTCTGTTTGTAAGCCCCATAAGGAGGCATAGGTATAGCAAAGTATATATATTCTTGATCAGCATCACCACCCAAGTCGATTTAGCCATGTCCGTCCGTTCGTATGTAACTTATAAGTGCTTAAAAAGAACAAATTGAGTACTCTCTAGTTGCAAAACGTGTCCGCGGAACTATCTAGTTCCGCAGTTCCATTTGATTGAATGAAACTCATATGCAGCAGATTGTAACATGTTCGCGGAACTATCTAGTTCCGCAGTTCCATTCGATTGAATGAAACTCATATGCAGCAGATTGTAACATGTCCGCGGAACTATTTAGCTCCACAGTTCCATTTGATTGAATGAAACTCATGCAACTCATATGCAGCAGATTGTAACATGTCCGCGGAACTATCTAGTTCCGCAGTTCCATTCGATTGAATGAAAGCATGTTCAAAACGAAATAAACACAGCATTGCGCGCAACAAGAACGTCGAAATGTCATCTTACCATTTCACACATCAGTTGTTTCGTTCGTTCGCAAAAATATTTTTGCACTTATAGTCGATCACAAATTCGTGTAAGCCATAATATGTGTGAAAGAGAAGTCGGTTCATATTGATTTATAGAAAAAAATTCATTGCAACCGGAACTGTTTGAACATGCTAAAAATGAATGGAAGGAACGATTGGAACTATGTCCGACTGTGAACATAGTTCCAGGAACTATACAGGTTCGGAACGACCCATCTCTACTTTCCAAGGTACTGAGAATGTTGTTGCTTTTAAGACTATAAAATACGAAAGACCTTACGAATGTCAAATATTAAATGAAGAAGTATACCTAGTTGTGCCATATATTATAACAGAATAAATTTAATAAATTTAAGTTTAAAATGAATAAAATATGAATAAAATTAAATTTTAAATAAAAAGTTAATATTTTATTTTAATAGCATTCTCAACTTAAATTTGAGCTGAATAATTTTTCAGTTTACAGTATTCTAAACTATTTCAATATTAAGCTTTAGTCTTTTCGGATAAGAAAATGTAAAACTTTTATGGATTAAAAATTAATCCTTTTTGAAAAGTAATCCTTTCTGGATTACAAAATTTTGAACTTTTATTTGGATTAAAAAGTAATCTTTTTTTGGTCGTGTCCTATATGTAATCCAAAAAAGTTTAAAATTTAGTCCAAGATTTTTAACCGTGTGAGGTTGGCGAAAGCTTTTATAACTTTAATTAAAAGTACTCCCGCGTCCAAAAAAGTACTTTCTGAAGAGTAAAAGAAGTCTCCTTGAAAATTTTCATATATCATCACTGATTTACACTATATGTTCGTGTGGTGCTCCGTATTGTTTTTGTTTGTGTTAGACTCCTCCAAGATGGTTATGGGTCGCTTTCTTTCGAAAATTCTTATTTATGGACCGATTTGAGTCGAATTCACACCATATAATGCATAAATAAAAATAAAGTTTGGCAAAATGAAGACCCAAAAGACGTCGCTGGGATGAAGATATTTACGTAAATGTTGTTTTCTCCTGTATAAACACAGGGTAATAAAATTTTTTACATAAAAGATATTTGCAAAAATAATATAGAATAAATCAATTACATAAAAATTTACGGCCTCGATTGTCGAGTAGGTCCTCTATCGAATCCTGACCAGGCCATGGTTCTAGGCTTTAACATTTCTGCATTTTCTATACTCATTTCTATTCAACTGAAATTGAAAAATCATCAATATTTACGTCCGTGGCGTAGTTGGTTAAAGTGCGTGGCCGCTATGTCAAAGAACCTGGAAACCCGGGTTCGAACCCCAGCAGCGACAGAAAATTATTTGAATTAAAATAATTTTTCTGTACGGCCGCCACCTCTCTGCAGACAATGGCAAACCTCAGAGAGTAATCAAAATGCTATGTAAAGCTTCTTGAGAATAAGAACATTCCGTTCATCGCCGTTCGGAGTCGGCGTTGAACATGTAGGTCCGTTTCTCGGTCAATTGTATACAAACTTAATAACACGCACAACACAATTGATCATAAGAAGCTAGGTCAAAGTCCTTTCAAGAGCTGAAATGACCAGTTATTTATTTTTTATTTATTTTTCAATATTTACGACTTAAGTATTACCTGGAGGCTTACCAAATTTGTGAATAACATTGAGTTTATACTCGTAACTTGAATTGACTGAGATAAAGGCATGACACTTGCCTCACATCAAAGAATATACAATATATAGAATGCGCATCTTGGTACAAAAAGCAAACATTTTTCTGTCTTACTCATAGATGCGGGGGGAGCAACAAGACGAAGAAACGATGTGAGCAGCATTAAGCAACATCGATCATTTTGAGCGAACCAACCAAAGGTTGCAACAGGAATGGTGATGTTTGACAAAGCACACCATGTTTTCTGAGCTCGATCATGTTGTTAGCATGATCGGCATTCGTAGCTTTGCTGGCCTTTTTGAAATTTTTTATTATATGAATTGCTAATGCGACAAGTCGTTATAATGTCAAGAAATATAATAAAGAAAAACAATCTGGAGTCTGGCATTAAAGGCTGTATGCAGACTTGCAAAAAATCAAAAAGAAATTCCCCTAATATTAAATTATTCAAATTTCCTTCCCACTATTTAGCAATCGGTCAAATATGTCGAGAAAAATGCCATATCTCAGATTTGGACTACGGTTCAAATGTGTACATTTGCAACAGCCATTTTTATACCCCCACGTTTAAAAAACGTAAAAGGGGTGTATTGATTTTGTCACTCCTTTTGTAACGCCCATAAGGAGGCGTTGTAGGTATAGAAAAGTATATATGACGCGTCCAAAGCAAAAGAAAGCAATATTTTTATGCACTCAAAAATCGAAAAGAAAAAGGTTCAGCGCAAAAGTGAGCACAACTTGGTTGCACGGCTCATTAAACAGAAGTTGCATGTGGATGACGGTTGCAAGCGAACATTGAAAGTTTGCATGTTGATTGGAAAAGAGGATGCGGGGTACATGCTGAAGAGCATAAATGCTTGGTGTTTGTTTTGTCGTGTTTATGCTTTGTTATGATGTATGTGTGCCATCAATGCAAAATCTCAATTTTAAGCATTTTCTGCGTTTTGATATTTTAATAAATAAAATCACCTAGCTTTGAATGAAATCATAAATTTATAGGTTCTTAAAGGGATTTATCTTATTTTTAATTTTTTATGATCAATGGTTCTAGATTACACTACTCAACAAGGTTTTCCACAACGAATTGCGATAACATTTTCTATAGTAAAATATTTCATAGAATCCGAATATCTTAATAATTTTTTTCGATTGGCCACAATTTTTTATGTGAATGTGAAAATCCAAAAAATCTACTATTGGGAACACATACTTCACATAAATGCTTGTAAAAACTTACATATTCAGTAAATGAATTTTAATTTAATTGCATGTAGTAGAGGAGTCAGATGAACATTTGAAGGTATAATATGTGCCAATAGCATCAAAAAATCACTTTTTTTCGTTTTTTATAAACATATTTTATGTTTGAAGCCCTATATCTCGAAATAATTATATCGGAGAGAAAAAGTTAGCCCTCTTATGTGATAGAGAATTTTATTACAAAAATTTCAAGTATAAACATGTTTAAAGAAAAGTCATAATTCACTAACTTTTTAACATCAATTCAAAAACCATTTTTTATTAAAAAAAAAATATTTTATTGCAGTTAAATTAAGAAATGCATGTATACAATGATTTGTGTTTTATAACTAAGAAAAATGAGTCACTGAATCCGAATTAGATGTCAGAATTAAAAAATGACTATCTTTTAAAAATAGGGTTGCAACCTAATAATATATTTTTTCAAGAGTTTTAAATATTATCTAACAGTTTTAGGTGGTCGCTGATTCCGAATCTAGGTTTTTTGTTTGTCTAGGTGCCGCCAAACTTTATTCTCATTCTTATTATTATTATCATTATCATTATCATTATCATTATCATTATCATTATCATTACCATTATCATTATTATTATTATTATTATTATTATTATTATTATTATTATTATTATTATTATGATTATGATTATGATTATTATTATTATTATTATTATTATTATTATTATTATTTTTATTATTATTATTAGTATTATTATTATTATTATTATTATTATTGTTATTATTATTATTATTATAATTATTATTATTGTTATTGTTATTATTATTATTCTTATTCTTATTCTTATTCTTATTCTTATTCTTATTCTTATTCTTATTCTTATTCTTATTCTTATTCTTATTCTTATTCTTATTCTTATTCTTATTCTTATTCTTATTCTTATTCTTATTCTTATTCTTATTCTTATTCTCTCTCTATATAATGTTTCTTATACCGTGTTTTTTTTTTTTTGTTTTTTTATTTATTAATTTTTTATTTGCTTATAAAGAATTTTTATAATACATATTTTATGGGAACTTAATAATTTTTTTATAACTATAAAAGCATAATTGCAATTAATTTGATCGAAAACCGGTAAATCACAAAATTGCTTGATAGAAATTGCTGCGCCCGCGAAGTTGCAAAAGTATACAAATTCCGATTCCCTTCTCTTATACCATGACTTTAGCAGGCGAACACATCAGACAGATTTAATAACAAAAACAATGTACTATCAATGGTGCAACAACAACAATGAGCACAACACGTTGCGGTATGAATATGAGAGCGGGTTGTCATGTTTGGTTTGAACGGGTTGCAATGTTGGAGAGCGGGTCGTAATATTACGACCCGCAAACAAAATTTCTTCTTATATGAGATGCGCATTCTATATATTGTATATTCTTTGCTCACATTCAAACTCACATCTTCTGAGACTTTTCAACACATTTAGAACATCCTACAATTGTTTCACCTGGTTGGCCTTTCCGTCTCACTAATCTATATTCCCATTTCGAACTAAGGCAGACTTGACTGGATAGGTATTACACCTGAAATCCTTTGTACAATGCTAAAAGAAAAAAAAATAAAATAAAACGCCCAAGTAACACCGGGAATATCATATAGTTTGCTGTAAAAAATTATTAGTCGAAATTATAATTAATTCGAATTAAATTTCTAGCTGCTTGAAAATGTTGCTTGTTGCAGCAGTAGATGCAGTAGATCTAGAATAGTAGTAGTATATAGTAGAATTAGTAGTAGAATAAGCAGCAGTAGTAGCAGTAGTAGTTAGAATTAGTAGTAGTAGTTATAATAGTAGTATTATTGTTGTTCTTGCTTCGCATGCTGCTGGGAAGCTATGAATGTATGCATGAGAAGTTATTGTTATTGCATGTTGTTGATGTTAAAGCTATTTATATTGTAGTTCTTGCTGTTGTTGTTGCTTCTGCCGCTGCTGCTGCTTGTGTTGTGATTTTACCAAATTGAGAAAATATGTGAAATTAAATTTGCTTAAATTTTCTGCATTTGAGCATTCGCGCACACACGAAAAACCGTGGGTGGTGGTGTAGTTGTTGTTGTTGCTGTTGCTGTTATTGTTGTCGTCATTGCATTAATCAATTTCATTTAAAATTTGTTTTTTTTTCACTTTGAAAGCGCGCGCAAACAATTCAACTTCAGCAACGTCACACACGTGGGCTAAAACTTGATGTTGCTCGTTTTTGTTGCTGTTGCTGTTTTATGTTGTTGACTTGTAAAAAGTCTTTGTAGCGTATGAACACGTATATGAAATATAGCATATATTAAAATGCCGTTTTAGTTGGTGTTGTTGCTTTTGTTGTTGTTGTTGTTGTTGTTGTTGTTGTTGTTGTTGTTGTGTTGCATTTGTTGTTCCGACAAATTGCTTATTAAATTGGGTGTTGAGTTTTTTTAATTTTTTTCTTTTGAAGTGCATAAGAATGCTTAAAAAAAACTATAGGATTAAAAAATATGACTTATGTAGGCAGTGAAAAGTTTATGCAATTTATTATTAAACTTACCGTTAGGCTTAAAAGTTGTTTTATTGTTTGTGATAGGAAGAAGAATTATAATAAAAATGGAAAAAACTACCCATAAATATCATGTTATTTAAGATTATTTTACGGAATATGTAGATCCTCACAAACTTAAAGGGGCGTTAAGCCATGTGACCGATTTTCAGCTTTTTCTATCCCTCCGTAACTTTTCGTAGTGCAGTAGTGCATTTCAAGCACCCCCTTCCCCTCCCCCCCATTAAGTAACGTAACATATGAACGGGTATGGGCACCTCTTCATTTAAAGCTTCTGTGTTGTTTCCGTATTTGTCTTTTGTCTTTGATTTGTTGTTGCGTTTGGTGTTGCTCCATAAGTTTTTGCTCTAAATTCTTGCTCTCAACGCTCCCAGAGGGCTCTCTGTCCATAGCTGCATATGAAATAAAGACATTAATTGATTCAAGCATATTATTTTCTTTTGACAAATTCTCAGTATTTCTCCCTCTCCGTAAATTGGCAGAGCTGGAAAAGGATTGAATTATTTCGGAATTCACACACCCTTAATGCATTCAAAAGCTGCATCAATCAGATTGCAATCTTATGCTTCTATTGCGTTAATGAGTTACAAACAATTCATAATTATTTAAAGATAAGAGAATGCACATCCTTATCCATTCCTTAAATGCTCTGTAAGAAATGAGACTTTGGGAAATATCAATCCCATTCTTGTAGGCTTAAAAAATATAATGAATTCATTCCTTTCAACTCTGAAACACTGGAAATTTTATTTACTATCATGAAATACATCCCTTCTCCTAAGCAACTCTGTAGATGTGGACCTTGTAACAACTAAATTTTTATTATTATAAAATTTAGTTATACACCCTGTATTTTTATAAGTAAGATACATGCAATATAGTAATAAGAGTGATAGAGAAACGAGAAACAACAATTTGCGAGAGATAACTCTAATACACACACACATACGCAACATGCTCCATATCATAACAGTAAGAAGGCGAGAAAGAGATGAAGAGAAGGCATACCAAGCAACATAAAGAAGTTGGCGAATAAAACCGGTTTGAATATGAGAGCGCCGCGGCAACCATAGGCGAAGGCATAAAAGACAGCATCGAAGATCTCTTGATTATCGTACAGTCAAAGTGGTCGGACGTTCGGAAGCGCAAAGTGGTGAGTGTAACCTCGTGGAGTCAGAATTCTTTTTCGATTTATGTAGACATATTTCCGGTGGTTAAGTTTCCTTCCCCGTTTATATTTAGTTTCCACTCACAGGGAGCCGCGATTAGGTATTGGTGGTTAAGTTTCCTTCCTCAATATCGTAATCAAACTTCTTTGTCAGGATTTAGAATAGTTTTCTCGATTTATGTAGACATATTTCCGGTGGTTAAGTTTCCTTCCCCAGTCATATTTAGTTTCCACTCACAGGGTGCCGCGATTACGTATTGGTGGTTAAGTTTCCTTTCACAATATCGTAATCAAACTTCTTCTGCCGCAGCGATAGTCATTTAGTCACACTTCTTAAGCCGCAGGGATAGCTAATAGTTTCAAACAAAGTCACACAAAATCCAGAAAAGTGCTCCCAACAAGCGTAAGCACCGCTCGGGCCAATCAAAGCAACCTCCGCAAGCACACCGACGTCACCGTATACCCATTGAAGTCAAAATCGGCCGTAATCTACGCTTCAACTTCGCCACAGAGCCTCCAAGACATCACTTACTATCGCCAGTCAAGGTCTTCCGACTCCAATGCATCATCTACTACCTCGAGTCAAGGTCATCGTGTGTATATTCATTTACTTCAAAAGCGGTCGAAGCCTACGCTTCAACTTCGCCACAGAGACTCCAAGACATCACCTACTACCTCCAGTCAAGGTCATCGTGTGTATACTATTAACCTCAAAAGCGGCCGTAGCCTATGCTTCAACTTCGCCACAGAGACTCCAAGATATCACTTATTACCACCAGTCAAGGTCATCGTGTTTATACTCATAGGATTGTACATTAGACACTAGGATTAAGCCGAATCTTGAATTGTCAATAAATAATTATCATCTTACAAGCGAAAGGGTCTCTTTATAATATAAATTTTCTGCAACGAACGCTGGACACCGGCGAGTATATCCCTGCTCTAAATCCGGAAAACGAAACTTCATTACAACCTTTTGCTTATTTTTAATTATTTATTTGACATATGGCTTAAGGTCCGATTATAATAGACGGAATATTGTCAACTGCCAACGTGCCGGGACTTCTACATTTACTTCTACTTCTACAAAGAGAATACTTCTACAATTTATTTTTCTACATATGATATAAGCCAATGGTAACTCCATCACAGTCAGGCCCAATAGTCACACACACACACACTCAAAACAACTTCAGACGTTACAACAAACATACAGATTGCCACTGAATGGTCATTGTAATTTTAAATCTTTGACGCTGCAGCAATCGGCGGCTGCATTCATTAAAAGTTCAACACGGCTGCAGCCACCGGTGGCTGCATTCATTAAAATTTAAATTCCTTACATTTTGCAATTCATGTCTTCAAAACAATTTTAATCATCCTAAAGGCTTAGTTAGGCTCAAACAGTTCACACTCTGAATGCTATAAAAAAGGATTTTAGCTTTCGAAAATTTATACAAGAGAATTTTCATGAAAAGTGAAAATGAATTCACACTTTTACAGTTCTATAAATTGGTCACGTAGTTTATAGCCAACCCCAAAGTCAGGTAAAAATGTCTTGTTACTGATCTTTGGCTAAAGCTATTGTGAGTTTTACTTGATGGAAAATAAAAGTTTTTCCCCCAAGTCTCTAAGTTGGAACGATTTAATTACGGGCAATCATTTAAAAATTTCTGTTTCTCGAAATCCTCTCTTCGGAACACCCTTACCACACAACTTCAAAGAGCTACTGAACCCAACATACTTATTTGTTCTAATAACTCAATTAAATATTCGACTGTTTTCTTGACACTGCGAAACTAATTCACTTTAACAATTTGTAAAATCGTGATGCTGCCTAGATTTTCAATTCAACTGTACGCTGCAAAAAATGCTAATATTTTTATTTTTTCTTTTGTCTTAAAGGTTACCGCAACTTTGTTCCGAACCTTAAAATAACCTAGAGTCATATAAACAACTATAAAAAATTTTAAAATGAACTGTGATTTATTTTTTTTTTTTGCTGTAATTAGAATTTTATGCTTGATTCGTTCTGGCACAACAACAAAGGCAATAAATTAATAATGATTGAAAGTTGTTGCATGAGTTTCACGCAACATTGTAGTTCAAACCTAGATGCTATGAAATCTAACCCAGCAAACAAACTAGTTCTAGACAAATTGACAGTTAAAAATCAATCTCAAAACTGTTAAACAAATTAATCAATCAAAGATACATAACTAAGCACTCATAACATTGTTTGCTGGGTTAAACAGCGCAGAGCAATTTTTACCGATTGTCATTGAATTTATGAAAAATGAAAGAGATCGTTGGCCGCCACATTTTATGGGGGTGGCAGCAGCTTGGCTAATTTTTTTTTTTTTTTTTTCTTTAATAGTGAAATAAAATAATTATTATGAGCTTTTAAGCAGCACATCTGCTGGCAGTTGTTTGTATGTCAGCAGATAATTAAAAATAAAAAAATTGCTCAGAATGCATGCTGCAGCTGTCAGGCGCGCCTGAAAAGTACTTAAATTTTAACAGCTTAAAAAAACCTATAAATGTTAATGCGTTGCATTTATTTTTAGTCGAAGTTGTCCATCCTAATAAAAGGTTAGGACAAAAATTGAAGGAGTTATTGCATGCAGGTTGATGACATTTCACTTCGTCATAAAGATTATTTTTTTTTTGTATTTTAAGATAGCAAGAAAAGAATTAAAATTTATATTCATATCAAGAAGGTCATAAAAAAATCATATAAATAAAATTGTTCGTAAAAGTATTATATGGCGACTCTTTCAACTCTTTCAAAAACAAATGAAAATATAATTTATAATTCTTTTGCTTTCGAATTCGAATTCTGAGTAAGTAGAATGTTAGAAAATATCCACTGATCTGAGAAATAATGTTTTCTTTTAATAAAGAAAGCAGAGATAAGTGCTATCTACAAAAACTACAAAAATTCTTGAATATTGGCCCAAAAAGTGATATTTTTGAAATACATTTGCTCATACATTTGAAGCACCGAGAAAAAAACTTATGCAAAATTAAGAAAAAAAAACTTAGTATAATTTATACGATGGCTTTGGTAGTTTTCAGCCTCCTAAGTTTTTGGTCAAAACACCTAAGTTTTACATGTTAACTTACCGATATTGATTTGGATGATAAATTGGCGAAGTAATTTACACATTAGCTTCGACAATTTATATGAAACGTGCTTGCTTATTCTGCCGAACATAGTGTTCAAATTTTCAACAAAAAACTTTGTTGAACTATCAAAGTTAAATAGATAAATAAATATACAGGGAGAAGTATAAAATATACATCTACTTAGGTTAATTACTGTGTATTTTTTTTTGTAAAAAATTTCCGAAGACAAGTATGAAATGTACATATACTTAGGTAAAATTTTGTATATTGCTGTTGTGCAAAATTACCCAAGTACTTAGGTGAAACTTCTAAACAAAATTAACCAAAAATGACATACATTTACAAAGTTTACAATATAGATTTATAAAAAAAACTATGCATTTAGATCGCTTATATATATATCTAATTTAATGCAAAGAAAATGCACTCATGAAGCACAGCACCTTGGTTAAATATCTAGGGTATATAATTTTCTTTACAAAAACTAATCGAGAACTATAACAAGCAGGGAGTATTCAGCGACAAATTTTGCTCATACCATTTTGATAAAATGTCAAAGTTTTCGGTGGTTTACCTACACTATTGGTTAAAATGTTATATACTTGGCTTGGGTGTATCAAACATTTTTTTACTGGCAGGGTATTGAAGTATGTGCTTTCAAAGCAATGTCAAAGCAAACTCTTTCAGCGCCAGTGGTTTAAAAACTGTACCAGCTGATTTCACTGTTTTGCGCGAAGATGGTACAGTTTTTAAACCAGTGGTACATTTCGTTGTAACTTCTGTGGCAAAGGTTTGAAATTTGAACCAAAGGAAAAACCGTTACAATGGAATAAAAAAGTCTTCTTTTAATGGTTTTTTTTTTCATTAGAATTCCGTATTTTTGGACATTTTGGAAGTTTTGTGCAAGGAGACGGTAGTGTTTTTCATGTTGTGCAATTCATGTGAATTTTTTTTATTATAATTATAAAAATTGTATGTTTCAATACAAAATATTGAAAATTTAAGTATTTTTGTGTTGTAGAATATGAAATATAGATAACAGTGTAACCTGATTATTTCTAGCAGTGATTTTTATTGTGGTATTTAATTTGAACCACCAAGACTGTGCGAACCCTTCAGACGTAATATAAAAATATGAATAAGCGACAGCATCATTTTAATGAAGATGAAATTCGTCATATTCTTGATATCTCCACATTGATGCTGCGGAAATTCCCTCTGATTGCGAGTCAATTGAAGAAGTAGGTCAAGATTTTTCAGATGCTGATGATAGTGAAAATAATGATAGTGATGACAATACTCCTCTTTCCTTGTTGATTTCAAGTAATAACAATTGCCGATACGATGAACCGAAGTGGAGCAAGATAATAAAACCCTCTGCAGAAAGTCAATTTTGCGGTGATGAAGGCGTGACAGATTATGTGAACTCTCTTACCGATAAATCACCCGTAAATATTTTCAATTTGTTGTTCACAGAAGATATTGTTAATAATTTGGTCTTCCAAACAAATCTGTACTGTGAACAAGAACACATTGCAGTAGGAAGAGCTTACATAGCAACCGACATTATAGAAATGAAGGCATTCCTTGCAATAAATTTACTGATGGGTATTAAAAAACTACCCAGCTACAAGGACTATTGGTCCACAAACCCAATGATGCAAGACAATTACATATATCGTTTGATGAGCTTGAAACGCTTTGAGTTTTTCTTATCAAATTTCCACATAAATGATAATTCAACAATGCCAAAAAGAGGAGATGCAAATTTCGATAAGCTGTATAAAGTTCAGACGCTGTTATTAGCGTTAGCATTAAATTTTAAAAAAGCTCTGAATCCATCTATGAAAATGCTGTTGATGAGTCAATGATCAAATTTAAAGGTAGAAGTTCTATCAAACAATACATGCCGAAAAAGCCTATCAAAAGGGGTTATAAAGTGTGGATCTAAGCGGATGAAAATGGCTTTTGTTGGAAATTGATCTTTATACGGGATCTTTATACGTTGTTGGTCTTTATACGGGAAAAACTGACGGAGGAATAACTTTAAATTTAGAAGAAAAGATTGTCACCAATCTAACTGCTGAGCTAGCGGGAAAATATCACAGATGTTTTTTTGATAACTTTTTTACCAGTATACATTTGATGAAGAGCTTTAAAAATAACCAAATTTATGCTTGCTGAACTGTAAATACCAATCGTAAGTATTTACCAAAATTTAAAAGCGACAAGCGCGGAAAACATGATTGGTTTTGTACTAAAGATCTAGTAGCTATCAAGTGGCGGGACAAAAGATGTGTGCATATAATATCCAACTATCATGACGCTCAATTAACGGTTGAGTTGCCAAGACGAAATAAAGATGGATCTTTGTCAAACATATCGGCACCTCTTATGGTAAAAGACTATAACGAGAACATGAACTTTGTAGACAAATTTGACCAACTGTTGGCAACATACAAATGTGACTGAAAAAGCAATAAATGGTGACATCGCATTTTTTTTTTATTTCCTGGATATGTGTGTGGTAAATTCATATATTTTGCACAAACTCGTATCTGAATCTTCACAAGATCATAAGAACTCTAAGCTGACCATAATTGAAGGGCTTTTTCAGGCAATCTATTAAAAATAGAAATATAACAAGGAAGAGTATTTCTACAAATCTACCAGTAAGCTCAATAAAAAATCAAAACCACACGTGCCAAATTATATAAGAACTGCTGAAGCTGCTCATCAACCACTACGAACTACTCGTAGAAGGTGTACTTTGTGCAGCACAACTAAAAAACAAACAAGAACTGATTGAATGTGCAGTATATGCAATGTTCCTTTGTGTTTATCCAAAAACAAAACATTTTTTCAAGATTTTCATAAAATCGGTGCAAGTGGCGGTGGTTCATAAATTGTACCACTTTAAATTATAGAATTTAGCATATTTTAAGTTTTTTAAGGATTGTTTTTGGTTTTTTTTTAATGAATTATTTATTTTTTTATGAAATAAAAATATAAAAATGACCAAAACCAAAAAAAAATTTGTTTGCCACATTAAGGGCTAAAATATATCAAAATATTTGTCGCTGAAAGAGTTAAACAATATATTACTTTGGTGGATAACCATAAGTTTCTTTACCCAAGTCGGCTTTGGTGATTTTACTATTGCTTCTTTTCTCGGTGTAGTTATACTTAATTATATTTTTGAAATATTTCCCAATATCCAAAAGAGTTGAAAATCGTTATAATTCATGACTAAGATATGTTTTTTTTTTTTAATAACATAAATCCAATAACGTATCTTTTAAAATGTTGGCCCTGCAAAACAGTATTTAAGGATATAAATGCGTTTTTTATTGTTATTTGTTGATTCAGTTTACTGATAAATATCTTACAGACCATTATAAAAATTTACTTATATACTGTTGCTGTTAAAATAATAGTAGTGATATTATTTAATGAGTATGAACCGTTGTATTTGGTTTATTTGATTTATTTTTTTATGTCTTCTCTGTTAGATCCCGTTACATTGAGACAGTATATGCAAATTGTTCCCGTTATGTTTATATGAGTTTGTTATTGTTGTCATAATTTAAAATTTTTCAAATTATTTAGTCAGTCAAAAAAGAGTTGGCTGTGTCGTGGAAACACCCGTAGCTTTTGACGTGACAGTGTTTCTTTATCCTTGTCTTTATTTTTGTCCCTATCCTTTCCTTTGTTCCGAAACTTATCCTCATTGTTCTGTTTTTATTTTTTTTACTTCTACTTCATAAATAATTTTCCTACTTCATGTCCAAACTCTTGTTTTGATTCATGACCAAATTCTTGACTTAATAAAGGATTACGGATCCTTTTCCTAGCTGGGAAAGGTGTGTTTTAGAAGTGTCTTAATTTTTGTCCTAATCCATATCCTAGTTCTTGTCATAGTGCTTTTCCGGTTTCATAGTCCGGTTGCATTGTGTTATTTTCTTGTTTTTGAGTAGTGTTGGTTGCCACGAAAAAACTGTAGGAATTATAACTTTTGTTTTCAGCTTGTCGGAACATCGCTAGATTGTTGTTGCTGTTTTTTTTTATTTGCTTCTCCGTTAGTTGTGCTTTTCCTTGGTGCATTAACTTTGCCTTAACTGCATGCAATAAATCCAGCGAAAGTGATGCATATGCGTCACATTAGGTGGTTCCCTGATAGGCCTCATGACACCAATCAATTTTTTTTTTAGTTTTATCATGTGCCCGAAGATCTCGCCTTCATTTTCGTTCCTTAAAATTTACCGTTACACCAGTAGTCACAGAGTTAAAATTCCATGCAACGTTTTTTCATGGTTGTCGCATTTTTACTGCATTGTGTAGTTGCCACCCTGAAATCATGATGATGCGAATTTTTTTTTTTTTTGTATTTTAGTTGTGAGGCGTAATAACACATCTATTCTGTCGTAAAAGAAAATTTACCGTAGCACGTCTCCTGAGTGAGTAATAATTCCATGAAACGATATTACATTTCTGTTACATAAGCTGTTATTTTCATGACCTAACGACGTCAGAATTTTTTTTTATTTTTATCGTAAAGCCAAGTATAAAACCTTCATTTTCCCTTTTAAACATTTATCGCAGCTTATATACTCACTGAGGAAAAATTCAATGCAACGCCGTTTTATGAATGTTTCATTGTAAATCATTGAGAGGCTCTCTCTGTGTACCCATGACGTTAAAAATTTTTTGTCTAATTTTTTTGTGAGGGCTTAAGCTGGTTTCACTGATCACATTCAGCATGTTTTTCAAGTTTTTTTTATCTATCTTTCTTCACACTCAATGAGAGAGTAACAAAACTTGCTGCATCAATTTTCTTGCTGAATGTTTTTGAGCGGAACTGCCAGAATGGAGTTTGTTAAGTTGAAATAGGCATATTTTATTTTTTATGTCTTTATAATGAAGAAACATTGCTTCTGGCAATGCTGAATGACAATGAAAAAACAACAAACTTGCGGAATGTTTTACATGTCAGTGAATCAAAATTTCCACATTCTGTTTTTGAGAGCGATAGAGCTTTTGCAAAAAACATGCTGAAGGTGATCAGAGAATCCAGCTTTAGAACAGGCTTTTATTAGTGTATCATATTTTAAATCCTAGCACTAGTACTCAGTGAGTAATAATTCCATGTAACTAATTTTGAGTTGAGTTCCTTAAACAGTTCCACGTCCCGATAACGTTTTGGATTTTTTTTTGCTTTTTTATAATGAAGTCAAAGAATAACCTTTACGGTTGTACCATTTTAAAAATCATAACTTTTATACTCAACGAGTTACAATGCAATGCAATGCCGATTAATTTTGAAAAAAATGCCTTTTTCAACTTTTTTGGAAACCTGCGCGGTAAAACGTAACTTCATCACGTCACAAGTTGTTCATTGTAATATATATAATATTGTGTTAAAAATATATTCGAATATATGTATATCATCGAAAATGAATTGAGTAAACAAGCAAAAAATATTCTCACCACGTTCGAATATAGTGAGAACTTCAAGCGACTCGAGTCGCATATTTTAAGTTACAGAAACACTTCGGCTTTCGCATTCCTAGGAAAATAGAATGGAAGCATTCGGTACAAGTCACCGATTTATCTCATTTTATTACAGAAACAGTGCAAGTGCGAATGACGTCATAATGACGTCAAAGTGAGAAAATCTGGTGAGAACTGCTGTGAGAAAAGTTACAGAAACAAGCTACAGATGCACTTCGTAGTAGTTAAAAGTGGCAACGCTTAAAACTTTAAACTGAACGTTGACTTTTGCTGTAATGTAATGTGTCACATAATACATCGTTATCAGAACTCAATTAAAATTAATTAAATTTATTTGTTAATTAAGCACTTAGAATTATATTGAAAAAATATTTCTTTGTTTGCTCTTCTTTACACTTCCTATTGCTTTGCAACAGCTGCATTCTCAGGCTTACATTCTTGAAATTATTGATAAAGTCAATTAAATTAATATATTTTAATTATTTTAGTTACTATCTTGGCACTTAATGTGTGTCACTGAGCAAAAATGTATGTATGTGGCTTTACACAAAAATATAGTATTTAAAAAAAATAGGAGAAAAAAATTGCTTTGTTTAAGCAGCTGCGACCAAATTCCATAGAAAATGAGCACATTTCTTATCAACAAAAACCCTACAAATGTTGAGCCAGTGCTTGCATGGAATAACAAAATGGATGCATCATCATCATCATCAGCATCATCATCATCAGTTTGTGATTAATAACAACTCCATCGCGTAAGTGGCTAAAAATAATCGCATGATGTGCAAATTAAATTAAATTCTTTGACATTTGAACTCACTCGGCTGAAGCTTATCAAATTTCCATGAGCTTCTTTTTATGAGATATTGTGTTTTTTTTTCTCCCGTCCAACGCTATTAAAATACGATAAGAATTACGCAGCTGATAAGAAAACCGTCTCGTGCCTTACTTAACTCTCTTATTTGACTTGAAGTTTACAAGTGGTTGCCACACTTTTTGACTCTAGTTTCTTTGTTTTATTTGTTTTAATATCAAGTTTTAAGTTTTTATGGCATTTTTTTTTATTTATTTATTTTATTTGTTATTATTGTTTTTTTTTCTTGTTTAGCTATAACTTGTTGTCTTGGCTAAAGGCGTTACCGCGGCCTGTGAGTCATTGCGCACATTTAACGTGCCAGCTAGTGTAAATAAAAACCTCAACCTTTTTTATACATATTTCATGTGTTTTATTCATTACTAAAAAGATACATTTTAAATAGCACGTTTTGTTGATGACAGCTCGTTACACTTGGATATGAATCTCTTTTATGGAAAATTCTGAATGATAAATCTGTCCCATAGACTTGTCAATATTGATTGGTTGGGAGATGCAAACGTTTGAGAGATTTTAATTGTAGCGGTCTGGTATTCAGAAACTTCGGGGATTGAAACTTAGACCAGTTTTTATGGTTTTTAATTATCTTTCTCCTTTTTTATCGTGACAACGTTACGTTTCAACGCGCACTTTTCCAAAAAAGTTGAAAAAGGCATTTTTTCAAAATGTATGGGCGTTGCATGGTATTGTCACTCAATAAGTATAGATGTTGTGATAAAAGAAATTTCTTGCTCGCTCAGCAGAAGTGCTACGGAAAAGTTTATTTAAGGCGGCATGTAGGTTACAAATTTAAAAAAAAAAAATGTTTTTCGGGAATTTTTTTTTCATAGAAGTAAATAAGATATCGTTTTCAAATTTTGCACATATATTTATTAACATTTAAAAAATACAAACAATTTTTTTCCGAATTTTTTGAAGCGGTTTTTGACGGTTTTTAAAAAAAATTTGATTTTTTTAAAAAATATGCCAAAAAATTGACGGTGTGCAGGATATCACCAGTCTGGAACATCTGAGGAAAAAGCAAAAAAACTAAATTAATCGTTGTCTAAGTGGATCTCGCCTGAACTAGGATAATTTTTTTCCGCCGAAAAAAAACAAAATGGCGGCCATTTGAACGAAAAGCAGATTATCGAGGTTAATAAATCGGTATTATATATGTCAGTATTATACAATCGGTATTGTATACACACTATTGTATATATATATGTATATATTGTATTGTATACACACTATTGTATATATATATGTATATATTGTATTGTATTGAACACACTAAATGTTGCGAGAATACATATGTATATTGATGAGATCCGAGGCCTAAAGAGGAATTTCCAAATTATGTTCTTTGTGCAGCTGGCTACAATCAGTATTTATTGTTTTTTTTTGCGTGTTGAAACCTCTTCGAAAGAAAGCTTTTTAAGTTTTTCTGTTACGTTATGCGAAAATATTTCCATGATTTTTGCAAAATTGCTTTGCAAAGCAATTAATAAACGTAAAATACCACTTAAAACCTTTAAATTATACATTTCGCCTATTTTTATTTTTTTTTTTTAATTTAATCCAAAATGTAAACAAGCAAAGCTGTCAATTTGAAAGTAGTTCGTGCAATGTGAACGGCTGAGTTAAATGAAAAAGCTTTTTTGCTTAACATGTTCAGTGAAGTCTATCTGAACGTACTATTACTCTGATCAAAAATGATACAGAAAGCTCTGTATATACATATATATATATAAGGGAATAACACTATCGAACTTTTTTTTCTGATCAAAGTTCCTCAGTGATAAAAAATTGCGAATGGATGAAAAAATAAAATTTGGATACCTTTTTAGTTTTTTTAACCCATACCGGCCCACGTCCATGACCTTTTGTAAACGCAAAGAATCGATTTTTTGCAACTTATGCCGCATAGCATCCAAACTATTGAAGTGACGTTATTGCGATTTATTAAAAAATTGTAGCTAATTTGAATACGAACATTTTGGTATACTGCTTAACTATCTGAAGCAGACTGGCGTAAAAAAAATGGCGAAAAATGGGGTATATTGGGGCAGTTGGGCTGGTATTGATTAAGAGAAAGTTTTAGATTTAAGTCTTTTATACTTAAAGATGAGTAATGCATTAATGAAAGTTGGTGTAGAAAATTTCAATATCGTGTCTGGAATAGTTTTTTTTTTTTAAATAAAAAAGTAAAATAAAATAGGAATTTTGATACACCTCGGATTTTTCTTATAAAAATATATATCTCGGGAACCAGATGTCTCAGATAGTTAAGCAGTGTACCAAAATGTTCGTATTCAAATTCGATAGCTTGAATATATTGCAACGACGTCATTTCAATAGTTTGAGTGCTATGAGGCAAAAATTGCAAAATATCAATTTTCTGCAATTACAAAAGATAAAAAAGTAAAAGGGAAACCAAAATTTTAAAGCGAAATGTTGTTTATTTTATCGAAATAAGCCGCATTAAGGAAACTATGTTAGTATTTCTCCTTTAAATCGACAAAAAAAAGTTTTTTTTCTGTTTATGTGGGTTAAAAATCAGAAATAGAAACCAATACACGCGTTCGATCAGTTTAATGAATGAAATGGAATGCATCATGCAAAACCGAAAATGTTTTGAAACGTTTCTTATTCAAACGTTAGAAAAAGTTCATTACACCAGTGTCAACACAACCACAAACTTGTGTCGAAATTTCCCGAAAGTGTATAGAATGGGCTTTGAAGGAACACATTTCTTTTGTTGCAAACATGCTTATTTTGAAAACTGGCCAATTCGTTGCGGCGGGAAATAATCCAATCTGGAGTCGATTCGCAGCATGACTGATAGTTGACAAAACAAGTTTATGGAAGTTTATGTAACTGACATATTTAAAATGGTTTTTCTCAATGACGAGTACCGCAATTAGGACACAGATCGAATGCACTTCTATCGAAATAAAAAGTCGGCTTCCACCGTCAGTTGCGTAGTTATTGCTGATAGTTTTCCATACACCAAGTCGACCACTTACAGTTGCTCTGGAACGTGCAGTACCTACATTCGTTGTCCATTTCAAAATGATCGCTGTAATCTTGCCGAACTTTCGTAGCTCTTCTTTCTAGCATATCTTCGTCATGCTGTACAAAAATTTAAATGGAATTAATTTTAAATCATTTTTTATTTGAAAATCATTAAACTTAACACTTTAGTTAATCACTTTTTTTAAATTTCATGTCTCTTGTCAAAAACAGCTGTTTTCGAATTTTCGAAATTAAATTTCAATGAGGCAACATTCCACTTTGTTTTATTCGGAACCTAGCATAGCCCATTTTTTGTATTCGTAGCGTAGGCTTACGTTCGTAGATTTATTACGACGAATCCTAGAATAGGGCTGTATATTTGAGAGCGTATCCATGGATGTCTATATCTGTGGAAGTGGTTGATACTGCATTAGAAAGGTTGTTATTGTGTTGAAAAATAATAAAATTTTAACTGAAAATAGCTTGAAAGACCCGAAAAATGCAAAACATCCTATATCTTAAAAACTAGAATAATTAGCAAAAAGTTTATCTATATCTGTATCTATATCTATATCTGTATCTATATCTATATCTGTATCTATATCTATATCTATATCTATATCTATCTATCTATATCTATATCTATCTATATCTATACTATTATATAAAATGAAAGTGAACATTTTTTGTGTCCGCAAAACTCCAAAAGTACTGGTCCGATTTTTTTAAAATAAGTTTTAAAATATCACATTTGTGCTACAAAAGGTTCATTTGTTATTTTCTTTCCGAAATTTCAATAATAAGTATCTTTAATTAGAGTGTTAAGTTTTTTAAAAAATCATCCACAATGCCATTCATTGCTTGATCGTTAGCTTTTCATGCGTTTGTGCTGCGAGAGCCTCAATAAACTGCATGTTGCTCTCTACTATACTCTTTTTGTTCTCAGCAAGCACAAAACAACAAAACAAATAAACAAATACATATACATACATACTTTGCTGCGCTTAAAGCTAATTGGATCGAAGTACATTCTAATATGTTCAAAGTAGTTTTGATGTGGAGAAACACAGTTTTGTTAAAAGGGGATTCACTGCAGTTTTGTTAAAAGGGGATTCACCTTTAGCATGTTGAGGATTTTTTTTGATGAGAATGAGATTCAATCCGACTTGATGTATGTATGTATGTACGTATGTTTATTTGCTTCGCTGCATGCAACTTTTCTACACATGTTTTGACGGTGGTTTTCCTGTAATTTATAAATGAACAAAAGGAACAAACGGCTGACTTTTTACTTTATAGAATTGACATTGTGTCATTCAATAAGTTTTTTTATAAATAAACAAGAGAACTGGGACGGACATAGGAAAAGGGGTTATGGCTTCGACAACACAAGTCAAATTTTTGATATTGAATAGTTTTGGAACTAAACGTCGCATGACAATAAAACTCAGTATGGAGTTACTAATTGCCAAAGTCTTTCTACTGGAAAACTGGTTTGTGCATTGGAAAAGGGGGTGTGGCCCGATTCTCTATACAGAATAGCTATGGAAGCTTAAATCACATGACATTGAAACTCATAATGGAATTGTCACCTGGGAGTGATGTTCTGCTACTGGGAAACTGTAATGGGCAGTGGAACATAAGCGTGGTGTCAGACTAAGGGATTAATAAAAGTTTTGAATTTACTTAACATTTCCAATAAACTTGCTGGGTGCAGCAACGCGCGCCGGGTATCGCTAGTTATATATATAATAGAAAAATTTCACTAAATTCATTAAACTTGTATATATCAGCGTATTTTTTAGTAGAATTAGGCTGTATACCAATGTTTTTTTCTTAGTTATTATTCTGCATAATTTAGTTCTTGCTTCTTTTATATTTATTTATTTACATCCCGATCCAACGCACAGTTGACAATGTTGAAAAAGTTAAAAGATATTCATTGGAAATCCGCGCCATTTGGTTCACCTTTTAAAATGTCTTCTTTCCTTTTTTGGTCAAAGTATACTATACAGCAATAAAACAGCCTTGAACCTAAAACCATACCCTCTTTGTTTTTGTATTGCATCCAACTCGGCACTATAGCCCTTTCCGCATTTCACCCCATCTCTTAAGCTAATAAAAAATTAAAAATATTTGCCACAAGTCTTAAATTTATTTGATTTTATTCATGTAACTGTTCAGGCTCAGATCCATTTCATGAATTCAAAAGTCCTTTTGAAGGATTCTTTGCCATTTCATCTGCCTACTGTTTATTCAATTGAAATGTTTGCACGCTCAAAGTAAACTCAATCAATGCATTGATACGAGCAAAAAATTAAATAAAAAAAACCATTCAGGTCCAGCTTCAAAAGCATATTGCCATAGAAGCGTCTATTTAGCTGGATATGTATCTGCTCAAATGTGTAAATGCAGCAGACGCAGTTCAGCGTCTGATGACAAACATTATTAAGCGAACTACCCGCTGCACAGCAGTCGTTGATGACATAAAAAGCGCATTTATTATGCCTAAAGAAGTCCTTGCTTGCTGTCCACAACAGTTCAACTATGCTATCAATACATCCAGCTGTCCATCAATCCCAGAGTCTGTCTACAGCAAGTAGGTTTGCCTCGACCGTTTGGTCGTCATTGGCCATCGGTCAACAGAGACGGATTAACATGCAAAATTAATAAGCAAATACTTGGTTCCAAATTGAAAATCTCATCAGCGTAAAGTTTTCTTTTTAGTCTTAGTTTTGTTGGACGAGCTATTGATTGATGCTGCCTTCGTTGCTCCATACATCGTTAGTGCTTCGTGCTGGGCTACGGGATGTTATAGTAAGGTACGAAAAGGAGTTGGTCATCAATTATTGGCTGTAGGCGCACAATAAACCGGATATAAGCTGGCTCATTTTGTGCTTTATGCACTAAAGTGAGGTGCATAAGAGTGTGTGGATGTGTGTGTGTGTGTGTGTGGATGTGTGTTCTTTGCCCAATTGATGTCCAAGTGGAAAACAAGCGCCACTAATTTTACATCCGTTTCCTGTATTCTATGAATGGAACATGAAAATCGTTTGTTGGAATAACGGCAAAGTGCAAATGTACAATTTGTGTGGGTGTGTATATGCAGTTGAGTGTATTTGTTTGTATGAGTGTTATTTGTGTTGCAACAAGCCGTCAATAATTTTTTAGTTCAATATTTGTTTATCCTGTTATTCTATTTTCACCAAAGAATTTTATTTACCAAAATTTAAAATTACCAAAGAGTTCACAGTCGGAAGGATATGCGCCGTTACTGATAGCAACTCACTGACTTTGAACATCAATTCATTTTAAAAATATTTCATAGAAAATTATCAAATAAAATGCAGATGAGTACCTCCCACATATACTTTATAAAGCTTTGTTTCAAATCCATGCTTTTTTTCCATTGTTTTTTATTGTTTTTTGAAGGATTGAATAAGTGATGTTTACCTTACTTAAAAGTCTTGCATTTAATTTGACTTTTCCTATAACATTTAACAGAATTGTTTTAAGCCTTTTTGAACAATTTTCAGGTCCCATAATGAAAATTCATGAAATTTTACGAACATCTTTTTACATATGGCTTAAAAGATGTTGAGTAATTTTTTGCAAATCTTAATTTTTTTATTTCAACAGGTATAGCTTTAAGAAAGTAGGGCATTTGGAGCAAAAATTATTACAGGAAATTCATTTTGAGCACCTGTATAAACTCTTATTTTTAATAATTTTTTAATGCATGCACAAAGAATAGAGAAAATTTAATATTTCATTAGATTTTAAAAATATCCAAGAGTTAAAAATATCCTTTTGTGTGGAAGACATCGAAGTCGAAAACTTTAACTTACATGTAAGGATTTTAGTACTTCCGATAATGTTACGAAAAGACTCGATATTACTACTAAACTATTTTTCTTATACGAGGGTTACCTTTTAAGTCTTGCGCTTAACAATGAAACAAGAGTGGCTAATGGATCTTATTAGCCAAAGTGCATCTGACAAGGTTCGTTGCTATTGCTAAGTATGATGTGCCAAATGAGTAAAACACTTTTCTCATAGAAAGTAACCCCCTAAAACCAAGTTTTGTTCGACATTTTAGCATCAATTCTGAATAAGTACGAAATTAACCCTTTAACACATTTAAAGTTTTAACTTATTTCTGGCATTAAAGTTGATTTTCAGCTTTAATGTATTTACAGACTAATAGTAAAATTTTATGATAAATTTTTTTGTGGAACGTTTTAACCCATTATATCCTTGTTTTATGGGTCTTTTTTGCCTTTTATCACAAAAAGGTAAAAAAAGAGCCATAAATTGATAAGTTAAGGGGTTAAAATGTTCCACAAAAATATTCCTCGTAGTATTTTACATAAATCCTCAGAACACATCCTATATGCAAAATGTACGGATAACATGATTTCCTGTGCCGATTCACAATAAGAATGTTCAAAAAGGGGAAAATTAAATCCCTCCTAAAATAAGACGTGTATTGTTTTTATGTCCCCTCTACCAGAATCCATTGTCGGTACCTTGTTATTTTTTTCGTGTTGAACAGTGTTATTAACAAAGTTTTCACACAGTAATACGAATTGAATGACGAAATGACCCGAACGCGGCACCCCTAGCGGCAACCCACAATCACTCCACTATACTATCCATAACTTTCAGATTGTCGATAATTTTTTTTTTCAAAAGAACGGTTGATATCGGCAAGACTTAAATTCTATTCACTTTCAATTCCGGTTTCGTTTCAAAAATATTCTCTGAGAAGAGACAACATTTAATTATATCCATACACACACGATCGGATACATTCTGATTAGCTATAAACAGCGCCTTAAATGGTCTTAATGGCAAACTTTTCATTTTAAAATAACGTTAATTTAGCACGGTTCGATAGAGTAAAGCAAAACCTTGAACTTTAATTTATTAACTCAAAAAAAAAAAAAAAATTACCAGCAACATCAGCAGGTAGCCGATGTTTCATGCGATCGTGCAAAAAGAAGTCAGTGAGTCAATGTGTCACTTTTAATTTGAATGATATTTTTAAACAATATCGTGAAGGTTAAAAAAAATGTTTATTTGGCAATTTAACATTTATGTTTATTTTTGTACACAATGGAAATGAAAATGGAAATGTAAATGGAGCCAAGCGAATGCAGTTGCAACGGATCAAAAAATAATAACAATAATAATAAATAAACAATGTGGTGATGATTGGCAATGCATTGAATGGAGAATGATGACGCATATAATTTTGTAGCTACTATGGAACAATTAAAGTCACGATTGGAGATTTTGTTTAGGTTGATATAAAAATTTCAAAAAAAAGAAAAAAAAAACAAAGAGATAAACATCACGACAAAGATTTTAAAGGCGTTGACAGAGTATATGTTAAACGATCAATGATTTTGGGAGAAGATAACCTCCAGATTTTTTTAAAATTAAGATGAAAAAATAAAAATACATTTCAATGCTCTAAGTTTTGAGCTAAGAAAAAATTGTCCTTCACTTTCGCATAAAGTGAGTTAAAATTGCATCGAAGCTGAGTTTTTGATTTGAGTTTAAAGAAAAAAATTGTAAACGTACACTGAAAAAAAAATGTTTTAAGATTGACGACAATTGTTATTATTTTGACGATATTTGTGTTTAAAAAATAGCTTGCAACAAATTTCGTCAAAGTAAGAGCAAATGTATTTAAAAATTTTGAAAAACATATGAAAAAAAAGTCAAATTAACAACACATTTTGTGAACACATTGTGTTTAATTTTAAGCTAACTTTTTTTTTCAGTGTATCTTTTATAAAAACCAAGATCCTTTGATGAATTTAATCACATATAAAATAATGATTGCAGCTGTTTTAAGTTTTGTTTTTTTAGGAGCTGCCCTTTTCTCGAATTGAATCACCTACCATCTACACCACATGCTCTAAAACTTGGTGCTGCGCTCAGCTGTTTGGTGTAGTTTTTGTCCATTTTTTAAAATTGATTTAAATTTCCTTGACATGCGCATGAGTTGGCTGGTTGTTGCTCTGGTCTCAGGGTCTGAAAGTGTCCGAGAAAAATTGCAGCAACGCATGGAACAAGCGGTACACGCTGCAGTTCAGCTCAAAGTCAAAGTTGCTTGCAAACGGGCAACAATAAAAACAAAAACGAAAATAAAAAAAAAAAACATACAGTGGAGTCTGTTTTTGGGCGCATGGGTGATTATTTCGGGTGATTCATGCTGTGATTTCCTGACTCAAATTGACGTGACTATGACATGACGACGATGGCGTTGTTGCTGTTGTTTTGCTGTGTTCTTGCAACCATTATTATTATTATTGTTTTTTTTGGTTTCTGTGCTGTGATTCATTGTTGTTGTTGTTGTTGTTATTGTTGTTATTGTTGTTGTTGCTTTTGCTGTCAGCCACCCGCCAACGCCGCATGCGCACCGCGCATTCGTTCGTTTGTTGAACGTTTACAAAACGTTCTACAGAATGTGGACGCTGGAGTGTTTGTGTTGTTGTTATTATTGTATTATTATTATTTTTAGATGTTGTTGTTGTTGTTGTTGTTGTTGTTGTTGTTGTTGTTGTTGTTGTTGCTGTTGTTGTTGTTGATTGAAGCCTTTCACTCCATTCACGGCAATTTTTGCTGCAGTTGTTGTAGTTTTCCTATTAAAATTATTATTATTTTTGTTTTCTGTGAATTTTGTGTTTGTTGCTGTCTTTGTTTTGGTTTTTGTTTTGTTTTTTTAATGTTTTTGTTTTTTTTTTTTTTTGTATACTTTATTTTGCATTTTTATTGGCCATTGTCTGTCGCTTTGTCCGTTTGTCAGTGTGCTGTATGCATTGTTGTTTTGTCTATTTTCCTTTTAAGTTCCAATCTAAACAATTCGCTCTAAATCCAGCAAAAACCCGCTTTTTAATCAACAACAACAGTTTTTTGTGTTGCTGCCACGATCGGCAGCCAGCCTTAATAAGTCGTCATCGTCATCGTTGTGCGCTTGCATTGTTGTTGAGCTCAGCAGCGGACGCTGAGAGTGCTGCCGTCGCCGCTGCCACTGTCAATCATACAGAGGCGTGCTCGGTTCCCCTAAACTTGTAAACGTTTACTTTTCGATGCAATCTCGGCGCGTGTGCGGCGTTGCCATCTGACGTTTAGCGAACAAGTGTGAAAAATTGGTGAAGATGTGTGATACATAAATATTTCAAGAGGTTTCAGAGTTAACGAGACTGGTTTCAATTGATTCATAAGTCTATGCTTAGTCAGGTTTATTTGTTAATTTCAATGAATTGATGTGACTTTTTTGTTTTAATCTCTTAATCTTAAAAATTGATTAAAAAGTATATTGGTACATCATTTTTGAGGCACATATGTCAGTGGAAATAACCCAGAACTGCTCAGTCCGAGATGTAAAAATCCTGGGGTAGTTTAAAATAGTGATATTTTTCTAAAACAATTCACCTCATTTAATTACAAAATCCAAAAATAAAAAAGAAAAATCTGCAACATTTCTCAACGGATGTCTTAGGCTCTTATTAATAGTCATAGCGAAGAACAGAGACCGGAACTTGAAAACGTTGCATTATAAATGGAAAAAATTTTTCCAATGGTCTGAGCTAAATTTTTGGTATAAGAATTCGCTGAGCAGTGCTTGGTGTTTTAAAATGTACTACATACAGTATGTAACAGAACTCATCACATAGTTTCATATTTGGTAAACTTTCATTTATATTTTGTAGTCAAACATTCTTTGAGCCATAGTCCTGTGAGTACCATAGTCCTGTTAGTTTTGCCATTTGTCCTGTAGTTTTGCGCAAAGACTTTTCAATACAAATTCAACTAACTATCGACTTTTTATATTTTTGTTTGTAAAAAATCAAGAAAAAAAGTTAGATGAAAATTGAATGTGTAGTTGAATTTGTATTGAAAATTATTTAACACTGCACGTTTTACGCCATAACTTCTGAAACCTTTACGAGCACACCTTAATTTTTTATCGTTGGAAAGGTATTGAAACGTACGGAAAAACCAAAATAAAGAAACTGAAAAAAAATTATAGCGTCTGTTGTTGGCATGGCATTAAACTTTGAAGTTAAGAATGGGTCAACTTACTGCAATTTTTTTAAAAATTTAATATTTTATTCTAAAAAAAGAGGAGATAACTTTTCCAATGATATCTTACTTAATTAAATGTAATTTAAATTGACTGAGCTACGTTGTCTTAAAATAGACCCTATTTTGGCATTTGAATGGCTGTGGCTCCGCAAAAAAAATTTTTTGAAACTTTAAACTCCGGAATTGGTTTTCTTAACAAAAAACCAACCTAAAAACAAATTTTGAGCCAAATCGGAGATGGTCAGTGCGACTAATAGGTCACCTCAATCTGAAATGGGCGCGTTATAAAAGCAAAGGGCGGCTGCACAAAATATTAAATTAAAGTTCAAAATCGATCACGTAATTTATGAACGACCCCTTATGTCGTTTTGTAGATTATCATAAATAAAATTAATCGGCAATCCTTGGCCTAACAGGAGCTGATCAAAAAATTAATTGTCCGGTACTATCTCCAGGTAGTATGTTCGAGCCAACTTGTCGCAAATAACTTGAAAATTCCTTTTCGCCTTTGTCTAATCGCATGTTTTTTTCAAGCTTTATTGTTTTTACGTAGGACCACAATTCATAACTTTAAATGCTATTTTCACAACGCGTTTATTACTATTTTTTTTTACTATTAGAATAAGAGATTATTGGAACTGTTTCCTTAAAATCTCCATAAAATACAACTTTTCAAAAAACATTTTACGAATGTCTGGTAATATCGCGAAACATACGATCAATTTCTGTCAATGCCACTGTAGGATTCATACTTACTTCATCAATTATGATAAGATGAGCACAATCAAAGTAAAATCCGTGCGCAAAATTGGGCTTAACGCCTGATACAGATGTATCTCAAAAAGTGATGTAGAGATTTACTTTGATTTTTTGCCTGTAAAAAACTAATCTATTAATTTTTTGGTCTAAATATGGTCTTACAAAACCCTCAATTGAATAAAATGCACCAATATTTATCACGATATGATAAGTGGTTTCGAAGATTAAGTCGTTGTCATTTAAAAAACTTTATTTAGAGAAAAGAACAATAAAGAATAAATTTTTTAAAATTTATTGTAATTTTCCTGACAATATTACTTGCATATCACTAATCAGACATGCCGGTACCATAAAGCTACAAACCAGCATGCTCATAAGGTTGTTCCTTCTATTGTTGAGGAACTTTGCTAAATTTTTAACATTTTTCCATAGAAAATTGACAATTTTTTTCGCCAAAACTCACTTTTTGAAACCTTCACAACTTTCTTGTTTATGAAAATGGAAGGATAATATTTTGGAACTGATTAGTTTATACTAAATAAAAAAACAAAAAAAAAAAAAACATACAAAAGTTTTGTTAAAATTTAAGAATCCATTTTTTTTCGTATAACTTATCAGAGTTCTAAAATTTTTGAGTTTTTATGTATTTTTTTAAGGTAAAGAAAAATTTTTTTGCAAAAAAAAATTTACTCAAGAAAAAGAAAAATTATTTACTTGAGCAAAATAAAAAAAAAAAATTATTAAATAACTGGTCACTTCAGCCCTTGAAAGGACTTTGACCTAGCTCCTTATGATCAATTGTGTTGGGCGTGTTATTAAGTTTGTACACAATTGACCGAGAACCGGACCTACAAGTTTAACGCCGACTCCGAACGGCGGATGAACGGAATGTTCTTGTCCTCAGGAGCTTTACATGACATTTTGATTACTCTCTGAGGTTTGCCATTGTCTACAGAGAGGTGGCGGCCGAAAAAAAAAATCATTTTAATTCAAACAATTTTCTGTCGCTGCTGGGATTTGAACCCAGGGTTTGGGTCTCCAGGTTCGTTGACATAGAGGCCACGCACTTTAACCAACTACACCACGGACGCCACAACTTGAGCAAAATACAATTTAAAAGAATCTTGTTACTGTTTTTTTGGAAAAACATGCTAAATTTTTTAAGACTTAGCTTAATTCTGTATCAAAAAGAATCGCTAGTCGACTTAAGTCAGAACTGAGTTATTTACATTGCTATATTCCATGAATATATCCTAAAATTCACACAAAATTTGTAGCTTCTAGCGTGAACCAAACCAAAGTTATGACACAAAAACCAATGAAGTTTTCAAAGAACCTTTATGACGAAAATTACCAAAACTCTTTGAGAACATGCACATAAGCCTTTCGGAGTTGGCATAAAAAGAGTGGGTCCAGTTCGCGGTCATTTATCTACATAACATTTAATAACACACAAAATACAATTTGATCATAAGAAGCTCGGTCAAAGGCCATTTTAAAGCTGATCCATTTTAAAGATGAAATTCCAAATTCGATTTTGTTTATACATTTTTGAGATCTAAAATATTACTCCCATACAGGGAGTGGACGTAAGACTATCATCTTCAAAAAGCAAGATAAAGTCATTGTGGGACTATTTGAAAAAAAAAACCAACCATGAGCTTGAGAGAAGCTAAAAAAATTTTTATCGTCAAAAGGATTGGATATATCTCTAAATACGATACTAGACAGACTTCATCGATCAGGCATAAGGCGAAGTAGTACTTTGTCAAAGCCTTTGCTCTCGCAAAAGCACGTTGAAAAGCGCTTGCAATGGGCTCATCGAAATGTCGATAGTATTTCGAAAAATATATTCACAGATGAATGAACTTTTACATTATTTAAGCCAATAAAGCACGTTTGGGTAAGAAGAGGTAAAAAAGTAATTTAGCGAATTCTTAAACATCCCCAAAAAATACACGCCTATGGTTGTTTCCTAGCTCAAGGATTTGACGTTTAAAGTGCTTCACCTACTATAACCTTAATGCAGTAAAAATGCTGGGATTATACAAAGACTAGCGATACCCGGCGCGCGTTGCTGCACGCGGCAAATATATTGGATATAATAAGTAAATTCAAAACTTTTATTAGTCCCTTAGTCTGACACCACGCTCATGTTCCACTGCCCGTTACAGTTTCCCAGTAGCAGAACATCACTCCCAGGTGACAATTCCATTATGAGTTTCAATGTCCTGTGATCTTAGCTTCCATAGTTATTCTGTATAGAGAATCGGGCTACACCACCCTTTTCCAATGCACATGTCAGTTTTCCAGTAAAAATACTTTGGCAATTAGTAACTCCATGCTGAGTTTTATTGTCATGCGACGTTTAGTTCCAAAGCTATTCAATATCAAAAATTTGATTTGTGTGGTCGAAGCCATAACCCCTTTTCCTATGCCCGTCCCAGTTATCTTATTTATTTATAAAAAAAACTTATTGAATCATACAATGTCAATTCTATAAAGTTAAAAGTCACCCGTTCCTTTTGTTCATTTATAAATTACAGGAAAACCACCGTCAAAACATGTGTAGAAAAGTTGCATGCAGCGAAACAAATAAACATACGTACATACATGCATACATACATACATCAAGTCGGATTGAATCTCATTCTAATCAAAAAAATCCTCAACATGCTAAAGGTGGTCAGTGAATCCCCTTTTTACAAAACTGTGTTAGATTAATTCTCCACATCAAAACAACTTTGAACATATTAGAATGTACTTCGATCCAATTAGCTTTAAGCGCAGCAAAGTATGTATGCATATGTATTTGTTTGTTTGTTTTGTTGTTTTGTGCTTGTTGAGAACAAAATGAGTATAGTAGAGAGCAACATGCAGTTTATTGAGGCTCTCGCAGCACAAACGCATGAAAAGCTAACGATCAAGCAATGCATGGCATTGTGGATGATTTTTTAAAAAACTTAACACTTTAATTAAATATGCTTATTATTGAAATTTCGAAAAGAAAATAACCAATGAACCTTCTGTAGCACAAATGTGATATTTTAAAACTTATTTCAAAAAAATCGGACCAGTACTTTTGGAGTTTTGCGGACACAAAAAATGTTCAATTTCATTTTATATAATAGTATAGATATAGATAGATATAGATAGATATAGATAGATATAGATAGATATAGATAGATATAGATAGATATAGATAGATATAGATAGATATAGATAGATAGATATAGATATAGATATAGATATAGAAGATATAGATATAGATTTAGATATAGATATAGATATAGATATAGATATAGATATAGATATAGATATAGATATAGATATAGATATAGATATAGATATAGATATAGATATAGATATAGATATAGATATAGATATAGATATAGATAGATAGATATAGATATATAGATAAAGATATAGATATAGATATAGATATAGATAAAGATATAGATATAGATATAGATATAGATAGATATAGATATAGATATAGATATAGATAGATATAGATATAGATATAGAAGTATAGATAGTATAGATATAGATAGATAGATATAGATATAGATATAGATATAGATATAGATATAGATATAGATATAGATATAGATATAGATATAGATATAGATATAGGTATAGATATAGATATAGATATAGATAGATATAGATATAGATATAGATGGGTTGTTAAAGTCTGCCCAAAAGTTATATGGAAAAAATAACACCGATTGGATATTACAAGATGACAACGATCCCAAACTTAGGAGTAAACTCTGCACTAAATGGAAGGAAGAAAACAATATTAGAACATTGGATTGGAAATCACAATCATCTGATGCCAATCCAAAAGAAAATGTATAGGGCATAATGAAAACTAAAGTATCAAAGAGGAATATAACATCATCACAACAATTCGTTAGATTGCTTAAAAATACCTGGATGTCTTTTACTCCCAAATATGCTGAAAAATTGGCAGCTGTTGCCACTAAAGATGACCAACTGAGATAATTTGATAACATATTTAAGACTAATCATCTGGGTCATTAAAGTGTTAAAATGTAAGAAATGTACTTGAGGAAGTTGAATTCAACAAATTTTTAATAGCACAAATTTTACAATTTTGATAAGTAAAGTTTTCTATGATATTTCTGTTTTTTGGTCAAAAGTTGCTCACACAAGATTGTTTCACGAAAAAAATTTCCTTTCAAAATAGTACTATCGTTTATAGAGGCAATAACATACATACCTTTTGAAGGGTACGATTCATAGATAGAGGAATTTATAATTTATAATTTATAATTTATAATTTATAATTTATAATTTATAATTTATAATTTATAATTTATAATTTATTATTTATAATTTATTATTTATAATTTATAATTTATAATTTATAATTTATAATTTATAATTTATAATTTATAATTTATAATTTATAATTTATAATTTATAATTTATAATTTATAATTTATAATTTATAATTTATAATTTATAATTTATAATTTATAATTTATAATTTATAATTTATAATTTATAATTTATAATTTATAATTTATAATTTATAATTTATAATTTATAATTTATAATTTATAATTTATAATTTATAATTTATAATTTATAATTTATAATTTATATTTTATAATTTATAATTTATAATTTATAATTTATAATTTATAATTTATAATTTATAATTTATAATTTATAATTTATAATTTATAATTTATAATTTATAATTTATAATTTATAATTTATAATTTATAATTTATAATTTATAATTTATAATTTATAATTTATAATTTATAATTTATAATTTATAATTTATAATTTATAATTTATAATTTATAATTTATAATTTATAATTTATAATTTATAATTTATAATTTATAATTTATAATTTATAATTTATAATTTATAATTTATAATTTATAATTTATAATTTATAATTTATAATTTATAATTTATAATTTATAATTTATAATTTATAATTTATAATTTATAATTTATAATTTATAATTTATAATTTATAATTTATAATTTATAATTTATAATTTATAATTTATAATTTATAATTTATAATTTATAATTTATAATTTATAATTTATAATTTATAATTTATAATTTATAATTTATAATTTATAATTTATAATTTATAATTTATAATTTATAATTTATAATTTATAATTTATAATTTATAATTTATAATTTATAATTTATAATTTATAATTTATAATTTATAATTTATAAATAATTAAATTATACTTAGTCAAGTTATTACTTAGTCAAGTTATCACAGTAACTAGACTATCACAGTAACTAGACGAAATTATTAATTAATTTTTCCTGAAGACGGACACCAAAGTATCCAAAATATTCTTGGAATATTGATTAAACTAACCGAAGTTTCAATAGTTTTAACCTCCAATCAATTTAATCAAAAGCATTAAAAAATATTATTTATCATAACTGAATGTAAACAGAATCATAAAACTGCTTAAATATTACCGTAAATAGTTTTGCTTCATTGAGAAATTGTCATGGTTGCTAATAAGAATGGAAATTATTTAACTGTCAATAAATATATCTTGAAATTTGCCAGATATCTTCAACAGGATAGCGTTAAGCAAATGCCGAGGCATAACAAATTTGCATCTTAAGTATACAATCGCACACTAAGGAAGAGGAAGAAGCATGGAACATTTGCTCATATGTTATGGGCGAGTATCTGCCATACTTCATAATAAAAAGCGACGAGACAATAAGGCTAGCTGGCTGGGAAAACAGGTCTAGGCAGCAAGTGCAACGTTCGCTGCCTGAGGACCAGCAAAACAATCATGAGGATGCGTTCTACCGACGCATCTAAATACTAACGTACACACTAACATACAGACAAACAAGAACAACAACAAAATAAACAGAATTTCGTCTGAATGTAGATACTAGTTAAGAGATGCAGCGATACTTTGAGCCATGATCTCGTGTCCATGATGGCGCTGTGATTGTTGCCGCTGCATTTGGCTATTTGTAGGCAACAACAAATGCAACTGAAAGCTCTCTGTTTATGTGTTGTGTTTGTGTGTGTGTGTGTCTGTACATATATGTGTTTATCTAGGCGTTTGCATATGCAGATTCAATGTTCAGGCGATTCACTCTTTAATGGTCTCTCCTGCACGTCACTGCATTTTGAACTGAATGGCGGCTTTTTGTATAAAAAGCCTACGAAATATTCACATAATATGATCAAAACTCGTAGATGTAGTCTCGACGACGATGATGATGATGATGATGATAATGTTGATGACGACGACGACAACATCGTCTTCGATTCAAGGAAGCAGATTCTTTTTACTGCTGCCTCTTCTCTTGCGGCTACTTCTACTTCTTCTTCTTCTTTGTTTTCTTTTTATTCAGTCCGTCAGCTTCTCGCATGTTGAATACGTGGATGCAGCTACACAGACGCAACACTTAACTGGAAAATACTGTTTACTACCAACTTGGCCAGGGTTCATTCACTTGTTTTGCGCGTGAAGCGTGCTGTTTTTAAAAGTTTCATGGAAGCAATTCGTAGTGCCTCTCACAATTCTGGATAGTATCTGCGTTCATGTGGAGGCCCATTGTTTCAATTGTTGTTATTGTTATTCATAGTTGCTTTATGCATCGTACTGTGCCGTTGTTTTGGTGTGTTTGCTTATTTGTTTATTTGCTTCATTGTCCGTTGGTTGAGTTCAGGGAACCGGACGCGCGTTGCACTTGTTTAAGTTCGCTAAGGAGGGCAAGGACATTCAAGTCAAATTGAAGAGTTGGTTTCAAGACCATACATCATCTATTGAAAAATTCAAAAATAATCCAGAGAACAATTCAGGAGTCTTCCCTTGATCTTTTTTTAACCGGCTACAACGATTTGTTAACTTGTATTTACGCAAAATGAAAAGCATTCAGAGAGAAATGTAGTCATATCATCGGCTACTTGTTTTTTTTAACAAACAAGTAAACAAACCCTTTGAAAATAAGTCAAATTCAAACATTCGCCGATCAAATAGGAAATAGATCCAAACCGACGAATGCAACATTGGAATAAAGTGCCAATTTTGTCGTTGCAACATTTTTACAAAATTCTTCTCCATTAGAGAGTATGTAAAAAAAATTTGACAGATTAGTAACGTTGCTGCCGTCGCCAATGTGTTTAGAAGATAAAAGCATAAAGTCAAGCATATGGATGGTCTTCTAAATGTGTTAAAAAACAGTAAAAATAATTAATCCGACCCACATGCTAATTTTTTTTTTCTCTAATCTGAGTCAATTAGGAATGCCACCACCTTCCTCTTCATCAAATTAAAAATTAAAATTTCGGTGTATTTTACGAAAATCTTTTTGTAAACCTTTTGATTTAACGGGAAAAAATTAAAGCATAGGACCATGGCCTCGATTAGTACTCGAACCCAGCACAGCCAGGCAAGTGCACTATCAGAAGGCTGCTTAATTTTGGGGATGTACCACACACCGTTTTTCCATCTCAATCATATTTACACACATATTTCGGTTTAGTTATATTTTCTTATTTTTGCTTTGTTATACAATTAATTGAAGTTGATTTGTGTGTGATTTTTAATTTTTCGACTTTTGCATTTTATTATTTTTTATTTTTATTTTTTGTTTTTTGCTAAATTAAAAAAAACATTTATTAACCTTTTTTTTATTTCATAAGTTACTCACTCTTGATTTATCCTTAAAACCAAACAGTCCTTAATTTTTTTAGAATAAAATAATAAAATATAATAATAACAATAATAATAAAATAATAAATATTTTATACATTTGTTTTTATTACTTCCGTGAACCGTTCTTTGCCAATTTTACGAAGCGAGAGATTTCAAATCTCATCTGAGAGAGAAAGTTTTTGAGAATTAAATTCATTTTTCTAATGCCGTGGTTATGCTAGGCAAACATGTTTAGTTTGTTTTTTGATACTCTCTTTTGCTCAAATGATTGTTAAGTGGCTATGCTTTGTTCATGATACAATTACAAGGTAGGCTCATATTGGAGAGCAGGGTTCGTTACTTATCAATATCGGCTTGTAATTTTGAATTTTTCTAATAGCTCCTACAGCTTTGTTGTTGCAAAATTTCTCATTTGAGCAACCATCTTAAAACGAGCTTACCTTGTAATTGTATCATGACTTTGTTTGCTGTTCAGTTGCATTAAAAATAATTAACAGCAGTGAAAAAAAGTGAAAAAAAAGATACAGTAGTTTCGACTATGTCGTAACACAAGACGTAGAATTAGTCAATTCGCTTTTGATGACATCTTTTTTAAAAACTATTTAGCAAAATATTTATTCCATACACCTGAGCATATGACCTTTAAAAGAGTGCCGAAGAGGGTTAATATGTATGACCGACCCCCCATTACTTTTTTGCCTTTGACACCTATGCCTTCCGACCACTCCTTAGGGGGGCTCCCTTACAAATTTTATGGTTTTTGTATATTTATTCCATACACCTGAGCATATGACCTTCAAGAGATTGCCGGAGAGGGTTAATATGTATTACCGACCCCCATTATTTTTGCAAAAGGAATATTTTTGCCCTTAATACCTATTCTCTCCGACCACTCCTTAGGAGGGCTCCCATACAAATTTGATGGTTTTTGTATATTTTTTCCATACACCTGAGCATATGAACTTCAAGAGAGTGCCGGAGAGGGTTAATATATATGACCGACCCCCATTACTTTTGTAAAAGAAACATTTTTGCGTTAGACACCTATTCCCTCCGACCACTCCTTAGGGGGGCTCCCACACAAATTTTATGGTTTTTGTGCTGGAAAGGGTTAATATGTATCAGTGACCCCCATTACTTTTGCAAAAGGAGCATTTTTACCCTTAACACCTATTTCTTCCGACCACTCCTTAGGGGGGCTCCCATACAAATTTTATGGTTTTTGTTTATTTATTCCATACACCTGAGCATACGACCTTTAAAAGAGTGCCGGAGAGGGTTAATATATATGACCGACCCCCATTACTTTTGCAAAAGAAACATTTTTGCTTTCGACACCTATTCCCTCCGACCACTCCTTAGGGGGGCTCCCATACAAATTTTATGGTTTTGTCGATAAAACCGGAAACTGTCGATAAATAGGTAGCAAGTTTAAGCAAACAAAAACATCAAATGTTGGCTTTATATTTCATGTAATTGTGTAAAATTTATATAAGTTAGAGAGTTCTAACATGAATTTTTGTCGCATTGAGGATCAAGCAGACCAACAAGTGCTAACATCAACATTGTACGATCAGTACTTTAGGCCCACCAAAGGCTCAAAAAGTTATATAAATACCGACACCTGATCACTATCAACCACCCTACTTACCTCCGAGAATGACGTATTCTACGTCAAAAAAACGGATACAGTAATTCGACGGTTCTGAAATGTTTGGCGTGTTTGGTGTTTCAAACACCAAACAAAAATGTTTGGCGTGAGAGCGAGATAATGAGCAGGAGAGAAAAGCTAATTTCTCATTTTATTCGTAAAACACTAACAACAAAAAAGCTCACCAAACATGCCGTGGCTTACCTAGCATAACCACGGCATAATAGAACATCACCTGTCTGCAGGTAACAAAAATCCTCGGAGAGTAAATTACATCATGTAATCTTCTTAAAGTATGATCATTTAAAAACAAAGTATATCGAGTTTTCGATCTTTTGTGCAGAAATATTTTACAACACGCACAACACAATTGATCATAAAAAGCTCGGTCAAAGTCCTTTCAAGGGTTGAAATGACCAGTTTATTATTACATATAATTATTTGTCATCTATAAAAGGCATCATTGGTTACCTAGTTGGTAAGAAGGTTTAGAAAAATGTATGTATATTAGATGGGTTTTTTTTCCAAAGGTATTCCAGAACCTCCCTGCAAGGCCTGATTCTGAATCCTGGATGTAATATAAGCATGTGACGCGAAAAAAAACTCCAAAAAATTCGTAAAATGGATTGGCGCCGCTAAAAACCGTGGATTTGAAGAAGTATAAAATGGATGTTTCAAATCGAGTTTCCTATATAAATTTAAGTCCTACAACAACTTTTGACTATAACATATCCCAATGTAAAATCGTCCGCTGAACCCAAATATGCCATCAGATTCTTAAAAAGTTAGTCCTTGACCCAAAATTTACCTACTTTATTAAGGATTTCGCCAAGGTCGCAGCATTTTTCTCAAACTGAAATACTGCAGTATTGTTGGCCTTTTTATAAAGTTTAGGAATAATAAAAAAATTATTGAAATCAGGCCATTTTTATGGCAGAAAAATGATTTTTTTTGTTAAGCTGACTTTTGGGAAAAATTTATTTTTTTATAAAATTTTCTTTCCTTTGTTTGCTGCTTATTAACATTAGCTTTAAAAACATAAATTTTTTCATCGTCATCATTAGACATCATTGCAAATATGCAGAAAACACAGTGGTGGATCTACATACAGGCTGAAAGGGCTTTGGCCCCACCTTGGAGAATTTTTTGTATTGGAAAAAATGAAAAACCAAAAAGACGTTTCAACCCCCCCCCCCTTGGCATACAAAACTGTAGTTTCAGCCCACCTCTGGCGAATCCTAGATCCGCCACTGAGAAAACATAGTGAAGTTAATCTGAAGTAGAGGGATATAAATTTCTTGTGGAGCCGACTTTTTTTCACTTTTTTTCTGCAAATTTTTAACAAAAAAGCTCTTCCATCAAGGCATTGCCCGCGTTAACACATGCCCACATGCTCCCATGGCAAAATTCCATGAATTGAAGTACGAATTGCTTTCACATACAGCATATTTTCCAGATTTGGCCCCAAGCGACTATTTTCTGTTTCCTAACCTGAAGAAATGGCTCGACGGAAAGAGATTCACCACCAGAGAGGAGCTCATTACCGAAACGGAGGCCTATTTTGAGGACCTTCCGAAAACGTATTTTACGCAGAGCATAAAAAAATTGAAGGAACATTTTGAACAATTGAAGGAGACTAATTAAGAAATAAAACTTTTTTTGCCGTAAAAATCATTCCTTGTTTAATTTTTCACGGAATGATCAAACGGCCCTCGTATATTCGTCTGTTTGTATGTCTTTCTGTCGTCACTATTACAGTTAACATTTTTAAGCTTAAGTTATGAAATTTTATATAAAGAAGCTTGTTTTTAAAAATCGAAATTAAGATCGAAAATTACCTAAATCGTATTAGATTACCTCTCCCTTACAAAGTGAGGTCCACAAAATGGAAAATTTACTCATATTAAGAATTTGACAAAAATTAAATTATACGACCTTGAATATCGTATAAAGTTTGATTACAAATAAAATTTGCAAAATTAGAAGAAAATCACTGCTGCCTCCCATACGAAATGACGTCATCAAAATAGTAAAAACTCTACAAATTCGACAAAAATAAATCGCAACGCTTGAAATTTTTCACGTGGGCTCTTATTCCAAATACGTACAAAAAAGTGTGAAATTTTCCAAAATCGAAAGAAAACCACTCCTACCTCCCATATGCAGTGACGTCATCAAATTGTTAAACTGATAAAACTCAATAAAATAATAATTAATCATTTAAACACTCGCAATTCTGCTCATAAACTTTGATATCAAATACTGTCGACTTAAAAATTTCCATTAAAATTTAATGGAAACCAATTCTAGTTTCCATACTTTATTTTGACGTCATCAAAATAGATAAAACTTCATAAATTCCATAAAAAAATAATGTATTAACTTGATATCTTGATATTTAAAACTTGAACAAAATTCTGTAACACATACCGTAGTATATCATGGACAGATAAATAAGAACATATTTTTTAAAAACAAAAAATACCTAAATGTGTCAAAAAAATTCGATGCATAAACACCAAACGCAATGAAATTTATATTTTGATTCTGGCAATGCCGTATTCTAGTAAAAATCAACGGGGAAATCCCGTTATGTGTTTGATGCGTACTTTTCTACAACCAGTTGCTTTAACACGTGGACAAATAAATAAGAACGTAAGCACTTTTTTCAAAATTCTACGGGTTGAAGTGATTTTTTATCAAAGGTTTGTAATTCTCTGTATAGCAGGGGCAATATTTAGTTTAATTAATGTAGATAATGTATTAGATGGGACGAAGTAAGCACTGTTCATTGGAGGAAAAGCGGCTGGTTGAGAAATTGAAATCGAAAGGCCATACGTTCCGTTACATCGCTAATTGTTTGGATCGGTCCTTGTGTTTTGTGCACAACGCTCTTAAGCCACAAAAAAGTGATGATGGTCGAGGAAAATCCAACAAAAAAACCTCAGACTCTACAGACAATAGAATTCTAACGCTAGTAAAAAGAGACCCTTTCATGTCTTCGAGGCAGATTGCTGGCGAAATAAATAATGAAGTGTCTTCAAGAACCATCCGGAGGCGATTACAGGCCGCAAATCTACCTGGAAGAATAGCCAGAAGAGTCCCTTTGCTACGTCCTCATCATTTAAGGAGTAGGTTAGAATTCGCCAAAAGTCATGTGTCATGGAAGGGAACTGAAGGTGAAAAGAAATGGAGAAATATTCTATGGACTGACGAGTGTAAGATTAATTTGTTTTCAAATGATTACGCACGCAATGTACGAAGGCCTATGGGTAAAGAATTCCACGTTCGATTTACAAAGAAGACTGTAAAGCATGGGGGCGGCAACATTATGGTGTATGGAGGATTTTCTTGGTATGGCGTTGGTCCGATACATCTCATTCACGACACTATGACTGCATTGAGCTACAAGGATATCTTGGAAACTGTAATGTTTCCGTATGCCAGCGAGAATATGCCCCTGATATGGTCGTTACAGCAAGATAACGACCCGAAGCACACCTCCAAGTTAGTAAAAAAGTGGCTGACAGATAATAAAATCCGAATGATTGAGTGGCCAAGTCAATCACCGGACCTAAACCCCATTGAAAACTTGTGGGGTGTCTTAAAAAATGAGGTATCAAAAAGGCAGTTCTCAAACAAAGCACAGTTATGGAGTTTTGTAAAAGAGGAATGGCATAAAAATCCCATAGAAACTTGTAGGAAATTAATATCATTAATGCCAAATAGGATACAAAAAGTTATTCAAAACAAAGGAGGACACTCCGGATATTAAGCTTGAATTTTTTTTTTGTACTAGTAATGTTCCTAAACTTTAATCTGTAAGCAAACATTGAATGTTCTTATTTATTTGGCCAGGCTATTTTGTTCCAAATATGTTTTTTGCAAAAATATTTTGTCATTTACTTGCTTATGTTATTTTTTTTAATTGTATTAACTAATTTTAAGTTCTTTTTAACTAATGAAGTCATTTATTTTTATTTAGTACTGAATAATAAAGCATCACCAGTGAATGCACTCACAAGCAAGTTGTGTTCTTATTTATCTGCCCATGAGTGATATCATTAAAAATAACCGTATACCGAATAAATTTAACAGGAAAATCTATATTATTATTACACAAGCGCTTTTTTTGTGATGACCATCAAATCTATACCGCAAATGCGATTTTCATAAATGGGGTATCAATAGAAAGGTCTTGCTCTGCAGATGTGCAATAAGGTCTTACTTTTTTTTTAAATATTCTGTATTTAAGCAAAACCATCTTCTGCAAAAAAAGTGAGTTTTCTATGTGGTGCCTTAAACTATGTATGTGATATTTTTTTCTGAAATTTTCCAAAATCATTCTATTGTGTAATTAAAGCAGTAGAGCAAAGCGAAAAACCTACAAATATATTTTATAGGATATGGATTAGGACAAAGATTTAGAAACACCTAAAACACATCTTTCCAAACTAGGAAAGGGATTCGGTCAAGGATTAAGTGAAGAATTTGACAATGAACTAAAACAGGAGTTTGGTCATGAAGTACGAAAATTATAAGGACAAATAAAAAAATAACGGAAGGATGAGGATAAGTTTGGAAACAAAGGAATGTATGGGGACAATAATAAGACAAGGATATAAAAACACTGGTGTATTTGACAAACCTACGGGTGTGTCCGCGACACAGCCAACTCTTTTTTCATTCAAAAAGTAATTTTTTTTCAATTTCCGGTAGCATTGTCATTTGCTTAACTATTCTGGAAAAGTCGTTGAGAAAAGTTGCAATATACCTGTAAGCCCCAGTATTCACACACGGCTAATTATATTTGACAATAAATCGAGCCCGCTCTTTTGATGGCGGGAACATATTTATTAAAGTTCTCTTTAAGAGTGCATCATGCAGCACATTTTACCCATTAATGAAGGTTATACAACATCAAATATAGTTTACACAGATATTGGGGAGAGGGCTGGGGTGTGAACCGGGTGTTGTTTTTGGGCTCTAACTTATCATAGAATAAAGATTTCGAATAATCCAAGTTATCGTTGGAAAGGTGAATATGCAACGCAACTTTTTTATGCAGACAGATTAGCGTTTTGATTTAAATTTAACTCTCTACTGCCAATTTTCTAAATTTTGGCTCTGATTTTTGGCTCTTCCAAAAAAGTGGCTGGGTTGTGAACCATCTGGCAAATCCCAATAAAAGTCGGAAAATACGAATTAAAATACAAATAGTTTTATAATAAGTTGAGATTTTATTTATTTAGAAGGCTTCAAGAGGCAAAACAAGTTATAATGCCGCCAACTAGGCTAAAAAATCATAATGAATGAAGTGTTTAATCATAATTTTCTTCATCTTCATAGAAATCGGTGTCGCAATGTTTTCATGCGAAATACGAACGCCTTCATATATTGGTGCACTTCAAGTGAATAGGCCGGGTGAATAGGCCGGCCACATTTGTTGCATTCGATGGAGTATTTGGGTATCAGTTCTTTAAGCTAAAACCTCAAACAAATGGTGCAAAAATCAATATCCTCATCAGATGCTTTTGGTGGTTCATGTGCCTTAGGACGCTTGGATGGTGATGGTTTTGCCTTCTTCAGTAATGCTTTTGCTGGTCATTTTGACTTTGCCGCTGTTTTTCCCTGCTTCAGATCATCAATTTTACCTGGAGAAGTCAGCTCGCAACTCTCCATTGCCTGTCGTAAAAGTTTTCGCAGTCGATTTTCAAATACGATGTCTGTCTCTGGCACAAGTAATACATCTGTATACTTCGGTGCAACTGCAAAAATTGAGTCATGTCAAAAAGCGAATTTAGCAGTTGAAAAATTGGCGATATGTATTTCGGGAAAGAAAAAAGTAATGGTTCACAACAGGCCCGTAGCCAGGATTTACCTAAGGGGGGGGTTTGGATTAAAAAAAAAATATCGATAGTTTTTGATATCGATAAATGAAAAGGTATTTTTTATATAAGTACCAGAAAGATGGGAAAAATCAGTGGCTAGAAATGGACAAATCTTTGAAAAATGATTTTGTTACAAATTTTTCACAATAAAGCGACAAACTTGAAAAAAAAACACTTTAAAACTTTTTTGTACACCAAATACATAAAGCAGAAATTAATTTACTTTATTTTTGTTTATTTTATATATTTATACTAGAGGCTCGGCAAACTTCGTCCCGCCCTAAATTCGAGCAATCACGATTCCACCCGAAATTAATGTTTTATCGAATATTCATGTTATCGATCATGATGAAATGGTGCCAATCGAATTTCAGTTATTGATTGAGTGAAACACTCCAATATCCCATATTAACACGGAATGTAATAGGCTGCTATTATTCGAATTCAAAACATTGTGCTGTCATATCATTTTATTGCGAATTCTATTTTTTTTTAAGTAAATTTCAATTTAAATAAAAATAGTCAGCTCAACTGTTAGTTTTGAAGCCATGAGGTGGTCTAAGGATCGATCCTCACAATGGGCAAACAAATAATTTTTTTTAAAGTTTTTTTTATTTGTTGAATTGACAGCTTTTGTGAATTTCGGAGTAAAAAATGAACACGTTGGAGCTTTCTTCAAATATGGTTTATTTAGTGCTTAAATTGAATTTATCAACGAAAAGAAATTGGATGAAATATACTAAAAAAAAAACGGAGTTATTTTCATCGAAAGTAAGAAATACAAATTTCTGATAGTTTTTTGTTATTCTAAGGAAACGAAGTTATTAGAAAAAGACGCTGTACTAAAATTTTGTGCAATTTTGAAGATATGTGAATGTTTTTTGACAGAATTTTCTTTTAATTATTTAGACGCACAGTTTCGCTAATAAAAGTACGCCTGTAGGATAATTTACGTTTCTTGTAAAGGGGCACAAGAAGGGGCGTGGTCAAAACCAAGTATGCCATAACCTAATCTAGGATTTAAGTAATGTGTGTGCCGAATTTGAGTTAAATCCGTCCAGCAGTTAAGATTCGTTGGCTATTTAAAGTAGTCTGATGTGGCAATTTCAGCGATTTTTCCGCTGTTCCTTGAAGTTTTTGTAATTTTCTTTCTTTCTGGCCACATCTGTATTAAGGCAAACGATATAAAAAAAGAATTATTAAAATCGGCCCAGCCGTTTCTGAGACTTAGCAAGACTAACGCACACGAATTTGATTTTTATATATATAGATAGAAGATAGATTAAGTCTTTTTTTTTTTTTTTTTGTTAATTCTAACCACACAGCGTCCGCTGTGACACTGCCATCCCTATGTATGCTTAAGGATGCACACCCATTTAACATAAAAAACGTGTGTTCTATAATATCAAAACTGTCGTTTGTTGAGCTTAGTGTGTTTCGGCTATATATCTTGCTTATCGTTGCACTGTCATTTTGGAATACAGAAAGACGCTAAAAAAATAAAATTTTCAAGACAAACTTCTAAAATGACGATAATTAAGCCTCTTATTTTATTATTTTAATAATTTACTTGCAAACTGATATCGGTTTAAAATTCTATATAAAAATAACCACGATTAGAAAACGACATTTTTTTGTATTTCCTGACTTTTGTAAAGGTCACAATGAAAAGGTTAGAAAATTGTATTTAAAAAGTTTTTATTATCATTCGGTAAAATTACCAAGAGGTTGTGATCCTGCACCTCCAAAACCAGTGCTAAAAAATACGCAAAACTTGAAATAAGCTGCATTTTCCAATTTGGAGTAAACCAACCAATGCCAACGGTTCAACCAAGAATGCTTAAATCGAAGTTTGCGAGAACCGCTGGCAGGAAAATTAAAATTTGGTGGAGGCACATAAATGCTTTGAAAAATTTCAAGGCGGTTCGAGTCGGAAATATTGCTCATCAACTTGGAAATATCGTTATTTGGACATTGATATACTCTCAATGTACTACCGCTTTCCACATAGCTGTCAACATTAAAGCTTTCTTCAAGTGCAGGTTACAAAGGAAGTTCTGAAGACTTTTCAGATTCCAAAGTTTCTTGAACGTTTTCTGCAATACAGATGAAATATAATATTATTCGGATTTTGTCGGTTCCGCATCAAGCAAAAAGCTAATCCATTCATATTCAATCAATGCAAACACGCTACAAAAAAAAACAACACAGCTTTCAAACATTCAGAAATATTCGGCAACTTTTTAACACATTTACGCATTGATAAAGGAAAAAAAAAAATCATTTAAATCAAGCACGTACTTTTCACCGTTCTAGCCTTTTTTACTTCTGGTTTCTGCAGCCAATTAAGTAGAATCATTTTTGTACTTTTGGCACAGTAAAATTAACAATAGAAACTCTTATCTAACTTATCTAACGAAACTCAATCAAAATTTCACCACTTTCACGTAACACCTGTTAAAGCAATAAATTCTTAAATTGCTGGTGGTAGACAAAGTTCAATTGAATATATCGAACTTTTTTCGATACTTAAGCATGTTGATGTTTTCGCTGTTCCTGTTTACAGTTGCAGTTGCACTGTAAGAGAAAAAAGACGCACGTGCAGCAAAGTATTCGCAAATTGGCAAAGTTATATTAATGCTAATATATTATTTTTTTATACTTTTTGGACCATAAGGGGGGGGGGGGGGGTTTAACCCTAAAAACCCCCCTTGTCTACGGGCCTGGTTCACAACCCAGCCCGGTTCACAACCCATTAGTTTTTATTAGTTTTTAATTCGTTTATTTTCAGTTTTTTTTTTTTTTTTTTTTTTTTATTGGTTCAAACTTTAAAAAAACCAAAAGAGGGTAATTTTATATAAAAATTTTTTAAATTGTTCGTAACATATTTTGTCTGGTTTATTTTGCAGTTTTATTGTAAACTAGCCTTTTCCCGGCGCGCGTTGCTGCACCCTGCAACTATATGGGAACATAATAGGTGTATTCAAAACTTTTCTTAGACTCATAGTTTGACACCACTTCCATTTTCCACTGCTCGTTACAGTTTCCCAGTAGTTTTAATGTTCACAGAAAATGATCTTTACTAATAGATAAGCATTTGAAAACAGCTTGGTTTGTGTCTAAAAATATATTTATTGCGATAAGTTTTGATCGGAAAGAGATATTGGCATAATTTTTTCACATAAATTATTCTTTGAGCTTAACTATTATATAGAAAGAATAAAAACAACTTTTGAAAAAAATTAATTTCTTTAAAAAATCACTGGGGGTCGGGTCATGTTTTTTGATGAGAGAAACAGGTAATAAATTTTTTTGTAAAATTGGAAGCATTTTTGCTATTAAACGCCATGTCATGTGAAAGGTAGTTGAAAATTCAAATTTGAGTTTTTATTATTTTAACAACAAAAATAACTTTTGTATCATTTTTTGAGTAAAAAGTCAATATTTTGGACCTTTTTTGATAGAAATATTAAAAGTATATCCGCTAAGATAATGGTACCCTATAAATTGTTTTTATCAAGTGCTTGAATTGAGTTTATCAACGAAAAAAATTGGAATGAAATATATTCAAAAACAACGGAGTTATTTGCATCGCAAGTAAAATATACGAATTTCTGATAGTTTTTTTGTTATTCTAATGTTTTTAAAAAAAGACGTACCAGAAGTTTGTGCAATTTTAAAGATATGTGAATGTGTTTGGTGCCAAAATAACAGGATTTCTTTAAAATTAATAAGTCGAGCATTTTCGCTTGAAAAAAATACGCCAGTAGTAAGATTTGCGTTACTTTTAAAGGGGCGGATAAGGCGTGGTCGAAACTTAGTATGCCATAACCTAAGTTAGGATTCAAGTAATATGTGAGCCGAATTTGAGTTAAATCCGTTTAGCCGTTAAGATTTGTATAGTAGTCAAACAAACAGAAAATTATTTTTATTAATATAGATTAACCCAAAAACAAATTCTAATAAAAATTAGAACAAATTCTTTTAATTTTCATAGCGTTCTACTGCCTCAAGCTACATAAATAAAAAAATAAAAAAAACTGCAATGACGCTTTTTTTTGCATTTGGTGTATTTTACACCTTGTTGCATTAGTTGACAACTCGTAACACTATTATCCAAATTTCATATTTTGGGATCTTATTTGTAATAGGGCAAAACACAAAAAAAAAACCCTATAAATAAAATACAATTTTACATTTTCGGATTATTCCTTGAAAACTCCAAAAAAGATTCCACTTAATAAGGTATTGAAATTTTGTTTTGCCGTCGAAGTCAATTTTTTGTAAAATTTTTGTCAAGTTCTTTTTGACAATTATTAACTTTTTGGTTCTACTAGTTAATAAATTATGCATACCTATAAATTAAAATTTGGTCGGTTCCAATCTATTGAACCATATGTCTTCAAGACTAAGACACTAATTCTTCAGCACAAACACAACTGAATAACTCTTTACTTTTTCCGCTCAATAACAAATCATCGCTTGGTAACGAAAACATTTAGACTTTAATGTTTCTGTTCCGACGTTAATATGTTAGTATCGAGGAAACAATTAAGCAAAAGATTTGCTACAACAACAACAACAACAACAACAACAACAACAACAACAACAACAACAACAACAACAACAACAACAACAATCACCACAACATTAGGAGAAATAAACGAAAAACCTAAGAATGATGTCAATTTAATAACAAAATAATAGCAACTGCGTCAAGAGCAAAACGAATATCAACAACGATGAGAGGCGCCTAATGATGATTGCAATATAACTTACGAATCACACCAACAACAACAATGGCAATAATAACAGCAACACCAACACAAACGCCAACAACAATAAAAACAACATCAACAATAAGACATAATAACAACGTGCATCCTGAAGCTGTGCCAAGGTTATTTGTTGCTGACTTTATAGCAGCAACAGCAGCGACAGCAGCAGCAGCAGCAGCAGAAATACGACAATAAAAACAAAAATAACAACAAAAAACACAACACAAGCAGGTGTTACCAACAATTACTTAGCCACAGCGAACAAGCAACATGACGGTGGAAAAGCGAGCTGGAGCAACAACATCTTCAGCACAGTCAATGACGATGAACAACCGACAAACGAACGCCATGAAAGAGTCAATCGAATGATAATAACAACAATAACTAAGCCAGGCGATATTAAGAACGAACTATTAAAAAATAAATCATGCTGCTGCTGCTGCAGCGGCAAGCAGATCGAGAACATCAACAACAAAAATAACAACAACACCAACATGATCAGCGCCAATGAAAGTACAGATAAATAAAGGAAGCAGCAGCAACAACAACATAAAAAATAACAACAACAACTACAACAAGAACAATAAATGGAATGGCAATCAAGTGTTTTTTGCTGTTGCTGGCGCTGCTGCTGTTGTTAGTTTAGCATTGTTATTGCTATTGTTGTTTATTGTTGTTATTCAACTCTTTTTATTACTTTTTTTTGTTTTTTTTACTTTTAGTTTGTTGCTCTTCTGGCCATGACGAAGATGTTGGCAACAACATAGAGCAATGCAGAGGCGTTCATTTCATTTTTTTTTCTTTATGCTCTCTAGTTGCGTTGGCGATAAGCTATCGATCGTTGTAACGATCGATCGATCCATCCAACGATTACTCGACGCATTGAACGCTCAACAAAATGGTTAAAAAAAAAAAAACCAACAACTGAAAACAGCAGCAACAAATGAGCGTGCAATCGTCTGTTGCTGAGCTTTTTTTTTCGTACTCTGTTGTTTTATTGTTTTTTTCGTGGCTAGCTAAAATTAAATGGTAATAAAATGTGCTGGACAGACAGCTGTTTCGCTTGGACATTGACTGACTACTAGTCAGCAGCAGTTGCTGCTGTAAGCAGCTCCTGCTGTTACTCCTTCCTGTTCCAAAGTCATTTAGTAGCTAAAAATCGTTGTAAAGTAAACAACGCAAGCACTCAGCCAAACGGCCAACCAGTGCACCATGCATGGCTTTCCTTAACTATCCTGCATCATTCGACGCGTCGGTGCAGCTAACCCATTGCTAGTGGCACATATGCTGGCAGTGGCAGCACAACCACCAGCAACAATCGGCGCGGTCTAAGAGCCTAGGATGTGGACTTCGAGGACGTCAACACATCGATCGCCAATGGTTGGGCCTAATCAATAAATCTAAAAATAATTCGTAATTCTTGTCATAGCCGTAATAGGGAAACCATAAATTTGTACCAACGTACCCAGCCGCAACATACATATTTTGTTGATTGTTCGTTGGCTGTTATTGTTTTTTTTTTTTTTTTTTTTTGTGTTTTTGTTATTGTTGTTGCAGCTTTAGTTTATGGCGGTGGCAAGGAAGTTGCTATCGGTACAGTCCGTATGTGGAGGACAGCGTTATGTTCACTTCATGAACACTTGGCGGATATGAGCTGCTGTTGTTGCTGCTAGTTTGGAAGCAAGTAGCGTGGCGTTGCCAACACTTGTCAATGGCTGACAAATCTCCCGCATAGATATGTGCTAAAATTAGTTGTCACCAAATTCAGTTGTAAAAATGCAAAATAATTGTTCGATTTGCAAAGAGTACCATGTTGAAATGTCCTCATACAACGAATTTTGTCAAACATACACACAATGCCGAACTATTTTAATACTGAAATATACTAACATTACTTTTTAATAATACTATTTAATAATGGAAATTTTTCATGTTTGCCCTCAAAAGAGAAACACGAAAGTACAGTACGAGTGCCTCAAAATAAAAAAGTTAAAGAAAAAAAGTCTCTCTGATAAAGAAAGACTCGGAATTCTTCAACAAAACGAAGCGTCTAAAATTATTAATCGATATTCATTTTATTTTGTTCAAGGTCATCTCCATTACAAGCAATACATATATTCCAATGTTTCCTTCAATCTTGAAAACATTTTTCATAGGCTTATTTTAGAATCACCTTCAGCTCATTCATGCGAATTCCCCTTTATTCCCTCAATTGTCACAAAACGCTTTCCGCGAAGTGGTACCTTGAGTCGTGGAAATAGAAAAAAGTCATGTCAGATGAATACGGAGCTGACGAAACTTTATGAACGTTGTTTTTGATCAAGTAGTCGTCTACAGGATGAGATGTGTGAGCCGATTCCTTGTCGTGGTGAAGAAACAACGAGCTGTGTCTCACAATTCTGATATTTCTCCCTAATTCCTTTACATGATATTTTGTTGGAAACACAAGATTTCAGACAAACTAAGAAATTTGACAATATCTCAACATCGCACAGTGGTTCCACTTGTATGGGAGAGAGTAACATAAATAGTTAAAATTAGGGTTTTGAGTTGAAACTTTGGCTATTAGATCCTTGGCAAAAAATTTTTGCTTACGAGTTATTAAAGAAAACATGGTTGTATCCAAAAAGATACAGTGGGCATTCCGACGTATGCCATCAATCAGCTTGGTTGTAGGAGTTCAAGGCAAAAACGTGGAAAACGATTCCTTTTATGATAACTAGACTAACTAGTAATTTTTTTACTCTAAAATTGTTAATATTTTAAAATATATTTCATGTCAAAAAGCGAACTTTCAATTTAAAAATATCTAGTCATCTAAAAAAAAAAAAACAGATTCTTAATTAGTTAGAATGTCGCTACTATATATCCCGGACTAAGGAAAACATTTTTCCTCGAAATGGCGACTGTTTTGAATAAAGTAATTTTTCGCCTTTTTTTAAAGTTTTAAATTTTTTAAAAATTTTAAATTTGAATATAACCTTTCATTATTTATATTGAAAACAACTTTGAGCTTTAGGACAAGTATGTTGTCTGTCAAAATAAACTTTCGGGTAACTTTGTCCGCATATTGGCAGTATAAGTAGGACCTTAGTAGCTTGAGTGGATCACAGTAAAAGGTCATGCAAGACTACTGATGAGTTGGTGTAGCAACCAACGAAACAGTCTGTCTAGTCTGCTGTGTGATTTGCTCTATACAGAGCTGTTGTCATTGTTGTTGGTTGTTGCCTTCTTTTTCTTCATGTTTTTTTGTTGTCAACATACATTTTTTAAAATTGTTAAAAAAATAATATTTCTAAATAATTTTAGTCCGTGTCATAGAGTGATATATACAAAAGACCCACACCAAATTTTAAGCTAATCGGTCAATTAGAACTTGATATATCATGTCAAACGTGTTGGAAAAATGATTTTTCGAGAAAAACGCGTTTAAAGATTTGAGCAAAGTTAAAGGCTGTCAAAGTCATATAAACGAGCGCTATACTTACATTTCATTAATCGGCGATATAAAATATATTACAATGACCAGATGGATTTTTCCTCAGATAGTTAGAGAACGTCAGCCGTCTATTGTTCTATTCTCTACGGCAAAGCCAATTTACTCGCTGCGTCACTAAAATAGCTATAACTCCGTAAATAATTGAAATTTTAAAAATTCCTTTAGAGAATATATTCTTAAAGGTCTAATCTTCAAAAATATGAAAAAAAAACACCTATTTTTTCAAAATTGTACACTAGAATACCCCCTTACTATGTTAAAGTAACAGAAGAGAGCGCCATGGAGCAACTCTTTAGCGATTTACTTAAAAAGGTGGAAAATCGGGGAGAACCGGAGAAAACCAATATAAAATCAAGACATTCATCTTTCATTTAAAAAAAAAATCAGCTCTGGGTAAAGGTGTGAACTTCAATATAACTTCATGTGAAACAAAACAAAACAATACAATACAAAACAAAACATAAACAAAACACTGAAAAACTCGCACGCTTACTACACAAATATCTTGTAAAAAAATTGCTTATTGGCACATTTTTAACACATTACACAAAGAAAATATCTTGCTTTTGTATTTCCATTCTTTTAAAATTGTTTTTTAAGTTTTAGTTTTTTTGCACTTTTTCACTAAATACGTTATCAAACCGGTTTATTACTTCTCATTAATAATGTTTATAAGTACGCTCACTTCAAGTGCTTCCATTAATGAATAACTTCTACATTACTGTCTAACTTCGACATTAGAAGACCAAGTTTGCATCATTGATTTTACTATTATTGACAGTAATTTTCTTAATTTTGTCATATGAAGGAAACCACTGTGCATCGATTTGTTTGAATGGGAAATTCCGGGTATTTTTTATTGTTAAAATGTTGATTTACATAACTTTGAGAGAGAGTGAGAGAAAACCTGAAAATGTGAAATACCTTTAGCTTAATGTCAAATCAAACTTTTTCCAAAGATTTTTAATTTCGACCAAAAACATCGTGAATTCTTGGTAAAAAAACAATCTTGCTCCAGCCCCCATATTCACCAGACATGGCGCCCGTGCAACTTTTTTCTGTTAACAAATAAAACGAATCTTGACGAGCCGTCGTTTTGCAAGTATAGATGAGATTAAAGGAAGGAAGGATTATGAGATGAGGTTGAAGGAAGACCACTTTGAAGGGGAATAATATTAATGTAGATGAATAAACAAAATTCTTTCTAAAAAAAGTACACCTATCGTACTTTTACCTCGTTCTCGTTTAGCACGTTTTGGATCTAACACGGTTTTTAGTTTGTGATGATGAAAGTGACTTTTACCATTCAGAAAAAAAGAAGAAATATTTGATTCTTACTGATAATCATTTTTCTCCGGTTTTTTAAAAAATTTAATTTTCGCTTTACACGGATTTCTCAGGTACCTATCTACCGCATAAAACGAGGGATAGGTGTATATGGGAAATAGAAGTGGTTTTCATTAAATTTAGACAGATTTTAAAATAAAATTGAAATTAACGTCAAAGCTTATGTGCAGAATTTCAAGTTTTTGTTTGATTAATTTTTGTGGAATTTCTAGAGATTTTACCATTTTGATGACGTAGCAACGTATGAGAAGTAGGCGTTGTGTTTGGACAAACTTCTAACGTAGAGTGTAGCATTACTCGGAATCATAGGTCATGGGCATTATATAAAAAATGTTTGGATTAATTTTTGTGGAATTTTTTTTTTTATATTATTATTATTATTTATTATCATCTAGCGACACAAGTCTTATAGATTACTAAATAAGATTACAATATAATAGTATATATATACACAGAAAGAAAATAAGGTTTTGTAAGTTACTATTAAATAATAGACAACAGATTGTTCTTAAAAGTTTCCCTGTCATGACTGACATCAATTAAATCGCACACAGAGTTAAATGCAACACTCGCATTGTTAACAACATCACTGCTTCCATAGTTTGTTCTGTGATAAGAAATATAAAACAGCCCTCTGTGCCTTATATACCTTTCAGGAGCATAGAGTTTAAAAAGGCCGAGAATTTGAGCACAATCGATATGGCTCATCATGACATCTCTGGCCATCATTATTAAATGATACTTTCTTCTTATTTGAAGTGTTTTCAAACCAAAAAGTGCACACCGCTCTAGATAAGTCGGTGCAAAATTCCAGTTGAGTTTATACGCACAAATTCTAGTAAATCGCTTTTGAACATTTTCAATCCTTTTTATATGTACATTATAATAGGGATCCCATATAATGCAACAATATTCCAGAAGAGAACGAACTAATGAAATAAAAATAGACTTTAAGGTATAAGGATCTTTAAAATCTTTTGTATTACGCAAAACAAATCCCAACATTGCGTTAGATTTGGATATAATTCTATCAAAATGTTTTGTAAAACTAAGCTTTTCATCAAATAAGACTCGAAGATCCAATTTACTACATACTCGAGACAAAGCATTGTTTAGAATAGAGTACTCAAACAGAATTTTATTTCGGGTCATGTTAAAAGACATAACATTACATTTATCTACATTGAGATTAAGTTTATTAACACAACACCACCCTTGTAACCGGTCAATATCCTGCTGCAAAAGTCGGCAGTCAGCTGAAGATTCGATGGATTTAATAATCTTCACATCATCCGCATACATCAAGCATTGGGAATGAAGAATGTAATTTGGCAAATCATTAATAAAAAGGAGAAAAAGTAATGGTCCAAGATGACTTCCTTGAGGAACTCCCGAAAAATTATAGACTACTTTTGAAATTGTATTACCAATTTTCACAAACTGCTGACGTCCAATTAAGTAACTCGAAAGCCATTTAAAAAATGTCGAATGAAAACCCATTGCAGCAAGCTTGTTAAGTAAGACATAGTGTTGAACTCTGTCAAAAGCCTTGGCAAAATCTGTGAATACGGCATCTATCTGTTTCCCTTCCTCAATATTGTTCCGTAAAAAGCATGAAAAAAGCGTTAGATTAGTAGATGTGGACCTACCACTCACGAAGCCATGTTGATATTCAGTTATGGAATTTTTTATAACATTATAAACACATCTTTTTACAATTGCTTCAAATATTTTTGGGATTATCGGTAGTTTAGATATAGGTCGATAATTTGAAACTTCTTGTCTACTACCACCTTTATGGATTGGAACAATAAAAGATACCTTCCACCCATCTAAGAACTCACCACTATTTAACGACAAATTAAATATTTTCGTAAGAGGTTCCGCAAGGTTTGGCGCGCACATTTTTAGAAAAATAGGCGGAATATTGTCTGGTCCACAACTTTTGTTTATATCCAGCTTGAGAAGTTCAAACTTCACCTCAAGCTCAGTGAGGACAAGCGACCCAATACCAATTTGAGATGCCTTGTTGATGTGAGCCCCCGTACTAAATGTCTCAGCAACAAAATTATTTTGAAAATATGTGGCAAACATATCACAAATCCTTGCTTCACTATCAGAACTCTCACCATTATATGACATATATTTAGGGAAACCATTTGTTTTTCTTTTAGTGTTTAAAAAGGACCAGAAAGATTTTGAATTCGATTTTATATTAGATTCTATTTTAAATAAGTACTGCCTATACAAGAATTTTTTTAGAAATTCATATTCTCTTCTAAATCGAATATAATCTTCACGAAAAGCTGGATTTCTTTGGGATAATTTATGTTTCTTGTTTAAAATATTCTTTAACCTCATTAAACGTTTAGTAAACCATACGGGCTTATTGCTATTATTAATGACTTTGATTGGTACAAACCTTGAAAACACTTCATTTATAACATTAATAAAGGAATGATAATCCTTAGTTAGGTCACCAATGAAAATATAGCTCCAATTCACTTCTGAAAGAAATATGTTAATAGCATTAAAGTCTGCCTTGTAAAAGTTAAACTCATAGCAATCATTTAAAAATTCTCTTAAATGTATTGAAAAAGTATCAAATTTGATAATTAATGCCTTATGATGAATAGAATTATTTAATAATGAACCGTCTGCTTCCGACAGTGCTGCATTTAACCCAGCATCCGTAAATACAAGGTCCAAGATTCTATTAATTGAATTTTTAATATTATTTAACTGAATTAGCCCTAGGGACAATAAGGAGTCAATAAAATCAGCATCTGAGCAGTTGCGAAAATTTGAAGGAAGTAAACATTTATCAAAATTGGAATAAGTCCAATCAACATTAGCAATATTATAATCACCTAACAATACAGGATAATCATTATCACATAACTTATCGACAACTTTATGTATATTAAGAAAATGCAAATTATATATTTCAACACTAGAATTAGGAGGTATATATGATAGAAAAATGTAAAGATTGACGTTTGAAGCAGGATCTCCGGAGTAACTCAAACCATGTATTTCCACACGTATGCAAATTTGTTCGATATTGGGCTCAATATGATGAAGTTGAATTTGTTGACTTCTGTATTTCGAGCGGACAGCAATAAGCACACCTCCGCCTCGTGTAACTCCAAGCGGGGAATAGCAACGATCTCTTCGAAATACGTCAAATTGAGTATCAAATAGTTCTGAGGATAAAATATCTTCATGCAGCCATGTCTCTGTTAAGGCAATAATATCAAACGAACAGTCTACAGCAGCTAAAGCAAATTCATGGGTCTTTGTACGTAAACCACCCACATTTTGGTAGTAAATATAAACTTCATTACTAGGTGTGCTCGAATAGGAATTGTTATTCGTCAATACTGCCTTATCGGCCGGCCAACACCGTTTTTTTGAATTATGTTGGAAAGTTCTGACACGAACTCCAGATGGCCAAATGTTGGGATTCCATATATATTTGCTGTTATCGCTTGAAACACCAATTTTAAAACTAACATTCTGTGTAATGTTCTCCACATCAGCTCTTTTTTTCATCTTAAAGCAACATATATCAGTTCTTTCGATGTTAGTTTTATCAACAATAAAATTAATAATAGCCTGTGCAGTAGTAGAAGGACTTGTAGAGAATTTACAATATTGATGACGTCACTTTACATGGGAAATAGAACAAGTTTCATCCGATTTAGACAAATTTCAAACGTAGAATGCCTATTAAGAATAAAAGATCATGTGTAAAATATTAAGAGTTAAGAATTATTTTTGTGGATTTTGTAGAGAATTTACCATTTTGATGACGTCGCTTTATCCGAGAGATTTCTAATTTAACTGTCTTAAGGATTTTTTATTGGAGAATTTTGGGAATTTTGTTTTATGCTAAAGAGTCTTTTTTAGATATAGTCTTAATGTTGATTATACTTTTGAACTAAAATGTATCTACAATTGTCCGCTCTGTGAGAATTGTCGTGTTAGATCATTGAAATATTGTCTAATGCCTTTTCTGAAGCAAGCACTTTAACGCAATTAAAAATTGTTCTTTACGGGACCTATATGAATGAAACAATCCGAATATTTATGAATTTTAAATATACCCCAAATATACCCCTTACATTTAAGATAATAGACAATTAAGGAAACAACCAGAAAAACTTTTTTTTAATGAGTCATGGATAAATACATAATTTCCAACATAATTTTTTTTATTAGCTTTGAACCAACGTATTACACCTATACAGACAAATCTGCCTTTACTCGAAAATGAATGACAGGTGCGTTTGATAGAATAAGACAAGTGCTATGCATTAGCCTTAGCTAATTAAAGTTTAGATCCCGTCTACTTACTTCCATTCTACTATAAAGTCATGATAGTTTGACTATAATGTCATAACTTATGACATTTTTTTTTTGATAATTAATTAGAAATATTCAAAGGCAAAAGCTTGTTTTGAAGAAATTGGGATTCGAGCTCATGACCTTTGGTGAAAATGATCTTAAGCGCGCTACTATATACTTGCACAGCCCAGGTCATTTTAAACCATGACGTGAATACAATTGAAAATGTTCATAACTTTTATCTCGAGTTTTAATTTGTTTTTTTTTTGCATTGTTTTCATCAAATGTTATTGTAACAAAAACCAAATTCCTTAAGTTCAAAATCACAATTGCACTACGAATAGGTCATCGGTCTGTATGCGACATCGATAGGTCTTTAACCTCAACCCCAAATAGTCTTAAATAAGGAAAATTTATGCACAACCATTTTATATGAAGTTATATGCGTTGCACCAAATGCATAATAATGAAAACAATGACAACAACAACAACAAGCACAACAATTGTTGCATTGCAACAATAAAGGCAATCCTTAAAATATTTACTTACTCACGAGTACGAGTTGATCCCCCAGACGACAAAAGTCTTCGCGCAGGCGATTAGAATTTAGAATCAAGCAACAACCAAGCAAACAGTGACTACAAAAAGATTGTCAACATTCAGTCAGTCATTGCAGTCGACAATAGTCAACAATAGTAAACTGATGAAACTGGCGTAATGTTCGTCTCACCGGCATCAACCTCCAGTGGAGGGAGTGAGGGAGTGAGGGTGTTGCAACAATGATCGAGGTGAATTCAATGGATTGCTTGCTGCTTGTTTATTTTACAATTCAATCGAATTTATTCAACTCACGAACTACTAATGCCGCATATAGAATCCCAAGTCAGGGCATGCAGTGAGTTCCCTGAGTGCTGGCATTAACATTGTTTGCGGCTTGAGTTGTTGTTGTTACTGTTGTTGGTGTTGTAGATGTTGTTGTTGTTGTGACGATCGTCAGCTACTGTTTCTTGTTTGAAGGAGCTGCAATCATTTGTACTCCAAAGTCAAGTTGTTTACATATGACTTTAGGTCTCTCTTTCTCTTTTTCTCTCCCTGTGGCAAGATCTGTCCCGTACACATAGTTCAACTACAACATGACAATCGATTTGTGCAATACGCGATCTTAACAAATACACGATCCTGCCGACAGATTTCAAGTCGATTCAACATCTATGGAAAGCACACAGCATCGTAGAGTTCAAAAGGGTCTCAATAGTTAAGCAACCGAGTTCATTCTAAACGTTTATCTTGCTGAGTTCAGTCGGCGAAAATACATAGTTGCTGGTCCATCAAGCAATTGCTAAGCAACATTGCAGCAGCAACATTATGTGATCGCAGATGTTGTTAAAACTGTCGGCTTCTATTTTGGGCAAGTATTTCAACACAAACAATCGCAGGAAGGCAAACAAAAAGTTGAACATATTTAAAACGTCTCTGACTTTGATCAAAGGCATAAAGAGCTCAAAGAGATCATGTCCGATCGTTTCACTTTGCACTCATTGGCAGCTTTTAATTGCATGGTAATTATATGTTCCGCGGAAAGTCAATCAAATATTTAATGGGGCAATTTTCAGCAACCAAAACAACAATAGGTGAAGGGGGGGGGGGGGGGGGAATATTAATATAAAAACTCTAGAAATAAGTAGAACGCTTTCATTTTTTTGGATCAGAAAAGCCTTCTGTTTTGATTTATCTGTCAATATATCTTTTGTAGGTAGTTTTAATTTAGTTCAACATTTGCTTAGAAACATTTGGGTCTAAGTGTGATGACGTGCGTGAAGCGTTCTATGCAATCGAATAGAGAGATACAGAGTTCAAAATCCCATCTGACCCAGAAAATGTTTGTAATTAATTTATCACTGGTAATCCTCAGAGAGTAAAAAATGCCATTGGAAATTATTGAAGTGTAAGCAAAGAGACGACAAATGATTTAAAAAAGGAACAAGTAGCAAAAAATACAAAAGCATACTTTGGTGAAAACAAAAATACATTTTTCAAAAGTGTAAAAACGTGCAACATTTAACAAATTATAAAAAGAGTAATCAGCCATATTCAGCCCTTGAAAGGACTTTGACTGAACTTCTTATGATCAAATTGTGTTGTGCGTGTTATTTAAATGTTTGAACACAATTGATCAAGAACTGGACCTACTAGTTTTATGCCGACTCCGAACGGCTAATGTGCATGTTCTCAAGAAGCTTTACATGGCATTTTTTACTCTCTGAGGTGTGCCCAATAATGATAGAGACAAGATTACGCGTTCCGCATTCTCGTTATCGAATGCTCTCTTTCTCAATTGAGTGCATGACGTCACACAGGACTTTTGCTTGACAAAAACATATGCAAATGTGCGATCTCTTAGGCAAATTGACGAAATTGAAAATAAATTCTTTCCAAAAAATAAAGTAAAAATATCTCTTCTGTATAAAAATATAATTATTTTCTTATACGAAAAATATGAATTTTTTAAATTGTCAAGATTTTTTCCTCCTAAACTATTCGAGACTGACAAAATTTTATTGTACCAATGGATTAAGGAAGTCCATATACATATTACAAAAATAAGAAAAAATTATTAGGCGTGGGTGTGGGAGTAAAATTATTCCAAAGTCTGACAATATCATTTCTGACGTCATGCTGGTTTCTATCATTCTTGAGGTTTGCCATTGTCTGCAGAGAGGTGACGGCAGAACAGAAAAATGAATTCAATTGAAAAAAACTTTCTGTTTCAGATGGAATTGAACTAGGGTTCTCTGGCGTATGGGTCACGCACTCTATCCACTGCGCCACGGCAGCCACGACCAATATTTTATCACTTTCAATAAAAAAATTCAAACTTTTAAAGCAGTGAATGTGAAAGTAATATTATCCATTAAACTATCAATGTTGTTATTAATATAAAAATTAAATTAAAAGCAAATGCATAGTTTTTCCTTCTTAACTGCTGCTCAATCTAGTTACAACTAAGCAAGGTTAAGATCAGTTCAACTCTAAAATGCAACTAATTGCAAGCTGCTGGTTGCTAAGCGCTAGCTTTAACAGCATCTTACGTAGTAACCCATACTTATGGCTATCATCGTCTTATGCCAAAAGCGCTGAAATTTATTAGCAATCTTCGATTGCAGATAGCAAAACAAATCGAACAAACACATGCGCAGTAAGTCAGTCACTAATTCTCATGCAAACGATCACGCATGCGCACATGAAGTACGCTGCATACGCAGAGTATATCCTAGCGAATGTTTTTGTTTGGCTTGCATATAAAGCGAAAATATAATGGAATATTTTAGCCAATTTTTCCTAATGTTATTGTGTTCATAAAATGAGCTTGCAATGGCCAGTCGCTTGAGGATAGATAGGTAGAAGATATACAACGCATAAATATTGTATTTCAATACCTGATTGCAGCATATTTGACGGAAGAAATGCTGATTGTAAAGTTTTGCAGTGAAAAAAATATGGCTCAAGGATTGTCGTCATGTGATTAAAAACATGATAAGAGTGAAAAGCTGCAGCTCGCGACAGTTCAATAAAAGAAACGCAATTTTAAAAGCGCGCAACTGAGCCGAACTTGCAGTCACTGCGATCATCAAAATGATCTGCAGCAGCTGAAGACGCGACTTGCACATTTCGGATAACCATTAGGAATGGAGTGAGTGTGTGGTGTTGTTTGATAAAAAAAAAAATATATAAAATTTCTTCTTGGTCTCCGCTAATACATGATGTGTATGTAGCCAGCATTATTTTGAATAGGTGGGAAGTAAGTGTTGGCGATCATTACGCTGTATTGGTATCTTCTTAATTGTATGACAATGAAATATTTCAAAACCATAAAATACGCCTTTATGACTTTAAACTGACATTTATATAGTTGTGCCCACAAAATGGTTAAATTATTTGTTTGTATGTACAAATGGATGGCTGCATGCTGAGAAGATTGTACAATTTTGAAAAACTATAGGTACAAAAGTTATGTGTAAATTAACACAAAGAAATATTTGTAAGTTGTTGGGGTTACATATGTATTTTTACTATCTTATATATACACTGAGGGAAAAAAATATTAAATTTATCCAAAAAATTTTTTAATTTATCCAAAAAGCGAGTCATTTTTGCACCAATAACGCATTTGCATAAATCGACAACGTAAATATTTAAAATTAATTTAAAAACTTTTTTAATTAAATAAAATATTAAAATATTTAAACAGAAATAATAAAAAAATATATTAAAATTATGCACGAATTTTATAATATCTTTTAAAAATTTACTATTTGAAAATAAAACTATCACATCTAAAGGAAATTTATATAAAATATATTGAAATTAAAAAACAATATATTCAAATATTTCTCACAAGCAGGGCTGCCAGATATGGGGATTTGTCCCCATTTTGGGGATTTCAAATCAGTTTTGGGGACGAATTTTTTTGTTTGGGGATGAAGGATTTGGTGGGGATATCCATGCCTATATTGGGGATTTTTTGGGGATTTCAGAGGAGAAAGAGCAAAAATTCAGTTAACTCAAAAATTATTTAAAAATTAATTAAAAAAAAAAATTTAAATGAAATTGACGTCTTTCAGACAGTTGACAACATACTGTAAAATTATATTTGTGTAGTTATTGAATATCTTTTTGTAACGTCGGATTTTCAAGAAAAATCTATTTTAAATTTTTTTAATGGGTTTTTATTAAAAAAACCAAAATTATATGTAAAAAGTTTGTAATGGAAATTAATACTTATCAATTTCAAGTGGTGATATCGTACCCTAACTACAAAACAGTTACAACTCAAAATTTACAAATTTTTAATAATTAATGCAAAACTATCCCTAGTGATCATCTTCATCAGCAATTTAAATTGTTTACTTATCTTCTTTCTCTTTAATAAAAACAAATCGAGTTCTTTTTGTTTTGTAAGCATTTCAAAAACAAAATTAATGGCTTAATTCTAGATTTTTATATATCTCTTTATATAATTTTAAACTAGGATTAGATACCCTACTATTTTAAGAGTAATTTTTCAAACCTGAATAGTAGTAGCTATGTTCTTGAAACTTAAAAAATTTGGCGGTATTTTAGTCTATTCAGAGGAATCTGTTCTGTAATCGATAATCCACGTTGGACCTTTCTTGTCTTTGTATTCAGTTTATATACCGTCGTTATCAAATAATTTTATAAGAATAATAATTTTCTGCAATTTTAATTAGAATGTATATCAGATAAAGGTGTAGCTTATAGATTAGTAAAAATGGGTTACACAGAAAAAAAAGAGTAGAACTTTTACCTAAAAATGTAGTCAATTCAGCTAAAGTAATCCGGTAATTTTCAGTCAACGAATTTGATTAGGTGCGCTACCAATTTCTAAATGTTAATTATATGCAATTATATTGGGTAGTTTAACTGCGAGAGTAGCTAAAAAAACTTAAATATTTAGGTGTACCTTCAACCATAAAATAGATAAGACACATAATTTATTAGAAGAATAAGCTAATTTTTTTTAAACTATGACCACTTCAGATTAGGCAAGCCACCTACTAAGTGTAGAAAAATCATCTAATTATTTAGATAGCATTCCCACTTAAGAGTGGGAATGCCGTGCAAAAAATATGCAAAAAATATGTTTTTTGTTTTGCAATTTCTATTTTGACTTTACTTCATTTCGTCACATGATAGAGAAGAAAGATTTGTTTTATAGTAGATAGAATGAGAGAGATATATATATATATACATTGTATAAATTACTGAAAAATTTCTTTGCCACCGCTGAGAATCGAACCTGTGATCTCAATATTTCAACAACCAACGCCTCATCTATTGAGCTAAATTTCCAATACATGAATTTACTCTACATACCAATTAATCAAATTGCTGTAGATGCCCAGTGGAAACATAATTTCAGAGTTGTGGACCTCATATTTTTATATACGTTTTGTTCACAAGTTATCAAACGGCGTAACAGCACAGCGGTAAAGCGTTTGACTATAACGCCAGCGGCCCGAGTTCAATTCTCGCCTGAGGCTTTACTTTTTGTAAAATTTTCTCACTTTGTTTTTATTTATGTTTTTTATAGGAGAGCGCTGTGCTCCTATAAAATTCAAATACGGGAAAAAAACAAGTTGTAAGGAAAGCATTTGATTTATCCACGTAAATATTTATATAAAATTAATACTGAGGCGTGGATAATGCTAATATGCGTTATTTCCCTAGTGTACGAACAAATCGACAACTTGCATTAGGTAAAATAACTAGAAGAATTAGATGATTTAATAAACAAAATTTTAGTTGAATTAACTAATTTTAATTAGGTGAATTACCTAATGCATGATTCTTAAATTAACTGTGTAAGTAGAAAAGTTGTTGAAAAGATTAGGTGAAATAGAAACTTTCACATTAGCTAAACTAGTTTAGGTAATAAATCAATTCTTTTATTTTCTGTGTACAATAAAAATATTTATATGAATACAGATTTGAAATATCTGTTGAAAGTGGATTTGATAGTAAAATAATATAGATTAATTATTTGATTTTAGCTCTAAAATATGCACACATCGCCCGTCGCTCTTATTATTAAGATAAGATAAGTCGTAACATAGTAGATGTACCGGAAGGTACTTTTCTAAATATGCTTTAAGTTGTCATTCTAGATACACCTTCCGGTCAACTTAGCATGTCCTCAAGGAGATTGTTTTTTTTAATTCGGATTGATGTAAAAAAAATGTTATATCTTATACGGCTTTTAAGAAATTCCAAATTAACTTTGAACGCGTCTCCTGCAAAATTCACTTTCTAGACTAAGCTTACTCTGGAATGAAGCCATCGATATCTAAAAATATATAAGTTGTGAAAAATTACTGTATTTTTCAAATACAGCTTTTTTTAATAGAATCCTTCATTCCTTAGTAGTTCTTTACATTTTTGTTTTTTAATGTTGATCATTTGAAAAGTTGAATAAATATTTTATTGATTTTGTTCACAGAATCTCATTTATGATTGAAAATTAAATATAATTAAGAGGCAAAGAAAGCAGTTGCATATGTGGTTTATTTTGGGTAAATTTTAATGTTTATTTTATTGTTTTAAGAGGTTTTGGACCAGTGATCTCTAGTTGTAATTTTTATTATTCAAATTTGAGGATTTTCGAAGAAATTTTGGGATTTTCGAAGAAGTTTGGGGATTTTGGGGATTTTAGACATGTCAAATAGGGACGGGGGGTTCAGAATATCTGGCAGCTCTGCTCACAAGCTGCGTCCATTAATGCCATTAGCATGGTTACTTTATTTTCTTTTGTCGTTCCTTAATATTATACTATTTTTGAGAGTCGGTGCAATATTATGACACCATATGTTAAAAATAGTATAAAACTATAGAACGAAAAAAGAAAATAAAGTAACCATGCTAATGGCATTAATAAAGCAAACTAATAAAGCTAAATATGCAGGCAAATGACAATCCGCGCGACACATTCATGGGAAAATGTCGAGTTATCACTCCACCCTACATAATTGCATTATTTCAGCACGCAATCGCTCATACGTACGACCAAATATCCCTGTTATACCACCCTTGCAACAAAAACGAAATGAGAATTATAAGAACTAAGGTTGCAACTGCAAGAGAACAGAGTGCGATGCTGTTGCTGCTTGTCGGAATATGTGTGTACGTGTGCGATGCTGTAGCTGCTTGCTTGTATGGAATATGTGTGTACGTGTGTGGTATAAATAAAATTCAAATACGGGAAAAAAAACGAGTTGTAGGGAAAATATTTGATTTATCCACGTAAATATTTAAATAAAATTGATACTCAGGCGTGGATAATGTTAATATGCATTATTTCCCTTAGTGTACATATTACGCAAACCCAAACTTTGTACAGCGTAAGGCTTTTGAAGTACAAGTCCAATCTTAATAAATTTAGTATTTCTTGGTAGGTTTAGAGCTATAGATGTGCAAACTGAACTTTTTATTTCTTAAAAATTTATATTTTATAAGCAATCAGAAGTGCTACCAATGATTTTTAATCAACCCTTCGAGCCACACCCTCACTCCAGTAACATAGAGCCACATGGGGGTATGTCATCGCCCCATGTCAAAAAATCGTTGTAAAATCCCGAATTTTATTTATTTTAGGCTTAGAACTTTACATGGTTACTATTTTTGGTCTTGTTCAACATTTAGTATAGTTATTTTCTAATATTTTAAAAATGGTTGACTTTAGGAGCGTGGCCAAGTTAAAAAAACGTGAAAAATTAGCTCTTTTACTAAAAAATTCATAACTTTTACAATTTTCTAATTTAAGACCTAAACATTTATTTTTGATGGCATCAAATACGTTGCTACAAAGACAAAATATAAGTCATAACGTTAGCTACAAAAAGTCTTTATTCTGCCAAAAAACTGCAGCCACTTTTTCAAAAAACAAAAAAAAAAAGTTTTTTACCAATAACATTCAAATAACCTCGTTCAGTGTTGATTTTAAGGACTAAAAAATATTTTTTTAAGTAATTTAATAATATTTAATAGATTTAGAGAAAAAAGTAGTCAAATACTCAAATTCAGTCAAATTCAAATTCAATAGTTCAGACACTAAACTTATAAATTTTTGCACAAAAATACAATTTTTTATTTTAATTTATCAATTTATATTCATACATACCTTAAAACAATAAAAAAAAATTAATTAAATTCAATATAATGAAATATTTCAGTTATTTCTAAAAATATACACTAAGCCACACGTGGGGTATATGAAAGCACCAGTCGATTTTAAACAAATGCCAACGACACACTAACGCATCCCTGGCCTTCTAATTGTGAACACCCAGGCGTAAGTAAAAAAATAGGGTTTTTTAAGGCATGGGGCACCATGTTTTTTATTTGAAATTTTTTTCATTTCATATGCATAATATATGTATATGTGAAATCGGACGTCGGATCTATTTTTCCTAAAATCGTAACATTTTGAGGAATTTTGGCCAAATATCGGATCATCGTATCCAATGCTTAACCCTGCAGTAGTCGCGCGGATTACATATGTAATCCAGTCATGCAAAATTATGAATTTCACAATTGTCTGCAATCGATATTCATTGATTTTACGTACTATAAGAATTATGTTTATGTTGTTTTTTTAAATAAATATAATATAAAATAAAGTAATAATAAAAATTAAAACAAATAACTAAGCATTTTCAAATTGCCATTTCTTATTTTAACTTTAAAAAACGGATTACATATGTAATTCGCGCGACCACTCTCGTCACATTTAGGTACGCGACTACTGTAGGGTTAAAATCGTAACAAATCCGATATATCGGACCATCTGGCAACACTGACAACGTTACCAAACTCAGAGCAAACCTATTCGCTGCTCACATTTCGGTCTCTTCTGTCTCTTCTTAATAGAGCGTCTATTAACAACAAACTGAAAGTTAGAAAAATATAAAGCTTTCGCAAGCCGCTCGCACTGAACGCTCGCAACCCAGATACACAGAAGATTTTTTTATTGCAATTTTCCGCTCACATTTCACTTTATTCTGCGTCTTCTTGATAGAGCGCTTGCAAACAACGACAAAACTATTAGAATAAACGCTGAACACAATGAACGGCGTCAGCGCCAATTATTATTATTTTTATAGTTGATGGGTCGCTAGTTATAAATATTATTAAAATTGTAATAATCGTGTATTTTTACTACAAGAAATTTATTTATTGTACATTCTGGTGGTGTTTACAAAAGATAATAATTTGAGACAAAAGATTCAAGAAATGATTGTTTAAAATTCAATTATTTTTTACTTATTTCCTACTTAACATTCCGCAGCTGACGTCGTAGTCTGACAAACACCGAAAATCAAAACTTCGTCCGTACAAACGTGAAATTCGAAGATAATAAATTCGTTTTTATCTTAAAAAAAAAGTATTTTATTTCAAATTTTATTCTTATGTTAGCCTAATAATTACACTGTACAACAATTTGCACCTTTTAAAAAACCCCACCCACTTTGTTATCGGTTCTTTATATTTTCGTGTACGCTGATCACGAACATGCAATTATTTTTTTCGGGTCACCTCTAGTTTGGTCCCTACATGACTTTAAAATTTTAAAGGAAAACTATCTTTGAATAATTGTTTAGTATAGAAGTTTATGTCCTATCATAACAAATTTGATATCAAAACATCACCGACTCATCAGTAGTCTCCGGAGTAGCGTTCGACGAAACCATGGTCTAGTCTGCTCGGTTTTTTCTGCAAAGAGATTTTGTTGTTGTAGCAACCTGTTGGTTCATGAATTATTTGGCATAAAGCTCAAAATATAATTCTTAAAAAATATGTTTTTTTCAAATGTTAAGCTATGAATACAAGTCATAAGACTTGAGTTGATCAATTGAATTGATTAAGCTTACAACCAAGGATTTCAACTGTCTATGCCGGATAAGTTTATCATGGTTTAGAAGAACAAATCATTTATTCCTTAGGCGAAAATGAAAAAATTATTCATAACTTTATACTGATTTGTATATTTATATATATTGAAGTAAATATCCTTATGGATAAAAAAATGTAAATACCCTTCGCACATAAAAAGTTCAATTGACAACTCTAACTCTGTAATATTGGACATTTCAGAAAAAAACTAAAAATGGAATTTAGCTTAACTTGAGCTCTTGTTTTGGGTAGTTCATGTTTATATGTGCATATATTGAAAGTGTTGTAGAATCATAAAAAATATAAGACATTAAAAAGAATTGTAAAATATTCTTTTAATTGGCCTTAAAAAATACTGCAAAAGAAAGGCAATTAATGGTAATAGTAAGAATAAATAAATTGCTATAAATAATCTTCCTTCATTTATGTTGTTTCTATTTGCGCAGACAATATTTATATTTATAGCAACCAACTTTACCATTTACCATCAACAAAAGCATCACATCCCAAACCATGCAAAATACCAAATCATAAAGTACCAAGTACTTTTATATCAGAAGCTTCACATGCTGACCAGTAAAAAGCCCAAGGCTAGACATATTATCTAAAAGTACGAAGTATTTGGCTGATAGGTAACCGCCATAATAAATGCCATCACAAACATCATTCAGTAGTCAAAATCGACAACGACTTAGTGACGGTTGCTGCCTCCGCTATGTCAGAGCATACGGAACGGATCTGTGATGGTGAAATCGTGCATATTAAACATTTTTATTAGAGCCTTGAAGAGTTGAAGAACAACCAAAGCAAAATAAAAAATAAAAAAAAAAAACGCAACAACTCTGCAAAAATACTCGTAGTAAACAAAGACTTAAAGGAGAAAATATAAAAAATAACCTACCAAATTGGAGACGTTCATTCGTACTCGTATGTTGGCGAAGTTGGCCATATTATCAAAGTCAAAATTACTGTAATTCTCAGCTATTAGAGTGCATATTAATGCACTAGTGATGGTCTATTAAAGGCAGAAATAGCACTCTTTGGATTCCTTTTTTTTTTTTCATCGACATTCGGCAAGATTCAGTTCGTTGGGTCGATGCGGTAAGTTGGTGGTATTTGGTGCTTCGATGGTGGTGTTGTTGGTGCATGGATTTTCGGTAACACATAGGTTAAAGTGGCTGATGAATTGTTGACTCAAGGCGTTTGCAGGCAGTAACAATGCACGGTAAATAATCGCAATTTAAAAGAAAATAATGGAGACCAAAAAACTTTATATACCACCACAAAATGATTGATCACTTTGGGGCGAACGTGCAGTGGCAATGGATACTATTTTTGTCCAATTTTGGCATATTTAATAATATGGTAAATACAAGATATAAAAACGTTATTTTTTCCAAAAGAAAATTAAAAAAAAAAAACAATCAGTAGCCGAAATAAGCTCAAGTACCCAAATGTTAGATTCAACTTCAACAATAAATGCGAACAAGTGAGAGATCGAGCGAACAGATCGATGACAGTCGAACAGATATTAAAACGAGTTTAATTTGAGTCAAGAATTTATTGCTGTAAGAGACATAAAAATCACTCATTAGTCTTTTTTTGGGTTTGACGATGACACATTAATTTCATAAATAAAGTAAGAACACTCATTTTTTTATTCAATCCATAATAACTAAATTTTTGTGTTATTATAGTGCGGGGCTAAAGTTCCAACATACATATGTTGCACATATTCTACAAGGCAATAAGATGTTCTTTTAACACTCGAAATCTTCTGAAATATTTTTCATTTGTTGACTTTGTTTTTTATGATCCATAAAAATGAGCAAATTTAACGAGGTGTTAATGAGTTGAAATTTATAAAATAAGTCACCCAACAGTTCCTTAAAATAGACTTTTTATTAGTGTTATAAAAAGAAGAAAAAGTTTATGTCTACAATGAGAGACTTCATTACTCCAAGAAATATCAATACTTATCCTTATACAGAACTCTACAGGGTAAAAGTGAATCGATGAGTACAGAGACTATAAATTTAACCATTTTATTTGGCCAAAAATTTGTATAACTAGGCCTTCTTTGACTCACTCGACAAATGTATTAAATTTGAATGAATGTGAGAACAGTACTTTTTAGAACAGAGTTAGAACAGGCAGTTTTAGAAATTTGGTCCACGAGGGTTCTATATATTAGGGTATCCATAAGTACAAACTTATTTAGTGACAACCAAGGAAACAAATTTATTTTACATTTAATTATACATTTAATTATGTAAGCTAATTATGTAATCTCCTTCGTTATCGTTTTGCTGTGACCTTTTGCTGTTTTGCAGTCTCGAACCCCTGTTTGTAAAATTCAGTTAGTTTGGTGAAAAATATGGTTCCAAGTGAGTTCGCTCCAAGTGATCATCGATAATTCTAAAGTTTTTATTCCTTAGAGAATGTTCCATTGATATAAATACAAATAGGATGGCGCTATGTCAGAAGAATACCGGAGGTGTAGTAAAACTTCTCAGCCCAGCTGCTTGTTTTTTTCCTTGAGTTAATCTTGCTGCATGCACCGAGAAAAATACTTCTGCAAAATTAACAAAAAACCTAGTATAATTTATAAGATGTCTTCGGCAATTCGGTGCCTCCCAAATTTTTCGTCAAAACATATAAATTTTACATATTTAACTTACCATTATTCATTTGGATAAATTAACTAAGTATTTTGTAATTTTAAATTATGGCTTCGACAGTTCATATTAGCGTGCTTGCTTAATCTGACGAAAATAGTGTTCAAATCTATAACATTTTGATAAAGTGTCAAAGTTTTCGATGTCTTACCTATACTATTGATTTATATGTTGTATACTTGGTTTGGGTAAATCAAACGTTTTTTTTTTTGGCAGGGTATCAAGGTATGTGCTTTGAAAGCAATGTATAAAACAATATATTACTTTGGTGAATAAGTATAAGTTTTTAATTTCCATACAACTTGGTGCCACCCAAGCCGGCTTAGGTGATTTTACTATTGTTTTTTTTTCTCGGTGTGGGGTCTGGTATTATCATATTGCAATATGGCTTCCTTTCAGTTTGCCAAAGCTGGCCGTTTTACCAGCAATTCGTTATGCATTCTATCTAATTGTTGGCAATACATTTCAGATGTAATTGTTTCTTCAGGTTTTGGAAATTCAAAATGAATTATGCCACCGCTATCCCACCAAATGAACAATAATATCTTCTTTTAACTGAGTGATGTTTCAGGAGTGGATACAACCAGTTGATTTGGAGAAAGCCATTGATTAGTGGGCTTATTGTTGCTGTACAAGATCCACTACTGTTGAAGTGGTACCCATATACCTCTATGTAAACCTCTATGTAAACCTCTAAGAAGAGAACAATGCGAGTTTGAAACGTTTTTGACCACTTAGATGCATTTTTAAGGACTTTGAGGAATTTTTGAGGCATTTTTGAGGAAAACAAAGAATTAATGGGTCAACAGTAGTTCTGATTTGGCACCCAATGACTTATTTTTTTACATCAAGGACAAACTGCATGGACAACGATTTAAGACGCCAAAAGACGTGGATACGTTCAAAAACTATGTTTTGAAAGTGTCTCAAGCAAAATGGGAAACATGGTTCGAACACGCGCAAAAATATATTAACCACAAAGAAGAATATTTCGGAAAACATTAGAGAAAAAAATTTCGGTCTTCATATTTTTCCCCGAAATACTATGTATATGTAGTAACATATGTATCATAAGCTGTCTTCGATGACTGCTCTAGATTGAAATTTCTACCTCCAGATCAGTAGAAAGTGTTCAATGCAGGCCCGTAGACAAGGGGGGGGTTTTTAGGGTTAAAACCCCCCCCTTATGGTCCAAAAAGAATAAAAAAATAATATAGCGAAATACAGCGAAAACATCAACAAGCTTAAGTATCGAAAAAAGTTCGATACATTCAATTGAACTTTGTCTACGACAAGCAATTTAAGAATTTATTGCTTTAACAGGTGTAACGTGAAAGTGGTGAAATTTTGATTGCGTTTCGTTAGATAAGTTTAAGAGTTTCTATTGTTAATTTTATTGTGTCAAAACTACAAAAATTAGTCTACTTAATTGGCTGCAGAAACCAGAAGTAAAAAAAGGCTAGAACGGTGGAAAGTAAGTGCTTGATTCAAATGGTTTTTTTTCCTTTATCAATGCGTAAATGTGTTAAAAAGTTGCCGAATATTTCTGAATGTTTGAAACTGTGTTTTTTTTTTGTAGCGTGTTTGTATTGATTAACTTTTTGCTTGATGCGGAACCGACAAAATCCGAATAATATTATATTTCATCTGTATTGTACAGGGTTTTCCAATAAGAGGTGTTATTGTGAATCGCCCGCTATTGTGAAGCGCTCACTTTTAAAGCTTTTATTCTTTGACATTTGACAAGTAGAAACTATGCCATTACTAAAAATGGAACGATACAACAACGTCGTGTCTTTGCTGATTGGGTCCTTGAAATGCATGAAAATGATCCGGAATTCCATCGAAAAATCTTCACTGATGAGGCCCATTTCCACCTCGGTGGCTACGTCAACAAGCAAAATTGTGGCATCTGGGGCTCGGAAAATCCAAGAGTTATTGTTGAGAAGCCTCTTCATCCTCAACCTGTGACTGTTTGGTGCGGTTTATGGTCCGGCGGGGTCATTGGACCTTACTTTTTCGAAAATGAGGACATAGGGCAGCCACTTTGCGATATGGTTATGGAAAATTTCATGAAAAGGATATTGTGCTGTAAGCGTGGTCGTGGTGGCCATTTGGCTGATGTTGCTTTTCATTATTAACGGTATACCTTTCTCTTTATTATGAAATAAACATCCGATCATTTATCTCAAAAAATGGCATTTTTCTTTGAATACCAAAATAACAACTCTTATTGGAAAACCCGATAGAAAACGTTCAAGAAACTTTGGAATCTGAAAAGTCTTCAGAACTTCCTTTGTAACTTGCAGTTGTAGAAAGCTTAAATGTTGACAGCTATGTGGAAAGCGGTACAAGTACAAGTACAAGTACAAGTTGCGGTATTAATATTTTACTTTTAATGCTTATAACTCTAAGTTTGTGTGTATGATTGTATAAATTTTTCCAGAAATATCATTTGATTCATCGGAACTGCATTCGACTTCGAGAGTATATCAATGTCCAAATAACGATATTTTCAAGTTGATGAGCAATATTTCCGATTCGAACCGCCTAGAAAGTTTTCAAAGCATTTATGTGCCTCCACCAAATTTTAATTTTCCTGCCAGCGGTTCTCGCAAACTCCGATTTAACACGTTAACTGCCATGAGGCACATACGGTGTGCCTCAGTAAAATGTCCACGTAGGATCTGAGGCACAGCGTATGTGCCTCAGTATTTGATTACACAATATAGTTCATGGTTTAAAATTAGTACCTCGAAATGCAAATCTGTAAACGTAGTTCAATTCCGCATGGCCTGGCATACCTAAAACAATCTTTAGCGCATCAATTTTATACCGCCACGATTAAAAAAACTCCCTTTACTGGGATTTTAATTTTAAAAACTTTAATTTTGTCATTCCGTTTGTAACGCCCACAAGGAAGCGTGGTAGGTATAGAAAAGTGTATATATTCTTGATCAGCATCATCACCCAAGTCGATTTAGCCATCTCCATCTGTCCGTCATCCACACTAAATATACAGAAAACGTATACATCAGGCCGTGAGGTACATATGTTGTGCCTCAATATTATATTTTAAAATTTCACCGAAATATAAAAAAAAACTTTTTCTGATTTGTTCGAAAAAATGGCCTGGAGGACCCAATATTTTTTTTGTATGGTGGCAGTTAAAGTGTTAAGCATTCTTGGTCGAACCGTTGGCATTGGTTGGTTTACTTCAAATTGGAAAATGCAGCTTGTTGCAAGTTTTGCGTATTTTTTAACACTGGTTTTGGAGGCGCAGGATCACAACCTCTTGTTACTTTTACCGAATGATAATAAAAACTTTTTAAATAAAATTTTCTAACCTTTCATTGTAAAATAAAAAATAAAAATAAATAACTGGCCATTTCAGCCCTTGAAAGGACTTTGACCTAGCTTCTTATGATCAATTGTGTTGTGCGTTTTATTAAGTTTGTACACAAACTGACCTTCATGCTTAACGCCGACTCCGAACGGCTATAAACGGAATTTTCTTTACATGGCATTTTGATTACTCTCTGAGGTTTGCCATTGTCTGCAGAGAGGTGGCGGCCGTACAGAAAAATTATTTTAATTCAAATAAATTTCTGTCGCTGCTGGGGTTCGAACCTGGGTCTCCAAAGTTCGTTGACATAGCGGCCACGCACTTTAGCCAACTACGCCACGGACGCCACCTTTCATTGTGGCCTTTACAAAAGTCAGGAAATACAAGAAAATGTCGTTATTCTAATCGTGGTTATTTTTATATAGAATTATAAGCCGATATAAGTTTGCAAGTAAATTATTAAAATAATAATATAAAATGCTTAATTATCGTCATTTTAGAAGTTTGTCTTGAAAATTTTATTTTTTTAGTGTCTTTCTGCATTCCAAAATGACAGTGCAACGATAAGTAAGATATATAGCCGAAACACATTGAACTCAACAAACGACAGTTTTGAAATTATAGAACACACGTTTTTTATGTTAAATGGGTGTGCATCCTTAAGCATACATAGGGATTGCAGTGTCACAGCGGACGCTGTGTTATTAGAATTAACTAAAAAAAAAAAAAAAAATAAGAAGACTTACCGCCCTATTTTGCGTTTTCTTGAAAAGTAATTTATAAATAAAATTTGTAAAGAACTTTATCAAGCGAAAGCTTTTTTAGTATTCTACAGCAACCTTGATAAATAAAAAGTTTTCGTAATTCACCAGAGTAGGTGAATTCCTGTTAACAGCTTATTGTTCATATTAATAGCATAACACAGAGAACAGATTTCTGCTTTCATTTTCCTTATGTTCCACAAAAGTGTATTAATTTGTAGAAAATAATTATTATTGTTAACATTATTATGTTAATATTAACATTGATATTGCCTGCTACGAGCAACCACAACTCTCTTGATAAATTTATCAATAGCAAATGAGATATTGCCAAATTTATCAATTAAAGAGCTTTTTTTCTATCACAGAATACCAACTCTTGATAAATAGTCAATACTTGATAAATATTCAATAAGGTGAATTTATCAAGTACGCAGAATCAGGCTGTTAATATAAATATATAAAATAAACAAAAATAAAAAATTAATTTTTGTTTTATGTATTTGGTGTACAAAAAAGTTTTAAAGTGTTTTTTTTCAAGTTTGTCGCTTTATTGTTGAAAATTTGTTACAAATTCATTTCTCAAAGTATTGTCTATTTCTTTCTGGTAATTATATAAGAAATACCTTTTCATTAATCGATATCAAAAACTCTCGATATTTTTTTTAATCCAAACCCCCCCCTTAGGTAAATCCTGGCTACGGGCCTGGTTCAATGAGTTCCTTTTTCTGTTAATAAACCAATTAGCTAATTATTTTCGAAATCATTTTCGAAGACTCTGCTGATCTGCTCTTCTCTGTCCTGTTCTGCCCTGAGAATTTTTCATCGAACACAGCTATTTTGTCATTTCTGTATTCTCGAGAAATGATTTGTGTCTGTTCTTACCCAGCGGGAAAATAAAAAGCGCTCCTAGAAACACCGCATTTTATACGCAGTTTTGATATGATTTGAGAATGCGCTCTTCAGAGTTCAGAGTTGTGGAGCACATATTTTTATCTACATTTTGTTCTCAAACAATCAAGCAAAGAAATAGCAGAGCGTTAAGACATTTGTTTGTAATGCTAGCAATCCGAGTTCAATCCCTCAGCATGTGAGAAAAAGTAAAATTTTTTTGCATCTTCATTTCTCGTTTACGAAGTTGACTGCATCCTCAAAGCTTCCCAAAGATGCAATAAAAATGCGCAGCATTTTGCGGATACGTAGAAAAAAAAGGAAAAGAAGTTTCATTAAAACAGATGCGCTACTTGCTTCAAAAACAGCGCATCATCATTAGTGTTTCAGCGTTGTTGTTACCCGCTGGGTATATTGATAATTGGATAATGATTTGGTAAAAGTGTTCACATCACTTCAATGACTGCTTTATTTACTTGATAAATTTTTAAAATTCATGTGTACCTGTAGCTCAAAATTTTTGTATGTGAGACTTAAAGATCATGGTTCAAGAAACAAACTTACCCAATCGGCAAAATTTAATTTTTTATTTTATTTAAAATTTTCAATCCTATATTTGAATACATATCGGCCATTCTATGGAAACTGGCACAATTTCGAAGAATTCTACGGGACATAAGGTTATTTTGTTCTTTATTTCTCATAAGGTGAATGACTCCCAAAAAATTGAATGAAAATCGGGCCAACTACATTTAGATATTCTTATTTTTATTTTGAGTTTCGGTAATTGTTGTTGGTTCTTTTATCGTTTGACGTTTGTGGCATTTTTTCTATGAAATTTTACATTTGAGCAGCCATTTTAAAATGAGTCTGCCTTGTAATTATACCATGGTTCAGATCAGATTCAAGAGATTTCCCAGAAATTTCTCATTGAGAGTTTTAAAGACGACTGGAAGTGCTTTTTATATGATTGTCCTCGCTGACTTAGTTGTTGCAAAATATTTAAAAAATGCCAAATACGTTTTTGTTCATTTTCAAGAATATGCGAAATGATAATAGGTCTGTTCCCGTACTTTTTGGGCTAGAAATGGTAAAACTGTCAAAAACGTGAGAGTAAGGAAAAATCTCTCAAAAATATTGAAAAACACAAAAAAGTAAGGAACGCTTTTTGGACTAAAATTGTGTTAACTGTCAAATAAAATCGTTTGTTTGGGGTGGAGCATTGGCAGTGCAGACGACATGCTAAAGATTTTGAACAATATAAATATTAATTTTCAAACAAACATTTATATTTAGTTTTTACACAATTTACAATGTTTTTGGTATCCATTCCAACAGTTTTTTATTTATTTCAAAGAACTTTTATTGTTTTGGAATTTCTTTGCTAACATGTAAACATATGATTTTAAGCAGTTTGACACTTTTACCATTTTTGAACGAAGAAATTTCTCGGACTAAAACTTACAGCTTTTGACAGGGAGGGGAAATTTTTTACTCTCTCGATTGCACTCTCTTTCACCATTTTTTCGAGTACGGGAACGCTTCTTGGACTTAAACCTGTAAAAATGGTAAATTGGACTAAAACTAAAAAGTACGGGAACAGACCTAATAAAACAAAAAACAATATTCACAAAATAATAAAGGCTAAAATTTTGAGTAAAAATAATTTGTCAATTTTGTGCTGTGAATGTTTATTTAAAAAAAAAAACGATTGCAGTTGGCTGTGTCATGGACACACCAATTGGTTTTATCATTACTCACCAATTTCTTTATACTCACCATTTTTCTTACCAGTGTCCGTTCTCTTGTTCTTGAACTTGTCCCCATACTTATTTTTACTGGTTTGTTTCACCCTTTACTTGTCTTAATGATTTTCCTTATCCTTGTTCAAATTCTTGTTTTAATTCATGTCCAAAACATTGTCCTAGCCGTGCCTGAACCCAATTCAAAATTCTTGTACAACTTCTTTTCGCAATTCTTGTTCTAATTTTTTTTTTATAATTCTTGTTTTAATTGTTGTCCGAATTCTTTGCTGCAATCCTTGTCTGAATCCTTGTTTAATCCGTGTCTGCATACTTGCTTTAGTTCTTGTCCTAATCCTCGACCAAATCTTTGCTTTTGTCCTTTTTTTAAGATTTGTCCTAATCCTTATCGAAACCCGTGTCCTAATCCTTATAATTAATCGGTCTTTCGATGTTGAAACCCTTGTCCTCATTCTTTTTCTAATCCTTGTGTAGACTTGGATCCTAGTTTTAATAATTGTGCTACTTAGTTGCTTTAGTTTTATGTTGCTTTTGCTTTTGTGTTGGCGGTTTCCTAAGGAGCCTCATATTTTTTGTTTTCAGCTTTATTTTTTTATATTTTTGTTTTGTTTTTTTTTTTTTGTATTTTATCATGTGGCCGAACCCCTCAAACTTATTGTCGTTCCATAATTTTTCCTGCGCCAAAAGTTATAGAGTTATATCACCATGCAACGTTTTTTCATTCTTGTTGCATTTTAACTGTATTAAGCCGTAGCTTCTATGGTCTTTCCAATCTTTGCTGTTGTTAAATAAATTTTGCCGTAACACATCTACTGAGCGAGTAATAATTTCATGCAACAGTATGGCATTTTTTTTTTTTTTCATTAGCTGCTACCTCTGCGACCTGACGACGTTATAATTACTTTTTCTATTAATTTTCCTTCATTTGCCATTTATAACATTAACCGTAGTATTACTCATCTATTAATTATTACTTGCAACGCCGTTGCATGATTGTTGCATTTTTGATGTTGTAACATCTCTTCATGACAAACCTCTTTACAAATAATACTCCATTTATTGCAGCCCATAAATTTTAAACATTTGTAATTAAATATTTTCATAAATTTCCCCATCGCATTTTTTGTTTTTTCATCACATTGTATGATTTAACATAAATATCGCGGTCAATTAACAATTTTTCCCAACTAAATAACAGGTTCAATGAACTCGCTCGCACTTTGCATAAAATAAATGAACTTCATGTTGATAAAACGACATAAAAACGGGATAGAAAAAAAAAATATATATGACACTGACCACAACACTTGCACGCTGCTCATATGGCCCGAAGAAAGGCTATGCGTTTGCAAAATACAAGAATTCACATAAAGAAAACAAAAACAAAAAAAAAAACACGTTACCAGAAAGAAAATTAATGTCAGATACATCGGCACAATTTTTCCATTTCATACCGACACGTATGCGTTTGCGTTTGGTCACTTCATGCGCAAACACGCTTAATGTTACTTACTTGGCTTACGTTGCGAGCTACGTAATGCCCATGAAGCTAGCAAATAATGTCCGCAACGCACAGCCACACTCGCAAACACACACACACCTAAACACGTCTAATACAAAATGTCAAATGTCAAAGTATATGGTGAAAATGTGTCAAGTTCTTATCTGATTTGGTCACGCTGCTACTTTATTTTCCTCAATCCAACGTTAAGCCAAGGCATGCCACGCCACTGACTGCTATCGAATGCCTACGAAAGTTCATGCTACAAACATTCAACTATGCAAAGTTGGCCTCACTCCCTCACTCACTCTCCTCGTCATCATGCCTTAACACTTTGACCACAATGATGAAGTGGTTTTGCTTGCTTGGTCTTCGTCAGACGGACTTTAACTAAATTAGTTATAGAATTTTGTGAATTTTAAATGAAATAACTTTTGAAGAGTTTTAGACAATTGGTTGGTTGGTTGGTCGGTTCCTCCTGTTTGACTTTGGGACGAATTAATGTGTGAGAGAATATGTATGAAAGAAATTAAAAAGGTGCAATGAACACATTGCAATTTTCCTGCTAATCTTACATCAATTATATTGGATAATGGTTCGAGCTGGTATCTGGAGATTCCCAATTCAGTACAGTACTACTAGAAAATTCAGATCCAGATCCAAATCCAGATTAATTGTGGCTTAAGTGGAAAATGTTTTCACCTTCATCGATCCCTTATTTCTAGAAACGAATAAGTCCTTTACACACTTAAATTTTACACACTTTGTTCAAAAGCCATGTTTTCATCGATGAAAGAAATGAATGCGGTCTAGTCTTTAAAAATTATTTATTATTCATTATTTCATTTAATAAAAAAAAAAATAAAAAATAAAAAAATATTTAATATTAATATTTTGTATACGGCCTCTAATTATTTATATTGAAAACAGTTTTTTCGAGCTCTAGGCCAAGCATGTTGTCAACAAGACAACATGAAGAACAAAGAAGGCAACAACCAACAACAACAACAACGGCTCTGTATAGAGCAAATCACACAGCTTGACTATACAGACTGTTTCATTGGCCGCTACACCAACTCATCAGTAGCCTTTGTATGACTTTACACTGTGATCCACTCAAGCTACTTAGGTTCTACATATACTGCCAATATGCCGAGAAAGTTACCCGGAATTTGTTTTTGGCAGAGAACGCTGGAATTTTTGTAACTGAGTTCTTATCTACTTTTTGATGCATACTGTACTAAGGTTAACAACCTAGATCGTAACATACTTTTAGGCATAGCCTTAATTCATGTGCATCTTCGAAATTCGATCACAGCGGTTTACTGCTATCAGAGCATATTGAAGTTGTTGTTATTTTTGCTGTTTAGCTCCTCCATTTGTCCACACTTTCATTTTAGGGTTCAGTTAGTTTGTTCTTCATGTTGTCTTGTTGACAACATGCTTGGCCTAGAGCTCGAAAAAATTGTTTTCAATATAAATAATTAGAGGCCGTATACAAAATATTAATATTAAATATTCTGGGAGAGCACGCCCATAAAAATGTTAAGATAAAATGATTGGCTGTGTGTTTATCACATAAAAAACAACAAAGTCTTTCATTACAAAAAAATGGTCTCCACGCCATCTTAGGTGTACCATCAGTTAAACTAACTGAACCCTAAAATGAAAGTGTGGAAAAATGGAGGAGCTAAACAGCAAAAATAACAACAACTTCAATATGCTCTGATAGCAGTAAACCGCTGTGATCGAATTTCGAAGATGCACATGAATTAAGGCTATGCCTAAAAGTATGTTACGATCTAGGTTGTTAACCTTAGTACAGTATGCATCAAAAAGTAGATAAGAACTCAGTTACAAAAATTCCAGCGTTCTCTGCCAAAAACAAATTCCGGGTAACTTTCTCGGCATATTGGCAGTATATGTAGAACCTAAGTAGCTTGAGTGGATCACAGTGTAAAGTCATACAAAGGCTACTGATGAGTTGGTGTAGCGGCCAATGAAACAGTCTGTATAGTCAAGCTGTGTGATTTGCTCTATTCAGAGCCGTTGTTGTTGTTGTTGGTTGTTGCCTTCTTTGTTCTTCATGTTGTCTTGTTGACAACATGCTTGGCCTAGAGCTCGAAAAAATTGTTTTCAATATAAAAAATATTTAAAAAAACCAGCCAAAATCCGAACTCGATTTGATTAACTTATACTTATTAAAGAAATATCAGCTTGAAGTTGAAAAGTGTGTGTAAAATTTACACAAGGGACCGATTAAAGTTAACCAGTATTTTGATGAGAGTAACGCCTGTATTAAGGGCTAAAACAAAAATTATACAAATACTAAACGAATTAAGGCAATAAATTTGGTCTTAGAATAATTAATGAAGAAATTATGGAATAAGACCTAAAAAGATATTATATGAGAGCATAACAAAATCTTCCATTAGTTCAAAAAATAACACTCGAATATATGGGACATAATTTTCATCAGAGTTTTTAAAAACCGGGTCAAATTTTGCATATTTTGCTCTACGAAATGGTTCAAAGTCTTAAAATTTAAGATAGAACAACTATAGAATGTGCTTGAAAGAAAAACCAAACATCAATATTCTTACCATACTTAATAAGAATATACTATTATCTTTTACCCAACGAACTTCCCCTATACCCCCTCCTTCCCCTTCCCCTTTTCTTTTCAGTAAATTTAAGTTATCTTCTTCACAAACTTTCTCTATCACTAAATTCAGCTGACTACAAATGAGGAAAGGAATAAAGAAAAGTTGAAGTGTAGAACCATTGCATGACTGGTATGCGAGTCCTAGATCTCTTGGTTGGCACTAAGCGCACTACAACTCGATTACCGCGGTCGCCTTGGTAAAAAACATATTTGAAATTTGTGCTCATAAGTACTTTGGAAATATTATGTAGAGTTAGTGACACAAAATCGACAAAAAGAAGCACAACCAAACTTTTTATATATAATCTTTATTATAGAAAATTTTAAAGAGGGACATGCTGTGAGTCCATCACACTTGGTCTGACCTCTCAATGTCGTCACAATTTTTTTTATTTCCTTAATGATTTTTTTTAGTAGTCACATTGTGTAATATTTCGACATAGATTAAAGATGCTACTCTACTTATTTTGACATTTTGTTCACCCCTCATTTGTAAGCATTATAAGAGGCTATGCTCTGAATATCTCAATAAGAGACTTCGGAAGAGATTTTAGCGGAGCCAGGGCTGCTTACTTTTATAAGGTACGAAATTAAAACATAAAAGTGCCAAAAAGGGTGCCAATTTTTTAAAAATTAAAGCGATATCTTTTAAAACATAAAATGAACAATACAACTTCAAATTGAACACATACAGTGCCGGACAAATAAATATAATCTGGCAATGTATGTGTACAATGTCCCAAATGAAATTTTTTTCGAATTTCATAGTTGCTCAACCTTTGTTTGAAAGCTTATAGAGTAAAGTATTTTTTGGACTTTTATCAGATTTTTTGGAAGAGGTTTAGGGGTCGTGCTAATCGGATTTTCCCTTAATGTCAGGTTTTTCGGAGATATTTTGAATTTCAAGCATAAGTCTGTCAATTCGGAGATTTTTTGAATTGCAAGCATAAGTTGGTCAATAACAGACATTTTCTAAGTCTTTGAGTTATCTTTTCGAAAGACAAATATTCAAACTTTACTTTAATGTACATAAATCAGAAGAAGTGTTGACAATTTGTTTGGACATTTTGATGAACTATACTTTACTCTTTCGTAAAATATGCGTACATTTTTTAAAAAACCCTTCATTGCTTTCATAAAAGTCATCAAAATGAAAAAGGTAATGAGGCACTTTGAACAATGGTAAAATTTTACGAAGTTAAAAAAAAAAAAATTCTTGACTTAATTCTTGCCGTACTGAAGTTATAGCCTTTAAAGCTTTGTAACCGTTGGTTGAATCGTTAAGTCGTTGGTTGTTGCATCGACTATGAAATTGCTAAAAATATGCCACGGGTAAACCTGCTCTTTCAAACAGCTGGGAGAAAGCATGCAGGGTGTAATCTACTCTTATAATCAGCTGGTCGAGGAATTAAAAAACAAACATTGCAACAAATATGCTTCTTTATCAACTTCAAACATTATTTTTTGGTAAGTTAATATTATCAACATATCATTTCAAGAAGCCAAGAACACTATTAAACAATTGCAAGTTTCCTGATTTTTATTGAAAATCCGATTAGCGCGACCTCTAAACCTCTTCCAAAAAATTGGAAAAAAAAAATCTCAAAAATGCTTTACTCCATAAGTTTTCAAAAAAAGCTAGAGCAAAATAAAAAGCTTTTTTTCGTGACAGCTTTGTATGTAAAAATAGAAAAAATAATTACAGAAAGAAAAAAAAACAGTAAAATTGATTTTGATTTTGATTTTGATTTTGATTTTGACTTCGATTTCGATTTTGATTTTTATTTTTATTTTGATTTTGATTTCGATTTCGATTTCGATTTCGATTTCGATTTTGATTTTGATTTTGATCAGGCTCAAGGAATAGAGAACATAAACTATCCTTGCATGCCTTAGTCCATTCCGGGAACTTTAGTTTATGAGTTCGTATTTATTGTTTATCAATATAGAGCACTGGATTACTTAACATAAATATACTTAAATAAAGCTATTCTGAGCTCACTATTTCCAATAATGATGACTGCAAAAGAGTCAATTTTGACGCAGATATTTATGTTGAAAACTATTTTATGAAGAGTTGTTTCACATAATGTGTACCCCAATTTTATGCATAATTTCGATGAAATGTAGGCAGATTGGATACCATATTTGAGGAGAATCAAATTTCTCCTGAAACTAAAGTTTTTCTCATTGCTTCATTATTAAGTCAGTGAAAGTAACTCTAACGCAGTGGATATTTTAAAGAACAGCGAAATGTGGCAATCTTGTCCGTTTCGGATCGCATGCAGCGCGGTCTTCATATTAATTACAAAAGCCAATTTGCATTAAGCTCTATGAAAATACTGAAATATTGAATTAATGTCAAATTCCCGACGGGAGTTCATTACGACTGCAAGAGTGATCAGATTTTCATCACAAGAGATGGTTTAAATTTGTAGATATGAAGATATGAAGTAATTTTAATAAAAAAGAATTTCTCAAATGAAGAGATTAGACTATTAGTAGTGGACTAGCTTTAAGAAATGCTTCTTCTTCAGGAAAAATATAAATTCAAGTTTTAATTACAAAAAGCAGATGTAAAATCTTCAGAGAAAAATCTTCATTAATGGCATTTCTACTATTAAGCTTATTGAAATCGCCACATGGGTTGGGAAAATCCTGTTATCGGCATTATTAATACAAGTTTAGTTTTTTTTTTTGATATTTTTGTATTCGATTACATCCAAGATCAGCAATCCAGGCATGATGGCTGTCAAAGGGTCTTGAACCGGCTAATGGTTGCAGTGTTGCAAAAATGCATTGGCTTGCGAAGGCAGCAGTTAAAATTATCGCTACGATCTTACAAAAGGTGTAGATTTGCACACACGCACACACACAATGAAAACATGACTCATATACTACAACTGCAACGGCACACGCACGCTAGCACGTTCTCAAACTTGCACTTGTACTCACCGCAATTGCGCCGAGTTTACGCACACATTTTCGAAAATTCGCACATGTGCGAACACATACGAAACACCGGCCGTCAATCGGGCTGCCCATCTAACTGCATCTGATATCTAAATTAAGTAAACGCATAATTTTTGTTGTTGTTTTTGCACTCATCATTCGCTAGTTTTAGCATAGCGAAATGCAGCTTTTTAGTTGAATCATCTTCAAGCTAAAACTGGTCGAATAGCTGAACTCCATCGGGCAACCGTACCGTTAGCGTTAAATGGAAATACAAAACCGATGCTTAAGATCGTAATCAAAGGCTAAAGAATGATAGAGAAAATTGATATCAACTTATCTCTACTATGTTGCTAGTCGGCACAAGTTCGTTGCTCTGGCTAGTGTTCTTCTGCCAAGAAAAATTTAAAAAAGAAGGATTAAAGTTTTCTTGATGTTGACAGTGTACTTGGAGGATTCCTCAGAGTAACCAGGCTTGCATAATTAAGATTATTTCTTAAAGTTAATAATTTCTTGATTCAAAACTGAAAAAAAAACAAAAATAAAAATTGTCCGATGATAATTGGACAAAAACTTGTAGACATCAAAATCAAAATCAAAATCAAAATCAAAATCAAAATCAAAATCAAAATCAAAATCAAAATCAAAATCAAAATCAAAATCAAAATCAAAATCAAAATCAAAATCAAAATCAAAATCAAAATCAAAATCAAAATCAAAATCAAAATCAAAATCAAAATCAAAATCAAAATCAAAATCAAAATCAAAATCAAAATCAAAATCAAAATCAAAATCAAAATCAAAATCAAAATCAAAATCAAAATCAAAATCAAAATCAAAATCAAAATCAAAATCAAAATCAAAATCAAAATCAAAATCAAAATCAAAATCAAAATCAAAATCAAAATCAAAATCAAAATCAAAATCAAAATCAAAATCAAAATCAAAATCAAAATCAAAATCAAAATCAAAATCAAAATCAAAATAAAGTCAAAATCAAAATCAAAATCAAAATTAAAATTAAAATCAAAATCGAAATCAAAATCCAAAATCAAAATCAAAATCAAAATCAAAATCAAAATCAAAATCAAAATCAAAATCAAAATCAAAATCAAAATCAAAATCAAAATCAAAATCAAAATCAAAATCAAAATCAAAATCAAAATTAAAGTCAAAATCGAAATCAAAATCAAAATCAAAATCAAAATCAAAATCAAAATCAAAATCAAAATCAAAATCAAAATCAAAATCAAAATCAAAATCAAAATCAAAATCAAAATCAAAATCAAAATCAAAATCAAAATCAAAATCAAAATCAAAATCAAATTCAAATTCAAATTCAAATTCAAATTCAAAATCAAAATCAAAATCAAAATCAAAATCGAAATCAAAATCAAAATCAAAATCAAAATCAAAATCAAAATCAAAATCAAATTCAAATTCAAATTCAAATTCAAATTCAAAATCAAAATCAAAATCAAAATCAAAATCGAAATCAAAATCAAAATCAAAATCAAAATCAAAATCACAACAAAAACAAAATCAAAATCAAAACAAAACAAAATCAAAATCAAGGTCAGGTAAGCAATATACGTATCCGGTACTAATATTCGTATAAAGGAAAAAATTATGCGTAGCTGACCTAGAATCTAGCTAGTTAGCTCATTAAAAAATTATGCTTATGAAACGATGGAAAACCTTACTTGTTGAAAATAACCCAGCATAATAATAAAGCAACAAGTATTCTTTAATAGTAAGACTGTTGCAACAATCAGCAACGTCGATAGTTAAACGAGATACAGCAATTTATGCCGTAATTATGCAGCACTAGGGAAGAGCACTTAAGCCACCACGTCAAACAACACCTTCTCGCTGTTACCAATCATGCCATGACATTCGACCAACAGCAAAGAGCTGCAGCAGAAACTGTTGCTTGCAATAATGAATGGTCAGTTGCAACAGTTGTAGCACTCAGCCGCTGCAATTGTGACTTCCGTTAGCCATTTTCTAGTAGTATGTTTGTAGTTAATGCTGCTTCCGCTGCTTCGACTAGAACCCTGTACTTACACACTTGCAAATTGTGCAGACAGGCAGTCAAGTAGTCAGTCAGCTAGTCGTAAAGTCAGCATATCAGTCAGCAGCACGCAGCAGAGCAACGCAATGTTACGCCGTTGCTTAGGCCTAGCATTAGCTGCAACTGTTGCAACTTTTCGTTGGCTCTGTTTGCTGCTGTTTGATTATGGCTTGCATTGTTATTGTAAATTAATTTTTTTTACATCAAATCTAGAAACCATATATGCCATAATTATTGGCTCACTTTGTTCCCATGTAAAATGTTGTAATTTGCAATTTCGCACAGACACATAACGCATGCATACTATAGCATAAACGCACAATTGCACGCATATAATTAGGCACAAATTTATTTGCTTTGCTCTTTGCAAACTTTATAATTAGCTACCACGTTATGGATACGAATTAATGGGCGTTACTGGGGTGAAACGCCCACGTAATTGTTTGCAAATCCCTGACTACAAGCAGATTATTGTTATTTGCTTGCATAATTTCTATGCATTGAAAGGATATTAAAATGAAAATAGCAAATTCTTTCATGCTTTTGTTTTTTATTTACTGACCATTTCTGATTACTTGTTTCGAGAGTTTCGGGACTTGGTATTTTAAACATTATTTTATTTGAGTACAAGTTTATTTTATATTAGATTTAGTATTTAGTATTTAGTAGTTAGTATTTAGTATTTAGTATTTAGTATTTTTTTTTTTTTTAGACTAAACCAACGCTCAGGGGATGCCCCCTATAAATGCGAAAGCATTGTGTTGATTCGGAAGAAGGGTGATATTTAGTTGGAGGGTGGAAGGATGGAGTAGTGTCGGTGAAGATTAGTTTTAAATTTACATAGCTCAAAATTGCCGGGGAACACGCTCGCAGGGAGATTGTTCCACAATTTTATTGTACGACCGAAGAACGAATTATCTCTGTAATGCGAGGTTCTATTGGGTATCAAGGCAATGTTATAGGGATGGGCTTGGTGCCCTGCCCGAGTGGACCTGGGAAACACACGAGCTGATGGCGTCAGGTCATGTATCTCCCTTGAACACTTCCCATGGTAGTACCTGTACAAAAGGCTTAAGCAACCAACATTGCGTCGATGCCCAAGAGAGTTGAGAAAAGATGAAATGTTTTCATCTCCTATCAGATATACCGCACGTCGTTGAATTCGGTCCAGAAGCTCCAAATAAGATCTTGAAGCTCCTGCCCAAATGTGCGAATCGTCCTCCATTTTCGGCCTAATATATGAGGTATAGATCACGCGTAGGTCAGTTGGAGTGAAGTATTTTTTACACCGTTTTAAAAAACCTAGGCACTTGGCCGCTTCTTTCGACACATCCAAAATGTGATCGTTTCAGCGAAGATGAGATCTGATTGATATGCCCAGAACGTCAAGAGCATCTGACTCCGCGAGATCGACACCGTTCATATTGAGGGGTGCTAAGGGGCAATTCACTCGTTTGTGAGTTAACAGACAGCACTGGGTCTTGCTAGCATTAAACTCAACTCTATTAGTAAGCCCCCACTCGAAGATTTTTTGCAAGTCATTAAGCAGTGTGTCATTCATATTAAGACTCTTTCTCTCAATCTTCAAAGAGCTTGGGCGTTTTTTGAAAGAATATGAATTACAAATGCTGCTGTCATCCGCAAACGAGTGAATTGGGTTATGAGTCAACGACAGAAGGTCGTTGCTAAAAACCAGAAACAAAGTTGGTGATAGGACTGAACCCTGCGGCACTCCAGTTACGATGGCATGTTCACTGGACGAAATGCCGTCGACCACGACACGAATCAACCTGTCCTTAAGAAAACAATTGATCCATCGAGCAAAGGTACTACCAACACCATATGCAATTAGTTTTGACACGAGCGCTTTATGCCACACTCGGTCAAACGCCTTAGAAATATCCAGAGCAACAACCCTGCTTTCCCCAAAAAAGTGAACACATTGGTTCCATTTCTCCGTGAGGAACGCCATTAGGTCACCAGTAGAGCGAGCCCTTCGGAAGCCATATTGACGGTCGCTCAGCAATTCGTTGCGCTCCAGATAGCTCATAAGGTGGAAGTTTATTACACTCTCCATGACTTTGGAAAGCGTAGAGCATATCGCTATGGGTCGGTAGTTTTCAGGGTTCGTGGCATCGCCCTTCTTAGGTACTGGCTGAACATTGGCAACCTTCCAACAAAATGGAAACACTCCTGTCCTGTATGAAATGTTGAATAGGTTACGCAATGGTCGCGCCAGTGTAGAAGCACACATTTTAAGCGCAATTGGTAGTATACCATCGGGGCCAGAAGATTTGTTTATGTTGAGGTTTGCAAGGACTCTTTTGACCGCTTTCGTTCGAAAATATATCTCCTGCATTGAAGATGATCTATTCTCTAAAGAAGGCGGTGACTGATTACTAGCCGGAATTGTGGAATTTTGTGCAAACATTCCAGCCAATAGGTTCGCTTTATCAGCCGAGTCAAAACCAAGCTGACTAAAACCAAGTGATCCTCTTCGGGACTTTAGGCGTAGAAGTGCATAGGCTAGAATATGGAAAAGCAGCGGATATGGTACAGTGGTCCGAATTACCAAGAGGTGCATGGACACTCACATCATAAATATTTTTCATGATGCGAAGTCAGAAAAAGGTCTAGGACTTTGTGGCTTTGCAGACCAACTCTAGGGAAGAAAGTTGGTTCCTTCACTAGTTGAATCAGTTGGTTCGATTCAGCAAAGAGCTCAACATATTGTCCCTCAGGTGTTGTTGCCCCCGAATGGCATAACCAAGCCGGGTTGTGGACATTGAAATCGCCGGCAACAACGATCTCGCTGTCAAGAAACAACCCCAAAATGTGCGTTATTAAATCAGAGAGAGAGAGAGTCCAATTTGTTAAAAGTGGACTCCCTCCCTAAATTCGGACTTCTATACACGTAGCAAAAGTGCATCAAGTGCGAGAGAACCCTGAACTTCACCCACAAGGAACAAAACTCCGGATCGGTAACGTTCAGACTCCGCTCGCACTGATATGCTACATCTGATCGTATGTAAAGGGCGATACCCCTATGCAAGGAAAACAATGGCAGTAAGTGATACCCAGGTATATGAAAATCCAGTGGATCTGCATCCTCGCTCACCTGGGTTTCACTGAGCGCCATTATTTGAGGCCTATTAAGAGTACAATATGTATAAACTGAGAAAAAATTCGTCCTCAGTCCACGCACATTGCAAAAATCGATACGAAAATGACCCGACATTTTCTTACAGTGTAAATTTCAAACCAAAAAAGGTATATGGGTAATTAGTTACAACTGCAAAGAGAGTAACACCGAGAGCATAAGCGATTTAGTATTTAGTATTTAGTATTGGAATAGTTTTTATTGGAGAAATTATTCAAATTTATTGTCATTGTGGCGAATAAATTGAAAATCACATAACAACAACAACCTTGTGTGAGACATCCATCCACCACCCATCCATCCATCCATAAATGCATTGTTTAATGTGCAAGTGCAAGCAGCAACGTCATCTTATGCATCGAGTGTTCCACAATGCCAGTCACATCCACCACTTAAGTTATACGCCTGTCATTTATAGCTGTCAAAACAAATACAAAAACAAAGCCACTCACTGTATTCCGGCCCATTCCTCCACACCACATGGAAACAGAGAAAAGCTCTTGAAGAATTTTTCATAAGGAAATTCATTAGCTTCGTTGCAACTAAAACTGGCCAAATATGGACAAGGACTTGACTTTACTTGACTTGAGTTGCTGCTTAAGATTGTACAGATAATTTCAAACATTATAGCAGATAAATAGATTCAGTGCGGTAAGCGGGCTTAGGCATCGAAAGCAACCACACAACCATCGATCACAAATATGCAATTCTAGGAACTGAGCATTTCATCATTTTAGACATGTGCTCCATTTATTTATTAGTTCTGTTTAGTTTGCAGCAAGATTGTTCGTTACAACAAGTAAAAGCAACAACAATACATGATAGTGACTACTTTAAGATATCCATCATATTTGAAATGGAGCAGAAGCTGATCAGCAACGAAATGAGTTTTTTTGAAATTTTTCACATTCAATGGGACTCGGAATAATAACAACAGGAAAATAATATTAAAAAAATGGAACATAAATGCAAGTGTTGAGAAGAAAATTGTTAAAGTCTTGCACTGCGGAAAAATACCAATAAAATCAGAAAATGAAGACAAGCTGTGATTAACTACAATTTATCAATTTGTAGCTACATTTATGGTTTTGATGCTTAATTATGGATTGTATAGCAGCCATGGTACTCTACTGGAAGCGGGCTTAACTACCAACACAAAGTTCAAAGTTTTTAATCCCGGGCAGGTCATGTATTTTTGCTTTCATGTTTCTCCATTTTATTTCCTGAATATTTTCTTGAAAGTGATTTCAAAAATTTTTCACATACACTGAACCAAAAAGGTACATTATATTAATGAAAAGGTACATTGATTTCAATGATTTATACATTGAAATTGGTCCAATGAACTGTGTTCATTGATTATAATGAATTTTCTTCACACTTGAATGTTCAGTTCATTAAACTTACTGATTTTCAATTAGTACACTTCATTGAATTCAATGAACACGTTCATTGAAAAAATGACAAAATTAAAGAACTTTTCATTGAATTTAATGTACAGTGCATTGAATTTAATGTGTAGTTCATTGAATTCAATGTATATTTCGTTGAATTTAATGTATAGTTCATTGAATTCAATGTATAGTTCATTGAATTCAATGTATAGTTCATTGAATTCAATGTATTCAATTCATTGAATTCAATGTATTCAGTTCATTGAATTCAATGTATTCAGTTCATTGAATTCAATGTATACTTCATTGAATTCAATGTACGGTTCATTGAATTTAATGTATAGTTCATTGAATTTAACGCATAATTCATTGAATTTAATGTATAGTTCATTGAATTTAATGGATAGTTCATTGAATTGAATGTATAGTTCATTGAATTCAATGTATTCAGTTCAATGAATTCAATGTATTCAGTTCATGTATAGTTCATTGAATTTAATGTATAGTTCATTGAATTGAATGTATAGTTCATTGAATTCAATGTATTCAGTTCAATGAATTCAATGTATTCAGTTCATTGAATTCAATGTACAGTTCATTGACTTCAATGTATTCAGTTCATTAAATTAATGATACATACATTTAATTCAATGATTTATTTGTTAATTTCTTCCTAAACAATTTTAAAATAAGGAAATATTTACAACTTAAAGGAACAATAAGTTTATTATTTTAAAGAGTCAATTAAAATACAAAGTTTGGAAGATTTCGAGGAATTTTTAAATTTATAAAAATATACGGCAACAAACTCCCAAATGAGGGAGCATGCCGCAGGATATTTTAATTGAAAAATATGAAAAATTTTGAAGCAGACATCTACTGCTCTAATAAAGCTACCAAATTGAAATTTGACACCATCCAAAAACACTTAAAATTGTTGGAATGATGAGAAGTTCTTGTCTCCAATAGCAAGAATGAATGGTTGAATATTTTCGCCTTTGGTTTTTAAAAACTCAATATGCTCCTCGACTTCCTGGACGCTGCTTCCAATAAAAACAAATGCCTCTTGGGAACTTCTAATTGTGTGCTTTAGGAAAGTTTTCTTCCGAAGTTATCCTTACTTCGGGTGGGCATACTTTTTGGGTGGGCACCAAATACCCATGAAGGCTCCAAAGAAGTTTCATAGCAATACTGTCTAAAAAGATAATAATTAAAAAAAAAAAATCAAATTTTTTATAAAGCCCCGAGTAAAATTCTGCTTACCACTATAATTAGTGAAGTCATCAATTTCTTCTAACTTTGCCCGCACAGCTTTATCTTTTATGTGGTTATAATCTTTTAAAGATGTAGAAATTTTTTGGCAGTGAAGGCTCCAGTCTCTTAGAATTCCAGATATATTTCCGAAAGCGACGGAGAAATCTTTATCAACCTAGAAGGTATTATAGTTCAATACAATATATTAAATTTTAATATAATGAGTGGCGTCCGTGGCGTAGTTGGTTAAAGTGCGTGGCCGATATGTCAACGATCTTTGGAGACCCAGGTTCGAACCCCAGCAGCGACAGAAAATTATTTGAATTAAAATAATTTTTCTGTACGGCCACCTCTCTGCAGACAATAGCAAACCTCAGAGAGTAATCAAAATGCCATGTAAAGCTTCTTGAGAACGAGAACATTCCGTTCATCGCCGTTCGGAGTCGGCGTTAAGCCTGTAGGTCCGGTTCTCGGTCAATTGTGTACAAACTTAATAACACGCACAACACAATTTATCATAAGAAGCTTGGTCAAAGTCCTTTCAAGGGCTGAAATGGCCAGTTATTTATTTTTTATTTTTTAATATAATTAGACTTTTTTCGTTAATTATATTGAGACTAATTTTTGGAGTTCGAGGCCTAAGTATGAGGATTAACATACTTAATGTAGAAAACAACAGCTCCGTATGGAGAAAATCACTGTTGTGATCCACTCAGCTGCTTAAGTTTTCATAATTTCTGACTACTGTCGGACTATTTATTACTACTGTCATTGCAATTTTTCCGACAGTAGTCAGAAACTATCAAACCTTTAGTAACTGAGTGGAACACCACAACTAAATACCAAGCAAGACTACTGGTGAGTTGGTGTAGCGGCCAACGAAACAGCTGTCTATCTGCGATGTGACTTGCTCTATACGGAGCTGTTGTTATTTGTTGTTTTCTTCATTAAAATATTTGACCTCGAACTCAATATAATGTTTATATTATATAATATATAAATTAATTTTGAGTATATGTACTTACAAAGCGATAACCATTCGGATTTTTATATTCCGGCCACTTCTTAAAAACCTCTGCCAGATTTAGGTTCCCTCTGATTATTTCATCCAGCCTAAATTGGCTGCAATCCTGCCAGCAGCTGTCATACTCGAGAGCAGAGAGATTATCGAACCGCAAACTTCGGATGCAGGTATTAGCGTCAAGTTCTGGAACTAAAATATGTATATAGATACATGAAATATGTTCAATACTAAGACCATGAAGTTATATTATTAAATTTCATTAAAGAAATCATACTTACAGAAAGTTTTTGTTGGAGGTGATCCCCTAGAGCAGAGGTGGGTAACCCTTTTACCCTGAGAAACCACATTTAAAATAGCAGTAACAAAGAAGGCCACATAAGTTTCAAAATCGATAAATATAACTTCTGTAAAGTTATTGCTGTTTAAATAATTTTTTTTTTTTAAATTCAGTTTTTCAAAAATAAAAGTATTGAAAATAAAGAGATGACAAAGTGTTCATACATGCTATCTATACTCTATACTATTATATAAAAGAGTACTCACGTATGTTCGGCTGCGAAAAGCTTTAGAATGGCAGGCGCTATTTCAAAAATTCTTTTACTCTAGGATAGCTATGGTGCCCAGTTGAGACATAGGCTATATAAATTTAATAACCATTATTTAAATAATTAATTAAAATTCAAAGAGAATAACCATACAATTTCTTTATTCTTATTCTCAGAGAGAAACTTTTCTCTTTAAAGCTCTGTGCAACTCAAAAAACGTTGTGCCCAAAGCTAATAAGGTTGAACATATGTATATGTAATACTTCCGTATTCCAACTCCGAAATCGAAGAGAGATAGCCATAACAACATAAGATGTTGTTGTTTGTATTAGTTTATTTGAATATATGAAAATAACTACACACAAAAGAAAATGCCAAATCGTCACAGGGGCGGTTTTTATGAAAACGTTTGCCCCAAACATATAAGAAAACAAATCATATTTGTTTTGTCTAAATCACAGGTACGCACCATTTTAAAACAATTACAACAACGCCTGAGATATGATTAAACTTAAACAAACAAAATTTTAGCCATAAGAATCCAAACAACACAAATTTGAACTAACATTTTTGACAATGAAAGCAACTGAGTTTTTATTTTGAAATTTAATTTCCTTTACATATTTTCTCGCTCATATAAAAATATATCTGTAGCTCGTTCTTGTAACTCTTATCGATCGTAGTTACCGATCGAAGTTACCGATTTGACGTCACTGTGACGTAATTATCACCTACACTGTTTGTGTAATAATCTGAATCGATTCCCGTTCAATTCATTCGTTCCAAATCGATAAGTTGTCACATGTTCCGATTCCACTTCAATGGAATCTTTAAAAAAAGTGTTTGTGAGAGAAAAGTGAATCGATAAAAATGTGTCACTTTTCTCACTGCCTTTGCGGCAAGTGAGAACTCTACCGATTTGAATAAATGACAGTAATGTTGTGCACATATGAAATAAAAAGTACTCGCAATTACTATTTTGAAACGGGTACTTTCGCTTAAGTTACATTTTTAACTGATTTTAATATTTTTATTTGTTTTAAAAGTTATAGTTTTCAATGTAATGTGATTTAAAATGAATGCTCATTTATATAAAAAATATAAATTTAAGCAGAAAAAAGTATTTGTTGGATCAATGCAAAAATACCCGGATGAAAATATTTGTTTACTTTTCATTGCACATCACTAACTGTGAAAATATTAAATTACATATAAATAACATATTCCTGCGGTCATGCCTTATTGCGTACATCACCATAAAAATGTCACTCATATTGTCTGAAACAATAATTCATGTTAGAATTTATTTATTTAAACAACAAACAATCACTTTTTATTACCTTTTTAAGATAAAATATTTGCGCACATAAAATGAAACAAATGTAAATAAACAGCTGTTTGTCATTTGATTCAATTTCACAAATTTTCTTATCGATTTGTGTTCTTTTCCATCATGGACCAAATTATTACCGATTTGAACGTACACAAACACTAGTTATCACAAAATCGGTAACTTAGGATCGATACAGTGTGACGTCACACAAATCGGTAACTTACCGATTTTTTTACACGAACGAGCCACTGCACTCTAATGTTGGCGAATATATGAGATAGAACAATATGTCAAAATCGCTGTGAGACAAAACCTCTATTTTCAAACTCTTTTTGAGCATCATAAATAAAAGTCAACAACCCACCGGGAAAATGAGAATTGATTCTAAAAAAAATCGTAAATGGAATGGATTCTTTTGCTTACATTTTAGAATGTATTCCAAAGAATATATTTATTTAAAGCAAAACCTATGAATTGGAATCTATTAACCAAAAGTCGATTACGATTACAAAGAATCGATTAGGACCGATATAATAATTTCTACTATAGAGAATGTTTTTTGATTCCTTGCTTGCTTTTTTGGTAAGTGAACAAGGAATTGCTTCTAAAAAAAATTCTGGTATAAGCGAGAAAAGTATCAGTCTGTTTTGATTTGTTTTCTTATTTGCGAAAATTAATACTTTTTATTTAAAAGAATCCATTCAAAAAGTGAATAAAAGAATCTTTTTCTGTAGCGATTCATATGGAAGCGAAAGCGATGGAAGAAAAGAAAGTACTGCTTTTGTAGGACATCAGCGTTTTAAAAATAATCAATTCTAGAATCTATATTGGAGAAGAGAATTGATTCTTTTTTCATACACAATTGCTTCTTTTTTCCCGGTGGGAAAGTCCCAAAAAAGAAAAAAAAAAGACAGCAACATGTATTGTGTGCGGTACCAATGCTGCCAGCTTTTTGAATGTAAAAATAAAAATTCCGTGAAATGTTTTGCTGAAATTTTTCAGCTTATACGAAAGATATACATATTTCATTTTAAAACAACAATTATCTATAAGGCCGTCATATATTTTTCTTGCCTCAGAGCTGATATTTTTACGTATAAACGAGATTTTCATATAGTCACAGTGCTAGGAAAAGTGTACCAAGCATGAAGAATAAATGGTAAGATCAGGAAGATACAGAAAGTTTATTACTTTAGTTATTTTTTCTTTTTATTACTTTAGTTAGCTGGTAACTTTATTCGGATGGAATTACTAAGTAGCTCCAACACAAACATTCAATTTTACCAAAATTCTAACGGCTGTATTCATAAAAAATTATGAACCTCTTATAAAGCCTTCATAAGTAAAAAATCGAAAAAAATTGAAAAACATTATTCATAAACGTTCAACAGCGTTCAAAATCTCTTTTAAATGCTGGATAAATGAGAGAATTAGATAAAGCATTTTAAAAATTTTGTTGTTCTCATTTGAGCATTGTCAAAAATGTATCAAATTAGTTCAATATCTATCAAAAACAAACAAAATGTCAAAAAGTGTTTGAGAATGTTTGTTTATAAATTAGAGGATTTTTAAAAATGGCTGAAACGTGCTATAAACCTCTTATAAAGCACTTTTAAACTGATTTCATTTCATTTGAGCACAAATATTGTCAAAAATAGTTAAAATTATACAAAATATTTCAAACATTTGGAAATTATGTCAAGAAAATTCAAAATATATAAAAAATTTCCAAAAAAAGAAAATAAAACTCAGAAAATTTGTCAAAGATTTAAAAATATTTACAAAAAAATTATAAAATGATAATAATTTCAATGCAGAGGGTAGCTTAGAAAAACTTCTGATGTTTCAATATCAAAATTTGACGAAATTGTGACAAATAAATAACACTCAATTTATTTAACACAGAAAGCATTATTTACACTCTTCCCACTTCAATATGAATACGGCTGTTAAATTTTAAGATTTAAAGTTTTTAATGATATATAATATTTTTATCGCCGGCGAAGCAGCGGGTATTTGCTAGTTTTATCATAAATTTATGAAATATTTTTATTTTTATGTATTTGAATATATTTGATATATTTATCAATATATTGCTTGCATATCCTAAATATAGTTTTTGAGTTGCAAAATTTTATATAAATTTTGCCTCTTTTGCCCGTTCTATAAAACTCAGAATAATTTCCTGTTCTAAGCTGTAGCTCGTCCTAAACGATAAATGTAGTTGATTCTCCTCAAAATAACGGCGGATAATATTTACAAGCAAACTGCGGTGCTCATCCAGTAGTTTTAAATGCTCTTGATAGTATTCGGTAATAACACCGGAATTGGGATTGTTGTTCAGAATGTCCGCAAGTGTTACCTTGTACCCAGAGGTATCGGGAGAGCTGGGTCCACGTGAATTAGAACGTGAGAGTGAACTGCTCTTTGAACGATATGTATGCGGTTCGTCAGCATAACTTGCGTTTTGGGGAATTTGAGTAGCAAGTTCCTTCTTCCATTCAGTCAGGAAATGCTTGAATAGCACTTTGTCGCCTAGCTCGATGCCTTTGAAAAGTTCTACGAAGTCGTCATCTTGCATTAAGGGAAGTATTTGCAAATTAATTTTTTGAGCTAAAATATAGATAACGTTAGTTAAAATGTTAAAACAGTACGTTGAAAACAATGAACAATTCATTAAAATTCAATGATTTTTTCATTGAAATCAATGAAATTATTTTAATGTACGCTGTTTATTGATTTTGTTTTTCCTGTGTAAGCAAGAGTTTTGAAATGGGTTTAAATGAAGCCTTATTAGTTATGATCCAAATGTTTGCCCTAGTGTTATAAAATTAATGTACCAAATAATCAAAATGATTCCAGAGCTTAAAGATTTATTGATAAGGTAATTTTTTTAGTACAACTTTTTCAGAAAAAGATAGACAAGCCACCACTCAATATGATGAGAAACATAAATAGATCCAAAGTATCTCATCTTCAATGGTGGCCAATTACTTACTACTTATGCATTCCGTATAATTTCCAACTTCAAAATTATACCTAGGACTTACCTCAAAATTTTATTTAAAAAAATCCTGCAGAAACGTCCTTTTATTGGAGGGCGTATTGTGACGTTTCACGTAGCAATTCATATGTAAAAAAAGCGCTCTCTGAGTTCTCACTACGACAACAGCTTTGTTTGCTGAATGCGCTCATCATCACTTTCTGACCATCTTTCTTCGTGCCGTAGTGAAGAAAGATTTTATATCGTGCCGTATAATAACTGATGAATGCCTGCTTTGGGTCATGTGATACTTGTGATCTCTGAAATTCTTAGAAATGCAATTGAAGTCCATTTTGACATGAAAATGATATCGATGCAACAAAGCAACAGTCCAAGTTGATGATAATGACTGTCAATGATGCAGCTCAATGGTGTGGAATATAGACTAAGTGGGCCTGGATGATGATGCGCCTTCATGTGGCGCATTTACAAGTATATGGCCTAATGTAGCCGCTCAAGTGCGCTTCAACTTGTTGTCGATGTTGTGTTTATGCTACTTCTTTTTAAATTCTAGGCTTCCAAAAATGGCTCCCAAGCTAGACGTTAATTAAATCAAGGTAAGGCATCTTGACAAATAGTTACAAATGGCAGCTACGCCGAAGAAGGTGCACACATCCTATAAACGGCTAACATGCTGGAATTGCAAGCGATGGAGTGTGTTGAACGCAGTAGGAAAAACATTTATTAATGCTGTTAATTTAACCAATTTTTTTTTTGCTCATTTTTCTACCCACTTTGATGCGAATTTAAAAATTTTGGATAATATTTTTGCAATCTACCGTTAGTATCTTGGCAGAAATTACTTTGAATGTGTACAGTTGTTGTTTGTTTCATTTTTCCAATCTTCACCGGCCGGCCATTCACCGGTGCAAGTATGAAGTACCGTTGGTTGCAATTAAAACGCAATTATGCGCATCATTAAGAAAGCGCACATGCGGCGTCATCCGTCGACGCAAATGTGTGTAAATCCAGTTGCAGCAGTGAGTGGCAGCAGCCACAGCGCATGCGCAGCACATCCGGCCGATTTTCCCCCTATTGTTATCGTTGTTTTTTATTTATTTTTTTTATTTTAATATCTTCTCTTTAGTCTTACCTGCACCATGTTTGCCACTATCAAGTTGGTGTTAATTCTTTAATACAGCGCATAAACACACATATAATTTAATAAAGCCGATTAAATTTGCCGTAAGTAGAGCGTTAATTCCGGCGTCTGCCGGATAAACAGCTCGCGGTTTGCACACGCGTTGCAACCAAAAAGCAAATAAAATGCTTCGCTGGCCGCTACGGTGTAATGTAGACGTGGCCATGTTAATGGTCGTGGTTGTTGTTGCTTATTTGAGTTTTTTTTCTTAATTGCTCACCTTAAACTGATCCTTTTGAATGCAATTTTGCAATATTGATGGATTGGCTGATATCGTCGTAACTCATGTTATTAGCTTGCAAGTGTACCGGATTTTGTGAAGTACAGTTATAAGAGAATAATCGATTTTTACACTATTGAAGCAAGTACAAATTTTATTCAAAGCTATTTTAGGGGCAGGAAAGCTACATTCGAACGCTTCTAACATAACGGCAACATAAAAACACAAGATAAATAGAATGACGTGAACATTTTGTTGCTATGGGGCACAAGCGAAGTTATTCATTTTGTCTAAATATAAGGCATGGTGACATATTTAATGTCATGATTTTCCCAATCTACCATTCCAAGCCAAACATGAGGTCTCCTACATTTACTTTAACCTTTACCTTTACCTTCACCTTTACCTTTACCTTTACCTTTACTTTTACCTTTACCTTTGCCTTTGCCTTTGCCTTTGCCTTTACCTTTACCTTTGCCTTTACCTTTACCTTTACCTTTACCTTTACCTTTACCTTTACCTTTACCTTTAGCTTTAGCTTTAGCTTTACCTTTACCTCTACCTTTACCTTTACCTTTACCTTTACCTTTACCTTTACCTTTACCTTTACCTTTACCTTTGCCTTTACCTTTACCTTTGCCTTTACCTTTACCTTTACCTTTACCTTTACCTTTAGCTTTAGCTTTACCTTTACCTTTAGCTTTAGCTTTACCTTTACCTTTACCTTTACCTTTACCTTTACATTTACCTTTACCTTTACCTTTACCTTTACCTTTATCTTTACCTTTACCTTTACCTTTACCTTTACCTTTACCTTTACCATTACCTTTACCTTTACCTTTACCTTAACTTTACCTTTACCCTTACCTTTACCTTTACATTTACATTTACCTTTACCTTTACCTTTACCTTTACCTTTCCCTTTACCTTTACCTTAACTTTACCTTTACCCTTACCTTTACATTTACCTTTACCTTTACCTTTACCTTTACCTTTACCTTTACCTTTACCTTTACCTTTACCTTTACCTTTACCTTTACCTTTACCTTTACCTTTACCTTTACCTTTACCTTTACCTTTACCTTTACCTTTACCTTTACCTTTACCTTTACCTTTACCTTTACCTTTACCTTTATCTTTACCTTTACCTTTACCTTTACCTTTACCTTTACCTTTACCTTTACCTTTACCATTACCTTTAACTTTACCTTTCACTCTAAAAGTAATTTGGTTTTATGTGTTTATTAACTCCACTCCGTGGACTAACAGACCTGTAATTGGCAAATGAACAACTGACTCCAAAATCTGTAAAATTTTATAATGTCCTTCATATTGATTTTATTATGAACAAAATTAACTTTTTACTTTTAGCAAAATTATTTTTTGTAAAGTGGAAGGAATTTAAATGAATGTTATTGCAATTATTTTAAAATTTTTATTAAATTAAGTTACTTTAAAATTTATCTTTTAGTTATCTTTCTCTCTCTCTCATTCTTTGTAGTAAATTGCAAGGATATATATATATAGCTTAAGTGGCCACAAGGAGGAAAAAGAAGAAGTTGTATGCATGATACATCATCAGCATCGGCACCATTATCATCATCAACATCATCATCATCATTATGGTCGACGTCAACATCCTGAAGCACCACCATTCAGTGAAGTATAACATTGGGGATAAGTGTTCCTACGTGCTCAAAAGCCTGCATTATTTTATCCTAAGCAATGTTCTGTGGATGTGTATTTTGTTTAAAAAGAAAAAGCACACCCTGGCCGTGATATTCATTTCTTTTGCATTTTTCGGGTAAAGAAACATTAAGCCTGACATACCTATTATTTTGAATACTCTTTTGATTTTTATACGTTTATATACGGAGGTACATATGTCTGAGTCAGTCTGGTTGGCAGAAGCTTGTGTATATGAAAGCAGCAACCCACCTTATTAGATGACATTTTGTGCAAGGGTGGCATTTTCGGTATATCTTACAAAATAACGGTGTTAAAATGCTTTTAAAAAGCTCTGGCAGTGTTTTCTTCTCGAACTTGAAGAAACAAAGTCATACAATGAAGTGGTTTTAAAAGTGACGCATGGTAAGTAAAGTGAAAAACTTGAAATTGTATTTTCAAAATAAAGGATGCCACAAAAATACAAATTTGATTAACCTATTATGGAGGTTTTGTGATTGAAAATAATACAAACGAGCAACATGTAGAAGTTATAAATTAAAACAATATAAAAATAGATATATTACAAAGATGTTTGCAAATTTTGCGAAGAATATCATCTCCAGCCACGATGCTTATTGCCAACTTAATGGCCAAGTTGAACTTGGCTATGTTCCAAAAACCGTTTGCCAACAGTATCAAGATTGGTAGTTAAAATAAAATACTTCTATGTATATATAGGTATGTAAATAGGCGTAGACGAAGAAGTTAGAAACCATTTTCCCAACCCATTTTGATATTTTTATAGTAAGTAATCTACCTTTTTTGAACAGGTGAAATCATTGTTTCAGGGGCCATAGAAAACCATTTGAACGCCATTCAAACGATTACTGTGTGACCTCAGCCAAAGAAAATCGAAGAATATAAACAGAGACAATGTATTTTCTGTGTATATTTGCCGGCCACAGAACGAACACACAAAGAAAGTTCCATATAAACGATCCACACGAAGTGAAGAGAAAGAAAGCTCGCCACTTGACGCGAAAAATCGTTTTATATTTTAAGTTTGCCCCTCACATTGCGTTCTCTTCTGAGCGAGAGAACTGGTGGCGAATTTATTAGGAAATTTAAAATTATGCCATATTTTTATAGAAAAACATATGCTTTTCACATTAATTTTGTATCGAATTTTATTTCAATGCAATTAAAATTAAAAATTTGATTTGAGTAAAATGTGTTGTGAGGACGAATTGTTCTGGAAAATTTATTTAACTTCTTTGATTTGTCATCAAAAAATCCTCGCCACAAGGAAAAGACTGACTACGGCCCTGATTCAGTTACTTTCATTGGAAATTTCTTCATTACTGGATAGTTTTGTTTGGTTTTGTAAAATAAATGCACTTGTCTTTATTTCTTGATTATTTTTTATTGACATTGCAGCATTCTTCCAAAACATCACAAACACTATCTTGTCGCTTGAGTCTGTACAAAAGTGGTGTACTGTCTATAATAACTTGTGACGGCGTGCCTCGAATGTCAATTATTCCAGTTCCATCGGTTATGGGTTGAGCATTCTCGCAGAGATAATATGGCAGACATTCTTTTCCAGCACCACAAATCTTGGCAGGTGTAATTTCTTGAGCGAAGCCCAATCCCGTCAGTAGAAATATAAGAAAACTTAGCTTGCACAACATTGTTGGGTAGAATCTAATTAAATAAAAATTCAAGAGAAAATTGTTAAAAACATATGATATGACCAGATCAAGAGCAAAAAACTTTATAAAATTTAAATCTATAGTAGTATTTTAGATCTAGTAGTATAACGAGGTGATCGAACTTGGAGTGAGTCTTTATGTTAATCAAAATCGAGCATCGAGAGTACATTTTTTACTTTACAACAAAAGATCAAACAAAAAATCCCAAACTTTTTTCGGAGAGAAATTTATTAAATTACTTTTCTAGAACTAAAACGTAAATTTCATAGAACTCACCTTATGAATCACTCGAATATATGATATATAGCTAAAAAGATGTAACAACGTTGATGATCAAATAGCAACTATGACAACGAACTTATGTATGACCAAAAAAACCTGCTATCGCTATCAAAAGAAATAATATTATTATATTAGTAAAAAACGTGAATAACTAAGTATATTATAAAAAGTCAAACAAGTTTTTCCATCACATAATAGGTCTGTTTACGTACGCACACTGTGTAACTTCTGTGCTTAAAATGGGAGAAGAAGAACAAGCATCAAATCGCTCTCTCGAGCACACAAAGTGCACAGAGAGTGCTAGAACTCGAGACTTCGAGCAAAGTAAGAACAAGCATCAAGAAGAATAAGCATCAATAAGATGAAGCAAATGTCAAATTACATTTCATAATTGTTTATGTTTTGCGATAAATAAACTCACAAATTGTGTGCCTTCAAAGAAATTTACGTACAATAAATAAATAATAATAAATAAAAATTAAGTAATTGTTCAGTTTTGCATTAAAAAGGGCTTTAAATAATTTGAGTGAAAGTGTTTAAATTTTGTGCTGCCGTCTGCAGTCAAAATCAGCTGTTTTGTGCTTGAAACTTACTAGAAGCTGTTTCCGTACTTTTGCAACTATTCTCACATTTCGTTTTTACTCTCTTGCACACATCTTACACAAATCTTACACAGTGTAGAGTACGGAAACAGACCTAATGCCTCCGCATACACTGATACAGCCCAGTGTTGATGATCTGTTTAAATAAAAAATAAAAAAAAAACACAAAAATTGATTCATGCTCGAACTTATTTAATATGTTACATTTATAAAATTATTATTTTTCACTATTGGTATAGCACCCATTATATAGGGTGTATCAACAGGAGGTGCAGAATTTGTGTTTTGTACAAAACGAGTAATTGCTTTGTATGGGGAAACAATATCCTTCAAACCTGCCAGGCAACCAATTGTCAAAGAAATGCCCATATTCGACGGACCCATCTGGCAACGCCATAACTTTTGACAGAGATGTCAGATCGCTTAATGACATACCGCGTTTGAAGCGTCAGTCCAAGCAGATTTTTACCATGGAACAATACACGCCACGCGAGCGCTCTGAAATAGTTGAAATTTACATTCAACAGAAGAAGTCAATTGTGAAACCTCAACGTGCTTTTAAAAACTTAAAAAATGTGAGAAGTGCGCCTTCTAAGAACACCATTAAGCGTTTATACGAAAAATTTTCGACTGGTGAGGCTCTTTCTAATCCGAAGAGGCCAAATAAAAGTCGACCAAGGCGATCGGCCGAGAATATCGCTGCCGTACGAGCCAGTGTTGAGAGGTCCCCAAGAACATCCCAAAAACGCCGTTCTCAGCAGTTGGGCATGGCTCGGTCCACTTTACAACGGATTATTCGCGTTGATTTGCATTTGTTCCCGTACAAAATTCAATTGACGCAAAGATTGTTGCCTGCGGACAAGCCTCGTCGATTGGAATGGGCCCAAAGAGTCATCGAAATGGCCGAAGATGACGAGCAATTTTGGAACAAAATTATCATGTCCGATGAAGCCCATTTCACATTGAATGGGACCGTAAATAAGCAAAATTCCCGTATTTACGCCACTGAAAATCCTCCGGAGATTCAAGAAGTGCCTCTTCATGACGAAAAAGTCACAGTTTGGTGCGGCGTTAGTGCGAAAACGGTCATTGGGCCGTTTTTCTTCCAAAATGAAAATGGCCATGCTGTTACCATCAACCAGGAGCGTTATCGCGACATGATGACCAATTTTGTGATGCCAATTATTCGTCGAAAGCGTATGAGGCAGTTCTGGTTTCAACAAGACGGCGCTCCACCGCACACAAGTCGCATAACAATCGATTTTCTGAAGAATTTGTTTCCGGGCCGTTTGATGTCGAAAAGTGGTGATTTGGACTGGCCACCGCGTTCGCCCGATTTGACGCCGCCTGACTTCTTCTTGTGGGGATATTTGAAGTCAAAGGTTTACGTTAACAAGCCAAGGACCGTAGAAGAGCTCAAGGACAACATTCGTGAAGAAATAGCCGCTATTCCGGCCGAAATGTTGGCGAAAACGATGGAAAATGCTGCAAAAAGGGCACAATACGCCATCAACGCCAGAGGCGGCCATTTGAGAGATATCATATTCAAAAATTGATGTAAACAAATCTACTTGGAACGAATTAAATGATTAAGATTGCCAACCGCCAAATTTTTATTTTTTTCTTTGATTTTTTTAACAAAAACATGGGTCCGTCGAATATGGGCAACCTTGTACACCTTTGCAAAGCCTACACTACTTTTTGATAAACGCTGTATCTGATAGTGTAAAAGTTGTATTACATGTTTATATTCTATCCGTTTATTTCACTACTCACTTATATTTAGTTAGGTAGGTAAGGTAGATACGGTAGGGATGACAACCTTTGTATTAAATACACCACCTTACTGAGACCAGTTTCATTCATTGTGATACCGCAGCATACTTGACATTCAATCCTTATGCTAGCTAGACGCCTAACGCTTGTCGTTGACAGATCATCAACAGATTTGTTTGCCGTAGCGAGAAGAATGAAGATGAGGGATCATTTTCTTCTCCTCTTTGTTCCTGCTGACTACTACAGAAGTCATTTGTAGTTATGTCTAATGCATGTCTGCTTATTAAACAGTGCACTGTAATGACGGGTACCATAATGACAAGGCTTGTCCTATCCAGAGCACAGTGCGGGATTTTTTAAATCTAAAATTTAAAAAAATTTCTGGGAAAACATTAATTTTATGTCTAAAATAAAGGTAATAAACACAAAACGGTCGTTTCCGACCGGTCGCTTCTTCAAGGCGATTCGGTGATACTCCACTAAATAATCTTTATTTTAAATATAAACAAATTTAATAAATGTTCAAGTTACTTCTTCAAACACCTTTTCAGGACAAAACAAAAAAAAAAAAAATAAAATAAAATGTCTTCCAGAACTATTTTGAATTGCATTTTTATTATTCAATATTTATTTTGAAAAAGTTAACGTTACAGTGGTTATGTGAAATATTGAATTTGATATTTAGCTTCAAATTTAACTTGATAGCAATTGTAAGTACATACATAGTTTGAGGGTTTTAAAATGTACTACGATAAGTAACGCAAGGAGGGGAGAAGTTAGGGGGTCTCAGATATATATAACGTCACCCAAAATAAAAAAAACTCGAAAAAATTGAAATGAATACACTCCATCATTTCAAAACATTTTCATCTTTACATCTTCACGTTTCACCGTCTAAATTGACGGTTAACTATTGACCGTTTAACTACGGTTAACTATTGACCGTATTAAGTGTAGCAAGGGCATTATTTTTCTTTGCTTGTTCTATTCTATTTCGAAGAGTCCCCAAAGTTTCCAGCTTCTACAATTCAAGCTCACATACTAAGAACTACACTCTAGCAAAAATGCAACTGGATAATAAATGTAGGCCATCAGTTGCCAGCAATTATTGTCGCAAAATATCGCTAAGAGCATTTATTAATAATATTTCTTTCTCTTGGATTATTTTATGAGCGAAAACACGCTTAAAAACCGGGAAAAATGAGAGGAAAGAAAGAAATGAACAAAAAAACGCCTAATTTTGGAAATCTGTCACGTAATTTATGAACGATCCCTTACTTCTTTTAAGCATTGTGACTGAAGAAGAATCAAGAAAAAATAAATTGTAAAGACTTCAAAACAATCGAACATTATTTGGCTATTAAAAAAAATAATATTGAAACATAAAACAATTGAAAGAAATCAGTTAATTATTTATTTCTTCAAATTTTCCATCTTACTTGTAAAAAATAAACACAATCAATCAAAATAAGCATGAAATTGTCAATAAAGAAACAGCTGACGCTTTATATCTAAGGCAGTGGTTCCCAAAGTGTGTTCTGTGGAACCTGGGGTTCCACAAAAAAACTTAAGGATTCCGCGTGACCATGGTTGAATTAATAAGGTTGTCTCGGAGCTGACCGTACTCTCTTCTCAGTATCCACAATTGTCAAAATCAATGAAAAGAAACAACAACAACTTCATCGTCCTTATATGTTATCAATTTTCGCTTTCAGATTTTGTATGAGCTGTCAATTTCGATTTGACATTAATGGGCACTAGCTCTCACCCATCCTTATTAATTTAAACATGCGTGTGACAAATGTAGTTTCACTAAAAAAAAAATTAGAATGGTGTTTAATATGATCACATTTTATGTATATGCTTAAAAATAAGCAACTCGTAAGTCAAGCAAGTTTTCGTTCTTATTAAATATGTTGCTCTGAGTTCTAAGCAACAATGTTGCCTCAAACTTGTTGAATGTTTGGTTTACAACTTGAGAGCATCTAAGCCTGCTGAAAAATTAAGCAACTCCAAAATTGAGCTGCTTACGCGGTAAGCATCAGATACGTGCTGATACTTACAAGCAGAATCATAAAAACATCCTGATATTGCGTTGCAGTTAAACAAAACAAATCAAACGAAAATAAAGGAGACAAAGTTATAGAAATGATATTCATTGATAGATTCTTCATAACTTTTCTTTTTTTTTCTACGTTCACAAATTTCAGATGTACTACTGTGATCAAAAAAAGACAAGTGTTTTTATTTTTAAGTTGGCACTGTACCAAATAACTATTAAAAATATTTATTAGTCTTTGAGATATACGTCCTTTTGTAAATAGCCGTCAATTACTTCTTCGTTTCGGTTTCTATCCCTTCTTTCGATTCAAAACGGTGTCCACGGAGCGGTTTCTTGAGTTTACCGAAAATCTAAAAGTCACATGGGGCTAAGTCGGGCGAATACGGTGATTGCGTAACGATATGGGTCGAGTTTTTTACAAAATGATCAAGAATTACAAGTGCGTTTTTGCCACCTATCGAGATTTCACTTTTCTGAGACCCTCTTGATTTCAATAGAACTTGCTCACCCAAGGCCTTCTGCAACATTTTCAACGATTCGGTAGCAGAAATTTCATTCCGCACACAAAATTTAATGGAACTGCGTTGTTGAATACTTTGAGACATTATAAAAAACGAAAAATTCACTTTTAGCTTCTTACAAAAGGACTTGTATCTCAAACAATAATGAATATTTTGACGAATGCTTGGGCCCAGATGTCAGTGACAGTAGTGCCAACTTAAAAATAAAATCATTTGTAGGTATCGGAATCCCCAAAAAATTTAAATTCAAATTTACCCGTATTTTTTGCCCACAGTAGTATTCGCTAATTATCCAAATTTATCAAAAGAGGTTTTCGAATTCTATTGCCGTTGCAACCACTTATTTGTGTGAACCTGGATTATCAAAATATGTTGCGATAAACACCAAATATCGTTACAAATTTGATGCTGCACCAGATATCAAACAAACGCCCAATTTTAAGAGAATCATGGTGTCAAAGAATCAGCTGCGTTCTTCACAGTTAAGTTTTTTCATTTATTTTAGTTTATGTTTTGTATTTTTATTAGTTATTTCTATGATGATTTATTTTTTCTTTTTAAGTTCTGTTTAATTCAATCAAATCTGAAATATCAAAATAATAGGTGTGTTCCCTTACTCTAAAGTTTTAGTCCAATTTACCATTTTCACAGGTTTTCGTCCGAGAAGCGTTCCCGTACTCGAAAAAATGGTAAAAGAGAGTGCAATCGAGAGAGTAAAAATTTCCCCTCCCTGTCTGTCAAAAGCTGCAAGTTTTAGTCCGAGAAATTTCTTCTGGCAAAAATGGTAAAAGTGTCAAACTGCTTAAAATTATATGTTAGCAAAGAAATTGCAAAACATCAAAAGTTCTTTTAAATGAAAAAAAAAAGAACTATTGGAATGGAAACCAGAAACCTGGTTTATTGTAAAATGTAAATATAAATGTAAATTTGAAAAGTAATTTCAATGTTGTTAAAAATCTTTGTCATGTCGTCTGCACTGCCGATGCTACACACCAAACAAACGGTTTTATTTGACAGTTTACAAAAGTTTAGTCCAAAAAGCGTTCTCGTACGTTTTTGTGTTTTTTAATACTTTTGAGAGATTTTTCCTTACTCTCACGTTTTTGACAGTTTTACCATTTTTAGCCCAAAAAGTAAGGGAGCAGACCTAATATCAACTTGTTTCATTTAATATCTCATTAAATTGTGAAAAGTCGTTGTTTAAACAATATTCAGGGTTCCGCGATAGTTGGCAAAACATTTGAGGTTTTCACGACCACTGATCTAAGGTATTTACATTTTCACCATGCGTGGAGAACTTGAACAGCTTTATAGAGCTTTCAAATTGTTAATAATTTGCCAGAATACGAAAATTTACTTTACATAACAAGAACATTAATTAACAAGAGCTTCTTTACAATTCCTTTTTATGTTAACAAGCAGAATAGAGCTGTAAGTATCGACATCATTACCATGTTTTATCAACTGTTATGATAATTTTTAATAGCTTTGTATCGTTCAGTGACTCCTGAGCAACTTTCATCCAGAAGTTATTGGGTACCAAATCAGGACTCAAGAACTCCTCAAGTTTGTATTGTCTTAATGAGGAATAATAATTGGGCGCGTGCCTGTTTTCTTATTTCACGAAGTATTTCTCTACGTGTCTCAAATCATACAAAATGGAAATATATTGATCTTATGTTTACTCCCGAAATATATGTATGTAGTAATCCTCGTTTGGATTACACCTATCCATAATACAAGTTTTGAATTTTTTTTAGTTAATTTTTTTTAAACGTTATAATTGAATAATTGCACTGTGCGACATCAAAATATACCTGAAAAAACTCCAATGCTTTCTGATAGTCATTGGTCTTTATAACATATCATTACAAAAATCATCATCAATTGGAATTTCTACATAGCTACCAAAAGCTAGTTTTACAATATGTATATATCACGTTTTTTTCGTTTTCTTATAATCTCAATTCCTGACTAATATTTGCAATATTATTTACTACCATGAAATCTTGAATTCTTATCGTCCTGTGCCTTTTGAGACCCTGTTATATATTTTGTTTCTTTGTTTGAATCATGGTTTGTTTTGTTCTCTGAAAACAATGGATAGTAATAAAAATATTGTAAAATGTGGAGCAAAACATGCGACAGTTACCTAAACAAACGTTTTGTATTCTTCTCCAGTAGAAAACATGAGTTATTTTTGAACAGTCGATTTGGGACTCAAGTTGCATCTGTTCAGCCTCAGTATGACTACATTCACACAGGACACTGTGGATAAAAATCATGAGTGGCATTGTGTTTGGCAATATATTGTTAATTTAAGTCTATACTTACTTTTGATTTAAGACATATGTAGTTTTTTGTTTTTATAAAAATCAATTTGTTATTTTTTACTTTTTTTTCAAAAAACAATTTTGTCCTTACGGGAGAGGAAGACATATTTTTTTTCCTAAAATTCTTTTTTGGTAATATTGACATTCCCATGCAACTTTTAAAACAACTTAGAATACGATCTAAATTTTTCGATACGCCCAACTATACATGTATTCTCTGTGCTGAAATACTTTTTCAGTTCAGTTTGTTCATTAAAGGAAACTTTGTTTTCCTTCTTTTTTTTCAATATTTTTGAAGTGCACTCTTATAACATTCTCAACCACCAACTATAACTTTTAAGATATAAGAATTAATGAATTTTTATGATAAATTCCGTTGATTAGAAATATGAAAAGAAATCCAGAAACGTTAAAGCGCAGGATCATGGCTAAGCCGGAATTCGAACCTGCGATCTCTGCGGTGGCAGTCAAATGCGCTATCACTCGATTACCTGGACCGCTAATCTTTTTATTTCTTAAAAATGTAGATAAACGGGGCCGTGTCTCTATTTATAGAAGAACAAAGTTTAAAATTATTTTTAATCAACATTAAATTTACTTTACAATTTTTTTTATAAAGCGATATTTTAAACAATTCATAATTATATTACGTAGAACAACATATTTCTAAAAATCCACCACAGCTATCGTCTTCTCGCTTGGACCTGAATAAAGTTGTAAGTTTTGAGTTTATGCTTCTGTGCACATCTAGATCTCTTTTTGATCGTATATCCATTAATCCAGATCCATCAGTGACCACTTTGCCGTCTCTGCATAAAAATCTTGAAACGCATACTTTATCAATCCCACAAGATGCTGAAATCTTCGGGGCACAGCTTAGGCTCAGCAAAATACCAACGAGAAAAATGATATCGATTCTCATTTCGGGGTCAAAGCTCTCTTTAAACGATATATTGTATATATTTAATTTTTTTTTTGGTTTTTTTTTTCAGAAACAACGAGTGTTCAACGACTATAATTTTTACTTCAGTAATAACCGTGAACTGTTAAAACATAAATATTATTGTCAGTTGACGTCAAGCAACAATTAAAAACTGAGTCTGATTGCAAGATGAACTTTATAGCAATTCACTTATTATCACTTTAATTTTTTTGTTTGCTGTATGCTATGCATGCATGAACAACGAGAGATAAGCTTAATGTATAGTCCACGACAAAAAGTAAGCATTTACAAATATTTTTCAAAACATAATGTCTTCCAATTGCGCTCTGTTATTTAAGTGCTTATTGGTCAAACATTCCGAGAGAAAATTCCGTTATTATACAGAATATGCAAAACATGCTACTGCAAAATTCGAGCACATTTCTATGTAATTATGTTTAGTGATAGTTAGTAAGCCGCATAAGAAATAGCATTAGGTTTATAAGGATTCATTAACCTTGTTATAAATATTTATAAAAAAGTAAATCAAAGAAATTATAATTAAAATGGGGCGTGGAAAATGGCTTGACAGAACGGAAAAGTGAGTAATGAAAAGATAAAAATCAGCGAAAATTAAAAATTGATTTTAAATTTACTTTCCACCCTGAAAATTATGATAAAAGTGTCCGTAGTCCAAGAGCGATTACACGCCAAGACGAGAGCTCTTCTTATCGTACTTAGCTTCAAGTTCTAACCTAACTGCCAGGAAAATCGCAGAAACAGTTGGAGTACAAACACATATCCGGAATATTCAAAACATTTTTAAAAAAATCAACAAATTTTACGCCAAAAGTGCAAAGAAAGCTGCTAAACGAAGAGAAAAATATTACATTTATCCAAAAACTTTTTGAATTTATCCAAAAACGGAGTCATTTTTAACCCAAATGCATTTGCATAAATCGAATAAAATATTTAAAATTTTAAATTTATTTAAATACTCTTTTAATTAAATAAAATATTAAAATATTTAAACATAATTAATAAAATAAAATATTAAAATTATGCACGAATTTTTTTAAATATCTTTCAATTATAATAGGGTAATTCCAGTGAAATGGATTTTGTGTAGTGTCAGTGACCACAAAACCTTTGCTTTTTTCCCCCGTTAAATATTAAAACCTCTGTAAAAATTATTTTATTTCTTCATTTTGTAAGACTCAGAGAAAACTTTGTAATTAAAAAAAAAAACAAAGTAGGAAAGAAAAAATTATATAAACCTTTATCCTGACATGAAAATATCGTTTGTTACTTACACTACCCTTGGAAGTACCCAATAGTAAATATGAAAATTAAACTATCGCATTTAAAGAAAATTTATGTAAACAAATTGAAATTAAAAAACAACATATTTAAATTAAATATGTTATTAACGGTTTGTTATAGTTCTCGTTAGGTTTTTGTTATGAAAATTATATAGCCTAGATGTTTCGTGAGTGCGATGGGTGAGATTTTGTGTGAACCGAGCTCCGCTCACCCATGATACAATTATACAAGGTAAGAGAAGGTCCAAGCGTACGGGGGGTTTTGGTGGTTCAAACTCCCCCAGGAGGGTTTCGAACTATGCTTTTGAAATCCACAGAACTGTCAGATTATGAAAAATTTCCATTATGTAAAGCTATATTTATTATGATTTATTATAATTTTTCATCATTGTGGCTTCCCTATTAAAGTTTAAATTAAACGTGGCAATTCTATTGAAAAGTAACTCAACTGATGTAATGTTATTTTAGAGGATAAGTAGTTTTGAAGCAGTGTCGAGCAGTGTGGAATATTATCGAATTTTAAATGTCTTTTTCCATAAAAAATTTGAACCCTAGATGAAGAAGCCTGCAACCAATTATTTGAGAAATACTCCACGATTTTGCATGACGATTCTTTCGAAGTATGGATCAATAAAGTGAAACTTTGGCCAAGACGGATTTTTGATAAAAATATCAACAGCCCTATCGAAGCTAATGGCTGCGTTACCAGAAACGACAACATCGAACGAACGCTCTTTTTCAACATTATGCCGGTTAAAAAATTACTTGCGTTCTACTATGAGCGAAAATCGGCTGAACGGATTGTCTGCACTTAATATTAATCGGGACGTTGAAGTTCGTGTAGATGTAGTATTGGACAATTTTTTTTTTTCTGTACCCCGACGAATTAATTTATTGAGGGAATAGTTTTGTATAGAGTAATTGTATTTACTCTGAATACTAAAAAATAATCTGAAAATGTATAACTGAAATCTTATAGTTTTATATCCAATATATAATATTTGCTGTACATTCATTGTTTGGGAACCACTGGCTTTGCATTTCTCTCACTTATATACTTATATTAACTTTAACTACTCTTGAAGTAACTGTTGATTACTTGTTTCTATTGAAGTAACTGTTCATTACTTGTTTCTATTCATCATCAATATTTACATTGTTACTTTTATTGTAATATTTCTCTCACATTTTTTAATCTCATTCACTTCTTGCATTTTTTGATGCAAGCTAAGTTGCAGTGTAGAGAAAACTAATCAGAGCAGTTTGACACAGTGAAGTTCACTCATATAATTTTGCACAAAAAACGTATTTTAAGTAATAAAGGCACAATTATTACAACAATTAAAATAAGTTGAATTGTTTAACTAATTAATTTTGGAACATTACAGTCCGTTCGATTACATCCATGTTCTGATAGTTTTCTTTGTACTTAGAATTCCTTATTTTTTAGTCAAAACCCCCCCAGGACCAAATCCTGCGCACGGGCTTGGGTAAGAGTGACAGTTTTTTCATATTGCACAAACCATGATACAATTATTACAAGGTAGCCTTGACAACTGGCTATTTTCAAATGTCATTTGCCTATATATAATAATTTCTTTTTTCTTTTTTACTTTTTTGATATTGCACCAAATGTCAAAACTAGTATAAATTAGAGAAAGAAAAAGTAGAAAATAAAATAAAAAGCAAAATATGCAGGCAAATGACAATCGGTGCAAGACACTTGTGAGAAATTATCCAGCTGTCACTCCTACCGTACATAATTTTATCATGCTCCCACCCATCGCACTCACGAAGCATATTGGCTAAACATCTAGGCTTTATAATTTTCAACACAAAAACCAAACGTGAACTATAACAGACTGGGAGCATTCAGCGACAGGCAATAATCTTATTACTAAAAACTTTATTGATAAACTACAGGAACAGAGTGCGATGTTGTTGCTGTTTGTCGGCTATTTCAGCTGTTTGAAAAAAGTTAGAAGCTTCACTGTGTGGTATAGATAAAATTTAAATATTTAATTTATCCACGTAAATATTTAAATAGAATTTATACACAGGAGTGGATAATGTTAATATGCGTTATTTCCCTTAGTGTACTTATATCAAATTTGATCCTATACGAATGAACTTTTAAGTTTATCTCAATTTAATTGGCAATATTGGAGTGGTTCACATGATCACCTGACCAAAACCTCTATTGAAAACCTTAAGGGGTGCTTTACAATCTTCGAAGAACAAAGTAGTAGTATTAAGTAGAAGTAGAAGTAATATTCAAGAGTGAAGCAATTCCCAAAAATACATCAAAAAACTTTTTAAGTCACTACCAAATCACTCAACTGAAGGCTTCAAAAAGGATGAGGATGTAATGAGTAGCTACACTAAAAATCTATATTTATTTATATTGGCATTATTTCTTATTATTTCTTATAACTTGTTATAATACTTTTGCTATCATTTTGTCGTGCCACTTCACATGTTTTTGTTTTGTTCTGAACAAAGAATTCGTTTGTTACATAATAAAAATTCAAGAATATACATATGTATGTGCTATATTTTTGTCGCGGAGTGTATATGTTAGATTGCATTAAACTTTTTTAATATATTTCAAAAATTTTTAGTGGAAATTCCAATTATTACTGCAACGTGACTTTATGACTATTATATCAGCCGGTAAAAACTAGTCGATATATTATTGAGTGAAGTTTTGTAAACCGCAAAAATATAGTAACTAATGTATATTTTTCTTTCGCTGCTATCAAGGGTAAAATATGCTTATGGGGCAAATTATTGAATTAAAAAAAGGAGTTGGCTCCGTCATGCCTACACTACAAGATATTTTTTTTTTAGACTTTGAACCAAGGATTTCAGGTGTAATACCTATTCAGTCAAGTCTGCCTTGGTTCAAAATGAGGTGATAGATTTGGAGGAGGGAAAGGGTAATCAAGTGAAACATGTGTAGGATGTTCTAAGCGTGGCGGAAAGCCGTAGAAACATGTGAATTTGAATCTGAGGCAAGTGCCTTATGCCTTTATCTCAGTCAATTCAAGTTATAAGGCAATCTCATCCACAAATTTCTCTACCACCAACTACGACTTCTTGCCGTAAATATTGATGAGTTTTCAATTTCAATTGATTAGAAATCAAAAAAAGAAAATTGCATATGCGAAAGGTTAAAGAGTAGGACCATGGCCTGGCCGGGATTCGAACCCGCAACCTCTGGGATGGCAGTCGAGCACGCTACCTACTCGACTACCGAGGCCGCCCGTTTCATAATCCGGATGCTTATTTTTATATTTGTCAATAATCTATTTAATTTTATAGTTCTTAAAAAACATATTTTTTAAGAATTATATTTTGAGCATTATGCCAAATAAGTCATGAAGTAACAGGTTGCTACAACAACAAAAGTTCTTTGCAGAACAAACCGAGCAGACTAGACCATGGTTTCGTCGGACGCTACTCCGACTCGTCAGTAGTCTCTGTGGTTTTAACAGTCCACTAACTTTGACAAGCTAATAAGCACAACAGCAATAAAACCAAAGCGGAATTATAGAAGTGCTATTCACTTTATCAAAGCAATGTTTTTCTTTTGTTTTTGTTGCAACCTGTTACTTTTTGGCATAAAGCTCAAAATTAAATAAACATATTAAAAATGCCACAATTTTATAAATCATGTAAACTGGTGCAATCACGACCTACGAAAACGTGATGAAATATTGTATGTTTGCGTATATAATAAACATCTGCTTTAAAAAAAAAAACCTTCTTCACGTCTTCTATGGTTTAATACCAACAAAATGTTGGAACCTTAATGGACACGTGATAAAGAAGTAAACAAAAAACGCAACAACAAAATCTTTGCAGAATCAATGAAGTCAACTTTTTAACCGACTTCAAAAAGGAGGAGGTTCTCAATTTCGTTGGTTTGTCCGCTTTTTTTTTTTTTTTTTTTTTAAATGTATGTACATCGATAACTCCTACAGCTCTTACCCGATTTCCGTAATTTTTTGTCAACAGGTAGATACCATGAACGCGGAGGTCCTTTTTTAAAAAAGTGGGCGATATTCGACAAAGGGGCGTGTCAATATAAGAAAAACACTGTATTTCAGTTAATATTGACACTACGGTACTGAAATTTACAGTAAATATACTGGAGTAGGCACAATTATTATAAATTACGGTCAATAAAGTGGGCGTTATTTGACAAAGGGGTGTGGTCATATTAAAAAAACACTGTATCTCAAATAGTATTGACACTAGGGTGCTGAAATTTAGTGCATGGGTAGGCATAGTTATTACAAATTACAGTTAATAATGTGGGCGTTATTTGACAAAGGGGTGTGGCAATATTGAAAAAACACTGTATCTCGAATAGTATTGACACTAGGGTACTGAAATTTAGTACAGGGGTAGACACCATTTTTAAAATTACTGTAAATAAAGTAGGCATTATTCGACAAATGGGTGTGGCAATATTAGAAACATACCATATATCAAATAATATTGACACTAGGGTGCTGAAATTTAGTACATGGGTAAGTACAGTTACTACAAATTACGGCAAAAAAAGTGGGAGTTATTCATAAAAGGGGCGTGTCAAAATTATAAAAATACTATATCTTAGTAATTGACACTAGCGTACTAATATTTGGTATGCAGGTAGGTGGGTAGGTAGAATCATTAAAAAAGCGGGATTGTAAAAGAGCGGGATTGTACACAGGGTGTGGCACTTTAAGGAAAATACTATATTACGGTTAATATTGATACTTGGAAACTGAAATTTGGCACAGGGCTAGGTAGAATCATTATAAAGTACGGTAAATACAGTGGGCGGGTTTAGATAAAGAGCGTGGCACTAAAAATTTCAAAGAAGCAGAAATGAAAAATACCCAACAAACTTTCAGGAATTAACAAAACAAATTTTTTAAGAACAAAGTTTCATGTTTGAAATTTTCCCCAAAAATAATTAATACATAAAATATTTCATATTCTCTAAAAAGGAAGAAATAAAAACTTTTTAACAAAAAAAAAACCGACCTCAAAATCATTACTTTTACTTTGTTACTTTTCCCACTCATTTCTTGGACATATTTTAAAAACTTTTTATATGTATTATAATATTTGAAATCTTATCATTTTCATTTCGTCTATTTTGTTTTATTATCATCAATATATTAATTGCTTTATGAACATAAAAGCTTTGAAGTCGGCGCTCATCTTTGACACACAATTATGATCTTTTACCATCCGTGCACTATTTGGTACCTTGGTGACACTGTAGTAATTTTAAAAGCTTTGTGCACATTAAATTTCTCACTAAACTGGTTTGGGTGAGCTTGTAAAGCTCATATTAAATATGACATAGTGTGTAACAGCTGCACAAATAATGCATGGAACACATTGGCTACATTCAGCGTACTCAAAAATTGTCAACAGAAAGAAAAAAATCGCTTAGAAGCTTTTATATTCATAAAGTTAATAATATTTTTATGATAAAACAAATTAGCAAAAATTAAAATAAAATGATTTCGACATAGTAAGATAAGCGCCGACTTTAAAGCTTTTATGTACATATTGCAATTATTGTATTGATGATAATAACACAAAATAGAAAAAATGAAAATGATAAGATTTCAAATATTATAATACATATAAATAGCTTTTAAAATATGACCAAGAAATGAGTGGGAAAAGTTATTTATAATTATTTTTTACTTTGTAGTGATTTTGAGGTCGGTTTTTTTTTTGTTAAAAAGTTTTTTTGAAATTTTGCGACTAGCAAAAGAGTAGAAAAACACTGCTTTGATAAAGTGAATAGCACTTCTATAATTCCGCTTTGGTTTTATTGCTGTTGTGCTTATTAGCTTGTCAAAGTTCGTTGACTGCTAAAACCAAAGAGACTACTGATGTGGCGTAGTTCGTTAAAGTGCGTGGCCTCTATGTCAACGAACCTGTGGAGACCCGGGTTCGAACCCCAGCAGCGACAGAAATTATTTGAATGAAAATTATTTTTCTGTACGGCCGCCACCTCTCAGCAGACAATGGCAAACCTCAGAGAATAATCAAAATGCCATGTAAAGCTTCTTGAGAACAAGCGTATTGCGTTGAATGCGTATTTGGAAGCAAAGTTAATGGGCAAGGACGGGCTGTTTCGCTAAATTGACTCAGTTGGTGGTTCCGATCAAGAATATATGTACTTTTCTATAATTACCACGCCTTTTTTTTTGTGCGTTACATATGGAGTGACAAAATCAAAATATCCCTTAAGCAGCAATTTTGTTATAAATGGGGGTTGTAGTGTCACTTTCTGCAATAATCTACGGATTCCAAGTATGTTTCCAATGCTCCTACGAATTCATGAAAAATTATTGAGTCTCATATTTAGCAATAAATTTTAACTGCAACGCCTTTAACAATTTCAACAGAAATGCTCAAACAAGCACAAACACAAACACACACGCACACAAGCGTACGCAGATGTGCACATAAATGCGCTGATCTTAAGGCTCACACGGAAGCCCGATTTAATAAAATAAAAATCTAAAAGCGTGATTTTTCTTGCGCCAAACTAACACTCACACACATACATAAACACACACAACCTTATACATGCAAACAATTTCCGGTTAAGAAACGGAAAACTTCTTAGAGAGCCGTAAGCGTTTCACTGCTGGCTGACATCAAAGCAGCCGACGTTTTTGCCTGCCCAGTTTGACTGTTAGCTTCTTACTTATGATATGTTATACACAGCCCCCTGAGTCGCCCTAAACCCAAGCAACAACTCTCCCTCTACGCTGGCAAAGGCAATCCTTTTGAAGTAAACGAAGCCGTAGAGTGTAAAAACTTCAAGAGTCTCAAATATATAAAAGCTGAAAAATGAAACTTTTCAAGAGTTATTCTTTCTTGCTGCTGTTGTTGTTGTAATTGTTATTGCAACTGTTGTTGTTCTGTTTTTGATTTTAGCCGCATGCCGATTTTGAGCGTCTTCCAAAAACAAAAAAAAATGCATTGTAAAACTTTTAACTTCTGTTTTATTTAAACAAGGCGCAAAGATTATTTTTAAGTTGTTTTTAAGAAGAAAAACAATTTAAATACAAACAAACGCAAGCTTGCATGTTTTCAGCGGATTTTAACACTGCATAAATATGCTATTCAAATTTGTTGTTGTTGTGTTTTTTTTTTTAATTTTGTTTCAATTTCTTTGGCTTGGCTCACTTGCAAGTAGGTGGCAACTCCAAGAAATTTAGCAGCAATTTTTGTTGATTTATAACTTGAGCAATTGTGATAAATTCACAATAAATACAAATACAGCCTTTTTTATGCACGAATCCATTAGAATCTCCTTTGACCTACCCAGCTGTTTTTTTTTTTAGCTCAATTTTAACCAGCATAAATAAGTCAAAATAGTTAATTGCAAATTCTTTGGGCGGAAACAGTTTTTTATTGCTGCTTAATTTATTTGCCCGGTAGTGGCACGTTGGTGCCACGCAGTCCAAAGGAAGTCGGAAATATATTCAATTAGCACAAATACAAAGGTAAGCAATGATTATTTGTGTATGTGTCTGTATATATGAGTGTGTGGATATTTTTTTTGATGCCTAAGCCAAGAGTTGGTAATTAATAGGAATTTGTCGTCAAAAGTTGCACAAGCCTTCCCGATGTTGGGGCGTTAATTCTTAAAAGAAACCTGAGACTGAGCATTGCATGTCGTTTTAATTAGCCAAGTTTAAATAAGTACTCCTGGGCGTACATTTTTTTGCTGCATTTGCCTTTTTAACTTGTTAGTTAATTAAATCATTTGCTGTCGCAACCTAGTTGTCGCCAAGATTTCGTGCGGGATTTATGCCTATTAAACGTTTATTATAGAGTTGAGCACGATTAATTAAAACTATTCAAAAGAAATTAGACAAAAATCTTTAGAGTCCACAACTATGTATGTAATGTTCGATGAATAAAAACAAGAATTTGAGCAAGGATTAAAACAAGATGTAAGATAAGTACGAGGTCACTTACAAGAATGAGGATAAGAATGAGAAAAATCTTAAGTCTCGAATTTTTCGAAAATTAGCTGTGAAAATTCAACGAATTCTGTATATCCGATCACTGTATAGCATTTAATGGTGAATTTTCTGTTTCCCCCGTTTGTAAATGACAAATGTCAGCATTTAATAACATTGAAGCGATCAGTTCGTTAAATGCCTTTATAACACTGTGCGCTATTTTCTAACCTTTTTTCTCTGTATTTGATAATTTCAACGTTTTTCATTTAATTTTGGTATGAGGAATCTCGTGGTGACATTTGTTTTACCACTTTTCCGAACACTTTAGAACAAAAAATTTTTTTTTAAGATATATAGCTCAGAATGAAAAATTACTCAAGATATGCACTTACCCGAGTGGAAATTTGCCAAGGATAGAGTCAGAAAATTATCAGGAAATCCTTATTTTGATAATTATTGGATCAGGTCACCAGATCAGCTGCTGATTTTAAACGTGACGCACTTTTTGATAATCATCCTGATCAGGTAACCTTACTACGTAGCATTGTCAGGTTGCTATATCAAACCTGATCAGGTCACCTTATCAGGAAGCCTTATCAGTTTTGAGCACTAACCATGAACAAGGTATCCTGATCAGGAACCCTGATTCAGATTCGTATTTTAAGCAGCAAAGACATGGCATTGACTTATAACTCCCAAGCAAATCTCTATCTATGACAATTTGTGGAATCGTGTGCAGATAATTATGGCGAAAAGTTTAATGTTCTGAATGTTCATACTCTAATTCATTTCGCTGACGATGTTGTTAATAAGAAATGTACTATAAGTGAAATCTCTGCATTTCCATTTAAAAGTGAATTACATATTATTAAAAAAATGCTAAGGACTGGTACCGCCCACTGTCACAAATTTGTCGACGATTACACGAGCAACATTTTGTGCAAGCCAAAAAAGCAGAATTACCAGCACAACTTGAGATTTTTAAAAAAAATATTGATTCTTTGGAAATAACTCTCATAAAAAACTTACGATATGAAGAATATTACTTAACACCAAAAAGACCTAACAACACTGTTATTTTTAGGAATGGAACTGTTATGGAAATAAGTAAGATATATATGCAATCAAATACTAGTGAAATTAGAATCACAGGAAGTTCACTATGAATCGAATTAATTTTTACAAATCCATGTGATTCAAGTTTACTTTCAATGTGGACAGTTTCTAAAAGTAAAGCTTCAATCATAGATTGTATGATTGAAGATATACATCATAAAATGTTGATTGTAGATATCAGTCGTAATAATAATGAAAATATTTATGTAATACCTTTATTTCATACTTAAAAACTAAGCAAATATACTATATTTGTATGCTTTTATAAATAAATGTATAAAAAACATAACAGAGTTTAATTAAAAATAAAAAAAAACAACATCATGTTCAAATCAGTATTAAAAAAAAAAAAAAAAATAAGGAATGGAAAAGGCTACTTAATACCACCCTGATCAGGAAAGAATTAGTACAACCTTAAGTGAATATAAAAAAGGTAACCTGATCACAACCTGATCAGTATTTCATAAAAATGCCGTTAGTAAGGATCAGAAAAGGTTGTTATGATGTCAACCTGATGAGTATTCCATAATAGTGCCGTAAGTAAGGATCAGAAAAGGCAATCATGATGCAAACCTGATAAGAATAAAATAAGGTATATCTTATAAAAAAACAAAAGGTTTCCTGGTATTAACTTGATCATCCGTTCTTCAGGATTCCTTACGTAGTGATGAATTCAGGAAAACTTGATACGCACCTGATCAGATATTAATAAGGCTTCCTAAAAAGGGCTATCCGTATCATATCCGGATCAAAGTCGGATCAAAATAAAGTTTTCCTTAACTGATTTCCACTCGGGTATTTTTATATCGATAACTCTTGAACCATTGGGATTTTCATTTTGGTTTCTTCAGAAAAGTTCTTCCTATTATGCTTGCCAACAACTTTGCTTAACAAGTTCGGTGAAGTGGTAAAACAAATGTCACCACGAGATTCCTCATACCAAAATTAAGAGAAAAACGTTAAAATTATCAAATACCGATTTTCGTGTCGCACAGTGTAATCATACATCTCATCTTCATACATCCTTTATATCGTTTAACCGAAATTATGTATTTTAAAAAATTTTAAACTTTTTAAAGTGAAACTTCTTTAGCACGCTTGTGATTTGAAACTCGATGAAACGAAAAAATCACACGAAAAAGGAAATTTTAACAAGAGTTTCATTTTACAGATCAATAGCTACTGCAACGTTTAAAATGCGTTTGAAATTTGTTTGTGTACACAAACCAATCGGTACCAAACCAAAAAAGTACTAAGCCTTACCATAAGCAAACCACGATTAGCTATGTACACAAACCAGCGGTTGTAACGTTGCAGTAGCTATTGAACTGTCGGACAAATTAAATTCATATCAAAGACATCAACCTTAAACGAAAAGCCAAATACCAGAGGTGTAAAAGTGTGAATTCATTTTCACTTTTCATTCTCTTGTTTAAAAATTCAAAGGCTGAAATCTTTTTTTGTAGCATTCAAAGTGTGAACTCTTTAGGCTTAAGTCTTTAGGCTGATTAAAATTGTTTTCAAGTCATGAATTGCAAAACGTAAAGAATGCACACTGAATTGAAATTTTAACGAATGCAGCCACCGATGGCTTCAGCCACAATGGGTGCAACCATCGATAGTTGCAGCCGAATTGAAATTTTAGTGAATGCAGCCGGTGATGGCTTCAGCCGCAAAGAATTGTTGTTGTTGCGTCTGAATTTGTTTTGTGTGTATTTGTGTGTGACTGTTGGGCATGACTGTGATGGGTTGCCATTGGCTGATATCATGTATAGAAAAAGTATTATATACAACAAATTCTAGAAGCTTTTAATTTTTACACATTTTGTTAATAATATTTATTGTTAATAAGCACTTTATTATTCCAGAAAATGTTAAAGGAAAGAAGCATGTTACTAAGATCGGTCGTCGAAAAAAAATGACAACAAAAACGCAAAAAGCTGCTTTATATTTAGTAGTATTTAATGGTAGTAAATAAAATGTCAAGTGTTTCAGAGTTGAAAAGAATGATAAAACTGAGTGCATTCATCAGATTTTTTGAGCCAACAAGAATGGGATTGATATTTCCATAAGTCCCATTCCTTAGAGAGGAATTCTTCAAAGAATGATGAATTGTGCATCTGTAATTCATTTACTCTACAGAAGCATAAGATTGCAATCTGGTTGATGCAGCTTTTGAATGCATTAAGAGTGTGTGCATTCCGAAATGATTCAATCTTTTACAGCTCTGCCAAATACTGACTGCTGCTAAGTGTACAGAGTTTAAGTTGTAGTAGTGTCCGACCGAATGTGAAATTTTGGCCGAAGCCGAATGTTCGGCCAAGTGGAAGTATTCGGCCGAATACCGAAGCTGAAGCCGAATATTAATAAAATTTGTTTCAAGTACAAAAAATTATAAAATTTAGTACTGGTTTTTGTTATTTCAGTAAAAAAAAAAACGACAAAGTATAGCGCTTCTATAATTCCTCTTTGGTTTTATTGATCTTGCGCCTATTAGCTTGTCAAAGTTAGTGGACTGCTAGAACCACTGAGACTACTGATGAGTCGGAGTAGCGTCCGACGAAACCATGGTCTAGTCAGCTTGGTTTAGTTCTGCAAAGAACTTTGTTGTTGTAGCAAGTTGCTTCATGAATTATTTGGCATGAAGCTCACAATATAATTCTTAAAAAATATGTTTTTTTAAGAATTATAAAAGAAATAGACAAATATTTAGTTCGAGTTAAACGTATTATTTTTTTCAGCCTGATTTCTGTCAGCATTGAATTTCTGTAGCTTTTACGTATAGATATAAAATTGATTAAATTTCTTTCATGTCATTTTGCTGATTTATAATATTTCTGTAATTGATTTAGTAACGTCAGGATGACATAGAAGATACTTAAATCGATTTTCGATCTAGTCGAGAAAAGATACAGAAATTCAATACTGACTGAAATCTCGCAGAAAATTTCTAGCGTAACTCGGTTTTTTTTGATATCATATATGATCAATAGAAAAGAAATGAGACGGTCGGGTAAAAATCAAAAATGTTTGAGTTTTCTGCCAGTTCGTTCAACATGTACGATCTTATCAACCCATGTCGGTCGATTACAAGTTAGGGTCATATTCGAGAGCAGAGTGAGCTAGTTGTCAAAATCAGCTGTTAATTTTTAGTTTTTCTAAATGTTATTGTTGCTTTTTTCGTATGACGTTTGTAGCTTCTACAGCTTTGTTGTTGCAAAATTGCTCATTTGAGCAGCCATCTTAAAATGTGCTTACCTTGTAATTGTATAATGGTTCGGTATCACTGCATTTATCATTTGCATAAAGTTTTCAACGAGCGAAAACCAACTTATTCTTCTGAAAAAAACAGAAGAAAGAGAAAATCAAAACCAACAAGTGTTTCAAGTATGGAATTTCGAACGGAATTCATAGAATTATACTGAAATTTTTCTAAAGAATTATAAAAAATATTTTTAATTATTACAAAGCTAAAATATTCGGCCAAAACATTCGGCTATTTAGGCCGAAGACGAAGCCGTAGCCGAAAGTTAAAAAATCGGCCGAATATGATGAATACCGAAGACGAATATTCGGTCGGACACTAGCATGAACCAAGAAATAAAGACCATGCAAAGAAAAGAGCCGCCATATTGTAAACAAAACAAAGCTAGTAGGTCTGACGTCATCGGTCACAAATTGTTTTGTTTACGCGTAGCGATTATATGTGAAAAACTATTTCTTGAAGTTTTAAAGAATTATTAGTGTTTATAATTCAGTAATTTTTTGTGTTTTTTATAAAAATGAAGTGTGCTGTAGCGACGTGCAATAATTGCAACAGCAAAAAAAAAATTACTTTAAATTTCGTTACTGCATGAAAATATAAACAAACAAAGTATTCAAACACTTTTTTCGAGAATTATACTTGTTAATTTTATAATTTTCCACTTTTATTTAAGTTTTCACATGTTTTGCATGAAAAACGTATGCAATATAGCTTTTTTTGTGACCGATGACGTGGCACGAAAAAAATACTTTTTTCTCGCACTGCTGATTGCTTGATCTTGTCTTGTTGGTTCATGGGACACTAGTGTGTAGTGTATAACATTTTAGAGTCTACTTAAAACGTTTGTGCAGTAATTTCAAATCAATCCAGAAATCGAAACGAGTACTATACAACATTCGGTTGGCTCTCAATAGAGTGTGTACAGAATTTGCTGATCATGCACACTGTTTGTATAACAGCAGATTGCAGTAGACATGGGTAACGCAGCAAAATATGCTGCGCTGCTACAACGACCCCAGCGCAGTTTACTGTATCAGCGAAGTGCGCTAACGCAATTGCGCCATGAAGCATTTTGAAATGCTATGATATCTGTATCAAGACCAGCGCAGGCTGTTTTTGATTTGGATAGCGCGATGCGTTATGTGGTCAATTTGTTGAATGCGCTGAGCTTTGTGGTGAAGTAGCAAGTTGGCCTAAGCGCATATTGTCTTCACTTATTAAACATAAATGAAATTAATTAGAAAATCCTGAAACAATTTATCTATCGAAAGACTCATGTTGCTTATGAATTCATTTAATTATTCAATTAATATGAAGGATTACTGAACATATAACGTATTTTTAGCATTAACCAAAAATTATAAAAATTTATACTTCAAGCATGACTGCATGCTGTTCAACGTCAGTATTAGATATCAAACAATATGTACATACACATTTCTGGTATGCAAGACAAGTTGGAAGTTGGATGTTAGTTTCATTTCATGTACCTTAAAAGCAATGAAAATCTATAGAAAAAACTGTACATGAAGCAAATACAATTTCCTGCGATTTTGGGTAACTGCGCTATTTTTGAGCTTTTTTTTAGCGCAATATTTAGCTTTAGCGCAAAACAAAAAGTAGCGCTGCTTAACATATGAAAAAGATAAAAAAATTAAAATGTCAATAATTTTTCCAGGGACCGCAAATAACGATTATCGCTATCAATCAATCCTTTTATAACAATTATTTTTTTGTCGTTATTTGTTCGATCAGAAATAAAAATTATTTTTGGTCGTTTTTTTTCAATCAGAAAAAAAAGTTATTTTTTTGTTATTTTTTCGATCGGAAATAAAAATCATTTTATGATCGTTATTTTTTCGATCTGAAATAAAAATCATTTTGTGATCGTTATTTTTTTCGATCAGAAATAAAAGTTATTTTTTATCGTTATTTTTTTCGATCAGAAATAAAAATCATTTTGTGACTATTATTTTTTCGGTCAGAAATAAAAGTTACTTTTGATCTATATTTTTTAGACCAGAAATAAAAATCAATCAGTGATCGATATTTTTTCGATTAGATTAAAAAAATTATTTTTTGATCTATATTAAATCGATCAAAAAAGTAACATGCATATAAAGATATAAATTATAATAAAATGAAAACTTAAAAAAGCGCTATAACTCGAAAACAAAAGAAGATAGGAAAAAATAAAAGTGGTTTTGGCTTTTCTAAAGAGGGTGGGTGGCATCGAAATCTCGACGCACAGGTAGAGGGGTTGGTCGATATGATAACCTTAAAAATTAGAAAAAACGCCATATCTTGAAAACGAAACAAGATGGGACACTACTTATATTTAGTACTTCTATTTTCTACAGCTATTTTCTACTAATATTTTCTTTAGTGTTCTAGTACTATTCTCCATCAATATTTTCTACTACTATTTTTTGCAACCATTTCATGCTACCAGTTTGTCTACTAATCCTACTAATATTTTCTTGTCTAAGGTCTTATTCAAATTCTTGTCTTGGTCCTTATTCTAATCCTTGTCCTAATCCTTGACCAAATCTTTACCTTACCTAATCCTTTTCCAAGTACTAATCCAAATCCTTTTCCAAATCCATGTCTAAGATCTTGTCCTTATCTTCGTCAAAATCGTTGTTCAAATCCTTGTCTAAGACGACTAGCTAACTTGGTAACGTGGGTTCGAAGCAATAACTTCTTTATTTTTACTCAAAACAGTTTTATTTGTAAATATTGATTTGATTGAAATTTCAATCGATATTATTTCAACATTGAAATAATTTTTATTTCTGATTAGAAAAATATAGATCATTGATTCATTTCTATTTCTGATCGAAAAAATAACGATCAGTAATAATTTTTATTGCTGATTGGAAAAAATTCCCTTAAAAAATAACTTTTATTTCTGCTTGAAAAAAATATCGATCAAGAAATGATTTTTATTTCTGATTGAAAAAATAACGATCACAAAATGATTTTTATTTCTAATCGAAAAAAATAACGATAACATATAATTTATATTTATGATTGAAAATATAACGATCAAATAAATAATTTTTATTTCAGATCGAAAAAATAAGGATCAAAAATAATTTTAATATATGATCGAAAAAAGAATCGATCACAAATAATTGAATGAAGATGATTTCTTTCTTAAAAATCATGAAAAATAAATCATGCCAAAAACGGAATCTCTGACTCACTAGCTTCATATTGCTATATTAAAAATTATTTTACATCTTTTTATACATGATCTTTTGATGTAAAAATTAAAAAATAACCGTTATTATAGGATAGAATCCTTGAATTTTTCATATTTTTATTAAAATCATATTCAATATAATAATAATGGCAGATAAAATAAATTCTGTTCATAAAATAACATGAAAATTTGTACTTCTATATTAAGTAGTGAATAAATTAATAGAAAAAAGTAAAAATATATAAACGAAAATACTTAAGATGCGTCATTTAGATGATAGTTAAAAAAAACAACTTGAGATTGGTAACCTGGAAAAAAATGCTACGCTGCTACACTAACGCAAGCTCAGTTCACTGTATCAGCGTAATACCTTAACGCAATTGCGTTATGAAGCAGTATAAAATATTATGATACCTGTATTATCAACATGTTTATCTGCGCAAGCTGTTTTTGAATTGCGTTATGTGGGCAATTTCTTGAATGCGGTGAGTTTTTAGAGTGCGCTTCAAACAAAACTTAAACAACAAAGGATTCTGGCATTGCAGCAAGTTTAAAGTTGGATTTAAGTTTGTTTGTACTCTTAACATCGAACACGTTCGACAAATTTAAAAAACCATTGCGGCAAAGCATCATCACAATCAAACACACATCATATGCTTAACAGCATCTTCTTCGACCTTGTTCGCTTCGAACATTTTATCTCCATGTTTAAGGCGACATAAAACTTGTGCAATTTTAGCTCGCTGCAAAAATATTTTCTCATTTTTCTTTAAGCGTCATTTGTATTATTGCGCTATTGCGTTACTTTTTTTAAAAGAAGTGAATTAGCGCAGTAACGCATTTAAGTGCTTCAACGCAATAGCGTAACGCAGCGCAGCGTTACCCATGTCTAGATTGCAGTGCTGCCTGTTTAACCCTTAAAAAAAAAAACTGCGTTTTTAGTTTTGAAAAATTTTTTTTTTTAAAAAGATCGACATTTTTTCGAACCACTTAAAATCACTAAAGGACATGTTTTGAAAGCAGTCGGTATTTTTACCTAGTCAAAATTATTTATCTGTTCCAAGAAGTTAAACTCTTAAAAATAGTGTTTGTTTAATTTAAAGAAAAATTTTTTTTTGACTTTGTACATAATTTTTTTAAAAAGTATGACAAATAGAAGTAAAAACTAGTTTTTTATTTCAGACTTATAATATTCTAAATAATATAGAACCGATTTGAAAAAATTCAAACCGAAAAATATAGCCGTAGGAATTTCTTGAATGGTTGTATCTTCAAAGATACACGGTGCATTTAAGGGTTAAAACACAGCGTGTTCACCAAGAAAAAAGAATACACAGAGTATATTTCTGTATAGCATTTATTTGCATATTCGTCCTTGTTGCTTCGAGTCGTTCGTTTTTTTACCCACAGAAGGTGTTATATGTTTTGTTTATTCAAACAAAACGAAATAAAGAAAATAAATAAAAGTGATTTTATGATTTTATAATTATTAATTCCTTATGTATTGTATTATATTTTATAATATTTTATTTTATTTATAAAATTTAATTGATAATATTTAATTTTTTGAAAACAGCAAGTTCCGTGTTTTTATGTATGCAAAGCTTAATGAATATTTGTACTTTTATTTTATATATTCGAACCACTGAGACTATATTGAAGAATAAATCAATAACTCACTTCTCTACTCTCTCTCTAACTTCTCAAAATTTCTACTTTTTTGTGTTTAAGTTTCACTTCTACCTTGTTTGGCGGCCACACACATATTTTTTTTATAAAATTTTAATTAAAGGTTCGTTTTTCTTCCAATTGTGTTAAAACAGGCTGATTTATCTGCAGAATTAAAAGAATTTTCTGTACCACTGGGACCGCGCAGAAGTAAAGATGTTATTATATCTTTGAAATTTCAAAAACTTTCTATAGAAATCCCGGAATTAGTTTGGGGGGGATCAGGAATTAAAATTCTATTATACCTTTGGATTGGAAAAGTGCAATCACAACGACCTACCAGGTAAGTCCTACCTGGTTAAGGTATACCACTTACAAAAGATTTCTTAATATACCTTCTCACTACCATTCTCCTATCATTCGATTTTAAAAACAATGAAGTTTTGACCGACTTGGTGTGACACGTAATTTTCTTGACTGGAAACAAAAAATTAAAGAAAACAAAAATTAAAATTTTTCTTAAGCGTCAGTATTGCAATTGTTGGAAAAATTCCACAAAAGCGATTCACTAACCTTCAGGGACCACTTAGGTTGGCTTGAACAGTTGCTACACAATTTCGAAAAACTTCCTCATCTCGCATAACAGAAAACAGCAAAAATGATTTGCAAATGGAATCGAACAATTCAGTCAGGAATGCTTAAGTGCCAATGCCACTTAGGAGGCTGACTTACCACCATGGCGAAGAAACACGGCAACTCAGAAATATTTAAAATGTTTCATAAATTAGAATAAGTGTTTTAATTCAAATGGAATTGTAATAAAATTGGCTTTCTTGATGTTGTCTAGGTGTGTTGGTCTGAGACCACCTCAAGTTGGAATGTGGCTTGGCATTTAAATAATGCAGGTTGCAATCTTCTCAATTTTTCATTCCGTTTTTTTTTTATTTTGTTTGTTTTATTCTTTTTTTTTAGCTACATTGAATGCACCGTTTTGAATGTCGTCGAAATAGTCAACCAAATGGACAGACGGTACAACTATCGGACAAATGGATTACGAGCAACGGATAGACACTGTCTACGCTATTCAGTACCGTTTTTGTCGTCAATAGCGTGTTCATGAATTTTAAATTACATTCTAAATTGCATGGAGATTGATATCCAATCTCGGGTAAACATCAAATCAGAAGCACACGAAGAACGCCCAGATGAGTGAAATAGTAGCCAGCCAGCCAGCCAGATACAAGATACACTCAACAAACTAGCCAGCTAGAAGCTTAACTCAACTGTTGTTGGCGAACAGGTTGTTGCCACCATACTTGTTACATGGTTGAGGCAACATCATGCGACATCGCGTCTGGCTGATCAATTCAAGTAGAGCGACGCAAATATCGATTTGCTGGTCAGCGCAGGTAAAGCTGTAAATTCGACAACAGTGAGCAGCAGAACGTGTATAGTCAGCAACAAGTGGCAGCATGTTCAAAAATAACATTTGAGCATGTTTAAGTGTTGCCATATTTTTTATAGACTGTTAATTTTTAAGTATATTATTTTAACGTGATTAACTTAATTTCAATAGTATTAAAGATAAAAATATATATTAAAATAAACATAAAGCAAGAGATAAACTTAGGAATAACCATAAACTTAATGGTCAGAAGACATGGTAATGGAGTCTACTGGTGGTGTGTAAAGCGATATATTGGATTGTGCAGCAGATACAATGAGGCATGGAGACAAAAGTACCGATATGGAGGAAGAAGTGGCATAATGATCCTTGAAGTTATAAGTGGAGTAAAACCAGTTTGAACGGATAAAACCGGAAATAAAATCAAATCAATGAAATCCTAGTGCCTGATTTAAGATAAAGTTTCTTAAATGAATTAAATCCAATTGTTGGTTTCTTGCTCACAAAAATGTGTATTTTTGATGAAGTTCTTTATTAAATGCTGTTCCAAAAATACCCGACATTTTTAATCGCTCAAAACTTTTTTGCTAACATTGACACATACATTAAGGAGAAGCATAGCGTTGAAATTGTAAAAAGTGATTTAAAAAAGTGGATGTCTGCTCCACTTGTCTGGAGTTTACTCCTGAATACAAATGTTTTGAAATATATACAATAGTCAAAGGGAAAATGAACTCATCTCTTGTAATACTGAAAACATGTATATTAAGGTGGGTCACACCATATGTAAAAAAAAATATTTCAAAAGACCCCCCTCATTTGAAAGCTTATGTTAAAGGGGTTTTAGGAGCATACAAATTTTTTTTACGTGGACTTAAAATCTGCCCCAAATGGTCTTTTTTGTATAACTTCATCAGTTTTTAACAGATCGTAAAAAAAATATGTCGTTGGATAGATCTCAAGAAGACAACAATTAACAACAGTTTTACCTCTGATTTCATCTTTGACTCGATATTTCAACTCTTCGTCTTATATCCTCAGTATCCCCAACACTTTAAATTTTTTTTAAGCAAATAAAAGTTTGTAAAAAACCATTAAACTTTTGTGAAGAAACTTTTTGATTTCATTCGTAGAAAAAAAGTTACAGCAAATTTAAATTTTCGGGCAAGTTTGACTTCGTTTTTAGTGTTTAGCATTCGGTTCATCTTCGTTTGGCTTCGAAATGACGACATTCATCTTTTCAAACTTTTTTTTTTTTTTGCTAACCCACTTTAATGTATATAAATATGATTCTTTTCTTCATACCAATATATTTATATTTATATCTATATTTATATTTTTTATATTATTTCTATCCTACCATCACTGAAAAGTTCCGTTATAGTACAAGGCCAACCTCGCCACATACAAGGAACTCACCACAACTACTCATCTGAGCAAATTCACAAACCAATGCTAATAATTGATATCTTTATGTGGTGGAAAATATTTTATTTTGGAAGCATCGCATTGAACCACATAACGATTTCACTTTCTGTTAATTTTCCACCACATAACGCTTTTACTAATTGTTAACACTTGATTTCACTCCCAATATTTTTTTCCTACCGCGGGTTATGGGTGGGTTAAATCGATTAAATCGATCACTTCAATAAAAGAAAAAAGGCAACCGTTTGTGCCTCTTACTCATTTATAAAGATCACAGGAAAACCACGGTAAAAATGGGTAGAACATACTATACTATACATTAAGTTGGATTGAGTCTCATTGAAAAAGTAGAGAGATAGAGTGGAAAAACTACATATAAAAAAAAAAAATTCCTGAACATGCTGAACGCAGTATTGCCAGAGAGACGATCTTAAATTTACCACTATTTGGGAAAAAAATTATCACTTTCGTAGAAAATTTACCTTTTTCCAAAATAAAAGAAAAAAATTTATCACTTCCGGAGAAAATTTACCTTTTTCCAAAATAAAAAAAAAATTTAAATGATAAACAATCGTTACAATTTTTTTGTAAAAATATACGTAAATATTTATAAAGAAACAGCAAAAATATGAAAAAATATTATTTGTACCATTTACACACCGAAACAACGCTGATTACCGGCAACCGACAACCACTCCTATTCTGGACGTGTTCTCAGCGGATTTCCCCAAGAGAGAATCGCCAACCGACAGCCGCTTTGGTTCTGTTCGGGCTCTTAAACTGCTTGTGAGTATGTTTAACAATTAACAAGTTTAAAAAAATTACTGTTTTCGAAAAATTGACCACTTTTGTTAAATAATTACCCTTTTTACCTCTGCCCAAAAAATTGAGTGAAAAAGTACCTCAATTAGGGAAATTTACCTCAATCTGGCAACACTGGCTGAAGGTAGTCAGTGCATCCTCTTTTAACAAAATTGTGTTGGTTTAATTCGCCACATCAAAACTAATTTCAACATATTACAATTTACTTCGATCCAATTCGCATTTGGTGTGGTGAATTCATTTGTTTTAAGCGCAGCAACGTATGTGTATGTATTTGTTTGTTTATTTTGTTTTTTTTTATTGCTGAGAACAAAGAGAGTAGATTAGAGAGCAACATGGAGTTTATTGAAGCTCTCGCAGAACAAACGCATGAACAAGAATGATAAAAACAAGATTACGCCATGGTTTAATAATACAAGGCAGCATTGACAACTGCTTATGTTCTCTTTTACAAGAAAACATCTCCTGTCAAAAACAGCTTTTTGTGGAAATGCATCTGCAGCTGCTGTGGTTGTTGTTTTTTTTTCACTTCAACGTTTTCAACATTGTTTGTGTTTTCAATGGCGGATTGTGAGCGCTCTGTTTTTCAGTATATTTTTTGACAGGAGATGTTTTCCCAAGCAACTGTCAATCCTACCTTGTATTATTATACCATGGATTACGCGTTCCGCAGATGAGAGAGAGAGAGAGAGAGAAAGAGAGCATGACGTTACAAGTGATATTGTCAGACTTTGGAATAATTTTACTTAGGGCCCACGCCTAAATATTTGTTTTTATTATTTTTATATGTAAATGGACCTCCTAAAACTATTGGTACAATAAAATTTTGTCGGTCTTGAATAGTTTAGGAGATAAAAATCTTGAAAGTTTAAAAAATACATATTTTTCGTATACGAAAATATTCATGTTTTTTTACAGAAGAGTAGATATTTTTACTTTACTTTTCCGAACGAATTTATTTTTAATTTCGTCAATTAGCCTAAGCGATCGCACATTTACTTAGGTTTTTGTCAAGCAAAAGTACTGTGTGAAGTCATGCACTGAGTTGAGAAAGAGAACATTAGATAACGGCACTGCAGAACGAAAAGCTAACGATCAAGCATTGCATGTCATTATGGATAATTTTTAAAAAAATTACACTTTAATTGAGGATACTTATTATTAAAATTTCATAATGAAAATATCCCTATATCCTTCTGTAGCACAAATGTGCTATTCTAAAACTTATTTTATAAAAATCGGACCAGTAGTCCTGGAGTTTAGCGGCAACAAAAAATGTTCATTTTCATTTTATATAAGAAAAATGAATAAAAATATAATAAAGATATGAGCCGTTTTCTTTGAAAGTGGTGTAAGTGTATTTTATTTTATAAGGAGATATGAAAGGTTTTGCATTTGAATAATTTTAAAAATACGGATACATGTTATTGCACTAGTTTTATATTTTTTAAATGTTTAATTGATTTAAATTTATAATGTAATCATTTTTTAAATGTTATTAACAAAAATTTATACTTTTAATGACTTCAAATGGACTTAAGTACACCACTATCAAAGTCAGCAAAAAGTAAAAATCTTACATTTACAAAATATTAACTACGGGATCTCAATTGAAACAAACTAATTTCTTATTATTAAATTTTTATTAAATAATTTGTATAAAAAAGATAAAAAATAACAAACAAAAAAGGATTTATTTCAACATTTACTATTCTACCAAAATTATTTATGCTCTTTCTTTTAATATATTTCAACATTTTTCATTATGATCAAGTTTTTGAAAATAGTCATGATATATTGGAGGGATGTATGGTAATAAATCAATCATATCTGTAAATTTTTCGAATGTGATGGCTCTGGAATGATGATATAAACGTGTTAGTACTATGTTCCCAAAGTTCCGTGACCTTTCCCGTGACGGCAATAACTTAAGTGATTTAAAATCCTCATTCTCACTAAATGAAGTTTTGTAGAACATTGTATATGGTTTGCTTTTTAAAACCCTTGTCCAGCATATCTTACAACCAATTGATGTTTTTCGCTTTCTTAGAATTGCATCTTCTAAGGGTTTTGTAGAAACAAAATCAGCTTGTTTCATTTCATACAAAATAAACTTTTTATATTTTCGTCATTGTTTCATGACTTTATAATAGTCGTTAGGGACACACAATAAGTCTTATAGTATTGTCGATAGTTACAAAATCGGCATCATTTAGTAGATAATAGTACCCAGAATATAAAAATTTATGGTCGCTAATTTCTATGGCGTTCTTGGGGACTTCTATAATTATATAATATGAAATGCACACTTCTTACCAACTTAACACTTAATAGTTTTAAACGTAATAATATGTCTCACCTCCTTCAAGATAAGTGAACAAATACGACACATTATAATTAGGATATTCAGAGTTTGCTTCTAAAGTTAACATCTGGCAACTTTAGAAAGATATTTCAATCAAACTGTGAGCACCTCTTTTTGTGTTTTGGAGCTAAATTGCAAAAATAGTTTTAAAAAATTTGAAATTTGTTCAAATACATGCCTCGAATGAACGGAAAGAAAGAGCATTAATAAATGCCTTATGTAAGAGCTGTAAGAGCTTGTTGGACATAATGATCCAAGTTTCGAGTAAGAACCTTATTCAATATTTCCATTTTTCTTTATTTTCTCGATTTCAAATTATGTTATCTATAGGCAGCGAAGATGAGGAAGATGATATGTTAATGGACTTCACTACAAGCACAGCGCTTGTTTTTAAATCTCGGAGAAGCAGCCATTTGAATGTGCCAAGGTCAGCACAATGGAATGAAAGAGTTCTTCCTAACTTTGATGACGGTAGTATGCGTCAAATGCTACGCGTAGAAACTATTGAATTTGGACACATCTTAGCCTTAATAAAAGAAGATTCCGTTTTCAAAAATAAAAACTCAATTCCACAATTGCCAATAGACTTGCAATTAAAGATTGCACTATTCCGCTTAGAGTCTAGTGGTGAAAGCACTTCTATTCGAAAGATTGCAACTTTGTTCGGCGTCGGAGATGGAGGAACGGTGATAACAATTACAAGCCGAGTTATTACCGCAATTGTTAATTTAAAATCCAAGTATTTGTTTTGGCCGTCCATAATGGGAAGAAAAAAATTGTTGCAAGTACAATGCATGAGCTGCCAAGGTGCATTGGCTACATTGATGGCACCAAAATCGAGTTGGCAGAAGCTCCTATATAGGATCACGAGTTCTACTTTTCTCGAAAAAAGCAGCACTCAATCAAAATGCAAATTGTGTCTGACCATACTTTAAAAATTCGGCAAGCCGTCATTGGATACAGAGGAAGTGTTCATGATGCCAAAATTTTTGCAGAATCTTCAATTGGACGAGCGCCAGGAAACTACTTTTGCGACAAGCAATGGATAGCTGGAGACTCTGCATATCCTCTAAGCCGTAATGTCATCACACCTTATCGAAAAAATTCAATCAATACTTTTCCAAATACAGAGTTCGAGTACAGAACTGTTTCGGCAAGCTGAAAGAAAGATTTAGTAGCTTAAAAGAACTTCGATTACGGATGTCCAACGAAAATAACTATGAGGACTGTTGCAACTGGATTTTAGCTTGTTGCATTTTACACAATATTCTGCAAGAATCCAACTGCACGGAAGATGATTTTGCAGATAATATTGATTACACACGAGAAATACATGAAATCAACGAGTTAAGAACAGCTTTAGCAGAATTTGTAAATAATAAACGCTGAAACACATATTATCGAATTCACTTTTTTATTTCCAACGATCTATAATAACTTAATAATGCTATGTTCACGCAGAAAGTTTACTTTGAGCTTCCAGTACAAAGTAAACTAAACTTAGTACTGGAAACTCAAACTAAACTCTCTATGTGAACATACACAAACAACACATTTCATATAAATTCATACTTTAATGCTTATTTTTTCATTTTTAACTTTTTTAGTTCTAATCTTTCCTTCATCTCTATTTCTTTCAAAGCAATCCCTTCCTGCATTTCCAGTTCTAGCAACTTAAACTTTTCTTCCCTGGCATGCTTCTCCTTGTCAAACAAAAACGTCTTCTCCTTGAGTTCTAGGTCTCTTTCCCTCATCTTAGAATCAGCCGCAAATTTCCCCTTTTTTAGCTCCACCAGACTGGAATGCACCTCAAGCAAGTCAGCCAGAGCTGTTCGTGAGTAAATGCCCTTACGTACAGTTTTTTTTGTAACACTTGGGGTTTCTGGCGATACTACATCGAAAGTTTCGTCAAAGTTTGGCGAGACATCTGCATGGCTAACAGACTCCAGCGTCCAGCGTATTGCTGTCCTCAGTGTCTACAACGAAAGCGTTTGACTCAAACTCCCTGTACCCGAAAATGACCTCCAAATAGTTAAACAGCGGACACATCCTTTCCACCACATCTAAAATCAGTTACCTGAGTAAGATCGACATAAAATATTTAAGCTTTTAACTCACCTCGTGTTGTCTCGCTATCCTGCATTGTGCCAGCACCGGTTGAGTTATACCAGGACTTTGTTTTAATGTAGCTTTGCCTTAAATTTTTCACCTTACAGCGCACAACCGTCCACTCCAACTCACTCCCGATTTGATTCAGGAAACGCTTATAAAAGAGCTGGGCTGTTGGCTTTTCAATTGGCCTGTTGTCGCGCAGAAAATCTACGAGTTGCTGCTGCTCCTGGTCACTCCATTTGCGATATGGCGCTTTGCGTATGCGCTTCTGCTTCACCTAAAACTAATTGTACATTTTTTGCTAGGTTTTATCCTTAAAAACTTCTGTACTTACTTCTTCGACGATCCTTTCTTCTTCCATTTTTTGCAACAAAATTACATCAGCTGATCAGTGATGCCACATTAACACAAAAGAAAGACATGAGTAGAAGTGAGATAACTTTAGCAACAAGTGGTATCTCAAGTTTGTACGTAAAACAAAAACAATCAAAGTTAACACGTGCTAAAATGTTCTAAAGTTAATAGACGGCAAAGTTAACAGAGCAGATAATACAGAACTGTGAGCACCCTAAATATTTCATACAGTGACTTTATATTCTATAATAAACGGAGGAAAACCGAAATTTCAGGAAACTATAAAAATGTTTGCGTGGCGTCCGTGGCGTAGTTGGTTAAAGTGCGTGGCCGCTATGTCAAAGAACCTTGGAGACCCAGGTTCGAACCCCAGCAGCGACAGAAAATTATTTGAATTAAAATGATTTTTCTGTACGGCCGCCACCTCTCTGCAGACAATGGCAAACCTCAGAGAGTAATCAACATGCCATGTAAAGCTTCTTGAGAATAAGAACATTCCGTTCATCGCCGTTCGGAGTCGGCGTTAAGCATGTAGGTCCATTTCTCGGTCAATTGTGTACAAACTTAATAACACGCACAACACAATTGATCATAAGAAGCTAGGTCAAAGTCCTTTCAAGGGCTGAAATGGCCAGTTATTTATTTTTTTTTTTTTATAAAAATGTTTCTGTCATTTACAATGTTGCACACGTATAAAAATGTACTAAAGGAATTATTTGGTACAATTTTGAACTAAATGGTAGTATGTCTTTGAGGAAATTGGACTTACACCATTTTCAAAGTAATTATATTTGTAACTTTATTAACTACGAAAACTTGTAAAGATAAAAACAATAAAATTTTAACAAATTTTTTTTCAAAAAATTTTTGAATTTTAATTTCATTTTATTTTTATTACACTCCTTTTTTTATAAAATTTTTTTATTAAATAAATTATTTTATTTAATAATTTTATTAATAATAAATAAAATTAATTAATTTTTATCATTAACTCATTTTTTGTCAAAATGGACTTACACCACTTTCAAAGAAAACGGCTCATATGTAGTGAAAATTACGTCATTTTGGAAAAATCGTAGCTCATTCAAGTTTCTTTGTTTTGATATTTTATTTTTTTTATTGTTTAATCTAAGTTTTTCAGCCGAAACATGGTTCTTATCATGTAAGTCGGCTTATAAAAAGCTTTTCCATTTTTTGACGAAATCTTGACATTGTTGGGAGAACTTGTTACACCTTTCCATCAAAGCATATCGTGATGATTGCCTGCTCGAAAAATGGACTCGGCTGAACATCCGTTTCCTTCGTTTACTTTAATGATCCTTTAGAAAACTGCGTTTTCAATGCCGAAAATTTTTTTTTTTTATTCCTTTCTTCAACTCATCCTCTCTGTAATCACAGAAAATTGCTTCCTTTAGCAATCGTCATCCTCGTCGTCGTCGTCATCGTTGTACTGTTATATTGCAATGTTGCATTGCGCAATGATGCCAGTCAACCCACACATGTTCCTCATGCTACACTATCTCCCCTCTCCATGAACCATGGTAGCGACAATGCATTCAGGCAAAAAAGGATTTCTTCTCATTTGCGATTCCTTTGTACGCGGCGCGCCTGAAACCGAAAGGAATGACATAAAAGCACTTTTTCTTTGTTGTTGTTTATGTCAATTTTTTTGCAAATAGGAGTGTTGTATTTTTAATGTTTTTTTTCAAGAGGTTTTGTTTTAAATTTTTAGCAAAAATTCATATCATGGGCTGAAGTTACACACACACTGAGCAAGGGAGTGAAGAAGAGAGAGAGAGAGAGAGAGAGAGATGGATGGAGTGAGTTGGTTTTTGTGTTTTATGCAACGGGCACTCATTATTTCAGCTATTATCCGGGTTCACTTTCATTTAGTATGCATTTGTGCAAGTGCGAGTGTGTGTGTGTGAGTTTGTATACCACTTGAGACATGCTTTTGTTTATCGCACTGCGATATGTTATGCAGCAATCCTGGCGCTGCCTACGAACTACACTGAAAAAATGCTACTCTCCTGAAACTTCTACTCTAAAAAGCACTAACCATCTCTTTATCATAACATTTTTAAATCCTACAAATGAATCATGCCATATTTTTTTACAGTATTACTTCTAATTACACTGCAACTTGCTGCAGCTCATGCTGCCCTTGATCCTTAAATCCTTTTTTTATGCTTTTTCGAAAAAAAAAATTCAACCGAGGGTCTTGTGCGAAATGAGTGGTAAAGGCGTTCGCACAAACGCCTCGTTAGGCGTCTAAGGATTTTTTTGTGTAGATATTCCTTTCTGTTGCTTGTTGTTTTTGTTGGTGTTGTTGTTTTATTTTTTCACTTAAAATTGCATATTTTGCATATATGTATGTTCGTGTGCACATGATTTTCAATGCATTTTTTCGAGGACATGTGAATTAAAAATGCAGGCTGTCATTAAGAGTGAAACGGCGGTGGTGAAGCGGTGATGTTGGGGGGGGGCAAGTTGGTGCGATATGTTACGTTGTTGAATACTTTGTATGCTTCATAGAATATGTACGTGCTCGGCTCAAGTATTTTTTTGCACGCTGCCTCTTTTAACAACTCTGAATTCTGAATGTTGATGAAGCTCTTAAAAGGATTGTTTTGCGAAAAAAATGTTTGAGAAAAAAAAATAAAAAAATACAAAAATGAAATCTGTTTGTAAAGCATCAATATCATAAGCATGCTAAAGCAAAGCATTAATATTGTTGCTGTTGTTGTTGTGAAATTATATATTTTTCAAGTGCTTTCCAAATATTATACCAACAATAATTATTATACACTGAAATTTCTGCAGAGGACACAACACTGCATTGTAGCGGCTAGAATTCAATAGAATTGCATATTTTAATAATTTATCTATTAGAATAGATCGGATGTTAAAGGAATGGGTGTGTTTGTTTTTCAATTTTGAAATCTTCGGAGATAAAATACGCTTTGATTGTGAAATAGTGACAATATTAGTGTTGCGTATTGGATATGTTGCGTATAGTGTATATAGTATTCAGTATTCGGTATTCGGTATTCATTATTCAGTATTCGGTATTCAGTACTCAGTATTCGGTATTCGGTATTCAGTGTATCTTAACACACAAACATATTTAAATTGTTGGAATAAAACTATATCACATGGAAGTTAGTGATCTTTTTGGATAACCATTGTTGAAATTAATAAAACAAAACTTTTTATCAATATCTCTGACCATTTTTTTGTAGTATTCTTTCAAAAAACGCCTTTAGAATCGCTTATATTACATAAAGGTACCCTTAAGTCATTAATTTAATAATTGATTTTACACACCAAAAGAATTCCTAATTGAAACGGTTATCTTAAATGAGCTAATATTGTTATGATACCTTAAAAGTCAGCATTATTTCTTGAAACAAATCCTTCTGGAATAACGGCTTTTGTTTAAAAAACAGTCCATGCACAGCCCAGGGCTTATTTATTTTTTTAACATTATACTTATAAATCATCTTTTAATCGAATTGCGGCTATTAAGTTCGCATTGACTTCCATGCCACCTGCATGTCCGTCCTGAAAAGTCCTGCACTCTCCTACCCCCGTAAACGCCATGGTGCATGGGTAATATTTCACAAATTCAATTTGTCAAACTAAAGTCGTTTATTAAGCTTTCAAAAAGTGTTTGTCTTATTATGAGACCGAACATGATCGCGTTTAACACGGCTTTTTTCTAACGATCACCATGCTAGGCCATGCAACCAACAAACAATTCCTGCAGCCATGGTTTCAGCTAGATTATAGCTTTCCTTATAACTACACAGCAGCATCAGCAGCAGATCCACAGAGATCCATCCATTGACTGTGGTTGGAATTGTTTTTTCATTAAGTTTTCATTTTGTTGTTGGTTGGTTTTGGTTGTTTTTTTATTATTTGTTTTTTATTCCTGGCAGTATAGCTGCTAGCTGCACATTGAGATCGTTTTTATCAAACGCCATTCATCATTTGCGGCAGACACTTTTTTCGACTTCGTTTTTGTGGATGTTGTTGCTGTTGTTGTTGTTGTTGTTGTTGTTGTTGTTGTTGTTGTTGTTGTTGTTGTTGTTGTTGTTGTTGTTGTTGTTGTTGTTGTTGTTGTGCCTCAATGTGGCACAATTTATGAGTTCCTTTCAGTTTTTGAAATATAGCATCGCACTTTGGTGCAGAGTGGAGTAGAGCAGATCGCGAAGTCACAGCATTAGATGGCGTGCCAAAATGTCTATTAGTGGAACATAGCACAGCAACCTGTGCAGCAGTTTAGGTGTTTTTTTTCTTTTCGTTTTGGAGGTTGTGGTTGCAAAGTTGTTACCTTCAAAACAAGGCTTCAGAATAAATTCGTGGTTTGATTCCCACCAGAATTTTATGTTATGCCGTTGCATAAGATTCTGATTCGAGTGTTTTGGGTATTTTTCCATTCGACTGTTTATGGAAGCCTTTCACTTTTTCGTCGACACTTCGACGGCTTTTATGGTTGTTTTTCAAGAAAATACTGTATGAAAATTTTCATCAAATTTAAGGTATAGAACGAAGACTTAAAATTTGGTTGTTGTAGAATAAATACTTAACCAAATTCTAAGTATTTTTTATAGTACTTGATCCTTTCAGGACTTAAGTTTATGATTTAGTTTTAACAAAAATATTACATAAAGTTTAACTTGAACCTCACTTTTGAGAAAACAATAGAGAAAATTGAGAAAAATCTATATTAACCCGATAATATTTGGCATCTTAATTTTTCTGGTATCCAAAATAAATGTTTTTTCAAGATTTTTATATTAATGACCTAACAAAAAAAATGTTGTTTTAATAGGTGATCCAAATACAGGAATTTTTTTTTATTAATCAAATGCTGCGATAGCTTTAAACTCTTTTAGACTTTGTTTTTTAGGACTGTCCGGGTATTCAATATATTCCAGAACTAATCGAGACCCTCACGATGGATGAAGAATATAGACTTCTTGAGATAGAGCACTTCGAGAAATGGAGCCAGAAACCTCCAACAAGGTCTTGGAAAAGTGGGTTGAAAGGATGTGCTACTGCGAAGTCAACCCATACTGCCACATTAATGAGATCATATTCCATAAATAGTAGGAATACTTGCATCTACTTTTTAATAAGATCATAATATAATAAAAAAGAAAAAAAAATTTTGGAATTTTATTTTATTTTTAAAAAGAAACTTGTAATTGCACTACCCTGCATACCTCCTTATATAGTGAGTGATGTGATGCTCAAATTTTTATCAAAATAAAATCCAACAATGATTGATTTAAATTTTATATCTTATTTATATATGATTAAAATATTATATCGATGATTGATTTGTATTGTAATTGAAAACATAATCGATTAATGAATTGTTTTATTTTTAATGAAAAATTATTAATATATGATTTATTATCGATTAGATTGTAAAAATTCGAAAATGATTTCAGTTTTATTTTTAGTTTGTTACAAATCGTTCTATGATATTTTTTTTTATTGTTGCTAAAAAAAATATCAATGATTGATTTATTTTTTTTTTTAAGAATAATATCGATCGATGTAAACATTCTATAATAATATAATATCTAATATCAAAGATCGATTATCATTTCTGATCAAAAAAGAATATCGATTAATGATTCAGTTTTTGTTTTTTAACACAAAAATATTATTTTTTTGAAAAGTTAAAAAAATATCGATTAATAATATATATAAATTTTAATCGATAAAATTATCGTCCAATCAATGATATTTTACTTTGATTGAAAAATTTTGTTGAAAATATATCGAAAATTAATGAAATTTTTTTATTGAAAAAATATCGATAGTTTGATATTTGAAGCATAATCCCAAATAACGTTGTAAACGACATTTTTTTTAAAAGTGTTTTTTTCGCGGATACCAGTTAGAATTATTCTCTTATACTATATAAAAACAGAAGTGAATAAAAAAATGCAGGTTGGGGCATTTTTAACGCATTTTTAAATGCCACTCAGTGGAATAACGTTGCACGTGCTTGCAAAATGAATAAAAGCTAACAATCGAACTTGATGCGCAAGTGCTATCGATGCTCAAAACGTTAAATAAATTTCGAAAATTGGAAAAATTTTAACTATAAAAGACTAAGAGATAGTGGTCAGTCTCATATTTCGAGAAATGGAGAGACCATAGAAAATAAAAATGCTCCTGTGAATGTAATTTGGAAGAACGTTGTAAGTGCAGTTAGCTGTAAGTGCAGTCTTTTTTAGTAGTGCCACCAACATTTTAAGCACCATAAGTCATATGTTATGTTCAGTGAAAAAACGTTTCATCATCCATTCAATTTTTGGATATAAAACGTTATTCCACTGTAAAAACTTTTAAACGGTAATTTTGATGTGATTAAATCTTTTATTTATTTTTTTTTTACGTGTTATGTATGCTAAAGTTTTATTAAATCAGAGTGTTTAACAAAAAACCAAAAATAAACGCCTACAATGTTTAAAACGTTTTTTTATATGAAGTCAAAAATTACAATTTTGTCGATTACAACGTTATTCGCGATTATGCTTCATTTATTGAATCAAAAAAGATCGATAAATATTTGGTACATATTCAAACGAAAAAATATCGATCAAAGATTGACTTTTACTGTTTTTGAAAAAAATGCCGATTGATGATTTGTCATTTCTTAAATCGGCATAAGGTGAATGATTGATTTTTAGTTCTGATCAAAAATATATATCTACACTAAGGGAAAAAAAATACATATTAAATTTATCCAAAAACTTTTTTAATTTATCCAAAAAGCGAGTCATTTTTGCACCAATAACGCATTTGCATAAATCGACTACGTAAATATTTAAAATTCATTTAAAAACTTTTTTAATTAAATAAAATATTAAAATATTTAAACAGAAATAATAAAAAAATATATTAAAATTATGCACGAATTTTTTAAATATCTTTTAAAAATTTACTATTTGAAAATAAAACTATCACATCTAAAGGAAATTTATATAAAAAATATTGAAATTAAAAAACAATATATTCAAATATTTCTCACGAGCTGTGTCCATTAATGCCATTAGCATGGTTACTTTATTTTCTTTTTTCGTTCCTTAATATTATACTATTTTTGACAGTCGGGGCAATATTATGACCCCATATGTCAAAAATAGTATAAAACTATAAAACGAAAAAAGAAAATAATAATAAAGCAAAATATGCAGGCAAATGACAATCGGTGCGACACATTCGTGGGAAAATGTCGAGTTGTCACTCAACCCTACATAATTGCATTATTTCAGCACGCAATCGCTCATACGTACGGCCAAATATCCCTGTTATACTACCCTTGCAACAAAAACGAAATGAGAATTATAAGAACTAAGGTTGCAACTGCAAGAAATAAACTGCAGGAACAGAGTGCGATGCTGTTGCTGCTTGTCGGAATATGTGTGTACGTGTGCGATGCTGTTGCTGCTTGCTTGTATGGAATATGTGTGTACGTGTGTGGTATAAATAAAATTCAAATACGGGAAAAAAATATTTAAATAAAATTGATACTCAGGCGTGGATAATGTTAATATGCATTATTTCCCTTAGTGTATGTTTGATTATCGAAAAAATTTAAATAAATGATCGACATTTTTGTATCTTTAAAATATTGAATGATGATTAGTTTTCATATCTGTTTAAAATATTTCGATTAATAATACATAGAATTGTTATTATTTAAAACCAAATAATAATGATATGGAGTATATTATCGATATGAGGCATGGTTTTATTGTAATTGAAAACGAATCGATCGATGCTTGATTGAAATATTGATAATTAATTGATTTTATTTCTAATTGAAATAATACCGATCAATGATTAAGTTTTTTTTTAAAAGACAAAATATAAATTTTTATTTCAAATTTAAAATATTTTATTAAAATTTTTTTATATAAAAATAGAATCAATAAATGATCGATTTTTTTTAACGGAAATTTATTATTATTACATCAATTATTAAAATATTAATAATTGCATAATTGTAAAAATAAATTATTATTTCAATAAATAATCGATATTTTTGTATCGTTAAAATCTTGAATGATGATAAGTTTTCATATCTGGTTAAAATATATCGATGAATAATAGAATTATTTTTATTTTAAACCAAATAATAATGATATGGAGTATATTATCGATATGAGACATAGTTTTATAATTATTTTATAAATTTTATTTTATCCAAAAAAATTTCGATGATTGTTCGATTCTTATATTTATATGATCGAAAAAATTTCTCTCTATTTATGACAATAATTGTTATATTGCATTTTTTTTTTGTTTTGTTTTGTACCGCATTTATATTCTGAAAGTGCAATACTTAGAAGTATTTTTTGTCGGGAAAAATGTGTGAGCAGCTTACCGTATTAGTCAAAAAGATTGTTAATTCCAAATTTTTAACTGAAGATATTTAAGCAAATAGCTAATCGCCAAAATATTAATTTAAAAAACACACACATAAAGTAAAGATCTCTCATAGACATAATAATGATATCTATGCCTCGTGATTTAAAAACTCGATATTTTATGGTCAGTCTATTGGTTTATGCCATATGAACATCCACAAATCAATATTTTCTTGGTAATATTCCATTTTTCCTTACAAATAAAATTATTTTCAACACTCAAAAATTAAAATTTTTTATATTACGGTCCTTAATTTAAGGGTTATCGTTTTCTTACAATAAACCCTTTAATTCTAAACTGACCGTAAATAAGATATTCAAGCAATTATTTGGTAACAGCGATAAATTTAATTGTAATTGACATGGAATCGAATGAGTTCCGTTAAGTAATTTTTCAAATATTTTTTTGACACAAAAAAAAAGAGAAATCGAAAAATGTTATCTCGATAACATTATGGCTACCGCTAACGGTAAATCATAAAAGAACGCTGAATGTATCCATTGGCAAGTTAACGCTAACGGTAGCTGTCAAATTGTTAGCCACTTTATTTTAAAATGCTGGAAAGATTTTGATTTGTATGCGATAAACTAGAGGAATGTTCAGAAAATTTAGAGGAATTTCTAGGTTATTATTTTTAAGTCATATCGAAGTGACTTTAAGCTATGTATTGTTTGTTGATGTTGTTGTTGTTGTTGGTGTTGTTGTTGTTGTTATTGTTGTCGGAAAAGAAATTAAAGGCGAAAAATCACCTCATTAAGGAATTGACAACACTAACAGTTAAATGACTACAAATAGATTTATTTGTGAGTTGGTTCGTAGACATTTTAAAGCCATGAGTTGCATCTTTTATAAAAAGACAAAAAAAAAAAAAAATAATAAAAATATAAAGTGACAGTGACATAGTGGGTTGAGCTGATATTGAGTGTTATTTCGACGAATTTAACAAATTGAGACGACGAAGGTTTTTGAAAAATTAATTATTTTTCCGACAGATTGCTTGATATTGGTTGCTTTTAATTCACATTTGAGTCAAGTATACTCAAGTATTTGAGTATAAGTATAAGTATAAGTATAAGTATAAGTATAAGTATAAGTATAAGTATAAGTATAAGTATAAGTATAAGTATAAGTATAAGTATAAGTATAAGTATAAGTATAAGTATAAGTATAAGTATAAGTATTAATATACGTATAAGTATAAGTATAAGTATAAGTATGAGTATAAGTATAAGTATATGTATAAGTATAAGTATAAGTATAAGTATAAGTATAAGTATAAGTATAAGTATAAGTATAAGTATAAGTATAAGTATAAGTATAAGTATAAGTATTAGTATAAGTATAAGTATAAGTATAAGTATAAGTATAAGTATAAGTATAAGTATAAGTATAAGTATAAGTATAAGTATAAGTATAAGTATAAGTATAAGTATAAGTATAAGTATAAGTATAAGTATAAGTATAAGTATAAGTATAAGTATAAGTATAAGTATAAGTATAAGTATAAGTATAAGTATAAGTATAAGTATAAGTATAAGTATAAGTATAAGTATAAGTATAAGTATAAGTATAAGTATAAGTATAAGTATAAGTATAAGTATAAGTATAAGTATAAGTATAAGTATAAGTATAAATATAAGTATAAGTATAAGTATAAGTATAAGTATAAGTATAAGTATAAGTATAAGTATAATTATAAGTATAAGTATAAGTATAAGTATAAGTATAAGTATAAGTATAAGTATAAGTATAAGTATAAGTATAAGTATAAGTATAAGTATAAGTATAAGTATAAGCATAAGTATAAGTATAAGAATAAGTATAAGCATAAGTATAAGTATAAGTATAAGTATAAGTATAAGTATAAGTATAAGTATAAGTATAAGTATAAGTATAAGTATAAGTATAAGCATAAGTATAAGTATAAGTATAAGTATAAGTATAAGTATAAGTATAAGTACAAGTATAAGTATAAGTATAAGTATAAGTATAAGTATAAGTATAAGTATAAGTATAAGTATAAGTATAAGTATAAATATAAGTATAAGTATAAGTATAAGTATAAGTACAAGTACAAGTATAAGTATAAGTATAAGTATAAGTATAAGTATAAGTATAAGTATAAGTATAAGTATAAGTATAAGTATAAGTATAAGTATAAGTATAAGTATAAGTATAAGTATAAGCATAAGTATAAGTATAAGTATAAGTATAAGTATAAGTATAAGTATAAGTATAAGTATAAGTATAAGTATAAGTATAAGTATAAGTATAAGTATAAGTATAAGTATAAGTATAAGTATAAGTATAAGTATAAGTATAAGTATAAGTATAAGTATAAGTATAAGTATAAGTATAAGTATAAGTATAAGTATAAGTATAAGTATAAGTATAAGTATAAGTATAAGTATAAGTATAAGTATAAGTATAAGTATAAGTACAAGTATAAGTATAAGTATAAGTATTAGCATAAGTATAAGTATAAGTATAAGTATAAGTATAAGTATAAGTATAAGTATAAGTATAAGTATAAGTAAAAGTATAAGGGTCATTCTTTTTTTTCTTTAATATCTAAGTTCCGAGGCATATTTTTGAGTAAAAATTTAAAATTATTTAATGCAACCACCTTATTTTGATCATGTTGATTATAGCTTAATAAATGCTTAAAAAATTAATTTAGTTAAAAACTGTTTTGTCATCGAAAAATTGATAATTGCATATAAAAATTCACCTCCATGGCTGTTCCCGCTTCTAGGTTCTTAAGCTACAAAATTTATCCAGCAAAAAAGATTGTTCTAATAAGAATTCGATAAACACATTTGCAAAGCAAATATAACGGTACTGTTGATGCATGTGGACCGACAAAAAAATATCGCATTTTCAACAGAATTTTGCTTGTCAAATTTGTGTTCTTGTTTCCAGTTTAGAGTAATGCGTCATTTAGAATAAGTTCTTATTCTCTATAACTGTACCCGAATCCAGTGGCATGAAATAAAATTTTAAATTGAAATCAAATTAGTTCCATATTACATGTGAAAGAGATCAGTTCAAGAGCAACTTTCTAGTGTTTTTTTTGCATTTTTGTAGATAATTACTGGTGAGTACTATTTGGTTTGCTCACCTCCGTGGTACGTCACAAATTGTTTATAAGCAATATTGCACTATATTTATTTCAGTGATTATATATATTTTGGATCATTTCTTTAAATCCAGAACGTCGTTTTCGTAGCAATCATTGTATGGTTTTTATAAGATAATTTTTAAAAAAATTCACCTCCATGCTGTTCACCTCCATGGTGCCATTCGCCTCCATGGAATGGCACCATGGAGGTGAACTTACAACCATGGAGGTGATTTTTATATACACGGAGGTGATTTTGCTTGTCCTTCAAGCATATATTTTTTCCTTTTTCTAAGTTAATACAATCACAACATTTTCGAAATTTGTATGCAATCTGCACCGCCATGGAACTTGAAGTCACCTCCATGAACATACAATCACCTCCGTGGAGCATAAAATCACTTCCATGGAAATAATTTAAATAAAAGTGGTATAATTCCTAAATTAAAAGTGTTTGATCTGTCCCACACCCCCAATTTAATTTCAATTATTAATATTCAAATAAATACTTGAAAAAAATTAAATATTTAAAACAAAAATTATTTTTTGGACTTGTTGAAAATATTAACGAAAATTAAGAATGACCCATAAGCATAAGTAAATATAAATCTATATATATAAAAATAAGTTGCACTCTGTATGAAATTGATGTTCTCTGTAATGCGTGAACCGATTTTGTTTCTGGTTTCCCATGAAAGGTGACGTCAATACAAAGGTTTTTTTGTATAAATGGTCTTTGTATGTGTATTGGTTCATGAATTAAAGGCATTTTAGTGAACTCATCAACAATACAGGTGTGAAAAAATACAGGTGCGCACATATGGTGTGTATGGGGAAATATTTGCAAGGGTAATTGGATATAAATAGAATATTGGAATAATTTGGCAAGTCTCACTTTAGTTTGCATTTGCACGAAAAATATAGGCATAGTAAAAATTTTCCATACCCCTTTTTTTCCATACCCCCTTTTCCGCCCACAAATCAATAAAAATGTTATATTTGAGACGGGTTTGGTCGTATTAGACAAAAATTTGGTAAACAAGTTCGTATGGTTACTGTCGGCAACTATACTAAAACTGGGCGTGGTCTAACTATACATATATATACGCCCACTTTTTAGAAATCATTATTATTCCTGAGTTGTACATGTTTTGATAGTGAACTTGATATGTAGATGCTATGGGCCCAAGGGGGAATTTGGCCACACAGGCCAAATTTATGATATCGAATTGCTTTAGAACTAAATTTCGTATAACAATGAAAGTCTTTCTACTGAAAAACTGACACGGGCAATCGAAAACGGGGCGTGGGTCCATCCATATAAGCAAAATTTATGATACAGAATAGCTATAGAAGTAAAAGTCACAGAACATTGAAACTCAGAATGTATGTAGATACCATTTGGTGATGACCTTCTACTAGAAAAGGTGACATGCATTGGACAAGGGGGTGTGTCTCCACCCATACAAGCCAAATTTATGACACAGAAAAGCTATGGAAGTAAAAAACAAAGAACATAGAAGTAAGAATGAAGTTACTACTTGGTAATATCCTGCTACTGGGAAATGAAAAATGCAAAAAATGTACAATAGAGAACGCTGTTATAGACTCCAAAACTACTGAGCCGATTGAGCTCAAATTTGCGCAGTAACTATGGGGTCATTCATAAATTACGTTACCAATTTAGTAGAGAGAGAGGTTTTAAAATGTACTACGATAAGTGACGAATGTGGGGAGGGGGTCTCAGATATAGTAATGTGACCAAAAAAACTTCGAAAAAATTGAAACTAATACAACCCAACATTTCAAACCATTTTCACCCTTACATCTTCATGTTTGACCGTCTAAATTGACTGTTAACTATTGGCAAGTGTAGTAAGGGCATAATTTTTCTTCGCTTGCTTATCGACAGTTATTTTTTCTATTTTCGAATATATTTTAATTAATTAATTTTTTTATTTCATATACTTCATTACTTTATGGTGGTGAAGGGGAGTGTTTTTGAAATGCACTACGAAGAGTACCGGAGGGGGGTAAAAAAAATTTAAAATCGGTCACGTAATTTATGAACGACTCCTATGTTTCGAGTACGAAATGGTTTAGAAATAATAATGCTGAAGGCATTGCAACATTTTCCGGTACTTATCTAGATAAGGTGCAGCAAAGCGCAGCGGGAAAAAGCTAGTATAAGTATAATTACACAACTACTCAGTATTTTCATTGATTTGAAGTATTTTGAAGTGTTCCAGATGAAAGCATTCGATAGAAAGTTATCCAGTTTTCTTCCTTTTTCAAGTCTTAACTTAATCCTTCCCACTTATAAACCACCACACACAGGCAACATCTCAAAACTTCCGCAAAATGCTTCTGTGCGCAAGAAGATCCCTTTCAAATACAAGCTCTTATTGGGAATCACCCAAAGTTACACCAAAAAAAAAACTTCTTTTGAAAACAGCCCCCAATAAATCGAAGTGAATAAAGCTGAACATGTGTGTTCAACGCGCAGAGTTCAAACTTGCCGAAATAACAACAAAGAATAATACACATATGTAGCAACGACATAAGAACAGCGCAGGACGCAGTCCTCTAACCAATTTATACCCCCCCCCCCCCCCAAAGATGGCGGTTTTTATGTGTATGCATTCCACAAAATTAGAAAAAAGTATGCCTTTGCGTGTGAAAGTGAAAGTGACTTCGGCCAACACTACTCCACACACCATCCCTCAAACAGCCCACCCACTGAACCAGCAACTGAATCACCAGCAGCACCATGACCCACCCTCTCAACCAATAAACGCCGGCATGTGACATTAACAGGGTTGAGCGGGTTGACTTGGATGTTTGCAAGTGTTCCACTGCCTATCTATACAATCTATTTTGGAATAATTTGACACTTTCTGCATACACCGGAATTTCTGTGGCTTCCTTAAGGCTGCTGCTGCTGCTGCTGCTATTACCACTGACTGTGCGCTAGCCAAATATATATCCGCAAGTTTACCAAACAGCAAAATGCTGTTATAACGCATCGATTTTTCCTATGTCAAGCTTTGATGAACAGTTAAGGATTTTGTTGTTTGTCGTGTTGTTGTTATTGTTTATTTGTGAGCAATTTTTTTGAAAACAATCCAGTCAACAAGCGTTGCATATGAGCTCAGCGCCATCCTTCGTCAATCATAATGACCGTGAAGTCGACGTCCGCGGCTTATGTTGAGCCGGCTGGCGGTTTTTTTTTTTTTTCCTGTTTTATTTTTATTTTTTATGGTCATGTCCTTCGTGGTCGTTCTCATACATTTATTTGTCGCGACAGTTTTTGGCTAACGACTTTTTCAAGTGAAAGTTTTTGAAAGTTTCGCGTGCGATTTTGACATTTAGCTGTGTTGACATATCGTCAGCCATTAGTTATTCTTGCCCAGGGAATTATTAGGAATTAAACCGCTATTCTTTGTGCTGCTTTTGGTTTTTTTTTTATTTTTGTTTTCGTCCAAAGTCCAAAGGTTTTTATGGTACTTGTTGTGTTTGTTGGTAGTTTTTCTTTGTTTTTGTTTCTTTAGATTTAAGATTAGGTTTAGGTTTCATTTGTGTCACGTGACAAAATCGCATTATTTTCAGACATTTTTGTGGACACACTCATGGATGATGGAAGCTAAGCTTGTCATCAGACGTAGTGTCGTCGAAATGAGTTCCAGGAAAAAGTCTTACTTACATAAAGCTATATTAGCGTTGGACAGTTTTATGTTTGAAAGCGGTTAGGAAAACTTTTGAGTCTTAGAAATATCTGAGAGAGTACTTTGTTTGTTTGAGAGTAGTAGTAGTAGAGTAGTAGAACTTTGCACACGTCGCTGCACTCTAATGAGTCATGGTTTGTGAGTATTTTCGCGGTAGAGGTTCCAGAAATTAAATTGATTTTTAAGATAATTTTAAGAATGCGTCGAAACACAGCTTTAAAGCTTAAAGATTTTTACGGTGTTGGAGTTCTCAAGTAGTGAGAGTCTCTGCTCAAACAAGCCGTAAAGTTTTAAGATTAAGTCAATCGTGCTCACGGATATAAATAAATTAGTCACAGCTCAACCTCTTCTAGCTTCTTTACAGAGTACCGACTAAAAAATGCTGTAAAGTTAAAAGGGTTAAAAGGGTTAGTCAGTAGTACCTAAAAGCAGAAGTACCCGAAAAAGTAGTCCCAGAAGTACCCGACCTGATGAACAGATGACGGTTGTTGCTTGAAAAGAAAGTACAAACCTTATAAAGCTTAAGTTTGAAGTTTGACGCCGCTACGTTGTTCAGTATTGGCTCTAAAGAAAGCGAAAATAGTTCCATTTGCAGGCAAGGTCATGGCGTCAGTTTTTTTGGATGCGCGTGGGATCATTACCATTGATTTTCTTCAGAAAGAAAAAGAACCAGCGTTGAATATTATGCGAACTTATTATAGCGTTTGAGCGATGAAGTCATAAAAAACGGCCGCATTTGGCGAAAAAGACAATTTTGTTTCATCTAGACAATGCATCAGTGAACACATCCGTTTTCGCGAAATCAAAAGTTAAAGATTTTTTCCAAAATCTATTAGTTAAAGTGCGAATTGCTTCCTCACGCACTCTATTCGCCAGATTTAACCAAACTATTTTTCCAAACTAGAAAATAATTGCTCGGTGGTAAAAAATTTGACAACAACGAAGAGGTAGAGTCTGCACATCAAGGCTACTTTGAGTAGCTCGACGGTTCTCAATATAAAAAGGGTATCGAAGCTATTGAATATTGTTGAAAAAAGTGTATCGCGCTAAAAGGAGACTATATAGATAAATAAGGTTAATTTTTACCAAAATTTGTAGGTTTTCATTGTTAGGTCGGGTACATCTGAGACTATCCTCGTATATTATGTTAATTTAATAGATTTTACAATACATTGCAGGGATATATAGAATACAATTATTTAGTTTGAAAAAAATGCAACTTAGTATGTGAAGTACGAGTACGTACTTTTGAAAAATATATCTTAATGTAATTTTAGCTCGAACTAAATACTCATAAAGTCTAGACCCTGAACATACATTTAAAGATTCCAAATTTTGACTATATATTTAAAAAACCCTTATCATAAAAGTTTAATATTAAAAGTTTCCATATAGAATATGTTTTTGATAAAAGGAACTTCTATTTTATTACTAACTTACATAAAAGCCAATTCAATCTAAACTGAATATAATTTATTTAAGGGATATCTATTTCAAATTTCCATGTTTTCCACCTTTGATTTGAAATAAACACTGTTACAGTACTTTTACAAAAGCGAATTCAATCTACACTGATAATTTTTAATATTTAATTTTCTATTGCTTGCGAAAAGCGCTTTGAGACGATAAAGGATAATTCGCGGAAGGAGCTGACGGCGATTCCAAAATCAGCCCATGAAAAGTGTTTTCAAGAATGGAGGAAGCGTTGAAATATACTCAGTACTCTCATATGTGTTGGTATACTACTGAATGTGCTCACTGTGAGTGAACTACTGAACGCACTTGCTTCCTTTTGATACCTATTTGACATTTAGCATTTATGCTTCTTTTTCGCGAAAAAAGTTTTCGGCGGCAGTTGTTAATAATCATGGAACGGGGCTCGCTCGAAAATCGTGTTGTTATAGTTGGTCTAAAAAAATGTGGGATGAAAAGAGGCGATATCTTTCGGACCTTCCTATCACTCGGAGCCACTCGTATTTTTGTGTATCGTACTGTGAAGTTGTTTAGAGCAAAGTTGGCTTAGAGCATACAAAAGACACCCAGCCACCTTCTCACGGTAGCATTAAAGGAACAACGAAAGTGAAAATCGAAAGCGTTGCTTCTCAAGCACGTGGATACTGTCCACAGACGAATTATGTTAACTGACGATGAAATTTTCACTGTAGAGGAATCATTCAATAAATAGAATGATACAGTGTATGCTCTGTCATCATGACATACAGCAGAACTCGTTCCGAAAGTTCAGAGAGGTCACCACCCAGCTTCTGTGATGGTTTAGTTGGGAGTCGCCTATAATGGGATCACCAAGCTACATTTTTGTGAAAAAGTAGTCAAAACTTCGGCGAAAGTGTATGAATCCGATGTTTTGGAATTGGTTGTGAAGCCTCTTAGCGCGACATTATTTCAAAACAAGCCGTGGACCTTTCAACAAGATTCTGTTCCGGCCCATAAGCCTAAATTGCCTTAAGAGTGACTCAGAAACAATGTCCTGGACTTCATTTCCACGGATCTGTGGCCAGCGGGTAGCCCAGACATAAACCCATTGGATTACAAATTGTGGTCCGTGTTAAAAGGTATAGCGTGCTCTACTTTCCACCCAAATATCGAGTCTCTAAAGCGCGCTCTTGTCCTAACAGTATAGAAATTTCCTATGCATGTCGTGCGTGCTGCAATCGATGACTTGCGGCTTTGCTCGTGATGGAAAGCAAATGGTGGCCATTTTGAATAAGTTATTCTGCAATTTGCGAAAAACCGTGTACCAAAACATTTGAGAGTACTAAGTATGTATTCCTTGAGATGAATAATGGGAATAATTCCTTCTTTGAAGGAAATAAAATTAATAAAAATGAATAATTTAACCTTTTTATTGAAGAATTCCGGGTATGTTTTGATCAGAAGGTAAGGCAATATCATCCACAAACTTCTCTACCGCCAACTACAACTTCAAATCGTAAATATTGATGATTTTTCCATTTTATTTCATTAGAAATCAGGATACAAAATGCAGAAAGGTTACAGCCTAGGACGATGGCATGGCCGGGATTCGAACCCGGGACCTCTGGGATGGCAGTCGAGCACGCTACCTATTCGACTGCCGAAACCGCAAACTTATTTTGATTTTTCCCATTTTGAACTCGGATTTAAAATAAGAGCTGCACCAAAATGTTACTTAAATTAATTAAATGTAAACCACCACCAAAATAAATGTATTTTATTATTGGTCATTCTGTTTCTGTAATATACAATTAATTTTTTTTTATGTTTTTATAATATTTACCTATTACACAAAATATTAAAAAATAACATGAACTGTCACGTAGTGACTCTAAGACACTGGTATCTGCAAAAGACGTGATAATGGAAAAGTCATCATGAAACCCAGCTTAGAATGCATCGACAGTATTTTATTATTTATTTATTTATTTATTTATTTTATTGACATGCTAATGCAACAAGACCGAGGTCTTATAATTAAAGCATTAGCCCTTATTTACATCAGTTCATATGATAATATTGTTGAACAGTTAAAGTAAACTAATAAAAACTAAAATAATGAGAATAATGTTAACAAATTAATTAGAATGAAGTATAGTTTGAAAGTATAAGTAAAAAAAAAAAAAAAAAATGTATAAAAGTGTAAAATATATTGTTTGAAAGTATAAAATGCTTAAAATTAATCATTATTATATCAATCACTGCAATTACATTAGACTTGAACAAAGGCAAACGATTAAATTGCAAATGAAGATTTACAATTATTAGAGGTAAAGAACGAATAAAGTACAAGATTAATATAATATTATTGCAATGAGGAGAAAAAAATGCTCAATCGAAATTTAAATTGCACGGCATTGGTAATTGCTCTTAGATCGGTTGGTAGAGCGTTCCAAAGACGAATTGTAAACACAAAAAATTGTCTTTCCGAAGCCAGACAAGAATGACGCTTTTGTATAATTGCGTTTGATCTTCGTGATCTTGCTAACCCGAGTCTGTTGTAGAGGTAAACTGGTTCCTTAGTATAAACCACCTTGTGCAGTAACATAAGTGAACGAAATTTCAGTAAATTGTCGAAGGACATATTGTATAGACGCTTTGTGTGCAGGGAAACATGGTCTCTGCGTTTTAAGCCATAAACATAACGAGCAATGTTGTTGAAGAGAACATTGAGTTTGTGTTTGAATAAACTGTCACAGTTTGCAAATATTTCGCACCCGTAGAGTAGGGTAGGCATGAGGTACGATTTAGCCAATAATATACGAGTTCTAAGGGGCGTAAAAAATTGAGTTGTCCATAAAACACGTAGCATACCATAAACTTTACCGATAGTGCTACCTATATGAGTGTTCCACGACAGTGTTCTATTAAATATTATACCTAGGTTTTTTACACTATCAACAAATTCAATATTACAACTGTTCAGTTCAATTTTTGGAAAAAGTGAATAGTCGACTGGTTTTTTTGAGATGATAATGCATTTCGTTTTTCTGGGATTTAGACATAGACCATTTGAGGTGGCCCAAGTACATAGTATAATCAAAGAAAAGGCGTCAACTTAACTGTTCCTCTTATAAAAAATTACGATTTTCTAAGCAATTCCGTGGTAATTGTCAGAAACCCATTAGTAACGAGCATTCACAGAAAAGTGTAGAGTGCCTTAAATGTACACTGAAAAAAAAAATGTGTTAAAATTGACGACAATTGTTGTTAATTTGACGATATTTGTGTTTAAAAAATAGCTTGCAACAAATTTCGTCAAAGTAAGAGCAAATGTATTTAAAAATTTTGAAAAACATATGAACAACACATTTTGTGAACACATTGTGTTTAATTTTAAGCTAACTTTTTTTTTTTTCAGTGTACAAATTAATAGTTTAATAACAATTTCGACATTATTTATAAATAATTTAATTTTTCTTTTTGATAAAAGAAACTAATTCTCCATGAACGATATTTTGTATTAAATTTAATTTTTCAATAAAAAAATCATGTTTTTTGTATTAGTGTCTCTAAGTCACACCGTGACAGTTTACGTTATACAAATAGCGTGACATGAATAGGGTTAAATGGCATAGTTTTTGAAAATAAGTGATTAGTGTGCCGGGACTTCAAGTTTTAATACTTAATTTTGAATTCATAAAAAAACCAGTAATGTAGAAACCTTTAATTGATAGATTTGAAATAGTTAGAATTAATCAAAATTAATATTTTTTTTAAAAATTATATGGTCTATACCCGTAAGTATTACTTAGACTTTTCAAATTTTGACGTTTTATATGAAACATGTGTTAAACCAGAGATAAAAAATATCTTAAATTTGCTCGAAATCAAAAATGTTTTAACAAAATCTGGGTTATAGACACAGAAACTTTCAACTAAATTGCATAACAATTGTTTCAAAATATGACTTGTATAATTTTTATTTAAGCCGAACGTCTTTAAGAAAATTACGTGATTTCACCCACGGTCTTTATATAAAATTCAAAATTTTTAAATCGATTTGAGTAATTAGAATATATGTAGCTTCTTAATGGGTCTTCATCCACGATTTCCATTTAAAGGTACCAAATTGTTATTTGGGATTCAAATTGCAACTCATACAAACTTTAACCAACGGAAATTTAATTCACACTGGTTTTTTTTACAATGACGGAATAGGTCCCAGAATCTCCATTCGAAATTGTAAAGTGTTGACCCTGGATTTGAAATATGCATGTAATAAAACAAATTTTTTTATATGGACTCCTTTTAAAAATGCATGGGAGATCTTAAATTCCAAACTTTTAACTTGAACTTACATTTTTTCTCAATGAATATATTTTAAAATTACAAGGTTTTAACCTGGGACAAATATTTAAAACATTCAAATTTTAAGGTCCAAGCCCGGGACCTCGTTTTGAATTTCGAATTTGTGACCTCGTATTTGTAATAATAACTGTCAAAACTAGAGTTGAATTCGGACAAACGGTAGAATTTGGCGACATTTTTGTCTACGCAGCGCCAATTTGCTCCGTCAAATTAAGTGAATTGAAAATGGTTTGTTTTTTAATTTAACCAATTCAGCCTGGTCAACAAATCGAGTCAATTTTTATTACGACTAATTGTTTAACTCGAGGTCAAGTGTGTAAATTAAGAAAATAACTAAAAATAAAATAAAACTATTTAAAGAGAGTAATTCCAGTGAATTGGATTTTGTGTAGTGGCAGTAACCACAAACATTTGCTTTTTTCCCCCGTTAAATATTAAAACCTCTGTAAAAATTATATTATATCTTTATTTTGTAAGTCTCAGAGAAAACTTTGTAACATAAAAAAAAAACAAAGTAGGAAAGAAAAAATTGTATAAGCCTTTATCCTGACATGAAAATATCGTTTGTTACTTACACTACCGTTGGAATTACCCAAGTGTAATCACAAAACAGATTAAACAGCTATACAGCCGCTACACGAACTTATCAGAAGTTTTGCGTGATTTTCGCTGTGAATTTTTATTAAACTAGCCAGTTGAGTCAGTTCAACCAATCGAGCCAGCTTAGCTTGCTTTCGTTTGATTTAGCTTTGGTAAACTTTGGATAATTAAAGAACTTCCTTTACTAACAAAATCCATCTCATTCAGGTATTTTAAGAAATTTCGAGTGTCATGCCTACCCTGATGAAATCTATCAACAATGCATTTCAAAATTCTTTTTTTGAATTAATTTTTTCAATTACTGCTGTTGAAAGTATTGCATAGTTTTCTGTAAAAATGCATCGAGGCGCCACTGTTTTATGCTAAACAGTGCCCACTGAAAATTTTATATTTTTACTATCGATCCGAAGAATCATTTCTCAGCTCTTTTTGCTTTCTCAGAAAACACAGACAAGCGATTTAATAATTTCGAAGCACGTAATTGCATCGTTAAACAGCAGCTAGCTAGCGACACATGCTGCATCTAAAGAGGAAATCCTTTGATTGCATTTGTTGTGTATTTGTAAAATCGATTTACATTAACATATGTGCGAGCATGCGTAGCCGAACTGATCGTTACACGATACAAATAAACAAAGAACAAACAGACCAAAGATTGATGCACGTATGATTCATTCAAACAATGATCGCCTGCAATATGCTCGTTTACGCATGCGCAAGACGATGCAACGCACTTCCGATTGCTCAGAGTGTGGTTTGCATGCAATCGTTTGTGGTAATGGTAACGAGGTTCCTCGATCGGGGGATGAATAGAAAAGAAAAAGACTTGCTGAGACGAGACACCATAATCGGTCAAATCAACAACCTGTTGTGATTGCGTTGTGATAAGCGGCTGGTTAACAGGAAATAAAGGATTTCAAATAGCGTCAAGAAATGTGAGCATTTGTCATGGTTTTTTTTCAAAACTCTTCATGGTTGTTGCTTACTATTGTACTTGGCTTAGGATTTATGTGCGAGAAAAAAGGTAGGAATGGAAAAGGAAAGGAATGCAGCGTTATGTTGCTCTTTAAGTGTTGTAGAAACGCACATTGAAGATACATAGATATTTTGAGCAAACCAAACAATTTAAAAAGAAATTTTAAAAATTTTCAATATTATTCTGATATTAACATTTAAATATTTTTCACGTGATATATTAATAAATTTCATTGTTATATTTGTAATTATAAAAATAAATGAAAGTGACCACATGCAGCGCTCTTCGCCAAGTCATGTGAAGAGTTTTAATATGGCAAACAAAAAAACAAAAAAAAACAAAAATAACAAAAAAAATTCTAAAGTCTGCTGTCCATCATTAAAATCATTAGCATACAAACGGTTGACCTTCAGACGAAGTCGCTGTAACGTAACTAATTCGATGTTGATTTCGGTTATTGTGCAATTTTTTTCCTCCTATTCTCACAACAAGACTTTTTGCGGAAACTTAGAACAAAGCAGCCTTTGATGGGAATATTTTGGTCTTTAACAAATACTAATCTTTATTTTTGAAAATTTTTCAAATTTGTTCCTTGAAGTTGCATCGAATCGTATTGTTGAGGTTGTTGTTGTTGTTGTTGTTCATGCGAAATTTAATTTAATTTTTCTGCGAATATCTCTGCTTTACTATTCAATTTAAGAGTTTTAAAAAAAAACATGTATAAAAAAATTGCAATAAAACGAAGACTTATTATAAACCTTAAAAGTATAAAATTTTTATCAAATTTGATTTCTGCTACTTAATGCAATAAAAATCCAACAACAATGAAAAATACGTTGCATGGAATTAGAACTCCATGACTCTTGGTCCTAAATTTTTTGGAACGACAGCAAGGCTGAGGTTTCACCCATGTTAATGAAATAAAAACCTAGTAAGAAATTATCTTCGACTGGGCCGAAGTTAAAATACCCCCACGTCCGAATTGAAATATATTCAAAGTCTTAAGCAGTAAAAATTTATTTATAAAAACATTTTCGTCATAGTTTTTACAGAAAATATTCTATTTTGTTTTTAGATAAAGTCACTTTGTATGGGAGGTGGGTGGTTTTCACCAATTTCATACACAGTATACATGTTACATATCAAAGTTCATATCCAAAATTGCACGTCAATATATTAAGTTTTGTGGAATTTAAAGAGATTTTACATTTTTGATAAAGTCACTTTGCATGGGAGGTAGGCGTGGTTTTCATCCGATTTAGTTGAATTTTATATTCAGAGTGTATATTAAATAACAAAGCTCATGTGCGAAATTTCAAATTTATATATTCATTTTTGTGGAATTCTAAGAGATTTTACGTTTTGATAAAGTCACTTTGTATGGGAGGTAGGCGTGGTTTTTATCCGATTTGGCTCATTTTCGAACTTGACCTTTATCAATATATCAATATATCAATATATCAATATATCAATATATCAATACATCAATATATCAATATATCAATGTATCAATATATCAATACATCAATATATCAATATATCAATATATCAATATATCAATATATCAATGTATCAATATATCAATATATCAATATAGCAATATATCAATATATCAATTTATCAATATATCAATATATCAATATATCAATACATCAATATATCAATATATCAATGTATCAATACATCAATATATCAATATATCAATATATCAATATATCAATGTATCAATACATCAATATATCAATATAGCAATATATCAATATATAAATAAATCAATATACAAATAGAACAAATTATATGTTAATTGCTCCATTAAACCGCATGAGTAACTTAGTTAACAATTGCAGCTTTTTTGATGTTAACTTGTCAAATGGTCAACTCAAAAATAGATTAAAAACTATTGTGTAATTGCATGGTCATGTGTCTGCATGGTTAGTCGTGAGGTCTTGTGTTGTCCTCGAGCCCAACCACTGTGTTGGTGGGTAAATTTTTCCCACATAAACTCATTTTGAACCATTATTACAAATATCGTTGAAAATCTCAAAGATTTTTGGGTTGTGGCTTTGAATGGGTGAATGCTGAGAATGTGCGAAAAAGCTGTAGTCGCTAAACTCTATTGTTATTGCATGTAAAAAAATATATCAATGTATCAATATATCAATATATCAATATATCAATATATCAATATATCAATATATCAATATATCAATATATCAATATATCAATATATCAATATATCAATATATCAATATATCAATATATCAATATATCAATATATCAATATATCAATATATCAATATATCAATATATCAATATATCAATATATCAATATATCAATATATCAATATATCAATATATCAATATATCAATATATCAATATATCAATATATCAATGTATTAATATATCAAAAGCAAAAGTAAGAGCAAGAGCTGGAGCAAGGGCAAGAGCGAAATCATGAGCATGAGTAAGACCAAGATCAAGAGCAAGAGCAAGAGCAAGAGGAAGCGCAATAGCAAGAGCAAGAGCAAGAGCAAGAGCAAGAGCAAGAGCAAGAGCAAGAGCAAGAGCAAGAGCAAGAGCAAGAGCAAGAGCAAGAGCATGGTAGAATTATAAGGTAGGGCCGACTCGAATTGAGACAACGTTTAGGATAAGGGCAAGGATTTGGACAAAGGTTAGGAAAGGTTACCGGAAATAAAATTAAAACTAGAACGAACACTTCGATAAAGATTAGAGCATAAAATTGGACAAGGATAAGATCAAGAATTCAGATAAGGATTGGGGAGAAAGACTATAGCAAGAATTTGGACAAGAAATGTAACAAGAATTGGATGCAAAAAGGTCAAGATATAGGACAAATACTGGGAAAAGAAGTGGAAAAGGGATAGAAAAGGGGTTCAAACAATGATCAGGAAATTTTACAATTATTAGGACATATAAAGACGAATAAAATTTGGGAACCTATGGTAAAGAATAAGCATAAGGCTCATTTCAAGTTTCAGTTGTTATAGTGCACCTGGATTTGAATGTATATTTCTTGTATTCCTTCCAAATTTTATAGCAATTTAATATCTTTATCGACCCGTTTTCTGATAATATTCCACATTCAATTGATAAACTGCATATTTTCAAACCCATTGGGAGATATTAGCACTTAAATGTCGTTGCGGGCGTTACATGACATTGTCCATATTTTCGAGGTTGCTTGGCGAACTCTGAAATTTCTGCGAACTTGCTTATGCAACTTTTATTTCTGAGTATCATCGTCAGATCTTAAATCAACAAAGTCCATGACCTCATACTTGGTTTAGAAAATAAGTAAATTTTTTTATGAAATTTTGAATTAGGAATTCGTTGAGGTCGTTAAGAGTAATTATATGCATATTAGAGCACCCACAATATATATGAAAAATGCAAAGGTGTTTTTTTTTTCGCTCCACCAGCATTTTCTAAAAGAATAATTTAAAAAATAGAATATGCATCAAAAGATGGGTATCGTTAGTGAAAAATATCCACGCGGTTATCATTTAAAGCACTAAAAACGGGCTTAAAATTACTTGAAAAAAGCTCAAACAGTTTTTGCTCTGTAACTTTCTTAAAAAAAGTTAATGGTTTAAATTTTTTTTTTTCGACATACAACTAAACAGGTAAGGCTGTCCGTGCAATTTTTTTATATGGTTGTGATATTTAATGGTGATTTTGAAGATCAAACTCAATTTTTTACTTTATTTTGATGTTCTATTTTTGTTAAAAAAATTCCCAAAAATCATAAAAAAATCTGAGAGCTGGTATTATTACATCATCATGACGGGAATTTAATGAGGTCTTAGAAATTTATTACTTCTCATCACGTTTTTTGGGTTTCCCTCATGAACTTACGTCTTGAAAGCAATCAAATGATTTTTATTTTTATATCATTAAATGGAAATCTTTCAAATTTTAACAAAGTACTTATTTTGCTAACCTTTATCATTGATAATGATCCATTTATATGTGGTTAGAGCGTTTGGGTTTTGTTTCATTTCAATTTATCTCACACGCCTATATCATTAACAACCAGTAATTTCTATTGGTATACTTACATAATTGCCAAAAAATATCATCCATTCCAAATCAATTCTGCAGACTTAAATTATGTTTGGTTAGCACATGTCTTAAAGAAACAAAAACTATACTTTTCTTAATTGTTGTCTGCTTCTGCCTTATATTTAGAATTTACAGGGAATTTATACCAGATAAATTATCAATTTCCTTTTGCTTGGTATTTTGGCGACGAATTGGGGCCCAACGAGCCCACCTAATTTAAATCCACCTTAAAAAAAACAAAAGACTTTTAACATTTTTTCTCAATGAGGCGTGTGAGATAAATTGAAATGAAACAAAACCCAAACGCTCTAACCACATATAGATGGATCATTATCAATGATTAAGGTTAGCAAAATAAGTACTTTGTTTAAATTTGAAAGATTTCCATTGAATGATATAAAAATAAAAATCATTTGTGAAACCCAAAAAAAATGATGAAAAGTAATGAATTTCTAAGACCTCATTAAATTCCCTTCATGATGATGTAATGCTACCAGCTCTCAGATTTTTCTATGATTTTTGGGAATTTTTTTAACAAAAATAGAACATCAAAATTAAGTAAAAAATTGGGTTTGATCTTCAAAAATACCATTTAATATCACAACCACATAAAAAAAATTGCACGGATCTGTTTAATGTCGAAAGAAAAAAAATTTAAACCATTAACTTTTTTAAGAAAGTTACAGAGCAAAAACTGTTTGAGCTTTTTTCAAGTAATTTTAAGCCCGTTTTTGGTGCTTTAAATGAAAACCGGGTGGCTATTTTCCACTAACGATACCCATCTTTTGATGCAGATTCTATTTTTTTAACTTAATCTATTAGAAAATGCTAGTGGAGCGAAAAAAAATCCTTTGCATATATGGTTGCTCTAATGCATATTGGATATTAATATGTTTGGTCCAGGAGTGGGTCCAATTTTTTTTTTTCAAACACCAATGCAAAAATTGGGAGAAATTTGACTGGAGGGCGTAACTTAAAGCCACTATTTTTCGAAAGAAGATAGAGTTATTTATGAGCGATATAATAAAATTTTAATATAAGTATTATTGAACAAGAAAAAACAATAACCTAAAATATTAACTGCTTTGTGTGAGCCACATAATAAAATTAAATTCCTTTTTTTATGAAAATAATTAAACTGATGATAAGCGTAAATAAGCAAAAACAAAAAAAAAAAAAACATAAAGTAAGCTGTTTCTCATGAGCACTTTAATATCTTAAAATTAACATAAAGGTAGTAATTATGATTTTATTTCATGAGCTTAAACATAAAACTCAAAAACGAATTGACATTTTGAGCGACATATGAAAACTCAAAAAAAAAAAAAAAAAATCATTACATTGTGAATACACTCAGAAAAAAATCCGCATTTGAAATCAACATTTTAGCATTTTGACATAAAAACTTTTGATTTTACCATAAAAATTTTGAAATCAAAGTAAAAACTTTTGTTTCAAGAAATAAAAATTATGAAATAACAAATGAAAATGTTTTCTCAAAAACTGTAAAATGTTGATTCAAAATGTTAAAAATTGTTAAAATAAAACCTTTGAAAACAAGCTTTTAATGTCTTCAATGAAAAAAAAAATACATTGAATTGAATGTAGCTCCGTTATGTTTCACAGATTTTTAATTTTGTCGATTAATTCTTCAATGCATATAAAAATGAAATGAATACGTCAATCAAAAGTTAAAAATTTTAAAATTATAAGCAAGCATTGGTTTTGTTGCATCTTTTTTTCTTCGATTCGTTCGTTCGTGTGTTTTCTAGAAAAACAATTAAAGCAAAAGTAAAGTGGAAAATAAAAAAAAAAAATGATGGAGTCACTGCAAGACCTGCTGCTGGAATGGGACTTGCTTAAACCTGAACAATTTTGTTTTTACATTTGTACCCTTTTATTTCAAAAAGCTAAACGATATTAAATCAACCTTTTAAAATTTTAAAAAACATTTTGTAGTATTTGATTACACAATAACCCATTTTCAACATTTTTTTCAAAACTTTTACATATTGATTTAAAAGGGGACATTTTTTAAAACAATAGCTTCAGCCATTTCAAAACAAAAGAATAAACTTTTGAACATGAAACAAAATGTAAAATTGGCAGATATACCAATGAAAAATTTTGATTTTACCAATGTTTTTTTTTCTGAGTGTAGTACAACTCAAACAAAAACCGTCATAAGAGAGAGTTATAATTTTCGTTCTGCTAACATGAAACTCGAAAAATAACTATATCTTTATATATAAAATTCTTTTGTAAATGGCTTTGCCACTGAACTTCTCCTAAACGGCTTGATGAAATTTGGTGTGTATGTGTGCAGCTGGGTCTGTAGATGGTTGAAGTCTAAAGTTCGCCCGAGCAAAACCGGGTATATCATTTAGTATTTAATAAAATTAATTTAACGAATTTCTAAATTTATTATTATTAATTCCTGAAATAGGTTTTTTTTATGCGAACAAGTAATTTTGATTAAATAAAAGATGATTTTTAAGATCTCTTTTGATGTAAAGCTAGTTCCGAAATTTTCCATAAGTTTAATAATCAATACTATTCTAATTACGTTTTTATCTACTCAAGATAACTGTTATTATTATTTTTTTTCTTACCATCTTATTGAGCTCAACATGTCTGTGCCGTTAACAATAACCGCTTAAGTCTGATTTTATAGTTTCGAGAATTCTTTTTTTAAAGTTCTCAAATTCTAAATTCTCCGTGGTCATAACTTTGGCTTTTATCACACCAGAAGCTCCTGATTGTGTGTCTTTATGGAGATGTAATTACTCATGGAACACAGCTTCATCAATAACTCAGTTCTATTGTATCTTAAGTCGACTTAAGCGATTAGTGCTTCCGAGCACAGATGAATTATAAAATATTTTATATTTTTTTTAATATTTTCCGACAAAGAATACGAAATTTTTTTTATTGCTGCAACTTTACGACTTGCTCGGTTTCCCACACTCAAAAGGAGTTTAACTTTAGTCGAGATTAAAGCAAGCATAAAGTTTAGATTATTTCTATTAAGCAGTTTTGTGGAAAAAAGCTCCAGATAGTATTGTTGTTGTTGTTTTTGTTGTAATTGCTATAGTCTCAATTATAGTCAAACAATTAGATATTTCATAGCTTTGACTCAGGTCTATGATAAAAGATAATTAAGTTGTTCGGGTTGTTATTGGGTTCTTTTGTTGGTTGCTCGCAGAGCTAGATGGTTTTTGGGTTTGTTTGTTAGTTGGTGTGTTGGCTGGTTGGTTGGTTTGTTGGTTGCTTGGATTAATCTTAGATTAATCTATGAATAAATAACAAAATATTCTGAACAATTACAGATTAATACAAAGTTTTGGGCGAGAAACTTTGACTGTCGTTTTGTTGTCGGCGTTGTTATAGGGTCACTTGCTTTCAGGTTGCCATGGTGGAAAAAGAAACAGATCCGGTTTCAATTCAGTGTCAAAAAAGTATTTGCAGGTGTTTCAAATTGCATGGGTAGCAATTTTGATGTCTTACTTAGTGAGTATCTGAGGAATTGCCTAAGATTTTCTCATAACTTTCAAGCACTTGCTTAGCTAAGTGAAGCTTAGTGCCTAAGTTTAAAGGGTACCCAAGTCAAAGCGTAGCAGAAAAAATGCATATGGCTAGCCAACTCGATAGTGAACTTTTCCCACACTTCACTAACTTCAGACGACAAAATTATTATTTTGGCTTTAGGCGCCCGTCGGTATGCTGCGCTCCAGAGAACCCACAATATGCCGAACTGTGGCGGCATTCCACAAAATCAACCCACAGCGACAAACTAACAACGACTTTCAACGACATGAAGCCTATGCAGTGGCCAGATAAACCGAGTTGCTTAAAAATTTCAGCGTTCGCCTAATAATAATTAGAAAAACTGGTAGTGAAGTAAAAAGATATATCAAATACAACAACAACAGCTAAACCAACAACAACAATAGCAACAAACATAAAGTCAACGTTAGAAAAAAAGTAGTCGCACAAACAGTTCGTACGCCGGTTACTAATTAAGTTGGAGTCGCATAATTAAATTAAAGTCTTATTGACTTAGCGCCAGTTGTTTAGTTTTTAAGTTGTTGTCCGTTTGCAGCAAAAACACCACCGCCGCCACCACCAACACCACCATCACCACAACCACCAACAACAATATTAACATCAACAACACCATGTTACCCAACACTAAAGCCTAAAATTGTAACAAATCCAACAAACAGCAGTAGCAGTAGCGATAGCCCGAGCTCTCTGATAGTCTTGGGGGAGGTGGTAACGTTACTAGCTACAACAACACCGGTAAAGTTGGATTAATTCTTGAGGCACCGCCAACAGTGCCAACGCCAACATGCATTGAATCGGATCTATTCGGTTCGGTTGCAGTGAGCGTGACAGACATTTATTTGTGCGAATTGAATTAATGTCGGTTACACATGGAATGCGGAGCATGGGTTATTTTATACTTTTGTTTTTTTTCATCAGTGCTTGTACCCTATATTATTTTTATTTTTTGGAATTTTTCCTTGGTTGGTTCCGATTGTCCGTTGTGCTAATCACTCTTATATAAAAAGGTTCCTTTAGATAATTTGAAAAACTTGTTGTGAATGTTGTCTGAATTTAATTTGCTTGGATTTTAATTTGAATTTTTTATATGACAGTGGGTTATTTTATGGAATCAAGCATACAAACGGATTTTATTAGAAAGTGACATTAGAAGTAACACGAGGGTTGCCTTTTAAGTCTGGCGCCTAACAATGAAAAAACAGTGATTAACCACTGTGAAAATAGTTTTATTGGTTTTTCAAAGTTTTCTCCAAGATGATCAATACAGTTTTGCATTCATTTGGATAAATCTTCGAAACACTTTTACCACTCTGGTGTTGGTACTTCCGAAACCAGGTTTTTGGCCTGTTCGGGCGTAGAAAAACGCTCGGAACACATTTTTTTTTAATGTGAGAGAACAAGAAGAAGTCATTAGAAATTCGTGCCAATTCGGAATGGATGATCCATCAATTCCACGTTTTGAGTACTCAAAAATTATGGTGTTTGAGCTGATGTATAGGAACTCAAATTGTCGTGATGGAGGATCTTCCTTCGGTGGTTGTCTTCCGAAAAAACTGGCAACCATTTGCTTGGATGTGTTCCGTCCCCAAAACACCCCAACAGTGGATTGCTGCTTTGTTTTGGGCTCATAAGCGTAGATCTATTATTCGTGACCTGTTATGATGACGCACAGTGGTTGAACCCCATACAAAAAATAATATAGAAGTAGTCGTCGTAAATCAATAAAATTAGGCACATGAGTTCAGTTTGACTGTATCATGATAAAAACAAAAATTTTTTGATATCCGCCCACAACCACACCTACCTCCCATATAACATAAAAATTAAAAACGCTATATTTTTTATATGACTTATCCTATGATGAAACCACGTTGTCAGAAATCTTAAACTAAAATTTGTAATTAAAAAAAAAACATTTTTTCGGCCATGCCCACCCCCCCCAAAAAATTGTTCACTTCCCTTGTTTTCTAAATTTTAAACTTTAAGGTGATATAGCATTTAAACCGTTAAAATAATATGTTAATGTTACTTTAAGAAGTATGTCACACTTTTGAACGAAGAGTTTGGCTTAACAAGGCAAGCCTGAAAGTATACTAAGGACAGAGAGAGAGACTGAGCAACTCTATATTTTTCTCAAAACGGTTTTAGTTATTGTCATATTTTGTGAAAAAAAAGCTCAAAAGAGCTCTCTTTTATTATTTGAAAGATTTACGTAAAAGATCAATAAATACATTCCGTTGAACGATTTTTTGACGCAACCTGGAGCTCACAAAGTAATATTCTGCTAAAAAACATATTTATGTTTTTTTTTTAATATCCTCGTTAAATTTGATTTTTTTTTAAAAATAGAGGTAAACAATATATTTCAAATACGCAGAACTGTGTCTGAACATTAAATAAAACAAAAAACAGAAAGGGAATATCTCTTCCCATTTTTTTGTAGTAACTCTGTAAAAATATCAACTTTTTACATAATTTTTCCAGTTTTTTTGCATTGTTTTTTGGTTTTTTTGAGCAACCGTTAAATTAAGGGTATACAACGGTAACAAATCTTCTTGAGGCCACAATGCCCATATAAAATCGAATGTAACATATATGCTATGCCCACTAATGCCCAAGGATGACTCCAACTCACGATATGTCAATTGTCGGTCTGCTTCGAATAGTTCACTTACAGCATCGATGTTTTTTGGCAAAACAGACCTTCACGAAATTCGTCTTGAAAAGAATAACGAACTACGCTCGAACTCACTGAACCAGCTTTTTATAGTCACTAGGTTTGGTGCTTCATCACCAAAAGGCGAACTTAGTTGATCGATGCATTCTTTTCTTGTCAATCCATATCGAAAATAGTAAAAAATGATCACCCGCAAATGTTTACGTGTTTTTTTGCATTTTTTTGCTGAAATACAATTTTCAAACCACTGTAAATCAACACAATAAGCGTACATCTTCATGAAAACGTTTTCATTAGGTTTATACTAGAAAATATAAAATTTGTCAAATGTAAAATCTGTCAAAATTCATCTGGCAATGCTAAGTGTTTGTTACAATACTTAAAAGGCAGCCTTCGTGTAGCAGTTATACGAGAAGTGCTCAAAAATTAACGGGCATTTTTAAATTGCTTGGGATGTGTTGACCCGATTGGCATAATTTTTTAAAATTGTGTTAGCAAACAATCCTCGTAGGTCTTACACCCTTTAAAAAAAAAAACGGCTGAGACATTTGCATCGAAAATCAAAACTTAATTACTGACGAGTCTTCCTCCATTTAATGCCATGTCTACACAGAGAGTTGAATTTGAGCTTAGTTTTAAGTTAACCATAGCTGTTCACACAGAGATGCGTCCGCAGAATTGTGTAAAGTGTGGCATTTCTTTATTAACTTTTGTGGTCTCATATTTTTTTCGGCACATACATACACCACCGTGACATCAATTCCAATTTGATAACAAGGCTACAGCGATTTCTGCGTATACATGTGAATTCTCCCTTGCGCTGCGCAATTCGGAATTTTTATCGGCCCATACTTATATGAAGATCTCATCTTCTACACTTGCCCAAGTTCTTTTCTTCGCTTTTTTGTTAATTTTTTTGCAAATAGTAAATTGCACAACTTTAGAACAGCTGTTTTTGACATATCTCACCACAAAATTGTACAAGTTGCCTTTGAACGTACCTTTTTGTAAGAACGTTAGCATATTTTTAGGGGTTACTCAAATTAAGTTTTGATAAACACAGTAACAAAGTTGAGTTTAGTTGAGTTTCATCCGCCAGTACAATACTGGAGAACTCAAGATTTTATGTTGCGTTCAGTGGCAAATCTCAACTTTGTACTGGAAACTCAAATTAAACTCTCTGTGTAAACATGCCATAAGTTTCTTTCTGGAAAATTGTACTGGAAAAGTCAAGAGTTTATTTTGCGTTCAGTGGCAAAACTAAACTTTGTACTGGAAACTCAAACTAAACTCTCTGTGCAGACATGGAATAAGGAAGTCATATCACAGTGCTATAATTATCTAGTTTTTGTGTGAACACATGAAAAAATTCTTATACATTTGAAACTAGAGGTCAAACATAGTATAACTCTATATTCTGTTTTTTCTAAAAAGGTCAGGATTTTTTTTAAAGGGCTTAGAAACTAAAAGAAATAAACTTATATAAAAAAACAGAAAATATTTAAATACTAAGGACTAATCATAAGATTCTTAAGTGGGTATCAAATGAAAGGTGACAATTTCTACAATTTTCAATTTTATTAATTTTTGAATTGTTTGTTCAAATAAATGTTCAATATGTAATAATAACAATAAACTGGCCATTTAACCCTTGAAAGGATTTGACCGAACTTCTTATAATCAAATTGTGTTGTGTGTGTTATTAAATGTTTATACACAATTGATCGAGAACTGGACCTACTAGTTTTATGCCGACTCCGAACGGCTAATGTGTATGTTTTCAAGAAGCTTTACATGGCATTATTTACTCTCTGAGGTTTGCCATTGTCTGTAGAGAGGTGACGACTAAACAGAAAAATAAATTCAATTGGAAAACTTACTGCGTCAGATGGAAATTGAACTAGGGTTCTCTGGCGTATGGGTTACGCACTCTACCCACTGCGCCATGGCCACGGCTACTATAGTTATATATACCTATTCAGCACCTTTTAAATATGTACTTTTATAAAAATTGTATCCTTTTATATACTTATAGATTTAAAACAATTTCTTTAGAGAAAAATATGCATACGACTTATTTATTGGAAAACTTTCCATCTCCAAGGATCCATTTTTAAATTTCTTTTCCTATTTATTAATACTTTATAAATTTTATAAAAACAATCTTACTTCATTACTTAACCCTCTTACCAGTAAGAGAGACTCAGGACAAGCATTACAAAAATCACATTTTGCATATGAAGATGTCATTTACCGTTAGGCAAGTGAGTTCAATGCTCTCTGTCATACCGTTAATAATAGTTCTCTCTCAAATTATAATGTAATCTTATGCAGCGTTCGTCTTCTATTATCAAGTTGTTGCTAACACGTAGTGAATAAGCTTGTGTTCTTATTTTAAAAAAATTTAGATTTTCAGTATTAAATATTTTTATTTTTGAAAAGTTTTTTGGAATTTTTTTTCCGTAAAGGTACGTTCATAAAGTTCATAATTTCATATTTGTGATGTGGAAAAATATTTAGTTTTGTGTTTAAGAAAAAAAAAAATTAAATGTGCCCCAAGGCACTCTTGTCGTTCTGCGCGAAATTTTTTACTCTTCGCATTTTTTATTGCATTTTTTGCTTGGTTTTTTTTTCCACCTATTTCTAAAAATTTTTTGCCGCTTTATTTCAGAATATCTAATTAACAATATTCGGAGACCGTTTGAGATCTACAATGGTGCGGGGGACAACTTAGTTCTATCAAATTGTCCAGATCTGGGCAGCTCGGCAAACATTGTCGTTCGTTTGTCCCAAACTGTGAATGACTTTATATATACCACATCATTTACTTTGGCCGTTGCTGGTCTACTTGCTAGCCCGTTGTATTTTTGATCTTGGTACAGTTCGATTGAATCGCAAGCTCCAGCTGTAATAATCCTTAATTGCAAGCTCCAGCTGGATAGTGCTGTAGCAAAAGAAGAGAGTGGGTTCTCAATGGAGTATGTGGGCTCAGTTTATCTTATCGATATAACTACTGTTTTGTGTAAAGGCAATAAATCCAGGCCAGACAGGCTTCGACACAATTCGAATGAACAAGTGTCTAAGGCTAAACGGTACTATAAAAAGAAAAAGAAAGCATATTGAAGTCGATTGCCCACAAATCATTCGGGAATATAACAGTCATATACAGGGCGGCGTCGATCTAATGGACGTTATAATGCGAAGATACCATGTGAGAGCCAAGACACATGATGTAATAACACGCATTTTTTGTTATTTCATTGACATGGCTGCAACAAACGCTTCTATTCTCTACCGCCGAGTCCACATGGAAAAGTTCTATGACTCCAGTAATATATCTGACGAAGAAGGAAAATTGCTGCAGTTACCTGAATTTCGAGAACAGATCGCTGCTGCATTCAGAGGCATTCGGTGGATCGCCCATCTAATAAAAAAACTTCATTGCAACCTTCAATATCTTCAATAAGTCGAGCATCTACTCTACAAGATGAACCTGGTGCTCTGAGCGTTGACAGAAAGCTAGTCATACTGTTGAAGACGTTCGTTTTAACGCTAACAATCATCTTCCGAAATGGCTCGAAAAGAAAGGTGATAAAAAATGGTGCAAACTTTGCAAAAAGTCGTAAACTCAGTGTGTTTGCGAAGTATGTAATTTACATTTATGTTGCTCTGCTGCAAAAAAATGCTTTTTTTTAATACCTCACTAAGAAGTAATCCATTTTTCTTAATTTTATTGTTATTTTCTAAAATTTTTAGTAATAAAACTGTACGTAAATAAAATTTCCAACTGTAGCAATTTTTTAGTTTTAACCGACAAGAGTACCTGGAGGCAATGTTTCCTTTTTTCCCCCTCTGGAAGACAAACGAAATATCAAAATGACAAATGGATGATACCATTGAGTTTCTAATGCCCAAATTATGCTAGAAAAAGATTCCCAACAATTACAGATCGAATATGGAATAGAAAGTAGCCGGTTAGAGGGTATATCTTATAAATTGTAAATTGTATGAAGATTTTTTTAATTTCTTGTAGTGATAAGCTTAAAATGTATTTTTAAAACTAAACCAACAAAGCCAGGGTGATAATATGATTGCATTAATAAGACATTAATGTCAAAATCATAAAGATCCTTTTGTCCAATTTTTCCCCTCTATTGAAAAACACTTGATATTCATATAAACATCCTTAGATAAGTAGGTGTAATTTCTTTATTTTTTAAATTCCTTTACAAAAAAAGGAATTTCCTTTAAAAAAGAAAAGGTTATTTAAAAAGACCTTTAAAAAAATCCTGACCATTTTGGGAAAAACTCTAACATACATATATTTCGTAATGGGCAGAATATCTGTAAAAAAATATCTTCACTAAACAAAATTCTTACAGGATGTAGGTAATATACAATATGTCTCCAATTTTAAATCTATTCAACTTAGGTATGTAGCGGTCATACAAACAAACAAACAAACAGAACAAGAGTTTTATTAATACAGATAAAATATTTTTTTTTCTTGCTTCCAGCAAAGTGCTGCAATTAAGTTCGCTTACGTCTAATCAGTTAGGACCGAGTTTATGTCTTACCAATGTAATAAATTAAAAGGCTTTTTCGCAACATTAATAAAGACATGTGTACCTTGTACCAGTCCGCCCGATTTCGGGCTAATATGTTCATTTAAATAATTATATTTGTGTCGATAACAATTTTTGCGAAAAGTGCACTTGTCTTGCTTGCAGGGTTGCCAGCATATTTGCAATATTTGGCGCTTACTGTGATGTGAAAATATTAAAGAAAATACATTCAGAAAGGCAGGCTTACGCAGAATTCTCTAATCCATGGCTAAAATATTAGTTATCGCAAAGTGGTTGTTGAATTTACTGTTGTTGTTGTTGTTGCTGTTGTTTGTTTTATGAGTTGTTGCTGTGCGCTTGGCATGCATTTTGCACTAACTGACAACTTAAACAGCCTCCCAACAACAACAACAACCTCAACAGACGCTTTTAACCATGTTGTTGTTTTTGTTTGATTTAGCCAAAATCGAGTACCATGTCTGGTATTACTTTAATAGGCGTGGCTGGTTGGCTGGCAGTTTTTGCCGTTGAGTTTGATGCTGTTTTGTTTTTTTGGTCTCTTATGTTGATGTCTTCTTTAGCTTAAATTTGCTTTTCATGCTTTTATGTAGCGATGTTATTGTTGTTGTTGCTGTTTATGTTACTGTTTATGTTGCTGTGGTTAATGTGTTGTTGCAACATATTAGGTTTGTTTATTTGTTAAAGCTCATTCAGGCAGCCAATTTTTGTTTGGTTTGGACCAAAGTATGTTGTTTTGCATTTTTTTTTTACCCAAAAATGTATTAAATTTCCATGTTAAAAACATGTTTTGTTTTTGCCTCTATTCTTTTTTATATTTTTTTGTGATATTAAAGTCTCCTAAAGTTTCTTCAGTCAACTTTAGTTTATGCGGCACTGTGAAGGTGGTATTTTTATGTATGGCGCCATCAATGATTTCATTGATGTTTAAGAAAGGTTTTATCTTCAGGTTAGTCAAATAATATTATTTCTCTTAACAGTGTTTCTCGGATCTAGGTCTTGGTCTAACTCAAAACTCTTTCGACTTGGAAGATTTAAGCTCCTTTGACTCTATAAAGTTTCTTAACCCTTTCGACCCGGATGGTACATATATGTACCACTTAACGTTTAAACGATTCGAAAGCCGGATCGAAAGGGTAAATTCATAACTATGTTCTTTTGCTTTGTAAAAAAGTATGAGCTGTGATGTGTCCAACATCATCCTGCGGATCACTTGTAGCGGGGAAATTGCTCGAACTTTTTGGTTTATCGATTGTAGAAAGCGATAAGTAAATTCGGTAAGAAAAATTGCAGATTTCTTGTTTCAAAATGCAATTGTTCCAAACACTGTGTATCCACGCTCCATATAAAAATACTCACTTTTGATCCGAAACAAGCTTGGTGCTGATTTCAAAAAAATTAAATAATGGAATATGGTGCATTAATTTAATGTCCCTGAACTTGAAATAATAAATACAAATATATATACTAACAGATTGAAATTCCTAATATTTGAAACGCGAACACCTGCCGTACAGGCTTAATTCCACGTTGCCCCATGGGAATTGGGTCGAGGTTCATGGAATTGATTGATGCCCAGGAGATAAATCTTTAAGACGTTTGTGCCATGCTAATAGATATACGACGTCCATCATACCTCTCCTGAGCGTTACTTCTATGACTCCAGATGCGACCAACGCCCTGTCATAGTAGATTCAACATCGGTTGCACACCATACTTAAGAGTATATTTAAATTAATAAATATACTGTATGGATATCAACCAATGCTGGAACGCTGTACCAATTATGGATGATTAGTGGGTCATCATCCACATTTATTGGTGGAAATCGAGACTCATCTAACATTTCTGACAATGTAAGGTTGTTGAGCCACCCAGTTGTTCAGCTCAACTCCACGCCGATCACAGACCTGTTCGCGACATTGAACTACCACAGCCAGCACGATACTCCCTGAAGGGCAAGCCCTGCTATAGTCTCCCCAGGCATAAGGGATTTACCTAAACACGCACCAACACACACCGACACATCTGCATTCATCACTCATGACTGTCAAGGAAAAAGCCATCACTATCGGACGTGCTACAGAGTAGACCACATCGCTTCTGACTATTGTACTGAACACATTGACGACGACAGCGACGACAAGCTGTCAAATTAGGAATAGTTTTATATCGACGACACGACATTGCGACATTAGACCAAATTCTCTCCATAAGAAATACATGTAAAAAAATTTGACAGATGTCGTAATGTCGTTGCCATCGTCAATGTGTTCAGTGCATGTGTGTGACACATGGTCACCACTATTTTCACCTTTTCAAACTGGTACTCCGAGGCTACTTAGAAATACTTTTCACCTCGGAGTATCCCATTCTGACAACAGCAAATTATATACCATATAAGCCACTGTTTTAACCAGTCTTTTTAAGACTATCCACATAACCAATGTGCCGGTGGAGATTGTGGCAGTACGTCTGTCGAGCGTAACGACGATCCCTGTGCTAACAAATTTTAAGAATCATTGCTATTCCTTCGTTGGCATACGCTATCGTTGATCTAGTCAGACGGTCCACCTACGATCCACCACCCAGATTGGGCGACCAACTTCAGGATCTGGGTAGTCCCTTCTCATTTACACAGGATAGGGCGAACTCGTTGTCTGCGACCATCCTCCTTTATTCTGGCTTTGGACAGGCTGCTCGTGAGAACAGGCGGAGTTATATATATATTAACAGTATGAAAATAATGTAAGATAAACATTTAAATTTCCAATTTGACTATGCCTAGTATCGAGCACTTTTGTAAAAAAAAATGTTCGCGATTCAGTTTTGTCACTCTCAGACATCTCAAAGAAAGAGAGATATGCACTGAACACATTGACGACGGCAACGACATTGCGACATCTGACAAATTTTTTTTACATGCTTTTCTTATGGAGGTGAATGTGGTGAAAATCTCGCGGCGACATAGAAATGTTGCTGACGCCAGTATAGAATTATTTCTAATTTGACGAGCGACAAAAGAGCAAATATAAGGGTTTGTGTATGAGTGAATGAATCAATCATATGATATTTCCAGATTGTTGACTCTTTCTTCATGTCGTGTCGTAAAGTCGTGTCGTCGTCAATGTGTTCAGTGCAATATTCCACTAAGATGCTTAGAACTTCATTGAGCACCACCTATGCTGTGGACTGAGTGTAAAATCTTGTAATCTAAATCGTGTAAATCTAATGAATGATAAAATTTTGGAATCCTCTCTTCTTCGGCTGAAAATCTTAATAAAATTTGCAGTTTTATACCTTCTGTACAAAATTGAAACGGACTGTGCGAATGAAACAACAACAACAACAGTTGTCATAAAGCTAATGATTTTTTTTCGGCTGGTAATACTGTTACAGTGGCGGCCATGGTGGGTAGAGTGCGTGACCCATACGCCAGAGAACCCTGGTTCAGTTTCCATCTGTCATAGAAAGTTTTTTCAATTGAATTAATTTTTCTGTTCGGTCGTCACCTCTCTGCAGACAATGGCAAAGCTCAGAGAGTAAATAATGCCATGTAAAGCTTCTTGAGAACATGCACATTAGCCGTTCGGAGTACGCATAAAACTAGTAGGTTCAGTTCTAGATTATTTGTGTACAAACATTTAATAACTCACCAACACATAAGAACCTCGGTCAAAGCCCTTCAAAGGCTTAAATAGCCAGTTCGTTTCTGTAGACTATATTTGATGGGGTGCCGTTAAAGATTTATGCTAAACTAGCAACCCTCCGCGGCTTTGCCCGCGATGTATCTTAAAATAAAGTTACGCATTTTTTGTAAAAAATTTGTCTTATTATCGTTTTAAAAGGTTTATTTTTCCATGACATATTAATTGCAATCATGTAAGAATTTCTGTATAAACAATGTTTTTTGATGTGTTTGTGTTATTCGTAAGAATAAATTAGTTTGATGGATTTCCTATCCTAGAAAGAACAACATATAACTGCCCATGGGCAAAGCAGCTTTCTTGTAAAAAAATAAAATTCATTCATAGTCTTAGCATTTGTGTCGATCTCACATCAAGTTTTTTGATTTCCAACTGATTTTCTGGGGTGGCTCATAACCGGGCTCAAATTTTTTTTAAGCAAAAAAATAAAGTTTTAGGCAATCGTTCATAACTTGATTGCTTGTAAGTAAATCGATTGGGTCTCTTTGGGGAAAACTAAGCTTAAATAAATAACTTTCGTTTGACATAAAAACCATGGAAAAATATGAAGCAGAGACAATTTTTTGTCGATTTAAGGAAACATTGCTCTTAACCGGAGACATTCCCCTACTTATTTAACCATATTATTAAATGGTATAGAAATACATTTTATGCAATGCACTTCGGGTAATTTACACAATTTGTAGCTCAATTATATAAAACTCGCATTCGATAACGTGAATTGTTTTGGAGAGATATTGGTTTTAATAAGACCTTACCTTTTCAAATGTAAATTAATGTTTATGGAATGAATTAAAAATATTTTCTTATCACTTTCAATAAATAAAATCAAATTTAGTTAAAATATTTTCATGGGTCTTATTTCAGTGACGAAATTATACACTTACGCTATGTAATGCAGTAAAAACATGCTAAAAAAACCATTCAGCCCATACCAATGCGCAGCTTCAAAGCGATGTAATTTGCATCGCACGGCGTTTCAATTTAAGCTTAAATTGTTACCATAAATTTAATGCACTTCTATTTTGCAGCTTAAGAATTCTGCACGCAGCTATTGAACATTTTTAATATAAAAACTCTGAATAATGAAACATTGAAGCAGCAGCAACAAACGACGCGCTTGGAGAAAATGCTTTAAATTTTTCATTCTGCTGTTCGCGAACAAAGAGCTATCTCTCTCTGCTTCCATGCAGAGAATCTCTTTTCTGAGCATTGAGCAGTATTTTATAGCGAAACCAAAGGAACAGTCTGCTAGCTGCAAGCAATGACAGCGTCGAAGCCAATGAACAAATCAATGCTTGCAAGAGAATGATTTAATTTTTCAATAAAATATGAATTTTACGACCAAACTATTGATCTTAGATGCACGTTACCATGAACTTTTTTGTTGGAACCGACAAAATATTTCATTTGTCCATATATCATATTCACTTATCTTTTACGGTTTAAGCAGAAAATGGAAAAAAGCGCCATATTTTTGCAAAAAGACCGAATTTTTCCAGTTTCTTAGCCAATAACTTCTAAGCTTAAAAATATTTCAAAATTTTAAGTATACGATGTCAATCTACAATTAATTACGATTTGAATAGTGAAAATTTCATTTAAATCCGTTCAGCCGTTCTTGAGTTTACTTGCATCAACGCCAAAAAGGCAATACTTCAAGTTTCATTTTTATATAATAGTAAGAAGTAAGATGGATAATCCGCAATCGATACAGACACTCAAGGCAAATTAAGTCCAATCATTCGTGAGATAGAGCCAGAAACCGTCAACAAGTTCTTGGAAAATTAGGTTAACAGGGTGCGCATGAAACACAATGAAACCGTGTTCCGTAAGTACTGGAAAGGTTTTTATCTAATAAACAAAAATGTATCAAAAGAAATTGAGTTTTTTCCATTTTTAAAAAGATAAGATATTGGAACCATCCTATCTACATATATTTGCGAATTTCTACGTGAATTTTATATATTATTTATTATATTATTTGATTCCATAATTAGTCTTCTTTCCCCAAATCCGGACATCATAGATTAAAGAATTAATTAAATTCTGATATCAGATTCGTAATCAGCTGTCCCAACGGCCGATGAGTAAGAAATTTGTCAGGAAATTACCATTTGTTAAAGTTATTTATACAAATTTTAGAACGCCATTTTTTATCAGATATTTCAATGAAATTTAAACCAATTCTGGATTCAGTTTTTTTATCAAAAACCCTCGAATAACAAGGTTTGAGAAAAAATATAGAAATTTCGCTAGATTTTTTATAAACAAAAAGCTATACCATAAGATACCGTTTTTGTAAAAAAAAATTTAAAAACCATATTTTTTATTCCTTTATTTTAAATTTAGTCAAAGTTTATAAAAAAGATTTTTTTTTCCTTTTTAAATCATTCATTAGTGTCGCGTCTGATTATTATTTCTTAAAAAAGTTAAGTAATAAAATGTAACCATGAGAGCTCCACCATGGTTAAAGAAAATTATACCATTAATGAAGATTTTTGCGCAATGCAGCACATTAGAGCACATTGCTGTATATTTTGTTTTTTTTAAATTATTTTATACACATCCTTAACAGTTTAACAGCTAACTAACTCTGGAATGGAATGGGGAAAAAGTTCCGCATCAGCATCTCAAACCAAAATGGTTGAATCGGTGCCTAAGTTTCTAATATTTGTTTAATCAGTTAACTACTCTACCACCTCCTAAGTAGTCTGTAAAGTTCATGCCCCTACTTCTCTGCCATTTTTGCTTGAACTTTAACTCATTGTTTAACCACTTCGCCCGAAGTTTGCATCATTATTTACAGCTCTATCGCTCGAATATATCTATCGCTTAACGAAACAACCCGCCTAACTAATCATGGGATTAAAAGTTTTTCTTTTGTCTAGTTTTTATTTTGAGGATTTGCATGTTCTTAACTTAAATGAATATATAAAGCAAAAAATAAAAACAGAGAAATTTTTATCCTGATTAGTTTTAGCAAGGATTACAAGGCAACAAGACCAATACAGCTAAAATATGCCTGTATGCAACACATTAATTAATAGAGGCAATCCTTCGAATAAAACCGACAAAAATGAAAAAACAACTTGAAATATACCTAGACATTTCTATAAACTTTGCATGTTTATCGAAAATTTGGTAAAGTTAAGAAAATGTTTGAGTTAATAAAAAAAAAAATTCATTAGATTATTCACCATTGAGCCAGCAACAACACAAGACATCACTTGCCCAAAAAACTTGTACCAAAAACAACAGCAGTATTTTTTATGTTGGCAAGCAGCATGAAAGACAGACACACAAAGTTGCAAAAGGGTGCAACTTACAATTTCGCCAAAATTTCTTAGCATTGGATTAGCTGTAAGGATTAATTTGGATGACGTGTAGAGGAGGTCAACCGTTGCTGCTTGTCCTTAGAATGCAGCAAAGGCTTGGCTTGGCTAAGTTTTGTACTCGTCGTTGTTGTTTTTGTTTTTCATATGCTGCACAAATAGGCTGTATTCAACAATAGCAACAATATCAACAAAAACAACAACAACCAAAACAACACCAACAACAAAAGAAATCCAATACATATGTTGCAGACATGAGCCAGACGATTTTTGTCTGTCGGTCTGTCTGTCTAGCCAATGTATATCATATGCGAATCGGATGGATTTCATTGTGTCCAAAATAACGAACGAGCACTTATTATTCTTAGTTAGTGTGTGTGGGCTAAAATTTCAAAATTTGGCTAATGAAAGTGTGAATAGCTTTATCGACAGAAAAGAGGAAAAATCAAAGTGAAGTGATAGAGTCATACACTGTTTATTTGTACCCGGAACCTCTGAGGAAATTTTTCCTATACCTATTTCAACTATATATATACCGTTTAAAAGAAAGCAGATTAACTGACGGTCACGAAAGCATTAATAGGACATTTTTCAGTTAGGTGTGTCGTGGACACACTCATAATTTTTGTCCTGACAACGTATTATTAAGATACCTTGTCCTTATTTTTAATCCAATCCATTTCCTTGCTCGGATATTTATACTTATACCAACACTTATTCTTATATTTGTCCAAATATTTACTTGTCCTACTCTTAGTCCAAATTCTGTTTGAATCCATATCCAAATATCTGACCTAATCCTTGTTCGAATCCCTTACCTGATTTTGTTTCATTCCTTATCCTAAGCGTGTCCAAATCCTTGTCCAAATTATTGTCCTTATAGTTTTGACCTTTGTTTTATTTTTATTTCTATTTTAATTTCATTTTGATTTTGATTTTGATTTTGATTTTGATTTCGAATTTGATTTTGATTTTGATTTTGATTTTGATTTTGATTTTGATTTTGATTTTGATTTTGATTTTGATTTTGATTTTGATTTTGATTTTGATTTTGATTTTGATTTTGATTTTGATTTTGATTTTGATTTTGATTTTGATTTGATATTGATTTTGATTTTGATTTTGATTTTGATTTTGATTTTGATTTTGATTTTGATTTTGATTTTGATTTTGATTTTGATTTTGATTTTGATTTTGATTCTGATTTTGATTTTGATTTTGATCTTGATCTTGATTTTGATTTTGATTTTGATTTTGATTTTGATTTTGATTTTGATTTTGATTTTGATTTTGATTTTGATTTTGATTTTGATTTTGATTTTGATTTTGATTTTGATTTTTATTTTGATTTTGATTTTGATTTTGATTTGATATTGGTTTTGATTTTGATTTTGATTTTGATTTTGATTTTGATTTTGATTTTGATTTTGATTTTGATTTTGATTTTGATTTTGATTTTGATTTTGATTTTGATTTTGATTTTGATTTTGATTTTGATTTTGATTTTGATTGTGATTTTGTTTTGATTTTGATTTTGATTTTGATTTTGATTTTGATTTTGGTTTTGGTTTTGGTTTTGATTTTGATTTTGATTTTGATTTTGATTTTGATTTTGATTTTGATCTTGATCTTGATTTTGATTTTGATTTTGATCTTGATCTTGATTTTGATTTTGATTTTGATTTTGATTTTGATTTTGATTTTGATTTTGATTTTGATTTTGATTTTGATTTTGATTTTGATTTTGATTTTGATTTTGATCTTGATCTTGATTTTGATTTTGATCTTGATCTTGATCTTGATTTTGATTTTGATCTTGATCTTGATTTTGATTTTGATTTTGATTTTGATTTTGATTTTACTTTTGATTTTGATTTTGATTTTGATTTTGATTTTGATTTTGATTTTGATCTTGATTTTGATTTTGATTTTGATTTTGATCTTGATTTTGATTTTGATTTTGATTTTGATTTTGATTTTGATTTTGATTTTGATTTTGATTTTGATTTTGATTTTGATTTTGATTTTGATTTTGATCTTGATTTTGATTTTGATTTTGATTTTGATTTTGATTTTGATTTTGATTTTGATTTTGATTTTGATTTTGATTTTGATTTTGATTTTGATTTTGGTTTTGATTTTGATTTTGATTTTGATTTTGATTTTGATTTTGATTTTGATTTTGATTTTGATTTTGATTTTGATTTTGATATTGATTTTGATTTTGATTTTGATTTTGATTTTGATTTTGATTTTGATTTTGATTTTGATTTTAATTTTGATTTTGATTTTGATTTTGATTTTGATTTTGATTTTGATATTGATTTTGATTTTGATTTTGATTTTGATTTTGATTTTGATTTTGATTTGATTTTGATTTTGAGTTTTGATTTTGAGTTTGAGTTTGATTTTGACCACAGAACTGTTATACCTATATCTCCTTGGATTGGCTTTATAGATGATGTCTCTATCGTGGCTATTCTCAAATATTTATTGGCATGTGTTTATTAAAGAAAAAGTTCGGAAGTGTGAAAGTAAATTTTAAACATCCGAATATTTAAAATTACATACTTTAAGACACAATTCTTTATTTTCTTTAGCTTGTTGCAGTCTAAGCTAAGCACAAAGATAAGGAAATTTCCGCACCCAACTAGAAAATAAATTTTGGACATGCCATTTCCTGGACGTTGCAATTTATATTGAAAGAGGCCAAACAACAGCAACCATGAGATGACCTCAAAGTTTTTAAGGCTGTGGTTAGGAAAGCCAAAAAGAGAAAATAAACGAAGAAGATACCATGATGAAGATGATGGTCATCATATGCAACCTGATCGCAACAACGCCTTGTGCGCACAGCAACAAGTGGCTTCATTTTCTTCCAGGAACTGCTCGCATGCGATCACAACATAGCAAGCGAACAGAAAAAGAAAAAAAAAAAATAAATAAAAAAAGTTTCCATAAAAAACCAACAATAATTGTACTGAAACAGGAAGGAATTTTCGTGTTTTCAACAGAACAGAGCAAGCTTAAATAGAAATTCTGAAAAATGCCAAGATCCAAGTAAAAATTATAAAGAAGCCATAGAAGATCAGGAGTAAGAAGATGGAGAAGAGAAGCAGCAGTAATAGAAAAGCCATCATGGCAGCAGATTGTATGTTGTTGTTTCTGACAAGTTGAGTCAGACGAGTTGAGTGTTGCTTAGGATGCGTATCAACGTGATGCATCTGCCGTTCCAGCACACACGCTGGCCACTAGCCAGCCACTAACAGCGAGCCACACCAGTCGAAGTTATGCTGGAAACGCATGAGTCCATATATATTGTTGGGCTTGTACGTTGTGGGTTTGTCCATTTTTGGGGCCAACTGAGGCCATATGGTCATCAGCGACATCAACGTCATTATTATTTTGATTATTGTAGGAACAAAAAAAAAATCATCGTCATCATCACCATCCACATGCAACTCATCAATAACCGTGCACGACGTCATTATTAAGTTAAAATAAATGTTTGCTTTTGAATTCCTTCCTGACAAGCTTTAATGCGATTATTTGCCCTGTTGCTTCTCTCTCAGCTGGTGTCTCTGCAAATGGCTAATAAAATAAAGTAACACATGGTCGGAACATGAATACCAAAAATTCCATTGATTCCGAATGATGGTGGTATTTCAAGACATGGTTGCATAGAAATCGCTTCACACAATAGGCCATCGCTGATAACTTGCAAAAATGTTGCAAAACATTTTCTATGAATTTCAGATACCGACCAGAACTTGTAAGATTTTTCTATTGTTGTTGTATCAATAAGAAGTTCGCATTTTTTTCGAATATTGAATTATTGTATTGGTTTGACCTTACATATGTTCTCCTAGATGATCTTTCTCATTTAGCAAGTGAGCTTTGGTATTTTGATAGAAATTCCCGTTAAACATTTGAAGAACTTGTGTTTTGTTGAGTAAGGAGCGTTTGACTCATAGTTATGGCACTGTACTCCCAAATCTTGAACCACGGTTCTTTAATGGTTAAAAAATGTTAAAAGAAAAATTTCAGAACGTTGAAAACATGTTTATTCTTTGAAAAAGAAGAATATATCCTTTCACATCATTATATATTGGTGTGAGATGTCTAATTTTTTGTGTTTTCACTAAATCCGAGAGATATTTTATTTAAGTTTGTTCCTTAGCATCACATAAATACTCTCCTAAAACCGTTTTGAGAAATTCATCAATGAAAAAAAAAAAAAAATTATAGTATGTGTGTAACGGTATATTAATATGAATAAAACATTAATATGAAAAAAATGAAGATAAATATGATAATTTTTCTAAAAACTAAGTTTTTAAACTCTCAGAACAGAAGTTAATTCGCAGAACTTAAAAAGAAATTAAATAGAAAAAAAATCATTAACCTTGGAAATGTGTTTTTTTTTTTTGTACTTTGCTCTTCAAACAATATATTTTTGTCATTTTCGGTTAATTTTGAGTTAACGATGAAATTTTTTTTTGTTTAAAATTATTAACGATGAAATTGAAATTTTTTAATGAAACGCAAACATTTTTTTAAAGGTTTATCGTTAACAATCTATCAAAAAGCCTTGATAACAGAGTCCATATTCAATTTTAACTTAATTTTTTTTCCAGAAAGTCCACAAAGTGTCCGGTTATCATTTGAAAAGATATTTTTAAAACACTTCCTTTTTTACCAACAGATAGAATCAAAAGTGGTTCAGCTTTTATTTTTATTCTTCACTTGATATATGAGGCGTGTTCCAAAAGTAACGGAAATTTTGAAATATCTGAAATTTCGCGGAAAGTATTGATCCAACGATGCAGAATTATTAAAACGTATCATAACAGGTGATGAAATATGTGTGTATGATTGTGATGTGCAAACTAAAGCGTGGTCGGCCTTGCTTTATAGATATGTATTAAAACTTTGATATGTACATCTAACAATTCAAACAAAATTTTCAAAAAAGTGGAAAATGGAACTTAAAGTTTAGTTAGCCTATGGCTTCGAGAACACTATGAGAGCTTTAAACAGACTGTTCTTTAAACTAAAACTAGTGAAATTTTGATACCAGCATATAGTTTGTACCAAAAGATTTGGCGGTTTTTAGGTGCATCCTAACTTTCAAAGAATGTTTATCTTCCTATAACACAGCATACCGAATTCTGCTTAAAAAAAGTTCAAGAGTTTTCATTGTCGATTATACATTTTGATCAAAAACACCCGGAGTTCTTCAATAAATCAAAAATGGATCAATTATCATCGATATAAACTTAATTTCCTTCAAAGTAGTCTCTATTGCAAGCAATACATATGTTCCAATGCTTTCTTTCAATCTTGAAAACACTTTTCATAGACTGATTCTGGAATCGCCTTCAGGTCCCTCTGTGAATTCTCATTTTTACCTCAATCGCTTCAAAACGCTTTTCGTGTAGCGGTAACTTGAATTATGGGAATAGAGAAAAGTCACAAGGAGCCATAACAGGTGGATACGAAGCTTGTGGAACGGTACGAGCGTTGTTTTTTGTCAAATAGTCGCGTACAGGAAGAGAAGTGTGAGCCGTTGCGTTGTCCTGGTGAAGAAATCACGAGTTTTGAAGAAAAGAGACACCAATATCAGCTTCTATCTCCCTTATGCTCACACGATGAATCTGCGAGGACAATTTTCTTAACCTTTTCGAAGTTGTCGTTAGTTAGAGATTTTGTTTTAATTTTGTATCAAAAAGATGTAGGGTTACAAAATCATATAATTAAACACCAAGATACTTAACAGTTCTCAAATGTTAATATTTGTAATTTACAAGTCTGGGAAATTTACAAAATACTGCAGAGTGAAAAAGTACAGAATTTTTTTTTAAATTTTAAAAACACTCGCATTCAATCGCATTCAATTACGATGCACAAAATACGAGCAAATTTGCTCAATATCATGTCTCTTTCGAGAGAGCTTCGTGTGTGCGCAAAATAATAAAAAAAAAATCATAGAAACTGGCTCAATGCCAGAAGTGAAGACACCGAAACGATTTCACCCCGGACGTTCCACAGAAAATATGGACGCAGTGAAGAAAAGTAAGCACCAATACTTGTCACAGTTATCAAGAACCAACTTTTCCAAGGCCACACTGTACACGCTGAGTTTTAAAGCAAGTTTTATGAAAGAAAAAAAAATAACCAACAATTTTTCGAATGTCTTATTTGGTGTAAAAAAAAATGTATTCCGTGCTGAAATTAAAATCGCTTAAGGGTGGAATTTCGAAAAAATGGTTTTTTTTATTAAAATAACTAAAATTACCCCTCTCAATTTAGATATTGCCCATACATTATACATTCTATGTTTTCTTTATCTCTAAGGTATTAAATCATATCGCGCTAAATATATCATAAAACTAGATACCAAGACCTTTATTTTGAGCATTTTTAAAAGTCTTAAGGACCTATGTATAGAACAAAAATTATGAAATTTTTAAAACTTAAATTTTTGAGGTAGTTCTACCTGATATTGATGAAACACTTTAAAATCGTAATAAATGTCTGTTCTTGATGCTTGTTTTTCCAGAGAATTGAAAAGCAGCAGTGTTAGATGTATTTCAAACTTTCAAACCTCAAAAGTATATGCTGTTTTTTTCCAGGTAGAACATTTTTGTAAAGAATATGAAATCGGTCTATTGATAAAGCATTTGAGGCGGTGGGAGATAGAGTATGGAGTATGCAGTATGTAGACACAAACGACTTCACGCCATACAAGTCGCTTACCAATCGAGTTATTGCACACGAAGTTGCCTGGTATAATATTGCGTTTTGGAGTCATCAATTGGTTATCAAGATCTTGCTATTTAACACCGTTAGACTTTTCTTTTGGGATAATTTTAAAATTAAGGTCTTCGCTATTCAACTGCATATAATTCATTGAACATTGCCATCACCGAAATACAGTCCCAATCATGTGAAAGAGTGATCAATTTAAAAAAAAAAACTATTAGGACCTGCAAGTTAAACCGAGACGGCCATCATTGTGTTTCAATCTCTGTGTTTGCTTTACAATAAAATAAAAATTTAAGTGGCATACTAGCAATTGTCCATTTCTTTCAAAAAACAAACCTTACACCTCTTGTTGATTAAATCTTGATTATCAATAAAATACACTAGAACCGAAGAAAAGTTTGAAAAATAAATTTCTTGCTCAATGTCTTCTTAATAAAAAAAGATGAGTTGGCGGTGTCATACAGTGGGACGAGACCATATAGCGAGTGAACAAAAATTTTAGGATTCTAGTTATCCTAGAATCATGAAATTTTGTGAAAATGAGTTTTATGAGTTTAAAGAATTATTTTCACAAAATTTCGTTCAAATTGAATGAATGGCACGCCAACCTCCCATATAACCGAAATCGATAATATGAAATAGTTCCCCAACCTATTATCCTAGATCAACAAAATTTGGTACACATAGTTCGTTTAGAATTATAAACAGCTGGTGTGAAAATGAACTAAATCGGTTCACTAATATGACCACCTCCCTTATAACTGAAATCGGTAATCAGGTATATTTACACAAAAAATTATCCCAGATCATTTTAATTTACTACACGTAGTTACTTTGTAGCTATAAATAGCTGGTGTGAAAATTAGCCAAATCGGCCAACTAGCACGCCCACCTCCCATATAACTTATTTTCCAGTATAAACGTGAAGGGCATTTTAGCGAAAAGAAGATTCAGATAATTTGCCATTACTCCTTTTTTTTGGCTTTTTTGTTGATAAAGTGTTTTATTTGAAAGTTTTATTGAAGTGTTGCCGCCACTGGCAAAACCTGCACTTCGCTTTATCAAAAGTAGAAGATATTAGTTACAAAATTCTAAATGTCACATACGAGAACATATTTTTTCGAAGTTAGGTATTTCCGAGTTAATTTCCGCCGCCATTTTCAATAAGATAAAAACTTGTACTTAGCTTGGCTGGCGTGGTGATTATTTTTATTTCGCAAAATTTGTTTAAATATTAATTATCAACTTAGATTTTTCAAAGATCTTGAACCTAGTGGTTTCCATACCAAAAAGTGAGTTCTAAGTTTGTTTATTTTTAAGAAAATCCTTACTGAATTTGTTATTTTAGGAATTTTAATATAAGACACGTTGGTTGAAATAAATCCAAATTTGAACTGCAATCAATTGAAGTCTTTATTCAAAATCCCGTGGAAATCATTAGCGAGGCGGATTCCTCTCTCTCAACAGAAGAAATAAATGTTTTTTTTTTAAGTTTGGGAAATTTTTTTTTTATTTTTTTTTATATAAAATAGCTAATTTTCGCCAAAACATGCTCCAAAAAAGTGGGCGTAAAGTCGTTATTATGGAATTTCGGCAAACCAAATTTTGATTACATATGAGAAAATGTTGAAATTACACATGTTAAAATTATAAAACAAAAATGCTCTTTTTATTTTATTGTGTTTTGAAATTTGTAAAAAAGTTGTTATTTTTTCATAAAAAAATTGCTCATTTTCGCTAAAACATGCCCCAGAAAAGTAGACGAAAAGTCGTTATATTGAATTTCGGCAAAGCAAATTTTGGGAAAATATTGAGAAAGTGTTGATATTTGACATACTAAAACTAAAAAAAAAACACAAAAATGCTTTTTTTTTTTTTATATTGCTTTTCAAAGTTTTGGTTTTTTTAGATTTCTAGAACCTGTCCTTAGTTATACAAAAATTTTTTTACGTTTGCTTTTAATTAAAAAATTTTTGCTAAAACATATAAAATATATATAAATTAATTGTTTTGCATATTTTTTATACTAAAATTTACGCCTTATTAAGATATACAGTGTCAAATTGTAAAAAGAAGAATTTCATCATCTTGTCAAGTCAACTTTTAAAGAGTGGCATGTCCGTAATTGAAAAGATATCGCAAAGTCCTCTTACATGAAAAATATAAATACTCGAAACTATTATTCTGATATGTCATATTTAGATTTATAAATTTATGATTTTGTTTTTTTCGTAAGCATTTTCATCTGCACTCGTTACACTGTGTGTCGTAGACACACCCGTAGAATGTGACAGCGTATCCTTTGTTTCCAAACTTGTCCTTGGCATTTTGACGTAGAATACGTCATTCTCGGAGGTAAGTAGGGTGGTTGATAGTGATCAAGTGTCGGTATTTATATAACTTTTTGAGCCTTTGGTGGGCCTAAAGTACTGATCGTACAATGTTGATGTTAGCACTTGTTGGTCTGCTTGATCCTCAATGCGACAAAAATTCATGTTAGAACTCTCTAACTTATATAAATTTTACACAATTACATGAAATATAAAGCCAACATTTGATGTTTTTGTTTGCTTAAGTTTGCTACCTATTTATCGACAGTTTCCGGTTTTATCGACAAAACCATAAAATTTGTATGGGAGCCCCCCTGGGGTGGTCGGAGGGAATAGGTGTCAAAGGCAAAAATGTTCCTTTTGCAAAAGTAATGGGGGTCGGTGATACATAGTAACCCTTTCCGGCACAAACACAATAAAATTTGTATGGGAGCCCTCCTAAGGAGTGGTCGGAGGGATAAGGTGTCAAAGGCAAAAATGTTCCTTTTTCAAAAATAATGGGGGTCGGTGATACATATTAACCCTTTCCGGCACTCTTTTAAAGGTAATATGCTCAGGTGTATGGAATAAATAACCAAAAACCATGAAATTTGTATGGGAACCCCCCTAAGGAGTAGTCGGAGGGAATAGGTGTCAAAGGCAAAAATATTTCTTTTGCAAAAGTAATGGGGGTCGGTCATACATATGAACCCTCTCCGGCACTCTTTTAAAGGTCATATTCTCAGGTGTATGGAATAAATATTTTGCTAAATAGTTTTTAAAAAAGATGTCATCAAAAGCGAATTGACTAATTCTACGTCTTGTGTTACGACATAGTCGAAACTACTGTATCTTTTTTCTTGTTCTTATATTTTTACTAATTATTGTCCTGATCCTTGTCCAAATTGTTATTTTAAGCCAATTCCCGACCCATTCCTTGTTCGAATTTCTTTCCTTGGCCTAAAATTTCTATATTTCTTTAACCTATATATTCCAAACTTTGACTTCAATGACCTTAGCTCTTCCGAGGCAAGTCTAATGTTATGTATGGCTACCTTTAACTACAATGAAAATATTAACTCAGTAGAAATAACAAGTTTAATAATTTTTAGCATGTAATTTTTTTGCATAAATGTGAAGTAATTCCGTGCGTTTTACATAGTCGCATAAATCACTCTTTACACAAAAAAAAAATAAGAAAAAAAAATTGTTGCTAAGCTGTCGTTGATGTTGTTGCTGTTATTATAGCTGCTGTCATATCTCGTTCAACACCAGCAGCAGCAACAGCAACAGCAACTCAGCTAATAGCAAGACATGAAAATCTCTGCAATTTGGTACACTTTGCAACACTTTAGACAACCATAGCTGGAACTCCAACAACAACAACAACAACAACAACAACAACAACAACATGTATCAAAAGTGGCAACATAATTTTGCTTAAATTTATTTATATTTTATTATTTTTAATTTCATATTTTGTATTTTAATCACTTTGAAACAGTGGCAACGCCACACGTAAAGAAGCGCTGCCAAGCTCTTACAATGAGCAATTATATCATAAATCAAAAAAGATTTGTGGTTATTTCATACAGTAGCCGAGTTAAGACAAAACGAGGACACGTTAATTTGGCATATTTTATAGAAAATATTAAAAATTCATTAGATAGAATAAAAAGCATAGAGTGTGTGAGTGAGAGAGAAATGAAAATGTTTAAATATTGCTGCTGCAACAATGCTGCATGTGCCACAAATGCGCTGTGCAGCGCATGGTGCACTTAAGGTTCCAGCACAACACTTATTTACACGAATTTATCATGCATGCATCATAAAATTCGTCGATCTGAGCAACTATGAGCTGTCAGTCGTTTGGTTTGTCTGGCTGCCCAATATTTTACAGAGTCTCTCGCCTGTCCTGCTTCTTCTTCTGCTTCCTCTTGATGGTTTAATGTTCACGTGAAATTCGCGGAAGATTGTTGCAATGAATGGTTTTTCGCACCCGTGCTGCTGAGACTCCAATTAAATAATATTTAAGTTGAATTCGTGAGGCGAACGCGTGCGCATGCGCATTCGTGATACAGCATCTACTATAGCATTCCTTGAGCTGCCACATTTGTCAGTCAGTGCAGTGGGCACTAGGCACTAGAGGCGTTGATCTTGTTGCAAATATTTGCGCACTTTCACAAATTTCCACAAGCAAGCTGCATGCAACAGCTTTGGGGGTAGCAAGTGTTGAAAAAAGGCGTGGCATTGATTGCAGGTCAAATTGGAAATGACTTTAAGGTCAAGCGGGATTTTCATAGATAGCTGGTTGTTGGAGAAGCCAAATGGTGATTGAATTATTATTGCTCTCAGTTGGTTGGTGGGCAGGTTAGTTAACTAGATGGTCGCTTGGCGCGTTGGGGCTATAATTATTTTTCGACGTGTGCCATATTTTTAGTTTTATTGGTATTTTACACAATTTTCTTTGAGCTCTCCTCTTTAAACTCCTCTTTAATGCCTATTGTTTATGGAAGAAATTATATCCTACGCAGAGAAGAATATTTATGAAGAACTATCAATAAACCAGTTGAATTTATAAACTTACTTGGGCAAACTTATGAACTTGAGCTGGTCATATTCTTGGACAAGACAACAAAGTCTTCCAACTTCCTTTTGACGTGACAAAGTTATGTTTTCCGCGCAGATTTCCAAAAAAGTTGAAAGAGGCATTTTTCAAAATGCATCGGCGTTGAATTATTTAGCTGAGTATAGGTGATATGATATGATTAAGCTGAATATAGGTGGCGTCCGAGGCGTAGTTGGTTAAAGTGCGCGGCCGCTATGCCAACGAACCTGGAGACCCAGGTTCGAACCCCAGCAGCGACAGAAAATTATTTGAATTAAAATAATTTTTCTGTACGGCCGCCCCCTCTCTGCAGACAATGGCAAACCTCAGAGAGTAATCAAAATGCCATGTAAAGCTTCGTGAGAATAAAAACATTTCGTTCATCGCCGTTCGGAGTCGGCGTTAAGCCTGTAGGTCCATTTCTCGGTCAAGTGTGTACAAACACGCACAACACAATTGATCATAAGAAGCTAGGTCAAAGTTCTTTCAAGGGCTGAAATGGCCAGTTATTTATTTTTAATTATTTTTTATAGGTGATATGATTAAAATAATGCTACAACCGTAAAGGTTAATTTGTTGACTTTATAACAAAAATAAAAACAAAATTAAAATGCCTTCCAGACTCGGGAAGAGCTGCCAAAGCAAAGGAACTGCAAGTTCGTTACATGAAATTATTTATTACTCGCTAAGTATTAGTGCTAGGGTAAAAAATATGATGCGTCAATAAAGGCCTGTTCTTAGCCCTTACAACAAAATTAGAAAAAACATTTCTAACGTCATGGGGACACAGAGAGAGCGGCTCAAAGATCGATAATGCAACATTCATGCAACGGCGTTGCATTGAATTATTACTTGGTAAGTATATGAGCTGCGCTTAGTGTTTGAAAATGAAAACGAAGGATTTATACTTGGCCTTGCGACAAAAATAAAAAAAAAATCTGACGTCATCAGGTCGCCAAGATAGCAACTTATGCAACAGTAATGTAGTATCGTTTCATTGAATAATTACTCTGTGCGTAGAAGTTCTACGGTAAATTTTATTTAACGACAGCATCTGAAATGAAAATGAAAATTAAAATCAAAATCAAAATCAAAATCAAAATCAAAATCAAAATCAAAATCAAAATCAAAATCAAAATCAAAATAAAAATCGAAATCAAAATCAAAATCAAAATCAAAATCAAAATCAAAATCAAAATCAAAATCAAAAATCAAAATCAAAATCAAAATCAAAATCAAAATCAAAATCAAAATCAAAATCAAAATCAAATCAAAATCAAAATCAAAATCAAAATCAAAATCAAAATCAAAATCAAAATCAAAATCAAAATCAAAATCAAAATCAAAATCAAAATCAAAATCAAAATCAAAATCAAAATCAAAATCAAAATCAAAATCAAAATCAAAATCAAAATCAAAATCAAAATCAAAATCAAAATCAAAATCAAAATCAAAATCAAAATCAAAATCGAAATCAAAATCAAAATCAAAATCAAAATCAAAATCAAAATCAAAATCAAAATCAAAATCAAAATCAAAATCAAAATCAAAATCAAAATCAAAATCAAAATCAAAATCAAAATCAAAATCAAAATCAAAATCAAAATCAAAATCAAAATCAAAATCAAAATCAAAATCAAAATCAAAATCAAAATCAAAATCAAAATCAAAATCAAAATCAAAATCAAAATCAAAATCAAAATCAAAATCAAAATCAAAATCAAAATCAAAATCAAAATCAAAATCAAAATCAAAATCAAAATCAAAATCAAAATCAAAATCAAAATCAAAATCAAAATCAAAATCAAAATCAAAATCAAAATCGAAATCGAAATCGAAATCGAAATCAAAATCAAAATCAAAATCAAAATCAAAATCAAAATCAAAATCAATATCAAAATCAAAATCAAGATCAAAATCAAAATCAAAATCAAAATCAAAATCAAAATCAAAATCAAAATCGAAATCAAAATCAAAATCAAAATCAAAATCAAAATCAAAATCAAATTCAAATTCAAAATCAAAATCAAAATCAAAATCAAAATCAAAATCAAAATCAAAATGAAATCAAAATCAAAATCAAAATCAAAATCAAAATCAATATCTAAATCAAAATCAAAATCAAAATTAAAATCAAAATCAAAATCAAAGTCAAAATCAAAATCAAAATCAAAATCAAAATCAAAATCAAAATCAAAATCAAAATCAAAATCAAAATCAAAATCAAAATCAAAATCAAAATCAAAATCAAAATCAAAATCGAAATCGAAATCGAAATCGAAATCGAAATCAAAATCAAAATCAATATCAAAATCGAAATCTAAATCGAAATCAAAATCAAAATCAAAATCAAAATCAAAATCAAAATCAAAATCAAAATCAAAATCAAAATCAAAATCGAAATCGAAATCAAAATCAAAATCAAAATCAAAGTCAAAATCAAAATCAAAATCAAAATCAAAATCAAAATCAAAATCAAAATCAAAATCAAAATCAAAATCAAAATCAAAATCAAAATCAAATTCAAAATCAAAATCAAAATCAAAATCAAAAGCAAAAGCAACAAAAACAACAACAACAAAAAATCTAACGAAGTACCGAAAAGGTGAAAACCAAATTTATGACTTCAACAGTTTTTTTTTGTGGCAACCAACACTGGTCACAAACAACAAAATAACACAATGAAACCGGAATATGCTTAGGATAAAGATTTAGACACAACTAAAACACACCTTTTCAAATTAGTAAAAAGATTCGGACAAGGATTTGGACATGGATTAAAACAAGAGTGCGGACATGAAGAGGGAACATTTTTAGGGCAAATAAAAGAGTAATGGAAGGATGAGGATAAGTTTGGGAACAAAGGAAAGGATAGGGATAAGAATAAGGACAAGGATAAAGAAACACTGTCACGTCACATTTGTCCACGACACAGTAAACTCTTTTTTGTAAATATCATACATTTTTTACATTTATCATATATATATATATATCAAAAATACACAATACAAGGTCAATTACATCACATTGTGAGTACCCCCTATAGATTTGTTACACAATAAATATATAATATAGCCAATTATTTATTTCAGAAAAGTTAACTTGCATACAGCTTGAATGTTGAGCAAAAAGTTTCTTGAAGTTCAGCCTTTATATTAAAGCTCAACAAAAATCAAAGTATTTTGAGAAGTTCAAATATTTTTTTTTTATTTTGTTTTCTATCTTAAAACCAAGAAAATCAATTTTTCGTTGCTTACAGACAGTTAACTCCTCAAGGATTTAAGCCGAACAACACGTTATGTTGTGAGAAAACACAAAAATGCCATGGAAAACCATGGAAAAATTAATATGCACAACAACGGACAGAGTTCAGCTGAATAAAAAACAACAACAATAAAAACAACAACTTCAACAAGATACATAAAGAAAATTTCAAATTTTGATTAATAATAAATTCAAGCGTTAAACCATGAAAAGCTTGCTTGATGCGCGTTTGCTGAACGCACACTCGAAGATGCCGCCCAAAATAATGTGCCACACAACTCGATGTCTGCAGCATGTTATGTGGCGTTAGAAATTTAATCTTAAAGGATTTCGGAGAGATCTAAAAATATAGAGGTTGTACCGAAGTTGAATGCTTACAGCATAGATAAACATATGAGATGGGAAAAAATAAATATGTGAGTACGTATAAAAAACAATTAAATATGTGAGTACATTTATAAAATATACGTATGTATGTGATGTGTATGTGATGTGTAATATAGATGAGTACAAGTTGTAATAATGGATAGTTTAATTTTTTTTACACTCCGATTTGAACCTGTTATACTTTATTTTGTGGCTACCGGGAAAGATCCATTCTATGCGAGTGTTAATATTTATATTTCTGGCGTTGACAATATTAAGTGACAACACTTACCATCTGACGTTTTCATTGTAAATTTGACATTATTATAAATACGAATTTTCAGAACATTCTGCCATTGAGTGCGATTTTTGTTTTTTAAAGTAATTTGAATACTTTATTTCGGACAAAAAAAGGTATTAGCTCATGAACATTTTCGTGTGATTATTTTTGTTTACTTTTGACGCGAATTATCAAGACAGGAGTGCGACGCTGCGAAATTAGGCCCCTAAGAAATATATGAAATATGCCTCAAGAAAGAAATGTAAAAAACTAAAAAATATTCGTATTGCCGAAAATTTGGGCCTTATTTTCAATTTTGGGGCCATACTTCATTATTCTGTGGGGCATTTTTTTACAATGAAAAAAGGCCCAAAATTTTTAAATAGGTTATAGCTAACAGCCCACTTCTTTTGATATCCATAATGCTTACACGCAAAGAAATTTTACGTTTACCACAACTGAAAAATTCACCAACTATACTTCGTTTGCGAGCTGTATTTGCCGCAAACGAATATTCAGTTGTCACAACTTAAAAATATATCTTTCATATATATACCGCAAGCTATTTCGGTCATTATTATTTATTATATTAATAATCTTTCTCATTATGTCCGTCCGTCTTCTTATGGATTGCACCTCCGTTGCTATCTCCGGCCGCGTATTAAGCAAACTACCAATTTCCTTATATAGTAACAATTTGTCCAAAAAGTAACTCTAAACTATAAGCGTTATGTTGATACAACGAATGGAAAAATAAACAAAATTTTCAGTTGGGAAAAACGAAGTTTTCAATTGCTGCAATTTAAAAATCACTCGATTTTATGACAAACGAAATTAATTTCCTGCAACTATATGACGCGTTTCTCGCAACTGAACTGTTATTATGACAACTGTTGAAACGTTTGCAAATACCGATTTCAAGCACGACAAACGAAGTTCGTTTGCGGCAAATTGGCGATAAACGTTTTTTTTTCTTTGCATGTAGTATTGTAGGAAAAGTAAAAAAAAATCACAAGTTTTTCAGTTTCATTTTTCCAACTTTCGACCAATATAACTTCGAAACCACTTGAGAGCGGCCTGAAATTTGTTCATTTATTAAGATTAATTGTTGGGGTTCATTTATTAAGATTAATTGTTGGGCTCGACGTCAAATAAGTTAACAAAGAAAACAACTAACAACTACAACAACAACAACAACAACAACAACAACAACAACAACAACAACTCTGTATAAAGTAATCACACAGCAGACTAGACAGCTGTTTCATTGGCCGCTACACCAAATCATCAGAAAATGTTTACCTCTTGGTTATATAGCTCCAAATACACATTTTGAAAAAACAAAATAATAAAAAGAGCCATTTCTGCCCAACTTCAAATGTTCCGGAGATGTTGTTTTTAACAAGTCTAATTTTTCTTAAAGTTTTCAAGAAGAAACAAAAACCTTTATTTTCCAAAGACAAGTCGGGGCCTCAAATATTTGGTTAGCAAATAATTTGTAATATCGCCTAAGTTACCTGTTCAGGTAATTAAAGCCTTCCAACTGGAGTCAGTGTGGACAACTTTTGGAATCTCAAAATACAAAGGAAATCCTAGGCCTTTTTCACAGAGCAATTGTGGAAGACTTAATGAAGGTCTTTATTTTACATTGTTGGGGTTATTTTTCGTATTTACAAATAAACTTAAGATTAAAAAATTTTAGAATGTGACTGTATTTTTTGGGGTCATTCTTCATAAATGTTGGGATGTTATTTCTTTAATATTGAAGCGTTTTTTCACAATGAAATAATACTCCCAATGTTGGAGCCTAATTTCGTTTTAGGTTTTGGGGCCTGTTATGGGGTACTTTTTTTGCACAGAATGCATTGTGGAAGTTGTCTTTAACTTAATTTTTTATACGGCTTTAAAGCAACATCCTACATCACTGTAGAAAACTGGTTTTGGCGAATTCAATTGTGGCCAACGTTTGTTTCAGGTCGAATTCCGTGAACGTCGTCAACACTACTGTTGACAAGGCCCTATATATAAATAACAACCCTCGTAAGGACTGTATCGAAAAGAAACCCCCTATTTAAATTAATCCGTATTTTCAAATATATTAAGGGAAGGGTTCCCTCATTTTGGACTAAAAAATCGATTTTTTTTTGCAAAAAATGAAAGCCACATATGTGTAGAATATGTGTGTAAATGGATTTTTCGATCCGACGAATATTTTTCGAATGGCAACGTCTTGAAGACACCTATCTCACGCGCGCTACGTCCAAACTAAACTTTTAAAAAAACTTCAAACGCGCTTATCTCGAAACCACGTTTTCCGACAAAACTAAAACTCTCAGGCCTGATCTATTGATCCGATTCTCTTTATCTAAGAACTGTTTGGAAGTGCATGCTTTTTTGTACGCCCTGAACTAACATCATGTATAAAAATTATTTATTTATATTTTTTTAACGTTGTTGAAATGGAAAAAAACAAGCAACATTTGAATTTTTAGTTCTAATGTTCATTATTCAATGAATTTTACATGGATAATAACAATTTTAGTTCCAGTCATAGAAAATATCATTATCTTTAAGTAATAACAACAATTTTTGATTTCAGTCCACCACAAGAAGCAGCAGAATTTTAGTTAGGACACCATGTTTCGCGCGCAGGGGCCCACGGAAATGTGCATTTTGTAGCCGCCTTTTTGAATTTTTTCAACTTTTTTACTTTTTTAAATTCTCTGATAATAAACTAATATAATCATCAAAACCAAAAGTTCGTACGCCTTTTCATTGTCCTACAACAAAAATACAAACTTTGCCTTATTTTTGTCCATAATGAGGGAACCCTTCCCTTAAAGTATTTATTTTTTTCAAAGCCAAATATCACTTTAAGACATATTTATGAAAAATATTAAATAGTTTTGATAACAAATAATTTAGGTTTTAAAAGTCTTTTGAATTTTTTGCTTAAGGCTCTTCATCAAACGTTGTACTACCTCTTTCGTACGGGTAGAAGATGCTCTTTGCCAATTCCGTTTAATGTCTGTGAAATTTTTGGCACATTTTCGGTTTTCTTTAAACTTTAAGTAATGCCCTATTGATTTTCCTGTTTTTCAACGAAATTGATAGCATTGTCCTTAAGCAGCTTTAATGTTGATGTGACGTAATGAGCTGAAGCCAGATCGGGCCGGAATATAGTCGGCACCTTGTGCTGCTTGTAGAATGGTATGAGCCATTTCTGGAGGCACTCCTTTTGGTAAATTTTGGCGTTACTTGTCCCTGTTGTAACAAATATTTCTGATTTCAGGCCACATGAACAAATCGCCTGCCAAATGAGAGCCTTACTTCCGAACTTTTCGACTTCTACCGTCTTGACGGAGTCGTTGACATCCTCACCTTTAGATTTCGTATAATATTGGAAACCAGGAAGTGTAGAAAAATTAAATTTTTAATGCGTTTCGTCATCCATATAACACAATGAATTTTTTTCCTTTTTAAAACGATGATACAACTTGCGTACTCTTTTTTACCCGTGGTTTTTTGTTTCTCAGTCTTTTTCGGTGCTTTTTGTTTTTTAAATGTCTTTATATTTTCGAGCTGTTTCACTTGTTGTATCATTCAAACCGTTGTTTTACCTTTATTGGCTTAATCACGGACTGACATCGAAGGATTCTTCTTTATCAAGCTCAACAACTTTATTTTCAATTTGGGACGATGTGGACCTTTTTTTCGACAACTTTTTGGTAAATTCGATAGAGTGGCGTGTTCCCAATAACGTTCCACTATATTTTTGATTGATTTGTGTGATACCTTATATCATTTTGCTAGTGCATGATATGAAACTCCTTTTTCTGTACAGTAATTGTACAAAATTTGTTTTCGCACTTTTAATAAAATTTATGGCATTTTAAATATAGCGACAAAAAGTAAGTGAAATGTTTTCAAAAACTTGAAATGAACTCTTATTAACGCCATGCGTAGGGTTGCATACAAAATGATGCACTGAGAGAAATTCTGTTCCCTTCTGTGGGGAGTTTCTTTTCGATACAGTCCTTATTAACGCACTTTGGAACAAAAAGTCAAAGAAACATTTTTATGTTTGTCAAAAATTTTAACGTTTGTCAAGCCCATTCTGAGGCTTTCAGAACGGCTGTAAATAACAGTGAATATTATAGTTTTGAATTAAGAGGGGTTCTGGGGTTTTACATGTAAGGCTGATTATTTTTGTATTTTTCTTAGGGAATCTTTTTTATTTTTTAATATGTCCAAAAATAGTTGGTTGGACGTTATCCGCTTACCATTTTGTTTTTTTTTTTTTTTATTATTCAATTCCAGAATATTTGGTTGATGCTTGATGGCATTGATGTGAAGATTGAAATACTCTTTTAATTATTTAATATTAGTTTTATTAATATATTGCTCATAGACATTAAGAATTAACATTAAGATATAGTTTGTAAGTAGTTAATTTCACTTATTTTAATTATTCATTTTGCTTCTTAGTTTAATTTATATTTATTTCAATTAGAACATATTGCTCCTGCATAGCACGTCTTCTTTCGTCGGCGTCTATGTTTCAACTCTACTTTTTTAGTACCTCTTGTCGCGTGTTGTTTTCTGTCGTTTCGTCCGTTTAGTAGTTTCGTCCAGTCCGGGTTGTCTTGTGCTCTGCATTTACTCCCTTTCCTGATCCTGCATTGATGGTTTATTTTTGTTGAACCTTTTGCTGGAGTGACTATTGTGAGCTGTTCCTTCGGGAAGTATCATGCTGGCTGTGGTAGCTCAACGTCGCGGGCATAGCCTATGGTAGCCAGTGTGGAGTTGAGCATAGTTACAACCGGGTAGCCCATAATTTCTCAGAGATTTTAGGTCGGTCTCGATTTCTACCAATAAATATGAATGTGATAACACTAGCCGTCCACAAATTGGTACTTTGGGTTTCAATGTTGTTATGTAATAATAATAATGATCATTCAGCCCTTGAAAGGATTTTGACCGAATTTCTATTGATCAAATTGTGTTGTGCGTGTTATTAAATGTTTGAACACAGTTGATCGAGAACTGCATCTACTAGATTTATGCCGACTCCGAACGGCTAATGTGTATGTTCACAAGTAGCTTTATATGGCATTATTTGCTCTCTGAACTTTGCCATTACATGCAGAGAGGTGACGGCCGAACAGAAAAATTAATTCAATTAAAAAAACTTTCTGTGTCAGACAGAAATTGAACCAGGGTTCTTTGACGTATGGGCCACGCACTCTACTTACTGCGCTACGGCCGCCACTGTTAAAAACAGTATTAAAAACAGTGGCCCTGTATTAAAAACAAGTTTATTATATATAAGAGATAAAATAAAAATAGGGTGGTGGTCACACCTGGAATCAAGGAAGTGACACCTAGGAAGTGGTTTGAAGGATATTTGGATTACATGAATAACCAACATCCTGATTAGTGATGGGACAAGGGTAAATACCCAAATGGTAAATTGGGTATTTAAATGTAAATACCCAGGTATTTACCCAAGCACCTGGGTATTTACCCCAAATGTGGGTATAAATCAGAATAAAGTAAAATATAAATAAATTAAAAGAATTTAATTTTTTATTATGAATCCTGAGGCTCAAGCTTGGGTTTCGAAATTTTAATCTTTCTAGTTGCTTCAGCATTGTTGTTGCCATCGCTCCCACTCATTACATTGAATTGCCATAAGCACGCTGATTAGCGGTTTATATTAAGAATTGTTGTTGTGTTTGATGCTGTCAAAACTGCCTTATCTGAGCAAAACGCATCAAAAAATGTATGAACAAAATACACTTAAACAAAATATGTTCAAAATAAATTCGAAAATGTTCACATTTCTCTTACTTTACGTAACAACGAGTATTTGTTATTCAAATGAGTATTTACCCGAAATTAGATAAATACCCGGGTATGAAACGGCTATAAATGGGTAAATACCCAGCGTTGGGTAAATACCCAGGTCTAAACCCATCGCTTATCCTGATAACAGTTTGAAGGGAGTTATGTGTGGCGATAACAACCTGAAAACTTATTTTCTGGGTGGCAATTCTTTGAACCTGCGATGCTTGCTAACTAGAAAAAACTTAATTTCTGCTTTGTCCTAACTACCCATCATCCTTCTTATTTCTTCTCCAAAGCATAGCTTATTACATTTAAATGTGAAAATATTGACCTCACTTCTGTCTCCCTTTCCACTTTCTGCCACCACAGTTGACTCTATTTTTATGTACTTTGATCTTCCAATGCAATGGCGTTATTCTTCTGTTTGTTATTGGGACAACGTGTATGCTTTGTTGCTACTGCTGTTACTTGTGTCAATAGGTCACAATTGGGGAAGATCTTGATAGAGGTCAGTGCACAAAGTTGACATTGAGAATAAATTATAAAAAAAATGATTTTTAAAAATAAGGCAAGACATTGAATACAGATTTAAGTTCCATAAGATGTGTGTTAACTTTATTGGTCAAGCGTTGGTTGAGCACATATTTTATTTTCTTAAATAAATGATGAACAAAAAAATCTTTTATAAAATTCGATTTATCATTATAACATCCAACTTAGCAAATCTATATAGTGCCGTTTGACAAGAACCGCGAAGTAAGCGTATATTTTCTTAATAAGGGTCATAAAGTTTATTTCATTTTTCCATAACTTTTGCCACCTTAACATCCTTCTTTAACCAAACAACAAAATTCAAGACTCTCCACTGAGTGGAAGCAACTAAAACTTAAAGCTATTTAATGGCATTCTTAAGTCGTAAGTGGGAGGTTTTAAGTTTCTTACAAATATCTGATTTCATGTAAATTGATCTGAGATGACCTCCATAATAATTACTTAATTCCATAAAAGAGCAGATAGCTAACTACTCGAAGCTATCAACGTGGAACCATTAAAATGCGCTACGCGAAACTGCAGCGAGTTTGGAGCGAGTACGTGTTCGCCAGCGACGCAGTCTTATATCACGCTGAGGTTAAAGATGACCTTATGACATGTTTTTGTGCAAAAACAAAAATGTTATTATTTTAAAAAAACTAAGAATGTTAAAAATGCGACCAACCAATGAGGTCGCTTTAATAAATTAAGGCTAGGTGCGGCACAACCCGGCTCCAGCGATGTACACGAGCGCAGCTGGGTTAGTTAATAGCTGAAGTCAAGAAGCTGCTTGCAGTCCAATAAAACTCGCTTACTAGGCACAGACTCTGGCAACAATTAGATTCAATTGAGTTAAGAATTGTTTTAATTTCATTTTATTTACTTTACTTGCCATCGACGCGATGATGGCCGCCCGCGCTTCGTGGCAATTCTTTACAATTTAAGACGCTTAATGCGTCGCGTGTTTCCAAAGCATTCACAGATAGCATCGCACACGCGCTCCAAGAAGCGCAATTCACTTATTTTGTGTGTGATCGTTGCTGGCTTGGTTACTGAGTTATACGCTCGCTTGAATGTGGCGAATGCAAGCAACTTGCTGACATACAGAGATCATCATCATCATCATCATCACCATTGAGTACAATCTCTTCCATCATAAGGAATGCTTGGCATTATATCGCATTCGTTGTTGTCGTTGTAGTCTTTGCGAACGTGCCTAGTGATGGCGCTTCTCTAATGCTTAGAAGCGCGCGTACTCACGCTCGCTGCAACAAGCAGTTCATTTGTCGTTGTTGCAGCTGTCTGTCTACTGTCATCATATCAATGCAATTTGCAACTTATTGCATGTGCGATCGTTTCTGTTCATTTATTTCACCAAAAGTCATCAACATCGCTAACGTCATCAGCATCATCACCATCATCATCATCACCATCATCATCATCATCATCATCAACATCATCCTCATCATCATCATTATCATCATCATCATCATCATCATTCTCATCATCATCATCATCATCATCATCATCATCCTCATCATCATCATCATCACCATCATCATCATCATCATCATCATCATCTTCATCATCATCACCATCATCATCATCACCATCATCATTATCATCACCATTATCGTCACCATCATCATACACACCATCATGTACACGCCATGATCAACTGTGGCCTCATCCTAGAGCTGGCCTCCGATCAGGCGAGTGTGTGTAAATACGAGCGTCATAAATTCAATTCATCTGTTTGCTGTTGATTGCGTTTCTTTGACTAAATTCAACGCAATCACTTAGTTGCATATTTTATTGCTGTTGATCGCAATGGTTGCTGATATTTTTGTAGTCGCTGTTGTTGATAGTTTTACGAGTATGACGGTGAACATTTTGAAATGCGTTTAACTAATGAAATCGGTTGCTCGGACAGTTAAATGTCACTTTAGACAGTTTGAAATCTTTATGGCACAATTTTTATTATTACCGTAAATGACGATATATTTAATTTTTGAAGTTATCTTCTTTATGGGTTTTTTTTTCAAATTATGATTTTAAAACATTTTATATGGAACAAGTTTTCCGTCGAGATAAAAGGACTGTGCAATATACAACTTCAATTGTATTTTTTTACAATGAATATTATTTCAGTGTAATGGCAATTGCCTCAATTATAGGCAAATAAAGGTTTTACCACCACGATAATTCACCTTCTCACAATGAGTACATTTCGCCAAAAACTCGATCAATACCGTTCCACAATCACCGTATTCACCCGTTTCGACTCGATTGAGAAGATAAAAGCCAAATCAAAGAAGTATTTTCCATCCTAGAAAGACTCCTCTGACTATTTCGATGATTGACAAAAATGTGACAAGAAATAATCAGCCCTACCCTATGAGTCGTTGTCAAAGTCGTCGTCGACTCGTTGTCGTTGTCACTTGCTATCGACGTCGTCGTCACCTCAATGCTAAATCGGCACTCGCTACGTCGTTTCATCCAATGACAAGACGAGACGACATTTTATCGATAATTTAATACCATCTTCAAATTAACCTTGAATGTTAACTGTCAAAGTACAAAAATTTCGTGTTAAAATATATTTCATTTATTTTCATTTTGATTTAATATCTATTTTATGACAGATACAAGTTCAAGTGATTTTTTTCTTAATTTCTAGCACAATTTTTTTTATTCGCATATCACTTTCATGTTGCAATTGCTCTCTTTCATTTTCTCTTTTCAGCAATTTTAATTTCTCTTCTTCGATTTTTTTTTATGTCTTTTAAATTATTTTTCATTGAAATCAATGTTCGAGAAACTTCGTTGAACACTTTTTCCTGCATATGGTTATGCATTTCCAGCAAACAATCCCGACTAATTTTGTAAGCGTTCCTTTGCTCTTTGCTTTTTTTTCTGGAAGCAGTTGAAGGTCTCGGACGCTCATTATCAGAATTTGATGGTGCACATCTTCTTTACTTTAAATTTTAAGTCTCTCCAGACCAAATATAAAACAAAGTAAAATTATTTCTTTGTTTATGTCCAGTATTACATATGGACATAATAACGATTGTTATTTTTAATTTTTTTTCCATTTTCAATCACACTTTATTCAAAAATTAACAGTAACGAAGAAAAAATCAAACACTTTGCTTTAAGTCGTTGCAACTCGTTCAGGAAAAACTCAACGAGTAGTATTGAGTCCTGTCGACACGACATGTTTTTCAAAACGACTTGGCGAGTACCGCATACTCGTCGTCAGCTGTCAAAATTTATCGATAACGACTCCGGTGGTGCCAATTTCAAGTCGACGACGACTCATAGGGTAGGGCTGAATGACTTTTAAATTTTTAAACAAGTTAAATTTCCCTTTTTTATCACAGTAGTACCCCACGCCCAAAATTGTTTGTTTACGTCAAATAACCATCTATACTTTTTTAAGTTTTTTTAAGTTGGGCTGAAGACTCTTATGAGAAACTCTTAGACCAATAAGAACCATTGTAATATAATGGCAGTTTCGTAGCTTGAGTTGTGGGAATCAGATTATTATCTTTCTAGGGTTAAGGAAGGGGGTTTTGGTTTTCTTCGTGGAATGCCCATAATCTAAATAAGAAAATTGTATACATATATACTAGATGGATTTTTTTTTCCAAAAGTATTCCAGAACCTCCGTGCAAGGCCAGATTCTGAATCCTGAATTGAATGCATATAAGCACGTGAAGTGAAAAAAAAAATCCAAAAAATTCTCAAACTGGATGCTTCTAAAAAACGTCAAATTCACGTTTATACGAGTATCTTGAACTGCTTGCTAAATTACAGTTTTACACGTTGCATATTTTAAGCAATTTCTTAGTTGATGCATTAACCAACGATTTAACGATTCAACCAACGGTTACAAAGCTTGAAAGGCCATAACTTCAGCACGGTAAGAGTTAAATCAAGATTTTTTTTTTGAAATTGTTCAAAATTTTACCATAGTTCAAAGTGCATCAATACTTTTTTCATTTTGATGTAATTTTTAAAAGTTATGAAGTGTTTTTGAAAAAGTTTCCGCAAATTTCACGAAAAAATAAAATATAGTACACCAAAATGTCCAAAAAAAATTGGCAACACTCCTGATTTATATAAATTAAAGCAAAGTTTGGATATTTTTCTTTCGAAATGATGACTCAAAGACTTAGAGAATGTCTGTTATTGACCAACTTATGATTGAAATTCAAAAATTCTCCGAAAAACCTGATTTTTAGGGAAAATCCGATTAGCGCGACCTCTAAATCTCTTTCAAAAAATCTGAAAAAAAACTCAAAAATACTTGACTCCATACGCTTTCAAACAAGGGTTGAACTACTATGAAATTCGAAAAAAAATTTTCATTTGCGACACCCTCATGTAGATATGTCGTTTTTTCATCATTTTCAAGATAATGTTGTTATAGATCCCTTGACCGTAAAATCGTTATTTTTTCGGTACCTTGTTCGAATTTTGCAATCGACAGGTTCCCTATGATTTCCCGTGGTTTCAAGTTCATTGTCTCTCCATGTTTTGATATTTTATTTTATAACACAACTCAAGCATTGCATTAACAGTAACGGAAAGCTTTAAAAATATTCAATGCCTGTTCGTTGACTTTGCTTCAGACGAAACAGTTTTTTTCGATATCGCCTTCGATGCGGCTTCACTGATACATGGATAGATATTTTTCGTTTACCGTAACTGAAAAATTCGCCAACTAAACTTAATTTGCGATTTGTGTTTGCCACAAACGAATATTCAGTTCTCAACTTAAAAATATATCTTATATATACACTCCGCGTCATTTGATTAAGGCCAGTTACTTGCATATTTATTTGAAGTTAGAACTAATTTTCGTATTACAAAAATTACTTAAGTTGTGCTTGAATTGAGTGCTAATACTTTTTAGTAAAAATATGAGTGCAAAATAAATACGTACTTAATACTACCGTTGTTTCCCGGAATTTTTTCTAATTGTGTCGCAAAAAATGTACAACTCGCGTGCGCCATAGAATAAGGCCAGTAGTCATGGGCAAAACTGCTATTTTGTAATCACTGCTACTCACTGTGATTGCTACTTTGGAATCACAGTGAAAAATACCTGTGATTGCTACTTTGTTATATTGAAGATCACACTGACTTATTAGAATTGATTCTTCTACGGTTTCCATTTAGTTTTAAAGATCTTGGTAAAATTTCATTAATGATCATACTTTTAAAGCAAAACAAGTAAATCTTAAAATTATTTTTATAATTTAAACATTTATTCACATTATATAAAAAATTGCCTGATATCAGTTCAAATATTTCTTGAAAAAATATTTTTTATTAATGAAAATCTTTACCGATCATATTAATAACTTGTAATGTTCGCGCGGAACTCACCATACTAAATTAACACAAAATCAACATATATTCCCTGAAATAAAAATCACTGCTACTGTGATCTTGTAAAATACCAGTAGCAGAAATTATTCGATACTCAAAGCTTTTGGGAATCACTGTCACTGCTACTGTGATAAATACTTTATTTGTAAAACAAAAAAAAAAAAAAATAACAGGAGTAGCAATCACTGTGACTGAAATATTTTGGTAGCAGACTGTGATTGCTACTTTCGAGTAGCTGTGAAAGAATCACTGCTACCAAAATATCGACTCATCTCTAAAGGCCAGTGTGTGTTTTTACGAAGTCGGGTGCTCTTCTTGAAGAAGTTGCTTTAGTTTAATTTTTTTTTATTGAAAGAAGTTGCTTTAGTTTTATTTCTTTTTTTTTTTATTGAAAGTGCTCTACAAAAAATGGGACGAGGCAAGGCTCTTTCTGCTGCTGAGAAGGCGAAAATCCAGGCCTACAAAGAAATGGGGCTTAGTAGCCTTATTATTGCAGCAAAAATCGGGAAAAGTAAAATCGTAAAAAATAATTTCCTTTAAAATGTTGAAAACTACGGGGAAAAATATGAAAGGCTAGACTTATAGAGCGACTTCAGCCCAGGAAAATTGCTTATTATTGCGAGCAGCTTCAAATTCAGTTCAGTCTGCTGCTAAATTAAAAGCTGAAACCGAAATAAAAGCCAGTCCATCAACTGTTCGACGAATAAATTAATCGTCGGAACACATCCAACGAAAAAATTTACGCAAAAAGCCACCTCTGAATCACCTTCGAAAGAAATTACGATTAGAGTTTGCCAAAGAAAAGATGACGTGGACGGACCAGTGGAAAATGGTTGTATTTTCGGACGAAAAAAAATTTAATTTTGATGGGCCCGACGCACAGTGCTTTGTCCCCATATAGTGAATCGGCAAAATTAGAGAAGTTATCACAGAAATATGAAATTTGGTGTGCTAGTTCAAAATATGTTAATTAAGAAAAATTCGAAGTTTTGGAAAAATCGGTGCAAGGATATGACTACCTCCCATACATCTTTAAATTTAAAAGTTTAATTTTAGCTATAATTGTATATAGAATAAATCGAAAGTTGGTAACTATCTGTTAAAATATGTCTTTTAGCTTAGTGGTTAATTTTGTTTCATTCGGTGCAAGGGCATGACTACCTCCCATATATAATTTTTCTCAAAAACTAAATTGCAACTACATTAGTGATCAGAATTCACTGAAAACTTATAACAACTTATAAAACTATATTTTTGGGCTCTCTGGGAAATTTCGCTTCATTCAATACAAGGACATGACCATCTCCCATATATCCTTTTTCTCAAAAACTAAATTTTAGCTACATTTGTGATCAAAATGCACTAAACACTAATAACAACTTATAAAACTATGTTTTTGAGCTCTCTGAGAAATTTGGCTTCATTCGATACAAGTAAATGACCATCTTCAATATATCCTTTTTCTCATAAACTAAATTTTTGCTACATTTGTGATCAAAATGCAAATAATTAAATATTCTCTTTAAAAAGGGTCATAAATAAATTTGTTTCTAAATTTGCTCAACAAATAAGATAATTAATTTTAATTGTAATATATGATGTTTTCTTTCAAAATGTATTTCTCAATTTCTTTGAATTCATCATTTTTTTAAGTGTTTTGTAGACCTAGGTGACGATAGTTCCGGATCCGACATTAATAACAAATGAGCCATTAAATCTCAATTTGTATTTTCTTTCGTCGTTTTTCTTGTATGGGATAATCGCAAAATGTAGTATGCACACAACAAAGTGCAGTGTGTTCATGGAGTAAATGAGTTGAAACATAGGGAAAGCAATGAAACGAAAAGTAAAACGGAAAACATGAATCAGCTGTTTACAAACAAATGTTGATTACTTGATACTTTTTACTGGATGTCGTTCGTTTACTTTTTGTGATATTTTTTACTGAGAGAGTAAAATCAGTCTTACTCTCCCAGTAAAAGTTACTTGATATTTTTTACTCGAAAAGTTCTCAAACAGACCTACAGTCAATAAAATTGCACAGATTGCAAAAATTCAATTGAACATTGAACGTCGCTGGAGCCCTTTACTTGGAAAAAATTATATAATCATATTTTTGGTCTTTGTAAAACTAAAAAATATAGATGTTTTAAAAAAATACAAAATTTCAAATTTCCGGTTACAAATCTTAAATTTTTTTTTTAGTAGTGGTAAGATTTGTTAACAAAGTATATAAATGAAAAATAAAAAATCGCCTACTTTTTATATATATATTTTTTTAATTTTTTCAAAGTTTGCAAAACTTTAGGGTTTCCGCCAAAAAAAACAAAAAATATTCTTTCAATTTTTGGTAAGTTTTTGTGACTATTAAATAAAAATTATACACTACATCAAAATTTGATTAATTTTTTATAGTAATAAACAAAAAAAATTGCATAAATTTATTTTTTTTAAATTTTGGCAGTACCATAAACTTAGGTCTTTGCAACTTTTTCTGAAACTTAGGAAATATGTCTTTAAAAATTCATATCATTTTTACATTTCCGGGTGAAAAATCTAAAACTTTTTTACATATTCAATTTAAGCTCTTTAAAATGTACTAAAATCACAAATAAAAAATTACCTACTCTTAAAAAAAAAATTTTTTCAGTCTATCAAACTTTTGCATTTTGGGAATTCCAAATAAAAAATCGCAACAGTTTTCGATGGCACAAACAACATTTTTATATAAAATATTTACAAAAAATTATTTTTGTTTTTTTGTTCCTATAGTTATAAACTGAACTGTCAAGTTTCAAAGCAATACAATAAGAAATGAAATTTTAAAAATTTGTTTTGTAACACAGTAAAAACTGTTTTTCCGTTCAACAGTTTTACCTCAAATGTTTTCTGACTTTAGCGCCCTCTACTGTTAACAAAAAGACGAGATGATAAATTCTATTTACGAATTTATTTAAGGTACTCTGTTAGCTTTACAAAAATGTATATTACTTAAATATTCTAAGCACTTTATTTTATTTTAATTTTGCCTATGGGACAAAGCACTGTGCGACGGTTACAATTACTATTTCTACGATTTGAGGAAAGAAGAAAAGTTTTTGGCTAGGCACCATAGCCGAGAAGGAGGGTTAATGGTATGGGGAGCAATTTCATGTTACGGAACGATTGATTTAGTGTTTGAGAATGCCAGAATGGCTGCTCTATCCTACAAAAATATCCTAGAAAATGCTTTTCCTCAATTTCATAACGTTTTCGGGCGACTCCCATGATAATGCCGCGTTCCATACTGCAAGGATAGTAAAATCCTGGATCGATGGGCAGTCTGTGTAACTTTTGGCATGGCCACCGTATTCTCCGGACCTCAATATCATGGAAAACGTATGGGGGTGGTTGACTTGAAAAGTCTACGAAAATGGAAGGCAATTTGAAGATGAAAAATCCTTGATGGACGCCATAACAACAGCTTGGGGAGGCGTCAACTTAAATTATTTAAAATCACTCTATGATTCACTCCCCAACCTTATTTTTGAAGTAATTTCTAAAAATGGAGGTTCCACACACTACTGAAAACGGTAAGATTGAAAACATTTATTAATTTTTTAAAACCACTTCATTTCAATATTTAAACAGGTAGCCTTATTCTAATGACTCGATAAAAAAGTGTGAAACTTTTAGAGCGGAGCGAAAGTTTTTTTTCAAAATTATATTTATTTATAAACTAACCGTTCTCAATATAAGAAAATAATTTGACAATTATTTTCCCTTATTTAAAAAAAAAAAAACAAAATCATTTATTTTCTCAGTAAAAAAAATTTTTTTGAATTGAAATTGATTATGTCAAATAAATAATTGATTATGAGAGCAATATGTAGAGCGACTTATTTATGTTTTAATTTAAGTGTTATTTCTCTTAAAAATAATCTATTTCTATTCTCTACCATCTATCTCTATATCTTCCCTTTATTGATACTTATATGTTATCTTATTAGTGACAACATATGTAAAGATATCTGGTTACTTGATTGTCAATCGTATACTAAATTTTTTGTTTTTTATATAACTAAGTTTTCTTGTTTGTTTGGTGCGCCTATAGTTATTTTTGCTTGTTGTCTCTTTAATGGTTGGTGATAGTAATAGTCAGTATGGCGCTAATGAAAATAATAAGTCCCTTATAAATATTTTGTGTAATAGATATGATGGCCTCAAAGTAGTGCACTTTAATGCTAGGAGCTTGAATCCAAACAAGTTGGACTATATTAAATTTGTGTTTGAGGAATCGTCTATAGATGTTATATGTGTATCTGAAACGTGGTTCTGTCCTGATGTCAATGATTCGACCTATGCAATAAGCAACTTCAATCTATTTAGAAATGATAGAGCGAATAGAAGAGGAGGTGGGGTTGCCATTTACTGTCGCAATAACTTAAAAGCCCAAGTTGTTAATAAATCTACTGATGATAATGTTGAATATATTAATCTTTGTGTAACTGATTCTCACATTAAAATTTTCTTATCCTGCGTCTACAACCCGAATAAAAATTATAGTCTAAACTCATTCTTTTCTGAGCTGTATGAGGTGATGATTGACTATAACTTTTTTGTTATATGTGGAGACTTTAATGTTAACATTCTGTGTCTGGATAGTACAACCAAATCTTTATGTGATAATGTTTCGTCTGTCGGTCTGTCAATTGTGAATGAACATATGCCCACGCGTTTCTCTAAAAATGATGTCCCTAGTCTTCTAGACTACTTTATTGTTTCTGATAGCACATCTGTCCTCTTGTTTGATCAAATATACTTTCTGTCCGACCATGACCTAATTTTTTGCACCTTTCACATAAAACTATCACAAGTAGCTATCACAAAAACAATATCCTACTCTGATTTCAAATCCATAGACGTTCAAGCCCTGAACTATGATGCATGTCTCACCCCTTGGAATGAAATTTGGTACTGCGCGAGTGTCGATGAAAAATTGGTATCCTTCTATAACAACCTCAACAACCTTTTTGCAAGACATGTTCCCACTAGAACGGTTGTTATCAAAAATGTCTCATGTCCTTGGTATACATCCTGTGTCCAAAATGCAATTAAACGACGAAATAGACTGCACAGGATCTGGAAGAATAATCCTACTCCTGAAAAATGGGAAAACTACAGGACAGCACGAAATGCCTCAGTCCTAATAGCTAGGCAATCCAAAATAAAGCATTACTCTAATAAATTGAAAGCTTCCCTACCATCTAAAGTACTCTGGAGAAACCTCAAAAATCTTGGAATCGGTAACAATCCAGAAGCTGAATGTAGTCTAGACCCTGATGCTCTCAATGATTTTTTCCTAAATAATAGTCTGAATGTATGTAGCTCTAATGAGTTGTCTAATGTATCTGTTCAACAAAACTTTCAGTTTTCCAATGTTTCTGAACATGAGGTCTGTAAGCAAGTAATGAAGATAAAATCGAATGCCATTGGTGACGATGGTGTCTCGATTAAGTTTATCAAACTAATTTTAACCCACGTAGCTAGCCCGCTTACGCACATTGTGAACCATTGTTTCACAACGTCATCTTTTAATCAGCTCTGGAAAATAGCAAAAGTAATGCCTGTTGCAAAAAAATCATCTGCGTGCGAACCCAATGACTTTAGACCTATAAGTATCTTGTCATCTCTATCGAAGGTATGTGAAGCTATTATGGCGGACCAGATCACTGACGTTTTAACTGCTAATAATCTCTTATCTCCACTGCAATCTGGCTTTCGTCGCGGACATAGTTGCTCAACTGCTACCTTAAAAGTTTTAGATGATATCCGAACTCCCTATGATGAAGGCTTAATCACTCTACTCTGCCTTCTGGATTTCTCCAAGGCATTTGACTCCGTAAACCATTCCCTACTTTGTCAAAAACTTAGGTGCATGTATGGTTTTTGTGAAAATTCTGTTAATCTCTTAAGATGCTATCTGTCAAACAGAACACAGAAAGTGTGTGTTGGCGACAGGTGTTCTCAACTTAAGTCGGTATGCAGTGGAGTACCACAAGGCTCAGTTCTTGGCCCTTTACTCTTTTCAATATTCATAAATGATATTTTTTCCATTTGCAAACACGCCTCTATGCACGCCTATGCAGATGATGTGCAACTGCACCTTTCTCGCAGAACTGGTCTCCTGGAGGACTTGAGTTGCAGGCTAAATGAAGATTTAAAGAGCATAAGTGAATGGTCCTTAAAAAATGGTCTTAAATTGAACGCAGGCAAGTCATATGTGCTACCTATTAGTAAAAACAAAATTTTCTTTGAGGATATTCCTGGCTTGTTTATAGGAGGCGAGACACTTAAATTTGTTAGCAATGTGAAAAGCCTTGGATTTTATATTAATTCGTCCCTAACATGCACAGATCACATAAATAGCATGGTACGAAGCATCTACTATGTTTTGCGTAATCTTAAAGTGACGGCAGAGTTCACTCCTGTGGAAACCAAACGCAAGCTCGTTTTACAGCTTATCGTTCCTATCATAACTTACTCTGAGCTCGTTTATAGTAAGCTAGACTCGAGATCCGAACACAAACTGCAAGTTTCGTTTAACCATGCTACTCGTTATGTCTATAACCTTCTCAAATTTGATCACATAACACAATTCAAGAAAAGTATTCTTGGTTGTGACATTATAAGTTATCTTAATGCTCGTAATTGTATATTTTTACACAAACTTATTTATTCAAAAACTCCTCGGTATCTCTTTGATAAACTGCAATTTTGATAGTCAACCAGAAGCAATATGATCATAATACCAAATTGGAAGTACCTCAACTCTACCAGGCTTTTTTTCATTAATGCCATTAGATTATGGAATAGTTTACCAAGCTTAATTAAATGTAGGGATAGCAAGGGTGGCTTTAGGCAGGCCGTTTTAAATCACTTTTCTTAAATATTAAAATTATAAACAAATCAAAAACCAGATTTCTATTTGTACTTTTATAATGTTTTCTTTCTTTTCTTTTTCTTCTTCATTTTCTGATTTATCATTTTTCTCTTTTATTTATTATTAATTAAAAAAAAAAAAAAAAATATTATCATTTAATGATTAGGTATTATGTTATTTTAATTTTTATTGTAATATTAAATATCGTACAGCTTCAAATTGTTAAATGCTATGAAAACCACCTTTGTACAACAAAAAGAAGTTATTCTTATTGTACTAATGTATTAAATAAAATAAATAAAATAAATCTTATTGGCTTTGGCCCTAATCAAATGACGCGGAGTGTATATACCGCAAGCTATTTCGGTCATTATTATTTATTATATTAATTGTCTTTCCCGCTATGTCCGTCCGTCTATGGATTGTACTCATCGCACCTCTGTAGTTATCTCCATCCGCGTATTAAGGGGACACATAGGTTACAAATTTAAAAAAAAAAGTTTTTTCGGGAATTTTTTTTCATAGAAAGAAAACAGATATCATTTCAAAATTCTGCACATACATACATTTAAAATATAAAGAATACGAACAATTTTTTTCAGAATTTTTGAAGCGGTTTTTGACGTTATTTGATTTTTTTAAAAAAATGCCAAAAAATTGACGGTATGCAGGATATCACCAGTCTGGAACATCTGAGGAAAAACTAAAAAAAAACAAATGAATCCTTGTTTAAGTGGCCACCGCCTGAACTAAGATAATTTTTATCCGCCAAAAAAAAATAAAATGGCGGCCATTTGAAAAAAAATCGATTTTCGAGGTTACAAAGTCTGTCGCCATTTTGTTTTTTTTCGGCGGATAAAAAATTATCCTAGTTCAGGCGGTGGCCACTTAAACAAGTATTAATTTGATTTTTTTATTTTTTTCTCAGATGTTCCAGACTGGTGATATCCTGCACACCGTCAATTTTTTGGCATTTTTTTTTAAAAAAATCAAATAACGTCAATACCCACTTCAAAAATTCTGAAAAAAATTTTCCGTATTCTTTAAATGTTAATAAATGTATGTACAAAATTTAAAAACGATATCTTTTTTCCTTCTATGAAAAAAAAATTCCCGAAAAAATTTTTTTTTAAAAATTTGTAACCTATATGTATGTCCCCTTAAGCAAATTATCAATTTGCTTATATAGAACAGTTTGTCCATAAAGTAACTCTGAATTATAAGCGTTGTGCGTATACAACGAAGGGAAAAACAAAGGAAGTTTTCAGTTGGAAAAACAAATTTTTCAATTTCTGCAATTTAAATATCATTCGCGTATATGACAAACGAAATTAGTTACCTGCAACTAAATGACGCGTTTCTCGTAACTGAAACCACAAGAACAAAGTTGTTTTTTGACGAAAACAGTAAAAAATAACGACCTTAGAATGCTTTGACTTTTATAAAAAAAACTACGTATGTCTTAAAGCAAAAGTAACTTTGCTCAATTTGGATTCTTCAAATATTTCTTAACAACACCCTGTCTAAAAGTTTCAATTTAAAATACCAGCTTAAGGCAACGATTTTATTTTCTATTTTGATACTTAAAAAAAAAACATACTTCCTAACATGAAATTTAACAATTCCATCAAAAAATAGTAAAGTAGAAAATAAAATTGTGGCCTTAAGCTGGTATTTTAAAATAATTTTTTTAGACAGGGTGTTGTTAAGAAATATTTGAAGAATCCAAATTGAGCAAAGTTTCTTCGGTACCATTTCTGGTACCCGAGATATAAAATCTTATATTCATTTTTTTAAAAAAGTTAAAAAATTGCATTCAAGTAAACATTTCTCAAAAATAGGAAAATGCATATGCAAAAATTATGCTAATTATTAATTCGGCAACTTTAAGGAATACGTTAGTAGTATAATCAATACCACAAAAATTTAGACTATTGGGTAACAATCGAAAGTTGTATGCTATCTCGATTTCAACTTTTGCTTCGAATATCGTTCACACAGGACACTGTGGATAAGAATCGTGAGTGGCATCGTGTTTACCAATATATTGTTAGTTTAAGCCTAACTTACTTTTGCTTTAAGACATACGTAGTTTTTTTTATAAAAGTCAAAGCATTCTAAGGTCGTTATTTTTTACTGTTTTCGTCACAAAACAACTTTGTCCTTGCGGGGCAGGAAGACATCCATTTTTTTCCTTAATATTTATTTTGGGTGATCGTGACACCCCATGCAACTTTTGAGACCTCTTAGAATGTGAAATTCGAAAAAAAAATTGTAATTCAATACGCCCTACTGTACAATTGTTCATTATGATAGTAAAAGGTTTTCAGTTGATGAATATATATGTATAGTATGTTTATCAACCGCTAAAGATACTATGAGTGAACAGTGTTTATTTCAACATAGCTTTAAAAATGCTTAAATCATCATATATAGTCACACATCCTGGAATTCTGTTTGTTAATTAAATAAATACCTTTAGGTTATACATATGTAAACACATTCATTCATTTACAAACAATTAAATCATAAAATAAATGGCGTAAATATATGACCTCCAAATTATGTGGATAATTAAATAAAATATTTTTAATTTAATATTAAAACAACCGCATTGTTGGTCTTTACATGCAAACAGTTGTTGTATTTTTTGCTTGTGCGAAAAATCTATTAATTGAATTTCGATGATTTGATGTGAGATGGCCAAGCAGGTGGTAAGCGGAAATGCATATCCTGCATATCCAGCCCGCTTTGTGTGCGCAACTCATGTAGCTATTTTTCGTATTTACACATATATAAATGCAGATATTTATTACAAATAAATGGAGATCCCTTTATTTAAGTTTTTTTTTTTAATTTTAATTATTTTGCAGTTTGTTTTGTCTGTTTTTTTAATAAATATAGAAAGTCGTGTTGAAAATATTGAAATTTTTGTTTAATTTTGAACATTTTGGTGGGGATATTTTGCTAAAGTTCTTAGACATTCATATCTTAAATTGAAAACAATCTTACAGCTACCTTGACAAACTATGCACTCAGTATAAAGCGAACAACTTGAAGAATTGAAGCATTAAGCAAAAAGAAAAAATAACCAAAAATCCTCCCTACTTAAGCACTCATGTAAAACATTTTAAGAGGATCACTTGTGCACATAAGAAGGTCCTTCAAGTGTTGGTTAGAAACCACTCGAGAGTATGACGCGGTTTGTTGAAGTATCGCATGCAAATCACGAAACGCACAGGCAAAAATTTTGTATAGCCGTTGCTCTTGCAAAGAAAAAAAAGAAAAAAAAAAACCAAAATAAAAACAAACACAATAAGTCCTTTAGGGTGAACAAATGGAAGAATGTTAAAATTCTCAAGTAGGTATTTATTGCGGTTATTTTTATATGCCGCTCATTTGGTTGATTACAGGCGCAATAAAAACTTTTTCTTCGCTTTAAAAAGTTATAAAATTGGCAAACAGTGTTGTTACCTTTTATCGGCTAAACACGTAAAAATTATAAAACAAATTGAAACTCTCAAAATCATTGTTACCTTTGAACTAGTCCAGCTTGTTGTACAAATTTTTAAACACAAAATCAATCAAAATCTGGCGGCAAACATTAATAAAACGAAAATTTTGACAACAACCAAGCCCTAACGATATTTTCCCGCTTTGTTATAGCTTTGGAGATTTGTGCTGATGTTGTTGTTATTATTTTTGGTGACCCATAAAATCGTGATCATTACTATTGGCCCTAGGATGGCGTACTTTAAAATTGCAAATAAAGAGTGGAAAAAAATATGCAATATGCAGCCTATTAGAGGGAGACAAAAATGTTGGTCACCGCACCAAGTCGAAGTGTCACTGTGATTGCCATAGTCATTGGGACACTCATACAAAAAATGTGTACAAATTTGTTATGAGAAAAGCAAACTAAAGACAAGGCGATATGAAGTATTTTTTAGAATATCATCAATTTGGAAGATATCAAGGATCCAAAATAGTGATATTTTAATATATTTTCGATCCAATAAAAAACAGCCATTGAGCGGTTAAATTACGATCAAAATTTACATCAAATACGAGTAATGTTTTTCATTTTATAAAAAAATTTCAATGACTGTTAATGTGATTTCGACAAACGTTTTAATTACCAAAAGAGATCACTTAACCCATTTATTATAGCTGATTTTTTGTGAAAATCCAAAACTTCTTATAACTAAAAAAAAAGAAACAAATAACTGGCAATTTCAGCCCTTGAAAGGACTTTGACCTAGCTTCTTATGATCAATTGTGTTGTGCGTGTTATTAAGTTTGTACACAATTGACCGAGAAAGGGACCTACATGTTTAACGCCGACTCCGAACGGCGATGAACGTAATGTTCTTATTCTCAAGAAGCTTTACATGGCATTTGATTACTCTCTGAGGTTTGCCATTGACTGCAGAGAGGTGGCGGCCGTACAGAAAAATTATTTTTAATTCAAATAATTTTCTGTCGCTGCTGGGGTTCGAACCTGGGTCTCCAAAGTTCTTTGACATAGCGGCCACGCACTTTAACCAACTACGCCACTTCTTATAACTAAGATCGCAAATATTGGCACTCAATAGAGGAAGTATGCGTTCTTGAAGTTTTTACCTTTTAACTTTTTTGAAATCGTCCCATTTGCAAATACTGATGGCAGCAGAAAATTTTGTAAAATCACCTCTTCTTAAAATACTTCGGCAACGGTGGCAACCCTCTCACCACCGAGATCTTAAGATTTTATTGCTGTTGTACCCTACTATCCGAGCGTATTTATGTAGTTCGATATATTCGCTGGATCGAGAACGAAAATTATTACGAATAACGAAATTACTTCATTAACTATAGAAAATCTTACAAAAAATATCTCATAATAAAAGCAAAAAAAAAAATTAATAAATGAAAATAGAAATAAAAACAAAAGAATTAATAAAAATAAAAAATATCAATATAAAAATAAAAATAACATTAAAAATAAATATAACAATCTTAATAATAATAGCCATAAAAAGTAAAGGACAAAGAAAAAAAAAATATGATACAAATGCAAATAAAAATAAAAATACAAATAAAAATAAAAATGAAAATAAAAATAAAATTATATAAAATCAAAATCAAAATCAAAATCAAAATCAAAATCGAAATCAAAATCAAAATCAAAATCAAAATCAAAATCAAAATCAAAATCAAAATCAAAATCAAAATCAAAATCAAAATCAAAATCAAAATCAAAATCAAAATCAAAATCAAAATCAAAATCAAAATCAAAATCAAAATCAAAATCAAAATCAAAATCAAAATCAAAATCAAAATCAAAATCAAAATCAAAATCAAAATCACAATCAAAATCAAAATCAAAATCAAAATCAAAACCAAAATCAAAATCAAAATCAAAATCAAAATCAGAATCAGAATCAGAATCAAAATCAAAATCAAAATCAAAATCAAAATCAAGATTAAAATAAAAATAAAAATCAAAATCAAAATCAAAATCAAAATCAAAATCAAAATCAAAATCAAAATCAAAATCAAAATCAAAATCAAAATCAAAATCAAAATCAAATTCAAAATAAAAATCAAAATCAAAATCAAAATCAAAATAAAATTCACAATCAAAATCAAATTCACAATCAAAATCAAAATTAAAATTAAAATCAAATCCAAATCAAAATCAAAATCAAGAAGAAAATCAAAATCAAAATCAAAATCAAAATCAAAATAAAAATCAAAATCAAAATCAAAATCAAAATCAAAATCAAAACCAAAATCAAAATCAAAATCAAAATCAAAGTCAAAATCAAAATCAAAATCAAAATCAAAATCAAAATCAAAATCAAAATCAAAATCAAAATCGAAATAGAAATCAAAATCAAAATCAAAATCAAAATCAAAATCAAAATAAAATTCACAATCAAAATCAAATTCACAATCAAAATCAAAATTAAAATTAAAATCAAATCCAAATCAAAATCAAAATCAAGAAGAAATTCAAAATCAAAATCAAAATCAAAATCAAAATCAAAATCAAAATCAAAATCAAAATCAAAATCAAAATCAAAATCAAAATCAAAATCAAAATCAAATTCAAAATCAAAATCAAAATCAAAATCAAAATCAAAACCAAAACCAAAATTAAAATCAAAATCAAAATTGAAATCAAAATCAAAATCATAGTCAAAATCAAAATCAAAATCAAAATTAAATCAAAATCAAAATCAAAATCAAAGTCAAAATCAAAATCAAAATCAAAATCAAAATCAAAATCAAAATCAAAATCAAAATAAAAATCAAAATCAAAATCAAAATCAAAATCAAAATCAAAATCAAAATCAAAATCAAAATCAAAATTAAAATTAAAATCAAAATCAAAATCAAGGTCAAAATCAAAATTAAAATCAAAACCAAAATGAAAATCAAAATCAAAATCAAAATCAAAATCAAAATCAAAATCAAAATCAAAATCAAAATCAAAATCAAAATCAAAATCAAAATCAAAATCAAAATCAAAATCAAAATCAAAATCGAAATAGAAATAGAAATAGAAATTGAAATAGAACTTGAAATAGAGATAGAAATAGAAATAGAAATAGAAATAAAAATAAAAATAGAAATAGGAACAGAAATAGAAATATAAATAGAAATAGAAATAGAAATAGAAATAGAAATAGAACTAAAGGGTGTCCCAACAAGAACGCAATTTTTAAATGTGGCAACACTGGAAGTGTCATTGTTTGACATTTGAACAATTGTTACTGTTTGCTAGTAGAAGGTACGAGGTTAGTAAAAATGGAGCGCTACACGAATGAACAACGCATTCTCATTGTGAAATTGTTTTTCCAAAATGGTGAAAGTTTTGCGGCTACAGTTCGCAAATTGCGATCAATTTGGGGTCACAATAATGCTCCAAAAGAGTCAACTGTAAAGAGATTAATGGATAAATTTGCCGAAACTGGGTCTGTTAGTGATGTAAAGACAACAACGCGCCTTCGACCAGGTCGATCGACCGAAAATGTCGCAGCTGTACGTGATGAACTCCATCCACCTCAATCCGACACCGAGCTCAACAAATTGGTGTCTCCAAATCCACTATGCAGCGAATTTTGACGAAAGATTTGCATCTTCATGCATAGTTCAATTGACTCAGGAACTGAAGCCAGCTGACCATGGACAGCGAAGGGAGTTCGTTAATTGGGTATTGGAGAGACAACATGAAAATGCTGATTTTGCCGCTAAAATCATCTTCAGTGACGAGGCCCATTTTCATCTTGCTTCGTCAATAGGCAGAATTGTAGCATTTGGGGTGAGGAAAATCCTCGAGTGATTCACGAGAAGTAAATGCATCCTCAACGTGTCACTGTGTGGTGTGGTTTTTGGGCTGGAGAAATCATTGGACCTTTTTTTAATGAAAATGAGGCAGGTCAAGCGCAAACAGTCAATGGTGTTCGGTATCGTGAAATGATAACCAGTTTTTTCTTGCCTAGAATTGAAGAAACGAATGTGGAGGGCATGTGGTTCCAACAAGACGGCGCCACATGTCATACAGCCAGAGAAACAATTCAATAAAATTATATAATATTTAAAAATTGCGTTCTTGTTGGGACACCCTTTAGAAATAGAAATAGAAATAGAAATAGGAATAGAAATAGAAAAAGAAATTGAAATTGAAATCGAACTTGAAATAGAGATAGAAATAGAAATAGAAATAGAAATAGAAATAAAAATAAAAATAGAAATAGTAATAGAAATAGAAATAGAAATAGAAATAGAAATGGAAATAGAAATAGAATCGAAATAGAAACAGAAATTGAAATAGAATAGAATAGAATAGATTAGAATAGAATAGAAATAAAAATAAATTTAAAAATAAAAATAGAAAATATATGAAAATAAAAACAATGATTAAAATAAAAATACAAATGATAGTTAAAATGCTTATGCAAATTTAAAAAATAATAAGACTGCAAATGAAAATTGAAATAAAATGAAAATTTAAATGACTGTTAAAATGGAAAAAATGAAAATGGTAAAGAAAATGAAAATAAAAATGGAAATTAAAATGAAAATGGAATTAAAAATAAAAATGAAAGTGAAAAAAAAAATTGATTGAAAATGAAAATGTAAATTAATTTTTATTTCAATTCACATTGAAAATGAAAATGCAAATCAAAAAGAAAATTAAAATGAAAATTTATATTAAGTACAATAATATTAGAATTAAAATAGAAACATAAATATAAAAATCAATAAAAATAATAATAACTAGTAAGAAATGATCTTCGACTGTGCCGAAGTCAAAGTACCCCCAACGGCCGAACCAAAGCATATGCAATCAATAAAATGTTAATCTGTAAAAACGTTTTCGTTATAGTTTTAACAGAAAATATTCGCTTTTGTTTTTTGATAAAGTCACTTTGTATGGGACGTAGGCGTGGTTTTCACTCAATTTGATTGAATTTCATACACAGAGTGTATATTAAATATCAAAACTCATATGCAAAATTGCAAGTCCATATATTAATTTTTGTGGAATTCTAAGAGATTTTACCGTTTTGATAAAGTCACTTTGTATGGGAGGTAGGCGTGTTTTTCATCAGATTTGGCTCATTTTCGAACTTGACCTTTATTTTTTAGATAAAAGCTTAAATATTGAATTTCGTGATGTAGCTTTAAAATTCCGGCTGTAATCGTGATCACGGACAGAGACGGACAGACGGATATAGCGAAATCAACTCGGGTGGTGATGCTGATCAAGAATATATATACTTTTCTATTCCCACTACGCCTCCTTATGGGCATTACAAACGAAGTGACAAAATTAATATACCCCCATTTTACGTTTTTTAAACGTGGGGGTGTAAAAATAAGTGATAGAGCTAAAAATATAAATAAATATAAACAAAACTTTTATGACAAATAATGATTTGAAAGTAAAAATAAAAATAAAATTTTTAGAAAAATTAAAATAATGACAATAAAAGAACAAATATAAATAAAATTTTAACAAAAAAAAAAAAAAAATTTAATTAGTAGTACATAAGTTGGTTAAAATGAATAAGAATAAAAAAACCTAGAATATATTTTTGCTCGAAATTGCAATAATTCTAATAAAGTCTTATAACTAAATAAGAAATACGTTAAAACTTTGTAAAAGTTTCTCTGCAGAGAGGTGGCGGCCGTACAGAAAAATGATTTTAATTCAAATAATTTTCTGTCGCTGCTGGGGTTCGAACCTGGGTCTCCAAGTTCGTTGACATAGCGGTCACGCACTTTAACCAACTACGCCACGGACGCCACCAAGACTATTTATTTGTATATTGGCGACTTCTGTAGTCGATTAAATAGAGCACTAGACTGCCACATCGTAGTTGGTTAAAGTGCGTGGCCGCTATGTCAACGAACGAATTTGAATTAAAATAATTTTTCTGTACGGCCGCCACCACTCTGCAGACAATGGCAAACCTCAGAGAGTATTCAAAATGCCATGTAAAGCTTCTTGAGAACAAGAACATTCCGTTCATCGCCGTTCGGAGTCGGCGTTAAACATGTTGGTCCGGTTCTCGGTCAATTGTGTACAAACTTAATAACACGCACAACAAATTGATCATAAGAAGCTAGGTCAAAGTTCTTTCAAGGGCTGAAATGGCCAGTTATTTATTTATTTTTATTTTAGACTACCACACCAGAGGACTTGCGGTTCGAGTCCCGGCCATGGTCCCTTTCTGCAAATCAACTGAAATAAAAATTCATCAATAAATATCACTTAAAAAAAAAAACAAATTTCTAATTGGTGTTATAAAGGTTTATGGATAGTCTTATTAGTAGAATTGACTGAGGTAACAGCATAATACTTCCCTTAGTCTCTAATTCAGATGTTTCTACGGCTTCCTTGCAAGCTAAGAACATCCTAAATATGGTTCGTTTGATTGTACCTTCTTTCCCATTAACTTGTCACCCTATTTCGAACCAAGACAGATTTGACTGAATAGGTAAAAGATCTGAAATCCTTGCTTCAAAGCAAAAAAAAAAATATATATATATATTCCAAATATTATTAATCTTTCCAATTTATATTTTAAAAAAGCATCAAAGAGTTTTCTTTTCTTAGAGATTCGGAATTGTGCGTTAAGACAACATTGTTCGCTCGTCTTGAACAATGTTCAAAAACAAAGCCTATTAACTGTATAATTGTACGAACTCTCATTTTGGGTGTATGGAACACTCCAGAGCAGTGAGAAATTCAGCGCAATAGGAGTTGTATTTTGCAGTTTTAGGCTGCAAATATTGGCTAGCATTATTACACCAAAATTACATGCAATACCTTGAGGGCAACCTTAGCTATTGTTGTGTGTCGTATACTATGTATTATTGTCCATGAACCATGGCACAATTTGTCAGAGTTTTAAGATCATTCAGTCAGAGTGATTTTAGGGTAGATGCCAATCGATCATAATGAGTTTGTCCCGCGGAAGTTTTTTTAGCTTTGAAGTTAGTCTCAACTGAAAGTTGTCAATTTTTTACTGTCAATGCAGGCAATTGATCGCCATTTTAACGGAAATATGACAAGCTGATTAATTGTCGTTTCGTGCGAATATTTTTAATTTTAAGGCCATTTTTTCATCAGGACTTTCAGCTGATTCATGTTGAATCTAACTGCTGACAGCTTAGTTGGAGGCTATCTGAAAAGTGTTGACATTTAAGTGAGTAACTATTTCGTGATTTTCGTGGAAATCGGTCCATTATGAGAGCTGCTGCATGACAATCGTAAATTGATCACTTGAAAGAGTTACGGTTATGTTTTCAATTTTGTGTAAATTGGCAAAGTTCTTTAAGAAATTTCCCATTTTTCCGAATAAAGTCATAAAAACAAGATTCACAACAATGATGTGATGCTGAGTTAATTTATTATTTCAAGTGGCTTTAAATTAACTCAACACATTAAAAACGCCTCAGCGAAGTTTTTTTATTATTATTATCTACCTGCAACACTCCGATGATGCTTGCACGCACTAGACTCTATTTTACAAGTGGAGGGGCAACAAAAAAAAAAAATTAAATCCAACACAAAACAAAAAGCAGGCGCGCGAAATTTAAATCCTGTAATTATTTTAATAAACGACGCTGCGTGCCGTACCGACGTGAGCATGAGTTAAACACTAAGGAATCCCTCGAGATGATCTTGAGACGAACGCGCGCTACATGGCATTCGTAACACTGTCAGCTGGAGCTGGAACAGCAGCAGCAGCAGCTGGAGTTGGAGTTGTTGGTGCTGATGCTAAGGTTGGGGCCAAAGCACTTGAAACACTTGAAAAGCATTTGCAATTTGCACCTCGTTAATTAAGGAGCGTGCGATCTGAGCGCGTACGTGACGAATTCCCATGTGTGCGTGTGAAGTGAAGTGAAGTGAAATGAATACAGCGGCACTCAAACACACTCACACACACGAATGTGGCAGAGACACGCTGAAGAACGCTTCTTTGGGAGCAGGTTACATGACTGCATATTTGAAGTGGACTTCCAGCTGAATGATATTGTACAATGTCATCACCGGAGTAGTACCTGTATCTATCTAATACCACAAAAGTCAGTTTTTCGCCAGGTCGCTCAAGTTCTGTTACACGTTCTGTTTGCCACGCTGCCTAATGAAAGTGCCAAGAGTGACGCTTGCCAAGGCTCTTGGGGTGTCATGTTGGCGCTTAATGAATGGAAGGCGCAACTCTTGAGCTAACAAGTTGGCGTGATTTTTGGAATTCATTTGTGGTTGTTTTTTTTTTTTTCATATTGTTTTTGTTGTGGTTATGGCTGTTTGTGGTTGCACTGATAGCCAAGTAGTGACAGTCTCTAGATTTCTTTATTCACACTTTGTTCTACTCGAGCATAACTCACTCGAGACCCTGATTCAATTCTTTGAGTTTGCATTTTGAGTGCTTGTGCATGTTTCATTAATTAACATTTCTAATTAACATTTATTTTAATATGAATGTTTAATGCATATCTAGCATTGAATAATTAGTAATATCCTTGAAAAAGCTTTTCTTTTATAGATATGGTATTTTTTATGAATATAAAGAAAAAAGTGAAGAAAATCCAGCTTTCAATTAAAATGCTAGGTTATTGATAGGGTTGCATTATGAGGACATTTGTCGATTTGAGGCAATAAAAAAGGCAAGGTTTCAAGATAGAAAATACAAAATTAATTAATATTTCTGTTTTATGGGATCTTTCTGGTTAGAAATTTAAAACTAAACGCAGTGGCTATAAAAACTATGTTAAAAATCAAAGATATTTTTTGATAGTTGCAAAGATCGACAAATATTCCTACCAAATTTTAGAAATGTAAAAAAAATTAAAACAAAAAAAAAAAAGAAAAAAAATTAAAAATTTCGGTTACCTAATTGAAAAATTTAAAAAGTAGCCCATTGAACTAAAAGTATTTCTTTTGAATTTTTGTACTTTTTCAGGTTGAAAAGTGCGTTTTCGGCACTCACAAAGAAATCACTATTCTTCATTAATTCATTCTTCGAACGAAAATACATCTCAAAATAAACCTATTTTTCTTCATTAGGCCGTTGTTATGCAGACGCTCACGATTTCAATGTAAAAGGGAAATTTTAGAGAGTGAGCGAGGGAATTTATTTTGCCCAGAATGGTCAAAATGATGCCAAGTGCCAAATGATTCGAAAATAATAGGGAATCACGAGATCAAAACAGTGCTGCGCTGTACACACAATTCACAACATTTGTGTTTTTGCATGAAAATAGTACACTTTTAGTACGAAATGTATCAAAGCAGTATTGAAGCCTGCTTAACAGCAACACTCTCTGAACTCATACTCGTGATACTTTTTTGCATAAAGTATTGAAAGTAGCAAAAAGTGTCCTAGTGTTTAGGGATCAAATGACCGTCTGTATAACATACTTTCATCACAGAGCTCATCAAACCAAAAAAGAGCGTAAAAAAGGACATGATGGGGGATCATATGGGGTATCCCGTTAAAGAAGGAAGACATATGTATATATCATTCACAAAAATTCTTCGCCCAAAGAAAAATCGCCAAAACAAGAAAAATATTAAAAATCATCCAATTTTCCCATACTAATTTGGGTAATTTTTCATATGAAAAAAAAACCAAAAAAAAAATTGGGCGATTTTGCGTTTTTGGGTAATTTTTTATGATCTTCGTTTTCAATATTTAATAAAAAACGTCAATCAATTCTGAAAGATAACGGTATTTAAAGTAAAAGCAGCGATTTTTCTTTTGTTTTTCTGGTTATTTGCATCATTTGCTTGAGTTTGATGCCGCTAATACCGTTCTACTGCCGTGTAAACTTTTCAAATATTGTGATGAGTGCGTTTTGAGACTACACTAAGGGAAAAAAATATTAAATTTATCCAAAAACTTTTTTAATTTATCCAAAAAGCGAGTCAATTTTGCACCAATTTAAAATTTATTTAAATACTATTTTAATAAAATATAATATTTAAATATTTAAACAGAATTAATAAAAAATATATTAAATTTATGCACGAATTTTTTTAATTATCTTTCAAATATTTACTATTTGAAAATAAAACTATCGCAATTAAAAAAAATTTGTATAAAAATATTGAATTTAAAAATCAAAATATTTAAATTGATGAGGAGGAAGAAAAGAGGAAGAAAAAGTAAGATAGAAAATACAAAATATAAAATTCAAATACGGGAAAAAACGAGTTGTAAGGAAAACATTTGATTTATCCACGTAAATATTTAAATAAAATTTATACTGAGGCGTGGATCAGGCGCAGATCCAGGTTTGAACCCGCCAAACCCCCCACCCCTCCCGAAATTCTAAAAGAACCTGTATTTAAATGTGATGTACTGATGTTTATTATGTGGGCTAAGAGTACCAAAAAAAAAGTGGTTTTTTATAATTTACTTTAAATATTCACACTATGCTGTAAACGTTTGTAGCTGTTTCTACACGTATTGCTAAAATACTAAATTCTGTTCAAGTTTTTGTTTGTTTTTGCGATATTGCGCCTGTAGCTGTAAACAGTCACACATACAATCTCAACCTGAAATCACAAAAACACCGCATTTTTGGATAAAATATATCCAAACACCGCACAGTTTTAAATTAAAAACCCAGTTTCGATAGAATCGGAAGTGTAGACGTAAAATTCCTTTTTATACAGTAATGGAGAAAAATTCCGGTTTTTGTAGTTTTTATTTATTTTGATGTTGGTTTTATGTTGGCCTTTAAGATTTGTATTCGGGTCAAATAAACAGAGAAATAACTTTTATTATTATAATTATCTTCACCCCAGCGTCAGCTTGTGGTATTTAACACAAAAAAATAATCCTGAGCACCACACAATCATATGGAGTGAATATGGAATGAACTGGGCTCGAAATAGATTTTAGACTAACGGTTTCTTGAGCAAAGTTGAACTTGCTCCGTAGAACATTATCCACGCCTACGATTTTTTGAAAAAAAATTAACCCGTTCTAATGTATATAAAGGGTGGTTAAATTTTAAGGGCCGATGTTGAATATAAACCACACCTAAATGTCAAGTGTTTTTCTGCATTTCATTTGACATTTCTCAATTTCAGACTAATTCAATTTGAACTGTTAAAGTTATTCAGGCTTATTATGAAAATGGGCTTTCAAATCAAAATGCATAACGAGCACTTCGTGATTTTTTCGGTCAATTTAATCGTCCAAATGTGCGTACAATCGGAAAAATCGTGCAAAAATTTGAACAAACCAGGTCTGTAGGAGATGTGAAAACACCAGTGCATGCTCGTACTGCAGAAAATATTGCTGCTGTTCGCGATAGTGTGGCTGAAGAGCCGTCCACCTCAACTCGTCGTCGTGCCCAACAATTGCACCTCTCACGTTCGTCGTTGATGAACATTATGCACAAAGACTTGCATTTACACAGTCAGAATGGTGGCAAGAAATGGCAATTGTGGATGATCAATTTTCGAAGAAAATAATCTTCAGTGATGAGGCACATTTTCACCTCAGTGGATTCGTCAATAAGCAGAATTGCCGCATTTGGGCGAATGATAATCCAAGAGTGATTGTCGAAAAACCAATGCACCCACAAAGAGTGACTGTTTGGTGCGGTTTATGGGCTGGCGGCATCATTGGGACGTATTTCTTCCAAAATGAGGCCGGTCAGACAGTAACTGTGAATGGTGTTCGCTATCGTGAGATGATAACGAATTTTTTATGGCCCGAATTGGAAGATATGGATGTGGACGATATGTGGTTTCAACAGACTGTGCCACTTGCCACACAGCCAACGAAACAATGGCTCTTTTGCGCGACAAATTCAATGGCCGTGTTATCTCACGTGGTGGCGATGTCAATTGGCCGCCAATCATGTGATTTGACACCGTTGGACTTCTTTCTTTGGGGTTATTTGAAAGAAATGGTGTAGGTCGATAAGCCAGCAACAATTCAAAAGCTAAAGGATGAGATAATTCGGCACATTAACGGCATAGAACCCCACTTATGCCTCGGCGTCATCGAAAATTTGGACCATCGGATGGAGGTGTGCCACCGAAAAATGTTTGGGCTTTTTTCGTTTTCTTGGGTGAAATTTCGGTTTTTCGTTTTGCGCGATTTTAATTAAAACTTTTATAAGCTTCACTTCATTTGTCTGTCACGTACAAATCTTAGAATCCATTTTTAAGCAATTTTCCGATGAACTCGAGTTTTGAAACTTAAAAAGTAGCTCAGAACTAGATGACTACACATTATTAGCTTATTTTCTTGTCTGTACGTTTATATATTTGGCTAAAATGCTAAATTATTTGATACATACACACATACATCGACGGTGCTTACAAAAAAAATCTTCCGACAGACAATTGCGGCGAAGAAAATCTCTTTTTTCAAAATGCGACGGAAAAAATCACTTTTATCAATATGCGGCGAAAAAAATCACTTTTATCAAAATGCTGCGAAAAAAATCACTTTTATCGAAATGCGGCGAAAAAATCTTTTTTTTCTATGCTTACTTTTTTCGTGTTAGTATTTAATTCGTGGTAGAGTTCACTTGAAACATATACTTGTTATATTATTTGTTAGTGAAAATAAGTGTAGTGATTTTTAGGAGAAAATTATAAATTTCGAAAATTCTCATTGATTTTTTTAAAAAGTTTTTATGTAAAATTTCGAAACAATCATATGAAATATATCATTATGTTACATTATTTGTTCATAAAAACCATTTTAAACAGTACTGTAAGGAATTAAAAAAATCAAAAATTGTACTGAGTACAATTGTAAATTGTACAATCAAAATTGTACTGAGAAAATCATAAGACCTTCAAAATCTGTTGTAAAATTTTACACAAGACTAAAAATCAGAAAATATTAATTTAAGTAAAAAATTTTTAATATTCCACGTTTCTAAAACAAACTATAAGTTATAAAATAATTTCTGCTACAGTTGGTCTTTTAGTTCTCATAAAACATGGGGCGTATAAATATAAAAATATTATGTAATTTTTCATTTTTTTTCGGTGATTTTGTAAAAAGCCAATTTAAGAATAAAAGCTGCGAAACGATTTTTTTTAAAGCTTTAAATCATGAATTTCACCTTAAATATATCCAGCCAAGAGTGCATTGGTTCGAAAAGTGCATAATAGAGCAGTAGAAAAGAATTAGGAAGCACGTGAAACATGTAGAGCACTGGTTGGCAGGCAAGCTTGCTACCAATTGCACTAAAAAGCACTTGCTTTCTAACTTCAATAACTGTTTCTATACTCAATGTCAACATGTCCTTTTTTTTTGTGTTTCGAAAACGCTAAGCAAAAGAAAACTAACTCTCGGATTTGCGTCAAACTTATATGCAGAATATATTTGTCTTGGAGTTTTTTACCAGACAACGTAGTACCATATTTTATCGAATTCTACATAGAAACTTGTGGCATCTTCTTTCAAAACTGCATCTTAGTGCGCCTCCATTTCAGGCTCTTTTTGGCGTGATAACGTAACGTCTTACAGCGTAGGTTTCCAAAAAGTTGGAAAAGGCATTTTTTTCAAAATGCACCGGCGCTGCATGGAATTATTACTCATTTAGTATGGATGCTACGAGTATGACAAAAAAAAAAAAATTATGGTAAGAAAATATAAGTTAATTCTGTGACTATATGAAAATTTGTGAAATGGAATTATAATGGCAATTAAAGGATTCAACATCCATTATTATTGTACATCAAAATTATTATGCATCAGTAAAGGCTGATTCTTACCCTTAAGACAAAAATATGCGAAAAATTAATGACGACATAAGGCCAAGAAGAGATCCGATCAAAGATTTAAAATGCACCTATTATGCAATAGCGTTGCATGCATTTATTACTCGTCGAGTATATGCGCTATAGTAAATTTTATAAAAGCCAAATGAAGAATTTGTACTTAGCCTTACGATAAAAATAAAAACATTTAAGTTATGACGTCATCATGTCACCGAGATAGAAGTTTATGCAACAAAAATGTAATATTGTTGCATGGAATTATCAGTCGCTGAGTAGAAGTGCTACGAAAAATGAATTTTTGATCTCATAACGAAAATGAAAAGTAAAAATATCACTGGTAAATTTTAAGAAAAATAAAATGCATTAAAGTCAATATTTTTAAGCATTTTAGTAAATTTGTCATTAAAGTTACTAATAAAGACGTATTTTTTCACACAAATGTGTAAAAAAATAATAAAAATATATAAAATACATAAAATCGTACTTATGCGCATTCCTTGAAATTAATATATTGCAGGAATGGCGCATTTGTGTTAGGGTTTTATTGTTGTTGTTTTTTTTTTTATTATTTACTTATACAAAATGTTCAAAATGTCCTGCTGCTTTGCAAAAATTTGCTTAAGCTTTCGCATGCATGCATGAATGCTTACAAGGATATTCTTAGGTTTTATCCTTTTATTTACATTCAAGCACTTCACTTGCGATGCGTTGTCTCGTGCGAGCATTATTTTGCATTAAAGCATTTTTTGTTGTTGCTATGTGGAATTTTTTATATATTCACATGAATTTTTATTGCATGTTTTTTTTATATATATATATATATTTTTATTATTCAACAATGGTTTCTACTCCATTTTTATTTTTGCTGCCATGTTGGCAGGAGTTTCGTTCTTAGGCATCCTTAATGCAAGCATCATTGCTGCGTGGCACTTCATTGTTGTTCTTGCTTTTATTGTTGTTGTGCATTATTTTGAGTCTTGAGCTATGCTGCGTGACAGAACCACAAACCAAAAAGGATGTGTACAACAACGTATCCTTGGCTCATTGCAATATATCGTTTCATTTTTTTGTGATTTCATGCGCAGCAAATGTGAGATATATTAAAATGCATATGAAAAAATTGAGTGAGTCATAAAAAAATCAGGCTTTGCAGGGGGTGGGGGTAGTTAGCGATGCAAATTGTTCGTAAGCTGGTAGTCAAAAATTCGTCTTTGCTGAATGTGACAAACGTGTTTTTTTCTTGCTATGGTGATGTTGAAAATGTAACTGAGGCAGACTGTTAAGAATATTTCTGATTGATTGTATCTAGAGATTTTTGAGCATATTTCGATTTAACCATAAGGATTAATATAGCAAAACCTTGCGAAATATCCGCTGTTGCTCGGGACAAAATCCAAAAATTTAGGAGTTCTCCTTTTAATTCGAATATTTTGAGTTTAACTTACTACAGGAACAGTGATATAGAAACAGTATCAACAAGAGATGTAGGGTTGTAAAGGCAGATAATTTAATAGCAGGTCGCTTAGCAATTTTGAAAGAAATTTTCATTCATACATAACTTTCATGTATTGATTATATAATCCAATAAAAATTTAAGAAACATTCAAACAATTTTTCGTATCTGTATCTGTATCTGTATCTGTTTCTGTTTCTGTATCTGTATCTGTATCTGTATCTGTATCTGTATCTGTATCTGTATCTGCATCTGTATCTGCATCTGTATCTGGATCTTTATCTGTATCTGTATCTATATATATGCATCTGTATTTGTATCTGTATCTCCATCTGTATCTGTATCTGTATCTATATATGTATCTGTATTTGTATCTGTATTTGCATCTTTATCTATATCTGTGTCTGTAACTGTATCTGTATCTGTATCTGTATCTGTGTCTGTATCTGTATCTTATCTGTGTCTGTATCTGTATCTGAATCTGTGTCTGTATCTGTATCTGTATCTGTATCTGTATCTGTATCTGTATCCGTATCTGTATCTGTATCTGTATCTGTATCTGTATCTGTATCTGTATCTGTATCTGTATCTGTATCTTTATCTGTATCTGTATCTGAATCTGTATCTGTATCTGTATCTATATATATGCATCTGTATTTGTATCTGTATCTCCATCTGTATCTGTATCTGTATCTTTATATATGTATCTGTATTTGTATCTGTATTTGCATCTTTATCTTTATCTGTGTCTGTATCTGTATCTGTATCTGTATCAGTATCTGTATCTGTATCTGTATCTGTATCTGTATCTGTATCTGTATCTGTATCTTTATCTGTATCTGTATCTGTATCTTTATCTGTATCTGTATCTGAATCTGTATCTGTATCTGTATCTATATATGTATATGCATCTGTATTTGTATCTGTATCTCCATCTGTATCTGTATCTGTATCTTTATATATGTATCTGTATTTGTATCTGTATTTGCATCTTTATCTTTATCTGTGTCTGTATCTGTATCTGTATCCGTATCTGTATCTGTATCTGTATCTGTATCTGTATCTGTATCTGTATCTGTATCTGTATCTGTATCTTTATCTGTATCTGTATCTGAATCTGTATCTGTATCTGTATCTATATATATGCATCTGTATTTGTATCTGTATCTCCATCTGTATCTGTATCTTTATATATGTATCTGTATTTGTATCTGTATTTGCATCTTTATCTTTATCTGTGTCTGTATCTGTATCTGTATCTGTATCTGTATCTGTATCTGTATCTGTATCTGTATCTGTATCTGTATCTGTATCTGTATCTGTATCTATATCTGTATCTGTATCTGAATCTGTGTCTGTATCTGTATCTGTATCTGTATCTGTATCTGAATCTGTATCTGTATCTGTACCTGTACCTGTATCTGTATCTATATCTATCTGTATCTGTATCTGTATCTGTATCTGTATCTGTATCTGTATCTGTATATGTATGTGTACTTATATTTGCATATTTATCCGAATCCGTAACTGTATCGTATTATATCTGTGTGCATATATCTGCATTTCTGTATCCATAAAGTATGTATTGAAGAACTAAATTTAATTTTCTTCTGAATTATCTCCGAAATGGTTATTTATTTGAACTTGGTGTTTACGCCCACAATCCGGCGTTATTAAATATTATAACATCACAGCTTTGAAACGTACAAAATCTTTTGTGACGAAAGTATCAATTCCAGTTCTTTAAAAAAATATTGATAAATAAGAAACACCATATAAATATATACTTTAATTTCATTAAATTTTATTTTATGCAACAACCTACGGCATTTCAACTTTTTTCTCGTTATGTAATTCTGCGATCCTTTCCTATAGATGTCTTCATGTTCCAAGCAGCTCATAAAAGTCACCAGGGCGCTGTGTTTCCAAATAATTAACAACGGTTACCTTCCTTTTCGCCACAAATATCAAGTAAGTCAAGCGCTAAATTTGTGAATGTTCACAGCTGCGCGTCTTCAGATTTTTTGACATTTAACACTAAAAAACAAATGAAATAAATTTAATTATTTAGTTTTAGACAATCACTGCAGTCTGCAAAAATATTCTGCAAAAATATTCATAAAATTCAATAGACAAGTCATTGAAGACCGCATGTTATTAACATGTTATAAGAACGTGGATTAGATTAAAATGCCGAGATTAACTCAAGCTGCACATGCGTAGCAGCTTGTCTAAAATGCTACAACATGCGGCAGCACCTAACAGAAAATCCACCACAAACCATCATTATCGACATAAAGTGGCAACTACTTAACGCAGTGTTAGCGTTGAGCTGCTTGCGGGTTTTTGTTTTTCAACAGTGCTACTTTAAAAAAACATTTCAAGGAAAACACCTCCAGGCGCTCCATCTAATTGGCAATAAATGCAAGAAAATAACAAAAATAAAAACAAATAAATCACAGAAATCAAGCATGAATAACTACCACTCAAAAATAATCAAAAATAAATAAATATGAACAAAATATTTGCAGCGTTTATCTAGTGGATCGTTCGGTTCGGGTGGTAAGTATTTGAGTGGAACATGTGTGGTGGTGGCGCTGCGATCGACAATAACACAACTTAAGCAAAATTTAAATTTGCCGCTACTACCTACAAGATAAGACGGACAGAGTTAAAATTACAACAAAAACACAACGGTATAAGTAGCCATAAAAATGCGCGATAACAATCGCCTGGATACTTTTGTTTTTGCCTCTGACAAATGTATCTTACTCTCATTTTGTATCCGCACATAAGTATATTCGCAGATATGTTAGCTTTAAAACGCCTAAATATCAAATATTTTTGCAACAATTTATAGCGTTTATTATGTAAATTATGTTATTTCAATAGAGATGTGTTAGTGTGTGTGTGTGTGTCTTTTCCTCTTACTGCTACTTTTGACGTTATCAGGCGTGCGAAAAAGTGGCACAATCGTGATACTGCATTACTCTACAGCCTTTTAGTTGCATATCCACTGGATGCATGCATTTTAATAGATTTTTAATGGAAATCGTTTTATCTGATGTAAATTTTATGAAATGTTAATTATGGTTTCATAGGCTACGTAACACCCGAGTAGGCATTTGGTTACTTGATTTTCATATTAATTGATTTCTCAATTAAGTTGTTACAATTGATAGCTTTGCAAAAGAAAATCAACAAATACAAAATATGCAAAGTTTTCAAAGTTACCAAAAAAAAAACTGAAATTCAAAGTAAGACTTTATCTTAAAGACTGTTGGATTATTTTACAATCTTTAAGCTACACTTTTAAAAATTTAACAGATCAGATAAGTAATCAGATTATTATTTAAATATTTAATACTGATTGATGAAAGCTTTTTTTAAAAGTGGCTTTATGTGAGTGTTACATTTCAGATAGATAATCATATTTTCATCAAATATTTTTATGTAATTTTTTTAAATATAAATTGAATTCAATATGATTGATTTAAATTTTCTTGAAAACTGATATTTGATGAAAGGTAATCAATCAAGAATCCGTATTCAAAAGCAATAGAATAATAGGCTGTTGAATAAGTGCTTGATCTCACTCAGCAAAACATAGGTTCTTTTTTGCAAAATTAATGTTTATTGATATTCTAAATTTTGTAACTGTATCTTACCGCGTTTCTAGAATGCATACAGCGGGTTAAAAATATTTTATAGAATAGTCAACAGTGTAACTTTAATTTATATTTTATAAATTCAGATTTATATTTAAGAAAATAACCCTCTACTTCGTCTACTTCGTGGCCATATGCAACATGTCAATACATTTTGTCATAAAGATTGAAGACCTTTTTGAAATACGAAAAAAAAAATACTTACAGTCTTATTTATTAGATTTCGTTAAACAACCTTTAAGCAGTTGTTTAGTTAAACATCGTTTAAGGTGATACGCAACCTTGCTTAAATTGTTATTTATAAACGATTTATATTCATTGGGTAACTAAGCAAGTGTTATGTCAAAAATATACAAACTCTACTACAATAATCTTTTACATTCAGAGGAAATGCAACCGAAATTGCAATTATCGGTTGCATTAAGTGAAAATGCAACCGAAAATTTGTAATTTTGAGTGATCGTTTGCATTCTAGGTCAGCTGATTGCTGAAAATTTTAGGTTAGACTTACGCAGTCTTTAAACGCAAATTTTGGCGTTTAAGTTACGCAGTTCCTAAACAACTATGAAAAATGTTTATAAATCACGTTTTCATGTTTAAATGCTGTTTAAAGTTAAACAAGCGCTAAAATGTGTTTAAAAATAACACTGTTACTGTCTAAGTAGGAGTATAGTTTATAACGAAAATAAGGCCATTTTATTTTTTTTTTTTTTTTGTTTTTAAAGTGAAGCTTCTTTAGCCGCGATGGGGAGTAAGACCGATGAATCAATTCGCCGATGAAACACTTCGCCGTGAAACGCTTCAGAGTGTGTTTCACATAGTGTTACGCATAATTAAATAATTATAATATAGTATAGACACTAGAGCGGGTTAAATTTTTTTTTTAAAAATCTTAGGTGCTGATAATGTTCTACGGATAATTTTAATCAACTTTGCTTAAGAAACCCTTAGTCTAAAATCTATTTCGAGCCTCCGGTTTTTCAAAAGAAGGTTTAAATTTGTGTTTTGCTGCAATATGTGAAAACAATTATTCCACTTGTTGGAAACAACTTTGCTACGAGCAAAATAAGAAAACTTCGTTTTACGTTTTTTAGAACTCATGTTTTTTATTTAAAAAATAAAAAAATAAATAACTGGCCATTTCAGCCCTTGAAAGAACTTTTACCTAGCTTCTTATGATCAATTGTGTTGTGCGTGTTATTAAGTTTGTACACAATTGACCGAGAACCGGACCTACATGTTTAACGCCGACTCCGAACGGCGATGAACAGAATGTTCTTGTTCTCAAGAAGCTTTACATGGCATTTTGATTACTCTCTGAGGTTTGCCATTGTCTGCAGAGAGGTGGCGACCGTACAGAAAAATTATTTTAATTCAAATAATTTTCTGTCACTGCTGGGGTTCGAGCCTGGGTCTCCAAAGTTCGTTGACATAGCGGCTACGCACTTTAACCAACTACGCCACGGACGCCATGTTTTTTATTTATTATTTGTTTATTTTTGTTAAAAGTGAAATAGAGAACGCTTCGATTTAGTCGCCGTTATCAGAAATGGACGTGAAGTCAACATCTTTATCCAGTTCCAATATGTCACATATGCCATCTCAAGATATTAGTTCTCTTGGACCCCCACAAGATTTCAGTGGTCTCAATTTACCAAGCATTCGTGACATATTAAGATGTTACTCTTGACTGTGCGAACATTGATAAAAAATGCAAATAAATTTATTTTTATTTCAAATAAATCAACTTTTCAACAAAAGTAAATATGTCTTAGATTTTTACCGCTGACGGCCATTGGGACATATAGGTCCCGTCAGATTTGGTGGTCGCGTGGATAGCCCGAGTGGACTATATTTTTTTACTATTTTTTGTTAAAAAGTGGAAGGTTGCCCGCAACTTCCGCAAAAATTTTTTACCTATAGATCCTCCTACCCCCAAAATAGTGCAGCAAGAATAAGGGGGAGAAAAAATAAAGATTTTTCGAATTTGGGGTGGTCTGGTAGGCAAAGGGATGAATCTGCCCTTGAAAATTAAGTATTTTCTGGAAGCCACATTCATTCCCTATTGAATGATACCTTGTTAAGAAAAATCGTTTGCATAGTTTTTCCAAAAAAAATTCGAAAGTAAAAGGATCACCGGTGTCTCAATGGTCGTCAAAGGGTTAACTAATAAATAAACACTGAATGCATATTTTTGGTTAATTCTAAATAAAATTTCTATTCATATACTCCAAACTTGATTGTTTATTTTCTTCCAGAAGGCCATCCATTCATATTTACACCTATAAACTACGAACTGACTTCCTGAGGAAGAGCGCTAATACAAGTTATGTCGTGTTGTGTAGTCAAAGTGTTAAAAATAAAAACCATAGTGAAAACTTTTGACAATTTTTTATTTGGTGAAAACGTTTGCTCAGAAATCTTTAATTTTTTATTGAGAAGTTTGTAACCCTTTTCGAATTTTGATCAAATATTTCAAAATGTTTGTTAAATAACGAAATTCGATGAAGATTTCCTTCGGAAAAACTTACATTTTTACCCTAGTACAGGTTTTATGGCTCTGTCCGCCAATTTTTTTACATATTGCAGCAAAACACCAATTCAAACCTTCTCTGGAAAATCCGGAGGCTTGAAATGGATTTTAGACTAAGGGTTTCTTTGGCAAAGTTACTCAGAATTTTCCGTAGAACATTTTCAGCGCCTACGATTTTTTATTTTTTTTTTTTTCATCCATATAAATTGACCCGCCCTAATGGACACAGTAGCTTTTCAACTGCATGGTTCATACATTGAGTAATTATAATATTGCCAAAAACATTTCCCGCATATGGAGCATGTCTTTGATATTCATATTGAAAACATAAACCTTAAAGAAAAAGACAAACACTGATGCTACTAAGAAACAGAGTTGTAATGCACAACATTTTATAGTAAATTTTATAGTACATTTTATTTTTTCAACTTTTGTGAAATAATTTCAGTAAATCGAAAAGAGGACTGTACAAAATTCGGCTGATTCACACTCTTTGATTAACCGCAGAAGAGCAGATTACAGAGATGCCTGTTTAAAAAACAGTGTGTTCACCAAGAAATAAATAGTACACAGAGTATATTTCTGTATTGCTTTTATTTTCCTTATATCTTTATGTTTTTGATACAAAATTCTACATATCACATAGTTTTATGATACAGTATGACAGCATAATGTGATAGTATAGTATGATGGTATGGTATGGTGGTATGATGATCATGGAATGATGGTTTGGTACGGTATGGTATGGTATAATGGGTTTGGTGTGATTGTATAACTCTGAAGTTGTTCTTATTTGTCTTATTAACATTGAACTTTTCGAAATTGTATTCAAACAGATTTAATTTACTCTTGTCATTATATGAAATAGGACTTTTTTAGTAATACTATATCCATTTACAAATTTTATAAATAAATTTTTTTTTGGGTTAAAGTTTCACTTCTACCGTGCGTGGTGGCCACACACATATTTTTTTTTTTTATAACTGAATAACTTTTTTATAAAAACGGAATTACCTTTATTAGGTTGGATTCCTTTATAACAGCTGATTTAAAAGGAGAAGAACAGTGAAATTTTGACTTTGGTAAAAAGAATTTAAGTAAAACCTTATGCATTCTGGTACATAACCTTAAAACCAAACAGAGTTGAGAGGGATTCTCTATCGGCGTAGTTCTGGAAAGAAAAACTCTTTCAAGATCTTTAAGTAACGATCGTCATTGACTGTAACAGTAAGACCATTTTCTACAAATAATTAAAACCCGACAATGAACCTTGATGAAACTGCACACGACACTGTGTTGCGAAGGGGATACAATCCCATCTCATGGAGTATCTGTGAGTTAGAATCACTCTCTTTTCGACAATTTTGTTTGTTAACAATATCGTTTAGATCAAAATGAGCCTCGTCAGAAATAAAAATGCAGTTCATCATGTTTTCGTTCTCTTCCGCCATTTGAATGATCTTCTCTCAAAATTCCAATTTGCAAGTCTGCCGCGTTCAGTTGCTTGTGAGTTGAATTTTATATGGGCATAAGTTTAAATATTTATGTACAATTATCTGCAGTGACTGTCTGCTAATACCCATTTGAGCAGTTAAGCTCCTTGTTGAAATTATGGGATTGGTTTGAATGGCCGCAGCTACAGTTTCGATAGTTTCCTGCGTCTAAATTGAGAGATCTCGATGATGATCAAAAATTCTTGCGATTCTCCGACTCTCGACAAAATTATTCACGCGCCTCATTATAGTCCATCTACTAGGAAGAGTACCGCCAAACGTGCGTCTATATTCTCTTTGGACTGAAACTACAGATTCCAACGCGTGAAAGCGGCGCACAATCTAAATTCTTGTCTCATTGTTCCGATCCTCCATTTTCTTTAAATTTAAAGATCAATCTATAAAATATAGCAAAAATGGGGCAGATTAATTACACAGAAAAAGTTAGTAGGTTTCATTTTTTCTGTAGCACCTTTCATCAGATACCCTATAGTTGAAAAAAAAAATGGATGCGATCAATTTGCAATGTAAAAAAATAGTTTTGATGACGTCAATTTGAATATGGGATAGGTGTGGATTTCTGAAAATTTTTGCAAATTGTAAACTCGTTGTACGTTTAAAATATCGAAGCATATGAGTCAAATAACGAATCAATCTTTAATAATTGTTGGAAATTATGTTTGTAAATGTTGTTTGTTTAGAGGCATAGACTTTTTCTTTAAGAACAAAAAAAAAAACCAGAAAAATAAACGAAATGGCCAATATTCGCAAATTATATGGCATTTAGTGTTCGAACACAATTTTGGTCATATGGCTACGGTGACTGCGTCTTATGAATACCATCCTGCCGGTCTACTTTGCACACTTTTGCTAGCATAGCCGGCATTATCTTGCCAATAACGCGCCAAATGTTAATTTCCAACTGGTTAGTCGTATCAATATAATTATATATATATACAATACTAGCAACCCTCCGCGGCTTTGCCCGCGATGTATCTTAAAATAAAGTTACGCATTTTTTGTAAAAAATTTGTCTTATTGTCGTGTTAATAGGTTTATTTTTTCCATGACATATTACATAATTGCAATCATGTAAGAATTTCTGTATAAGCAATGTTTTGACGTAGACATTTTGCCAACATTTGATGTTTTTGTTTGCTTAAACTTGCTACCTATTTATCGACAGTTTCCGGTTTTATCGACAAAACCATACAATTTGTATGGGAGCCCCCCTAAGGAGTGGTCGAAAGGAATAGGTGTCAAAGGCAAAAATGTTCCCTTTGCAAAAATAATGGAGGTCGGTAATACATATTAACCCTCTCCGGCACTCTCTTAAAGGTCATATGCTCAGGTGTATGGCATAAATATACAAAAACCATAAAATTTGCATAGGAGCCCCCTAAGGAGTGGTCGGAGGGAATAGGTGTCAAAGACAAAAATGCTCCTTTTGCAAAGTTAATTTTGGTCGGTAATACATACTAACCCTTTCCGGCACAAAAACCATAAAATTTGTAGGGGAGCCCCCCTAAGGAGTGGTCGGAAGGAATAGGTGTCAAAAGCAAAAATATTCCTTTTGCAAAAATAATGGGGGTCAGTTATACCTATGAACCCTTTCCGGCACTCTCTTAAAGGTCATATGCTCAGGTGCATGGAATAAATATACAAAAACCATAATATTTGTATGGGAGCCCCCCTAAGGAGTGGTCGGAGGGAATAGGTGTCAAAGGCAAAAATGTTCCTTTTGCAAAAGTAATGGGGTTCAGTGATACATATTAACCCTCAGGTGTATGGAATAAATATATTGCTGAATATTTTTTAAAAAAGATGTCATCAAAAGCGAATTGAATAATTCTACGTCTTATGTTACGACATAGTCGAAACTACTGTATCTTTTTTTGTGTGTTTGTGCTATTCGTAAGAATAAATTAGTTTGATGGATTTCCTATCCTAGAAAGACCAACATATGGGAAAAGCAGCTTTCTCGTAAAAAAATAAAATTTATTCATAGCCTTAACATTTGTGTCGATCTCACATCAAGTTTTCTGATTTCCAACTAATTTTCTGGGGTGACTCATAACCGCGCTCAAATTTTTTTTATGCAAAAAAATAAAGTTTTAGGCAATCGTTCATAATTTGTTTGCTTGTAACTAAATCGGTCTCTTTGGGAAAAAGTAAGCTTAAATAATTAACTTTCGTTTGACATAAAAACCATGGAAAAATATTAAGCACAGACAATTTTATGTCGATTTAAGGAAACATGTCTCATAACCGGAGACATTCCCCTACTTATTTAACCATAATATTAAATGAAAATACATTTTATGCAATGCACTTCGGCTCATTAACGCAATTTGTAGCTCAATAATATAAAACTCGTATTCGATAACGTGAATTGTTTTGGAAAGATATTGGTTTTAATAAGTCCTTACCTTTTCAAATGTAAATTTATGTTTATGGAATGAATAAAAATTACTTTTTTTTCACTTTCAATAAATGAAATCAAATTAAGTTAAAATATTTTCATAGGTCTTATTTCAGTGATGAAATTATACACTAACGCTATGTAATGCCGTAAAAACATGCTAAAAAAGCCATTGAACCCATACCAATGCGCAGCTTCAAAGCGATGTAATTTGCATCGCACGGCGTTTCAATTAAAGCTTAAATTGAGACCATAAATTTCATGCACTTCTATTTTGCAGCTTAAGAATTCAACATTTTGAATATAAAAACTCTCTCTGAATAATGAAACATTGAAGCAGCAGAAAATGTTTTAAATTTTGCATTCTGCTGTTCGCGAACAAAAAACTATCTCTCTCTGCTTCCATGCAGAGAATCTCTTTTCAAAGCATTGAGCAGCATTTTGTAGCGAAATCAAAGCACCATTCTGTTAGCTGCAAGCAATGATAGCGTCGAAGCCAATGAACAAATCAATACTAGCAAGAAAATGATTTTATTTTTCAATAAAATATGAATTTTATGACCAAACTATTGATCTTAGATGCACGTCACCATCAACTTTTTTGTTGGAATCGGCAAGATAATTCATTTGTCCATATATCATATTCACTTATCTTTTACGGTTTAAGCAGAAAATGGAAAAAAGCGCCAAATTTTACCAAATATACCGAATTTTGCCAGTTTCTTAGCCAATAACTTCTAAGCTTTGAAATATTTCAAAATTTTAAGTATACGGTGTCAATCTACAATTAATTACGATTTGAAGAGTGAAAATTTCATTTAAATCCGTTCAGTCGTTCTTGAGTTTACTTGCATCAACGGCAAAAAGGCAATATTTCAAGTTTCATTTTTATATAATAGTAAGATAAGATAGTAGGATAAGATAAGATATATAAGTCGTATAGGCCACTGACTTGACGTACCCACACAAAAAGTAGTCTAACGGAGTAAAATCACATGACCTAGGTGCCCAATTAACAGGCTCATTTTTTGATATGATTCAATCACCAAAAGTTCGTCCCAATAAAGTGACAGTTCCACGGGCTGTATGGCTTATAACACCGACCTGCGCACATAGGGAACCAAAAAGTCATCTGTATCATTTGCCTGTAGCTCTCAGCATTGACGGTAACGTTGGCTCTATCTTCAGTTTTGAAAAAATATGGACCAATGATGCCTTTGGCATGAAAATCACACCAGATAGTAACTTTTGCCGGATATAAGGGAACCTGGAGAATCTTTTCAGGATTATTCTCACTCCAAATATGGCAATTATGCCTATTTTATATACTGTTAAACTAAAAAATGTAATATGTGATATGTACTCTGCAAGTTTCCGGCACACAAAGCGAATTTTGGAAATAAATTTCCACGATTTGTAAAGCTTGTTTCGGTGTAAGCCTTTAAATGGTAATTTTTCGAAGTATACTAAACATAAATGTCAAATACATGTGTATACTTTAACAACTAGTTTGACAGCTATCCCTTTGGGAAATTCTTTACCTCTAAAAAACATCCAGTATATTTTATGAAAGTTGTGTTCATTTGATGAAGTCATTTTTTACAATATTAGACGGACTTTGGATTTTATGTCGTCCAATTTCAAACAAATATCAATTGGGATCAAAGCTTATGAGCAAAATTTTAAGACTCAATATATTTTTGGTGTGGTTATTTTGATATTGTGGTTAATTTAACTTAATTTCCGAACTCGGTTCGTATTTCTAAGAAAGAATTACATACTATGTATTCAACTCCATTAGTTATTGTAATAGTAACCACAGACAGACAGACATGAGCTAACCAAGTCAAGTAGTGATGCTGGTGAAGAATATGTATACTTTTCTATACCTGCCACGCCACCTCATGAGCTTTATAGAAGCAGAATGACGATGGTGTATTTCTTTAATCATTCTTGCATAAAAACGGAAGAATCAGAATACTTGACGGAGTTTTCTAAAATATAAGAATGAATGAAGGAGTATAAGAGAATACAAAAAAAGAAACTGAACTAGAAAAAATTCAAAATATCTATTGATGATACCTTCTGAGAAACATTAATAAATATTTTCAACTAAGATATTTGGCTAAGATATTCTTTTTATATGTTAAGTCACTGAAAATCTGTTAAAATAATCAGCAGAAAAATCCATTAAACCTAAGACACTCTTCTACAGCTAAATGTCAGTTTATGGAATAAAAAGGACGAGTTCGGAATAATCCGTAAAAATAAATAAATGGAGAGCGGAGATATTAAGGGACTTATGACATGAATGAAAAAACATTAAACGTCATTCCGAACGTCTGGAATGAATAACGAAATACAGCTAAAGTAAATATACTCAGTACGCGTGGGGGCATAAAATTCCTGAGCGCCATCTGGAGGCAAATAAACTAAGCCATCATTACAACATGCTCTCGAACCCTGCTAACAAGAAATTTATATCTGGTGAATTTAGCAGCATCATACATAGTAATAAAATACCAGTCGACAGTTTTCAACCCCTAAAAACAGGGTTGGTTTGTGTATAGAATAAACTTTTTTATTTAATGTTCATTGTAATTCACTGTAGTGCATAGTAAGGACACTTTTGGTTATGTGCGCATGAACGAAAATGTTCCCATAAGAAAATGTGTGCGATTATTTAAAATTTTTTACAACAAAGTAAAACTAAGCTTCACTCTCATAAATTCCTTGGTAGTACCTCAATTGATATCCAATAATAAGGTCACATAAAAGGCTTATTGCAAGTTTCTTTCAATTTGCATCCTTTGGCAATCGCAAAAAAAAAAAACAACAGTAGGAAATTTGAAAACTCATATGAGCCTCGGGGAAATGTTATAAAATTCTCACGTGCAGCTTCCTAAGACGAAAAAAAAAATTCAAACAAAAACCAGGCATACCAAGCGGTTCCCGATATAGCGTTGGCGCATCTTGCATGTTTGCTTGCCGAAGGTTTTTTATGGCGTTTCTTTGGGGCGTCCTCATTGCTAGTCGGCGAGTTCATTCGTCCGTCCATCTGTTTGTCTGTTCGTCTGCCTTAAAGAAAGTTGCAGTTAATTCACGTATTAGCCTTTTGACATTTGGTGCGCCATCATCAAGACAGACACAAAAAATCTCAAATATTAGGAAAAAAAAAGCAGCTACGATTTAATAGTTAAATAAAGCAACAGAAAACAACAACAACAAAATGCAACAACCAAAAACAATAACGACTCATAAACAACGCCTTTGGGCGCAGTGAATCGAGAGTGTGCGGCTAGAGCGGGACACGTTCCATAGATTCCTTCGCCATGGTGCTGTAATGGGCTGCACAGCACTCACACCGGAGAAGCGCCCAAAATGCGCCAAAGCAAACGGGCGTTTATATTGCACATGCGCGCCGCCACCGCCGCCGTTCAAATGCAACAAGCGACGTAAACGCCTGCTCAGCAAAATATCATTACCAAGCAACCGCACACATGCCTTACACCAACGCTCCCCTTACTTTTCATGTCCCTCAAGACTAACCTCTTGAAATTGTGTGACTTCGATGTTCGATGACTTTCAATTAAATCAATATTCATCGTTGGCATGATCCTCGGGCGGTATCTGAGGAAATGTTGAGGTTGCCACTATTTTATTTTGTGTGCTCGGCATGGTAGCTTTAAGAGAGCGGTGGGGCGGTCAGGAGATTCTAATATAACCGAAAGTTGATTGGAGTCGACAACAAGAAGACTTTTGGCTGCACAACATCATGGGAAAAAATGCAATTTTAAGTGGTGGAGGCGCAGAAAACAAAAAAAAAAAAAAAAAACAACGCCAGAATTGCGCAAATTGTATCTGGTACGCCTGCCAGTGTGCCATTTTTAGCTGCTGTTAATGCTGCAGCTGCTGCGGCTTCCTCTTCATAAATAAAATTAACGTTTTTCCCGCAAATCCAACCCATTATTATTTGTTGGTTTTCTTTTAAGCAAGGTGGCAACGCAATCGCAGATAAGCAAACATTCGGCAATTTATTGCGACTTTTGCGATCGCGCATGCAATGGAGGTAAAATAATTAATGTTTTGGCCATAATTGAAGACACCTTTCAGTGCAACTGAATGCCAGCGAATCACGGCGCCCGTGGCTATGCAAATCAGGAATATACAGCATAGAGCATGGCCGATGGTTACTATTGGAATTCGACACACAACAGCAATAGGCGGAAATAAATTTTGATGTCTTCAAAAGGTTTTAATTACAATTTTATATGTTTGCTTAGTTTTATGAGCTGAATAAGTGAACTCGAAATTTCACTTAAGATTTCAAAGGAAAAAGTATTGGTGTTGAAGAAAAAATATTGATCATGAGTATAGCATCAATTACAAGACCATACATTTTTTTATAATATACACAAATTTCTGAAGTGTTGTGTCCTATAATAGCTTCAATTTGTTTTAATTAAGGCAAAAGCCTGCAAAACATATCGGAATCGATGTTTTGATAGATTGAAGGTTGAGGAGGAGAATAAATTTTAATTTCTTGCAGCGAAACTCATGATGAGCATCATATTAGAAAATTTAAATAAAATCGGAACAAATCGGACAACATATTTTTTTAATTTTTTCGAAATTTTCTAAAATGGACCATCCAACAAGCAGTCTGTGGCGTAAGATCATGTCGACAAAATTTTTCGAAAATTTGTACAGGTTTTCTCTAAAGATCAGCCATTTCATTTTGACTATTAGTTTTAACAATATTGGACTTTATAAGTACCACAATCCGTGGTTTAACTCGGGCCATAATGTAAACTTATAACTACACAAACAAACCCTAGCGCTTTTTTTAAAATTGTTATCACAATTCTGACCATTTAAAGAAATGTAATGACCGTTTAAAGAAATGTAAGTTCTTTAAATTTTTAATTTCTAAGAATAAATTCCAGGAAATTTCTTTAAAATACCTACCTATAAATCCTGTCTTTAAAAAATATAAAATTATCACAAACATCGCCTTTATTAGAGGATCTATTGATACAATTGATACGAATTTTAAGTCTACTAACCTAAACTTGCTTGACTAACTTAAAATATATTGAAATAATTCGTTGCGAAGCGATAAAAAACAAATATTTTGCAATATTAAGAGCAAGCAAGAGCATAATTCTGAAGTTTTTGTGGCGTAACTCATTCAGAGCAAAATATCTATTAATTTAAGCTAACACCAATAAAAACCGATTAAGTTTTCTTTAATTACACTGTGTGACAATTTAAGGTTTATTTGCAATAACTGGCCTTAATTACACTGTAAATTTTCTTTAATTACACTGTGTGACAACTGGAGAAATTCAAATGGTTTCTGATAGCCGTTGGTTCATAGAACATATCACCCAAGGAACGTTTCTGGGTCAGCTCAAATAACCGATTGTTTCCATGTCACATTTTATACTATGGGGCCATAATTAATGTTCTTTAACTACTAAATTAATAAAATTTTAATTTAACCCTCTAATGCATGATTCTTCCGAGCTCACTTTTAAAATTACAACTGACAATAATTACAAAAAGGTTTTCAGTTCGAGATTGGAAAACAAATGTAAGTGTGCCTAAAGACATTGTTATGCAGTAGAGGGTTAAGACTTTCGGTATAATTCTTGCAAATTTAATTTCCTTTAATATTCACATAGGTTGACCCCCTACACTCTTAAATTAAAAAAAACTAGTAAGAAATGATCTTCGACTGGGTCGAAGTTAAAATACCCCCACGTCCGAACCAAAATATATTCAAAGTCTTAAGCAGTCAAAAAAAATGTTTATTTGTAAAAACATTTTCGTCATAGTTTAAACAGAAAATATTCTCTTTTGTTTTTTGATGCAGTCACTTTGTATGGGAGGTGGGTGTGGTTTTTACCCGATTTGGTTGAATTTCGTACACAAAGTACAGGTTTTATATCAAAGTTCATATGCAAAATTTCAAGTCCATATATTAAATTTTGGGGAATTTAAAGAAATTTTACTTTTTTGGTGAAGCCAATTTATGTGGGAGGTAGGCGTGGTTTTCACCCGATTTGATTGAATTTTATACTCAGAGTTTATATTAATTATCAAAGCTCATATGCAAAATTTAAATTTCATATATTAATTTTTGTGGAATTCTAAGAGATTTTACCGTTTTGATAAAGTCACTTTGTATGGGGTGGTTATAATCCGATTTGGCTCATTTTCGAACTTGACCTTTATTTTTTAGACAAAAGCTTAAATATCGAATTTCGTGATGATAGCTTGAAAATTACGGCTGTAATCGTGATCACAGACGGACAGATGGACAGACGGACAGACAGACGGACATGGCTAAATCGACTCGGGTGGAGATGCTGATCAAGAATATATATACTTTTCTTTACCTACCACGCCTCCTTATGGGCGTTACAAACGAAGTGACAAAATTAATATACCCCGTTTACGTTTTTTAAACGTAGGGGTATAAAAATAGTATATCTCGGAAACTCTGGGTGATATCATTTTCAGAAACTCTACAAACAAAATTTTCATCATCTTATCTACAACTTCACGAACATGAGCATTAATGGCCTTATACTGACCTTGAAATCATTTCACAGCTGTCAGACTTCTCCAAAAGTTGACTAAGGGAACTATTGAAGGAACTGTTTAAGGAAATATATAAAGAGTTATGCATTTCGGGTTTCGGAAAGTGAAGCCTTGGAATTTGGCAGTTGTCCAATGTACCTATCATTCAAACTAATTTTTGTGAAGTTAGAGGTATACCATTTTACAATATGTAAAGTTTTATTACTAAACAATACGTTAAAATTGTTAAAAATTTGATTTTTGTTAAATGTTGATTATTCGAAGTAAATTTTCTTCAGCGATGAGGCCCATTTTGCGATAGGTGCATAAGTGAATAAGCAAAATTACCATATATCAGGAAATATATGTAATATTACCATATATCTGAAATTCCTCAAGTGATTGTGGATAAGCCTTTGCATCCGCTAAAAGTAACTGCTGTGCATAATAATCTGGTGGTGTCATTGGTCCGTATTTTTTTTAAAACGACCAATGAGCAACTGTTACAGGCAATTCTGAGCGCTATGTTACACGATTTTTTTACCTAAAATTGGAGATATGGATCTGGACGATATGTGGTTTCAACAAAATGGAGCCACAAGCCACACAACAGCACCAATTAAGGCTTTGTTGCTACCGAAATTTTCAGGACGACTTATTTCGAGATTTGGCGATGTCAATTGGCCTCTAAGATCATGTGATTTGATGCCTCTGGACTTCTTTTTGTGGGGCTATGCAAAAGATCGCGCTTACGTGAATAAACCTCAAACTGTTGAGTGATTAAAAACCAATATTCGTCAAGTCATGGCCAAGCTAGTGACCGATTTGTGCACAAAAATCATCGAAAATTACCACAAAAGGATTGACTCCTGCAAAAACTCCCGTGTAGGATATTTAAATTATAATGTATTTCACTTATAGTGGCAATGTTTTATTAAAACGTTATAGAAATTTTATCGAATTTTGCATTTTAAGTGTGTTTTTTAAAACTTTACATGCCCAAGGAGAAAATGGATAAGCCTTTATAAGTTCAAAGATCTCGTCGATCATAAAAAGTCTTCAGTTTTCATTCCACGAAAAATTAAATTAAATGATGAACACATATATTTGGTAAATAACCTCAATAAGGTTATTTGATCATTTCATTGATCAAATCATTTTGAACTGTTAGATAAGAAAAAAAATCTAAATTTTTTGTAGCGAAACTCATTATGAGCATCATAACTATGAATTAATATCCAAAAAGACAAATTTCGAAAAACTTTTTTTTCACTTTTTTTGAAATTTTTAAAAATGGACCACTCACTAATTACATTGTGGCTAATGAATAAGCAGTCCAATTGCTCTAAAAATTTTTATAACTTATCTTGAAAGATCCACCAATACATTTAGGGTGTAGTTTAAAAATGTGTTCTTTCAAATTGGGATTAAAATAGGGACACAAGTTGGGCCACAAAATAAATTTATAGCAAAAGAACCATAATACTTTTTTTATAGCCTCGAGGATTTTTTTTTTAAAAATAAGTGGCATGAGCTCATAAAATAGCTAAAGAATATTCTCACAAATTTCACCCAGCTGCTTTCACTCACTCATGTTATAAAAGTTCTTACTCATTTCAAAAATATTGCTATGCGATTTACAATTTCAAGAATTTATTATGTTATAAGTAATATTATGATTTCCAGTATTTTTACAAAAAATCCAAAAGTGCAAACTAAAAAACGATAGCAATACTCAATATGTATGTAATATATCTGATAAAAAAAAAAGTTTTTAAAACCCAACTAAAATAAACTTAAAATTATTGTATAGCATGCAAGCAATATTTAAATTTTTATCTCTATGCGAATAGCCGCCTATGAGAGCGTCACAACCTTAAACGCGGGGGTGTCAAAAGACTGTTCGAACCGAGCGACGAACTACTAGCACCAACAGCTAGCGATCGCGTTGAGGAACTTTAGATCGACGATCAATGAGTGATAAATTATTTCCCGCAATTTACATAAATGGTTAAAATGCATTAATTAAAGTCAGATCGCGCTGTGGGTTGAGTCACACGATCAAAATCAAATCGATTGACTGGTTGTACTAACAACAAAACCAACAACAAAATTAACAACAAATACGATCGCTCCGCTGCATTTGAAGGTGGCGGAAGAGTGAGTGAGCATCAGTGATCGTTGATCGCTAAATGCTAGAGAATAAAGTGAACAACATGGTGTTTAGATGGATTGATCGTACAATTGATCGTTGCAATTCCGAACACATAGAATAGTTGGCACTGCGGTGAGCAGTTAGTTGCCGAGAAAGGCCTGGTTGCCCAATGGTGGGCGGTTGGTGCGGCAGCGTTAATGCCGATCTACTGCATTTAACGATACAATCGACTGAATGCTTTTAATGATTTTTTTTTTTTTACTTTTATTATTATTACGAAGCTCAACTGGATGGTTTTTTGTGCTGTTGGTTGCTGTTGTTGCTGCTGTTGTTGTTTTCGTTGTTGTTGCTGGGCTCAACTAATGGTACGTCTATTAATTTGGTTACTGCACTTTTCACAACATGTTGTTTTGGACCTCGCACTGTTAGTTTGCTCGTTACTTCACAGCCACAAATGTCATTCGGTAGATGTCAAGTTTTTACAGTATTTTTTGTTTTGTGCTAGATTTTATGGCTAACTTCTTTCAAACTTAAGTTATTGGCATTTAATTGTTTTTGTTATCGATTTGTGTTTGTATTTGTATTTGTTAACTTTCAAGAGCTTTCAACTACTATTTAAACTTGGCAATAAACTAAATAAATATATTGGCTAAATCTTGTTTTTTGACATTAAATGGTGCATTTAATATCAAGAACTGGGTGTCACTTGACGTTTGATTTTGAGCACCGATGTAGGGTGTTGAGTTTAGTGTGTGAGTTGTTGTTGGTGTGCTAATTGTTGTTGCAATTAATTGATCCCATACGTATTCGACATAATTGCCGTTCGGCTTGTCGATCTGATGTGGCGTTTGTTTACTGGTTTTTTTTCTTATATTTTATTTTTCTATCGAACTTATTTAGAAAGGCTTGATCATGGGTGCCAATCTTATTATATGCACCCACCCTCCTACTCTATGTCTCTGATTTTGTGTGCATGTGTGTGTATGTTTGTTTATGCCTAAGTGAGAGGGTGTTTCCAAAAGTGATTTATATCTATCCACTGGAGTGGCTTAATGTCAAGAAGCTATAAATGCTAAAATTTAATGGGAGTGTTTGGGTTAATTTAAGTCTAAATAAACTATGTAGGTATTTCTGCGTTGTTTTTTACTTTTTTGAGTCTATTTGGGAGTTTATAAATTATAATTAATGAGCTTTTTACATTGTTTTTAACACACAGAAATGGTATACGAGGGCAATTTGATAAGTCGGTGGCTTTTTGAATAAAATGAGTTTTTTCGGTAGAAAAGCTTTTCATTTCTCAAAACAGTCTTCATCTAATTTTTTTCATTGTTTCAAAACAATAGGTTTCTCAAAATAGGCGTTTGTTTCAGTGATGACCTTTCATTTAACCCTAATCTCTTACCGAAAGAGTACCGTGGATTACACGAAACGTATTAAAAAAACCGCTGTGTAACAATAAAAAAAAAATTGATGTGTGGTTTCTAATAGTTTTCATTACTGTGATGTTCTCACGTTCAGTTCCAGATTCAAAGAGAATTCTTTATTTCTTCTTCTTTTTCTTAATGACATTTCATTTCCTTACTTGCTAAATCTTAATCTATTACATTTGTATGAAACACAGCTCTCGCTAGTGCTATCAAAATAATAAAGAACTCGTTACACTATTGTAGATAAATTATGACATCTTATTATAAATGAAATACTCCACATCTCCCTTTTCCAGTTAAATATAAAATGAATAAGTACATCTAAATTCTGTTTATACTCTGTTAATACTGTTAATACTCTGAATTACAAAGAAACTTAAAAAAAATGTTTTGTTAATCTTTATAGCAAACTTGTTTTCTGGGCCTCAAAGTAAGACTGGAACTTTCAGAAAGTTTGTTGCTCGGATTCTCTGAGACTGAAAGCTCCACAATTTTTTGCTCTTTAGCCTGTGTTGCCTTGGATGTGCCATTCTCTTCCGCTTCACGTGATACCTCCTCCCAAATAACGTTTTGTGCACTATTCCGGTCTGCATCATCTCTGATTTGATTCAAGTGTCTTTTTATCACTCTATTGTTATGAGAAATAATGCAATTATAATTACATGGACCAAGTTTTTCCTTGACAATAGCTGGAGTCCAGCTTGGATTATTTGGATTAGTGTAATCTCGGATGTAAACCTTTTGACCATCATCAAAATTAATATCGCGTTTTCCCTTATAGTTTTTTATCGTCTTCATTTGATTTTCCTGAATTATCTCTTTCGTACTAGGCGGTCTTAACGATGAAAATCTAGTCAAAAGTTCACGTCCTAAGAATAATTTAGCTGGACTTTCATTTGTAATACAATGTTTTGTAGAACGATAGTCTATTAAAAATCTACTGAGTATAACCTCGAAATTATCAGGATGTTCGTCTTTTAAATTGGCATAAATGCTCTTTTTTAATGTTTTAACGAAATTTTCAGCTTGACCATTGGTCGCTGGATGACCTGGTGCTGTTAAGATTTGCTTGATAAAATTTTCATTTAAAAACTTTTTAAACTCATTGGACACAAACTGTGTACCGTTGTCGCTAACAACTGCTTTAACTAGACCAAAACGACAAAAAAGCTCTCGTAACTTATTAATGACAAAATTTGCCGATGTATCTTTCGTCTAAAATACTTCTATCCACTTCGAATAAGAATCTATGACTACAAACAGTTGATATTTTCGAACTGGCCCTGCGAAATCAATGTGGATTCTTTTCCAAGGCGAATTAGTCGGTTGCCAAGGTATCAAAAAGCTTTTTTCTGGATTAGCTTGCAATAACTGACAAGAACAACAGTTCTTTACTAATTGAGTGATGTCATCATCCAACTTAGGCCACCAAAAATATGATCTAGCCAAGGATTTCGTTTTGACTATTCCCAAATGAGACCTATGCACTTCAATTAACAAATCCTTGCGCATCTTGTCAGGTATAACCGTTCGATAGCCCCATAATATGCAACCGGACTCCACTGTTAGTTCATTTTGTTTATTTTTGTAAGGCGCGAAACATGAATCTTTTAAGTTGCTAATAGTACTCGTTAATTGCTTCCATTAATTTAGACAAAATCGCGTCGTTTCTTGTTTCAATCGCTATTCGCTTGAAATTCAATTTTTTAATAACTTCTGAATAATTAATGTAATTACATTCATTAGATGAATCACCGACTTCAAATTGCGGAATTCGTGACAAACTATCAGCAGAATTCGAGATACCTTTAACGTATTTAATTTTATATTGGAAGCCGGACAGCAAAAATGCCCAACGCTGCATTCGCGCAGCAGCCATGACAGGCAACCCTTTATTTTCACCAAAAATGGCCAATAATGGCTTGTGATCTGTATGCAACTCAAATGGAATGCCTAATAAATATTGACGTAGCTTTAAAACACTGAAAATTATTGCAAGCGCCTCTTTTTGTATTGTGCTGTAATTTTTTCTCGCTTTTACTTAATGCGCGAGACACAAATGCAATAGGCCTATGAACATTATTTTCAAACGTACACTGAAAAAAAAAAGTTAGCTTAAAATTAAACACAATGTGTTCACAAAATGTGTTGTTAATTTGAGTTTTTTTTCATATGTTTTTCAAAATTTTTAAATACATTTGCTCTTACTTTGACGAAATTTGTTGCAAGCTATTTTTTAAACACAAATATCGTCAAATTAATAACAATTGTCGTCAATTTTAAAACATTTTTTTTTCAGTGTATGAGAAAGTACACCCGCTACCGAGTTTTGACTGGCATCAGTTGACAAAATGATTGGTAATTTCGAATTGAAATGAACCAACACCTGATCGGAACTAACCTCTTTTTCTACTTTTTCATAAGCCCTTTGACACTCGTCACTCCAAACGAATTTTGAATTTAATTGTAGCAATTTGTACAACGGAGTCATTTTTTGTGCATAAAACGGTATGAATTTTGAATACTGATTTACCATACCAATGAAGGCCCGAACCTCTGAAACGTCTTTTGGTACTGGTGCTTCTAAAACTGACTTATACCGATCTCTGTTTTTAGACAAACCCTTGGAGTTGATATTAAATCCTAAATAGGATATTTCATCTTTGAAAAATTCGCACTTATTAAGGTTCAATTTTAAACCAGCCTCCTTCAGTTTTGTTAAAACCAGCTTTAAATTAGAAACATGATCTGATAAATTTTCCCGGTAACGACGATGTCGTCAACATAACTTGTTGCCTTAGAAATTCCTTTTATTACTGTTTCAATAGTTTTTTGAAAAATCGCTGCAGCTGGTTTTATGCCAAAAGGTAACCTTTTCATTTTAAAAACTCCTATATGAGTGCTCCACGCACATAACATTTGTGAATCCTCATCCAAAACTAGCTGATTATAAGCGTTTGACAAATCCAGTTTGGTAAATAACTGTCCGCCTTGCAATGAAGCGAAAATCTCCTCTATCCTGGGCAATGGATACTTAAAATCGGATAAATGTTTATTGATTGTGGTTTTATAATCTCAACATATACGGAGGTCACCGGTCGGCTTTAAAATGGGAACTAAAGGCGTACCCCAACTGGCGTTATCGATAGGTTCAAGAACTCCTTTTGAAACTAAATCGTCTTATTGCTTTTCAACTAAAGGCTTCCAAGCCAAGGGAATGGCTAACCTAACAATGACGGGTTATTGGTATCCGTAACCACAAAGAAAATAGATTTTTCTTGACCCTTGTAAATAATTTTTGCATCAAACTCACCCACCTGTCACATGCGAGAATTGAACTCGGACTGCTGGCATTATAGTCAAATGTCTAACAGCTTTGCTATTTCCTTGCTTCATTACTCGTGAACAAAATGTATATAAAAATATGAACCCCACAACTCTGAACTCTGAAAAGCGGATCCTCAAAAAAATCGCATAAAATGTGTTATTTCTAGGAGCGCTTTTTATTTTCTCGCTAATATATACATAATATGGAAAATAATATATGCATATACATAATATTTGTATTTATACTTTATTTCACGTACCTTTTTTTATCAATTTTCACTCAATTAACAAAAAACAATAAACAAATAAAAATATCGTATGAAAAAGACGCTATACAACTAGCTCAAAGGAGATGTAAGTTTTGACAGTCATTACACTCGGCACGGAGTTGCATTGTTAAACCTAATACCACAAAAAATACATACACATCTACTGATACATACTTGTCAGTCGATAGACACGTATGTACCTCAAATGTGTAATAGACAATACAAATTTATAAATTACACACTCAACTTAAGTTGAGTTGTCGTACCTAATAGGGGCCTAAATACATATGTTATGTATATGCATATATTATTATCCATATCATGTATATATTATTTTAGTAGAAATAGCGCATTTTATGCGCTTACTTTGAGAATGCGCTTTTCAGAGTTCAGAGTTGTGGAGCTCATATTTTTATACACATTTTGTTATGCGCTTCTTAAATGCAACTAAAAAATCGTTTAAAAAGCACTTCAACAAATAGTTCAAAAAGCTCTTTTATATGTTAGTCCAAGGAGCGCTGTGTTCAAAAAAAAAAAATAGATAAAAGCAAAGCGAGAAAATTTTATTCTTTGTCACATGCGAGGATTGAACTCAGACTGCTGGCATTACAGCAAAATGTCTTGCCACTCTATTACTCTATACTATTATGTCCTTGCTTTATTACTTGTGAACAAAATACATATACACAAAAATTGATATTAATGCGAACAGCTGGTTCATTTCAACGAAAGTGTCAAAATTTCGGTGTAATCATGCTCCAATAGAAACAGCAATTTTACACCACAGCTCAACTGAAAATGTATGTTATGCGTTATATGGCAAAAAAGTTCAGTTGAGGTGTCTTAAGTCACGTCAACTTAAGTTGAGTTGTCGTACCTAATAGGGGCCTTAAATTGACGATTAACTATTGACAAGTGTAGTAAGAGCATTATTTTTCTTTATTGCTTTTCGGCAGTTGTTTCTTCTATTTTCAAATATTTTTTAATCAATTCATTTCTTTATTTCATATACTAGGTTACTTTATGGGGGGAGGAGAGACGTTATGCAATGCAGTACGAAGAGCAACGGAGGGGGAGGGGGTAAGTTGAAAATCGGTAACATAATTTATGTACGATCCCTTATGTGTTCTGTGGATTTCTAAGATTAAAAAAATTAAGGTTTCAGAGGCTTCTTTTCGAGCTTTATTTCATCCAATGACGCACTTGGGAGCTGAAGAATTCCGAGTAGAATCCCTTGTCCACAAAAAACGTCATTCCTGACATAGAAAACCACAGATACCAAAATAAATGACGCCTATGACGCACCTAGGAGCTAGCCAAATGCCAGTAGAGTCTTTTGTCCACAGAAACTTTCATTATTTTCATAGAAATTCACGGAACCTCTTAAAGTCCCAATGAAGTACCTGAAAGCTTGACAAAGCGTATAAGAACCTTTGTTCTTAGGAGCTCAAAAGAAAAAAGAAAGTGAATGTAAAATCACGTGAATGCGAACTTTAACTACTTCACGTGTAGTTCGTGAATGGAATATACGTGCAGTTCAAACTCGTGTTTTAAAAAACGAACTACACGGAATTCGAACTTTTGTGAACACGTGAAGTTTGAAACACATGTCTGAGCTGAAGCTCTAATGGAAATGTCTATTTGAACTTTATGAACTTTTTCATGATGCTCTTCGGGTAACTTTTTAAAACATGCTCCCCGAGAAAATATGGTTTATTAACGAACACATATTATTAACAAGGCTAAATTTTTGTATGATATCTGAAATTATATTAAGATATCACTATAACTTCAGTTAAATTATGGAAATCGGTGAAAAATACGAGTACGAGTAATTGATTTTAAGATTCAGATCATATTCTACAGGGCAAAAGTCTGATAAGATCTTATACATATAAAACTTTCTAAACCACCGCTTTATAGCCAACTTTGAGCACTTGTCTATAACTGTCCTTAAAAGCATTCAACATAAAACTTTTGATTGTTTTTTTTTTATATACATACCTATATTGAATTGCTGGTAACTCAAAAGTTGATTTGATTGCACAACCATTTACCTGGAGGTCAATTTACCACTACCACCACCACCTACTTTTGCATGTGGTAGCCAACACGCTGCTAATTTGAGAAATAAATTTCAAATAAATACTATTTGCCTTGTCTTCAAAGTTATGTTCATGTTTATGATAAGTAATAATACGTTGCAACATGTTCACTTTTATTGCACGAAAACAATAAAATAAAAACCATCAACATAAAAATTAAAACAAATTTCTTAACACACCATTGTCTGTCCGCAGCATGGTACAACCGCAGAATGAACAAAAACACTCCCTAACAAAGCTATTAACACCAACAGTGCGTAGGACGTCATAAAATTGCCATCAACTACAACGGAATTGGGATTGAAGGCAAATACACACCATCAAACAGAAGAAAGATAAAATGGAAAAAATAACCAAATCACATCAATAGATTCATAAAAACATATTGTATAGTTTTAGAGTTGGACGTAGAGAGCTGAAGACGTAGGTGCCAGCAGTTTGAGGCTAAAGTGCGGTTGTGGTGTGGAGCACAGTAACAGAAATGCAAGCATGACAAAGAGCATCAATTATATCCCAGCTCAATTGAATTTCGAGTTATTAGTTTTTTGGCTTAAGAGCCACTAAGAAGAATTTGCGCGTTAAGTTAAGTCATAAACAATTAGCGTCAAAAATAATAAAAATTATTAACAACAACGTGGCATGACTAAAGTTGGTATTAACTAGTCTTGCTCCTGGGTAGTCAGATAAGCGAAATATGGTCGAAACTTTACGCCTGCGCAAGCTTATGCCTGTTTGTTATGTCAACACGTACGGAATGTGTTAGGATATGTTTGAAGGCTTGCGGCAAAACCGTTATTAAATCGCAGCGTTACTGAAATACACACTCACTGAAATAGCACTCGGGCTGTATGCGAAAAATATGTCTTTTCCCCGCCCCACAAACGCTCCAAGTGCAAAATTCTAGTCTCATGCAGGCGTGCGTGTTATGCTGCGTGCACCTTCAACTGCATCCGCTTTTTGAGTAATGCGTGAAAATAATAAAATGGTAATTTGAAATATTTTTTTTTTATGTTTTATTTTTGCAATATTTTCTGTAAAACTAATCAGTTTTTAACATTTTCATGCATTTTTAACACACGAGAAGGAAGGGCTACAGTAGATGAAATTGTTATGGTATTAAAATGGAAAAAAATTAACTTTTATCTTTTTTTGTTTTATAAAGCTAAGTCGTTAATGTCTATATACGATATAATTTATTACTTATATCTTAACCCTTCACGATTTGATAGTTTTTTTTTTGTGAAATGGCCTTCAATTAAGAAGCAAATACATTTAAGAAGACTTTATGAGTGATTTTATGAAACGCATATATTTTTCACATTTACATATGTTAAAGCGGATTTAAAGTGAGCACTAAAGAGAAGAAGTTGTCGGCCCTCATGTTCTTTGTTGAAGTGAATATCTGCTCTTACGAGTATTTTTGATGAAAATTAACGACTAAAGAAGCTAAAGAAAATTAACAGATTGTTTTAAACTCGTTTTTTGTTTTTACGAAGATATAGATTTCTTCGAGATAGTTCATTCGAGTCAAAAGTGATTAAGCTCCTGTGTTGAAAATTTACAGTAGGCAATGATTAAAGTTAAGAGTCTCGAAGTATTAAGGATAGAAAAATACTGTGAAGCTAGTTTTTCTATCCATAATTTATCACATTTAAAACTAAACTAGCCATACAAAAATTTCTAACATATTGATGGGTTAAGCTCAGAAATGTTATAAGTTAGAAATTTTTCAAATGAAATTACTTTTTCTGATCTGTTGTCACCTCTTTGCAGACAATGGCAAGCCTCAGAGATTGAATAACTACCAGTAAATCTTCTCGAGAATGTGCACAATAACCGTTCGGAGTCGGCATAAGCCCAAAAAGTTCCATTCTCGATCATATGTTTCACACAACGTAGATAACATGAGAACTAAAAGTAACACCCATCGTTATCATTGAATGAATACTTTTTAATTTATACCGATATTTTTTTAACAAAGGTTCCGCCATCTAACTTTTTTTTTCAACTAGTGCTTAGTTCGAGAATGGTAACACTTAGCACATGTCTGATTTGACAGATAATTAGTTTTATCCTTCCGCTGAACGAATATGGTTGTGTATACGCTTGAAGAACGCTGGGAAATATTACGACATTACTTTGAAAATCATGGTAATGTTGCAGAATGTGTGCGAAAATTACGTACGGATTTTGGAAGAACAGAAACACCATCAGCTCCGTATGTTCGTTATCTTGTGAAAAAAATGAAAGAAACTGGCATCCTCATCGATAAACCAAAGCGTGAAAAGACAAAAACAGTGCGTACACCCGAGAATATTGCTGCTGTGGCAGAAAGTGTTCGTGAAGCGGCATCAACATCAATTCACCGTCGTTCTCAACAATCGAACATTTCGGAGACATCATTGAGACGAATTTTGCATAAAAACCTTGGTATGACGCCATACAAAGTCCAATTGGTTCAGGAGTTGAAGCCAACTGACCATCCAATGCGTTTTCGCTTCGCTGAGTGGGCCTGCGATCGACTTACAGAAGATGCCAATTTTGCCAAAAAAATCACGCACGCATACATTGAAAAGCCGATGCACCCAAAACGAGTCACTGTTTGGTGTGGATTTTGGTCCAGAGGCATAATTGGGCCATTTTTCTTCGAAAATGAGCAAGGAATGGCCGTTACAGTCAATGGCCATCGTTATCGGACCATGTTGAACGAATTTTTGTTCACAAAAATTGAAGAGGATGATATTGGCAATATTTGGTTTCAACAGGACGGCGCTACGTGCCACACAGCCGAAGCTACACTCGATGTTTTGCGCCCTGTTTTTGAAGATCGCATTATCAGCCGCAGAGCTGATGTCGTTTGGCCACCTCGGAGCTACGATTTGACACCGTTGGACTATTATTTGTGGGGTGCCTTCAAAGATAAGTGCTACGCCGACAAGCCAGAGACAATTGACGCTTTAAAGGACAATATTCGTGAAGCCATTGGTGAAATACAGCTGCACACAATCGATAATGTGCTTAAAAATTGAACCGATCGTGTAGGCTACTGCATGGCCAGCCGAGGCAGCCATTTGAATGAAATAATTTTCCATTATTAACCGGAAGGATTGTACATTCAAATAAAAAAAGAAATTTGAGAAAATATTCAGTAGTTTTTTATAGCATTTTCAAAAAAAAAAAGTTATTTGGTGGATCCTTTATATAGTACTAATAATCAATTTTTTTCAATCAATATAAAAATCAAGTATCGATATTTATGTTTCAGTGATATAATGCATTAAATAAGAAATTAAATCAAGCCAAACATTTTTCCATACGAATTTAAGTCTTATTTCATAATGAGATTTTATACAAAAGTTCGATTTCATTTCATTACACCGTTCGACAAAACTCAACTTTTGTATGTACACATTAGCAAGTAGGGCTAAAAAAAATACCTGGTCTACCCGTTTTTCTATATCATTTTGTGCACGATTTTTAGACGAAAGATTGTTTTTAATTAACTCATACTAACTTTTTTTTTTAATAAGTTGAAAGTTGACATGAGAAGTTGACATGAAAAAAAATTTCTTCATAGTCAAAAACGCCTTCTGAATTCAAATATAATAAAATAAAATTAGTAGAAATGTTTTATAACAACTCTTTTATTTTTTTCATAAATTTTGGACGCTTATTCTGACGATTGAAGGATTCGAAATTTGTATCACGACAAAGTGAACAGCGGTATTCGGCGAGCATGTACCGAGAATGTCTTTTCCTTTATATCGCGCCTCAATTCTTTTGATATCTTGGTGAAAACGTTTGCCATGATCCTCACAAAAATCACCAAGATTGGACGGGAAGAAATCTAAATGGTTATTGAGAAAATTAATTTTAAATGACATGTTAACATCCATTGCTTAATATGCAGAAATCATTTATTCGACAATTTTCTTGTAGTTTTCTGCTCTTTTATGGCCGAGGAAATTTTGGATAATGACTATGTAACCTTTCCATGCCCTTGCTTCTACTGGACTTAGCAAGCTCACGAAATTCACCTCAGTAATCAATTTATTTATCAGTTGTCCACTAAAAACGCCTGTAAAGTAAATAACCAATAATTTAAATGAAAAAAATATACTTTTTAATATATCTTCACATTACCAGTCTCGATTTTAGAAACGCTCAGTTTTAAAAAAACTGTTTGTAATATCATAAAAGCTTCACTATTAGTATCTTACATAGTGCTTGAAAGAAATTCTGAATAAGACCCAGCTTAATGTGAACATTCCGTAGAATAATTTTACACTTCTCCACCAACGGTGTATGTCCATCAATGCTAAACTGAAAATTTACACGTGGATCCCATTTAAAGTTAGTGTAGTGGTATTCTTTTTTGCGTCCCTCGTAAACACACAAAAAGCATCGATGTTTCGAGAATCCTTTCTTAACACCAGTAAGTAGTCGAACCAATTTCAAATCGCAACATTTTTTCCACTCATGCTGACGGTAATTAATTACATCTGGTATTGTCTTCATGTTTTCATAATTTTCAGGCATATTTTTAGCGTAGGAAATTGGAATAGATGCATATTTAGTCCCAAATAGTATCACCTTTGGTCGAGATTCGACCATTTAAAAATTGATTTTTTTTTTTTTTGTATTTTTATTGAAAACATTTTTTTTCTTTCTTCACTCATATGCAAACGTAACCGAACTTATACAGCACCAAATGCACCACCAGCAGGAAATCACAAAACACTAACTCAATTCTGATTTTCCATGTTCTGTGATTTTTACTTTCAAAGCTCGATATCAAAAATGTGGGTTATATATGCGGAGCCACACCCCTTTGTCCAATGCCCGTCACAGTACCCTACTTCCCTTATTCTACTTTCTAGTAGAAATGCTTCCAAAGCTATTATGTAACAACTTTGAGTTGTATGAGTGTTTCTACGCCCCTTTGTCAAGGAAGGAAGTTCTTATCATGTTTCATTGATTTGTGACTTATAGTTCAAAAGTTATACCGAAAATTTGGGCCGATGAAAGTGCCTCGCCTCTATTTCAACGCCCATCAAATGTAACCAGTGAAATGGAACGTCTGATTTGAGGTCGAATTGCCCACCATAGATATTCGGTGCACTCCTTTTCCCTATGTTATTGATTTAAAAAAAAATTATCAAAATTGGTTGAGAAACACGGGAGAAAATGTTTCTTAACTGTTCTGCGTACACCTATTTATATATATAGGGTGATTTTTTTGAGGTTATGATTTTCATGCATTAGTATTTGACAGATCACGTGGGATTTCAGACATGGTGTCAAAGAGAAAGATGCTCAGTATGCTTTGACATTTCATCATGAATAGACTTACTAACGAGCAACGCTTGCAAATCATTGAATTTTATTACCAAAATCAGTTGGCAGAAAATCCGCTTTTTTATCGACAAATTTTGTTCAGCGATGAGGCTCATTTCTGGTTGAATGGCTACGTAAATAAGCAAAATTGCCGCATTTGGAGTGAAGAGCAACCAGAAGCCGTTCAAGAACTGGCCATGCATCCCGAAAAATGCACTGTTTGGTGTGGTTTGTACGCTGGTGGAATCATTGGACCGTATTTTTTCAAAGATGCTGTTGGACGCAACGTTACGGTGAATGGTGATCGCTATCGTTCGATGCTAACAAACTTTTTGTTGCCAAAAATGGAAGAACTGAACTTGGTTGACATGTGGTTTCAACAAGATGGCGCTACATGCCACACATCTCGCGATTCTATGGCCATTTTGAGGGAAAACTTCGGAGAACAATTAATCTCAAGAAATGGACCGGTAAGTTGGCCACCAAGATCATGCGATTTGACGCCTTTAGACTATTTTTTGTGGGGCTACGTCAAGTCTAAAGTCTACAGAAATAAGCCAGCAACTATTCCAGCTTTGGAAGACAACATTTCCGAAGAAATTCGGGCTATTCCGGCCGAAATGCTCGAAAAAGTTGCCCAAAATTGGACTTTCCGAATGGACCACCTAAGACGCAGCCGCGGTCAACATTTAAATGAAATTATCTTCAAAAAGTAAATGTCATGGACCAATCTAACGTTTCAAATAAAGAACCGATGAGATTTTGCAAATTTTATGCGTTTTTTTTTAAAAAAAAGTTATCAGGCACTTAAAAAATCACTCTTTAGATATATAATAATAATATGTATAATATATAAAGTAGATAAGGAAATGGCTTAAAACATATATTTGTGTATATAACTTTGGAGTGGTTCGAAATATTTGAAAAATTTTTTCACAGAAATTATTTTTTTAGCTGTATAACTTTATAAAAAATACAAAAACAACATTATGAAAAATTTAATTTTCATCAAAAAAATCATAGGGGGTAGCTCATGATTTTCGATGATAGAAACACTTAATTAAATGATGTGTCAAAATTAAGCAATTTTTGCAAATAAATGATATGGTATATGAAAGAGTGTGAGAGAAGAAAATAGAAAAACAAAAATTAAATCACAAAATAAGAATGTCTGATCTAACTTTTAAGCAATGAGATAACGGTAAATCTTTTCTTATTTCTCAAAAGTTATTTAATTAAACTTTCAGACAAAGAAAATTTAGGGAAAATCGATTGAAAAATGGCTGAGATATTTCCATGCAAAATCAAAATTTGAAATATCAATTGTTTTTTTCTCATTCTGAGGCAATGACATTGCTTTAAGAAATGCATTGCATGGAAAAAATCTACAGGTTTCGAAATATCGCAATACTTTTGATGTCATAATAACGGGAAATTTTTTTAATATATGTACTATTCGTGGAAAATATTAGCAAAAAAGTTTTCGTTTACCGTTATTTTTCTCAACCAACGAATTTTCATACAAAAAACGTTGTACTGAAAACATCTATAGGTTTCGAGATATCACAATAATTTTGATGTAAAAATAACGGAAATTTTTCAAAATTTACTATTTGTAAGCAATTTTACCATCACAATATATATTGACACTTGTTACATGAAAAAGTGCTTATTGTAGGGTAGCCGTACACGATGGTGAAAAATATTAAATTTTTTTTTGCACATCTTATGAATGTCTAAATTCCTCTCTTATATCATGTTTTTCCATCTCTTATAGTTTAGCTTTTATTTAATAAATGCTATTTTTCTGCTCATATTTGAGGTCAAAGGTCACCAATCTTATATTCAATCATATTGTGCAGCCAGATCTTTCATCTGATACCACATTCATTATTCTACCTCTTCCCAGTTCTGAGATCCCTAGCTAAAATTAATATAAACTTTCAACGTTAATATTTCTGGTCAACGGTCATCAATTTAAAATCTAACATAATTCGGCACATCTATGGTGCAGTACCTTTCAAATGATATACGTTTCATTGTTCTTATTCTAAAATAAATATTGAAAAAGTTTACGACAACATTCGATGTTTGCGTATTAATATATAAGATATGTAGTAGTACAGCCTCTAGACTAGTTACAGATGAGTCTATAAAAAACCGCAAGTCCTGCAGAACATGGGGATGTCCGATATCTTCAAACAATCCATCGATGTCTTTGCAATATCCTAAGTTTGTTCCGTTATTTTCATATAAAACAAAATGTTTGTTAAATGGCTTAGCTTTGGCGCGTTTTTGAGCTGAGGTTATTTTGGAATCATCAGTAACCAAATTCCACTGTTTCAATAGGGAACCAATTATTTCTGCTGTCAATTTCGAAATGTTCGCATCGCGAACCAAGTCGTTCAAATCTGCTTGCGTCACAATATGCAGAACCGTATAGCCTTATTCCGAACGTGATGGCAAAAATTCAAGCGGCGATGGTGGTATTCAATTTTTTCTCGTGTATGCCGATTTTAATCCTTTTTTCATCCCATTAACGCCGACTCCGAACGGCGATGAAAGAAATGTTCTTATTCTCAAGAAGCTTTACATGGAATTTTGATTACTCTTTGAGGTTTGCCATTGTCTGCAGAGAGATGGCGGCCGTACAGAAAAATTATTTTAATTCAAAAATAATTTTCTGTCGCTGCTGGGGTTCGAACCTGGGTCTCCAGGTTCGTTGACATAGCGGCCACGCACTTTAACCAACTACGCCACGGACGCCAAATAGTTTGCAGACGCAAATAAGCTGCAAACATAACAAAAATTATTACGATGAGAACAATTCACATTTATTTATCCACAATTTTATGAAAACTTTCCAACTTTCAGAATATATACCCTTGCTAATGTGTGCAAACATGTGCCAAACGGTGTTATATTTGAGCGTTATTTATTTAAATTTCGTTCCTAAACTTATTATGAAATAAGGCCAAAATTGAAATATGAAATAAAGTTAAAAAATGTTCTACACCTAAGACCCAAAAATTGGGAATCAATTTCTTTATAAAAATTTTGGGCCTTATTTAATTTTTAATTTTGGCCCTATATTATTTTTGGGCTTTATTTTATTTTTGGGTGTTATTTCTTTTTTTTTTTTTGTCCAAATATTTTGGTCTTTAATTTTTATTTTGGGTATTATTTTATAGGGAGTTATTCCCCAAAGCGATAATATTGAGATTAAAATAAAAATCTGTCATTTAAAGATATGATTTTAATCAAAATAAAAAACAATGAGTAACATTAAAAGAAACATGTTTATCGATTATTAATTGATTTAATTTTTTATCGAAATTGATTGATGATTGATTGATTTTTATTGTTGATCGTAGCAAAAATCAATCACATCGTTATATTGCTTAAAAAGTATAGAACATATTTTGATTTCTACATTCTATCGGTTCAATGATTGATTTTTAGTTATAATCAAAAATAAATAATCGATCGATCATTGGTGGATTTGTGTATTGTGTACCGTATAATTATTTTAATAATTATACTAGCACCTATATTATTTTTATTTACATAATTAATTGATTTTTAATTTGATTAGAAAATACCGATATTTTGATTAGAAAATCAATCAAGGCTTGATTTTTATTTTGGTGGAAATATCTCAATCTATGTATAATTGATTTCTTCTACTTTCTTCGAAAAAATAGAGATCAATGATTTATTATAATTTTTTATGAAAAAATATCAATCAAAAGTTTATTTATTATTATCAAAAAAAAAATATCATTTGATTATTAATTTTACTTATAATCGTAAAAATATTGATCAAGGCGTTATTAAAACTTTCAATGGGAAAAAGGTCCATAGTTGATTGATTTTGTATTGATTGATAAAATGTGAATAAGGCCTGAGAATGTCAGAACTTCTTCAAGTTTCATGGTGATTTATGAATACATGTCAGAATGTGCAATATTTGCCTTACCGCTGATTACTATCTTATAGCGCCCTACAGAGTGTCCATCACGATAGTGAGCCGATGCTCAAAGAAGTTAGTTAGTCGTGGCTATGGCGTTGTTGATGTTGCCATTTGCGCTGCTGTGCAATCAAGAATAGCTCCTTAAGATGAGCTGCACTCTCGCTAGTCTTCCGCTGTTGCAACTGCACAAATCATCGAGATTAGAGTGGCGTTGACGCGCTTGGTGTGAACAACATGGTGTGAAGTGCGCCTAACATTCGAGGCGCTTCATCAGCTAAAAACGCCATTAACACCAAGTTCGTTCCAATGTTCTAGGCTATTGGGTAAACATCAGTATCGTTGCTACTGCATCTGCTGCTTCTTAATTTGAAAAATGTGAGGATCGTTTCCATTTTTTCCCTTTTTTTTCTACAACTATTTTGATTTTTTACAAAATTATCTGAAAAAATCAACATGAAAATTTCCGGACTCTCTGCGCTGATGTATGGACACAGTGCTCAGTGATGCAGGCGTCGTTTAAGGCAGGTGTGTAACCATAAAGCAAGTGGCCAAGCTTATGACTTAGGTGTGCTGACATCGCTGTTGTTCGATCGTTTGGTAATAAAAAAGGACAGTAGTTTAACATTTGCATATTTTTTTTTTTGTTTAAATATGTTGGAACGCTGGTCGGTTGCTAGTTTCGGTGCAATTAAAATGCAAATGAAGATGAGGGTAACTAAATGAATATTTTTTAAGCGATACTAAAACGATTTCAGCGTAGTCGGAAGAGTAAAATCATGTTAAGTTAGTTGAGTGCGACTGATTTTAAATACACTGTAAAACAATAAACGTGGATTAGCAACTTTAAAATAGGATAGGTTGGTGAAAAATTTAGAAAGTGAATTCTTTATTATCCGTGGCGTAGTTGGTTAAAGTGCGTGGCCGCTATGTCAAAGAACTTTGGAGACCCAGGTTCGAACCTCAGCAGCGACAGAAAATTATTTGAATTAAAATAATTTTTCTGTACGGCCGCCACCTCTCTGCAGACAATGACAAACCTCAGAGAGTAATCAAAATGCCATGTTAAGCTTCTTGAGAACGAGAACATTCTGTTCATCGCCGTTCGGAGTCGGCGTTAAGCATGTAGGTCCGGTTCTCGGTCAATTGTGTACAAACTTAATAACACGCACAACACAATTGATCATAAGAAGCTAGGTCAATGTCCTTTTAAGGGCTGAAATGGCCAGTTATTTATTTTATTTTTTTTATTATATCAGACATGTCAAAGTTCAGGGAATTTCTAAGAGAATTTCTATAAATGATCGCTATCATATACTTATAGTAACCAACCAAAGCAATCTCAATCTTTACATGATTCTGACACTGATATAGAAACACTTTAACTTTAACTTTAACTTTAACTTTAACTTTAACTTTAACTTTAACTTGAACTTTAACTTTAACTTTAACTTTAACTTTAACTTTAACTTTAACTTTAACTTTAACTTTAACTTTAACTTTAACTTTAACTTTAACTTTAACTTTAACTTTAACTTTAACTTTAACTTTAACTTTAACTTTAACTTTAACTTTAACTTTAACTTTAACTTTAACTTTAACTTTAACTTTAACTTTAACTTTAACTTTAACTTTAACTTTAACTTTAACTTTAACTTTAACTTTAACTTTAACTTTAACTTTAACTTTAACTTTAACTTTAACTTTAACTTTAACTTTAACTTTAACTTTAACTTTAACTTTAACTTTAACTTTAACTTTAACTTTAACTTTAACTTTAACTTTAACTTTAACTTTAACTTTAACTTTAACTTTAACTTTAACTTTAACTTTAACTTTAACTTTAACTTTAACTTTAACTTTAACTTTAACTTTAACTTTAACTTTAACTTTAACTTTAACTTTAACTTTAACTTTAACTTTAACTTTAACTTTAACTTTAACTTGAACTTTAACTTTTACTTTAACTTGAACTTTAACTTTAACTTTAACTTTAACTTTAACTTTAACTTTAACTTTAACTTTAACTTTAACTTTAACTTTAACTTTAACTTTAACTTTAACTTTAACTTTAACTTTAACTTTAACTTTAACTTTAACTTTAACTTTAACTTTAACTTTAACTTGAACTTTAACTTTAACTTGAACTTTAACTTTAACTTTAACTTTAACTTTAACTTTAACTTTAACTTTAACTTTAACTATAACTTTAACTTTAACTTTAACTTTAACTTTAACTTTAACTTTAACTATAACTTTAACTTTAACTTTAACTTTAACTTTAACTTTAACTTTAACTTTAACTTTAACTTTAACTTTAACTTTAACTTTAACTTTAACTTTAACTTTAACTTTAACTTTAACTTTAACTTTAACTTTAACTTTAACTTTTACTTTAACTTTAACTTTAACTTTAACTTTAACTTTAACTTTAACTTTAACTTTAACTTTAACTTTAACTTTAACTTTAACTTGAACTTTAACTTTAACTTTAACTTTAACTTTAACTTTAACTTTAACTTTAACTTTAACTTTAACTTTAACTTTAACTTTAACTTTAACTTTAACTTTAACTTTAACTTTAACTTTAACTTTAACTTTAACTTTAACTTTAACTTTAACTTTAACTTTAACTTTAACTTTAACTTTAACTTTAAACAAATGTAAAATATAATCCTTTGAACTTTAAACGAGTAAACTGACATTTTGTTGTATGTTTCCTATATTGAAAACAAATTTTTCAAGCTCTAGGCCAAGCATGTTGACAACAAGACAACATGATGAACAAAGAGCGCAACAACCAACAACAACAACAACGGCTCTGTATAGAGCAAATCACACAGCTTGACTATACAGACTGTTTCATTGGCCTCTACACCAAGGTTCTTTATGTTGGGTTTGTTCTTCATGTTGTCTTGTTGTCAACATGCTTGGCCTAGAGCTCGAAAAATTTGTTTTCAATATAAATAATGAAAAGGCCGTATACAAATATTAAGATTAAAGTTGTATGTTTCCTATTTCTGTTGAGCTTGACATTGAAAAATTTAAAACTTGTTTATTACATTCCTTGATCCTTAAGAGTCATCCAAATAACATTAATAAATTAATTAGTAAAAAAACTTAATGATGCTCATTGCAATCGTAAAAGATGTTCATAACTTTGAGAAATTTTAACTTTTGAATATTTTTAGGGTTAATAAAACGCAAAAAAAAAAGAACAGGGTGAGTCTGAAATTATATATGGTAAGGGATCAAATAAGAAAAGAGGTCATGGTGTGAAACTTTCGATGCATGGAATATATTTTTTCTTTCCTGGTTTCAATTTTCCCACGATACTCTTGAGGATAACAACGAGTTTTAGCAAAATTACTTATGGGCTTTCCCCCCATTCAAACTCTTAGACAGCTTAAAATGTTTAATACAAGGAGTTATGCCGCATAACTCTGTCTAACGGTACTTTAGGTAATATTTACCAGTCATAAAGTAATTCAACATAAACTAATCTTGACTCACAAGTCATGCATAACTGTCATATCTATTGTATTAAATTTTATCTATTATCGCTTTTCGCATTATTCAGCAGAACGAACAACAAAGACACCAACAACTATTAACAAATGCAGCATGTTGGACCTCTTGACCATATTTATATTAAATCATATAAAATTGATTAAGAAATCTTTGAAGTTTATATCAAGATATCTAATAAATCTTAATTTTTTTTTTTGTCTTTGGGTTGGTTTTGTACAAATATGCTTGAAATTTGTTGAGAAATTTTATTACGATCCGCCAACAATATTACATGGGTCAATAATTTTTGATTAACCCTAAGCAGCACCAACAGCAGCAGAAGCAGCCGCAACAGTATCAGCAACAACATCAGCGGCATCAGAGCCAAACATCTTCGCATTTTGACAGCAGGTCAAGCATGAACTGTCAAAATGGCAACAAATCTGCGCCGAATGCAGCATAATAAATCGGCGGCGCATTAACAAATTTTCCAACAACATAAAACTTTCTAAGCACTATATGTGCTGTGGTGTGGAGGGATGGTTGCCGACCAAACATGGCTGCGGGATGAACCCATTATCGTTTGCCGCTGATCAAAATACAGATGATGACGATGATGATGATGATGATGATCGCAAAGATTCGCTGCAGACAGACAGTTGGAGAATAAAGAGACAGACAAACAGACAGATAGTTATAAAGTTGAACGATTTGATAGTTAGACGAAGCAACAGTTGTTGTTGTTTTTGTTGCCTGCTTGATGGTTGTTGGGTTGTTGATCAAGCTGAGACGAATGAAGGCTTGTTATGGTCCTGAGTGGAAACAAATCAACCTATTTCATGCTGGCGTTGAGCTAATCTTGTTAAAGTTCAGAAAGCTTCAAATTTATATGCATCTCATGGTTGAATTTGGGTCGGATTTGGGCTCGTTGTGGGCAAACTAACGCCCCATTAAGCTAATCTCTGACATTAGTTGAAAGCTTTGATTTGAAAATTGTTAGTTGGCCCATTTTGGCTATCAAGTGGTTGTGTTTCCACCTTATCCAAAAAAGGGTCAACTTTGTTGTTTTGAGGTGAATAGAAGTAGTGGGCGGCTATAAAAATAACATTGCAATGATAAGAAACGAAAAATCAAAAATAAGCATGCTTACAACAACAAAATCGAACACTGTCTAACATTACCATTATGTATTAAAGTTATGGTTATGGTCTATTGACTCTCGTGTAATAAATGTTGGTCAGACAGACAAGTCAAGAGATCCAGATACGGGCCAAAAATCAACCGACGAACATTTGTGTTTTAAACGTTTAATGCGGAAATATGCGGATATGAATGGGAATAATGTTTATCGGCCTAGGTTGTTGCTGTTGTTGATGATGATGATGATGATGATGATGATGATAATGATGATTATGTTATTGTTGATAGACAACAGTGGAATTGTTATGGTCAAAATGGCATAAATTCCTCAGCACTAATTGCAGTTTGCCTTAAGATCAGCTTTGTATGAATTTCCACTCTGTAGAAAACGGTCAGAGCAATTGATAAAGTTATAGCTACCTGTTAAAATTGATTTCAAACAGCTTTAGGAGATAATTTTATGGTTATCTTAGAAAAGTGAGCCACCGTTAAGCATGGCTCTAAAAGGAAATAGTTCATTTTTATAGGCACTATTTAAACATTTTGCACAAAACTCCTCATCTCATGATACCATTCTAAAAAATACTCTTTGGAATTGGTTAACTATAGCTCATTTTCAGCCATTTACTCTCTCTTTAACAAAAGCTATAAAATTCCACTTAACCAGCCTTAAAATTGCACCTTAATATGACCAGCAATGGTGTTATCTTGATTTTCCTACAATCAACTCTTTCAACTTTTGCCATCTTATAAACATCGTTTCATAGTTCATTTTGTCATAAAATGCAGATTGCATCTTTTAAATACTCGTTCGTATCTTTTTTGTTGTTTATTGCTGTTCTCTGCATTTCTAACATGTAGTTATTAAAAATGACGTTTGAACGTTGACAAACACCAAATTACTGTCTATTCTTAATATATCTCTAAGTCATAACTCCTCGTTTTTCTTCTTTTTTTTTCAACTGCAGACAATTTATCTGAACAGCTAACAAATGCCACTAATGAGCACCCTACAAATAACCGTTAACGATGTTAACTTAGGGTGGTCCTCACCTTTTTACATTAGCTCATTTATGATCTTCACATAAATGTGTGGCATGTGAAACTTTATGATCGTTTTTGTATGTATTTCTTGTTTTTTATTTATTTATTCTTTTATGTTTTTTGTGTTTTTGTTTTACTTGTATTTGTTGTATGATTTCTTCCAGTCAGTAAGTTTTTTCTCTAACACATGAAACTGATTAGTTTTGGCCTTTTGAACGCATTCTGAGCAAAACATGCAATATGTTCATCAGCATAAATTTCGAACGCTATCTTAGAATCGCTCACTCACTCACTCACTCACTCGCTCAATTACTTACTCATTCATTCACTTATGTTGGACTGAACCAAACTTTGAATGTCAGTCTTAAATGTCAGATTTTTAGTTGTTATTCTTTTTGACTTTTTAGCCTAACGATACCAATAAAATCCCCCAAAAAAAAAAAAAAAAAAAAAATTGTGATCTTAAATTACAAATATGTTGTAGATGTTGTAGGAGGCAAACAAAAAAAATATTCATATTTCTTCAGACCAAGAGATCAACTTTAATGGTTATTTAATATAGCGTTGGAGCAAACGTTCCATGTCATGCTTATGGTGGCATTAGATAGACTAAAACAGAGATCAGTATCTTTTTTTGCTTGTAGATATTTGCACATGGTGTGAAATACTTCATATGACATGTTGGTATATTATGCAAAAAATATGCTCTTAAATTGTTATTGAAAATCGCTTGTATTCAACTCTATGATTTTCAATCGAGTAAAAATGTCACAATTAAAAAATCGAATCTTCTATTGTTTCTCATAGAAGATGTGAATTTTTATATTATGAGGACGAAAATTTCTTAATATTTTTAGTTGTGTTATTTTGTAAAGCTTTGAATTGAAAGAGTTAAAAAGAGGCAATAATCTTAACCTTCATACGGATTTATAAAATACTTATATCCTTTTTTAAATCTTCAGCTATGGATGTAATATGCCATGTAAAGCTTCTTGAGAACAAGAACATTCTGTTCATCGCCGTTCGGAGTCGGCGTTAATATGTAGGTCCGGTTCTCGGTCAATTGTGTACAAAACTTAATAACACGCACAACACAATTGATCATAAGAAGCTAGGTCAAAGTCCTTTCAAGTGCTGAAATGGCCAGTTATTTATTTATTTTTTTTTTATGGATGTAATATAATTATAAAATAACAACAATTTTTTTGCATTCAAATTATAAATAATATGAATTCAATTAAAATATCGAAAAATATTTATTGCATCTTTATTACAAATGCTACCGATACCCGGTGCACATTGCTACACCCGGAAACTATATTGGAAAATAATAAGTATATTCAAAACTTTTGTTAGGCCCTTGGTTTAACACCACACTCATTGTGCTCTTCCCGACAAACTATGGCCAACAAATTATATAAGATATATTTAGTATATTCTAGTAATTTCCAGTTGCGTTTTGACTGCGAACAGAGTTAGTCGTGAAAAATGCCCTCGGGATGTAATTGTGAGACTTGTTCTCAGCCAATACAACCAAATCAAGTTATCGCTTGTCTTTTGTGCGCGAAAAAATATCATACAAAATGCATCGAAATAGACGATGAAACTTTGATCGATTCTGTATTAAAATGTGTAAACATTGCTTATAAATGCACAAATTGTGTTTTAGCTGGTGATTCAGTTTTAAAAATTCTTTTACATCTATCATCTGAAATAGCTGAGCTTAAGAACAAATTTGATATTATTTCTTTGTACGCTACAAAGAGTGCTGTGGTGCCTGACTCGGGTCCGTCATTTGTTTCTGTATCAGAAAAAGGCACAAAAGCTAAAATAAAAAACAGCTCAATTGATTAGGCCAAAACACATAGGAGGCATGCATGCTTCAAGCATCTGCCATTTGTGATTGAATATACATATTCTAATGAAGTAGCCCACATTAAAAGCATGCACGCATACATGATGCTTGAAGCATGCCTGAAGTTGGCGAACTTTTAACTTTTTGCAGGCATCAAAGCATTGACAGAAGACATGTGTGAAATAAAAGCAATATCAACACAACCATTAAGCATAAAATATGCTCCAATTCCGTGTTTAATTGTTTTTTATTAAATTTGATGTATTTTTACTACTTTACTTTAAAATTTCTATTCAGTTTAACATATTTGAAATTTATTCCTTATGCGATTCATGCTTTCTATGTGCTTTAACCAAGCATGCTTCACAGGCATGATGAATGCTTGAGGCATGCATGCTTTCTATGTGTTTTGGCCTATTCTTCTACGCTTAATGTTATAAATGCTCGTTGTACGCGTGCGCGCTCTCGTGCTCTTGGATCTCCGCTGCTTGCTGATGCTGTTAAAAATCTTACACCAACGCAAATGACTCAAAATGTACCTGCTGTCGCTTTGCCGCAGTTGACTGCCAAGTCTGTGCCCCCGCTTACTGCTGAGACTGTGCCCCCGCTGTCAACCACGAGAGAGGTAGCTGTAGTTTCTAATCAACCGTCTAATGCTCTGCCTCTTTTGACTGCTGACGCTGGGCCCCTGCTGCCCCCTATGTTAAATGCTGTTGCTGCTGCTGCTAATGTTGTTTCAGAGGTGGCTCAAACTTCATCGATGACTGCTCCTAATGCTCATGTAAATAAGCTTTCGTATGCCTCCATTGCTGCAAATGCTAATCTTAATGCAAACACAAATGCAAGTTCAATCGTCAATTCTTGGTCAAGTAGCGCTGCTGATTTTCAAATGAGTGAAAACACTAGTGGGAATCTAGTGTCAAAGAATAATATGAGAAAACCAAACGACATAATAGGAGAGAATTTAAGCTCTGAGCTGCAAGTGGTCGACCATAAAAGATGGTTACATTTGTCTTCGTTCAAGCCTACTGTTACTACTGAGAACATAATTGAGTACATTGTTAAACACTCTAGAGTACAAAAGCAAAATTTAGTGTGCTATAATTTAGCAAGAAATGATACACCGCTTAGTTCTCTAAGAAGAATAAATTTCAAGCTGGGAGTATCAGCATGTTATTATAATGAAGTTTTTTCGCCAACTTTATGGCCAGCTAATGTAAGGGTTCGACCTTTTCAGTATTTTCAAAAAACGCAAAATCCCGAGATAATGTCATAGCTGCGACGAAGAATTTAAATGATTCAAACTCTATTGCAATACTTTATCAAAATGTTTCTGGTCTTCGAACTAAGTCTTCTACGGTGTTTACTGCTACTTCTCAACTTGTCTACGATATCATTGCCATCACTGAAACTTGGCTCAATGCAGATTTTTGCGATGAAGAGTTCTTTGATCAACATCTTTACCAAGTGTTTCGAAAGGATCGTGATGCTGTCAAAACTGGCTGCATACGTGGAGGTGGTGTGTTGGTGGCAGTGAAACGATCGATACCTGCGTCTGAAATCGTTTTATTAAATACAGACTCTGTTTTGGACCAACTTTGTTTAAAAATCATGGGTACTGCTGAAACCCTATTTTTGTGTGTTTCGTATATACCACCTAATAGTAGTTATGATATCTACAAAGCTCACGTTGATAATATACGCCATATTTCAGTCAATTATGTTGGAGAAAATCATATGTGTATACTTGGGGATTTCAACTTATGTAGAGTGTCATGGAATTATTTATTTGATCATACTTTGTTAACCCCATCAAATGTAAATTCGGATTCTGAGCTCTATGTAGTTGATAGTTTCTTGGATCTCAATTTAAAGCAGATAAATGGCTACTATAATATTTTAAACAGAATTTTAGATCTGGTTTTTATAAGTCATAATTTCAATTGCCAAATTTGTGAATCAGCTTTTCCGATTTCTTCGTCTGATATGCATCATATTCCTTTAAATATGACTGTTGAATTCTATAAATTCCTTCCTAATGTAAATTGCAATATTTCTTACAATTATAATTACAACAATTGTCATTTTAATCTTATAAATAGTCTTATAGAAAATGTAAACTGGGAAAATGAGTTCGAAAATTTAGACTTGGGTGACTGCTTTGACTTTTTTAAATTGTGTATTTCAAATATTTGCCATGAAAATATTCCACTTCTTAAAACAAAGTGTTATAAAATACCTTGGCATACGGCTGGATTAAAAAAGATTAAAAACTTAAGAAATAAATTCTATAAATTGTACATAAAAACTAATAATAATACTCACTTCAACAGGTATCGGCTCCATATGAGGGAATTTAACTTTCTCGATAATTATCTATTTAAACAATATATTTCTAAAACTGAATCGAAACTAAAATCAAATCCCAAAGAGTTTTGGCGCTATGTAAACTCGAAAAAAGGAGTTTCAAATATACCAGCGTCAATGTTTTTGTATAACAAGAAATCAAACAATGGCATTGAAACTGCAAACCTTTTTGCTGAATTTTACAAATCTAATTTTGAACCGGATACGGGTTGCGTAAATGTGACTTTAGAAGCTGCATCCAAATGTACAGATTTTGGATCGTTATGTGTATCAGAAAATGATGTTAAAAAAGCAATAAAAAAGTTAAATTTAGCTGCGAAAAGCGACATTGATGGTTTGTCCGCTATTTTAATCAAAAAATGTGTTTCATCTATGGCTAGACCACTGAAATATATTTTTAACAAATCTCTGAAATCAGGGATTTTTATTGATTCTTGGAAGGTTTCCTTTATTACACCCATATTTAAGTCGGGAAATAAAAATAATATCGAAAATTATACACCGATTTCAAAATTGTCAACAGTCAGTAAAGTGTTTGAACATGTCAAAGATAAAATTATGTTTGCATTAAAAAGCTTTATTTCACCTTATCAACACGGTTTTATGCGTGGGCGTTCAACTGTAACAAACTTAACTTTATTTTCTGAGTATTGTATATCGGCATTTAAAGAAGGAAAGCAAGTAGACGTAATATACACAGAGTTCGCCAAAGCTTTTGATAAAGTTTCACATTCTATTCTAATAAAGAAGCTATCAAATTTTGGTTTTCACTCAACTTTACTAGAATGGTTTAGTACTTATCTTTCAAATAGAATTAGATATGTACGAATCGATGATTCTTATTCAAATTCTTTCGTTGCTTCTTCTGGTGTACCACAAGGAAGTATCCTTGGCCCGCTTTTATTTTTGATCTTTATAAACGATATCTCGTGTTCAATAACACAATCGCAGTGTCTACTATTCGCAGACGATTTAAAAATTTATCTAAAAATTCATAATGATTCAGATGTGAACAAATTACAGTCTGACTTAAATGCGGTCAACAATTGGTGTGTGCAAAACCGTTTATATCTAAACCGAGATAAGTGCGTCGTTAACACATACTCTAAATCCGTTTATATAATGAATAATACGTATCTTCTAAATAATGAACCACTAAATCGAGTAAATGTTGTAAAAGACCTTGGAGTGATTTTTGACTCGAAATTTACCTTTATTAGCCACATAAATTATATCATACTTAAAGCTTATCAAATATCAGCTTTTGTCCGCAGAAACAGTCAGAAATTTACAGATATTTATGTGCTGAAGGCTCTGTATATTTCCTTGGTCCGTTCAAGATTGGAGTATGCTTCAGTTATATGGAATCCCTTCTATGCTTCGCACAGTATTCGCCTTGAACGGGTACAAAAATCGTTTGTAAGGTTTGCCTTGCGCACTTTAAATTTTGAGGAACCCATTCCTTCATATGGTGATAGATGTAAACTTTTACACATAGAAACGTTAAAAAAAAGACGAACTTTATTTTCTTTGCTATTGATTTATGACGTTATTGTTGGCTCAATTGACTGTCCTCATCTCTTAGAATTAATAAATTTTAATGTTCCTAGTCGAAATTTACGTCATTCTAATATGTTTTATTTAGGCACTTGCCGAACAATCTATGCTTTTAATTCGCCTATTAATAGGGCGCTTTATGAATTAAATTCTCTATCTTTGAACCATGATATTGACTTTTCTATCTCTAAAGAATCTTTTAAATCCTTGTTACTAAAAGTTATAAGTTAAACTATATTGTATCATAGTCAGTAAGAATTTAATGTTCATTGACTGAAATAAATAAATAAATAAAAAAAAAAAAAAAAAAAAAAAAAAAAATAAAAAAAAATTTTGTATGATCGATTATCCTAAATTCTACATATTTGCTAAAGGATTTTCACTGTAATACGAAAATTAAGATTCTAATATCAAGCAAAACATTCTTGTATTAAGAAAATTGTTTTCTTGTATCAAGTAAATTCTTCTCAATTCAAGGAAAATCTATTTCTCAAATCAAGCAAATTATTCTAATTTTCAGCAAATTGTTACTTGAATCAAGCACATTTTTCTCACTTAAAGTAAATATTAGTCTTGAATATAAAAAAATTATTCTTGAGTTTTCAGCAAATGTTTCTTGAATTAAGCATTTTGACGTTACGAAGTTACGTTTTACCGCGCAGGTTTAAAAAAAAAAATTGAAAAATGCATTTTTTCAAAATTTATCGGCGTTGCATTGTATTGTTACTCGCTGAGTATAAGAGCTAAGATTAAAAAAAATGGTATAACCGTAACGGTTAATTCTTTGACTTCATTATAAAAACAAAGCAAAAATTCAAAACGTGTTCGGGACGCGGTGGGAGTTGCTTAAGCAACGCAACTGAAAATTTGTTACATGGAATTATAACTCACTGAGTATTAGTGGTATGATTAAAAATATGATACATCAATGGTCTGTTTTAAGCCCTCATAACAAATTTACACAAAAAATTTCTGACGTCATGGGGACAAAGAGAGAGCCGCTCAAAGATCGCCAATGCAACATTCATGCAGTAGCGTTGCATTGAATTTTTACTCGTTGAGTATATAAGTTACGATAAATGTTAGAAAAGCAAAATAAAGGATTTAAGCCTGGCCTTACGACAAAAATAAAAAAAAAATTCTGACGTCAGCAGGTAGTGAATATAGCAGCATATGTAACAGAAATGTAATATCGTTGCATGGAATTATTACTCACTCAGGAGATGTGCTGTGGTAAATTTTGTTTTACGACAACATAGATGTGTTATTACCCCTCACAATTAAATTACAAAAAAAATTCTTATCGTCATGATTTTAGGGTGGCAACCACATAAAGCAGTAAAAATGCTACAACCATGAAAAAACGTTGCATGGAATTTTAATTCTGTGGCAACTAGCGTAACGGTAAATTTTAAGGAACGAAAATGAAGGTGAGGACTTCGAGCACATGATGAAAATAACAAAAAAATATTGACGACGTCATGATGCCCCTCAGGAAACCGCCTAATGTGACGCATATGCATCACTTTTGCTGGATTAATTGCATGCAGCTAAGGCAAAGTTAACGCAACAAGGAAAAACCCAACCAATGAAGAAGCAAATAAAAAAAAGGCAAAAGCAACACTAACACAAACATCATAATCAAAATCAAAATCAAAATCAAAATCAAAATCAAAATCAAAATCAAAATCAAAATCAAAATCAAAATCAAAATCAAAATCAAAATCAAAATCAAAATCAAAATCAAAATCAAAATCAAAATCAAAATCAAAATCAAAATCAAAATCAAAATCAAAATCAAAATCAAAATCAAAATCAAAATCAAAATCAAAATCAAAATCAAAATCAAAATCAAAATCAAAATCAAAATCAAAATCAAAATCAAAATCAAAATCAAAATCAAAATCAAAATCAAAATCAAAATCAAAATCAAAATCAAAATCAAAATCAAAATCAAAATCAAAATCAAAATCAAAATCAAAATCAAAATCAAAATCAAAATCAAAATCAAAATCAAAATCAAAATCAAAATCAAAATCAAAATCAAAATCAAAATCAAAATCAAAATCAAAATCAAAATCAAAATCAAAATCAAAATCAAAATCAAAATCAAAATCAAAATCAAAATCAAAATCAAAATCAAAATCAAAATCAAAATCAAAATCAAAATCAAAATCAAAATCAAAATCAAAATCAAAATCAAAATCAAAATCAAAATCAAAATCAAAATCAAAATCAAAATCAAAATCAAAATCAAAATCAAAATCAAAATCAAAATCAAAATCAAAATCAAAATCAAAATCAAAATCAAAATCAAAATCAAAATCAAAATCAAAATCAAAATCAAAATCAAAATCAAAATCAAAATCAAAATCAAAATCGAAATCAGAATCGAAATCAAAATCGAAATCAAAATCGAAAAAAAAATCATCAAAATCATCAAAATAATTCAAATCATCAAAATCACCAAAATCATCAAAATCGTCAAAATCATCAAAATCATCAAAATCATCGAAATCATCAAAATCAACAAAATCATCAAAATCATGAAAAATCTTCAAAACCATCAAAATCATTCAAATCATCAAAATCACCAAAATCATAAAAAATCATCAAAATCCATCAAAATTATCGAAATCACCAAAATCATCAAAATCATCGAAATTATCAAAATCATCAAAATCATCAAAATCAACAAAATCATCAAAATCATGAAAAATCTTAAAAATCATCGAAATCATCAACAACAACAACAACTACAACTACAACAACTACAACATTCAAAAGTCTAGTTAATTTTGATTTCAATAGTTTTTTTCGTGGCAACCAACACTGTTCACAAACAATAAAATAACTTAATGAAACCGGACTATGAAACCGGAAAAGGACTATGATATGTATTAGGAAATGGGTTAGGACAAAAATTAAGACACACCTAAAACACACCTTTCCAAACTAAGAAAGCGATTAGGTATATTTGATTAAGTCAAGAATTTGGTCATGGATTATAACAAGAGTTTGGACATCGAATAGGAGTATAAAGAAACATCGTCACGTCAAATCCTACGGGTGTGTCCACGACGCAGCCAACTCTTTTTTTTTTCTTAAATCAGTATTTTTTTTTTATTAGATAGAGATAATGTTAGCATATAAGACAGTATCTTTTAAATGCAATACGAATTATATAATAACATGTGATTTAAATTTGCTTTATTCCAGCAAAATAATGCTTGAATTGAAAAATGTACGCTCGCATAAGCATAGAATGCTTGATTCAAGAATAGAAGGCATGATTTTTTTTCTCCGTGTTGAACCTGGTTTTATTCAATTAATATTTATCAAAAATTCATAAAATGCACGCATGCTTATGGCGGATACGAACCCGCAATCCCATGCAATCAACCAATGAGTATTTTATTTAAAAAGCTTTCAAACCATAATTGATGTTTAGGTATGCAGCTTCCATCACGAACAAAATGTGAAGCTACAGCTTCTATTCAGTATATAAAAGAGGTTTTAGCTGCATCTAAGGCTTTGATGAAAGGTGACAGCTTCTATTATGTGCATAGTATGAAGCAACAACTTCTATTCGGTACAAGTGAAAAAACTTCAAATTCAAAATGCTCCATATTCAGGTATAGCTTATTCGGAGCAATACCTTCAAAACGCAATTTGTTTGATTTTGTAGAAAAACGTCAGCCGAGAAGAAACACGAGCAGAGGACTTTTGATGAGCTTATACTTAAAACTGATGAAGTCCCAAACAATTTCAGGACCGTGTTGATCAAAATATAGGTACATTTATAATTTATTCCTTTACAAAAATATAATTCTATATTCAGGATATTAATATATTACAATACAAGTAAATAAGTAATAAATTAATAAATATCAGCTACAAGAGCAACAACATCAACAAAAATGAATAAAATTTTGCATTTCTACACAAGAATATTTTACGTTATTTCGATAATACTTTTAATAACGATTTTTTTAAACTATTTTTTGAAATTTTTCTATGTGCTACCAAACTCAAGTTATTATGGTAACCATCAGCTCCTCCGATATCGACACGTCAACTTCCAATTGAAGTTTCATGTACAACAAATGTTAAATATTAATAAAAAAAATTTTTTGTAAATAGCTTTTTGGTGTATTTATTCACGGTAAAAATTTTTCCATTATCTCTGTTTTCCTGTAAAAAAATTTTAAATTTTCACTCGAATATCGAGCGCGTGAAGTAGCAACTTGCCTTAATAGTAAATAGAACGTTTTGCTTGATATTAGAAACTTAATTTTCTTATTATAATGAAAATCCAACAACAAAGATGTAGCATGTATGATAACCGATCATAAAACACTACCCAAATGTACCAAATATATCCTATTGATATTTCTAAGTAAAGTAACATATAAGACAGTGCGCCTTCGAACCATGCCAAAGTTTGCCAATTCGCACCATCTTAAACATGTTATCATGTAAATATGTTGTGAATTATAAGCATGCCAATATAAGTTGAAAAATTTGCTTGATTCAAGTTAGCAATTTGTTGAAAACTAAAATAATTCTCTGCGACTGCTTAAATTAGGAAAATATTTTCTTAATTCAAGTTTTGTTCCAGGTTCTAGAACAGTGGCGGTCACTACATGGTTTCCCGTAGCCCGCGGGAATCGTGTGTTGATGAGCTTTTGCACACGAAGTAGCAATCGGCTCGTTGTGTTTGTACACTGCGTAAAACTTTGTTTTTTTTGCTGTGCTTTAAATGTCAAGTCAGTATGCTTTAAGCGTTCATGTGGTATGGGAGTCGCTCGCTGTTTTATTTATGAATGTACTTAAATATTTTTCAATGCTTCAGGAAAAACATTAATACTCTCTATTCTTCACTTTTTCCTTTTTCTGTTGTATATGTTAAAATAGCGAAAAACAACCACAAAAATGAAAATGAAATGATTAGTTTGAAAAGTTATAACCCGACAAGATTTCCTTACACCAAATGTTGTGAGAGCTTTTAACAACTTTTTGTTTCAGTTTAAAGCTGTACACTCGGAAAGCTCTCTTTGTTGTTGTTTGAACCGTGCGTGGATCACCACTGTTCTAGAATCAAGTATTTTATTCTTCTTTCAAGCAGTAATTTATTTTATTCAATTTTAGAAATAAATGCTCATTATAAATTTATTTTTCTTAAAAAGATTTTTTTGCCTGATTTGAGCAAATGAAGCTTAATTTTAAATTATATTAGATCAAGCAAAATATTTGTTTAATATTAGTACATTATATCTCTCCGTGTATGTATTGTATGTGCTGTATGTAAGTTAATTCTCTCATGGCAAGACGATTTCTATTTTGAATCAAACAATAACTTATCGAATATTAGTTCGTTTTAAAAGACGTTTCGGTAACTTTTGCCTTTTAAATGACTTTTACTAAGCTTATTCAATTGTATTTTTTTCGTTATCAACTGTTTGTTAACAAATTATCAGAAGTTGGACCCATAACTTTGATACCGACTCCAAAAAGCTTATGTTCATGTTCTCAAAAAGCATTGCATGATATTACCTACTCTCTGAGGCTTATAATTGTCTGTGTAGAGGAACGGAGAGGAATACGTTGCTATTAAAAAATGTTCTGTGTCAAATAGGATTTAAACATGGGATCTCCAAATTCTTTTGAATTTCTATTTTATAACAACAGAATTACCATTGGAATAAATGGTGTATATACACCTAAAACATAGTTTTTTCAAATATGTACACAGTTCATATTGAATATAAAACATTCAGCCCCTATTTTAAAGGCAAAAATCCATTTCTGGGCATATTTTAAATATATTCTTCTTTTGGAGGCGTATCCAAGAATATAAAAATCGTTAAAATAATAATTCAACAGAACACTTCCACATTACGCTCCAGCTAGCTGAAGCGCTGTTTTAACGACGATGCGAACAAGCTGCTGCTGATGCTGCTGCTGCTGCAGCGCTTGTAGGGCGCTACCAAAACACAATTACAAGCAGCACGTAGTTAAAAACAACCAACAAGCTGAAATCGATCAACCTCACAAAGTCAGCTTAAAGCGCACACGCGCAGCCTACAAACCACCTGCCAGCGATTAGACAACATCTAGCTATGTATGCCTTTGTCCGTCTGTATGTCTGTCTATCTCGCTAGCTGTCTGTCCCACTAACCATTTGAATGTCCATTCTAACTTTAATCGTTTTTTGAACCAAACAAGACATGGTTTCCAGATAATTATACACCGCATAAGGCTAAATTGTTGGCAACATACACACTGGTGCCTACTAGTTGTTACATTGCTATCTAGTAGCAACAAAGCATTGGCAGCCAAGCGTGTCATCAACGTGCAGCATCCTGACGAGCACATTCCTGCAGCTCTATTTTGTAATAATTTAGTCAATCCCAATTGACTTCAGGCCACAAAAGATACACGGTCTCGAATGCGACGCTGATGAAGTCTCATCATTGAGCCAACAACATCGACAAACACTCGACTTCAAGGCGCAGACCGCGACGACAGACAGTAGCCTGCTCAGCTATGCAGTGCGTATCGCGCAGGTTCTTCCGCTCTTCAACTCTTAAAATAATAAGCAAGGCAGATATCCCCCTATTTTCCTGGCTTGAATCATGCAGATCTATGGCGCGCAGTCGCAGCCGTAGCCGCTTTAATGGAGTAGCAACAAAGTTTGATGTTTGCTTTCGATTGAAATACGCAATGAATTTGGAGGAATCAGTGTTGAATGCATTGGCTTGTCTATTAAACTGTCTCTACGTCAGTTCATCCGTCCGGCCGCCCGATTGCCTAGCTGGCTGGCTGTCTGTATGTGTGCATTCCGCTGTCTGTTCCGCTTGTTGTTTAGTAGCTTTTAATAATATGCCATTAGCCAATATTTCAACGCAATTCATCTGTTCATTAATCAGTTGTTGCCAGCAGATTAAAAAATTTATAGGTTCATGTAGATATATTAAAAAAAAACAGCAAAAATATCCGCCGGCTTTTTGAGCCTTATATGGAGAAAACATGTCGTTAACCAAGCGTACACAAAGAATTGCTTTGGATACTTACGAGTAATGGAAAGAAAAATAAATAAATATTATCTTTTTTCTACTTAATTATCTCTTAAAGCAACAATTTTTTAATCGAAGTGAACTAAAAGTTCCGCAATTAAGACGTTGACATCTATTTATTTTGCATGAGTGCAAAATCTAAAAAGGAAAAAACAGTTAACGTCAACATTCCTTTGGCACAATACTGACATTAAGTGTCACATAAACTATTTTAATGGCAACATAATTCATGTTAACAACCTGATTTATGAATAATTATGAACATTAAGATACATATGTTTGGGCGACTGTAAATTTTTATTATTGGGCACTTGAGAGAAAATTACTGCAAATATATAATCTCTTTAATTTTTTTTTATATCTGAACGAGTGCTTAGCGCTGCCATAAGAAATATACATTATTCATTCATAAACATTAATTAAGTACTTTTTTAAAATATTATTTTTTAAATAATTTTACACAGTTCTAAAAACCGAAGGCGATGAAGAATTTTTGTCGATGGAATCTTGATTATTAATTCTTTTAATAGAAATCTACGAAAACTGATACTTTTAAAGAATCTGCTATGATGCTAGTTATAACTAATGTGACCAACATTTGCAGTTGAAGTACATAGAATATATTGAAGTACAAAAAAGAAGTACACTTATGAAAGAAATCCAAAATAAAAAAAAAATTAATGAATATCCATTGAACAAGAAGTTTTATTTATAAGGCATTAAAAATGAGATTTCGTTAAATTTTGTTTTGTTTTGTTCTTTTAATTTTGTGATTTTTTTATGTCTTTATTATGTTTTAACGAAAATCAAAAATAAAATAAAAAACAAAAATATTAAATATATCTTAGCACATATTACTCCCAGATCTTTCTTTAACTCTTCGAGAGAAAACGGTGCTAGGACATTATTCACAATTGTTTCACACTTCGTACGGGCGCAGTAAAACTTCTTCACTTTGAAACAGGTCCGAATGATTTTCGATGTGCAGTCCGCTGACCTTAAGCTGTGGTTCTCTTTTACAGTGTAATAGGCCCACATTCCTTCAATCAATAGAAGACCGAAAAAACGTTATCACACTTTGTGAAGAAGATGATGCAATAAGAGCTGCGTTGTGTTTGCAAGTGGATAAGTGCCTCTCAATCGCAGCTTTTCCTCCAAAGCATGATACAATTGCAAGGAAAGCTCATTTTAAGATGTGTGCTCAATTAAGAAATTTTGCAACAACAAAGCTGTAGGAGCTACAAAAGTCAAACGACAAAAACAACAACAACAATTAGAAAAACTTACCAGCTGATTTTGACCATGATTCAATAATTATAAGGTTATCCAGATATTTGACACATCCTTATTTTATGTAAACAAAAATATTTTTACGCTCTTGGAAAAATAGCAGCCAGGGTTGTGTGGTCTTCCCGAAAAAAAGTTATGTTTCAGGGTTTTGCTGTACTTTTTTTTTAAGTACCTTTTTTATATATTTGAGCGTCTGTTAAAAAGAAAAAAAAAAACAGAAAACAACTTTAATAAAATTTATTGACGTTAAGATAATTCGTGGAAGTTTGTTTCAATTGTTGTAGCGTCATTTATATTTAATTTCTTACAGTATTAATGAAAATATTTGAATTAGCTTTGAAACGTTAGTTAAAAAGTTTTTAATTTTAAAGACTTTTACAGACTTTTAAAATAAAACTATCTTAAAATAGCTTTAAAATCTTCAATAGTTAAAAAGCTTTTTAATGTTAAAAAGTCTTTTAAAATTTTGTAATTCATACACATGTTATAGCTGCTTTGTAGTTAAATAGGAAAACTTTCGATTTGAAGTGGGAAGAGTGTCAATAATGGTTTGTGTATTTGATAAATTCAATGAATTTTCATTTAAAGGGTTTACACATCAGCGAATCTGTTCGTCACACGGCGGCCATGTTCACACAAGTTCGCTAGTTAAGAAGCGATGTTCGACAGTTTGTCACACGGTTGGCCGTGTTTACAAAAATTTTTGATTTTCTCTGTCGAACAAGGGATGCTGCCGAAAATGATGAAAAACAACAACAAAAATCAATGGCTTGTGTGACGAACAGGTTCGTTCAATTTGAACGCTAGCTTTTTCACACACGTTCCCGCTGCCATGTTGTTCGACGAACAGATTCGCCGATGTGTAAGCCCTTTTATTTGCCACAATTTCGTCAACATTTTGATATTTAAACACCAACATTTTTTCGAAGCTACCCTCTGCACTGAAAAAATTGTCATTTTATTATCTTTTTTTGTATCTATTTTTAAATGTTTTGAGAAATTTTCTTGTTTTTATCATGGTAGAATTATAAGGTAGGGCCGAGTCGCTTACTGCCCTCACGCGTCAACGAAGAGTGGAGAATAAAAAAGGAGGCTAATTGTCAAATTGGCGAAGTTCGTAGAAATTTCAAATGAAATGAAAATATTATCTTTTCAAGTTGTAAATAGTGCGGATATGTGTGTTAAGTTTGTGTTCATTTAATTGAAAATATTGTAAAAACATTGTAAATAAATCTATAAAACACCGCGGAAATGTTTAATTTAAAAAAAAGTTTGTAAAAAGTTTAACCCAAAATCAACTGCGAAACATGAACATAAAGAAACTCGAGATGAGCAGCTGATTTCGACAACTAGCCCGCTTTTCGCTGCTTTCTACTCCATTCTTCTCCAAGTCGGCCCTACCTTATAATTCTACCATGGTTTTTATTTTCTTTTTGTTCTGAATTTTTTTTATATATTTTAAAATTTTTTTGACATATTTTTCAAATGTTTGAAATATTTTTATTTATTTTTGACAAAATTTGTGTTCAAATGAGACCAAAAAAATTCTAAAAATGCTTTATGAGGGGTTTATTGAACGTTTCAGCCATTTTTATAAATCCTCTCATTTGTCAAATGTAATGTTAAAATCGATTATTAAAATCCAGGTTGTCACTGATACTTGACATTTCGTCTGTATGTTTTTTTTTTATGTGTATACTTGAAGCGAATGAGCACCTTATTTTATGCGAACAATGAAACTAAACGCAATAATAACAAACATATGACTACAGTGTGTCAAATGAAGGGTTTTCAGGGTTTTCAGCTGAAAACAGGCTTTTCAGCCTAATTTTAGTTAAAAAAAAACATGTAGTAGAAAACGTAGTAGCCAAATGTATCTTTAGCTTTTTGTACTACGGAAAAGTATCATATTCAGGCAACTACGTGATTTTTATTTTATTGAAAAATTGCTCTTTTGCTCTCCTCTTCAAATAAGGGTTCACATTCCCAGAAGGAAATGGTCATGTATAGGAATGTGTTTTAGAATGTATCGCCCCTATGGAGTACACATTCCAGAACGCGTGATTTTTTACACGGCTATGTCATAGGAAAATCATGCATCCTTTTTGCATTTCTAAAGAATGTGTGAAATATTACATGATTTTAACATGCACGAAGTCTTTGTAAAAAATTATATACTTTTCCAAACATGAATAAAGAATGTATGAAGAAGTCAATGTTTTTTATCATTCGTTCAAAATAAGAAAAACGTTGGCATTCAAAGATACTTTACTCGGTCATGTATCTTTTTTCTCTCTTTTTTCGACGAAGAATTCATGCATTCTTAAAGTCATACATTCCACACTTTCCTTCTGGGTTCTTATTCTTGTGAGCAGAAGTCAAATATCTGGACAATCTTATAATAATTGAATCATGATTTTGACAACTAGCGCACCCTGCTCTCCAATATAAGCCTACCTTGTAATTGCATCCTGCTCCAAAGTCTATATTGAAATGTCCATCGCATATTCGACAGCGCAAGTCCCTACTGAATTGGTTTTTTTTTTTTATAAGCGGATGTTGCTTTTGCAAGCCCTCACTAAAAATATTGCTCCTTCGTTTTTTTGCCATTTTTGTTAAAACAAAAATATGCGCTGAGTGATGTGTTGCATTTTGAGTAGGTAATGTGATCAAGTTGGGTATTATAATATTAGAAATCTTATCATTTCCATTTTTTCTAATTTGTTTTATTATCATCAATATATACATGGCTTTATGAACAAGCTTTAAGCTTGCAAGCTTTGAAGTCGGCGCTAACTTTGACACACAATCATGATCTTTTACCATCCCTGCACTATTTTAAACTATTTTTTTTGATGCTATGCTGCCTTGGTGACACTGTAGTAATTTTAAATCTTAATTTAATTTAAAGTAATTTTAAAAGCTTTGTACACATAAACATTCTCACTATACTGGTTTGGGTGAGCTTGATAAACTCATATTGAATATGACATAGCAGGTATGTTCCCGTACTTTTGCAACAGAAATTCAAGTTGCAAGTTGCAAAATTTGAGAGAGTAAGCCAAAAAATGCTCTCTTTGCGTGAAAAATTGCAAAAAGTACGGGAACAGCTTTTTGCAAAAATTTGCAACTTTTGATGAAAAATTATATAAAATACTGCTTATTACATTGTATTCTACTTAAAGTGCTTGCCGAACAATTAATTTGCACATTTCTCGACATTTTTCATTTTTCTTAATGTTGCTTCAATGGCTGCCACTCTAATTTAATAATAGTTGTCAAAAAATTAAAGCTTTTGCAGAAAATAGCAACATTCGACAAGGACTGGATTTCACAATTTCGCTCTCTTTTGCGAATTTTTTGGGTACGGGAATGTTCAAGTACGGGAACAGCTGCACAAATAATGCATGAAACACATTGGCTACATTCAGCGTACTCAACAATTGCCAACTGAAAGAAAAATATCGCTAAAAAGCTTTTATATTCATAAAGTTAGTAATATTTTTATGATAATAAAACAAATTAGAAAAAATTAAAATAAAAAGATTTCGACTTAGTAAGACTAGCGCCGGCGTAAGTGGCGTCCGTGGAGTAGTTGGTTAAAGTGCGTGGCCGCTATGTAAACGAACCTGGAGACCCAGGTTCAAACCTCAGCAGCGACAGAAAATTATTTGAATTAAAATAATTTTTCTGTACGGCCGCCACCTCTCTGCAGACAATGGCAAACCTCAGAGAGTAATCAAGCCATGTAAAGCTTCTTGAGAATAAGAACATTCCGTTCATCGCCGTTCGGAGTCGGCGTTAAGCCTGTAGGTCCATTTCTCGGTCAATTGTGTACAAACTTAATAACACGCACAACACAATTGATCATAAAAAGCTAGGTCAAAGTCCTAAATTTTATTTTTTTAAGATTAGCGCCGACTTTAAAGCTTTTATGTTCGTAAATCAATTAATATATTGATGATAATAAAACATATTAGAAAACATGGAAATGATAAGATTTCTAATATTATAATACATATAGTTAAAAACTTTTAAAATTTGACCAAGAAATTAATGGGAAAAATTATTTAGAATTATTTTTTACTTTGTAGTGATTTGAAGTCGGTTTTTTTTTTTTTTTGTTAAAGAGTTTTATAAGTTTATTTTAATGAACTTTTAGACTAACAACAAATAAACAAAATAAAAACAAATGAGAGAAATTTTTTAGAAAAAGCCAGAGATAGTTGATTTCAAACCATGGTGGAATAATTATAAGGTGTTCTCATCCCATGCCATTTTTCATTATATTTTTTGAAATGCTGCCTTATTTTGACAATCGTATTAAGGGTTGGAGGGTTTCGTATAAACATTTTTGTATGAAAATGTCCAATTTTTTCTGATATTCTGTATGAGCCTTATACCTTACATTTATTTCACCATAATTTCAAACTTAAAACTTTTAAGCAGGATGCGTAAAAATTCGCTCACGAACGATTAAAAATTCAATCTTCTCATAGAAACTCATTTTGCGATTGTATTTTATTATGATAAATTCTTTTGAAATCGAACGTTCATGAAAACATTGCCTTCGTTTTCTCTCACGAGAGACTAAATGCAATGATTTTTTGTTCCCGCGCTCAAATTAAGAACAATCGATTTTGGTAGATCACTCATGAGAAAAATGTTTACATAAAATAACTGCATATAACGTGAAAGTTCAATATCAAAAGAATTTATCATAATGAAATACAATCGCAAAATGAGTTATCGTGAGAAGATTGAATTTTTAATCGTTCGTGAGCGACTTTTTTAAAGTTCATGAGTAAAGCGCAAACGGAAGAAATATTTTAATTCATTCTCTTGTGAAACGGACGAAAGCAGATAGACGCAATCGATTACTTAAATTGCTTTGTTGTGCATTCGCTTGGTTTATTTGAAAAATGTGCAGAGTATCAAATATATTAATAGGCAAAAATTATTGCCTATTATAAAGAAACAAATTTTTGTATTATTTAATTATTTTGTATCAGTTGAAGAGTGTTTTTCTTTTCGTTTTGTTTTTGATTTTTTTTTTTTTTAATTATATTATCACAAAATTTTACTTATATCTGTCAGAGTAAAAATTTATCACTGCAAAAATACGCTCACGAACGATTAAAGATTCAATCTTCACAATATGAGTTACGTATCGAATTTTAAAATGAGCGTTCACAACCAAAGAACGATCATGAGTGAGCGAGCCAACCTCGATTGCAGCGAAGTTTTTTCGTTCGTGATATTTACGAACTTTGCTTTTGATGGTGAGCGATCGTAAATGCTTTTGTTCGTTGCATAACTTTCTCACTCATGAGAAATTGAAAGCATGAAATTATTAGCAGTGATTAATTGTGAGAACAATCGTATTTTGATCGTTCTCCGCACACTGCTTTTAAGTTCAGTTTTTTTCTCACTTTAAGGTGATTTTTCATGAAAACTAAATTTTTCTAAGAAAATCAGTAGTTTTCAAGATTTCTGAATGCTTTCGATTTCAAAAACAGAATGGCCATTTCTTTGTAAGTTTCTTTAAATTGATATAGAAATTAATCGTTGAAATTAAATTAGGCCGTGGCTGAGTGCGTTAAACCGTTGAGTAACAGTCCAAATCATTGTCATTTAAGCGGTTTTTCGAACCTCTTCTTTAAAAAGTTATTTACCATAAAATCTGATGACCATGGCGAAAGCTTTTATTAAATAGATAACTTACCGGAAAATTTAGGAGATTGCAGTGTAGAGCAAGGTGAACATTTTCAGCAAGATCTTATAGATATGGAAAAATAATATAAAAGGGCGATGGGATAAGCACATTGTTGTGTCTCTCAATAAAAGAAATCTTTGTTTTCGCTTGTAACTATTTATTCTTACAATTTATTGAGCTTAATAGCTAATTACGATCTATAATTTAGTTAAATCCATACCGCGTGTGCAAGTGCCAGTGAGAGAGTGAATCCAATGTCAAAAACGTTTCAGTCTTCACTTGTGCAGCGTTGCCAACCTTATGATCTAATTGTACGTAAAATACGTTGCCATATCGTGGATATAACATCTCACCACGCCTAATCTTATTATCGATTAGATATAAGTTATTTAATTAGATATACTATAAAAACTTTTTTTTTTTTTTTTTTTCAATTTCCATTCAATTCAATTCATTTTTTTTTTTAATTACATTTGTTTTTTTTCTATTCTTCAAATTCAAATACATATTCCACATTCAATCCGATATTCAAATTCAAAATTCAAATTCTTTGTAATACTTCATAGTCAAATATAAATACAATGCAACATAAAAAATTACAGCATTTCATGTGATTAAAATAAAAATAGCAATATAAAATTGACTCGTTTCAATATTAATAATTAATATTAAAAGTTGAATTTGCTCAACATGTCATTATAAATTATTTTGAATGCTTATATTGTAAACGCGATGGTGCTCGGCGTATGCGAGTCGATCTTCTCAGCTCAGAGCTTTCTTCTGATTTCTCGATTTCAGGAACGCCAGTAACTTCTGAATTGACTTTTTGAGGATCTAGATTTGACTCTATTTTTGTACCGTAGTCAACGAGACTGTAATGTGGTGAAACAGGGACATGGACTCTAGGATGAACTGACCGAATTTGATCTACGTGACGTTTCCACACGCGCCCATCATCTAATCTAATCAAGTAATGTAAAGTACCAATAACTTGTAAAATTTCCCCGAATTTCCAGGACAAATCAGATAAATAATCCCGAGCTGCCACCCTCTCACCCACTCTAAATTTTGCTTCCTCAAATTCTTGTTTTTGGGTTTCATGTTTTTTCTGAGGCATCATCAGATCGATACGAGATCTTATTTGCCGACCAAACATTAAAACGGAAGGAGATTTTCCAGTGGTGGAATGAATATTTCTTCGATAAGCCATCAAAATATTACATAGATTTGCAGGTACTTCTGAATTTGAACAATTCATAGATTTTAATTTATCTTTTATAATACGAACATAACGTTCTGCCTGGCCATTTGTGGCAGGATGGTATGGAGCTCCCCTTTTATGCTGTATGCCATTCACTTTTAAAAATTTTTGAAATTCATGAGACATTAATTGGGGGCCAAAATCACTCACTAAGACTTTTGGTAACCCAAAACAAGAAAATATTTCGCGGCATTTCTGGATAGTTGTTTCCGAAGTAATGTTTTTAACTACGTGGACCTCTGGCCATTTTGTATAAGCGTCCACTAATATCAAAAAGTTTTGGTTTTTGAAAGGACCTGCAAAGTCCAAATGAACACGCTCAAAAGGGTGATTCGCAGACTGCCAGCAATGTACAGGAACTTTTCCCGGATCTGGACGATGCAGCTGACAGTTCGTGCAACTCTTGACCATTTCTTCAATTTCCTTTCCCATTCCTTTCCACCAGCAATAAGATCTAGCTAACTCTTTCATTTTTGTCATGCCAAAATGTGCAGTGTGTAACTCTTCCAGTACTTGTTTGCGCAAAGTTCTTGGAATAAACACTCGAAGTCCCCTTAAAAGGCAATTGTCTTGCAATGAAAATTCTGTCTGGTCTATACCAAACCTATGATTTGAATCCACTAATTTACCGTCCCTTAATGCAGCGATTAAAGCCGTTACGTCACTGTCAATTTGAGTTGCCTCAGCGAGTTCGCGTACAGTCAAGGGCAGCGTTTCTATTGCTTGAATTTCGATTACGTCTATTTCCTCAATATTTTCGTATTTATGTGGGGATGGTAGTCTCGACATTGCATCTGCATTAGCATTGTCTGCAGATTTTTTAAAACGTATCTCGTAGTCAAATGATTGAAGAAAAATTGCATAATGTTGCATCCTGGAAGCAGTTAGTGTTGGGAGTCCTTTATACGGTGAAAAAATTTGACACAATGGCTTATTGTCTGTCATCAGGATGAATTTCCTACCATAAACATATGAATAGAACTTTTTGATGCCAAATATTATGGCATAAGCTTCACGGTCAATTTGACTATACCTTTGTTGCACCTGCGAAAGTGTTTGTGAAGCGTAATGTATTGGTCTTTCGGTCCCGTCCGGATACATATGACTAAGCACTGCACCTACACCATATGGAGAAGCGTCCGTGGCTAGTACCAGTGGAAGTTTTGTGTCGTAATGAGCTAAAACTACCTCAGATTGCATCTGTTCCTTTACCGCACAAAAAGACTTTTCACATGCTTTATTCCACTTAAAATTTACATTATTTTTTAGCAAATTGTTGATTGGGTACAACACCGTACTTAAATTTGGGAAAAACCTGCCATAATAGTTGATCAAGCCTACCATTGCTCGTACCTCATCCCTATTTTGTGGCCTACGCATTTCCTTTATGGCCTCAATCTTCTGTGGCATTTTGTGAATTCCATGTTGATCAATTACGTAACCACAGTATTCAATTTTATCCGCCATAATTTCACATTTGTCTAAATTAACACGCATATTGTTTTCCTTCAAACGCTTTAACACTTCTTCTAAGCGTTGCAAATGTGTTTCATCATCGGCTGCAGTTATTTTAATATCGTCAATAAATGCAGTCACCCCGGGAATTCCCTGAAGTAATTTTTCCATCTCCATTTGCCATTTTGCAGGACCACTAGCAATTCCATACCATAATCTAGTTGGCTCGTATAGGCCCTTATGCGTATTTAAAGTTAGAATATGACGATCAGATTCATGCACTTCCATCTGAAGGTATGCTTTAGTCAAGTCTAACTTGGTGAATTTCTTCCCACCTGCCATTGAAGCAAACATTTCGTCTATTGTTGGAAGAGGATGCTCTTCCACGACTAAATGCGGATTGACAGTGATTTTATAATCACCACATATTCGAACTCTGTTATTGCTTTTTTTTATGGTTACGATTGGAGTTGCCCAATCACTACTCTCTACTTTTCTTAACACCCCATGTGCTACCATTTCGTCTAATTCCTTTTCTATAGAATCTCGCAGAGCAAATGGAGCACGGCGGGGTTTCATAAAAACTGGAATACAATTTTCCTTAACTCGAATGCGTGCTTTAATATTTTTAATTTTTCCAGTAGATTCTTCAAAAACCTTTTTATATGTCTTTATCAATTCTGCAATTTTATTTTCATTTCTGTTAATAGTCGAAATATGGTGCGTGCTATCTTCACAATTATTTTCAAAAATTGTTTTCCAATTTATTCTTACCATAGTCAGCCAGTCCCTTCCCAGTAATGGGTCCCTATCCGATTCCACCACATACAATCTCAAATTTGATACTCGTTGTTCGACCTCCACTTTAACCAAAATAAATCCATACACTTTTATTTTTGTATTGCAATAACTAACTAAATTTCTATCTGATGAATGAATTTGGTATTTTCCAAAATATTTTTTCGCGCATGTCAAATTAATCAAGGTTACTGGAGATCCTGTATCTATCTCAAAATTTAATAAAACATTATTTACCTTTAAAGAAGTAAAAATCTTAGGAACTGTTACGTGATTTAAATCTTTGATTTTACAAATTTCGTCAACAGTTTGATTAATCAGACTCGTTTGAGCATTGCTCTTCGATTTGGATTTGAGACACATTTGCTTTAAATGTCCTTTTTTTTTACAGTTAAAACATTCCGAGCTTTTATGCATACATTTATTTGCAAAATGTGTTTCACTTCCACATCGATAACAAGTTTTTTTACGATCTTTATTTTCAGCTTTCTTTTGAGTATTTTTATATTTTGAAGCTACCTTTTTGGAATCCAACTTGACATAGTTTACCACTTTATCCTTTTGGAATTGTATCTCTTCACCTCCTCGTTCTGATAACTCCATTGTTACGGCTGTGCTGAGTGCAGTTTCCACAGTAAGATTCTTGAGTTCCAGCAATCTGTTTTGAGTGCGTAGATTACGCAGTCCAAATACGAATTGATTTCGCAACGCGGTACTTAAATATGCTCCAAACTTGCAGTTTATAGACAACTTCCGTAGCGCCACCATGAAGTCCTCTGCCGATTCTCCTTCAGCTTGCTTTCGTAAGTGGAACCGATAGTTTTCGACTATTTCCAAAGGTTCCGGATCATAATGCTCTCTCATCTTCGTCACAATTTCTGCATACTTCAATTCGTTAGCTTTTATCGGACTTATTTTGTCACACAACACATTGTATGTCTTCTGTCCCATGTAATGAAGTAGCATGCTAACCTTTTTGCTCTCCTCGCAACCAAAAATATCAAAGGCCGTTTCCAAACGTTCGACCCATCTACTCCATGAACTTTGTGCTGGCTCAAATCTATCAATTTGAAATGCTTGCTGCAAGTTCTGAATGTGCACGGCTGCTGCTGCTGAGTCACCTTGCATTTTGTTAGGTTATGTATTGGTGGCAAATATCACAATGCACGTTTTTTTTTTTTGTTTATCCTCGTCGCCAATTGTTGTGTCTCTCAATAAAAGAAATCTTTGTTTTCGCTTGTAACTATTTATTCTTACAATTTATTGAGCTTAATAGCTAATTACGATCTATAATTTAGTTAAATCCATACCGCGTGTGCAAGTGCCAGTGAGAGAGTGAATCCAATGTCAAAAACGTTTCAGTCTTCACTTGTGCAGCGTTGCCAACCTTATGATCTAATTGTACGTAAAATACGTTGCCATATCGTGGATATAACACACATGGTTTCTGATTACAGTTCGTCATTAAAAAGAGAGGAGCGGAGAAGAAATCATAGATGAAACCCCCGTATTATATCATTCAAATGAGAAAAGAGTCATCAAAACAAACAAAAAAAAAATAAAACTTATTCTCAAGAAAAAATAAGGACATTAAATTCGTGAACCAAAAAAAAAAAAAAAAACTCACACAAAGGTTATTAAAAAAATAATTTAAACAATTTTTTTCTATAATTTCCTCTTTCATAGGTAATATGGAGTTGGAGAGAAAAATTGACACTATACAATGCTTTTTTTTTTGCCAAAGTTTCTTTCGGAGCAAGTTTTGTTGAGAAATTTTAGATCTTATTGAAAGACCAGAAGAGTTTTTTAGAATTAGAATTACTTATCAAACGTTTACTTTTCTTTAATAATAAGGAACTTTCAGGGTGTCTTCTATTTTTGGCCAAGGCTATATATTAATTTTTTGTAGGAAAAACTAAGGAAACACAATTGTCATATCAATATTGTATGATATAGTTGAGATAAATTAAATCCCTATGTAAAAAAATCGCATCATTATCTGAAGGTTTTTTGGATAAGTCTGTATTTGTATTTGTATTCTGTACTTGTATCAGAGATCTGCAATGATTATACTTAAGTCATGAGCTTTGACTATTGGTGCAAGTATGTACTTATACCAAGTCAACAAAATAATTTGACTCATTCCCACCAAAACCAAAAAATACTCATAGTGCCTCTACACACATGTGTGTCGACAAATTATTACTCTATTGGTTCTGGGTTAATGATCTTACGTGACTCACTTGTTCATGTGAGAGGAAACTAAGTATGAGTGAGTTGAGTATTATTTTGTGTTTTGCCTTTGCTTATTCTTTTTGCTGATTTGATAACTTATTCGTGTGAGAAAATGAATCAGTTGAGTATTATTTTGTATTGTGCCTTATGCTTTTTGCAAAACAATTATAGTTTGTTTTAAAAAAAAAATCCAATAACAAGAAAGCTGAACTAAAAATTATTCTAAGTACTTAAGTCATTCCACTGAACTCATGGTGCTTATTGGTGTTGTGAGTCATTACGGTATACAAAATAAATACATTGAGTCAATGAGAGAGTTGAGCACTGCACCGGTTCATATCAGCAGATAACTTATTTTTTGTTGCTTTGTGTGCAGTGAGCGAACGAGTATGAGTGGATATGAGTGCAAGTTATTCTTTGACTTAAATCCACTTATGCTCTTTCTTGTGTTAGTCAACCAATGACTCAAAAACAAGAACAATTGCAGGTCTCTGATTTGTACTATGTAGGTTACTACATATATTTCGGGAATAAATATAAAGATTGAATATTTTTTATATTCCTTTCGACAAAGTATTCTCCTTTGTGATGAATACATTTTTGCATGCGTTCAAAATTTGTCATAACATATATCCCATTCCGCTTAAGACATCTCCAAAACATTTTTTTTAACACATAAACGTCTTCTTTGGCTTCAAAAATCGTTGTTCACGCAGTTTGTCCTTAATGTGCGGGAACAAAAAGAAGTCATTGTGTGTCAAATTGGGACTGTACGGTGGCTGACCCATTCATTCGATGTTTTGATGACCCTTTGAATTAGCCATTCATTGGATTTAAAACGCCTCAAGTTTGGCATTGTCTTGATGAAGAATAATTCTTCGGTGCTTGTTTGTTTTCCTTATTAAACGGAATATTTTTTATTGTTTTTTTTTACATGTTTCAAGTGGTACCGTGACAAAAATTTAAAAAAAATTGCTGTATTTTACTGTTTTGTTTTTTAATAAAATATATCTTTATTTTTATTTCCGAAATATATGTTGGTACCCTCGTTTATCAAAACTTTTCATAAAGTTGCCATTCAGTTGATCGAGGAGTTTTGTCACACCCCTACCAAGAATCAAAACATAATTTTTTAAAATTTCCTTTCTTCTCATTCAATTCTTTTTTGCACTCATCGTTCATGTTTTTGAATACTTTATCGGCATTCGTTGAAGAAGTATAGCAGTTATCGGTGTAAAAACTCCCTTGACTGAACGATGTTCTCAAAATGGCTGTCTTGAATGGTGTTAATATAAGAGTGTATTTCTTTTTAACATATTTTAATCACTGCAAAGATATCATTAATTTTTTGCTGGAATCCTATTAAATGCACCGACTTTCACGCGATTTCACATTGGAACGGGATAAAAACGCATATTGGTAATTTACAAATACGCCCCGAAAACATTAACATGAATTGAGAATAATTGGCAAAGTTATGCTGATGATGTAGAGGACAATCATTCATTGGGTAAGCAGCAGGAAAGTAAAAACACCTGTACTTCAACTACTCTGTGCTTAACTTGATGTTAGCCAAAAGCGCTCCAAACAGCGATCCAAACAGGATCCATTGAACCATCAAATATATTCGACTGACGCGCGTCTTGCTGTTATGAGGTGCTGCTGCTGCTGTTGCTGCTTGTATTAATTTTGGTAATGAAGTGTAATTTAGTTAGCACAAAACTTCCTCTCACAACGAGACGAAAATGAGCCTGTTTAATGGCTGAAGGCGTTCTGACATAAATAATAGCAAGTGCAATCAGTTGCCTGGCTTGGCATTGCCTCTGGCTTATGGCCATTTTAATAAGTGATGAAAGTCTTAAGTTAGGTTTTTACGATAAATAAGCCGACAAGAACCAGGAAATGTGAAAATAACTGCGTTCCAAAAACAAAAAAAAAAAAAACATCGTTAAAAGGAAAGTAAGAAATAAGCGTTAGCAATCAGCATAAATAGCTTTTAAAGCTTAATTAAAATCGTATCTTGGCCATGGCTTATAATTAGATTTAACCTTGGCATAGCATAATTTATGAGCGCAACGTCAAAACTAACGGTTGCTTGTTGTGCCAACATAATTGAGTGTGTCTGTTGCTGGACAAAATAAGAAAGTCATGCATGTCCTTCAGAATCAAGTACGCGACAAAAACAACAGTAACAGCAACAACAACAGCAACACCAGCCACAACAGCAACAACAATGACAACGGCAACAACAACACAACCAAGCAATCTCCTTATATGCCTTATTTGCACAAAATGGAGCAACAGTTACAACAACTACAACAACAGCAGCAGCAGCACAAACGAAACTTGTTTGTGGCACACCAACGAGCGACAATCAACGAACGCATGTAGCTGTCACTTTGACGTTTGTGCGAATTTGTCATTAATGCAGTGGCAATGTTCGTAAAAGTCAAACGTCAATTTGGCGCACAACATGGCGATACGATTTGTTATTATTTTGGTCGATGTTGTTGTTGTTCTTGTTGGTATTGTCGTTGTTGCGCTGTTGACTTCTTTGTTTTGCTCATAATTATTTGAAGCACAAGTCTGTCCGTTTGTCTGTCTAACTGTCTAACGACACGTTGACATTTACTTCAGTTTGACTGCTGACTGCAGCTGCACTTGTTGTTGTTATTTTGCCATTTCAGTTTTTGTTTCAGTGTTATTATTTTTGTTGTTGTTTTTGTCTTGAGTTCTAGAAGTTCCAGTTGCTAAACTATAAGTTTTAAGACTTTTACTTCTCAAGCAGTTAAGAATGAAGATCAGAAATGTTTGCACGCGTGATCGCGTTGAGTTCAAAATGGTACACAAGAAATCGTACGCGTTCGCGAATTAGTGCTCGACAAATATATTTGACGACTCTCATCTGGTGAGCTTTCATGATTCATGATTCTTTTTTGGTGAGCTTTTGAAGTGAGCTTTTATTCCGTTTACCAACCAGAGAACAGCTTGATTACATTTAAATGTCATTTCGAATGTCTCCTCAATATGCGAACTACGAATGTGCCTTCTACCCATGATAAAATAATACAAGATAGGAGTAACAACTGGCTATTTTCTCACCAGTGTCTTGCATCGACTGTCATTTGCCTGTATATTTTGCTTTCTATTTTCTTTTCTACTTCTTTCGTTCTCTAATTTATACTATTTTTGACAGTTCGTGCAAGACGATAAAACTGTCACTCCTACCTTGTATAATTGTATCATGCCTTCTACCATGATAGAATAAAAAAGTAGCCTCAAGGCTGAAAACTCTCTCTATCTTTCTCTCTCTCTCTCTCCCTCTTTCTCTCTCTCTCTCTCTCTCTCTCTCTCTCTCTCTCTCTCTCTCTCTGAGTCGAAACTGTCAAAATCAATAGAAACAATTTTTCTGTTATTTTTACTGTTGTTCGTTATTCAGTGTTTTTTTGACTACCTACCCTGCCTTTTGCATTAAAACTAATGCGCGAAAAATTATTACCAATCGCTGTGGTTAGAAATGCCATAGATTAAGAGCACTCGCGATTACGAAAATCTATGACACAACAATGTCAAACGAAGCAAGACATGAGTAACATTCGCCCAAGGTTGAATAAACAAACTTGACTCGCGGCCATGGTATAATAATACAGGTAGCATTGACAACTGCGTATTTTCTCTTCTACAAGAAAACATCTCCTGTCAAAAACAGCTGTTGTGAAAATGCATTTGCTGCTGCTGAGGGTGTTTTTTTTTTTTTGTTCACTTCAACGTTTTCAACATTGTTTGTGTTTTCAACGGCTGATTGTGAGCGCTCTCTTTTTGAGTATATTTTTTGACAGGAGATGGTTTCTCAAGCGACTGTTAATGCTACCTTGTAATCATGGTGTAATTAACAAGGTGATCGTGAATTTTTAGCTTATCTCAAAAAAAATTTTACTCACCCTTGTCAAAAACAGCTGTTCGTAAATTTCAAGCAAAAGATGCAAAACAATCTATTATAATTTTTTATTCAGTGCAAGCGATTTGACACTTTTCCGAAGCTTTTCTCTTTTTTTCTTAATTTCTCAACATTTTTTGACAACTGTAGGGAAATTAGTAAACGCCACGATCACCTTGTTAATTACACCATGCCTTGTAATTATTATACAATGCTCTCGGCTGAGAACAAAGAGTCAGACTACAGTCGCGTGACTACCTTCTTTAGAGCCCGAACAGAATCAAATATCGTTGCGACCAGCGATCCTCTCTGGTCGTCGATCGCAGAGAACACGTCTAGAATAAAACGATTGCGACTGAGGATTCAAAGTTGCTTTTATTTACTATTTTTTTATTTATTTTCATTTCAATTTCATTTCAATGTATTGGTCTCTTCAATCGTGTGAATACAACACACACAAAGAAGAAACGTCAAGACATAATAAAAACTAAGGAACTGTCTTTGGACATCCCCTATTTCTAGCAAAAATATGGCAACATTAATGGCAATTATAGATAAAATCGTCGGTCGCAAGAGAAGAAATAGAATAGATTCTAATTGTGCGATTTATCGTTGCGGAAAAAGAGTTCCGTTTTTTTTTCTACATTTTGCATGTTTTCCAACAACAAAGATCGTCGGCCGCATCGAGTTTTGATTCTGTTTAGGCTCTTATTTTACCATGTGCCAAAATAAGCTTTGCAGCAATCGTTGTTTATGTGCTCGAGCGCTATATACCTGACGACGAATGATATTCGAGTGGCAAAAAATAACGAATGGTCTCATGCAAATATCTTACTTGTCCTTACCTCCACAGTTAACGAACACATGAAAAACGTCTCACGAGAATGCAAATGTGACTCTCAAGAGCCCGAACAGAACCAAAGCGGCTCTCGGTTGGCGGACCTCTCTCGGAGAAATCCGCTGAGAACACGTCCAGAATAGGAGCGGTTGTTGGATCAGCGTTGCTTTTCGGTGTTTAAAATGGTACAAATGCAACACACACAAAACAAAACGTCAGCTCATGGTAAAAACTAAGAAAATAGCACTGAACACAGCCAATTCTAAGCTAAAATATGGCAACACTTACGCCACTCAAAGAGAGATCAGCCAGCCGTCAGAGAAAAAATAGAATTGATTCTAAAAAAAAGAGTTGGCTGTGCCGTGGACACACCCGTAGGTTTTGACGTGACGAAGTTTCTTGCGGTTGTTGTTAATGTTGATGTTGATGTGGATGTTGATGTTGATGTTGATGTTGATGTTGATGTTGATGTTGATATTGATGTTGATGTTGATGTTGATTTTGATGTTGATGTTGATGTTGATGTTGATGTTGATGTTGATGTTGATGTTGATGTTGATGTTGATGTTGATGTTGATGTTGATGTTGATGTTGATGTTGATGTTGATGTTGATGTTGATGTTGATGTTGATGTTGATGTTGATGTTGATGTTGATGTTGATGTTGATGTTGATGTTGATGTTGATGTTGATGTTGATGTTGATGTTGATGTTGATGTTGATGTTGATGTTGATGTTGATGTTGATGTTGATGTTGATGTTGATGTTGATGTTGATGTTGATGTTGATGTTGATGTTGATGTTGATGTTGATGTTGATGTTGATGTTGATGTTGATGTTGATGTTGATGTTGATGTTGATGTTGATGTTGATGTTGATGTTGATGTTGATGTTGATGTTGATGTTGATGTTGATGTTGATGTTGATGTTGATGTTGATGTTGATGTTGATGTTGATGTTGATGTTGATGTTGATGATGTTGATGTTGATGTTGATGTTGATGTTGATGTTGATGTTGATGTTGATGTTGATGTTGATGTTGATGTTGATGTTGATGTTGATGTTGATGTTGATGTTGATGTTGATGTTGATGTTGATTTTGATGTTGATGTTGATGTTGGTGTTGGTGTTGGTGTTGGTGTTGGTATTGGTGTTGGTGTTGGTGTTGGTGTTGGTGTTGGTGTTGGTGTTGGTGTTGGTGTTGGTGTTGGTGTTGGTGTTGGTGTTGGTGTTGGTGTTGGTGTTGGTGTTGGTGTTGGTGTTGGTGTTGGTGTTGGTGTTGGTGTTGGTGTTGGTGTTGGTGTTAGTGTTGGTGTTGGTGTTGGTGTTGGGGTTGGTGTTGATGTTGGTGTTGGTGTTGGTGTTGGTGTTGGTGTTGGTGTTGGTGTTGGTGTTGGTGTTGGTGTTGGTGTTGGTGTTAGTGTTGGTGTTGGTGTTGGTGTTGGTGTTGGTGTTGGTGTTGGTGTTGGTGTTGGTGTTGGTGTTGGTGTTGGTGTTGGTGTTGGTGTTGGATTTGGAGTTGGTGCTTTTCGTTTAGCTTTTTTTTTGCTTCCCCATTGTTTGTGCTCTAATTTCAATTAATCCAGCAAAAGTGATGCATATGCGTCACATTAGGCGGTTCCCTTAGGGTCTTTGACACGCCGTCAATTTTTTTTTTATTTTTGTCATATGCCCGAAGACCTCACCTTCGTTTTCGTTCCTTAAAATTTACCGTTGCACCAGTAGTCACAAAGCTAAAAATCCATGCAACGTTTTTTCATGGCTGTAGCATTTTTACTGCATTATGTGATTGCATCCCTGAAATCATGACAACAAAATTTTTTTTGTAATTTAGTTTTGAAGCGTAATAACATATCCCTGCTATCGTAAAACAAAATTTACTGTAGCACTCCTCCTGAGTGAGTAATAATTTCATGCAACGATATTACATTTCTGTTACATAAGCTGCTATATTCACGACCTGACGACGCCGGAATTTTTTTTTTATTTTTGTCGTAAAGCCATGTATAAAACCTTCATTTTCCTTTTTAAACTTTTATCGTAGGTTATATACTCATTGAGTAAAAATTCAATGCAACGCCGCTGCATGAATATTGCGTTATCGATCTTTGAGCGGCTCTCTCGGCGTCCCCATGATGTCAGAAATTTTTTGTCTAATTTTGTTGTGAGGGCTTCTAGTAGGCCTTTATTGGCGTATCGTATTTTTAATCCTAGCACTAATACTCAGCGAGTAATAATTCCATGTAACAAATTTTCAGTTGCATTGCTTACGCAGCTCCCACTACGTCCCTATGCCGTATTAAATATTTTTTTTTGTTTTTTTAATATAGTCAAAGAATTAACCTTTATGGTCATACTATTTTTTTAATCATAGCTCTTATACCCAGCGAGTAACAATTCAATGAAACGCAGATAAATTTTTAAAAAATTCATTTTTCAACTTTTTTGGAAACTAGAGCAGTATAACGTAACTTCGTCACGTCAAAATAAAATAAATAACTGGCCATTTCAGCCCTTGAAAGGACTTTGACCTAGCTTCTTATGATCAATTGTGTTGTGCGCGTTATTAAGTTTGTACACAATTGACCGAGAACCGGACCTACAGGTTTAACGCCGACTCCGAACGGCGATGAACGCAATGTTCTCGTTCTCAAGAAGCTTTACATGGCATTTTTACTCTCTGGCAACATCGGAGCTAACATTTATTTCAAGCAATATGACCCGAAACACATTTGCGTGTGAAAACAAAGTATCACAAAACTTAACAAAGATACAACAAACATAGATAAGCAATAAACAAATTCAAAATCATATTCATTTCATGTGAATGTAAATTTAAACGTACCCATAAATTATTTTCAAATAAAAAGCATTATCTTAGCAGTATTTGCAGTTAAACACCTGTTGCTGGCTTTTGAAATCATCATCAGCAGAGACAGCAACAGCAACAACAGCAACGACACAGAATGACAAGCGACCAAAATGTGCGCTGTCAAAAAGTGAGTGTCACACTCTGACGGACAGTAAACAAAAAGTGGTACACGCACCTAAAAAAAAACAACAGCAACAAGCACAACTGCAACAACAACAACAACAATAACAACAGCAAGCAGAATTCCATAAAAAACAACATACAGCTAATTTCTCAGACATCATTCAAAAGCTTTCAACTAACTGTCCATCCGAATTGTCGGCAATCAATCAAAAGTTGTTGTTGTTGCTGTTTTTATTGCTATGTTGCTTATGCGCTGTTATCTTTGGCTGTTATTGTCGCTACAGTTGGCCACATGCAGACATTTAAAAATACATTTGACTAAAAATGCAATAGCCAGCAAAGACAACAACAGCAACCAGCCACAACAACAACAATAACAACAAAAACCACAAAAACAACAGTCAACCAGCAGCAATAACAATAATATTGCTGCAGCAACATTTTATGACGCTTACGTGCGACTGCGTAAAATAAATCGCACCTTTCACATATGGCAACGCTGTAACGCAAAGCAACGCCATGAGCTGAATTGCAAGCAGCACTTGCAGCAGCAGCAACAACAACAACAGAAGCAACAACTGCAGCAGCAACAGCCGCAACAATAAAACAATTTAGAAGTCAATTTGAAAACTTGTAAGGCATGCATAGAATTTGCAATGCATTAAGTTGTTGTTGTTTTTTGTTGCTTGTTGCTATTGTCTTCCGTCAACATGACCTGCTGCAATGTGCCTTCTTATCATAGGCGACATGTATTTGGCGATATGTTGGGATATGATGGAAATTTCTCATAGCATTTCATTTTTCCCATCGTTCATAGCAAGAATAGGACGATTTTCATTTCAAGACATCCTGCTATTACAGATTGAAGTCGATTATAATACCTTAAAGTTCTACAAGTATCAAGTCACTTTTTACGCCAAATTATTCAACTGAAAACTATATAAAAGAGGAGAAAAAATAAGATATTGATCTCAACAATTGGTCCATGAAAAGCTACCATGAAGTAATTCAATGAAAACCGTCCACAAAAGCAATAATCGCTAGAGTTGGTGCTTTCTAATCGATTTATTTATTTGTATTTTCTCCTTCATTTTGTGGCTTACACGCATATAATCAAAAAATGGTCGATCCGGTGCAAATAGTCTTGCATAATAACAAATATGTAATATATTTCTACCTTAGTCGCGTTAGAGCAATGTAGGATGATCAATTTTAAATGGTACACGAACATTTATTTGCCCACAAGTCATCGGATTTATTCGGAAGAAATCGAAAAAGAGATGAATTGTTCTGCATCATGACAATGCGAGCCAACATTGACCTTTTTGACGAGTCAAAAAAAAATCGAATTGATGGATTATTCACCGTAGAGCCCTGATTTGGCACCCAATGACTTTCATTTATTCCCGGAAATAAAAAAAAGAATACGTGGTCAACGATTTCCGACACCCAAAGAAGCGATTATTGCATCCAAAATGTTTCTTTTGGAGTTATCGCAACCGGAGTGGAAAAAGTACTTTAAAAATAGGTTGAAACGCATGCAATAATGTATTGATCTTCAAGGAGAATATTTTGAAAAACCACAAAATCAACAATATATATATACAAGGTGGCGCAAAAGTAATCCTCCTATCAGAAAATGCTATAAATTTTGCGATTGGCCCCTAAAGTCAGTTCTGTTTTGACATTTGTGTAGTAAACACATGCGAAATACACGTTAATAAACAATGTTACGCTACACTGCTCCAGAACGCGGAATTAATCACCACCAAGAGGAAGATGATTTTTCATCAAAAATAATCATGAGTGATGAGGCCTATTTCCATTTTAGCGTGTACGTAAATAAGCAAAATTTACGCTTCTGAAGCACTGAAAATCCGCGTGTAACCCACGAAGAGCCATTACAACCGCTCAAAGTCACTGTTTACACCCGTATGGTGTGCTGTTTTCGCTGGAGGAGTCATCGGACCTTTTTTCTTCGAAGACGGTTACTGTGAATGGTGAGCGCTACAGAGCAATAATCAACGAGTTCTTTTTGCCGCAACTTGATGAATTGGGATTGGAAAACATGTGGTTCCAACAGGACGGTGCAACGGCACACACTGCACATGCCACAACCGATATGCTGAAGGATGCATTTCCCGGGCGCCTAATCTCCCGATTTGGCGATTTGCACTGGCCAGCAAGATCGCCTGATTTGACCGCTCCAGACTTCTTTTTGTGGGGCTTTTTGAAGTCGCGGGTTTATGTCAACAAGCCTCAGACTCTTGCTGCTCTTAAAGACAATATCCGTCAAGAATGTGAGGACCTATCGCCGGAAGTTTTGGCCGAAGTGATGGAAAATGCCATAAAAAGGGCTCAAATGACAATCAACTGTGGCGGCAGCCATTTACATGACATCATATTCTCGACTTGATGTAAAAAAAATTAAAAGACCAAATAAAAATAATCCACAAGAAGAATCAAAGTTTTTAATTTTTTTTTTAAATTACAGCCAAAAAACATCGGAAGGTTATTTTTGCGCCACCTTGTATATATATCTTTTTCTACTTAATAAAATACACTGCTACGAACTCTCGGTCTTAATTATGAACACTATAATAAAAAGTGTCCTAAAAGTTACTGGCGGGCCCTACAATTTTTTTTGTGACAAGCGAAGAGTACTTAAAATATGACAGCAGTCAATGTCTATGACAAGCATGGAGGTTTACTCTTGGAGAAATTGACGGTCGAGGAATGCGTAGAACTTGTGTTCTCACTACAAAAATAGCGTACAATTTGAGTAACTCCGCCTGTTCTCACGAGCAGCCTGGCCAAAGCCAGGATAAAGTAGGATGGTCGCAGACAACGGGTTCACCCTATTCTGTGTAAATGTAGAGGGACTACCCAGATCCTGGAGTTGGTCGCCCAATCTGGGGAGTAGGTGGACCGTTGACTTGATCAACTGTAGCATATGCCTATGAATAAATAGCAATGATATTTAAAATTTCTTAGCACGGGGATAGTCGTTACGCTCGAAAGACGTACGATCACAATTTCACTGGCACATTGGCATTGGTCTTATGAATAGTCTTAAATGACTGGTTAAAACTTTGATAAATATTGTGTATAAATTGATGTACAAGAGGTGTCAAAGTTGGGTACTTCGAGGTGAAAAGTATATCTTAGTAGCCTCGGAGTGCCAGATTCCAAAGGTGCAATGTAGTGGTGTCCACGTGTCACACACAGTCAAATGCGATGTGGTCTACGCTGAAGCACATTCAATGGTGGTGGCTTTTGCCACCATAATCATGAACGAAGGGTGCAGATATGTCGGTGTGTATTAGTGCGTGTCGAGGTTAATCCCTTTTGCCCGGGGAGACTATCGCAGGGCTGGCCTTTCGGGGAGTATCGTGCTGGCTGTGGTAGTTCAATGTCGCAAACAGGTCTGTGTGATCGGCGTGGAGTTGCTCTTAATCAACCGGGTGGCAATGCCCATCAATTGTCAGAGATGTTAGGTGGGTCTCGATTTCCACCAATAAATGTGGATGGTGACCCAACTAATCATTCATAATTGGTACTGTTGCGTTCCAACATTGTTTGGTATCCATACAGTATATTTATTAATTTAAATATATACTTAAGGTTGGTGTGTAACCGGTGTTGAAACTACTATGACAGGGCGTTGGTTGCGTCTGAAGTTATTTAAGTGACACCCAAAAGAGGTTGGATGGGCGTTGTATTTGTATTAGCATGGTACTAACATCCTGAAGATTTATCTGTTGGGCATCAATTCCATGAAACTCGATCCTATTACCATGGGGCAACGAGAAGTTAAGACCATATGGCAGGTGTTCACGTTTCAATAAAATGGAATTTCAGTCTATACATTTTGGGTAGACGGTTCGCAAAATTCCCACAATTTTTGATCATCATAACGCACCATCTCGCTCATCATAACGCATACTGTAGTCAATTTATCAATTTGAGTTTTAAATTTGAGTCCACTGGCTCTGTTGTGAACGCAAAAAGGATTGGTCGTCCCCGTTCGGACGAAAAGCCTTGACATCGGCCAGCACTGATGATGAATCAATCGATGGATCATTCGTCATAGTGGTCAGGAATTGGGCCTTAGCCGTAGCACACTGCTGTGCATTTTGGCAAAATACTTACATTTGAACGCTGACAAGGTTTAGTTGACCCAAGAACTACAGAAGTCAGACCATGCGTAGCGTTGAACGCTCTCAGATTGGATGTTCAACTTTAACATCATCAAGTTGATCACGATTTTGCGGAGAAAATCATCTTCAGTAACGAAGCCCATCTCAATGACTACGCCAACAAGCAAAACTGTTGTATTTGGGACACGGAGAATACGAGAGCGCTCCAAGAGCTTTTCGTGAACCCACAACCGTGCACTGTTTGGTGTGAATTTTGTGCTGGCGGTGTCATCGTTTTATAACGTTACTCTGAGCCCCCGTTACTCTGAATGGTGCCTTTTTTCGAAACATGCTGATTAACTCCTTTTGGCCTAAAAAGTACTGATATTGATCTTAACGACAAGAGATTATTACAGGATGTTACTACTTGCCAGACAACACAATGCACTTATTGCAACCAAAATTCGTGTGGAAGATTATTTCGCGCCGAGGTGATGTAAATTGGTCACCGAGATCATGCGATTTGACCCCATTAGATTTCTTCGTTTGGGGTTTCCTTAAAGGAAAGGTCTTTGCCAATAAACTCCGAACAAATTAGGCGTGGGTAGTTCATGAACAAACTTCAAATAGTTCATTCTATTGAACTATTCCCACTCATAAACTGTTACTATGTTTCCATGGCGAGTTAACTCGGGGTTAGGGTTTTCGTCGAGTTAAGAAAATGGCGTTGCTAACTCGACAGTGTTTTCATGCGCAGCATCGAGTTGAGTTGAACTTGTCGATTTCATTTGACATTTTTTTTATTTTTTTACTAGCGAAATGGATACTAAATGGCAGCATTCACTTTGACAGATAGAACCCAGTTAAATCTTACAAGCTCCGTGGAGTTTCGTGTTTTATTAATTTTAGTTCAATTGATTTTGCAGCGAGTAGAAACAAAACGAACGAGAGCAAAAATAACTAAATTTACCAAGCTATGGTTTGAGTCATTGGTTTGTCCAAACGAACTAAAAGACCCAGCGAACTAAAAGAACGATCGAACTAAAATAACTAACGAACTAAATGAGCGAACGAAGTATAACATGCAACGAACAAAAAGAACAAACCAAAGAACTAAGATATAAGGAAGTGATGTTATTGCAAAAAAGTGTGGTATTTTTCTTATTCGTGTTGGTTGACACAAATACATAAACATTCTCAAAGGGCCGTATTCGGTTACGTCAAAAAAGAAGGCTCAAAGTGTGTTTGTTAGAATTACATATAAAAACTATTGTAAAACGTAAAACTAAAAAATTAAAGACCTACAGCCGTATTCACAACAATATCTTATTTATGATAATTCTTACTCATAGACCGTATTCATAAAAATATAGTGATTTTTCTTTCAGTAACGTTTATGAATAATGTTTTTAATTTTTTTCTGATTTTTTTCTTATGAAGGTTTTATAAGAGGTTCAAAATATTTCATGAATACTGCCACTAATATATTAAAAGAAAATTGTATTGTATTTCCACACCACCCTTGAGGTATTCAATTTGGTGCGTTACCTATTTCTATATTTATTACTCTACATGGGTACAACCTGTCGTAGGACGGGCTTTTATACTAATATTCGTATAAAACACATGAAAAAATAAATGAAAAAATTTGTTTTTACACATTTTGAAATGTATAGTTTTATACAATTTTTGTGACGAATATTCAGTTTAAGGTCCCGAATATGCGGAAATCTGAAAAGAAATGAACAAAATGTATTACATCTTATTAACTATGCTGAACACAGAAGCGCCCCAAAAATGTATTCAGCTGTGAAATACTAATGCGCCCCTGAAGCATTTTGACAGATGTGGGTGCACCATTGTGAGTGCAAATTGGTGCGAAATCAACTGGCTCTAATTTGCATTTTTAGCAATTTCTAACCATACAACGCATGTTATAATTATTTTTGGTCATATTTTTATTAAAATTACATAGTTTTCAGCAGTGAAAAACGCTTTTAATTTAATTATTTCACTGCACAAACTTTCAATTATTTTAAGTGATCTCAGAAATGTCAAAAAACACTCTCTATCTCGCTCGCTCAATTTAGAAAGCATACCACAGTTCACGTACACTATGTGTGTGGGCAACACCATTTCCTTATATTTTATTTCCCTGGAACGAACAAACGAAAAGAACGTTATGAACGAACTAATTCATTACATACAATTGAAATAAAAAGACCGGACTTTGTGGTGAACTCAAATGCTCAAAGCCTAAAACAAATCTAACTGGCTATTGCAGTAACTGATCCAGAATTATGCCAGAATGTCATGGATAATTTCATGGAAAGGTTTCGCGTATGCAAGCAAAATTGATGCGGCCATTTGAGCAATATTATGTTCTATGAATAACCTCCAGGTCTCTACTTTATAATTTAATAAAAACTCACAGATATTTTAATAAAATAATGCATTTTATAAAAAAATTAAAATGTCAGTTTTTCTTGAAACATCCTTCACTTAGAGACTATAGCCTATTTTTCAGTATTTTAACGGCAAAATATTATTTATTTTTTAAATAGATAATAAAAATAATAAACTGACCATTTCAGCCCTTGAAAGGAATTTGACCGAACTTCTTGGATCAAATTGTGTTGTGCGTGTTATTAAATGTTTGTATGCACTTGATCGAGAACTGGACCTACTAGTTTTATGGCGACTCCGAACGGCTAATGTGAATGTTCTTAAGAAGCTTCGCATGACATTATTTACTCTCTGAGGTTTACCATTTTCTGCAGAGAGGTGACGGCCGAACAGAAAAATGAATTCATTTAAAAAAACTCAGCGTCAGGTGGAAATTGAACCAGGGTTCTTTGGCGAATAGGTCACGCACTCTACCCATTGCGCCATGGCCGCCACTATACCCAAATTCTTTATTGAAATAATAGAAGCTCTTCATAAAACCTTCCGGATTCAGAGTATTCATCATTTATAAAGCTGATCACTGTTTGACTTTCCCACAAAAATGGAAAATATTACAAGTGCTAAATATTATTTTCACCTTTAATTATAAAGAGAAAATGCCTCGGATTTGCCTTTCACTAGTTAAAACAACAAATTGGCAAATAAATCTTAGAGCATGCAAGTGTGCAACATGCTTCAAACAACAACCACACCACAGCGTATCAAAAGGTGTCAAATCAACACTAGTCGCGATCGGTGTCAAAGTGTCGCTCATGTGGAATTTCATGCATGCTGCGCATACAAGCAGCATAGAATGATCATGAACATCAACAGCAACAACAACATAATCGTCATCATGATCGCCACCATCAGCGAAATTGCAGTGCCAACGCAAGGCATGTCATCGATTGGTGTTAATTTATGCATGTGCAGATTTGCATTTGAGTGTTGATCACTCTGATAGCTGATCGCTGATCGAATCGATCGCACGGATTAGCATATTTTAAGCCAAGAGGCAAATTTTAGCTATAATTTTGGCCAAGTTGTTGTCGTTATACGGTATTGCTGCTGCCATAGCGACATTAGAATTAAGCGTAACGGCTTCGTAACGGAGTGATGTGATGCTAATAAATGGCAAATAGTTGTATGCGCAATTTAAGCAACAACATTTGTTTGACGTTTGGAAAGAGTGCACACAAAATAAAAGTGCAGTGTGAGAATTTTTAATGAACGTGGCGTTAAGCGAGAGGCTGGTGGAATTCTCAAGAGGTGTGTTTCTTTAATTTCTTACTGTATTTGGCCTTTGCTGTTAGCATTTGCTACAAAATGTCAATAACTTAAGTATGTACGTTCTATAGATGCCGGAGAACTTTCAATTTTTTTTTTTTTTTTTCTTAAGATGCCACAATTCGCGTGTGACCTCGTTTAAATTTTTAAGAAGAGAAAAACACAAAACAGTGTTGAAGGAAACTTAATTGCATAACATCTCTAAAACCGAAGTCGAAAAAACAAAAAAAAAAACTCTTTCTAAAATCTTATTAAAATTATGTTGAGAGCAACAACAACAAAAAAATCCTAAATAAACCAACAACAACAACACAAATATTCTAACAACAGTCATTGTAGCACCGTTTTGTTTACCTTTGCCTTATCTCACCATTCCATGGAGTTGACGTTGTTGCCGTTGCATTCGATGTTTGTAAAGCAAACGTTGATCCGGCAGATACGCTATCGTTATACAGATCAATCGATCGAATCGATTGATCGTTATTGTTGAAGTTGCTGTTGTTGTTGTGTTGTTCTTGTTGTTGAGACTCTTGTTGTTGCTGTTGCCAAGATTAAGTGGTGTACATAACCTTAGTCGCGTTCCCAAAGTTTGTTTATTTTACTTTTGGTTGTTTTCTTTTTTTTTCGATTTTTGATCCTAAAGTTTATTACGTTATAGTGCTGTTTTGGTGTTTTTTTTTTCTTTTTGGTTATTGCTTTTTTTTTGTTACTATTATGTTGATCTTGTTATTTTTAATGTTTTTTCACTACGATCTTAGCTAACAGAATTCATGGTTAAATCGCGACATCGTAGGCATGCGAATGTTGTTAAAATGTTCGAAACTTTGTCGAGATATACTTGGATTAACTTTAACTCGTATGTTGCAAATAAGTGCTTAAGATTGTAGGTTCACTTATGGAATTTGTTATTTTTGTTTTACCTCCTCATAACATACTTTTTGTATGTTTATCTACATAAATATTTTCCATATAATTTTATTTGTTTTTATGTTGTTCAAATCGACAAAATTGTTACTTTCATAAATCACAGCAACACACATGAAAATTGGTGCCAACTAACAACGTGTTTGTTAAAATCGTGCTTTAATCAATGTTCGAGACACTAAAGGTTCGATATAAATATTGTGCGGTGAAAGATAGAGCATATTTACACTGTAAGAAACGAATGGGGACATTTGTTTCCAAATAATATCAGCTATTTTGTTATGAATGCAGCAAATGAGGGTAAATGGGTTCATAAAAGTACCAAAACTTATACTTTTTTTATGAGTGTAAAACCTTTACAAACTTAGTTAAAGTATTTTTCGCTGATATGAACATATACATATCACTTTAAAGCTATAAATACTAGTGTTAAAATAAAGACGTTGCTGGGAATTGAACTCACGTATATTTTTATACAAGTAGTTACTGTCACTTTTGAATAACAAAGTATCATTTACAGTTCACTTCCAAACATGTTTTTAAACGAAAAAAATACTCTTTTATAATTCAGTTAAAAATAAAAATCATTTCATCACTAGAAAACCTTGCCCTTGATCGATGTTTGTCTCGTTTTTGATGAAAAAATTATTTATATTTTCCAAAAGTGAAAAAACGTGCCAAATATTTTTTATTAATATTGGTTTGTTTTTTTACATAATGCAAGGAAATACGTCTCAAGTCGGAAAACAATTATAAAAACCAAAACTTAAAAAGTCCAAAATTTTCTGATTTTATTTAAACCTTCGCTTGAGGTTCAATGTGATAATATTAAAACAAGATCCAAAATACAGGGTTGCCCATATTCGACGGACCCATGTTTTGTTTGGGCCCATTCCAATCGACGAGGCTTGTCCGCAGGCAACAATCTTTGCGTCAATTGAATTTTGTACGGGAACAAATGCAAATCAACGCGAATAATCCGTTGTAAAGTGGACCGAGCCATGCCCAACTGCTGAGAACGGCGTTTTTGGGATGTTCTTGGGGACCTCTCAACACTGGCTCGTACGGCAGCGATATTCTCGGCCGATCGCCTTGGTCGACTTTTATTTGGCCTCTTCGGATTAGAAAGAGCCTCACCAGTAGAAAATTTTTCGTATAAACGCTTAATGGTGTTCTTAGAAGGCGCACTTCTCACATTTTTTAAGTTTTTAAAAGCACGTTGATTGACTTCTTCTGTTGAATGTAAATTTCAACTATTTCAGAGCGCTCGCGTGGCGTGTATTGTTCCATGGTAAAAATCTGCTTGGACTGACGCTTCAAACGCGGTATGTCATTAAGCGATCTGACATCTCTGTCAAAAGTTATGGCGTTGCCAGATGGGTCCGTCGAATATGGGCAACCCTGTATATGGTTTTTCAAAGGCTTAAGAAAACAAAACAGAGAGGAGATATATTGGGACCAATAAAAAGTACAAATAATCACAGACTAAATAATATGTGGAGCTTAGGAGTAAACTTATGAAAAATGTTGATACAATTTAAATTTTTTCATCATGGATCAGATGTATAAACTCTGCGTCATATACTCTGTGGGCAAAAAATACCGGAAAATTTGAATTTAAGTTTTTTGGAGACTCCGATAGGGGCAAATGTTTTTATTTTTAAGTTGGCACTACTGACATCTGTGCCAAATTGCACGTCAAAATATTCATTGGTTTTTGAGATACGCGTCCTTTTGTAAATATTTTTCAATTCCTTCTTCGTTTCGGTTTCTATCTCTTATCTATCAATTCAAAACGGTGTCCACGGAGCGGTCACCTGAGTTGAGCGAATAGCCGGAAGTCACATGATGCTAAATCAGACGAATACGGTGGTTGCAGAACGATATGGGTCGAGTTTTTTGGCGAAAAAATCACAAATTACGAGTACGTTTTTTGCACCAATCGAGATTTCATTTTTCTGAGGCTCATATGGTCATTTAAAATGGTTTTCACTGATCCTTCCGATATTCCAGCAAAGTCAGTAAGGTCTCTGACTGTTAATCGACGATTTTGGAGCACTAGTTCTTTGTCGACGTGTATCTCATCAGATGATTTTTGTGTATTTTTCTACAATTTCTTGGTTTTATTTTCGAATTTTGTCAAACATTCGTGTTCTGAAAATTTTTTTATTTTTTACGTCACATTGAACATGCTTGATCTATGACATGGTTGAATAAATAAGGTTGTCGCATGGGTGAGAGCGAGTTCCCATAAATGTCAAATCGAAGTTGACAACTCATACAAAATCTGAATGCGGAAATTGATAACATGCAAAGCCGATGAAGTTGTTGTTGTAGTTTTTCATTGATTTTGACAATTATGGGTACTGAGAAGAGAGTACGATCAGCCACGAGACAACCTTGTTTATTCAACCATGATCTATGAGATCTTTTATAAAATTTTTAGTTATTAAAAGGGTGTCCCCATTAATTTTTTCAAAAATTGCTTCAAGTTGGGTCATATATTCCATAATAGTAGCACTGGGCAATGATAAACCACCCTCAGTTAAGTGATTCGCCCATGAGATTGATGTCTCCTCACAAGTTTTGAACTAAGTACTAGGTATTTCATCGCGCAGTCTGTGACCTATGTGTATATCCGGCTACATTTTCCAAATCATCATATTCCAAGTCGTCAAAGTCCTTCGGTTCAATTTCTTCTAATGTTTTCATGGGTCGCAATATGGGCTTGTCCAGAAAATGGTCAACCAGAGGTAAAAAATTAAATTTACTTATTTCTTAAAGTTTTGGTTGCAAAAAAAAAAGCTTAATATCTCTTCAATCGAATACAAGAGCTTACTTTGGTTATATTCTCTTGAGATATTTGTGATGATAGGTTATGCTCTTTTATGCTCAAATAAGAAAACTCTGAGAGCAGCAACAACTGCCAATTCGAAATATTTCAAAGTTAATGCATGAAAAAATTTAATTTTTAAATGTAGATATATTTCTTTACGTTATAAATAAATTTTTAAAAACATTCATTTTCAATTCGAGGGAAAAATGTGTAACGTCCGACACGTAACGTCCGAACAAATAAAATTGCTAACTGTGACTTAAAAAAACTGATTTTTGAGAAGATGTAGGATTTTCCTTAAAACTTATTTAATTTGCAGTTATTTGTTCTCTTAGACTTCTGAGGTGCGACCGACCATTTCGCAGAATTAATCCAAGCTTTAGTGTTAGTCTCACAAGAACTTCCTTTTTTTGTAACGTCCGAACGCACGACAAAAATAACAAACTTCGGGTAAAATGCGGTAAGATGCTTAATGTTATGATTCTTATGAATTCTTACGAATTATGTATAATTGGAAAACTGTTTATAAAATTGGCGAAGTATATAAAAAAATGTATCCGAAGGTAACGTCCGAACGCTAGGATTTACCCATATCGAACCTATGCAAAAAGTAACAACTGTTTAAATACGTTGTTTTTTTCTGAGCTCTGGATCTACAGAAAAAGTAATCAAGCTGCACTCTGACGCTGGTTTTTTGCTACTGTTCTTACAGTTAGCGACTGCACACTTCATATTGTCAATTTCAATTAAAAAACTCTTAAATTTACTTAAAAAACACAAATTTTTCACAAAACGCAACCGATCGCAATACGTTTCTCAAAGAAATAAAATATTGTGACGCAATCAACTGAACAGCTGATTGTCAAATTTTATAAGCAAAAATAACGGACCTGCGCAAAGCATAATCTCTTATTCTATCATTCTTGTGCACAACCGAACTAATTGACTGCCCTTCGCTCACTCCTCTTGCATGGTTAGATGATTGCAGATTTGAGTGGTTGCTTATGCAAGTAGGTTTTCTCTCGTTGTTTTGTGTATCCAATGTTTGTTGTAAATTTAGGTACCTCTCTCTCTTTTCGAACCGTATAGACTGTATAAAATTACTTACTGTCCAAATACGCACTCTTAGTTTGAAATTTTTCAAAATTGAATAAAAATCATCAATGCCCATTCAAACTGACGTCATGAAAAGAATGAAACTTTTATAACTGCGGATATTATAGTCGTATAATAAATACTATAGGGTTATATATACTGGGTTTTCCAATAAGAGGTGTTATTGTGAATCGCCCGTTATTGTGAATCGCTCACTTTTAAAGCTTTTATTCTTTGATATTTGACAAGAAGAAACTACGCCATTATTCAAAATGGAACGATACACGCTTCAACAACGCATTCCAATTCCAATTCCAATTTTTTTCCAATTCCTTCGAAAAATCCTCTTGACTGATGAGGCCCATTTCCACCTCGGTGGCAACGTCAACAAGCAAAATTGTCGCATCTGGGGCTCGGAAATCCTAAGAGTTATTGTTGAGAAGCCTCTCCATCCTCAATGTGTGACTGTTTGGTGCAGTTTATGGTCCGGCGGGGTCATTGGACCTTACTTTTTCGAAAATGAGGTTGGATCAGCAGTTACGGTGAATGGACTGCGCTATCGAGAGATGATTAATGATTTTTTATGGTCAGAGTTGGATGGTATTGATCTGGACAACGTTTACTTTCAACAAGACGGCGCTATGTGCCACACAAGCTACGAAACCATTGATCATTTACGGGAAAAGTTTCCGGACAGTGTTATCTCTCGAAGAGGTGATCACAATTGGCCACCGAGATCTTGTGATTTAACACCTTGCGACTTCTTCCTTTGGGGCCACGTGAAAGATAAGGTCCACGCCAACAGCCCAGCATCAATTGAAGACCTCAAAGATGGTATTCGTGAGGCTGTCGAGGACATAGGGCAGCCACTTTGCGATTTGGTTATGGAAAATTTCATGAAAAGGATATTGTCCTGTAAGCGTGGTCGTGGTGGCCATTTGGGCTGATGTTGTTTTTTATTATTAACGGCATACCTTCCTCTTTATTATGAAATAAACATTCGATCATTTATCTCAAAAAATGGCATTTTTCTTTGAATACCAAATTAACACCTCTTAGTGGAAAACCCTATAGCTTGTCTGGGGCTATTTTAACTATTTTGGTCAATAAATATATTTCGCTAATAGCTCCTTTATAATTTTATTTCAAAGGTTGAAAATACGGTTTCCATTATTTTTATTGGCTTACTTTGAACAGATTGTTGTCCTAATTTTTTGATGAATATTATTGATAATAGATTATTGACCTATGGACCCAATTTTTGTTTTTTTCTTTTTTTGTTTTTGTCCAGTTGGATTTTGGAAAAAACAAAAAACCAATGGAACTATGGTCAGTATCTGCCAACTTCGACTCGGTAACCAATGATACACATTTTTAGCATTTTTTTTTCAATTTCCTCGGGAATATGATGGATTTGTTCTACATGCAATACATTTTATGTTACACATGTTCCATAAGTTATAATTTTCTTATCGAAGTTACGTTGTTTTTACTGATTAAATGATAAATTCTGATAGATAGATTGATTGATTAATTTTTTTGAGTAGCAGACCACATAGATGAAGGTAAAGGCCTACGTTGGTCTTGCGAAAAATGTAGGTTGGCCGACATAAATTTTTCAAATTATTCAAGCAGACGAAGCAAGGTTTCTCTGAAATGAGTAGGGAACTTTCCTCGCTTTCTGCTAAATTTAATAAATACCAAACTCTTTTTAATGAGTTTAAATATATTGATGAGCCAAATTCGTCACCCAAGCGAAAAAAGAAACACATGAACCTTCGAAGCAAGCAGAAAACTGACTTGACACCACCACCACCTTCTTCCGAACAGGACATTGTTGAAGACATGGACACTTGTACTATTAGTACCCCTCTTCCTTCTGTTGCTTCTCCTTCAAGTTTAACTCATTTAACTGTTTCTGCTCCTTTGCCGTCGTCGGCTCCATCACTTACATTGCCAGATATGTCGTATGCCCAAACTGTTTCTCTTGCTCCTACTGTTGTCGATGCTCATCAGGTTGCACTTACTTCGGAGGCTTCTGTTCCAATCTCACCTAAGCCATTGATTGCGGTTCCTCCAAATAAATCAATCTTTGTTTTGCGCTGATTGATATAGACTTTTTTATTAAAGCAAAGTTGAAGTGCTCTTTGTCTCTTTCGATCCAAAAATTCAAATATTTAAATCCGAGACTGACTACTTCGTTTAGATTGACTGTTCCGGAAAATTTATTTAATACTCTTGTGGATGTAAACTTTTGGCCTCGTAATACAATTGTTCATGAATTTGAATTCAAAAACAAACCACGTATTGCAAATGTTGTACACCTGCCTCGTCCTTCTAATAATCCTCAGTACCATACAAAAAACGATTAAAAAATCACAAGTCTAAATTAGAGCTTGTCTATCAAAATGTTAGAGGTCTCAATTCTAAACTTTCCGATATTTTCATTAACAGTTTTGATTTTGAATATAACTTTATAATTTTTACTGAAACTTCGCTCTAACGTATTAAGTTCTGAAATAATGTGCAATAAGTACCAAATTTTTCGTAAAGATCGCTATGATAAGATCGGTGGTGGCGTTCTGATAGCTGTCCATGACTCCCTTGCTTCTGAGGAATTAACAATTCCTGGCACCAACGATCTGGAATTTATTTGTGTTACAGTTAAACTTAATAATAATACTATTTTTCTTACTTGCTCTTACATTCCACCTAAAAGTGATTTAATAATTTACCTAAACCATATTAATGCCATCGAAATTGTCCATAATGATATAGACTCACAATACCTTCTTTCTTTATTAAACTTCAACATCCCTAGGAGCGGAGCCATACATTTCCAGCTTTTTAAGTTAGAGTCAGTGCACTTCTAATTATGCCCTTCACGACCCTTTCCGATGTATGTGTAGTGATTTCAATGGTAACTTGAACTTGATAAATTTTTCTGACTCGGTGGATGTCTTAAAACGTAAAATGATATTACACTTGAATAGTTAACACATTCATTGTGATAACAAATACAACTAGCGATAATTGTGTAGATTTTCCGATTTAACAAATAAGCATCATCGAATATGTTAGATACTTTAAGTTTTCGTTTTGTTCAGTCTCGTTGCTTTATTTTTTTCATGAAATTATTTTAGATCTTTAGTTCTATAGCTTCCCAAGTTTGAAATGAGACCATGAAAACCGTGTCTCTCGGCTTGGTGCGTCAGAGTTTATCTCTTTTCCATACAAGTCTTTACCTGCGTTGGCCCAAATGCATATCCAAATAATAACTTTAGCTCGGTGTTCCCTTATGTTAGTGACCCGAATATATAAATATATTGTGCCTGCACAATATATACTTGTATATCTGTGCTATGTTTGGTATTGGTTTGGTGTTTGAGAGTTGCATCTCTTTTCCACGTAGGATCTTGGGTTGGACAGTAGCCCCAAGCCGAATGACAGCAGTTATGAACGCGGTTATGTATGGTCTGGTGAATTACTTTGGATGTTGTCTTGTATATCTTCGTATTATGAAGATTGTGCTTTTATTCGATGATGTTTATGATGTTTACATGAGCGCAAAAAATACTCAAATTTAAAATGTTTCTTTACTTAATTTTGATTTCCGCTGAAAGGCCAAGCAATTGTGCTTAGTGGAGGCTTTTATTTGCCAATAGGTGGTAAGTTTTAGCACGTAGGTGCATTCTATTCAGTCCGGCTGATCCGGGAACTTCTTAGAATGTAAATCGTGCATGCGTATGGCACGGGTCATACGTATCTATGAAGATTTCTTACCTCCGGGCGAATCCAAAAAAAAAACAAAAAAAAAGATCAGAATTAATGAAAAAAATTGCAATTAGGATTTCGTTCTTCTTCAAACCGTTATTTTGTTTCATTTAACAAAAATGATAAAAATGCTTTAAAATTATTTATTTACTTTTTTTCCAAATATCATTTAAACTTCAATGTTGTGAGTATGAAAAAATTTCATTAAATTTAAAGATTTCATGAATTAATTTCTTTAATCTTTATGAAAATATTCTCCATGGGGTTCTTATTTAGACAATTAAATCAGTCTTACTCTTCCAATATTTGTTTCAATTTCAATTCGTTTCGATTACAAAGACTTTATTTATTTCTCTCAGTGTTCCTAAAAACAGTGCATTACCTTAACTTGATCGCAGCATGCGTGGTCCTTGGTGTAGGACTTACAACAACTAACAACCTACTAAGACAAGCGTTGCTTTTGCAATCGAATCGGATTTGTGGTTGAAACTAATCAACAACGACAGTTTGAATGTTTGACAAACGCTGTAGCCACAATGCGGGCAGACAGGCTGACTTTGTTAAGGACACATATCGTTCAAACAGCTACAAATACGAATATCAAGTGACCCACATACTCTAGGCGAAATGAATGTATGTTAACTTGTTGTTGTTGTTGTTATTGTTGTTGTTGTTGTTATTGTTGACGTTTACCCAATGATTGCTGACATACATCTAGGTCTTTGGCAAACGAATTGAAACCAAATTGAATGAGTTGGGGCAAAAAAAAACAAAAAGAATTGGAATGATCAAACGCACTGACATGCATCAACATTGCAGCTAGCGACAGTTGGGACAAACAGAGTGCGATCCATGGTGAACGTGAACAACAACGCGAATGAGATGATTACGACAGTAACAACAACACATTTGAACATGGCAATCTTTTGTTGTTTTCCGTTTTTGTTGTTGTTATTATTTTTATTGTTTTTTTTTTTGTTCATTCAATTGACAGACAAGCTGAATGACTGACATTTGTATCCACGTTTGATCTAACCGTTAAAGATCGTTTGTCTATCGCCTTCTCACTCACTCACTCACTCACACACTCTCTAATGTTGTTTTTCTATTAAATTTGGTAGTTTTTGTTGGTTTTGTTTTTGGTGCTTTCTTGTTAGCACTTGATGCAACTTTTTCCCGCTGCTGACGTTTTTCATGCCTGGCCATAATTTACTCATAATCATAATAAATCTTGTTAAGATCTCACAGATCGCAAATCTTTCGCCATGGACTTAACTCATCCGCACTCTTTGTCTGCTGCCATAGAAAGCAGTGCCATGCTAGCGTACTGCATCATCCTTCAGAGCTGTATGTCTACGTATGACCCGTGGCCATCAATCGTTTTGTGGTAATAAGTTTTTATCCCGTTTAATCCACAGCCACATTCAAGCTGCCTCTATTCATGCGAGTACTAGCCATTATATGGCATAATGTTTCCATATCACAGCTCGTTTCATGCAGCGTATGGAGATTTTTCAATATATCTTTCAGCTTCTTAGCCTCCTCATCGACAGGTTATTTCTATACGATTAGTAGTGAATAACAGTGATCGCATCATGATCACTTGGTTCTCAACAATAAAATGGCCAATCGTAATGATCACACGTCGATTACGATTCGGTTTTGGAGACTGTACAAAATATACATTAGTTTCATTTGGCCCCTTGTACTCATTTTTGTAACTCTTGAAAAACAATGCTTTGTATATTGTTAAATAAAAAACTAGGTATTTTTTTGAAGGACGATCCTCACAAGGCAATGCATGAGGGTCAGGGGGGCGATCTCCACATGACAACGTATCTGACTGCCTCAACCTCTTACCAGGGTAAGACCAGCTTTACCCAAGTCGAAATCGGCTCAAGTCGACTTAAACCTCTCCGTGGTGTCCTCTAGAAACAGCAACCGTTAGTTTGAAGGCTAATCTAAGCGGCGGGCTACCTGCCTTTAAAGGGTTGTGCGTCGGGTTTGAAGCATACCACGTAAAAAAAAAACATTTCAATGAAAAATATAAGAAAAAAGAAAGATAAATCTTAGAAAGATAAAAAGCTGATATCACTGCAATCCAAGAAATGCGATGGAAGGGACAGGGTTGCTCATGGCAAGCATCCTATGATATCTACTACATGCGGAGACTCACGAATTTGAATGCGGATTCGTGGTTGTGCCGTGTCAAGGCAAGATTTTTCAACATAAGCCTGATTTGTGCGCAAGCTCCGACAGAAGATAAGGACGATGAGACCAAAGACAGCTTCTACGAGCGCCTTGAAGAGGCCTATGAGCGCAGCCCCCACCACGACATAAAAATCGTGCTTGGTGACTTCAACGCCAAGGTGGGAAAAGAAAATATCTTTGGTCCCACACTCGGAAAGTTCAGCCTCCATGACAATACCTCCTATAACGGAATGAGGCTGATTGGCTTTGCGGCAGCGCGAAAAATGGTCGTTAGTAGCACTAGATTCAAGCATCTCAATATTTATAAAGCAACTTGGCTGTCTCCTGATCAAAAGACGCGCAACCAAATTGATCACGTTTTGATTGACGGAAGGCACTCTTCCAGTGTTTTAGATGTACGCACGATCCGTGGTGCCAATATAGACTCGGATCATTATCTTGTCGCAGCCAATATCCGTACACGTCTGTGCGCAACCAAGAATGCTCGCAATCCAGCACAGAGAAAGCTAGACGTCGAAAAGCTGCAATCAAAACGAACAGCCGAAAACTTCGCTACTCGACTCTCACTCCTGCTTCAAGAAAGCACTCCTCCGATCGACGATATAGGCGCGAAGTGGAATCACATTTCCCACTCTATGCGTACGGCTGCCGAATAGGTGATAGGCTATCACCGCCCTCGCCGAAACCAGTGGCATGACCAGAAGTGTCGCAACGCCACTGCAGAAAAAGACGCCGCCTACAAAGCCACCCTGCAGTCGGTTGTAACGCATGCTGCTAAAGAGCGATACAAAGAGAAGAGGAGGGAAGAGAGGCGCATTTTCAGGCGAAAGAAAAGAGAAGCGGAAATGCGTAAGTGCGAGAAAATTGAGATGCATGGTGACAGGAATGAGGTCCGAAAATTTTTCGAAAAAATAAGACGCCTGGCCGATAGTTTAAAGACCAGGGCCTCTTCCTGCAAGGATGGAAATGAGAACTTAGTGACATATATCCAGAGTACACTGATGATGTGGAGGAAACACTTCTCTAGGCTTCCGAATGGTGACGACGACAACAATTCCGCCAATACAGATGATATCCCGGAAAACCTAATTGTGGACGACAGCGTTGAAGTTCTTGAAGACAGTGAAGTCTTGAAAGCTATAGCTCGGCTTAAAAACAACGAAGCCGCAGGAGCCGATAGCTTACCTGCTGAGCTCTTCAAACATTGAGGTGAAGATCTATTTAAGTGCATTCATGAGCTCCTATGCAGAATATGGTCGGAAGAATGCATTCCAAATGATTGAAACCTCAGTGTGCTCTGCCCAATCCACAAGAAAGGCGATCCCACAATTTGTGCCAACTACCGTTTGATAAGCCTTCCTAATATCGCATATAAGGTCCTGTCAAGCGTATTATGTGAAAGACTGAAGCCCTTCGTAAACCAGCTGATTGGACCTTATCAGTGTGGCTTCAGACCTGGAAAATCCACCATAGACCAGATATTTACGCTACGACAAATCTTATAGAAGACCCTAGAAAAACAAATCGACACACACCACCTTTTTGTCGAATACAAAGCCGCCTTCGACAGTCCAATAAGGAATCATCTTTACTCCACCATGTCTGAATTTGGTATTCCTGCAAAGCTCATCTGTCTTTGCAGAATGACACTGAGCAACACCAGCAGCACAGTTAAAATCGGGAAGGATCTCACTCCTCCATTCGATACCAAAAGAGGTTTCAGACAAGGTGATTTCTTATCGTGCGACTTTTTCAACCTTATGATGGAGAAGATCATCCAAGCTGCTCATTTGAGACGCAGTGGCACGATATTCTTCAAAAGTATTATGCTGCTGGCGTATGCTGATGATATCGATATCATTGGCCATAATACACGCGAAGTCAGTGCAGCATTCTCCAGATTAGAGAGAAAAGTCGAGTCGAATGGGTCTTGCAGTGAACGCAGATAAGACGAAATACCTAGTGTCAACAAATAAACAATCCCAACGTCTTGGAAACCATGTCACTGTTGACAACATCTTCTTTGAGGTTGTTAAGGACTTCATCTGCCTGGGATACAACAATAACTCCTACAACGATGTCAGTATTGAGATCAAACAAAAGATAACTCTTGCCAATAGGTGTTACTTTGGGTTGAGTATGCAATTGAGAAGCAGAGCCCTCTCTCGACAGTTCTGATGAAAAGACTTTGGAGCCTTCGAGGGAAGATCCTTCGTAAAATCTTCGGTCTAATCTGCGTCAATGGCAAGTACCGAATTCGATGGAACACGAGCTGTATGAGCTGTACGCTGACATCGACATAGTTAAGCGCATTAAAATCAAGCGGCTCCGCTGGCTAGGTCATGTTGACCGAATAGAAAACGACGTTCCAGCGACAAAAATATTCGATTCGGTGCCCGGTGGTGGTCAAAGCATAAAAGGACGCCCACATCTTCGCGTGGCGTCCGTGGCGTAGTTGGTTAAAGTGCGTGGCCGCTATGTCAAAGAACTTGGAGACCCAGGTTCGAATCCCAGCAGCGACAGCAAATTATTTGAATTGAAATAATTTTTCTGTACGGCCGCCACCTCTCTGCAGACAATGGCAAACCTCAGAGAGTAACCGAAATGCCATGTAAAGCTTCTTGAGAATAAGAACATTCCGTTTATCGCCGTTCGGAGTCGGCGTTAAGCATGTAGGTCCGGTTCTAGGTCAATTGTGTACAAACTTAATAACACGCACAACACAATTGATCATGGGAAGCTAGGTCAAAGTCCTTTCAAGGGCTGAAATGGCCAGTTATTTATTTGTTTTTTTTTTTACATCTTCGTTGGAAGGATCAGGTGATGGATAACCTGACCACGCTTGGTGTTTCCAACTGGCGCCAGCAAGCGCAGAACAGAAATGACTGGCGCAATTTCTTATACGAGGCCAAAACCGACCTACGGTTGTAGGCGCCAGATAAGTAAGTAAGTAGTTATCAATTCGTGACTATATTAAAATTCAAATAATCAGTCAAAAAAAAAAAAAAAATGTTATAAAACTTATTTTTACTGTTTTAATGAAATGTATTTTGTCGACAATATTTGGAAACAATTCTAAGCCTCCATTCCTAACCATGTCGCGATCAATATCACGATATTCTAATTTTTAGGTCCTAGGATCTAGGATATTGTGATAGGATATCGCGACATGGATTGAAATAGAGGCTTAGAAATGCTTCCAAATATTGTCAACAACATTCAGTTCATTAAAACTCCGAAAGAAAATTTCCTACATTCAGAAGCATCAAGAGAGAGTGCTGTGGATTTGAATAAAGATGAAAGTCGAGTCTTGGTTTTTGTTCACGCTGCCTTAAACGACAACCAGAACAACAAGCTTTCAGGGAATGTTTATTAAGAGTCTCTTAAAAAGTCTATGTTTATTAAGAGACTCCACTAAACTACAACCTCCTATGGACCAAATTTTTAATCAACAAATCTTTTATCTTTTAATTTTTATCTTTTATCTATTTTCTTTTAATCTTTTTATATAAAAATTTGTTGAGATTCCCGTCGAACACTTTGTTACCATTACATGTTACTGGACATTTGAGGCACATTTACCGCATTTGTGACCTAATTGTTAGCATTTGTTACTTTGTGACAAAATTGTTTATAAACGGTTATTATTGAAATTTTCCCCATCTTCTTAAAAAATACATTAAAATAAAAACAAAATTCTTTAGATACACTTAACAAAAAAATATTCATTAGAATAGAGGTCAAAATTATGTTTTACTTGATTTTTTTTAATTTAAAAAATTCACTATTCTCAGCAATGAAATAATAACAAGCTGGGCGCAAGTAACCCCCCGCTATCCAAACAACTTAAAGTCGTCATGTTGATGAAGACTTAAAATTATTTGAGTAAACAACAAATTGCAACTTTGTTATAAATATAAACGAGTACCAACTCGTTCATCATATCAGTGACGCCCATTAACAGCCGCTGGCAAACACAATAGACCTAGCTGAGGAGGTGGTTTGGTGCTGCATGTTGCTCTGGCGCATATTTAAAACAGTTTAATAAAAGTTGCCAATCTTATTGTTGCTGTTGTTCTTTGCCTGTCTGTTGCTACAGCAGCTAAAGGTGTACAAAATGGTTTTTTAACACGACACACAATTCTCGCGACTAGACTAGATGAACGAACAAGGAGGCTGTTTTTATTGGTACGGTCTGTGTTGGCGGTTGGTCGTTAATGTTTTGTCCTATTGAACATTTAAGTTTCGAAGATATCGTGGCATATACCTACTTCACAGAGCTCTAAGGTATGTAGCACAACTGCGCCACCACCAAACTGACAATACAGCCGACTCTAGATGGTGACGTTAGAGTCCATCATTGGCTCGTTATTTAGTCTAAAATTGCAATTTCAGACCACAAACCAAGAATGACTGGGATTTCTTTGTTGTCTTGGATTCGTAAAGAGAACAATTGCTGGGCATGTCTTTTTAATTTTTTGTTTTTATTGTTTTGCTTGGCTCAGACCCGCTTTTTACTAAATGCTATTAAAAAGCATTTTAGCTTAAAGGTGTTTTTACAATAGTTAATGGAAGTTTAATGCAGGTATTTCAATTATTCAAGCAAATATCTGTCTGAGTATTTGAATGTCTTGCTGATGTGCTGCATTTTTTGCATAAGGGTAGGAAAGTTGTTACAGTTGTGAGTTTACTCAGTTTGGCAAAATTTAAGCGTTTAGTGAATATATGCTCCATTTAAGCTTATTTTCCTAACAAAGTTGCCAGGGGTTATTTCTGAACTTTTTCATTTTTACCACATCCCAGTGGAAGAATGTAATTAATGTTAAAATGTTATAAAAATTTGAAATGTTCAAGTAGTACTCGGAGTATAGCCGATATAGTTCGATTAAAAATAAACAAAACTGACTTGTTCAACGTTGATCTTCTAGCCTCCGGAAGATACATAGTGAACCATTGTTATATCACGAATTTAGCACTTTGCATTTTTTTGCTTTACTAGCTGTTATTTAAGTTATTTCTTGTGGTAGTGGCGTCTATGTCGTTAGTAGACCAACCCTCGACCTTTTGTAGCTTCGCCAAAAAAAAAAACAACAACAAAAAAATCGCATCGCTATATACCATTATCGTGACTTCTGATCGCGTTTGCTTCAGAGTTGATGTTAATGTAGGCGATGCTGGCGCTTTTGTTAGTTTATTTGTTTTGTAGTTCAGTATCTGGCACACGATGCATCAAGGTAGCTTAAAAATTATGTAATTAATCTATTAGGTGATGTCAGCATGTTTATGAAAAAAACTGGGTGGATCTTGGCAATAACAGATTTGAACACAAAATTCACAAGCGATTTTGATCATGGATTAAAGTGAATAGATTTGGGGGGTTAACAAATATTTTGATGTTTAATATCTAGATTAAATTAATGAAAATACCTAGCTACGCATACGATTAAAGGAACAGCCTTTTTTAATTAATCTATTTTTTTCAAGTAATAACCTTAGAAAAAATCAGAAGAAAGAAATATTTGTAGCTACTCGTAAAACTGTACGTTCCTAACAAATTCATTTCTTGGTTGTTATTTTCTTAATTCCAGGTGTAATCACCTCCCAATTTTTTTCGAATTTCAATACTGAACCCATCCAATATATTTTATATATGTTATAAATATTGTATGCCACCAACATTTCGGTATTGGAACTCATACTCATTGGAACTCAACTCATTTGTGGTTACCGTTAGTTGATTACGATCTACATTTATTGGTTGAAATCGAGACCGATCTAAAATCTCTGATAATATATATGGGCATTGTCACCCGGTTGTAAATCAGTGCAACGTAACCTTGGCCAATGTAGGTCTGCTCATGACGTTGAGCTACCACAGCCATCACTATACTTCCCGAAGGTCCGACGAAAAGAAGAAAAATCTCTTCAATACGACATTAAATCCAGCCAAATATCCAGGACAAAAATATTTATGCTTTACTATGACTATTAGTTGCTAATTTTAACAGGGAGGGCTAAGAAAAAAAAAACATTTTCATTAGTATCCCAGTGTAAAATACTGTTGATACTTCTTCTCCTCAGTAGTCCTCCTTAGTAGGGGTACTTCTCCTTGGCTAAGTGCATTATTCGATAGAATTTGGATTAAGTTAAGGGGACTTATATACCCAGATTTCTTACATTTTCTTGTGTGACTAAAACTTCAAGTCGATATCTCAAAAAATAACAATGTTATAGCGTAGTGAGGGAACCGCCTTTCAGAGCGCGCCGTGCTGGCCCTTATTTTCAAACGCGTTTTTCTCGAAATCATGTTTTCAAAGTCGGTGACCAAAATTTCTCGAAACTCAGTGAACCGATCGTTTTGATTTTTTTGCAGGCTTATCTATATCTATATCTATATCTATATCTATACTATTATATAAAAGGGTTCTCTCGGATTTTTATCGTTCAATCACGGGGTAACCGGTGAACCGATTTTAATAATTCTTTCACTATTGAATTGCTATAATAAGCGACCCTGCTACTGCGCACTACGTTTTTGGTAAATCTTTTTATTTAATTATTTAAGAATTAATGCATTTTAATCCATGCTGTCATTGTATAAGCAGCACAAAATAACAACAAACAATATCTTAAGCTCTTTGTTGAGAGAGAGAGGTGAGAGTCTATAACTCACCACGTTGCCAACTTGAGTGGATAGTTGCACTCAGTTTATTTCTGTTGCAGTGTTGCCATAAGCCCAATATATTGTATTTATTTTGATTTTCATACTAAGATTGCTTGCCATGGTATAATAATATAAGGTAGTATTGACAGTTGCTTGGGCATCGACCATCTGTCAAAAAAAATGTCTAGAAAGAGAGCGTTCAATTATTTCTTATGTTTTCGCCATTGTTTATGTTTCAGCGCTTGCAAATAACCAAACATTTTCTTACAAAATATTGCCTATTTTATTTAATCAATAGTGAATTATTATTACTACAACGAAGATAACTTGTGAACTTTGTGTTATTAAGTGCAAACATAAGAAAAAAATGTTGAAAACGTTCAAATGTAGCAACCTCAGCAGCTGCAGATGCATATGGACGAAATTAAAGAAGTTTCCAATTATTATTAAAACACCACGGCTGGAAAACGTTAAACACATATCATACATAATTTTTTCACAACTTTCATTATTATAATTGTGTATTTAAAGCACATATTTTGCGGAATTTATTTATTTTTACATTCGTTTAATTCTTGATGCACGAACAACTGTTTTTGACAAATGGTCGTTGCCTTGTTGCTGAGAAAATCTATACTTGTCAATGCTACCTGTATAATTATATCATGATTGCTTGCCACTCTTTTTATTTCAATAGCTACTGAGTTAAAAAATCTAATAAATAGATTGAGATAAATTTTACATAATTTTAGAATAAAGCTGAGTAAAAAAAAATAAGATGTTTTTTTGTATTTTTTGTGCTCTAGGTCTTCTTTTAAAAAATGATATAAAAATTCTTATGTTCTTTTTTTACATTTATTGTTTGATTAATTTAAATATTTCGGACACCTTTGGTTTCTTTTTTAAAAGAAGACCTAGAGCCCAAAAAATACAAAAAACCATACAAAATTAAGGTCGAAGAAAATAAACAATTTACATAAAAAAATATGATTTTATTTTTATTAATGGCGAAATTAACTTCTATGATCTTATGGCAAAATTGGATGGTAGTAATCTTGGTTGAACTAATGAGGTTGTCGCAAGGGTGTGAGCGAGTGCCCATAAATGTCAAATTGAAGTTGACAGCTCATACAAAATCTAAAAGTGAAAAATTGATAACATGTAAAGACGATGAAGTTGTTGTTGTTGCTTTTCATTGATTTTGACAATTGTGGGTACTGAAAAGAGTGTACGATCAGCCCCAAGATAACCTTATTAATTTAACCATGATGGTGATATCAATTGCATGTAAGATGTAGGGGTGAAATGTTTTGTACTACCATGGCCGCTGTGTGTTCAACGGTCTGAAATGTCATTGCGTTAGGTTGTGGCTTGAACAGCTGCGCAAAATATCGAGTCTTTATTTAAATATGTTTTCATATTTATATTTAAATTTATATTTATTATCCCAAGCAACGCTGGGAACGGGTATGCTAGTCTATCTATCTATATATATAAAAAAGGAGCTTATGTTTGTAAGGCAGCAATAGACTCCTAAACTACTCATCCGATTAGCATGAAAATTTGTGTATAGAAGTTTTTTGGTACGGTGCGTGTTTGTGGGCAATCAATTTTTATCCACCTTGAACACCAGAGGGCGCTGTAGTACAAATTTTTTACAAAACTGCCTTAAACTCATAAACTGCTAATGCGATTAGAATGAACAGTGGTATGCAGTGAGTTTCATGTACGTTGAGTGTTCTGCTGCTATCGTTTTTGACCTTTCTTGAACACCAGAGGGCGCTATAGTACAAATTTTTTACAAAGCCACCTAAAACTCCCAAACCGCTTATGCGATTAGAATACAAATTGGTATATAGCAGTTTTCAGGTACGATGAGTTTTTTAGCACTATCTTCTTTGACCCACCTTGGACAACAGATGGTGCTTTAGTACAAATTTTTTACAAAATCGCATATTTTTAGTTATTTTATTAGGTTACATATTCAGATATTCACAATATATAAAATATTTCTTAAATTTAGTAAAATTAAAAAAATTTCCGTTATTTTGACATCAAAAACATGAACATATCTTGAAAACTATGAAAAATTTTACTACAACGATATATTTAATGCAACATCGTTGCTTAATAATGAAAAAAAAAACAATCAGAAATTTAATTTTGTGACTTTCGATTCAAATATATCCGCTGCATTTGTATACATTTTGTTAAATTTTTTTTGTCTTAAAGCTTCTTCAAAGTACTATGAAAACCTTATTGCAAAAATACCGTTAGTTGAGTATATATATATTAAATTTTTTTTTCAAAAAAGGTCTAAAATTTTGGATTTTTCCTCACAAAAAGGCTCAAAATTTGTTTTTGTTGTAAAACTAATTTAAATTCTGTAAACTGGGATAACTATAGAATAGCTCGTAATGCTGCTACTTTATTGGTTAGGGAGGAAAAAACAAAATTTTATAATCGCAAGCTAAACTCTCGATTAAGCTCTAAGCAACTGTGGCAAAACTTAAAAAAATATAGAGTTTTCAACAAAGAACCTAATGAGTGTCAGTTAGATCCTGATCTGCTTAATAACTTCTTTCTTTCAAAGGACTGCTCCAACACCTTCAGTAATAGTAGTGAGAATTTGTCGAATCAGTCTAGTAATTTTGCCTTTCCCTCTTTTGAATTTCAGCCAGTCAGTGAACTTTATGTAGCTAATTGCATAATGAGGATTAGTTCCAATGCAGTAGGGATTGATGAAATGCCCATTAAGTTTATTAAAATAGTAATTAATTTTATTTTAGCGCCCCTTACTCATATACTAAACCATTGTATAACAAATTCTCTTTCTTTCAAATCTACTTCTGCCTCTGAACCTAAGGACTACAGACCCATAAGTATACTCCCTGCCCTGGGTAAAGTCTTTGAACGAATAATGTCTAATCAAATCTCTGAATACCTTGACGTAAATAACCTCTTATCACCTTTGCAGTCTGGCTTTCGGAGTGGCCACAGTTGCTCGACGGCAGCTATGAAAATAATGGACGACATAAGAATAGCATATGATGACAACCAGTTAACTCTTCTTTGCCTTATTGACTTTTCCAAAGCTTTTGACTCTGTAAACCACAATCTGCTTTGCAATAAACTTAAAAACTTCTTTAAGTTTAGTGACTGCGCCCTAAAACTACTATCTGACTACCTGAAAGGTAGAATGCAACGGGTAAAAGTTGAAAATAATTATTCATCTTTAGAAATAATTTCAGCCGGTGTTCCCCAAGGGTCAATTTTGGGACCACTTCTTTTTTTTAAATGATATTTTCTCCATATGTAAATATGCTAATGTTCACGCGTACGCTGACGATATTCAGCTGTACCTCTCTCGACCTACTGGATTGTTAGAAGATCTGAGCTATAGACTAAATCATGACTTATCTCTGCTAAATAAATGGGCTGTTTCGAACTCACTATTAATTAATCCCTTAAAATCTAAAGTGCTGCCGATTGCGAGGAATGATTCTTGCTTTGTGGATATTCCACCTTTAATAATAGGAGTTGATAAATTCCACTTTGTGAATAAAGTAAAAAATCTTGGTTATATAATAAATTCAAATCTCACTTGTACTGACCACATTAATTATACTACGGAACTTTACGGTATTTACGTGCATCTTGTGACTTTACACCCCTTGAAACTCGGCAAAAACTTGTGGTGCAACTAATTATACCGCATATAACATTTGCAGACGTTGTTTATAGTAAACTTGACTCTCATTTCCAGCACAAACTACAAGTAGCATTTAACAGTGCTGCTAGGTATGTTTATAAAATCAATAGATTTGACCATATTTCTTTAAAAAGTAAAGATATTCTTGGCTGTAGCTTAGAACAATATTTGAACATACGTAATATAATCTTTATGCAAAGACTTATTTATACTCAACGCCCTGGGTACCTCTTTGATAAATTACAATTTTTTCAATCCGTACGATCTACAAACTTCATTGTTCCTAGACACAACTATCTCAATAGCAGTAGATTCTTTTTCATTAGCACTATTAGACTTTGGAATTCATTACCCAACTATTTGAAAAATATTACTGTTGGAGCCAGCTTAAAACATGCACTTATCACCTACTTTTCTTCGCTCGAGTGAAATTTAAATTGTCTGATTTTTTTTAGTTTATCTATTCTCATCTATTCTGCTTCATTTTTTCGTTTTCGTTTTATTCAAATCTCTCAATTTTTCCTTAACTTTATTATCTTCTTTTCGATACACTTTAAGATATAATAATGTTCATTGTAATTGTAATCACTTATCATTCCTGTTTATTTTTAATTTATTACTTTAAGTAAATTGCATAGTTGTTAAGTAAATTATTATAACCTTAATTTTCCGCTTTCGTTGTACTATTAAAGACTTGTCTTATTGTGCACCTAATTTTAAATAAATAAATAAATAAATAAAAATTCAAATTCACAAATTGTCAACTCTATTTAAAAGTTATAACATTTGTAAACAAAAGTTATTTCAATTTTACGCAAAAATTAAAAACCATTTTTGTGATTCAAAAAGAAAGGCCCTATCCCTTGATTTTTTCGAAGAAATTTTTTTTTTCCAATATTGTGTTTTTATATTTTTGTAAAAATATAAAAGCTAAGAAATTAATTTATTACAAAAAATTATTGTAGTATCTCTTACCAATCAAAAGTTATAACCCATAATCTTTATCCAAAATATATATACAAAAAGCAAAACGCTGTCTGTGTGATGGTTGGAAACTTCACAATTACCGAGCCGATAGAGCTGAAATTTTGGCAGCACATTTTTTTCAAGTACAAGATGGCTTAAATTTCTGCCACACCCCCTTTTACCACCCACAAATCAATAAAAATGCTATATTTTCTACGGTTTCCCTCGATTTGGCTACATTTTTGTAATTTAGTTTGTATGCTCACTGTCGGCAACTGTAGTAAAACTGGGTAATGTCCATCTACTAGAAAACTGGGATGAGCATTATATAAGAGGGTGTAGCTAAGCCCATAAAGTTAAAATTTGTATTATCGAATAGCTTTGAAAGTAAAAGTAGCAATACTTACATACAAACTCAAAATGGAGTTACTATTTGGTGATCTCCTGCTACTGGGAAACTGTAACGGGCAGTGGAAAATAACAGTGGTGTCAAACTATGAGTCAAAGAAAAGTTTTGAATACACCTATTATGTTCCCATATAGTTGCAGGGTGCAGCAACGCGCGCCGGGAAAAGCTAGTTTAATTCATAATAATCTAGTACTTGTCATAGGATTTTTTTTTTTTCTTAGCTTCGTTTATTAGTTATAGGCAAAATAATGGCGAATTTTTGGTCGAAAATCGTTACTTTACGTTCGAAAGTCCGCCATTGTGTGAAAAATCAATAAAATAAATGCTGTATCTACCTTAATATTAATTTCTTTTTTTTTTTTAATAAAAAAAACTAAACATACTCTTGAATGTGTATATTTTTAGGTATAAAAGCCCTCATTTAAAAAGTATACCTTAGGTTTCCTTAAAAAAATTCACAAACATTACCTTTTTTTTCGGCCTCTGGATATATAATCCGCCTTATTATATATAGTATATTTGTATATACATATATTGTGTTCTTATGTGTGAGTTATGTATCGTAAGCTGAGCTTATTGAGTACTTGTGTTAGTTCAGCAAGAATAATGTTAACCTTTGCCCTGTAACGTAGTTTTTTGTTACGTTCGCTGTAACGTGAGGTAACTCGTGTTTCGCCCTTATTTTATCTAGTTAAATTGCTCCAAGGGTCCTGCCAAAATTTTGGCATGATGATTGGTGTTTCTACTCGACGATTAATAGGCTTATTTACTAATTTATTAATTATAATAAAATTGCTGCAATAAAACAAATCCACCTTATTCACCTGACAAGAAATCACCTGGCCACGTTACAGGGAAAAGGTTAAAATTCAGTTGAGATCGGAAAATAGTTTTTTATTCTTACTTAATTTTAAACTTTTTTGAAGACAAGAAACAAGAACTTTTTATGCTAGTTTAGAGAATTTAGGAAAAAACAATATCTATCTTTGTATTCTATTTAGTTGTATCCTAAATATGTTATCTCCCATTCATTGGAAATTATTTCGTTGCTTTTGGGACTTATTTCATAACTCTTTTTTTTAAATTTTAATGTGACCTTTCTTTCTTTATATTGAAAAAAAAAATTTGGGCTTTAGGCCAAGTATGTTGACAACAAGACAACATGAAGACAACAACAACGGCTCTGTACAGTGCAAATCACAAAGTAGACTAGAAAGACTGTTTCGTTGGCCGCTACGCCAGTAGTTGTCTTGCATGACTCTTCACTGTGATCTACTCAAGCTACTTAGGTCCCACTTATACTACCAATATGCCGAGAGAGTTACCCGGAAGTTTATTTTGACAGGGTGAACGCTTTTACGTTAGTAAATGAGTTCTTATCAACTTATGATGCACCCTGTATCAAGGTTAACCTTTATTGTGTCATACTTTTTTAGGCATAACCTTTACTCATGTGCATCTTCGAAATTCGATCAGAGTGTTTTAATGATAACTAAATCTCTTTTTTTTTAAGTTCATTCAAATGGAATTTATTTCATTACTAGCTGACCCGGCAAACGTCGTTTTGCCTTGCAATTTTTTTCTTTTGAGTGAAATTTTTTTCCCGTTGCAAAGTCGTAGTGGACTGATGTTTCAAAGAAAAATGATAGGTGCACTAAACTCACATACCAAATTGTTGTCCAATTATTGTTATTTAAAGCAGAAATATAGATTTTATATTTTTGATGAATAGCGCCCTGGTTAGGTCGGTAGCTATTAGTAATGATTTGTATTTCATAGATGAATTAAAAATGGAAATGCGTAAACTGCAGTACAAAAGTAAAATCAACACAATTTTTTCACATTTTATTTGTTAAGAAGTTGATTCTAAACTTGGTTATTATAAAACAAAAAAAAGGAGTAAACATATAATTTATTTTAAAGCTTGGTAGTAAACAATATTTTTTGTTTTTCTATTGGGGGAGAAAATGAATAGTGCTGACGGTGTACCGACTCTCGAGCACGCAACATACAACTGACCGTGAGAAAAACATTGGGTTTCTAGGTTTAACCCACATACTTTTAACGACTGTCCTTGAGATTTATTAATCGTCATTGCGAATGCAAGGCGAACTGGAAATTGGACACGTTTAAACTTAAATGGTAGATCATTTGGTATCATAGGTATCCTCGGAATAAGCACTTCTTCACCTTTAAACTTTCCTATGATTATCATTGCCTTAATAGCGTTCGGCATCAGCATTTTAACAACCATTCTAGTACCATTACATAGTGTTGGCTGATTCAGGTTACGTAACATCATTATTACTGATCCAACCTTAAGTAGCAAGTTATGCGGGGGCATTCCCGGTAAGTCCAATGAATTTAGGAACTCTATCGGATAGTTAACAACATCATCAGGATCTGTAATAGAATCAATTGACTTATACGAATGCAGTTCGCCATTAATTAAGCTTTGGATTTTTAAATTTGTGTCATCAACGTCCTTATTTTTTGGAGCTAAAATGGCTCTTTCGCTTAACCAAACATAATTGTTGTAATTTTCAGCAATATTTGGGAACACATTTGCTATTAGTTCTTGTGTAGTGTTTGTAAATTGACAAAAGCCTGTTGGAAATGAAATCTGCCCTGTGCTGGAATCTGTTGGTATTTTTCCATTGCCAATGTCTAACAATTGTTTTGAAAACACATACCATGATTCAGCATTTTCAAGAGCAACTCGCATATTTGTTGTTAATTTGATAGTTGTCACTTTTTTCCATATAGATGATGACTTAAGGCAAGCGTTAATTTCATCAGCAGGTGTTGATTTAGGAATGACTGGCAGCGTTTGCCGGAAGTCTCCGGCCAATAGGACCATCATCCCTCCAAATATTTGTTCATTATTTCGCAGGTCTCTTCATGTTCTGTCAAGTGCCTCTAATGATCGTTTGTGAGCCATTGTACATTCATCCCAAATAAGTACGTTGCAGTTTTGAAGTACTTTTGCCATCGCTGATTGCCTCGAAATATTACATGTTGGCTCATGTACCGTATGACTGCAGGTTGTTGTGTATGCTACTTTTGTAGCTGTGGCTAAATTAATGTTATTTCTTGCCTTTGTCTAATCCCGCCAATATTTGAAGTATAGCTTAGAATATTTACACCAAACGGACACACCAAATTGTTAAAATGTCGTTAACAGGTTAATAAATAATTAATTTGTAAATTTGTAATTTGTATGGGAGGTACCAGGCCCCATTGTCCAATCCCGCCCATATTTGGAGTAAAGCTTGGAACGCATACATTACACGGATGTACCAAATTTTGTTCAAATACGTATAAGAGGAGCAGAAATAATGGAATTTAAATTCGTAATTTGTATGGGAGGTACCACGTCCATTTGTCCAATTGCGTCCATATTTGTAGTTGAACTTAGAAACTATACACTAAACCGTTCATATTAAATTGTATTCCGATACCAACAACAGTAGGAGAAATAGTGGATTTTGAATTTGTAATTTGTATGGGAGGTACCACGCCCCTTTGTCCAATCCCGCCCATATGTGGAGTAAAGCTTGGAACGCATACATTAAACGGATGTACCAAATTTTGTTCAAATACCTGTAATAGGAGCAGAAATATCGGATTTTTAACCTGCGATTTGTATGGGAGGTACCACGCCCCTTTGTCCAATTAATTTTTTTTTCTATATAAACCATCTCGTGAAAATTTAGAATCGAATAAAAAAAAATCATCCAAATCGCTCCAGCCGTTCTGACGTGATGCCATTACACAGATGGACCGTTTCATTTTTATATACGAGCCCTAACCACTATTAATTCGTACAGCAAGCACTTTTATGCCAATGTAACATGTAAGGGTACATATTTTATTAAATAATATTGATAACACTATTAAATTTATACTTTTCTGAAAGTTTGTTTTATTGTCTTTAATTTCATAAACAAATATGTGCACATATCATGATAAAAAGTTTTGAAAACAGAAATTAACGGAAAGTCCATTTATTTTGATAACAAAAATTTGACCACTATTAATTCGTACAGTGGAACATTTTCTAATTTAATACTGTGTAACGCCCCCTTTGCTTTTTAAAACAGCTTCTAATCGCTTTGGCATTGTATCTATAAATTTTTTACACTCTTCAGGGGTTATAGAGTCCCAACTTTCTTAATTTTTGATAAAAAATATTGAAAAAAAAAAAAAAAAAAAAAAAAAAAAAAAAAAAAAAAAATTTAAATATTTACGTGGATAAATCAAATATTTTCCTTACAACTTGTTTTTTTCCCGTATTTAAATTTTATTTATGCCACACACTGACACACATATTCCATACAGCTGCCAAGCAGCCGCCAAGCAGCAGCAGCAGCATCGCACTCTGTTCCTGTGCGTTGAGTTTCTTCGCACCAGCAGTTGAAGGTCTTATAGTTCTCATTTAGTTAATATTTCAAGGGTAATATATTGTGGATATTTGGCAAATATGATTTGTGAGTGCGGTGGTGAGTGCAAAGCATGATGAATTCATGTAAGGTGGAGTGACAACTCGGTATTTTCTCAAGAATGTCACTCCCCTCTACAAGATTTCATCATGCATCGCACTCACCACTGGACTCGAAAATCATATTTTCTCAAAAAGAAAATAAAATATACCACTAAATGGCGTTTGATATGGACGCAGCTCGTGGGAAATATTCGAATAAATTGTTTTTCAATTTCAATATTTTTATATAAATTTTCCTAAAATGCCATAGTTTTATTTTCAAATAGTAAATATTTGAAAGATATTTAAATATATTCTTGCATAATTTTAATAAATTTTTTATTAATTCTGTTTAAATATTTTAATATTTTATTTAATTAAAAAAGTATTTAAATAAATTTTAAATATTTACGTGGTCGATTTAAATAAATGCGTTATTGGTGCAAAAATGACTCGCTTTTTGGATAAATTAAAAAAGTTTTTGGATAAATTTAATATTTTTTTCCCTTAGTGTATAAATGCTTGGTTTGAACAAAAACAAATAATCTTTTTGATGCAATAATATTCCGCTGATATACTGGCGTTAATTAAAATTACAAATTAACCCAAAGTAACCAAACTTCTGTGTCCCCAAAAAAGGCCCTAAAAGTATTAGAACCAAGTTTTTCATATTTGAGTTACCCGCCGTGGGTGATATGCCCGGGCACTTATTATTTAACATTTTTGGGACTATTTTCATGGGGACTGATTTCATTATGAAATAAGTCCCAAATATTGAGAATTATTTCACTACTTTGGGAGTTATTTCATTTCTCTCTCTTGGGACTTGTTTCATTTGTTCTGGGAAATATTCAGTTGGGATTTATTTCATTGGGCCCTATTTCGTAGCATCCTTTGAAACTACTACTGCCTGTATAATTATTAATCGTAACATTCTTAGTTTTTCGTCAAGGTTTCTCTAATATTTTTGTGATATTTTAAAACATCTTATTAACGAAAGTGTATAACACCGAGATGCTAATCAACATTAAAACTCATCTTTTAACTCATCTCAAAACTATTTAGATATCTTTGTTTGATTTCGTGTCTGACAAGCCAATTCTTAATTCGAACTTTTACGCCTAACGGTTAATTGGAAAATAATAATAAAAATCACAACATCAACTGTGAAGAGACCTCACAACGATTGGAAGAAGCAACACCAGCCATCATACCAAACTGAGACACACATTATAGACTGCCACATACTAGACAAGCTCATACAACAGGCATCCAGCAGTTTCTTTGAAGTGCTTCTCCAGAGAATATCACGATAGTTCGTTTGCAAATAGTCAACTTAACTAAGACAGGCGAACCGGTTAACTTGACTTGCTTAGAAATGCAAAAATTAAGGTGCTTGTAGAATCCGATGGCATGCGGAGAATGATGTCGCAACATGTGTTTGGGTTGTCTTGACAGTGACATAACATAAGCAACATATTCGTTTGGGCACGTTTCAATATGTTCTACATCAGCGAAATAGCTCTTTTTAGCTTAGCATTTTGGAGAAAAACCAGAAATAATCAACACCAAATATTCACCAGCTGCTACAGAGAATGTGTGTGTATGTAGTAATGTAGACATGGTTTAAAATCGACACATTTATTGACAGTTCGAGACACGTTTATTTACAACACTAACAAAACCAAAAAAAAAAAATCAAATATTAGACCATATTTGGTTTGCCGATAGACCTCTCTGCCCTCATTAGACCAAAATGGACGGACTTTTAAAACTGCACCTTTAACTAGAAGTAACTTTAGGCAATATTTTTCGAATAGCAGCACCACAGAGTTAGTTGAGCATTACGAAAGGTAAAACTTAGTCTGAGTCAACCACAATGAATGCCTTTGTCATTGTTGCTTTGTTTTTGGACTGTAAAGAAAAAACTCCGTGTGAATTACATGCTTGGATTTAACATATGGTTCATGAACTGCTGCTGTTTTATGAAGTCAGTCCAATTTTTGGCTAATTTTTTTTTTTTTTTTTTTTTTTGTCTTCTCTGTACATTGACCAATATTGGCATAAAACCAAAACTTGACTGACAAACATGACAGATGCTCAGACAGCATCATGAACATATCTCGATTACTGCAACACTTCGATAACGTAACGTTTGCCTCACGTTTTGTTTTATACCAAATGTGGTCATATTCTCAGGAATGTTTTTTGACAAAGTTCATTTCGAAAAACATGCTGGTTAAAAGATGCCATTTCAACATAACTGAATGGGTCACAACAACGAAGCAATGGGTCAAGCCTAATTAACAGTTACTCGGTTTAAAAGTCGTCTACGATTCCACAAACATAGCTACATATATATATACCATATGTTGCTAAAAGATTTCCATGTAAATTGCCCACAAATCACAACCGCACAGCACGAAGTTCATCAGCACTAGGTCATCTGTGGATTTCTTTTTAACCAAACAATTTGTCAGTTTCATAATTCAAATGCTGCCAGCTGCCTGATCTTTCAATTGCATCTATCCGTCTGTCTTGCCCGTCCTGGCAAAAGCTCTCTGCAGTACATCTCAGTTGCCAAAAGACATGTGGCCAAAAATAATAACATCAAATCTCTTCACCTTATTTCCAACCCATTTGTTTGTCTATGTGTGCGTGTGTGTATGTGTGATGTGCCATTTGCTGCTGCTAACTATACCATCATCAGAATACCGGGCACAGTGAAGTAATCCCATAGAAGAGATGGACAAAATAGAAAAAGGAGTTTGAATTTTATAGAATTAAACATGAAAGGATTTCAGGTTCTCTTATAAAAATCAGAGATTGTGGTTCCACTAAGATATGTAGTTAAAATAGAGGTTAAAAGTTATATTTAACTTGAATAATATATATCACGTTTAAGAAGAATTTCAATATTTTGGGGCTAATAATACAACCTTACTTGTAGTAACTTCGAAAAAAGAAAGAAAAAAATAAAAGAATATAAAAGAAAATATAAGAAAGGAGAAGTGAATAGAAGAAAAGAGAAAGAATAAAAGAGAGGATAATAGAGAGAAGAGAAGAGCAGAGAAGAAAAGAGAGGGAAATAAAAGAAAAGAAAAGTGAAGAGATAAATATGACAAGAGAAAAAAAGAAAAGCAAAGAAAACAAAAGAAAAGAAAAGAAAAGAAAAGAAAAGAAAAGAAAAGGATATGAAATGATATGAAATGATATAAAAAGATATGAAATGATATGAAATGATATGAAATGATATGAAATGATAAGACATGATATGAAATGATATGAAATGATATGAAATGATATGAAATGATATGAAATGATATGAAATGATATGAAATGATATGAAATGATATGAAATGATATGAAATGATATGAAATGATATGAAATGATAAGACATGATATGAAATGATATGGAATAATATAAAATATGAAATAAAATTAAATTAAAATAAAATAAAATAAAAGTAAAGAAAAGGAAACAAAAGTAAAAAATAAAAGAAATTTGAAGAGAGGAGAACAGAAGTGAAAAACAGAAAAGAAGAGAAGAGATGAAAAGAAAAGAAAAGAGAAGAGAAGAGAAAAGAAGAGAAGAGAAGAGAAGAGAATAAAAGAGAACAGAACAGAACAGAACAAAACAAAACAGAACAGAACAGAACAGAACAGAACAGAACAGAACAGAACAGAACAGAACAGAACAGAACAGAACAGAACAGAACAGAACAGAACAGAACAGAACAGAACAGAACAGAACAGAACAGAACAGAGCAGAACAGAACAGAACAGAACAGAACAGAACAGAACAGAACAGAACAGAACAGAACAGAACAGAACAGAACAGAACAGAACAGAACAGAACAGAAAAGAAGAGAAGAGAAGAGAAGGGAAGAGAAGAGAAGAGAAGAGAAGAGAAGAGAAGAGAAGAGAAAATAATAGAAAAGAGGTGAACATTTTTTCAATTCTGATATGACCACTGACGGAAGTGAAGAGTTACTCAACCCCTTGTTCGTCCAGAAAAATAAATATATTTTATATTTTTTAAATATCTCTCCTGAGTCAACTCTTGCATTGAAATTATGCCAGCTAAATAATTATATTTGAAAAAAATTTATTCACTTCCTCCTTTCTTACTTTCCTACTCTCGTGTATTCTCAGCTGATCTGCTTTCAAATATTTTTAAAATTTAAACTTAATTTTTATAAACATTAAATTTTTTTCTAATTTTTTTTAAATATTTTGTGTACACGATACACTGTGCTCCACGCTGTTTGTAGCACCAGCATAAAAACTTTTTTGGCTAAAAATAAAAAAAAAAAATAAACAAAAAATATGTAGTAAAATATTATTTATTTTATGCAAACTTCATATGGGACCCAAAAAACATTTCATCATCTCTAAAATTCAGCCATGACACACATGAACGTCGTTATTTTCAACGAGAAAAAAAAAGTAGTTTGCTCACATACAGGCGGGTCAAAGCGACTTTCTGAGAAATATGCGAATTAGACTCTTTATTCGGTAAATATTATGAACGAAAAATTATTGGGTTTGGTGGTAGGTTAAAAAAAAAATGCAAGCATAATTTACCTTAAGCAACAGCCTACTGTAGGGTATATGAATTGCCTTTAACGCCCGACGATGTTAAATCAAACCTTAAATAAACTATAGCAACCTAACCACAATATGACAGCCAGCCACCAACAACATGTGACAAACTTGTAGGTTGTTGCTGTAGGTTTGTTTGGTAGGTTGGCCAGAGTAGATGCTTTTTAATAAGGCTAACAAATCGTCTCCATTAACTTACAAAACTGCGCACACAATCGACAAACGTGCATCTGCAAAATTCAAGAGGTCTTGACAAAAATTACTGCAACACTACAACCACAAATAACAAACAAAACAAACAACCTGCCAACCAACAACAAAAACAATATTTTTGTTTTATTTATTTTGTGTTTTTTCTTTTTTAATAAAGGTGATAAAATTGGTGTCACTTGTCACGTTGTAGGTTTATGTTGATTGTGCACCAAATTTACTTGGATTGGGCAAATGTTGTCGGTGTTGTTTTACTTCGCTGGTTTGATGACAACAACAGTTGTAACATTTAACTTAGGCAACAGGTTGCTGCTGTCGTATTTATTTGTCATGTTGGTTCACATTGTTAATCATGATAATAATGATGAGTAGTGGTAGGTACCCTAGCGTTGCACATAAGTTTATCAAAATGTGTCATCAAAGTATCTTGCAGGTGGGCTTCAATGTAAATTTCTGTACCTGCTGTGTTACAGGGTAAGTCTTTTAAGAACGTTTTACTTATGAGATATTAGATTAAAAGATTGACAATTACTTTGGATTTTCTTGAAAGCGACAAATTTCTTTCGTACACTAAGGGAAATAACGCATATTAACATTATCCATGCCTGAGTATATATTTCATTTAAATATTTACGTGCATAAATCAAATGTTTTCCTTACAACTCGTTTTTTTCCCGTATTTAAATTTTATTTATGCCACACACTGACACACATATTCCATACAGCTGCCAAGCAGCCGCCAAGCAGCCGCACAGGAACAGAGTGCGATGCTGCTGCAGTTTCTTCGCACCAGCAGTTGCAGGTTTCTTATAGTTCTCATTTAGTTAATGTTGCAAGGGTAATATAGCATGGATATTTGACAAATATGATTTGTAAGTGCGGTGGTGAGTGCGATGCATGATGAATTCATGTAAGGTGGAGTGACAACTCGGTATTTTCTCAAGAATGTCACTCCACTCTACATGATTTCATCATGCATCGCACTCACCACCGAACTCGAAAATCATATTTTCACAAAAAGAAAATAAAATATACCACTAAATGGCGTTTGATATGGAAGCAGCTCGTGGGAAATATTCAAATAAATTGTTTTTCAATTTAAATATTTTTATATAAATTTTCCTTAAATGCGATAGTTTTATTTTCAAATAGTAAATATTTGAAAGATATTTAATGGCTGAATTACAATACTGCGTTAGGTCGGTCGGCCTTTGACAGCTAGACTAGAAACAATGGTTTCTTATGAAGCAACACAAAATATGACTTCATGCATTGCGTCGACCTCATCCCGTAAAAATGAATTTGAGGGGGTGACGTACGATCAACGCTATGAGTAGCGACATGCTCAAGCTAGGTCGTGCTTTTGACATTCCATATTAACGCTGGGTTGCATTTTCGTTGAGCAATGCTAAAATGTGGGTATTCTTGGATTCCGATGGAAAACTCAGATTTTCATAGGATTATCGTGGGAATTTATATTTTGATGCGAGTTTTTTTTAAATTGATCAAATTTTTTAAATTAACATGCTGCTTAAGTAGTATAAAAATGATTTTGATGAATTTAGCATGATATTAATATTATTCAATTGTATTTCATATTAAAATTTATGCATTTTTTAGTATAAAAAAAAAAAAATAAATAACTGGCCATTTCAGCCCTTGAAAGGACTTTGACCTAGCTTCTTATGATCAATTGTGTTGTGCGTGTTATTAAGTTTGTACACAATTGACCGAGAACCGGACCTACATGCTTAACGCCGACTCCGAACGGCGATGAACGGAATGTTCTCGTTCTCAAGAAGCTTTACATGGCATTTTGATTACTCTCTGAGGTTTGCCATTGTCTGCAGAGAGGTGGCGGCCGTACAGAAAAATTATTTTAATTCAAATAATTTTCTGTCGCTGCTGGGGTTCGAACCTGGGTCTCCAAAGTTCGTTGACATAGCGGCCACGCACTTTAACCAACTACGCCACAGACGCCACAAAAAATTTTTTGTGGCATTTTTTAGTATATTATAAATAATATTATAAGGGTATTCATGCAAAATGGCAAACTTATATATTGGTCAATTAGATATTTTAATGAGGTTGGTTGAGGACGAATACCCTTAATATCATTGTTTGAATAATATAACACACAAAGGAATGTTGTGGTAAGGTAGATTGGCAAATGCCGTTCACTTTGTTTTTTGTAAAGTTGTACCCAAGTACTCACTAATTACAAGTGATTCAGCGAGCATTGTACAAGGGGGCGTGGCAGCTCGAATCTGCAATATTGAATAACTTTAAAATTATAGGTCGCACAACATTGGAATTAAGTGTTCGGCCTCGATTTACATGTGCCGTTCCACTGGCAAAATTTTATGGGCGTTGGGAAAAGGGTGTGGCACTTTTTCGGCTTCCCAAATTGTGGGTATAACTTTCTAACTATTAGTCACACATCAATGAAACTCGGTAAGAATGTACTATTTAGTCTTGTCCTTTGACTGGAATAATTAAGTGAGCATTGGACAAGGGGGCATGGCACCGCCCATATAAGTCAAACTTATGGTATCAAATAGCTTTGGAGTTAAATGCCACATAATAATGAAACTTGGTATGGAGCTGCCACTTGGTAATGTCCATCTACTAGAAAACCTTCAGCCATTCTTATTTTTATGAAGAGAACTTCTGAAATGCACTGTCGAATCGTGGCGTTCCAGAAATCGTTATCTACCCTATTTTTTAGAGCATTTCGTACAAGGGCAATCATTATATCATAGAAAAACACGATAAAAGTTCAAGTAAATCTTAAATTTTATACACCAAATGAAAGATTAATTTCCAAGCTTTAATATTATATTGTCTTTAATCCATAGTAATAAAGGTTAATTTTGAAGAAAAAAATGGTTTTATGTAAAAAATAAAATTACTTTTACATGCAAATATCTTTAAAATCTGAAATACTTAACGGATTTCATTAATTTCAAATTTTCTGAAAGCTTATTGTATTGTCTGCAATTTGGCACCTCAATCATTAATATTGGTTATATATTTCGAATAACACAGCCAATTTTCTTCATACACCTTATAACAAAAAAAAAATTTTTAAATCGATAACTCGAAAACAATCGATCGTTTTGTAAATATTTTGAAATGTTTTGACCAATTTTCTTGTTTTTATTTTGATTTTCTTTTGAATTTTTTTATAATTTTGACATATTATCCAAATTTTTGAAGTATTTTTAATTATTTTTCACAATATTTGTCCTCAAATGAGAGCAAATAATTTTAAAAATGCTTTATGAGGGGTTTATTGGATTTACTGGATGTTCAGCCATTTTTAAAAATCCTCTCATTTATAAACAAACATTTTCAATAATTTTTTTTACATTTTCTGTTTTTTTTTATTATATTATGAAACAATTTGATGTATTTTTGACATAATTTGTGCTCAGATGAAAACAAAATAAAATTTAAAAATGCTTTATCGAGGGTTTATTGAAGGTTTCCTCCATTTTTAAAATTATCTCATTTATAAAGCATTTAAAAAAGATTTTTAACGCTATTGAACGCTATTATGACACTATCTTTTAATTTTTCATTGATTACAATTATAATTACATGATTTCGGAAAAAGGGACGTTTTGTGGGATTTTTAGTATAGCTGCTTTTATTGGCATCACCAAAATGACAGACGCACGATCTGTCAACGCAACATTTAGTTTTGCAAAGTTTGAGGTCGTCCGTTTTGACAGCTTATATCGTAAAGTTTTTACAACGGAGACCAAAGTACGGTCAAAGGCCGACCGACCTAACGCAGTATTGTAATTCAGCTATAAATATATTCGTGCATAATTTTAATATATTTTTTATTAATTCTGTTTAAATATTTTAATATTTTATTTAATTGAAAAATTATTTAAATAAATTTTAAATATTTACGTAGTCGATTTAAGTAAATGCGTCATTGGTGTAAAAATGACTCGCTTTTAGGATAAATTAAAAAAGTTTTTGGATAATTTTAATATTTTTTTCTTTTTTTCCCTAAGTGTAGATAATGAAAATTAGTCCATAAGCCAGATAATAAGAACTATAGGAGAAGTTTATAATTTTGTTCAATGAAGTTCTTCTGCATTGAAACCTTTTAGTTCTCGTATTTTGTAGGTCAAGGTATTCAATTGTTTCTTTCCATTTTACTTAATATACTCGTATGGTGCAGGGAGATCAAAAAAGATCACCACACATGAGCTTTCGAACTCTGTCCACTTTTTTATTTTATTGATTACGATACGAATGTCTCAGGAGTGAGCGAATGTTCTTAATACATATCGCGGTTTAACCATTCGATTTCTAGGAACAAGTTTTCAAACGTATTATTATAAATTTTGATCTTGACACAACAAGAGAAATGCTTTCCTGTAAAATTTTCAATTTTTAATGTTAAACAAACGAAAGAAAAAGGTTAGGTTATCATAGATTACGTTTTTAAGAGCTCAACATTAGAGTGTCCCTTATTTTGCGATTTTTGGAAATGTCAAGGGGCTGAAAGGTTTTTTTATGCGTTTTTATATTCTAAGAACGAAACTAAAAAAATTTTTTTTTACGACAACGTTTACCCGTGCCAATCGGGCCCGAAAGTTTCGAAAAAAGGTCCATATTAGACCATATTTGCACATATTAAAAAAAAATCTTTTCTCTGCTTTTTATAAATGTTTTTCATTTTTTGGAACACATACATAAGAAATATGATATCTGCAAAGTTTTTTTATGGTGGGCGTGGTTACCGCCCCAGCTGCGTCGAAATTTCTCCCGCAGCCTTTTCCCACTTTTTCATGAAATTAGTGCAATTTAGGTATTAAGATCAACAATAAATAAATACATTTTTATTATGCTAAAAGTATTACTACATTTCATTAAATTCACATTATGTGTTTAAAAAAATTAACAATAAATTAAAAAACTAGTATTTTACCCTGCGGCGGGCGCGCAACAAGCTAATACCTACAAGCCGCAATAAGCTTTTCAACCGAAATCATAGTTTTTTTTTATAAATAAAAAAATATCAAAAACCAAAAATGTATGCCCCTGGAGGGTTAAATTATAATAAGATATACAAATTAATTAAAAAAAGACAGATGCTTATTTGGAGCTTTTATGCTATTCATTATTATCGGAATCCGTTAAGTCTGTATTTTTGTAGTTCTACTATACATCAAAGTCTGGTTTGAAGCTACTAATAGCATAAAAGCTCCAAATCAGGATCTGTCTTTTTTAAAAGATTTGGTCGCATACAAGACATTTAACAAAAAAATATCAATTGCTGCAAGTCAAAAATTTGGTCGGTATCTTTGGTACCTTGGTGAAGAACTGATGCGGTTTCTATTTAGAGAAAACGCAGTATGGTGACAGCATTGCAAGCTCAGAAGTTTCCATGTAATCATCCAATCGCAAACCCAAATTCTTTAAATGAATGGACAAAAAAAGATTGAGATTGTTTTGCATCTTGTCGAATAACAAATCTATTTCGTAGGTTTAGTTTGACATGCAATTTTTTAAAATATGATCCTGACGAATGGGAAAAAGATGAAGAATACCAGAGACTAAAAAATTATATTAAAGATCTTTGTGTTTTAAATGATATTGCGGAGCGTGGGGTACAACTTGCTCAAGAATTTCTCGAGCTTACAAAATCAGAAGCGCAGCTACAAAACCTACTTATTGTGGCCCAAAATACTCGAAAAATATTCTCGAACTGTCAAAAAAAATACAGTACACTCTCACAAATTAGAGCTCTCACAAATCCGAACTTTCCAGAAATTAGAACCTGTCATTTCAATATTGAACGCTCTGAAATCAGAACCTGGTTCTAATTTCTGGACGTTTCTTTATTTATTTAATTCAAAAGTGATCTTTGCTCATTGATATAAATATAAATAGGGGAATTATATGAAATTTATGTTAAAAAAAACGTTAAATATTAATAAATAAAAATTCTTTTGTGTTACATAAATTTTTTTAATCAGTTTCATTATTTTCTTTTACATTTCTGTGAAAAAAAGTCCAGAAATTAGAACATTTAAGAAATTAGAACCACCCGTGGAACAAAGTGGTTATAATTTGTGAGAGTCTACTGTACTCTTAAAAAAAAACTTAGAATTAATTTGTATTGTATATTAATTATAATTTAACCCTCCAGGGGGCATACATTTTTGGTTTTTAATATTTTTTATTTATAAAAAAAAAACTATGATTTCGGTTGAAAAGCCGCAATAAAACTGCTTGAAGGTATTAGCTTGTTGCGCGCCCGCCGCAGGGTAAAATACTAGTTTTTTAATTTATTGTTAATTTTTGTAAATACATAATATGAATTTAATGAAATTTAATAATACTTTTAGCATAATAAAAATGTATTTATTTATTGTTGATTTTAATATCTAAATTGCACTAATTTCATGAAAAAGTGGGAAAAGGCTGCGGGAGAATGTCGATGCAGCAGGGGCGGTAACCACGCCCACCATAAAAAAACTTTGCAGATATCATATTTCTTATGTATGTGTTCCAAAAAATGCAAAACATTTATAAAAAGCAGAGAAAAGTTTTTTTTTTAATATGTGCAAATATGGTCTAATATGGACCTTTTTCTGAAACTTTCGGGCCCGATTGGCACGGGTAAACGTTGTCGCAAAAAAAAATTTTTTTAGTTTCGTTCTTAGAATATAAAAACGCATAAAAAACCCTTTCAGCCCATTGACATTTCCAAAAATCGCAAAATAAGGGACACTCTACTCAACATGGACACCTTTTGGTAAGCAGGGCCCTGTAGTCTCGAGGATCTGGTAAATCTGAAGAAAGAGATCTTAAAAGCTTTGGGCTTTAAGCAGAGTACGTAATCGTCCGATCACCTGCCTTTGTGAAAAGGTAGGATTGGAAAAGTACGAGTACAAAAGTACAAGTACGCGTTTTATGGACGCCCACCCTAGTAAATATTTAATTACTTACTAAATAGAGCGCGTACTTTGAGAAATGAAATCTCTTGAAATTAATTTTTTAGCTCATTTATGAACAAAAAATATTTCGTTTATGAGAAAATGTTTCTACTGATATAATCAAAAATTATTATTTTGTTAACTCATTTAAAAAAAAAATAAATAACTGGCCATTTCAGCCCTTGAAAGGACTTTGACCTAGCTTCTTATGATCAATTGTGTTGTGCGTGTTATTAAGTTTGTACACAATTGACCGATAAATGGATCTACAGGTTTAACGCCGACTCCGAACGGCGATGAACGTAATGTTCTTATTCTCAAGAAGCTTTACATGGCATTTTGATTACTCTCTGAGGTTTGCCATTGTCTGCAGAGAGGTGGCGGCCGTACAGAAAAATTATTTTAATTCAAATAATTTTCTGTCGCTGCTGGGGTTCGAACCCGGGTCCCCAGGTTTTTTGACATAGCGGCCACGCACTTTAACCAACTACGCCACGGACGCCACAATTTAACTCATTTAAGAATGCAAATAAGAAACATTTATGATTAATTCCTGAACTCGTTTATGAACAAAAATTTTTCATTTACTATGAATTTTTACCTACTAAAATGATAAAAAGTTATTCTTTTTCAACTCAAAATAAGTTCCTTTTGCTAATTTCGCGAAAGAAGTACAGTTTTTATTTATGGAAAAAGTTGTCACGAATATAAACTTCTATTGCAAGCACTTTTAAGCAATAAAATAAAAAATCAAAAATTAAAAAAAAAAAAATTCTACTCAAACACGTTCGCAAAACTCTTACCTTACGCAAAACCTTCGCTTATGGTTCTGTGGGAAAGAACATTGTTGCAGCAAATAGTCAAAGATACGTCCGCTTAATGTACCCCAAATTTTCTCGACTTCCTAGAAATTTCATGCAACAGTGTGTGTCAACCCACACAGAGACGCTTAAAAATATCCAAAATTTGTTCCTGCTTGTTATGATACAAACGTCTTACAGCTTGTTTAATTGTAAGCCTCAAAAATCTACCAGTGCTTGACTAACAAAGCCAACAACAGCAACCAGTTGCAATACTACCTCAACGCCTACACAACAAATACAAATATTTTCGAAGTTTTCGCCTTTTTTTCGCATATAAGTCAATCAAGACAAACATTTAATCTACGTATGCAAATTCCTGTGGTTGCAACAGTTGCAGTTGCACCATCAGCAGCAGCAGCAGCAGCGACTCCAACACTTCCACTTTTCAATGCCTTGCAGCAGACTTTTTCTAGCTGACACTGCCCCGGCCTCTGTCTCTGCGTTTTTTATTAAAGCGTGGAGCCTCGTCGAGTCCATGACAGCTGCCTGTCGTTCGGTCATTTGGATGGTTATTTCTTTGGTTTGTTTTTTTTTTGCGTCATTGTCCAATAACAGCGAGCAGCGTTGATCTGGTGGCAACGCATGTGCCCAAGAATGTCACAAAGTGTCTGACAGTTAAGTACAAGCGCATAGAATGGGCGGAGGGAAGGATGCACGGATGGATAGCCACTGTCCGTAAACGACATCTAATTTATAGCATACATTAATGTTTAAGCAACAAAGTAAAAACAATTCAATTACATAAATGCAGATAGTGTTGGAGTTATATTGCTTCCACGATTTGTTCAATCTTCAATGCCTAGTTGGTGTTGTTGCTGCTGTTATGCTTGGACAATGGACAGCAGCACTACGAAAAGCGTTGGAGCTCAGTTGAAAGCAAGCAGCTGTTGCTGTCATTGTTTGCTGCAATAGTGAATGCTTTAAATTAATTGACTGATAATGAAGATCGTTTATTGCCAAGAATTAATTTTTCTCAAACACCGCTCAGCAACAAATGATTTATTTTCCACAAACATCTCGCATGTAATAGTTAATCAGCTTTGTTGGTTAATAATTACCATGAGGCTAAGATGGCCATGTTATCTTAGCAGCTTAGTTGGCTTACTATGAATGTCAGGAGGTCATCGTTAGTTTTATGTTTGGTCATTCAGCGAAACTAAGTTTCATATGATATGCAGATGTTGCACGGATTAACTAATTAATGACAGATGAAAGTTTTTATTACATTTTAAAGCATTTACTTAAAAACATTTTCCTCGTAGTCATGTGCTTTCGGAGACGTGTGTGTGCAACATAATTACAAAATTTCAAGAAACAGGCCTAATGCAAGATGTGAAGACTTCCGAAATAACTTCGCCGCGGACCGATTTCTACTGAAAATATCGACGCAGTAAAGGAAAACGTTCAAAACGACCCAAGCATCTCAATTCGTCTCCATGCTTAAGAATTTGACCTCCCAACGCCCACACGGCAGAAAATATTGACGAAAGATTTGCCTCTGCATACGTACAAGATCCAATGACTCAAGAACACCAGCAGCGCTATAGGTTCTCTGATCTTGGAAAACATGGTGATTCCTCTGATCTTGGAAAACATCCTACACGTGTTTCAATTGATTGCCCTTTCCTTCCCACTAATCTATCACCCCATTTCGAACCAATGCAGACTTGACTGAATAGGTATTCCACCTGAAATCCTTGGTTTGAAGCTACAAACTAAAAAAAAAAAAAGTGGCATAGATTTTCACCCTTTTTCGTTAATAGTTTTTACATGGTGAACCTTGGTCATGTATTCTATATTTTCGAGGGTACCCTATCTTATTCCATGACCTTTTTTGTGATTCGAGTGCATCTTTTTCGAAAATGGTGGCTTTATTAACAAAAAGTACCATTTTGGCTTTTTTAAAAACTCCCTTTTTTTTTGTTGGGTAATGGTGGTATATGGTATATGGATTATAAAGATTATATACCACCATTCTGTAGCAAAGATTGTATTTTATTGTGTATCAAATTCTGTAGAAAAACTTTCAGAACATATTATTCACAATGAGCTACTCTAAAAACCGCCGATTAAACATATCCGGGTGGAAAAAACGAAGTTTTAGACCACTTTTGGGCCGCCGTCTTAGATCCACTGTCTTAAATTTTGCAAAAGAAGAATTTTAATTTTTAATTTTAACCTCGAATTCTTAATCAGAAAACTTGTGAACCTCCAATTTGACAATTTTTGGCCCATAAAGCAGGGACCGTACCGGCTATGGTTTTTATAAAAAAAGTCCAATATTAACAGTTGTCATTTAACTTTTATTTTTCCCGGCAAAAATACAAGTTATTTTGTGCCTTTTATTTTTTCGCGCAAAAACAAAAGTTATATTTAACTATTATTTTATCGGTCAAAAATAACCAATAAATAACCAAAATAAAAATTTATTTTTTCGTCAAAAATATCAGACAATTTGCATTTTCTCAAAGGCTTCTCGCTTAACCGACTAAACAACTTTTGACACCATTATTTTTGTCTCATCAGCGCGCATATTTTGAGTTTTATGAAAATAATGGTATCAATAGTTTTTTAGTCGGTCAAGCGGTCTTTAAAAAATACGAATTGCCTCATATCTTTAACCGAAAAAATAAAAGTCACGAAGTAACTGTTATTTTTGAGCGATAAAATAAAAGTCAAAAGTTTACTTACTTTTAATTTTTAATTTTAACCTTTATAGATAGTAACAGTTGAAAATTTAAAAAGATTTCAATGTTGATGAAGCTCTAGCCATTACGATCATAATGACATATATGAAAAATTTACCGGTAACTTTTGCATTATGAATATTTAATTTTAAAATTGTAAAATAACAGTACCTGCCATAAGCTCATATTTTGTAATATTTTCGACTTAAATGCAAAATAGTTCACAATTCCGGCGTAGAGGAGGCTATTCAACATGGGTCCGCCTTGTTGAATTTCGAAAGTTTTGATGACAGGATCTTAATGTAAACTAGACCAAGTCAAATGCTACTTTGTATGGAATTCTCCGTGCCCCCCTTGAAAAATACGATGGTTGCAAATTAAGTAATTAGAGCTCTTAAAAATCCAAGAATTGTTCTGGTCGGAATCCGGCTTTCGGAGAGTAATTTTAAATGAAATGTATTTACATTTTTCTAATGTATTTCAAATTTAAAATAAAAACAACAAAAGTACCTACTTCTATGCTTAACTAGCTGAAAAATCTGATTCTGGACTTAGATTTGACGTACAATGAAGTCCGGTCCCAATAAACGCATTTTAAGTCAACATTTTAAAATTTTTTCATATAATTTTTTATTCATGATTGTCCTTTGCTTTGATCTAGGACATTTGTTCAAAATTGATTAATGCATTATTGCAGCCCATTTTATGGTTCTAATAATTAAAAAACAAAAAACAGGATCGACCCATTTTTGAATGAGATACGATATTTTTGGTAAAGTGATTTTTAAAGGATTTCATTTTAATCATTGTGAATATGGATTTTCTCTTGCTGCATGCGTTCAGAAATATTGGATTTTGTTGTACCGCATGGAAAGAGCTTACAATGGTCTTCTACCACGCGAAGAAGAGCCTGTTTTTTGTTTCCAATGATGTCACTTTATCGTTGTATCTCGACATAAGACTTATTGCTCTCTCAGCTGCACCGTTAACGATAAAAATTTCTAAAATTTCTCTCCGAAAACCGGATTTTCAACCAGAACCGTTTCATTTTTGACAATTCTTGGACTTTTATGAGCTCTAATTGCTTCATTTGCAACAATCTTGTTTTTCGGGGGGGGGGCACGGAGGATCCCAGATACTTTAACAAAATTTATACAAATGTGACTTGCTCTAATGTACACATCCGTATACGACAAAATAAATAGTTTTCTGTTACTCTAAATAATGTTTTCCAAAAAATACAGAAATCCAAAATGTTGCAATTTTTTGTTAAAAAGTCGCCATTTTAGAAAATAGTTCTCTTGAATCACGAAAATTATCAAGCAATTTTAAAGAGCAACCTTGAAAATATAGGATATGTGTTTCTTAAATATATTTCCCAATAAATATATTTCCCAAGGTTTACCATTTCAAATACAGCAACAAAAAAGGTGAAAATCGATGCCGCTTGGGCCGAAACGGGGTAATAAGCAAAATTCTCGCATTTGGGGATCCAAAAACTGGTAGGTGATTCAGGATATGCCAATGCATAGACAAAGAATGAATTTTTAATGCGGATTGTGGGCTGGACACGTCACAAGATCGTACTTTTTCGATAATTAAGACGGCAGAGCCGTTGCAGTCTTTTTTACAACAACCCAAGCCGACTAAGGTGATTTTACTATTGTTTTTTTTTTCTCGGTGTATAGGGCCATAATAAAAAATTTTTTGTGATCGGATATACTCCATACAAACACATTCGTTTGTGATTGGATATACTCCATACGGACACAATCGACCTCAACTCCACAGGATGGTGCTACGTGCCATAAATTAGCGAACAAAAATGGTCTTATTGTGCACGAAGTTCCCTGATAGCGTAATTTTGCATTTTGGATACAACAATTGCTCATCCAGATCTTGCGATTCAACACTATGAGACTTCTTTATTTGGCGTTTTTTTAAGAAAAAGTAAGGCCATCGCCGAGTAAGCCCCAAATTATGGGAAAGAATGATCAAAAATTTCGAAAAAAGGATTAAGTCTGCAAGTCAATCTGAGGCAGCTATTTGGTGTTGTATTTAAAATTATTCTCTATATACAGTGACTCACAGTGAAAGTGAGCCACAATATGTTTTAAAAAGAACTTTTAAAATAAATAATTAAAAAACTCACACATTCAAAATATTTTGGTATGATTTTATTGTTTGAACATTAAACTTAAAGCTTAGCTTGTATATGATACGAAGCTTTTACTAGGTATAAAAAAATTAATGAAAACTAAAAAAAGTTCAAAAATACATCTCACATTAAAATTGAGCCACTTTAAAGAAAACATAAGAAATATTACATTAATATTTGGTTGGGCCACCTTTTGCAAAAATTACTGCTTGTAGGCGTTTGGGCATCGATTCCAACAGCTTGCATGTGTATGTCGAAGGAATTGAACGCCATTCAGTTTGCAAGGCATCTAAAAGATCCTTTTTCGATGAAATGCTATGTTTACGCACATTCTGGTCAAGATGCGCCCACAAATTTTCAATAATATTTAAGTCCGGAGACTGTGGTGGTACGTCTAATACGTGGGGACAATTATATAATAGCCATTCCTGCGCAACATAAGATTTATGCTTGGGATCATTGTCCTGATAAAAATAAAAGTCTTCTTCGATCCCCAATTTTTGAATACTTGGCTTAAGATTTTGCTTTAAAATATCTACATACGTGAACTTGTTCATTATCCCTGGAATATACTGCAAATTTCCAGTGCCACCACCTGCCATGCAGCCCCAAACCATGACGGAGCCACCGCCGTGCTTAATACTGGGCGTAAGGTTTTGAGATTGAAGCTCAGCATTTTTTTGTCGCCATATCATCTGTTTACCGTCTGAGCCAAATAAGTTGAATTTACTTTCATCTGTAAATAAAACCTAAAAAATATTGTTAGCAGCCAATAAACCTGGATTTTACGTAACTTACCTTTTGCCAGAAGTTCATGTCTTTCAGTACATATTTCCGTGCAAACTCAAGACGTTTTTTGCGGTTCTTTAAGCTTATAAATGGCTTCTTTCGAGCCATCCGTCCATTGAAGCCATGTTTCCTGAGGACCCTTCTCACAGTTTCGGAATTGACGTGAATATCCAATTGTTCTTTAACAATTGTATTCAATTTTGGCGCGCTAAGACGAGGGTTCTTCTTTATTTCTCTAATAATAAAGGCCTCATTTCTTTGTGAAAACGCTTTTCTGTTGCTTTTTTTTTGCTTATTTGCAATTCGTTTTTCCCTTGTAAAGCGATGAATAATATGTTGCACAGTTCCTCGACTCTTATTGACATATTCCGCTATAGCCCTTTGAGATTTTCCCTCCTGATAAAGCTCGATTACTCTTTGTCTTATTTCCAAGCTAGTTTGCCGACCCATCTTAACTAATTGCTCTTCAATGTACAACTGAAGCATCAGTAATAACATGCTAGCAATAATTGGTATTCAAAAAAATTTTACCGCAATTTTAACAAAAACAATTGAAGGTGGCTCACTTTGAGTGTGACGTGATCTTGAAGACCTGGTTTTGTTTTTTACAATTTTCGTTACTTTAGTTCAGAACAACAAAAACAATTTACAGTTAAATAATACATATATCCTCGACTTACCAACTCAACAAGAAATAAAGGTTCTCAGAATGTAAGAAAACAATATATTTAAGCAAATGTATTTTTTTAAGCGGTGGCTCAGTTTCACTGTGAGTCACTGTATTTAAGTTTTAATTCAAATTGTTAATTTTATTAAGAAAACCAATTTGACACCTGTTGTTGATAAATTCTTCATTTTAGTGACTTTGCTATAGATTAACATTGCTTCTTCCTTTGGGTGGCCTCGGTAGTCGAGTAGGTAGCGTGCTCGAATGCTATCCCAGAGGTTCCGGGTTCGACTCCCGGCCAGGCCAAGGTCCTACGCTTTAACCTTTCTGAATTTTCTATCCTTATTTCTAATCAACTGAAATTGAAAATTCATCAATATTTACGATTTGAAGTTGTAGTTGATGGCAGAGAATTTTGTGGATGAGAGATTGCCTTATAACTTGAATTGGCTGAGGTAAAGGCAGAACACTTGCCTCTGATTCCAATTCACATGTTCCTTTGGCTTTCCATTACGCTTAGAACATCCTACACAAGTTTCACTTGGGGCAATCAAGTCCTTCCCACTAATCTATCATTCCATTTCGAACCAAGGCAGACTTGACTGAATAGGTATTTCACATGAAATCCTTGGTTCAAAGCTAAAAAAAATATACACATCTGGACAAAAAAATAGGTACATCCCCTAAAAAATGGTTTTTGATCAATATCTCATAGTTTAATTGAGAGTTAAAAAATTACCGTTACACAAGTTGTCCCATTATTGACAGGCAGTCTATTTGCAGTGCAGTTTCTAATCTAAAATTTAGTTATGAAGAGATATATCACGAAGTAACAACGCGCTGTGGATACAAAAATAGGTACACTTTCAGAAAAAAATTTTTTAAGTGCATTTAAGAGAGTTTTTCTTCGTGTTTTTTTTTTTATTCAAAAGTGTAGTTTTGGAATTTTTCTTTAAAGGTTTGTAAAATAATTTTAAATTTTGAAGCCTTCATAAAAGATTTTGGTATTTAGATGGGTCGCGGTGATCATTGTACACCCGAAGAAAAATGGATTGCTATTGAGATGCGTGCTGGAGGAAATGGATATGGAACGATTGCCAAAATTATTAGATTTTCTCGAAATTTTGTCGTGAATGCTTTAAAGAAAAAAAAAGTTGGAGAAAAACGTGGATGAAAACGGAAAACCACACTAAACGATGACTATCGCATTTATATAATGGCGAAAAAGGACCATTTTATAGCTTGAAGCACAATAGCAGCAGAATTAGGCAACAAAGTATCTTCGCGGACTATTCGACGAAGGTTAGTGGATTCAAAGCTCTATGGCAGAATAGCCCGTAAGGTTCCACTCCTTCGTAAGAAAAACTTACACGCGAGGAAAGAATTTGCCAAAATTCATGCCTGATGTTCAGCAGATGAAGGAGTCAAAAAGTGGAACATCCTATGGAGCGACGAGACCAATATAAATTTGTTTTCTTATGATGTCTCAAGGAATGTTCGTTGCCTAAAAGGTAAAGATTTCGATCCGGGGTACCCTAGGAAAACGGTCAAACATGGTGGCGGAAACATAATGGTCTGGGGATGCTTTTCCCACTATGGCGTAGGCCCAATATTTCGTATTCAGGACATTATGACCCGATTCGAATATGTGGAAATATTACAAGGAATAATGTTACCTTACGCAAGTGAAGAAATGCCCTTAGTTTGGCGGTTGCAACAAGATCATGACCCCAAACACTCATCGAAGTTGGTAAAGGATTTTTTAAGGACAACAAAATCGACTGTATGTATTGGCCCAGTCAATCACCCGATTGAGAATCTTTGAGGTAAATTGAAGAAAAGAATATCTAACCAAACTTTTAAAAATAAGGATGATTTGTGGGAAAAAGTTCAGCAAGGTACAATATACCATTGAAGACGTGCCAGCATTTGGTTTCGTCCATGCCTAGAAGGATCCAGGCTGTTTTGAAGAATAATGACGAATATTCAGGATATTGGTTTGTACTAAGCTGAGGTATTCTCAAAACAATAAATAAAATGCAATTATCTAATTTTTTTTTCTTTAGAAAATGCCGGTATACCTATTTTTATGGCCACATGGAAATCATTGTTATTACCTATTGATATGAATTACTTATTTCTCTTTATTTTTATTTGGAATTCAAATTTTTTTTCTTATTTTTAATATATTGAATTCTAAAATTATAATTACCTTTTTACAAAAAAATATTTGAATAATAAATTATTTCAAGAAAACTCACTAAAGCCCTGGTGTACCTATTTTTTTGTCCAGATGTGTATATATATTTCGGGTTTCAGAAAGGACAGCTGTCAAGAGTTCATTCCATCCAAAAAGGGTTTTTGTGTGGTAAAAGGCTTGTCATTTTACAATATGGAACGTTTTACTACCAAACAATGCGTTAAAATTGTTGATTTTTATTAAATGCTGACTTTTCGAAGCAAATTTTTTACAGCGAATAGTCCGTTCTAGGTTGATAAGTGAATAAGCAAAATTGCTATGTATTAGGCTCTGAAAATCTACAAGTGATTGTGGCGGAGCCATTTCATCCGCAAAAAGTGACTGTCTGGTGTGAATTATGGTCTGGATTGTCATTGCTCAGTATTTTTTTGAAAACTATCAAGGAATAACCGTTACAGGCAATTCAGAACGATACGGCCGAATGTTAACCGCTTTTTTCCTGAAATTAACTCATTAGCGCCCTCTGTACACGCGCGTGTACAGGTGTTTAAATATGGATCGTGAACGCAACTATAAATGTCTAATCAAATTGTTCATTAAAATTGAAACTTAATGTCACTAGTAGTTATACTCGTAAAATAGAATAAAATTGGCTGTTCGCGCGAAAATAAATGTCCATTTGTGCATTTTTTTTATGTTATTCTCAAAGTAACTTTTGCCGGTATTGGTTTTACCAGATTTTAAAAATTTGTTCAGAAATTTATTAAATTTTCCATTTCATGGTAAGTTTATGTTGTTATTTATTAGAATAAGATAAAATAATATCAAATTTTGTAATATTATGTAGCAAAAAGTGTTCAGCAATGTTAGTGTACACGCTAGTGTACAATAGGCGAATTGGTTACCAATAATTTTTATTTGGGAAGTGGTGGTTTATTGAAGATGTCCCGAAATTGCCGATTATAGTCCCACAATGACTACCTGCTACTAGAAGAAGCTGTACAATTCATTATGACTGCAAAAGATGACGACACGAGCACTTTTGATGAGCTCAAACTCCTGCTTGCAGAAAAATATTACATATTTATTCTAAAGTTCATAAAATTACACAAGTTATCCAAGAAAGGCAACAATACATATCAGATTTCCTTGAAACTTTTAGTCTTACAAGGCTGTTTGAGAAATTTTTCAATGATAAAGTCTTGCACTTCATTATTAAAATTTCATACCTGATCCTCCCGTTGTACCCAACCAGGCGCGGATCCGGGGGGGGGGGGTTGGGGGTTCAAACCGAAATTCTAAAAGAACCTGTATGTGATGTACTGATGTTTATTATGTGGGCTAAGATTACCAAAAAGAAAAACATTGGTTTATTTTAATTTAGTTTAAATATTCACACCCCTATGCTGTAAACGTTTATAGCTGTTTCTACACGTATTGCTAAAATACTGAATTATGTTCCAGTTTTTCTTTGTTTTTGCGATATCGCGCCTGTTGCTGTAAACAGTCACACATACAATCTTAACTTGAAATCACAAAAACACCGCATTTTTTGGATAAAATATATCCAAACACCGCACAGTTCAAAAACCCACAGTTTCGATAGTATCGGAACTGTATACGTAAAATTCCTTTTTATACAGTAATGGAGAAAAATTCCGGTTTTTGTAGTTTTTTTGACGTGACGAAGTTACGTTATACTGCTCTAGTTTCCAAAAAAGTTGAAAAATTAATTTATTAAAAATTCATCTGCGTTTTATTGAATTTTTATTCGCTGAGTATAAGAGCTATGATTAAAAAAATAGTGTGACCGTAAAGGTTAATTCCTTGGCTATATTAAAAAAATAAAAAAAAAATTGAATACGGCATAGGGACGTAGTGGGAGCTGCGTAAGCAACGCAACTGAAAATTTGTTACATGGAATTAATACTCGCTGAGTATAAGCGCTAGGATTAAAAATACGATACGCCAATAAAGGCCTACTGGAAACCCCCACAACAAAATTAGACAAAAAATTTCTGACATCATGGGGACGCTGAGACAGCCGCTCAAAGATCGATAACGCAACATCCATGCAGCGGCGTTGCATTGAATTTTTACTCAATGAGTATATAACCTACGATAAAATTTTAAAAAGGAAAATAAAGGTTTTATACATGGCTTTACGACAAAAATAAAAAAAAAATTCCGGCGTCGTCAGGTCGTGAATATAGCAGCTTATGTAACAGAAATGTAATATCGTTGCATTGAATTATTACTCACTTAGGAGGAGTGCTACAGTAAATTTTGTTTTACTATAGCAGGGATGTGTTATTACGCTTCACAACTAAATTACAAAAAAAATTTTGTTGTCATGATTTCAGGGATGCAATCACATAATGCTGTAAAAATGCTAAAGCCATGAAAAAACGTTGCATGGATTTTTAACTCTGTGACTACTGGTGCAACGGTAAATTTTAAGGAACGAAAACAAAGGTGAGGTCTTCGGGCATATGGCAAAAATAAAAAAAAAATTGACGGCGTGTCAAAAACCCCCAGGGAACCGCCTAATGTGACGCATATGCATAACTTTTGCTGGATTATTTGAAATTAGAGCACAATCAATGGGGAAGCAAAAAAAAAAGCTAAACGAAAAGCACCAACTCCAAATCCAACAACAACTCCAACACCAATACCAACACCAACACCAACACCAACACCAACACCATCACCAACACCAACACCAACACCAACACCAACACCAACACCAACACCAACACCAACACCAACAACAAAACCAACACCAACACCAACACCAACACCAACACCAACACCAACACCAAAACCAACAACAACACCAACACCAAAACCAACACCAACACCAACACCAACACCAACACCAACACCAACACCAACACCAACACCAACACCAACACCAACAGCAACACCAACACCAACACCAACAACAACACCAACACCAACACCAACACCAACACCAACACCAACACCAACACCAACACCAACACCAACATCAACATCAACATCAACATAACCATTAACATCACCATCAATATCAACATCAACATAACCATTAACATCAACATCAACATCAACAGCAACACCAACACCAACATCAACATCAACATCAACATCAACATCAACAACAACAACAACATAACCATTAACATCAACATCAATATCAACATCAACATCAACATCAACATCAACATCAACATCAACATCAACATCAACATCAACATCAACATCATCATCAACATCTACATCTACATCAACATCAACATCAACATCAACATCAACATCAACATCAACATCAACATCAACATCAACATCAACATCAACATCAACATCAACATCAACATCAACATCAACATCAACATCAACATCAACATCAACATCAACATCAACATCAACATCAACATCAACATCAACATCAACATCAACATCAACATCAACATCAACATCAACACCAACATCAACATCAACATCAACATCAACATCAACATCAACATCAACATCAACATCAACATCAACATCAACAACAACACCAACACCAACACCAACACCAACACCAACAACAAAACCAACACCAACACCAACACCAACACCAACACCAACACCAACACCAAAACCAACACCAAAACCAACACCAAAACCAACACCAACACCAACACCAACACCAACACCAACACCAACACCAACACCAACACCAACAGCAACACCAACACCAACACCAACAACAACACCAACACCAACACCAACACCAACACCAACACCAACACCAACATTAACATCAACATCAACATAACCATTAACATCACCATCAATATCAACATCAACATAACCATTAACATCAACATCAACATCAACAGCAACACCAACACCAACATCAACATCAACATCAACATCAACATCAACAACAACAACAACATAACCATTAACATCAACATCAATATCAACATCAACATCAACATCAACATCAACATCAACATCAACATCAACATCAACATCAACATCAACATCATCAACATCAACATCAACATCAACATCATCAACATCAACATCAACATCAACATCAACATCAACATCAACATCAACATCAACATCAACATCAACATCAACATCAACATCAACATCAACATCAACATCAACATCAACATCAACATCAACATCAACATCAACATCAACATCAACATCAACATCAACATCAACATCAACATCAACATCAACATCAACATCAACATCAACATCAACATCAACATCAACATCAACATCAACATCAACATCAACATCAACATCAACATCAACATCAACATCAACATCAACATCAACATCAACATCAACATCAACATCAACATCAACATCAACATCAACATCAACATCAACATCAACATCAACATAAACATAAACATCAACATCAACATCAACATCAACATCAACAACAACACCAACAACAACAACAACAACAACAACAACAACAACAACAACAAAAACAACACCAACACTAACAACAAACAAGAAACTTCGTCACGTCAAAATCTACGGGTGTGTCCACGACACAGCCAACTCTTCTTTTTTTATTTTGATGTTGGTTTTATGTTGGCCTTTTAGATTCGTATTCGGGTCAAATAAACAGAGAAATAATTTTTATTATTATAATTATCTTCACCCCAGCGTCAGCTTGTGGTATTTAACACAAAGAAATAATCCTGAGCACCACACAATCATATGGAGTGAATATGGAGTGAAATGTGGATGGCTATTTTTTTCGTAGCAAAGTTTTTTCCAATTAGCGGAATAATTTTTTCACATATTGCAGCAAAACACAAATTATAACCTTATTTTGAAAAACCAAAGGCTCGAAATAGATTTTAGACTAACGGTTTCTTGAGAAAAGTTGAATTTGCTCCGTAGAACATTATCCACGCCTACGATTTTTTGAAAAAATAATTAACCCGCTCTAATGTAAAGTCTAAACGATTTCTGTTGAATTTCACGACGATAATCGTCGGCAACGCTTTTCTGACTAAAAGTGTCTAAATTTACACATGCACATTTTTAAACATTTTTTGTTGGATATTGCACAGAAAATGTTTAACGATTTACGCAACTTGTGCGTAAAAGTTGAAACTCTTCGTGTTTATTTTTCAACAAAAAATGTGTAAAAATATGCCCCTTTCTTCGTACCATTGCTCTATTTCATTACTCTTGCGTAAATAAAAGTAAGTAATAAGTAAGATATAGAATGTTTTTTTGTTTTATAATATATTTTTGTATTCAGTAGTATTAAATTCAAATTGTAGTTATGTGAAAACATATGTTAACTCAGTTAGCTTATTATTACTTTAAGCTTTAATTCATTTAAGAAAATGATAATTAATTTTATAATTCATTTATAAAAAAATAATTGAAATAATGAAAATACTTTTACTTTTAAGAAAATAAAAAAATAATAAAATAAAAATAGAAAACTTTTAAATTAAACTTTCCAGCTTAATAATAATTGTATTGATTTTTTTTTTATACTATTGTTGTTTTTTTTTTGCCTTGAACTTGTTATTTTAAATCACGTTGATTTAGTTCAGTGATACCAAATCTTCTTCCGTGAATGAAATTACACATATCATGTTCACCATTACACATTTGCGTGTACTTTTGCACATTTTTTGTCATATTTTAAATTTTTACACATTTTGAGTTTAACATTACAATTTTTTGTGTAGTAATTTAAACCTTTTTTGTGTAAATTTAAATTTTGCACAACTTTCTGTTTAAAAATAAACAATTTCTGGTTATTTTCATTAAATGACACCAAAAGATAATAATTTTAGGCAACAACAGAAAATTCAACAACAATTTACGGTCATTTTGATAGTAAATTTCAACAAATAGTTTAGAGTGTATATAAAGGGTGGTTAAATTTTAGGGCCGATGTTGAATATAAACCACACCTAAATGTCAAGTTTTTTTCTGCATTTCATTTGACATTTCTCAATTTCAGACTAACTCAATTTGAACCGTTAAAGTTATTCAGGCTTATTATGTAAATGGGCTTTCAAATCAAAATGCATATCGAGAACTTCGTGATTTTTTCGGTCAATTTAATCGTCCAAATGTGCGTACAATCGGAAAAATCGTGCAAAAATTTGAACAAACCAGGTCTGTAGGAGATGTGAAAACACCAGTGCATGCTCGTACAGCTCGTACTGCAGAAAATATTGCTGCTGTTCGCGATAGTGTGGCTGAAGAGCCGTCTACCTCAACTCGTCGTCGTGCCCAACAATTGCACCTCTCACGCTCGTCGTTGATGAACATTATGCATAAAGACTTGCATTTACACGGTCAGAATGGTGGCAAGAAATGGCAACAGTGGATGATCAATTTTCGAAGAAAATCATCTTCAGTGATGAGGCACATTTTCACCTCAGTGGATTCGTCAATAAGCAGAATTGTAGCATTTCGGCGCATGATAATCCAAGAGTGATTGTCAAAAAACCAATGCACCCATAAAGAGTGACTGTTTGGTGCGGTTTATGGGCTGGCGGCATCATTGGGCCGTATATTTTCCAAAATGAGGCCGGTCAGACAGTAACTGTGAATGGTGTTCGTTGGACTTCTTTCTTTGGGGTTATTTGAAAGAAAAGGTGTACGTCGATAAGCCAGCAACAATTCAAAAGCTAAAGGATGAGATAATTCGGCACATTAACGGCATAGAACCCCACTTATGCCTCGGCGTCATCGAAAATTTGGACCATCGGATGGATATTTTGTTTCATGCATAATTGAACCATACCAATATTATCATAATAAAAAGAAATGACAATAATTTCCTTAATAATTTGTGTTTTATTCAAAATCAACATCGGCCTTTAAAATTTAACCACCCTTATATATATAACGTACATAAATATTTTTGAAACCCCCCCCCGAAATATATTCCTGGAACCGCCCCTGTACCCAACCGTGTACAGGTGATTTTCCAACTTTTCTTCCATTTTATTTTTTATTTTTTTTTTTCTTTTATACCGTCGTTTTGCTAAAACATACCGTCGTTTTGCTATGGGCGTTAATGGGTTAACGATATGGATCTGGACGATATGTGGTTTCAACAAGATGTGGCCACAAACCATACAACAGCACAACTTATTTCGAGATTTGGCGATGTCAATTGGACTCCGATATCATACGATTTGACACCTCTGGATTTTGTTTTTTTTTGTGGAAAAAAGATCGTGTTTATGTGAAAAAATCCCAAACTCTTAAGCAATTAAAAATCAACATTCGTCAAGTCATAGCCGAGTTAGTGCCAGAGTTGTGCACAAAAATCATCGAAAATTACCGAAAAAAGATTGAGTCCTGCAAAAAATCCTGTGGAGGACATTTGAATGATATTGAATTTTACATATAAGAAAAAATCCAAATATTATAACGAAATAAAAATTTTATTGAAATCTGCATATATAGTGGATTTTTTTAAGAAACTGTAATTTTTCCGAAGGAGAACATGGATAACCTGTTACCATTTTATTAAAATGCATGTTTCGGCGCTAGCACAAGATATAAGCCGTCATATTTTTGAGGCAACCTGGCTTAAATCTCACATTTTAAATCATACCAACAAATAGAGCAGAAAAGTCCTCAAGTTATTATGATAAAATAAAAAAAAATTCCCTAAACTTTACTAAAATCCAACTGGCAAAACTAATTTCCATTCAAATTGGCTGGTTCGCTTAGGATCAGCTAAAGTTAAGCACAATTGCACCAACTAGCTAGCTATTAACGTCCAAAATATTTGCGTGCGCCAATAACTTAAGTTAGTGGGTTTTTAATTTTTCGGTAGATTTTCGTGTGGAGCCGTTTAGTGCTGCGCATGCGCAATCGCACCGCATGAAGCATTTGTGCAATTTGTCAATCGCCTAGAGGCTGAGGATGAGGATATAGTTTTTTATTTTTTTTTGGTTTTCTTACACAAATTGACTACCTACTGCTTGCTGTACAATCCCAATGCCCATTGCCCCCTGCTGCCCTGCGCCACATAACCCACACAGCCACACAACCCGTAAATGCATTCCATGAACAGTTAAATGTCAAGCACGCTGCTATTTATTATGCAGCTCGTACAACGGCGCAAACGTGTCGAATATCTGTTAAGCTCAACACCTGAAGCTGATTAACAAAATTTGCAAGTTGCAGCCCAGGCATCATTTAAAGAGCATTGCTTGCACCCCTCATACTTGCCCTATCTATACATTTTAGCTGCACTAAAACTACTGCTCCTCCGCTTAATAAGCGTGGCAATTGGTTTGCTTCGATTTTTTTTTTTTTTCTTTAAGTTTCTTATTTTTATTTTATTGTTTTATTTATTTTTGTGTTTTAGCTAAATTTTGTGCGCATGCGCAACGGACTTTATGTGCAAATCGAAAGACAGCAGCAAGAAAAAAATGTGACGACTTACAAATAGGCTCATTTATATACCGAAGCGCCGAAGGCTACCGCCATGTCTCTGCAGCAGGGAATGCGCCAGAATGTGCCGCAATAATAAGTGGAAACATTTTTCAATCAGCTAAAAAAAAAATTCACTAAAAAAAAATCCGAAAAAATTACAAGAATGAAACCCATATAAAGTGGGCGTAGCGTGCAGTAATTGTGTTGGCCAGCATTTGCAGAGCTAGAGAGATAGAGAACAAAGCTGAATTAATTAGAAACACCTGCAGCGAGTAGGGAAATCAATTAATTATCGATTCGACAACGAATGAGCTTAATTCCTTCATGGTAATAATCATTGATCGATTTGATTGCTTTCAAAATACAAACTAAGATTAATCGATGTCGATTTGATTGATTATAGATTATATAGAATTATAGCAGAGAGTAGAGCTGAGCCAGCAAAACCACATCAAAATGGAGCAACTTAGTCGAAGTTCAGATTCAGCAAAATTTTTAATTAATATGGTGGTGGTGAAACATTGAGACGTTGATGTGGAGCGACTCTAGCTAAGAAGAACAAAGGAATTGGGTTAAACATAAAATTTTTTTTTGCCTAATTCGCGAACTAAAATCTGAACCTTTAACCAGTGTCCATATTAAATCCATAGTTTAACCATAGATTTTTCTTAATGTGAACACAGAATTCCAGGTTTAAGTCTGTCCTCGGTCGAAAGTGGGTGATCATTCTTTTTTTTTCCAAAAGAACAAACTTGTCTCTGAAACTGGAATATTGTTCTGGAGATTGAATGAATTGTGAATTTTAAAGAGATTTATTGAAAATATTTTTTTTTCTTTGTCACGCCTCTTTTTAACATATGGAAAAAAAATAAAAAAATAAAACTTGAGCTTAACTTCAGTAAGTTTGCATACTTAGTTGTTCTCTACAAAGTCAGAGTCCTTTTAAAAAGTTAATGCGGTTAGCTATATCATAAACAAATCAGTAGGTTTCGTCGTGACTTCATATCATATCCTTGTCTTTATTCCTATCCCTATTCTTAACTTTGTTCCTAAACTTATCCTAATACTTATCTTATTTATCTTTTGTTAATCCATGTCCCAGTTCCTGATCTAATGCTTTTTCAAATCCCTTCGACAAATGCTTGTCCTCCTTCTTGTCCCAATCTTTGTCTCAGTCTTTATCCTAAAACAATCCATGTACCAAACCATATTAACCCTTTGACGTCCATTGAGACAATGGTGACCCTTTTACTTTCGAACCAACCATTCTTCTTGCTGCAATATTTTGGGGGTAGGAGGAGCTATAGGTATAAAATTTTTAGGGAAGTTGCGGGCAACCTTCCACTTTTTAACAAAAAATAGCCAAAAAAGATAGTCCACTTGGGCTATCCACGCGACCACCATATCTGACGGGACCTATATGTCCCAATGGTCGTCAACGGTAAAAATCTAAGACATATTTACTTTTGTTGAAAAGTTGATTTATTTGAAATTAAAATAAATTTGTTTGGATTTTTGATCAATGCACTAAATTTTAATTTTCTTATGATGAAATTTATTCATATTTATTCAGATTTAAAATATTTCGATCATTGGAGAAGGCAAAATGGTTTCTTGCAAAAGGCACAAATATTATTTTTTCGATGGCCTTTGTGTAGTTTTGAGCAAAAAATTCATCCTTACGTCCCATTTCACTTTTGTAGAATTATCGGACAGGGAAGCGATATCTGCAACTTTAAATCTCTTAGGTACCTGTCTTACAACTTCGCGGTTGGTGACCGTATTGATCGTTTGAGTAGCCAGTTGCCCGCGGACTTCCAATGCAGATATAGAAAATTAATCATTATTCGAAGTAGAAATTTTGTTGTAACCACAGTGCATAGCGGCGGATTTACATACAGGTTGAAAAGACTTTAGCCGCCATCCCCCTTGAAAAATTTTTTGTGTGAGAAAAAAAATTGAAAAAAGCGCTAAAGCCGTTTCAGCCTCCGCTTTGGACTATAAAACTGTTAACTCAGTCCTTCCCCCCTCTGGTGAATCCTAAATCTGCCACTGACTGTGCACACTCAAATCAAAGCGATCGCAGAAAAGTCGCAAGTAAAATTTGTTTTTTGATTTGCGATCGTGTTCGTAGTAATACTGAAATAAAAACACAAAATCAAAAGTGTAATTTTTTTTCTAATGGTGGTATTTTGGCCAGAAGATATTTCCTTCTGATATTTAATTGGTCCAGAAGATATTTCCAAAATAAGTCAAAAATTCGTTAAAATATCCCAACAATTTTTTTGTTACAGAGTTTTGTTATGCATCAAATGAAAGATCCGAATTTTTGGAAAATTTAACCTATTCTGTGATATTTTGATAGTCGTAAAGAGGTCAGAATACCACCATTGGAAAGGTTATTTTTCAACCTTTCATTGGATGTCAAACATTACGCCGTAGCAAATATAGAAGGCCAGATATTATAATAGAATTTTTGGGGCTTTTAAACAGTCTTTTTAAATATTTTAGGAATATCTCCTAAACCATAAGTCATATAGAGGTCAAATTACCATCATTGCAAAGGTTATATTTTAAACTTTCATTGGTTATCTTTCAAAACAGATTAAAAACAACGAGTTCTCATGAAGTAAATCAAAATTCAACCTCAAACTTTTCGTTCGCATACCGTCAACGAGAGAAAATAGTGGTATACATTTTTACCGTTGAAGACCATTGGGACATGTTGGTCCCATGATTTTTTACACTTTTGCAGGCAAAAAAAATTGTTTTTTGCGACACTTTTGTTTAGTAATATGGAGTCGCTTAACACGAATCCGTTGTCGGATTAACGAATTTTCCAGCGGTTCAGGAGCGGTTGTCAAAGGGTAAAGCTTCACTTCACGTAACATGGAAACAGCACTTACCTGAAATCTGTTGAACTACTGTATATATTGGGCAAGTGGTTATAAGACAGCGTACCACTTCTTCCACATCTATTTTGCGAATGAACCCTTCGGAGTTCTTCGATAACGACTCTTGCTAGGACGTTGGCAAGAATTGTCTTCGTTTTTCAAAATAAGGGCGATCAAGTTTTTCCGGGTGACAATTATGCCAAGGATAGCTGAAGCCTCAAGTCTGGTATTGTGAAACTTTGCACACTCAAAAAGGACATGAGCCGCAACTTCTGGTGTGTTTCCAGTAAAGTGATTACAATAAAGATCTATGGCGTGCATGTATTTATGTACATTTCGACTTCTATCAAGGTACACAGAAAAAAAAGAGTAGAACTTTTACCTAAAAATGTAGTCAATTCAGCTAAAGTAATCCGGTGATTTTCAGTCAACGAATTTGATTAGGTGCGCTACCAATTTCTAAATGTTAATTATATGCAATTATATTGGGTAGTTTAACTGCGAGAGTAGCTAAAAAAACCTAAATATTTAGGTGTACCTTCAACCATAAAATAGATAAGACACATAATTTATTAGAAGAATTAGCTAATTTTTTTTAAATTATGACCACTTCAGATTAGGCAAGCCACCTACTAAGTGTAGAAAAATCATCTAATTATTTAGATAGAATTCCCACTTAAGAGTGGGAATGCCGTGCAAAAAATATGCAAAAAATTTGTTTTTTGTTTTGCAATTTCCATTTTGAAGTGAAACTTTCCTTAGGTGACTTTACTTCATTTCGTCACATGATTGAGAAGAAAGATTTGTTTTATAGTAGATAGAATGAGAGAGATATATACATTGTATAAATGAATGAAAAATTTCTTTGCCACCGCTGAGATTCGAACCTCTGATCTCAAGATTTCAACAACCAACGCCTTATCTATTGAGCTAAATTTGCAATCCAGAAATTTGCTCTACATACCAATTAATCAAATTGCTGTAGATGGCCAGTGGAAACATAATTTCAGAGTTGTGGACCTCATATTTTTATATACATTTTGTTCACAAATTATCAAACGGCGTAACAGCACAGCGGTAAAGCGTTTGACTTGAACGCAAGCGGCCCGAGTTCAATTCTCGCAATGAGGCTTTACTTTTTGTAAAATTTTCTCACTTTGTTTTTATTTATGTTTTTTATAGGAGAGCGCTGTGCTCTTTACTTTTGCGTTTTGCAAAATTTTAGTTGAATTAACTAATTTGAATTAGGTGAATTACCTAATGCATGATTGTTAAATTAACTGTGTAAGTAGAAAAGATGTTGAAAAGATTAGGTGAAATAGAAACTTTCACATTAGCTAAACTAGTTTAGGTAATAAATCAATTCTTTTATTTTCTGTGTATGAGTAGTATATTGGTGTAGTATAATGGATATGGTAAGATGGGCTTAGCATAATGGTATGATAGATATTGTGTGGTGAGTGTTGGATATGGTAATGGGTATCGTATAATGGATGTAGTACCAACGACGAGTATGGTATGTTAGCAATCGTATGATTGGTAAATTATGATGAGTATGGTATGATCGATGAGAAATGATGTGTATAATAACATTATAATGGTGAGATGGTATGATGGGAATAATATGATAAGTTGGGTATGACGGGTATGACATAATGGGATATAATGGGTATAGAAATGGATAGATTATGATGAGTATAGTATGTTGAGTATGGCCTAATGCGTAAGATAGATGTGATAAGATGAACCTGGTTTAATAGAAGTTGCATAAATAATAGGTAATGATGGATATGGTATGGTACCAGACTTAAAGAAACTATTTTGATATCTTAATCTTTCTTTTGTACAAATTGTGATTGTTTTGATAAATTCGAACATTTGATGAGTGTGATTTATTTCAGACGTTTGATGTAATGCTCCATGATTCCATTATAGAAAAACAAACTCACATGTTACAACTATTTGGAAATTTGTTGTTACGAATACTACGAATACTACTTATAAAGCTAGGATATCTTATAGAACCAACTTATAGAGTTAGGAAGTTCTTATTAAATACTTCATAAACAAAACTTTTAGTCTCATAGTTTGACTTATGCATTATACATTATGCATAACAAAATGCATTTCTACTGTCCTAATCAATATATGAAATTGGAATCTTGAGTCGTCGGACTCTCTATTGTAGAGGAAGTTATTTAACCATTTCATGAAAAATGTAAGTAAGATCATAAATTGTAAGAAAATTAAAACCCATTCACATTAAATAGAATGAATTTTTTCTAACATGTCTCCATTTTTTGGAATATAAGTTTTAATTTAGTCGCACATGGCGGCCACACTCACATTTTTTTCAACTTCCAGAATTTTGTTTGTCAGAATCTCCATTTTTACTTCATGTCAGAATAGTGTGATGTAATATTTTCTAACTTACATTCCTTGATAGTAGATTAATTTAAAGACTACTGGAGATCATAATCCTTAAAAAGAATTTGTTTTATTTTTTTTTATAGCCCACAATTTGGCCTACCTCTCTAAACATGAACGAGATCATTAATTAAACTATCGTCAATGCTTAAATTGGTACTTTTAATAATAACAAAAAACAACAAAGTTCAAAAAGGCTTCTGAGCTTTGCAGCCGGTAACGCACAGCTGGCACTTAAGTGCCCCCGCACTAAAAACCGATACCGACCAAGTGTTGTATCAAATGCGCCTGCAAATGGTTCAAATTGACATTGTTTTGGCAGCATACAGCAGCATGTAGCCCGGAATGTGGTTTACCTTGTCAAGGTAAAGCAGACCATAAAGGATTAATTTAGGATTTTTTTTGTTTTGCCCCCAAAAAACCGAAAAAAAATAATGTGCAATACTAAAAATATTGCCGCCATGAAATTTGATGGAGCCACATTGAAATTCTTTTAACCGTTTTAAATGTAACAAGCGAGCGTTCTTGACGCAGCACAAACTGTATTTTGCCAAAACAAAATAATTATTTGTGAAGTTAACCGATATAGCACCGATTGGTAAGTGGCAAATATATGGTTGTTGCTTTATTTAAGCATTTGGATTATGTAATTGTTTTTTTTTTCATACGTTATTTTTGATTTGTTTGAACATTTCTTGCACCTGGCTGGTTGTCTGGCTAGGAGAACGACTTTCAAGAGACAGGTCAGTCAGTCAGTTGGCCAAACTGCATGCTTGTTACTTATGCTAAGATCTGTTGTGGTAAATTAACAACAACATTAGTAGTCCAGACCATACTTGCACTTTGAGTGCGGAATTCGGTTTTTTTAGATTTTTTTTTATTTTTTTTTTTATTATTTCATGGATATGGCTCGTTGGGCATTTCAAAATTATGAGTTCTTATTTATTTTTTTCTTAATGTAGCAGGCTTTAACATTGGATGGTTTTTTTTTGCCACTTAGCTGTTAAAATATTTTGACTTTGGAATTTGGCTTTGGATGTTTGTTTTTTTATTTCGTTTTCACTTATTTTTGTAACGTAATTTACAATGTTAACAATAAATACCGTTCTGGATTGCGATTTGGTGATTGTTGAATTGGTGCCTAGGTTTTCCAAAAATGTTGCTTACAATTAAAATTGATTGATAGTGTTGAATTTGACCGCATACTTAAATAAGTCGGAACAGTTTTGGAATGGAAATAACAGCTGCAGCTGAGTGGTGAACCCTAGGAGCTTAAGTTTTGAGCTATTTACTTAACTAGCCTGTAAAATGTTTCGTTAACAAAACAGCACAGATTTTCAAATGTTAACGGAATTTTCATTTTTTCAACATTGTTATGAAAAGAACTGCTTGGGTCTATTATAAAAAACTAAATTATACTTTCCTCCTTTTTTTCTGTTTTATTTTGATACAATCTATGACTGAGTCTCTTAAAACATTTGTTTCTATATCATCTAGAAAGTCAGTATTTCAAGATGTCAGTATATCCAAATTTACGTCAGTATATCAAGATTTTCGCCTGTATGACCCAAAATAAGAGAACCATTTTTACTAAATACGAGGTGCGTTCAAAAAGTAAGTAATACGAGGTAAGTTTTGTAATTTCTCGAGCTGTGTTGGTCCGATTGGCACTATTTGTTTTTATTATTGTGCTGGAAAAATTCACTCTTCCTAGGGGTGGACATCGATGTAAGCCGCGTTTTTTTAATTCTGGATTAATCTAATGAACGAATAGATCGCCATTAGTTAAACTTTTTTAAGTTTTGCTCCCGACCACTTGGAGCATTGGGGCTTGGGGCAATGACCTGCTTGGGGCAATACACTTACGACTCTTTTGCATCCATTTTTATTTATTTATTGCAAAGAAATAAGCACAGATGTTTCCTTTGACAGCATAGGGTGACTATAAATCAATGAAAACAAATATAAACAACGACATCTATGGAGCCATAGCGGAACGAAAAAAAGTTTAACAAGATGATCCAGCTACTGAGCAGGTTCATTTTTTTGTTTTGTTTGTTTGGTTAAACCAGTACGAATAAAACACGGCTATTATTTGAAAATGAGCTTTTTTTTCTTAAATGAAATTTTCTGCCATGAAAAATCTATAGATTGCTCATTTTACCTATTTTCTCTCCACTTGTAAGTAATATACCGGATTTACTTTGATGACGGTGATTTCAAAAAATCTATGGAACAGTTTAAGGAGGATACGTCGAATAAATTTCTTGAGTTTGAGATTTTTTCATTTTTGTCACTAGTCGTATAGTTCTATATTGCATAGGGATAGTTTTCACACTCCTAAGGAGTACATATAAATAATATTGAGGATTGCACCCATTTTTCACCTAAAATCCTACTGTCTCAAAATGTACATTTATTAGAATTAAGGAGATAAATAACCATACCAAGATTATACAAGTAGATTTCTTTTAAAAAAAATGTACTGGGTTGAAGCTGCACTACAATAAAAAATTATTTGAACCATTTATATATACTTTCTAAATGAAAACTTCTACACTTTAAAAATAAAATAAACAATTTTTTCTTACGAGACCTTTGAGAAGTCAGTGCTCAGGGAAAAAAAAACCAAAGAAAATACACTTTGCCACAAAGACTTTTATTGGTTAGATTGTGCCCAAAGATAAAACATCCTTGCGGCAAAGGCACAAAGATTGTTAAATTCCCATGAAAAAAATTTACTTTATATCAAAGACTTAAATTCTTGTGACAAAGATGTACGTCTTTAAAAAAGTCGATTTCTTTAATACTATCTTTGTATGTCCGCCTTTTTTTTTTTCTATTACTCACCACTTGTCCACTCTCCTACCCACCCCCTCCCCCTTCCCCTTGACCCTTAACCTATGCGATTTAATCTAGTGCTAATTACAACTTATACATATTAATACATCAATTGCCTTATATGCTACATATTGCCCACAAAGTAACTGCGAACTATAAGCGTGTGTATTTTTAAGAAAAATATGATTTTGTAGAAAAAGTTCTTTAAAGTTATAGACTTTGTCTTTGAAACAACGATGCTTAGCTTCAAGAAAACAAAGAAAATTTGTTGATTTTGCGTACTTTTTTCTTTGTTAACAAATTCTTGTTAACAAAGAATAAAATTGTTATAGTAAATAATTTATTTTTACGGCAAATATTTTTTGATTGATTGAGCTTCAAAGAACTTCAGTCTTTTGTTTCAAAGATGCAGCAGTTGCTTAGTTAAAGAATAAATCATTAGTGCAACGATCTTTTCTTTGTAGCAAAGATATTTTGGTTACAGTCTTTTAACAACTTTTCTTCTTTGATTTTAAGGCGTTCAATTTTCTCAGTGTATGAATTTCCCGTGTAGTGATGACTTCATCAATGGATAAAACCTATTATTTGGAAAGAATAAAAAAAAAAAACTGGAAAATTGCTGGATTGAATGTATCTATATAAAAGGAGGCTAAACTATTTTTAGAATCCCAGTAGAAGTAGTATTCATCACAGAACTAGTTACATAATGATTATTTGGTAATAGGAGATAGCTCCCTGCTGGATTACAACACACAGAAATAAGGCATTATATTAACATGGGCTTGTCATAGGCGGTAATGTCTGGTACTTATGGATATAACAGCTAAGGTTATTTATTTTCAAATCGTACACAGAAAAAAAAGAGTAGAACTTTTACCTAAAAATGTAGTGAATTCAGCTAAAGTAATCCGGTGGTTTTCAGTCAACGAATTTGATTAGGTGCGCTACCAATTTCTAAATGTTAATTATATGCAATTATATTGGGTAGTTTAACTGCGAGAGTAGCTAAAAAAACCTAAATATTTAGGTGTACCTTCAACCATAAAATAGATAAGACACATAATTTATTAGAAGAATAAGCTAATTTCTTTTAAACTATGACCACTTCAGATTAGGCAAGCCACCTACTAAGTGTAGAAAAATCATCTAATTATTTAGATAGCATTCCCACTTAAGAGTGCAAAAAACATGTTTTTTTGTTTTGCAATTTCTATTTTGAAGTGAGACTTTCCTTAAGTGACTTTACTTCATTTCGTCACATGATAGAGAAGAAAGATTTGTTTTATCTATATATATAAAAAAGGAACTTATGTTTGTAAGGCCGCAATAGACTCCTAAACTACTCATCCGATTAGCATGAAAATTTGTGTATAGAAGTTTTTTGGTACGGTGCGTGTTCGTGGGCTATCAATTTTGATCCACCTTGAACACCAGAGGGCGCTGTAGTACAAATTTTTTACAAAACTTCCTAAAACTCATAAACTGCTAATGCGATTAGAATGAAAAGTGGTATACAGTGAGTTTCATGTACGTTGAGTGTTCTGCTGCTATCGTTTTTGACCTATATTGAACACCAGAGGGCGCTTTAGTACAAATTTTTTACGAAACCACCTAAAACTCCCAAACCGCTCATGCGACTAGAATAAAAATTGGTATATAGTAGTTTTCAGGTACGATGAGCTTTTCAGCACTATCTCTTTTGACCCACCTTGGACACCAGAAGGTGCTGTAGTACAAATTTTTTACAAAATCGCATATTTTTAGTTGTTTTCTTAGGTTACATGTGAAAATATTTACAAAATATAAAATATTTCTTAAATTTAGTAAAATTAAAAAATTACCGTTATTTTGACATCAAAAACATGAACATATCTTGAAAACTATGAAAAATTTTACTACAACGATATATTTAATGCAACATCGTTGCTCAAAAATGATAAAAAAAGAATCAGAAATTTAATTTTGCGACTTTCGAGTCAAATATCTCCGCTGCTTTTGTATACATTTTGTTAAATTATTTTTTTGTCTTAAAGCTTCATCAAAGTACTATGAACATCTTATTGCAAAAATACCGTTAGTTGAGTATATATATTTTAAATATTTTTTTCAAAAAAGGTCTGAAATTTCGGAGTTTTCCTCACAAAAAGGCTCAAAATTTGTTTTTGTTGTAAAAGTAATTTAAATTCAAATTCGTAACTTTTCAACTCTATTCAAAAATTATAACATTTATAAGCAATAGTTATTTCAATTTTACGCAAAAATTAAGAACCATTTTTGTGATTTAAAAAACAAGGCCTACCCTTGATTTTTTTGAAGAAATTTTTTTTTTCCAATATTGTGGTTTTATATAATTTACAAGCTAAAATAATAATTTATTAAAAAAAATTATCTCAGTATCTCTTACCAATCAAAAGTTATAGCCAATAACCTTTATTCAAAATATATATACAAAGAGCAAAATGATGTCTGTGTGTTGGCTGGAAACTTCAAAATTGCTGAGTCGATAGAACTGAAATTTTGGCAGTACATTTTTTTCAAGCACAAGATGGTTTTAATTTCTGTCACACCCCTTTTACCACCCACAAATCAATAAAAATGCTATATTTCCTATGGTTTTCGTCGATTTGGCTACATTTTGGTAATTTAGTTTGTATGCTCACTGTCGGCAACTGTACTAAAACTGGATAATGTCCATCTACTAGAAAACTGGGATGGGCATTATATAAGGGGGTGTGGCTCCGCCCATACAATTTAAATTTGTATTATCGAATAGCTTTGAAAGTAAAAGTAGCAGTATTTACATACAAACTCAAAATGGAGTTACTATTTAAACTGTAACTGTAACTGGGAAACTGTAACGGGCAGTGGAAAATGACAGTGGTGTTAAACTATGGGTCTAAGAAAAGTTTCGAATATAATTATTATGTTGCGATATAATTGCTGGGTGCAGCAACGCGCGCCGGGAAAAGCTAGTAGTAGATAGAATGAGAGAGATATATTACATTATATAAATTACTGAAAAATTTCTTTGCCACCGCTGAGATTCGAACCTGTGATCTCAAGATTTCAACAACCAACGCCTTATCTATTGAGCTAAATTTCCAATTGAGGAATTTACGCTACATACCAATTAATCAAATTGCTGTAGATGCCCATAATTTCAGAGTTGTGGACCTCATCTTTTTATATACATTTTGTACACAAGTTATAAAACGGCGCAACAGCACAGCGGTAAAGCGTCTGACTATAACGCAAGCGGCCCAAGTTCAATTCTCGCGTTAGACTTTACTTTTTGTAAAATTTTCTCACTTTGTTTTTATTTATGTTTTTTATAGGAGAGCGCTGTGCTCCTATAAAATTCAAATACGGAAAAAAAACAAGTTGTAAGGAAAGCATTTGATTTATCCACGTAAATATGTATATAAAATTTATACTGAGGCGTGGATAATACTAATATGCGTTATTTCCCTAGTGAACGAACAAATCGACAACTTGCATTAGGTAAAATAACTAGAAGAATTAGATGATTTAATAAGCAAAATTTTAGTTGAATTAACTAATTTGAATTAGGTGAATTACCTAATGCATGATTGTTAAATTAACTGTGTAAGTAGAAAAGTTGTTGAAAAGATTAGGTGAACTAGAAACTTTCACATTAGCTAAACTAGTTTAGGTAATAAATCAATTCTTTTATTTTCTGTGTAATGGCTTCTAATTTCCCCTCTAGGATGTCGATACCTATATTAAATAAAAGTTCTCATCGAAAAAATATTTTCTGAATGTTTCGGTGAACTTCGAACACGTACATTGTATCATAGGGAAATCTTGACAGGTTGCAAGTTATGCCTTACCCCAGTAGGATTAGTATTCATTACAGAACTAGTTACATAATGATTGCTTGGTAACAGGAGGTAGCTCCCTGCTAGATTACAACACACAGAAATATGGCATTATATGAACATGGGCTTGTCATAGGTGGTAATCAGTGAGGGATCTAGGATTCGCCAAAGGGGGGAGGGGGGGGGGGTCTTTTTAAACTAGAGTAGACTTAAGGTTTTGAGTTGATCGTAGCTGTTCAAATAGATTAACAATCATTGTTACGAGGCATTTTCTTTGACTATATGTGGGAAGGGAGTCAGACGGACATGGACGAAAGACAAAGAATGGACGTCAATACTAACGCTGACTGACATAGGCAAATTACTTACTTACTTCTTTACGAAATACTTCATTGAAATACACTGTATCTACAGAACAAATTTATGATCAATGTTTTTATAAAAATCCCAAAAAAATTTGTGAGCAAAAAATGTATAAAATAAATTTACTTTTGAAAATTTGTCGAAAAGAAATGTTGTAGTTTGAAAAAATAAACTATTGTAAAAAAATTATAAAATTCGAAAATAAAACAAAATTTGAATAGAAAATACAAAAACAAATGCATCTTTAATCCTACATATATTTGTTTAGAAACTATAAGCGAAGACGGAATGACATGTGGTTACAGGATTAACAGTTACTGAACTAGTTATGGCAAAACGGAGGGAAGGTGCCGATGTTCTCTTCATTCATCAACTACTGTGTGGAGACATTAACTGCCCAGCACTACTCCAATTAATATCCTTTAATACCAACCCACGTAACCTTAGGTCTATACCTCTATTCGACTATGGTGAACCTATAACCAGAATGCTGCGGGTAACCAATAACTTGATCAGTGAATTCAATTTTCATCTGAGTAGATCTCTACTCCGAAATATCCTTCTCAACTCCAAAGCCACTTCCTCCCCCTATCTAATGTCTTTTTTCAATTAAGATATGGTATCATTGTAAAGAAAGATAATCCCTGTTTAATTATAAATTTTAGTTTTTAATTTAAGTATTTAACCTGCTTTTATTAAGCTTATCCAATAAATAAATGACTTCTCATTTTCTCACTGAGAGGCTTTCATAAAAAAAATTGGTACCTAATTTGTTCGATTTCATATAAAAAAAAAAATTACCCTGGCAATGAAATACATAAACCCTCGCGCAGAGTCAAAAGTTATGTCGCAGATAAAAAACTATAGATGCAGAAAATATTTTTTTCGATGGGGACTTTGCAAAAATGCATGATACCAGAGAATATTTTTTGGCTCCACGCATTTCGTTCAACTCTAATATATATATATATACACGGAGAGCAAAAACTAAGTTTCCACTCTAAAATCTAGCAAATAGGCTATCAGCTTACTCTCAAGTGTAAATTTCACAATTTAAGCATTATTTTGCTAGAATTGAGCAAATTTAAAACACATGATATTAAGAAACAAATGTTTAATTCAACAACAACTTACTCAATTTAAGAATCTTATTATCATAGAATAATTGAGATGTATTTATTTGATTCAAATAAATAATATACTGAAAACTAAATAATTTACTTGATTCAAATTAACAATATTCTTAATACTAGAATGTTTTGCTTGATATAAGAAAGTTAATATTATTATTAAAAGCAAAATATGCCTTATCCAAGTATACATTTTGGTGAAAACGAGAATAATTTACTCAATTTGAGAAATTAAAAATCTCCTAGAATTGAGAACAATTTGCTTGATTCAGCAAAGATGTAGGATGTAGGATAAATGATCATAAACGGGTATGGGCACCAATACATTTAAAGCTTCATGTGTTGTGTTTGTGTTTGCCTTTGATTTGTTGTTGCATTTTGTATTGTTACATAACAGTGTAGCCAGAGAGACGAACTGAAATATACCACTATTTGGGAAAAATTTACCACTTTCGGAGAAAATTTACCTTTTTCCAAAAATTAAAAATTAAAAAATTTTTAAATGATTAACAACCGTTTTAATTCTTATATATTTATAAAGAAACAACAAAAACATTCGGAAAAATAACATTTGTACCATTCACACACCGAAAAGCAACGCTGATCCGACAACCGTTCCTATTCTGGACGTGTTCTCAAAGGATTTCTCCGAGAAACAATCGCTAACCGACAGCCGCTTTGGTTCTGTTCGGGCTCTTAAACTGCTTGTGAGTATGTTCAGAGAGGTAACAGTGCTGACTCAAAAAACTAACAAGTCTAAAAAAAATTATTGTTTTCGCAAAATTTACCATTTTTGGTCAAAAATTATCTTTTTTACCTCTGCCCAAAAAATGAGTCCAAAATTACCTCAATTAGGGAAATTTACCTCAACCTGGCAACACTGCTACATAAGCATTTGCTCTTAATTCTTGCTCTCAACGCTTCCAGAGCGCTCTCTGCCCACAGCTGATCATAAAAAAACTACTCGAATATACAAAATATATTTTGTAGACGCTTAATGCCTAACCCAAGGTATATATAATAAGGTAGTGTTAGTAGTTGAAATTCTCTCTTGTGGTGAGTACAGCACCTGTCAAAATCAGCTGTTTACATATAAAAGCAAACAGTTTTCTATTCGCTGTTTTTTTTTCTTTTTTAGATTCGTCTTGTGATTGACAGCTGCTGTATCCACCACTCCGACAAGAGACTACCTTGTTAAATATGCCCTGGCCTAACCAAAATAGACGAAACGAAACGATTGGAACTTGCCGAACGTTTTCAATCGTTATGTCTGTTTTGACATTTAACCCAAAATGAAACGAGTACCTCTAATCGTCTGAAATAAGAAGAAGACTGCTTTGCACAGCTGTTGTTGACGAGTTGAGACGCTAAAAGTTCGGTTGTTACTCAACAGAACGTCTCATCAAACTGTTTCGTTTAGTTTCAATAAGTTTACGTTTGTTCATTTTGGGTAACAACATTGAAATGCATTTAAGCGAACATTTTCGTTTTCACTCATTACGGAGCAAATCGTCTATTTTGGTTAGGCCAGTACATGTTTCCAAGTAAAGTAACAGATAAGACACTGCGCCTTCGAGCCATGCCATAGTTTGTCAATCCGCAACATCTTAAACATGTCTTCATGTAAACATGTTGTGAATTATAAACATGCCAATATAAGTTGAAGTAAGAAAAAATTTGCTTAATTCAAGTAAACAATTTGTTGAAAAATGAAATAATTCTCTGCGATTTCCTAAATTAAGAAAATATTTGCTTGATTCAAGTCTTGTTCCAGGTTCTAGAATCAAGTTTTTTATTCTTGTTCCAAAAAAATAATTTATTTTACTCAATTTTTGAAATAAATGCTTATTATATAAATTTATTTTTTCTAAATTTTAGTTTTTAGGGCTTGATATGAGCAAATGAGGCTTCATTTTAAATTTTCTTAGATTAAGCAAAATATTTGATTAAGGTAAGAATATTATTTCTCTCCGTATATATATAAATTCAATGTTTCAACAGCTTCCCGACAAGATAAGACCATCCTACAAATAATTCACTTGATTACCCTTTTCTTTCCACTAATCTATTAACTCACTATTCTATGAACCCATTTCGCAGACTTGACTGAATAGGTATTATACCTGAAACCCTTGATTCAAACCTTAAGACATAATGTTTCCAAAAATTTATCTGCTTTAATATCAGAAAACTTCTTCAAAAGACTTTAAGCCTACAAACTAATATGGCCACAGCAAAATTCAGTCGAAATATTAAAATAACCTTTCTACTTATTTTTCGACTTCATATCTTTCCGGTACTTAAACCGTTTTCGGCTCAATTTTCCTAGTTCTTGGTTTCTTGCAACACAATAAGAGGCAATAAAAGTCAAAATTCTAGCATTCATTGCGCGTTATTTTAACAGTATCAACGAGCAATCAAACGTTGGCATTTAAGCCAAAATAAAACTAAGAACAAAAACCAAAAATAAATTTTAAGGGGAGTGCCAATGTGGTAGTTAATATTCTGCAATCGACAGTTATCGATATTTGCTGCCAATTTTTCAATTAAAACGTTTAGACATGCACACGCGCAGCTGCCATAAGGTTGACAATTACTGAACGATGTTAAATTTTATTGAATTGAGTTGCTTGATTTTGCATACGAATAAATGAATGAATGAATGATGAATAATTGACTTGGCAAAGCATAAAATTTAAAAGAGCTAAAGACAAACCACAACAACTACATTTGACTCGAACAAATCAGCGGGAAATTGCTACGTTTTTCATGATTTTCTTAACCTTTACGGTTGGCAGAAATCAATCTTTTCGACATTCAATCAGTGCAAAATGCGCTGGCAAAGCAACTTAGGAAAAAAAAATACTTGCTCCAGAATCATACTCGTACTGCAGCATGGCTTTAACGTGGTCAAATAGATGTTGATGGAAATCAAGGAAATAAAAAAACTAAAGTCCGGCAAATTCGTTTATTGCGCCTGGCTATTCAAAGGTGGTCGTTCGAACACGCCCTCATCCGCATGCGCGGCGGCTACTGCCACAGTTTCGTATATCTGATTGTTACTATTGTTGTTGTTGTTGTTGTTGTTGTTGTTATTTCTGTTGTTGCCGGCTCAATCGCCTGGATACATGGATGCAAAGATGAATGACGTGCTGCAGCCAAGACTGGCCAGCTAAATCTGACTGGCAGGCGTCCGGTGATACGATTCGATTTGGCTCCGATAATAATAATAATAATAATAACAATATTGCGCACCCTGTTGAATAGTAAAAATAGCTGACAGGGAATAAAGCAATAATTTTTTTTTAAGACATTGCTAAATAACAAATCGCTGCAGGTTGCGGGAGGGCAAACTTTTAAAAACGTATTTATATAATTTTATTTTAATATAATTTCTGTTTTTTTTTTCTCTTTCGTTTTCCTGTTTATTTGGGGCACGTGCCACACGAACTAAATTGATTTTGCCAGTAGGTGGAAATAAAATTAAATCTCGCTCACCGAGGGCGCTTGCTGCATGATTATTGTTACCGCTCGAAACGCTTGTCTGGCTGTCGCATGAAAATCCACATCATTCGGCTATATTTCCTCCATTGATTTGTGGCATATTCTTGGTTTGATTCTGAAATTAGATTTAAATTAGCATTTGATTTGACCAAGTTAAGTTACTAACTTAACATGGTTTTGGCAGTTGTGGCCTTTTATTTTGAGGTGTTTGCTATTTTTGCTCGTGTATCGAATCACAACTAAGAGAACAGTTTTGTCCCCCCCAAGGGCAGGTTTTGAGGTAAAATGGAGCACGTTTGTGTGTGGTTTGTCACTGGTTACACTGTAAATAAGAAAATTTTTAAAGCTGGAAAACAAAAACAAATTTGAGCTTTAGGCCAAGTGTGTTGACAACAAGACAAAATGAAAGGAATGAAGGCACCAACCTTCATCAGTAGCCTTGTATGACTTTTTTCTGTGATCCACTCAAGCTACCAAAGTCCTACTTATACTGCCAATATGCGGACAAAGTTACACGGAAGTTTTACTTTGACAGAGAGAACGCTTAAATTAGTAACTGAATTATTATATACTTCGATGCACTCTGTGTCAAGATTAACATAGATCGTGTCATACTTTTAGGCATAACCTTAAACTCATGTGCATCTTGGAAAATTCGATTACAGTGGTTTACCGCTATCAGATCGAATATAGCGGTATTTCAAAATCTTTGTCCTACTCCTTTTGTTATTCTTTGTCCAAAAACTTGCCGTCATCCTTTTTTAAATCTTTGTGGAATTGTGTGTGGAATTTTAACGTTAGCCTTAGCGCCATGCCATATATCCATGCAACGATGGTGTATTTATGTTATTTTAAACGGTTCTCGGATAGGCTTCATGACGCAATAATTTTTGCTTTATTTGTATCATGTGCCCGAAAACCTCAACTTTACTTCCGTTTACTTCCTTTACTGCCGTTTCATAAAATTTATCATAGACTCTTTAGTCACGGTATTCTATATAGTCTATATATATAACTATATATAACTGTAGTTATTATTCCATGCAACATTTTTTTATTGTTGTTGCATTATTACTGCATTTAGCGGTTGCTAAAATTTGTTTTTCCATTTTTTTATGAGGTCAAAGAACTATTTCTGCTGTCGTAAAATACAATTTTTAGCACTTCTTAATCACTCACCGAGCAATAATTCCATGCAACAATATTGCATAAATTTCTATCTCCGCGACCTGACGACGTCATAATTTTTTTATTTTTATTTTTATCGAAAGGCTGAGCACAAATTCTTATAAAATTTACAGTAACGCATATAGTCGATGAGTAATCATTCCATGCAACGCCGTTGCATTAAAGCTGCATTTTCAATCTTGGTTTGGGTCACTTCTCGGACTTTTTTTTTTTTGATAAGGGATAAAAACCAGTCCTTATTGAAGTATAAAATTTTTATGATAGCACCTATATATAGCGTGATATAATTCCATGTAACAAATTTCAGTTGCTTCGATTAAGTATCTCCCTCTGCGTCCCGAAGACGTTTTTAGTCATGTTTTTATTTTTGACATTAAGTCAAAGAGTTAATCTTTACTGTCGTATCATTATTTTTGTCATGGCATCTATACTCGGCGAGTAATAGTTCCATGCAACGCCCATGCACTTTGAAAAATGCCCTTTTCAACTTTTTTGGAAACCTGCACAGTAAAAAGTAACGTTGTCAGGTCAAAATTTAAAAAATTATTGGAATGCGAAAAAAAATTATTGTGATATGTTTCATGAAATTTTAAGTGTCAAATTTCTTTATCAAACTTTATCAAAATTTAAATATTATCCCTGCAAACATTTTTTGAGGTTTTATTAACATCATATCAATGTCAGAAATTAGTGTTTACAAGGAGTTTTTAAACCATTAAAGACCCTTCAACATTAGACTTATGACTCTTAAAATAATAACTTCTATGAATTCTGAAAGAGTCTTCATATGAGTCTTTAAAGATTCCATTACATGATTCTTAAAAATAGTATTAAATATGACTCTTAAAAGAGTCTTCATTTTGAGTCCAAAAAGAGTAATTTATATGAGTTCTAAAAGAGTCTTTATTATGAGTCTTTAAAGAGTCCTTATTATGAGTCTTAAAAGAGTCTTAATTTTGAGTCCAAAATGAGACTTAAAGCAGTCATTAATATGAATCATATTTTGAAGCACACAACCTACGAAAATGTACTCATAAGAGTCTTTTTTGAGCGCATTATGACGATAAAAACTCTTTTATATGAGTTTTAAAAGAGTCTTTTAAGAGTCATAATGTTTGCTGGGATGTTATTGAGCTAGCTTACACATTTAACATATTTTTTTTTTTTTGTGTATTTTGAACGAATAAGAAAATTGATAAAGCTTTACGAAAGTTTTCTGTTTAAGCTTTGATCAATTGTAAAAGTAATCTCCAAATATTGAGGTTCTTATGAAAAAACCAACTAAAAATTATTAAAACCACACAAAGTTGACGTCAGAAAAGAAGTAATGGTTAATGACATAAATTGCATTGTTATGTCTCAAGGGCATACAACGATGTATTGCCCCTGAGAACCTGTTTCCGTCTAACAAAGTTTGTCATTTTGATATATCATCGGTTCCTAAAATAGCCGAAATTTCCTATTCAAACGAACTGCGCTTGAGATAAAACCAATTTTTTTCTAGGTTGGTACATCTGGTGCTCAAATATCTGTTTGAACGCTATTTGTTGGCAGTTTGTGCGTGATAGCTTGATAAACAAGTGAGAGTTTGTCTGAAATTCTGTGTTTTTTATAAAATATATATGGGTCAATTGCAAAAAAAACGTACACAAAGAGGTTTTCATGTTTTGTTTTTAAAGTTTTTTTAATTTTCCCGTTAGAGTAGTCAAATTAAGTGAAAATTTATGGAGAATTCGAAGTTGTTTTTAGGCCCTGCAAAAAATAATTTTTTCTATAGTTTTTATACGATTTTTGTATTGAACGTCACACAGCAGATATACGGGAAAAACCACTACAAATTTGAAAAATATTGTAAATGAAAGCTTACTGTGATGTTTTTTAAGTTAATCAGTTACATCGGCTTTTGCAGAAATCGCCATTTCAGTTACAGAAATAATAATTTTTTATCAAAAATACCTACATATTTTACAATTTTAATGGGAAAAAATTAAAATTGTTCTCCAAAAAGACATCAACATAGAGGTTTTTTTCAAGTAGTAGACTTGCAGCAATAAATAATAAAAAACTGTTAAATAATAAGCAATTTCAGAAAAAACAACAGGGTGACGTTCAATACATTTTATGACGTTCAATACATTTTGTTGCGCTTAATCAAATAATTTAAATCAAATTGGGAGTTTAACAAAAAACAGGTTTATTCTTTTACAAAAAAAAAAGTAAATATAAATTATATAATTCAGCTAACATAAACATTTAATCCAATTTTTTTTCTATATTTTAAAAGTCAAAAAATTAAAAAAGTCAATAGCTAGTTGAATTTGTATTGAAAATTTATTAAGACTTCACGTTTTACAATATAACTTCTGAACCCTTTAAAACCACATTTTCATTTTATATCATTGGAAAGGTATAACCAAAGAATATACAATATATAGAATGCGCATCTCATATAAGAAGAAATTTTGTTTGCGGGTCGTAATATTACGACCCGCTCTCCAACATTGCAACCCGTTCAAAGCAAACATGACAACCCGCTCTCATATTCCATACCGCAACGTGTTGTGCTCATTGTTGATGTTGCACCATTGATGGTACATTGTTTTTGTTATTAAATCTGTCTGATGTGTTCGCTTGCTAAAGTCATGGTATGAGAGAAGGGAATCGGAATTTATATACTTTTGCACCTTCGCGGGCGCAGCAATTTCTATCAAGCAATTTTCTAATTTATCGGTTTTCGATCAAATTAATTGCAATTATGCTTTTATAGTAATAAAAAAATTATCAAGTCCCATAAAGGACGGCAAAATATGTATTATAAAAATTCTTTATAAACGAATAAAAAAATTAATAAATAAAACAAAAAAAAAAAAAAACACGGTATAAGAAACATTATATAGAGAAAGAATAAGAATAATAAGAATAGGAATAAGAATAAGAATAAGAATAAGAATAAGAATAAGAATAAGAATAAGAATAAGAATAAGAATAAGAATAAGAATAAGAATAAGAATAAGAATAAGAATAAGAATAAGAATAAGAATAAGATTAAGAATAAGAATAAGAATAAGAATAAGAATAAGAATAAGAATAAGAATAAGAATAAGAATAAGAATAAGAATAAGAATAAGAATAAGAATAAGAATAAGAATAAGAATAAGAATAAGAATAAGAATAAGAATAAGAATAAGAATAAGAATAAGAATAAGAATAAGAATAAGAATAAGAATAAGAATAAGAATAAGAATAAGAATAAGAATAAGAATAAGAATAAGAATAAGAATAAGAATAAGAATAAGAATAAGAATAAGAATAAGAATAAGAATAAGAATAAGAATAAGAATAAGAATAAGAATAAGAATAAGAATAAGAATAAGAATAAGAATAAGAATAAGAATAAGAATAAGAATAAGAATAAGAATAAGAATAAGAATAAGAATAAGAATAAGAATAAGAATAAGAATAAGAATAAGAATAAGAATAAGAATAAGAATAAGAATAAGAATAAGAATAAGAATAAGAATAAGAATAAGAATAAGAATAAGAATAAGAATACGAATACGAATACGAATACGAATACGAATACGAATAAGAATAAGAATATGAATACGAATACGAATACGAATACGAATAAAGTTTGGCAGCACCTAGAAAAACAAAAAATTCTAGATTCGGAATCAGCGACCACCTAAAACTGTTAGATAATGTTTAAAACTCTTGAAAAAATATATTATTAGATGGCAACCCTATTGTTAAAAGATAGTAATTTTTAAATTCTTACATCGAATTCGGATTCAGCGACCCATTTTTACCTAGTTATAAAAAAAACAAATCATTGTATGTATGCATTTCATAATTTAACTGCAATAAAATATTTTTTTAATAAAAAATGGTTCTTGAAGTGATGTTAAAAAGTAAGTGAATTATGACTTTTCTTTAAGCATGTACATATGTATATGCTTGAAATTTTTGTAATAAAATTCTCTATCACGTAAGAGGGCTAACTTTTTCTCTCCTATATAATTATTTCGAGATATAGGGCTTCAAATAAAAAATATGTTTATAAAAAACGAAAAAAGTGATTTTTGGACCTGTTTTCGATCATAACAGCCATATCACTGATGCTATTGGCGCATATTATGCCTTCAAATTTCCACCTGACTCTCCTCTACTACATGCAATTAAATTAAAATTCATTGACTGAACATGTAAGTTTTTACAAGCATTTATGTGAAGTATGTGTTCCCAATAGTGGATTTTTTTTTAATTTTCCCATTTACATAAAAAATTGGGGCCCATCGTAAAAATCATTACGATATTCGGATTCTATGGAATATTTTACTATAGAAAATGTTATTGCAATTCGTTGTGGAAAACCTTGTTGAGTAGTGTAATCTAGAATCATTGCCCATAAAAAAGTAAAAATAAGATAAATCCCTTTAAGAACCTGTAAATTTATAATTTCATTCAAAACTAGGCGATTTTATTTATTAAAATATCAAAACGCAGAAAATGCTGAAAATTGAGAATTAGCATGATGACACACATACTTTCATAACAAAGCATAAACGCGATCAAACAAACACCAAGCATTTATACTCTTCAGCATGTACCCCGCAACCTGTTTTCCAATCAACATCCAAACTTTCAATGTTCGCTTGCAACCGTTATCCGCACGCAACTTCTGTTTGATGTATCGTGCAACCAAGTTGTGCTCACTTTTGCGCTGAACCTTTTTCTTTTCTATTTTTGCTTGCATAAAAATATTGCTTTTGCTTTGGACGCGTCATATATACTTTTCTATACCTACCACGCCTCCTTATGGGCGTTACAAAAGGAGTGACAAAATCAATATACCTCTTTTACGTTTTTTAAACGTGGGGATATAAAAATGGCTGTTGCAAATATACACATTTGAACCGTAGTCCAAATATGAGATATTGCATTTTTCTCGACATATTTGACCGATTGCTAAATGGTGGGAAGGAAATTTTAATATTAGGGGAATTTCTTTTTGATTTTTTGCAAGTCTGCATACAGCATTTAATGCCAGACTTCAGATTGTTTTTCTTTATTATATTTCTTGACATTATAACGACTTAACGCATTAGCAATTCATATAATAAAAAAATTTCAAAAAGGCCAGCAAAGCTACGAATGCCGATCATGCTAACAACATGATCGAGCTCAGAAAAACATTGTGTGCTTTATCAAACAACACCATTCCTGTTGCAACCGTTGGTTGGTTCCCTCAAAATGTTCGATGTTGCTTAATGTTGCTCACATCATATCTTCGTCTTGTTGCTACCCCCCGCATCAATGAGTAAGACAGAAAAATGTTTGCGTTTTGTAGCAAGATGCGCATTCTATATATTGTATATTCTTTGGTATAACCTAACGTAAAAACGTAAAAAAATGAAAATTATAAAAAAGAAAAAAATTATAGCACGTGTTGCTGGCATGGTATTGAACTTAAACAAATTAAGAATGAGTCAATTTATTGCAATATTTTCAAAAATGTTGTACTTTTCCTCAAAATAGATGAAATATCTTTTCCAATGATACTATATAACCGATAATCGGTCTTAAGTTGATTGAGCTACGTTGTCTCCAAATAGACCCTATTTTGGCCGCGAACAATTATTCTAAAAATTTATAACTTCAAATTTGGTTTTCAAATCAATAAACCAATGCAAGAAAAATATTTGAGAGAAATCGGAGATGGTCAGTGCAACTGATCACTTCAATGTGAAATGGGCGATATCAGTTAGTAAAAACAAAAAGCAAAAATCAGGTCAAAGTCATACATAGGTCCATTCTTTTTGCTTTCGTTTATATTCTTCATTTTGTTACTTATGTAGCTTTATTTTTTCCCGATATCTTCGTGCTCTTTCAGCAGGAGTTAACTTTACTATTTTACTCTTAAATATGCAAAAAAGAAATACAAAATGAATACTTTAGCAGGTGATGTAACATATCTTAAAAGTGACGTTCAATACATTTGCCACTTTTTAGTTTTTTTTTTCTCAGAAATTTTATTTTGCAAATATTCGAAAACAATGAAATTAATCCTTTAATTAATATAACCTATGAAACAATAATTTTAAACTTGGATTTTTATGATTTACTATTTTTGCTTTAACAAAACTCCGCGTGAGGTTCAATACATTTTTACACATACTTATCATTATTAACTGAGAAAACACAAAACAAAATTACTTTAATATTATTTAATCGTCTTAATTTTAAGAATTTCGTGAGAACTAATCTCTGCACTTTCTTAATATTTATAACTTTCTTGTCATCTATACCACATCTAAATTAAAACTAACGAAGCGTAAAAAAAAGTGACGTTTAATACAATGCGTGGGGACTAAATGTAAATCGAAAGCCAAATTCGCGATGACAATGTTTTGAGAAGAACAACAAAATAAAACATAAGAAATAAATGCTATCATTACAAAACAGTTATTATTTGTTAAACTTTTGCATTTTTTTCAACTTTTTTTTCACGTTTTTCATCAAAGAGTGTAACTGGGGACACATGTTTTTGTATTAAGCGAGTACGAGAGAGCAATAAAACATTCTTCAAATCAAATATGCAAAGAATTTTAGGATTCTGAAAAATATGTTGTGTCAATAAATATTCTTCAGTGATCACTTTCTCATGTTTTATTTGTTTTTTTCGTTTTGTTTTTACCTAAAAACAGAGTTAAAAGAGCGGGGACAAAAAAAGGGCATTTTTTATGCAATTGACCCATATAGATGATTTGCCTCTTTCCGGTCGTCCATTCACCATTGCGACTGACAAGAACTTCGAAAAAGTTAAGAAATTGTCCTCGCAGATTGTCGTGTGAGCATAAGGTAGATAGTAGCTGAATTGGCAAGAGTTGTGAAGAAAACCCTCGAGGTTTCTTCACCAGGACATCGCACCGGCTCACAGATCTCATCTTGCACGCGACTATTTGATCAAAAACAACATTCATAACATTCCGTAAGCTCCGTATTCAACCGACATGGCTACTTGTGACTTTTTCCATTTTTCCTTTTCAAGTTTCTACTTTGAGGAAAACGAATTGAGTTGATAAAAGAGAATTCACAGAAGAAGCTGAAGGCGATTCCCGAATCAGCCAATGAATATGGTTTTTATAATTGATGGAAGCTAAGGAGTATGTGTATTGCTACCAATGGAGATTACTTTCAAGGAAATAGAATTAATATCAATGAATAATTCAACCATTTTAGTTTAAAGAATTCTAAGAATTCCGGGCAATTTTTGATCAGGAGGTAGACCATTTAGACCGTTGTTTGAGACCACATAGAAAACAAATTTTGCATGGCACTAATAAGACACTCTCGAGGGGATGATAATATTTTATTTTTTTTTTTTTTTTTTGCTTAGATCAATTTTAATCTTTATATCTTCTTAACGCCGTATCATAGAGATTTTATTGAATTTTCATTAATTTGCCGCAGTGCACTTAATTAGCTTGAATACTTAATTTGTTGTTGTAGGTTACGAAGATTACACTTAATTTGCGCGTGCCTTCAAACCCTGTCTTTTTGACGATCAATCAACAGACAGATAGATAGAGACTGACAGACAGGCAGACAGACTGAAACAGTTAGACTGATTACAAAATGTGATGCACTATGGACAGACTATGACCCCTTAATTTGTAGCTATGTAGCTATTGTTGTTGTTGTTGTTGTCCGAGTAGTTGTTGCGCAAGTTAACTGAGGCATTAAAATCCAAAAATGTTAGAAAAATAAATTCACTTGCGTTCGAATCTGGAGATCGATTACGTGATCTGAGCTGTGACGTAAAAAAAAAAGTGAAAGATATTGAGATGGAATAGAATACTTAAATTTTACTTCCCCCAAACGGTATAGCACCATATGACCAGACACCGACAACTCAACGTCTAACTGTCTAGCAGCTAGTCAGTCAGTCTATCCGTCCGTCCGTTCGTTCGTCTGTAAGTAAGTCAGTTGGTTGTTTGAGTTGTTTTGTTTAGATTGCTGCTTCATTGTTCAAGTTGATTGTTTTGTCGAGCAGCAATCTTTGGTTGCGCCGACGCTGTGTACAGCTGTCCTGAAGCTGCTCGCGGCTTTGTTACAAACTCCATGGATGATCACAGAGAGAAAAATAAACAAACAAATAGCGATAAGGAAAAAAAAATAACAAAACAAAAAATAATGCTAAAACACCATGTCTTGAATTGTGTAGCCATTCATCTAGCCACCCATACAAAGCTGTTCCATGTAGCTGTTCCGAGCTGTTTGGCTGGCATCCATGCTTTAATGGTAAGCATCGTAGGCGTCGGTAATTGGTTTTTGGTTGCACAATTTTTGTGTTTGATTTTCTGCGTGTTGGTTTTTGTGTTTTATTTCATTGGTTTTGTTTTTTTTTTTTCTTCTTTCTAGCCATCTACCACTTCATGCTGGCTCTAATAATAATACAAATATAGGTAGCTTTTTTTTTTTCTTTAATATGCAATTCAGTTGATTGCGTTGACCTTCGCGATACTTTAGTATTTATTTTGATTCGACACGATATTTAATAATTGTGGCTATATTAAAATGATCATTAATTTTAACTTGAACTCAGCGCGTTAGGAAGTGAGAGTAGCGTGTTTTATTGAGTTAAAAAACCAGAGATAAGAAATGGAAAAAAATACAATATATTCAGTGTATTCTTGATGATGCTGATGATGATCATGATGATGTCAAGTTTTATTACTTCTTTTGAAGGTGTGCATTTTTACACTCTATTACCACAAAAAAAAATGTTCTTCATTTTGCATATGTTTATGACTCTATTTACCACTTTTCAAACTTTGTTTTTGTACTGCAGGAAATTGCTTACCTTCTCCTCCTGCTGCTAGTTAAAGTTAATTTCATGGCAATTTATATGCAACCTTTCTATGATTGTTGCTGCGTCAAAAGCCAACACTTTGCAACAATGTATAAGTCAATTGAACATAATTTGCAAATTATGTACTTCTTTGGTATAGCCGTGTCTTTATTTTTTTGCAGTCAAAAAGTGCAAAATAACAATAAACATGGTTTTATTACAGTGACACGCTGCAAAAAGTAGTTGCATTTTTTATGATTTCTACTCTAGGCCACAAACACAAAATTACTTTTGATGAATTGACGAATTGTTGGATGGCAATTTTAGTCGGCAATTACACAGGCTAACAAAAAAAATGTTTATAACAACTTTTTAAGCTAATTCATTTAAATCTTCTATAGTTTTGTGAGCTACAACCGTATTTGTTATAATTTTTTACCGACTACAAAAAGGAGGAGGTTCTCAAGCTAGTTGGTTTTTTTTTAATGTATGTACATCGATAACTCCTAAAGCACTTGCCCGATTTTCCTAATTTTTTGTCAACAGATAGATACCATTAACGCGGAGGTCCTTTTTTAAAAAAGTGGGCGATATTCGGCAAAAGAGCGTGTCACTATTAGGAAAACACTGTATTTCAGTTAATATTGACACTAGGGTACTGAAATTTACAGTAAAAAATACAGAGGTAGGCACAATTATTACAAATTGCGGTCTATAATGTGGGCGTTATTTGACAAAGGGTTGTGTCAATATTAGAAACACACTGTATATCGAATAATGTTGACACTAGGTTACTGAAATTCAGTACATCGAAAGGCAGAGTTATTAAAAATTTCGGCCAAGAAAGTGGGCGTTATTCGAAAATGGGGTGGGGCAATATTAGAAAAACTCTTACTTACTTACTTAGGTGGCCATTGCAACCCGTCGTCGGGTTTCGGCCGACCTCATCAGCTCTCGCCAGGCGCCTCTGCTTCGCGCGCGCCTTCTCCAATTGTTTTCACCAAGCGCGGTTAGGGCTTCCTCGACCTGGTCAATCCATCGGAGGCATGGTCTTCCTCGTCGTCGTCGTCCTTCGGCTTTCGATTCGAACACCTTTTTCGCTGGAGCATCGTCATCCATACGATGGACATGACCCAGCCAGCGTAGTCGCTGGATTGCTATACGCTGAACTATATCAATGTCGTCGTAGAGCTCATACAGTTCGTGGTTCATTCGAATGCGATAGTCGTCGCCAACTCGAATCGGACCGAAGATTTTGCGAAGAACTTTTCTCTCGAACACCCCAAGAGCGGCTGCGTCTGCTTGCGAGACAACCCATGCCTCAGCGCCATAGAGAAGCACAGGTATGACGAGCGTCTTGTAGAGTGTTAGTTTCGTCGATCGAGAGAGGGCTCTACATCGTAATTGCTTACCAAGCCCATAGTAGCACCTATTAGCAATCATTATTCTTCGCTTTATCTCCAGGCTGACATCGTTGTTGCTGTTAACGGCGGTGCCAAGGTAGGTGAATTCCTTGACCACTTCAAAATTATATTTGCCTGTTGAAACGTGAGAGCCTAGACGCCGCGCTCCCCTGCCTGCAGGCAACATATACTTCGTCTTGCCCTCGTTTACCGCCAAACCCACTTTGGCTGATTCCTTTTCGATAGCGGTGAAAGCAGCGGTGACATCTCTCTTGGTTCTGCCGATTATATCAATATCATCAGCATACGCAAGGAGCTGAACACCTTTGTAGAAAATGGTGCCATTGCGATGCACACCGGCCTTTCGTAGGATCCCTTCCATGATGATATTGAAGAGATCACAGGATAACGGGTCGCCTTGTCTGAAACCTCGTTCGGTATTAAAGGTTTCGGAGAGGTCATTTCCTACCTTAACGGAGCTGCATGTGTTGCTCAACGTCATCCTGCAGAGTCTTATCAACTTTGCAGGTATACCAAACTCAGACATTGTTGCGTATAGGCAATCCCGCCTCGGGCTATCAAACGCAGCTTTGTAATCGACAAAGAGATGATGCGTGTCGATTTGGTTTTCGTGGGTTTTTTCCAGGATTTGGCGCAATGTAAAAATCTGGTCTATGGTGGACTTACCAGGTCGAAAGCCACACTGATAAGGTCCAATCAGTGTTTTCATTTGCGGCTTAAGTCTTTCACACAGTACGCTCGAGAGGACCTTATATGCGATGGAAATAAGACTGATACCTCGGTAGTTGGCGCATATTGTTGGGTCTCCTTTCTTAAGTATGGGGCAAAGCACGCTGAGATTCCAATCGTCGGGCATGCTTTCCGCTAGCCATATTTTGCTGATGAGTTGATGCATGCACCTTGTCAATTCATCGCCGCCGGCTTTAAACAATTCAGCTGGCAGGCCGTCAGCACCCGCTGCTTTGTTGTTTTTGAGCCGCTGAATAGCAGCTCGAACCTCGTCATGGCTAGGTGTCGGGACTTCTATTCCATCATCGTCAATTGGTTGTATTGAACTGCATTCTCCTTGGGCGGAATTGGTGGGATCGTCGCCCGTAAGTAGACTGGAAAAATGCTGTCTCCACAATCTCAGTGCGCACTGCGTATCTGTAACCAGATCTCCATTCTCATCTCTGCAAGTTAGAAAAACTCTGTATATCGAATAATATTGACACTAGAGCACTGAAATTTAGTTCATAAGTAGGCACAGTTACTACAAATTACTTTCAAAAAAGTGGGCGTTATTCAACAAAGAGATGTGGCAATATTATAAAAATACTGTATCTCAGTTAATATTGACACTAGCGTACTAATATTTTGTATGCAGGTAGGTGGTTAGATATAATCATTACAAAAGTGGGCGGGATTTTACATAGGGTGTGGCACTTTAAGGAAAGTAGTATATATCGGTTAATATTGATACCTGGAAACTGAAATTTGGCACAGGGGTAGGTAGAATCATTATGAAATACGGTAAATAAATGAGGCGGGATTAGAGAAAGGTCATGGCACTTTAATAAAAATTGTAAAGAGACAGAAATGGAAAACACCCAACAAACTTTCCGGAATTAATAAAACAAAGTTTTGACGTGACGAAGTAAAGTTGTACAGATCAAGTTTCCAAAAAAGTTAAAAAATGAATTTTTTAAAAATTCATCTATGTTGCATTGAATTGTTACTCACTGAGTATAAGAGCTATGATTAAAAAAATGGTATGACCGTTAAGGTTAATTCTTTGACTTCATTATAAAAACCAAACAAAAATTCAAAACATCATCGGGTCGCAGGGGGAGGAACTGTTTAAGCAACACAACTGAAAATTTTGTACATGGAATTATTACTCGCTGAGTATTAGCGCTAGGATAAAAAATACGATACGGCCATAAAGGCCTGCTGTAAGCCCTCACAACAAAATTAGGCAAAAAATTTCTGTCGCCATGGGGACGCTGAGAGAGCCGCTCAAAGATTGATAACGCAACATTCATACAGCGGCGTTGCATTGAATTTTTACTCAATGAGTATATAACCTCAGATAAAAATTTGAAAAGGAAAAAGAAGATTTTATAAATGGCTTTGCGACAAAAATAAAAAAAAATTCCGGCGTCGTCAGGTCGTGAATATAGCAGCTTATGTAACAGAAATGTTATATCGTTGCATGGAATTATTACTCACTCAGGAGGAGTGCTACGGTAAATTTTGTTTTACGACAGCAGGGATGTGTTATTACGCTTCACAACTAAATTACAAAAAAAATTCTTGTTGTCATGATTTCAGGGATGCAATCACATAATGCAGTAAAAATGCTAAAGCCATGAAAAAACGTTGCAAGGATTTTTAACTCTGTGACTACTGGTGCAACGGTAAATTTTACGGAACGAAAACGAAGGTGAGGTCTTCGGGCATATGACAAAAATATAAAAAAAAATTGAAGGCGTGTCAAAGACCCTCAGGGAACCGCCTAATGTGACGCATATGCATCACTTTTGCTGGATTAATTGTAATTTGAGCACAACCAATGTGGAAGCAAAAAAAAAGCTAAACGAAAAGCACCAACTCCAAATCCAACAACAACTCCAACACCAACATCAACACCAACATCAACACCAACACCAACACCAACACCAACACCAACACCAACACCAACACCAACACCAACACCAACACCAACACCAACACCAACACCAACACCAACACCAACACCAACACCAACACCAACACCAACACCAACACCAACACCAACACCAACACCAACACCAACACCAACACCAACACCAACACCAACACCAACACCAACACCAACACCAACACCAACACCAACACCAACACCAACACCAACACCAACACCAACACCAACACCAACACCAACACCAACACCAACACCAACACCAACACCAACACCAACACCAACACCAACACCAACACCAACACCAACACCAACACCAACACCAACACCAACACCAACACCAACGCCAACACCAACACCAACACCAACACCAACACCAACACCAACACCAACACCAACACCAACACCAACACCAACACCAACACCAACACCAACACCAACACCAACACCAACACCAACACCAACACTAACACCAACACCAACACCAACACCAACATCAACACCAACACCAACACCAACACCAACACCAACGCCAACACCAACACCAACACCAATACCAACATCAACATCAACATCAACATTAACAACAACAACAAGAAACTTCGTCACGTCAAAACCTACGGGGTGGTCTACGGCACAGCAAACTCATTTAAGAACAAAGTTTCAGGTTTGAAATTTTACTCAAGAATACTATTACATAAAATTTTTTATATTCTCTGAAAAGGAAGAAATAAAAACTTTTTCACAAAAAAAAACCGACTTCAAAATCATTACAAAGTAAAAAATAATTTTAAAAGTTATTTAAAAGATACTTAAAATTATTTTTGACTTTGTAGTGATTTTAAAGTCGGTTTTTTTTTGTTAAAAAGTTTTTATCTAGTCTGTATGTTTGTTTTTTTTTTTTTGCAAAAATGCGAAATTATTAGATACATATTAAAGATCTAAAATAACATCTGAAACACTCATTAACATTTTTTAGAAAATATTTTAACGTAAGTTCTATAGCTCAGTGCTTAAAGCGATTGCTTTATAACCTCAAGGTTGTGAGTTCAAAGAAATTTTCAAAAATTCATAACTTAAGGTGAAAAAAATTTGTAAAAAGTTTATGTGTGAGAAAAAATATTTTATCAAATAAATAAATCAAAAATAAGGGTTTTTGAAATATTTTTTTTTCAACGCTGACCTGTAGCCGAAACAAAGTAATTCTCAACACATAAAAATTTACAAGTTCAACAAAATAAGGAATTTTAATGCATTTTGTAAAAAGAAGTTTGCTTGATTAATTGCTATTGCTAACATTTTTATATGAGTTTTGTAGGTCAGAGCACACGGCGGTTGAGTCATAATCGTGAGGTTGTGAGTTCGAGCCTCAACAGTTTCAATGCATTTTGTCCTGCTTTTTTTTTTTTTTCAATATCATATTTATTTAAATATTTCAGTTTTTTTAACAAATTTTTTTTATCACCTTCAGTGGTGAATTTTTGAAAATTCGAATTTTTAAAGTTTTTGACAAAATTCAAAAATATGTTTTAAACCGAATTAATTTTATTAAATCTAAAAACAAAATTTTATAATTAATCTAATTTAGCTTACAACTTCATTAAAATTGAATATTTCTCTTGAATATTAAATCTTACAGTTATCGAAAAAATATCGGTAAATTTAAAATTATAGAAAAATCATCGATCATTTTAGAAGAATTTGCTATAAGTTAGCTGCAAATTATCGATAACTTATTAGGAAACTATCGATACATTTTCAAGAATTTGGTTTCCGTTTGATTATTTGTTATAAGTATTTTTGCAATTAAACTGATAAAAATATAAACATAAAACCTTCAAAATCTATTGTAGAATTATATATATAATTTTATATAAAAAATTTATTTTACAAATAAATAAAAACCAGAAAATAATTAGTTAAGTAAAAAAAACTTTTAATATGCCACGTTTTTAAAAGGAACTAAAAAGTAAAAAATAACTTCTCCTAGAGTGGGGCTTTTAGTTCTTCTAAAAACGTGGGGTGCATGCTATTGTGCAATTTTAGCAATTTTGGAGTTCTAGGGTTGCCAGAAAGTAAAAAAAATAAAGAAATAGATAGCTTGAGCAAAATATTTGAAAAAAAAAAATTCGGTTAGCATACAAAAGACCACCGTAGTATATACAAATAAGTAGACATTTTTTGTAAGAATATGGACTTTTGTCAATGTGATACGAGGGTTGCTACATATATTTCGGGAATCAGAACTAAGACTTTATTTTTTTTATATTAAAAATAGCTTTATTGTTATTCAAAATATTGTCCTTTAAGATTAAAACATTTTTGCACGCATTCGAACCATTTGTCATAACATTTATCCCTTTCCACTTGGGGATTCCTCCAATAAATAGTGTGGGTACCAAAACATAGTTTTTGAACACATCAACGGTTTCTTCTGGCGTCGAAAATCGTTGTTCACGCATTTTGGCCTTGATGTGAGGGAACAAAAGGAAGTCATTGGGTGTCGAATCAAGACTATACGGCGGATGAGCCATTACTTCTATGTTTTGAAGGCATTCAAAAACGCTTTTGTTTCAGCTGATGTGTGGGAGCTCACATTGTCTTGACGAAGAATAATTTTCGGCGCTTATGTGTTTCCTTACTTCACAGAACACTTCTAACAAACAAATGGTTGTGTACTATTCCGAATTGACCATATATCAATCTTTGAGACCATTGAGTCTCAATTGGTTTTGTGGTCAAAGGACCACTTTTTCGAAAGAAACAGGCAAACATTTACTTCGCAGTGCTTCGAGCTCGATTTGTGTTTGGATTTGGTTCGTCTTGAAAGACCCATAAAGTCGACTTCTATTTACTTTCAGGGTCATACGCATAGATCCATTATTCGTCACCAGTCACAATTTTATAGACGTCTTTTGAATCAACGTGATTGTTTTTCTTGAGCGTTGCTTTGCACCGATCGACACGGGCCTTTTTAAAACGTTTTTATTAGCTTCACTTCATTTGTCTGTCCCGTACAAATCTTTGAATCGATTTTTGACCAACTTTCCGATGAGCTAGAGATTTGAAACTTAAAATGTAGCTCAGCACTGGATGACAATACAATATTATCTAATCTGTTTGTCTGTGCGTTTATTTGTTTCGCTAAAATGCGAAATTATTTGATACATACATACGAACATATTAAAAATCAAACGAAAAAAATTGATAAGCTTATTTACATTTTCAAATTTCAAAAATTCACAGCTGAGGTAAATTTATTGCCTCATTTAGAACATATTTTCTTGTGAGTTCTGTAGCTCAAAGCGTAAAGCGTTCGTTCGCCTTATTATACGCTAGGTAGTGATTTTTTGTTTTTTTTTCAAATTCACCACTGAAGATGAAAACAAAAATTGTAAAAAAGTAGTTTAAATAAAATTTTTTTATTTATTTTTAAAAAGTAGTTTGATTTATTACTATTTAGAAAATATTTTTGTGTAAGTTCTGTAGTTCAGAGCGTAAAGCGACCACCTTAGTATACGCTAGGTAGTGAGTTCGAACCTCAACAATGTGGAGGATTTTGTTTTTATTGAACAACAAATTGAAACCTTTTAAAATTCACCAGTGAGGGTGAAAAAAATTGTAAGAAAGAAGTTTAAAAAGAAAAATTTTTAGTTATTTTTCAATAGTAGTTTGATTTATTGCTATTTTGCTATTGCCTTTTGTATGAGTTCTGTAGCTCAGAGCACACGGCCCTTGCTTTATGATCGTGAGGTTGTGAGTTCGATCCTTAACAATATCAATGACATTTTTCCGGTTTTTTTCGTATTTCATTTTCTTGAATAAATTATTTTGTCACCTTCAGTCGTAAATTTTTGAAACTTCGTATTCAAAAGAATTTTGAGAAAAAAACAATTACAAAATTTAAAAAAAAAATATTAAAAAAAAATTACAATGGTCAAAGAAACAACCACAATTAATATCGGGAAATTATCGATACATTTTAGAGAATTTGGTGTCCACTTGATTATTTGTTTTCAATATCATTTCAATTGTACTGATAAAAACATAAAACCCTCAAAATTTATTGTAAAAATTAAAAAAGACTAAAAACCAGAAAACAATAATTTAAGTAAAAAAAATTTTTAACATCCATCGTTTTTAAATTGAACTAAAAAGTATAAAATAATTTCTGCTAGAGTGGGGCTTTTAGTTCTCATAAAAACGTGGGGCGCATGCTATAGGGAATATTTAGGAGTTAAGAAAACCTTGGTAACATATTAAAATTTTTATTTGCTTACAAATAATTTCTCATAATTCATCAGAGATATGCATAGATAGGCATAGGAAAATTTTTAACAAAAAAACTCGTCAGACTTGATAACATTAACATTGAAGAATTTTAAAACCCAAGTAGAACGTACTGGACTGAACGCAATAGATGTCTGCAAACTTGAATCTGCCATCCATGCAAGGGTTTCTATCCTGACAGTCAAGGGACCTGAGTTAAGAAATCATTTGTTCCCTAACGTACTAAAATTGTTAATAACACTAATTACTATTGTCTATAGCATGCGCCCCACGTTTTTATGAGAACTAAAAGCCCCACTCTAGCAGAAATTATTTTATACTTTTTAGTTCGATTTAAAAACGTTGGATGTTAAAAATTTTTTTACTTAAATTATTATTTTTTAGCTATTGTCAAATTATTTGGAATTCAACGTGAACAAATCTTTTTCACACAAAATGGTATGATATGTATGCTAGTGGAAGTAATGCCCAGGGATGCTTCAAAATCTTGGTATGTTAAAGTTTTTTGGTACAACAACAAATTTTAGACACCCTTAACGAAATGCCTCAGTGACCGAAGTATAGTCCTGCTTGAATTCTGTGTACCACCGATAAACAGAGGTTTTTGATGGTGCTTCATTGCCAAAAGTCGAATTGAGTTGATCGATGCCCTCTTGTCAAGATAATTCACGTCGAAAGTTGTAAAAAATAATCGCACTTAAATGTTCACGTGTTAATTCCATCTTTTTGCTAAATTACAATTTTAAAAGCACTGTAGACAGTACAATAATAGGAAATATCAGTCTGAATGAGATTACATTAGCGCTATACGATCCTGAAATATAAGTAGCAACCCTAGTATTTTTTGGAAATTGTTCAGCAATGAATTGAATTTTTTAACCTTCGAATGCACTCCTCTGGAATATAAACTGGAAAAGCTTCGGTTGAAATTTCTATTCAATCGAAAAGAAACTGGTCGAAGAATGTGTACCGCTATTCTTAAAACTTATTCCTGACAAGAAGGTATTGAAAATATTGAAATTATGTATGTTAACTTGAAATTAATTGAATTCTTAAACTTGAACTCTTGAATTATTTTATTAAATAATATAAAAAACAAACATTAATATTGTTTTATTTTGTGGTTTTGATTGTTTAGTAAAAGTGCAAATAAATTAATTGAATATTCAACGATATGAATACATAAAAATTGTTATTTTCATTTCTTTTCTTCTGTCTGAAAGAAACGTCTATTGCGTTTTCCAGATCCAAATTTAGTCCCAGTCCGTCAGTGATGAAATGATGAATCATAAATGACTGATATGAAAGAATCCTTGATAAATACAGAATTCTACAGTTAAAACTTCGGTTTATATATTTTTCTGCGCTTTTCCCTTGGTATGATAATAGTTCAAAAGCCTTAACAAGAAATCTATGGGTCAGCTAAACATTTTTGAAATTTATAAGCTGTCATTTAATAAATTCTTCCATAAAACTTCCACACTCAAACCAGCTATTCGAACAGAGACAAAATCATGTTCAACAAAAGCAGTTCATAAAAGTTCCGAACAATGTTGAAAGCATTTCAATTGCAAATAACTGATCGCCATTTTGAGTTGTTTGTCAGCGACAATTGTGGTAATTATAGCGGGTTAACTTTTTGCTAGTATTTTTTTTTTCCATAGAATTTCTTGTCTTACTGATGGCAAATTGTGCTCTAGTTACACAGCATGTTGGCCAAGTTGTTGAAGACTACCTTTAGTTTAGATTTTTTTATTAACTCTCTAGTCGCTGGAGTGAAGTTGCTGCTGCTGCTGTTGTTGTTGTTGTTGTTGTTGTTGCAATACTGACGACAATGGTGATGACGTTGATGGATAATGTGTGGCAACGTAATATGATGCGATGGTGACAACAACATTGTTTGCCGCCATATTCGCAGAGTTGAATAAATTATTGAAACACGCTCTTTTTGTAGAAGTTTGTAACAAAAACGGATTTATTGTCAACGTCGACATGATGATCGTCGTCATCGCCATCGACATCGCCATCGCCAACGTCGTCTTGCCGTCATCATAGTCGCTGTGTTAATATTTTTGTTATGGCAGTTGGAGCTGGATGGAGTCGGCTTGTCTAGCTTGAAGCACGTTGCCGGTTAATCCACCGGGAATACCAGTAGCTACAACAATTTATCAAGAAAACTGCCAGTGTAAATGGTAAAAATGAGCATTTTTCTAATAAGCTGCTTCAGCTTAAGAGAAGAAATGGAGAATGAATAGAAAAAAAGAAAACAACTAATTGCAACAATTGAATAAAATCAATCAGGGTGGGCGGGGATAAAAGCGAAGTCGATGTTAACCAATAGGTTTGAATTTTAATAAGTAGTACTCTAGGGAAGCATTATCAGTTCTTTTCTGATCTTTGTAAGACAAAAACTGAGCTGCAGCCAAGACCATGAGCAGCTAATAGATTTTGCCTAATTGCGCAAATTATGAGCAATTATGAGCGGGTATGAGCACCACTACATTTAAAACTTCTGTGTTGTTTCTGTGTTTATCTTTTGTCTTTGATTTGTTGTTGCGTTTTGTATGACTACATAATCCTTTGCTCTCAATTCTTACTCTCAACGCTCCCAAAGCGCTCTCTACCCATAGCTGATTATGAGAAATCAACAACTTATCGTTATTTGCTCCAATATCGAAGCGAATATTACATGAAAGAGGGGAAATCAAATATCTAAGTGAACAACCTAAAGAGGCGACACAATGGTGTATTTAACCGATTAAAAAATAAAAAATAAATAACTGGCCATTTCAGCCCTTGAAAGGACTTTGACCTAGCTTCTTATGATCAATTGTGTTGTGCGTGTTTATTCAGTTTGTACACAATTGACCGAGAAATGGAGCTACAGGTTTAACGCCGACTCCGAACGGCGATGAACGGAATGTTCTCGTTCTCAAGAAGCTTTACATGGCATTTTGATTACTCTCTGAGGTTTGCCATTGTCTGCAGAGAGGTGGCGGCCGTACAGAAAAATTATTTTAATTCAAATAATTTTCTGTCGCTGCTGGGGTTCGAACCTGGATCTCCAAAGTTCGTTGACATAGCGCCCACGCACTTTAACCAACTACGCCACGGACGCCAATTTAACCGATTAGGCGACCAAAATTTTAAGTTGGGTCATATAGTAAGCAATTATGTCTGTTTTCTGTTTTAAAAAGGATTATTAAAATATTTTCAATAAATAAATTTTGTAGCCCTGTGAGCCCTCTGGGTAACATATGGCCCACTTCAAATTTTTTCTCAGATGAGAAATATATTGTTGGGTAAATGGCTATAAATCATCATTTCTGTTTAATTTTTCTTATCATTAACCCTTAATGACCATTGGGTCTGGTCTGACCCACCTAAACTTTTCTCAAAAGAACATTAATATAATTCTGTGGAGCAACCAGTGTCAAAACATCATTTCTTCATATTTCTTGTACCTTTAACCCTTAATGGCCATATTGGGTCGTATATGACCTATATTAATTTTTTTAGGCGAAAATTTAATTTATTTAATTTTAAATTAACAGTTCCAAATCATGACTTCCTAAGAGTAATTGCTATATTTAACCCCAAATGATCACATGATCACACATGAGACACTTCAACTCTTTTCTCTTGTGAAAATGAAAATTATTTTGGCAGACAATAAGTTACCAATCTTATTTTTGATTTTAATTTTTTTCTAATCCTAACACTAAAGAACTAGTGGGTGACGCATAAAACAGTTCAACTTTTTTATTAATATAAAAATTAATATAATTTTGCTTAGCAAATAGATTGAAACTTTCGCTTCTTCCTAATTTTTGCTTCCTTACACACTAAAAAACCATATGGGTCGCACATAACCCACTTCATCTTACATTTCTGGTGACGGTGCGAATTATTTTGTTGAGTAAATAGTTACGAAACATAAATTCTTCCGAATGCGTGCTATCCTCAATCCTTATTGACCATTGGGCCAAGTATTACCATTCTAACCTTTTTCCGAAGGTTAAAATTAATTTAACTTTTTTGGACAATAGTTTAAGTTCAATCAATTCTTCTAATTTTTGATATCCTTAACGCTAAACGACCATATTTAGTTGTTATTGATATGCTTAACTCTAAATGGCCATGACTCACTTCTCTTTTCTCTGGTGAAAATCAAAATTCCCAACAGAAAAGTTGCCCAAATTTGAAATAGTTCTGAACAAGTTCCAAAAAGGACCAGTACCAGTTCCACTAAAATAACCTTTGACAATGAACGAACTGACGCGTTTTGCGGGTTGATGTCATAGGAAAAGACAATTGTTCCCATAGACACTCCTTTTTCCCAAAATTTTAACTAGTTCCATAAGGAATATTTTTAAACTGGTTGCTTTCGCAGTAGCCAGAAAGTGGTTATTTTTTAATTAGTTTTTAAGTGGACATTTGAAAGTGCAAAAATTAAGTGTACTGGTCCTGATGTACTGGTAAAGGTCCTAAAGACTTGATTTGTACGATTTTTTCCATCCAAAAGTTTTATAAAAGAAGGTTTGCATTTATACATACAGAGCAACAACCGATTCCGTCTTGTGCGTAGCAAATTTAAAAACATAGCCAGTGACCGTTTATTTTTTTTTCAGCAATACTTTTGAAAACAAAAGCAAACTGAATTGTTCCACACTCTACCCCGTTTGTAATTTTTCAGAGCTACTTCGAACTGCGCTAGAAATGAACTAGCTGGGTTTTTTTGTTGAGCTAACACACACGACCCAACTCAACTTTTTTGTAAGGTAGAAACTAAAATAATGTTATTTTGTTGAGCAAATAGTTTCAAATCGCTATTTCTTCTTACTTTTGATATCCTTATCACTAAAATGACCGTATTTTATCGTATATGACTCACCTCAATTTTTTTCTTCTATGAAAATGAAAATTTCTTTGTCATGTAAATAGTTTCAAATCATAATTTTTCTCTAATTTTTGCTTTGTATAACCCCTAGTAACCATTTGTTCACATATAACCTACCTTCAAATTTTTCTCTGGTGAAAATGATGATAATTCTGTAATGGAAATATTTATAAATCATATTTTTTTAAAATTTTTATCTTTATTTAACCCTTAATATTCACTGGGTCAAATATTACCCATATCAATTTTTTTCTTTTGTGAAAATGAAAATTGCTTTGTTTTGTATATTGTTTGAAATCATTATTTGTCTTTCATTTTTGCTTTGTTTAACCCTTAGTAACCATTTGGTCACATATACTCTACCTTGATTTTTTTTTTCTCTGCTTAAAATAATGATTTAAATAATGATTTTGTAGTGAAAATATTTATAAAACATATTTATTTTTTAATTTTTGCTTTCTTTAACCCCTAGTAACCATTTAGTCACATATATACCTTAGTTTCACTACCTTAGTTTCTCCTCTGGTCAAAATGATGATAATTTTGTGGAGGAAATGCTTACAAATTATATTTTTTTTTTTTAATTTTTGCTTCATTTAACCCTTAACAACCAGTGGGTCAGATCTAATCCACCCCCATTTTTTTTTCTCTGTTGAAAATTAAAATTATTACATATCCCAAATAGTCTTAAATACTTATATCTTCCAAATTTTTGCTTTGTTTAACCCTTATTAACCATTCAGTCAAATATTACCCGCCTTAACTTTTTTTCTCAGGTCAAAATAATGATTATTTTGGAATGTTAATATACACATACCAAACATAATTTCCTCCTAATTTGGCTATCTATAATCCTATAAAACGATTGAGTCACATGTGAATCACCTCAAACTTTTTCTCTATTTTCATATTTTATCTTTAATCCAATATAATCAGTAGATCTTATATTTCACTTGAATTTTTGTCTCTCCATTTTCGTTATGGTTAATAATGAGGAATTCATGAAAAATATCTCAAATATATCCCTACATTCATTCTTTACTGAAAGGCTTTTATATTATTTTTATCAAAAATTTGGAGAAAAAAAATCCTAAGCCTTTTTACTGTTGGGTCGAAAGTTGGAAAGTTAGGCGAGTTATACAATTTTTTAAAGTCTAGCAAAGTGAAAAACAGTTCTTATCTAGTTATTGGGTCAGATGCCCGTATGTAAACACTATTAAACTTTGTATAAAAAACAATTTTTAAACCAAAACGAAATTTGATGAATTGACTTTTGGCCGCCTTAACATAATTTGACAAAAATTCCCCTCTGTAGTCTACTCAACATACCAAACTTTCTATATTCATTTGCAAAATTTTAACTATAGACACATGTGCGCAAGCAGTCTGGCCACATTGGACGACAACAGCAAATGCGCATGCGTAGAGCGTTGATCAAGTGTTTCCTTATTAATCAATATGGTTAAAAAACCAAAGTTAAAATTAAATAAGAAATAAACAGCGATTTGTAGCAATTTAAAAATTTAAAATATGCGCATGCGTGGCATTGCCTGGCCAAAATTACTACGGCAACAATAATAACAACAGCAAAACACACTTTTTCCAAAAACTAACACGTTGTGCCTACATGGCCGGCAGCCATGGCTAGAAACAATCGACCGCCTTAAATTAAATGAGTGTAAATTGCATGTTGCCGCTTTTGTTGCTGTTGTCGTTTTTGTTGTTTACAAACATGCATAGAGATTGGTAACGTGTGGTATGGTTGTTATTGATTCAATTGCATTTTGCCGCTTATTTTTTGTCTGCAGGCGCAAAACTGCGGCTTACATGCAAGAAACTATTTGCTTTGTCCACCGAAGGAAGACCAGCGGCACAAAAGACATAAGAGAATAAAATGTCAGAAGCAAGTGGAAATGTGTTGCTACTTCTAACTTTATCACAACAACAACAACAACAACAACAACAACAACAACAACAACAACAACAACAACAGCAACAAAATTCAACATCCGCAATTTATGGAGGAAGTGTCGTGCAAGCAGCAAAAGAATAAAAAATCCAATAAAATTCCGTTTCTGTCTATATCTCCGTTTTAATCCAATCAAATCGAAAGATCGAAAAATGGCGAATATAGTTTCAGACAACAGACTCATTAAGTTTCTAAATAAATTAAAGCATATCCGTAAAATAAATCGAAATAACTCGAAACAGTTGCCTGGTTTTATTGATCAATTCCAACTCTTATCACATCGCATTCATTTTCGACTGTCATAATAGCACCGTCAAATTTTCGAAAGATAGAGATGATAGACATTGTGAAATATGGCAATAATTTCAATGTGTAAATAAATTTTATGTGCAATGTGTAAACAAAAGACAAAATTTCAACCCGGAAATGCATTAATGGGTATGGATGTTCTTTTTTAGAGGCATAGAATTTCCTCAAAAAATAGATGGCCTCAAACGGAATAGATGACATTGTGTGGTGTAGATGTATTTTTTTTTAGAGTTATAGAATTTCCTAGAAAGATAGCTGTCAAAACAGTTGTCAAAGTTAACACACGTGAGTTTGGCATTTATATTTGACATTTATGCTTGTTTTGGGCAAAAGTCATCCAATACGAGCTCATACGGTGCGTATCGAAGAAACCATCGCACCATAGAGGTGAGAATGATCGAGGACTCAAATTTACCGATTCGACGCCGTTCTCAAAAAGTCGGCCTTTGCGCACTATGTAGAAGATTTTAAGAAAAAACCTTGACCTACACCCTTATAAAATCCAACTGGTGCAGGAATTGAAGCCATGCGACCATCATTTGCGGCGTACGTTCAGTGAATGGGCTGAAAATCAATTGGAAGTTGAACGTCAAATCATTTTCTGCGATGAGGCACATTTCTGGCTTAATGGGTACATAAATAAGCATAATTACCGTATTTGGAGTGAGAACAGTCCTGAAGAGACTCTGCAGACTCCTTTACATCTAGAAAAAGTTACAATGTATCAGGTGTGGTTTGCATGTCGAAGGCATCATTGGTCCAAACTTTTTTTACAGGCAAATAATTCGAGGCTTTTTGAATTCCCACGTCAATAACAATCGTCTAAGTCCTAAATGGTTCCAGCAGGATGGTGCAACAAGCCATAGAGTTCGTGAAACTATCACTATATTGGGACGAACTTTTGGCGACCGAATCATATCAAGAAATGGATCTGTCAATTGACCACGTAGGTCATGCGATTTGACTCCGTTAGAATACTTTATGTGGGGGTACGACCCAAAAATGATAGAAACAAGATTACGCGTTCCGCAGTCCCGTTATTTAATGCTCTCTTTCTCAATTGAATGCATGACGTCACGCAGCATTTCTGCTTAAGAAAAACGAATGCAAATATGCGATCGATTAAGCAAATTGACGAAATTGAAAATAAATTCTTGCGTAAAAGTAAAGCAAAAATAACAGCTCTTCTGTATAAAGAAAATATGGAAATTTTCAATTTTTTAAACTTTCATGATTTTTATCTCCTCAACAATTCGAGACCAATATAATTTTATTGCATCAATAGGTTTAGGAGGCCCATATACATATTGTAAAAATAAAAAAAAATATTTTGGCATGGGCCTAAAAGTCATGGTATAATAATAGAGGTAGTCGCAGCGCTGATTGTGCTCTCTTTTGTCATTACTGCCGATATTGTCAGAATCATTTGTGTACTTACTGCTGTACTTTTGTTGTTGTTTAGTTGTGCTCCCTGCTTGCGGTTAATAGTTTTTGCGTTTAATTTTCAATGATGGTTGGCTGGAAACAATTTTAAATTAGTTTAATATCAATAAAAACACGAAAACAAGACAGCTTCAACCGTTTAACTTCTTTTTCATTTTGTTAATTCTTGCTTTCTCTTGTTATTCTCATAGCTTCGAGATTTTATATGAGTTGTCAACTTCGTTTTGACATTCGCGGCAGTACGCTTTCATCTAGCGAGTTTACCTCTATTATTATACCATGCTAAAAGTGATATTATTCCAAAGTCTGACAATAGTGCTGGATGACGTCATGCTCTCTCTCTCTCACTTTCATTTGCAGAACGCGTAATCGTGTTTCTATCATTCTTGGGTACGGCCTATGCTGATGAACCAGCTACGACTGACTAGTTAGAAGTCAACATTTAACGCATTATTGGCGAGATAAGGTCGGCTATGCTGAAAAAAATGTTGCTTGTACCAACTGGATGGTCATCATAAGACGCAGTCGCGGTGGCCATATGCCCGAAATCGGGTTCAAACACTAAATGCCAGAAAATTTACCATTTCATTAATTTTCTGTGTTTTATTTGAAAGAAAAGTTGTATACCTCTAAAAAAAAACATCCTTTATTAGTACTTTATAATAAAAATGGGCCAATAATCCGTAAACTTAGCATGGTTAGATGGATAATAGCTCTCAATGAACCATCGCCGATGTGAACCCGTTTTTTCTTTAGAGATATAAAGACTGGTTTTTCAATATTCTTAAGATAGAAAAATATTAGATTAAAAATTTCTGAGAGAACACGCCCATAAAAATGTTAAGAAAAATATGATTAGTGTGTTTATCAAAACAAACCCCAAAGTTTTTTTTATAACAAAATGGTCTCCACACCATCTTAGATGTACCACCAGTTAAACTAACTGAACCCTAAAATGGAAGTGTGGAAAAAGGGAGGAGCTAACAACAAAATAACTCAACTTCAATATGCTCTGATAGCGGTAAACCTTTGTGATCAAATTTCGAAGATGCACATGGGTTAAGGCTATGCCTAAAAGTATAATACGACCTAGGTTAACCTTGATACAGGGTGCATCGAAGTAGATAAGAACTCAGTCACTATAAAGCGTTCTCTATGTCAAAATAAATTCCGGGTAACTTTCTCGGCATAATAAGCAGTATAAGTTGAGTAGCCTAAGTAGCTTGAGTGGATCACAGTGAAAGACATGTAAAGACTAATGATGAGTTGGTGTAGCGGACAACGAAGCAGTCTGTGTTTTTAGAATTAAGATTCTTGCTTTCGGTTTCTTATAGTTCTCGTTTACTTTTTGTTATGAATATTATATAGCGTAGATGTTTGGCTAATATGCTTTGTAAGTGCGATGGGTGATTGCATGATACAGATCATTCTTGGTTATGTAAGGTATGAGTGACAATGGGATATTTTCTCACGAATATCTTGCACCGGTTGTGATTTGCCTGCATATTTTGCTATAGCATACTTTCTGCATATTTTCTTTTCTACTTTTTCCTTCTTTAATTTATACTATTTTTGACATTTGACATTTTTTGCCGTAATATTGCCCCAACTGTCAAAAATAGTATAAATTAGAGAAAGAAAATAGTAAAAAAGAAAAAAAAATATACAAGCAAATCACATTTGATGGGCGCAGCTCGTGACAGTCAAACCTAAATCAGCGCGGAAGCGTTTTTTATCTGTCGAAAATTTCTCAGCGGCAACGCTGGGCGATTGGAAAATCCAATTTTGACAGAGCGTTAGAAAGTAAAGTTGGCTGCAGAATTCGAAAATATTGTAATTTCTGTGAAAAATTTGTTGACTGCGTGTATATCTGACATAAAGCCGCCACTTTTATTTAGGGATGACAATTCAGCGTTAACGCAAAGCGGCTGGTAACGCGCCGCTCAACGCTCGTGTTTAGGTTTCACAGTGAGAAGATATCCAGTTATCAAGGCTACCTTGAAAAATTATATCATGGGTGGGCGGAGCTCGGTTCCCCACAAAATCTCAACCACCGTACTCACGAAGCATCTTGGCTAAGCATCTAGGCTATATAATCTTTATTACAAAACCAAACGAGAACTATAAAACAATTAATAACATATTGAATTGAAATATGTATATTGTTTTTTAATTTCAATATTTTTATACAAATTTTCTTTAAATGCGATAGTTTTATTTTCAAATAGTAAATATTTGAAAGATATTTAAAAAATTCGTGCATAATTTTATTCTCTTTAAATATTTTAATATTTTATTTAGTTAAAAAAGTATTTAAATAAATTTTAAATATTTACGTAGTCGATTTATGCAAATGCGTTATTGGTGAAAAATTTACTCCCTTTTTGGATATATTAAAAAAGTTTTTGGATAAATTTAATATAATTTTCTCTTAGTGTATGAACCAATTTTAGTTTGATTTCTGCAATAATTTACTTCTTAATGAAAACTTATATCATATTTTCCAATAACTTGTAAGCAGCTTTGTCTCATATTTTTCTTAACCAAACTGGAACTATAAAGGTTTCATTAGTAAACATTTCTCTTGGTGTAGCTATGGTAAACCAATAGGCTTTATTTTATTTTTGTGAAAAATTTGTAAGCCAACATTTATATATTTTTTATACAATTTATCAGAAATTTTATTAAAAACATATCTAGATGCCTTAGAGTTTGGATTTTAATTATCAACGTTGGTTGAATACGATAGTGAAATATTTAGACCTTTAACTAGTTACTAAAGTGTAGGTTCTAGGATCGTCTTGGTGTATGCAAAAAATAACAACCTTAAATATTCGCGCATAACTTATATTTAGAACAAGCTGATAGCGCACTATACAGCAGCATTGCACATGCTGCTGATGAACATTCGCAAAGCGAAAAAGATCTTCACAAGAAACAGTGATGTATACGCAATTATAATGAATTATGAGTTTTGGGGACTTTTATGGGTTTTTGTCATTTAAATGGAGATTTATTCGGTGTTGCTGTCGTCATTAAAACACTTTATTGCATTTTAAATATGATAAATAGGCGTGAGTTTTGAAATAAACTTATTTACGATAAGCTGTTAAATATTCGCTATGTTGCAGTGAACATTATGTAACACACGGATACAATCAGAGATACAAATGCAAGGAAATATGCAGCAATAAATTTAAAAAAATAAAAGAAAAAAAAAATGCCGCTATTTACACTGCTGACACCAAGTGTTTACGTGTGTGTGATTTTGTTCACACCAACCAACAATAGTTGTTAATGGAAAATTTGCAGCATGGCGGCAGTATTGCCAACACACAAGAACCAAATTAAATTTTTCACTTAACATCAATGGTAGCGACTTGAAATGCGAAGAATCCGCTTTTAATTGGTGAAAAATAGCAAAACAGGCAGGCAAACGACCCGCCAACCAACCAACCAACCAACCAACCTTCCGATACACCATCACTTGTCGTGGCAAGCTATAACTATGAGGCAGTCATGAGCACTTTGCTGTAAATTGGCAATAAAGCCGAAGTAGCAGCGGCAGCAGCAACAGAAGATTAAGGCCGCACAGGTTAAGGCGGTCGTGGTGCCCCCAAAGGGTTTATAAACAATTCTGATAAGCATCGCAAAAGCATTAGTAATGCTAATAAATTGTCAAGATTATGTTTGTTTTCAATGTTGTTCTTGTTGTTGTTGTTTTAGTTGTTGTTGCTTCACTTAGCGCTAGTCGCAGGTTAATAAGCACAATTTCAAGTTACGCATGCGCACGCGAAGTGCTTAACCGATGTGAAGTTTCGAAATCAATCGTGAGCAGACGTTCCACAATTTCTGTTCCCTCGTCTGTTCTCTTCGAGCCCACGTTGATTTTTCAAGTGAAAATTACACGGGTTTCAGATGATAGTTGTGGAGAGTTCTGTACATTTTTCCGTATGAGCTGACCTATTTGAATTAAGACAACCAATTTAAGAATCATACAATCTTGTATAATTTTTTGTATGTTGCAAACACAACATAACGTTTCACAACTCTTACAATTCATTTTACAGGCCACACCCGTAGCGAGGATGTACCTTGGGGTGAGTTTTGACTAAAAAGATGTGAAAGTAAACGTAAATAAATGACATAAATTAAAAGTTTTTTTTTTTTGTAAGTTGTTTTTTATTTTTTTTTTTTTCATTTTTATTTCGAATTTTTCTTTTTAATCCAGACTCAAGGTCTTGTTTATTTAATTTAAAATTTTTTTTGATTTTCATATATAAATATTTATTATATTAAACGAATTTGAGCTTTAGACCAAGTATGTTGACAACAAGACAACATGGAGACAATGAAGGCAACAGCCAAGAACAACAACGGCTTTGTATAAAGAAAATCATACAGCAGACTAGACAGATTATTTCGTTGGCCGCTACACCAACTCATCAGAAGTCTTGCATGACTTTTCAGTCCTACTTACACCGCCAATTATGCTGAGAAAGTAACCCGGAATTTTATTTGGCAGAGAGAACGCTTTTACATTAGTAACTGAGTTCTTATTTACTTTTGATGCACCCCGTGTCAAGGTAAACCTTGATCGTGTCATACTTTAAGGCATAGCTTTCGTGTTATCAGATCAGGTTGTGTTACTTCGTTGCTATTCTTCTTTTTCCACCCTTCCGTTTTGGAACTTCCGTAACTTGAAATTACTTGAAAGCATTTCCGTACACAGTTTTTCAGCACGAGAGAGAAGAAGAACAAGCAAAATGTCACTCTCTATTACTCGAACTTTACTCTAAAAATCTCTTCGATTACGAATTTCGAGCTTCAAACAGCTGATTGTCAAAGTAATATAATAAAATTGTTGTTTTTTGTCTAATTGTCTAAAATTGATTAGAAAATTAATAAAAATAAAATTAAAATAAGCAAAATGAACGCAAATGGAAGCCAGAGGTTTCTGGAGAATAATTCCCTTGCAGCTTCTTTGAATTATATATTCTTTTAACCTTAAACCCGTTTATCGGGTCATATTGACCCGAGGCCCTTTTCATTTGCAAAAAAAAAACATATTAAAAATCAAAAATAAGAAAAAAATTAACCATTTTAAAATTAACCAGTAAATCATTTTCGGTTGAAGATCCCACGTTTTACTGGGATATTGGTCCAATGATAGGGTCTGAAAACTTTAACAGCCATATAAAGCACGTGTAGAAATTAGCTTGACAAAAGTTACTGCTAAGTTGTTGATCTTATTAAGATCAGTGGCGGATCTAGGATTTGCCAAAGGGGGGGAGGGGGGGCTGAAACTACACTGTTGTATGCCAAGGGAGGCTGAAACGTCTTTGTGGAGTTTTTTAATTTCCGCCACTGATTAAGATGGGTAGGATTTAAATGTCTTTTTCTTCAAAAGGGCACCAAAATAATTTTCTCAGAATGGATGCTTACACCTTTTTGCTGATACTGGTGTGGCTTTGCTGGTTATGCAAAGAGCTTTCTGGATTCTTTTTTATTCGATATTGCTTCTTCATGACAGACTTAACCGGATGATAATCAAATCATCCGAAAATCCACTACTGGTAAAACCCTGATTAAGCCTTTCGAGTAGTTCGCCAACATCCAAATTAAGAACAAAATGGTTTACGATCCCCTCCTTGAGGGCTAGTGGCAATCAAAGTATTGCGAGCTCAACTTAACTCAAACATAATGATTTTGTATTTAAGATCTGAATCCAGTAAATCCTTAAAGGAGGGACTTTTTCGTTTTCATTGGCCTTTCATTGCATTGCATAGGACGTGAAAAGACCATTAAATATTAATGGAGCCATATAATGTTGTTTGTTTTGTCTTGATTGTATGTATTTTAGGCACAAATAAATCTAGCTCACTTCATCTCCTTTGGCTTTGATTTCTGATGAAAAATTTTGTTTCTAACAAAACTCATGAGTTAAAATACTCTCCAGCTGTATTTAGAAGTTATGAAGGTTTTATTATTTCGATGACGTCACTTTGTGTGTGGGAAAAGACCGGTTTTATCAAATTTCTTCAAATTTTAAGCTAATTGTACGTTAATGTGTAAGATATTGTGTATTGTACGTTAATGTGTATACATAACATGTTTTTTGTATAATTTATGAAGGTTTGGCAATTTTGATGACGTCACTTTCCATGGGAAGTAGGCGGAGTTTACATTTCTTTTTGCTTAATTTCAAACTTAAAGTTCATATGAAAAATCAGAGCTTATGTCCAAATTTACACGTCAAAAGTTAAACTATTTTTTAATTTAAGAGATTTTATCGTTTTAATGACGTCACTTTGTAAGAGAGGTGGACGTCGTTTTCAGTAGATTTGGCTTTTATTCGAATTTGATAATTATTCTTAAGAAAGAAGCTTATAAATTGAATTTCTTTACGATACATTCAAAATAACGCCGGTAATCGTGACGACAGAAAGATCATGTGACACTTTGTATTTCATACATAATCTCTATGTGCCAACTTTGTAACCCAACAAAAAATTTAAGTGACATTCAAACAATGTTTGTTTTTTTTTCAAAAAACAAATCTTACACCTCTTGTTGATACAGTCTTTATATGAAATTATTTTTTTGAAGTGAAATAGGTTCCACTGACTAATTTCGGTGTAAAGGCGAAAGATGGTTAAGTCAGATCGCCAAAACTGGAAATCATTTGACTATTTTGTTCATAAAAAGACAATGAGAAAGAAAAAAGAATGGAAGAAATTTTAATTTATGCCATTTCGCAATAAGAATAGGAAACAAGCAGAAAGATCAGAAATTTTTTTGAAAATTTGATGGATCGAAAGTGGCTCAATAAAAATTATATGATTTATTATTTATTGTGATCTCAAAAAAAAAAAAAAAAAAAGAAAAAGTTTGCAAAGTTTTGCATGTAGAAAGTTTATTTGTAACTACAACCAAATTCTCCCTCTCACAATCAAAAATTCTGAATTTAGGAATGATCTTCACTTTAAAAAATGTTATTAATCGACAAGCACTATTGATGATTAACCCTTTGCAACAATGTCATATCAGAAAAATATCGACATTTTCCGACCTTCAGCTTATTTGGACAATTGTACTTTACCTAATCTTAGAATGTAAAAAGCAGTGATATTAAAACAAAAACAAAAAAAAATACTTTTGAGTAAAGTTTTCAACTGCCTGACACACGAGAACAATTCAAACAGCTTCCAACGCCAAGGTTATGCCGTTTGTGATAGTTCTGTAAATGTTGAAATATTCCCAAGAAGGTCGTACGTTGTCGATCACACGTCGTTGTAGCTGCTGCTGGAAAGTTATTTGGCACCAGCGCTAGTTAGACTACGTGCTACCGATGCCATCACCAGCTCACTAGATCACGTCGGCAACTATGAAGGTTGAAGGTTTAGAAACGACTTTAGAACAGTTAATGCGGTTGGCTTCAAAACGGTTAAGAATGTTAACGGCGGTTGATGCGGGTTCTAATGTAGCTGCTGTTGTGGATGTTGTTGTTGTTGTTTTTGTTATGGATGTTGTTGTTGATGTTGTTGTTGTTGTTGATGTTGTTGCTGTATCTGTTCGCTTCGAATGTTTTGTTACAATTAGCAATTTAAACACAGCCAAACAAACTGACAAAGCCACAGATATTCATTCATACATATTTCTATAGCAACTTATATACATCCATTATACATCCATATGTCGCTGGATAAGCATGTGACTGCATGTGTTGTACTACGATATAAATCAATCATTTGGCGCACTTAACTATTGCTTAAGTCCCACCACAGTGTTCCACGGAGGAAGGTAGCAGCATTTAATTGAGTTACCTTGAAATGTCAAAAGTACAAAAAGAGCTAGAAAAGACAAATGTTGCGCCTGCGCAGTAAAAATGCAATTCATTGCTACTATAGTAAATTAATTGAAAATGTTTACAAAAAAATAAAAGAATAATCTTATGTATATAAAAAAAAACTGTTATTTAAGCATTATTAAAATTTAGATTTCCGCTTACAAGCTCGTAATTCAATTAAGACTATTTCCCGGATTTGCAGTCACTTAATAATGAAATTTATTCCTCAACCTCAACTATTGGCCAAAAGCAACAAACACAGCAAATGTGGCAGCACTTCAACAAAGAGTAAGTTATTTATTTATTTTTTTTTTTTTTGTTTCTTAATGATTGAAGGAGAAGCAGTTCGAAGCATTCTACGGACACTATCGCAATAACTTGCAATTTCCTCATTTATTCTGCATCGATGAGGGATGCACTGAAAAAAAAAATAATACTTGTTCATAGTCAAACTTAAAAATACGAGGATAGTCTAAGAAGTCAGTGACTTTTTAAATTTCCTGGCTGAAGCTGTAAGTATCTTAATTGAGCGGGTACATCACATTTTAAAGCGTGATTTTTTTAAGTGTTTAGTATTTAAAAATTAAAGAAAACACAGGAAATTGGTAAAAGTACATGAAATATTTATTTGAATCGTGAAATCAATGCCTACCATTCACTTTTTAAAGATTATTATGGTTCATTCTGAAAGTCAAATTTTCGCACACTTTTTCCAGCAATCGTGGTTGACTTGCCCCTTAAAATAGGAGACTTAACGCAGGGTAAGAGGGGGATCATACGCTAGAGGGGATGCTCCACTACCCCTCCATATCTCTCAACTAAACAACACTATGAAACCCTGATAAAGTTTATTTAATGCACATTTCTATGCAACCCTGCCACACAAAAATTGTGATTGTTGTGGCGAGCAGACGTGTGAAAGTGTTTTTTGTTATGTCTTGTAAAGTTTTGAAGGTGATTTTTTTTGCTTATAACTTTTTTTGTTTTGGACTTACTGGCAAAGAAGACCCATTAATGTTAGTCAATGCCAATGATAGGGATAGCTCGCAGCTCTTAGTGTCGCAGCTCTGAGTTTCCCAGTCATTTAAACGTGACACACAGGCCCGTGCGCACGGGGGGATTTTGGGGGTTCAAATCCCCCCAGGAGGGTTTCAAACTATACTTTTAAAATCCAAAGAACTATCTGATTATGAAAAATTTCCAAGAAGCAAAGTTATATTTATTATGATTTATTATAATTCTTCATCATTGAGGCTTCCCTATCAAAGTTTAAAGTAAACATGGCAACTCTATTGAAAAGTAACTCAACTGATGTAACCTTATTTCATAGGATAAGTAGTTTTAAAGCATGGTATAATAATACAAGGTAGCATTGACAATTGCTAGGGAAAACATCTCCTGTCAAAAAATATACTCAAAAAAAGAGCGCTTACAATCCGCCATTGAAAACACAAACAATATTGAAAACGTTGAAGTGAAAAGTAACTCAACTGATGTAACCTTATTTCATAGGATAAGTAGTTTTAAAGCATGGTATAATAATACAAGGTAGCATTGACAATTGCTAGGGAAAACATCTCCTGTCAAAAAATATACTCAAAAAAAGAGCGCTTACAATCCGCCATTGAAAACACAAACAATATTGAAAACGTTGAAGTGAAAAACAACAACAACCACAGCAGCTGCAGATGCATATACACAAAAAGCTGTTTTTGAGAGGAGATGTTTTCTTGTAGAAGAGAAAATAAGCAGTTGTCAATGCTACCTTGTATTATTATACCATGGGCAGCGCCATGGTGTAATAATAATAAGGTTTTAGTGAATTTTTGACAACACCAAGAATAGCTTTCTTTCTGTCAAAAAATTGAGAGCGAAAGAGAGGAGCCGTTGATAATTGTCAAATTGTGTTATTTGTTTAAGTTGCTGGATGATGATGTGTTTTAGTTTTTATAAGTTATTGGGCGAATAAAGTTTAAATAAATATTTAATTGGATTAATTGTGCCGTGTTGTGTTGACAAAAAGTTATTGCAGCTGTCTTCGCCCATTTGCCAAGTTCTCCAATGAATTGTTTTTTCATTTTATCAAAACCGTGCGCTGGAAGGTGCTACCGACATGAAGCTTTTGCCAGGATGCAAATTGTCTTGCATTCGACTGCTTCAAGAAAATATCGAATGAAAGAATATTCAATACATCACCTGATAATAGCCATCAAAAGAAGTGGACATGGCATTGAGCTTCGACCGACTGCACGTTAGCTGATTTATTTTCATTCCAATCCACCGTCAGCTGTTTTTGACAGGAGCGGGGCGAAAAAATTTATCATTTTGAGAGAGAAGTGTCAAATTCACTAACACCTTATTATTATTACACCATGGGCAGCGCTATGCTTTCTTGCTTATCCCCAACTCACACGGTGATTGGCAATCAAACAATCTAATCGTTTTGCTGTTGCTTTCAATGTGAAACTATCAAAAGCTCTGAGAGCCGGAGCGGATGAACACAGATTGCAACAATCTAAATTTGTTAATTTTGAGATTGCTATACATGTCGACAATCAGCAATTTGAATAGTGTTGCTAGGTTACGAAATAAAATTTTTAAAGAAATGCAAAATTATGATTGGCGTGTCGTGTGAGCTACCAACAATCAGAATGTGAAAGAGAGTAAGAAAAGTTCATTGATTGCCAATCAAGCAACCCCGTGTGAGTTGGCCATAAGCATAACCACGGCATAATAATCGAACTTTTAGCGTCTCAACTCGTCAACAACAGCTGTGCAGAGTAGTCTTCTTCTTTTTTCAGACGATTGGAGGTACTCGTTTCATTTTGGGTTGAATGTCAAAACAGACGTAACGATTGCAAACGTTCGGCAAATTGCAATCGTCTCGTTTCGTCTATTTTGGTTTGGGCTTAACGGGAGAATGCGTATTTGTTGGAAAGAACGAAAGCAAAAAAAAATTCATGCAGCAACAGACACTCGAGTGTTTAGCGAAGAATACGATTGTCTGCATTGTCTGGATCATGGTATAATAATACATGGTAGCATTGACAACTGCTTATTTTCTCTTCATCATTGTTCTTAATTTTAAGGAACAGTTCATTGTTCGTGTTCATTAAAATTTTGTTCCAGTTCTTGTGTTGTAATATCTAAAAAACCATTAGAGAATTTTATCTCAATAAGAAACTGATTTTTTAAAATATATCTTGATATTGTTTTAAAATTTCTAAGGACAGACAAACTTATTGTAACAGTTGTATGTGTCATTAATTAATCATTTTTCTTCATAACATATCAAAGAAATAACGTAAGAACAAAGATTCATTAAATCAAGGAACTCGTACTTTGGACCAATTTTAATGTATAATACATGGGGACAAAGAACTTTTTCTTTGTTATTAAGTACGTTTTTGGTTCTGTGTACTGTTAATAATATACAACAGAAATACAGGATTTATACTTAGCCTAATGACCAAAATAAAAGAAAAATAAATTATGACCTGAAGATCTGAAGACGTCATGGATGTAACAGCTTATACAAGATAAATGCAATATTGTTGCATGGAATTATTATTCACTGAGTAAAGGTGCTACGAAAAATTTTATTTTTATATTTCAAAAATTGGTTCTTTGACCTCAAAACCAAAATGGAAAAAAAAATGTATGGACACCATGACACTATGAAGACAACCGCTTATTGCAGTAACGGGAGAATGCGTATTTGTTGGAAAGAACGAAAGCAAAAAAAAATTCATGCAGCAACAGACACTCTGTCTGGATCATGGTATAATAATCCATGGTAGCATTGACAACTGCTTATTTTCTCTTCAACAGGAAAACATAAACTGTCAAAAACAGCTTTTTGTGGAAATACATCAGCAGCTGCTTTGGTTGTTGTTTTTTTTCACTTCAACGTTTTCAACATTGCTTGTGTTTTCAATGGCGGATTGTGAGCGCTCTCTTTTTGAGTATATTTTTTGACAGTAGATGATTTCCCAAGCAACTGTCAATGCTACCTTGTATTATTATACCATGGGTATGTGGCTGTGGCTTTTATGTGTGTATATTTTGTTATTGCTATTTCGACATTTTATAGGAACTTTCTCTCAAAAATATCTTTAACTGGAAAATCATTTTCTTAAGACCATTGAATATACAAAAAGTTTTAAGCTATGTGTACCAGATTTGTGTGGGTGAGGAATGCAATTCCTTTTTTACTAATTTTGAGACCAGGATCAGATGTTTCCTTGCAGCTCAGTAGTCTTTTATTTGGAATCTGTCTTAAGAATAATCCGGAGTTATCAAGATTTAGCTGCTTGATTTTATTTCTAAGCTGGATTAAAAATCGTACCACAGATTCTGACTTATTAAATAAATTTTATTTCCACAAATTCTTCTGTTCTTTCGAAAACGTTCAAAGCGACTATTACATCCAAACATGCACTTGTCGTTCAGTGGTTCAGTGGGTAGACTCCAGTGGGTAAAGAAATATTTAAGCTTGTGTATAAATATTGATGTTTATCGTCCGTCATTTGCATAAATTTGACTTCAATTAATTGCAAATAAATTTAAAAATTTTAAATTAAAGCAAATATTATGACAGATAATATCACAAAATTGATGTAAAATATCATTTGTTTGGCATAAATTTAAAAATAATAAACTTTTATGTAATGACATCAATAATATTATTTAAATTTATCCCACAACAACAGTTTTTATTGTAAACAAATTTATTTTTACTGCTTGGAATTTTCTTCTGGTGTATAGTTGACTGACTGGTCGACCGAGTGCCTCCAGCTCTTGTGATCCAAGAGCAAAATCGAAATTTATAATTTTATCAAAACAATAAAAACATAGAAAACATTAATAAAAAAAAAAAATAAAACAAACTTAACTTTTGCAGTCATGCAGTTGGCGTTAGAAATCAGTTCCGTCCAATCTACTCTATGGCATCGCAAGCGCCGGTAACGACGGCGGCACATTAAAAATCTTTATTTATTTTTGCATTTTTGCTTCACTTCTTGTTGCCGCTGCTGCTGCTGCTGTTGTTGTTTCTGTTTGTGCTCAGGAAAAATAAAATATCGTCGACTTCCTTGACTGAAGCTCAGTAGTCAGTCGGTGGAATTATTAGGATCACCAGCATCGATGGATCGCCAAACGATGTGTCTCCGCCTTCCTGCCAAATGTTGCCATAAGCTGAGTGAGAAATGCCGGCGCTGGTGATAGTGATGGTGGTGATGGTGGTGGTGGGGCTCTGGTGGTGCTAGTGCTATTTTAACAATAGACACGACTACTGACTGCAGCTTCGTCAATAAATATTCAAACAACAACAGGCACTTCTGCAGCTTGTTGCCGATGCACAAGTGCAATAATGGAGCGCGAAACGATTTTCATTTTCACACCAGCTGCCTTGGCAGCTATGGTCTACAATGAAGAGTCCACACGAGTCATAAAAAGTATAGCTGTCGTATGTACAAAGAGGACTACGTTGCATTGAAAAGACCCTTAAAGCGCAATTTCACAATTTTGTATTTGTTGTTTGTAGGTATATGGAAGAGATTATTTTTAATATGAAATATGTGAGCATATTTTATTTAACCTAATGTTTTGTAAAAAGTTATTTAAGGGATTTTAACGAAATGCAATGACGTTGAAAGAACGAAATAAGTGGAACTGTTGATACAATGAAACCTTTTAGAGTTGCCTCTTAGCAGTTGTGAGTTTATTAACCGATTAAAATTCTACTTAATTGCTTAATTTATAATCTTGATACAACGCCATTTATCCAGACTCTTGTAAATTCTTATCACACACTATTATATTAATCTTAACAAACCTATCGGTCACTTCTCTATAAATTTTGAGCAACTTTTAAAACGTAGATTTATTCAAACATAATTAATTATTTTATTAATTTCCAAATATTTAAACGTGACAACTTTTAGTCTAATGACAAAAATAAAAGAAAAATAAATTATGACCTGAAGACGTCATGGATGTAACAGCTTATACAAGACAAATGCAATATTGTTGCATGAAATTATTACTCACTGCGTAAAGGTGCTACGAAAAATTTTATTTTTAGATTTAAAAAATTGGTTCTTTGACCTCATAACCAAAATGGAAAAAAAAATATATGGACACGATGATTCAAAATTATAACTCTTATAATAATTTATAACTTATCACTATTGGCGCACGTTAAATTTTATTTTTACGACAGAAAAGCTGCTGTTTTCGGCGACATGATAAAAATAAAGAAAAAACAATATTAATTGCGTCATGAGGGTTCTCTTAAAGTCCTCCCCTAAAGAAACCTATCACCAAAAACAACAATGCAAAAGCAAAAGCAAAAATAACAGACAATATATATGGAATTGGACACTACATTCTTTAATCTTTGATAAGGCCCTCAGGATTAGAGCAAGGAATACAAAAAGATTGAGGGCAGGGCTAGGAATAAAATAAGTAGTAGAAAAAAGTTTTGGACAAAGATTAGAGAATGGAATTAAGAAAAAAATTCATAGAACGATTGGAAAAGGAATATGACAAGAGTTGGAACAAAAATTAGCACACAGATTCAGACACGCCTAAAACAGTGTTTAGGACAATATTGGGAAAACGATAAGGACAAGAAATGAAACAAGGAATAGAACAAGGATTTGAACACACTATGAACAAGATTTCGGACTAAGATTGGGAATTAAGTGGGACATGTATTCAGAAAGGGATTCAAATAAGGATAAGGTTAGGAATTTGGAAATAGATTAAAACAAAAATTTGGATAAGAAGAGGGCAATTAAGATATATAATTTATTTATTTATTTATTTCTTGTCAAACAGAGATGAATTCTCTTACAGACTACAAATATTGCTTGAACTAAAATTAATTACACATTAAATAAATAACCCACAGTGTGCTTTTTTCTAACCTTTTTTTCTCTGTATTTGATAATTTCAACGTTTTTTTCTTAATTTTGGCATGAGGAATGTCGTGGTGACATTTCTTTTACCACTTTACCGAACACTTTAGAAAAAAATTTTTTTTTAAGATATATAGCTCAGAACGAAAAATTACTCAAGATATGCACTTATTTTTATATCCACAACTCTTGAACCATTAGCATATTTATTTTGGTTTTTTCAGAAAAATTCTTCCTGTTATGCTTTCCAACAACTTTGCTTAACAAATAAATATAAAAAAATCGGTCTTATCGAGTGGGTCTTACACAGAATCACAAAAAAAAAAGATTTTTTTAGTTTTTCAATATTTAAAAGCCCAATAAAAGTTAAGAAAATAGCTTTAAATATTAAATATCTATATATTCACTAAAGTATGGTTCTTTAAATGTAAGACGGCGATCAAATATTACGCCGAAATCTTTTTTGAAATAAATTCTTTCAAGAGTGAGATTACTAATACTGTAGTTATAAGTTAAAATTGAGTTAGTTCTATGAAAGGATAAAGATTGTCATTTTGAAATATTTAGACATAGATTATTGGATGTACACCAGTAGGCAACTGCATTTAAGTCAGAATGTAAAAGACTACAATCATCAACAGATTCAACTGAACGGTATAATTTAAAATCATCGGCAAACAACAGACACTCCGGTATTTAGGAACACAAGGAAGATCATTAATAAAGAGCAAAAACAACAGCGGACCAAGATGACTGCCCTGGGAGACCCCAGATGAGACTTCGATAGGACTCGATAACGAATCATTTATTTTTACGTATTGAATACGGTTACATAGATATGAGTCCAGCCAGTTGGTAAATACACCATGGATTTCTAAACTGCGAAGTTTAAACACTAAAGAGGCATGATGTACCTTGTCAAAGGCTTTAGCAAAATCTGTGAAGATAACATCAGTTTGCAAGCGACTACAAAAAGAATTAATAATATAATTAGAAAATAAAACTAAATTGGTAGCAGTTGATCTACCAGCACAGAATCCATGTTGATAGTCAGACAAAACGTTGACAAAGTATGGTGAAATTTTTTCATATTTTTAAAAAAAAAATTTTTAAAAAATCTCGGGTATTGCACAAATTTTAGATATCGGTCTATAGTTACAAACGTCTTGCTTCTGACCCAACTAATAAATAGGAACAATATTTATACTATATACTACCTTTTGATTTGTGGTATATATATACAAGCGACTTTTTAAAAATTTTAAAAAAAGACAAAGGATAAGTCAATGACTTAGCGCAATATTTTAACAAAAAGGGCGTAAGCCCATCCGGACCTTCAGTTGTTTTTCCTTTGATATTTGTAAGGACAAATATTCAGTTATGCTAATGCTACTAATATCGCAAATGGCCACAGGTAATAATAATTTAGACATGTCAAAACTATCGTTGGTGTAGACCGATTTGAAGTATTCAGATAAAAAATTACAAATAGATTTAGTATCCTCAGAGGAGTCGTTAAAGTAATGCATTAAACTTGGCAGTCCATTCGTCTTTCTCTTAGTTTTTATATAAGACCAGAAAAGTTCATTATTATTTTGTAATTCACCTTCGGTAGATAATAAATATGATTGATGCAGAAATTTGTTGAGTGTATCAAAATTGAGTTGGCAGTTCAAATACTCGGATTTTAGTCGCATATCCTCCTTGGATTTTCGAAAGCTTTTCTAAGCTTGGTTTTTTTTTTTTTTTTGTTTTTAAGATTACATAGTCGCTTATTGAACCATGGAGGGTTGTTATTGTTATTCACTGATTTTAAGGGTACGAAATTATTAATAGCATCTTAAAAGTTGTTTAAAAATGTATTATAGATGCAATTAAGATTAAGTTCGGAGAATAATGAATCCCAATTACATGAATTATTAGGACAAATAAAATAATGAGGGCAAGGATAAGGACAAGTTAAGGAATAAAAAAATAGGATAGTGATAAGAATAAAGATAAAGGTAAGCTGTCACTTTGAAATCTTCGGGTGTGAGCTGACCAACTGAGCCAACTTTATGAGTCAGCTTCTTTTTTTCGTCTGTGCCTTTAAGCAATGGTTTCCTCTGAACAATATTTTTCATTTTAACTTGATAATTTTTGATTTTCACATCAGATTTCTTCAGTATTGAGGAAATTTTATTCTAAATTTCTCAGGAAAACCCTAAAAAAAAACTCTTTTCAATATCAATAATCAGTAGTTGCCTTTACAAAACACCATACATGATGAGTGTTTGAAACAAAATCTAAGAACTTTAAAAAATAATTTATCCACTATGTAGAAGGAATTTCTCGGTCAATTGTGTACAAACTTAATAACACGCAAAACACAATTGATCATACGAAGCTAGGTCAAAGTCCTTTCAAGGGCTGAAATGGCCAGTTATTTATTTTTTTTTTTATTTTTTATGTAGAAGGAAAAAAGTTGCGCTGCAAATTGCAGTCTCACTCTGAGCTTTGAAAAACTTTAGAGAGAAAGCAAGCAGCTAATTGCAGTTATTTGCTCTATAAAGCTGCAAGACTTAATAAACTCTAATAAAATCATTGCAGTGCAGCATAAATTGTATTCTTATGCGATGCACATAAAATTTATTTTATGGTATTTCCAACCAATTTCCTGGAAATAATTGAAAAAACAAAAAAAAAAAAACTAAAAAATTAAATGCAATTATCTGGCATAGCAATTATGGAATTTCTCAAAAGAAACGATGAAAAAAAGGCAACTTATGCTACAATATCTTTCGTTAAATTAAATAAATATTCAGCTTTTGCCACACAATAAAGTTGCAAGCTTTAGAAAAACTTGACGCGCCAAAGAAGCGCATTTTGTTTGGCGTGAAGAAGAAATTCCGTTTTAATATTTCGCATATTTTGTTAAATAGATGACGAAAGAAAGAAGCAACAATTTTTTCCGCTGAAACAGTTGAAGTGAGGCGCAAAAAAAGTACCACACACGCACACTTATAAAGGCACAAGAAGGTGCATTCATTGCAACCGATGGAATTTTAAGCGCTGCAAAAGACTTTTTTGCGTTTTTTGCTTTTTTTTCTACATGTATGTGCGGCAAATGCGGCATTGTTGGCTTGCAACAGTGTTTCAAGAAGTAGTTGAATTTCATAAGAAAAACGACTGCAGCAAAACATTCGTAGAAATGCTATAAAAAGTTGTTTTGTTTTTCACTTATTACAAAAGGTAATGAAGATGAGTTGTTTTAATAAGCTGAATGAGCTTATTCTTTTCTGAATGAGCTGAATGTAATTCAAAGTTTATTAAATTAAAAAAATATTTATTTTATTATCATGAGATGAAGTAAAACAAACCAAAAGTGTTTGTTGTGCTGAAAAGTAAAAATATTTCATTTAAAAAATTTGATAAATTTTGTTTTGATTATAATAAATATTGAGTTAGTAAAAAAAATAAAATTTAATTGTTAAGCTTGGGAATAACAGTAAATAAAAAAGCTATTCATTCAGCGCTAGATACTGGTTAGAATTTAATTAATGCACGTTGCTCTGTTGGAGCTGAGGTTAATTTGCATAGAATCAACATTAAGGTTAAGGAAACGACTACAACAACAATAATACCACAAGCAACAACAACAACAACAATATCAAAAGCTGTGTAAAAGAATAAAAACCAAGTGTGTTCATATAATTAAAAAAACACATTTTTAAACATGGTTTCTATGCAGTTGCGAAAGCCAACAAGTTCGTTTCTTAAGTCTTTTGTTTTAACTGCCTTGATGTGAAGAAAAATATAAGCGCAGAACATAAAACAAATTTAATATAATTTTCTGCGTTATACCAATAAAGTTTAAGTCTTAAAAAATAAGCACATATAATTAATAAGTGAAAAATGCATGAATTTTATAGTTTTTTTTGTTTTTTTTTTTTTTTTTGTAAATATTACTTCAGCTGTGCAGCTGAAGCCACAAACAGCCGAAGCCGAAGCGGATTTGTTTCAAAGCTTTTGGTATTTTTTGTTGTTGTGGTAAGCCATAAGTTATGCAGCAGTGGGCTTAAATTTGCAACAACAGTAAAAACAACAACAACAACTACTACTTCTATTACTGCACATGCTTTGCATACGAACAACAAAAGCTGCTTAACTTTTATTTTTTTTTTTTTTAATAAGTTTTTTATTTTTCCATAGCAAAAACGTTCGATTTTCTCACGCTCTTCATTGAATTTGGAACACAACGAAATACATGCGATTTGTTTACAAGCCAGATATGCATAAAAATAACTAACATAGAGGATGTATTTTAGTTTGTGCTGTTTAGTGTTTAAAGAGCTAGCGGTGAAAAAAAAAACCAAGCTGCATACAGCTGATGCAGTGCTGCTGACCGTCCGCTATGTTGGTTAATATTTGCAAATTACTGCTATGCAAAAAGTCGTAACAACGAACAAGCATCAAGTGTGCTTGATAGCGGAACGTGGCGCTGAGCCTGGGATAGTTGAAATAGTTTGACAATGTCTTACTTACAACAAACAAAAACACAAACAAACATGCAGCTAATGCACGCTAGCTACTCATATCAGGATGCTGCGAACATAAACTGCAAAATAAATAAACAAAACTTGGGCAAAAGTGCCAAATAAATGCAAGCAAAGCTTTGTTGTAGTTGCTGTAAGTCTTGTTGTTAATGCTGCTGATGCTGTTGCTGATGCGCAAGGTGCGCTCATGTGCAGCTTGTGTGTGAAGCTGGCAGGCTGTTTGTCTGACAAAGCACGCAATCTTTGCTGCTACAGCAACCTTTGTGAACCTCAAAGAAGCCATTTACGCCAATTTATTGTCAAATGACAAAATTTGTAAAACTAACTCAATAAAACTAACTTTAGGCGAGCATCGTTTGGCCGTAATGCAGGCAGCTGTTTATTGTTTACATGCTGCAATAAAATCTATGCAAATTTTATTCAACTTCAAGCTATAAATTTTCCAAATCTGCAGTTTTCTTCACTGTTTTTATTTATTTTTTTTTTATTTTTCTTTTTGTCTTTCACAATATATTGACATCGTTCTTGCTTGTCGTTGCCTGCCTTATCGCGATGTCATGCAGACGACACGCTATACATTGCTTGTAAAATATGACAACTGCAGTGAAAATCGTTCAATTGGCCAAGTATTTAAAAATATTGGAGTTAATTAAAAATTATGTTAAAATTAACTGAGAACTGCAGGCATAATTTATGATTTTTTAATTTTAAGCCTTTACTCTTATGTGCTTTGAGAGAAAAGGCGATTTATTCATAAGCTAAATTAAAAAATTATTACTCGAATATTTAAATACTGCCTGCAAGCCATGTTTACCATAAAACTTAAGTTTTTTTTTTAATTATAAAATAAATTTGCATGTTGGAACAATTAAGCTTGTTAAATGGCTTACGGCGCCATAGGTTTTATCTTAGTTATGTTTATGGGCATGTTGATTGTACGTTGATTTCGACTGAATTAGTGAGCAGGAAAAGAAGTTTAGTTTTTGTGCTTTTTTTATTGTTTTTGTTTTTTTTTTTTTTTTCTTAGTGCAACACGATTTCAACTAATCAAAGAGAACAAATATTGTTACCCCATCAAGTTTGCTTCTTAAGTCTTTTGATTTTTGTACCAATCAGAGGGACAATAATAAAAAGAAAAGATATATTTGTTAAATTTTAGACTTTTTGAAATTAGAAAAATCCTCACAAGAAATAAATCAGAACTCGAAGCGTCAGTTGGATCGCTTGACTGGCCATGATTGGCCATGCGCTTAATTTAACTTGATTCTGTTAAACTTAAAATAATCAAATCGTTCGCACTCAAAAAATACCTAAAAATACAAGATAACACACAGTATCATTTAACCCTTTGACGACCATTAGGACACCGGTGACCCTTTTACTTTAGAATTTTTCCTGGAAAAACTTTGCAAACGATTTTTCTTTACAAGATATCATTCAAGAGGGAATGAATGTGGCTTCCAGAAAGTACTTAATTTTCAAGGCTAGATTCATCCCTTTGCCTACCAGACCACCTCAAAGTCGAAAAATCTTGACTTTTTCTCCTCCTTCTTCTTGCTGCAATATTTTGGGGGTAGGAGGAGCTATAGGTAAAAAATGGGAAGTTGCGGGCAACCTTCCACATTTTAACAAAAAAAAAGCAAAAAAATATAGTCTACTTGGGCTATCCACGCGACCACCAAATCTGACGGGGCCTATATGTCCCAATGGTCGTCAACGGTAAAAATATAAGACATATTTAATTTTGTTGAAATGTTGATTTATTTGAAATAAAAAAAAATTTGTTTGCATTTTTGATCAATGCATTGAATTCTCATTTTCTTATGATGAAATTTGAAGTTATTTCGATCATTGGCGATGCAAAATGTTTTTTTGCAAAAGGCATAAATATTATTTATTCAATGGCCTTTGTGTTGTTTTGAGCAGAAAATACATCCTTACATCCCGTTTCACTTTTGCAGAATTATCGGATAGGGAAGTGATATCAGTAAGTTTCAATCTCTTAGGTACCTGTCTTACAACAATTTAAGTAATTTGTCATTTTAAGATTCAAAATACTGTTCTCCACATCATCTTTCGACATAATAAACTTTGTCAATAATGTTATATTATTTTAAATCTTAAAAGTACATCAGCATTAAGTTGATTTTTATTAAATACAACACAAAAATAAAATTGCATTCAATAATTTTCGGATATTAATTACTTTAAAAAAAAATACATCATGAATTCCATGTCACGCACTGTTACAGCTTGCGAATAATTTCAACTGATTTACTTAAGAAGACATTTTTGCGAACACTGATTTGCAATTTTTATTAATTAATTTTACAGTCTATTTAAAACGTGTAAAGGTTTTATCAATCCACTTATGAATTTCGGTGATATTAAGCAAAATTTAGCGTACGCACGTGCTACAAAATTTTCCCTTTAAAAATTTGATGTCAGCTTCTATCTGAAGTTTCTGCGAACTGACTTCAGATAGAATTTTCATATTTTTTTACAGCAATAAGAAGTTATACTAGATTGTATTAGAAGTTAAGTTATTTTAGAAAAAAAAAATTATGAAACAATTTTTTCAACTTTAAACACCGCCACGCACATGTTACATTCGTCACGCACAATTACACCGTACGTTCATATTACTGTTACCTTCGACCATATTTACTAAAAACTGAAATACAAAACAAAAGGATTAAAAATTTCTTATTTTCTTTTCTCTTAATCTCTTTTATGTCATGACTAGATACATTTAAGAAAAAAATTTGAAAATCAATTATTTTAATGGATAAAAACTATTCTATCTTCGATCCAAAAGTCGATGCTCTCAATAACTGGAATTGAAGGAGAAGGAACTTTGGGCACTCTTCAACAGATTCCATGTGGACCTATTCAGGTGTATCCTCATTTCTTATGCAAAGAAATTCGCCTGGCCTTTGAGAGAGTACCCGTAAAGGCTGCACCCGTACATCACCAAGTTCAGTGTTTTTATGAATATGATTCCTTAAAATAGATTTATTTGAATAATAATTTATATTCCGACTTATTTTTACCCTTAAATGCCCAACAACACCGATATCATTAAAATTATGTTGTGCTTAATGATCCCCTGAACACGACCCCGTTTTTATTTTATTTGGAAAAAATTTTTGTTTAAAGAAGACATGGTTGTATCCAAAAAGATACAGTGGGCATTCTGACGTATACCATCAAACAGCTTGGTTGTAGGAGTTCAAGGCAAAAACGTGGAAAACGATTCTTTTTATGATAAATTAAGATATAATAAATTATGATAATTTAAATGATACTCTTAAATTGTTAATAGTTTAAAAGGTATTTCATGTTAAAAACCGAACTTTCCGTAAAAATTAAAAAACTTTTTAATTTGACGGTCAATATTTCCCAAACCAACAAAGTTATGCCAATAATTAAATTTTTGTTTTATATATGAAAATTTCTGAGTGAAACGACATATCCCGCATTTTAATTTTTGCAATATTTTAAAATAAATAGCTTATTTTCTCGGTTGTATCCAAAAAGATACACTGGGCATTTAAGGGTTAAATTAAATAAAACTCACTTATGAGAATTCATATTGACACTTGTCAATAGTTAACCGTCAATTTAGACGTTTGACAGTCTAATGCAGATGTAAGGATGGAAATTTTTTTAAATGAAGGGTGTATTAATTTCAATTTTTTCGAGCTGTTTTATTTTTGGTCACTTTGCTATATCAGACCCCCCATATCATTACTAATCGTAATACATTTTAAAACCCCTCCTCCCCTTTAAATTGGTTATCAACGACATACCGTGATAAGAGCAGTTAAATAAATTAAGAAAATATGTAGCATGTGCGTGACAATATTGATATATGTTTCAATGCAGACTATAATATAAGAAAATTTTTTGCGGAAAATGCTGTTATGTGTGGATATTGAGATGGCAAACCAGATTGAAAAAAATTTTTTTTACTATTTCCATTGAAAAAAATTGCATGCGTTTCGCACATGTTACACTTTTTTCTATACAACAATGTAGTTTTAATACACTACGGGGTCGTTCATAAATTATTATTTTATTTTACTTAAGGTATGCAAAAATTCAGCAAAATCTGATTGTTTTTGAAGACAAATACATAGTAACTGAACTATTGAAAATTTTATGTTTTTTTTTAAAGCCCTGTTTTCGAAGAAAATATTAAACCCCTTACGTAACTTTTTGAGCAAAAACGGTCTTAAAATGTAAAGAATCATCCATTGCAAATATTTAGATGCAGTTACTACATAGAATTTGTATTTAGTTTAAGAGTTATAAGAAAAAATTTGTGACTTAAAGGTGAAGTTTGACCTTGAATTTCTCTCTTATTTGACCTAATCCGATAAAACTGAGTATGAGGGCATAATATATAGACCATCCACTATTAGAAACCATTTAGATATTTGAGGTTATTCCAATTGACCCTTAAATTGTCACACAGTGTTATTAGGAAAATATTAATAAATTTGAAACAAATATTTTTTTTTTAATTGTTGTAACAAACAGCTTACGCCCTCACGGCAAATATCAAAATAAAACTCCAAAATTTTCGCTCAACTTTTTCACCACGCGAAAGTAAAAAAAAAACAAAGAAAAACTACCATTATCTTGAAGAATTCAACTTAAAACGTGTTGTCCGAATTCGATAGAATATATTCTATATAGTTTCTCTTCTCTCATTACAATTTGATTTTTGACCTATGAGGTTGACTTTTTGGTGGAATTCGTGACATATGTGTGTGTGGTACAAATATACTTAAGATGCTTTATGTGCGATACATTCAATAAAAATATGAAAACATTTTCATATTCCACTGAAACGAAATAAAGTTTCTATTCAAGTTTGTGTCTTAAGTCTTTCGTTTTTTACATAGTTAAAGAGGAATCAATGATAAAAAATAAAATCCAAGGAATGACTCATTTTAAGAGCAATATTCAATTTACAAGTAAAAGCGAAATACAATAAAATAAATTGGTATGTAATAACAAAATAAACTAAATAAAATTATATGATATAAAAAAAGAGATAATTATAATTGATTGCCTTTCTTAATTACATATCTTAAATTTTAAATTTTTTCAATTTTTTTTTTGTTTTATTTTTGTTTTTGTGTATCCTTGTTTCATGCATTTTATGTCTTGACAAATATTCGAAAGTAACTTGAAGAACTAAAATATTGAAAATCCGTTACAAGTTGTTTTACCTTTCTCTCTAACTTTATTAGTGTGGATTTTAAGCGACAAAATTAGACCATAAATAATACATCACACTAAGACAAGAAATTTATATATTTTATCCATGTGCACTCAAATGATACCCGTTAGAAGTGCAAAAAAAATGGTTTAATTTTAATGTTGCATGGATTTACATTAAACCAAGCATGTTAACATGAAACTAATCCTAAACGAGGCACATTAAATTTGGTAATTTCAAAATTAAGTGCTTACCATGCAAAACCATAAAAATCAGAAGAAAACACATTTTTTTTTTTTATTTATTAAGCGACATCAGCATAAAAATGTTTATCTTTAATGTTTTGCAGGCAAAGTGAATGTTTGGTTTGGTCATAGTTATACAAAAACTCGAAAGAAATCAACTTGATGAAAATTTTATGATGTGGGAATATTTTTAATGGAAAAATTTCGTTAAGTTAAGCGTTGACGTTGCTGAAAGTTTTGCTAAATATTTCACTTTTTTGGTTTTTTTAACCTTAGGTTGTATGTAGCCTATAAGAATTAATACAATTGTTGTGATTGTTGGATTAGTCAACAAGTCAGAGCCTAGCCCAAATTTATGCTGCTAAATTTTATGGACACTGGCATTTTGTTTTTTCGCTTTTTTTTGTGTGACTTGAGCAAATAAGTTCCTTGCGCTTGGGCGCAAAGTTCGTTTTTACAACACCGCTATAAATAAAATTATATTTTTCTGCTGCTATTTTGTGTTGGTGGTGCTATTGTTATTGTTGTTGTTGTTGCTGTTTTTGTTATTTTTGTTAGTCTGCGCGCGCTCACATTCAAAGTCAAGTCAACCCCAATTAGGCACTTCTAACGAGGCCATAAAAAAAATTAAATAGAAATAAGAGCCACAATAATTGATTATGATTTCCGTTGATAGTCAACGACTTATGAGCTACGAGTGGCGAGCAGAAATGAACCAACTAACAATATTATGGCTGGCATTCAAAGCAGTACTACTGCAAATAGCAATAGCAACAACAACTTCAGCTAGTCAGTCAGTAGAATGTGGCTTGCGAATATGTCAATTTGTTGGCAACACATTTCATTCCATTTTTTTTTTCAACTTTTATATCTTTAGACAATTTATTATCAAACAATTTTTTCCCCTTTAGTTAATATATGACAGGGTTGAAAGGTTTTATCAATCAGCAAATTTTTGTTTGTTTAGATGTAAAAACTATTTATACCAAGTGCGTCACTGTACTATTATGCACAGTGCATATACAGTAGGGCGTATCGAAAAATTTAGATCGTATTCTAAGAGGTCTCAAAAGTTGCATGGGGTTGGTACCGGCAGAAATGGTACCGAAGAAACTTTGCTCAATTTGGATTCTTCAAATATTTCTTTACAACACCCTGTCTAAAAGTATTATTTTAAAATACCAGTTTAAGGCCATAATTTTATTTTCTACTTTGATATTTTTTGATGAAATTGTTAAATTTCATGTTAGGAAGTATTTTGATTTTTTTTTTAAGTATCAAAATAGAAAACAAAATCGTGGCCTTAAGCTGGTATTTTAAAATAATATTTTAAGACAGGGTGCTGTTAAGAAATATTTGAAGAATTCAAATTGAGCAAAGTTTCTTCGGTACCATTTCTGGTACCCGAGATATAAAATCTTGTATTCATGTTTTTGAAAAAGTTAAAAAATTGCATTCAAGTATACATTTCTCAAAAATAGAAAAATGCATATGCAAAAGTTATAAAAAAAAAAAATTAATAAATAAATAACTGGCCATTTCAGCCCTTGAAAGGACTTTGACCTAGCTTCTTATGATCAATTGTGTTGTGCGTGTTATTAAGTTTGTACACAATTGACCGAGAACCGGACCTACATGCTTAACGCCGACTCCGAACGGCGATGAACGGAAAGTTCTCGTTCTCAAGAAGCTTTACATGGCATTTTGATTACTCTCTGAGGTTTGCCATTGTCTGCAGAGAGGTGGCGGCCGTACAGAACAATTATTTTAATTCAAATAATTTTCTGACGCTGCTGGGTTTCGAACCTGGGTTTCCAAAGTTCTTTGACATAGCGGCCACGCACTTTAACCAACTACGCCACGGACGCCAAATGCAAAAGTTATGCTAATTATTAATTCGGCAAATGTAAGGAATACATTAACAGTATAATTAATACCACCAAAATTTAGACTATTGGGTAATAATCAAAAGATCTGTGCTATCTCGATTACAACTTTTGCTTCGAATATCCTTCACACAGGACACTGTAGATAAGAATTGTGAGTGGCATCGTGTTTACCAATGTATTGTTAGTTTAAGCCTATACCTATTTTTGTTTTAAGACATACGTAGTTTTTTTTATAAAAGTCAAAGCATTTTAAGGTCGTTATTTTTTACTGTTTTCCTCAAAAAACAACTTTGTCCTTGCGGGACAGGAAGACATCCTATTTTTCCTTAAAATTTTTTTTGGGTGATCTTGACAATCCCATGCAACTTTTGAGACCTCTTAGAATGTGAAATTCAAAAAAAAAATTGTAATTCGATACACCCTAATATACAGTTTATTAAAAAACAAAATAAGGGGATGAACCTTTAAAAATACGTTTATTTTTAATGGTTTTTTTTACAATGTAAATTTATAAACTGTATAATAGTTTGTGCAACCAAATTTATTGAAAATTTTTCAAGATTCTTCTTATAGATCTTTAAAAGAAATCGATCTTATAAAATGTTTTCCTGAGAAGACATTTACATGTACATATTATGACAACTTTTAACTTCAGTTTCATATTTTTTTATTTGTAAAAATAATTATTTTTAAAGCTTCTGCAGCCAATCTCTGGGAAGTTCTCTTAAAGCTGGTGTCTTGTGGTGAGCAAGATCTCTCTGGACTGGCTTATCTGAAATGAAAAAAAACACACAAATAATATTTAACATAAAGTATTATCTTGAAATTAATAAGAAGGAATAGACAAAATATTAGTTTTTGATAAAATCGTGGCTTTTCATAAAAAATGTTGATATTTAACATAAATTAAAGCCCGAAAAAGGTATAAAAAATTTAAAAAAATTAAAAAATAGAAAAATTAAAAAAAAAAAGGTTTTAATGAAGTTTTCATTTTATTGTTTTTTTTTTTCTACACGAATTATTAACTTTTTTTTAGCTTTGAAGCAAGGATTCCTTGGCAATTGAGAAGCAGAGCCCTCTCTCGACGAACAAAACTCAGGCTCTATAAGTCACTTATCATGCCCGTCCTATTATATGCAGCACAAACCTGGACGTTGAGCAGTTGTGATGAAAAGACTTTGGGAGCCTTCGAGAGAAAGATCCTTTGTAAGAACTTCGGTCCAATCTGCGTCAATGGCGATTATCGAATTCGATGGAACCACGACATAGTTAAGCGCATTAAAATCGAGCGGCTTCGCTGGCTAGGTCATGTTGAGCGAATGGAAAACGTCGCTCCAGCGAAAAAAATATTCGATTCGGTGCCCGGTGGTGGTCAACGCAGAAGAGGACGCCCACATCTTCGTTGGAAGGATCAGGTGTTGCCAGCAAGCGCAAAACAGAAATGGCTGGCGCAATTTCTTATACGAGGCCAAAACCGACTTACGGTTGTAAGCGCCAGATAAGTAAGTAAGTAAGAAGCAAGGATTTCAGGTGGAGAGTCTGCCTTAGTTCGAAATAGGTAGATAGATTATTGGGAGGGAAGGGCAAGCAAGTGAAACATGTGTAGGATGTTGAAAGTGTGGTGAAAAGCCCTAGAAACATGCGAATTTGAATCCGAGGCAAGTGTTATTCCTTTATCTAGCTTCGAAAATATTCCTTCCATAAATATATGCAGGGTGCGGTGGGGTGAAGCGTTTCGCTTTTTTTTTTTTTGTTTGGAGGCGCACTCCAAAAATATAATTTTTGAATGGTTTTTGGCTTAAATAGCAAGAACGGACATTTTTGTTAATTTCTATGTGCTCGGATTAGAACATTTTCGATTTCGGCAAAAAAATATGGAGATACTTCGAAAACCTTCATATCTCGATTTTTAAAAATGGTGGGCTGAAACGTTTCACCAAAATATCTTTTATCTTTTTAAATCGGTTAAATGGCCTCGGGCGTCCGTGGCGTAGTTGGTTAAAGTGCGTGGCCGCTACGTCAACGAACCTGGAGACCCAGGTTCGAACCCCAGCAGCGACAGAAAATTATTTGAATTAAAATGATTTTTCTGTACGGCCGCCACCTCTCTGCAGACAATGGCAAACCTCAGAGAGTAATAAAAATGCCATGTAAGGCTTCCTGAGAATAAGAACATTTCGTTCATCGCCGTTCGGAGTCGGCGGTAAGCCTGTAGGTCCAATTCTCTGTCAATTTTGTACAAACTTAATAACACGCACAACACAATTGATCATAAGAAGCTAGGTCAAAGTCCTTTCAAGGGCTGTAATTACCAGTTATTTATTTTATTTTTATAATGGCCTCGGGCAGGCATCTTAGTCAGCAAGAAACTAAAATACTGAATAAAAGTTATCGAATCCAAATGTATTATTCATCGCGAATATCGAGGTCAGATTCGCAGTTCCGGCAGGTGTAATAGCCACGCTTGCCCATGTCGACTCATTTCAAGTGATTTGGCCGGTTGCATTTGTTGCAATGAATTGAAGAATGTCAAAAGACTTATAAAAACGCATTAAACACACACAAAAACGGAGTTTGTGGGGTGAAACGTTTCATTTTGTGAACACGGCTGGTATCACACAACCACTCGATAGATATTTCACAAACACTTCATATTTTTTAAGAACAATATTAAACCAACACAACTGATAGGTAAATACCTTGAATTTGTGTTGAGTAGTTGGCATAAAACACAATAAATACACTCGATCAAAAAAACTTTTGGTCAAAAAATGTTAACCACTGCTTTGGAAGAGCAACAAAATGTACGTCTGAACGCTTCGCTGTATCATGAAAAACTGTGCGGCAATGAAAGCTACACGTGACGGTTTGACACTTGGTTATATGTAAGTACGCTGTCAAAATTTCACAGGTGAAACGCTTCACCCCACCGCACCCTACATTGCGAAAATAAAATAAACCTTTGCTGGCCTATTGACTGCGTATAACCCGGTAAAGTATGTCCACCAAGTGGTATAGCTTTGTATAGCTGGCACTTTAGCTTATATCATTAGCTCTTCAAATCAGTAAAGTTTTTTTTTTTAGAAAAGCGAACTTCTATAATTTTTATTATCCTCCATTAAAATATTTACGAGTAAAATTTTCAATTTTATCCAGCTAATTTGTTCCAGATTAAACACTTTGTAGCATACTGACTAGTTAAACCTCTTAATAAATTTTATTTTACGTTTATCACACATAAATGCAAATTTAAATTTCAATATTATAGCCTACACAAATATGAAGAAAACATGCAAAGCGTTGTTTAACCGATAGCGATTTTAATCACACTCTTGATATGCAATTTCAATTAATTTTAATATATTTATTTATTGCGCACGCGCAGCAACTCGAGCGCGGCTTATTGCTTTGTGCTGACTTGAAGTACTTAATTTTTTTGCACTCTTGGACAATTGCAACAAAATAAAAAAAAAATGAAAAAATATGAGTAACAAAAAATAAAAGGAAAAAATCTACATTGCAACGTGTTGCCGTTGCCTTGAGTTGAATTGCAGCCAACCTACAGCCTGTGATTGATTAGCATTAAATCAAGAATTAACTTCAAATTAATGCATTTTATTATGTTGAATAGCAGCTATGGTGAAGTTAAATAATTTTAATGCAATTGTTGCGATAACAATTTAATTACAAATTCTCAGCATGCAACAAGCTGACAAAATTCATTATGCATAAAGCATAGCATTAAGCAAGCCAAAATCAAAAAACAAAAATAAATAAGTGCAGAGCCAATATTGTCTGGTATTTTATGCCTTCTTGCAGTTTAATATTATTTAAAAAAAAAAAACAAGTCAGATAAATATCTAAGTAAGGTGCCAACATTAAATGCAACAAACGTTTTCATTATGCGTTTAATTAAACGTTTTCACTTGAATGATAAAATATTTATTTGCATATTAATGCATTCAGTGCAAGGAGGAATGCGTTAAATCATAAATCAAAAAATCATACCACAACAAGACACGAGCTAGACATAAAAATATCAATTTGGAAAGCTGTCGATATTTTTATAATTTATTATAATCAACATATGGCCAGTGACCTCAAAATTTGCTTCCTACTTTGCACTTGCATAATATTGAGCTTGATTTGGAACTTGATTTTATTTTCGTTAATCATGAATGAGTTTGGAATTAACTCCTTTTATTGGTCATTTCGTGTATGTGAAGATATGCCAGTTATATTTTGAGGACATTTTATTCAACCAAGTTGACTATTCTTCTGAAGTCAACAAAAGGTGTGTGTGGAAGAATAATGGAAGTTTCACTCATAAAAGGAAACCACTCAACATTACCCTCATCTATCTTGGAGTTATCTTGGCTTAAAAGCGGTGTTTCAGTCTTCACTATGATATCGGTTTATCAAAAGCTACATTGTACAAAATTATCGTTTTATACAAAACGAGAAAATTAATTCAAGAACATTTGGTTTTATAGATTTATGCATTAGCATCCAATACTTAGATATGCCTGCAATATATTAAATCGAAGGTTTCACAACTCATAGCGAAATAATTGAATATATGCAAAAGCAATTCTTACTATTTTTGCTAAGACACTTATAACCCCCATGATTATTGCAGCCTTCTACCACATAAACAAAGACAAGGATTTTCAAAATTTTATGCCGCTCTCTTCCAGAAGGAATACATTGGCTTAGTATGAAAGTTGACCACAATTTTCTCTTATGTACAAATAATCTCTTAAAAGATAGTCTTACATAATAGTATGCGACGTACGTTACCCTATCGTCCTGATTTCTACCGCTATTCGCTACAATCGATCTTAAGGAAACCCCACAAAAAAAAATCAGGTTCGGTCAAATCGGTCGAACATGCTGATCTAGTTCGCAAAAAAATTACGGTATTATTACTCATAGCTCCCATTTACCGTGACTGCATTGAAATCTTTTTCGTTTTTAAATAGGGCCCTTTAATCTTGATAATCTTTTTTGATGCCGATACGCACCATAAAACACGCGAAGTATTGTAGTGCCCCAAGAATCCGACATTCTTTTTATTCACATAGCCACTAGAGAGTTACACGAAGTCAGGATGCAAAAAAAAAGTAGACATTTCAATACATCAACGTAAAAATTAACATACATATTTTGATAACTTTCAAATTTACTTTCATATTTTTGTAATTATATTTATTAATTTTTATTTTAAAATATTAAAATATAATATTTTTGTAATTATATTTAAAATTTACTTTGATATTTTTACTTTCATATTTTGTTAATTGTAAAAATTGTTGTTTTTATAGTTGCTGTAGCCAATCTCTGGGACCTCTTCTAAAAAAGGCGTCTTACGGTGAGAATGATATCTCTAAACTGAATCATCCGAAACGAAAAAATAAAAAGTACTTTAAGGGAGTAGTACCAATCCTTTGGTAGAAAAAACATATATTTTTAATATGTTTTTTTCCAATCATATATATTGAATATCAATTTTAAACTTTTGTGACATATTTATAAATGTTTGAAGATAACAAATAAAAATTTTTTGTTTTTTTTTTTAACTTCTTCAGCCGGTAGAGGGCGATGAAATCAAGCACTAAAAAAAATGTTGTCCCGCTGCTGCAAATTAATTTCAGGAACGGCTAATCTGAAACAAAAAAATCAAATTGGTTATTATTGGTGACAACCTCTTACGTGAAAATTAACCACATTTAGGGAAAAAAGTCAAAAATAAAAAAAGTAATAAGTAAGTAATTTATACCAATAGATATTATAAGTAATTTAGCGAGACTATGGTATTATCTTATACTTAATTAAAGTATAAGAAAATATTGATTTTTTGATAAAATGGCAGCTCCAAAAAAAAAACAAAGAATAGATTTTCAGCATAAATTAATGCCTTCACTGTTTATAAAATGGAAAATGATTCTGGGTGAGATAACCTTCGCTTAATTCCTTAAAAAATATACTTAAAAAATTTGTGTTTATATTGAGACCGTTTCCTCGAAATCTTGCTCACCCACTTAAAAAGCATAGTTTGAGAAAATTGCTGAGTTGAATTTCACATTTCTGAGAAAGATGCTCCGAGACATCATCACGAGTGCGTGTAACTTCAAGAATATTCCTCGCTTGAACGTTATGTACATATATATACATTTAAAAAAAAAAACTTTGACCTCTTGACTGCATGTTAGATGGAAATCGGCTTCATCAACCATAATTTGAAGGTGAAGAAAATCATTAGATCGCACATATTAGTCGAGCGAACGTGTTGATCAAGTTAATCGTTGCTGAAAGTGAATTGGTAAACATCCGTTACTTCTGAGATTTAATCCGTCGTGGTGATATTCTTGATGTGCACAGTTCAACTGAACGCCTTCGCTTTATTGTTTCTGGATATTCCAAAATTCACATGGCAGTTCACTATTCGTGGCAAGTTAGTTGCTAGGGCTTGTAGCCTGTAATGAATGAAAGCGTGCAATGAATCGACTTATCGTGGATTGGCTGGTCGGGTCTCTGGTATTAAAATAATTTCGGAACGTTCTTTGAGATAACAAGACCAAAAGTAAAATTATACAATTTTCTACTAACAAAATCTGTAAAAAACAGGGACCGAAAATAACTGTTATTTTCGAAATTTCGATTCAAAAAGTCAAGCGGAAAAAATGTGTCTTTTCGATATTTGAATAAAGTATAGCGATGCTTGTTACCTAAGGAATAATAATCTTAAACGATTTTTATTTATTTGACTTTTTTCAAAAAAGTCAAAAAATAATAGTTATTTTTGACCGATTTTTTTTCGGTCAAAAATAACAGTTAAAATTTGACTTTTATTTTTTCGGTCAAAAATAACTGTTAAAATTTGACTTGTATTTTTTCGGTCAAAAATAACAGTTAAAATTTGACTTATATTTTTTCAGTCAAAAATAAAAGTCAAATAATGACTTTTACTTTTTCGGTCAAAAATAACAGTTAAAATTTGACTTTTATTTTTTTGGTCAAAAATATAAGTTAAAATTTTACTTTTATTTTTTCGGTCAAAAATAAAAGTTAAAATGTGACTTATATTTTTCCGGTCAAAAATATAAGTTAAAATTTTACTTTTATTTTTTCGGTTAAAAGGTGAAAAAATATAACAGAAGTATAAATTCTATTCACTCTACTCTTATCTGCCTTTGTTTGGCTTATCACTGCACCTTGCGTTCCCTGTCATTGTTGTGAACTGAAATGATCATCAGAGAACATCACAGAACTGAAATGAGTAACGGACTGAAATATACTCAAATCATACCCGAGTTACTTGTTGTTCTATACCCTATCCTTGCTCAATGAAATATGTAAAATACCTATACAGGGTGGGCCAAATATATACTATTATATACTATTTATAACTAATAACTATAAACAAAGACGCCGAAAATTTTTTCCCCATCTAGTTTTCGTCTTCAAGTGAAGAAAAGGAACTTTCATGGTTTTTTTGAGAAAGTTGTGTTGCACTGTATAATAATTAAATATTAATAAAAATCATTTTCAAATAAGCGAAAAATCGCGAAAATCCAAAAAGAGCACGACAAATAAATTTAGGCTGCAAAACAACATGTGCCGGGTAAGCAAGTAATTAATATAGGATGTCACTGTCAAATTGTGTACCTTTATTTTTAATAGAAAAAAATAAAATAAAAAATAAAACTTAAAACTAAAAAATAAAAGTCAAATTTTAACTTATATTTTTGACTTAAAAAAATAAAAGTCAAATTTTAACTTATATTTCTGACCGGATAAATAAAAGTCATATTTTAACTTATATTTTTGACCGAAAAAATAAAAGTCATATTTTAACTTTTATTTTTGACCGAAAAAATAAAAGTCAAATTTTAACTGTTATTTTTGACCGAAAAAATAAAAGTCATATTTTAACTTTTATTTTTGACCGAAAAAATATAAGTCAAATTTTAACTGTTATTTGTGACCGAAAAAATATAAGTCAAATTTTAACTGTTATTTGTGACCGAAAAAATAAAAGTCAAATTTTAACTGTTATTTTTGATCGGAAAAATAAAAGTCATATTTTAACTTTTATTTTTGACCGAAAAATTATAAGTCAAATTTTAACTGTTATTTATTGACTTTTTTTAAAAAAGTCATAACAGTTACGGTCCCTGGTAAAAAATAAATTAATTAAATTATTGGAATTCTTTAAATGATTTTAACATAAATTAATATAATTTTTATAAAATACTTATTAACATTGATAATAAAAAATATAATTTTATCAATTTTTTTTAATATAAAACACTTATTAACTTCAACTGTTTCTTTATTTATTTTAATATTTTGAAAGGAGTTCGACAATTTAGAATTGACTTGAATAAAGTTTAATATTGAACGTTTTTTACGTAGAAAAAATTTAAGAGCTACGCTCTTTTTGAAAGAAATTATAAAATAGTTTATATAAAACAAAAAAAAAAACTTATATAGATGAAAATATTCAATAAAATTAAATGAATTTTTTTTTTTTAAATATCTCGAAAATCTACAAACTATATGAAAAGTTTATAACTATAGCCTGCTAGTAGTTTAAATTCCAATATTAATGTATATATATATATATCTATAATATCCAGTCCTTGGAAGGTTTTTTATAAAATTCATTCAATGTATTAAATGCCTTTTAAAGGTCTTACATAGGATAAACTTTAATTAAAGACGATCACTTATTTCTGTTTTTGCTGCTTATGCACTTTGCTGCTAAACTGAACGTACTGTTGTATATGCGACAACTGCTCCCAATAGATCTTTATCCAGCGTTGATAAGCTTCATCATAGTCTAGATCGCTGACAGAAGTTTCATTTCTTGCTTTGTGTTTTGGAATCTTGCGTTGCTGCTGATTTTTGGAGGATTTTGGATTTTGAGATTTACTGGAACTTGCTGCGGCTGCAAAACTTTCAGCAGCTGCTTTAGCAGCTGCATATAATGAATGCTGATGCTGTGCAGTTGCTGTTACACCTTGATGAAAGATTTTCTTCATAGCAGCATCTACAGCATTAGCTGTGTCACTATTCCCAGTTGCTTCATTATCGTTGTTGTCTTCGTTACAATAATCATCGTTCTCTTCTTCGTCGTCAAAGTAGTTTTCTTCCTCATCATCATCATCTTCATCCTCAAAGTAGTTTTCTTCCTCATCATCCTCATCATCATCTTCATCATCAAAGTAGTTTTCTTCTTCATCATCGTCATCGTCATTTTCACCATCTTCAGGAAAGTAGTTTTCTTCTATATTATGATCACCAAAATAATTTTCTTCCGCATCATTCTCATCATCATCAAAGTAGTTTTCCTCTTCGTCATCATCCTCGTCATCAAAGTAATTTTCTTCTTCATCATCATCATCTTCATCAGTTTCCCCGTAGCTAAGTGCGTGTTCTGCAAAACTTCCATCATCGCCATCATTGTTGACTTCTGCAATATTTTCTCCCTCCTCGGAAGTCTGAATACCAGAAGATGTGCTGGAAGTGCCTTCTTCATCAAAACCGCTACTACCACCACCACGCGCTGTATTAGAACTAGCTGCTGATACTGATGCAGAATCCTGATGACCACTGGACAATGTTCCATCACTGGCTGGTGAGCGTGGCGGATGCGGTTGTCCAGCTTGTGGTTGGACAATTACAGCGCCTTCTCTATTTACAACCGGTATTTGTGGAGGAATTTCAACCTTTTAAAGACAGCGAACAATTTGTAAGTAAACTTTATACATTAGTATTCATTATGATTTACCTGTGCTCCTATGTTAACAGTTAATACTTGTTTGCCAGCACCACGCATTGGCAGTCCTTTGAGTGCAGGGGAAGGAATCACATCGGGTATAGGCTGATTATGCACTGGGGACGGGAAATGTTTTACCTCTGGCAAACTTTGATCATCAGTCATCGAGTCAACTTGGCTTAAATCAAGCAATGAGTTCTGTAGCTCTTCTAAGGATTCACGCGCTTGACTTGGTGTAGCCACAGAGAGTATAAATGTAGCTTTATCAATGGACTGGGTAGCCGTTGTCGCTAGGCTCATACTGGACGAAGCTTCATCGCCATCGAAATTGGCGTAATCCGAGTAGATATCTTTGTGTGCCACTTTACCGGTTGCCTTGTTGGATAGTGGTTGATCGATTAGAAGAGATTTGAAATTTATGGCATCTACTTTATTGGTGAGTTTCAACACTGCCGCATTAGATTCACTCTGAAAAGAAATGGTCAGAAAGTTAAGTACAGTGATGGAATCGGATTAAGTATGAACCGGAATTTGTTTATTTATAATTAAAAAAAAAGTTCTACTTATTTCTTATTTTTTCTTCTTATTTTTTAATGTTTTTAATTCTTATTATTTTTTTCAGAATTTGGACAAAATTTGGTGTCCTTGAAAAAATTTACGGAGCTAAAATCAATATTTTATTATCCCTCTTACCTCCTGCTGCTCCACCGTTTTCTTATAGTCTTCAAATAAATCGATTTGTGGCTTCTTTGCCACACCATTGCTTTTGACGCTATTCTCTGCAGATTTTTGATCCACCAGGAACTCCACCAATGTTGGAATGGCTGCTTTCTGCATGAGAACTGATTGATAGCGCGAAATATCCTGCTGACTGCTGCGTATACTATCAGCTGCAATGCTGCTGGCATCATCGATTGTGTTCGAAGAAGGCAAGCGCTGCGACGAACTCTGTCGCGAGTCAGGAGTCAGCTTCTGTCCAGCTTGAGTTACATACTCTGGACGATCGACAAGCAAATCCAGCAAATTAATGCCAGTGGAATCAATTTGGAATGTTTTTGTATCAATAGACGAGTTGGTCTCATTCGTTTGGGACTTGTTATTGTCAGATATGTTTTCCTTATTTGCCCGTGAATCGCCTAAAGAATCGCGCTCTTGTGAGGCAAGCGGTGCTACAGCATTTTTGTCAAAGCAACCATAGTACTCACACTCTGCAGAGAAATCGGAAAAATCCCAAATATCACGCAGCTCTTCCACAGACTGTCCACGCTGGGGAAATTTAAGCACTTGCATGCCATTGCCTACTTGACTGACGAGTCGTCGAAAGAGGGCACGATCTTTATCGGATGCAATAAAATTTATGGCAATACCATGCGATCCGAAGCGTCCAGCGCGTCCTATGCGATGCAGATGTGTTACCACATCAGTGGCCAACTCCAGATTGATCACCAGATTCACATGTTCTGAATCGATGCCGCGTGACATTAAATCTGTGGCGATGAGAATGCGTGTCTTAAATTCGCGAAACTTGTGGAACATTTCAAGGCGTGTCTTTTGATCTTGTGCGCCTGAGATGAGCTCGCATGGCCAACCTTGATGTTCCAAATAGTTGCGATAAGAATCGGCACGTGATTGTGATCCAGCAAAGACAAGGCATTGCTTGAATGCAATGCGTCCGAAGATATCATTGATGGCATCCAGCTTGGCTTCCATTTCTAGAATGCTAGTCTTTTGCTCCGGTAGCTCGCAGGCAAACTGCTTGATGCCTACCAAAAGACTGGCGCGTTCTTCTGTTGAGATTAGCAGCGGATTACGCATGATCTTTGCCACCTCTTTGTCCAAGTCATCACAGAATGTGGCACTACACGCAATAGTTTGACGTTTGGCAGGCAGCGCGCGTTGTATGCGCTGCAAGTCCTGGCGAAATGATTGTGTGTACATTTTGTCAGCCTCGTCCAAGATAAGTAGCTGCATACGCGATGTATTCAAAACGTCATTTTGAATCAAATGCAGCAAACGTCCTGGAGTACCAACGACAGCCTTGGCGCCCTGTAGGCGCTTACGATCTTCGGTTACATCAAGACCGCCAATAACGCAAACTGCGCGAAAACCTTGAAATTTAATCAAATGAAAAACATTCTTAAATTGTTTAAAAATTGTTGCAAAAACTAACCTTGACAGAAACGTCCTATTTGATTGAGCACGCCCTCAATTTGTACTGCAATCTCCCGTGTTGGTACCACAATCAGCGATTGTGGCTCAGGTCTATCGGCGCGATAGCCCTCCAAAAGTATGGTGCAGAATATTAAAGTCTTACCAGTGCCCGACTTTGCCTGAACCAACAGATCTAGTAATGGAAACAAAAGGATTAGTCTTCATTTTTTCATTTTCAGCGTCGTCGCCACTAACCCAAGCCAGATTTTCCAACTGGTATGGCTGTCGCCTGTATTACAGTTGGATAGACGAAACCTGCCTGATGGAGCCCCTTACGCACTGCATCTTTTAGCAACATCTTGCTGAAGGGCGATACTTCTTTGATGCGCACATCATCGGTGCGTTGTATTACATCTAGGTTATGTGCCAACGGTCCATCCATTATAACTAGAAACTTGCACTATATTAGTACCACTCTTTATGTTAAACAATTTCTTTTATGATTTTTAGAAAATAATCGCACTGCGATGCGCGCGAAAAAATACACAAAGAATGATTGGATTATTTTGACAACCACTATCCAAGCGACACAAACAGCTGTTGCTAGGGTTGCCATGTACGCAAGATAGACAAGTTTCTAAAGCTAGGTCTACACGATACAACGGTTGCACCAATATCGCTTGCTATTTGACGGTTGTGTGCGATTATTGTATCGTTTGGCTGCAAGCGTGCGACGAGTTTGTTGCAATATTGCACGGTCGAATGGTATAATTAGCCAACTGCTGTACGATGAGCGATTGTACAGCCGTTGTATCGTGTAGACCTAGCTTAAGGATGCGCGTTCATGACACTCATGGTATAATAACTACAAGGTAGCATTAAGTAGGTTGCTTGGGAAACCATCTCTTATCAAAAAAATATACTCAAAAAGAGAGCGCTCACAAAGCCATTGAAAATACAAACATTGTTGAGAACAGCTGTTTTTGAATGTTTTCTTGTAGAAGAGAAAATAATCAGTTTTCAATGCTGCCTTGTCTAATTATACCATGCATGACACTTCGAATTTAAGGGCTATGTACGAATTGGTCTAAATTTTAATAATTTTTTTTCTTTTCACTGTTAATTTCCAGCACTGCAAACATTTAGGAGAACAGTTGACCATAAAGTGCAAAATAAAAATTGACAACTAAATATAAGAAAATATTGTAGCGCCTATTGCTCTCTCTTTTCTTCACAGTTTCGAGTACACAATTATATAGAAAAGCTCAATGCTGCCATATGATCGACTGTACAGCATATGGTAAAACAAGTAGAAATCTATTTCTATTCGAATCGAAAATTTTTGTTTTTTTGTCACTTTTATTCAAATTGCCCACTTTATTCCCCGTAAACATACATAAGTCATGAATATATGAAAGCTTTCCGTTTAGTCAAGAAAAATGTACCCGAAAATTTTCTAAATTGTTGGTCAAAACTGCAAAACCGATAAACTTCCAAAAATTTAGTTTACTCAGTCAATTTATATCGATTCGCACATAGACTTAATCACACAACGTAGTTCGATTTGTACATAGCCAAAATATATCATACTTAATTTTATTAACACTTTAATAACCAGAGACTTTTTTTAAAACTGCATGTGGAAGCAACAGCTGCAATATTTAAACCTGTTACATTACACTTGCAACGTTAACTAGACTATATTACTATTGGTGCTGTCGTAGTTTTCCTAGATGTGTGTTCTCACTCATACAGAATTTAGTCTTTGAATTTCAAATTAATATGATCTCACTGTAAAGGCAAATTTTAATATTTTGACGGCAGTTTGATAATATTATGTTCATTTTTTTCAAGATAGTCATATTTTATCTGATTTATTGGCTTATAACAAATTTATTGACTTTATCTGACTTCAATAAATGTGCTCGTATAACCATATTTGCAATATAATTAAAATATGAAGAGTTAATCTGTATTTAAGAATTTATTCATTTTACGTACATGTTATTTGATTCTTTATTATGGAAAAAAATTTCAGCTTATACGTCAATGCATACGAGTCATCATTGACCTATACCGCAAAAAAATTTTCAGTTTTCAGTGCTATATTTCAAGCTCAAATTCACTTTAAATAATATAAATTTTTATTTTTCTGTCTCATGGGTAGACGTAAAATAGAAAGCAAAATGAAAGGGTCATGTTTGAACTATGAGTCTTAAGCAAACAAAATTTTGATTTCAAAATGAGTTTCGGTACAGTCATTTTATTTTGTTCCTCAAAAATCATCTCTTATAATAAAACTAGTAAGAAATGATCATCGACTGGGGCGAAGTTAAAATACCCCCACGGCTGAACTAAAATATATTCAAAATTTTAAGCTGTCATAAAATGTTCATTTGTAAAAACATTTTCGTCTTAGTTTCAACAGAAAATATTCTCTTTTAGTTTTTTATAAAGTCACTTTGTATTGGAGGTAGGCGCGGTTTTTTTTCGATTTGATTGAATTTCATACACAGGATACATGTTATATATCAAAGTTCATATGCAAAATTTCAAGTCCATATATTAATTTTTTTTTTGGAGTTTAAAAAAATGTTACCTTTTTGAAAAAGTCACTTTGTATGGAAGGTAGGCGTAGTTTTCATCCGATTTCATACTCAGTGTATATTAAATATCAAAGCTCATACACAAAATTGCAAGTCCATATATTATTCTAAGAGATTTTACCTTTCTGATAAAGTAACTTTATATGGGAGGTAGGCATTTCAATTTTCATCCGATTTGGGTCATTTTCTAACTTGACCTTTATTTTTTTGATACAAGCTTAAATATCGAATTTCGTCGTGATAGCTTGAAAATTATGGCAGACGGACAGACAGACGGACATGGCTAAATCGACTCGGGTGGTAATGTTGATCAAGAATATATACTTTTTATGCCTGCCACGCATTCTTATGGACGTTACAAAGGCAGTGTCAAAAGTAATGTACCCCTTTTACATTTTTTAAACGTGCGAGTATTACTTTAACATATTAACTTATATAATTTTATTTCCACTTATATAATAAAAGACTTGAAACTGTATGGAAGAGACTTATATTTTCACAATTATTTCTGTGAAATTAAAGCGCTCTTTATGGTGCAATTTTGGTAGAGTTTCAAACACATCAATGAACTCTGTTTCGATACTTCCACATCTAGATACAGATTGGCCAAAAAGAAAACGTACTGACTGAAGTGCAGTGGATCAAGGATTCAATTCCAGTTGCTTCTCGACACAATTGTTTTGTTTCCTCAAATATTGATGTTTTTATTATTATAATTTCGAACTGTCATATGATGAAGATGTTGCAAACCTTCTAAATATAACCCATAAAAATGCACTATAATACATTTATACGATGTAAATACAAAGATTAATAGCCTTATTCATAAACACATTTTAGAGGCAGCGTAACTTTAAACGGGCTTTAAACAAGAAATGCGCCCTTTTTTATGTGGCAGCCATTGCAAGTCCATAGGTATTCTTAATTTTTATAGAAATTTTCTATAGTTCAGACACAAACCTTACAAACATAAGCAGCGAATGAAAAAATGTTTATGAAAAACAATGTTAGCAAGGTTGCATAGAGGCTGTGTTAAGCCTTAAACAGTGCGTAACTAAACAAGCGTTAAAAGGTTGTTTAAGGAAATCGATTGAATAAGGCTGTATATCTTTAAATGTCGTTCTTTACCTTAACATTTATTTATTAAAAAAAAAATTGTTTATTCCTCTTGTCGCAGTTGCTTTAACTCCGTAAGGGAATCAAATAATTTTCTAAAAATAAAAAAATAAATAACTGGCCATTTCAGCCCTTGAAAGGACTTTGACCTAGCTTCTTATAACCAATTGTGTTATGCGTGTTATTAAGTTTGTACACAATTGACCGAGAACCGGACCTACATGCTTAACGCCGACTCCGAACGGCGATGAACGGAATATTCTCGTTCTCAAGAAGCTTTACATGGCATTTTGATTACTCTCTGAGGTTTGCCATTGTCTGCAGAGAGGTGGCGACCGTACAGAAAAATTATTTTAATTCAAATAATTTTCTGTCGCTGCTGGGTTCGAACCTGGGTCTCCAAAGTTCGTTGACATAGCGGCCACGCACTTTAACCAACTACACCACGGACGCCACAAATAATTTTCTACATGTATTTAATTGAGGAAACTAGAGAAATAAACGTTTTGCACATTTCATGTTCATATTGCTTCACATGCATTGAATTTTTATCTCAATCTTATCAAAATATTCGGAAAACGATTTTGTGCTTCATAAAATGCACTAACTTGTATTTTTTTTTTATTGGTCTTGAAGAAAATATTTAGGGCCGTTTTCTCAATGTCTGGTTAGTCTTGCTCTTAACCAGAAGATAGCTAAAAAAAACATTTTCGGTTTCACCAAGTGCTTAAGCATTTCATTAAGTGATTAACTCTTTCAGTCACATTGTTCAATATATTGGACAGGAGAATTCAGCAGGTTCAAAGAATTATTGTTTTACAGAGATTAGATTGTTTGATTTCTCTGCTCTGCTACTAGTTGGAGTGCTCATTTAGCTCTCTGAGAAAAATATAAATGTTTGCATTTTTTACCGTTTTGATTTTCTAAGTGAATTTTTAGTATGGTCTTGTAGTAAAGCACTTGAGGCTCACGTCGGAAGGAAGTGTTTTAAAATATAAATTTTTTTATAAGTATGTTAATAAATTGAATAATTTTTGTTCTTATAATAATAAATTTAAATAAAATATTATTTTCACTTTATAAATAAATTAGTCATTCTCTGGAATTTGTGGTACCTTTAGTACCATTATAATATATTGGACAAAGTTTTTCGGCCCGGTGAGATATACAATCTCAAACTTTTTTACAGATTCATGTTCAAGGACCTCAGATTACTATAAATACAAATTTTCAGATTTTTAGCTCAACGCTACGATTTTCGTGACTGAAAGGGTTAAGCAACCTTTGGTTAAATCATTAATTGTGAATACTTAAAAACTGCATATCAACTGTCTTGTCTTCACGTTTTTCGTGATTTTGTGATGCGAAAAGAAATAAAAGTGAAAAAACGCAACGGACTGAACAATTTTACTCCACATGAAGAAACTTTTCTTTTGTAAATTTGTGTGTAAAATACATATAAAATTGTTTACTCTACTCAGCTGTTCTTCCGATCAGAAGTTAACCGGAACCACAACGTCTCGTTAACTTTATCAGCACTTAAGCGACAGATAAGATAAATAACCGAACATTAAGAAGAACTGTTTTGCTAACCGCTGGTTAAAGTTATGGCTAATGCTCAACCAGAGATTGAAAAAACGGCCCTAAACCCTTTTTACAAACTGTAAGAGCTCACAAAAATGTAGTAATTTTTATCATCTCAATGCAATTTCTAGCTTTCTTTGATGTTTTATATCAATGAACGTAATAACTCTAATTTTCTATATAAGTTGAGTATAAATAATATAAATAATTATTATATAATATGAATAATATAATATAAATATATAAATATAAATATATTTTAAGAAAATACAATTTCAAAAGGAAATTTCAATCTGAAATTTCTGTCTGTACGAAGTTATATAAATATTACTTAATTTTAGATTTTACAAGAGGTGGCAGCTCTAGAATATGTTACGAACGAATAAACACATTTTTAGAGATTGCTAACAAAGGTGTGTGTATGAGCTTAATGTGTTGAATACAGATAGTGGGTACACTAACCATACTTTTAATATTCATTGTTATTAACCCATATATTAACCTCAAAACAACGTATTACATTTATGCTGAAAATAATTATTTATACATTTAAATAAATTGTCATTATTAATAAAAATTATTTTATGAAATAAATGTATTAATTTTAATACAATTTGACTTTTGAGTGTTCAAAATTTTTCAATGATACTTATAATATTATTGATTATGTATCACTTTTACGTCATAAGGACTTTTTGCTAAAGTTTCAATCAAGGATTGAATTTCATTTCAAGCTTTCAGGAAAAGTTTTTATGAAATTAAAGCTTAAAGTACTACAGATGTGATTGCAATTCGCCTGTTCACACTGTCTATAAAAACTTTTGTTGATATCAATGTGTAAGCAATAAAAAACTCATGTAATATAATCATCTCACCCTCCTTGAATATCAATTTCAATATCAATATAAAAGTTCAACAAGAAAACATACTCATCTCTATGCCGGCAAAGTTGCTTAAATCTGTTGCCACTTGAAGTGGCTCCTCTCATCAGCCGTCAGCTAGCATCCACACAATTGCAACTTGCGAACATGTGCAAACATTCGACACTGAAGATGTAGGGACACTCATAAATGGCTTACGTGGAGCACCTACCTCGATGTGCGCTCAATGGTTGCTGATGTTTGTGTTGGCAACGTCTAACTAATTGGCATGCCAACAACGGTAGCCAAAGAAGGAGAGTGAGGGAACAAGAAAAAGGAACTCAAGTGTCGATTAGGTGGAAGAACAGGCATAACCTGAATATTGCAATAAGAATCAATTTACAAGCTTTGGTTTTTGGGTGATTGTCCGGCAGACGAATATTCCACTTGGCATTTGTTGAGTGTGCGTAGGTTGTCATGGCATAAGATAAGAAGGTGAAGGTGTGCCAAAGCCTAAGGAATAAATAATTTGAAATATAAGCTAATTCCAGGCTAAATACACGAGAATTTGCTATTTAAAACCAGATTGATTCTTTAAGTGGTGGGAGATTCATTTCAAGTATTCCTACGTTAAATGGATTTGGGTTCGCGTCCACAGTTCAAAGTCATATCATTTGGCATTGTTAAAATGTGCCTGTGGCAAACACACACAAATACAAAATGACAAACAGAACAGATAAAGATGCTGCTCATTTCATACAAAGCTCAACAAGCGCATCCAACAGTAACTGCATCCGCAGCTATTTAGTTGAACCGAAAACACACACACACACCCACACACACACAGTTACACAAACACAATCACGGATGAAGCAAGGCATAGTGAAATAAATGGCGAATCTCTGACGTCCATTTTTGGTTTAAGCTTCTTGGCGTGTTAAAATATCGATGAAGCGTTGAATTTGTTGAGAACAGCTAAAGTAGCAGCAGCAACAACAACAACAGTAACTGATAGAGCACACCATCAGCAGATGGAAATCCGTTCATGATGCGCTTCACTGGAAGCAGCGTAAAAATTGAAACACTCTGATGCTTGGTTGTTGGTTTATTTTTAGTTTTTATTTTTTAACAGTACCTTGTTTGTGCATCGCAAAAAGTTTCCGCTTCCGCTTTAAAGCAGATCATTGCATTGAGCACGTAAGTGTTTTATGCTTATTTTTATATCTATGCTTATCACTTTTCTACTAGCTTAAATTTATTTGCACTTTGCGCTAGTTATCATTTTAACAAAATGACGCCATTAAATAGATTAGGAAAGTTTTATAGCGCGCGCGCTTGAATAATAAAAATTAAGCTTAAGGAAAATGTATCTTATTAACTGTTAGATTTGTAGAGTTTAGAACAGTGATGTAATTCGGATTTAGTAAAAATATCCCGATCGCATCCCGATTTAAACCTGTTTATCGCACCAAAATGACACAAAAAAACCCACAAAAAATCCCACCCAAAATATATACCAACAACGTTTTTATCCAATTAATGAAAATAAATAATCATCAGAAAATTTTTATATTGAAATCTGAATTTTTTGCTTGATATAGTTTTCTAAAAATTTACAACAGAATAATTGATTTGGTCATTACAAAAAAAAAGGGGAGTCATTGCATTCATCCTCCAGGGTATACTAATTTACCTCTACAAATTCGAGAGGGAATTGCTCTAAAGCAACTTTAGGGTCCAAAACCTCTTAAGTTTCACTCCAATTTGCTAGCAAACTACAATGCAAGGCTGCATAGTAAGCCATTTTGTAGCTGCCGGAGATTTAATATTTTTTAGTGGAAAAGTTAAAAAAAATTGCTGGAACTTTTTGGACTTTCTTATATATTCTTACATTCCTATATTTCTTAAAACTATTTCACATTCATCAGGCAAACAATTTTTCCTGCTTTTAAAACTAGTGGAGATGAATGGCAGATGCATTTAATCGAAATCAAGTTATGGGCTTGTTGAATATACATATCCCTTTCTTAGATATATAGAATCAATGAAACACCAATTGAAGGAACAATTGTAAAAGATTACAAAAAAGTGATGCCAATCAGTTTTGTAAATAATTTAAACTTTTAAAAATTATGACACAGTACAATATCCCACATACACTCAGGGAAAAAAAATCGTAAAATCAAAGAAAATACACTTTACCACAAAGACTTTTATTGGTTAGATTGTGCCCAAAGATAAAACATCCTTACGGCAAAGGCACAAAAACTGTTAAATTCTCATGAAAAATATACTTTATATCAAAGACTTAAATTCTTGTGACAAAGATGTACGTCTTTAAAAAAGTGGATTTCCTTTTCTTTCTATTACTCACCCCATACTTGACCCATACGGTTTAATCTAGTGCTCATTACAACTTCTTCATATTAATACATCAATTGCCTTATATAGTACATATTGCCTACAAAGTAACTGCGAACTATAAGCGTGTGTATTTTTAAGAAAAATATGATTTTGTAGAAAAAAGTCTTCAAAGTTATAGACTTTGTCTTTGAAACAACGATGCTTAGCTTCAAGAAAACAAAGAAAATTTGTTGATTTTGCGTACTTTTTTCTTTGTTAACAAATTCTTGTTAACAAATAATTAAATCGTTATAGTAAATAATTTATCTTTACGGCAAATATTTTTTGATTGATTTAGCTTCAAAGAACTTCAGTCTTTTGTTTCAAAGATGCAACAGTTGCTTAGTTAAAGAATAAATCATTAGTGCAACGATCTTTTCCTTGTAGCAAAGATATTTTGGTTACAGTCTTTTAACAACTTTTTTTCTTTGATTTTAAGGCGTTCAATTTTCTCAGTGTAAGCATCCGAAATCCCACACGTTCTCAAATAGGCCAAATATCCCAAAATGAGCCCGAAATCCCACCAAATCACATCACTCGTTTAGAACAGTGATGGGCACACCAATACTATTATAGTTTTTGTAATTTTATGCTTGGGGTAGTGCAGTCTCGCTCTCAGCACTGAAAAAAAATTTTTGTTCAGGTATTAATAAATATGATGGTTTGGCTCGTTTGTTTAATATTTTATTTTAAGTTTAGATTTAATTTTATTTTCATGTTTTCGTTCTGATTTTAATATTTAAATCAAAATAAATCAACTAAAACTATTAAAAAACGATTTTTTTAGCCAAAAAAAAAAAAATTAATTTTAAATTTAAATCTAACAAAAATAAAAACATAAATAAAACAAGTCTTCGATCCAAAAATATAATATAAAACGCAGTGTTTATTTTATTCAGTAAATTCTTATTCATTTGCCCACCTATTTTTTTCGGTGCATAACAATCAAGTTCAAAGCATCATGCAGCGTGGACTATACAGCACGAAATCTCAGAGCCAACTGATTGAAATAACTTCTTGTCTGTGTTTATATATGTGAGACACGAGAGAGAGTTCGAAAACGAGTCTCTAGCACGCGAGCCACTTCGCGCCCGATACTGGTTTAGAATAACTCAGTTCATCAAATTAAGGCTTTTTGATGGAAACAGAGAAGACAACGGTGTACTTCTGAAAAAGAATATCATGCTAAACAATTTTTTTTTAATAAAGTCATGTCTGAGATTTTTTTTTTAAATGCATTAAAAGGTTATGAGCAGTGTTGCCAGATTGAGGTAAATTTCCCTAATTGAAGTAGTTTTTGACTCATTTTTGGGGCAGAGGTAAAAAAGGGAATTTTTGACCAAAAGTGGTAAATTTTGCGAAAACAATAATTTTTTAGACTTGTTAATTTTTTGAGTTATAACCAGCACTGTTACAATCTCTGAACATACTCACAAGTAGCTTAAGAGTCTGAACAGAATCAAACCGGTTGTCGATTGGCGACATGTATACTAACAAAAAAAAGATACAGTATACCGTGTATACAGTAAAGAAGTGAAACTTCTTCTTTGTATACTCTTTTTCTCTTCTAGAATAAGAACCATTTTAGTGTAAAGGCTCGATTATGCAATCGTAAAGCTACGCAACGTAACGTGGCGTAGAGTTCTATCTGGAATAGAACCCATCGCTGCGATAGGTTACGTTACGATTTCACTAACCACTTACACTTATTTTTCATAAGATAGATTTACGATTGCATAATCGAACCTTTAAGGCAAAGAGAGAACTTTTTAAACAAAAGAAATTCAATAAAAAGTTTTTATAAAAAAAATATTCTGTTTATTTAATATTCATTTGTATGGACATATGGCCGAAAAGCAAATAACTTGATAACCAATTTGCGTCGTATTTACATATAGATGTGAATGCAGAATACAACTTGATATATTTTTAGTTCAACATATATATGTACGTATTAATATTACTTATATCAAACAAATCATACTTACTATTATTAATAATATTTCGATATAAAATTATATAACTACAATATGTATAAAATAGTTATCTATTGAAAGAACTTATTCAAACTTTTCTTGCGCACAGTGTCAAGTTAGCGTCATGGGCGACAGCATATGCTTCATGAATTTGGGTTTTTATATAATTTTATATCGCAATATTATGAATAATAATATAATATGTGTAATATGAGCAAAATTCATAGAGGTTATATTAATATATTGAATTAAAGATATACCAACGTTGGTATTCTAAAAAAATATTGGCATGGCAGCCCTAGTATGAGAGTTTACTTTGAGAAAATCATAATGCGCTCAGGGCAACTCTCTTATTCACTTCTGCTTCGCTGAATCTTTCTCTCTTCTACCCGAGTCATGGCAACCCCCCTGTCTACCACACATAGAACGCAATCAGCACACAATCTGCGGCTTTTGCCACCCAGCGGTAATCGAAGCGTTTCAAAAGCCCTAAACAAGCGCTTCTGCCATAGCGCTTCACACATCTGAAGCGCTTTTTAAGTAAACCAAATTCATATTAAAATTTATATTGGATCAGGGTGCGAAGAACGTGTGAAATACAATTGAGAATTTACTGAGTTGAATACAATTTCTGTCTGTTGAAATAAAATTGTAATTTTTGCTGTGCCAAAAGGACGATGAAATTTTGACAACTAGAAATGTTGACGTTTTAGATTTTGGTAGTGCATTAGCACAAGAATTTAATTAAATTTGCGAAATTGTTGCTATATATTGAAAATTAGGGATTCTGGTTGCTATGCTGTCGGAAACACAAAATTTTTAACTGCTTTACGACTCACAAACTCACAAGTGTTTTTTTTTTCATTTTTGCTTGTGTCAAAAATTCTCTTTCCGAAAGTCAAAAATTATACTAGCCCCTGGGGCTACATGAATTTTTGACAATCATATTCACCTCACAAGTGCCAAATATTCTCTTTCAGACTGTCAAAATTTCATCATCCGAGTGAAAAGTTTCCGAATAGCACACGGCCAGACTGTCAAAATTTCATCATCCGAGTGAAAAGTTTCCGAATAGCACACGGCCTGAGGCAAAAATAACAACGTGTATACGAAAAATCAACACAAACCGACGACGCATGCACAACAGCGAACAAATTATTTTTTCTACAAACGCTCATTAGAAATGAACGATAGCAAACGAACGTTTGTTGCTTTTTGTTGTTGTGTGAAAAATTCGTCCGAAAAAATTCGAAGCTGACAAATTTATCAGTGATAAATATAACGACGCAAGCAGAGAGTTCTTCTATCGAGTGCGAACGTTCATCTATTTTGAAATTTTTCGTTTGAAATTTTACTCATAAATAAATAATAAATAAATAACTGGCCATTTCAGCCCTTGAAAGGACTTTGACCTAGCTTCTTTTGATCAATTGTGTTGTGCGTGTTATTAAGTTTGTACACAATTGACCGAGAAATGGACCTACAGCAGTGATGCTCAAACGCACACAACTAAACTTGATTGGATGTGTGTGTAACACTTAAAGCTTCTCACTGAAAGAAATCTAATGTTAAAGCAATTTGAAAGCTTTCCGAAAGCTTTATGTTCATAAATAGAATTAAATCGACGCAAATCGAAAAACTATGAAATTATTTGTAATAGATTATTTGCTTATAATATATTTCATATTATATTGTTTTTGGATTTTTTATTATTATAAAGGGTGATTTTTTTGAGGTTATGATTTTCATGCATTAGTATTTGACAGATCACGTGGGATTTCAGACATGGTGTCAAAGAGAAAGATGCTCAGTATGCTTTGACATTTCATCATGAATAGACTTACTAACGAGCAACGCTTGCAAATCATTGAATTTTATTACCAAAATCAGTGTTCGGTTTTTATCGACAAATTTTGTTCAGCGATGAGGCTCATTTCTGGTTGAATGGCTACGTAAATAAGCAAAATTGCCGCATTTGGAGTGAAGAGCAACCAGAAGCCGTTCAAGAACTGGCCATGCATCCCGAAAAATGCACTGTTTGGTGTAGTTTGTACGCTGGTGGAATCATTGGACCGTATTTTTTCAAAGATGCTGTTGGACGCAACGTTACGGTGAATGGTGATCGCTATCGTTCGATGCTAACAAACTTTTTGTTGCCAAAAATGGAAGAACTGAACTTGGTTGACATGTGGTTTCAACAAGATGGCGCTACATGCCACACATCTCGCGATTCTATGGCCATTTTGAGGGAAAACTTCGGAGAACAATTAATCTCAAGAAATGGACCGGTAAGTTGGCCACCAAGATCATGCGATTTGACGCCTTTAGACTATTTTTTGTGGGGCTACGTCAAGTCTAAAGTCTACAGAAATAAGCCAGCAACTATTCCAGCTTTGGAAGACAACATTTCCGAAGAAATTCGGGCTATTCCGGCCGAAATGCTCGAAAAAGTTGCCCAAAATTGGACTTTCCGAATGGACCACCTAAGACGCAGCCGCGGTCAACATTTAAATGAAATTATCTTCAAAAAGTAAATGTCATGGACCAATCTAACGTTTCAAATAAAGAACCGATGAGATTTTGCAAATTTTATGCGTTTTTTTTTAAAAAAAAGTTATCAGGCACTTAAAAAATCACTCTTTATATGAATATATATCGTATGGGTATATTTTGAATACTTTGAATATGTGCAGTGCCCTTGTTTGCTTCTTATAATGTTAATATTTCTGGAAAAAATATTAAAATTAAGACGGGGTCAAATAACATGAAAACGATATGAAAAAAACCGATTTCAAACTGATTTTGAAAAGTTTTTTCCTGAAATTTTCTGACATACTTTTGACATGATAACAAATCAACCAATTGTTGTTGATTTTTTATATCCACGGCCGCCAAATATGTTTATTAGTGTTGTTATTATTATTGTTTTTGGTATTATTATTTTTATTATTAAAATCTTTGATTATTTCGTCAAAATCTACATCGTCATTGGAAATTTTTATGCGCATCAAATCTTGCAGATGATTGTCCGATAAGCGATTTCGGTGTTTGTTTTTTATTATTTTCATCAATGAAAAAGAGCTTTCGCAAATATATGTTGTTCCAAACATCGAATAAAGTTTATATATAGCATTTTTTATTGTTGGATAAAGGGACTCATCAACATTTTTCCAAAATTCACATCCGTCTGCAATAGGTAACATTAAATCTTCTTGCAAAATTTTTAACTCGCTTTGGATCGATGGGCTTTGTTTTTCTATATTGCATTTTAGAGGATTGTTATGTAGCTCAATTAAATCAGATATTTTTTGGAAATCTTGAAATCTTTTAGAACAGTTGGTTTCTAATGTATCAAAGACTTCAAAAAAACGGTTCATGCTGACTTCATTACAACACGCAGTGTAAGCCTCTGCAGTTCTTGTTAAATTTTCTAGGTTGCCGTTTTTAAATTTAGTAGATAAAATAGTAAGCTGTCGTTGGAATTCTACAACGGCTGAAACCAAATCAAAGATCATTTTTTGCTTCCCTTGTAATACTAGATTTAATTTATTGATAAATTCAGATATGTCCGTTAAAAATGCCAAGTCCAAGTTAAAAATAGGATCTTTTAAAGAGTTAACTAATAAATCCGAGCCAGGAGAGGGGTTAAGCTCAAAAAATGACAAAACTTCAAAACGCAGATGAAATAATCTTTTGAGGCTATTTCCTCGACTCAACCATCGTACTTCAGTAAAAAGTAGCAAATCACCATAATCGGCCTCCAGTTCTTCCAAAAATGTTTTGAATTTTCTATGATTTAAAGAGTTGTGACCACCTCGAATTTTATTGATAATTTTAATGGATATTTTCATTGTTTCCAATAAATTTAATGATTTGGCAAACAAAGCTTGTTGAAGTATTATACAGTGAAATACGGGTACATCAATTTGGTTCTTTAATAAATAACCTATAAGCCCTTCTTTTTTCCCCGTCATAACGTGAGCTCCATCGGTACAAACCGAAGATAATTTATTTATGTCTGCAAATGAAAAGATTTTACTATTTAAAACATCATAAATTGTTTTGCCCTTCACGTTTCCATGCATAGACTCAACTATTAGCATTTCTTCTGAGCAATGAAAATTTTCATTCACAGTTTTTACACAAATTAATAGTTGACAACAATCATTAACGTCAGTGCTCTCGTCTAAGCAAATAGAAAAGTACTTGCAATCACGCATTCTTTTTTGAGTTTTTGAAAATAAGTATTCGCTCAAAGTTTCAGTCCGACGAGTGATTGTTGACCTCGATAAAGCTAGGCTTTCAAAAATGTCTTTAAACTCTCTACCTTTTTCACCAAAACACTCAAAAACTTCTTTGGCTAAGTCTTTAAAGAATATTCCATCTTCGAATGGCCTGCACCTCTTCCCTAAAGCAAGACTTATAACATAAGAAGCTTTTAATTGGACAAAATTTATATCGGTTACCGACTGACTTATTACTGCGTTTTTCTTCTTATTGGTGTTAAATTCATTGAATTTTTCAAAAAACATACGTTTTAAGTCAATAAGTATTTCCTGTCTCTCCCCTCCCACTACATTATGGAATTCAGCATGTTGTGTAATGTAATGCCTCTTGATATTGGATATTTTCACCTGAGCCAACACCTTAAAGCATACTAAGCACTGAGCTTCGCTTAAACTATTTTTTATAAAAAAATAATCTTTTACCCACCTTTCTAAAAACATTTTTTCACAGTTCTAAAATCAATTTTTTTAAAATAATCTTAATGCGGAGCAAAGTAAACGAAAATCAACTGGTCTGAATGAAATCTAAAATCACAGTGAAGATTTGTTAGATAGACATGATTTATATATGAAGATATCATCACCCAAAATCCAAAAAGCCGCAGCAACATTTTTTTATATTTTCTTAGGAAAAGACGAAAACTTTATAAAAAGACACATATTTCAGATTGAACAACCACTCCTTCTTATGCATTTTGTTGATTAACAAGCTAATCAATAAATATTAGTATAGAATTCAGTAAGACAGGTTTCTTTAATTAAATTTATTTTGAAAAGTCAATAATTCGATTTTTTTTGTAGTTATGACTTTTTCAATTATAGGCGACAATATGATTCAGTTTATCAGAATTTGAATTGACTAATTATAGGTCTACAAATGCTGAAACAAGTATGTTGGTGAAGAGGCGATCTTATTCTTCGAATTGAAAAAATATTCAATTTTATTTTTAAGTCCTTTGCGGCAAGCAAGTAAACACTTTCATCTAAAAGAAAATTTGGAAAGAGTAAAAACCTTGTATTTAGGCAAACATTAAATTTATGAATTGCACTAACCTTATTTTTCATCCCAATTTTTTTTATTTTGCATTTACAAGTTCTTTTTTGCTGACAGCTATTTCTTAATTGAAAACAGCAAAAGTGTGCTGAATTATTTACATATATTAAATATACATACGTAAATAGCAACATTTTTCGGTATTAACTAAAAACAAAATAAATATAAAATTGCATACAATCATCGCTTACATTACAAAGTGTTGCGTTTCCGAAGAATCATAGTTAACTGAACTGTGCTTTGCTTCTTAATGTTTTCTTTTCGGTGTACAAAAATTGCGTAATTATAATCAAATTAAGCGAACAAAGTGACGTGACCCTTTCTGCTTGGAGTCTGCCTGCAGACTGAAAGCTTTTTAGCAGCGCAAAATTTTATATACCTATACGTTGCAGAAAAAGCTGTTAGCTCTCGAGCTAATTTTGATCGACACTGACCTACAGGCTTAACGCCGACTCCGAACGGCGATGAACGGAATGTTCTTATTCTCAAGAAGCTTTACATGGCATTTGTATTACTCTCTGAGGTTTGCCATTGTCTGCAGAGAGGTGGCGGCCGTACAGAAAAATTATTTTATTCAAATAATTTTCTGTCGCTGCTGGGGTTCGAACCTGGGAAATTTTACTCACAAAGCAAAAAACGAGCGAGAAGATCGTATTTTAATCATTTGCGAACGAATTTTTCCGCACCCTGTATTGGATATCCTAGGATGAAAGCGCTTCTTAACAAACAAATAGTTAAAAAGCTCTTTAAAAAAAACAAAAAACAAAGCGAGAAAATTTTTTAATATGCGAGGATTGAACTCGCACCGCTCGCATTACAATCAAATGTCTTACTGCTGTGCTATTTTCCGATGTTTTTATTAAGAACAAAATGTGTATAAAAACATGAGCTCCACAACTCTGAACTCTGAAAAGCACATCGCTATTTCTAGGAACGCTTTTTCTTTTCCCGCTGGACATCTACAGCAAAAGTAGTTTGATTAATTGGTATATAGAGCAAATTTATTTATGAAGAGTTTAGCTCTTTGGATAGAGCGTTGTCTTTGCAATCGTTAGTTCGCAGGTTCGATCCTTAGCTGTGACAAGCAAACTTTTTAAGTCTTTTATATAATGTATATCTCTCTCATACTCTCTACTGTAAAACATATCTTTCTTCTCTATCGTGTAACGAAATGAAGTAAATTGACCTTGAAATTTCACTCCTCAATATTCTCATTCAAATTTCGAAGCGCCGCCTAAGAAGTTTCACTTCAAAAATTATAACGGTTGTTAATCATTTAAAAAATTTTTAATTTTTTTATTTTGGGAAAAGGTACATTTTCTCGCAAAGTGGTAAATTTTTTCCCAAAAAGTGGTAAATTTCAGTTCGTTTCTCTGGCAACACTGGTTATGAGGGACATAAAGATCCAGACTATTGATGTATGGATATTAGACCGTCTCTCCTTATAGGCTAAAACAAAAATGTCACCACACCAGCTAATCTAAAGCATTATTGATAGAAAGTTTCGAAACAAAAAAAAAAAAACAAAATGTACCGAACTTAGTGGTCGCGCATCGACAGATTTCCTTTGGTATTTACTATCCGATCTTAAAGAATGATATGTTTTTGTCTCAAGAGACCTATTTTTGATTTTAAGACTCATTGACCTCAGTTGAGTCCTTATAGTTCTGACCCACCGTACTATAACCTCAGTTTTTACCATCTTAAGGTACCATTTTGATTTCAGAAATGAAAAGGCCGTCAAAAATTATTAAACTTTTAGTAAAAAAATTGTCCGCTATTTCCACTAGAAATATTTAAAAAAACGTTTTTTTTTAAATATTTTTGCAAAACGTAGGGGATATTTAAATGTTTTGTCATATCGTATTATTTTTATAAAATATGTACCGAAAACGTTCTTATTCATTTCTTCGTTGCACCCTGTGTCAAGGTAAACCTTGATTGTAGCATACTTTTAGGCATAGCGTTACCTCATGTGCATCTTCGAAAATTCGATCACAGTGGTTTACCGCTATCAGAGCATGTTGAGGTTGTGTTATTTTGTTGTTAGCTCCTTCCTTTTTCCACACTTTCAGAAGTAGATAAGAACTCAGTTACTAATGTAAGAAGCGTTCTCTCTGTCAAAAATAAACTTCCGGGTAACTTTCTCGGCATATTGGCAGTATAAGTAGAATCTAAGTAGCTTGAGTGGATCACAGTGAAAAAGTCATGCAAGACTACTGATGAGTAGTTGGAGTAGCGACCAACAAACAGTCTGTATAGTCTGCTGTGTGATTTGCTGCTCTATACAGAGCCGTTGTTGCCTTCTTTGTCTTCATGTTGTCAACATAGGTTAGGTTAGGTAAAAAGGGAAGGGCAACCTGACGTTGCCTACACGGGGACCTATTGGTCCATTGTGGTTCCCTTTGTCTGTGGACCTACTGTGGCAAAACCAAATAGAATCTTAGGCACTGGAGCAAGGTTGGTTGAACCAACCGGTGCTCCGTATAAATCTGAAAAGATCCATCAGTGGGACGCCCACGAGCTCTTGCAGTTCTCCGTACACTCTGCTTCCCATGTGGCGAAGCCGGCGTTGTTGGAGATTGGGACACTCGCAAAGTAGATGCTTGATGGTTTCTGTTTCCTCGACATCTCCACAGCTTTTGCAGAAGTCTGGGTGCGGGATTCCTAGTCGCGAGGCCATTGTGCCTATACAACAATGCCCCGTGAGGACCCCTATTAAGATGCGAGTTTCATTTTTACTCATTGAAAGTAGGGATTGGGTCCTTTTTTCGCAGAGTTTAGGCCAGAGATGGCGAGAGATAACACAGTCGTCTCTATTTGACCAAGAGTTATTTGAGTTATTTCTGGCTTTATCATTTATTTTCTTCCTGAATTCTCCGATTAGAGCCATGATCGACCCAATCACAGAACTTCTTTCCAGTTCAGAGCCCTCCCTAGCCAATCTGTCTGTTAGTTCGTTTCCCTGTATATCACGATGACCGGGGACCCAGCAGATATTGATCTTGTGGGGAGGACTGATTCTGATAAGAGCTTTCCGACAGCTCAGTACAGATTTCGCTTTTGTTTTTTCGCTGCGGAGTGCTTTTATCGCAGTCTGGCTATCCACAAAGATTGTAATCCTTGATGGATTGATGTTCCTTGATTGGATTGTCGTAGCTGCTTTCTCGATCGCGAAAATTTCTGCTTGAGAGACACTACAGTAATCTGGAAGTCTGTATGACAGGGATATTTGCAGTGTATTACAGTAGACTCCGGCTCCCGTGCCATTCTCCATTTTAGATCCATCAGTGAAGATCTGGATATCGTGTTCACTAAAAGGGTGGTTTGAATCCCATTCTTTTCCAAAAAGAGAATGACATGTTCTGCCGAAAATCTCCGGGGTGATGTAATCGGAGGTGGTGGCGAGATCCTCAGGACTATACTTTGTGAGTATAGAGGCGTGTCTATGCGTCCAGTGCCTCCAAAGTTTAGCTTCCTTAAGTCGAAACACCGCTTTGGTTGCAGTGGTTTTCCTGAACTCGTTCAGGGGGGGGGAGGATCAATATGACCTCCAGGCCTGCCTGAGGCGTCGATCGTTGTGCACCTGTTATTCCTAGACAGGCCTATCTCTGTACTCTAGAGAGAGAGAGTTGAGGTAGCTTGTCTTCTTAATGGCTTTCCACCATACAATCGAGCCATATGGGCCTGACGATAGCTAATACTTGGCTAAAAGCTCAAATTTGCTTTCAATATAAATAATGAAATGTCATAGTAAATAGTAAATATATTCTAAATTATCTAAAAATGCAATGTATTTTTTTATAAAATTGAGAACATGTACTACATGACGAACTTCCGGAATACTTTTTTTTCGCGATTGGTTGTGATAAAAACATATCATGAATTCCATGTCACGCACTGTTACAGCTTGCGAATAATTGCAACTGATTTACTTAAGAAGAAATTTTTGCGAAAACTGGTTTGCAATTTTTATTAATTAATTTTAGGGTCTATTTAAAATGGGTAAAGGTTTTATGAATCCACTTATGAATTTCGGTGATATTAAGCAAAATGTAGCGTACGCACGTGCTACAAAATTTTCCCTTTAAAAATTTGATATCAGCTTCTATCTGAAATTTCTGCTAATTTACTTCAGATAGAATTTTCATATTTTTTTACAGCAATAAGAGGTTATCCTAGATTATATTAGTAGTTAAGTTATTTGAGAAAAAAAAATTATAAAACAATTTTTTCAACTTTAAACACCGTCATGTTTACATGTTACATTCGTCACGCACAATTACACCGTACGTTCATATTACTGTTACCTTCGACCATATTTACTAAAAACTGAAATACAGAACAAAAGGATTAAAAATTTCTTATTTTCTTTTTTTTAATCTCTTTTATGTCATGACTAGATATGTACATTTAAGAAAAAAATTTGAAAATCAATTATTTTAATCGATAAAAACTATTACATTCTATTCGATCCAAAAGTCGATGCTCTCAATCACTGGAATTGAAGAAGCTGGAACTTTGGGGACTCTTCAAATTCTTCAACAGATTCCATGTGGACCTATTCAGGTGTATTCTCATTTCTTATGCAAAGAAATTCGCCTGGCCTTTGAGAGAGTACCCGTAAAGGATGCACCCGTACATCACCAAGTTCAGTGTTTTTGTGAATATGATTCCTTAAAATGGATTTATTCGAATAATAATTTATATTCCTTTTTATTTTAACCCTTAAATACCCAAACTTTTTTTTTATTTTGACGGTGAATATTTCCCAAACCAACAAAGTTAGCCAATTATAAAATTTTTGTTTTATATTTGCAATTTTCTGAGTGAAACTACATATCCAGCATTTTATTTTTTTCAATATTTTAAAATAAATAGCTTATTTTCTCGGTTGTATCCAAAAAGATACACTGGGCATTTAAGGGTTAAATTAAATAAAACTCACTTATGAGAATTCATATTGACACTTGTCAATAGTTAACCGTCAATTTAGACGTTTGATCGTATAATGCAGATGTAAGGATGGAATTTTTTTTAAATGAAGGGTGTATCTATTAATTTCAATTTTTTAAGTTGTTTTATTTTTGGTCACTTTGCTATATATGAGACCACCCATATCATTACTAATCGTAATACATTTTAAAGCCCCTCCTCCCTTCTAAATTGGTAACGTAATTTATGTACGACCCCGTAGTGTGTAAAAACTACATTGTTGTATAGAAAAAAGTGTAACATGTGCGAAACGCGTGGAATTTTTTTCAATAGAAATAGTAAAAAAAATGTTTTTGAATCTGGTTTGCCATCTCAATATCCATACATAACAGCATTTTCCGCAAAAAATTTTCTTATATTATAGTCTGCATTGAAACATATATCAATATTGTCACGCACATGCTACATATTTTCTTAATTTATTTAACTGCTCTTACCATGGTATGTCGTTTAGGAAAATATTAAAAAATTTGAAGCAAATATTTTTTTTTAATTGTTGTAATAAACAGCGCACGCCCTCACGGCAAATATCACAATAAAACTGCAAAATTTTCGCTCAACTTATTCACCACGCGAAAGTAAAAAAAAACATAGAAAAACTACCGTTATCTTGAAAAATTCAACTTAAAACGTGTTGTCCGAATTCGACAGAATATATTCTATATAGTTTCTCTTCTCTCTTTACAATTTGATTTTTGACCTATGAGGTTGACTTTTTCGTGGAATTCGTGATATAGAAAAAATGCACCGATTTGAATAAGTTTTGCACCACATACTTTAAATACCAGTTATTCTCGTCGGATGACTTGAATCACGAGGTTAGCTCCAAAAATAACAGAGCTGGACCTATTTTAAAAAAGAACTTTTTTCTTAATTTTAATATTTCGATGCGACAATACCGTTATTTTTTAACGATCCTCTTTATTCTAGTACCGACGTTTATTTTACCATTTTGCTTTTTATTTTCAGATGACACACAAATATACAACAACAATAACAACAATACAAATTTTTTTTAATAAAGTTCGATATTTTATCTACTCAATAAAAAATATCGTTTGTCAATATCTTTATTAAGTTTTGTGTAGTTTAATTTTTAGCGAGGCATTAAATTTTGGGTCGTCAATGTAAGGAGTGTCCTTAAAGAATGTACTCGTTCCTGAACTTATTTTATGCATATCATAATACATAAAACTATGAACTTAATAGTTCACTTAATTGTTATTTTAAGACTCTGCAACTGACGTGCTCCAAATTTAACAATATTCCTGACGTGGGGTTTAGCAGACCTCACTTCTAAACTGATTTTTTATGATGAAGTTTCTGACTGTAACTCTCTTGACCTTATTTCATATAACAGCTAATAATTATTTTTATGATTTTACGAATTTTTTATCTTCGGTTTTCACGTTTGTACGCACGCAGTTTTGATTCTCGGTGTCTGCCAGACTACGACGTCAGCTGCAGAGGGTTAAATATCCAGGTGTTCCTTATTTAATGTACTAAAAATATGTGACCCAAAGGTTTATTATTTTTCCTAAAATTACTTTCGTTCAGACATAGGGATAAATTCTTTGGTTGTGCCATATATGGTACACTATGCATTTAAGGGTTAATCTAACTTTAAAAAGCCTTTTTCTTTTATTTTAGCTCAGTGTTAAATTTTTTAATATCATTATTTTTTAGGGAATAAGATGCCACGGGGTACGCAAACTCAAAAAGATTCAGAATCTCACTTATGACCTTCAACTTTATTTTGCTATTTAAGAAATTCACACATCAAGCCAGAGAAAATAAAATATTAATTTTTTAGCATTTTTTGCCTAAAACTATTCTTTATGCAACTGAAAAGACTAATAATGTCTTCAGACGCCTAAAAGGATTTCCCAATATTCTTGAAGGCAGCAAATTATTCGTAACTGATTTGCAGATAAGCTAATGTTTTGTTTTTGTTTATCCAAAGACGTACTATAACGGAATTTTTATGACATCATAATGAACATGATACGAATTAAATCTACAACAAATTAAGATATTATCAGTAACATTAACATATGTCCCATGTATCAAGGAAAGCTTACACATTCGCACACACACACACAAACACACAAAAAGCAACCCACACTCGAAAACATGCAAACACAACAAGTTTTCCAAACGTTTTTCCCTCAAATATTTCTCCATTACAAAAACAAGATTGCTCCGCATTTCAAATGCTTGAAATAAGAAAATGTTTTGTTTGGAAATTGTTGAGTTTTGCATAAAACGACGCAACAATTCGAACGAATTAAATGCAGGACAAACAGAGGCAGCAACAGAAAGAATGATTATAAGGAGTACACGTGAAAATATGCAGCACACTTCCGCAGGCTGGCGGCATACATTGAACACGTACATCACCCACATACACAACCTGCGACTTACACACTCCACTCCATCACAAACACACACACACACACACACACACGCCGTCAAGCACATTTGCTATAGCATTCATTTGCATTTCCTTTACTTGGTCTAGAAATGACATTGATTTTTATGTTTGTATTTGTGTTTCGCATACAAATGGAATCGAAGTGGTAGTGGTAGCTGAAAGAAAGCGTTTGAAATTCAAAACAGTTACGAATACGTAATGGGGCAAAAAGTACTACGGCACAACACCGTGTTGATTCTGCAGTCTAAGGACTGCTTTTCATATGCAAATAAATGCCATTCAAATAAATGCCTCTCCTTAATTAATATCTGGTAAATAGTAAAAAAAGGTGAAAGTTCGAGGGCGAACAAGGCAAGGAGTTTGAGCAACATAGAAAGAAACTTGTTATCATTTGCTCCGTATTTTGCATAATTTGACATTTGCTAGAAAGGAATATTTTATTTTATTTCGTTTTATTGGTAAATAAATAAAAAAATTCAATACATACATGCATACATGTTGAACTTATTTGTTCTCAGCGTGTTTAGTTAGAATGTTTGCGTTGTAGAAGTTCTGCAATTTTTTTGTAGTACATACATTGTAAAAAATTTAAAGTTTATTGATTTATGTTATAGAGCAGTGATGTTCACGTAGTACCATGCGTGGTGAGACTCGAAAGCTTTATTCGAGAATCGAAACACGTACACGATCGAATGCACGAAGTTCTCTCAATCAGTTGGCGCTGAAATTTCAAGTTGGGTGGTTCGCGCTTCTTAGTCGTGTGTTTTTCACTGCACGAAATGTTTGAGGCATATTAATATGCGTTATTTTCAGAATAATAATAATAATAATGATAATGATAGTGAGAATGATAATGATCGTGATAATGATAATGATACTGATAATGATAATGATGATGACAATGATAATTGTAAAACAATTCTTGCTTAATTCCTGCACAACAATTTTTATCAGTGCAGAGAACAAGAGAGCTACTAATAAACACAAAAAAATACAAAATTGTGGTAGTATGCGTATGAACACCACTGCTATAGAGCAGTGATGTTCACGCAGTACCACGCGTGGGGAGACTCGAAAGCTTTATTCGAGAATTGAAACACGTACACGATCGAATGCACGAAGTTCTCTCAATCAGTTGGTGCTGAATCTTTAAGCGAGAAGATACGCGCTTCTTGGTCGTGTGTTTTGCACTGCACGAAATGTTTGAGGCATATTAATATGCGTTATTTTCAGAATAATAATAATAATAATAATAATGATAATGATAGTGAGAGTGATAATGATCGTGATAATCATAATGATACTGATAATGATAATCATGATGACAATGATAATTATAAAACAATTCTTGCTTAATACCTTTTTTATCCTTTTTTATCTGCACAACAATTTTTATCAGTGCAGAGAGTGAGAGAGCTACTAACACAAACACACAAGTTGAAAATTGTGGTAGTATGCGAGTGAAGACCACTGTTATAGAGCTTGAATTTTCAAAAAAAAAAAAAACCTTATCGCACTTACCTCATTCCAATAAACTTTGAACTATCTTCTCAAATGTTTAAGAATTTCTGAAGATAAAAAGATATTTTATATATAAAAATAAATATTTAGAGTGTATAATAGTACACTTAGAAAAAAAAAACGTTTTTTAATATTATAATCCAGTGTAAAGCGCGTAGTGGCTCGAGTGCTAGAGACTCGTAGAGACTCGTTTATAAACTATCTCTCGTGTCTCACATATATAAACACCGACCAAGAAGTTATTTCAATCAGTTGGCGCTGAGACTTCATGCTATAGGGTAGACGCTGTATGGTGCTTTAAATTTGATTGTTATGCACCGAAAAAAAATAGATGGGTAAATAAACATGAATTTACTGAATAAAGTAAGTACTGACTCTTATATTATATTATTGGATCGAAGACTTGTTTTATTAAAGTTTTTTTTTTGTGTTCTTTGTTTTTGTTAGATTTAAATTTTGAACAAAGCATTTTTTATTAAAAAAAAATCGTTTCTTAATAATTTCAGTCGATTTATTTTGATTGAAATTTTAAAATCAAAACAAAACATGAAAATAAAATTAAATCTAAACTAAAAATAAACTATTAAACAAGCGAGCCGAGTCATCATATTTATTGATATCTGCACAACAATTTTTCAGTGCTGAGAGCTAGACTCCTCTACCGCAAGCACAAAATTACAGAAAATATTTTAGTATTGGTGTCCCCATCACTGTTATAATCTATGATAGAGAGAACCACATTTTGAAGTGGGCGCAAGAGTGCACACGCTCGACTGCTTGATGAATTCGGGTGTGAATCGGAAAGGGGAAAGAAATACTGTGAGAGAATTAGTAGCGTAGCTTTAGAGAAAGTGTGAGAGCATGATCTTGAGAACAGCAAGTGTTGCATATTCTGCTTATTAAGAGGATGGTTTCTTAAAAAGGGATTTTTCTATTTGACGTAACTACAAAAAGCGATGTTATTTGATGCCAATGGATCTTCAGGTGCATTCATAAAATTGTATTTCAAACGAATTTTTTGGCATATTTATAAGGAGTTCCGCTAAACAATGTCACAACAATGAATCTACCTCAACGGTATAATTAATCTTAACTTTCATTTCAACATTTCTGCCTTAAAAACTAAAAATCGAAATAAATTATATATTAAAATTATTAGTTATTTTGAGCTCAAAAAATATGGGGCAAATTTTGATTTTTATTTTTGCCTCAAAAAATAGAAGCCTAAAAAATACTTTTTTGTTAAAAATTTTAAAAGTAAAAAAAATGTTTAAAACTTTTTGTTTTTAAGTACAAAATTCACACACAAACAGGTCTCTGCATTAAATGCAAAATATTTACGAGTAGTTATAAAATGCCCTTTAAACGAGTAGTTATGTTGTTGTTAAATTGAATAAGTTGTCGAGAACCACCTTGCACTTCGCTGTGTAATTCCACAAAACTTAAGACCGTAAAGCATATTGAATTTGACAAAAATTGATAATCCTGCCAATAAGCTTAGCCATAGCTAACCAAATTTATGTAAACCATTAAATTGTAAGATTGTGTCAATTTTTCTCAAATTTTCTATTGAAAAAACCTATTCATCCAAGACCAACGCCTAAGCAAACTCTTAAAAAATATAATCTTTTATAAAATGTAGCACTAAGAAAACAATAAAGCGGATGTCACGTTTTGAATGTTGCATTTATTAATCAATCATGAGATAGAAGCAAAAACATTTGACAGGATTGTCACTTAAGGAGCGTAAATAAATTGAACGTAATTTAATCCAACATTCATGGCTCACAAAAGAAAACGCCAAAAAACCAAGGCAATCAAGGCAAAAGTCCTGTCGACTAAACCCTGACACAAGGAGCTGAGCTGAAAATGACATCAATGGACATAGCGACAGCGCGATGGTGATGGTAATCACCAGCGTTAGCTTGGACCAAGGTGGTTGGCCATGGTGCTATGTGTAGGTAACTGTTATGTTATGGAGAAACATTGTGTGCGTGTCTATCTTGCAATCTTCGTGGCTATGGTCGAATTTTTGTAGGCAACAAAAAAAAACAAAAAAAAAAACAACCATTTGACGGATGATGCTAAAAATATATTTTGAAACTTTATTGATTTATATGCTACTAGATAATATACCCGGTTTAACTCGGACGAAAAAATGTATAATTTTTATATATATTTGATAAGTTTTTTTTTGTTTATTTTTATTCATTTTGTATTTTTGTTTGCATAAAAGGTAATGGTGTAGTGAAAGAATCATGACATCAAATACCCCTTTAAGCACTGTCATAGCAACAACAGCGCCACCTGCCGGGTCAAACTTTAAACCTAACCCTTTAACAGATCCAGCCGCACACACATACCAAATTTCATCAAAATCGATCCAGCCGTTTAGGAGGATTTCAGTGACAAAGCCATGTACAGAAGAATTTTATATATAAAGATGGAGACACCGTTAAGTGGAGGATGATGGGAAGTACTTTGGATTTTTTTATGGAGAGCTTAAGAGCGGCTTAAAGAAGTCGGCAGTGATCTGAAGTTCAAAAGAAGCTTTAAAAATGGTTTCAAATATTTAAAGATAAAATTGCACAACATGGCGTATGAGTAACATTTATTTACTATATCAACTCATCAGCAGTCTTCTATTGATCAGCTGGACATACGGTATAATTCCACAATGGTTTTGTAGGAATTTTGCTAATTAGCTTTTCAAAATTTTCAAAGAAGCCACAGAACACTAGTGATAAGTAATATTCTCTTTAGCATGCACCCCACGTTTTTAGAAGAATTAAAAGCCCCACTCTAGAAGAAATTATTTTATAGTTTTTAGTAAGTTTTAAAAACGTGGTTTATTAAAATTTCTTTTTTTACTTATATAAATTTCTGCATTTTTGACATGATGAAGTAACGTTTTACCGCGCAGGTTTCCATAAAAGTTGAGAAAGGCATTTTTTTCATAATTTATCGACATTGCATTGATTTTTTTACTCGCTGAGTATAAGAGCTATGATTAAAAAGTGGTACGACCGTAAAAGTTAATTCTTTGACTTCATTATAAAAGCAAAAAAAACCAAATTCAAAACGACATCGGGACGCTGTGGGAGCTGCTTAAGCAAAGCAACTAAAAATTTGTTACATGGAATTATTACTCGCAGAGTATTAGTGCTGGGATTAAAAATATGATACACCAATAAAGGCCTGTTCTTAGCCCTCACAACAATATTAGACAAAAAATATTTGACGTCATGGGAACACAGAGGGAGCCTCTAAAAGATGAACATGCAAGAAGACAATGCAACATTTATGCAACGGCGTTTTACTACAGTTTTCAACGTTTGTGTTTGTGTTAGTAGCTCTCTCGTTCTCTGCACTGATAAAAATTGTTATGCAGTAATTAAGCAAGAATTTTTGACGTGACGAAGTTACGTTGTACTGCTCTAGTTTCCAAAAAAGTTGAAAAATTAATTTTTTAAAAATTCATCTGCGTTTCATTGAATTGTTACTCGCTGGGTATAAGAGCTATGATTAAAAAAATAGTATGACCATAAAGCTTAATTCTTTGACTTTATTAAAAAACAAAAAAAAATTTAATACGGCATAGGGACGTAGTGGGAGCTGCGTAAGCAACGCAACTGAAAATTTGTTACATGGAATTATTACTCGCTGAGTATTAGTGCTAGGATTAAAAATACGATACACCAATAAAGGCATACTGGAAGCCCTCACAACAAAATAAAACAAAAAATTTCTGATATCGTGGGGACGCTGAGAGAGCCGATCAAAGGTCGATTACGCAAAATTCATGCACCGGCGTTGCATTGAATTATTACTCAATGAGTATATAACCTACGATAAAAGTTTATAAAGGAAAATACATTTTTTATACATGGCTTTACGACAAAAATAAAAAAAAAATTCCGGCGTCGTCAGGTCGTGAATATAGCAGCTTATGTAACAGAAATGTAATATCGTTGCATGGAATTATTACTCACTCAGGATGAGTGCTACAGTAAATTTTATTTTACAACAGCAGGGATGTGTTATTACGCTTCACAATTAAATTACAAAAAAAAAATTTGTTGTCATGATTTCAGGGATGCAATCACATAATGCAGTAAAAATGCTACAGCCATGAAAAAACGTTGCATGGATTTTTAACTCTGTGACAACTGGTGCAACGGTAAATTTTAAGGAACGAAAACAAAGGTGAGGTCTTCGGGCATATGACAAAAATAAAAAAAAAATTTACGGCGTGTCGAAAACCCTCAGAGAACCGCCTAATGTGACGCATATGCATCACTTTTGCTGGATTAATTGAAATTAGAGCACAACCAATGGGGAAGCAAAAAAAAGCTAAACGAAAAGCACCAACTCCAAATCCAACAACAACTCCAACACCAATACCAACACCAACACCAACACCAACACCAACACCAACACCAACACCAACACCAACACCAACACCAACACCAACACCAACACCAACACCAACACCAACACCAACACCAACACCAACACCAACACCAACACCAACACCAACACAAACACCAACACCAACACCAACACCAACACCAACACCAACACCAACACCAACACCAACACCAACACCAACACCAACAGCAACACCAACATCAACATCAACATCAACATCAACATCAACATCAACATCAACATCAACATCAACATCAACATCAACATCAACATCAACATCAACATCAACATCAACATCAACATCAACATCAACATCAACATCAACATCAACATCAACATCAACATCAACATCAACATCAACATCAACATCAACATCAAAATCAACATCAACATCAACATCAACATCAACATCAACATCAACATCAACATCAACATCAACATCAACATCAATATCAACATCAACATCAACATCAACATCAACATCAACATCAACATTAACATCAACATCAACATCAACATCAACATCAACATCAACATCAAAATCAACATCAACATCAACATCAACATCAACATCAACATCAACATCGAGATCAACATCAACATCAACATCCACATCAACATCAACATCAACATCAATATCAACATCAACATCAACATCAACATCAACATCAGCATCAACATCAACATCAACATCAACATCAACATCGAGATCAACATCAACATCAACATCAACATCAACATCAACATCAACATCAACATCAACATCAACATCAACATCAACATCAACATCAACATCAACATCAACATCAACATCAACATCAACATCAACATCAACATCAACATCAACAACAACAAGAACAACAACAACAACAACAACAACAACAACAACAACAACAACAACAACAACAACAACAAAACTAACAACAACAACAACAACAACAACAACAAAACTAACAACAACAACAAAAATCTAGTTATGATTTCAACAGTTTTTTTCATGGCAACCAACACTGCTCACAAACAACAAAATAACACAGTGAAACCGGAATATTTTAGGACATGAATTAGGATATAGATTTGGACAAAAATTCAGACACACCTAAAACACACCTTTTCGAACTAGGTAAGGGATTCGGTATATTAAATTAAGTCAGGAATTTGATCTTGGACTAAAAGAAGAGTTTGAACATGAAATAGGAGTATAAAGAAACACCGTCAAGTCAAAACCTATGGATGTGTCCAAGACACAGCCAACTGTTTTTTTTTTTCGAGAAATAATGTAAATATGGGTACTACCCTTAATGATTTTGCCACCCACAGTACACCCCCCAGGACAGCATATTTTAGCTAACGTAAAATAAGTTGTTAAATAAGTGCTTAGATAGACATAAGAACTAACCTTTAAGTTTATGACATTTGTTAATGCTCGCCATTTGAATCCAGTCTTGAGAACTAGATAAAATCAGTCCCGTCTTCCGTTTACGGCTTGTCACATTTATTCAGCAAAACGCAAAATATTTCATGCCTAGGTTGTAAGCGATAATCTAATTGCTTGCTCCTGATATAATAATCATTCACGCTGCTTCTTAACAGCTGGATAAACTCTCATTTAATCTTTATGATCCATTATAATGTGATACATTATTTTATGCAATTAATTTCACAGATTATCCCACAAATATTTGCGGATCATAAAACTTGCTGTTTGTTGATGGGACAATTAAAATAAAAATACAGCTTCCGGTTGTTATTTAAATTAATCGCCAACGACTAACGTGTTGCTATTAAGTTGAATTTAAATTAAATGAGCGAATAAGTAGCGAATAACAAGTAAAATATTTGTTGTTAAATTGATTGAGAATCATTTTCAGGACAATTAAACGTATTCTTTTCTGACTTGCTTGCACACCTACACAAATACACACACACACACACACACATACACTCACACGCTTCCACCTGTGTCTACAAAATACTTCAACCGAGCTGCAACTTCCGCTGCTGGGCGTTGTGAAGGTCGCTGTATAAGCTGGTTTGTTCTTCACTAAAAAATACATACATACTTTGTAGAATACAGCACAAAACAGAGTAAAAAAAAAAAAAATAGAATGCGTAAATAAAATGTAAGTAAGTAAGTAAAATAAACAAAGCGGAAGTGTTTGCTAAACAAAGAATTTTTCCAAGCGTGCGCGTTGTTCATAGTGATGAAAAGCATAAGAGCATAAAATCCAAAGAGTCAAGAAAAGAGCAGCACACACTCGAAGTCAAAGTGAGTATGCGAGTCATGCGAACGAAAACGAGCAGCTTGAACTGTTATACAAGCTACGTCACTGTAGCGTATTATAACTTGGCCACAATGAACTAAATTCCTTTGCGGTTGAGTTCAAGAGCTAATATCAGGTCGTTGGAGTAGGCAAACAAAACAAACAAAAATACAAAATAAAAAAAAACTCAATGGCTTAATAACGGTAGCAGGATTAAGCAAAAAATAAAAAACCAACACACAATCAAACAACTAAATGAGAGGAATTTATGTCACGTGTGTAGCATATATAATTAGCACTTCATTTATTTATTTTTATTTTATATGATTTATTCAAGCGGAACTCGCACCAGGTCGTCGCTGCTGCCTATGCTTGTAAACAGCCCAAGCCCAAGTGTAAACAAGTAAAAAAAACAAAAAAAAAAATTAAAATCTAATAATCTACTTTCTAGCACCATTAGTAATAATACCTACTTTCCTCTTTTTATACATTTTTATGTTTGTTTTTATTTAAGCTTATTTAGCATTTTTTCACTCTTTGATTTTCGTCTGCTATGTTTGCTCCGTTTCGAAATCCTTTTATGGATTATTGTCTTAATGTTGGCTGGTCGAAATTTATGACTTTTCCGGCCTGTCTGTCAGATTTAGACTACTTTTTGTTTTATTTATTGTATTATTTAGATGTGCGGCATAGCTATGAAGTACGCTATGAGTGTGTATTTGTGTGTTTTGCATATATTTTAATATTTGTATTTTGTATGCATAAAAGTTACCTGAGTCTAAGGATTTTCCACTTTTAAAAATAAAAACGATTTTTAACTCAAGTCATAAATATTCGTCATTTGTCAAATGCTTGGCGTTGGCCACATATGTTCCTTTTATGTAGAAGAGTAACAGTTTTTCTAATGAGGTTATTTGTCTTTTCCAACATTTTCTGTGTAAAATCAGAAATATGCAAATATAAGCTGGAATCAAGTTATTATAAACAATTTCAAGTTTAAATCAGGAATTACTTACGAGCTCATATACCCCTGAGCTGAAAATAGGGTAAATTTGAAAAATAAATATAAAGGTTATATGGCGAAAAAAAAACAATAAATAAATAAATTGTCAATTTCGCTTTCTTTACTAACTTTTCAACTATAAGGCAAAAAACAAAAAAAAAAAATTTTGAGAGTATCGTAGACGTTCTGACGTAACAGTGATACGATGTGACGTAATTTTCAAATTGTTCATTCTTCTCAAAATCTTCCTCATTCTAATTCTAATTCTTAAGTTGTGTTCTATTAAAGGTCCGAGGTTCGAATCCTCCACCAGATATAAAAAATGTTTTCAATTGAAAGTAATTTTTCTGATCGGTTGTCATCTCTCTGAAGATAAAGGCAAAGCTCAGAGAGTAAATAATGCCATGTAAAGCAGTGATGTTCACGTAGTACCACGCGTGTTGAGACTCGAAAGCTTTATTCGAGAATCGAAACACGTACACGATCGAACGCACGAAGTTCTCTCAATCAGTTGGCGCTGCAACTTCAAGCTGAGAGGTTCACGCCGCTTGGTTGTGTGTTTTGCACTGTACAAAAAGTTTGAGGTATATGAAATGAGATATTGTGCAGTTCTGAGTGCGGAATATTATTAATAATAATAACAATGGTAATTATAATGAGAGTGATAATGATAGTTATAGAGATACTGATAATTATAATATTATTATAACACCATTCTTTCTTAATACCTGTTTTCTCAGTGCAGAGAGCGAAAGTGCTATTAACACAAGTACAGAAGTTGAAAATTGTAGTAGTATACGTGAGAACACTACTGATGTGAAGCTTTTTGACAACATGCACATCATGGCATGGTATAATAATACATGGTAGCATTGACAGTTGCTTGGGAAATCATATACTGTCAAAAAATATACTCAAAAAGAGAGCGCTCACAATCCGCCATTGAAAACACAAGCAATGTTGAAAACGTTGAAGTGAAAAAAAACAACAACCACAGCAGCTGCTGATGTATTTCCACAAAAAGCTGTTTTTGACAATTTATGTTTTCCTGTTGAAGAGAAAATAAGCAGTTGTCAATGCTACCATGTATTATTATACCATGCATCATGGTATAATAATACAAGGTAGCATTGACAACTGCTTACTTTCTCTTCTACAAGAAAACATCTCCTGTCAAAAAGATCTTTTTATGTAAATGCATCTGCAGCTGCTGTGGTTGTTGTTTTTTTTTTCACTTCAACGTTTTCAACATTAGGTTTGTTCACTAACAAAAAATTTGTACAAATTGTTACAAGTTTTTACCAGTAAAGCGTTCACGAACTCGAAAAACTTGCAACGAGAGAGGACAACGAGAGCGTAAAATAGTGAGAGAGAAAAAAAAGCTACAAGTTTCTGCTAGCAAAATTTCTACTTGCAAGAACTTGCAACTACCGAAAAAACTGTTTGTCAAAAAAAAAAACAAGCTGTCAAAAGTTATTTCTTGTTGATTTCGTATTTAAATGGATGGAAAAAGAAACATTTGTGATGCTGAGGAAAATTTAAGTATAATGTTAATGTTGGTGAGACCCAAGAAATGATTTCAATAATTTATAACCATTTATTATAGCAGAAAAAACAGCATATGGTGTCAATTCGTTTGATCAGCTGTTAACTTGCAAGTTTCTACTAGTTTTCTGTTCACGTACTTTTTCTGATATTTTTCTCTTTGTAAATATTTTTATCTCAATTCTTCTTTTACTCTCTCCCTGCAAGTTTTTACAAGTAAAGTACGTGAACAAACCCATGGTAGAATTATAAGGTAGGGTCGGGTCGCTCAGTGCCCTCACGCGTCAACGAAAAGTGGATAGTGAAAAGGTCGGGTAGTTGTCAAAATGACGAAGTTGGTGGAAATGTCAAATGAAAAAAGAAATATCATGTTTTCAATTTGTAAATAGTGCGGACACGTGTGTTAAGTTTGTGTTAATTTGAGTGGAAATATTGTAAAAACATTGTAAATAAATCTATAAAATGCCGCGGAAGTGTTAAATTTGAAAAAAAGCTTGTAAAAAGTTTAACCTAAAATCAACTGCGAAACATGAACACAAAGAAACTCGATATGAACAGCTGATTTTGACAACTAGCCCCCTTTTTCGCTGCTTTCCACTCCATTCTTCTCCGAGTCGGCCCTACCTTATAATTCTACCATGAACAAACCTATTGATTGTGTTTTCAATGGCGGATTGTGAGCGCTCTTTTTTTTGAGAATATTTTTTGACAGGAGATGGTTTCCCAAGCAACTGTCAATGTAACCTTGTATTATTATACCATGCATGCACATTAGGGCGGGTCAATTTATATGAATGAAAAAAAAATAAAACATCGTAGGCTCTGAAAATGTTCTAAAATCAATTTCGAGCCTCCGGTTTTTCGAGAGAAGGTTTTAATTGGTGTTTTGCTACAATATGTGAAAAAATTGGTAGACAGAGCCATAAAATCTGGTCAGGGGTACAAATTTTGGGTTTTTTCGGAAGGAAATCTTCATCGAATTTCCTTATATAACAAAAATTTCGAAATATTTTAATATTTGATCAAAATTCGAAATGGGTTATATTATAAAACTACTCAATAAAAAATTATAGACTTTCTGAGCAAACGTTTTCACCAAATAAAAAAATGGTCAAAAGTTTTAACTATGGTTTTTATTTTTAACACGTTGACTGCCTAACACGACATGACTCGTATTAGCGCTTTTCCTCAGGACGTCCAATACGAGTAATCTCGTAGTTTCTTGACTTGCCACTTTTGCGCAGCTACGAGTGAGCTCGTAGTTTATCAGGGAAAATATGAATAGATGGCCTCCTGGAAGAAAATAAATAATCAAGTGGCATGTCCAAGAGAACTAATATATTGAGATGGCATATGTAACATATTGGAACTGAATTAAGATGACTTTACGTCCATCGGCGACTTAATTGAAGCGTTCTCTATTTCACTTTTAACAAAAATAAATAAAAAATAATTTAAATAAAATATGAGTTCTAAAAACACATAAAACAAAGTTTACTTATTTTGTTCGTAGCAATGTTTTTTCCAAAAAGTGGAATAGTTTTTTCACATATTGCAGGAAAATATAAATTAAGATCTTCTTTTGAAAAACCGGAGGCTCGAAATAGATTTTAGACTAAGGGTTTCTAGTTGATTAGAATTATCCGTAGAACAGTATCCGTGCCTACGATTTTTTGAAAAAAAAATTATCCCGCTCTAATGCACATTAGCTGTTCGGAGTCGGCATAAAACTAGTAGGTCCAATTCTCGATAAATTGTGTTCAAACCCAGCAGTTATTTTGGAGTCAATCGAAAAAGTGAACTAGTTCATTTCTAGCGCAGTTCGAAGTAGCTCTGAAAGAGTACAAAAGGCGTTCAGTGTAGAACAGTTCACTTTGCTTTTGTTTTCAAAAGTATTGCTGAAAAAAATAAACGCGTTCTGGCTTTTTTTAAATTTGCTGTGCACTAGAAAAAAATAATAAAAATAAAAAATGTTTATAAGCATTTATAAACAAAATTTCTTCTAAATTGTGGATGGAAAAGATCGTACAAGTCAGGTCTTTAGGACCTTTGCTCAAATACACTAAACGTTTACACTTTTAAAATGTTGACTTTAAAACTAGTTAAAAAAGAACCTTTTTTAGGCTAATGCGAAAGCAACTAGTTTCCTAATGCTACTAGTTCAAATATGGGGAAAAAGGAGTGTTTATGGAGACAATTGTCTTTCCCTATGACATCAACCCGCAAAAAGCGTCAGTTCGTTCAATGTTAAAGGGTATTGTAGTGGAACTAGTACTGGTCCTTTTTGGAACTAGTTCAGAACTATTTCAAATTTGGTCCACTTTTCTGCTGGGAAAATTTAAGGCCAGCGATACATTTAGTGGTGAGATATCACAGAGTGATATTGAAGTGATGGTTTCAAACCAATGGTGGTGACTACATGGTTTCCCATGGCCCGCGCGCATCGTGTGTTGTTGAGCTTTTGCTCACGAAGTAGCAATTGGCTCGCTGTGTTTGTACACTGCGTAAAAGTTTGTTTTTCTCTGCTGTGCTTTTAATTTCAGTATGCTTTGAGCGTTCATGTTGTATGGAGGTCGCTCCCTATTTTATTTATGAATGTACGTAAATATTTTGCAATGTTTCAGGAAAATGTATTAATGCATATTCTATTCTTCACTTTTACCTTTTTTAGATATTTTCTGTGTAAAAATAGCGAAAAAAAAAACACAAAAATAAAAAAGAAATAATTATATTGAAAATCCAACACTAAACAAGATTTCCTTGCACCAAATGCTGTCAGAGCTTTAAATAATTTCTTGTTTCAGTGTAAAGCTCTGCACTCGGAAAGCTCTCTTTATTGTTGTTTGAACCGTGCATTGATCACCACTATTTCAAACTGAAAAAAAAAACTTAGAGGTTTGACATTTTCAGGTTTATTAAAAAATACATTAATTTTTTAAAAATTGTTTTTTTTTTCAAAAACAAAGATGGCGCTGATTATCACAAATGGCGTAAAAGACCTTTCTTTGCGCTGCATGCAATCTGCCGTCTGCTAGGTTGACCTGAAAAAAAAAATTAAAAATTTGGTTAAATATTTAAAATATCTCCAGGATGAATGAGCTCTTCAAAAAAGAAATTAAAGTTTCTTTTTTAAATTTTTCATAAAATTACATATTTCAAAAGACCATTTCAAATATCTGTTGCATTGATCGTAGAGATATTTTATTTATTTTTGTTTCATGTCAACCTAGCAGCCAGAAGATAGCACGCAGTGCAAAAAACGCCTTTTACGCCAATTGTGACCAGCGTCATCTTTGTTAATTTTTTGAGCTCTAGGCCAATCATGTTGACAGCAAGACAACATGGAGAAGAAAGAAGGCAACAACCAACAACGGCTCTGTATAGAGCAAATCACACAGCTTGACTATACAGACTGTTTCATTGGCCGCTACACCAACTCATCATTAGCTTTTGTATGATTTTACACTGTGATCCACTCAAGCTACTTAGGTTCTACTTATAAATATTATTCAAATATTAAGATTTAATTTTTTTCTGTTTAAAATCATCAGCTCAATATCACTCCATTTAACTCACCTCTAAACGTATTGCCGGCCTTAATAACACACACACACACATACAACACAATTTGATCATAAGAAGTTCGCTCAAAGTCCTTTCAAGGGCTGAAATAGCCAGTTTTTACTTTATTTTATTTGTCCTACTATTTATTTAAACTCTTGTTTTAGTCCATCTTCAAGTTACTGAGCACATCCTTATTTGAATCTCTTTCGTAATCCTTATTCTACTTCTTATCCCAATCTCTATCCTATATCCTGTCCTTAGTGTGTCAAAATTTTTGCTCATTTTCTTTTCCTTATTCTCATTCTTATTTTTATTTTTATCCTAATATACTTCCTGCCCAAACTCTTGTGGAATCCATCTCCAAATTCCTGACCTTACCTTGTTGGGAACCCATACTTAATCCCTGTCCCACTTCTTTTCCTAAACTTTGTCGTAAATCGAGTCATTAGTGTGTTCCAATCCTTGTTTTTTTTCTTTTAATATATCTTGTTCTTATCCTTTTCCAAATCTTGTCCCAAATATTGATATATATTCTCTTTATCTTTAAGTCATATGTAAACTTTGACAATTTAATTGTCTTTTCAGTCATATAATATACTGTTAATTTTTATCGGGCAAGTAAATTTGAACAAAATCATCTTCGAGAAATACAAAAGTACCATTATCTTAAAACCCATACAAATGAAAAAATATAATGTTTTTTGTGCTCTGGAGGTCCAAATTAACACACCTATCGGAGATTCCATTTCAAAACACCCACGTTTCTGACATCATTATTTTTGAAAATTTCTCTCTGGGTTGATATCTTTACCCTAGTCCTTTTCGCAATCCTTGCCTGAATTCTTGTCCTAATCTTTGTCCAATTCAATGCTCTAATTTCTGTACAAATCCTTGCCCTACCTTTTATCTAAGTCTCTTAGGATTAACGCTTAGGATTTAATGGAAAAACTCTTGTTTAAGATAAGCTCTTGTCCCACTTCTTTTCCTCTACTTTCGTTTTTAATTCTGTCCTTAGTGTGTTCCAATCCTTGTTCTATTTCTTACACTTTTACTTGTACTAATCCTTTTCCTAATATTGTCCTTAATATTGTTTTGGGTGTGTCTAAATCTTTGCCCGAAACCTTTCGGCAATCCTTGTATTCTATTTGGTGCATTTAGGTTACTTAAAAGGGTTCCGTAAAAGGCTTCATAACACAATTAAATTAATTTTTTTCTTTTATCATTTGATCAGAAACCTTAGCTTTACTTTCGTACCATATAATTTTTCATAGCGCCAATAGTCAAAGCGTTATAATTCCATGCAACTTTTTTTAATTTTTGTTGCATTTTTGTTACATTAAAAGGTTGTGGCTTCAATTTTTTTTATTGTTTTCGTTATGAGATCAAATAATCATTTTTTGCTGGTGTTAAATAAAATTTAATATCTACTTAGAGAGTAATAATTGCATGCAACAATATTGCATTTTTGTTGCATAAGCTACTAACTCCGCTACATGCCGACATCATCACTTATTTCTTTACGATTGTCTTAACACTAAATATAAATCCTTCATTTCTGTTTTACCGTTCTGCATATACTCATCGAGTTATACGGATTCCATGCAACTCCTATCCATGATCGATGAATTTTCCAACTTGTACCGGCTTTTTCTCGGACTCATGATGTCATGCACTTTTTGTCTATTTTTGTCATGAGCGTTAAGAACCGGCCTTTACTCGTGTGTAATATTTTCACCGTAGCACCTCAACATAACTCGTTATAATTTCATGTAACAAATATTAAGTATCGTTGCTTAAGCAGCTGCCTCCGCGTCCCGATGACGTCTTTAATATTTGCTTTATTTTTATCATAATGTCAAAGAATTAGCCGTTACTTTCACGTCATTGCTTTTATCATAAAACTTTTAAGGTATAATATACGTGTAGCAACTAAAAACAGGAGCTGTTTTCAAAAAATTTTTTGTTTTAAATTTATACAGGTTATTGTACATAAAAAATACTTTGTAAAAATAGTTTTTTTTTGAAAAATACAGTTCTGGCTTTTATATAGAGGGCTCTGAAAATGGCATTGAAAAAAAGACATCCAAAACGGTTCGATGGATATGGCCTTTCCCATGTATCGGAAACAAAAAAATCAATTGACATTTTAAAGCATAGACCTTATATTAAGCATCCACCCTACGCAAGACCCCCGGGGTTTTTTTTTTAATTATGGCGGAAGTTGAAGTAAAAAGTTCGAAAAATAGATACATTTTCGCGCGCTTTTGTTTATTTAAAAAAAAAATAGATACTTGAATTTAGGGGGGATGCTTAAAGAACAAAATAACGAACTAAATGCAAAAAAATCATTGAAATTGAACTAATAGATTTGGAGTTATCTATCAAAACGTTTTAAAGAAACTAGTTTCGAGGAAATCGCGTTTAAAGTTTTTTATTTCTTGTATGGAGCTTAGACATAGGTTAACGAAAACCGTTATAACTTCTGTTTTTTTTTATAATATGGATTTAAAAAGGTGTATGTATATTCTTAAAACTATAAAAAACACATTGAACAAAAAAAAAATTTTTTTTTTTCGAAAATTTTACACGTATATTATACCTTAATCATTGAGTAACAATTGCATGCAACTCCAATTCATATGGGAAAAATGCGTTTTTCATCTTTTTTGGAAACCTGCACGGCAAAACATAACGTGTCAAGAAAAATGTATGTGTGTGAATGCCACGCACGGTAGAAGTGAAATCTTCAGAAAACTAAACTGTGAGAGAATGAGACGAATACTATATTAAGAGTGAGATAATTATAGGGATTATTGAGCAACGCACAAAGAAGAGACGCGCTAAATGCGTTTGTAGCGCCTTTTAAGTTTTGGACTCAAAATTTGTCCGACAGTTCAACAGCTACTGCAACGTTACAAATGCTGGTTTGTGTACATAGCTAAGCGTGGTTTTGGTTTGTGTACACAAACAAATTCCAAACGCATTCTAAACGTTGCAGTAGATATTGAGTTGTAAAATTAAGTGCCACTGGGATAATTTTAGTGTCTACTCTTAGTACTCTTGTTAAAATTTCATTTTTCGTGTGATATTTTCGTTTCATCGAGTTTGAAATCACAACGGTGCTAAAGAACTTTCACTTCAATAAAAACAAAAATGTTTCGGCACAATTTTTAACAGGGGTTCCAATGCCAAGTCATGGTCATGGTCCTACGCTCTAAGCTTTCTGCATTCATTTTCTCCTTTCTAATGAAATGAAATTAAAAATTTATCAATATTACGATTTGAAATTGTAGTTAGTGGTAGAGAAGTTTGTGGATGAGATTGCCTTATAACTAGGGATGCAAACGATACATCGACGCCAAAAGCAAAAACATCGATATCGCTCACTCATTTATAGCCTAATGTCAAAAATAATAGAAAACAGATTACGCCAACAGAGGCATAAAAAGTTGCACTGCTCTGCGCAAGACGTTATGTCTTTCATGACGTAGATCAAGATATATTTAATACATCTTGACGTAGATAGGAAAAGACACTTTCTCTGTTTTTCTCACTGATTTTCTGTTCGTACAAGAAATAGATACAATATTGTGCGAAACAGTTCTGTGCAATTTATTTTTCAGTAACAGTTCTATTTGTTTATGTTTTCCTTAGTTCTGTTTGTTCATGGTAGAATGAATAAGGTAGCTTGCATCTATATATAAAAATTTTGAAAAATTCCTGCTGCTGTTCTGTTCTTTCACATGGTTTTTCAAAAGCGCTGCTTAGGTTGTTCTTTTTTTTCACATGGTTTTTTCACTTCAACGTTTCAACATGGTTTATGTTTTTACTTATTGGCCATGGCCGATTTTGAGCGCTCTCTTTTTGAGAATATTTTTTGACAGTAGCTGGTTTCCCAAGCAACTGTCAATGCTACCTTGTAATTATTATACGATGAGTTCTGTTTGATTTTAATTCAGTTACAGAGTGGTTTAACCCCTTGACGTATCAATTAGCGCAACGAAGTTCGCTTCCAACTGTTCGCACACAACTTGCACTAAACAAACCAGTTTTGATGCTTACTAACAGTCGCAAAACGAAACGAAATGTGAATGCATGTAATAAAACTATTTATTTTTTAGATTAGATGTTGTTCATCAACTAATTTTATTCTTATTGGAGCGAGCGAGCGAAGCGAGCGAAGCTCCCATGGAACAACTTGCATGAAGAATGTTTAAAGGAGCAGAACTCTGAAATGGGTTGACCGATTTTAATATTTCTTTTTCTAAACTGTTCTACTGATCTTAACTTAGGTGCCTGCGAAGCCCAAATTTGGAAATTCTGTTTAGTTTAGAAATTTATTGAAAAAAATATTTCCATATCTTTCTTTGTTGATACATATTCGCTTAATTCAGTTTGCTGCTTGCCTGCTTCTGTATGTATCCGTCGTTCGCTTCGCTCGCTTGCTATGTATAAATAACCGAACAGAACAACAAGAACAACAACAAAAACATTAAGGCGAATGTTGTTCGCTGCAACAGCTGTTTATTACTAACTAAAATAAATAACTGCTATGCTGAAGTTTGTAAATGCATGCAAATACATTAAAATTAAATTGTTTAATGTTTTTATTTGCATGCGTTGGTAAACCCTGTAAAATAAAAGAAATTTGCAATTTCTTTAATTTTTCATTATTTGGTGACTGGTAGGCTTATTAGCATTCATTGCTTCCCCTAAGAATGTGCTGATTTTAACACCATCTCATCAAACCATTATCAGATTCTATCAATTCATGACTATAACTTATGGTGTTTTCGTTTCTACCAGAAAATGTTACCTTTTCATTGCCCTCTTCTTTTTTCGTGTTCGATTGTTAAATAAGTGCAAACGGGTGAAAAAATCTGTGTTCGTTTCTTAAAATGTTACATTTATATAGGGCAAAGAAGGCACATTTCTTGCCCTGCGAAACTTTTTGAGGGGAGAATGTTGCCCTGAAAATCAGCTGATTGCTTTAAACGAAAATATTATGATATGCGTGTGTTAGACAAGGATAAATATATGCATTCATAATTTGACACTTAAATAATATTTTTAATAAAGCAAATTTTTTATTTTTGGCGCACACAAATATATCAGCTGATTGAGTAAGCAGGGTAGTGTTTTGTGTTCAAAACCTGCACTTTTTGAGGGTCGAGTGCAACACTTCAAAAATGTTGCACTGTGGTATAGATTTAAATTCAAATAATTAAAAAAAAACCAATAAATGTTATAAAATCGCCTTTAGCAGTTTTAATAAAATGAATTTTTTCGACAATATTTGGAAATAATTCTAAGCCTCCATTCCTATCCATGTTGCGATCAATATCGATATTCTAATTTGTAGGTCCTAGGATCTAGGATATTGTGCTATTGATCGCGATATGGATTGAAATATAGACTTAGAAATGTTTCCAAATATTGTCAACATTTACTTCATTAAAACTGCACTAGACGGTTTCGTATGTTCAGAAGCATCAAGAGGGATCACTCAGCATTTGAATAGAGATGAAACTCGGGTCTTAGTTTTTGTTCGAATTGCTTTAAACAACAATTTAACACAACAATTAGCAATACTAAATTAAATAAGGAAAGTGTTCGTAATGAAACAGATAATGAGGCAAATTGGACAGAACAACAAACTTTCAGGGAATGTTCATTAAGAGTATTATTAGAAGAACTGTCTACACATCAAATTTTTAACCAACAATCAGCGTTCATCTTTTTTTTACACTGGACCCCCGGTAATCCGGCCCCTGACTAATTCGGCACCCCCTGTAATCTAATACGTCCATTATTATTGAATATTTTTTTGACAATCTTCGCTAATGTAGATAATGCATTATTGAACAGGTTACTTACTTGAACTTGTATTGATTGATATAGTATGATTTTATTCATAATTTTTGATTATTTTAGTATGTACATTTATTCGTACACAATAATTTCCTAATGTAAAGTTATTATTTTTTGTAAGTTCTAGATTATTAATAACGTCAATTTTATAATAAAACGTAAGCTTTCTATTGTATTGTTTAATTTACTTAATTTGACACACATAATGGAGTATGATTTGTACTTCAGAGTATAACATACATAACCTTATCATTTTTTTTAAGCTTTGAACCAAGGTTTTAAGGTGTAATACCTATTCAGTCAAGTCTGCTTTGGTTCGAAATGGGGTGGTAGATTAGTGTGAGCGAAGGGGCAATCAATTCAATTCAAGTAATAAGGCAATCTCATTCACAAACTACGACTCCAAGTCGTAAATATTGAGTTTGAGAATATGAGTTTTCAATTTCAGCTGATTACTTAATCAAAGAAAATTGCAAACGCGAAAGGTCAAAGCGTAGGATCATGGCCTAGCTGGGATTCGAACCCATGACCTCTGGGGTGGCAGTTGATCACGTTTGACGCACATTTACCGCATTTGTGACATCAATGTTACCATTTGTTACTTTGTGGCCAAATTGTATGTAAACGTTAAACTTCCGGTACATTTTTAGACACATTTTTGAAAATGTTTAACGTGAATAATAACAAAAAGCGCTGAAATTGAAGAATACAACATTAAGAAGCTGAAAAATGTTGGCAATGCTGTGACAATCATCAATGCTTTACACACCCACGAGCGTTGTCAGACTCCTTCGACGATGCAAGAGGCTTAAGCCAAAAATTGAGACTTAAATTAATGAGTCAAAATCTTTTTCTGTTAGTAGGACTGTGCAATGGGCTACAGGTGAGGTTGTTGAAATTTTCTATAACAATTGCGAAAGTAGCCGATTTATAGAGGAATTTCCTTTGTGCATTATGATCAAGTTTCCCAATTATTCTGGACCAAAATACAACAATTTAAATGTTCTACTTATTTCTTCCGTAGTGGTATCATTCAAAAAAGGATCAACCAATTTTACTCGCAAGAAATTTTCACTACAACTTGCGTATGCCATTAATATTAAAAATATCAAGGATTAATTCTCAATCAAGCAGTTTTCGATATAAGAGAAAGGAAATTTAGGTTATATTCCTTATGATAGGCTATTCCTTATGATAAGAAAATAAATAAAAAGAAGGATTGGTTCAAAAACACCGAATACAATAAAATTTTGTATTTCAACTATAATATGTCAACATTTTTTTGTAATTGAATGTTTGAGATCTGGTAATTTTATTGACAAAAAGTAGAATCCTCATTTAATTGAAATAACAAAACTTATTTAATATCTTTGCTTATATAGTTTTTACAAAAATCTATTGGAGCTAGCAACTCAACTAAATTGCCTCCACAACGTACCAATTTATGTGGCTAGCTAGAAAACGCGTAAGTGTTTGCTAAGCGACTGCTACGACCTAGTTATTATGAGACTCGATATTCTTATTATATGAGTCAGACTCGTGATAATCATGTTAGGCACAGAAATTGTACCACGAGTCAGACTCGTGATAATCATGTTAGGCACAGAAATTGTATCACGAGTCAGACTCGTGATAGTCATTTTAGGCACAAAAATTGTACCACGAGTCAGACTCGTGGAAATACGTCAAGGGGTTAAAAGGAAGCGTTACAAAACAGAGCAAGAGTGAAAAATGAAGAAAGTGGAAAATTTTATAAATAAATGCAAACCTGTAAATTTCACATTTGAGCAGCCAGTTTAAAATAAGCCTAAATTGTTATTATATCTTCAAAAAGTTAAAAGGACTTCAAAAAGTTTAGAAACAAAATATACATGATTTGATTCTAATAAAATTTTGAAAAAAAACTGAACTCATTTTTTTGTGTGAACAAAGACTGTTTTTTTTTAGAGATCGAAAAATAACAAAAAAATTTATTTTTCATGCAAAATACAGAGATTTTCTGGGTTCCTTTTTTTCAAATGTTGTTTTTGTTAATTTTTCCACGTCCGTATTTTTAAGTTTTTCTTTCTTTCATATTTTATTATATTTTATATATTATTGCAAATAAATTATAATCTATGGCCTAGTAAAAAAATGAAAACATAGATATATCGGTCTTATAACCGATGTTTTTATACATCGATATTTGTCATGTGAACATGTTGCATCCATACTTATAACTTGAATAGACTGAGGTAAAGGCATAAGACTTGCCTCAGATTCAAATTTACATGGTTTTACAGTTTTCCACCACGCTCAGAATATCTTACAAATGTTACGCTTGGCCGCCCCTTCCTTCCCACTAATCTATCACACCGTTTTGAACCAAGGCAGAATTGATTTAATAGGTATTACAATTGAAATCCTTTATTCAAAACTTAAAAAAATATAAAACATTGAATAAGTTAGAAATATTTAGAAATTTTTTCGAAATATTTGAGTAATTTTTTGAGTGTAATTTTATTTCGAGTTTATATATTTCAATGTAACATATTTTTATGATGGTGTAATTAGTTGAACTTTTTACATTGTTGTTGTTGTAGCTGTTCTTGCTGTTATTTGAACTGCTGCTTGCCTAATTATTTTGACTGAAATTAACGTGTTTTTTGTTATTTGCTGGCATATTACGCCAATTTTGACGCAGACGAGGGGTAATTCATTTAAATAAAACACAAACAAATTAAACCTAAATTACATGGCGAGCATAAAAGCAACGCACAATGGTTTTGAGCTGTAAACAGAGAAAAGTTAATTTATTTGACTAAAATTAATTTTGCTTCTTTAATGTTGTTTGCAGCATTAAAGCGTTAATAATGAATAAATAACAACAATGAAATAAGCAAAAACAGCAAATATTTGTATATGTTACAACATTTCATTCTTCTTGTTGAATGTTTTAAAGACACAAAGTTAAAGAAACAAGCTAAGTAGAAGTATTCAAAACAGGAAACACTCAGGCATGAACAACATAACCGACAGGAACAGCAAAAACAACAATAACAACACAAACAACCTGCGTTTCCGCTTCTACTAGCACTCAAACAGTTAGGGTTACCATGTAGTACAAATATGGAGTGGTAGGAATGTCTGTGTGTAGCTGAGCAAATGAGGTTTGCATTGAGGTTAAAAGTATGCAAATTAAAAATGAAAACGAGTTAAAATTTAAGGCAAAACCCACTTTAAAAATGAGGTTTCTGAGAGTGTGCCTAAAAATTAATGGCAATGATTATAAGACAAATTAAATAAATCATTAAAAAATATTAAGTAATGCTTATCAACGATATTACAATAAGTAGTGTAGGGTTATACAGAAGTTTTATTTAGCTGCTGGTTGCTTAAACGTTTTTAAAAGTATTTTATTTTTTACATAATCTTCATGTGTCTTCTTTATGATTCAATAAAAATTTAAGACACATTCAACAATATTTTTCATTTTATGCTAAAAATAAATTCTACACCTCTTGTTGATACAATCTTTAAAATCTGATGACAATGAAAACAGTAAAAATTGGTGTTTTTTCTTTTAAGTTTATTCCAGTTAAAAGCATTTGTTGTAGATAACTTTTATCGTTGTGCACAAGCATTAATATCCAGTTTGCAGGCAAGCCACTAGAAAATGTAAAAAAAGAAAATATACATTTTTAGTAGGTTAAAAAAAAATATGCAACTTTAAGCGCCGGAAAACTGTTGACGGAAGATGCAAAGTGTTTATAGTTCAGTTAGCAATCGCTGGGATAGTAACGACAGCAGCAGCAACAACGTTAACAACAACAACAACAACAATAACAACATCCACAACAAAAACAACCACGACTGCCGCATATCTTTGCTAAACAACTTTGTATAGACTTGTTTTGCATCTTTTTGCATGTATTAAAAGTTAGCATGAATGTTTGTGTAAGTTATGTTTGTGTGTGTGTATGTGTCGCAGTGTAAGCATCTGTATATGCGTTGGTTTTCAATAGCTTACTTTTATACTATTATATATAGTACCCCCATATAAAGTTTATATAGCTGACTTCTTGTATTTAGTTCAAGGTAGTTACACACACACCCACACACTCACACACTCGCAGTTGCACCCACACACATCCTAGAGACACCTTAACTGGCTTATTTAAAGTTCAGCTTCTTCTTCTATAGGCTCGTAGTATATCGTAGCAGCAGTTAAACTTCATCATATTTGCATACGTTTAAAAGTTATACTTCACAAGAAAATCGTTTTAAAACAATTTTGTTTTTGTTGTTGTTTTTCTTTTCTTTTTTTCATCTTTTCTACTGCCAATCCATTAAGTGCTTTAATTTGTGACGCAAGCCGTAGCTTAATTCAATGAATGTTATTCGAATTTTAAGAGTGGAAATTTGCATCCTAACTGCGGATCAGCGTCAGCCTGGCGAATTTGTTTTTCATCCTTCTCTTTAGTGCCGCGCTGGATTTAAGAGAAAATAAGTGCTTAGTACAAATTAAAGCTTCAGTATTACTCGTTAGGTACATGATATATGGTAGGTATATGACACTTTGCAAATTTATCAGATTATATGATATCTTCCTAATGGTCATTAAAGTTTATTAAAAACTTGATTTTTGCAATGATCACTACATTTTGAAATTCGATTCTGGTATAGGTGGTGTTACTCTAAATAATATGCTTGGAAATTATTAAATGCAAGAATCGTTTTGATTTTCTAACTCTTACCAAACATTTATCTATACACTAGACCGCACAGAGGGATCACTTTATACATTTCTTGGAAAAAAATAGAAGGAATGGTCCTATGATAATGACATTTTGCATGCTAGATTAGAAGCATCTAATTAAGAAAATTCAAAAGTCAATGGAAACTCTTGCCTCCCATACAAAGTGAACTTTATATTAACCCCTACAGAAAACAAAAAAAAAAAAAAAATAAAGAAAACAGATAAATTTTATAGAAAATGGTATGAATAAAGGTATATTTTATTTAACTAATATAAATTAATTAAAGGGTGGTTCTAGTAGAAATAGACGGAAAATTTATGTTTTTGTTCTTTGCTTTATTTTCATCCTTAGGTTCTTCAAAATATGTAGTCAAAAGGATATTTCCCTATCTAATTTATTTTACGAGTCATCAAAAACAAACATTACTTACGATTTCTAATTCAATTTAGGGGGCCTTCAGGAAGCGTTTTTTTCCAAAAATATGTATTATCATTATATTTTTAACGTTAAAGCAAAGGAAAAAGGAGGAAAAACAGGGTTTTTTTTCAAAGGTGGACATTTTATTAAAAATGGTTTCGGAAATCTACAAGGGCCCCCAAATTTCATCTAGGTTAACAATTTTCTTGGTTTTTTCATTTCATATCACTCTGCAGGGCTGTGTACAGCGCACATCGGCTATCGCCGCGCACGGCTTTGATCAGCGAGGCTTTCAGCCGCCATTTTGAAATACTTTTCATCGAAAAAATTGTAAATTTTCTTGAAATATACATAAATAAATGCCACAAAAGATTTTTTCAAGGAAGATTTACGTTCGCTGAAAAACAAAAATCCTACAATTACGTTACGTTTCTACTAGAACCTCCCCTAATAACAAAAGTGTTATTTGTTTAACATAATTGATCAACAATCATTTCCTTAATAACATCATCCAGTTCCAAAAGCTTTTTTTTTGTAGTTGCCGACGTTTACATCTTATTAAAGGATCAGATGACACGAGTAAACGATTGAATACATCAGTATTTGTTGATGATCTATTAAATTTCCTAGAAAACATCAGCCAATACTTTAAAAATTTTATACTTTGAAAGCTGTGGAGTGTGATCCAAAAAACTTTGCATGCTAACTGAACCATTCTTATCCGATATATGTATGTATATCATGAGTACAGCATTTTTTTCTCATCTGAGCATTTCTAAAATTTCTCACTTGAGCAGCCATCTTAAAATGAGCTTACCTTGTAATTGTATCATGGTCATACCCTTCCTTTTGGAGAACATATTTTATTGCTTCGTATTGGTTCTTGGTAAGCTCTCAATCCATCATTAAAGCTAACGCAGTTGTCAATGGAATGTGAGATGCTGATTTTAAATTTGCACTCGTCACTGTACACCAGAGATCTGCAATGAGAACTAATGAAATTAGTATGCTTAAGTCATGAGCAGCTATAGGCAGAGAGCGCTCTGGAAGCGTTGAAAGCAAGAATTGAGAGCAAAGGCTTATCTAGCCAGTGTTGCCATGTGTGCAGATAAAACTTGTTTTGCCAGTTTTTTGAGAGGGTAGAAAGTTTTCAAGTTTTTCCCTAAAAAAATAAAGTTTTATTTTATTTTACCCAGTTTTTCAAGTTTTTACGATTAAAACGATGCTTTCTATTTTAGTGAATCTATGAATCAAATAGATAAACTTAATTGTATGTTACTACAAAAACATAAGTATCATTTGAAGCTGCTACTACTAATTTTCACTCCTTTTCAAAGTTTATTTATATGGCAGTGCTGTTGCTATTATTGTTGCTGTCATTGTTTCTGTTCTTTTATCTCGGTTTCCCTTCATCGAGTCTTGGCGGTCAATTTTTGGCATTCCTTTTTAAAATTGACGCTTCAGTTTACATACACCGCTTTTACATTGGTTAAAACTTGAAATCAAGTCTGTGAGTTTGTTGATGAAAGACGCAGACATCAACGTGAGAGAGGGTAAGTTTGAAAGGAGTAGCAAAGAATTGATTTCAAGTCTTGACCAATGTAAAAGGGGTCGTACATTCAGAGTTGACGATCAAGTCTTCCGTATGTAATAGTTCCCTCCTTTAGTTAAAATGCAGTTTTATTGTCTAGTTACTTTAATTAACGATTTTCAATTCTTTTCATGTTCTCTTATAATTTTTAGCTGCTTAAGTTCTACTTGACCTCTTCACAATAATAATTTAACGACCACGCGTCATTGAACTAGTCACGATAAGCAATTTTACATATAAAGGTCACATTATATCTATCATACATGTAAAGGTCTGTTCATACTTAACATACTTGTTACACGCATTTTTCTTTGAAATAATTTTAAGATTTTAACAATAAAAATTATTGGACCAGGTAACCCCTAATGACTGTTACATATTCACCAGCCATAACGTTTAGGTGGTCTAGATGTACGACCACTACGTGTTCTATAGTCAACTTGATCTATTGGATCATTTCTTAGTTCTACATCACTTCCACCACTTGCTTCTGAACCATCGCTACCAGCAGTTTCATATTCCGATGAATCATCATTATTTTCAATAAATGAATCCGGTAGTGATGGTTTATCTACAATCACATTATCTGTGGAAGTTTCAATATTCTGATTATAATTATTCCGATTAACATTAGTTCTAAATGGCATAATTTCTATTTCCGGTAAATTTTCTAAATATCCTGATTTTACATTTTCTTCATACAATAAATCACTAGCATTAAAGTTTTCAGTTTTTGTTTTAGCAATAAATCGCCGATTACGTCTGAAATAATTGTCAAATGAATCTTTAACAATGTACGAGCGACTATTTACAATTCCAACTATTATACCGTAATGCCATTCCTTTCCATTTTTCTTGAATATTACCAAATCACCAACTTGCAATGCTTGCAACAATTTAGCGTTCCGATCATAGTAATATTTTTGCTTTTCTTTTTTTAACTTAATTTTTTCTTGAACATCTTTTTCCGATATACTATTTCTGACCAACAATTGCTCCGATACTGGTAATTTAGTTTTTATTAAACGACCAAAGAATAGTTCAGCTGGTGTAAATTTCATACTTGCTAATGGCGTTGTGTTGTATTCAAGAACTCGATATTGAAATTGATCCACTTCGTTTACCTCATAACATCGCTTTAGAATATTTTTAGCAATTGAAACTCCCTTTTCTGCCAACCCATTGCTTTGTGGATACCGTGGACTTGAATATTTAAGCTGAATATTGAAATTTTCTGCAAATTTTCCAAACTCAGCTGAATTGAAAGGACTATTGTCACATTTCATCACCGATGGATATCCAATTTTGTTAAAAACCCGACTAATAACATCAATTATGTGTACTGATGTTTTGTTATTTAGCTTCGCTGCAATTAAATAATTGGAGTATGCATCAATAATTGCAATGAAATCACGACCACCATACTCAAATAGATCCATGGAAATAATATGAAATGGATATTGTGGATTTTGTTCCTGAACAAGCGGTTCCTTTTGATTGTTGCGTTTGAATTTTTCACAAATGTTACATGAAGTAACTAATTCCTTAATCTGATTGTTCATTCCAGGCCAATAATATAACATTCTTGCCCGTGCAAGCGTTTTTTCAATTCCAAAATGTGGTTCATGAAGCCACTTAGCCATTTTGTTTTGCATTTTAGTCGGGATAACCAATCTGTGATTTAACAGAAGCAATCCATTTTCGAAATGCAGTTCCGATTTTAATTTATGAAATTGTTGACCAATATGAGTTAGTTGATGAAACCTAGGCCAATTATTTTCAACGTAACTACAAATGCGTTTGTATTCTTCATCCGCTTCCAGATTTTCTTTATAATAGATATAATTGTCCTCAGACAGACAAACAGATTCTGTTAACAAATGGATCACACCTGATAATCCCTGTAATTCATAAACTTCTGGCAATTGTGCTCGAGATAAACAATCAGCTATCAACATGCTTTTTCCAGGCTTGTAAATAATGTTAATATACGGATATTTTAACAATGTCATGAACATTCTTTGTAATCTTGGTGTTACATCATCAATGTCACGCTTTATTAGTGTTTCAAGTGGCTTGTGATCACTTTCAATTGTAAATTCACGGCCGTAAATAAAATAATGAAAACGTTGACATGCGAAAACAATTGCTAAGAGCTCTTTCTCAATTTGCGCCCATTTTTGTTCACTTTTACTCAACGTTCGAGAAGCAAAAGCTATGGGATGACCATCTTGAATTAAAACTGATCCAAGACCATCTTTCGATGCATCTGTTTGAATGACAACTGGTTTATTGGCATCATATGCCATTAAAATAGGCTCTGACGTGATTAATTTTAACAAATTATCTAGTTCTCTATCATGTGTTTCATTCCATTCAAATGGAACATTCTTTCCTGTTAAATGTCTTAATTTCGCAGTTATTTTTGATAAATTCGGAATAAATCTTGCCACATATTTGAACATTCCCAAAAGCCTCATGACACCCGTTTTATCTTTTGGTTTCTCCATTTCCAAAATTGCTGTTATGTATTTTTCCGTATGAATTGGCCAAAATAACGGGACAACGAGAGAACAAAGTTTTTTTAAATAAAAAATATGGCAACACTGTATGTAGCAACACAAAATGCAACAACAAACCAAAGACAAAAGACAAACACAGAAACAACGCAGAAGCTTTAAATATACTGGTGCCCATACATGGTCATGAGCCATGACTATTGGTGCAAGTGTGTACTTATACCAACTCAACAAAATAATTTGACTCATTCCCACCAAAACCAAAAAATACTAATAGTACTTCTACACAAATGTGTGTCAACAAATTCTCTACGGAGAAAAGAACCTGTTCTGAATCTATCACGTGATAGGTCCCCAAGAGAGATGAATCAGTCCCAATTCTGCCACCAACATATGAAACCTTTTGCCACAAAATATGGTCCATTTTACACGGGGTCAATTGCCACGTGCTGCGTCACCTTGAACCTATTTGCATCTGTCGAAGAACAAATTTGTGATCCATCCCAACTATCGAGTAGTTTGTTGAGCAATTTCGTTTGTTCGTTAAATAATTATTGGATATTGCGATATTCGACAGATGCAACATTTTTTTTTTGTTCAACTTTGATTTTCTACACGATGCAAATACAGCTTTGAGTTTTAATCGATCTGTCTCCGCTTGTATCATATAAAATTGGTCTCGTTCTGAGTAAAATTAAACCTGCCCCGTATTAAGCACAAAGAATCTGTTCGGTGACAAGTTATATCTGATCTGTCATGTACAGGTTACATTTGAGCTGTCACGGGACCAGTCACTTAAGAGCAATTGACTCTGCTTTCTCCGTAGGGGTATTACTCTATTGGTTCTGGGTTAATGATCTTATGTGACTCACTTGTTCATGTGACAGGAAAATAAGTATGAGTGAGTTGAGTATTATTTTGTGTTTTGCCCTTACATATTCTTTTTGCTGATTTGTTAACTTTTTCGTGTGAGAAAATGAATGAGTTCAGTATTATTTTGTGTTATGCCTTATGAACACATTTATAAAAACATTTATATATCATTCTTAAAAATCGGACTGAAATTGACGAAGAAATTAAGAAAAACTTAAAGTTTTTAACCCTTTGTTAAAAAGTTTAAAATGTTTCAAATTTGATGGTGTGCGGCGAGTTTTCTTTCGATACGATCTAAAATACGTCAAATAATTAAGATGCTTAATATAATGAAAGAAATGATAAGTGTATTTATTTAAAAAATTCAATTTATATAACTTTTTCTCATTTTTGTTTAACGATTCTTCCATATTTATCACAACTTAATCATAAGAAGATCGACAAAGTTCTTTTATCAACTTATATGGCCAATTTTTTAAAATTTTTAACTGCATTCTACCAAACCAAAGCAGAATTTTAAGTGGTTTTCAGTACAAAGATTGTATTTAACTGCTCTTTTACAAATATAAATATTTACTTAAACTTTTGAAGAAAAAAAACAGCAAAAATATATCTACTCTTACTTTTCTTTCAGAAATCAATAAATTGAAGAGCTGCGAACTATGCGAACCTTAAAAGCCCACCTTATTATAAACTGGAAAGAACAGAGATGCCAATGAATAATTATTTTTTCTTTTTATTGGAAAAAGTTCAATATATTCAAATTTTTAAAAATGTCTTTTTTCGAAATCGAAACATCATCAAATAAGATAATTAAGAGCTTTATAGTAATCAAATGATCATATCTATGAAATCTCTTTAAGAAATCAGACAAAAAAAGTCTGAACGAGGGAATTCAAATGTTCTTAAAATGAAATGCTTCAACAAGCAATTATGAATATCGAAAGTTCAGTCGAAACATCGAAATTATTTGGGACCGATAATGCAAAACCTTCAAAGACAAAATTGCAGATTTCACAATCTCTACTGAGCAGTATAAGTATCCGCTTTAAGCGCAGCTCTTCAACGACTTCCTTATAAAATATTTATTTAGAACAAATTATCATCATCGATCACATAATTTATGCCTCTTGCATTAATCAAATATTCATTAATCAACACATAAGCAAATATTTATCATAACGTTTTATCGTAAATTTATGTGGGTGCGTATGTATATGAATGGATATGTCTTCGTTAATTCAATCGACTTCATCGATACTTGATACATCAGCAGCAGCATAAAATAATGCGTTGCTGAAAGATATTTAGAGGAAATTAAATTTTCGAGCTCAAATAAGCACAGTTTGAGAATTGAAACAAATGTAATTTTGGGTAAACCAGCACGCAGACACCAATCGAAATAACAGTACATGCTGTAAGTAGAGTGTTATTGTTGTACATACGTCGCACAGAGGGTTGAAACATCACTTTTCTCGGTATTAATTCAAACATTTTTTTTGAGCTTTCTAAATAGTATTTGGTATCTAATGAAAGTGCATAAAATTCTACCTCACTAGCTGTAATTTTTTTTTCGTTTGATTGATTGGTTTACTGACAGTTAACTGTCACAGTTTGCAAATATTTCTAATTTCCGCGCGAAGTGCAAAAAAACATTTTTTTGGTATTTTCAAAGAATTTCTTATTTTTTTTTCTCAATATTATCAAAAGTTTTATGATGGAACCTTCAATTTCAGGTATTGCTCTATGCAATGAAATATAAAAAGTGATGTGAAGTTGTGTAAAAATATTTTTTGTGATGAATTGAAAAAATGCCTAAAAAGTCCATATTTTTGATGTTTAGATGGACATATAGTTGTGTCCGAATTGTTCTATTATAAATTTTGTTTTTTCTTCGTATTATTTAGAATGTGTACTTTCTAAAAATATAAGTTTAATCGTGCGCATATTTGCGCGTTAGGCAGAATTTTGATTTTTGTAAACAAAGTGAGGTTGCGGTTGTACAATAATATCGATTGTGGTATTTCTTCTTTCTGTTTTCGTTTTACATTCGTGTTTTTTTTATTATTTTTGTTATTGTTAATGTTTTTGTGATTGTTATTGTTTGTGTCATTTAACTTATTAATAATATAATTAATTATTAAAAATATCCTTGGTATAACATAAGCCATACTTAATATACCAACTTTACATAAGTTTTTTATTCATGGACCAGAAATTATAGCGCATGCTTTATTACCGATCGGAAATCTATCTGAGGAAGCGCAAGAGGCTCGCAACAAAGACTTCAAAAATTTTAGAGAGAATTTTGCTCGAAAATGCAGCAGAGAAAATACGATTGAAGACATCTTACATAGGTTTCTCATAACTTCAGATCCTCTAATTTCCAGTATGAGGCCGTTGCCTAAACGAAAATTAGAATGTTTACCAAAATTAGCAACAGAATTGTTAATACAGCCATCTTTGCAAACGCAAATATATAATCAAGGTGTTGATCATACCGAGAATGATATTGTAGAACACGATGAAGATGTTTACTATTACGATGATAGCGATTCAAGTTATGATGAGGATGAGGCTTCTTATTATAAAACTTTGTGAATTTTTGTTAATAAAAAAAAATAAAATTCTTGTTAATTTTTCATTTAATGTCTTTGATTTTTTTTAGGTAAAATAAATTTTGACTTCAGATTCGTAATCAGCGACCCCAAAAACCCCTGTATACTAAATTTGAAGTTCCTAAGCCCTTTAGTTTAGAAGATAGCCTGCTCATGGACGCCATTTTGAAGCCGCCATTTTGAATTTGAAAATTTTGACTTCAGATTCGTAATCAACGACCCCCTTAGTGACCATTTTTGTCTCGATACGTAGCCCCTGTGAATTGATCTCCATTTTTGGGGTCTCTGAACCCACTGTGCGTCGTAAACACGAAGATGGATACACGTCAGATGCGATTTGTATGCTTAATGATAGCATAACAAATATGACGTTATTATCGACTTACAATAACGGAAGTAAGTTGATGAAATGTATATTGTGGGTGTTGTTTGTGTTGTGTGTGTATGTGTGTGTGTGTATGGTATGTTTTATGTAAATAACAACTTCATTTATCCGGCTACAGCACAACGTTATAATTCTGAAATGTGCAGCATGTGGCAACCCAGCCAGGCCTCTTAACCCAGCAAATGTGCTTGATTTCAATGGGTTTTGTTAGGAACTTAGTTAAAATTGGATTTTATTCCATCCTCATATGTAAAGGAATATGTTTCTTCCGCTATGCTAATTTTGTATATGTTGGTCAACTTTTTGTGTGGCATAATTTCGCAATTTTCATCACTTTAAAACATGTTGATTTTGGCATCCTATGCGACCTATCCACACCATCTTTTGAATAATACATATTGCCTACACTGCACGTAGTGGATACAGTGACGTCTGATGTTCATTACTTAAGGTATTGAATGAAAATATAAAAAATGAACCTTCATGAAAATTCCAATTTCAATAATTCTTTTGAAAATTCTCTGAGATGTTTAATATAATGCATAAAATTCTTTGAACACTTTCAGTACATCAAGATATTTGCAATTGTTTTTATGCCATATATGTCATATATGCACATGTTGAACACTTTTACTCTTCATTTCTTAATCTGAGAAGTTGTAATTTTTAACATACCTGCCTAACATTTATACTCGTAAATTATTTAACTAGTCTTATCACTAGTCAACTAATATTAGTATTTATTATAACCTGTAACTACCACTTCTTCAAATTTTGTTTTTATTTTTCAAATCATACTTTTATTGCAAACATGCCCACGTAGTGGCCCCTATGCCCCGCGTGGCCCTTAATAGAAATTTTTTCTATCTTAATTTTGTCTTTGCGATGAGCCAATATCAAAGAATGCCTCCAAAAACCAACAACACAAACCAAACTCGTTCAGTGTTCAGCACATTTTCCAGCGAATTTTACGAAAACAAATGCATGTAAAGCCAAAATAAAAACGCTCGAGGATGTCGATAATAAAGCTGATAATAAAGCTGATTGTCCAGTTGTGTGTCGAGTGATTTTTCATGACATGTGATCTTATTGCATTGTAATTGTTTTTTTATATTTTGTTTTGTTTGATTTTTTGCCAAACGCAACGATAAGCAACATTTTGTGTTTGTTTTTTTAAGCATTGGCCCGCGCTTAAAATTTCTTGGGACCCACTGTTTCATTGAATGTTATCATCTACGTTAGTAAATTCACTCCCAAATGACAATAAACAACACTGTATTGTCGCACTGAAGTGTCATTTAAGTGTCATTGTCACTTTAAGTGTCATTGAAATAATTGCAAAAATTGCAATAGTTTTTGATAGCTATTGGTGCATAGAACATATCGTCCAAGCAATTTTTCTGGGTTAGCTCAAATGACCGACACTTTCAAGGTCACATTTTATACTTTGAAATCGTAGTTAATTTCCTTCAACTCCTTAACTAAGTAAAATTTTGATTTAAGACCTTCAGTAAAATAAGGCTAATTCTTTGACATCAGTATAAAAAAATAAATCAAAAAGTTATCTGGACGCTTTAGGAGATGCTTAAGCAACGCAACTGAAAATTTGTTACATGGAATTATTACTCGTTGAGTATTAGTGCTAAGATTAAAAATATGATACTCCAATAAAAGCCTGTTCTAAGTCCTCACAACAAAATTAAACAAAAACTTTCTGAAGTCATGGGGACACAGAGAGAGCCTCTTAAAGATCGACAATGCAACACTCATGCAACGACGTTGCATTGAATTTTTACTCGGTGAGTATTTAAGCTACAATATATGTTCAAAAAGGAAAATTAAGGAAAAAAAACTTCTAACGTAGTGAGGTCGTGAATATAGCAGCTTATGTAACAGAAATGTAATATCGTTGCATGGAATTATTACTCTCTCAGGAGACGTGATGTGATAATTTTGTTTTGCGACAGCATAGACGCATTATTACGTCTCACAACTAAAATACAAAAAGCAAAATTCTTATCGCCTTGATTTCAGTGTGGCAACCACATTATGCAATAAAAATGCTACAACCATGAAAAATCGTTGCATGGAATTTTAACTCTGTAACTACTGGCGTAACGGTAAATTTTGAAGAACGAAAATGAAGGTGAGGTCTTCAGGCACAGGATAAAAATAAAAAATAAAATTGACGGCATCATGAGGCCACTAAGGGGGCACCGCCTAAAGTGACTCATATGCATCACTTTTGCTGGATTAGCATGCAGCTAAGGCAGAGTTAATGCACCAAGGAAAAGCACAACCAAAGGAGATGCACATAAAAAAAGCAAAAGCAAAAGCAAAAGCAAAAGCAACACCACCAACAACAACAACAACATCAACATCAGCATCAACATCAACATCAACATCAACATCAACATCAACATCAACATCAACATCAACATCAACATCAACATCAACATCAACATCAACATCAACATCAACATCAACATCAACATCAACATCAACATCAACATCAACATCAACATCAACATCAACATCAACATCAACATCAACATCAACATCAACATCAACATCAACATCAACATCAACATCAACATCAACATCAACATCAACATCAACATCAACATCAACATCAACATCAACATCAACATCAACATCAACATCAACATCAACATCAACATCAACATCAACATCAACATCAACATCAACATCAACATCAACATCAACATCAACATCAACATCAACATCAACATCAACATCAACATCAACATCAACATCAACATCAACATCAACATCAACATCAACATCAACATCAACATCAACATCAACATCAACATCAACATCAACATCAACATCAACATCAACATCAACATCAACATCAACATCAACATCAACATCAACATCAACATCAACATCAACATCAACATCAACATCAACATCAACATCAACATCAACATCAACATCAACATCAACATCAACATCAACATCAACATCAACATCAACATCAACATCAACATCAACATCAACATCAACATCAACATCAACATCAACATCAACATCAACATCAACATCAACATCAACATCAACATCAACATCAACATCAACATCAACATCAACATCAACATCAACATCAACATCAACATCAACATCAACATCAACATCAACATCAACATCAACATCAACATCAACATCAACATCAACATCAACATCAACATCAACATCAACATCAACATCAACATCAACATCAACATCAACATCAACATCAACATCAACATCAACATCAACATCAACATCAACATCAACATCAACATCAACATCAACATCAACATCAACATCAACATCAACATCAACATCAACATCAACATCAACATCAACATTAACATCAACATCATTATCAACATCAACATCAACATCAACATCAACATCAACATCAACATCAACATCAACACCAACATCAACATCAACATCAACATCAACACCAACATCAACATCAACATCAACATCAACATCAACATCAACATCAACATCAACATCAACATCAACATCAACATCAACATCAACATCAACATCAACATCAACATCAACATCAACATCAACATCAACATCAACATCAACATCAACATCAACATCAACATCAACATCAACATCAACATCAACATCAACATCAACATCAACATCAACATCAACATCAACATCAACATCAACATCAACATCAACATCAACATCAACATCAACATCAACATCAACATCAACATCAACATCAACATCAACATCAACATCAACATCAACATCAACATCAACATCAACATCAACATCAACACCAATGATAAAAACAGCAACAACAACACCAAAAAATTTAATTAGTCATGATTTCAACAGTTTTTTTCGTGGCAACCAACACTGCTCAGAAACAACAAAGTAACACAATGAAACCGGACAATAAAACCTAAAAAGGTCTATGACATGAATTAGGATATGGATTATGACAAAAATGAAGACACACCTAAAACACACCTTTCCAAACTAGGAAAGGGATTTGGTATATTTTATTGAGTCAAGAATTTGGTCATAGATTAAAACAAGAGCTTGGACATAAAATAGGAGTAAAGATATAAAGAAATACCGTCAAGTCAAGACCTACGCCACAACCAACTCTTTTTTTATTATCAAAATCGGAAAATCGAGACACCTTATCCCTAGGTAAGGACCTATATCCGTAAACTAGCAATAATATAAAAATAATTTTATAAATTACAACGAGTGTTTAAGAATTATTCCCCCTGTGCCTCCTCAGCATTGGCTACTTGCCGTCACTGTGTTGCCCGATTGAGTTGCCATCTGTTAACAGTTAGCATTACATAAGCTTGACTGAGACAGAGTTGTAATAAAAGCAAAACTGTTAATACAAAATATGAAATAAAAGGATGTTCAGCCGAGATATGTACTTCTTCATTATTTATGCGACACACAGGCAGCACAGACGCATCCAACTCACTCACCCACACATAAATGCATAGAAGCGGAACAGGAAAGAGTGTTGCCTTTAACAAGGAAATTGAAGTGTACACAAATTGAAATATAAAAGCCATTGAAAATTCTATGGATTTCAATGAAAAGCACAAGAAATGTTGTGTTTGTATATTTACCTAGATAAACAGACAAATATTTATGTAGATAGTATGTAGCTATTGAAAATGCAATATTTTTATTTGTCTCAAAGTGTTGACGAGAAGTTTTTGTTTTTAATAAGATTAGCTTTTTGCTACAAACAATTAAAAACAATAAATGTATAAATGTTGATTGAAATAGAAACGTTATGACTCAGAGATGTCAACACAGAGCACTAATAAAACACATGTTCAGGCATTTATGAAACAATAGGCAGCATTATTGTTCGTAGATAAATAAATATTTCTATATGGCTTATTGCCAAGATTGACCGTTATAGTTTGACCAAAAGAAGAAAGAAAAATTACTCAACTGCAACACTGATAGCATGTTTCGATATTACATTGATCTTTGTTATTGAACAATATTTAAATATTCCTTTTGACTGGCTCCGCGTTGGCAGTTCGTGTGTAAACTTTTTCAAATTAATATCTTAGAAAAATATTTTCAATATTCAAAATTGCTAACATCGTCTGCGTTGGTTGAATATTTATTCTTTCATCCCAGCAGCCAATGAAAACACAACACTTGATCAAATGCTTCCATTTTGATCAAGTGTTATGAGTCCTTCATTTTTATTTTCTAAATTGTTAAATGTGAAAAACAACCAATCACTACATATGAACTGGTTTGTGAGTTATGAGCGATATAAGTTTTAAGCATGCAATAAAATCATGCATGAATTGCACTTCCGACGTTGGCAAAGAATGCGAGTAGCAAGAATGACGTTATGACAGCGCATAAAATGGTTGCTGGTATGCTATGTGTTTGTTTGTGTTTGTCTATGTGCTATTGTTTGTTTTTTTTTTCAATGCATCATAAATCTGTACCAAACCAATAATCAAAGTATAAATGAAATGAAGTATAAACATGATACTTGGAAAAATTTTGGAAATGATGAAAAATTTAAAACTTTAAAAATTGAAGATGAACAGTTTTAACCATTTGAGAAATGTATAAGATAATAAGAATAAAACAGTTTCGGGGTTAAATATATAACTTGTATAACTTTTATAATTTCTCAATTATAAAGACTAATTGTTGAGTTCAAGGTCAAGTATGTTTTTAAGAAAGCAACTAACACTAACAACTCTGTAAAGATTAATCACTCAGCAAAGTAAACAGCTGTTTCGTTAATAACTCAGCTACTAATGTTACGTTCAAATTATTCTGCCAAATTTTTTGGGGAATATTCGGTTGGGACTAAAATTTTTCTATTTTTAGTAGCTTGAGTTCTTATCTACTTTCTTCTGCATATCATTCGGGGGCAACCCAATCGTATTATAAATAGAGTTTTGTTTTTTTAGAGACTCCATTTTTCGAAAAGGATTGAACTGTTAAACCTGGTGCTCAAATCTGGCTACTCTTCTATTATTTGTACTCAGTTTTATTTGTCATTTTATACTGAATAGACTAACGTAAGAACCTTTGCTAGAAAATTGTTCAAAACGTGGTTCAGTTCGGGAATGTACCGTGCGCTACATCCATTTTATGGTGGACATAATCGTACATTCGAGCGACTAATAGAATTAATTAAGACTAATAGAAAACGAATCATTTTCGCACAACGCATACTCTAGATCAGAGATGTTCACGTAGTACCACGCGTGGTGAGACTCGAATGCTTTATTCGAGAATCGAAACACGTACACGATCGCAAGCATGTAGTTCTCTCAATCAGTTGGCGCTGAAACTTCAAGCTGTAATGTTCGTGCCACTTGGTCGTGTGTTTTGCACTGCACAAAATGTTTGAGGCACATGAATATGTGTTATTTACAGAATAATAATAATAATAACAATGATAATGATAGTGACAATGCTAATGATAGTGATAATGATAATGATACTGATAAATATAAAAATGATAACAATGATAATTTTAACATAATTCTTGCTTAATATCTGCACAACAATTTTTGTCAGTACAGAGAGCGAGAGAGCTAGAAACACAAGCACAAAAGTCGAAAATTGTAGTAGTATGCGTGTGAACACCACTGATTTAGAGCAGTGATGTTCATGTAGTACAGTGATGTGATTCTGATTTAGTACAAAATCCCGATCACATCCCGATTTAGACCTGTTTATCCCACCAAAATGACACGAAAAACCCACAAAAAATCCCACCCAAATATTTATACCAATAACGATTTTTTTAATGCAATTTTCGAAAAGAAATAAGGATGCCCACCTGCTGAACAGGCTCATCGACTACTTAACACTGTGAGTTCTGACGTCTGTATGATGCGCCAATGTGTAAAGTGTCGCAGTAACATCTCGTTGAATGTTCACTTTTGATAAATCGTTGAGATAATGCGTATGCTGCTTTAGCCCCACGGCCGTTGAGAAATAAAATATTCGAATAAAACGAAGCTGAGCAAAAATATTTAATCTCTATTTAGTGAATTTCAGAGTGTTTCTTATCGATAAAAAAAGATGAATATGAGTAGAATTCTATATTTAATGTTTATTTTTGAAAATTCGACGAGCAATCGAATAATATTGCGAAATGGGAAAAAAATATTTCACGTCATATCATGATGGCGTGCCTGCCCACCTCCTGAACAAAACGTTGGTTCCTTCCGAACAAATTTTCAGAAATCGTGCGAGTAAAAAATTGTTATTTATATGATTGAAAATAGTATTTGAAATTAGTTAAAATAGTTTTCGTGATTCTCATCCACGTTCAGATAAAATTTTAGAATGGCGTCGCCTAAAAATAGTGAAAAGAAGAACGAATATAAATTCTGATGCGATGGCTGCAGCCATCAAAGAAATTCAAATCTCTTTTGTTTAAAGTTCAGTGAGTCATTGTGAACTATTGATAGAATAAACTTTTTATAAATTCTCAAGAACTAGTGTTTTTACTTTTTTTTCAACGACTTGTTTTAGGTGTTCAGTAGCTGGGCCGATTTTTTAAGCGGCCGATTTCCAGACTTTTGCTAGATCGACTTCCAAAGTTATAATTTTTGGAAATTTTAAATTCTGATTAAAATTCTTGAACTTAGCTTCCAAATGAAACCAAGAGCTCTGAAAAATTATGTTTTAAACCAAAGGTATAGTCTCCAAGCAAAACGTGTTTAGAAGACGGGCATCCTCCCCTATATTTTTTTAACATTATAATAATGTTATAGTTTAATAATGTAGATAATAAAATTTTTCAATAAATATAACAAATTTTATAAAAAAAAACAAATTTTCCGTGGAAAAAAATACCTAAAGTTAAACTCTGCGTTTTTTATAAAAACTCTCTTGTATGAAGTAATCGTAAATTTCTTTCGTTGCATCAAAATGAAACTGAGCTTATATTTTTGTTTTTAAAGGAGGATCTTATTTTCATTAATTTTAAGCCTCTTGAATATACATATTTAGAATTAATGAAACAGCAATTAAACGAAAAATTTTAAAAGATTAGAAAAACGTGATACCAACCAGTTTTGCTAATTAACACTTTAAAAAATTATGATTCAGTAGAAAATCCCACCTAAGCATCTGAAATCCCACACGTTCTCAAATAGGCCAAATATCCCGAAATGAGCCCGAAATACCACCAAATCACATCACTGATGTAGTACCATGCATGGTGAGACCAGTGTTGCCAGAGAGACGAACTGAAATTTACCACTATTTGGGAAAAAATTTACCACTTTCGGAGAAAATTTACCTTTTTCCAAAATAAAAAAATCAACAAATTTTTAAATGATTAACTACCGTTATAATTGTTTTTTGTTAGTATACAAATATTTAGAAAGAAACAACAAAAACATGAAAAAATAACATTTGTACCATTCACACACCGAAAAGGAACGCTGATCCGACAACCGCTCCTATTCTTGAAGTGTTCTCAGCGGATTTCTCCGAGAGAGGGTCGCCAACCGACAGTTGCTTTGGTTCTGTTCGGGCTCTTAAACTGCTTGTGAGTATGAGTATGTTCAGAGAGTTAACAGTGCTGCCAATAACTCGTAAAATTAACAAGTCTTAAAAAAAATTATCGTTTTCGCAAAATTTACCACTTTTGGTCAAAAATTACCTTTTTTACCTCTGCCCAAAAAAAGAGTCAAAAATTACCTCAATTAGGGAAATTTACCTCAATCTGGCAACACTGGGTGAGACTCGAAAGCTTTATTCGAGAATCGAAACACGTACACAATCGAATGCACGAAGTTCTCTCAATCAGTTGGCGCTAAAACTTCAAGCTGAAAGGTTTGTGCCACTTGGTCGTGTGCACGAATTGTTTGAGGCATATGAAAATGCGTTATTTGCAGAATTATAATAATAATAATGATGATGATAATGACAATGATAATGATAGTGATAATGATAATGATACTGATAATGATAATGATAATGATGCTGATAATGATAATTATAAATTAATTCCTGCTTAGTACCTGCGCAACAATTTTTGTCACAAAAACACAATACAAAAGCTGAAAATTGAATTAGTATGCGTGTGAACATCACTGATCTTATTATAGCGTGAATAAACTGAATTTTTGATAATTTCCTTCGTTACTAATTTGTTATCTCTAAATTGACAGGAACCTGCTGTGCTTAGTAATTGTTCAAAGTGCATTTTGTCCGAAAACAGTTGTGAAAAACGTCTTTATTACTCGCAGCTGTCGATGGTCAAAAAAATAAATAAATACTTTCACATAAGTGAGTACGTTTTTTTCAGTGTCACACGCTTGGCACACTTTTTCTAAACGGTACGTAAAAATAAATTGCCAACAAAATATTGTAGATAATCAATTTATCTGTTTTACAACAACTATAGAAATTGTCAACAATACAGTGACGACCATAACATCCACATGGATGAAAGCATAAACGAGGGGAGCAGCATAACTACTCTACCATACAAAATAAACACTGAGATAAAAAATGAAGAATTTACAATTTTTTCAATCGCTTTTAACAGCAGATTGTTAAACCACCCTCGCTCGCATGAAAAAAAATGTATTAAAATTTTAAAAACCACACAAAAGCGTGCAAACAATTTGTTAAATTTTAATAAAATAATAACAATGATAAACAATGTTTTTATATTGGCTGTGATGCAAGTGAGTGTGTGAATATATTTGCATGACAGGCGCTGTCACTGTGTTTTGGGTTTGAAGCGATGACAAAGTGGCAGCATACAATGCTAGACGATAGAAAATTGAGTGTTAAATCAATAAAATGATGGAAATAATAGTTATTTTTTGAATTTATACAAACATTTTTTAAAAGAAAAAATGATTGTCTAAAATTCATAGAATTTTAATAGTTTTAGTGGTTTAATAAATTTCTAAAATTTCTTCAAAATTTAAAACTTGAAACATTTAAGTTTTAAAGCCACTGAATTTGATTTAAAGCTCTTTAAACTAAAAAATTATAAATTTGCATAGCTTCTTGAATAAGAAAAAATAAAACTTTGCAAACTTTTACCGGATGTCACACGTGTCCCAATTTGCTCCATGAAACCTTCTATTCAGCACTAAATTGGCATCACGCAGCATATCTTCACATGCACACACACACATACACACCTACACACAAATTCAATCAAGCAATAAATAAAAAAAAAATCGACACACACACACAAATCAATACGCACAAATCACTCCAGCTGCCATTCAACTCTTTGCTGTATGGCGCTTTAGATTAAGTCGCACACACATAAAAAAAAACTTTTAAAACACAAAAAAAAAAAACCAAAAAAGCAGCAATAGCAAAAAAAAAAACAGAAGAGATATAAAAATTTTAGATATGCAGCAATTTAATATCTCAACGTTCGCGGAAATGATTGATTTATTTGTATCACAACGACCGATATGCAGTGAAATGTGTTGTTCTCAGTCATGGCAATGCTTGTGTTTGAATGAATTTGCAATAAATTTTAAAAATATTTGCAAAGCAAAACAACGAACACTACTTGACAATTAAATAAACTGCTCCACAGTTAAGCTTTACATAAAAAATGGATTTTTTTCTGGATTCATTTTGAACATTCTTGAGATAAGAAAAACATCAAGTTGATTTAATAAGTTGATGATTCTTTAAAATCGTTGATTGGTACAATTACATTAAAATTTGACAAAAAATCTATCGTTTCTAACTTTCAATTGACCAAAAACTTTATAAGTAGGGGAGGATACCCACCTACTGAACACGTTTTGTTTGGAGGCCAACTTTGGTTGAAAGCATACTTTTTCAGAGCTCTTGGTTTCGTTTGAAAGCTGAGTTCAATAGCTAATAAAAATTTTAAACGAAATTTAAAATTTCCGCAAAGTACAATATTGGCAGGCGATCTAGCAAAAGTCTCGAAAATTTACCTCCAAAATAATCGGCTCAGCTACTAACACCTAAAATAAACCCCTGTTAAAATTAGACAATGAAGTAAAAACACTAGTTTTTGAGCCATTATGAAAAGTTTATTCTTTCAATGGTCCGCAGTGACTCACTGAACTTTAAAGTTTAAACAATAAAGTAGTTTAGAGTCAATTTAAATTCTTTTATGGCTGCAGCCATCGCATCAGGCGACGGCATTCTGAAATTTTATCTGAACATCGACGATAATCACGAAAATATAAATTAAATATAAAAGAACATTTTTAAAATAAAACTTATAATTGCAATCATATAAATTAGAGTTGCGCAAATGGCACACATTACGCACAGGCGCATAATGTGCCCCAACTGTGCGACACAGGCGCACAATATGCGACAGAGCATGCTGACTGTGTGCTTAGTGTGCTAGATGAGGGAATTGGCGTGACTCGGGTGAAAGAGAGAAGCATTGAGCGAATAAGAGAGTACCACTGAGCATCAGCATTGCCATTTTGACGTTAAATACGTCATTTTGACGTATTTTGAGGCATATTTGACGTATTTAATAAACCCAATAGTTTTAATTATGTCAAAAAGTTTCAAAGGTAGAATGTGAACATGTGAACATTGATATATGATAAGGAACACTCCTTCCATAGTATACATGCAACACTGCCTACTTAAGTGATAATGTTATTGACTATATTGTCATCGCAAGTGTCTGTTAGCGACGTGATATTTTTTAATGTATTCAACGAGCATGCAGCTTGAAGCCAAATAAAACAAATGGAGCGCTATATTCAGCTTCAATATTTAACTGATGTTTTTTTTATTGAAGTGACGTATTTTAAATCTGAAAATTACAATTTGAATCATAGTTTTCTGGCAACACTGCTGAGCACATAATGATTTTCACAAAGCAGACGCCTTGCCACTATTTATTTCAGAATATAAACCTGATATATTATTGATTCAATATATTGTATTAGTATAAGTAATATTTACTTGATAGCTTGGATGGTTTATTGCAATTATAATTATGAAGTTAAGGAAGGCTTGAAAAATTTGAGAATTCCAAACAATTAAGAATTAACTCAAACAAAAATAATTGTAAGCAACAAATTATTTGCTCACTTGCTACAATCTTAGCAAGACATAATGACATAAAATTAATTCAATTCAAAACAACCCTGTTATATATCACAAATGCCAAAAAGTATTCCAGATCATAAGGACTATTATTTTCATAAGGACTAAAGCTGATATATTTCTAAAAATAATTTAAGTTATAATGAAATATTTTTATATATTTTTTTTTTTTGTAAATTTATAAAGTGAAAACTAAAAGTAAAAATGCATATATTTTTTTTTTATGGTAAACTTTGTTGATACATAGGCTGCAAACAAATTTGGGGCAGTAATAATTTCAGTAAAAATTTGGTAGGATAAAATGTTTTAAGTGGCAACGCTGGTCTGCATTGTGTAAATTTTAATTGCTCTCAGTACCGACCAAAATCAATGTTGCTTGCTCAGTGATTTCAAATAAAGGGCATTTTATAACTACTCGTTAATATTCGGCATATAGTGCAGAGGCCGGGTTTGAGTGTGCATTTTTTACCTAAAGCCAGAAAGTTTTAGTTATCTTTTTACTTTGAAAATTTTTAACAAAAAAGTATTTTTTAGGCTTTTATTTTTTAAGGCATAAATAAAAATAAAAATTCTTTTGAAAAACAATTTTATAAATGACCCTGACCTGATTGGTAAACAAATAACATCGATTTTTGTAGCTATATCAAATAAAAATAATCTTTAACCTTTTTAAGAAATCATCATTTTAATATGCACAATGTGCAACACTTGCTTTTCTTAAAACTATTCTCTCGCTCTCACACTTTCTATAAATCTACGCTCTTAGTTCTCTTACAGTTTACCATTTCCCTTTCCGATTCACACCCGAATTCATCCAGCAGCCGAGTCTGCGCACCTTGGCGCACACTGGCGCCCACTGCCGCAGAATGTGCGCCAGATATGCCCGTCCCTAATATAAATGATAATTTAATGCTTGCACGATGTCTGAAAATCTGTTCAGTAGGTGGGCAGTGACGAAATCATGACATGACGTAAAATATATTTTTTCCATTTCAAAAAATTGTTCGAGTGCTCGTCGAATTGAGAAAAATAAATATTAATCTATGAATTCCACTCATAATCACCTATCTTTATCGATAAAAAACACTTGAAAATTCACTAAATAGAGATAAACTATTTTTGCTCGGATTTGAATTTGTGGATTTTTTTTTGGTAGTTTTCGGTGTTTTAGGTATAGGAAAATACAAAAAAACCTATTTCAGAATATTTGGACATACCCCCTTGTCAACTGAACACACCCAGCTGCCATACAACTGAAACATAATTTGCGCTATATCTTAGAAATCAGATAAGCTACAGTAACAAAATTAAACGTAGACGAAATTACAACGTCTTGTATGTAATTTCGAAAAAGTGGAAAAAATTTCGACGTGATAAAACAAGTGGCGTGATAGCTGCCATACATGTGGACTTTATTTTGGTCCATAACTAAAAAATGAGAAAATGAACTTTTCTCTGAAAAATAAAGGTCAAGTTCGAAAATGAATCAATTCGGATGAAAACCACGCCTACCGCCCATACTAAGTGACCTTGAATATATTTGGTTCGGTCGTGAGGCTATTTTAATTTTTTAATTTCGGCCCAGTCGAAGATCATTTCTTACTAGCTATAACTTAAATTTACAATGAATATTAAAAGCACTATCGGCTAAAGGGCTATCGGCTTATCACAATTATAAAAAACAGTTGAAACCTGGTTTTGAAATGAAAATAAATAGCATTTTTATGACCATCAAACAGGTTATAAAACACGGAAAAGCTTAAATAAAACATAGTAATGGTTAAATAAAAACTATATTTTTGCATATATAAAATGGTCCTTTTTTTAATTTTATAAAATATTTGTCGAAAGAAACCGCTCCTGTCGAAGAAGCACATTAAACATCGTTTGATTTTTGCAAAGATCCACAAGAATAAGAAACAAAAATTGTGGAAAAATGTTTTGTGGACAGATGAAACTAATATTAATAGAATGGGGCCTGATGGGAGAACAACTGTACGTCATCCAAAAGGTGAAGCACTAAATTCTTACACAATCCTTATACATCCCTACACAAAAAAGACCGTCCAGAATGGCGAAGGAAATCTTTTCTTGGCGTGAAGTAAGGCCAATAGTGAAAATTAATGGAAAAATGCACAGACCATTTTTCAATACCTAGATATAAACTAGATATAAATTTACTAAAAAATAAAATGGAGCCATTTGTATTTGAATCAATGTCAGTGAGTTGAACTTACATGCAAGACAATGATCCGAAACACACGGCGAAAGTTACAAAAGAATTAATTCAGAAGGAGAAAATCAAGGTTTTAGACGGACCGGCACAAAATCCAGACCTCAATCCCATAGAGAAACTATGGAATGATGTGACGGTCGTAGTTTCGAATAAAAATTTTAAAAATTTATATGATCTATGGGCAGGAATGCAAGATGCTTGGTATTCTATCGCGATGAATAGATGTCAGAAGTTCGGAGAGTATGAGTGGTAGATGTGAAGCAGTGGAAAAAAATTGCGGATATAGTACAAAATACTTAAAGACTTACATAAGTCCTTTCTTTTCTTATTTTTTAAAAAATTTTACTTAAATTTCCAGGATTTTTTTCGATGTGCTACTTGTACGTCCAAGGCGTTTTGAAGTGTATCTCAAGTTATGAATAAATTTTACTTTTTTATTTAATTTAATTAAGCTTTTTTATTGGAATTAAAGTTGTAACGCATTGATTTAAGGGGGGAAACGCACTCAGACCTTTTTTTTCATTTTTTGAATTTTTTTAAGTCTCAAGAATATGTGGTGAAAATTTCAAGTCGATATCTCAAAAAGTAACAAAGTTAGCCTAGTGAGTGAACCGCCTTCTAGAGCGCGCAGTCCTTATAGACCTTATTTTCAAATTCGTTATTTGCTTCAGCTATTCAGTCAAGATTGCCTTGGTTCGGAAATGAGGTGATAGATTAGTAGGAAAGAGGGGATAATCAATTGATACATGTTTAAATGTGGCGAATAGTCGTATAACTGTTAATTTGCATCAGAGGCAAGTGTTATGTTTACCTCAGTAAATTCAAGTTATAAGACAATCTCCACAAACTTCTCTACCACCAACTACAACTTCAAATCGTCAATATTGATGAATTTCTAATTTTAGTTGATAACAAGTAAGGAAAGAATTGAAAAAAGGTAAGAGCGTAGGACCATGGTCTTGGCGGGATTCAAACATGGAACTGGCTGGTTGGCTACCTGCTACCGAGGACTCCAATATCTTGTTTGCGGATGGTTAGCGTAGACCTTACTCTTAACATAACTCCATAGGGAATCTCCAAAGGGAGATTTCAAGATCTTGGTAGCCATTTGGTGCCACCAAAACGCGAAATTATGCGACCAGGGAACTTCGTGCATAATAACTCGATTGTTTACCATATGTATGGCACATAGAATCAACCTCTTGAAAGAAGAGTTCATCTGTGTCCGTATAATCCATCTCTGACCACAAAAAATTGTTTAGCATGCCTCTATAGCGCTCTCCATTGACTGTAACGGCTCTTCCGTCGTAATTTTTGAAAAAGTGCGGATTTTTGATGTCTCCGCCCCACAGTCTGCACCAAATAGCGCTTCCTGAGGCATCTCTACAGAAACATAAAAAAGTTTCGTCAAAAAAAACAAGATTTTAGTTTTCGAAAATTCATGTGTTCCAAGACCTAATTGGAGAATGTACGACGCTGCTGGTTGTTCACCGGCTGTTAAATTGTCAAATTGGTTCTTGAATCAAATTGATAAATTCTTGAAGTAAATCTTTCGTCAATGTTCGCTGCTGTGTGGAACGTAGAGAGTTCGAGAACGCTGATAAATTGAGGTCCTTGGATCGATTTCAATACTTTTCTTTACTGCGTCAATATTTTCAGTTGAATCTCTGGGGCGAAGTCATTTTATTGTCCTCACATCTTGCACTGAGGCAATCTTCTTAACTTTTTTGATTATATTGCACACACACGCCTCAAAAGGCAAAATGATTACGAGGAAAATATGCTCGAATTTTTCGCATTCTAACTGCGCTTGATCGCGAAATGACGTAATTATATTCAAGGAATTCTGGTTTTTCGTTCGCTGTAAGTAAACCACAATAATTTTCTCCTGCTTATAAGTGATAAATGTCAACATTTGACAACTGCCAAGCGACCAATTCTTAAAAAATATGTGATTGAAAATTTACACCTCTTATTGGCACACACTCTTCAAATTATTTCTTTTATTGATTAAAATAAGCGTAAGAATATGTTTATTTGGGTAAAATTTGATTTTTTTAATATTTTATGATTAAAAAAATTCCAAAGCTTCATAAATAATTTATTTTAAAAAATAATCTAAATATCTCTAGCTTGTTATCTCTTGTTAACATAAATAAGCATCAAAAATAAATCTGAATGCTCTTTATACAATAAATCCTTATGTCAAAATAAAAAAAAAAAAAAAAACTATATAACTGTCTGACTAGAATCATTGTCCGTGTTGTGTCGGCATGAGAGTATCGCTAAGAGTTGGTCCAGAACTATAGCACTGACTTTGTCATTTAATCTGTCATTTAAGTTAGCTTTAGTGTTCTCATCATACTTCGATTGAAGTAATAATTACTCCACTTCCATTTATTTCACTACTTTTTGCAATACACTTCATATAAATTAACTGCATTTTCAACTTCAGACTACTCCTTTTAGTTATTATTAGAGCAAGTAGGAACACTCCTACTTCTAAAAGTAAACACTCGCTACATTGATTGACAGATTCTTGCAATTTTGTTATAATTTGGTAACATTCTTAGAGAGAAGCTGAGAGAGCTGTCAAATAAACGACAAAGAAAAATAGAAATAGAAATATTTTTATCTTGTCGTTGTCGTTTTCTGCCACAATTTTCTCCTATAAGATTTTGATTGTCTCTGTCAGCGCTCTGCCTACCGACATGACAACGACATGATTCTAATCAGACAGTAAAATTGAAAATTTTCTTCACCATTTTCTAATAGATTTCTCACAGTAAGAAATCAGTTTTGATTATTTTTCAAAGTTCAATTCGAATATATATAAAATTATATCTAATTATCAGTTAATAATAACTACCAAAGGTTATCAGACTCAAAATCATTGGGCAGGGCTACGCTTAAGATATTGTTATATTGTTGAATGCTTTTATTTTCAATATCTTTTTGAAAACTAAAGGTGTTAATATTGGTTTTTTTTCAACTGAATCAATCTTATTTTTATTTAAAAATTAAGTTTTTTCAAATCGTTTCTTAAACCATTTAGATCTTTTATTTTGAAATTATTCTTAGATAAAGATAATGCAGTTAAATTTCCCATTACAGCAGAGAGATCTTTATGAAATTCAAGCGTATAAAATGTTAAAGCTCAAGCCAACTTGTTTACAAGTTATATACGGCTATCCTACGTAGATTTATCCGTTACATTCTTATGAAACTTTGATCTCATCTCTATCTTTCATTTCAACAACGAATATATTTCTCTTTTACTTGTCTCCTCATCAAATATCAATTCAAATAATGAATTCTGACAATCATTGCTTGTAATCTTTAAGTACCTACTTGATTGTTCCCACTCCCACAGCGTCAAATCTTCTTGCCAATCTTCAAACCCACAACTTGTCGGAAATTAATATAACTCATACGCCATGGTGTGTTTATTTGTTTTCTTTCCATTTTAATAAACTCCATAATATTGACTATGTTATTCATAACATTTCTATTCAAATTTACATCAAGTTTCGAACACATTATCTCTTATTAATATTCTTGTCACAATCAGGCATTAATATTCAATAAGTTCGATTATATCAGCGTGAATGTTTATAAATTGTTTCGTTTATGTTACGACTTGTTTTGTTTGTTTTCGAATTCTTTCGATTCTTTGTATAGATGATGAACTCTTCAAAGTAGAGTTGATACTTCTGAATTTTTGTTGGTGTGTGTATATGTGGCGCTTTTTCTAAGTATTAATATTCCACCAATTTCGTATGTTGTTGTAAGTAGTTTTAGTGTGAGCTTATATGTGAGTTTTTCTTGCTGCTTTAAGCACTTACATATTTTGTACATAAATCAAAGCTAACCAACAGATAGCGCATGACGCATATTTTGGCATGAATGCGGTGAGCAAGATATTGTTCTGAAAGTAAATTCTTAAGCAGTGGAAGATATAAAAAGTAAAATAATATATATAAAATAAATTTGCTAAATTCTATGACTGAATTCGAATTTGTCAAAACAAAGTAAAATTTGGCGCCATTTTGCTTTAAATTTCTAGCCGTTGCATAATATTTTCTTGTTTCTCTGTAAATAAATCTAATTTCAGCAGCTACTCTGATGGTGCACTAAGAAGTGCGGCTTGTCTTACGACCTTTCTTTGAATCTATATCCCCTCTGGCAGTCAGCTAAGCTGGCCATACTTGAATGTTTTCCCGGCTTTCGAATGACGTTATAAAATCTTCCTTTTAGCATTTCCGTTTTGCTGTGTCTACTTAAACCTACCAAATTATGCTAATGAATACTCAATGGAATTCTTTTTTCATCTTATGCTCAAGCATGTCCTTTAGACCAGCTCATTCCACTTTTGAATTGTTATTGAATGAGTTTGCGAATTCATTTTAAGCATATCTGTCTTTCACAATTGGTTTCATGGCGGAAAATTCGAATGTCAAGATGTTTTAAAGGAGTAGAGGAAAGGAACGATTTAGCGTTAATAAATTTTAAAATGACTCTTATTTTCAAAATGAATTGGTGTGTCACATCAATTGTCAATAAACGCCGGCAGCACTTAAAAAGCTATAAAATAGCGTCTCATTCAAAGTTGAATAAGCTCTTGAGTCCTTTATTTGAATAAAGCTGCCTTGATAAAAAGCTGCTGGCATAATTAAAAAAGCATTAAATGTCAGCTGTGAGAATATTTAGGTCAAATTATACATTCAAAAAGTTTTTCAATTTCAGAATTTGAAAAAGCGTACTCAAGACAAAACTTTTTTTGAAAACTATGTTTACGAAGAAAAAAAAAATCATTGAAAGCCATGAACTGTTACTGTTTGAAGACATGTTTTATGTCATATGTCATGTCATATGTTAAGTCATATGGCAAGTCATATGTCATGTCTTGTGTCACTTCATATGTCAAGTCATATATCAAGTCATATGTCATGTCATGTGTCACTTCATATGTCATGCCATATGTCCTATCGTATGTCATTTCATATGCCATGTAATATGGAATTTAATATATCACATAAATGTTCTAAGCAATCCTATTCGTATTGTTATTTCCATTTAAAGTTTTTAAACTTATAAATAATGCTTAATTTTGGTATCATGTGTCAAGTCATATGTGATGTCATATGTAAAGTCATATGTGATGTCATATGTCAAGTTATATGTCATGTCATATGTGAGTCATATGTCATGTCATATGTCAAGTCATATATCAATTCATATGTCATGTCATATGTCATGTCATATATGAAGTCAAGTGTCGTGTCATATGTCACGTCATAGTTATGTCATATGTCACGCCATATGTCATGTCCTATGTCACGTCACATGTCAAGTCATATGTCATGTCATGTTTCACTTCATATGTCATGCCATATGTCCTGTTATATATCATGTCATAGGCCATGTCACATGGAATTTAATATATCACATAAATGTTCTTAACAATCCTATTCGTATTGCGTTTTTTCATTTGAACTTTTTTGTTAAACTTATAAATAACGCTTAATTTTGCTGTCTGCTTAAACTACAAAATATGTATGGGTTAATTATTTCATTCATCCTTTAACTGCTGAATTGTCAAACAAATTATTCACTATGTGTTGCCTATAGAATAAAATACGACCATCTTTATTATGCTGCACATGCCTCAACATGACCTTCGACCACTGGGATCAAGGAATTACTTATCTTCGATTTGCCACAAAGTCAACCTGAACCAACGACATACTTACTGGCATAAATTTAAATCTAAAGATGTGCTTGTGTATATCTGCTTATAGTGGGTCTGTGTGTAGCGTGTCTGTGTTGGAATGTAACGATTTGCATATCTTTCCATTAATAAAGCACAAAGTACGCTACAATGTACACTATCTAGAAGTGCAGTTAGTTGTTGTAGTGCGACAACTGAATCGTTAACACTTTAGCCCGAGCTGCTGCAATAACCACAAAATGTATGGCTGCAAATGTAAACAAAGAGAGGTGGGTGGGTGTGTGTGAGCTGCTTCCGGTTGAGTAAGGTGGTGAGCTTAGTGTTCGATGTTAACGATTAATTTTGTAATTTGAAGCAATCAACTTATTGCCAACAAGTCTAACAACAACAACAACTACAACAACAACGACAACAACAACAACGAAAACAACAACAACTTGCACAACACCTACTACAACAACAACTTGTGCACCTACTACAACAGCTACTATTGCATCATTTATGTTAACTATGTACTCAATTAAGTAAATAAGAGACTTCCTCTCAATTTTGTGGTGAGTAAATTAAAGTTTAATGAAGTGTGGTGAAAATGCGATAATTGTTGAAGATTATCAGAAATTGCCATGCATTTGAGGGGCACACTTAATTTTAAGTTAAATAGCCAAACTTCTTAATTGCTAGTCAATTAAATTTTATGCAAGGAATTTCAATTTCACCTCAAGAACTTTTCAAGCTTCTTTATTGAAGGGCCAACGTGCTACAATGGAATTTCAATGAAATTTTAAATGCAGTTTGAATATTTACATTAAACATGTTTGTTCTATTTAACACTTGACAACAGTTGACAATTTCCTTTTAAACTGAAACAAAACCTCTGTTTTGTTCCTTTCTCTCTCTGCAGGTAGATGGAAAAGTAATAGAAGTGCTTACAAAAGAAGCTAGACACATTAATCAATGTGTTTATTCAGATTTGATACCTAAACCAAACTTTTAAATTACGAAAATAAGATGCCAATCTATCTTAATTTCTTTTAAGAAGAAAATATTCATAAATGATTTTGAATATCCTTAAAATTTATAGTTTCAAGAATATTTTATAGTCGACTCATAAAGTGATTTTAAAAAATCTTTTAATAATCATTTAGGACTTGAGTTGCAGAAAAAAACAGCAGAAATTTGGAGATTTCGTGGAGTGTCGAAATAAAATAAGGCAGTACAAACAATATATCAATAAACCTATTATTCTTATAAAATAATCTTTAGATAATCATCCTATATCAAAATTAAATTATTCTACAGTTCAGAGAGAAAATGTTATCTTGAAAAGATGCAATTGGCTGTTTTATCAACACAGTCGTAGGTCCTAAGACGCCCAAGTATCATCTTATTCTCATCGCTGTTCCTATCCTTGTCCAAATATTTGCTCTAAGCCATATCTTAGTACTTGTACCAATCCTTGTTCTCATCGAACTTGTAATTCCTGTTTTAATAATTGTTCTTATTCCTTGTCCTAATTTTTGCCGATATCCTTATACAAATTCTCCACTTAACCCTTGTATAAATTCATATTCTTATCTTTGCCCTTATTCTTGTACTAATTTTAGTATCAATGCTTGTCCTAATGCTTGTCCTAAAAGTTGTTCTTATCCTTTTCGAAGTTCTTGTTCCATTCACTGTCTTAATTCTTGTCTTATTCCTTGTTCAAAACCTTGACCTTATTCTTGTCGTAATACTTGATTTAAACCTTGCTTTAATTTTAGTCCTAATCCTTGTCCCAGTCCTTGCGTAAGTTTTTATCTTAATCAATCCTTATTTAAATTCTTGTCCTAATCATTGTCATAATGCCTCTCCCAATCTTAATCCTTATAATTGTCCTAATTCTTCTTCTAGTTCTCGGTCTAACTTTTGTCCTTATCCTTTTTTTACTTTTATTTAGGCTTTGTTTTTTGTTTTTGTTTTTGTTTTTTTTTTGTTTTCGTTTTCGTTTTTGTTTTTGTTTTTGTTTTTGTTTTTGTTAATTGTTAGTTGTTAATTGTTAATTGTTAATTGTTAATTGTTAATTGTTAATTGTTAATTGTTAATTGTTAATTGTTAATTGTTAATTGTTAATTGTTAATTGTTAATTGTTAATTGTTAATTGTTAATTGTTAATTGTTAATTGTTAATTGTTAATTGTTAATTGTTAATTGTTAATTGTTAATTGTTAATTGTTAATTGTTAATTGTTAATTGTTAATTGTTAATTGTTAATTGTTAATTGTTAATTGTTAATTGTTAATTGTTAATTGTTAATTGTTAATTGTTAATTGTTAATTGTTAATTGTTAATTGTTAATTGTTAATTGTTAATTGTTAATTGTTAATTGTTAATTGTTAATTGTTAATTGTTAATTGTTAATTGTTAATTGTTAATTGTTAATTGTTAATTGTTAATTTTTAATTGTTAATTCTTAATTGTTAATTGTTAATTGTTAATTGTTAATTGTTAATTGTTAATTGTTTATTGTTAATTGTTAATTGTTTATTGTTAATTGTTAATTGTTAATTGTTAATTGTTAATTGTTAATTTTTAATTGTTAATTGTTAATTGTTAATTCTTAATTGTTAATTGTTAATTGTTAATTGTTAATTGTTTATTGTTAATTGTTAATTGTTCATTGTTAGTTGTTAATTGTTAATTGTTAATTGTTAATTGTTAATTGTTAATTGTTAATTGTTAATTGTTAATTGTTAATTGTTAATTGTTAATTGTTAACTGTTAATTGTTTATTGTTAATTGTTAATTGTTAATTGTTAATTGTTAATTGTTAATTGTTAATTGTTAATTGTTAATTGTTAATTGTTAATTGTTAATTGTTAATTGTTAATTGTTAATTGTTAATTGTTAATTTTTAATTGTTAATTGTTAATTTTTAATTGTTAATTGTTAATTGTTAATTGTTAATTGTTAATTGTTAATTGTTAATTGTTAATTGTTAATTGTTAATTGTTAATTGTTAATTGTTAATTGTTAATTGTTAATTGTTAATTGTTAATTGTTAATTGTTAATTGTTAATTGTTAATTGTTAATTGTTAATTGTTAATTGTTTATTGTTAATTGTTTATTGTTAATTGTTTATTGTTAATTGTTAATTGTTAATTGTTAATTGTTAATTGTTAATTTTTAATTGTTAATTGTTAATTGTTAATTCTTAATTGTTAATTGTTAATTGTTAATTGTTAATTGTTTATTGTTAATTGTTAATTGTTAATTGTTAATTGTTAATTGTTAATTGTTAATTGTTAATTGTTAATTGTTAATTGTTAATTGTTAATTGTTAATTGTTAATTGTTAATTGTTAATTGTTAATTGTTAATTGTTAATTGTTAATTGTTAATTGTTAATTGTTAATTGTTAATTGTTAATTGTTAATTGTTAATTGTTAATTGTTAATTGTTAATTGTTAATTGTTAATTGTTAATTGTTAATTGTTAATTGTTAATTGTTAATTGTTAATTGTTAATTGTTAATTGTTAATTGTTAATTGTTAATTGTTAATTGTTAATTGTTAATTGTTAATTGTTAATTGTTAATTGTTAATTGTTAATTGTTAATTGTTAATTGTTAATTGTTAATTGTTAATTGTTAATTGTTAATTGTTAATTGTTAATTGTTAATTGTTAATTGTTAATTGTTAATTGTTAATTGTTAATTGTTAATTTTTAATTGTTAATTCTTAATTGTTAATTGTTAATTGTTAATTGTTAATTGTTAATTGTTAATTGTTAATTGTTAATTGTTAATTGTTAATTGTTAATTGTTAATTGTTAATTGTTAATTGTTAAGTGTTAATTGTTAATCGTTAATTGTTAATTGTTAATTGTTAATTGTTAATTGTTAATTATTAATTGTTAATTGTTAATTGTTAATTGTTAATTGTTAATTGTTAATTGTTAATTGTTAATTGTTAATTGTTAATTGTTAATTGTTAATTGTTAATTGTTAATTGTTAACTGTTTATTGTAAATTGTTAATTGTTAATTGTTAATTGTTAATTGTTAATTGTTAATTGTTAATTGTTAATTGTTAATTGTTAATTGTTAATTGTTCATTGTTAATTGTTAATTGTTAATTGTTAATTGTTAATTGTTAATTGTTAATTGTAAATTGTTAATTGTTAATTGTTAATTGTTAATTGTTAATTGTTAATTGTTAATTGTTAATTGTTAATTGTTAATTGTTAATTGTTAATTGTTAATTGTTAATTGTTAATTGTTAATTGTTAATTGTTAATTGTTAATTGTTAATTGTTTATTGTTAATTGTTAATTGTTAATTGTTTATTGTTAATTGTTAATTGTTAATTGTTAATTGTTAATTGTTAATTTTTAATTGTTAATTGTTAATTGTTAATTCTTAATTGTTAATTGTTAATTGTTAATTGTTAATTGTTTATTGTTAATTGTTAATTGTTCATTGTTAGTTGTTAATTGTTAATTGTTAATTGTTAATTGTTAATTGTTAATTGTTAATTGTTAATTGTTAATTGTTAATTGTTAATTGTTAATTGTTAATTGTTAATTGTTAACTGTTAATTGTTTATTGTTAATTGTTAATTGTTAATTGTTAATTGTTAATTGTTAATTGTTAATTGTTAATTGTTAATTGTTAATTGTTAATTGTTAATTGTTAATTGTTAATTGTTAATTGTTAATTGTTAATTGTTAATTTTTAATTGTTAATTGTTAATTGTTAATTGTTAATTGTTAATTGTTAATTGTTAATTGTTAATTGTTAATTGTTAATTGTTAATTGTTAATTGTTAATTGTTAATTGTTAATTGTTAATTGTTAATTGTTAATTGTTAATTGTTAATTGTTAATTGTTAATTGTTAATTGTTAATTGTTAATTGTTAATTGTTAATTGTTAATTGTTAATTGTTAATTGTTAATTGTTAATTGTTAATTGTTAATTGTTAATTGTTAATTGTTAATTGTTAATTGTTAATTGTTAATTGTTAATTGTTAATTGTTAATTGTTAATTGTTAATTGTTAATTGTTAATTGTTAATTGTTAATTGTTAATTGTTAATTGTTAATTGTTAATTGTTAATTGTTAATTGTTAATTGTTAATTGTTAATTGTTAATTGTTAATTGTTAATTGTTAATTGTTAATTGTTAATTTTTAATTGTTAATTCTTAATTGTTAATTGTTAATTGTTAATTTTTAATTGTTAATTGTTGATTGTTGTTATGCAACAATGTTGCAATTGATTTTTTTTCATTTTTGCCATAAGCACTGTCATAATGGTGCATATACGGTACATCCCTTAATAGCGTTATGTCGTCATTGTTTTTATTTTTCGTTTTTGTCATAAGCTATCGAGTAACAATTCAATGCGTTTTAGTTTTATGTTCGATGGATTGAACTTCTGGCTTCACAGTTTTTGCGTTTTGTTGAGTTGTGATGTGAAAATATCAAATTTTAATTTTAAAACGATTTAAAGAATATTTCTTAATCACCAAAAAATTCACGAAACTGAAATGATTCTCGAAAACGTCTGTGCTTAGAGAACGCATTATTCCCTTTGATCATTCTTCTCATGAAATGTATTCCTAGAAATATGGCTTGACTAGAAAAATAGAACATTTACATAACTACAAAAATACTAAACAGCATAACAACAAATAGAAATATTTATAAAACGTCTGATATGCATAACGTATAAACGCACTTCTACGAGTATGGTACTTGCACACACATAAACTGCCACCAACGCAACACACTCTATAAACGTTGCTAGGTTACAAGGTAATACGTGAGCAGCTTATACAACGCACATACCGTAAATGTTGGAAAAATAATTTCGAGCAACATATAAAATAAAAAATATTTAAAAAAAACACTGTAAAAAAATATGAAAACAACAGTCCAACAGTCCAAGTCTCGTAGCAGCAGCTAATTTAAATTCATAGCAATGTGTGAAAGTGCTCTGTGTGGATATGTGTGGGGATGTGTGTGAATGTTTTAGCAAGTGTGTGCGTGCGTTAGGTGAGTGTGTGCATCGAGCACAAGTATGTATAGCACCCTGTGGATATAGTCCTTGCAAATGTCATGCGAATCGGAGATTTTTAGGTTTTTTTTTTGTTGTACTGTCAGCGTTTAAATATCAGAATTTTTCTGCATTCATAAGAAAAACTTTTTCAAATTTTGAAATTCTAATTTTTATTTTTTTTTTTAATTTTAAGTACATACATAACTGCTGTGCCTCTGGTCGCCTGAAACTAGCAACATATTTTTATTTTTATATGCAAGCGCACATATTTCTATGATGTGATAATTTATTGTTCTCGCACTGTATGTATGTCAGAACAATCTGTCACATACAGAGTTCACAGCAATTTTTATTCCATAGCGCCTTTTTATTTCTATTCATCTTGACTCATATGAGTTCAAAAAGCACACACACTTATACACGGGCACACATACACACAAAGACGCAGTGCTTACCGCACAAAGATCTGCTGCATGTTGCGTTCGAGTTTCTTGCAGCTACTGAATAATTCATGCATTTGGCCACAATCAAAGTTGAGCTGCCTGCTCGTGTCATCAGCAGCCGTTGACAGGAAGAACTTCAGCAGGTTGTCGCATAATTGTCAGGAAGCAATGTCGTCACGACATCGGTTTGAATCTATTAATGCTCGCGTCAATGTTACAGTGCCTAACGACTCCAGCCCTACTTTAATTTTGGCTAATTTAATAATTAAATTCCTCAGCAGCTCCTCATGGAGTAGCAAACTATTTAATATGCATTTGTAGCTTTGTGGTTGGTATTGTAAGGATTCAGAAACTAAGTGAAGTGAACATAAGATTGCATACTTACGAGTTTTTTCCATATGATAGTAAAACCTTTCGGGCTTTAAATTGTGACAAATTATATGCTCAAGCAAATACACGTGTAGTGTAGAAATTAATTTTCGACTTCATTGAAACACAAAGAGATTACATTATGTATATAATTCATAGAAATTATGTAAGGATACGAGTATTAATATGTCGTCTTATGTTTTAAGTTTTCTTGTAAGTTGAATTTCGAATCGAATTTCCCTTAAAGCTCAAAACATTACATGAAAATGAATACACCAGGTTATATTTTGTACAACTTTAAAAGAACTTCCGAATTTCCCAAGAACTTTTCTGCGTAGAATCCAAATTTGAAAAGATAATTGATCTATCACGTCAGGATTTTGCGTTATTTGAGGTTATTTACCTGAAAATTGCTTTTTGGGTTTCCTTCGAGGAAACTTTTTGTATAAATAACATCATTTATTTATAGTCTTGCCTTTCAAAACTTCTTAATTTAACTGTTGCCGTGCTGAAGCTATAGCCCTTAAAGCTTTGTAGCCGTTGATTGACTTGTTAAATCGTTGATTGGTGCATCGATTATAAAATTGTTAAAAATATTGAAAACAAATTTGAGGCTTAGGACATGTTTGTTGACAACAAGACAACATTAAGACAATGAAAAAAAATTGGTCTCATTCAGATAAACACATCGATATGTCATTCAATATGATCAGACTTTTAATACCGAAGATATGATGAAAATTAATAAAGGGAGCCCTACGTTCGGCAAAAAATTTTCAAAATTTTTTAAAAATAGTTCTGCTGGAAATATTGATATACTTCCTGACCAAAAGATTAATGATATTTTCAGAGCCTTATTTTTTTGATATTAGGGTGGCACACTAGGATGGTACGAACTCAGATCTGGAGGGTAAGTACTAGAACGGTGCACCTGAGGTCAATGACCTCTATAGAGGTCATATTGGTCTCCTTGTGACAAAAATATGGGTATACCAAACTTTAAAATCCGACTGTAGACACCAGAGCTATGAAGAAATATTTTAATGCGCGACCCCTACGTTCGGTAAAAACAAAATTTTTTTTGGTAATTGTCTTGTAAAAAAACGTCATATTCGCTGGTATACGGCGCACTTTTTTTTTGCATAGGAGGTGTGGTACGGTCTAATGTACAGCCTCCCAAGCGTAGATGAGCGAACCTTTCCCTAACCTTTAAAAATGATGTCATTTTAGTGATACACAAGACACAAGAAAGACGCTTTAGTGCAGTGGTACATACTACTCCAATTTCGAATTTTGTCCTTGTGTTAGTAGTTCTTTTGCTCTCTGTACTGACAGAAATTGTAGTGCAGGTATTAAGCAAGAAATGTGTTATAATTATCGGTATCATTGTCATTATCATTATCACTGTCATTATAATTATCATTATTATTGTTATTAATATTATTCTGTACTCATTACTGCACAAAAACTCATTTTCATATACCTCGAACTTTTTCTGCAGTGTAAAAAACACGACCAAGCGGCGCACGTTGTGAAAAATGTGATATAACGCTTGCATCGCTTAAAAAACGCTGTAACGTCTAAACAGGTAGACGTAGAAGCACCAATTTTTGATATTTTATTTAGAAAGCATTAAAGAATAGTTGGCAGTACCTTTTCACTTTTTTTGCTTTAAAATTTAAGTACCCTACATTTGGAAGTTTGACTCTTACAAGCCTTATAGCATGTATAGAAGTATTATTTTTTTTAAGAAACTAATTTTGTATCCTCAAAATATGTTTTATGGAATTTTTTTCAACTTGAAAGAAATTCAACATTAACCCTTTAACATGTTTTTCATTTTTATGCAATTTTCTTCTTTAGCAAAAAGAAAGAAAAGGTGACTTGAAAGAACCATGAGATTACTTCTGTTCATTTTCGACTCAAGCTCAAATGTGTAAAAATTGTTCTCACCTAAAGAAAATTTGTTTAACCCTTTAACGACCAAATAACAGAATCTCAGAATGTATATTCTAGGTATTAGTTTAAAAAGTAATTCACAGCCATAAGCTAATAAATATGGTAATGAAATAGTACCCAGTTGAAAAAAATCATGTTTTAACCCTTATCTCCCTAAATAATCCTGAAAATTAATTTCAGACATTTATAAAAGTATTCAAAAACAATTATAGAAATTTTGATATTTAAAATTTCTTTCAACTATCCAATTACCTGCTTTTAATCCTTTTTACCGAACTCTAACAATTTAGACGAATACCTTTTTTAGTATCTACGCGTCTACACCACTTACCTAATTTTATAGATCTAGGTCAAGTGGTTTAGGCTGGGAGTCGGTGAGTTAGTGAATGAGTCAGGACAAAGTATTTTATGTTTTAAGATGTAGATAATTTATGCTTTTATTCTTATAAATTTTTTTTTCAGCAATTTCAATCTGCATGGTAATCTTTTGGTTTTTTCCAATTTATTATTTTTCCGCAAATGCGATATCTTCGGGTCAGACATTACCAAAAATTTGTTTAACACATCTGTTAAAGTCGTTCGCTATCCTGGAGTTGAGCCTTGTATTAAGGCAATAACAACAAAATAACAATGTTCGCAATAACAAATGTTTTAACTTCTAGTTTTCTAATGATAATCTTTCAACTTTTCTTAAAACGTACAAATAATTTAAATTTAACATCATTATATCTCATAAATCGTCGCCTTTTTAGAACATCATTATATCTCATACATCGTCGGTCTTATGACTAACTCACGTAACTATCTAGTGTTACTTTGGGAATAAATTTGGTAAAACAATAAATTGTTTTAACATCATGACCTAAAACTCAAAACTGATTTAAACTATCAAATAATTAGAATTCTTATTTAAAAATCCCAACAAGTTTTTCTTAATAAAGGAAGCAATCTTAATTTTTATGAATACGTCCGTTAGTTTTTTAATCTATGTATGTAGCCTTTGTATAAGTCATAATCTTAAGTGAGTCACTCCCACTTTTTCACACAAAATAGTATTAATGTTTTTTTTTACCATATATCAAATATTTCTCTTCATGTTGAATAAAATCCATTTTATAGCCTGCTCACTGAAATGGGCTTTTAAGTGGGCGGGCCACTCCCCTTTTTTATGGCAAACATTTTGCTATCATGTCTTATAACTATATAGCAAAATTTGTTGTAGCTGAAACACAAGCCATGTATAGTGTTTTAACTACAGCGGGTAATCGAACATTTGAGCTTCAGTGCATACTCGGTAGTATAGTTATAGTTTAAAGCTCAAATACTCGAAAAGGCACAAGTAGTCGCAAAAAATTTTGATACTACCAGAAAGAAGAAAGTTTAAAATGTAGGCTCTGAAGATTTTTCGTGGATTTGAGAGGAATTAAAAAAATTACAGCTTATTAAAAATTACAAATTTTCAGAAAAAAAACACAAAAAACGCACAAATTCAAACATGCGTTACTGTCCCGAGAACAACAATTAAAAAAAAAATAAATGCACATAACTAACCTTTTATTAATAAGCTTTCATTGTGTAAAGTTTCATTAAATATGTTTTATAATTAAAGATTTTATAGGCAATTTTATTGAGTGGTGTCATATAAAAATAAAATAGACAAACATTTTTTCAAAAAAGCGCCATCTTGAGTTGACCGTGGAAACTACATCATACGATAATTTAACAAACACAACTGATCTTCTACATAAGGAATGTATCTAGATTACAAAAAGAATTGAAAAAATTTAAACCCCGTTACTTTCCAATAATCCCTTATGCGAGCGTTTTGCCCAACGTGCGGCGTGAACCTCCTCGTTTGTAGTTTCTGCTCCAACTGATTGAGAGAACTTCGTGCTTCTGATCGTGTGTATGCTTCGACTCTCGAATGAAGCCATCGAGTCTCTTGAGCTTGTGGTAGTGGATTCTCGCTCTCAGCACTGAAAAAAAAAATTATTGTGCAGGTATCAATAAATATGACGACTAGGCTCGTTTGTCTAATATTTTATTGTTAGTTTAGATTTAATTTTATTTTCATGTTTTTTTTTATTTGTAATATCATAGTTTCGATCTCGAATAGTTTACGAGATAAAAATCGTGAAAACTTTTTACTTTACTTTTCCGCAAGAGTTTATTTTTACAATTTCTTCAATTTGCCTAAGTGATCGCACATTTGCATTCATTTTGTAATGCATAAGTGCTGTGTGACGTCATGCAGTCAATTGAGAAGGAGAGCCTTAGATAACGGAACTTTGGAATGAGTAATCTTATTTCTATCAGTCTTGGTCGGTGTTTATATCTGATGCCAGAGAGACGAACCGAAATTTACCACTATTTGGCAAAAAATTTACCACTTTCGGTGAAAATTTACCCTTTAAAAATAAAAATAAAAATTTTTTAAATGATTAACAACCGTTATGATTTTTTGTTAGTATACATATATCATAAAAAAAAAACAACAAAAACATGAAAAAATACATTTCTACCATTCACACACCGAAAAGCCACGCTGATCCGACAACCGCTCCTATTCTGGACGTGTTCTCAGTGGATTTATCCGAGAGAGGATCGCCAACCGATAGCCGCTTTGGTTTGTTCGGGCTCTTAAACTGCTTGTGAATATGTCCCGAGAGGTAACAGTGTCGCCAATAACTCAAAAAATTAAGAAGTCTGAAAAAATTATTATTTTCGCAAAATTTTCCATTTTTGGTGAAAAATTACCTTTTTTACCTCTGCCCAAAAAATTAGTCAAAAATTACCTCAATAAGAGAAATTTACCTCAATCTGGAAACACTGGTTTATGTATCAGTCATGGTATAATAATACATGGTAGCATTGACAACTGCTTATTTTCTCTTCAACAGGAAAACATAAACTGTCAAAAACAGCTTTTTGTGTATATGCATCTGCTGCTGTGGTTGTTGTTTTTTTTCACTTCAACGTTTTCAACATTGTTTGTGTTTTCATTTATTAACAATGACCGACCAGCGAACGCTCTCTTTTTGAGTATATTTTTTGACAGAATATTTTTTCCCAAGCAACTGTCAATGCTACCTTGTATTATTATAACATGTGTATCAGTGATGTTCACATGCATACTATCACAATTGTCAACTTTTATGTTTGTGTTAGTAGCTCTCTCGTTCTCTGCACTGATAAAAATTGTTGTGCAGGTATTAAGCAAGAATTGTTTTATAATTATCATTGTTATCATCATTATCAGTATCATTATCATTATCACTATCATTATCGTTCTCACTATCATTGTCATTATTTTTCATATTATTCTGAAAATAACGCATATTCATATGCCTCAAACATTTCGTGCAGTGCAAAACACACGACCAAGGGGCGCGAACCTTCCAGCTTGAAGTTTCAGCGCGAACTGATTGAGAGAACTTCGTGCATTCGTTCGTGTACGTGTTTCGATTCTCGAATAAAGTTTTCGAGTCTCAACACGCGTGGTACTACGTGAACATCATGGTATTATAATATAATGTAACATTGACAACTGCTTATTTCCTCTTCTATAAGGAAACATCTTCTGTCAAAAAGCGCTGTTCGTGAAAATACATCTGCAGCAGCTGAGGTTTTTGTTTTGTTTTTTTCATTTCAACGTTTTCAACATTGTTTGTGTTTTCAATGGCTGATTGTGAGCGCTCTCTTTTTGATTATATTTTTTGACAGGAGATGGTTTCCCAAGCAACTGTGAATGCTACCTTGTATTATTATACCATGTGTGAACATCACTGTTATATATGTAAGACACGAGAGAGTTCGTAAACGAGTCTCTAGTACGCAAGCCTAAAATATTCAGTACAACTTTTTGCTCAACTATCCGCCAAAATTTCTGAATGCTTAATACGTCGCAAAAAGAAAAGAGGTGTTTAATAAAAAGAAAAAAATAATAATAATTTAAAAGCACAATTAGTCCCATCTTCCCAAAATTCCTATCAATCGTCATTCATTTCCTTCGTAGAATGATCTAGAAGTAAAAAGACGCGTCATGAAAAATTAAGAAGCAATTTACTTGAAAATTATCAGACACCTTCATAGTGTTAGAAAGGAATTTGTATTATCCTTTTGATTGTACAAATAGTCCTTCCTATGGCTTAGTTGCATTTTTGCTCAAAATTCTACTTTAATGCGAACAGACGAAAATAACGATGCTCAAGCAATTGTCCGGTCTATCGTCCTTGGTCCCAAATTTGTGCCGAAATGCGAAAAATGTGGACTTTTGTATGAAAGTCCGATTTCCTCACCCCGAAACATGTTCCAAAACAGAAGTTGTCATTGTGCATTTATGACAGGTGATAGCTGACGTTATAAGGATGATTTTGCTCCCTGCTCCCAACACCGCTATTAATAGACCTTCATGCCGCAAAATCGCCTAGAAGTTAATAAATTAGGTCATACAATTTGATATAAGAAATTTTCCCATCGTAATTGCCCCGGTTGACATGAAGTTTATATTCACTAAGTTTCAAATCCATTATCACATTTATTCCACTCGGGGAGTAGACGAATTTTTTACTGAAATAGGCTCGTGCAATGCTATTTTAATATAAAAAAGAAGCTATTTATATTCATTTCATTAATAAATGAAGCTATTTAGAGAAAATTATGTGTTAAAATTTCTGTTTCCAGCAGCCGGAAGGAAAGTGAACGCAATAAATTAGCACCACCTTAAATTTCCGCTCACTCATCGCTGTATTCATCATTTAGCTCATTAATTTCCAAATGGCTACGCATACAATTTGAGTTTGAGACATATTTTAAAACATTAGGCGATTTTAATGTTTTATGACGAGGACGGTGCAAGGTCATGTCTAGCAAGCATAGCCAACGAGAGACTGATAATATATTTATTTTGGTCCATTAAATAAACTTAAAAATGGCGAAGATGATAGAGCTTAACCAGAGTTGGATGGTTCTTTGCCTCGCTAAGCACTGAAGAGCAAAAACCCCAAAAACCCAAAAAAAAAGTGTTGCTGAAAATGAAAACGAAAACCAAGAAACACATTTCTCATGAAAAATTAGTTCTGATGCCGCTGTTGAGTTGTCGTTGTTGGTGTTGATGTCGATGTCGATGATGATGATAGCGGCCTGTCATTGAAGTTCTTGGCAAGCGCAGCGGGTAGACAAACAGACGGACACTCGTATGAATGCGTGGTTCATGGCTGAATAGTTTAGGGGATGGACAAAAGCCTAAAGCTTTAATCACAATTTAATATTCATGAAAGTTTCAACCCTACGCTTACTGCTCCATCACACAAAACCTCGATCGTGCCACGTCAAGGGGCGACATAATTTCAATATTAAAAGCAAGAAAGCCCAACATCCGGCACATCTAACCGCCCACTTCACCGAAGAATGAATTATTTTTTTTTTCTTACAGCACTTTCTTGTGCAGAGTTCACATTCATCATCTTATGATGGCTGTATTGACGGCGGCATTGCTACTTGCTAGGTTCTGAAGGGTTTTTCTTTTACTATTTTCGCTTTTTGTTATGTTTTTTGTTTTGCTCTTTTGAGCTTCTTTTACTACCAGCGCTACTCTTCATCATTATGCTACTTTTTGTTGATTTTGTGCTAGTTAGGAGTTTTTTGTTTGCTCTTTTGCTGCGATTTATGATAATATTTATTTTCCTGTACCACCACCCCCCTTCCTTTTCTTGTATACAACTCATACACATTCTAATGAGCTCCTGCGCCAGCAAGAATTCGCTCGTGTGCAATGGTGTTGCAAGCAGCAGTTCGAGGGCTGGTGGGACTTACGTGTTCGCAGAATTCACCGTAAGATTCACTTTGCAAGAGTGGAAGTAAAGGTAGTGGTTGCAAGAATTTCATATAGTCAGCTTCTTAAATATTTATGATTGCATGCAATATTAGGTTACCAGCTCAGGTTCAGACAGTGAAACGGATGTCAGTGGAAAAACAAAAAATATGAATAAAATCAAAATTCCTCAGTATTTATTTTGCTAACTTAATTTATAGCTTAAATCTATTACAATTATTATTCAGATATTTTCAAATTTTTGTTTATGCTGTTCACATGCTTTAAATGGTTTATTTTCCCTTTGCTGTTGCCACCATTAATCATCTGGCATGTTGATGGCGCATCAAACGGAAGTTACATTTTCTGGCAAACATTTTAGGTATTCAACATTTTGGCATAATTCGAAGATTGTTTTTGTTTTTTGTTTTTTTAATCATGCACTCTTTCGTTAGTTGATTGTCTTAACCATTCTGCCATGTGTTTCATGTTCAATCTTCTAGTTCTTAGCTTGTCTTCATTAATCATTACTTTTGCCCAAAATTTATTAGTTGTTCGTTTAGGTGATGTGGCTAAGATTAATGCTGCTACCTTCTCATTTATAAATACAGGGTGGGCCATTTAGTGGTTTCTTTTTAAATTATAGGTTAATTTAACACTGACAGCTGTTTTCCCGCTCGAAATCTATACATAAAGTCAGTATCATGCCTCCGTGGAAAGAAATGTGTCACTTTACGCTTGAACAACGTTGAGAAATATGGGAAACTTATTTCCAAAGTGTGTGCTGTGTAGCCCAAACAGTGCGTTATTTGAAAAGAAGATGATTTGGGCGAAAAATCATCTTTTCTGACGAGGCGCATTTGCCTCTCGGCGGCTACGTTAACAAACGAAATTACCGCATCCGGGTCTCGAAAAACCTGCAGGTTATTGTCGAGAAGCCGATGCATTCACAGAGAGTGACAGTTTGTTGCGAATTGTGGAGTAGTGGCATTATTGGACCATTTTTCTTCGAAAATGAGGCTGGGAACAGCGTTTCGGACAACGGTGGGTATTACAAAGCCATGTTAACCGACTTTTCTTCTACTGAAATTGGAGACATGAATTTGGACGACCTTTGGTTTATGCAGGATGGCGCGCCACTCCACACAGCCCATTCCGCAATCGATCTTTTGCACACAAAATTCCGAAATTGTGTTATCAGCCGTCTTGCCAATGTCAATTGGTCGCCTCGGAGCTGCAATTTAACCCCTTTGGACTTTTTTGTGAGGAACCGTGAAGGACCGATGTTATGCCAACAATGCGAAAATGAATCAAGTACTTAAGCCCAATATCGTCCAAGCAATCTGTGAGCTACAGCCCGAATCAACAAGGTCTTGGAAAATTGGAGTGACAGAATGCGCTACTGCTAAGCCAGCCGAGGCAGCCTCTTGAATGATGTTATGTTCCATAATTAATGAGAATTTTTTTCTTTTACTAATAAAGCCATAATACATGGAAAAAATGTAATTTTGTTATTTTATTGCATATAAAAAAACAAAAAACTTGTATTTGGCCCACCCTGTACATGGAAAAAGTTTAATTTTGTTTAAAAACTTGTATTTGACTCACCCTGTAAATCCCAAAGTCTTAATTAAGCACTGATGACAATAGTTGATACATTTGTAGATAGGTTATGTTAGGTTTTGATGGCTGAGCCGGCAGACGACTCGTACACTTAAGCTAGTGTGGGCCCGTTGTGATACCACATAATCTTTATTGAACCTATGAGAGGTATCCCTCCTTAACAAACCAGTTCGAACGGATAATGAATTTTATTATATGTTTAATTTCCAGGCATGAGACTTTGGTAAGTCCATTTAAGAATGGATGGTCCAGAATTGCCAATCTCCTTTTACTTAATGCCGGACATTCGCAGAGGAAATGCTGGGCATTTTCTACCTCTTCTTTATATTTGCAACTTATACAAAAATCATTTGATACAAGTCCTAATCGAAAAGCATGTATTCTGATTAGACAGTGACCGGTGAAGAGTCCTACTATTTTTGAAAGGCTTACCCTGCTTAATTCAAGTAGTGATTTAGTGCGTTTTAAGTCGTAGCGAGGCCACGTTAGCTTAGCTACCCTACATGTGTCAAGGTGTTCCCAACGTACTTGTGAAAGACTCAAGGAATTGTTCTTGCACTGCAGTTTATAGGAGGACATGGGTATACCAATAAAATCCTATGTAGAATTGACCTTTTGACCTAGAATCTTAGCGGTTTCATATATAGCCATCATTTCCGCTTGGTAGACACTACAAAAGTTTGGAAATCTATTTGTAGATAAGATGTACATAAATTTGTAGTTATTTATTTAAGATTGATAGTATCGCTATATTTTTAATTGCTAAGAGGTTTGGTCGTATGGAGTTACCTCTCTTATGGCGTATAGTGAACATACCCGTAGGTTTCGACGTGACATCATATCTTAATCTTTCTCCTTTTTCTTGTCGTCGATTTAATTTGTCCCCAACTTTCTGATCTTTCCCTTGTTGGGATTCATTTGCTAGTCCTTGTCCCACTTCTTTTCCGAACCTTTGTTGTAAATCATGTTCTTAGCGTGCCCAAACCATTGTTCTATTTCTTGCTCTTCTCCTTATCTTGTCTTAAATATATTTTTAGATATGTCTATATCATTGTCCCAATCCTCGTCGTAGTACTTTTTCTGTACTTGTCTGTATTCTTTTTCTAATCCTTGTCCAATTACATGCTCTAATTTTTGTCCAAATCTTTGTACTACTACTTGTCTTATTCCCTGTCCTAATCTTTTTCCAAATCCTTGCCCTCATCCTTTTTTAATCCTTATCGAATTTTTTAAAATTGTTTGTCAAATAATTTAAATTTATTTCCAATCTTTATTTTTATTTTTGTTATAACATTTGGAGGTTCCATGAGAGGCCTCATAACAGCATTTATTTGCATTATTATTTTTATCATGTGACCAAATACCTCAGCTTTACTTTCATTTGAGAAGTCAGTGACTGCGAGTTAGTGACTGCAAGCTGCGTCATAAAATCTGTGTTTGAAAGCCATTGAAATTGATAGAATCCATGGAATGATATTGCAGGACGATCGGAGAATGGAAGTGCATGAGGTGGCTGAGGCTGTAGGCAGGCGCGGATCCAGGGGGGGTTGGGGCTCAAACCCCCCCTACCCCCCGAAATTCTAAAAGAACCTGTATTTCAATGTAATGTACTGATGTTTATTATGTGGGCTAAGAGTACCAAAAAGAAAAAGAAAAAAAATTGGTTTTTTATAATTTACTTTAAATATTCACACCCCTATGCTGTAAACGTTTGTAGCTGTTTCTACACGTATTGCTAAAATACTGAATTCTGTTCCAGTTTTTGTTTGTTTTTGCGATATTGCGCCTGTAGCTGTAAACAGTCACACATACAATCTTAACCTGAAATCACAAAACCACCGCATTTTTTGGATAAAATAAATACAAACACCGCGCAGTCTTAATTTAAAAACCCACAGTTTCGATAGTATCGGAAGTGTAGACTTAAAATTCCTTTTTATACAGTAATGGAGAAAAATTCCGGTTTTTGTAGTTTTTATTTATTTTGATGTTGGTTTTATGTTGGCCTTTAATATTTGTATTCGAGTCAAATAAACAGAGAAATCACTTTTATTATTATAATTATCTTCACCCCAGCGTCAGCTTGTGGTATTTAACACAAAAAAATAATCCTGAGCACCACACAATCATATGGAGTGAATATGGAGTGAAATGTGGATGGCTATTTTTTTCGTAGCAAAGTTTTTTCCAATAAGTGGAATAATTTTTCCACATATTGCAGCAAAACACAAATTATAACCTTCTTTCGAAAAACCAGAGGCTCGAAATAGATTTTAGACTAACGGTTTCTTCCCACGCCTACGATTTTTTGAAAAAAAAATTATCCCGCTCTAATGTATATAAAGGGTGGTTAAATTTTAAGGGCCGATGTTGAATATAAACCAAACCTAAATGTCAACTTTTTTTCTGCATTTCATTTGACATTTCTCAATTTCAGACTAACTCAATTTGAACCGTTAAAGTTATTCAGGCTTATTATGAAAATGCTTAAAGCTTTCAAATCAAAATGCATATCGAGCACTTCGTGATTTTTTCGGTCAATTTAATCGTCCAAATGTGCGTACAATCGGAAAAATCGTGCAAAAATTTGAACAAACCAGGTCTGTAGGAGATGTGAAAACACCAGTGCATGCTCGTACTGCAGAAAATATTGCTGCTGTTCGCGATAGTGTGGCTGAAGAGCCGTCCACCTCAACTCGTCGTCGTGCCCAACAATTGCACCTCTCACGTTCGTCGTTGATGAACATTATGCATAAAGACTTGCATTTACACGGTCAGAATGGTGGCAAGAAATGGCAACAGTGGATGATAAATTTTCGAAGAAAATCATCTTCAGTGATGAGGCACATTTTCACCTCAGTGGATTCCTCAATAAGCAGAATTACCGCATTTTGGGCACATGATAATCCAAGAGTGATTGTCGAAAAACCAATGCACCCACAAAGAGTGACTGTTTGGTGCGGCTTATGGGCTGGCGGCATCATCGGGCCGTATTTTTTTCCAAAATGAGGCTGGTCAGGCAGTTACTGTGAATGGTGTTCGGTAGCGTGAGATGATAACGAACTTTTTATGGCCCGAATTAGAAGATATGGATGTGGACAATATCTGGTTTCAACAAAACGGTGCCACTTGCCACACAGCTAACGAAACAATGGCTCTTTTGCGCGACAAATTCAATGGCCATGTTATCTTACGTGGTGGCGATGTCATTTGGCCACCAATCATGTGATTTGACACCGTTGGACTTCTTTCTTTTGGGTTATTTGAAAGAAAAGGTGTACGTCGATAAGCCAGCAACAATTCAAAAGCTAAAGGATGAGATAATTCGGCGGCGGGGTGCAATAAGGCCGAATTCGGCCTTATTTCCATTTGAAAAAGAAATTAAGCCAATTTGGCCTTATTTCCCTTTAAAAGGAACCAATATTAAAACGCCATCAAATAAGTTTTTTAGTTTTATTTAATGAAAAATTAAAGATATAAAGTATTGGAATAATTGTGCATTTGGAGCTCCTAATGCACATGCTGCAAAAAAAGGTCGGTCTCAAATGGTTTAGGAAATAAAAATCGTGAAAGTTTGAAAAATGTACATATTTTGGAATAATTGCACTCTAGGTACACGCTTCTTTTTTTTTTTTTTTTTTGTTTTTTAAATGTGTATGGAACTTCTAAATCTAATGCTGCAAAAAAAAGTAGGTAGGTATCAAATGGTTTAGGAGATAAAAATCGTGAAAGTCTGAAAAATTTACATATTTTTTATTGAGAAGACTAGGATATCTTATTCTAATAATCTCTTTGAAAAGGAAATAAAGCCAATTCGGCCTTATTGCCGTTGGCCTTATTGCACCCCGCCAATTCGGCACATTAACGGCATAGAACCTCACTTATGCCTCGGCGTCATCGAAAATTTGGGCCATCGGATGGAGGTGTGCCGCCGAGGTCGCGGCGGCCATTTAGCCGATATTTTGTTCCATGCCTAATTGAACCATACCAATATTATCATAATAAAAAGAAACGACAATAATTTCCTTAATAATTTGTGTTTTATTCAAAATCAACATCGGCCTTTAAAATTTAACTACCCTTTATATATATAACGTACATAAATATTTTTGAAACCCCCCCGAAATATATTCCTGGAACCGCTGTAGGCATCTCAACTGAGCGGTTGAGATGACATATTCATGTCATCACACATTTTACATGAATATTTGGACTTGAAAAAGCTATTCGCGCTATGGTTGCCGCGATTGCTCACACTCGACCATGAGCGCAGCCGTGTAACCATTTCAAAGGAGTGTTTCGTGATGTTCTACCTTAGGCGGCCAACTTTATGAAAAGTCAATGTGGGACATTTTTGGTGATAGAAGGTGTAAGTGTGAAGGACGGAGGATATGTTGGTCTGCTTAAATTGGGAAACAAACAAGTGCCACTTACTGAAGTTGTTATTTATTTTTAAAACCATATTTCTCATATGAGTGGTATTTTATTTTATTGAATCTAGGTTTTTAGAAGAATATCATAAAAATGTTCACAACTGCCCATAATTAATTTTACAATAAGCATTTGTGGCAACGTGTCAATTGGATTTTTCCGATGTCCATTCGGCATTCATCAACGAAAATACTTGTCTGGACGATGGCCTGTCAATTTATGAATGGTATTTTGCTTTCCTTAAAATTTTTAAATACATCTTCGTGTGTTTATTATGTATTCGGAATGTCATTGGACGAGTCCGTTAGAATTGGTTGGAAATGAGGGACGCATTAGACGTTTTGCGGCACTATTTTATTGTGCAGGACTATTATTGCAATGTGGGATTGCAACTGCTATTGCGAGATGGTCCCGCAGAATCCGGGATCGTTGGCTGCCTTAGTTCTACAACATACAACAATTCGAAGGAGTTTTTGCGCCGTTACGTTAACCATGACGGAAAATGCATAAATCACAACACACCAGAGACCAAGGAACTGTCAAAACAGTGGACTACTTCAGGTAAACGAGCACCAAAGATCGTATTCGAAAATGAGCCAAATCATCAAAATGGTAAAAACTCTAAAATTATCACAAAAATTAATCTTAGCTCTTGAAATTTTGAACATAATCAATCCTTAATTAAAAAAAATAAAAAAAAACAAATCTATATTGAAAACAAATTTTTGAGCTTTAGGCCAAGCATGTTGACAACGAAACAACATGAAGAACAAAGAAGGCAACAACCAACAACAATAACAACGGCTCTGTATAGAGCAAATCACACAGCTTGACTATACGGACTGTTTCGTTGGCCGCTACACCAACTCATCAGTAGCCTTTGTATGACTTTACACTATGATCCACTCAAGCTACTTAGGTTCTACTTATACTGCCCATTAAGATTAAAAAAAACAAATTTAATTTTATATTTTTCAAAATCTAATGAAAACCAAGCCAACTTTCCATACCAAGTGACGTCATCAAAATATGTAGAAAAACCTTCATAAGATCCACCAAAATGTATTGATTTTATATATTTCACATATTTATTTTGATTTCTAAAATGTACAACAAATTTTAAATTTTGATAAATTAAGTAGGAAAACTCGCAGATTCCTTCATACAAACTGACGTCATTAAAATAATAGAACCTTCATAACTTTTGATATTATATACTAAACATAGAGGGATATTATATATGCGTGGGGAGCCTTCAAGAAAAGATTCTTCGTAGGATCTTTAGTCCAATCTGCTTCAATGACGAATATCGAATAAGATGGAATCAAGAGCTGTATGAGCTGTACGCCGATATCGACAGAGTAAAGCGCATAAAAATCAAGCTCATTTTGGGTGGTTGAAAAACGGCGCTCCTAAAAAAACATTCAATTCGGTACCAAGTGGCGGTCTATACAGAAGAGGACAATCCATTATAATAATAAAAATAATCTAACCATTTCAGACCTTGAAAGGACCGAACTTCTTATGTTCAAACTTCTTCTTGGGGGCCTCGGTAGTCGAGTTGGTAGCGTGCTCGATTGCCACCCCAGAGGTCCCGGGTTCGATTCCTGGCCAGGCCATGGTTCTTCGCCATTTCTGAGAGAAAATAAAATCGTGGCCTTAAGCGGGTATTTTAAATTAAAACTTTTAGACAGAATTTTGTTCAGAAATATTTGAAGAATCTAAATTGAGAAAAGTTTCTTCGGTACCATTTCTGATACCCGAGATATAAAATCTTATATTCATTTCTTTGAAAAAGTTAAAAAATCGCAATTAAATATACATTTCTCCAAAATAGGAAAATGCATATGCAAAAATGATGGTAATTTTTAATTTGACAAATTTAAGGTATACGTTAACCCTTTAATTAATACCACCAAAATTTTGAGTATTGGGTAACAATCAAAAGTTCTCTCCTATCTCTATTACAACTTAAGCTTCGAATATCCTTCAAACAGGAAACTGTGGATAAAAATCGTGAGTGGCATCGTGTTTACCAATATATTGTTAGTTTAAACCTAAACTTACTTTGGATTTATGACATTCGTGGTTTTTTTTATAAAAGTCAAGGCATTTTAAGATCGTTATTTTTTACTGTTTTCCTCAAAAAACTACTTTGTCCTTGCGGGACATGAAGACATCCTTTTTTCTCCTTAAATTTTTTTTGGGTGATCTTGACAACCCAATGCAACTTTTCAGACCGCTTAGAATACGATCTAAATTTTTCGATACGCCCTAATGTGCATGTTCTCAAGAAGCTTTACATGACATTTTTTGCAGAGAGGTGACGGCCAAACAGAAAAATTCATTCAATTGCAAAAACTTTCTGTATCAGATGGTGTCAGAAGTGAACCAGGGTTCTCTGGCGTATGGGTCATGCACTCTATCCACTGTGCCACGGCCAAAAAGGTTAATTGGTTAACCTTTCTCAATTTAAGTCTTTCTGTCTTCCAATATTTTCCAATATAAGTTCTAACTTTCTATCTTACTTACTTTCTATCTTACCTTCTTAATATCTGTTATTTTTTCTATTTGATCTATTTTTATGACTACTTATCTGCCAATAATAACATACAATCCACTTTTCTCACCTGGTTTTTTTTTCCTATATTTTCCTATCCATCTTACCTCTTCTTACTTATCTATTAAACCTTTCTAGTGCCTTTATAGTTTTATAAATATTTAACTTGCGGATTACGCACTAAATAATAGACACTCCAACTTTTTGCACCAAAGTAAATTGAAACTTGAGTGACAGTGTGAAGGATCTACTGTGGTCGTTTAAAGCTTTCAAAACTTTCCAAGTCTTAAGATGAAATTAACAGACTTTGATGTCCTTTGACAACAACACACATGCGAAGCACACACAAGCATTACTGAATGCTGAACATACTAAAGTAAGTACCATTTTTGTTTTATGTGGACTCAACTTTTACAGCCACCATTTTACAAACACTTCCCTGCTTGGAAAGAAGAAACACCACGTGTCTGTGGTTGTGGTAATTCAGTTGCTGTTTTTGTTGTTTTTGCAGCTGCTGTTGTTGCTTGTGATACATGGGTGAAACATGGGTAAACGCGGTGCTAATGATTATGGTGCTATTAAAAATAATTCTAAATTGTAAAGAGTGATTATTTTAAATGACGCACAATGAATAGAACTTGAACATTGTGCAACACCTGGCTCTAAAGAGCGATGTGTTGCTTAAGTTACGCTTTGCTGAACATTGTATACATGTTGCTATAATTTATTATGGCTGAAATTTAAATGGCCCGTTATTTTTAAGCAAGCATTTACAACAGTTTAAATTTAAATCTAAAGAGAGTTTCGAGAATATTTTGAAAAATTATATCGATTAATTGAAATTTAAGGATACTCAGAAAATGTTTTGGCCAACAAGAGATGTTTTTCAAAAAATCCCACCATTTTTCTGCAATATTTCTGTAAATGCCAGAAATTGATATTCCCAAATGTTTTCAGCTATAAATTCAGGAAAGTAAGTTAAAATAAATTAGATATAAAATGCACGAGCTTCCAAGAAATCGCTCCCACTTGGCAATCAAGCAACGAGTGCGTGCTGGCAAAACTCTTGCAGCATGTTACTTGCTGTTTTTTATTTATTTATTTGACTGCACTCTTTTGGATTCCATTTGCATGCTCAACAAGTTTATTTGTTGTTTTGGTTCTCCAACAAACTGGCCAAAAACTGAACTGGTAAGTTAAGTTCAAATAGTTAACGTTCAAAGTTTACTTTTTCAGGGCGAAAAACTTTTTCCAAAAATTCGAGCGTACATTGTTGCAAAAGTATACCGTATAACATATCAGAGTATCTGCAGGGAAATGCATGGATACAAACATATTTACTAAGGTGGTCCCAAGTTGTTTGGCGGAACTTGACTTATTTTGAAAAATCCTAAAAGTGATATTTTCTGGCCTATCTCGAAAAAAAATCCCGCTACCGTTTTTCATAAAATAAAAAATGCATCAAGACGAAAGGACATGCATTCATTCACCCGATACCAAAAGTCGAACAGACCAGCAAAAAAATCAAACATTTTGGACGAAAAGGTGGGTTTTTTGTATTCGGTTCTCAAAAATCTATATCTTTTAAACGAATTAAAATTTTTTTTTGCAACTGAGAGAGAAAACATTGACCTTCTATGTGAAATATAGATTTAATTTCAGCGATTGATAAAAATTTATTTTTTGAAAATTTCCATACATTTTTTAGCAAAAAAAATGTTTTTCTTCTAAATTTCTTTTCTTTTTTTTTTCTTTTAATTTAGTTTTTTGCAATCGAAAGAAGAAACACTGACCCTTTAATCCTACATTTTTGGTTAGAATATGAAATGGAAAAAGTAGTGGCTTTTTAGGTTTTCGGGGTCTCGGATTTCAATTTCGATGTCAGAAATGAGTTTTGACAGCTGTCAACTGTCAAATTTGCTGTCATGTTACGCAATATAGGGTTTTCCAATAAGAGGTGTTATTTTGGTATTCAAAGAAAAATGCCATTTTTTGAGATAAATGATCGGATGTTTGTTTAATGGTATGCCATTAATAATGAAAAACAACATCAGCCAAATGGCCACCACGTCCACGTTTACAGGACAATATCCTTTTCATGAAATTTTCCATAACCGAATCGCAAAGTGGCTGCCCTATGTCCTCGATAGCCTCACGAATTCCATCTTTGAGGTATTCAATCGATGCTGGGCTGTTGGCGTAGACCTTATCTTTTTTCGTGGTCCCAAAGGAAGAAGTCGCAAGGTGTTAAATCACAAGATCTCGGTGGCCAATTGTGATCACCTCTTCGAGAGATAACACGGTCCGGAAACTTTTCCCGTAAAATATCAATGGTTTCGTTGCTTGTGTGGCACGTAGCACCATCTTGTTGAAAGTAAACGTTGTCCAGATCAATACCATCCAACTCCGACCATAAAAAAATCATTAATCATCTCTCGATAGCGCAATCCATTCACCGTAACAGCTGGTCCAACCTTATTTTCGAAAAAGTAAGGTCCAATGACCCCGCCGGACCATAAACCGCACCAAAAAGGCACACGTTGAGGATGGAGAGGCTTCTCAACAATAACTCTTGGGTTTTCCGAGCCCCAGATGCGACAATTTTGCTTGTTAACGTAGCCACCTAGGTGGAAATGGGCCTCATCAGTCAAGATGATTTTCCGTATCATGTTCATGCATTTCAAGGACCCAATCAGCAAAGACACGACGTTGTTGATGATCGGCCGGCTTGAGTTCTTGTGTTAACTGAACTTTATAAGCCTTAAGACCCAAGTCTTTATGCAAAATACGGTGTAATGACGTATGTGGAATGCCCAATTCCAAAGAACGACGAGGAATGGACAAACCTAGGTTTTCTTCAACACTTTGGGCTACAGCATAAATATTCTCAGTTGTTCTTGAGGGACGTGCACGGGTTCTATTCTTCACATCACTAACTTGTCCCAACAGCTGAATTTTTTTAACAATTTCTGTATTGCGGTCCGACAAGCTGCCTCACGACGACCAAAAAATGCTTTAACTTTGCAAACAGTGACTGCAAGATATTCACCATTTTTGTAGTGAATTTTAATAACTTCCATGCGTTATTGAAGCGTGTATCGTTCCATTTTTAGTAATGGCATAGTTTCTACTTGTCAAATGTCAAAGAATAAAAGCTTTAAAAGTGAGCGATTCTCAATAGCGGGCGATTCACAATAACACCTCTTATTGGAAAACCCTGTACAATGAAAATTAAGAAACCGGCGTTCATTGGCTATTCCAGAAAAATAAAAAGAGTTTTTCGACGGTTGACAGGTGTCAAAAAACCGTCAAAATGACCAAAATGTAGTGAAAATACAAGTTGGGCCTCTTTTAGTCGGTTTCCAAGGTCGCTAGACAAGATTTCAACATCGGAGATGAGTTTTGACAGCTGTCAACTGTCAAGTCAGCTATATACCAGCCTTATATAACAGAAAATGAAATCTGCGTGTTTTCCGAGAATTTCAACTATAGCTTAAATCTTGACAGCTGTTTTTACAGTTGACATCTGTCAAGAGTCATTTTTTCATCTGTCAAAATATGCTCATCGAAGCTAATAACATGTAATAACATGGTTTGCAATCTTGATATGAAGATCACATTAACTCCAGTTATTTTTAAATGTAGCATGGAGATCTGCAAAAAAAAATCCTGGCTGTTCAAAAATTTCCTCGCTAATCATAGCCCCGACTATATCATAATTTTTTAGTTTGTTTTCCAAATTCAAATTAGCAACAAAATCAAAAGGGACAGCTTCCATTGCTGTTATAATTACTCGTAAGAGATTTCGTGTTATATATGCACCTTGGCTATGCGATTGCTCTGCTTTATATAAAAAAGTGTATCATGGAAGTTTCTTTATCCTTGTCCGTATTCTTGAGCCTATCCTTTCCATTCCTTTTCTTTCCTTTCCTTTCCTTTCCTTACCTTTCCTTTTCTTTCCTTTTCTTTTCTTTTCTTTCCTTTCCTTTCCTTACCTTTCTTTACCTTACCTTTCCTTTTTTCTCCTTATTCATACTCATTCTTGTCCTTATTCAAACTCTTGATTTATTTCATTCCGAAATTCTTGACTTTACCCTTGTTCCACATCTTCTTATCTCTTTCCTAATTCTTGCCCCACTTCTTTTCACAACCTTTGGCCTAAATTTTGTCCTTAGTTTATCCAAATCCTTGTTCTATTCCTCTTAATTTTCCCAATATTGGCCCAAATATTATTTGAGGTGTGTCTTGTTATCCTTTACTATCTTTTTTGTTATGCTTTACCCAATCCTAGTGTTAGTCCTTTTCCCAATCCTTATATAAAGTCTTGTCCTAATTCTTGTCCAATTTCATGCTTTAATCTTTGTTTAAATCTTTAGACTACTCCTTGTCTTATTCGTGATCTTAATCTTTGTCCAAATCCATGTCTCAATCTGTACCCATGCCCTTGTCCTAATACTTGTCCTTACTTTATTTAATTTTTTATTTAATTTTATAATTCTTAAAAAACATATTTTTTAAGAATTATATTTTGAGTTCTATGCCAAATAAAGGTTGCTACAACAACAAAAGTTCCTTACAGAATAAACCGAGCAGACTAGACCATGGTTTCATCGGGCGCTACTCCGACTCATCAGTAGTCTCTGTGGTTTTAGCAGTCCACTAACTTTGAAAAGCTAATAAGCACAACAGCAATAAAACCAAAGCGGAATTATAGAAGCGCTATTCACTTTATCAAAGCAGTGTTTTTCTACTCTTTTGCTAGTCGCAAAATTTCTTTTTTTAATTTTCCTTTTGCTATTGCATTTGATGCACTTATTAAATATTAGATGCACAATTAGGATTAGGTTAGGATATTATAAAGGTGTTCCTTAGAGCATTCATGATATCATTAAAATCGTTTTTTTTTTTATTTTTGTCATGAGACTGAAACCCTAAGCCTTACTGTCATTCCTCAAAAGTTACCGTAACGCCAGTAGTCACGGAGTTATAATTCCATGCAACGTTTTCATAATATAATAAAATTATAATAATAAATAAAATTTTTCGTAGCACTTCTAATCATCGAATAAAAATTTCATGCAACAATATTGCATTTTTGTTGCATATGTTGCTACCTACGGGACCTGACGACGTCATAATTTTGACGTAGAATACGTCATTCTCGGAGGTAAGTAGGGTGGTTGATAGTGAATAGGTGTCGGTATTTATATAACTTTTTGAGCCTTTGGTGGGCCTAAAGTACTGATCGTACAATGTTGATGTTAGCACTTGTTGGTCTGCTTGATCCTCAATGCGACAAAAATTCATGTTAGAACATTCTAACTTATATAAATTTTACACAATTACATGAAATATAAAGCCAACATTTGATGTTTTTGTTTGCTTAAACTTGCTACCTATTTATCGACAGTTTCCGGTTTTATCGACAAAACCATAAAATTTGTATGGGAGCGCCCCTAAGGAGTGGTCGGAGGGAATAGATGTCAAAGGCAAAAATGTTCCTTTTGCAAAAATAATGGGGGTCGGTCATACATATTAACCCTCTCCGGCACTCTCTTAAAGGTCATATGCTCAGGTGTATGAAATAAATAAACAAAAACCATACAATTTGTATGGTAGCCCCTCTAAGGAGTGGTCGGAGGGAATAGAAGTCAAAGGAAAAAATGTTCCTTTTGCAAAGGTAATGGGGGTCGGTGATACACATTAACCCTTTCCGGCATTTTTTTAAAGGTCATATGCTCAGGTGTATGGAATAAATAAACAAAAACCATAAAATTTGTATGGGAGCCCCCTTAAGGAGTGGTCGGAGGGAATAGGTGTCAAACGAAAAAATGTTCCTTTTGCAAAAATAATGGGGGTCGAAGATACACATTAACCCTTTCCGGCATTTTTTTAAAGGTCATATGCTCAGGTGTATGGAATAAATAAACAAAAACCATAAAATTTGTATGGGAGCCCCCCTAAGGAGTGGTAGGGGAATAGGTGTCGAAAGCAAGACTCTTCCTTTTGCAAAAGTAATAGGGGTCGGTCATACATATTAACCCTCTCCGGCACTCTTTTAAAGGTCATATGCTCAGGTGTATGGAAAAAATATTTTGCTAAATAGTTTTTAAAAAAGATGTCTTCAAAAGCGAATTGACTAATTCTACGTCTTGTGTTACGACATAGTCGAAACTACTGTATCTTTTTTTTATTCTTTTTGTCGTAAGGCTAAGTATAAATTCTTCATTTGCATTTTTTTACATTTAATGTAGCACATATATACTCACCGAGTAATAATTCCATGCAACGCCGTTTCATGATAGCTGCATTTTCAATCTTGGAGCGGCTCTCTCCACGGCCTAATGAAGTCGCGAATTTTTTGTTTATTTTTGTCGTAAGGGCTAAAACCCAGTCTTTAACTTAACTTTTACCGTAACACCTATACATAGCGTGTAATAATTCCTTGTAACAAAATTTCAGTTTCATTGCTTAAGTAGCTCCCTCTGCGAACCGAAGACGCCTTTAATTATGCTTTTATCTTTGTGATAGAGTCACAAAATTAACCTTTACTGTCATACCATTATTTTTATCATACCGCCCATACTGAGTGAATAACAATTGAATGCAACGCCGGTGCATTTTGAAAAATGCTTTTTTCAACTTTTTTGGAAAACTGCACGGTAAAACGTAACTTTATCACGTCAAAAGTAGTTATTCAAAGAAATAACTAATAAAAATGACGATAGCAAGAAATTTTTTAAAAATATGCCCAAAAAGCATTCGAAAAGTGGAAAATCACAACTCAAGTAGTATTTATTAAATTTTATTGTCAACTTATTAATTAAAAATTTATTCAAAAACGAAATGCATACAATTTTTTTTTTTTTTTAAAATTCAAGCCTTATAAGTTATAGGATTTTTCTAAAAAAAAAAACCTTTTTCCCATATAAACCCTTTGACCAACTATAGCTTGCTGCAGCACCTGTAAATCTTTTTCGATCAAACTCATATCTGAGATTCATTCTTTTTGAAGTAACGGACATTTTTTGTAGGGTGTCCCGAAACATATTGGCCTTTTTAAGAACAAGGACCACCTTAAAAATTGCACTGAAGAGCGCGTTCTTGGTTGTAGGTCGCCTTATTTCCTGCTATTTTGTAAATTAATACTTTTTTATTTTATTTAATTGGATTGCATTACTTGTGGCATTCATCAAATGAATATATGAAGGAATAAATTCTTCGAAGCGTTTTTATTTCATGAATTTAAGTTGAAGAATTAAGGGTTCACAAAATTGCTCTAGGATTTTATCCAAATGATTTAACCTATTTCTGCCTAAATGGGTATTTAAATATCCAAGTAAATATTGACAGGTATAAAATTCTAGCGCGGACGACATGAGAGATATTATGGTAATTTCTTTATAGTAAAGAGGATGTATGGGCCTGAAAAAAAAAATAAAAACGGAAATGGAACAGTGTAAATTTACAGATGAACACTACGATCTATGGTTAGTCTTTAATTGATTAAAGCAATTATCTTTATTATTTGCCTGAAAGAAAGATATTTCAAAAGAAAAATAAGCCAAAAACAATTTTATTATAAATCAAAAAGGATAAAAACTACATGACGTCATGAGGCCGCAAAGAGAGCAACGACGTTGAATTGAATTATTTTTCTGGAGCATATGTGGACCGCTACATGTTATAAAACAGGAATGAAGGATTTATACTTGATAAAAAATAAATAAAAAAAAAAATATTATTACGTCATCAGGTTGCGTAAGTAATAGTTTATGCAACAAAAATGCAATATTGTTGCATGGAATTATTACTCGCTAAGTAAAAGTGCCACGAAAAATTTTATTTTACGTCAACAAAGTCTTGTCAACAAAGTCTTTGAGCTCATAACGAAAATTAAAAAAACAAAAATTTTTTGTAGCCACAAATCCCCGTAGGCAACCGCTTAATGTAGTAAAAATGCAACAACAATGAAAAAACGTTGCATGGAACTATAACTGCATGATTATTGGCGCTGCGGCAAATTTTATGGATAGAACGACAGTTAAGCTGAGGTATTCGGTCACATGATAAAATAAGGCCTATCAGCGAACCTCTAAAAGTAACCTAAATACACCAAACGTAAAAGTTAAAGCAAAAGCAAAAATAAAAATAAAAAACAAAAAACTTTAATTAAAATTAACATAAGGCAACTATTAGGGCATGGATTTGGATAAGAATAAGGGTGAGGATTAGAAAAAGAATCAGGCAAAGAATTTGAGTAAATATTAGGACAAAGATTTGGAAAAAAATAAGTGGATGGAAATGGACTATGTCAAAGGTATGGAAAAAGGACTGTGGCAAGGATTGCGACAAGTATTAGGACAAAGTTCTAGACACAACTAAAACACTATTAAGAACAAGAGTAACAAGATTAGGGAAAACAATAAGGAAGAGAAATGGGACAAGAGCAATATTTAGGATAAAAATTGCGAAAAAAGTGGAACAAGTATTAGGAAAGAGATTCGTACAAAAATATCAGAAATTTGGACATGAATTGTAAGGAAACATAAATTCATTGAATTTATGCCTTACACTTCCCTGTAAACCACCGCTGCACAAAGGGCCCCGAAGAACTTGAACCCGCTCTGCAACCCTAAACCGCACCTGGACAAAAACCCGCAAACCGCCCCTGTCTATAAAACAGCACAACAACAACAAACGAAGAAATGTTTGTGACTCGCAAATAAACAATAACAACACATACAGCAAGCCAGTGGCATGAAGCCAGTGGCATGATCAATTGACACAACAACAAAGCAATATAACGAAGCCACATAAAGCAAAGCAAGCAAAACACACAAACAACATGCATTCTATGCACCTACACGTGCCAATAACAAAAAAGCTCAAGCCTGTGTTAGATAACACGGGCGCATAGGTCAGACGTAGAATACGTTAGTCATTAACAGCCTTATTCAATAGATTTCCTTAAACAACCTTTAAACGCTTGTTTAGTTACGCTCTGTTTAAGGCTTTACGCAGCTTCTATGCAACCTTGCTAACATTGTTATTCATAAACATTTTTTCATTTTCTGCTTATGATTGTAAGGTTTGTGTCTGAACTATAGAAAATCTCTACAAAAATTAAGAATTCCTATGGATTTACAATGGCCGCCGCATAAAAAAATGCTACAAAGGGCGCATATGGAGCATGCCTTTGATATTTAAAGAAAAGACAAACAAAAATCATGGTTGTATTTACGTAACCTTTAAACGCCAATTTCGGCGTTTAAGTTACGCAGCTCTTAAACAACTACGAAAAATGTTTATGAATAACGTTTTCTTGTTTAAAGCCCGTTTCAAGTTACGCTGCCTCTAAAATGTGTTTATGAATAAGGCTGTAAGACATTGAGGATGTCTTAAAGACGTGTCCAACTGGGTAAGCACAATTTTGTTTCTCTGCTTCGCTTATCAATGTTGTGTGTGTACACATCGTTCGCTACTTGGTCATTATACTTCTTCTCTTTCTCACACTGGTTCTGTGATGAACACACAGATAATCGTACTGCTCTTACACATGATGTTATAATACATAAAATACAAAGCATATGAAAATTAATACAAAATTTGAAGGAGTTAAATTTTGATTTACTTATAGAATCAAAAAAATTATATGTAGCAATATGATTATTTAAATACAAATCAAAAGAAGACATATTAAATATGTTACGACCATACTTGAATTTTCTTCAATGCATGCATAAAGTATTAAAAACTTATAATGAAGGTGACAAACATTTTCTCAAAATTTTGTGCTCCAGATTAACACCCCCGTATAACGTATTCTACGTTAAAACATAGGGGTCATTAAACAGCGACTATGACAACAATAACATGCAAGGCAAAAATTTGCCGCTATTTCTAGGCGAGCAAAATTCAAAATCGAGATCAGATGGAAATTGGCGACACAATCAAGGTCCCGTTACCCTTTTTGGTGATAAAAGGAGTCAGAGAACCAACAGTGGGGCTCTTTTGAAGTCAACACGCGAACAAAACACATCGGTGAGTCAAGTAACCCAGTGAACAAGTAACCCAGTGAACAAGTGACTCAGTGAACAAGTGACCAAGTGAACAAGTGTACAAGTGACTAAGCACGAGGGACTAAAAGCAGTAGTGAAACAGTGTTTCTTGTCGACCCGAGTGGTTTCATACCGGACGGCCGGCGATAAACATACTAGTGACGTAGCGAACGGTGTTTTTTTCTGTCGACCCGAGTGGTTTCATACCGGACGGCCGGCTCGCCATCCAAGTAGACGCGCTATTTTTGTTCAGCACACTGCGACAACATAAACGACCGACTTTTACATCCGGCTCGAGTGGTTTTCATACCGGACAGCTCATCCTGGCGATCAGTGTTTCTTGTCGGCCCAAGTGTTTTCATATCGGACGGCCGGTCATAAAACATACCAGTGGCATCACGAAAGTTGTTTTTTATGTCAACCCGAGTGGTTTCATACCGAACGGTCTGCTCTAAAAGCATCAAATTCGATCGCCCACTTGGGTTCAGACCATATTTTTCTTACGAGAATAACGACCAAAGCTTACACCTGGCCCGAGTGGTTCTATACCGGACGGCCCATCGTAAATACTCAGAGGATAGGCAAACGAATGGATTTCACAGATCCTACTTCGAAGGACTTCGAGGGAAATCAGAAGCAACGGAGATTAAACAAATGAATAAAAAAATGTGAATTGTTTTTTTTTTAAATGAACATTTAAATAAAAACTAATAGTGAATTTAAATAAACTCTTGTATTCGTAATTTAAAACTAAGGAAATAATTTTTGTACGAACCCCGGCTATCCGGCGAGCTAACTCCGGCCACAAAGTTTGCTACAGAATCAAAACAAGTGTTTGGACAAGAAGCAGGATAATTATAAGGACAAATATAAAAATAAGGATAAGAATGAGTATAAGTTTGGGAATAAAGGAAAGGTAAAGGCAAGAATAGAGACAATTTTTCACGTTAAAACTTAAAGATGTGTCCACGATGCAGCCAACTTTTGTTTTTATCTTAACCCTTTCGTAACTAAAAACCAAATCATCACAAAAAAGAAAGTATTGCTTTGACAACTTGCAAAAAAATGTAATTCAGAAAAGGATCTTTTTCATAAATTTAATATCATATAAAGCTTAAGAATTTAGACGATTAGCTGTCTGCACTTCCCGCTCGTTGCTTCATATTCATTTATTAAAAAATTTTAGCTCCTTTTAGAGCTTCACAAAACATTTTCTGAGCATTTAAATCAATTAAAATTAAATAGCTTAAAAACACTTTTAAACTTTCGCACGGATTCTGCCACGTGTTGCCAACATGTGCGTTTAACAGCTATTTTCATAAGAGCTCTACGTTTGCTAAGCAGCTTTTTCCGCATCGTTACTTCGCTCTATGATAAGTGCCGCTCCATCGACTCCCTTCGAAAGGATGCGTAATGTGATGAGGGGGCGCCCATTAAGCGATTTGTTGGTGCCCACGGAGCTACCTGGTTGTTTTGCATGCTTCAAATGCAACCATGTTAAAGCAGCCTGGATATTGCGTTCTACAACTATTGTTTTTTTTTTCTACTGTTACTGATAATAATAGCAACTTTTAAAAAAACGGAATGAAAATAGAGAGAGCAGCGTATGAAGGATGCGATGTAAGTGAAGCATATAAGTGGTGATAAGCTATCGTTTATCGTCTACTTTTAAAGCTCTCAAAGCTATACTTTATATAAAATAACGTTATTTATGTATTTATAGCAATTACTGAGCTGAATTAGTTGTATATTTTCCTGGAGTGTATAAGTCGCTATTTCATTGATCCAATTTATGAATTCATTGCAGACATGTCTCCTATTCATTAGAATTCTTACGCATTTTCTTTTTCTTCAAACTGAATTTTTTTCAACAGCTCAACAAAAAATCACTACAAACTATATTGGAAGTTCACTAAATTTTCCACTCCAATAACGTTAAAATTATTAGCAATTCGTAGCGCAAGTTCTAAGTTTTCTTTCATAACAAAAAAAAAAAAAAAATACCAAAAAATCAAAATCACTTCATTCAGCAACTTGCTTGGATGCACACTTTGCACTCTCGCCCAACTTTGTGATGCCACACACAGCACTTGTGTAGCACAAGTCCTCGCTCCGAAAGGGAAAGCTTCTGCTGTTGTTGCTGCTGATTTTTTTTGTATTTTCTTCTCTCCTACTATATTCTACAAGCTTCTTCTACAGCTGCGGTAAAAGTTTTTAAAAATATAAACCAAAAATTTCCACAACGGAAGTCGAACAAATTTATTTGTTATTCCAACTAAAAGATACGAACTGCGGAACAGAATGCCAATGACAGAAATGGAAGCCATGAAAGAATCACAGCAGAGCATAAGAAATATATGTGCCGAGGCAATGAATTTGGAATGCATATTATTCAGTGAAACTTTTTGCACAAGAGACCAACCAGTACTAGCATAGACTGACTCCTCTCTAAGGATACAATCCGAGTTGTATGGGAAAGATGAAGGATTACACTGCTATGCATTGTACGAGTAAAGCTTAAAAGGTGTGAAAAAAAAAGGATAATAAATTGTGATTTAACTTAGGGGCTACAAATGAAAAAGACAAATAAAAGTGTCAATTCTCTTGTTGGTTTATGAATTTGAGGTAATTTTCTGTTGGCTCCGATTCGATAAAAACCAGAAATAAAAGCAATGTAGAAGACAACACAAATAGTTTGGAAATTTTATTAACAGAACCTCAATAACCATAGCTGTTAAGTCAATTTTATTGTCAATTTAATTACAACACATAAAACATTTAACATTGGTTATTGGTATGGTTGTTTATTCATGTTTATGTTTAGCCCAGGGGCAAATTTTCCTTGTTCATGTTGTTCAATGGAAAAATTTTAAAATTAAAATATTGTTTATATTTAAATTGGATATATATTAAATTAAATAAAAAATTTAAAATATAAATAGGTAAATAAACATACCTTTTATAAAAAAAAAAAATATATGTGTGGCCACCTCGCATGGTAGAAGTGAAACTTTAACCCAAAAAAGTTGATTTTTGAGTGGTTAATTAATTTACTCTTTAATATAGTCTTACTACAAAAGTCCCATTGCATATAATGGCAAGAGTAAACTAAATCTGTGTTTTAATGAAATTTTGAAAAGTTTAATGTTAATAAGACAAATCAGAACAACTTCAGAGTTATACAATCACAACAAACCCATCATACCATACCATACCACACCATACCATACAATACCGTACCATACCATACCATACTGTAGCCATCTACTTTCAAATTCACTTTAATATTTATTGTTATTTTATATAAAATTTTATAATTCAATAAAATTATCTACCAAAAAAAAAATACACTCATTATCACATCCCGGAATTCGTACCCGGAAAATACTTTTGGCCTAATATGCAAAAAATCAAATAAATGGCCAAAAATCAAAAATTAATGTGAATACAAAATCTCCAGTCCAAAAAATTGAAATACCTAAAGGCCTAATTTGAACACATCCATATGGATCTGATGGGACCACTTCTAATTTCTAACAATAACCGATATTTACTTACAATAATTGACAGACATACTCGTTGGCCTAACGTTTACCCTTTATAAGATATTTCAACCCATACAATAGCACACACCTTTGTTCAAAACTACGTTCCACGTTCTGGTGTCCCATTTCAAATTACAGTTGACCAAGGAACACAATTCACTTCCTACCTTTTTACATAATTAACAAAATTACTTGGATCACACAAAATACACACCTCACCATATCATCCACAAGCGAGTGGCATGATAGAACGCTTTCATCGTCAGCTAAAGACGTCAATATTTACTTCTGACGACTCGACACGTTGGTCAGAACTTCTACCATTGATCCTTCTTGGTCTACGAACCGCAATTAAAGAAGTTCTAAAACGTTCAACAGCAGAATTGGTTTACGGTAAAACCCTAAGACTACCTGGAGAATTAGTCGTAAATTACAATGAAAATAATAATTATTTAGATCATACTCTTCAAATGCTAAGGAAACACTTTTAATATGTCCAAACAAAAGTGGTGCACCCCAATAAAGAGACCAAAATTTCGTACCAAAATCGCTTGAGTATGTTTTTGATCAAGTAAATCGAAAATCCGGACTCCAATCACCATTTGAAGGTCCGTATAAAGTAATTTCAAAACACAAAAATACTTTCAAAATTCAACAAGGCAACAACATTAAAACAATATCAATTGATCTTCTTAAGCCAGCACACATAACAAATTACTCTCAAATTAAAATTCCTACACTTACAAATTCCACAGAAAAGTAAAAGGTTACTTTTAATATCAATTAATTTATTATTTTGTTTTGTTTAATTTAATCTCATTTATCGTTCTACTAGAGGGGGTGTAGTGTAGCTACCTACTTTCAAATTCACTTTAATATTTTTTGTTATTGTATATAAAATTTTATAATTAAAAAAAAATTATCTATCAAAAAACAAAAAAAAAAACCAATACTGAATATTGAATTGTCTTAGTATTTGTACATTCATTGTATTGAACTTTTGTGAAAAAATAAAAAATAAAAGCGTTAAATAAAAATTTAACTGATTGGTTCAAAACACCAAATATACCATACCATCATTCCATGATCATTATACCACCATACCATACCATCAGACCATACTATCATCCTATGCCGTCATACTGTATCATAAAACTATGTGATATGTAGAATTTTGTATCAAAAACATAAAGATATAAGGAACATTTATGCAATACAGAAATATACTCTGTGTACTCTTTATTTCTTGGTGAAAGCTCTGTTTTTTAAACAGGCATCACTGCAATCTAATCTTCTGCGGTTAATCAAAGATTGTATAACCAGCCGAATGTTGTACCGTAATCGTTTCGATTTTCTGAAATTTCTGCACAAAAGTTTGAAATATATTTTAAAATGTTGTGCAATACAACTCTGTAACTTAGCAGCAGTCAGTCTTTGTATTTTGTTTAAGGTTGATGTTTTCAATATGTGGTGAATTTTTTGGCAATATTATAATTATAATTATAATGTATGAACCATGCAGTTGAAAAGCTACTGTGTCCATACTATATTATAATTATTTAATTCTGCGTAACACTATGTGAAAAACACGGCGAAGTGTTTCACGCCGAAGTATTCATCGGTTTTACTCCCTCTTACTATATAAGTAACTCTTACTATAGAAGTTTCACTTCAGAAATGTGATGTTAAGGTCAGTAAATATTGTATAGAATTAACTAAAAACCTAACCCAATATATTATAAAACTATTCCTTTGCATGCCACTCCAGTGATGAGAGGTATAGTAATTTATTACTATTAAATTGGAGAGAAAATATTTAAAAAAGGAAATTTTACATTCATCAATTTAATTTAGCACTCATCTAGTACACTTTCATCTAAACGTGTGGCAGCACTGCCTGAAAACACATTCAGCAAATTAAAGAAATAATGGCGATAATGTTCAGCAGGCTACGTGCAACAGATATATTCAAATAAACAGTAAGCAGTCAATTCAGCAATATAAGAAACAGCAACAACGTTCAACGGCTGCAAGCAACAGATACACATTAGGGGTATTCACGATTCAGTCCATTTGCCAGTGTAGTTGAGGACTTGAAGACTTGTGCAGTTGTGTAGTTAGAATTTCGTGCACACACCACACTTTTAATTTAGAAATTTTGTTGAAGTATGGGTTATTTGTCATGATCAGCTATCACCAAACATAAGCAAATATAAACATGCCGAAAAAAGTGTGGAAACAAAAATTATAAATTTTTTATTTAATAATGCAATTGATAAAATAGATTGGATTGAAATTAAGCACACAATGTAAAATACCAAATACCACAAATATATCATATGCAAATAATCAAATTTTAGATCCTGAAAGTGATGATGTTGTGCTTGATTCCCATTGAGTTGCTTTATGGAAACATTCTTTCAAGTGACGCATTTTCCGCTTAGCAAGGTCCCAAGTTTCTTCAATATTTGTTGGGTTGAGGAGGGAAGAGAATAAAACATTTGCGCTGTAGGCTTCTGTCAGTAAAAAGTTTATTAGGATTCAATGAAAAAGAAAACACACACTATTACCTCAAAGTTTCCACTCTATTGAATGTATTCCAACCACTCGGTCGGTCCACTTTTTCTGTGGTTTTTCGCGGGAGCTCTTGCTTTTATTTTTGCCTTCCATGATGCACAATAAATATAATTTGACACTTAGTGATGTGCAATATATTTTGTATAAAGTACCAATCATGGTACAAAATATTTGTTTAATATACGCAATATGTATATTTTTTATACTTAAAAAATACTTTTTTGTAGTTCTTGACAATTTTTCATTTGGTTTAATATTCATAAAGAAAATATGCGCAAAACAAAGTCCCTAATATAAATTGCTAAATATATTTATCAACTAATTGGTACATGAACTCTCAAATGTTGCATCACTATTTCGTAGCTGCCAAATTTTTCAAAGTACACAACTACACAACTCAAGTCCTCTGCGATTTTGGCCGATTCAAGCACTTAAGACCAGTATCATTCAAGCAATCCGTGAGCTACAGCCCGAAACCATCAAAAAGATATGAAATGAAATGAAAGATATGTTGAAAGATGAAGAAAATTTAGTTAATACTTCATTTTAAGATATGAAAGAAGATTTGGTGGAATACTTCGTACGGTAGAAGTAAAACTTGTACTGGAAAAACTGAAATTCCATAAGTTATGTAACCACTCAAGGCAGATAAATTTATTTCAATATAATACCTCGTAAGTCGAGTGTTAGCGTGTGCAACTCCCACCATAGAGGTTCCGGTTTCGAATCCCGGCTAGAGCATGGTCCTATGATTTATCCTTTCTTCATTTCTATTGAGTTAGTTTGTGGAGAGAATCGCAAAGAGACTTGAATTGTTTCACGTAAATGCCTCTGATTCAAATTCACATGTTTTCGCCATATTAAGAATATTCTACACATGTTTCATTTGTTTCTACCCATTCTGAACAAGAGCAGACTTGACTGAATAGGTATCTTCTCTTTAGAAGAAAAAGAAAAATCAAAGCATTCTTATAATGAGAAAATTGTTTATTTGGATGAAGTTGATTCCTCTCAATTCTAGGAAAATAAACTTCTAAAATCAAGCAAATTATTCTTGTTTTTATCAAATTGCTTACTTGAATCAAGGAAATTTTTCTCACTTCAAGCAAATATTAGACTGGAATCTAGAAAAAATATTTTAAAGACGAATTTAATAGTTGAATCGAAAATATATGGTAAAATTCCGCTCTTCCGATAAATGATCTGATTTGCTTGGTATTTTGTACCTTTTTTGACCCTATAAGTGGTGTTGATACCCCCCTCCAACCTTCCAAACTCATCATTAGATTCCCATTATACCAAAATCTCACCACATTAATCACACCATAACCATTTCATAACAATCACATAAAACCAAATATCATGCCTATCATATCATACTCAAACGCCAAATTATTAATAGTTTTCTTGTTCGGAAACGAAAACGTCTTACGCTTTTGCTACTTGCACACCATGTTCCAAGAATTATACTAAAAAAAAATAAAAATTTTGTAGATATTATAGAAGAAAGATATTATAGAAGCCGGACGATGTTTTTTTCAGCCACTTTAGAATGCAGATTTAGACTTTCAAGGTAAACACAAGCATTTGTTGGTACGATTAAATTAATCTTTTCTGCTTTTAGAAATTGCATTCCTTATTGGCCCCTTTTTGGATTAAAGGTCCTACAGAGCGTCCCGGAATTTCATTAAGAGTATTTAGAGTCGCTACGGTATCGGCCTTTTCCATTTGTTTTGGGATGCATTAACTGTACCCACTTCAAAATATTGCAGCCAACAAAACATGGAATAAGTTACTTTGATCGCAAGGGTAGTACATATTCCGTAATAGCACATGTAAAAATACTTGATTAAGGTTGTGGCTTATATTGTTTCAAACAGTTGCATTTTGATTGCAGGCGGTGGTTGATAGTAAATTACAATTTATAGACATATTTGTGGGCTATCCAGGTCGCTGTCATGACGCCACCGTTTGGCACTGTAGTCCGTTAAAACGAGCTATTACAAATGGTCTTATTAGGTTCCCTTCTGAGTGCCACTTGCTCGGTGACGCAACGTATCCCTCAGAAACTGTTTTAATGGTGCCTTATCGTAATAACTGATTTCTATCGGCAGCACAAAGCAGATACAATACCATTTTGAATTCAACCAGAGTCTGTGTAGAACAGGCATTTGGAAAACTGAAAAAGAAGTTTCAAACATTGAATTTTTCAGAGGTTCATGATGTTAAATTGGCAAAAACAATCATAATGGCATGTATTTTTCAATTTATTTCAAACAACGAAGAGGCCCCCGTCTCACAAGTGTTGATCTTGTGGATGAGACTCCAACACAGCTCAATAATTTTTTACCTAATCAAATCGAAAGAGAAGAAGCAATACTCAAACGGAAAGACTAACAAATGTGTTATCAGCATAGCTTGAAGGTAAAAATTTATTTAAATACACAAATTGTTTTTAAAACTGTTATTTTATTTATAAAGAAACACAAATACAATAGGTACAATTTATGGCACTTGTAAAGACTAAAAAAAGTAGCATATCGCGTATATTTACTTAATCATTGCTTAAAAAGCCTCGCGCAGTTTTTTTATTTCTTGTAATTTCTCCCTTTTCAACGTCAACTTTTCTTTTTCGCAGTTTAATACTCTGCTAAATATTTTTTATCAGATTCACTTTCAGTACGTAAAAATTTGAGTATTTTGGAGTATTGGAGAAAGTTACCCGGAATTTATTTTTGACAGAGAACGCTTGAATTTTTTTGTAACTGATTTTTTATCTACTTTTGATGCAAACTGTACCAAGGTTAACCTAGATCGTATCATATTTTTAGGCATAGGCACAGCGGCTTACTGCTATCAGAGCAAATTGAAGTTGTTGTTATTTTTGCTGTTTAGCTCCTCCCTTTTTTCCACACTTGCATTTTTAGGGTTCAGTTAGTTTTAACTGATGGTACACCTAAGATGGTGTGGAGACCATTTTTTGTTATGAAAGACATTGTTGTTTATGTGGTTAACACACAACTAATTATCTTCTTAACATTTTTACGGGCGTGCTCTCCCAGAAATTTTTAATCTTAATATTTGATTTAAACTTTCTCGGCATTGTTGTTGGTTGTTGCCTTCTTTGTTCTTCATGTTATCTTGTTGTCAACATGATTGGCCTAGAGCTCAAAAAATTTGTTTTCAATATTTATTTTTTTATTTAAATTATTTATTTCATTAAAACATTTACCTATCTTCTTTTGTCGTCGCCATTGTTTTCAAAAAGCATTGCCAAATCAAATGATGCGCTAATTGCTTTTATTGGCGCATCAGCTGCGTCAAGGTTGCATTTAGAAACACGATGCATTGTCAAAATTTGCACGGTTGCGTTTAGTAACATGTGACATTGTTGCACTGCAAAGCAACATTTGTTTGGAAAGTCAGCCTAACTCACCGAATGTTGACTTGGTAGTCAACGGAATCTGGTTTATCAGCAAGACTTGAAGCACCCCTATAAACGTAGTCCAAACGAGTCAAGTCACACGACAAAGACCTAGTTAATTTTCTTGAGATCATTCGCAAACCAATTAAGTGATAGTTTGACGCATCGTGTGGCAAATTGCGCCATCCGGACTGCAGGACGCGTCCTGCTGAAGTAATTTGTATTCTAGACATAAGGAACATACCAATATATACCAATAGTGATGTTATTTAAACTACGACCAATCCAAAGATAGTTCCAACTTGCTTTTATTTAGGTTTGGTTTTAATAGACATTTACACAAAGATTATCACTTAAGTAGGCACATTTTCATACAAATTCTTATATTCGAATTTTTACAAATTCTTTTCGCAATTTTATAGAGAAATTCATCTTTCATCTACGCTTCTTCAATTTTCTTATGTTCTGATTCTTGAGAGCAGAGGGTCAATTTATTATTTTGTTGAATAGTTTTCGCTGCCATTTCTCTCACAACTGTGAACATCTAGACTTAGATCCATGCCAGGATGTGAAAATATTTCCGAAGAATATCGACGTAATATTGATTTCTAAAATTAATTAAACTTGATGTTGCGGTCATTAATTATAGAAACTTGAAGTGGCAGTGGCAGTGGCAGAGAGTTGAAACTTAGTTCATTCTCATAGCCAAGATACAGCATGCCATGCACAGTCAGTGCAATCCAGTCCCAAGCGTTAAGTACCATAGAGCTTGTGAAAGGTTTTCCCACTTGACTTATTCTATTATTTTGTTTTTTTTTTTAATCTAATTGGTTTTAGTTCATTATCAAAAATTCGATATGGTAGCAAGTAGAAGCAAGTAGAAGTAAGAATAACGATGTAAAGTGATGAGAAACCATTGAATCAAAGAAATATCTATCAAAGTAACAATGAAAAATAAAAAAAAGATACTTTTTAATTCAAGTAGAAAAATATTTGATCAGGGATTGCAACATCTTAATAAACGACAGCTTCTCTTTCTTTTTATGAGCTTCCGGTTCTTTTGGTGCTTATTTTTCTTTTTGCTTAATAATTCTATTCAATTCTTGAGTAAACTTCTTTGCTATCAATACGACAAAACATTATTTCAGGCTATCAGTTGTTGCCTTCAATGCATCTTTTTCTTTTTATTCTTTTTCTTATTCCATCTATTGTCATAATGTAGCTTTTCTTCTTGTCTTGACTTTATGGGAATTTTTCAAGTTAGTGAATTTCTCGCTATATGAAAGCATTCATCATCACATCATGCAGCACAGCTGCCGCGCCTCCTTCGAGCGCAATATGTATGCGCTGCTATGTCATGCCAAATGAAATGAAAAAGTGCAACAATGGCGTTTGGCTGGATGGCGGCCATCTTGAAGTGCCAACAGTGCACAAGCTAGCTGGCAAGCCTTTGGAAGACAGCGTATTAAGCGCACTATGTTTGTTCTGCTGGTACTTGCACTCAACAATGTCTTGGCAGTTTGTCTTTTTGTAGTTGTTGAAGCCAAGGTCTATAGCTCTGCGTACCATGCAGCGGCAGACGTATAACAATGACGTGTCATATAACAACAGCGATCTTAAGGAATGAAGTTTTGAAAAAATAAAAATGTATCGAAGAAAAATGCAATACAAATATAAAACTTGTAGTTCAAATAAAACAGGAGGATACTTCTAAGCAAGTTTTTCAAAATTGGTTACTTTTCTTATTTTTTCCTTTTTTTTCTCTCTCTATCTCAAACAAAACGTCCTTTAAATAAAGCAAATACAAAGATTTGCAACATTTTAGTTCTTGTGATCAATGTAAGTAGAATTAATAGTAAGAGTTAAAGTAAAGGATGTGAAGTCAAGTAAAAAAGTGTCAATATGGCATATATGTGCTTCAAGGATTAGGTGACAGCAGAGAAAAAAGGTAAACTAAGAAGACGAATTTAAAAATCAACTTATCAATCGAATACAATTAAGCGAAAAATTTAAGCCAAGTCAAAATTATCAAAGTCAAAGTGAAATCAAATTCCAAGTCAAAAATAAAATCTAAGTCTTAGTTTGAGTCTACGTCTAAAACTATGTCAAAGTCAAAGCCAAAGCCAACGTCAAAGTCAAAGTCAAAGTGAAGATCAAGGTCAAATTCAGAGTGAAAGTCAAAGTCAAAGTCAAAGTAAAAAATAAAGTCTAAGTCATAGGTTAAGTCTAAGTCTAAGTCTAAGTCTAAGTCTAAACCTAAATGAAAGTTGAAGTCAAAGTGAAAATCAAAGTCATAGTCAAAGTAAAAAAATAAAGTTAAAGTCTAAGTATAAGTCTAAGTCTAAGTCTAAGTCTAAGTCTAAGTCTAAGTCTAAGTCTAAGTCTAAGTCTAAGTCTAAGTCTAAGTCTAAGTCTAAGTCTAAGTCTAAGTCTAAGTCTAAGTCTAAGTCTAAGACTAAGTCTAAGTCTAAGTCTAAGTCTAAGTCTAAGTCTAAGTCTAAGTCTAAGTCTAAGTCTAAGTCCAAGTCTAAGTCTAAGTCTAAGTCTAAATCTAAGTCTAAGTCTAAGTCTAAGTCTAAGTCTAAGTCTCAGTCTAAGTCTAAGTCTAAGTCTAAGTCTAAGTCTAAGTCTAAGTCTAAGTCTAAGTCTAAGTCTAAGTCTAAGTCTAAGTCTAAGTCTAAGTCTAAGTCTAAGTCTAAGTCTAAGTCTAAGTCTAATTCTAAGTCTAAGTCTAAGTCTAAGTCTAAGTCTAAGTCTAAGTTTAAGTCTAAGTCTAAGTCTAAGTCTAAGTCTAAGTCTAAGTCTAAGTCTAAGTCTAAATCAAATCAGAACAATCAAAGAATAAAAAACAACTAAAATCAAAATCAAAATCAAAATCAAAATCAATATCAAAATCAAAATCAAAATCAAAATCAAAATCAAAATCAAAATTAAAATCAAAATCAAAATCAAAATCAAAATCAAAATCAAAATCAAAATCAAAATCAAAATCAAAATCAAAATCAAAATCAAAATCAAAATCAAAATCAAAATCAAAATCAAAATCAAAATCAAAATCAAAATCAAAATCAAAATCAAAATCAAAATCAAAATCAAAATCAAAATCAAAATCAAACTCAAAATCAAAATCAAAATCAAAATCACAATCACAATCGCAATCTAAATCAAAATCAAAGTCAAAATCAAAATCAAAATCAAAATCAAAATCAAAATCAAAATCAAAATCAAAATCAAAATCAAAATCAAAATCAAAATCAAAATCAAAATCAAAATCAAAATCAAAATCAAAATCAAAATAAAAATCAAAATCAAAATCAGAATCAATCGAAATCGAAATCGAAATCAACATAAAAATCAAAATCAAAATCAAAATCAAAATCAAAATCAAAATCAAAATCAAAATCAAAATCAAAATCAAAATCAAAATCAAAATCAAAATCAAAATCAAAATCAAAATCAAAATCAAAATCAAAATCAAAATCAAAATCAAAATCAAAATCAAAATCAAAATCAAAATCAAAATCAAAATCAAAATCAAAATCAAAATCAAAATCAAAATCAAAATCAAAATCAAAATCAAAATCAAAATCAAAATCAAAATCAAAATCACTATCACAATCACAATCTAAATCAAAATCAAAGTCAAAATCAAAATAAAAATCAAAATCAAAATCAAAATCAAAATCAAACCTTCGAACAGGGTAAACCTTCAAGTAGGGGGTATATGTACTTTTCAAGTTTTTTCTATGTAGAGAAAACCTATTGATCTGTACACCTACCCATTGTTCTTTACATAACTCCTTAAAATGAATTTAACCTTGAAAATTAGTGAAAAAAAGTCTCAATTCATGTGAACTTTTGGCTACTTTTTTTATTTTACTCGTAATTTGAACAAATGTAATTAAGTCGTTAAAAAAGGTTTGAAATATGTTGCAAGACCAGTTGTTAGACAATAAATTATGTTAACTCTTTACCTTAAGAAAAGAAAATTATAAATGTTAAATACAACTTAGGCACCAAACTTTGTAATTTAAGAAAAATCCTTATTATTTTGCTTACTCGTCATTATTTAAGTATATTTTTCTTCAATTAGCCAGCCCCATTCACAATTTTGTAACTTCTGTGTTTATCTTACTTAACTCACTCCAATGGAATGGGGGAGTCCTTAAATGATACCCACTAAGCTTTTGCCACATTATATTGACTGCAAATTCGTTGATTTAAGCAATTATTTTATTTGCAGAAAACTTTTCCAATTACTTTACATTATTTGACCAACGTTTGTGGTAAATCCCAGCACAGCATATTTTGGTGAAACAAATATAACACTGAATGTTAACCAAAGGCAACAATTTCGGTGTCATTGGGGATGAAACCATTTTAAAAATTCTAACTAAGCCACTTAAGAGTGTTGTAGCGCGGTTTGAGCAGACGATAAATATTTAAATTTACTCGCATCACTCTTGCAGGGAGGCGAATTAAGAAGTTCTGTTGCCTTGAATGCCAATTGGTTTATTCATTAAGATGTTCTTGGCTTATAATTTAATTGTAAAGCACAACTGCTGTTGAATATAAAACAAACAGCTAATCTTCAGAATAAAATCTTTTAAAACTTCTTAGCAACTCATAAAGTTCTAGCTTAAGGCGCCTTTGATAAATGTTATTTATTAGATGCTAATAAGATTAATGTATCCCTTTGATAGAAATGCTCTTGCTTTCTCACTGCTTAGATACAACTATGGGTTACTATGGGTTATTTGAATTTAACCCTATGGAAACTATGGGTAATTTGACTTTAAGACTATTTTGTTAACTATTGGCTATTTCAGAGATTTTCTTCTGTGTACTACATATATTTTAAGCTTCTCTGAACTCAACTTGTTTCATCAGTAAAAGCAATTCCAACACAACTGCATTCAACCTTTACTTCAGGTACACACCACACGCCACAATTTATAATGCGTGCGTTTGTCAACACTATTACTTCAACTCAAATTGACAGCCCGTCTCACAGTGCTTTGTCCCCATATAGTGAATCGGCAAAACTAGAGAAGTTATCGCAGAAAAATGAAATTTGGTGTGTTGGTTCAAAATATGTTAATTAAGAAAAATTCGAAGTTTCGGAAAAATCGGTGCAAGGACATGACTACTTCCCATACATCTTTAAATTTAAAAGTTTAATTTTAGCTATAATTGTATATAGAATAAATCAAAAGTTGGTAACTATCTGTTAAAATATGTTTTTTAGCTTAGTGGTTAATTTTGTTTCATTCGGTGCAAGGACATGACTACCTCCCATATATAATTTTTCTCAAAAACTAAATTGCAACTACATTAGTGATCAGAATGCACTGAAAACTTATAACAACTTATAAAACTATATTTTTGGGCTCTCTGGGAAATTTCGCTTCATTCGATACAAGGACATGACCATCTCCCATATATCCTTTTTCTCAAAAACTAAATTTTAGCTACATTTGTGATCAAAATGCACTAAACACTAATAACAACTTATAAAACTATGTCTTTGAGCTCTCTGAGAAATTTGGCTTCATTCGATACAAGGAAATGACCATCTGCTATTTAATATTATCTTTAAAAAGGGTCATAAATAAATTTGTTTCTAAATTTGCTCAACAAATAAGATAATTAATTTTAATTGTAATTTATGATGTTTTCTTTCAAAATGTATTTCTCAATTTCTTTGAATTCATCATTTTTCTTATGTGTTTTGTAGACCTAAGTGACGATAGTTCCGGATCCGACATTAATATGAAATGAGCCATTAAATCTCTATTTGTATTTTCTCTCGTCGTTTTTCTTGTATGGGACAATCGCAAAATGTACATAACAAGTCATATCGTCAGCTTATTATTAGCACACACACAACAACAAAGTGCAGTGTGTTCATGGAGTAAATGAGTTGAAACATAGGGAAAGCAATGAAACGAAAAGCAAAAAGGAAAACAGGAATCAGCTGTTTACAAACAAATGTTGTTTACTTGATACTTTTTACTGGATGTCGTTCGTTTACTTTTTGTGATATTTTTTACTGAGAGAGTAAAATCAGTCTTACTCTCCCAGTAAAAGTTACTTGATATTTTTTACTCGAAAAATTCTCAAACAGACCTACAGTCAATAAAATTGCACAGATTGCAAAAATTGAATTGAACATTGAACGTCGCTTGAGCCCTTTACTTGGAAAAAATTATATAATCATATGTTTGGTCTTTGTAAAACTAAAAAATATAGATGTTTTAAAAAACTACAAATTTCAAATTTCCGGTTAAAAATCTTAATTTTTTTTTTTACTAGTGGTAAGATTTGTTAACAAAGTATATAAATGAAAAATAAAAAATCGCCTACTTTTCATTTATATATTTTTTTAATTTTTTCAAAGTTTGCAAAACTTTAGGGTTTCCGCCAAAAAAAAAAAAAAAATTTTTTCAATTTTTGGTAAGTTTTTGTCAGTATTTAATAAAAATTATACACTACATCAAAATTCAATTAATTTTTTATAGCAATAAACAAAAAAAATTGCATAAACTTATTTTTTTTTAAATTTTGGCAGTACCATAAACTTAGGTCTTTGCAACTTTTTCTGAAACTTAGGAAATATGTCTTTAAAAATTCATATGATTTTTACATTTCCGGGTGAAAAATCTAAAACTTTTTTACATATTCTATTTAAGCTCTTTAAAATGTACTAAAATCACAAATAAAAAATAACCTACTCTTAAAAAAAAAATTTTTTCAGTCCATCAAACTTTTGCATTTTGGGAATTCCAAATAAAAAATCGCAAAAGTTTTCGATGGCACAAACAACATTTTTATATAAAATATTTACAAAAAATTATTTTTGTTTTTTTGTTCCTATAGTTATAGACAAAACTGTTAAGTTTCAAAGCAATACAATAAAAAATGAAATTTTAAAAATTTGTTTTGTAACACAGTAAAAACCGTTTTTACGTTCAACAGTTTTACCTCAAACGTTTTCTGACTTTAGCGCCCTCTACTATTAACAAAAAGGCGAGATGATAAATTCTATTTATGAATTTATTTAAGGTACTTTGTTAGCTTTACAAAAATGTATATTACTTAAATATTCTAAGCACTTTATTTTATTATAATTTTGCCTATGGGACAAAGCACTGTGCGTCTTTGTCTTCGTCTTTGTAAATGGTGGTACTCAGCTGAAGATACTAATAACGAAAGCAATAATAATGTCCCAACTTTTCTTCACTCATCTCTCTCTGTGTTTTAGAGTGACATGTGTGAGAATGTGTTGTGTTTTTTTCATGGCACAGTGTTTCACCTGGAACAAACTCGCGAAAAAAGTTAAAGTTGAAGGGGAGTGTGCTAAAAAGCCTGTTTTTTACCCTCCTCTAAAAATGGTTTTTAATGCATGGAAGTCATTACTTAGACCCATTTTAATTATATAAAGTTAATTTAAGAGTAAATGGATACACTTCGCCCACTTGTATGCAAACTAAACCCCATATTTAGACCCATTATAGTGGCGGCCGTGGCGCAATTGGTAGAGTGCGTGATCAATACGCCAGAGACCCTGGTTCAATTCCATCTGACACAGAAAGTTTTTCAATTGAATTAATTTTTCTGTTCGGTCGCCACCTCTCTGCAGACAATGGCAAACCTCAGCCCACATTAACCGTTTGGAGTCGGAATAAAACTAGTAGATCCAGTTTTCGATCAATTTTGTTCCAACATCTAATAACACGCACAAAATAGTTTGATCATAAGAAGTTCGGTCAAAGTCCTTTCAAGGGCTAAAATGGCCAGTTTATTTTTTATTTTTTTTTTTGTTGTTATTAAACCCCATATTTAGAACTTTTTAGAAGCGTTAATCAGTCTATAGTAGTGGTGTTCACACGCATACTACTTGAATTTTCACCTTTTGTACTTGTGTAAGTAGCTCTCTTACTCTCTGCACTGGCAAAAATTGTTGTGCAGGTATTAGGTAAGAATTGTGTTATAATTACCACTGTCATCATCCTTATCTTTATCAGTATCATTATCATTATCACTATCATTATCATTGTCACTATTATTATCATTATTATTATTATAATTCTGCAAATAACGCATTTTCATATGTCTCAAACATTTCGTGCAGTGCAAAACACACAACCAAGCGGTGCAAAAGTTCCAGCTTGAAATTTCAGCGCCAACTAATTGAGAAAATTTCGTGCATTTGATCGTGTACGTGTTCCGATTCTCGAATAGAGCATTCGAGTCTCACCACGCGTGGTACTACGTGAACATCACTGGTCTATAGCAGTGGTGTTCACACGCATACGACCACAATTTTCAACTTTTGTATTTGTGTTAGTAGCTCTCTCGTTCTCTGCACTGATAAAAACTGTTGTGCAGGTATTAAGCAAGAATTGTTTTATAATTATCATTGTCATCATCATTATCAGTATCAGTATCATTATCACGATCATTATCATTCTTACTATCATTATCATTATTATTATTATTATTCAGAAAATAACGCATATTCATATGCCTCAAATATTTCGTGCAGTGCAAAACACACGACCAAGGAGCGCGTACCTTCTCGCTTGAAGTTTCAGCGCCAACTGATTGAGAGAACTTCGTGCATTCGATTGTGTACGTGTTTCGATTCTCGAATAAAGGTAAACATCACTGGTCTATAGTCTGTAGGCTTTCCAAAACATCCATTGAAGTTTTAACAAAAATTTCCTCATTGACTATCGAAACATTGCCACGTTTTTTTGCCACATTAGCCATTTTTGTCCAATTTTAGTAATTTTTGGGCAACTCTCTTGTGGAGTCAAAGGTACCAAATTAGCCTGAGCTGTAATAATACCTGGACAATTTGATAAGTCTGTGACTTTTTGGATAAAATGTATTATTTTCGGCAAAAGACGTTTTATATCTCAACTTTGTCTCTTAATCGATCTCTTGGATCGATAAATTTAGTCCAGTGTTTTTAAATTTGATTTATTCCTTTGAAATAATGGCTTGGTTTTATCTAGGTCCTCAAAATAAACGCTTGTTTCAGTGATGACCTCTTCACTTGACCCAAATCTCTTGCCGCCGGGCCTTTTTTTCAGCTTTGGAAATAAAACGTAGTTGTATGGTGCTTACTCTGGAGAATATGGTGGATGGGGAAGCAGTTCATAGACCAATTTTGACATGGCGACTACAGAAGTGTACTTCGGTGCATTGTCATGGTGAAGGAGGACATTTATCTTTGCCAAAGTCGTCCTTTTTTTCTTCAAATCAATGTCAAATCTGTTCAAAAGCTGTGAATAATATTCTCGGGTGATCGTTTTATCCTATTTAAGGTAATCGATGTGAATATCCTTATTGGCCGACAGACCCACCTTAGTCGTCTTTGGTGCACGTTCACCAGGAGCAGTTCTCTGCTTTGACGTTTCCTTGGTCTCTGGTGTGTTGTGATGTATCCATGTTTCGTCTATGGTTATATAACCTTTGAAGTGATCACACGGCTGCGCTTATTGTCGAGTGTGAGTAATCATACCACCCATCGAGCAAATAGCTTTTTCGCATGTGATATACGCACTCAGTTGAGATGCCTACTGCCTCAATCAACCCACGCTCAATTATTTCCGGAATTTTATCGAAAATTTCTGGTGTGATGACCTTTTTTTGGCGACCTGGACATTCAGCTTCACTTGTGCCGGTACGACCACAATGGAATTTAGCAAAGCTCTTCTTAACCATTGAAATTTATGGTGCAGAATACCTATAGTATTTATCAAGCCTTACCTTGGTTTCAGTGATGGTTTTTTTACGCAAAAATTAAACATTTTGAAGCCTTGGTTTGGATAAAGACCTCTCTAACACCTTTACCGCACTCTGGAGCATGACACCCGTAGAGAATGCAACTCCACGTGGAGCTGAATAGCTCTACCCCCGTTATGACTATGGTGGCCACAGTCACCACGATATTCCCCGTAGGACCTTTCCGTTATGTCAGATTGCTATACGCCAGGGACACTTCTGACTGGCTTGGTATCAATTTTTAATTCTTAAGATAATCTTGGTGGGTGGACTGTATTAGTTTTGCCTAAAACAGGCTAAGTATTGTCTAAAATGATCTTAGTAACTTATACAATTCATTTTAAACCAGTAGTGCTCACTACTACAATTTTGGACTTTTGTGCTTGTGTTTGTAGCTCTCTCGCTCTCTGCACTGACAAAAATTGTTGTGCAGGTATTAAGCAAGAATCGTGTTATAATTATCATTGACATCATCATTATCATTATCAGTTTCATTATCATTATCACTATCATTATCATTGTCACTATCATTGTCATTCTTTTTATTATAATTCAGCAAATAACGCATTTTAATATGCCTCAAATGTGCAGTGGAAAACACACGACCAAGAGGCGCGAACCTACCAGCTTAAAGTTTCAGCGCCAACTGATTAAGAGAACTTCGTGTACTCGATCATGTACGTGTTTCGATTCTCGAATAAAGCTTTCGAGTCTCACCGCGCTTTCGAGTCAACATCACTGTTTTAAACCATTCTCAGACTTTTAAGACTTCCTCCTTCTTTTAATTTTGAGTTGGAGTTACGGGTCAAATATACCAAAGGAGGAAATCGGGAGCGAGTAGGTGCAAAAAATGTCGCTACCAAATTAAAATAATTTCTTCCTGTAATAATGCTTTCGCGGAAAATTTATCGTAACAGCACCATTTTTTAGCACCAGAATTTTCATCCATAGCTGACCTAAAGAAATATGCCAACAGTATTGATGGTGTTTCCAGCCCTAACCTTATTTTCAAAAACATATAGACAACAGATACTCTAGGATAATAATCCACACCAAAATGCATACTAACAAGGGTGCAATTGTCGCTGATAAATTTCCCAGAAGAATTAGTTTGTTAACGAAACACTGTGCATTGTAAACTACATCTAGCAAGAATATCAATGAGCAATGACATAACAACAATCAACAACAACAACAACAACATCATCTAAAATACTAGCATACATCATTATTGCAACATACCTGTAAGTTTGAAGGCAAGCTAAGATACGAAAAGAGCTTGATGACAAATTCTTTTTTTTTATTTCCAACAAGCAGGTACTCGACAAAAACCGCACACTCAAAGGCACACACAGGATGAAAGGAAACACTAAAATAGTCCAAAATAGCTGGCAACATGAAGCCTGACATGCTTGCAACAACATTAAAAACAATTTAACCCAATTTTGAGCACAAGTTTTTCTCAACTTCCGCTTCCTTGTTTTTCTATGCATCAACAATTTTACAGAAAAGAAAGCGTTATTTATTTTTTAAAGCCAAGTTAACCTATAAATAAATATAACATTCAGTGCATATGACAAGCAACGATCATAAAATCAATACATTTTTAATGTGCAAAGACGATGTAAATAATTTTCGAGTTTTATTTTTACAAAAAATTCTACGCAAAAAACTAAACAGAAAAATAATTTTGCTTTTAAAGGCTAAGGAGAAAAGAAAACGTTGATTTGAATCTATGCAATAATTTTCGTAGGTATTGAAAACTAAAAAGGAAATTTCGATTTGATTGATGAAAAGAAATAAAACAACTTGACTGGAAATAAATACTTGTTCAAAAGAAGGTTATTTTCCAATACCTTATAAACTATATTGTCCCATAAAAAACTCAGATGATCGTCACATCTTTATATGTATCTTTAGCTTTTACTAGAAAATAAAGCTAAGAAGACGAAAGTAAAAAAAATCGTATTAGAAAAATCAGAAACATAGACTAACGAATGTGCTTTTCATACAGAAAAATGCAACATTAAAAAATCGCCAAAGAAGGCGATTGATAATCCTATCCAATCCTATCCAGTCCTATCCAATCCTGTCCAATCCTATCCAATCCTATCCAATCCTATCCAATCCTATCCAATCCTATCCAATCCTATCCAATCCTATCCAATCCTTTCCAATCCTATCCAATCCTATCCAATCCTATCCAATCCTATCCAATCCTATCCAATCCTATCCAATCCTATCCAATCCTATCCAATCCTATCCAATCCTATCCAATCCTATCCAATCCTATCCAATCCTATGCAATCCTATCCAATCCTATCCAATCCTATCCAATCCTATCCAATCCTATCCAATCCTATCCAATCCTATCCAATCCTATCCAATCCTATCCCATCCTATCCAATCCTATCCAATCCTATCCAATCCTATCCAATCCTATCCAATCCTATCCAATCCTATCCAATCCTATCCAATCCTATCCAATCCTATCCAATCCTATCCAATCCTATCCAATCCTATCCAATCCTATCCAATCCTATCCAATCCTATCCAATCCTATCCAATCCTATCCAATCCTATCCAATCCTATCCAATCCTATCCAATCCTATCCAATCCTATCCAATCCTATCCAATCCTATCCAATCCTATCCAATCCTATCCAATCCTATCCAATCCTATCCAATCCTATCCAATCCTATCCAATCCTATCCAATCCTATCCAATCCTATCCAATCCTATCCAATCCTATCCAATCCTATCCAATCCTATCCAATCCTATCCAATCCTATCCAATCCTATCCAATCCTATCCAATCCTATCCAATCCTATCCAATCCTATCCAATCCTATCCAATCCTATCCAATCCTATCCAATCCTATCCAATCCTATACAATCCTATCCAATCCTATCCAATCCTATCCAATCCTATCCAATCCTATCTAATTCATGCCGTTACAATACTTTTGCATTGCTTATTTCTTAATCACCAATCTTATCCAAACCTACCCAACCCTAAACATGATTCTTCAAACCCATCCAATCCTCAATTCAATTCCTTTAAATCAACTTTATCTTGCTTAATCGCTGTGTGCTACATCAAAAAAACAGTTATAGTCCTGCGAATTTACTCACATGGAAAACACCGACAAATCTTCTCTGGCGCGCTTAAAAGAGTTCATTGAACTTGCACGGTGCTGAACTTGCGTGCTCCCATTCTTGTTGTAGTTGTTGTTGTTGTTTTTGTCGTGTTTGATGTTGTAGGCTTTCAAGCCAAAAACCAAAATTTTTGGCAAACACAACGATTGAACATAAAAGCCATTAAAATTCAAGACACATTAAGGCGCAGATAACCACCGCCACAACAACAAAATTACTTACAAAAACAACAATAGCAACAACACCAAAATTACCGACAACGACAACAACAACAACAAACATCGACATGCAGCATCCAACACGCTTAAGTGCGGTACATTCGTTACACTATGTCGCACCTGACACCCCACAACAAAACCCAAAACAAATGCTGCACGCACAGCCATGCTGCTGAAGGTCAAACTCAAAGCAATGTAGAGCACAAGCGCAGTACCGTTAGAGATGCGACACAGAGCATAGAGTGTTTGTGGGCAAGAGTCAGACTCACGGGGAGTGTGTGCTCAAGAATCAGAGTTATTGCGTAGATTGTATTTAACGTGAGCGAGAGCGTTTACAAAGAAGAGTGAGAGTGAACTAACTGTTATACACAGATGTTGCTGCATACTTATTGGCGCTGCACACATGCAAACACTCCCTGAAAATAATGCTACCGTTAAAGTTAGGTCAGTAGTAGCTTCTCATGCAAACTGGTTGAACGTGTCCTTGTTTTTGCTCCGGAAAAAATAAAAAAAAGACAACCATCTAAAGTTCTTTGAGTGAAACAGAAGAGCAAAACTTCATATTAAAGGGTAACAATTTCAAGCAGAGTTGAAGTTGGAAACAGTGTAGAAGTGTAGCATTTGGCGGAGGCGCCAAAAAATATCCAATAGAAATGCAGAAATAAAAGAGATCAAATAGATAAAGAAGAAAAGTGTTAACAATAAGTGTTGAATTGCGAATTGGATAGAGTAAAAAGTGGAGTATAGAAAAAAGTTCATAAGTGATTATGGTGTTAGTTTAAATAATACTAAAGAAGGCTTATATAGAGCATAATTTAAAATTGCTATTCTCTGGATAGTGGCCAAAAAGTGTACCATTAGATGTAAATAGATTTAATATTAATTCCAAAATTTGTCATGTAAAAAGTTCTGCTGAATTCTTTAGAGACAAAAGTTTTGATTACATCTATTTGCATATCTCGGTGAATTGTGAGAGGAAAGTATTTGTCAACAAGCTTTAAAAAGTGAAAAAGTGCAAAGTTCAAATTAGTTTTGTTGTAAAATTGAGTGTTAAAGTTTTGTGAATGCTTTCAAAGAAATGAAAACAAAGACACAAAAGTTTCTAAGTATTGCTTTAAAATCCAAAGCTTATTCGAGATAAAGGAAGTTGTTGACAAAAGTGAAATTTTTTGTAAACTCAAAAAAAAAAAAGCATAAGAAATATTATAAATTTTTTCACTGTCATCGGAGCTATGTGAAGTGTTTTTAAAGTATAAGAATCAAAGGTTTTATGTAAAAATATTTTGACACAAGTTATTGGTATAGAAAGTGACAAAGTAAGTGCGAGTAATATAAGAAGATAACGCCAAAAGAAAATTTCACATAAGCGGAAATTCTCCGAAATACATCCATTTTTATAATTCTAAGAAGGCATTCAACAAGCTCCGCACAGAATCATAATAAAACTAATGAACATAACATGATTAAAATTAAACCCTAAAACAACAACAATAAGAGCCACAGCAAAATAACAAAGAATACACCCTCTAATTAAATACGCTCCCTGTAATTAAAACAAAATCATTAGCAAAAAAAAAAAATAAAGCAACTTATGCCTGATATACATTTACAGCATCACAACATCAACAACAACAACAACAACAACAACAATTTAACATCACAACAAACTCGCGCCTAAGAAGGATTTAGCGATTTTCTTGCGTGCTTTACGGCGTTATAAACCAACAAAAGCAACAACATTGCGCAAAAACATAAACAAAACAAACAAAAAAAAAAAAAAACAACAAAAAAACAACAAAACTTTATGTGCACATAAAAATCACAAAATTTCATTATCAACACCTTTTAAAGCAACCGGAAGCGCCAAACACCACCAGAGGAATTCAAAACAAATAAAAACAAAAAACAAATAGAAAACAAAAAAAAAAATACAACAAAAATTCAATAAAACAACAAAAATTCAAACAAAAACTCTGCGTGTGCTTTTTATTCTACGGGGAATGAGCGCTATACAGCGGATATACGAACACGAGCTATAGACGTTCATTTTCTATTCTTTCTACATGAACAACACACAAAAGGTACTTTTTGCTCACATACCCACATTACTCTTTTTAACTTTTTTTTTTATGCCCACACAAGTTGTTACCTCCCAGATGTCAGAGTTCACGCCTAGCCACATTTAAGGATTAACAAGATATTTGGTTGGCTGCTTGTTTTGTTGGTTGATTTTTTGTTTCAAGCGAAACATTAAACTCTACTAATGACAAAAAATTTATTTCGCAAGCTTGGAGTTTCAGCCATTTGATATTTTAATATCTCAATAATTAATGTAGCATAATTTTGACAAAGCTGACAGTGTAAGCAGCAAATTTAATCGTACCCACATATTGCATGACATACGGTATTTAATAAGAACTTTTTTTTTAATCTGACAACGTGTGGGTTTTGAAAGAATTGGATGTCGAATAGAAGTTGACATATGTTGGGAGGTCGAAGTTTAGCAAACGTTGAAGAAAATCTGCATTTGAAAGTGATTTTGCATAGCTATAGAACTGTGCTCATTAGATCATTAGGAAATGTTACGCTGAAATTCGAACTCAAACGTATCAGCGTATTGCGCTAACTCAATTGGGCCATGGCATAGTTTTGAGTTGGATAACGCCTTTAGCTATGTGGTACATTTTTTTTAATGCGTTGAGTTGGATAACGCATTGAGTTAAATGGAGAAGATAAAGTACTTAGTGCAGTTGATCTTCACCTAGAGGAGTAAATGAAAAAAAAATAAATAGCAGCAATATCCATTCTATAAACTGTACTTCTTTTAATGTTGATGTGGAAAATAAATCGCATATGTATAAATTTATATCCGACAAAACAAACAGAAAGTTGCATGATAGGTTAAAGTTTACTTTAGTTTTAAAATAATTACGAATGAATAAAGAAAGAACAAGCAATAAGCAATTTGTATTCCTGCGCTATTATGTTACTTTTATCAAATCGAGTGTTTCAGCGCAGTGACGCAATTAAGTGCGCCAACTCAATAACGAAACGTAGTATTTCATTACCCATGTCTACTGCTTATGATACGTTTCGTCTTCATGCAAATATTTATTAACTGACAAAGGATTAGGATAATTGTGACTTGCCATAATACGTTTCAAGGAAAAATTATTCATTATAAGCCCGTGCCTGCGAACAGCACGCTCCGATAGAAGACCAAGACGATGAGACCAAAGACAGGTATTCTACGAGTGCCTTGAGGAGGCCTATGAACACAGCCCCAGGTACGACATAAAGCTCGTGCTTGGTGACTTCAGCGCCAAGGTGGGAAAAGAAAATGTCTTTGGTCCAACATTCGGAAAGTTCAGCCTCCACGACAATACATCCGATAACGGAATGGGGTTGATTGACTTTACAGCAGCGCAAAACATGGTCTTTAGTATCACTAGATTCAAGCATCTCAATATTTATAAAGCCACTTGCCTGTCTCCTGATCAAAAGACGCGCAACAAAATTGATCACGTTTTGATTGACGGAAGGCACTCTTCCAGTATTTTAGATGTACGGATCATTATCTTGTCGCAACTAAGATCCTTATATTTCTGTGCGCAACCAAGAATGCGCGCAATCCAGCACAGAGAAAGCTAGACGTTGCAAACACGAACAGTTGCGAAAACGAACAGCCGAAGACTTCGCTACTCGACTCTCACCCCTCCGATCAACTACATATGCGCGCAGTGAAATCATATTTCCCACGCTATATTATGCTTTATTATGTGGCGTCCGTGGCGTAGTTGGTTAAAGTGCGTGGCCGCTATGTCAACGAATCTGTAGACCCGGGTTCGAACCCCAGCAGCGACAGAAAATTATTTGAATTAAAATAACTTTTCTGTACGGACGCCACCTCTCTGCAGACAATGGCAAACCTCAGAGAGTATTCAAAATGCGATGTAAAGCTTCTTGAGAACAAGAACATTCCGTTCATCGCCGTTCGGAGTTGGCGTTAAACCTGTAGGTCCAGTTCTGGGTCAATTGTGTACAAACTTAATAACACGCACAACACAATTGATCATAAGAAGCTAGGTCAAAGTCCTTTCAAGGGCTGAAATGGCCAGTTATGTATTTTTTTTGTATTATGCGTTCGGCTGCCGAAGAGGTGATTGGCTATCACCACCCTTGCCGAAACCACTGGCACTACAAGTAGTGTCGCGACACCACTGCAGAAAAAGATGCCGCCTACAAAGCCACCCTGCAGTCGGTTGTAACTCGTGCTGCTAAGGAGCGATACAAAGAGAAGAGGAGGACACAGAGACGCATTTTCAGGAGAAAGAAAAGGGAAGCGGAAAAGCGTGAATGCGAGAATATTGAGATGCATAGTGACAATAATGAGGTCCGAAAATTTTTCGAAAAAATAAGACCCCTGGACGATGGTTTAAAGACCGGGACCCCTTCCTGCAAGGACGAAAACGGGAATCTAGTGACAGATATCCAGAGTACACCGATGATGTGGAGGGAACACTTCTCTAGGCTTCTGAATGGCAACGACGACAACAATCCCGCCAATAGAGATGATATCCCGGAAACCCCAATTGTGGACGACAACGTTGAAGTTCCGCTGCCCGACCATAGTGAAGTCTTGAAGGCTATAGCTCGGCTTAAAAACAACAAATCCGCAGAAGCCGATAGTTTACCTGCTGAGCTCTTCAATAATGTAGACGAAGCTCTATTCAAATGCATTCATGAGCTTCGATGCAGAATATGGTCGGAAGAATGCATTCCAAACTATTGGAACCTTCAGTGGTACTCTGTCCAATCTACAAGAAAGGCGATCCCACAATTTGCGCCAACTACCGTAGGATAAGCCTTTTTAATATCGCATATAAGGTCCTGTCGAGCGTACTATGTGAAAGACTGAAGCCCATCGTAAACCAGCTAATTGGACCTTATCAGTGTGGCTTCAGATCTAGCAAATCCACCATAGACCATATATTTACGCTATGACAAATCTTAGAGAAGACCCTAGAGAAACAAATCAACACACACCATCTTTTTGTCGATTACAAAGCCGCCTTCGACGGTCCAATAAGGAATCATCTATATTCCGCCATCTCTGAATTTGGTATCCCTGAAAAGCTCATCCGTCTTTAAATCACAGTTAAGATCGAGAAAGATCTCACTCCTCCATTGGATACGAAACGAGATTTCAGACAAGTGATTCCTTATAGAGCGACTTTTTCAACCTAATAATGGAGAAGATCATCCGAGCTGCTGATTTTAGATGCAGTGACACTATATTCTACAAAAGTATTATGCTGTTGGCGTATGCTGATGATATCGATATCATTGGCCATAATACGCGCGAAGTCTGTGCAGCATTCACCAGATTAGCGAAAAAGTCGAGTTGAATGGGTCTTGCAGTGAACGCAGATAAGACGAAATACCTAGTTTCAACAAATAAACAGTCCCAGCGTTTTGGAAACCACGTCACTGTTGACAACATCTCCTTAGAGGTTGTTAAGGACTTCATCTACCTGGGATCCAGCATAAACTCTTTCAACGATGTCAGTATTGAGATAAAACGAAGGATAACTCTTGCCAACAGGTGTTACTTTGAGCTGAGTAGGCAATTGAGAAGCAGAGCCCTCTATCGACGAATAAAACTCACGCTCTATAAGTCACTACTCATGCCCGTCCTATTATATGCAGCACAAACCTGGACGTTGAGCAGTTCTGATGAAAAGACTTTGGGAGCCTTCGGGAGAAAGATCCTTCGTAAGATCTTCGGTCCAATCTGCGTCAATGACGAGTACCAACTTCGATGGAACCACGAGCTGTATGAGCTGTACGCTGACATCGACATAGTTAAGCATATTAAAATCAAGCGGCTCCGCTGGCTAGGTCATGTTGAGCGAATGAAAAACGACGCTCCAGCGAAAAAAATATTCGATTCGGTGCCCGGTGGTGGTCATTGCAGAAGAGGACGCCCACATCTTCGTTGCAAGGATCAAGTGTTGGATAACCTGACTACACTTGGTGTTTCCAACTGGCGCTAGCAAGCTCTGAAAAGAAATGACTGACTAATTTCTTATACGAGGCCAAAACCGACCAACGGTTGTAAGCGCTAGATAAGTAAATAAGAAAGTAAGATTAACCGCACTGTCACAGAAACCCAAAAGAAACTTAAGCTTTTGATACAAATAATTATGATGAACTTTAATATTTTTACAATTTTTTCTTCAGGTTTGGAAACTGAAAATAGTCGCTGGGGACCAAATCTAGAGAATACGCTGGATGAGGAAGCAATTCGTACTTCAATTCATGGAATTTTCCAATCATGTGAGCTGGGCATGTGTGAACGCGCATTTTTTTCCTCGCCAAATGAGGACGTTTCTCTTTCAAATCTTCGTTGAAACGGTCCAATTCGGCTGCATAGTATTCGCCATTGATCGTTCTTTTCGGTGGAAGGTAATCGATGTAGACTGTACCGCGTTCATCCCAAAATACTGTCGCCATAACTTTTTCGGCCGATAGCACCGTCTTCGTCTTCTTCTGAGCACGTTCGGACGGTGATGTCTACTGTTTCGACTGTTCCTGTGTCTCTGGAGTGTAGTGATGGATCCATGTTTCGTCCACGGTTACTAATCGACGGAAAAATCCTTTTTATCTCTGTTCAACATCGCCAAACACGCCTTTGAATCACTCACTCGATTGCGTTTATGGTCGAGAGTGAGCAAATGCGGCACCCATATTGCGGATAATTCTTTCGAATCCAAATGATTTTGCAAAATGTTCCACAAACGTTCATCTGAGATGCCTACACCGAGAAAAAAACTTTTGCAAAATTAACAAAAAACCTAGTATAATGTACAAGATGTCTTCGGCAATTCGATGCCTCCCAAGTTCTTCGTCAAAACATCTAAATTTTACATGTTTAACTGACCGATATTCATTTGGATAAATAAACTAAGTATTTTGTAATTGTAAATTATGGCTTCGACAGTTTATATGAGCGTGCTTGGTTTATCTGACAAAAATAGTGTTCAAGTCCATTACCATTTTGATAAAGTATCAAAGTTTTCGATGGGCTACCTATACTATTGATTAATATGTTGTATACAGGGTTGCCCATATTCGACGGACCCATGTTTTTGTTAAAAAAATCAAAGAAAAAAATAAAAATTTGGCGGTTGGCAATCTTAATCATTTAATTTGTTCCAAGTAGATTTGTTTACATCAATTTTTGAATATGATATCTCTCAAATGGCCGCCTCTGGCGTTGATGGCGTATTGTGCCCTTTTTGCAGCATTTTCCATCGTTTTCGCCAACATTTCGGGCGGAATAGCGGCTATTTCTTCACGAATGTTGTCCTTGAGCTCTTCTACGGTCCTTGGCTTGTTAACATAAACCTTTGACTTCAAATATCCCCACAAGAAGAAGTCAGGCGGCGTCAAATCGGGCGAACGCGGTGGCCAGTCCAAATCACCACTTTTCGACATCAAACGGCCCGGAAACAAATTCTTCAGAAAATCGATTGTTATGCGACTTGTGTGCGGTGGAGCGCCGTCTTGTTGAAACCAGAACTGCCTCATACGCTTTCGACGAATAATTGGCATCAAAAAATTGGTCATCATATCGCGATAACGCTCCTGGTTGATGGTAACAGCATGGCCATTTTCATTTTGGAAGAAAAACGGCCCAATGACCGTTTTCGCACTAACGCCGCACCAAACTGTGACTTTTTCGTCATGAAAAGGCACTTCTTGAATCTCCTGAGGATTTTCAGTGGCGTAAATACGGCAATTTTGCTTATTTACGGTCCCATTCAATGTGAAATGGGCTTCATCGGACATGATAATTTTGTTCCAAAATTGCTCGTCATCTTCGGCCATTTCGATGACTCTTTGGGCCCATTCCAATCGACGAGGCTTGTCCGCAGGCAACAATCTTTGCGTCAATTGAATTTTGTACGGGAACAAATGCAAATCAACGCGAATAATCCGTTGTAAAGTGGACCGAGCCATGCCCAACTGCTGAGAACGGCGTTTTTGGGATGTTCTTGGGGACCTCTCAACACTGGCTCGTACGGCAGCGATATTCTCGGCCGATCGCCTTGGTCGACTTTTATTTGGCCTCTTCGGATTAGAAAGAGCCTCACCAGTCGAAAATTTTTCGTATAAACGCTTAATGGTGTTCTTAGAAGGCGCACTTCTCACATTTTTTAAGTTTTTAAAAGCACGTTGAGTTTTCACAATTGACTTCTTCTGTTTAATGTAAATTTCAACTATTTCAGAGCGCTCGCGTGGCGTGTATTGTTCCATGGTAAAAATCTGCTTGGACTGACGCTTCAAAGGCGGTATGTCATTAAGCGATCTGACATCTCTGTCAAAAGTTATGGCGTTGCCAGATGGGTCCGTCGAATATGGGCAACCCTGTACTTGGCTTGGGTAAATCAAACATTTTTTTTTTTTGGCAGGGTATCAAAGTATGTGTTTTCAAAGCAATGTATAAAACAATATATATTTCTTTGGTGAATAAGTATAAGTTTTTAATTTCCATATAACTTGGTGCCACCCAAGCTGGCTTAGGTGATTTTACTATTGTTTTTTTTTCTCGGTGTATGGCCTCAAGAATTTCGCGCACTTTAACTCTGCTTTTGGCCAACAAACAAATCGTGAATTTTTGTGATCATTTCTGGTGTGCTGATCACATTTTGGGCGTGCAGAACGTGGCTTGTACGACCGTATCGGAATTCAGTAAGCCACTTGTGAATCATTCCAATCGATGGTGCAGAGTTCCCATAGTATTTACCAGGCCTTTCTTTGGTTTGGATGATGGTTATTTTGCGCAAAAAATAAAGCTTGATGAGAACATGAAATTCGCTTTCTCCATTTTCGTCCAAATTCACAAGATCGTCTGCTGTCAATGGTTGCGAAACACAAACTAAGCGTCACAGCGAGCTGAAATTTTGACAAAAGTCTATTAACAGTTGGTAGTTGACAGGATCAGTGTTGAATTTAACGTTACTACGTTGAAACGTTTAACGTTGAAACTCAAAATGATTAGCCAAAAGTTGGAATTTTGCAGTACAATGATCAAAGAATAGCCGAAATTTTTTCAGTAAAAGGAAAACGGTCCAATTAATCATCGATATTCATTTTATGTCCATCAAAGTAGTCTCCATTGCAAGCAATACACAAATTCCAACGATTCCTCCAATCTTCAGAACACTTTTCATAGGCTGATTTCGAAATCGCCTTCAACTCCTTCTGCGAATTAGGAGCCACTATCGTCTCAAAATTATGGCGTTTGAATAGAAAATAGTCACAGCGAGACATGTCAGGTGAATACGGAGCGCTTGCGAATAACGGTATGCTTATTGTTTTTGGTCAGATAGTCGAGTACAAGATGAGATATCTGAGCGTGTGTAAGTAAGAGAAAAGAAAATGAGAGTAATTTACTCATGTGTCTCAAATGGCTTAAATGGTTTTCAAACTAAGCATTTATAATGAACTAAAAGTAAATATCTCAAAAAAAGTATAAAAGATAAAAAAGTAATTTATTTCGCAGCACAAAACTGAACTGATCCAGCCAAGCTTAAAATTATATTAAAATAAAAAAAAAAAACACACTATCTAAAAAGTCGTGATAAGTCGTATCTGGTATGCTTGGATGAGGTCAACGTTTATTGTTGCAACAAAAAAAAAGTCAAGTCGATAAGAATTTTTTTCAGTTATATAAGTAAGACTGTCCAAAATGAACCACAAACATAAGCTGAAGAGAGAGAGAAAAAAACGAAAATAAGAAAATGAAAAACACATTTAAAACTTGTAATTGTGTGTGCGTCTATAGCTGTATTTGAAAGCTTATAAATAAGATAAAAACACATAAAACAAATTGAAAAGAAAATTCAAACAAAATATTGGCCCTCAAAAGGAAATAAAATACATTTTTACATATAAACGTAGACAAACAAAAAAGTCACAAAAAAAAAAAGAAAAATACAACAAAAAAAAAAAAAAAAAAAAAAATAAAAAGAAAAATGAAAAAAAAATAAGAACAAAACCTAAACATTTTTATACTACATGGGATGATAGATGAACATTTTAAAATATTTGCACAGCACACATAACCACAAGAAATAGGCAGTTTGCGAGAGTTTGTTTGTGTATGTGTGTTTGTGTGAGTGTGTGCGTGAATTTCGTGTTGATGTTGGTGTTGCTGGTGTTCGAAAGCCATGCTGAATATAAATGTTTATTTGAGGCTGGGTATAATTAAGCATCTGCGCTACGTTTATCTAGATAAGCAAATCTTTTGCAAATCCTGTTCAATGAATTGCAGATCAGTAAATTACAGCTCAATGAATAATGTTTTTAAATGTCTTCTTTATTGATGCAAAAATACGCAGAAATGTAAGCCCATTTCCTAAATATTTTGTTAGTGGAACAGAAATCTTTCGTTTAAAGGACTTTAAAAAAAAAATTAAATTCAAAAGATTTATGGTAGATTGAATACGTTGATTAAAAAATGTTCTTCTTTGGATGTAGATATCTTTTTATGCTATGCATATCTATACTATTATATAAAAGAAGACTCACGTATGTTCGGCTGCGAAAAGCTTGAGAATGGCAGCTGCTTTTTCAAAAATTCTTTTTCTCTAGGATAGCTACCATGCCCAGTTGAAACATAGGCTATATAAATTTGATAACTATTGTTTAAATAATTAATTAAAATTCAAAGAGAATAACCATACAATTTCTTTATTCTTATTCTCAGAGAGAAAAACTTTTCTCATTAAATACAACTCAAAAAAGGTTGTGCCCAAAGCTAATAAGGTAGAACATATGTGTATGTAATACTTCAGTATTCCAACTCTGAAATCGAAGAGAGACAGCTATAACAACATAGGATGTTGTTGTTTGTATTAGTTTATTTGAATATATGAAAATTACTACACACAAAAGAAAATGCCAAATCGTCACAGGGGCGGTTGTTATGAAAACGTTTGCCCCAAACATATAAGAAAACATATCATATTTTATTTTTGCCTAAATCACCACCATTATAAAAAAATTATAACAATGCCTGATATATGATTAAACTTTAATAAACAAAATTTTAACTATAAAATTCAAACAAAAAAAATTTTAACTAAAATCTTTGATAATGAAGACACCGCTCCTGAGTTTTTTTATTTTGAAATTTAATTTCCTTTATATATTTTCTCGCTCATATGACAATATATCTGCACTCTTATGTTGGCGAATATTTTCAAACTCTTTTTGAGCATCTTAAATAGAAGTCAACAACCCACTAGGAAAATGAGAATTGATTCTAAAAAAAATCGTAAATCGAATAGATTCTTTTGCTTACATTTTAGAACGTATTCCAAAGAATATATAAATTGAAAGCAAAACCTATGATTTGGAATCTATCAACCAAAAGCTTACTGATTCGTTTTTATTCCAGCCAGAATCGATTACGACCTATATAATAATTTCTACTATAGAAAATGTTTTTAAATTCCTTGCTTGCTTTCTTGGTAAGTGAACAACGAATTGATTCTAAAACGAATTCTGGTATAAGCGAGAAAACTATCAGTATGTTTGGATTTGTTTTCATATTTACGAGAATAATACTTTTAATTTAAAAGAATCCATTTAAAATAAATTTTTTAAACGATTCATATGGAAGCAAGAAAATAATGTACTACTTTTTGTAGGACATCAGCCTGTTAAAAATAATCAATTCTAGAATCTATATTGGAGAAGAGAATTGATTCTTTTTTCATACACAATTGCTTCTTTTTTCCCGGTGGGAAGGTCCACAAAAAAGAAAAAAAAGACAGCAATATGTATTGTGTGCGGTACCAATGCTGCCACCTTTTTGAATGTAAAAATACTGCCACTTCCGACGGAAATTCCGTGTCGATGTTTTGTTGAAATGTTTTGCTGAAATTTTTCAGCTTAAACGAAAGATATATTTAATTTTAAAACAACAACCGGCCACCGGCCTCGGTGGTCGAGTAGGTAGCGTGCTCGACTGCTACCCCAGAGGTCCCGGGTTCGATTCCCGGCTTGGCCATGGGCCTTCGCTTTAAACCTTTCTAAATTTTCAATCCTCATTTCTAATCAACTGAAATTAAAAATTCATCAATATTTACGACTTGAAGTTGTAGTTGATGGTAGGGAAGTTTGTGGATGAGGATTGCCTTATAACTTGAATTGACTGAGGTAAAGGCATAACACTTGCCTCTGATTCAAATTAACATGTTTCTTTGGCTTTCCACCACGCTTAGAACATCCTACACATGTTTCACTTGATTGCCCTTTCCTTCCCACTAATCTATCACCCCATTTCGAACCAAGGCAGACTTGACTGAATAGGTTTTCCACCTGAAATCCTTGGCTCAAAGCTAAAAAAAAAATATATATTTTTCTTACCTCAGAGCTGATATTTTTACCTATAAACGAGATTTTCATATAGTCATAGTGCTAGGAAATGTGTACCAACACATGAAAAAAATAAACGAACAGAAAGTTTATTACTTTAGTTATTTTTCTTTTATTACTTTAGTTAGCTGGTTACTGTATTCGGATGGAACTGCTAAGCAGTTCCAACACAAATATACAATTTTACCAAAATTCGAACGGCTGTATTCATAAAAAATTATAAACCTCTTATAAAGCCTTCATAAGAAAAAAATCGAAAAAATTGAAAAACATTATTCATAAACGTTAACCAGCGTTCAAAATCTCTTTTAAATGCTTGATAAATGAGAGACTTTTAAAAATGGTTGAAACCATCAATAAACCCTCGAACTGCTCTCATCTGAGCACAACATACATATATCGTCAAAAATGGATCAATTTATTTAAAAATGTATGAAAAACAAACAAAATGTCAAAAAGTGTTTGAAAATGTTTGTTTATAAATAAGAGGAATTTTACAAATGGCTGAAACGTGGTATAAACCTCTCATAAAGCAATTTTACAATTATTTACTCTCATTTGACCACAAATATTGTCAAAAATAATTAAAATTATACAAAATAATTCAAATATTTGGAAATCATGTCAAAAACATTTATAATATAAAAAATTTCCACAAAAAAGAAAATAAAAACAAGAAAATTTGTCAAAGTTTCAAAATATTTACAAATTCCAGTGCAGAACTTTTGATGCTCAAATATCAAAATGTTGACGAAAAGGTGACAAATAAATAAGAAGTCACTGAATTTATCTAATACACAAACCATTATTTACACTCTTCCCACTTCAATATGAATACGGCTGTTAAATTTTGAGATTTAAAGTTTTTAATAATATTTAATATTTTTATCGCCGGCGAAGCAGCGGGTATTTGCTAGTTTTACATAAACTCATAGTTGTGAAAAAGATTTCATCACATTGGATTCCACATAATATGACAATCGCTCAAAAAAATGCTTCTGTCGATAGGTGCAAAGAAATACTCACGAAATACAATCGCGGTGCTTCAAACGACTTATATAAAATCGTGACTGGTGATGAATCATGAATCTATGCGTATTAGTCTGAAATAAACAGCAGTCAACTTGTTTGGTTGATCTTGAAAGTATGGTTCTTTCAAGATGAACCAAATCCCATAAAAGTTAGTCGAGCTCGAAGCAAATGGTCGCATGTTTCTTCAAAAAAACTGGTCATATGGCCACTATACTACTTGAGACATGTAGAACGGTCAGTTCGGAATTATACACAACCATTTGGTTGCCAGAAGTGTTCCGTGAAATAAGGAAAACAAACATGCGTAGAAGAATTATTCTGCATTGAGACTCCCGAGCGAGACTCCGATGCCAGCTACCACACATGAGCTCAAGCAAAGGTGTTTTTCAGCACTCAAAACATCGAATTAAACACCAAACCAATAAACCAATTAAACCAATTACTTCTTTTTGTTCCCACAGGGACAAATGCTTAAAAAACTATTTTCAACACCAGTACACTGAAAATAAAGGATTATCTGCCGCACAGTTCTGGTTTGACACCCAATTACTTCTTTTTGTTCCCACAGGGACAAAATGCGTAAGAAACTATTTTCAACACCAATACACTGAAAATAAGAAATGCAGTTAAATCAAATAAAAATTGCATTTGGCGCTGTTGTTAGCGAATTGCATTCGGCTCAAAAGCAATTGTAGTTCCTGTGACGAAATTCTAGTTAATTCAAATGCAATTGTATTTGACTTCCCAATTTCTACTACCATCATTGCATTTGAAACAAATGCGGAATTGCTCTTGACTAAAAATATGCCAATCAAGAGCAATTTCACTTGGACTAAATGCAGAAATTACTCAAGTCAAATGCAATCGCAACCAAGCATCACTGAAAGTTTATGTTATTTAAGAGAAAGTATGACGCTTATAGTTCAGAGTTACTTTTTGGATTGTTACATATTGTTTGTTACAAATTGTTACATATAAACAAATTGGTAATTTGCTTTATACGCTGACGAAGATGGGAAAAGAGGTGCGATGAGTGCAATCAATAAAAAGACGGACGGACATGGGGAGGAAGATAATTAATCACCACTTCCGATGTGGATTTCAGAACATGCCTGAATATAATAAACAATAATGACCGAAAAAGTTGCTTGAATAGACTTCCAATTACAAAAAAAAAGATACAGTATACCGTGTATACAGTAAAGAAGTGAAACTTCTTCTTTGTATACACTCTTTCTTTTCTAGAATAAGAACGATTTTAGTGTAAAGGCTCGATTATGCAATCGTAAAGCTACGCAACGTAACGTGGCGTAGAGTTATATCTGGAATAGAACCCATCGCTGCACTAGGGAGAAAACTCAGAGCGTAGCTTTATTGAAAGTTTGAGAGCGAGAGTATGATCGTGAGAAAATCAAGTGTTGCATATTCCGCATATTAAGAGAATAATTTCTTAAAAAGGGATTTTTTTATTTTACATAACTACAATGAGCGAGTTTTTTTGCCAATGGGAGCTTCAGGTGCATTTATAAATTTGTTTTTCAAAAATTTTTTTTGGCATATTAATAAGGAGTTTCACAGAACAATGTCACAACAATAAATCTACCTCAACTGTAAACTTGATCTTAACTTTCATTTTTATTTCTGCCTTAAAAACTAAAAATCAAAAATTACCGGTTATTTTGTACTCAAAAACTATGGGAAAAATTTTAGTTATTATTTTTGCTTTAAAAAAATTAAGCCTTATAAATACTTTTTTGTTCAAAACTTTAAATGTGAAAAGATAACTAAAACTTTCACACACACACATTATACTTACTATTATTAATAGTAAATAGTTCGATATAAAATTATATAACTAAGATATGTATAAAATAGTTATCTATTGAAAGAACTTATTCCAACTTTTTTTGCGCACAGTGTCAAGTTGGCGTCATGGAATTGCACAATTATCGCAACTTGCATTTGCGTAAACTTGCATAAACTTTTATCTTATATTCTTTCAGTTCTTCTTTGCTTGTAAAATACATTTTTAATGAAAAATCTATTCAAACAATATTTAAGGATACAAAGTGCATTAACCCACAATATCTAAGATTCAGAGACATAAAGCTTTATGTTTAGAAGTTTAATTGCGTTTCTTCAACGTTAACTATGTCAATTGCCCGAATTTCTATTAGTTGCATTGAGCAAGGTCGTACTGTAGTTACTTTTTTCTCCATACAAACATTTTTGACTCTACACTAATATTTCGGGTGTAGAATTAAAGGCTAAGAAATTTTCGTTTCTACAGCATACTACGCTTTATTCAAGAATGATAGAAAAAAAGATTACGCATTGCGCAGGTCCGTTATGTTGTTTACTTTTCATTTTGACATTTCTAGCTACGAACAAAGTATTTTTTACGATCATGACGTCACGCTAGACCAAGTTTGCTTCTTGAATCTTTTGCCATTGTTTCATATTTGTTCACATTTTTAACAAGACTTGGCAGAAAGCGATATCGTAAGCTCATATCGTAAGTCTATCGTAACGTAGATGCGCAGATCGTAGAAAATTATTTTTACTATCTGCGCAATCTATTTTTCTATCATTCTTGGTCTTCATTCATAAACATTTTTTCATTCGCTGCTCATGTTTGTAAGGTTTGTGTCTGAACTAAAGAAAATCTCTACAAAAATTAAGAATTGCAATGGATTTGCAATGGCCGCCACATAAAAAAAATGCTGCAAAGGGCGCATATGGAGCATGTCTTTGATATTAAACGAAAAGACAAATAAAAAACATGGTTGCGAAAATGTTTATGAATAGCGTTTTCTTGTTTAAAGTTACACTGCCTCTAAAATGTGTTTATGAATAAGGCTGTTATATTTTCCCGCTAGGAGCGCTGTTTATTTTCCCGCTGGGCATCTACTGCAAAAGTAGTTTGATTAATTGGTATGTAGACAATTTTTACATATAAAGACCTTAGCCCAGCATATAGCACGTTGGCTTTATAAAACTGAGATAAAACTAAAATTGCAGGATCGATACTCAGCGCTGACAAAGAAATTTTTTTCAGTCTTTTATACAATGTATATCTCTCTCATTCTATCTACTGTACAACATATCTTTCTTCTCTATCGTGTAACGAAATGAAGTAAATTGACCTTGAAATTTCACTCTTCAATATTCTCATTCAAATTTCGAAGCGCCGCCTAAGAAGTTTCACTTCAAAAAAAAATACTTGGAAAAAACTTTTTTAAATTCTTTTTTCTAATTGTATTAATTTGGGCCGAATACAATTGCCTTTGAGCAAACAAAATTTACATTTGCAATTTTTGCACTTGTTCCAAATGCAAGTCCGCATTTGAATCAACAGCGATTGTTGTTGGGAATAATTTTAATGCAAACTCGATTAGTTAAAAAACTATGTTATGGAGGCGTCTCAAGCAGAATGGGATAACTGTTATGAGACGTGGTTTGAATGTATACAAAAATTAATTAATTATGAATGAGAATAATACGAAAAACAATATAACCATTTTCATTCAAAAAAAATTCGATCTTTATATTAATTCCCAAAATATATGTTGCAACCCTTGCATTAAAAAATACTTTTATACGATGAATATATCGACACATCTTAAGGTTTAGTGTCAAAGTGTTTTGCTATTTTAATTTTTGTTTATCAACGGTTTTCAAAACCACGGTTTTGAACTTATTCCCGCAAAAATTTGGAAGACAATTGGAAGAGAAGTAGATTTTTCCATGCACTTGCGATTCGTCAAGGGTTCTTTGGAAGATGGATCGCTTTTCGATCGTCCAAGCGGTGAATGCGCGATTCAAGAAAAATTTCAAAATCTCTCTTCGCTTATTCCAATGACCGTTGGATGCTCGATCACTTTTCGATCGTCCAACAGATGAATGAGCGATTCAAGAAAAAAAATTTCCAAATCTTTCTTCGCTCATTCCGTCGCTCGTTGAAAAGGGCTTTTTGAAAAAGTTTTAAAATCGATCGTTGGAATATGAACCAGGCTCTGCAAAATCGCTAACCTTTTTGTAATTTGAAATTCCTGCTTCACAGAAATGATTTATCGCCAGAGTTGGTAGAGTAGATATTTATCAGGACTGCAACCAAAAAAATACAGTCAGACCAAGTGGCGACAACATTTTCTTGGAGAAAAGGAGCAATCCTGTATTTTACTTTTTATTTCGATTATTCAAGGTAAACATTTTGTGTAATTTTTTATTATAAATTAAAAAAATAACCTTAATTTGAAAAATTTAATAACTCGGAGGAAACAAAAATGAACAAGATTCATTCGCAACTCTTCCCAGCGAATCGCTTGTGAATTCTTCAGGCGATTGAAAGCTGCTTACAGTCGGTGATACCCGGATGACTCCCATATGAGCTCGCTGGCGATTGTCTCATCTTCCAAACGATTCGTTTTCGATACTGAGGTGATTATAAATGCTTCCAGGAGTCATATTGTTGGCTTTGTTGATAATTTTCTTAGAGAATTACACATTTTGGACTTTCACGCGTTGTACGCATACCACTCTATTTTTCTAAAGTGTAAATATGACCTCTTCACAGGAAATCTATTATGCCTATGTATGTTATAGGACAGAGCAGTAAAAGAATGCAATCATTTGTGATTTTAAATCATGTGATTTATATTCAAAATGAATGCATTCATTTTTTCAAATCATTGATTGGGACTTGAAATTTCAAATCACAATCAATGATTTGATTAATCAATCACTGGAACTTAAAATTGCAAATCACAATCAATAATTTGAAAATTGATTGCATTAATTTTTTCAAATTCTTGATTGGGAATTAAATAATTTTAAAACACAAATGAATGCATTCTTTTACAGCTCTGCTAAAGGAAAACTGAAAATTGTATCAATTTCACTGAAAATTTTAACGAAAATTAGTTATTTCTATGACCAACTAAAAATTTTGCTTCTTAGGCCCAAATATCGTAAGCAAAGTTAACTTAAAAAAAAAAAAAAAAAAAAAATTATAAAATGAATTTTTGCACTTTTCCTGAATCTATGAATTCCACATGGCTTCCTTCGATTAAAGAACGCAAAAGTTTTTAGAAAAATTTTAAATAACTAGTATTGCCTTTGGTCTAAATTCGACCATTTAAAAATGGATTTTTTTTTTATTTTTATTGAAAACATTCTTTTCTTTCTTCACTCATGTGCAAACGTAACTTAACTTAACCGCACCATACGCACCACCAGCAGGAATTCACAAAATACTTCACTCTGAGTTTCCATGTTCTGTAACTTTTACTTTCAAGCTATTCAATAGCAAAAATTTGACTTATGTATGCGGTGCCACATCCCTTTGTCCAATGCCCGTCCCAGTACCCCACTTACCATATTCTACTTTTAAGTAGAAGGATATCAGCAAGTGGGAACTCCATATTGAGTTCCATAGTTTTACGGCATTTACTTCCAAAGCTATTCGATGTAGAAACTCTGAATTGTATGGGTGGTGCGACGCCCCTTTTTCTAAAGCTCGCTCAAATTTTTCAGTTTCATTGATTTTTGACTTATAGTTCGAAAGTTTTACCCAAAATTTGGGCTGCTGAAAAGTGCCACGCCCCTACGTACGATTGACTTGAGGCCGAATACTGATTTTAACCTACTCCTATTTATATAAAGATGTAATAATAATATATACTAGTATCGCCTGTGGTCAAAATTTGACCATATCAAAATAGATTTTTCTCTTGTTTTTTTTTATATATATATTGAAAAAAGCTTGGTAAAGTTAAAAAGAAGTTGGCTGTATCGTTGACCCATCCATGGATTTTGACAGTGTATCTTTGTCCTTATCCTTATTCTTGTCCCGTTCCTTTCATTTGTTCCCAAACTAATAATTGAAGAGTCGACGCGAATAACGTTGTAAGCAACATATTAATCAAAAATAGTTTTTTTGCATACTAACGTTAAAAATGCTCTAGTCGATTATAAGAGCACATAGTTTCTCAAATTCCATACATTTTTGGACATTGACATCGAAATCAAATGGCTCTAAGTCCGCCATTAAAACCGTTTTTTTTTCAATTCCTGAAAACCTATAATTTTGTCACTTACAATGTTATTCACGTCGACTCTTCAATTGTCTTACTCCCTGTTCAAACTGTTCTTTTAATCCATATCCAAATTCCTGACCTTAACCTTATTAAAATCCTTTCCTAGTCCTTGTCCAACTTTATTTCTAAATCTTTGTTCTAAATTTTGTCCTAAGTGTGTTCAAATCCTTGTTCTATTCCTTGTCCCATTTCTTGACCCTTATACTTTTGCCAATCTTGTCCCAAATATTGTTTTAGGTACGTATCAATTTGTGTCCTTACCCTTGTCCCAGTCCTTGTCAAATTCCTCTTCTCAATTCATGTCTGAATTCTCGTCCTTATCATTGTCCAATTCTATGCTTTAATCTTTGTCCAAATTTTTTTCCTACTTTTTATCTCTAATATAACTTTTTTTTTAATTTCTTTCGAGTAAGAAAAGCAGAGATACTCAAATTACAGCCATGAGAGTGAGAGTGCATACACTTCTTTTAAACTGCAATAATCACATAATATATTTTTTTTTTAATTTTTTGGCACATCTGTGGCTCATTACCTTTCAACTGATATAAGAATCATGCCCTTTTTTGTATTATAAATATTAAAAAACTGTACCACAAGATTTTTGGTTTCGTATTAATATATGGACTACTTTGGAGTGGTTTGAAATATTTGAAAAAATTTTCCACAGAAATTATTTTTTAAGCTGTGGAACTTTGTAAAAAAATACAAAAACAACATTTGGAAAAATGTAATTTTCATCAAAAAAATCATAGGGGGTGCTCATGATTTTCGATGATAGAAACACTTAATTAAATTATTTGTCAAAATGAAGCAATTTTTGCAAAAAAATTATGTAGTTTATGAAAGAGTGTGAGAGCAGAAAATAGAAAAACAAAAATAAAATTACAAAGAAAGAATGTCTGGTCTAATTTTTAAGCAAAAATTGAATATTTTAGAGTTTTTTTGAAAACAACATAAGAAATTGAATAAGTGAGATAACGGTAAATCTTTTCTTATTTCTCAAAAGTTATTTAATTAAACTTTCAGACAAAGAAAATTTAGGGAAAATCGATTGAAAAATGGCTGAGATATTTGCATGCAAAATCAAAATTTGAAAAATCATTTGTTTTTTTCTCATTCTGAGGCAATGATACTGCTTTAAGAAAAGCATTGCATGGAAAAAATCTACAGGTTTCGAAATATCGCAATACTTTTGATGTCATAATAATTGGAAATTTTTTTAACAAACTATTCGTGGAAAATATTAGCAAAAAAGTTTTCGTATACCGTTATTTTTCTCAATCAACGAATTTTCATACAAAAAACGTTGTACTGAAAACATCTATAGTTTTCGAGATATCACAATAATTTTGATGTCAAAATAACGGAAATTTTTCAAAATTTACTATTTGTAAGCAATTTTACCATCACAATATACATGACACTCGTTACATGAAATAGTGCTTATTGTAGGGTAACCGTAAACGATAGTGAAAAATATTAAATTTTTTTTTCCACATCTTATAAATGTCTAAATTTCTCTCTCATATCATGTTTTTCCATCTCTTATAGTTTAGCTTTTATTTAATAAATGCTCTTTTTCCGCTCATATTTGAGGTCAAAGGTCACCAATCTTATATTCAATCATACTGTGCAGCCAGACCTTTCATCTGATATCACATTCTTCATTTTACCTCTTCCCAGTTTTGAGATCCCTAACTAAAATTGATATAAACTTTTAACGTTAATATTTCGGGTCAAAGGTCATGAATTTAAAATCTAACATCATTCGGCACATCTATGGTGCAGTACCTTTCTAATGATGTACGTTTCATTGTCCTTATTCTAAAATAAATATTGAAAAAGTGTACGACAACATTCGATGTTTGCGTATTAATATATAAGATAACTAGCTTTTCCTGGCGCGCGTTGCTGCACCCAGCAATTATATCGCAACATAATAATTATATTCGAAACTTTTCTTAGACCCATAGTTTAACACCACTGTCATTTTCCACTGCCCGTTACAGTTTCCCAGTTACAGTTACAGTTTAAATAGTAACTCCATTTTGAGTTTGTATGTAAATACTGCTACTTTTACTTTCAAAGCTATTCGATAATACAAATTTTAATTGTATGGGCGGAGCCACGCCCCCTTATATAATGCCCGTCCCAGTTTTCTAGTAGATGGACATTATCCAGTTTTAGTACAGTTGCCGACAGTGAGCATACAAACTAAATTACCAAAATGTAGCCAAATCGACGAAAACCATAGGAAATATAGCATTTTTATTGATTTGTGGGCGGTAAAAGGGGTGTGATAGAAATTAAAACCATCTTGTGCTTGAAAAAAATGTACTCCCAAAATTTCAGTTCTATCGACTCAGCAATTTTGAAGTTTCCAGCCAAAACACAGACATCATTTTGCTTTTTGTATATATATTTTGAATAAAGATTATTGGCTATAAATTTTGATTGGTAAGAGATACTGAGATAATTTTTTTTAATAAATTATTATTTTAGCTTGTAAATTTATTCAAAAATATAAAACCACAATATTGGAAAAAAAAAATTTCTTCAAAAAAATCAAGGGGTAGGCCTTGTTTTTTGAATCACAAAAATGGTTTTTAATTTTTGCGTAAAATTGAAACATTTTTTACTTACAAATGTTATAACTTTTAAATAGAGTTAAAAGTTTTTGAATTTGAGTTTAAATTATTTTTACAACAAAAATAATTTTTCAGTCTGTTTTTGAGGAAAACTCCAATATTTCAGACCTTTTTTGAAAAAAATATTTAAAATATATTTACTCCACTAACGGTATTTTTGCAATAAGGTTTTCATAGTATTTTGTGAAGCTTTAAGAAAAAAAAAAATTTAACACAATATATAAAAAAGCAGCGGAGATATTTGAATCGAAAGTCACAAAATTGAATATCTGATTGTTTTTTCGTAATTTTGTGTAACGCTGGTGCATTAAATATATCGTTGTAGTAAAATTTTTCATAGTTTTCAAGATATGTTCATGTTTTTGATATCAAAATAACTTACCTAAGAAAACAACTAAAAATATGCGATTTTGTAAAAAATTTGTACTACAGCACCATCTGGTGTCCAAGGTGGGTCAAAGAAAATAGTGCTAAAATACTCATCGTACCTGAAAACTACTATATACCAATTTTTATTCTAATGGCATGAGCAATTTGGGAGTTTTAGGTGGTTTTGTAAAAAATTTGTACTATAGCGCCCTCTGGTGTTCAATATAGGTCAAAAACGATAGCAGCAGAACACTCAACGTATATGAAACCCACTGTATACCACTTTTAATTCTAATCGCATTAGCAGTTTATGAGTTTTAGGCAGTTTTGTAAAAAATTTGTACTACAGCGCCCTCTGGTGTTCAAGGTGGATCAAAATTGATAGCCCACGAACACGCACCGTACCAAAAAACTTCTATACACAAATTTGCATGCTAATCGGATGAGTAATTTAGGAGTCAATAGGTGTATTCAAAACTTTTCTTAGACTCATAGTTTGACACCACTGTTATTTTCCACTGCCAAATAGTAACTCCATTTTGAGTTTGTATGTAAGTATTGCTACTTTTGCTTTCAAAGCTATTCGATAATACAAATTTTAATTGTATGGGCGGAGCCACACCCTCTTATATAATGCCCGTCCCAGTTTTCTAGTAGATGGACATTATCCAGTTTTAGTACAGTTGCCGACAGTGAGCATACAAACTAAATTACCAAAATGTAGCCAAATCGACGAAAACCATAGGAAATATAGCATTTTTATTGATTTGTGGGCGGTAAAAGGGGTGTCACAGAAATTAAAACCATCTTGTGCTTGAAAAAAATGTACTGCCAAAATTTCAGTTCTATCGACTCAGCAATTTTGAAGTTTCCAGCCAACACACAGACATCATTTTGCTTTTTGTATATATAAAGCAATGGTCAAAATTATAGCGCACTTACCATGTTACCTTTTTCAGAATCAATAACTCTCAGGTTATATAAGACAATTAATTGATTTTTCGATTTAAAATACAGCTTTTATTTTTTTTTTTATATAACATAATTCACATGTTCATTTTAATTAAAAAAAGAAAAGTAACTCGATGTTCGTTATCATTAATAAAGATTTTTTGAGGCATAATTATAGCGCAATAATAAGATATGTATTTAATTATTATGAAAAAAAAAAATAATAAGTATCAGTATGAAGAAATATTTCCTCCACGAGCTTTAATAATGTACCTAATACGGTTTGGAACAGAATGGACTAACTTGATACATTCGTTCATTGAAATTTTTGACCAAATATCCTTTATTGCATTTTTTAACTCACTAGGCGTTGATATCTTGTACTTTTCAAGGTGCCGATCAATTATTGACCATAAGTTTTCGATGGGATTTATATCTGGTGATGTTGGCGGCCAATCCAAAAGTGGGATGTTGTTATTTTGAAACCAATTCATAGATAATAATGCCTTATGACATGGTGCGTTATCTTGTTGAAAATAACATTGCCTTCCCTCAGTTCCAAAAAGTTGTCCAAAATAATCTGGAAGAGTGTTAGAAATCAACTCAATATAGCTTCTAGCATTCAAGCGCCCTTCATAAAACAGCAATGGACCACTTCCATGTGCACTGAAGCATCCCCATACACTAATGGACCCTCCACCTCCCTGTGTCCGATTTTGAAAACAAAAGGGTTGATCGCTTTCTTGCTGAGTTCGACGCACAAACGCCCGATTTTTTCTATTTATGATTTCAAAATGGGATTCATCACTGAAAATAACTCGTTCCCAGTCTTTTGCGGTCCAGTTATTATGTGTTCTACACCAGATAAGCCTCTTCTTTTTTTGAAGCTTGTTACGGAATGGACGGCGTTTCTGTGTGTAACTATTGAGACCACTTTCCACAAGACGACGGCGAGTTGTTCTTGCACTAATTGTCTTTCCAAGGGAAGATGACCATTCATTAGCAAGATTACGACTACTTGCTGCCCGATTTTTTTTACACATTTTAACCAAATGACGATCCTGTGCAGCAGTTGTGCATCTACTTCGTCCTTGGCCTGGTGCATTATCAAGTGGCAAGTTCGCCAAAACTTTTTTGGCAATATTGTAAACACATTTTCTTGAAACGTTACACAATCTTGAAATTTCAGTATGTGAATAATTTTGCCGAAGAAGCGTTTTTATCGATACTTTTTGTTCTAAAGTAACATTTTTCCGACCCATTATTGAGTTTTAATAATGATTTCAATTAAAAAATATACAATCATCTAAGTGTATCAATAACTCTGTAAGACTGAAAAAAATGCACTGATCAGTGCTAGTTTTGTTAACAATTTACCGTTATTTTCTCTTTCAGTACTTTTCCATTGTTGCTTACACTTGCTGCGCTATAATTTTGCCACACTAGAATTTGTTATGTTCTCTTAATTATCGCTATACTCTCTTCTTAGTGTAAAGCCATAAAATTTGTATACATAATTTAAATTTATGATCATCTAATATAACAAAACACTCTTGATTAAAATTTTCTGTATACTCTTTGTAAAAATTTTTTAAGTTCAAAGAGTAAATAGTTGAGTGCGCTATAATTTTGACCACTACTTTATTTTGAATAAAGATTATTGGCTATAACTTTTGATTGGTAAGAGATACTGAGATAATTTTTTTTAATAAATTATTATTTTAGCTTGTAAATTTATTCAAAAATATAAAACCACAATATTGGAAAAAAAAAATTTCTTCAAAAAAATCAAGGGGTAGTAGGCCTTGTTTTTTGAATCACAAAAATGGTTTTTAATTTTTGCGTAAAATTGAAACAACTTTTACTTACAAATGTTATAACTTTTAAATAGAGTTAAAAGTTTGTGAATTTGAGTTTAAATTATTTTTACAACAAAAATAATTTTTGAGTCTGTTTTTGAGGAAAACTCCAATATTTCAGACCTTTTTTGAAAAAAATATTTAAAATATATTTACTCAACTAACGGTATTTTTGCAATAAGGTTTTCATAGTATTTTGATGAAACTTTAAAACAAAAAAAAATTTAACACAATATATAAAAAAGCAGCGGAGATATTTGAATCGAAAGTCACAAAATTGAATATCTGATTGTTTTTTTCGTAATTTTGTGTAACGCTGTTGCATTAAATATATCGTTGTAGTAAAATTTTTCATAGTTTTCAAGATATGTTCATGTTTTTGATATCAAAATAACGGAAATTTTTTTACTTTTACTAAATTTAAGAAATTTTATATTTTGTAAATATTTGCACATGTTACCTAAGAAAACAACTAAAAATATGCGATTTTGTAAAAAATTTGTACTACAGCACCATCTGGTGACCAAGGTGGGTCAAAGAAGATAGTGCTAAAAAACTCATCGTACCTGAAAACTACTATATACCAATTTTTATTCTAATCGCATGAGCAATTTGGGAGTTTTAGGTGGTTTTGTAAAAAATTTGTACTATAGCGCCCTCTGGTGTTCAATATAGGTCAAAAACGATAGCAGCAGAACACTCAACGTATATGAAACCCACTGTATACCACTTTTCATTCTAATCGCATTAGCAGTTTATGAGTTTTAGGCAGTTTTGTAAAAAATTTGTACTACAGCGCCCTCTGGTGTTCAAGGTGGATCGAAATTGATAGCCCACAAACACGCACCGTACCAAAAAACTTCCATACACAAATTTTCATGCTAATCGGATGAGTAGTTTAGGAGTCTATTGCGGCCTTACAAACATAAACTCCTTTTTTATATATATAGATAGATAGATAGATAGATAGAAGAAGATAGATAGATATATAGATAGATAGATTTAGATAAGCAAGCAGACAGGAAATGATATGGATATAGATTATTGGCTATAACTTTTGATTGGTAAGAGATATTGAGAAAATTTTTTTTAATAAATTAATATTTTAGCTTGTAAATTTATTCAAAAATATGAAACCACAATATTGGAAAAAAAAAATTTCTTCAAAAAAATCAAGGCCTTGTTTTTTTAATCACAAAAATGGTTTTTAATTTTTGCGTAAAATTGAAACAATTTTTACTTACAAATGTTATAACTTTTAAATAGAGTTAAAAGTTTGTGAATTTGAGTTTAAATTATTTTTACAACAAAAATAATTTTTCAGTCTGTTTTTGAGGAAAACTCCAATATTTCAGACCTTTTTTGAAAAAAATATTTAAAATATATTTACTCCACTAACGGTACTTTTGCAATAAGGTTTTCTTAGTATTTTGATGAAGCTTTAAGACACAAAAAAATTTAACACAATATATAAAAAAGCAGCGGAGATATTTGAATCGAAAGTCACAAAATTCAATTTCTGATTGTTTTTTTCTCATTTTTGAGCAACGATGTTGCATTAAATATATCGTTGTAGTAAAATTTTTCATAGTTTTCAAGATATGTTCATGTTTTTGATGTCAAAATAACGGAAATTTTTTTAGTTTTACTAAATTTAAGAAATATTTTATATTTTGTAAATATTTGCATATGTAATCTGAGAAAACAACTAAAAATATGCGATTTTGTAAAAAATTTGTACTACAGCACCATCTGGTGTCCAAGGTGGGTCAAAGAAGATAGTGTTAAACAACTCATCGTACTTGAAAATTACTATGTACCAATTTTTATTCTAATCGCATAAGCGGTTTGGGAGTTTTAGGTAGTTTTGTAAAAAATGTGTACTATAGCGCCCTCTGGTGTTCAAGATAGGTCAAAAACGATAGCAGCAGAACACTCAACGTATATGAAACCCACTGTATACCACTTTTCATTCTAATCGCATTAGCAGTTTATGAGTTTTAGGCAGTTTTGTAAAAAATTTGTACTACAGCGCCCTCTGGTGTTCAAGGTGGATCAAAATTGATAGCCCACGAACACGCACCGTACCAAAAAACTTCTATATACAAATTTTCATGCTAATCGGATAAATAGTTTAGGAGTCTATTGCGGCCTTACAAACATAAACTCCTTTTTTATATATATCTAATATATAAAATTCTTCTGTCACGGGGTGCGTGATCGAACTCCTCCGAAACGGCTCGACCGATTTTCGTGATCCTTAGCGAGGATATTAGTCAGGGGTGAGAATCGAACAACATCTATTTTTCATCCCCCTAAAATAAGGGGGCGTGGCACCTCCCATACAACCCAAATCTACGGTAGCGAATAGCTCTGAAGTTATAGGTCGCATAGTATCGGAATTCGGTGTTCTATCTCAATTTACAAGAGCCGTTCCACACGTAAAATTTTATGGGCGTTGAATGTGGGGCGTGGCAATTTTTCAGCCAAATTTTCAGTATAACTTTCAAGCTATAAGTCACACATTAATGAAACTCGGTTAGAACGTTCTATTTAGTCGTGTCTTTCGACTTGCAAAATTGAGCCAGTATAGGCCAAAGGGGTGTGGCACCGCCCATACAATTAAAATTTATGATATCGAATAGCTTTGGAACTAAATGCCGTATAATAATGAAATTCAGTATGGAGTTGCCACTTGGTGATATATCTACTATAAAACTGGGATGGGTTTTGAAAAAAGGGGTGTGGCTCCGCCCATACACTTTAAATTTTTGATATCAGATAGCTTTGGAACTAAATGTCGTTTAACAACGAAATTCAGTATGGAATTAATATTGGGTGATATTCTTCTACTAGAAAACTGAGACGTCATTGAACAAGGAGGTGTGGCTCCGCCCATACAAGCCAAACTTGCGATATCGAATAACTTTGGAATTGTAAGTAGCACAGCCTCGAAATTTGGTTATCAATTTCCACGAGTCTTTCCAGTTAGAGATAGAGATAGAGATACAGATAGAGATAGAGATAGAGATAGTGATAGTGATAGAGATAGAGATAGAGATAGAGATAGAGATAGAGATAGAGATAGAGATAGAGATAGAGATAGAGATAGAGATAGAGATAGAGATAGAGATAGAGATAGAGATAGACATAGATATAGAGATAGAGATAGAGATAGAGATATAGATAGAGATAGAGATAGAGATAGAGATAGAGATAGAGATAGAGATAGAGATAGAGATAGAGATAGAGATAGAGATAGAGATAGAGATAGAGATAGAGATAGAGATAGAGATAGAGATAGAGATAGAGATAGAGATAGAGATAGAGATAGAGATAGAGATAGAGATAGAGATAGAGATAGAGATAGAGATAGAGATAGAGATAGAGATAGAGATAGAGATAGAGATAGAGATAGAGATAGAGATAGAGATAGAGATAGAGATAGAGATAGAGATAGAGATAGAGATAGAGATAGAGATAGAGATAGAGATAGAGATAGAGATAGAGATAGAGATAGAGATAGAGATAGAGATAGAGATAGAGATAGAGATAGAGATAGAGATAGAGATAGAGATAGAGATAGAGATAGAGATAGAGATAGAGATAGAGATAGAGATAGAGATAGAGATAGAGATAGAGATAGAGATAGAGATAGAGATAGAGATAGAGATAGAGATAGAGATAGAGATAGAGATAGAGATAGAGATAGAGATAGAGATAGAGATAGAGATAGAGATAGAGATAGAGATAGAGATAGAGATAGAGATAGAGATAGAGATAGAGATAGAGATAGAGATAGAGATAGAGATAGAGATAGAGATAGAGATAGAGATAGAGATAGAGATAGAGATAGAGATAGAGATAGAGATAGAGATAGAAATAGAGATAGAGATTGAAATTGAGGTTGAGGTTGAGGTTGAGATTGAGATTGAGATTGAGATTGAGATTGAGATTGAGATTGAGATTGAGACTGAGTTTGAGATTCAGATAGAGATAGAAATTATTTCCGCTACGAGAGCAACGCGTCGGGTACCAGCTAGTAATATATAAAATTCTTCTGTCACGGGGTGCGTGATCGAACTCCTCCGAAACGGCTCGACCGATTTTCGTGATCCTTAGCGAGGATATTAGTCAGGGGTGAGAATCGAACAACATCTATTTTTCATCCCCCTAAAATAAGGGGGCGTGGCACCTCCCATACAACCCAAATCTACGGTAGCGAATAGCTCTGAAGTTATAGGTCGCATAGTATCGGAATTCGGTGTTCTATCTCAATTTACAAGAGCCGTTCCACACGTAAAATTTTATGGGCGTTGAATGTGGGGCGTGGCAATTTTTCAGCCAATTTTTCAGTGTAACTTTCAAGCTATAAGTCACACATTAATGAAACTCGGTTAGAACGTCCTATTTAGTCGTGTCTTCCGACTTGCAAAATTGAGCCAGTATAGGCCAAAGGGGTGTGGCACCGCCCATACAATTAAAATTTATGATATCGAATAGCTTTGGAACTAAATGCCGTATAATAATGAAATTCAGTATGGAGTTGCCACTTGGTGATATATCTACTATAAAACTGGGATGGGTTTTGAAAAAAGGGGTGTGGCTCCGCCCATACACTTTAAATTTTTGATATCAGATAGCTTTGGAACTAAACGTCGTTTAACAACGAAATTCAGTATGGAATTAATATTGGGTGATATTCTTCTACTAGAAAACTGAGACGTCATTGAACAAGGAGGTGTGGCTCCGCCCATATAAGCCAAACTTGCGATATCGAATAACTTTGGAATTGTAAGTAGCACAGCCTCGAAATTTGGTTATCAATTTCCACGAGTCTTTCCAGTTAGAGATAGAGATAGAGATACAGATAGAGATAGAGATAGAGATAGAGATAGAGATAGAGATAGAGATAGAGATAGAGATAGAGATAGAGATAGAGATAGAGATAGAAATAGAGATAGAGATAGAGATAGAGATAGAGATAGAGATAGACATAGATATAGAGATAGAGATAGAGATAGAGATAGAGATAGAGATAGAGATAGAGATAGAGATAGAGATAGAGATAGAGATAGAGATAGAGATAGAGATAGAGATAGAGATAGAGATAGAGCTAGAGATAGAGATAGAGATAGAGATAGAGATAGAGATAGAGATAGAGATAGAGATAGAGATAGAGATAGAGATAGAGATAGAGATAGAGATAGAGATAGAGATAGAGATAGAAATAGAGATAGAGATAGAGATAGAGATAGAGATAGAGATAGAGATAGAGATAGAGATAGAGATAGAGATAGAGATAGAGATAGAGATAGAGATAGAGATAGAGATAGAGATAGAGATAGAGATAGAGATAGAGATAGAGATAGAAATAGAGATAGAGATAGAGATAGAGATTGAAATTGAGGTTGAGGTTGAGGTTGAGATTGAGATTGAGATTGAGATTGAGATTGAGATTGAGATTGAGATTGAGATTGAGATTGAGATTGAGACTGAGTTTGAGATTCAGATAGAGATAGAAATTATTTCCGCTACGACAGCAACGCGTCGGGTACCAGCTAGTATAGATATATAAAGTATATAAGGAAATGGCTTAAAACATAGATTTGTGTATATAACTTTGGAGTGGTTTGAAATATTTGAAAAATTTTTTCACAGAAATCTTTTTTTAAGCTGTAAAACTTTGTAAAAAATACAAAAACAACATTATGAAAAATGTAATTTTCATCAAAAAACCATAGGGTAGCTCATGATTTTTGATGATAGAAACACTTAATTAAATTATGTGTCAAAATGAAGCAATTCTTGCAAATAAATGATATGTTATATGAAAGAGTGTGAAAGAAGAAAATAGAAAAAAAAAAATTACAAAAAAAGAATGTCTGGTCTAATTTTTGAGCAAAAATTTCATATTTTAGAGTTTTTTTGAAAACATAATAAGAAATTGAATTGGTGAGATAACGGTAAATCTTTTCTTATTTCTCCAAAGTCATTTAATAAAACTTTCAGACAAAGAAAATTTAATGAAAATCGATTAAAAAATGGCTGAGATATTTGCTTGCAAAATCAAAATTTGTAATATCAATTGTTTTTTTTTCATTCTTAAGCAATGACATCGCTTTAAGAAATGCATTGCATGGACAAAATCTACAGGTTTCGAAATATCACAATACTTTTGGTGTCATAATAACGGAAAATTTTTTTAACATACTATTCGTGGAAAATATTAGCAAAAAAGTTTTCGTATACCGTTATTTTTCTCAACCAACGAATTTTCATACAAAAAACGTTGTACTGAAAACATCTTTAGTTTTCGAGATATCACAATAATTTTGATGTCAAAATAACGGAAATTTTTCAAAATTTACTATTTGTAAGCAATTCTACCATCACAATATATATTGACACTTGTTACATGAAAAAGTGCCTATTGTAGGGTAACCGTAAACGATGGTGAAAAATATCAAAGTATTTTTTGCACATCTTATGAATGTCTAAATTTCGCTCTTATATCATGTTTTTCCAGCTCTTAAAGTTTAGCTTTTATTTAATAAATTATCTTTTTCCGCTCATATTTTAGGTCAAAGTTCACCAATCTAATATTCAATCATATTGTGCAGCCAGACCTTTCATCCGATACCTCATTCTTATTCTACCTCTTCCCAGTTTTGAGATCCCTAACTAAAATTAATATAAACTTTCAACGTTAATATTTCGGGTCAAAGGTCATCAATTTAAAATCTAACATAATTCGGCACATCTATGGTGCAGTACCTTTCGAATGATATACGTTTCATTGTCCTTATTCTAAAATAAATATTGAAAAAGTGTACGACAACATTCGATGTTTGCGTATTAATATATGTATAAGATTTGAGCTGTTATCAGATTATTCAGTTGTGTGATATTTCTGTGCCCACAGCTGTACTTTGTTTTGTTAAAAAACAAAAAGTAAAATTTCAACAAAGTTGTAGTTAAACTCAAAATCATTTGATAGCATTTTGAAAGAAATTTAAATCGTTGCTATGTAGCTCAGATGCACAGATATCAAATTCACAATTAGCACCAGAGCTTTCCAACTTAAAGCTAATTGATGATATAATTATTTGGAGCTATTCCCCAAATAATAAGGATAGCCCGCGTACATTATGAACGGATATAATTGCTTTGACACTTGATAATCATTCAATTAGAGCAACAACGTTTCTGCATTTGCGCTGCTCTACTTATGTATATAACAGATCAAGAATAAACAAACACAAGCACACAACATTAATACAATCATAGATACAAACAAATACAGCAGTTTTGCGCTTGAAATGCTCCTCTTAGCCAAAAAAAAAAAACAAAAACAAAATAAAAAAAAAATATAAAGCCTCATATTAATTATAAATCTGCAGCCGCATGAACGAGTTTTTATTTTGAATGGTTTTTTTTTTTATTCCCAACATCTCTTTATACATGTTGGCAACACTACGCTACACAGCACTACACAGCACTACACAGCACTACAAACGAAACAACAAACAGAAAACACAAAAATACATTCAAACATGCATAAGCAAACAATCAAATAGATGGCAAAAAGCATCAGGGCGAACACTTACACACACACAAAGTCGTGTTGGCTGCAGCTTTAATGCTTTTGTGGATTTTTGGAAGATTTTTTTTAACATGCGGCAACCATGTCTGCTGTTGGAGAATATGTACAAAACAGGAGGCAAGCGCGAGACTAGTCTTTTTTGTTGCTGTTGCTGTTGTTGTTATTGATGTTGTTGTTGTATTAAAAATATATGCTTTCATGGTACTTTTTGTAGTAGTTACCGTTGTTTTTGTTGTTGTTGTTGGTTTTGTTGTTGTTGTCGTTTTTGTTGTTGTTATCGCTTAAGCTGTTGTTTATGCTAATAATTCGCAATCATCTTGCTCAGTTATTTCATATGTAGTTGTTTGCTAATGTGTGTGTATATGCCTTCGTGTGTGTGTGTAGGAGCAATTATATGTTTAGCTGCAGCATAATGCATATCTACCCAGTAGGCAATTCAGCGAGCCCTCTTCAAAAGAAGGCATGAATTGAGTGACACCCTAGACGTCTTAACACATGACCTCCTCGCTGCCGCAATAAGCACTTCTAAGAGACCTGCTTTCTCTGCAACAAAGGCAGTACAATAGAGAACTTTTCCCTGAACTGCTATGAAGAAGTCTGTACTGCTTTAACATTGCTTGTTATTATAAGAATTTGATTTATAAGTGGTAAGATGCTTTTATAGCGGTCATTTTAAGGCGTTTTGATATAATTGACATGTTATGTTTTAGTGCACTGTTACATAACATGTTTTAGTTCTTTTAATTCTAATCTTTAAATTTATATCTTTGTGAACAAACTGGCCATTGTTTGTAAAACATGATTAAAGGCATTTGCGAAAAATTTAGTTTCATTAAAATATTCAACATCTGTTAGGAACCTTCAATAGGAAACATCAAGAAGTCATTCTTTTGAAGTCATAATCAAATATTTTAACCAGCAGTTTTCGCTTTAAATTAAATAATGAAATAGGAAACGAAATACATATATATTATTTTTGTTACTTCACTTCGCCTTTATTGATAAAAGTTTCAATTCAATAATTAACCTTAATAAATACAACGTTTTTTTCAACTAGTGCTTATTTCGTGAATGGTAACACTTAGCACATGTCTGATTTGACAGATAATTAGTTTTATCCTTCCGCTGAACGAATATGGTTGTGTATACGCTTGAACAACGCTGGGAAATATTGCGACATTACTTTGAAAATCATGGTCATGTTGCAGAATGTGTGCGAAAATTGCGTACGGATTTTGGAAGAACGTTATCTTTTGAAAAAAGTGAAAGAAACTGGTATCCTCATCGATAAACCAAAGCGTGAAAAGCCAAAAACAGTGCGTACAGCCGAGAATATTGCTGCTGTGGCAGAAAGTGTGCGTGAAGCGGACATATCAGAGCATATTGAAGTTGTTGTTATTTTTGCTGTTTAGCTCCTCCTGGTAACTTTCTCGGCATATTGGCAGTGTAAGTAGAACCTAATTAGCAGGGTGCGGAGAACGATCAAAATACGATTGTTCTCACAATTAATCACAGCTAATAATTTCATGCTTTCAATTTCTCATGAGTGAGAAAGTTATGCGACGAACAAATGCATTTAAAAAGCAAAGTTATTACAAAAGCAAAGTTCGTAAATATCACGAATGAAAAAACTTCGCTGCAAACGTCGTTGGATCGCTCACTCATGATCGTTCTGTTTTTGTGAACGCTCATTTTAAAATTCGATACGTAACTCATATTGTGAAGATTGAATCTTTAATCGTTCGTGAGCGTATTTTTGCAGGGATAAATTTTTACTCTGGCAGCAAAGAAATAAGTAAAATTTTGTTCAATTAAAAAGAAGACAATAAAGTCGAAGAAAATTACATATGAAAAAAAAACATCAAGTACTATAAAATAACAAAAAAAAATTAGAAATTCAGATTATTTAGCGTAGTTACACAGGTTGTCATAAATTTTTTGTTCTTTTGATGGTTTAAATGTATATAAACATCTAGAGCACTACAAAATATAAGTAATCGACCTGTGTAATTAATATAAACTTAAAAATATTAAAATTAAATAAAAATACGAAGTATAAATTATATAATTAAAAAAAAATCAAAAACTAAACGAAAAGAAAAACACTCTTCAACTGATACAAAATAATTAAATAATACAAAAATTTGTTTCTTTATAATAGGCAATAATTTTTGCCTATTAATATATTTGATACTCAGTATCATTTTTCAAATTAACCAAGCGAATGCAGAACAAAGCAATTTAAGTAATCGATTGCGTCTATCTGCTTTCGTCCGTTTCACAAGAGAATGAATTTAAAGCAGGGCTAGGCATTCTAACACAGTCACATATTATTACGTCTTCTTAGTATTGGTGCTCTCTCGAATTGCGCTCACTGAGCGAAATAGTTGTCCCAATTATCTAGATTTGCAAGTTTTTCTTTCTTTTTTTAAGTTTTTATTTTTGGTCATCGGTATTGTTCACTATTTCTTCTATTAATTAATACAAGTAATATGAATGAATAATGTAAAGAATCTAAATAGATAATATGAATGAGTTATATAAAACCTAAATATATACGAATAATTATTTTAATATAAAATCTTAATATATATGAATAATAAAAATTAATAACGAAATATATGTAAGTAAATAATAAGGAATTAAAAAAATAAGTAAACAAGTAATCAAAAAATCAAGTATTAAAAAATTAATAAGGAATGTGAATGAATAATGCAAAATGTTTTAATAGCTTATATGTATTAATTATATGAAACCTTAATATATACGAATATAAAATTCTACAAAATAAAAAAATATATGCATAAGTATTATAAATCTACAATTAGTTGATTTTTCACGAGTGTATATACAATTTGCAGCGCAAAACGACATAGGTCATGACAGCATCACCGTCAGCGAACGACTGAATTATATTCTCTTCTGTTGTGAGCTTTATGTACATGTGAAAAGTTACGCTCACAGAGAGCTCAGTGAGCTATGGAGCCAGTGTTGCCAGATTTTTTTTACAAAAAACTGCCAAATCTGAAGAAAAAAACTGCATTTTGAACACAAAAACTGCCATTCTAAAAAGCGATTTGTTAAGCATTTTCTGTAATTTTTTTATTAAAAACAGAAATAAAACAAATTCATTTGTATATAAAATTGTAATATATAATACATAAAAAACTTCTAGTATTTTATTCACATTTCAGATCATTTTAAGATCAGTAATTCAAGCATTTTTAATGTTTTTTTTTATATACATATGTATATTATTATTTATATTAGTTATATGTACATATCACTATTACATTTTTGTATCATAGTTTTTGATACGTCAAAGCTTGAACAATAATAATTTTTTTTTTTTTTTTTTAAGAGGGCTGGAGTTTCTATTTGTCGCACTAATCCAACCTTTCAAGTACTTATTTTCCTCCCAGGATCCACAAGGCTTGCAGCCTTCAAATGAAAACTCGCAAATTGGCGCAAATAGAGAATTGAGGATCGTTCATGTAACATCATGTTCAATGTTCAATGCGTGAAGTTGGCTGAAGCTGCTTCTAAAGTTTAAAGCAGGTCTGCTTTAAAGAAGTAATTGAACCATAATGATGTTTTGATAAAGAGAATTTATGAAAACTACATAAGATTATATATTTTCACAAAAACTGCATTTTACCCTCAAAAACTGCATTAATAATGGAAAAACTGCATTTTTTTTAGAAAAACTGCCAACCTGCTCAGAGTTAAAAAAACTGCCATTTGCAGGCAAAACTGCCATTCTGGCAACACTGTATGGAGCGCCCTGCGCTGATTTAAAGATTTCTTCCCTCTGCGCTATACTCATGAACTTTGAAAAAGTCGCTCACTAACGATCAGTGTTGCCAGAACTTTTTTGAGAAAAGCGCGAGATTTAAAAAAAATATCGCCCAAAATTGCCCAATAAAAAAAAAAATCGCCAAAAATCGCCATTTTTTCTAAGAAATTTATTATATTAGAAAAACAAAACAAATTATATACATTTTTTTTTCAAATAATATTGAGATCTGTTAATAGTATTAGATATTCTTATTTTCATATTTTTGAGATCTATAAAAAATAATAAAAAAGCTACTTCATTTTATACGAGAATTTTGATCGTTAAAGAACATTTTTTTAGAGACTATAACTTTTTAGAATTTTTCAATACAACTTTATTTCAACTTTAAAAAAAAACTTTTTGCAAAACACGTAGTTCCTTCAGCCATATTAGACTCTTCCTCCGTTTCGTCAATTCTTGAAGTTTTGTTTAGTTCATACATTGATTTAGTTTTTACAAGATGAATTCTTAAGATGAAAACTTACACATATTGTCAAACATTTTTCCGCCTACGGCTGTCTTAATTTTGTATGCCGATTACCAAAATTCTTCACTTTCAGATGGCACTTTATTTTTGAAAACATTGCTCCATGGAAATGTCAAAAAAGATACGTATTCAATTTCTTCTGCACGTCGCTCTTCAAGAGATAGATAATGAAGATGGAGTTCACGGAAAGAAGGTCTTATATAGTTTAAACATCTTTCAGGACATAAAATAAAAGCATTTTCAAAAATTTATAACAGACTAGGTAATCGTTTTAACATTTCCTTGATTAAAACAATAATGAAATTCTGGCATTTTGATAGTATGTCTATCATAACAATGTCATCACTTAATTTGTGAATTTCTTCATGGAACTGATAATGAAATGTAAGGTCATTCATTCTTTTATAATTGCTTTTATCCGCTAAAATTTTATTTAAGCTGAATGTAGCTAAATTATCAAAATTGAAATTTTTGACAATGTCGTCTTTTATAATTTTTGAAACAAGTCTTTCAATAAATGTTGTGATTTCAACGTAAGCTTGAAAAAAGTCAACTTTTTCTCATTGAAAATATAAATTAAGTGAGTTGATGTTTTAAAGAAACGGTCTCAAAAAAATAAGTATTTCGGTATAAATAAATTATCGGTAAGGGCTTGTGAGCTGTAATCAGTCGCATTGTTAACAGAGTGTTCCAAACACTTAAAACAATTGTTATTTTCTTTAATTGAAATTTTAAACACATTAGATGAGTTTATGAAAAAAGATTGTTTTTACAAAAATCGCCCAAAAAATCGCCAGGCGATTTCCTAAAAATTTAAGCGCAAAAACAAGAAGAAAAGCGCCCAATTAGCGATAAATCGCCCAATCTGGCAACGGTGCTAACGATTAAAAATTCAAGTTTATCACGATAACTCATTTTACGATTGTATTTTATTATGATAAATACTTCAGATATTGAACGTTCACGATATATGCAGTTATTTTATGTAAACATATTTCTCATGAGTGAGCTACCAAAAGCGATTGTTCGTAAATTGAGCGCGGGAGCAAAAAAATCATTGCATTTAGTCTCTCGTGAGAGAACATGAAGGCAATGTTTTCGTGAACGTTCGATTTAAAATGAATTTATCATAATAAAATACAATCGCAAAATGAGTTTCCATGAGAAGATTGAATTTTTAATCGTTCGTGAGCGAATTTTTCCGCACCCTGCTAATTAGCTTGAGTGGATCGCAGTGGAAAGTCATACAAGACTACTGATGAGTTGGTGTAGCGCCCAACGAAACAGTCTGTATAGTCAAGCTGTGTGATTTGCTGTATACAGAGCCGTTGTTGTTGTTGTTGTTGGTTGTTGCCTTCTTTGTCTTCATGTTGTCTTGTTGTCAACATGCTTGGCCTAAAGCTCAAATTTGTTTTCAATTAACTTAAAAAATTCTCTTCGAAGTTAAGCTTAAGCTCTAAAAACATACATTTTTGGGTCGATATTTCATTTTTATTTTTTCATATCGATATACTCATGTGTACACTGTACAGTATTCATTTTATTCACAATTATAAATAGTTAATATCGTGCAATCAGAGGCTTGTTGAAAGTACATATTAAACATAACATGAAGACCATGCTTAATGAAGTTGTATAATCAGACCTGCTTCCAACAGTTCCTCTAATACTTCTCATCGAAAGAATAGGTTATGCATGCATTTTCAACAGAGTGCTACTAGAAGGCCTTTTTAGCGCAGCCAAACCGGTAGGCCTGAAAAATGGGAACATTCATATAAAACAGAAAGTGTAATTGTATATGAGCCAGTACTACAAAATCCACATGAAGGCCTGCTAGCAGTGCTGTCATTGCCTACTGGGTTTTTTTTTTTTTTTTTTTGTGAAAGACGACAGGAGGAAATCTTGGGGAAATGGTCCCTTGCCGAAGACACTGACGGTGCTGTCGACAGTGGCCTTTTCTTGGAATGACACCACTTCGGGCATATGAATCCCTAGACGAAGACGCAAGGTAAAATCGACTGCAATACCTTTCCAAAATGAACGCCGTGTTTCATCACCCCCCTCATCAATGCTTTCCTCTGATCTTCAGCAAATATGCACGGTGCGGCCTAGCAACTTTGTATATAGCATAGAGTCTGCAGTTGATCTGCGCAGTCTTTCTACACGACGCAATTCTTTGGTTATGGCGCATGCCATATTGCCTACTGAGATCCAGTTTTCTTCAGAGTTAAGCATAATGTCCAGGAGAGTTTCCACTGTTGGTGACCTCCCTAGATTATTGCTTAGCTCTAGTGTTTAGGCGTTAAATTTCGGACAGACGAAGAAAACATGTTCGGCGTGTTCAATAACACTCCCAGCACAAAAACTGCGAAACGGATTTTCGTCATGCTTGAATCTATAAAGGTACGATTTAAAGCACCCATGACCAGTAATATTTGGGTGAGGTAGTAAGCCACGGTTCCAAATTTGAAATTAGGCGGTGCATCCATCCATCGTCCGTTCTGTGATGCCTCCCAGCGCATTTGCCACACTGCGGTCTCGCGCTATCCTACGTTTGGAGGATTTAGGCAGTTCGAGTGGAAGCGAATCGTATGTCACGTTCTCGTTCACAAGAAGGTTTTCTATAGGGGGAGTACCCGCAATAACCAGCGCTGCATCCGAGGAGACAGTTCGGAACGCACTGCATACTCTAAGTGAACAGATACGATACACCGATTCCCTTGCCTACTGGGTATGTAGATAAGTGTGTGTGCGTGTGCGTATGTGAGTATTTAAATTTGCCTTATGCACACATAAATACACAAGAATAAATACACAGACACACACACACACACATAATTTATGATCCTTTGCCGCGCTCTCGCTAATGCGGGCATTAAAATGTTACCACTGCAAAGTTACGCGAAGTTGGCTACATTTCTGCTATTGCTCTAAGCCTGGAACGTGTGTGTGGGTGTGTGTGGGTGCGTCATGGTATTTGTGCTAGCTTTGTCATGCAGGTTCTAGTTATTGTCTTAGTAGTGGTATTTTTGTACATGTGTATCTCTACCTTCGCATCCCCCGAGGCACACTTCATCATTACTATAAATAATAATCATAATATTTGTGAGTATGAGTTAGGCAATTGTGTATATGTGTGTGTGTGTTTGCGTGTAAATGCAGCTGATGGGTGTTAAACTCGCTACACTTAAGTTATTTACACAGGGCGAACGTCATTTATGTGCGCATGTATGTGTGCTGCTGTAATTGTGTCAGTGTCAGTGTTAATGACGCTGACAGCCGGAAGTCATTTGTGACATTTATTTTGACTTCTCCCTGTTTGCCGTACAGATTAAGATCTGCATTTGTAGGGCAGCAAAGCAAAAATAAAAAAAATCTAGCAACAACTTTTAACCCTTGGTCTCTTGACTTTTAACTATGTACATCTTCAATCAAGATACTCAAAGTTCAACAACCGAGATCATAACCTAGATAATCGAAATATCTGGTAAATAAACGACATTGATGACAAGTTGGGTGAAATTTATCTTCTCAATTTATTTGCGTACCTTCAACTACGTATCTCAACCATGCTGGGTTGAACTGATGTTGACGATGTGTTAAAAAGAAAAACCTTTTTTCATGTTTCTTTTTTCTCCGATTTCCTTAGAATTAATTTCGAATCCATGTCTGTCTGTGTGTGTATGTGTCTGTGGGTCTGTCATGCGTGCAAATTATTTCCCTTTACTTTTATACTGCAAGCCATCCATTTTGGGCAACAGATACTCACCCCGAACATGTTATGTAATGAGGAATCCATCACTTCGTCTTACTTCTAAACTTTATCCTAATCCATTCATCTTCATCAGAATAAAATTTACACTTTTTGCTAGTAACTCAAAAACACGCATAGACAGAATAAATAAAAACATACATGCAAGCAGCACACACACACACTTATAAGTCTGCTGTTTGTGCATGTGTGCGTTTGAGTATGTGATTTAGTTTGTATAACATAAACAAAAAAAAAAAAAAAAAAACAGAAATAATAAGTATTCAAGTAGTTTTCTTGTAAGCGCAGAGACCTTTCACACACAGATATACACGGAAAGAAAAGTTGAAGTGAAAAATAGTTTCATTTTAAATGCTTCAGCATTATATTCCCAGCAAACATTATGACTCTTAAAAGAGTCTTTTAAGACTCATGTAAATGCGCTCAAAAAAGACTCAAAAAAAGGCTCTAAAAAGACTCTTTTATGAATGCATTTTCTTAGGTTGTAGGCTTATAAATATGATTCATAATAATCGACTCTATTAAGACTCTTTTAAGACTCATAATAAAGACTCTTTTAGAACTCATCAAAATTAGTATTTTTGGACTCAAAATTAAGTCTTCTTTTAAGAGCCATATTTAATACTCTTTTTAACAATCGTGTAATAAAATCTTTAAAGACTCATATGAAGCCTCTTTTAGAACTTATAGAAGTTATTATTTTAAGAGTCATAAGTCTCATGTTAAAGACTCTTTAATAATTTAAATACTCTTTGTAAACACTAATTTCTGACATTGATATGATGTTAATAAAATCTCAGAAACAGCTTTTCGCCACTCTGGTGTACTATAAAACATTCTCTTGTTGTACAACATTTTCTAAATAAAAAAGAAAAATCTCCTTTGCGCGAAATTAGCGTGTGTGCCATTTTTTTCATTTATTTAATAATATAAAAAAATAATAAAAATAAATATATTTCCATATTTTGCACTTCATTGTACTCATAAAACACGCATAAAAAAAATAATATTTTAAGAGTCTTATTTCCGAGCAATCATTTTGGAATCATATCAAAGTCTCCTTTAGGATTCTTTTTATTGCGTACTCATAAAACACGCATAAAAAGTATTCTTTTAAGAGTTTTATTTTTGAGCTATCATTTTACAATCATATCAATGACTCTTTTATGAGTCTTTTTATTGCGTACTCATAGCACACGCATAAAAAGTACTCTTTTTAGAGTAATTTGTTGTTTTTTTTAGGCACTCAGAAAATGTTTCCAGGGATTATTTGCCAATCATTCTTTATTTGAAATGTCTGCTGAATGCTAAGGTACATACATCATTAAAACTTTCAAGAAAAAACTAAAACAAATCATCTTCGACTTAGCTGATATCACCTCCACAGACTTATTTAAGCATATTCGAAATTATGAAGGTTTAATTACAATGATGGCATTACTTTGCATGGGATAAAGGCGTGGTTTACATTTAATTTGTCCAAATTTCAATATAATTGTTGGTTTTAAATAACAAACGTTTTGTGTAATATATGACGTCACAATAATTTTTGTGGATTTATAAAGGTTCTGTTATTTCGATGAGGTCACCTCGTACGGGACGGTAAACAAAGTTATCATTTAATTTTGATGAAATTCCACAAATTAAAAGGATTATAAAAAAAAGAATTTTTTTCATTTTTTAGAAATTTTTAGGAAGTTCAAGAGCATCAACGTTTTGATGATGTTACGTTGCGTAAGAGGTAGCTGTGGTTTTCGATTTTGCTAATTTTTGTAACTTCTTTATTTTTTATGTGGGCATTTCTATATAGTATTCTAGTGTTATATACGGTCAGCAAAAAATACCAGGAAATTTGAATTTTAATTTTTTGGGGATTCCGATGGGGGCAAATGTTTTTATTTTTAAGTTGGCACTACTCTCACTGACATCTGTGCCAAATTATACGTCAAAATATTCATTAGCTTTTGAGATACGCGTCATTTTGTAAATAGCTAAAAGTGAATTTTTCGTTTTTTTTTATAATGCCTGAAAGTATTCAACAACAGCGTTCCATTAAATTTTGTATGCGGTATGAAATTTCTGCTGCCGAAATGTTGAAAATATTGCAGAAGGCCTTCGGTGAGCAAGCGCTATCGAAAACAAGAGTTTATGAGTGGTACAAAATATTAAATGACGGTCGAGAAAGCGTTGAAGACTAGGCACGGCCAGGACGACCATCAACATCAACTTATAAGCTACACGTCAACAAAATTAAAGAATTGATGCTCCAAAATCGACGCTTGACATTCCGACCCTTACTGATTTTGTTGAAATATCGGAAGAATCAGTGAAAACCATTTTGAGTAACCATTTGGGCCTCAGAAAAGTAAAATCTCGATTGGTGCCAAAAACGCTAAATTTCATGGAAAAACAGCGACGCGTTGATGTGTGTGAAAAGGCCTGATCAAAATAGACAAAAAACATCACGATTGCAACTTGCCAAATGTTTACAATCGTTACGTCTGTTTTGACATTTAACCCAAAATGAAGCGATTTCCTCCAATCGTCTGAAAAAAGAAGAAGACTACACTGCACAGCTGTTGTTGACGAGTTGAGATGCTAAAAGTTCGGTTGTTACGGAGCAGAACGTCTCGTCAAACTGTTTTGTTTAGTTTCGATATGTTTACGTTTCTTCATTTTAGATTAGAACATTGAAATGCATTTAAGCGAAAATTTTCGTCTTCACTCGTTACGAAGCAAATCGTCTATTTTGGTTAAGCCTAAATAATGCTTTCCGACTATCAAGACAAAATGAAACGTATCATAACTGGAGATGAGGCTTGGGTCTACACTTACAACCCGGAAACAGCCGATCAATCGGACAAATGCCTTGCCAAAGATGAGCCAAGACCGAAAAAAGTCAAAAATCAAGGTCATGTTGACAGTTTTCTTCGATTATCGTAGTGTGGTGCATTATGAATTCCTTACAACCGGCCAAACTGTCAACAAAGAATACTACTTGGTTCCCAGCGGGAAAATAAAAAGCGCTACTAGAAACAGCATTTTTGGGGCGCTTGAGGGTGCGCTTTTCAGAGTTCAGAGTTGTGGAGCTCATATTTTTATATACATTTTGTTCACAAGTATAGCAGAGCAAGGAAATAGCAGAGCGTTAAGACATTTGACTTTAATGCCAGCAGTCCGATTTCAATCCCCGCATCTAACAAAAAATAAAATTTTGTCGCTTTGTTTTTAGTCCAAGTGCTCAGTTCTCGCTACGTTTTGTTATTTACTATAATGAGAGCGAAGCGCCTACATCTGATGACATGCCAATGTAAAAATAGGCTCTATCCATAAGGAGAACAAAGCGCTCTACTGCTTTTTGGGAGCGCTTCAAATGCGCTAATGAAGCGCTCAGTTTCCTGCGAATTATTTTAATTAATTATATTTTAATTATTTTTTTAAGTAATTTTTTTTTTTATTTTTTACCTAGTAGTTAATGAATGAATAGGACATCAGCAACTACCCTGCGTTTTTCAAGAGTTTGCATGTTAATCAACATCAAACGATCAGCATAAGGAGGTGAATTGAATTTATCGGAACCAGGGAAGCCTCGTAACGCAAATCGAATGAATCTTCGTTGTACAGCTTCGATACGCAACTAATGAGATATATAGAACGGTGATCAAACTTGGCTGGCATATTCGAGTATGGGCCTCACAAAGGCTAGGTAGAGGGATTTTGTAACATATGGGTTGGAGAACTCCCTGGACCAATGTTTCACAAAACCAAGAGTAGAGTTGGCTCAATTGATATGGGATATTATTCGGCTCGAATGATATAGTGATATTATCGACATGGGATCGAAGATTAAGCTCTTTATCGCAAATTATGCCCAAGTCTCGCAAATAACTTACTAAGGGAACCGGCTCACCGAATATGTAATAAATTCGTGATGGAGATTGGAGTCTCTTCCGCGAGTATGTGATAGCTCCACATTTACTGATATTGAGCTGCAGGAAGTTTTTTTGGCACCAAGAAGAAAAACTGATTAGGTCATCTTGAAGACGGCAAGAGTCAGTATTAGTATGTATGCGTCGATAGATTTTCATGTCGTCAGCATAAACAGAAAGATTAGAGTATTTGATGGCATCATCGACATCATTGTTAAGACGAATAGCAGAGGACCAAGGTGGCTGCCGAGACACCAGAAGTTGTTGTAATAAACTCGGATTTTGAAAACCTAAAGATGACATTATATCGGCGTTCTTCGAGGTAAGATTTAATCCAAGCAATAAATGTGGGTTGAAAGCCGAAAGCTTTTAGCTTTAGCATAAGTTTTCATTACTTGTCATGATCATAGCCAGTGATATTCCACGAAGCACCGAATACCGATAATCACCGAACCAGGAAACCCCAGTGCAGAGAAAACGATACAAAACTTAGCCGTTTCATAAGAGCTATTTATTGTTTCAGAGAAGCGTACAAAATTTCAACAAATTTCATTTTGATCAATAAAAGACCCATACAACTTTTTAACGCTAAGTGTCTTACTCAACATAAGTGTCACCAAAGCTACTCTTTTCTTTTTTTATGCATTGTTTCGTTGTTATTTCTATCACTATGTTCTTAATTTAAATTGTCTCTTTTTTATATCTTCACCCCTTACTTGACCTACTTATCTAAGCAATATGCCATTTTAAACACATTATGCATCATTTATTTTGACAGTTTCCTTTTTTTAGCTGTCATTGAAATGTCAAATTAAAGCAATGAAGTTAGCGCTGATGAGTTGAACTTCTTGTTTTTTTTGTTTATTGGAGAATAAAAAGAAAAAATAACAATGAGAATGCAGATACAGAATTTTAATATGAAAATTTGTAAACATTGAAATGCAAATTTGCATGAAATTGAACTTTGCCATTAAGATAACAACAGAATTTTACAAGCACAAACAATGATATGAGCGAGAATTTCTTTCTTGGAACAGGTTTCCTGTTCAAAATTTATATCATTTCATATAAACTTGTTAATTTCAATTCAAAGAATTGTAGAAAATTCGAGGTAAGACAAGAGTATTGTCTGTTTTTGACTGCTTTAATATGATGCTCAATCGGATGCTAAAATTAACCCATCATACAAAATTTTTTTTTTTATTTTTATTTTTTTTTTCGGCATATGTACTTATTCTCAGAAAAACTTACTCTAAAAAGAGTATTCTTGTGCGTATTTTATGAGTACGCAATAAAAAGAATCATAAAGGGGTCTTTGATATGATTGCAAAATGATTGCTCAGAAATAAGACTCTAAAAAGAGTATTTTTTATGCGTGTTTTATGAGTATGCAATAAAAAGAATACTAAAGGAGTCTTTGATATGATTGTGAAATGATTGCTCACAAATAAGACTCTAAAAAGAGTATTTTTTATGCGTGTTTTATGAGTACGCAATAAAAAGAATCCTAAAGGAGTCTTTGATATGATTGCAAAATGATTGCTCAGAAATAAGACTCTAAAAAGAGAATTTTTTATGTGAGTTTTATGAGTACTATGAATGGCAAAATATGGAAAAATATTTATTTTTACTATTAATATTATTCAATAGATGGGAAAAATTACACACACGATAATTTCGTGCAAAGGGGTTTTTTATTATTTATTTAGAAAATGTTGTACAACAAAACGGAGTCTTTTATAGTTTACCAGAGTGGCATAAAGCAGTTTCTGAGGTTTAATTAACATCATATCAATGTCAGAAATGAGTGTTTACAAAGAGTTTTTAAACCATTAAAGAGCCTTTAACATGAGACTTATGACTCTTAATATAATAACTTCTATAAGTTCTGAAAGAGTCTTCATATGAGTCTCTGAAGATACCATCACATGATTTTTAAAAAGAGTATTAAATATAGCTCTTAAAAGAGTCTTAATTTTGAGTCCAAAAAGACTTATTTATATGAGTTCTAGAAGAGTCTCTATTACGAGTCTTTAAAGAGTCTTTATTATGAGTCTTAAAAGAGTCTTCATTTTGAGTCTAAAATGAGATATAAAGCAGTCATTATTATGAATCATATTTAGAAGCCCACAACCTACGAAAATGTGCTCATAAAAGAGTCTTTTTTTAACGCATTATGACGATAAAAGAGTCTTTTAAGAATCATTCTGTTTGCTGGGTACTTAAGAACTACGTTCTCTCTAGGTATAGAAGCTCAAAGTATCAAAAGAGCCAAATAAACTTAGGCATTTTTGAAAAAGTTGGTATTTTTAGAACCCTTTGAGATCACTTTAATTTTCTCATGTCCATTTTTCATCACGACAAACCTTCATTCATACTAAAAAATGTTCTCAAAATTCTTTGAATTTATACATGATTGACCTTCAGCAACGACTTTGTTCTTCTGAACATGCCACTTTACGCTAGTTTTAGGGTAAAATCATATGAATATTTCTAATTAAAGCCTCCTTCCAAAAATATTCATGGATCAACGCCAACATTTAAACGCCTCTGACAAAACCCAGCTATCACCCGCCCGAAACCTCCTCGAGCAACTCAGGCTAAGTTAATAAATTACTTCAACTCAAGCAGAGGAAATCAGAAAATCACAGAATCCGATTAAGTCAACAGGATACGAGGTAATTTTCGAGAACGAGCAAGAGTTAATCCATGTTGTAATATGAACACAACACACTAGCAAATGGTTAAAATGGCATAAAAGCAGAACATAATCTAGTAAGAAAACACCTTCAAAACAAATTTGGTAACAAGCAAGGACATGCCATTAGCAAGGATTAGGTGATTGGCGTTTTTGGGAATGGCATCTAAAATCTAATAACAATTCCAAACATAAAAGCAGCCATTTTCACAGCAAAACATTTAGCCGCACACACTGACACTTACCAATACCAACAAACAAATATCTGGAATATGATACAGAGATTCCGATAATCCTAGAAGAAGAGGCAATAAAAGATACAAAAAAAAAAAAAAAAATAAATATAAAAATAAAAGATTTGGACAACATCCGTTTATGAGTGTATTTGGGATGATACTTCAACTTACAGCCGAGAGTTCAGAGGCATTTACTGGGCTTTAATCTGTTTTTATCATGGTCACTTGGAGTCAACTTCAGAGTGGGTCACACAATAATTGCTAAACAAACAGTAGACCCGCTACAACAACAACAACAACAATAAGAATAACACAAACAATACATCAACCTTTGAGTACCACTAGCAAATAAGTAACTTGAGTGCTTGTTGTAAGTGTGCAAGAGTGTGTGAGTAAGCAGTAAGGCAGAGAAGCAATCTGTTCAACTTGCTAAAGGTTCTGAAATAATTGGTTTCTCTCTTCAGCTTCAATTCTTTCGCACACATACAATACGCCACGTGTCTGTGTGTGCTGCTGAGCGCCTGTGTGTTGCTCTGTGCCAGTGTGTACCAGTGTGTACCAGTGTGTTTGTTTGTTTTTCAGTATTTCCTGCTGTGCACTGGTGCAAATGACGGAAACAAAAAACCCTAAGAAAAAAAGTGAAAATTTCGTTATTGTATCTGTCTTATATTTTTGCCAAAATTGCTTTATATTCGAAAAAAAAAATAAATCAGAAACAAAGTGTTTGTAAGAAGATTATAGAAAACATCATTTAGTTACGGCTGTGCGTTCTTTGAGGTTGTCATTTTTGAAAGATGCACAAGACTTTTACGCAACTTTAATTTTGTTCATTTTAGAATTTGTAAAATTAGTTTGTTAAGGTCTTAAAAGTAGTTCCACTATTGCTTTTTGTATTAAATTTTTTACTGTCTTAAGCACAAGAATCTTTCAACATTTACATTTTATGTTTTCTTAATTATATTTCTTCTACGATCTTTTATTAACTTGTGTTCTGAAGACAAATAATACTCAACCTTTTGATAAAATTTCAAGCAACCTTAACACAAAAAATGCTGTATAAAAGTTTAAACGAAGCCTCGACAGTAGTTATATGCAGCTAATGTGCACTCGGAGGCTTGAATAAAGTAAATTTAAGGAAATGTAGGGAAGTAGGCAAAAAAAAATATTCGATTCGGTGCCCGGTGGTGGTCAACGCAGAAGAGGACGCCCACATCTTCGTTGGAAGGATCAGGTGTTGTATAACCTGACTACACTTGGTGTTTCCAACTGGCGCCAGCAAGCGCAAAACAGAAATGGCTGGCGCAATTTCTTATACGAGGCCAAAACCGACCTTCGGTTGTAAGCGCCAGGTAAGTATGTAAGTAAGTAAGGAAAGTAGGATACATTACAAATGGCTTTACATATGACTTGACATATGACATGATTTATGACATGACATATGACATGACATATGACATGACATATGACATGACATATGACATGACATATGACATGACATATGACATGACATATGACATGACATATGACATGACATATGACATGACATATGACATGACATATGACATGACATATGACATGACATATGACATGACATATGACATGACATATGACATGACATATGACATGACATATGACATGACATATGACATGACATATGACATGACATATGACATGACATATTACATGACATATGACATGACATATGACATGACATATGACATGACATATGACATGACATATGACATGACATATGACATGACATATGACATGACATATGACATGACATATGACATGACATATGACATGACATATGACATGACATATGACATGACATACAGCTATGGACACATAAATGGCACATTTTAGTGTATGTTCTTTTTTATGCTGCATTTTTGTAAATGTTCTTAATAACAAACAAATGCTTGGCTTTTTCCAAAGGTTTATTTCTTACATTTAATAACAATTCAAACTTAATTTATTATTCATTAATAAAAAGCAGAAATTATCAAAATGAAAAAAACACAAGTGAAATGTCCTGGACACATAAATGGCACATTCTGGAAAAAAGAGAAAATATCGTGTTCAAATTGCGTTAATTATTTTTTTGTGTTGTACAAACCTTAAAATCATTAATATTTTGTACTGAAGCCTGTGTTTTTTATAACAGCTTCACACCTGCGGCCCATACTCTCTACAAGTTTTTGGCATTTCGATTTGGGTATGGCATACCAAGCTTTCTGTGCGGCAGACCAAAGTTCATCCATATTTCTGTAATTTTGCTTTGCGATTTCAACCTTGACTTCATTCCACAGATTTTCAAGAGGATTTAAGTCAGGGCTTTGGGCTGGCCAATCCAAAACGTCGATCTTTTCCGCACAAAACCAATTTTTGACTAGTTTGGACGAGTGTTTAGGATCATTGTCCTGCATAAATATCCACTTAACTGGCATAAAATCGAAAGCATATGGTTCCATATGGTTTTTCAAAATGTCCAAGTACTGAAACTTGTCCATTTTGCCAGTGATTTTTACAAGGGGACCTACGCCATGCCATGAAAATGCACCCCAAATCATAATATTACCACCCCCGTGTTTAACGGTCTTCTGGGTGAACTTAGGATTGTACTCTTGACATTTAGGACGATGAACAAAGATTCTACCATCTGGTCCCATTCTACTTATTTTTGTTTCGTCACTCCACAACACGTTTTTCCAGAAATTTACGCTTTTTTCTCGATGGGTTTTGGCAAAAGTTAATCGTTTTAAGATGTTTTTTTTTGACAACAGTGGTTTTTTTCTGGAAACGCGCCCAAACAAATTTACCTCGTTCAATCGCCTTCTGACAAGCCTGCTGGATATTTCCAAGTCCAAAGACTCATTAATTTCAGATGCTATCTGGCGCGATGACTTGAATGGGTCATTTTTGGACTTTCTCACTATGGCTGCATCAGTTCGCGCATTTGTTTTTCTAGGCCTTGACTTCCGAATTTTGCCTGATACTAACACATTGCGATTTTCTACACATGAGTGAATTGCATTGTAAACTTTTTTTCGAGAACTATCCATCAAACTGGCAATTTCTGCAACTTTTTTTCCATCTTTGTACATTTTCCATATCATCCGTCTCTCCTCAATCGTGGTATGTTTTCCTGACCCCATTTTTAATAATTTTTCGCCGTGCAAAACTTTTAATTAATTATTCTTCAACTACACAAAATATCACGTGGTTCTATAGAAAGCAACGCGAATACTGAATGCTTTAAATAATTTGTGCCATTTATGTGTCCACTCAAAACCAGCGCAGTTTATGAAAAAATTATAGCGGTAAAAAATAACCACAGCAAAACCAGTTATTTGAGCGACGGAGTTGCATTTAGCTATTGAAGCAATAAGCTCAATGACAAAACTTCACATTTTGGAAAACTTTTAATTTAAAAATATTAACATGTATTAAAAATCTAATTTTGTGCCATTTATGTGTCCATAGCTGTATGACATGACATATGACATGACATATGACATGACATATGACATGACATATGACATGACATATGACATGACATATGACATGACATATGACATGACATATCACATACCAAATGACATGACATGGCATATGACATGGCCTATGACATGACATATGACATGACATATGACATGGCATATGGCATGACATTGACATGCCATATCACATGACATATGACATGACATATCACATACCAAATGACATGTCATAGGCCATGGCATATGACATAACATATGACATGGCATATGACATGACATTGATATGCCATATCACCTGACATATGACATGACATATGACGTAAAATATAATATGACATATGGCATGACCTATTAGCTCATATAACTAAGTGACGTAACTAACACTTCTTGCGAAATTCTCTTAAAGATGCCAATACATATCGCACACCCTCTTCAAAAGAGACACAACTCAAAATTTTGAAATTTTCAGGAGAGTCAAAAAACTATTTCATTTTCAAGCAACTTCATACAAAAGAAGGATACAAAATGATTTTTAAAAAATTAACGAGCAATCAGGTTAAAACAAAATGTTGACAGTCAATGGAGATGTATATTACGAAATCATTTCAAAAAATTACCATCGTCATCAATGGACACCAGCAATGAGACAAATACGCCATATTTTACAGCTTTTCTTCGATAAAGGCGAAAACGCAAGGCAGGTGGCTGAAAATTGGAAAAGTGTTTATGGTCCTGATACTGTGACAACCAATCACGCGCAATTTTGGTTTAGTAGATGCTGTTCCGATAATTTGGATGTCAAAGATGCACCACGCTCTGGAAGGCCAAAAATAAAAAAATAAATAACTGGCCATTTCAGCCCTTGAAAGGACTTTGACCTGGCTTCTTATGATCAATTGTGTTGTGCGTGTTATTAAGTTTGTACACAATTGACCGAGAACAGGACCTACATGTTTAACGCCGACTCCGAACGGCGATGAACAGAATATGTTCTCGTTCTCAAGAAGCTTTACATGGCATTTTTGATTACTCTCTGAGGTTTGCCATTGTCTGCAGAGAGGTGGCGGCCGTACAGAAAAATTATTTTAATTCAAATAATTTTCTGTCACTGCTGGGGTTCGAACTTGGGTCTCCAAGGTTAGTTGACATAGCGGCCACGCACTTTAACCAACTACGCCACGGACGCCACTCTGGAAGGGCAATAAAATCATGGTCGATAAAATCATGGAAATCATCGATTTTGACCATCATGAAAGCACGGTTTCGATTGCCTAGGAGCTAAACATTGCACAAAACCCCGTTTGGATCCACTTGAATGAGACTGAATACAAAAAGAAGCTCGATGTATGGGTACCACACGAGTTAACGCAAAAAAACTTCATGGATCGAATTTCCATCTGCGAATCGCTGTTGAATCGCAACAGCATCGACCCACTTCTGAAGCGGTGACAGGTGATGAAAAGTGGGTCACTTACGACAACGTCAAACGAAAACGGTCTTGGTCGAATTGCGGCGACCTGACCTGTACAACTGGACCGCCCGAAGGAAGCAATCACCCAGAAGCGGCAAGCTTTGGCCAATAGGAGAGAAATTGTGTTCCAACAGGACAACGCCAGACCACATGCATCGGTAGTGACCCGCCAGAAGCTAAGGCCGTTGTTATGCAGACGCTCACGGGCTCATCACGGTCACGCATTGTTGTTGTTCTAATGTAAAAGGGAAATTTGAAAGAGTAAGCGAAGGAATTTATTTTGCCCAGAATGGTCACCAAATGATTCGTAAATAATATGGAATCACGTGATCAAAACAGTGTTGTGCTGTGCAATTATTCACAACATTTGTGCTTTTGCATGAGAATAGTACACTTTTAGTACTAAATGCATGAAAGCAGTAATGAACTCGTGATACTTTTTTGCATAAAGTATTGAAAGTAGCAAAGAGTGTACTAGTGTTCAGAGATCAAATAACCGTCTGTATAACATACTTTCATCACAGAGCTCATCAAACGAAAAAAGAGCGTTAAAAAGGACGTGATCGGGGATCATATTAGCGTCTGCATGACAACGGCCTAAGGAAGCTTGGTTGGGAGGTTCTTATGCATCCACCTTATAGTCCGGACCTGGCACCTAGTGATTACCACCTGTTCCAGTCTATGGCGAATGGTTTTGCTGGTGGGAACTTTGCATCAAGGAAAGCATGAGAAAATCGACTCTCATCCAGTTTTTTGCCAAAAGGGATGAGGGTTTTTATGAGAGTACCATAATAATTATATATAATTAGCATTAGCATAGCATAATAATTACCTTCAAAATGGCAACAAGTTGTCAACTAAAACGGTGATTATTTGACCTAAATCGGATCATTATAACTATGATAAATAAAGCCTTCAATTTCATGCAAAAATAATTGATTTCTTTTTAATATACCTGATATTTCAGTAGCCATACTGTATCATGCCAGAGAATATTATAACTACCAATAACACCGTTAGGCTAAAACACGTAAATGACTTTAAGTTGTATCTAACATTATGAACATAAAAAGATACATATAAGCAAAAAGTAAAAAATTGCTCTCCTAAACAATTAAGAACATTCAGATACGTCAGTTAGTCATACTAGTGACGATATGACATGACATAAGACATGAATTTGGAACTTGTGATCGATATTATTCCCGAATTAAAATTTTTCAATTCAGTTTTTCATGATTATTTATTTATCAATCTCTACCTTTAACAAAATTTAGCCCCAAAAACATGGTGCCAAACACAGAGATATGCATTACAAATGTGTGTTAGTCGGTTTTTCACTTATGTATGACAAAAATTCGATGTAGATAAATTCATGGATAAACGTGATAAGCTGCTGGATAGCAAAAACTGCGTAAGCTATGTTCGTTCACTCCATTAAGCAATAATACGACCACCTACACAGTAAAAGATTTTGCTAATACTCAATATGACTAGATGTCAGCCTTGACGTGCTGTATGTATGTGTAATAACATTATTCTTTCTATTCCAAGAAGATTATTATTGGAATATTTTAGTTTTGTTGGGATTGTAGTATATTAACAATAATGTCGATGACTTTGAAACTAAATATTTGCATTTCTTTTATCTACTTCACTTAACTTGCGGTGATCATTTAAATATATATGATGTACAACATATGGAATAGCTAACTTTTAAGCTTTAAGCTCTTTTGTTTCAAACAACATCTGTAATTTCTATATTTTTAAAAATATAACATTAACTTAAGTAGCTTACTTTGTTTGTATTAAAGCTCCAACATAACGTTCATCACAATGTGTGTGAGTTGTTGTATAAAAGGTGTCATGTATGCGTTTCAATTTAAGAATTTTTTTTTTATTTTTTTTTTTTTGTTTGTTTTGCCTTTTAACATACTGTCAAAAAAAGTCACAAAAAGTTAAGTTCAGCAAAAAGAAAACCACTTCATCTTCTCGAAAGCCTCGTGTCAAGCACACATGCTAGCCTTTAGGTAAACATGCGTCAGAATGGTCGAACATGTTTGTCTACTGGCCAAAAGACATCACCACCACAATGACAGCTTAAGTGGCACACATGTTACAGCCGCCTGAAGTCGCTGTCACTTTGTCGGTATATTAGTCTGGCTTAATTTTTTTAAGTGCTGCTCTGTTGATGTTTAAAATAAAAACAAAAATATGAATTTTTAAGATTGCTGTCACCAGAATGACATAAAATCTACATAGAATATGATATTTTTAGGCCCATTTGGGAGTCAAAAAATATAATTTACCGCTATGCTTTGAAATGATTAATAATTTGCCATAGAGGGTGTATCAGCAATAGATGTAGTGTTGAAAATGTGTATAATTTAACAACTGGTCGCTTAGCTATTTTTAAGGATATTGTATTTCATACATAATCTTCATGTTTTTACTTTATAATGCAAGCAAAATTAAAGAAACAGCTAAGCAATTGTTCGTTTTATTCAAAACCCAAATTCAACATCTCTTGTTGATACACCTTATAGAGGATTACTTATATAATAGTATTTAATTCAATGAAAATGTATTTAATTGAAAAGTAAGTGTAAAATATGTCAATAATTTATATACTTTCTAAAAAAAAAGAGAATACATAATTTTTAAAAAATATAGAATATCAACGACTTCAAGAGATAATCTTCTTTTATTGGTCAAAGCTTAGTGGCAACAATTAAGCATTCGTAGAATTTATTTATTTTTTTTTTTTTTTTTTTTGACAAAAAATATCATCAATTTCTTTTGTTTTGTTGAAGTCTAGAAGCGATGGAGACAAATGCCTCTGAAAGCAGAAGCCCTTACAAACACACATACGAAGAACAACTAAAATAAATGCTAATTTTTGTTATCTATTTCAACAATTGGGTAACGCGCTTGACTGTCACTCCAGGGATCGCAGGTTCGAATCACAGCCAGGCCATGGTCCTAAGCTTTAACGTTTTTACATTTCTGTCCTCATTTCAAATCAAATGAAATGGAATTTAATACGTAATTCTCACTATTTATTACCATTTGTCACTATTTATCACTATTCATTAAACTACTATAAACTACTATTAAAATATGAAATTGATTTGTTTGCATTTGTTTGCAGATGGGATTTGAATTGGGACTAGAGTTCAAGCGACTTGAATTAACTGAGGTGAAGGCTTAAAACACTTGTATTAGATTCTAACTCATTTGTTTCAACGATTTCCTCACTACGAACATCCTATTTACACATCAATCTCCATATTTTGATTGGCTTCTTTCCCACTAATCTATAACACCATTTTCGAACCATGTTAGACTAGACTGAATCGGTATAACAGCTGAAATCATTGATAAAAAAGTAAAAAAAAATAGATGAAAAAAGCAAAAAAGTTTGAAAATCAACAAACAAATCAAAACATGAAATGAAAATCTACTTGAGGGTTTAAAAAAAGTCTTGTTTTTATTGACCATAAAATTAAGAAGACAACCCTGGCTGAAATATATCGTTCTTGTTTTTAAAGTCGGTCATTATTTCATTATTGGTACCCACTAAACGATACAATTTTATTTTTCAACCAATATCAAAAAGGACACCACGCTCAAAACTGAAATTGGTGGTTTTCATCTGAAAACTGGTCATAGCGAACAATAATACATACATCAATCGAAAAGCCATAATTTTTTTAAATAAAATTCGTACAAATTAATTGGAAAAAACTTTTATAAAATGATTAAAATGTCCATTTTTTTAAGTAATCTTATGACCGTGGGCTTTATATCTGAGCACCTTCGCAAATAGCTATTTGAGATAATTATTTTCAGAATAGTTTACAGAAATTTATTTTATTTTTTTTTTTTTTTTTTTGTTAATGTCAGTAAGATTTAATTAATTTTCCATTTCGATGTTTATATAAAAGTTTACACAAGTTATTTATTAATAATTTTATTCTAAATTTTAAATTAATTCAATTGAAAATTTCTCAAAAAGTATCAATATCAATTAAAAATAAAGAATTTTTGGTTGCGGTTGTAAGTTAAATTACGAGTGAAAATAAGTTGAATACTTTCTAAAACATTTCGGTAGGGAATTAAAAAAAAATAACAAATTGTTTAAAGCAATCACGTCAATATTCTTAACGTCAACGACTTTGCATTATCGTTAGAGATGTACAGCAGATTATTAGTTACCCAATGAAAAAACCATATACCTGTGTTTTGTGGATGTCCAATATAAAAATTATATAATATATTTCGAAGTATCATTTCCATCATCCAATTATATCATCAAAGTTCACAACCACTTCTTAGTTTTGGTGAACATATCCGTGGTGAGTTTCAGAGTAGGAGTACGAATATCGTAGTATACTACGTTGGTGGTGAATACCGTAACCATTGTCGATAACATAAATAATGACCAAATCACGAAGATGCGTTAGGTCAGTCGGTCTTTGGCCGTACTTTGATCGACTTTGTTGAGACTTTACTTTACTCTGAACTTTAATTTGTGCGTCTGTCAATAATATCAAGCTCCTAAAAATTACTCCCAAATGAAATTATCCCAAAAAAAAAAAATTAAATAAGCCCCTAACTGTTATATGTATGGACATTTTTTGGGTGTTATATAATATGAAATATTTTTGGCGACTATTTCACAAATTTTTGGTGATATTCCATTTTTTCTTGGGTTTGGGTTTCTTTGGGTTTTCATAATGAATTAAATTATATTTGGGGATTATTTAGTTTTGATTTCTTTTTTTTTTTTTTTTTTTTGTGTATTTCATTCGGTTTGGGTATTATTTCACTCCATAAATTTGAGAGCTGCGCCTTCTACAAATTCTTCATTCTGTAAAAGGCGCACATTTTAAGCTTAAGCCTTTCTCTTCTTTTTTGGGCTTATTTCATTTTTTGGAGAATATTTCATTGGGGCTAATTTCATTTTTTTCGTTGTGTGTTATTTCATCAAATTTTTATATAAATTTGGGACCCATTTGGGTTTTATTTCATTGCATTTGGGTAACTCTGAAATGGGTTGACCGATTTTAATATTTCTTTTTCTAAACTGTTCTACTGATCTTAAATTAGGTGCCTGCGAAGCCCAAATTTGGAAATTCTGTTTAGTTGCAACAGCTGTTTATTACTAACTAAAATAAATAACTGCTATGCTGAAGTTTGTAAATGGATGCAAATACATTAAAATTAAATTGTTTTATGTTTTTATTTTCATGTGTTGGTAAACCCTGTAAAATAAAAGAAATTTGCAATTTTTTAATTTTTTATTATATGGTGACTGGTAGGCTTATTAGCTTTCATTGCTTCCCCTAAGAATGTGCTGATTTTAACACCAACTCATCAAACCATTATCAGATTCCATCAATTCATGACTATAACTTATGGTGTTTTCGTTTCTACCAAAAAATGTTACCTTTTCATTGCCCTCTTCTTTTTTCGTTTTCGATTGTTATATTAGTGCAAACGGGTGAAAAAAATCTGTGTTCGTTTCTTAAAATGTTACATTTATATTGGGCAAAAAAGGCACATTTCTTGCCCTGCGAAACTTTTTGAGGGGAGAATGTTGCCCTGAAAATCAGCTGATTGCTTAAAACGAAAATATTATGACATGCGTGTGTTAGACAAGGTTAAATATATGCATTCTCAATTTGACACTTAAATAATATTTTTAATAAAGCAAATTTTTTATTTTTGGCGCACACAAATATATCAGCTGATTGAGGTAAGCAGGGTAGTATTTTGTGTTCAAAACCTGCACTTTTTGAGGGTTGAGCTGCACTTGAAAAATGTTGTTCTGTGGTAGGGCAACATTTTTTTGTAGAAACGAAAACACCAATAGATTTAAATTCAAAAAATTAACAAAAAACCCCAATAAATGTTATAAAATCGACTTTAGCAGCTTTAATAAAATTAATTTTTTCGACAATATTTGGAAATAATTCTAAGCCTCCATTCCTATCCATGTTGCGATCAATATCACGATATTCTAATTTGTAGGTCCTAGGATCTAGGATATTGTGATATTGATCGCGACATGGATTGAAATATAGACTTAGAAATGTTTTTAAATATTGTCAACATTTAGTTCATTAAAACTCCACTAGACGGTTTCGCATATATTTAGAAGCATCAAGAGGGAGCACTCAGCATTTGAATAGCGATGAAAGTCGAGTCTTGGTTTTTGTTCACATTGCTTTAAACAACAATTTAACACAATAATTAGCAATACTAAATTAAATAAGGAAAGTGTTCGTAATGAACCAGATAATGAGGCAAATTGGACAGAACAACAAACTTTCAGGGAATGTTCATTAAAAGTATCATTAGAAGAACTGTCTACAAATCAAATTTTTAATCAACAATCAGCGTTCATCTTATTTTTTACACTGGACCCCCGGTAATCCGGCCCCTGACTAATTCGGCACCCCCTGTAATCCAATACGTCCATTATAATTGAATATTTTTTTGACAATATTCGCTAATGTAGATAATGCATTATTGAACAGGTTACTTACTTGTACTTGTATTGATTGATATATATTATGATTTTATTCATAATTTTTGATTATTTTAGTATGTACATGTATTTGTACACAATTATTTCCTAATGTAAAGTTATTATTTTTTGTAAGTTCTATAGCATTAATAACGTCAATTTTATAATAAAACGTAAGCTTTCTATTGTATTGTTTAATATACTTAATTTGACACACATAATGGAGTATGATTTGTACTTCAGAGTATAACATACATAACCTTATCATTTTTTTTAAGCTTTGAACCAAGGTTTTAAGGTGTAATACCTATTCAGTCAAGTCTGCTTTGGTTCGAAATGGGGTGGTAGATTAGTGTGAGCGAAGGGGCAATCAATTCAATTCAAGTAATAAGGCAATCTCATCCACAAACTACGACTCCAAGTCGTAAATATTGATGAGTTTTCAATTTCAGCTGATTACTTGATGAATGAAAATTGCAAACGCGAAAGGTCTAAGCGTAGGATCATGGCCTAGCTGGGATTCGAACCCGGGACCTCTGGGGTGGCAGTTGATCACGTTTGACGCACATTTACCGCATTTGTGACATCAATGTTACCATTTGTTACTTTGTGGCCAAATTGTATGTAAACGGTAAACTTCCGGTACATTTTTAGACACATTTTTGAAAATGTTTAACGTGAATAATCACAAAAAGCGCTGAAATTGAAGAATACAACATTAAGAAGCTGAAAAATGTTGGCAATGCTGTGACAATCATCAATGCTTTACGCACCCACGAGCGTTGTCAGACTCCTTCGACGATGCAAGAGGCTTAAGCCAAAAATTGAGACTTAAATTAATGAGTCAAAATCTTTTTCTATTGGTAGGACTGTGCAATGGGCCATAGGTGAGGTTGTTGAAATTTTCTATAACAATTGCGAAAGTGGCCGATTTATAGAGGAATTTCCTTTGTGCATTATGATCAAGTTTCCAAATTATTCTGGACCAAAATACAACAATTTAAATGTTTTATTTATTTCTTCCGTAGTAGTATCATTCAAAAAAGGATCAAACAATGTTACTCGCAAGAAATTTTCACTACAACTTGCGTATGCCTTTAATATTGAAAATCGCAAGGATTAATTCTTAATCAAGCAGTTTTCGATATTAGAGAAAGGAAATTTACGTTATATTCCTTATGATAGGCTATTCCTTATGATAAGAAAATAAATAAAAAGAAGGATTGGTTCAAAAACACCGAATACAATAAAATTTTGTATTTCAACTATAATACATTAACATTTTTTTGTAATTGAATGTTTGAGATCTGGTAATTTTATTGACAAAAAGTAGAATCCTCATTTAATTGAAATAACAAAACTTATTTAATATCTTTGCTTATATAGTTTTTACAAAAATCTATTGGAGCTAGCAACTCAACTAAATTGCCTCCACAACGTACCAATTTATGTGGCTAGCTAGCAAACGCGTAAGTGTTTGCTAAGCGACTGCTACGACCTAGTTTAATTTCAGTAATTTGGGGTTTATTTTTAATTTTCGCTGGGTCTTATTTCATTAGGTGTTATTTCATTGGGGGTTATTTAGTGGAGTCATAAGATCAACTTAGATGATAACAAAGTAAGCGGTCACATAAGAAATTCCCCAAAAAGTCTCTTTAGCCTAAATGACTCATTTTATAATGGAAGTAGATTTTATTAATAAAGGTAGTAGATTTTATTTTATTTCGTTAATGAAAACTGTTATTAAACTCTGTTATTTATTAAATTTTTAACTGTGACATGAGATAACATAACAAAACCCATGAAAATATGTGTTGCAACCCTTCCGTAGCAGAAATGTCAAACGCACAACCGAGTAGAAATTTTCTCTACTCATCTCGTTAGATCGTACGACCAAAATTTTGAGGTCGAATTGCAAATTGCTGCATAAGAACACGTGAGTTTCTACTCTAGCTGTCAACGCACGACCGACCTGACGCATTATTGTGATTTAGATATAAAATAGGCCAACATCATTTATCTACTATAGTGCGTTTCTTTTTAGATGAACAGAACTTTGAATAACTTAACTGAGCTTTGAACTGAACTGAACTGAAGAACTGAACTTTAATTAGAAAGATAATTTTATGCCATTAGTCTCTAAATATAATTTCGGGCATGTGGCTGCCGCAGTTGGCTCGGACGTGGCGCATTCTGGAAGTCAGTTATATGGCGTTAAAATTTCAGCAAATCGGCTCATATGGGTCCTCATCAATTCTTCGCTCTACAACAGCAATTGTTTCTTCGGAGCGCTTTGTACGACGTCTTTTCCGATATGAATTATCATTTAGAGTATACGTGGTGCGAAAACGATCCATAGTTAATCGAATTAGTCGCACGGATAGACGATTTTGTTGACCATTAACATTTCCGAACTGAACCAGAATTTTAGAAATAAACTTTCATAATTTGCAAGCGTTGTTCTGGCAATAGTCTATTCATCATAAAATGACAAACCAAACTTAGCACAAATGATAAAATGTTCCAAATCTGACCACCTCATGACTGTTTAGTCCTTATCGAAAAAAGAGAACCTCTAAAACATACCCTGTATCTTACGTTTATACATGCGGAACTCACAGACTGCCTAGTTCTCCTGAAGCCTATCGAGATCGCATAAATTGGGGACAGTTTACCGTTATTTCAGTACATTGCTTTTACTTCCCTTTCTAAAATGCTATATATGGGGCCTAGAAAGTTTCGCTTCAAAAAATCAGAATCCTTTCTTAGATATTAAAGTGATTTGTTCTCTATTTTCTTTTATCTGTCTATCACGGAAGAACGGATCAAAATTAAATATGGACTGTAGTTAATTTTCGTCATAGAATAGGTATTTTAATGCAATTACACAGGCCTTCAAACCAGAAACCGTTTTCTTTTCTAGAATACTACAGCTGATTAAGAAGTTTGGAACGCATTTTAAAGATCAAAACTAGTGATGTTCATGTTGAACCTCGTGTGGTCAGACTCAACGGCTTTATTCGAGAATCGAAACACGGACACGACCAAACGCACGAATATCTGAATTAGTCGGCATGTAAACTTCAAGCTGTAGGGTTCACGTCGCATGGTCGTATGTTTTGCACTGCGCAAAAAGGTTGAAGCATATAAAAATAAGTTCATGTGAAGTTATGAGTGCAGAATAATAATGAAAATAATAATAATGATATTGATAATGATTGTGATAACGATAATGATACTGATACTGCTAATGATAATTATAACAAAATTCGTGCTAAATACCCGCATAACAATTTTTGTCAGTGCAGAGAGCGAGAAAGCTACTAATACACCTACAAATCTACACACATCTGGTTTTTGAGAAGATTAAGTGGGAAGGGCAGCTATAAATAATGCAGTTGATTGAAATAAGAAAAAAAACTTTGCGTGTGTCGTATAAAAATAAGTAAATCAAAAAAAAATATTATAATATATAAATATATTATAAGAATATAGTCTCTCGTATATTATCATAAATACTATTTTACGTATTTTAAAAAAAAAAAAAAAAATACACAATTGGCTATTTCTTTCTAAAGACACTTTTACTTCTGAAAAAAAAAAAAAAATAAAAAACTTTGTGCTTCCTATGCATAATCACAAAATGCTCCCAAAAAGTCATTTTTCGTATATTTGAAGAGAAAATTTAATTGGCCTTTTCTGGCATTGACGGAATTTTGACCTCCGATCAGGAAAATGTATTCCAATAGAAAAAATGTTCTGTGCCAGATTCGAACCAGGGACCTCGTAGTACGTAAAATTTGCATCGGTAAGTAAAATGGCATTTCCGGCCGCCACTTTTCGAATATTTATTACCTAAAAAATCTCAAAATCCTGATATAATGGGCTCATTCTGAACTCTGATTTGGATTGTTTGCAGAAAATATCTTCGAAAATTACTAACAGTTGCTCAAAAGTAAAACTTTATAGGACATGCATGTGTTCTATAAACTGTTATGTAACGTAGTGCTAAGCAATATCTTCATTTAGTTCAATTTATGTTTTAATTACAAGGATTTGAATTTTCTTACATCTTCTGTTATTTTATTGCAGACAAGGTAATCTATGAAATAAGTCAACAATCATTTCCCGAATGTTAAGTAAGCATTTCACTAAATTAATTACATGTTAGAAACAAAAACAAAACAAAAAAGGAATACCACCACAACGAAACTTTCAACACGCAGCTCTAATGTTGAACATAATTTTCTACACGTTCATACCAATCAAAGCTTAACACAACGCGCTAAACAACAGGCTAATCATCAAAGTTCATAGGGAGTGATGGGTGGGCAGAGTGGTACAGAGGTTTTCACAGCAATTCAGCACTTACATATAGCCGCACAACCGGACGTAACGCCATGTAAACGGAAACGGAAATAATGTTAGTTAATTTGAAAAAGCATAAGAAAATTTAATAAATGCAAAAAAGAATGCTTAATGACCGACCAAAGAACAAGGTGAACGTAGCTTTGAGCGTAAAACCAGGTAGCCAGCCACCTTGCAATAATGCAACAACAAAAACAACAACAACAACGACGACGACGACAACAACAACAACAACAGCAACAACAACTACAACAACAACAACAACAACAACAACAACAACAACAGCAACAACAACTACAACAACAACAACAATAACAACAATGAATTAGCCACTTTTACAAACAAATGCCTTAAGGCTTCGTGCGCTGCTACTGTTGAAAGCTTTGGTCAAAAGTTTTTATTATTAATCACTTGGTGTGCATGTATATGTGCGTGTGCATGTGCGTGTGTGTGTGCAGCAATTGACTGCAGCTAACTACAGCGTTGCCGTTGTTCTCTGTGGAAATCTTTTTAGAAATTCTTCTATTTGTTTTTGTTGTTGTGCATGTCACAAGGTTCAGTGATTTGCAGCAAATTGTTTTTGTGAATTATTGAGTGCCAAAATAAAAGGGGGCGTTACAGGGGTGATTGTTCAGGGGTTCAACACTCGGTGGCCTGCAAGTGCTGCCAGATTGCGCCAAGCCTCGTGGTAGCTAAGATTGTTGTTGGTGTAAGTTTTTGTTGTTGCTGTTATTGTTGTTGTTTTTGTTGTTGTTGTTGTTGTTGTTGTTGTTGCTGTTGTTGCTGTTGTTGTTGTTGTTGTTGTTGTTGTTGTTGTTGTTGTTGTTGTTGTTGTTGTTGTTGTTGTTGTTGTTGTTGTTGTTGTTGTTGTTGTTGTTGTTGTTGTTGTTGTTGTTGTTGTTGTTGTTGTTGTTGTTGTTGTTGTTGTTGTTGTTGTTGTTGTTGTTGTTGTTGTTGCTGTTGCTGTTGCTGTTACTGTTGTTGTTGTGTTGTGTTTACTGGTATTCATTAGATGGCTTCATCGATGTTTCCGTTGATATTGACATTGTTGCTACTTGTTTTTGTTTTTTGTGTTATGTCCATCTTTTCTATTTTTCTAAGCGCCTTTTAACACTTGCTTTTTATTTATGCTCTAGCTACACTGTTTGCTGTCCTTTTTGTTTTTTTTTTTTTTTGTTTTGCTTTTTGCTATTTTTTGGTGTAGAGTTCCCATAGTGTTTTCTTTTAATTGCTGCTGCTGCTTCTGCTACCGCTGCCTCTACATTTTTTTTTTCTTAAATGTCCTTCTTCGAGTTTTGTTGTTATTTGCCCCCCCCCCCCCACCATTTGTTTGGGGCAATTAAGCTGCGCATTCCGCATTGCTTATGGTTCGATGGCGGTCGTTTGGTCGGTTTAAATTTTTTGTTTTTTTTTGCTCGGCAATAAGAAAAGTGTGGGAATTAAAAATAAGTCTTTTTAGATAAAACTTTCATTCTTAATTTGTCTTAATTACTTTTAAATTCGTTGCAATAAGAATGCCATAAAAATTTATGTGATATTCTGTTGTCTTAAAAAGTTTGGAATAGGAATCGCTTAAATTTAAATTAAGTAGTCGGTACACAATAATTGCAATCGCTGTAACCCAGTTTTAAAGAGCGAAAAATTTCATCACGAATCACGTATCAGAAAACAGGTTCTTCTCTGCTCCAAAGGGACCAAAAACTTTTAGTCATTTGTTAAGAGAGTAAAGAACCAGACGTCTTCGTCAATCCCAACTCTTTTAGAAGATGACCAAATCTTCACTGACCCGGCCGATAAAGCGAACCTGTTGGATTGTTTGCACAGAACTCTACAATCCCGGTTAGCAATCAGCCACTGCCTCTTGTGAGATGCATTAGTCACGTAAATGGAGGAGGATGTAAAAAAAAAAAACTGAAAATTGGCCACTTAGCTTATGGACGGCTCCTAAGGGGTGTATTAACTTTCGTTTTAAAGCTCAAAAGCGTCTGAGTCAATTTTGCACTGTCCACCTGTTATATCGGAAGAAAATCTCGCCTAACTCTCATATAAAGTGACTTTTTAAAAACTATGCGATCTCTTCGTCAGCGGCCATGGCGCAGTGGGTAGAGTGCATGACCCATACGCCAGAGAACCCTGGTTCAATTCCATCTGACACAGAAAGTTTTTTCAATTTAATTAATTTTTCTGTTCGGCCGTCACCTCTCTGCAGACAATAGCAAACCTCAGAGAGTAAATATTGCCATGTAAAGCTTCTTGAGAACATGCACGTTAGCCGTTTGGAGTCGGTATAAATCTAGTATTTTCAGTTCTGGATCAATTGTGTTCAAACATTTAACAACACGCTCATCAACAATTTGTTCATAAGAAGTTCAGTCAAAGTCCTTTCAAAGGCTGAAATGGCCAATTTATTTTTTATTTATTTTATAGGATCTCTTAAAATTCCACATAATTATATTAAATTAATTTAAAAAAAAACTCTACATACCATATTTTATTTGAAATATCCACTCAGAATTTAAAATTTGACAAAATTGAAAGAAAATCACGCCTTTCACTCATATAAAGTGACTTTATTGAATCATTAAAATCTTATTAAAGTTTCATAAAAATATCACCTAAATACTTTAAATTATAAATAATTTCATATCATATTTATTCCATAAAATTTTTTCATCACTTTTACTTTCCTAATGAATTCGCCACCAGTTCTCGCCCTCAAAAGAGAACACAATGTGAGTGGCAAGCTACAAATAGAAAAAGAGTCTATTTTGGCGTCAAGTGGCGAGCTTTCTTTCTTTTTACTTCGTGCGCATCGTTTATATGGAACTTTCTTTGTGCGTTCGTTCTGTGGCCATCAAATATACATAGAAATCGTTTGTCTGACCCGATTTATATACGTCAAGAGTTGACGATAAATTTTTTTTTTGCTTACGTCGAAATAAAATTAAAAATAACGGAAAAACGAACGAATACAAAACGAATTGCCAAAGAATTGACGGTACGTACAAGTTTGTTTTTTCCCCTTCCACATGGTAAATTGCCCTTAAACCAATGTCGGGCATTTTGTCGCTCGCGGGCAAAGAGCTTTCTCTGCCGCCACACGTACGCTTCACACATACGCTGTAAGAGCTTTTTACACACTTTTTTAACATTGGAAAGCTTTTGAATGCACAAATACACATAAACGCCAAGATAGCGGTTGTGTAAGATTGCCTACCAATGCCTTAAACACAAGAATTGACCAACAACTCTTGATGTGTGTAAACGAGGACTCTCTGTTTATATTCTTTGTTTTTTGTTTCACTTTCGTCGCACATGTGTGTAAACCAGGATTCTCTGTTTATATTCTTTGTTTTATTTTTTGTTATTTCATCGCTCATGTGCGGGTATGGACCAGTGTTGCCAGATTGAGGTAAATTTGCCTAATTGAGGTAATTTTGGCAAATTCTTTGGGCAGAGGTAAAAAAGGTAATTTTTGACCAAAAGTGGTAAATTTTTCGAAAATAATAATTTTTTTAGACTTCTTAATTTTTTGATTTTGTGGCGGCACTGTTACCTCTTTGAACAAGCAGTTTAAGAGCCCAAATAGAGCAAAAGCAACTGTCGGTTGGCGATCCTCTGTCGGAGAAATCCGCTGAAAACACGTCCAGAATATAAGCGGCTGCCGGTTGTCTGCTCAGCGTTGCTTTTCGGTGTGTGAATGATACAAATGTAGTGGTCCTCATGAAAGCTCGCAAATGCCTCGTATACCACGTAAATCTTGCAAGCTTCCACTGCGTATATCAGTTATTCTCTTTTTTCATACAAAAAGATTTTACGCGGTGCTCGCAAATTTCCCATGCATTTTCAGTTCGTAAGCCTCGTATGACAACAGCTAATTTACACACTCGTTACCTGCATGGTGTGTTCATGAAATGGAGTACGAAAATTTGCGCAAGTACGAATATGCAAGATTGCGAGCTTTCATGAGGACCACTACTAATAAAAAATTATAACGGTTGTTAATCGTTTAAAAATTTTTTAATTCTTTTTATTTTGGGAAAAGGTACATTTTCTTCGAATGTGGTAAATTTTTCCCAAATAGTGGTCAATTTCAGTTCGTCTCTCTGGCAACACTGGAATGGACACTAGTGCATTTGAAGCTTCTGTGTTATTTCTGTGTTTGTCTTTTGTCTTTGATTTGTTGTTGTGTTTTGTGTTGCTACATAAGCCCTTGCTCTCAATAGATCTGAATTGCTCTCAGCTACTTCCGAAGCTTGCTCCGTGCCCATAGCTGCTCATGTGCGAACGTAACCAAACTCACACCGCAGTGTAAAGAAATAAAAAATTTAACGAAACAATGCCGAACGTTTGTTTTTCGTTCTCTCCTTTTTATGCGGATCTTCAACGTGGATATGAATCTACTCTATATCTATAATACATCATTCCACCTGTTTAAAGTAGGTATATTTCTATAAAAAATATTCGGTGCACTACTTCTCCCTACTCTTATTCATTAAAAAAAAAACAAAAAAAATATCAAAATCGGTTGGGAATCATGGGAGAAAATGGTTTTTAACTGTTATGCCTACGCCTATTTATATATTATACTAGTATCACCTTTGGCAGAAATTCGCCCATTTAAAAATAGATTTTTTTTTTGTATTTTTTTTTTTAAGCATTTTGCATCAACATATTTGTAGTAACTTAAATGCCTCTTACGACTCAGGTCAATAAGGTATTGACAACTTAAACTGGAGTTCATCTCTAAAGTACTTTTCTTCAAAAAATATTTAATCAGAACTGGACCATCACGTCAGGATTATGAGGTTTTTGAGGTGATATTCCCGAAAAATATTTTTATTTAATGCTACTTTTTAGGTTAGGTACAGGGCGCACAAAGTTTTTAAAGCACTTTTCTACCATTGTCATTATTAAAAAATTCCTCTTCTGCTTAAAAATGAGTTGTCGAATCATTATATCGTCGATTTTTCTCAGCGGAATTATAGCCGTTTTTAAGTGGCATGAAAAAGTCTAAACCAAGGAAATTATCACCTCATCTAAAGGGTCCGCCAAATAACTTTTTTTTTTAAAACAGGGCGCAAAACATCGAGTGTAGCTTCGGCTGTGTGGCACGTAGCGCCTTCCTGTTGAAACCAAATGTTGCCAATATCCTCCTCTTAAGTTTTTTGTGAACAAAAATTCGTTCAACATTGCCCGATAACGATGGCCATTGACTGTAACGGCCACTCCTTGCTGATTTTCGAATTATGCCTCTGGACCAAAATCCGCACCAAACAGTGACTCGTTTTGGGTGCATCGGCTTTTCAATGTATGCTTGCGGGTTTTTTGTGCCCCAAATGCGACAATTTTGCTTGTTACCCGCCAAGATCAAAACGAGCTTCATCTGAAAAGATGATTTTTTTGGCAAAATCGGCATCTTCTGTAAGTCGATCGCAGGCCCACTTCCCAGCGTTGTTCAAGCGTATACACAACCATATTTGTTCAGCGGAAGGTTAAAACTAATTATCTGTCAAATCAGACATGTGCTAAGTGTTACCATCCACGAAATAAGCACTAGTTGAAAAAAAAAACGTTAGATGGCGGACCCTTTATACTTACTTACTTACTTACATTACATCTATATCTATACTGTTGTATAAAAGGGTTCTCTCGGATTTTTATCGTTCAATCACGGGGTAACCGCTGAAGCGATTTTAATAATTCTTTCACTATTCAATTGCTATTATAAGCAACCCTACTACTGGATACTACGTTTTTGGTAAAACTTTTTATTTAATTATTTAAGAATTCATGCATTTTAATCCATGCTGCCATTGCATAAGCAGCACGAAATAACAGCAAACAATAGCTTACTCTTTGTTGAGAGAGAGAGAGAGAGAGAGGTGAAAGTCTACAACTCACCGCGCTGCCATCTTAAGTGGTTGCACTCAGTTAATTTCTGCTGCAGTGTTGCCATAAGTCCAATATAACGTATTTAACGAATTAAACATATTTGGTTATTGAGTCTTTATTTAAAATATGTTTTCATATCATATTAATACTCCCAAGCAACGCTGGGAACGGGTATGCTAGTAGGTATGTATATAGTCATAACTTTGTAAGGAAAAATCAATGATGGTCACACAAATATCCATTGTTATTCAATATAATGAATAATTTTAAAAAGTTTTGTACGGTCGTACATAACCTCAAAGTAAAAAAAAAAACCTACTTTTGAGAACATAAACTCAAAAACGTAAAAACCATGATATGATGAAAAAAGTTCAGATTCATAAATGGAGGTTCAAAATCCTTAAAACCAGCTGTTATATCTGAGAAATGGAAAATGGTTTTAATGCATAAGCCTGTGTAGATCATATTTCGAACGAGTGAGCAATTTTTAAGTCAGAAAATATTGTGCTACCCCGTACTTGCTTTATAAGCAATAACTTGTTTGTCCTTTTCTGTACAATTTCATTCAAATACATTTTTCAGAATGTTTTGCAACCCAACTATCAAAGGAGCCACATCATCAGGAAAGGATGTGATGTAGTTGAAAGGACAATTGTTGAAATTTGCGATTCTTGCAAGTGCATGATTTTATTTTTGTTTTTCATTTTTTTTTTTACTATTTTTACTGTGTGTGTGTGAGTGTGTCTAGTGTGTGTGTGAGTATGGTATAAATATCACTATTTACGGAAGAAGGAAGTTTTTGAGAAGACATCAAAGCTTATACACACAACAGCTGCACCGCTTTGCCTCTTCATCTCTTGGGCGCTCGGTTTATGAAGATGGTCGGTTAGACAGACAGATAGATAAGTTTACAATTTCTCCCACTACAATGTCTGTCTGTCTTTCTGTCTGTCACATTCAAAGTGGGCATAAAAAAAAAATTTAAAAAAAAAAACCCACACACATACAAACACAGTTTTTGTGGCATTCAGCTTTCATATAGCACGGGAGAATGCTTCAAATGTGTACGAGCTCAATACAGGTAGCTAGTGACTACCATGTGCAGAGAATAGCTGCCAAAAAATAATAAAAAATAATAAAAAATAATAAAAATAAATGAAATGAGGGTGGAACGAACCACTTGACAGAATTGTGTTGTAGTGGCAAATGTGCTGCTTAAACATAGAGTGAACATGTGTTACAGCCCTGAGGCCAAACAGGAAATGCATAAATATGTAGGCGGAAGTGGAATAGCGAAATTAGACTGCATAAAAGCTAGTTGAAGCATGGGAACATTTTTACCGTTTCATGTGTGTGTGATGTATATGCAATTTTCACATTTTAACAAAGCTTGAAACAGCTTTAAGCTACAATTTTGTTTTCTTTTAGCTATTTTGACATTTTAAATGATAGAGTAAACATTTGCAAACAAGCGGAAACGGAAACAGCTAGTTTGATAAATCCGCCGTCTGATAAGAGCTTTAATTAGTTAAATGGGTATTAAGCTTGCATTTTGCACTGAAAATGATTTATTCAACTGTTACTAGTCATAAATAAATGAAAACTCTCACAAACTTGTTCGCAATTTGCTGTCATAACTCTTATTTTGACTTTGAAAAAGTGTGTTTTTCACAAATCTACTCCGACTCTCTAGGGCAAATATCTTAATGCAGTTGCATTCAAAATAAAGCTCTTAAAACTACGTGTAGAAAACAAGAATGTAAAGTGAAAAGCTTTGGCAAAGCACATACTTCTTATAGGGGGCGCCACTAGAGTATACCTAACAAATACTCGTTACTCATAGTACTTGCAAAGCAAAAAAAAAAAAAAAAAAAAACACAAACATGTTGCCAACAGAATTTCGACTAACTACTGCAATGTTGTAGTTTTAATTATGTCCCACAAAACAAAAACCAGTGCATAACAAAAACATTGCCAAGCCAAGTAAGTAGAGAGTGGATGAAATAAAAAAAAAAAAAAAAAATATATAAAAGCAAAAAACACCATCTGACAGTAGAAGAAAATACGTATTCTATACATTTGCCATGCAATACAATGACAGCATTATGAAAAGCTGCTGCTGCAAACCAAGCAACCTGGCAACACACACGCATTCGAATAAAAAGAGAGAAAGAAAATAAACAACAATAAAAGCTTTCTACTTGATCACGTTTTTTGAAAGAATATAAAAATTCTTGGCTTACATTTTGGTCTTTTTTACTCTTTATGTTTGTTATGCTACAATGCTGCGGCAGCCTAAATACCACACTGTATGAGTGTGTGAGTGCGTGTGTGTACGTGCGTACATGTGTTGAGAAAATTTATGTTTTGTTTATACTACATTGGTATCCTCATATATTATAGCGTAAGACAATAAACTGTGTCTTATTTAAACATCAACGAGTTATTCTTTTTAATATCCTCTTAAAAGCTATTCATTGCTATACAGCTCTTTAAAGGAAGTCCTTTGAATTATCACATAATGAAGTATCTACTAGCAAAAGCTTTAATTTGAAACTATGTTTTTTTGTTATAATCTTTTTGAGAAACTTCAGTACAATATTTTTTATTAAAAAGTATTTATAAGACGAAAACCTCATTTAGGGCCTACTAAAGTTTTTTAAGCTAAAAAAAAAAAAAAACGCTGTATTAAAAGTTTTATTTTTAAGCTAATTTATTTATTTTAGGTACATACTTTTTTTACATTATAATTATACATATATGTTATGTTTTGAAGAAAAGTTTTTGAATATTTGGATAACAAATATTAAACCATACAGCAGGAGTCCGTAGTTGAGTGAACTAACTTAAATATGCGGTGGATACGATTTTTCAGAACTCTTTTATCTAAAAAAAAACAAAATACAAATGATTAAGATTCTGCTGAAGCTTTTTGAGGTTTCATGCGAAGATTTTTTAAAAATTTTGATTTTTCCGAAAATGGCAGGTAAAAGATTGATTTTTAACTATAAAAGTGGATATTTTTAAGTTATGAAAAAAAGAGTATTTTCCAAAAAAAAAAATTCAACGACTAAAGTTACTGGTCATATTTCCTTAAGAAGTGAAATAAATTTGGTAGCGATCCTTAGCATAGTTTTCGTGTAATGCTGTCCACGGGCTTAAAACAGCGTTTTCAAGAAAAACGCGTTTAAAATTTGAAAAGTAGTTATTAGTATTATCTATTCCAGAACCACATAAGATAAGATGTAAGATACATATGGTGGTAAGATTGTGGCGTCCGTGGCGTAGTTGGTTAAAGTGCGTGGCCGCTAGGAACGAACTTGGAGACCCAGGTTCGAACCCCAGCAGCGACAGAAAATTATTTGAATTAAAATAATTTTTCTGTACGGCCGCCACCTCTCTGCAGACAATGGCAAACCTCAGAGAGTAATCAAAATTCCATGTAAAGCTTCTTGAGAATAAGAACATTCCGTTCATCGCCGTTCGGAGTCGGCGTTAAGCCTGTAGGTCCATTTCTCGGTCAATTGTCTACAAAGTTAATAACACGCACAACACAATTGATCATAAGAAGCTAGGTCAAAGTCCTTTCAAGGGCTGAAATGGCCAGTTATTTATTTTTTTTATTATAAGATACATAATTGTTGAGTCTAAAATTTCAACTTCCCTCTGTCGTGTGAAATTTGTGAAATTTTTCACTTAATCCATTACAATTTTTTCCATCAAGTTGAGAAAATTATATCGGCCAAGTAGCTGCCGCCGGAGTTGATGACCACACGGGCTCTTTTTATAGCATTTTCCACCACTCATGCCAGAACTTCGGGCGACAGGTTCTCACATTTTTGGCGAATATTCTTCAAAGCGCCGTCCACAGTCGTCGTTTGGCCCGCGGCGTACTCAAAAAAAAAAAAAAAACATGGCCCGATGACTCTTCCAGCGCAAACAGCACACCACGCAGTAACTTTGAGCAGGTATAATGGTTCTTCGTGGGTGTAACACGAATTTTCGGTGCCCCAGAAACGATTATTTTGTTTATTCACGTAACCGTAAAGATGGAAATGAGCCTCATCGCACATGATAATTTTCGATGAAAAACCGACAAATTACATTGAACAACAAAATCAATTTTGTTCAAAAATAACAAAGTTCCGACAATTGATTCTAAAAGAGGGGACAAAAAAAAAGCAATACACGTGTGTCGGCATTTTGAAAGTTTACATATGAGTCTTATTTTAGTGGGATTTAATTTTCCCCCTTTTTGAACATTTTTATAGTGAATCGGCATAAGAAATCATGTTATCCTTGCATTTTGGGTATTGAAAGTGTTCTGAGGATTTATGTGAAATACTACGAGAAATATTTTTGTTGAACATTTTAACCCCCTAACTTCTCAATTTATGGGTCTTTTTTGATCATTTTTTTATAAAAGACAAAAAAGACCCATAAAACAAGGATGTAACGGATTAAAATGTTCCACAAAAAAAATTTTTATGAAATTCTACACAGAAAAAAAAAATGTTTTAAAATTGACGACATTTGCTTAAAATTTGACGAATTTTGTGTTTAAAAAATAGCTTGCCACAAATTTCGTCAAAGTAAGAGCAAATGTGTTTAAAACTTTTGAAAAACATATAAAAAAAAGTCAAATTATGAACACATTGTGTTCAATTTTAAGCTAATCTTTTTTTCAGTGTACTATACACATTTCAATTTTTCAACATACTTCTGGCATTTAAATTGAATTTTCAGCTTTAGTGTATTCAGAGACTTATAGTAGAATTTTTTAATAAATTTTTTGTGGAACATTGTAACCCATTATGTCCTTGTTTTATGGGTCTGTTTTGCCCTTTATCACAAAAGGGTCAAAAAATACCCATAAATTGAGAAATAAGGGGGTTAAAATGTTCCACAAAAATATTTCTCGTAGTATTTTACATAAATCCTTAGAACACATCCTATACCACAAAATGTAATGGTAACGTGATTTTTTATGCCGATTCACTATAAGAATGTTCAAAAAGGGGGAAAATTAAATCTCCCCTAAAATAAGACTCATACGTGAATTGTCCCCTGTCCTTGTATTAGTATCAAAACCAAATTGACATTTGGTGCCATTTGCAAAAGTCATAGGGTGTTCCAATAGTGTGATTATTTTTTCCCCACCTTGTATATTCTTGATCAGCATCACCACCCGAGTCGATTTAGCTATATCCGTCTCCCTGTTTGTGATCACGATTACAGCCGTAATTTTGCCGTAACATGGTCCAATAAGTCCCGAGACTAAGTAATAAAAAAACTTTTTTTTTTGCAAATATTCTTTATTCATCAACATAGGTTCTTTCAAGAGCAATACATTCATTCCACTGCTTTTCTAACTTTTCAATACCGATTTTGTAGATCGATTTGTGCTTCGCCTTAAAATACGCTTCAGTTTCAGCCATCACCTCTTCATTGGAGCCAAATCTTTTGCCGGCAAGCATTTTTTGAGGTCAGGAAAGAGCCAGTAGTCGCTGGGGCCCAAATCTGACGAATACGTTGAATGAGGAAGCAATTCGAAGCCCAATTCCTGGATTTTCGCCATCCTTTTCATCGATTGTGACACGTTGCATTGTCTTGTTGAGAAAGAATTTTTTTCTTCTTCAAATGGGGCCGATTTTTCGATATTTCATCCTTCAAACGCTCCAACACCGCTATATAATAATCGCTGTTGATTGTTTTTCCTTTTTCGAGATAGTCGATGAACAAAATTCCATGCGCATCCCAAAATAAAGATGCCATAAGCTTTCCAGCCGACTGTTGTGTTTTTGGGTGCTTTGGCCTGCTTTTATCGGTTGCTCTGCACTCAGCTGACGACCGTTTTGATTCCAGTGTATAATGGTGGATACATGTGTTTCATCCATTGTCACATACCGACGCAAAAATTCATGTTTATTCTTTGTAAACAGTACCAAACAGCTCTCCGAATCATCGAGACGTTGTTGTTTTTACTCCAGTGTGAGAAAGCGCGGCACCCATTTTGAAAGCAGCTTTCTCATCGTCAAATTTTCCTGTTATATTGTTCCCACACTGCCTATCGATATCTTCAGAGCTTTAGCTAGCTCGCGCACCTTCACTTTATGGTCGGCCAATACCATTTTGTGTGCTTTTTTATGTTTTGTGGAACAACTGCCTCATTTGGGCGTCCTGAACGTTCAGCATCATTTGTGTCTGTACCAGTGGCGTTCCTAGGGGGGGGCGGGGGGGGGCGGTCCGCCCCGGGTACCACCATTTTAGGGGTGACACCATTTCGATATTTTTTTTAATTTCTCAAACAGAAAAAAAAAGGTACAAATACATTACGTTAAAAAATTTGTCGCATTGAAATTATTTCTAACAATTTGTGTATCAGTAGCTTCATGCGAAAGGAGTTTTTCCAAGCTAAAATTAATTAAGACTTATTTAAGGTCTTCCATGGGACAGGCAAGGCTTTCCGATCTTGCTATTTTATCCATTGAAAACGAGCTTGCAAGTAATATTGATTTCGATGAGGTTATTTCAAATTTTGCAGCTCTTAAAGTAAGAAAAGTTAGTTTTTAAGACAACGATATTAATAAGATTTCTTTGTTTAACCTTATTTACTCTTTTCGTCAATTGTTTGAAACAAAAAGTCCTAACTCAGTTTTTATGTATAGCATGGTAGCTATTTTGTTTCAGTCAGGTTATATTTTCTGAAGGGAAAAACATTTTTATATTTTAATACATATTACGCATTGCGAATAAATCTGCGTGGAAACAAATGAAATCAAAACAAATATATTAATAAAATGAAGCGGATGAAAAGTGAACAGTATGTTATCGAATCAACGAATGGTTTGTCTCAAAGACCTTCAAGAATACTTGGTGCAGCATCCTTTTCAAATTTGTGTGGAAAAAGTTCCTTAAGAAATTGTGCAATATTAAATGAATCTATGCGAAATGATATGTTTGCATGCTTTTGGGGTATAACATGGGAGCAGAAACGACAATATGTAACGAGCCTAGTAAGTTTTACGGTAAAGAAGCAACATTGTACTGAAAATTCGAGGCGGACCCAAACATTTACGTACTTTTTGAGACAATTTAAATCGACTGCAAATGTGCCGTGAAATGTTTCTTTCAACACTAAGCTTGAGAGAAAAGATGGTTCGAAATTTGGTCAACACTTCAATAACAGGACAACGAATTGAACGCAGGCGCTCCTTATTGCAAAAATGGCTATCGGAGTTACCAAAAGTTGAGTCGCATTATTGTAGAAAAAATGAAAAAAAATTATACCTCGAGGCAAATTTCTCTTCCTATCAGGAGGTGTATAGGCTTTATGTAGAAGAATGTGAATTAAACAAAGAAAATGCAAACATGAAATTGTCATACCCAGTTTTCTTGCAAATCATCAAAGAATCGAATTGTTCCATTTTCAAACCTAAAAAAGACGAATGTGATGTTTGCAAATCTTATTAAGCAAAAAATATATCAAATGAACAGTATGCAACCCATAGAGCTGAAATCGAAAAAATGCTGGAAGAAAAATATAATGACATAAAAAAATGCTGAATCCGGACTATGTGCCGTACTATGTGCCGTGGAAGCTGTGAAACTAATACCTCAACTTAACGCAAGTGTGGCATATTATAAAATTAAATTACAAATTTATCATTTTACTATTTATAATGTCAATACGCATGAGTCAGATAATTATGTTTGAGATGAAACCGGAGCAAATCTGGTCCATGCAGTTTTTGCAACATGTATTTTCAAGCATTTGAGAAACTTTTTGGCCAAATCTCCAGAAATTCATCACATAATAATTTATTCTGATGGTTGTTTCTATCAAAACCAAATTACTACGTTATCTAATGCATTGCTCTCTTTTTGCGAGGAAATGAATATATCCATTGAACAAAAGTAATTAGTAAGTGGGTATACACAAATAGAATGCGACGCAATGCATTCACTTATTGAGAGAAAAATACACAAAAAACAAATAAACTTACCGTCTCAATTTGTTCGAGAAGCACGAAAAGTACCCATGCCATTACGATCACAACAATTTAACCATGACTATTTCTTAGATTTTGAAAGCACGTCAAAGAGATACTCATCTATTCGCCCCGGTTAAGAAATATTTAATACTTATGAGATATTTTCAATCCATTAAATTTCATTTCTTATTTTTTAAAGGTCGAGGTGGTGGACATGCCACTGTCAATATGTTGCGCGCTTTAGCATATGACAATTGTGGAATAGTATATTATAAAACAGACATTTGTAAAGAATTAGAGCCACTTCCCAAGCTATCTAAATCATGTTATCAGAATAAGCCTAAGAATCCTCACTACCAGGAAAGAATTCCAATTTCTAATAATAAATGGCAGAATTTACAAGATTTGAAAAAGTTCTTACCAGCCGACTGTCATTATTTTTACGACCACTTACCATATTACTAACGTAATTGTTTGAATACCTTAACTGTTTTGTTTTTGTTTTATAAGATTAATCTTTGAATTGGTTTTACTACAATAAAATGCTTGTAATAGAATTTGTTGCAAAAAGCCCTATGTCGTTTTTTTTAATAAAAATTGATACGAAAAGCCCTTTGTCATATAAATTCCATGAAGTTAAAAAAATTTTAATATGGTATTAAAAACTGAATTTGTTGACGATTTTCATTATAAACTGCATTAAATAATTTTTTATTACTTAACATTTTAAGAAGTTATTAAGTTTTTTCATCTTCCTGTAAAATTTTGAAATTATGAGTTACGTCCTTTCTATATTAAGGTGACGATATACAAATATGTACCTGAAAATGTAATGTTTTTGTTCCGACAGTTTTTAAGACTGCCAAGTTAATAAGTTTTCTTTTTTACCTTATGCCTACATATCTTAATATGTACACAACTGAAAATGTAATACTCCTGTTCTGTTTTTTACAAATGTATATTGTTTGTTATATGTTCTTAGTTTTTTTTTTCGGAAAGTATAAAGATAATAATAAAAACACTTACTGATTTATTTTGTAAATCGAAAACGCAAACCAACGACAAGTAAGACACGAGCAGCAATACTTTTTCTATACAAAATTCTATTAGTTATTGTGACTTTCTTGTGGTTGGTTTGCGTTTTCGATTTACAAAATTAGGCGGTTAATCTCATCGAATTGGTTTTTCTTTTGCATTTAGAAATTTTTTATAGGGGTGACACCATGAGTATCCGCCCCGGGTGTCACCAAGCCTAACAACGCCACTGGTCTGTACGACCAAGTTTAAACTCAGCACACCATCGGCAAATGGTTGTTTTGACGGATCAAAGTGCGAATAACACTTTCGAAGCCATTGCTCAGCTTGGACGGTATTTTTTCCCATAAAAAAGCAGTGATAAATCAACGCACGGAATTGCTTTGAATCCATTATTTTGAAAATATCAACAGTAGCGTCACTTAAATCACTGCAACTTCTGAACTAAACGTTAGATTGTCATGAAATTTTTACAAGTATTGTTTGAAGGTTGGAACTATTGAAATATTATACCGATATTTCGTTAGAGGTGCCACCTAGTAGTTAGTCTCGGGACTTATTGGACCATGTGTTATGTTCAAATTGTGTTGTGTGTGTTATTAAATGTTTATACACAATTGATCGAGAGCTGGACCTACTAGTTTTATGCCGATTCCGAACGGCTAATGTGCATGTTCTCAAGAGGCTTTACATGGCATTATTTACTCTCTGACGTTTACCATTGTCTACAGAGAGGTGACGGCCGAGCAGAAAAATTAATTCAGTTAAAAAAAACTTTCTGTGTCAGATAGAAATTGAACCAGGATTCTTTGGCGTATGGGTCACGCACTCTACACAATGCGCCACGGCCGCCACGATTGTAATCTGTGATCACGATTACAGCCGTAATTTTCAAGCTATCATCACGAAATTCGATATTTAAGCTTGTATCTAAAAAATAAAGGTCGCATTTGAAAATGAGCCAAATTGGATGAAAACCACGCCTACCTCCCATACAAAATGATTTTTTCAAAACGGTTCAATCTCTTAGAATTCCATAAAAATTAAAATATGGACTTGCAATTTTGCTAATAAGCTTTAATATTAAATATGCACTCTGAGTATGAAATTTTATGAAATCGATCGGAAAACCATGCCCACCTCCCATACAAAGTGACTTTATCAAAAAACAAAAGCGAATATTTTCAGTTAAAAATATGACGAAAATGTTTTTACAAATAAACATTTTATTGACTACTTAAGACTTTGATTATACTTTAGTTCGGCCGTGGGGATAATTAAGGTCCAATCGAAAATCATTTCTTACTAGTTTATGTTAAAATTCTATTTCGAGCTTAAATTATTAACATATCCAAAATAAATAACACCACACACACTACACTTAACCGATCCGTTTGGTTAACACGTTCTACTGTATGCATTCATTTAATTTTATTTATTAAATCTTTTCTTTGCCTTTCGGCTATAATATCCGAAATTTATGCCAAAAAAAAAGGAGCATCGAAAAAAAAAACTACAAATTTGTTAGCTTTTTTATTTTCTCGTAAGCATTACTGTGTAGCATTTCATCTATCTTTTACGAAACAGTTTTACGTTTGTCCATATTTCATTGGAAATAGTCCTACTTTTTTTCATACCCACTTCAAAACACTTCGCACACCCTTAAGATTCGTAGTTTTACAGCGACAATCGTGTAGCATCTTATTTCGTTCAATTGTGGGGTGTTTTATTTATTTTATTTATTATTTTGTTGGTTTTTTTTTTTACTTTATATTTTTTATTTTTCGTTTCCATGCAAAAAAATAAAAAAACCCTCGAGTGTTGCGAAGGAACTTAAGAGCGACTTCATCTCACCCACAAAATGCTATGTTTTCATTTGTAGCAAATATCTTGCCAACACTTTTTCACTGTTGTTGTAACTGCTAGAGTAGACACACACATCCACACACAAACATGAATAGCCACTTTAGTAAACCTCAAAATTCATGAAGATAAATTACAGCTGCTACTCGTAGCATCCTCGAACTTATATAAGATATATTCATGTGGTACGTGTTGGGTTTCCGGTGCGGAGACATAAACGAGGAAGCAGCTTGTAAACCTGAGTATTAATTGTGTTTTGCTCCAAGTCTTGTTCGATGGTCACTAAATTGCCTCTTGGTATGTTAGGGATTAGGGGAAAATTAAAAAAACTAAACTTTAGTTATTACCGGATAATCTAAAGTAATCAATTACATTGTTTCATGGCTTAAATTTGCTAAAGAGTTGGATTAAAAGGATTGCTACATAGAGCAATGGGGGAACAAAGTTCTTGATCTAGCTGAAAAATAGCGGTTTTGCTTCAGGGATTTATGTCTAGCGGTTGCATATCCTATGAAAGTCTATTTCTTTGAGTACAGAAATAAATTTAACTCTGAAAAAGTATCCTTATATATGACAAACTAACTAATTATCTCTGCTTTTTTCACCAAATAAGCCCATTTCGTATACTTTCCATACCATTCAATAACACAGTGCAACACGAAAAAAAAATAACCATATACGGACACCACTACGTGATAAGAGACTAAAAAAAAAAGACCCGTGTCTCCCAATTTTTCCCAAAGTCATGCACTTTTTTGTTTATGGGCCGCCAAAGATTTGGGGCCTCGGTATCATTTTCGCAAAAAAGTGATCATTTTCTCGGGCTCATATCTTGCAAACCGTTCAGAATTTCGATTTACTCTCTGAGGCAAAGTTGTAGCTCTTGTCATAAAGAACAAAAATTGCGAATATATAAAATCAAAAAAACTTCACCTTCCAGATCAAAACCGCAAAAAACTTAAAAAAATTCGATTTTTTTTTACCTTTTTCCCCGTGTTCAGGTCCATAGGTAGCAAACCGTTCAAAATTCAAGGAAACAATCAACTACAAAAATTTACCTAAGATCTCAATAAACAATTTTCTAGAACATATAAACTTCCTAGAGATGATTCTTAACACTGTTTAGGTAGCACGCAAAAGTGAAAAAAAGTGACGCGGTGAAAGTTATATAAAGTGCTACAACATAATTCGTACACAACAGTGGCAAGTGACAGTTTCAGTATGCAGTGTGAAAAAATTGATTTATTTTGCTACGTTTGCGGTCATCAAACCAGAAAAAAAACATCTACAAGATTTCAGAAGGAAAAGAATCTTTTAACTAGTGAATTCAAAAGAGCATATACATTGTTTTTCGACGAAGTGGACTTGACCGGTGAAAATTACACACCTAATACAGTGTGTCGCCAATGTTATAACAATCTCATGGCATGGTTGAGTGGAGGCAGAGGTACTATGAAGTATTGTAAACCGGTAAACTGGATTAATCGCCCAGGTGGTCATGATGCAACCAGTTGCTATGCATGCGTAAATTACACATGTCGTCTAAATCGACACGCTGAGAAGAACAAAATTTATAAAGCAACTGCAACAGCCACACTACCAGTGCTTGCACCTGAAAATTTTGTATCACCAAGGCCAACTCCAGATCGTACTACAGAATTTACAGCAATGAGTACAGCAAGTGGTGTTACTTATGAAGATCCATTTGATACCGATTATGAGCCCCAACAGGGAAGAGATGGACCACAACTTAAGAGAGCGCGATTTGCAAGTCCAGGGCCATCAACATTATAAACAAATCTTTGGCGGCCCATTAATAAAAAGGCCATGACTTTGGGAAAAATTGGGAGACACGGGTCTTTTTTTTTTAGTCTTTTATCACGTAGTGGTGTCCGTATATAGCTATTTTGCCATGACTTAAAAAATTACACTCAGTGTAACCAAAGGCGAAAAAAAACATTCGTCTTACTTTATGACAGCCCCTTTTAACACAAAATATATTTGAGAACTGTGTCTTTAACATTTACCTTAGTCACGATGTAGCCATATCTTACCACCGAGTTCTAAACTTAATTTAAATTCTGATGTAACATATTTCATTTGTCATTCTCATGATTAAGAAAAGTTTTACAACTTTAGCGCCCAGTCAGAAGAACATAAAAAAAAACAAAACAAAAAATGTGTGCATTTTTTATACACGTTCATGTGTTTCGGCAACTTTTTGCACGTATTTATTTACACCTTTGCATGCGTATAAAATTCAATCACGTACTCTTCTGTATCTGATGCTACTTTGTAATTAGATACTTTTTGCCTAATTAAGAGGCAGGTTGCTGCACACCTGTTAGCATGATGGAACTCGTATTTTATAGTTTTTGTCGGAATTATAACAGATTTTGCTGCATTAATTTCAATTTAATTAGCTGCATCGCATCAATTTTCACAGTATTTCGAACTTTATTTAGTGATCTGCTTGAGGGCGAATGTATGCAGGAAGAAAAAATCGGCTACAATTTGTTATAAGCCAGCGAACAAAATTGATTGAAAAGTAATTGAGCTGAATTAATGCGATTGAGTTTAAAATATTCAGCGTGAATAAATAAGTGCTCAAATAATGTGTGGTGCTCTGGCGAGGAGTATTTTTTTACCAAATGTTTTAATTAACTATTACTAATGGACTAAAATTTTCAAATATTGAAATTTGAAAGAAGTATATGGGTCAATTGCAAAAAAAAAACGTACACAAAGAGGTTTTCATGTTTTGTTTTTAAAGTTTTTTAAATTTTCCCGTTAGAGTAGTTTAAGTGAAATTAAGAAAATTAATGGAGAATTCGAAGTTGTTTTTAGGCCCTGCAAAAAATCATTTTTTCTATGGTTTTTATACGATTTTTCTATTGAACGTCACACAGCGGATATACGGGAAAAATCACTAAAAATTTTATAAATGTTAAAAACTGTGATGTTTATTAACCCTTGGATGTGCGGCTGGGCTTTTCTAGGCCCATTTTGATTTTGAGTAGTCGCCAAATTTTTTTCTTAGCTCTGCACGCCGAAATATTTTATGCCAACTACCGCTTAAGTTTTCTAAACGTAACGAAACCAGCTAAAGATTATTTGCATTGATTTCGTAGAACAAACCTGATATCTTTATGTATCAAGGTGGTAAGTGTACCTACTGAGCCTCACGATGTTATTTCACGATCGTTAAATGTATGGGAAATGTATGTAAGCTGCAAAAGAAAACATCATCAAACACGATCGATCTCGTTTGGCGACTCTATTATGCTATGTGAGTATGTATACATGTGGTCAATTGAGCTTTCACTATATTAAAGCTCGAAAGTTCACTTCTTATAGATTTATTTTAGATTTTAGTTTTATTTTGACATTGACCGGGTAAATATCGTTTTTGTTGCATTTCTACTGTGTTTTTTTATATTTTTGAAATGCAACTCACTGAGGACAGACTGGTCATGTTTTTTGTGAGCGAGAGTATCGAGGATGAAGAAGATGATCCGTTCGGAGGTGATGATGATGCTCAAGAAGACTATATCCCGCCTGATGAAGTGGCGTCGGAATCTGAAAAAGAGTTTCTCATTGAGACGAATGGTTTGGTAGATAGAGACAGAAGAAAATTCCATTTAAAGTAACGCAGACACCTGCCGTATAGGCCTTATTCCACGTTGCCCCATGGCAGTGGGGTCGTGGTTCAAGGAATTGATGCCTAGGAGATAATTCGTCAGGACGTCCGTGCCATGCTAATTTATATGACGTCCATCATACTCTCCAAGGCGTCACTTCTATGACTCCAGACGCGACCATCGCCCCGTCATAGTAGTTTCAACACCGGTCACACACCATACTTTTGTTGTATATTTAAATTAATAAATATACTGTATGGATAGCAACCAATGTTGGAACGCAACGGTACCAATTATGGATGATTAGTTGGGTCATCATCCACATTTATTGGTGGAAATCGAGACACATCTAACATCTCTTGCAATGTAAGGCATTGCCACCCGGTTGTTTAGCGCAACTCCACGCCGATCCACAGACCTGTTCGCGACATTGAACTACCACAGCCAGCACGATACTCCCCGAAGGGCCAGCCCACGATAGTCTCCTGGGCTAAAGGATTTTCCCCGACACGCATTTTTCACAACACCGACACATTTGCACTCATCACACTTGACTGTGAAGGAAAAAGCCACCACTACTTGGACGTGCTACAGCGTAGACCACACCGCCATTGACTGTGTGCGACACAAGATCGCCACTATATACTCCATTTCAATACTGGTACTCGAGACTACCGGTATGAACACCTAGCCACCTGCAGCACTAGTTAACTCATACACCCGTCACTCTTGAACTCCGAGGCTACTAAGATATTACTTTTCACACTCGGAAAACTCATGACACTTCTTGACACCTCATCAATCTTGTACTCCGAGGCTACTAAGATAAACTTTTCACACTCGGAGTACTCAATATGACACTCCTTGATACACCTTATCAATCACACCTTGGGACACCTCATCAATCTTGTACTCCGAGGCTACTAAGATAAACTTTTCACACTCAGAGTCGAAGACTTATAAGACTATCCAGGAGACGAATGCAAAATGTATCAGTGGGGACTTGCAACAATACGTATGTCGAGAGAGACGACTATCCCCGTGCTAACAAATTCTTTAGGATTATTGCTATTCCCTTGTAGGCATACGCTACCGTTGATCAAGTCAAACGGTCCACCTACTACCCAGATTGGGCGACCAACTCCAGGATCTGGGTAGTCCCTTCTCATTTACACAGGATAGGGTGAACCCGTTGCCTGCGACCATCCTCCTTTATCCTGGCTTTGGACAGGCTGCTCGTGAAAACAGGCGGAGTTGGTAGATAGAGACAATGAAGAAGAGGAGGAAATTGTCGAGGGGAGGCTTTTACTGTGAATGATTCCCAATAGTCCGTTGGCAAATTTTACTTATCCAAAGCTGGTTTTGATTGGATGAAGAACACACCGGTTAGATATCGCCCGCATCCTTTCCCGCACCCTTTCACTGACTCAAGAATTGAAGCCGATGGACCATTTGAAGCGACGTACGTTCTCCAATTGGGCTCTGGAAAAAATACGCCAAGATGATTTCATCACAAAATTATCTTCAGTGACGAAGCTCATTTCTACTCAATGGGTATGTCAATAAGCAAAATATGCGTTATTGGTCGGGTGAAAATCCACATGTACTTCATAAATCACCACTTTATTCACAAAAAATAACTGTTTGGTGCGGTTTGTATGCCGGCGTCGTCATTGGACCATATTTTTTCGTCGACGATAACGATCGTAACGTAACTGTGAATGGCCATCGTTATCGCGTCATGATTACCGATTCTTTTTGGCTCGAATTGGAAGATACGGACTTGGACGACATGTCGATTGGCTGCCTTGCTCGTGCGATTAACCACCTCTAGACTATTTTCTTTAGGGCTACGTCAAGTCATTGGTCTATTCCAACAAGCCGACGACATTTTGGCCGAATTGTGTGGCCGAGTAATCGAAAATTGGGTCCAACGAATCGACCGCTGCATACGTGCCCGCGTTGGCCATATGAACGAAGTCGAGTTCCATTCATAAATGTTTTGATTTTACTTCAAGCCGATAATAAAGTTTTTGAAATATCTCAAATAGTTTGCGCTTCAAAATAAAAGTTGTCAAGTCCTTAATGGAAAACCCTTTATGTATATTCCTAATTTTTTCTTTATTATAACTGCCCCAGGTGTACCCAGTACCCAGCACAGCTATGCTCTATGCTCAGCAATACAAAATGTGCCGAAAACACTCTTGTCGCATAAAAAATGCAGAATATTCATGTGTCTTGAACACGGCTCTGTGAACAAAATTTGCCTGTGCCACGGCTGTGCTACTGAAAAACCATAAATTAAGAAAAAAAACATTCACAATTCTTACCTCAATATTAATTCCTTTAAATTATATTAAATTATTGCATAAATCAGTTTAAAGTTAACTTGTGCCCTATAAAAATAGTATTTTTGTACTTTTTTAGGCATCCCAATCCCCACCCCCCCCTCCTTCCTTTCTAAAGATACCCCCTAATAATGACACCCACACATAGCTATTGTGTCATACAATATAGCAGCTGTTGATTGGACACCTATCAGTACGAAAATAATAAGGACAGCTGGCCATGGCTTATAGGCCTCGCGAGGCCCAGCAGGGTCACTTACCGCCTGTCAGGTAGCCGAACATCCTAAAGTTAAGTTATTTAATCAGTTAAATCAGCTTTTACAGAAATCGCAACTTCAGTTACGGAAATAATAATTTTTTACCAAAAATACCTACATATTTTACAATTTTAACCGGAAAAAATTAAAATTTTTCTCCAAAAAGACATCAGCATAGAGGTTTTTTTTAAAGTAGTAGACTTGCAGCAATAAATAATAAAAAACTGTTAAATAATAAACAATTTCAGAAAAACAACAGAGTGACGTTCAATACATTTTGTGACGTTCAACACATTTTGTTGCGCTTAACCAAATAATTTAAATCAAATTGGGAGTTTAACAAAACACAGTTTTATTCTTTTACAAAAAAACTAAAAGTAAATATAAAGTATATAATTCAGCTATACATAAAATTTTCATCCAATTTTTTTTCTTTATTTTTTTACAAAAAATTAAAAAAGTCAATAGCTAGTTGAATTTGTATTGAAAATTTATTAAGACTTCACGTTTTACAATATAACTTCTGAACCCTTTAAAACCACATCTTCATTTTATATCATTGGAAAGGTATAACCTAAGGTAAAAAAAATTAAAATTATAAAAAATAAAACAATTATAGCGTCCGTGGCGTAGTTGGCTAAAGTGCGTGGCCGCTATGTCAAAGAACCTGGAGAACCAGGTTCGAACCCCAGCAGCGACAGAAAATTATTTGAATTAAAAAAAATTTTCTGTACTGCCGCCACCTCTCTGCAGACAATGGCAAACCTCAGAGAGTAATAAAAATGCCATGTAAAGCTTCTTGAGAATAAGAACATTCCGTTCATCGCCGTTCGGAGTCGGCGTTAAGCCTGTAGGTTCATTTCTCGGTCAATTGTGTACAAACTTAATAACACGCACAACACAATTGATCATAAGAAGCTAGGTCAAAGTCCTTTCAAGGGCTGAAATGGCCCGTTATCTATTTTTTTTATTTTTTTTAAAACAATTATAGCACGTGTTGTTGGTATGGTATTGAACTTAAACAAATTAAGAATTAAGAATAAGAACTTATTGCAATATTTTCAAAAATTTTGTATTTTTCCTCAAAATAGATAAAATAACTCTTCCAGTGATACTATATTACCGGTAATCGGTCTTAAGTTGATTTGAGCTACGTTGTCTCCAAATAGACCCTATTTTTGCCACGAACAATTATTCTAAAAATTTATAACTTCGAATTTGGTTTTCAAATTAATAAACCAATGCTAGAAAAATATTTCAGAGAAATCGGAGATGGTCAGTGCAACTGATCACTTCAATGTGAAATGGGCGATATCAGTTGATAAAAACAAAAAGCAAAAATCAGGTCAAAGTCATATATAGGTACCATTTTTTTTGCTTTCGTTTATATTCTTTATTTTGTTCCTTATCTAGCTTTATTTTTTTCCCGATATCTTCGTGCTCTTTCAGTAGGCGTTAACTTTGCTATTTTACTCTTAGATATACAAAATCGAAATACAAAATTAATACTTCAGCCGGTGGTGTGACATATCTTAAAAGTAACATTCAATACATTTGCCACTTTTTATTTTTTTTTTTTTTCTTAGGAATTTTATTTTGCAAATATACGAAAACAAAGAAATTAATCAAAACCTATGAAACAATGATTTTAAGCTTGGATTTTTTTTTATTTACTATTTTTGCTTTAATAAAACTCCGCGTGACGTTCAATATATTTTTACATGTACTTATCATGATGAACTGAGAAAACACAGAAAAATTTACTTTAATATTATTTAATCGTCTTCATTTTAAGAATTTCGTGAGAACTAATCTCTGCAGTATCTTAATAAAGGGTCCGCCAAATAACTTTTTTGTTTTGGAAAATGCTATAAAAAAAGAGTGTAGCTTCGGCTGTGTGGCACGTAGAGCCGTCCTGTTGAAACCAAATGTTGCCATTATCCTCCTCTTCAATTTTTGTGAACATGACCCGATAACGATGGCCATTGACTGTAATGGCCACTTCTTGCTCATTTTCGAAGATAAGTGGCCCAATTATGCCTCTGGACCAAAATCCGCACCAAACAGTGACTCGTTTTGGGTGCATCGGCTTTTCAATGTATGCGTGCGGGTTTTCTGTGCCCCAAATGCGACAATTTTGCTTGTTTACATACCCGCCAAGATCAAAATAAGCTTCATCTTAAAAGATATTTTTTTTTGGCAAAATCGGCATCGGATCAAGCGTATACACAACCATATTCGTTCAGCGGAAGGATAAAATGAATTATCTGTCAAATCAGACATGTGCTAAGTGTTACCATTCACAAAATAAGCACTAGTTGAAAAAAAAAACGTTAGATGGCGGACCCTTTATAACTTTCTTGTCATCTATACCTCTCCTAAATTAAAACTAACGAAGTGTAAAAAAAAAGTGACGTTCAATACAATGCTTGGGGACTAAATGTAAATCGAAAGCCAAATTCGCGACAACAATCTTTTGAGAATGACAACAAAATAAAACATAAGAAATAAATGCTATCATTAGAAAACAGTTATTATTTGTTAAATTTTTGCATTTGTTTCAACTTTTTTTCACGTTTTTCATCAAAAAGTGTAACTGGAGACACATGTTTTTGTATTAAGCGAGTACGAGAGAGCAATAAAACATTCTTCAAAACAAATATGCAAACAATTTTAGGATTCTGATGTTTATATGTTATGTTTGATGTTGATGTTTATATTGATGTTGATGTTGATGTTGATGTTGATGTTGATGTTGATGTTGATGTCGATGTTGATGTTGATGTTGATGTTAATGTTGATGTTGATGTTGATGTTGATGTTGATGTTGATTTTGACGTTGATGTTTATGTTGATGTTGATATTGATGTTGATGTTGATGTTGATGTTGATGTTGATGTTGATGTTGATGTTGATGTTGATGTTGATGTTGATGTCGATGTTGATGTTGATGTTGATGTTAATGTTGATGTTGATGTTGATGTTGATGTTGATTTTGATGTTGATGTTGATGTTGATGTTGATGTTGATGTTGATGTTGATGTTGATGCTGATGTTGATGTTGATGTTGAGGTTGATGTTGATGTCGATGTTGATTGTTAATGTTGATGTTTATGTTGATCTTGATGTTGATGTAGATGTTGATGCTGATGCTGATGTTGATGTTGATGTTGATGTTGATGTTGATGTTGATGTTGATGTTGATGTTGATGTTGATGTTGATGTTGATGTTGATGTTGATGTTGATGTTGATGTTGATGTTGATGTTGATGTTGATGTTGATGTTGATGTTGATGTTGATATTGATGTTGATGTTGATGTTGATGTTGATGTTGATGTTGATGTTGATGTTGATGTTGATGTTGATGTTGATGTTGATGTTGATGTTGATGTTGATGTTGATGTTGATGTTGATGTTGATGTTGATGTTGATGTTGATGTTGATGTTGATGTTGATGTTGATGTTGATGTTGATGTTGATGTTGATGTTGATGTTGATGTTGATGTTGATGTTGATGTTGATGTTGATGTTGATGTTGATGTTGATGTTGATGTTGATGTTGATGTTGATGTTGATGTTGATGTTGATGTTGATGTTGATGTTGATGTTGATGTTGATGTTGATGTTGATGTTGATGTTGATGTTGATGTTGATGTTGATGTTGATGTTGATGTTGATGTTGATGTTGATGGTGATGTTGATGTTGATGTTGATGTTGATGTTGATGTTGATGTTGATGTTGATGTTGATGTTGATGTTGATGTTGATGTTGATGTTGATGTTGATGTTGATGTTGATGTTGATGTTGATGTTGATGTTGATGTTGATGTTGATGTTGATGTTGATATGTTGATGTTGATGTTGATGTTGATGTTGATGTTGATGTTGATGTTGATGTAGATGTTGATGTTGATGTTGATGTTGATGTTTACGTTTATGTTGATGTCTATGTTTATGTTGATGTTGATGTTGATGGTATTTCGATACGCTGGGACCTTTTATTTTTTGGGGTTTGATAAAAAAATACATGAGCCAAAAAATTAGATGCTAAATGGCGTCGCATCAAGGTCAAAGTTGAAAAATTTACGAGATTTTCAGACAAATCAGCCTGCAGATGCTCAGGAGTTGCCGATAGAGCAGTGGTTTGTATGACTAACTCTCATTATTTTTTTATTCCCAACATTTTTTTCAAATATACTTACCCCCTTTCTCCACCCCTTTGGGGGGTTTCCATACAAAAGTGTCGTTTTTATTAAATTTACTCCCAAGCCTCCACTGCTACCAGATTGCTCCTAGAGGATACATGTTTTTGCCCAACCCCCATTTATTTGTTCTTAGCAACATTTCTTTTAAAGAAACTAACCCCCTATCTCCACCCCTTAAGGGGTCCCCTATACAAAATTGACTTTCTTGACGGAATTTCAAAGTTTCCAGTGTGTCCTAAGAGAATTTATTTGTATCACCGACCCCCATTTATTTATTCTCACCAACATTTCTTTTGAATATACTAACCCCCTATCTCCATCCGCATCTTAATCCCTTATACAAAATTGACTTTCTTACAGAATTTTGGTCTGTCAAACCCTCAAGCTTGCTTGAACCGCCTTGCTACTAAATGGTTGGATATTATTACCAATCCACATTAATTTTTCACACCTGTATTTTTTTGCAACTAACCTCCTTTCTGCTCCCTCTTGTAGGTTTTCTAAGCAAGGGATTTCATGCAACGATATCACATTTCTGTTACATAAGCTGCTATCTTCACGGCCTGATGACGTCAGAATTTTTTTATTTTATTTTTATCTTAAGGCCAAGTATAAATCCTTAATTTTCCTTTTTAAACATATATCATTGCTTATATACTCACCGAGTAAAAATTCAATGCAACACCGTTGAGTGAATGTTGCATTGTCGATCTTTGAGAGGCTCTCTCTATGTTCCCATGACGTCAAAAATTGTTTGTCTAATTTTGTTGTAAGGACTTAGAACATGCCTTTATTGGTGTATATATTTGTAATCCTAGCACTAATACTCAGCGAGTAACAATTCCATTTAACAAATTTTCAGTTGCTTTGCTTAAGCAGCTCCCACCGCGTCCTGATGACGTTTTGAATTTTTCTTTTTTTTTTTTTTTTTTCTTTTTTTTTCTTTTATAATGAAGTCTAAGAATTAACCTTTATGGTCGTACCATTTTATTTTATCATAGCTCATATACTCCGCAAGTAACAATTCAATGCAATGCCGATGAATTTTGAAATAATGTCTTTTTCAACTTTTTTGGAAACCTGCGCGTTAAAACGTAACTTCTTCACTTCAAAAATACAAAAGAAATTATTAAAGTGGGTTTAGTCTTTACTTAATAGGCAAAAAGGACAAACATAAATGTGAAGTCCCAACATATCTACATATAAGGGAGAAACACGCTCATTAATGTTAACATTAAAAATACTTCAGATTCTTGCCTTTTTGTTAAATGGCCAAAACTTTTATGGCTTAAGTAACATTTTTAACATTTCTGAACACCTGTTAAAAATTTTTTGACTTGCATAGCACTCATTTCAGCACTTAATTTGGTTTATTTTCCTACATAACAAAATCTTTAACCAACTCTTTTATCATATTTAAGAAACTTCACTCATCCCTGTCATCTGTAAGGCATAGAAGAAATTTAACTGGAGAAAGTAGTGAAAAGTTTTAACAGAATTTTAAGCAAGGGAAAAAAAACACAAAATAATCACAGCAAAGAAGAATTTGCTTTGCTGAATTCGCAAAGTCAGCTTCATTTGCAGCAACCATTCATTCCATCTTAAGCGGCATCATTAAAATACGCCCCCTTTGCCGCAATACGACGTGTCTCCATGGAGCAGTAGAGGGACGTGCAACGGCAGCAAGAGCAACAAAAAAACTGAAGTAACAGAAAGTTTTAAATTTAATGATAAAAATACGTCAGGGATTTCGGTTGGCAGTGAAAAGTAGCAAAGGCAGGAGCAGCGCAACTTCGCAACCGCTAACACCCACCCACACACACACATATACTAACACTTAAAGTGCCACAGATACAGCTTATAAGGGAGCTTGTTATATATAAGGCTTTCAATCCGAATACGTGCCACGAATAAATTTCACTCTTTTTTTTTGTGCAGCAAATCATTGCGTTTGGGTAACATTATTTATATATATATATATATATGTATATATATGTATATATATGTATGTAGTATACATTTTGTTTTTTTTTTCTTCTTAACTTGTTTATTTCAGTTTTCATTTTAATTGATTAAATTCATTATAACGCAAAATGTTTTTTAATTAATGCTTACAGTTGAGTGTTGTTGTTTTTTGGTTTTTTTTTTTTCTTAAATATTTAATGTGTTGTTTTGAGTTGAGGCAAAGTTAATGAATTAAAAAAAAAAATAAATAAAATAAGCAGAGAACCACAAATTTTAAGTATTTTTTAATTTTACTTAAAATCTCTTAAGCTGCTGCTGGATTAACTCAGGTGCAGAATATAATTTGATTCCCACAAAGTAGTTAATTTTTAAGAGCTGTCAAAAAAATAAAAAGAAACGAAATTACAACAGTTAATTTGTTCAAAATAGGAAGGTGCAAGGAACTTTAGATTAACAACAAGCAGGACAGAACACAAAAAGAATTTGCTTTTTTTCATTTAAGTTGAAATTTAAGTGAAAATAGTTTAAAGCTTAACTGAAAGATTTGTGTAAAAACAAAAAAGTATGCAATTCAATACATTTTTTTAATTAAAACAAAGAAACCCAAAACCAGTATTAAATAATTCCACCTTTGTTGGCAACAACCAATTTCAATCTGTAATTTCTTTGCTCTAGCAACGCGCACGCAACACAATTCAGAATTTTGTGGCTACATTGAAATGAACAGCAATAGTATCAGCAAAAACAACAACAACAACATTAACATGCGCACAAATATTTCAGCTTTTGTTCTATGCACGGTTAGTAATAAATTTTCCACAAGATACAACAACAACAACAACAACAACAACAACATCAATAACAACAACAACAACAACAACAACAACAACAACTACTACTACTTCTGAATAATTCCTGCGCCAAAAGTCTAAAATTCGTCTACAATTCGGCAGCAAATTAAATTCAAGTTGCGTATACGACGCGTTGTACACAAATAATCAGCATCATAGAGAAGAGATATGAACTTGAATTGAATTGAATGTGGCACGAATTGGGGGCGATTAAACAAAAGCAAATGAAAGCTCTTGCTGTGAGTGGGCAAAAGCGCTACCGTTAAGCATTTATTAGCCGCACGAGTGGTTTTAGCGGTAAGCTAAAGCAGCTCAATCGCAAAACCTGCGCTCAGTGCGGTTCGCACAAAAATAATGACCACTCCAACGTAGTGCACGTGTTTTAAATGAGTAGAAGAACGATGAAGTGTCGACTTTTTGCAGCTCAATGTTCACCGTTTTAATTTGGCTGGCATTTTTGTGGTTGCCAATGAATTAGTCGGCGGAGGATGAGACTCAACTGCCAAAATTGACAATTAAAATTTGAGCAATTTTAATTGTCAATTAAAATAGCTTGAAATTTAAGTAATTCACATGAGCTCAAATATAATTTTTAGCTCAAAATAATAGCTCAAAAAATAATTTTTTTTTATTTAATTTTTTATACAAAGGCCGTGTGCTATTCGGAAACTTTTCACTCGGATGATGAAATTTTGACAGTCTGAAAGAGAATATTTGGCACTTGTGAGGTGAATATGATTGTCAAAAATTCATGTAGCCCCAGGGGCTAGTATAATTTATGACAATCAGAAAGAGAAATTTTGACACAAGCAAAAATGAAAAAAAAAACACTTGTGAGTTTGTGAGTCGTAAAGAAGTTAAAAATTTTGTGTTTCCGACAGCATAGCAACCAGAATCCCTAATTTTCAATATATATCAACAATTTCGCAAATTAAATTAAATTCTTGTGCTAATGCACTACCAAAATCTAAAACGTCAACATTTCCAGTTGTCAAAATTTCATCGTCCTTTTGGCACAGCAAAAATTACAATTTTATTTCAACAGACAGAAATTGTATTCAACTCAGTAAATTCTCTCCTACCACGAGTAAAAAGTTTGCGAATAGCACACGGCCAAATAGTCGGTTTGCTGCTTATTTTTACATTAACCCAGTCATTCCAGTAGAGAACGTTTTTTTGTAATAGTGCGTCCCGTTTTACTATAAACCCGCTTGGAGTCAACCGAGGAAGCGGGAATAGACAAATACTACAAAATTTGTGTATTCCGGCTGTGTATACTGGTGTTGAAAAGAGGTATGTCCATTTCATTAATCTGTGAAAAGCGTAAATATTATCTATCATTCAATGTTTGTAATTCTGCCGTTTCTTGCCTTACAAAATAGTAAGGGTCCGGTATGGAATACTACTTTAGGCCTCCCAAATTCGTTTTTTTGAGATTCATTGCATTATTATTAGATTGTTATTTACATGGCTTTATACACACAAAGAAAAAAAAAGTTTATCAACAGTTTGCCGCAAACTAACTTCGTTTGTCGTGCTTGGGATCGTTATTTGCAAACGATTCAACAGTTGTCATAATAATAGTTCAGTTGCTGGAAACGCGTTATTTAGTTGCTGGAAATTAATTTCGTCTGTCATAACCGTGATTTTTAAATTGCAGCAATTGAAAAATATGTTTTTCTCAACTGAAAACTTCATTTGTTTTTCCCTTCGTTGTATAAACACAACGCTTATAGTTCAGAGTTACTTTTTGGACAAATTGTTACTATACAAGCAAATTGGTAATCTGCTTAATACGATTATACAAACGGAGATAGCAACACAGGTGCGATGAGTGCAATCGATAAGAAGACGGACGGACATAGAGAAAGATAATTAATATAATAAATAATAATGACCATTTTGGTTACGCCCTACATATATAAGATATATTTTTCAGTTGATGAAAACGAATATATTCGTTTGTGGCAACTACAACTCGCAAACGAAGGGTAGTTGGTGAATTTTTCAGTTGCGGTAAACGAAAAATTTCTTTGCGTGTACGAAATCAAAGAAAAATGCTTCAATACATTGTCCAAAATTGGAGTCATCATCAACATTAGTTTCTCAAACTTCTGATGATTTTGATTTGGAGATTTCTTCTTGAAGCATTAATGTAAGCATTGCATACTTGAGATTGAAGTCGGAAGCCTTCCTTTTTGAATCGAAAATCCAGCAGCGTCGCCAAAGAGCATTGTTGCAAACTTTCATAATGAAATAAATGTTTTTCTATAGAGGATATATGCCTGAAATGTATATTTTTCCTTCAAAGGTAAGAAGACTTTGTTTGAGTGAATCCAATTTCTTTAGAAGGTCATATGATATTGGTAAAATAAATGAAATCGTGACGGTTTTACCAGCAGATGTCTGCCTCGTTGACAAATATTGCAAACAGTTTTTCAATGTCGATTCAAATATTAATTTCTTCCGCTGTTAAGGATGCTGGTGCTTTAACCGTCGTTAACAGAACGTTATTTAACGCATGTTTGGTTTTTAAAATTCTTTTCACTATTAAATAAGTCCTATTCCACCGTGTGGCAACGTCTTCAATAAGACCAAGATTCCATTTTGCTTCATTTAAAATTTGGATACTGCAATAGTACTGCTTTTGAAGTAGTGTATGATTTTATACTTCAAAATGGTATTCAGAAAAAAAAAATGTTTTAAGTTTTGGATTTCTTTTCACTATCGACGATACTTTCGATATTGTAGAGCTTCGATGGTGTCGCCCATCGATAGTGCCGATAGTAAATCACCATCGATAGTTCTCCAACACTACTGTAAGGTTCAGTTAGTAGTCGTTTTCCGTAGAGTGAAATTGTTAAAATCAAGATCAAGATCGTTTCGCGACAAAAGTGTTTTTACAAGAAGTATTTAAAAACATGAAAATAATGGTTTTTTTTTTAAAACCAAGTGAACAACATAAATAAATAAAGGTAGGAGAGTTATTTAAAAAAAAAACAAAAACATGAAAAAAGTGTTTATTGCAATTGCTGAATTTTTTAAACATTAAATATCAGTAGAATAATTTGTTTAAAAGTTATCTTTTAGTATTTGTTGCTCAATTTCTTCACATTTTCATGTTTTTTTTTTTTTTTTTTTTTTTTTTTTGTTGAAAAATTTAATATTGTGAAGTTGAAAATTTGAAATCATAACAAAAAATCTCAAACGCTGAACGATTTTTATCCAACCACTGAAATATATTGACCAAGGTTGAAAAATGGGCATCTGCCACAAAATTTGGAGTTACGGCGAAACAAGCCGCTTACTTACCGCGTAGTTATAGCCGCTCAATACCATGGGCCTATGGGTAACCATTCTGGTTTCAAATCTGGCTGGCAATATTTTCGAAAGTAAAACTAAAAGAGTTGAATTGGCTGAGATAAAGGCATAACACTTGCATCACATTGAATATGTTTTTACTGCTTTACTCAAAATATCCACCAAATACCTTTCGAACCAATTTTCAAACCAGGGTTAAACCAAACTATATAATATCTCAACTTATTGCTGTTTTAAAGCAGTGGTGCCCATCCACTAATACTATTATATTTTCTGTAATTTCGTACTTGTTGTAGTCGAGTCTCGCTCTCAGCATTGAAAAAAAAATTGTTGTACAGGTATCAATAAATATGACGGCTTGGCTCGCTTGTTTAATTTATTTAATTTCAGTTTAGATTTAATTTTATTTCCATGTTGTTTTTTAATTTTAAAATTTAAATCAAAATAAATAAACGGAATTTAAAATTCAAATCTAACAAAAAAAACACTCAAAAAACATAAATAAATAAGTCTAAAAGATAAAAATATAAATAACTGGCCACTTCAGCCCTTGAAAGGACTTTGACCTAGCTTCTTATGATCAATTTTGTTGTGCGTGTTATTAACTTTGTACACAATTGACCGAGAAATGGACCTACAGGGTTAACGCCGACTCCGAACGGCGATGAACGGAATTTTCTTATTCTCAAGACGCTTTACATGGCATTTTGAATACTCTCTGAGGTTTGCCATTGTCTGCAGAGAGGTGGCGGCCGTACAGAAAAATCATTTTAACTCAAATAATTTTCTGTCGCTGCTGGGGTTCGAACCTGGGTCTCCAGGTTCGTTAACATAGCAGCTACACTGCTTTGAAGCAGTGATGGGCACACCAATACTATTATATTTTTCGTAATTTTATGCTTGTGGTAGTGGAGTCTCGCTCTCAGCACTGAGAAAAAAATTTTTGTGCAGGCATCAATAAATATGACGACTCGTTTAGTTTGTTTAATATTTTATTTTAAGTTTAGATTTAATTTTAATTTCTAATTTTATTTTCATGTTTTTGCTTAAAATCAAAATAAATCAACAAAAATTATTGAAAAACTATTTTTGTAGCAAAAAAACGAAACAAAGACCACAAAAAAAAACATAAATAAAACAAGTCTTCAATCCAAAAATATCCAGTGTTTACTTTATTAAGTAAATCCTTATTTATTTGCCCATCTATTTTTTTCGGTGCATAACAATCAAGATCAAAGCATCATGCTCGGGTATGTGCACTACTGCATTTGAAGCTTCTGTGTTGTTTTTGTGTTTATCTTTTGTCTTTTATTTGTCGTTGCGTTTTGTGTTGCTATATAAGCCGTTGCTCTCAATTCTTGCTCTTAACGCTCCCAGAGCGCTCTCTGCCCATAGCTGATCATGCAGCGTGAACAACAAAGCATGAAGTCTCAGCGCCAACTGATTGAAATAGCTTCTTGCCGGTGTTTATATATGTGAGCAGTGTTGCCAGGAAAAAAAATTTCGCATCGTAACTTTGCTTTCAGCCCGTCGGATTTTCATTGCGTTTGTCGGAAGGAAGACAAATAAAATACAATAGAGATGTATGATCCACATTTAAGGTTTATTAATTTAAATAAATTATATTTTCTACATAATCCATTTCTTTAAGCAATGTAACACTACAAACATATAAAATTAGAGAATTTGCTCTGCAGAATTTAAGGTATTACAAGCTACTTAACACTTAACAGAATGGTAGAAATTATTATTAAACTCGTGAATTTATTTTGCAATAATAATTAACTAGTTTTTTTATCTTTTTAATCAGAAATTTATCCATACCCAAATAAGAGATTTATTTTCATCCACGATACAGTTTAGCACAAATATGACAGTAAATAATTCAAACATAAAGAAAAGTTTTGAAAGCAATGCAGCAAATGTAATTGTCATTCTTTATGTTAACATTCGAGATTAGAAGTACTACCAATGATTTTTAATAAAAAAATGCTTCAAAGTTGGCACCATGTTTTTTATTAGAAATTTTTTTCATTTCATATGCATAAAAAATACATATATGTGAAATCGGACGTCGGATCTATTTTTCCTAAAATCGTAACATTTTGAGGAATTTTTGTCAAATATCGGATCATCGTATCCAATGCTAAACATCGGTAGTTGCCGATGATAAGTGTTGCCGTATTTTTCCTAATGATGGGTTACGTTCACTGCTATTTTCTTAAGTTTTAATATCTTCTGACATTTGTGGTCTGTTTTCTTCATGTCAATTATGCATATACAAAACAAAACATTCTGACAATTCAGACCGAATAGTTCGCCAATCGCTAATCGCTTTCATTCTGGACGTGTTCTGAGCGATTGGCGAGAAGGGAGGATCGCCGATCGCAAATCGCTTTGATTATGTTCGGGCTCGTTTTCTGGTCCAGGTTCATTAGTACCCGTAACAAGCATGATGAACAGTCAAAAACATTTTATGGCGCTGCAAGAAAGAATGCTTCCTGAGCTATCAAATTTGAATTTAGAAACTGCGATTTTTCAGCAAGATTTGGCACCTTGCCATGCATCCAAAATAATGAAAAATCATTTCATTGACAACAAAATTACAGTCTTCGATTGGCCTGACTTCAATCCAATGGAGAATTTGTGATTTATATGTAAAACTAGGCTCAGAAAGATGGATTGCACAACCAGAATCAAGTTGATTGAGTCAGTAATTGAAGATCACAAAATTCGTAATGACTGCAAATCGCTGATAGAATCCACGCCAAAATGCATTAAAATGGTTCTCAAAGGTAAAGGTGGACACATCAAATATTAATCTGTAATGTTAACAATATATTCTTGTTTTTCATGAATAAAACACATTTTTTGAGTAATTGACATTAATTTGCCAAAAAAAAATTTCGCAAAAAATTAAATTTTGAAATGTATATTAATAATACTATCGGTCACTGACGTAACCGGCTATATCTTAATAACTTCATTATTTTATCATTCAAAATTTTGTAAATGTTTCAATAATTTTACCTATACAATCATCTTCGATACTCTTCATTTTTATGTTTGCACACATCAATTAAAATTTCGAGAAAAATATTGTAAAACGAAAAAAAATTATTTGTCATTGATGAAAAATGACTGTTACACGCTTGTCGATCAACGTACTCTAAGTATTGACCTTGTTATCAGAGGCAAAACATGTGTTATCAACGAACTGCCGCTGATGACACACATCAACATAAATATTATCTCGTACAAGTATCTGGCAATTAACTTAAAACGTATTCAATGTCTGCAAGAAATTCTGAAATAAGGTTTTTCCACAACAAATTTCAAAAGAAAGTTTATATAAATTCTTGGAGTGCGTAGCAATGACTTACAATTCAACATCAAACACTGCGGAAGAAGATACTTCTTTGGACTATCAGATAAAACAAAGGAAAAGTGCAGGAAGTGAAAAAAGTATTTACAAAAATAAAAAAAATAATATAATTATAGAAGCAGCAAAAACGTAAAAAATATAAAATACAATAAACAATAAAAAAAAAACCAAAAATACCTTCACCGATTTCCATAATAAACTCATCAAAAGTGCTCTAAAACCAATTGAAATTCCACGTATTTTGTTGAAAACTGAAAAACAAAATGTTGCGACACTACGCGTTGTTTCTTCTTTTAACGCTGGCAACGCTAACACAAGCAGATATCTTTCCAGAGTGTGATGGCTATGAAGAGGGCACATTTCTGGCATCGCCCAATGATTGCAACAAATTCATCTATTGTTCGGATGAGGATTCACAGGAAGGCTCTTGTCCGGAAGGCTTGCATTTCGACACAGCCGAAGGTACATGTTCCTCACCTGAGGAGGCCAATTGCCGCATTGGTTTGGATCCGGAAACCACAACAATTGCCACAACGCTGGCCACAACTATAGAAACCACTAGTACCGCAACAACAACTAAGGCAAAAGTGGAAAACTCTACAATGACCACACAAAGTCTACCGAATGATGGGGTCATAAATACTACAGCGTCTGGCTTTAATACATGGGCCACAATAAGCGGTGTGCTGACTATTGTCGCAAACTCTTGCCCAAGCATTGATAGAATTAATGAAGTGGTAATGGTCTCTAGTCAGCAATCCTGTTCGATCTATTATCTTTGCCTCAGTGGTCAGGCAATCGAGCTACGTTGTGCCAATCACCTGCACTTCAATACAAAAACCGGCAAGTGTGATTATCCCGAAAACGTGGGCTGTTCGGTAGGAGTTTCTTTTTAATTTCTTTATTTTTGTTTTTACTTTGTTCTTATTTTATTTTAAATTATTCCTCAGCTTGACCGTCCTAATATCGATCAATGTCGCCCCAATATGGCCGAGTTCTTTCCACACGCTGGCAACTGCAACTATTTCTATTACTGCATCAAGGGTTTCCTGACGCTGCAGCAATGTCCATTCTTCTATGGCTGGGATGTGGAACGCAGAGCTTGCGTGCAAATGTCGCAAGCAAAATGCTTTCAAAGTGCAAAAATAAGTTTTTAATTAAAGCTTCTTGTTTTATTTTTACTGTTTTTAAGCTTGTATTTTTTGTACAAAAACACATTTTTGTTATTAGTAAAGATTTTATTTAAGAAAGAAAAACAAAAAAAAAACAAAAACAAAAACAAAAACAAAATTAATTAAAATTGTTTATCTTATCAGTAGCTAGATGTTCAAGAAAAGTTCATCGGAACTTTCAGTAACAAAATGTTGGCTTTGCTTATTAAGAAGAACTTTTCGTAAGAGCTTTTTTTTAAAGATACTCTGCTAAAATTCTGCTCAAATTCAATGAGAGTTGAATTAATTAAGGATAGTTAAGGATACGGAAAATTCAAAAGATGTAAGATTTCTAACAACTTGTAGCTTGTCGAACCTAGAACTAGTTTGTCTCATGTAAACATGTTTTGCTCAACATCTTATCACATGTAGATGTGAAGCTGATAATAAACCATTTTAATGGTTTAATTTTTTTTTTTTTTTTTGACAGTTATAAAAAAAATTATGCAGAATTATTTTAAGGAGTTCCAGATCCAGAAAATTTTTAAAGCAAAGCTTTTTACGCCTCGTTTTGTGATTTGCTTGAGTGATTTGCTTCTTCCGACACCTTTTTCTGAGAAATGATGTTACTTTTTGCTTGCGTCTTTTACAACAAAAAAATGAAAAATTAAAAATACTTTTTTGCTTGCCTTGGGCATTGAACTCATCTCCCATCGATTGATGGTTCTATACCAGTGATGTTCACGTAGTACCACGCGTGGTGAGACTCGAAAGCTTTATTCGAGAATCGAAACACGTACACGATCGAATGCACGTTCTCTCTATCAGTTGGCGCTGAAACTTCGAGTTAGGAAGTTCGCACCTCTTGGTCGTGTGTTCTGCACTGCACGAAATGTTTGAGGCACATGATAATGCGTTATTTGCAGAATAATATTAGTAATAATGATAATGATAGTGACAATGATAATGATCGTGATATTGATAATGATACTGATAATGATAATGATGATGACAATGATAATTATAAAACAATTCTAATAATACTACCTTCCTTAATGTATCATGTACGTGAACATCACTGTTCTATACCATTGGTGGGCATTCTTAAACAGCCGCAATCTTGGCCTTTATGTGTATATGTGCATTCTTCCCAATGTTAAAAAAGTGTGTAAAAAGCTCTAACAGCGTACGTGTGAAGCTCTAACAGCGTACGTGTGGCGGCAGAGAAAGTTCTTTGCCCACGAGCGACAGAATGCCTGAATTCCTTCGTTGTGAAGCAGTGCTAAACAGCTTTGCCCCATAAATACATGCTCATTTAGCTTTAAGACAAGCGAGGTTTTAAGCTTTCACTGAAAGAAAATTGCGTGTTATTTTGCAAAAAGACTTAAGCAAGTTGACTTGCTATTGTACATAGTTTATATATCAAGTTTATTTATGGAATTCACAAAGGTTGATAAGGTAAAAGCGAAATTGAGGTAAAGCCAAACCTAAAAAAATTTAATAATAATAATAGCTAAGAAAAGAGAAATTGATAAAAGTTAGAAAAAGTATATAAGAAAAGGTACGGGCTAAGAAAAAATAAATAAAGAGAATGGAAATGGAAATGACTAGGTAAAGACAAGTATAAATTTAATGAGATAAATGCAGTCTTCTTATTTCTTTTAATTACTTATTTCAATTAAAAATGATGGATGAATAAATAAAAGAAAATTATTAAAAAGACAAACATATGGGTTAAAGTAAAGTAAAGTACTGAGAAATTAAATTACTTGATTAAAAAATTATGTGTTAAGTAGTGAGAATGAAATTTTACATAAATCAAATAAAATAAAATTTTATTCAGTGTAAGAAGACGCTCTGATAAAACTGAGCGCATAAACAGACGAGCAGCATAGATGTTGACTGGTCTATTCGTGCTTTGCTTTTGAGAATGTATTTCGGGGCAAAGCTGTTTTTGTCGCTGTTGTAACTTAATTATTAACTTAAGCTATGTTGCAGCAGATCAAAAGGATTGTGTATTGGCTATTCTTCATATCGTAAAATATGTATTAAAAGGATTGTGTATTTACTATCCAAACAACAAAAGTAGCAAAACACAAAACCATTAAATTATCAAAACTATGAAACTACGAAAAAGCTTTGCTTTTCTCGTGTGTCTAACGACGTACCTGTGTTTTTGCTTTTTTTTTTTTTGTTTTTTGTTTTTTGTTATGTCAAGACATTGGGTCTCATGCATAAAAGTGAGAAATTACTTTTTACTCGATATTTTGAGAATTTACTTGTTGTCGTAAGCATAAAAAGTTATTTACTCGTTAGAAAGATCTCGCTCATTGAGATGGACTTCAAGGCCTGAGAAACTTCTTAAAACGAAAGCTCTTTGTGAGAAATTTCTCAAAATGGTATGCATAATCATGAGATGAAGCTGACATGTCTGAGAACTTTCTCGGTAAATGTTGAGTCTCCTATCAAGTGATCTCACAGTTTATTTCAAGCAACTGAAATGGCAGAATACTTTCACGTTTAAAGTACTAAAAAAATGTATAAGCTGCGTAGACATCTTGAAGAATCTAGCAGTAAATTTATATTTCGTTTTAATAAAGAAAACATCGATTGGTTAGCAGAGCATTTCCTAGGGCCAACATTGGAAACGCTTGGTGAAGCTCTAACTAATTCTGAAAAAATGAGAGTATATTTAAGATTTTTGGCTGATTCTGGATTTCAAAATGGAATTGGTGAGGACATAGGAATTCATCAGTCTCTAGGACAATTCCAAACCTTTCAAGTGCTTCTTTTTTTAATTTGTGCACCGGCAGATTAGATTTCTGTAGTAAAATTTGAGTTTCTTTTAACTCATCAATTAGAAATTATGCCAGCTTATTCTTTTTATAATTTGATAAACTACAGTTTTGTTCACTTCCAGATTCGCTTTCGGACATTTTTTTTTTTAAATTTTAAGAAGCAATTTTAACGATTAATTGCTTTAGCTTGCTTTAAATAAACTAAAGCTCAACTGAAGCTTTAAGATCGATCTCACTTATGTTGAGTTGTTTGTCATGAGCTTGATCTCCTTTTTATGCATACAATTTTGAGACTGAGAATGTTCCCAGTAAGTCCAGAGTAGCATGCATACACGAAATATGCATGCTGTACACATGCAGACGTATGGACAAGGCATGCATTGTCATAAAAAAAAAACAAAGATTCATCAGAATCACTGAAATTCTTGTTTTGCAGCTATTTTATGCTCACAGTATGCATGTTGTTTATATAAAGTAGCATGCATGCTAAAACAAGCACGCTGTATTAGTACTAACGAATGTACTGAGCATGCGTAGTTAAAAAATTTTATTAAATTCCGATAAATTTTGGTTAAACCGATTTTGTATGCATACAGTATACATGAAATTTGCACAGCGTATCATGCATTCGGAAAAAACAAAACAGCGAAGAATTAGTGGAAAACCCAGAATTACCAACAACAAAAAACACACAAATACAACAACAAGCAAACGCGAAATTGCAGTGTCCTTGATTCCGAGGCATAAAAACCAAACAAAACTTATTTCGGCGAATTCTAACAAACTGTAAGATTCTAGCAAAACATCAATGACCTGTAGTATCAATTGAAGTCTTGATCAGATCAGTTCACAAATCAGACCACCACACAAATTAAAATAAACAATACAAAATACAAATATAAATAGCTGCACAAAATGTCACAATATTTTCAATATACCAGCCACACCAAATAATATTGCATGCATACGGCATTAGTATTTACTCATGCATACGGTATTAGTATTGACGCATGCATACAGTATTCATGATATTGTATGCATACAGGATTAGTATTAACGAATGCATACAGTATTACTAATTCCTCATGCATACAATATTAGTAATTGTGCGGGTTCACTGTACACATGCTCTTGTATGACATCGCCATGCAAAAAGGAAATGAACATGCCTTTATGCTGGCATGCATGCAGAGCATCAGACGCATGCATATATTCTCAATGCGGCATGCATGAATGTACTTACTGGGTTCTTATGACTCACTTCTTGAGATTGATCTCACACGACTGATCTTTGAGAAACATCTCATTTTTATGCATTAGACCCATTATTTTGTAAAAGAAATTACTTTAACCTTTCATAGAAGCCATAAAACTTAGCCATAAAAATTTACTAAATTTTATTAGATAAAAAAGTCGGTGCCATCGATTTCCATAAAATTTAAATATTTTGCTTAGAAATGTATCTGCTTTCAGTTGTCAACATTTTGTTTCAATGACTTAAGGGCCTCCTGGAGTTTTTCGAAAAAAAAATACACTTTTTTATAATTTTTTTTTGTATTTTGTTAAGCTGTATTTTATTTTAGACCAAAAATTTGTACATTATTAAAGTATAACTATTCAAAATTTTTCCCTGAAATTTTGTTCCAAAAATATTCTTCGATAATTCAGAAAACTGCAATGCAGCGAAAGACCTTAAATTTGCGGTGAGCAAGATGAAGCCTCATGAATATGAGGGAATTTTTTGTTCAAAAAATAAATCTTCTCATTTTCATTTGCGTGAAGAGCTGAGCAGATTTTTTTTTGTTCATGAAGTGAAGAATAGCAAAACAGTTGGTGAAGAAGAATATTTTTTCCTCATTTATTCATGAATTGCTCACGAAGTGGTGAGGCAACAGATAATACTCTCGTTCATGCACTCAGTTTTATCATTCTTTTCAACTCTGAAACACTGGACATTTTATTTACTACCATGAAATACTACTAAATTTCAGAATTTCAAAATTTTGAAATTTTTAACCCTATAGGGTTGCCACCTAAAAATATGATTTTTTAGGAGTTTGAAGCATTATCAGTTTTAGGGTAATCTGATGTCAGGGTTTTAAAATTTAAAATGGCTGATAGGGTTTCCACCTATTTTTATTTTTTATTTTTACGAATTCAATGCTGGGGCAGAATTTCAAAATTATGAAATTTTCAACAATAGGGTTGCCACATAATTATTATTTTGAAATTCTGATAACGGATTTGTCGTAATAAAAATTTTTCGTGACAGTTCTACTTAGTATTTTTGTTTTATAAACTGCAACCTCCGCGACCTGGAGACGTCATAATTTATTATTTTATTTTTGTCCGAAGGCCAAGAATAATTACTTATATCATTTACTATGAAGCATATACTCGCCGAGTAATAATTTAATGCAACGACGTAGCATAATTGATGCATTTTCGATCTCGTAGCGGCTTCTGCGTGGTTTTTACCGTTGCAGCTGTAAAAAGCACGTTATAATTAAATGTATCAAATTTATGATTTCGCTGCAGCTTTAGGCAGCTTCCTCCGCGTGCTAATGACGTCTTTAATTTTTATCTATTTTTATCACAAACAAAGAATTAATCTTTATTGTCGTGTCATAACTTTTATTATAACTTCCATACTCATTGAGTCATAATTTCATGAAACGCCGATGAATTTTAGAAAAATGCCTTTTTCAACTTTTTCTTAAATCCGCGAGATGCGTAACGTTGTCAAGTCAAAAATAATAACAAAAGCACACTTTTTATGTAAACATTTCATATTTACACTTATCGACTAATGTGCTCATACTTTTCCAACTATAGACAATATAAGATATTCTGCTCTTGCTGATTTGCTAATAAGGATTAATAACTTTCATCAAATTAGCATAGCCATTATTTTGTAATAACCGTGGTACCATCACACATAAAAACAAGACTCAAAAATGGATCTTGATAAGTGCAACGTTGTGGCGTCCGTGGCGTTTTCGACTCAGACTAAGTGCTGCCAAACAGTAGCAGCGGTGCTGCCATCTCTTATCAAGCAGCTGATATAAAGCTTTTATTAGCAGTGTTGCTAAGCTCACATTTGACAGGGTTGTGGTTTCATAAAACGTTGCACTTAAAAAAAAAAAATAAATAACTGGCCATTTCAGCCCTTGAAAGGACTTTGACCTATCTTCTTATGATCAATTGTGTTGTGCGTGTTATTAAGTTTGTACACAATTGACCGAGAACCGGGCCTACATGTTTAACGTCGACTCCGAACGGCGATGAACGGAATGTTCTCGTTCTCAAGAAGCTTTACTACATGGCATTTTGATTAATCTCTGAGGTTTGCCATTGTCTGCAGAGAGGTGGCGGCCGTACAAAAAAATAATTTTAATTCAAATAATTTTCTATCGCTGCTGGGATTCGAACCCGGGTCTCCAGGTTCGTTGACATAGAGGCCACGCACTTTAACCAACTACGCCACGGACGCCACAAGATACTTTTTCCAAACTAGGAAGCCGAGAGCGTTACAGTGTCCTTAGCTCTTTGACAATTATAACTTCTTTGTTTTTAAAATTATTGAATAATTTTTTGGACAAAATGTAAAAAAATCCTTAGGACTTTAATTTTATGAGAAAAAAAACAATTATAGGGGGGTAAATTGGGCTAACGAGGTTTACTAATCAAATATGGCCTTGGAAGTAAACATGTTCTGAAGAAAAACTGTAGAACTTAAAAAGCACTTTTAAGCGACATATTATTTTTTAAGATCGGATATGTTATGCTCAAGTTGAAGAAAAAGACCATTTCGGCTGTTTTTCCGATGGTCCAAAAAAAATTTTTCTTATTTTGTGTAGTGTCATAGCACAGCCAGCTTACGGTACGTTACATATTTGGTAACAAAATATATTTTCTTTGTTTTTCTTTCATTCATTCTTTCGATCGTGTGCCAACGCTTATCGAGTGTCATTAGGTCACTGTGTTTTTGCGTCAGAGCCAATTGTAAGGAAATGCGCTCACTGGTGTTCGCTAACCCTATTAGCCGCACAAGTGCAAGCGCAGCAAAAACTCCAAGCTGAGGAATCAAAGAGCAAGTGAGAGAAGAACAATTATTAAGAACATAATTGAACTAAGAAACAATATGAGAATAGAATAATGGGAAGGAGTTTAAGAATATCTAAATAGAATGTAGTATGTTTTAGCTGGATACCAATTTCAACAATTTTTTTAAATTTTTCTTGAGCTTAAGCTTAACAAGTGTATAAAATTTCTTTATCATAAGAGCACTCCTTCTATTTTTTCCATCGTTAGTATGGGATCACCGCACTGTGCGTCATATCAAACAATCCTCATACGCATAATCGGTTTTTTATATTTCTGGCCTTATAATGAAAAAACAAATATTAATGATCGAAATTGGTTTTATTAGATCGAATAGTTTTGTCAATCAGAAGCTGATACCTCCAAAACCAGGTTTTCGAAGGCCACGCATTTCTTTCTTGATATGAGGGAACAAGAAGAAGCAATTGGGTGCAATGCCGGAACTATAAGGCCGATGATTTATCAATTACACGTTTTGAATGCTCAAGAACTGTTTTGTTTAAGCTGAGATATGTAGGAACTCGCATTGTCGTAATGGAGGATGATCTTTCTTCTGTGGTCGGTTTTTCTCAATTCTCCGATGACTTCCGACAAACAAATGGTTATGTACCATTCAGTATTAACAGTTCTCTGTTGCTCAAGTTGTTCGGTTGCAGCATGAGTGCATTTCTGAAAAAACTGGCCACCAATTGCTTGGATGAACTCCATCCGAGGACATCTTTTGTCGCGGTTTGCTCACTTTGGATAAAGACTCAAATAATGGATTGCTGCTTTTTTTTCGGGCTAATAAGCGTTGATCCATGATTCGTCACATATGGGGATGTCATAGACTGAATTCTTACCCGCTGTATTTTTTTTTTTTTTAAATTTCCTTGCATCAATCGATACGAGTCTTTTTTTAGGAACTATCAAATTATTAGGTATCTAAGGGAACAAATCTTTCGAACGTCTAAATCTTATGTAAAATCGAATGTGTGCTAGTCCCACTTATGCTCAAGAATCCACAATGCCGGTCTCCTTCCAACAGTTCAAGCGCAGCATCGTTGTTTTCTGTCACAACAGCCGTTCTTGGATGATCTTCAGGAAATTTGTCTTGGAGAGAATAACGACCACGATCGAACACATTAAACCACATTTTTACAGTAGCTACGTTTGGCAATTCATCACCAAAAGTCGAACTTAGTTCATCGATGCTTTCTTCGCTTGTCAATTCATGTCAAAAATCGTAAAATATCATCACCCGAAAATGTTCACGTTTTAATTCCATTTTTTTGCTATAATACAATATTCAAACTCAGTGTAAGCAACACAATAAGCGCACAAACACCAAAATGTTGTGAGTACGTTTATGCTAGATAATGTAAAATTTTCAAATGAAACGGACACAATTCAGCTGGCAAAATTCAGGTTTGCTCAGGCGCAAAACTTAAAAGGAAGCCCTCGAAATGAATGCGCGTGGAGAATATATCGACGGTGCTTACGAAAAAAATCTTCCGACAGAAAATTGCGGCGAAGAAAATCTCTTTTTTTAAAATGCGACTGAAAAAATAACTTTTATCAAAATGCGGCGAAAAAAATTACTTTTGTCAAGTGCGGCGAAAAAAAATCACTTTTATCAAAATGCGGCGAAAAAAATCTTTTTATTTTATGCTTACTTTTTCGTGTTAGTATTTAATTCGTGGTGGAGTTCACTTCAAACATAAACTTGTTATATTATTTGTTAGTGAAAATAATTGTAGTGATTTCTAGGAGAAAATTATAAATTTCGAAAATTCTCATTGATTTTTTTAAAAAGTTTTTATGTAAAATTTCGAAAAAATCATATGAAATATATCATTATATTGCATGATTTGTTGATAAAAATCATTTTATACAGTACTGTAAGGAATTATAAAGATGAAATTATAAATAGAAATAATTATTTGAAAACATAATTTTTTTCAGAAAAATTGTTCCCGCTCCTTAAAAAATACAGCGTTGTTAACGTCACACTCTGAAAAGAGATTTTCTTCGCCTCATTTCATAAAAAGAGATTTTCTTCGCCGAATTTAAAAAAAACGGATTTTCTTCGCCGCACTTTTTTGATATGGATTTTTTTCGCCGCATTTTGCTAAAACAGATTTTTGTCGCCGCAGTTTAAAAAAAAAGGATTTTCTTGATCGCTTTAAAAGAAGAGATAGTCTTCGTAGGAACCGTAGATATATCGAACACAATGGCTTTCAAAACTGCCACCTGTTAAATAATAAACCTTTGCAACCCTACACCTATTGCTGTTACCCCCTTTATATAAAAAATTGTTACCAGAGGCACGAACCATTTTCTGTAACTGTAAAAACTAAAGCATGGCATTTTTCTTTTTTTTCACTTAAAAATTTTAATTAAAACTATAATCAGCTCAGAAAGTTTTAATAAAAGCTTTCAATTTTATAATTATCTTAGTTCGAAACAAGAACTAAGACTCAAAATTAAATTCAAGAAACATTCCACTTTCCACACGCATTTTCTGTGCTCTTTGACAGCCAATCAGTTAACATTTCGCTGTCAAACCAAGCTGGTTGAGTTGGCGGAATTTCATTAATAAAGACCAAGTTAATTATTGGTAGTGCTACTGCCGCAAGGAATGCTTTTTCATAATGAACAGCTACTGCTCACCACAAACTTAATGTTGACAATTGTTGCGAAGAGAATAAAATATAAATTAATGTTGGAGCTAATGTTTATAATTTGATCTGATGATTTAAGCAGGAAATTGTTTTAAACAAATGACTGGCAAATATCGTCTGTAAAACTTTCAAAAATGGGAATAAACATAATTGAAGGGGGGTGCTAGGGGGGTTACCGAAGTACAACTCACCCAAATTATTACAAATTCTAATGAAAAGCTTTAAATAGCTACTCACACAATCAAATAATTAGCTTTTAACAAGAAATGTCTGTCGACTGACATTTTGACATTTAAACTGTAATCAGCTATAAGCAGTTACGATTACAACAACATGCATGGTTGTCACATGACAATCTCACGCCCAACCGCCCCCTGCAATAAAACCTAGATTGTCCAGATATAAGTTCGAACTATGTATGTTTGAATTTATAATGAGCTGAGCATTGAATAATTTTGCCATAAATTTTATCAAAATGACCAGAGCGGATTCTTTGACAAAATTACTCTAATAAAGTTATGACAAAATATATGACATTTAATTTGAAGCACATTTTATGTATATCGTATAAAATGTCGGCGGAAACCAAAGTGAAATATTTAAGTTCCGTCCCTCAAGCGGAAATATAAACCACAGCACAAAATGCTAAAAGCTTTTAAATGGAATAAAGCTTTAACACTCTCTGCTGAACTCTGTAGATGAAATAAAATTTTATTTCAACTGTACTTAAGATAATGTTACAGTAATCTTTTTTGCAAAATTATAAATTTTGTTGTCTACAACAACAACAACAACAAACTGCAGCAAGGATTATTTAGAAGTAAAACAACGTTACATTTGCCGCAAGGTATCAAATATTCCTGCGTTTTAGTGCTTTTTTCCTACTTTAATGATATGCAAAGCATTGTTTTGTTGTTTTTGTTGTTTTTGTCTCAATTTGTTGTTTTGAAATATTAGCTGGAGGTGTTCTTTTAGAAATAAACAAATATTTGTATGTTTGTGATTGAGTCTTTGGAATTGTGTAAAAACAGTTAAGGCCGGAGAACTTGTTGCTTCAGGCTTTTTGCCTGTGATTAAAGTGGATTAAAGTGAAAATTTTGCTTATTAAGTGAAAGCAGAATTAAATTTAACCACTGTCATGTTTCTGCCTTTTCGTTGTGTCTTTGAAGTGTCAGTTACCGTATGTTGATCGGAATGAGCTTTTTCAAAATATTTCTCTCTATAGTTCAGCTTAACTTTTTTGAAAGGAAACAGGCTCAAATTTCAATATTTACCATAATAATTTCAAAAATATAAACATTATGTTACATATGACTATGATTTATGTTAATTAAGCCGTGGGATTCTTCTTCTTTTTTTTCTGTAACTTTGCTAAAACGCCTCTCACTCAATCTATTCTCTAAAACAACTACAAATCAATCATGGTAAATCAATAGTTTTACGTTCTATAAAAATGTCACAAGCAACCAACTCGGAAATGCAAAATCTAACCAGGATCCATCCGAGTGACTTATACATCATGGATGGTAGCCAGCAGAAACTTCGTCTTCTTTTTATTGCTATGCGCTTGGTCGTAAATGCAAAGAAGAGTAAAAATAAAAATCAATGAAACTTTGCAGTGAAGGATAACTTAGGATGCTACATAAATTAAATTTATAGACCATTGAAGTTAAATGTTGTGCAACTCATGGAATTGTGTGTGTGTGTTTTTATTTTTCAAAATGGTTGTGTAGAAAGCGAAAATAAACAGAAAGAAAAATAAACAATTTAATTGATGTAATGAGCGGGCAGCAAAGAAAAATTAGCAAGCAAAAAACTGTAAGAAAAAGTGTTAAAAAAAAAACGAGCAAATTAAAAAGGGATAAACATCAAAGGATGAAAAATTAATGAGAAAATAAGAGACAGTTTTTAATTAATTTTCGGGTTAAGAACGTTGATTCAATTAACCAACGCTCTTTTATGAAGTGGTTAATAACACCGGTAAGTATCGAACAATTAATGAGTAGAGCATTTAACACATTGACGTGCCACGTTGCTCATATACGGGTATGGGCACCACTACAGTTAAAGCTTCTGTGTTGTTTCTGTGTTTGTTTTTTGTCTTTGATTTGTTGTTGCGTTTTGTGTTGCTACATAAGCCTTTGCGCTCAATTCTTACTCTCAGCGCTCCAAGAGCGCTCTCTGCCCATAGCTGCTCATATACAGTGTTGCCATGTGGGCAGATAAAACTTGTTTTGCCAGTTTTTTGAGAGGGTAGAAAGTTTTCAAGTTTTTCCCTAAAAAAATAAAGTTTTATTTTATTTTACCCAGTTTTTCAAGTTTTTACGATTAAGAGGGAAATATACCCAGCGGCCAAAGAAAAAAGGTCATGTTTGTGCATTTTTTTAAGGGATATTTTTAAATGAGGGTTTTTATACCTTAAAAAATACACATTCCAGAGTATGTTAGTTTTTTTTTTTATTAAAAAAAATTAATATTAAGGTAGATACAGCATTTTTTGTAGAGCGCTCTGAAAATGCGGTGACTAAGATTCACCGCTCCCAAGATTCACCGCTCCCAAGATTCACCGCTCCTCCTAAATTCAACTGAAATAAAAAACTTAAATAGATTATTAAATTAGATACTTGCAACTCGTCCTTGTCATAGCCGATTTTGAAAATATTGATTTTTCACAAAATGACGGATTTCCGAACCTAAAGTAACGATTTTCGACCAAAAATTCGTCATTATTTTGCCTATAAAAAATGAACGAAGCTACGAAAAAAAAATCCTATGACAAGTACGAGTTTATTATGAATAACAAGCCTGCAAAAAAAATCAAAACGATCGGTTCACTGAGCTTCGAGAAATCTTGGTCACCGACTTTGAAAACATGGTTTCGAGAAAAAGGCGTTTGAAAATAAGAGCCAGCACTACGCGATCTAGAAGACATTTCACTCACTAAGAAATAACTTTGTTATTTTTTGAGATATCGACTTGAAATTTTCACCACATATTCTTGAGACCTAAAGCTGTAAGAAAATGTAAAAAACTTTTTGAAAAAAAAAAGTTCTGGGTATATTTTTCGCCTTAAAAAGATGCTTTCTATTTTAGTGAATCTGTGAATCAAACATAAGTATGATTTAATGCTGCTACTACTAATTTTCACTCCTTTTCAAAGTTTATTTTTATGGCAGCGCTGTTGCTATCCTTGTTTATGTTCTTTTGTCTCGGTTTCCCTTCGTCGAGTCCTGGCGGTCAATTTTTGGCATTCCTTTTTAAACTTGACGCTTCAGTTTACATACATTCAGAGTTGACGATCAAGTCTTCCGTATTTTCTTGAGAAATGAAGTGGCCAAAATTATGGGACAACGAGAAAACAAAGCAAATTGCCAAAAATTTTAAAGTACACATTTTAAAAATACATGTTTTAGTTCATTTTTAATATCAAGTTTTTTCAACAAAAAACAAGTTTTTTTTTCTGGAAATTAAAGTTTTTTTTTTAAAAAATATGGCAACACTGCTCATATATGAGGGAAACCCAAATTTCGCAGATTTTTTTCGCTAATTTTTGAGAAACACACATCTCACAACATCTCTCACTGTTTGACCCAAGAATGATAGAAACAAGATTACGCGTTCCGCTGTCCCGTTATCTAATGCTCTCTTTCTCAACTGAGTGCATGACGTCACACAGTACTTTTGCTTGACAAAAACGTATGCAACTGTGCGATCTCTTAGGCAAATTGACGAAATTGAAAATAAATTCTTTCGAAAAAGTAAAGTAAAAATATCTACTCTTCTGTATAAAAATATGAATATTTTCGTATATGAAAAATTTTAATTTTTTAAACTTCCAAGATTTTTATCTCCTAAACTATTCGAGACTGACAAAATTTTATTGTACCAGTGGGTTAAGGAGGTCCATATACATATTATAAAAATAATAAAAAAAAAAATATTTAGGCGTGGGTGTGGGAGTAAAATTATACCAAAGTCTGACAATATCGCTTGAGACGTCATGCTCTCTCTCTCTCATTTGCGGAACGCGTAATCTGGTTTCTATCATTCTTGTGTTTGACCTAAGAATGATAGAGACAAGATTAAGCATTCCGCAGTCCCGTTATCTAATTCTCTGCTTCTCAATTGAGTGCATGACGTCACGCAGCACTTCCGCTTGACAAAAACGTATGCAAATATTCGATCGCTTAGGCAAATTGACGAAATTGAAAATAAATACTTGCGGAAAAGTAAAATAAAAATAAATACTCTTCTGTATAAAAATTTCAATGTTTTCGCATACGAAAAAATAAGAATTTTTTAAACTTTCAAGACTTTTATCTCCTAAACTATTTGAGACCGACAAAATTTTATTATACCAATAGGCTAAGGAGGTCCATATACATTAGGGTTATAATTTTTTTACATTTTTGCAAATATCAGTTCTCCCAAGGTAAAATCGTGTAGGGCATGGGAAAATATTAAGAACTGCATTTTCAGTTTTTCGCTATCGTTAAAAAAGGTCCCGCGCCAACGCCATGAAGTTTTCAATGAAAATACTATATACACTGATGACCAAAACTGTAACATTATGTAGCACATCTCATTTCAGCAGCTGCTATCGCTTCCAAATAATAAAGAATTTGATTTACTATGTTATTGGTACACTTGCACTCTTCCTCTCAAACCAGTTTCAAGTTAATCTCCCAACAACAAAAAAACTAGCAGACAAAAAGGTAAAAATAGGCAAATGTTACAGTTTTGCACTCACTCTCAATTGTTCATTTTACCGTTATCTATGCTTTGCTTAAAATACTTTGCAAGTTTATGTCTTTTAATACCTAGTCATAACCATACAATATGACAATATCGCTTGTGACGTCATGCTCTCTCTCTCTCTCTCTCTAATTTGCGGAACGCGTAATCTTGTTTCTATCATTCTTGTGTTTGGCCAGTATATCAACCCAGTAAGTACATCGTGCATACAGAATTGAGGATGTATGCATACGTTTGATGCTTTGTATGCATGCCAGCATGAATGCGACCTCATTTCATTTCGATGTCATACAAGAGCATGTGTATTGTGAACGCGCACAGTTACTAATACTGTATGCATGGGATATTAGTCATGCTCTATGCATACATTATTATTAATACTTTATGCATACAATATAATAAATACTGTATGCATGCATAAATACTAATGCCGTATGTCAGAGTTTTAAGGCACAATGGGAAGTCATCAGTTTTAAGCACGACTATGCATGCCGGGTTCATGCTTAAGAAAACATAGAGCATGCATATTTCCGAATGCATGATACTATGTACAAACTACATACATACCGTATGCATACAAAATCGGCTTATTCAGCCGTTGAAAGGGCTTTAACCTAGCTTCTTATGATCAATTGTGTTGTGCGTGTTATTAAGTTTGTACACAATTGACCGAGAACCGGACCTACATGTTTAACGCCGACTCCGAACGGCGATGAACGGAATGTTCTTATTCTCAAGAAGCTTTACATGGCATTTTGATTACTCTCTGAGGTTTGCCATTGTCTGCAGAGTGGTGGCGGCCGTACTGGGGTCGCTGCTGGGGTTCGAACCTGAGCCTCCAGGTTCGTTGACATAGCGGCCACGCACTTTAACCAACTACGCCACGGACGCATAAAATAGCGGCAAAATAAAAATTTCAGAGATTCTGGTTAATTTTTTTAATTGAACCGGGCACTGCGCCACGGCCGCCGACAATTATTCTTATATTATTGTTCTTATTTATATTATCGGGACAGTTTTTCCGATTACAGCGTTGGCACGGAATGTGTTAAAGGGTATATTTCTTGTAAGATGCATTTCATAATCAGGAGACACTAGCTTTTTGACGTGACAACGTTGCGTTTTATCTCGCATTTAAAAATAAAAAAATAAAAAAAATAATGTTACGATCAAAAAGTAAAATACTTTGAACTTATCATTAAAAAATAAAAAAACTAGTTAGAAATGATCTTCGACTGTGCCGAAGTTTAAATACACCCACGTCCGAACTGAAGTATACACAAAGTCTTAAGCAGTCAAAAAAGTGTTTATTTGTAAAAACATTTTCGTCATAGTTTTAACAGCAAATATTCGGTATTGTTTTTTAATGAAGTCACTTTTTATGGGAGGTGGGTGTGGTTTTCACTTGATTTCGTTGAATTTTATACACAAAGTACATGTTATATATCAAAGTTCATATGCAAAATTTCAAGTCCATATATTCATTTTTGTGGAATTTAAAGAGATTGCACCTTTTTGATAAATTCACTTTGCATGGGAGGTAGGCGTAGTTTTCATCCGATTTGGTTGAAATTCATACTCAGAGTGTATATTAAATAACAGAGCTCAAGTGCAAAATTTCATATATTAGTTTTTGTGGAATTCTAAGAGATTTTACCGTTTTGATTACCGTCACTTTGTATGGGAGGTAGGCGTAGTTATGATCCGATTTGGCTCATTTTCGAACTTGACCTTTATTTTAAAGATAAAAGCTTAAATATCGAATTTCGTGATGATATCTTGAAAATTACGGCTATAATCGTGATCACAGACAGACAGACGGACAGACAGACGGACATGGCTAAATCGACTCGGGTGGTGATGCTGATCAAGAATATATGTACTTTTTATACCTGCCACGCCTCCTTATGGGCGTTACAAACGGAGTGACAAAATTAATATACCCCGTTTACGTCTTTTAAACGTAGGGGTATAACTAGTAAGAAATGATCTTCGACTGGGCCGAAGTTAAAATACCCCCACGGCCGAACCAAAGTATATTCAAAGTCTTAAGCAATCAATAAAATGTTTATCTGTAAAAACGTTTTCGTATATTTTTAACAGAAAATATTCGCTTTTGTTTTTTGATAAAGTCGCTTTGTATGGGAGGTGGACGTGGTTTTCACTGAATTTGGTTGAATTCCATACATATAGTACATGTTATATATCAAAGTTCATATGCAAAATTTCAAGTCCATACATTAATTTTTGTGGATTTTAGAGAAATTTTACGTTTTTGATAAAGTCACTTTGTATGGGAGGTAGGCGTGGTTTTCATCTGATTTGGTTGAATTTCATACTTAGAGTGTATTTTGAACATCAAAACTCATATGCGAAATTGCAAGTCCATATATTAATTTTTGTTGAATTCTAAGAGATTTTACCGTTTTCATAAAGTCACTTTGTATGGGAGGTAGGCGTGGTTGTAATCTGATTTGGCTCATTTTCGAACTTGACCTTTATTTTTAAGATAAAAGCTTGAATATTGAATTTCGTGATGATAGCTTTAAAATTACGGCTGTAATCGTGATCACAGACAGACGGACAGACAGACGGACATGGCTTAATCAACTCGGGTGGTGATGCTGATCAAGAATATATATACTTTTCTATACCTACCACGCCTCCTTATGGGCGTTACAAACGGAGTGACAAAATTAATATACCCCCATTTACGTTTTTTAAACGTGGGGGTATAAAAATACCTAAATCATTACACTTCGTGAAGATGGCGTTTAGCAACGAAACTACATATTTGTAACATTGAACTATAACTCGCTGATAGAGGAACGGTAAAAATTATAATACGCCAGTAAAGACTGGTTTAAAACCCTCACGAAATTAAATAAAGATGTTATGAGGCCACAGAGAGAGCCGCTACAAATTTGAAAATTAAACGGTATTGTAGGGAACAATATTATTACTCCGTGAATATAAGTACCACGATAAATACAGGGTGGGCCAAAAGTCACCATGTGGTTTCAAAATTGATTAACTTTTTCCTTTATATATTTTTTTAATTTTTTTTTTTAGATTATATTTATATACATATCACCTGGAGAATAAATAATAAAGAGATTTACAACTGAACAAAGAACCAGAATAATATAATTTTATTATTTTAATAGAAATCAACTTTATTGAATATCTGATTATGAGTAATGAAGCTAATTTTCATTTGAATGGCTTTTTTAACAAGCAGAACCTTAGGTTCTGGAGTTCTGAAAATCCAAAAGCCATTCATCAATGCTAATTGCACTCCATTAGGTGTACATTAGAGTGTCCCTTATTTTGCGATTTTTGGAAATGTCAAGGGGCTGAAAGGTTTTTTTATGCGTTTTTATATCCTAAGAACGAAACTAAAAAAATTTTTTTTTACGACAACGTTTACCCGTGCCAATCGGGCCCGAAAGTTTCAAAAAAATGCCCATATTAGACCATATTTGCACAAATTAAAAAAAAATCTTTTCTCTGCTTTTTATAAATGTTTTACATTTTTTGGAACACATACATAAGAAATATGATATCTACAAAGTTTTTTTTTGGTGGGCGTGGTTACCGCCCCTGCTGCGTCGAAATTTCTCCCGCAGCCTTTTCCCACTTTTTCATGAAATTAGTGTAATTTAGGTATCAACAATAAATAAATACATTTTTATTATGCTAAAAGTATGATTACATTTCATTAAATTCACATTATGTACTTACAAAAATTAACAATAAATTAAAAAACTAGTATTTTAACCTGCGGCGGGCGCGCAACAAGCACCTACAAACAGTCTTATTGCGGCTTTTTAACCGAAATCATGGTTTTTTTATAAATAAAAAATATCAAAAACCAAAAATGGGTGCCCCTGGAGGGTTAAATTATAATAAGAAATAATAAATATAATAAGATATATAAAAATACTATACGTCAGTAAAGACTGGTTTAGAACCCTCACGAAATTAAATAAAGATGTTATGAGGCCACAGAGAGAGCCGCTACAAAATTGAAAATTAAACGGTATTGTAGGGAACAATATTATTACTTCGTGAATATAAGTACCACGATAAATACAGGGTGGGCCAAAAGTCACCATGTGGTTTCAAAATTTAATAACTTTTTCCTTTATATATTTTTTTATTTTTTTTTTTTTTAGATTATATATATAACACCTGGAGAATAAATAATACTTACAAGAGATTTACAACTGAACAAGGAACCAGAATAATATAATTTTATTATTTTAATAGAAATCAACTTTATTGAAAATCTGATTATGAGTGATGAAGCTAATTTTCATTTGAATGGCTTTGTTAATAAGCAGAACTGTTGGTTCTGGGGTTCTAAAAATCCAAGAGCCATTCATCAATGCCAATTGCACCCCGTTAGTTGTACAGTATGGTGTAGCATTACATCTGAAAATATGATTGGGCCTTACTTCTTCGAAAACGAATATAGAAGTGCTGTAACCGTATGTGGAGAGCAGTATCGGCTTATGATAGACTATTTTTTATGTCCTGCTCTTAAAAACAGACCTGAGATGTGGTTTCAGCAAGATGGAGCCTCTGCACACACTGCACGAGACACAATGGCACTTTTAAGTGAAATTTATGGGGAGCGAATAATTTCCAGAATTTCGGAAACTAATTAGCCAGACTTGTCAGCACCCGACTATTTTCTTTGAGGTTATTTGAAGAGCAAGTATGTGTGAACAAGCCCAAGATACTTCTTGAACTCAAGACCAAGATTGTTGTAGAAATTCGAGCGCTACAGCCACAAATTTTGAAAGATGTTATGGAAAATGCTCTTAAACGAGCCCATCATTGCGAAGCTGAAAACGGAGGTCATTTAAGTGACATTATTTTCCATACTTAGTGTAAAAAATTTCCATTTTATATATTTTATAATATGAAAAAAACAAATTTTTTAAAAATGTATAAACGAAAAATGTTTTAAATTTTTAAACCCCATGGTGACTTTTGGCCCATCCTGTATTATAAAACAGAAATTAAAGATTTATACTTGGCCTTACGACAAAAATATATAAATCAATTTTGACATCGTCAGGTAGTGGAAATTGCAACCTATGCAATAGTAAAGTAATATTATTGCATGGAATTATTACTGGTAAATTTTTATGAGTCGACAATGCAGGTGAGGCTTATTGCTATATGATAAAAATAGATAAAAATTGGATGACGTCACGAGGTTCCTCAACGAACCGCTAAATGTAATGTAAATACACCATCGTTGCATGGCATAAAGGTAAAAGTTATTTCACCACTCAAAATCAAAAGCGAAAGCAAAAGCATATACATAAGCATAAGCATAAGCATAAGCATAAGCATAAGCATAAGCATAAGCATAAGCATAAGCATAAGCATAAGCATAAGCATAAGCATAAGCATAAGCAAAAGCATAAGCATAAGCATAAGCAAAAGAATAACCATAAGCATAAGCATAAGTAAAAGCTCAAGCATAAGCATAAGCAAAAGCATAAGCATAAGCATAAGCATAAGTATAAGCATAAGCAAAAGCAGAAGCAGAAGCAAAAGCAAAAGCAAAAGCATAAGCAAAAGCACAAGCAAAAGAAAGTATAAAAATGCAAAACAATCCTTTTTTTCATCGATTTAGATCAGTGATCTTCAAAGCCTATGCCCGCGGGCATTTGAGCTTTTGTGCTTAAAAGCTTTCTGTATACATATTAATTCACGGACGAGTACTGAACTGCGTCAGCATCTATTGAAATTTCATGCAGAAGAGACTTGCGGCACATGCATGCTTGTTAGATTGTTTTTTTTTTGCTGCGCATACGCAACTTTTGCTACACTCATAAAAATATCAGTTTTTGCTATTTCTATGCAAAATGTCTCTACTTGAATGGGAGTCGCAATACTTTTTTGCAGAAAATATTTTTTCTGAACCTCAAAATCAAAAACGAAAAAAACCTAAAGAACTAAAAAAAAGAAAAAAAAGACAGTTTCATATAGTAAGTATTGACACTTATAAATAAAAATTGAATTTTAAAAATTGAAATTAAATTATAAAATTAACCTTTATCATTTTTAAGTTTTCTCTTTTTTTGTAACAGTGCATAAAATAGTAAATTTTAATATGTTTCTTCGATATGAATTATGTTATTATGAACAGTAGTAAGCATACGTAAATCGCAAAATTTTTTAAAAACATTTCCCCCTCACGCCTCTTCCATAGATTTGTAATACACCAGATGAAAATTTTTTCCGCCACCACTGAATAATCAAACAAGCGAACCATCGTCTTGCATTCAAGCTGGACTGAGACTCAAATAGTATTTTTTTTCAGTGCAAAGCTTTCAATGAGCTTTTATACATAAACAAAGTATGCTTGTATAGAGTTTGATGACCACTGATTTAGATCATTATTCAAAAGGCTGATGTCTGAATTAGGCCATTAGGCAACATTTAGCTTTTCTGAGTTGTTATATTGGCGATTATTTGCATAAACCCTTCGCCCTTATACACCCCAATCATATTTCTGTTCAAAATTTGAGTGTTTTAATGCAACTTTCGCTAGAATATTTGGCGAAAGAGAACCCAATACATGGTTTTTGCGCCATGATAATGCACCAACTCACAGATCACGCATTGTATGCAATTATTTGACCAGAACCAATGTCATTATTCAACAAGCACCGTATGAACCAGATATGGCCTCGTGTGACTTTTTCCTATTCCTCAAACTCAAATCGTCGCTTCGTGGAAAACATTTTGAGATGATTAAAGTCATCAAAGATAATATGCAGAGGAGCTAAAGGCCATTCCGAAATCGGCCTACCAAAAAGATTCCAGAAATGGAAAAAACTTTGGCATATGTTTATCGCCTCCGATGGTGATTATTTTGAAGGTGGTCAAATAAATATTGAAGAATTAAATAAATAAGGAAGAAAACCGTTGTAGTTTTATTTGCACATTCCGGTTCAATTTTAAACAAAAGATACTCTATAGGATTTTAGTACAAAGAATGGCCGGCCAGTCCATAGTTATTATATAGTCTGTTGAAAAATAGGTGGCATCTCCTTGTTTGTCTAAGAAGGAGGCTGGTTTCAATTGCTTGAATTTAGACTCTGCTTTTCATTTGCGACGATATGAAATGTATTTCAAGCGTGACTATACATAATGATCATTGTTGTTGTGGGTGTTGTTATTTTGATCTTTTATTTTTGATCTTTATTTTGTATGAAGCCAGCCGCAAGTAGCAAGTATGCACAATAAACACCACCAGCTCAATTACGCTGGTCGAAGCCATATGCTTGTTTAAGCAAAACCAGCTCAATAAAGTTGCTTCCATCTCCAAGCACAATCCAGCACTAGCTTCAACGTACACTATAATAAAATATACAGTACACTATAAACTATAAACGCGGCCTAAGAAAGTGAGATAAACTGCTTCGTTATAAATAACACTGAGTAACAAAATGAAACTGTATAAAAGGTGCCGAGTTCTCGATAGTCAATTACGAATGCATTTTGGCTGCTGATTTCAAATATGGACTCCATTCTCCATCAGCTCGAGTTTTGGAGTTATAGGCAAAAACATGAAAATCAATCCTTTTTCTGATAATTTTGCTACATCTATTACATTGATATATTGATATACCGATTTGTATTACGATGACGAATTTCAATAAAGAAATATTAGACCTTTCATTTTTTGCACATAAAATTACAATATCTTTGACGGTTTTGAAGATATCGACGTTCAAAGTGGGCAAAATATCACAATTTGACATAGGCTGCTCTTTTAAAACCCTGTATCTTTAACATTTTTCAACGGATTTGCAAACAATTTTTTTACTCTATAGGAAATCTCTGGAATTTTCATAAACATTTTAGTTATTTTTTTATTATCTTGCATTTTTTTAAAGAAATTAAAAAAATAACATTTTTTTTAAATCAATTGTATTAACATTTAAGTACATTTGATTATGATTTTTTTTGATAAGGTAAGCATAATTTACGACTTGAAAAACTTCTCATCAGTAACTTTCTGGAATGAATGGCATCAGGACCATCTCGTTTAAGAATCCAACAATAGTCTGTCATCATATGCTTATCCTATCTTTCTTGGTAACGGCATTCCACCATTTTCATGTCCTGATGGAAACGCTCACCTTGTTCGTCATTAGTGTTCGTCATGTGCAGATATTGAACTTTGATACTCATATTACATCCAAGATCCCTGTTGGTCACAAGTTCCTCAAAATTACTTGCCTTGCAATTGCCTAAAAAGTTTTTTACATGTAATTCAAATGATACCCATGCCTTTCGCTCAAGGTTAATCATCGAGGTTTAAAAATTCGGGTCTTTCCATAACACCAGCTTTAAGCTTTTTTGAACTTATTTCCGGCATTTTTCTATTTATGTGAGAAAACGTACTCTTAAATAAGCTGTAAAAACTATATAAATTGTACTTGAATTTTAATTCAATTAATTAAAAAAAAAAAATGTCAAATTCGTCATCGTAATACAAATCGGTATATCAATGTAATATATGTAGCAAAGTTATCAGAAAAATAATTGATTTTCATGTTTTTGCTTATAACTCCAAAACTCGAGCTGATGGAGAAAAATTAAGTCCATATTTGAAATCAGCAGCCAAAATGCATTTTAATTTATATACATTGATATAGCAAAATTATCAGGAAAAGAATTGATTTTCATGTTTTTGCTTATAACTCAAAAACTCGAGTTGATAGAGAAAAACGGAGTCCACATTTAAAATCAGGAAGCCCAATTTGTCTATAATCAGCTGAAAAATCTCCGGCACCAAAATGTCTGTCGCGCAGTGTAATCGACCAAAATTACTAAAAACTCTCTCTCCCAGAGCTTTACTCCGATTACCTTGAAACTTTGAGAAATACATGCAATAACAATAGAGTTTAGCTACTACAGCTTTTTCGCACATTCTCAGCATTAACCCATTTAAAGCAAATACGAGTATTCTTGACATTTTTTCCTGTTAAATAAAAATATATAAAAAAAAATTGTTTTTTGTGAAGGATAAAGTATTGTTGTGAATTAAAAACATCATGTCATCTAAAAGAGCAACTGACATCTCCAAACCAAAATGTGGATAGAACAAAAAAATTGTAATGAAGTATTATGAATGATGACAAGGGGCAACAAAAATTATTCTTCTTGCTTTGTCCATATGTTGATCTTGAAGGCATCATAAAACAGCACCACTTGTCAAAATGTGCACCCCTTTGACAGCTCCACTGGAAACGCTCAAATTTGTAGAAATTATTCAACACAAACTGCCATCAATTCAATTATTCTATTTATACGTTTAATCGACCGATTCTTCTGTTCAATTGAACTCCTGTATATTTCGCCAATATTGGCATTTTCACAATTCTTGCAAGAAATTAGATTCATGATTAATGGAAATAACTTTCATCAAAGTTATTCTTCCATTAGACGACTAAAGTTTTTTTTTTTTTGTTCGATTTCATAAACATGCTCTACATTTCTTAAAAGTAGCAGGAGACCATTTCATTTCTCAGCTATTGTGGGCCTACATCACTTTTGCTCCTTTAACGTTTCTGACAGTAACTTTATCCGCTTTTGTCCTATCTGCCGATTCGATTCTGTTTGGAGCAGCAACAAACAAACACATACTCCAAGTTGCATGAGCAGCGAACAAATCCCACACTTTTACGGCCAGTAAATTGAATTTATTGAATATCCATCCAACTGCAATCCTTTTTTTTTCTCTCTCTATCTCTCTCTTCTTCTTCCCTTGTCTCCATTCCATGCGAATCCATTTAATTCAATTCTTCGCTCACTTCATTGCAATTTATTTTGCTTTTAAATATTCCTTTGTATTCGTTGGGAACAAAAGTGGGGAGTGGGGGTTGAGCTAAAATGAATGTGATTGAATGAAGTTTGTTGTCGAAGCTCACTTTGTCTATATTAAATGCTGACTGGAACTGGACAGATCCAACTGAATTATTGCGTGTTTACGAATTGGGGTTTGTTTGAGGCTTTTTCTTTTACGTTGCGTTGATTTATTTTGAATTTGTGTTGGACTGTTTTGGATTGTTTGTTTCTCTGCTTCAATGTTTATGTATTTAAGCCTTCAGGTAGCAGTTATAATGGCTTACTCGTAGTAGGTCAATTTCAAGGATACTACCAGGAAATCAATGTGGGTGTAGTTATTTGGATGGTATTATGTGGGGAATAATGTGTTTAGAAAGTCACTTTAGTTTATATGAATTGTTAAGAAAAACTTGTTCTCTGCCACGTTGGCTTAAAAAAGCTCATCGTCATAATCATCATCGTCATCATCACAGAAATTTTATCTTCGACAAATTGCGGCAATAAAAATCGATTCGTTCAATTGACTCAAAATATAAACTTCAGCAAGTTTTTGCATTTCTGAACTTTTTTTGCTCTTCATATTTTTCGCTTTTTCACCGGTTTTTGTGCTTCCTCCGCAGAGTGTTGAATAAAGCAGTTAGAGAAATAAAAAGAAATGCTCTGTTTATTTGCATCTTGCCAAACATTCTTGGCTAGAAAATTTTTGCAATATTTTTTCGATATTTTTTAACTTGCAGAAAACGTTGTGTTTTGTTTTGTTTTATTTCAAAAGTATTTTTAAGCCATAAATAACTTGGCTTAATCCTTCTTACTTCTCTCTCTCTCTCTCTATCTTTCTATCTTTCTTTCATTCCATCAGCAGCAAATTTCACTTTGCTAAGAATTTCCACTAAATGTTGCACACTTTCATAAAGCCAACATCTCCCTGTCAAACATCTCTCTCCCTCGCCTCCCCACTGCAACCAAACTATTGACTTATGCTTGCAACTAATTCATTCAATTAACTTAATTTGCAAGATGGCAAGCTTTGATTATTTGTCATTAAATAGTGCCAGAAAACTAGCAAATTCTGTTTTGCTTGGAAAAATCTGCCAAGTAACTTAAAACACCCTCTCCTCCTCTTTCAGAGTTGCCTTAATTGCTTGCTGACTGACGCGGTTTTTGTTTTTGCTAGTTATTGACTGTTTCTCATTCTTAAAGTCAGCGATTAACTGTCGTTTTGCTATTTTTTTTTTCTTCACTTCTTCAATTTTTACTGTTTTCACTTCGTAAATCGCTTGCAATTAGTTTGCGGTCGATTAAGTAGCTTTTACGGCTGCGATAAAAAAATTGAACTCTCATTCGGAAGCCAACACAGCGCAACACAGAAGGTTGCAATATTTATGCCCATTACAGCAACAAAAACAACAACAACAACAAGGAACAACTACAATAACTACAACTCTCTGTAATATCCTTAACGTCATGCTTAACCTCAACAACAATCACTGGAGACGTCAAACGAACTGTAAGCTGCGAGCTTAAAACTGTAGGCAGCTCATGGGCGTCCATAAAAATATAAATTGTCAACAGTCGCAAAATGTTACGGCTTAAAACACTGTGTCACGGCAGTCTGTCAGAAGCTGTTTTTCAATTTAAATTTTTTAACACAAAAGTACTTAATTTGTATTCATTGAGTATTTTAAGATTATTAAGGGAGGCTTTTAGGAGTTCGACTGTAATTTTTTTTTTGTAAATTGATTAAAACTCCGACAATTACGGGCTAAAGAGGATGATTTTAAAAAGAGGAATTGCCTATATATATGTATATATATATCTATATCTATCTATCTATCTATACTTCTATATCTATCTATATCTATCTATATCTATATCTATATCTACCTATCTATATCTATATCTGTATCTATATCTATCTACATATATCTATATCTATATCTATCTATATCTATATCTATATCTATCTATCTATATCTATCTATATCTATATCTATATCTATATCTATCTATCTATCTATATCTATATCTATCTATCTATATCTATCTATATTCTATATTCTATACTATTATATAAAATGAAAGTGAAAATTTTTTGTGTCCGCAAAACTCCAAAAGTACTGGTCCGATTTTTTTGAAATAATTTTTAAAATATCACATTTGTGCTACAAAAGGTTCATTGGTTATTTTCTTTACGAAATTTCAATAATAAGTATCTTTAATTAAAGTTTTTTAAAAAATCATCCACAATGCCATGCATTGCTTGATCGTTAGCTTTTCATGCGTTTGTGCTGCGAGAGCCTCAATAAACTGCATGTTGCTCTCTACTATACTCTTTTTGTTCTCAGCAAGCACAAAACAACAAAACAAACAAACAAATACATATCCATACATACTTTGCTGCGCTTAAAGCTAATTGGACCCAAGTGCATTCTAATATGTTCAAATTAGTTTTGATGTGGTGAATTAATCTAACCTAGTTTTGTTAAAAGGGGATTCACTGACCACCTGTCAGCATGTTGAGGATTTTTTTGATGAGAATGAGAATCAATCCGACTTGATGTATGTCTGTATGTATTTACGTATGTTTATTTGTTTCGCTGCATGCAACTTTTCTACACAAGTTTTGACGTTGGTTTTCCTGTAATTTATAAATGAACAAAAGAAACAAACGGCTGACTTTTTACGTTATAGAATTGACATTTTGTGATTCAATAAGTTTTTTTATATATAAACAAGAGAACTGGTACGAGCATAGGAAAAGGGGTTATGGCTTCGACCACACAAGTCAAATTTTTGATATTAAATAGTTTTGAAACTAAACTTCGCATGACAATAAAACTCAGTATGGAGTTAGTAGTTGCCAAAGTCTTTCTACTGGAAAACTGGTATGTGCATTGGAAAAGGGGGTGTGGCTCGATTCTCTATACAGAATAGCTATGGAAGCTAAATTCACAGGACATTGAAACTCATAATGGAATTGTCACCTGGGTGTGATGTTCTGCTACTGGGAAACTGTAACGGGCAGTGGAACATGAACGTGGTGTCAGACTAAGGGACTAATAAAAGTTTTGAATTTACTTATTATTTCCAATATACTTGCCGGGTACTTAAAATAATACCAATATACTTAAAATAAAACATAAAAACTAAGTTAACAAAAATACTTAATCTAAAGTTTAAGAGCATATAATGACTTCTTTTAGGCTATTAATAAAAGTATCTCTATCAACGCTGAAGTCTAATTGATTCGCAAATTTATTACAATTAGAGAGGCACCGAGAAAAAGGTTCATTAGAACCATAATTAGTTCTATGGAAGGGAGTATAAAATAAGTTTGGTTCTCTCAAATAACGTGCCGGGACATTGAGTGGAATTAAGGCTAACAAGTTGGGGAAATCCATTTTACCCTCGAGTATATCCTTGACGAACAGTATGTTGTTAAAAATTCGTCTATCAGTCAAACTACTTAAACCTAAAAGACGGCAGCGCACCCAATAAGCAGGCATAGGTTCCCAAGAGTATAGTCTTCTAGGTGTCCTAGGTGTCCTAGGAGTGTCCTAGGTGTAAAAGGATCAAAAAATTCTCTGGAATTCCTTTTTAGAAACCCAAATTGGGAGTTTGCTGTGGCGATAATGTATTCCAAGTGAGTATCAAAAGAAAATTGATGGTCAAAATAGACACCAAGGTCTTTGAGTTCACTCACCCTGCAAAAAATGTCAATAGTGTTATACCTATACTCATATTCAATAGGAGTTGTTTTCCGACCAAAGGTAAGTACCTTACATTTTCGAAATTAAGATTTAGTTGGTTAGTATTGCACCATCGCAACAAAGATGAAATATCATTCGGTAGTTTTATACAATCCGTACAATCCTTAACTTCCAGAAAAATCTTTAGATCATCGGCATATAAGAGACTCTTGCTAAACTTGAAAGACCGAGTAATATCATTAATGAACAAATTAAAGAGTAAAGGCCCCAAGTGGCTCCCTTGAGGAACACCCGATGTAACCTTAATAGGCCTGGAGTATTTTTCACCGATCTTGACAACTAGCGTTCTATCAGTTAGATACGAGTGAATCCATTTTAAAAATTTTGAGTGAATGCCCAGAGATTCAAGTTTCTTTAACAAAACAATATTATTAACACTATCAAATGCCTTGGAAAAATCAGTATATAATACATCCACCTGCGAGCCTTTTTCAATAGCGTTGATAGCAAAGTTGGAAAAAATAGCTAAGTTAGTAGAAGTGGATCTACCTTTAAAAAATCCATGTTGTTGCCAAATGATAAGACTGCGTACTTCAGCAAAAAGAATCTTATTAACAATTTAATTAAAGACTTTAGGGATGATAGATAGTTTGACGATAGGTCTGTAATTTTCCACCAGATACTTTTGGTCAGACTTAAAAATGGGTGTCACACAGACAGTTTTCCACTCATGTAGGAAAAAACCACAAGCAAGAGATTTGTTGAAAATGAAACCCAAACCTTTAGAGCAGTCAAGGCTCAATATGGCCTCCAGTATTTCCTTATCCTCTATGTATAGATTTCCAATGTTCAAAAGTTGCGGTGATTCGGTGAGACAATTTGAATCTCTGAGAAAATTCGAGGAATTAAAAACCGATCCAAAGAAATCAGCGAAAAGCTCAGTTGTCCTTTCGCAACTATAAGACACCTCCCCTCTATATTTCATCGATGAAGGAAAACCAGAAGATTTTCTTTTATTATTCACGAATATCCAAAAGATTTCGGGTTCGATCTAAGATTTCTCTCAATGGAATCAATATATTTCTTATACAAAAAGTTTGCCAAACAATCAAACTCCCGCCTACGCAACACAAAGATGACTTTGTCAGATGACAGACCTGTTTTTTTTAACCTAGAGTTACAACAAATAAGCAAATAAACAAAAAAGAAATAAAAAAAAATTGAATTAATGCTTTTGGGTTCCTTTAGTTCTTATTTTGTGATGATTTTATTTAGAACTGAACGATGTAATAAAAAGTATTCCTTGTATCAATCCTACCTCTAAAATTAGTCCTTATGTTTGTCATATCTTTGATCCAATTGGTGTCCTAATCCTTATTCTAGAATTTGTTCCTTTACATCAAACATGCCCACGTAGTTGCCCGTGTGGCCCGCGTGGCAAATTTGTGGTCATACAAATTTTTTTTCTATCCTAATTTTGTCTTTGCGATGAGCCAAAATCAAAGAACATCTCCAAAAAACAACAACATAAACCACGCTCGTTCAGTGTTCAGCACATTTTCCAGCGAACTTTACAAAAACAAATGCATGCAAAGCCAAAATAAAAAACGTACTCTCGATGATGTCGATGCTGAAGCTGATTGTCTCGTTACTTGTGTGTCGAGTAATTTTTCATGCTATTGTTATTGTAATAAAAATTACGTCTTGTTGCAGTGCACTGGCAGTGTACCTCATGCCATGGGATTTTATTGCTTTGTAATGGTTTTTTTGTTTTGTTTGATTTTTTGCCAAACGCAACAATGAGCAGCATTTTGTGTTTGTTTTTTTTGTTTTTTTTTTAAGCATTGGCCCGCGCTTTAAATTTCTTGGGCACCTTTGCTTTACATAGTAGCTATCAAAATTTTTGCACAAATCCTTGTTTCAATCTTTGTCAAAATCTTTGTACCAATCTTTGTTCGATCCTTGTACAAATTTTTGTCCAAATCTTTATCCTTATTATTGGGCAAATAGATGAACCAACCTTTTTCATAATTTTTATCCAAGTCTTTGTCCTAAACCTCGTCCTAATACATGCAATTGTCCAAACGCTTGTCTTAGTCCGTGTTCTTATCCATATCCTTTTAGTGTTCTATTTTTGCTTTTGCTTTTGCTTTTGCTTTTTCTTTTTCTTTTGCTTTTGCTTTTGCTTTTGCTTTTGCTTTTGCTTTTGCTTTTGCTTTTGCTTTTGGTTTTGGTTTTGCTCTTGCTTTTGCTTTTGCTTTTGCTTTTGCTTTTGCTTTTGCTTTTGCTTTTGCTTTTGCTTTTGCTTTTGCTTTTGCTTTTGCTTTTGCTTTTGTTTTTTCTTTTGCTTTTGTTTTTGCTTTTGCTTTTGCTTTTGCTTTTGCTTTTGCTTTTGCTTTTGTTTTTTCTTTTGCTTTTGTTTTTGCTTTTGCTTTTGCTTTTGCTTTTGCTTTTGCTTTTTCTTTTGCTTCTGCTTTTGTTTTTGATTTTGCTTTTTCTTTTGCTTTTTCTTTTGCTTTTTCTTTTGCTTTTGCTTTTGCTTTTGCTTTTGCTTTGGCTTTTGCTTTTGCTTTTGCTTTCGCTTTTGCTTTTGCTTTTGCTTTTGCTTTTTCTTTTGCTTTTGCTTTTGCTTTTACTTTCGCTTTCGCTTTTGCTTTTGCTTTTTCTTTTGCTTTTGCTTTTGCTTTTGCTTTTGCTTTTGCTTTTGCTTTTGCTTTTTCTTTTGCTTCTGCTTTTGTTTTTGATTTTGCTTTTTCTTTTGCTTTTTCTTTTTCTTTTGCTTTTGCTTTTGCTTTTGCTTTTGCTTTTGCTTTTGCTTTTGCTTTTGCTTTTGCTTTTGCTTTTGCTTTTGCTTTTGCTTTTGCTTTTGCTTTTGCTTTTGCTTTTGCTTTTACTTTTGCTTTTGCTTTTGCTTTTGCTTTTGCTTTTGCTTTTGCTTTTGCTTTTGCTTTTGCTTTTGCTTTTGCTTTTGCTTTTGCTTTTGCTTTTGCTTTTGCTTTTGCTTTTGTTTTTTCTTTTGCTTTAGTTTTTGCATTTGCTTTTGCTTTTGCTTTTGTTTTTTCTTTTGCTTTTGTTTTTGCTTTTGCTTTTGCTTTTGCTTTTGCTTTTGCTTTTGCTTTATCTTTTGCTTCTGCTTTTGTTTTTGATTTTGCTTTTTCTTTTGCTTTTTCTTTTGCTTTTGCTTTTGCTTTTGCTTTTGCTTTTGCTTTTGCTTTTGCTTTTGCTTTTGCTTTTGCTTTTGCTTTTGCTTTTGCTTTTGCTTTTGCTTTTGCTTTTGCTTTCGCTTTTGCTTTTGCTTTTGCTTTTGCTTTTGCTTTTTCTTTTGCTTTTGCTTTTACTTTCGCTTTCGCTTTTGCTTTTGCTTTTGCTTTTGCTTTTTCTTTTGCTTTTGCTTTTGCTTTTGCTTTTGCTTTTGCTTTTGCTTTTGCTTTTGCTTTTGCTTTTGCTTTTGCTTTTGCTTTTGCTTTTGCTTTTGCTTTTGCTTTTGCTTTCGCTTTTGCTTTTGCTTTTGCTTTTGCTTTTTCATTTGCTTTTGCTTTTGCTTTTTCTTTTTCTTTTTCTTTTGCTTTTGCTTTTGTTTTTGCTTTTGTGTTTTTTTTTTTTGCGTTATACATTATCATTGGCCTTAGCGCCTCGAAATACGTTCATGCAACGCTGATGCATTTGCATAACATCAAACGGTTCTCTGAGAAGCCCATTGAATTTAATCAATTTAATTTTTACTAGATGGCCAAAAACTCCACCTTCATTGTCGAAACATAAAATTTACTTTAGCGCCAATAGTCGCGGAGTTATAATTCCATGAAACGTTTCTATTTTCCTGTTGCATTTTCATTGCATGAAGAGGTTGCCACCGTGATTTCATGGCGCCGAACATTTTTGTTTCATTTATTATTTTATATATATAAGGCCCAAGAACCAATCTATACTGTCGTAAAATAAAATTTACCGTAGCACCACTTCTAAGCTGGTAATAATTTCATGCAACGATATTTAATTTTTGTTGCATAAGCTGTTACTTCCGCGACGTGACGACTACATTGCTTATTTTTATATTTTTGTCGTAATACCAAGTATAATGCCTCCATTTCTGTTTATTATATTAAACGTGCCCCAAACACTCACCCAGTAATAATTCCATGCAACGCCGTTGCATGGTGGTTGCACTTTCGATCTTGTAGTGGATCTCTCAGAGTCCTCATGACGTCATAGGCACTTGGCAAAACGAACCTTCAGCAGTCTTACTTTTCTTCTTTTGTAGACTCAATAAGTTTCGGTTTTCATCAGCACTAACATGAGGTCAGTTAGAAATTTTAAAAAGATTTGCTTAAATTTTTTTTTTAGAAATGTAATGCAAAATTAGAAATTGTAAGCCATCAAGCTATTCTTTATAGATACTTACTCGTATGTGAGCATTTTTATAACTTCTAGTTATGTGTGGGTTTGCTTTTTGTTTACTTTGCCAGTTCTATAGAATTCTTAAGAAATTTTGCTAAATCGTTTTTCTAGAAAATATCGATTTTTTTTTTTTAGTTTCTTAACAAAACCATTTGTTAACTTTTCTCTTCAGCTATACAGCTTCCTTTATAAAATGTTGCTAACGATTTTAAGCACGCACACGTGTTTTATAACCAGCAGATTATATATTGCTTCCGTTTCCTCAAGTAGCTACCATCTATCTCCCGGAAGGCATCCGCCTGCAAACGCTTTAAAAAAGAACAAATCAACCAACGTTTGTTTGGCGCGTTAGCATGGTCAATGACGATAATGTAATTGGAATCAATACATTTTGTTTAAACCCTTAAAATATGCAATACTTTTCTGTTCTGTTGGCTAGAGATATGGCAGGGTAGGTAGGTATACAGCTTTGAATAAGGAGAGCTTAAGGCTTAAAGCTTTTTAAATATTTACACAGCAACCTGCTGTGGCTGTTAGGCATAAATTATGTTAATAATAGATGTTCATCTTAACCCATTTTGCCTATACAAAGACTAAAATTTTATGAACTTACCACAAAGCGATCAACCTTTACTTTACCTCAATAAATTATTTAGTTGGTTATGGTCGAAGAAAAGAAAAGAAAATAAACACAAAAATAATTTATTTCGCAAAGGTTTCGTTATTTATATTGCGTGACGTTAAATCAATTTATTGAAGATTGATTGAATGATGCCCAAAATGAATTAATGGAAACTTTCCCACGAAAACAATGAACTTCGAACGCTTGTGAAAGATTGCTCAGAAAATTGCACGCAACAGAGCTTCATTGTTGCTGTGAGCTTTTTTTTCTTCTTGTTTTTGTTTTTTTTTTTTCTTTTTTTTTTTGTTTTGTGCTTTTTGGTATGTCCTTTCTATCCTTTGATACTTGGCCAGACACTGAAGGCAGTTGCTGCTCTTTGTTTAAATCTATTAACAAAATATTTTTCTAAGGATACAACAATAGATTGCAAGAAGTCGATAATAGGATCAATGGTTGCCATAGTGTTGAATAGCAAAATATTGTGTTTTTATGCAGTGTAAGCTGGATGGAATCTTTTCTCTCTATTGTGGCTAAGCATTTATAGCCAAAATTATAACATGATAGTTTTTGTTGGGCCATGAAAGCGGATAAAACTTAAAAGGCATTCTTTAAAAAAAAAACAATGATGATAGAACAAAACATTCTGTAGTATAGCCATCAAAGAGTAGACAAAAAATGTAGTTTTTGACTTTAAGACAGTTGTTTTTTTTTTTTAAAAAAAACATTTACATTTATATATTTACATGAGGTCCTGTCACCGTTATAAATCCCAATAAACATTAACATTGGAGATTGGCTTGACCTCAAGTGGAGCTCCAGTTCGTTTCTCCAATCTCCAGTGCTAGATCTCCACTTGACCTCCACTTGAGATCCAAGCCATTCTCCAGAGGAATGGACCTTCGATCTCCAGTTGAGATAAGGCTGGATCTCCACTCGAACTTTAAGGTCTTTCTCAAAGCGAACTCCAACCCAAAATGAAAAAATAAATAGTATTTTAAAATAAAGCCTTTTCATTATTTTTTTTATTTCAATCATTGAAAATAATTTTAAATCTATTTCTTCATTACATTCCACTTCTTTTGAACTGTATCCATTTTCTTCTTCTGCGCTGCATTGCTCCTCATCTGAAGTTGCCACAAGTTCAAATAGCAATGCAGCTGCTCGGGCAACAGTTGACGTTCTTGGCACTTCTACCGCTCCTATCACATCCCTCTCTGCAAGCCTTGTAGCTCTTCTGACACAGTAGAAGTTCCAGGTGCTTCTAATGCTCCCCCTGCATCCCTATCTGATAGCAAACCTACAATTTGCTGCACTTCGCGTTTTATTCTCTTTCTCATCTTTACTTTTATTAGTTTATTATTCGAATTTATTTATTTATTGAAATAATTTGCTGGAGTTTCTTACTAACTTCATTATTTTGTTGAAAGTCACTTTGTTTTAAAAAAAATATTTCAAGGCATTTCATAATAAAAAAATTTCAAGGCATTAAATTATGAGAAAAATATGAATTCTTAGATTTTCTGATTATTCAAATGTCTGATAATGAGTTAGAAGATTGTTCTAAAGGGTTTCCGAAAAGTCACTGATATTTTAATTTTATAGTAAAATGCATTTTTTTGTTGAAATGTCTGTCAGTTTTTTTTAAATTATAAAACAAAGACATGAAGGTTTTTAATAAAATACAATCTATGTATAAATATGCGTAGACTAAACAGTTAAAAACCATTTTCTCCCATGTTTCTCAATCGATTTTGATAATTATTTTTTATTTTTTAAAAGAATTAGGATAGGGAGAAGGAGTGCACCGAACATTTGTTATAGAAATCTGCCTGCTTGGAACAGGTGAAATGATGTATGATGTATTTCACCTATTGTGGTGATAGAAATATCCACACAAAAAGGAGAGAAAGAAAAAAAAGCGTTCGACATTGTTTCATTAGATTTATTTATTTCTTTTCACTGCGGTATGGGATCGACTACATTCGCACACGAGCAAAGAAGGAGGGAAAAAAACGAAGAATATAGAGGCGAACGATTTTCTCTGTATATTTGGTGGCCACAGAACGTACACAAAATGAAGAATAAGAATCCAAATAAAAGATCCGCACAAAGTGAAAAGAAAGAAAAGCTCGCCACTTTACGTCAAAATACACTCTTTTTCCATTTTCAGTTTGCTGCTCACATTGTGCTCTCTTCTAAGCATGAGAACTGGTGGCGAATTCATTAGGAAAGTAAAACTTATACCAAATTTTTATGAAAAAACAAATTTTTTTTTTTGCAATTAAGACTTTAAAAATGTGTAACCAAACCCGTGAAGACTCTGAAGACTAAACATAAAAAAACAGTTCACCATGCAAGCATACCAATTATTTTTTTTTTATATGAACTTCAAAAACTATTCATTTCAATTTCTTGTATTGTATTAACCTAAAGTATTTCTCAATTTAATATTTTTAAACTTTTTAAACTTAAAACATAAAACATAAGTCGATTTTTATGTGTTCGAATTTCGACCATAGGCGATACTAGTATATATAAAGGGTGTTTTTTTAGGGGTTTGTTTTTCGAATAGAGATAAAACTGGCATTTTTCGGTCAAATCTGGCAACTCTAATATCATGTATGTTCAGTTTGGTTTGCCATTTCATCATGAATAGGTTGACAAAAGAACAACGCTTGCAAATCGTGCAAATTTATTTCGAAAATAATGGTTCAGTTCGCGAAGTTTACCGCAAGCTCCGTCCATTTTATGGTCGACATAATCGTCCATCAGAGCAATTAATTCGGTTAACCATGGGTCGTTTTCGCACTACATTTACTCTATGTGATAATACGCATCCGCAGAGACGTCGAACAGTGCGCACCGAAGAAACAATTGCCGCTGTAGAGCAAAATGTTGAAGAGGACCCGAATGAATCGATTCGCCACCGTGCACAGCAATTGGAGCTTTGTCCATCAACTTTATGGAAGATTTTGCGCCAAGAACTTTGCTTGCGACCTTACAAGATCCAGCTTGTGCAAGAATTAAAGCCGCGAGACCATGCAATGCGTCGTGATTTTGGTGTATGGGCCGAAAATGAGATTGATCTCGATACTGATTTTCATCGCAAAATTTTGTTCAGTGATGAGGCTCATTTTTGGTTGAATGGATACATCAACAAGCAAAATTGCCGCATTCGGAGTGAAGAGAATCCACATGAGATCCTTGAGACGCCATTACATCCACAAAAACTGACTGTTTGGTGTGCTCTATGGGCTGATGGAGTCATTGGGCCATACTTTTTCCGAAATAATGCTGGAGAGTCAGTTACCGTTAATGGAGACCGGTATAGAGCCATGATAACCGACAATTTTGTTCCCGATTTGGATGGCATGAATGTGGATGAGTTGTGGTTCCAACAAGACGGCGCTACATGCCACACAGCGCACGTCACAATCGATTTATTGAAGGAAACATTCGATGAGCGCATAATTTCGCGGAATGGACCTGTCAATTGGCTACCAAGATCGTGTGATTTGACACCATTGGATTATTATCTTTGGGGATATGTGAAGTCGCTCGTCTACGCCAACAAACCAGAAACGTTAGGGGACTTGGAGGCCAACATTCGTGGCGTTATTGCCGACATACGGCCCCATATGCTCGAAAAAGTGGTTGAAAATTGGACCTGTAGAATTGGCTTTATTCGAGCCAGCCACGGCGTCCACATTCCCGAAATCATATTTAAACATTAATGGCATAAAATTATCCTTCCAATAAAGCCAAATTGATTGACATTAAAACGATTTTCTTGTGTTTTATTTCAATTCGAAGTTCTATACCTCTAAAAAAAACACCCTTTACATATATATAGGTACTCCGCGTCAGCAGAATAGGTTCACTGCTTCAATGAAATACGTCCATCAAAATGAGCGTAAGGAAAAACTTTTTGTTGCTGTTTTTTAAGCGTTTTATTATAAAAAGTTAGGTAAAAAGAAATTGTACATAAAGGAACCGTTAATTTTTCGTTGTTGTTTTATATTTGGCGCATAACAAAAATATGCACTTTTTGGTGTGATATTAGAATAGGTTCTTCTCATTAATTTGGAGAAATGGAATCAAAAATATTTTAATTTAATAATTATTAATTTATGTTATTTATTTATTAATTTATTTATTTTTTTTTTTTTTTTTTTTTTTATTTAATAATTTTTTAAATGAGTGCTTCCTTCTTTAATTAAAATAGTTTCATAAATCCGATTTGGAATGGAATCATAAAGTTGCTTCAAGTAGTTCAAAGAAATTTCACTCCAAGCAACTTTAATGGCAGCAATGATTGACTTGGTCTTCAAATTGTCGGCTGGAGTCATACACTTTCCGAACTAGTCAACCCAATACATTTTTAATAATGTTTAGGTCCGTAGAATATGGAGGCCATGACAACAGTTGAACATTTTTTTCACTGATCCAGCTTGTAACGATATGTGCGGTGTGAATAAGCGTTAATCCATTCCATGGGTCCAAAAATATTCTAAAACTTTGGGAAAACTTATTCTAGCATCGCTCTATACTAATTTCCCGTCATTCTGCAACTTAGAAACTGCAGCTCAATATTTTATAGCCCCCCAAACGATTACACCTTAGGGTTGTTTAATGGTTTGGGTTATGATGGTTATAATGATGGTTATAACTATTACTTTCATGATCTACGAAGAGACGAACTTTTTTTTAATCGTCACCATAGCCGCGAGGGAGGTGTAATGGTAACATATGATAACATATTTTGAAACCATTGAGCTGGAGTTTCCCCGAACTATTTTTTGTTTCCAAACTTGAAAAAATGGCTCGATGGTAAAAGTTTTTCCAACAATGAAGAGATGGAGTCTGCGGTTGATGACCATTTTGAGGAGTTCGACGGTTCTCACTATAAACAAGTTATAGAAGCTATTGGACATTAGGAGTCTAACATAGAACAAACGGATACTATGTAGAGAAATAAAGACATTTTTTTACCAAGTTTGTTGTGTTTTTTTTGTTAGGTCGGATACTACTGATACTTCCCTCGTTTGTTAAAAACTTTTTAAAAAAGAGTGTCCACAAGCTCAAAACAAGATTTTCGAAAAAAATACATCTGAAAAGAAAATTAACAACAAAATGAAATTCCTGCACCATATAGCAGTTATTCTTCATGTGCTTCGTTATGAGCTGGCAACTCTTCGTTTCGTACTGCTTGCGTTAAAAAAACGCCAATACTATTACTTGCTGTCCAAGGTCGTCTTTTTCCCTCTGCTGTCCGTAATTTTCAACCAATTTAGTTTATTTACTTTTTAAAATGTAAAATGTTTTTAAAAAATGGGGTTGCCACCTAATTTTTTTTTCATTTCTACAAATTCGGTGAGCGAACACTACGTAAAAATGGGTCACTGAATCCGCATCCGTTGTCAGGTTTTAAAATTTTTTTAATTTTTTACCATAGGGTTGCCACATAAATTTTTTTAAGTTTTACGACTTCAAAATTACGAATTTTTTCCATAGAGCTGCCACCAAAAATTTTTAAATTTTTACGAATTCGGTGCTGAGCGAACATAGGCTAAAAATGGGTCGCTGCATCTGAATCCGTCGTCAGAATTTAATAGTAAAGTCATTTTTTCCATAGTGTTGCCATCTAAAATTGTTTTCTTTTTACGAATTCGGTGCTAGGGCAATCTGAAGGTAAAAATGGGTCACTGAATCTGAATCCGTTATTAGAATTTCAAAATTATGTGTGTTATTTCCTACCATAGGGTTGCCACCTACACTTTTTTCATTTTTACTAATTTGTTGCTGGCGAACACTAGATAAATATTAGTTGCTGAATCCGAACCCGTTGTTTCAAATTAAAATTGATATAGTTCTCTTACCATAGGGATGCCAGCTAAATGTTTTAAATTTATGAAATCGGTGCTGTGGTGCATTCTAGGTAAAAATGGGTCACTCAAACCGCATTCGTTGTCAGAATTATAAAAATTTGTAATTTTTTATCATAGGGTTGCCACCTAATTTTTTTTTATTTTTACGAAATCGCTGGTGAAAAATATTATTTCGTAGTAAACATTCACTACTGAAAGCACTGTTTATTTTTACGAGCGACGATGGAAAAAAAAATAATTTTATTTATCTAAAAGCATTGCAATAAATGTTAATTTTATACAAATTGTTCGAAAAAGCTTTTTTATTTGCCTGGCAAAGCGGGCGGGGGTTCAGCTATTTGTGACATATAAAAAATATTGTGTTTTTTGCTGATAAGGGTTGCCAACAGTTTTGATAAAACAATGTGTTGTGAATGAATATATGTTCGTTAAGCTTTAAATAGCTTGATTTTGCAGTGAAAACTCTTGAAGTTTGCTGGGTTAGCCATAAATTTAAAAAAAATAAATGATTTTTATTCATATTTCGGTGAAAGATAAATGAAAATAAAATTATAATTATTTAATATACAGGTTGCAACTCTATTCTGCTTAGCAAACTACGGAGTCGAACGCTCTCTCTCAAAATAAACGAAAATTGAGAAACTGAACGAAAGCAAAGCTTACGCAAAACTTGGGCGACTCCATATAGTGCCGCACATGGTGTAATAATAATAAAGTGTTTGTGAATTTTTGACAACACCAAGAATAGCTTTCTTTCTGTCAAAAAATTGAGCGCGAAAGAGAGGAGCTGTTGATAGTTGTCAAATTGTGTTATTTGTTTGAGTTGCTAGATGATTATGTGTTATAGTTTTTATAGGTTATTGTGCGAATAAAGTTTGAATAAATATTTAATTCAATTAATTGTGCCGTGTTGTGTTGACAAAAACTTATTGCAGTTGTCTACGCCCATTTGCCAAGTTCGCCATTGAATGGTTTTGTCATTTTATCAAAAACGTGCGCTGGAAGGTGCCACCGACATGAAGCTTTGGCCAGCATGCAAATTGTCTTGCATTCACATCGACTCCTTCAAAAAAAGATCGAACGCCATGAAAGAATGTTCAATACCTCAACATCAACAACAACAGCCATCAAAAGAAGTGGACATGGCATTGAGCTTCGACCGACTGCACGTTAGCTGTTTTATTTTCATTCCAATTCACCATCAGCTGTTTTTGACAGGAGCGGGGCGAAAAAATTTATCATTTTGAGAGAGAAGTGTCAAATTCACTAACACCTTATTATTCCCAGCAGAAAAGTGGACCAAATTTGAAATAGTTCTAAACTAGTTCCAAAAAGGACCAGTACTAGTTCCACTACAATACCCTTTAACATTGAACGAACTGACGCTTTTTGCGGGTTGATGTCATAGGAAAAGACAATTGTCCCCAGAAACACTCCTTTTTCCCCATATTTGAACTAGTTACATTAGGAACATTTTTAAACTCGTTGCTTTCGCAGTAGCCTGAAAGTGGTTCTTTTTTAACTAGTTTTAAAGTGAACATATTAAAAGTGTACACATTTAGTGCAACGGAAAGGTCCTAAAGATCTCATTTGTACCATCTTTTCCATCCACATTCCAGAAAACATTTTGTATATAAACATGTTTCTTTTATTATTTTTTCTTGCGCGCAGCAAATTTTAAAAAGTAGCCAGAACGCGTTTATTTTTTTCAGCAATACTTTTGAAAACAAAAGCAAAGATAACTGTTCTACACTGAACGCCTTTTGTACTTTTTCAGAACTACTGCGAACTGCGCTAGAAATGAACTAGTTCCATTTTTCAATTGACTCCAAAATAACTGCTGGGTTATTACACAATGGTGCCGCACAAGTTCGTTCCTTTGCTCTCTTGCTTTTGTTTTCTTACGGATAACTTGGTTGAGCCTTTAGTCGTTCGTAACATTGAAAAGAATAGAAATATTTATTTTAAACTTTGGGAATATATTTTGGAATTTTTTTATTTTATAACTGGCCATTTCAGCCCTTGAAAGGACTTTGACCTAGCTTCTTATGATCAATTGTGTTGTGCGTGTTATTAAGTTTGTACACAGTTGACCGAGAACCGGACCAACATGCTTAACGCCGACTCCGAACGGCGATGAACAGAATTTTCTCGTTCTCAAGAAGCTTTACATGGCATTTTGATTACTCTCTGAGGTTTGCCATTGTCTGCAGAGAGGTGGCGGCCGTACAAAAAAATTATTTTAATTCAAATAATTTTCTGTCGCTGCTGGGATTCGAACCTGGGTCTCCAAAGTTCGTTGACATAGCGGCCACGCACTTTAACCAACTACGCCACGGACGCCACGGTTGGAATGGTTTTACTAAAAATTTATGGAATAAAAAAATCCATTCTTTAAGTCATCTAAGACTACTTCCTTCCCCCTTAAGTATTTTTTTTTTTTTTTTTTATTTATAACTATTTTGCCTCTTAGAACAACAATTTTGTTTGTCAATTGCTTGTAGTGGATTTTATAATTTTACGACGCGAAAATAAAATTTAAAACAAAAAAAATTTTTCCGTTAAAAATTTTCCATTTTTCATTTTTTAAATGATGGAAAGCAATTTTAACTGCGGTAGTTAATAGAGCACATCCGAAAATAGTCCAATACGGGTTAGGAGGACGGGAAACCGAAAAAAATATAATGAAGACAATATGCATGGAATCTATAGAATATATGAAAAAAATTATATATGGAAAAAAAGAAGAGTTGGCTGTGTCGTGGACACACCCGTAGATTTTGACGTGACGACGTTTCTTGTTTGTTGTTAGTGTTGGTGTTGTTTTTGTTGTTGTTGTTGTTGTTGTTGTAGTTGTTGTTGTTGTTGTTGATGTTGATGTTGATGTTGATGTAGATGTTGATGATGATGTTGATGTTGATGTTGATGTTGATGTTGATGTTGATGTTGATGTTGATGTTGATGTTGATATTGATGTTGATGTTGATGTTGATGTTGATGTTGATGTTGATGTTGATGTTGATGTTGATGTTGATGTTGATGTTGATGTTGATGTTGATGTTGATGTTGATGTTGATGTTGATGTTGATGTTGATGTTGATGTTGATGTTGATGTTGATGTTGATGTTGATGTTGATGTTGATGTTGATGTTGATGTTGATGTTGATGTTGATGTTGATGTTGATGTTGATGTTGATGTTGATGTTGATGTTGATGTTGATGTTGATGTTGATGTTGATGTTGATGTTGATGTTGATGTTGATGTTGATGTTGATGTTGATGTTGATGTTGATGTTCATGGTTATGTTGATGTTGATATTGATGTTGATGTTAATGGTTATGTTGATGTTGATATTGATGTTGATGTTGATTTTGATGTTGGTGTTGGTGTTGGTGTTGGTGTTGGTGTTGGTGTTGGTGTTGGTGTTGGTGTTGGTGTTGGTGTTGGTGTTGGTGTTGTTGTTGGTGTTGGTGTTGGTGTTGGTGTTGGTGTTGGTGTTGGAGTTGTTGTTGGATTTGGAGTTGGTGCTTTTCGTTTAGCTTTTTTTTGCTTCCCCATTGGTTGTGCTCTAATTTCAATTAATCCAGCAAAAGTGATGCATATGCGTCACATAAGGCGGTTCCCTGGGGGTTTTTGACACGCCGTCAAATTTTTTTTTTATTTTTGTCATATGCCCGAAGACCTCACCTTTGTTTTCGTTCCTTCAAATTTACCGTTGCACCAGTAGTCACAGAGTTAAAAATCCATGCAACGTTTTTTCATGGCTTTAGCATTTTTACTGCATTATGTGATTGCATCCCTGAAATCATGACAACAAATTTTTTTTTGTAATCTAGTTGTGGAGCGTAATAACACATCCCTGCTGTCGTAAAACAAAATTTACTGTAGCACTCCTCCTGAGTAAGTAATAATTCCCTGCAACGATATTACATTTCTGTTACATAAGCTGCTATATTCACGACCTGACGACGCCGGAATTTTTTTTGTATTTTTGTCGTAAAGCCATGTGTAAAAACTTTAATTTTTAATTTTCCTTTTTAAACTTTTATCGTAGGTTATATACTCATTGAGTAAAAATTCAATGCAACGCCGCTGCATGAATGTTGCGTTATCGATCTTTGAGCGGCTCTCTCAGCGTCCCCATGATGTCAGAAATTTTTTGTCTAATTTTGTTGTGGGGGCTTTTAGTAGGCCTTTATTGGCGTATCGCATTTTTAATCCTAGCGCTAATAGTCAGCGAGTAATAATTCCATGTAACAAATTTTCAGTTGCGTTGCTTACGCAGCTCCCACTACGTCCATATGCCGTATTAAATTTTTTTTTATTTTTTTAATATAGCCAAAGAATTAACCTTTACGGTCATACTATTTTTTTAATCATAGCTCTTATACCCAGCGAATAACAATTCAATGAAACGCAGATGAATTTTTAAAAAATTCATTTTTCAACTATTTTGGAAACTAGAGCAGTATAACGTAACTTCGTCACGTCAATATTTGAAAATATTTCGGAAATACCAAGCATAGAGTTTCCTCATAGTTCTATGTTTCAAAAATAACAACTCAACCATGAAGTATTGATATAACACCCAAAAAAATATCGAGTACTTCAATCGCTTTTTGTCGTACATACCGTCTTAAGAAATATTTTGATCATAGTCAATCTCTCCACCTTTCATAAAACTCCTTCCTATAGTTTGGTACTATTTTAACTTTACGCATCTTAAAACATTTTTTACAAAATCTTTTTTTTATGATAGATAAAATAAAAAATATAAGTTGAAAATACACAAAAATTAGATATCCTCTAAATCAGGGACCCTCATCTCAATATAACCCACATTAAATTCTTTCCCGCTACTTAAATGACATTTGAAAGTTTTCTCAAAACTAAATCGTTCTTTTTTTATTTATTCTCTCTTTCTCTTTCTAGTGTTATTTGCTTCATATCTCAACAACGACTTCCAGCAACATGCCTGCAACAAAATAGATTGTAAGCGAATCCTTTAAAGATCCTGGCGAAAATACACAAAACAAACAAAAAAACGCAGCTTAAATAGAACGAAGACAAATAAGAAGCAATAAGAAGAAAATAAGAAAAAAGTGCAAACAGAGAAGAAATACAATCTTAAAGGAAAAACGAACAAAAATAAAAAAAATATTTATATCTAAAGAAAATTTCAAAGATATTTTACTGCAAAAAGCAAAACTACTGCAACAACAGCGCTTGCAGTAACAACAACAACAAGAACAGCAGTAGTAACAACAGCAACAGCCACTACAACAGCAACAAGCCAGATATAGCAGAAAATATAGAGTAAATAAAAGATTTGCAATTAAATGTCAACCGTTGAATTAAATGCGCCGCCCGTTCCTGCCATGGAATACCAACGCACACGACAGGTGAGTCCTTGTCACGCCAACAACAACAACAACAGCAGAAACCATGTTGATAATAATAAAAACAACAACCATGGCAGATTAGTTTCGTTCTCACTACATTACCTCTGCGTTTTTGTTTCATTTTTTGTATTTTTTTTTATTTGTGTTTTTTTTATTTTATCATGTTCTGGCTCACACCAGTTCTTCACTATCTCTCATTTTTATGAACAAATCTAGACAACTAACTGTATATACATACACCGGAAGTAGGTAAATGTTTGTAATTTTTGTGACAAATACGCGGCACGTGATGTGATTGTTTTATTTTTTTTTCTTTGTATTTTATTTTTTTATTTGAATTATATCTTTTTTTTTATATATCTGACTGTTGGTGGCATTTAATTTTGCTGTTATAGTTGGCCGGAAATGTAAAAAAGAAAATTGTAAACTTTTCTCCATTTTTTACTTGCTTCTATTTGTTTTATTTAATTAAAAAGTTTTGCAATCTGGCAACATGTTGCTACATTTTATTTTTTATTGCTGATTGTGTTGCTGCTTAACTGAAGACAGTATTATTTCTTTTTTTATTATTATAAATAAAGTGGCTGCCACAGCGTATCCGCCCACGCAGTGTTCAACGTTTATGAACTGAACTTGTAAAATTTTCAGAGGGTAATTTGGAAAATAACTGCTCGCAATTTCATTTTAGCTCACTCATTATGGACCGTGACAATCAAGTTTAAAATTTATACCGCAGTTAGGTGACTTTTGTGTATTTTTGTGGTAAGACTTTTGATGACTTATCATAAATCTCATAAAGCACTCTATGGAATAAATTTTGACGGCAGAATAAATTATTTCTGTTTTTGGATATAAATATGAAAAAAAAAATTCGATTTATTCAATGGAGATTGGATTTTCAGAGGACCTTAAAAATTTAATATTCTTCTAAGGGTATTTCAATTGATAATATCTAAAAGTTGGAAGCACGTTAGACTATTTGTAAAAGTTTATTTTTATTTGCTATAGTTTATAATTTATAAACTCAGAACCTATTTTTCGGTTTGAAATGAAAATTACTGAAATGTCAGAAGGACAAAGGCTTTAAAATATTTCCTTTTACATAAACGATACTAAGCTATGACGGTTAAAGTATTCGAATGTCTTGGACTTAAAAAAATACAAAAACTTAAACTTTGGCTCTTGAACCTCTCTACCAGGAGGTTACCTGGGTATCACATTTGATACTTTCAATAAAAACTTCGTGTCAGCGCCATCTATTGAGTAATAGTGGAGCTTTCTTGTTGAAGGTATAGAATAGACATCTCTTGTGATAACTAATTACAGCTTTCGTCATTTAATTTAACTAATTTGTTCTTATATGTAAATAAATTGATAACATTGAAATCATCTTTTTTATTTTCCCTTCTGTGACCCAAAGTATGATACCACCTGAAAATCCTGAAGCAGAAAATTATTTCACATTTAATCGATAAATTTGTATTTTAGTAACATCAAATTACTCAGTCTTTCGAAAAAAAACTGCTCAAATTCAAAAATTTATTGCTCGGTCCCAGGAGAATAATTTAATTTTGAGTTATTGGCTACAATACAATAGTTGATCTTCCACGAAGCTTTTGCGAGGCTATTGCTCGTTGTGCGCATGGTGTAATAATAATAATGTGTTAGTGAGTTTGACACTTCTCTCTCAAAATGATAAATTTATGGCGGCCCGCTCTTGTCAAAAGCAACTAATGGTGAATTGAAATCTATATATTAATACGCAAACAAAAAAGTTTGTGTTCCCTAGTTTTTTCTATGTTACCTTCAACATATTCACATAATACTTATATCGATTGATAGTTATTTTCGAGTATATTTGCATAATATATTTTTTATCCGAATATGTTGTCATTAAGATGGGTAAAACTGAGCAAATGTAAAACGCTTTTTTTACCAATGGGACAATGCGAAACTACAAAGCGACAAAGCTCTGTTGAACATCGTTGCTGTAGCTTACAAAGGCAAGAGTAGAATGCGGGAGTGACGCAAACACTTAAAAAGAGCTGAGTAGCATTATTGTTGTTGTGGTTGTGGTTGTTGTTGCTTTTTCTTAATTTCTCTCAGCGTTAAAAAAATAGTTAAACTGCTGCTTGCTTCATATAACACTTGACGCCAAGCATTTATTTACTTTAAATGAATATTATATGCTGAATAAATTTTTGTTATTGACGCATATATGCTTCCTTTTTTGCCCTTTACTACTATTTTCTTCATAGCATTAAGAACTTTCATGCAAACTAATAACAATTCATTATGTGAAAAACAACTTGAGTTACCTTACAGAAACAGACGGCCGAATTTCGGCCACAGGCGATACTAGTAAAAATAAATCAGCTAACGTGCAGTCGATCGAAGCTCAACGCGATGTCCACTTTATTTGATGCCTATAATCAGTTGAGGCATTGAACATTCTTTAATGGCATTCGATATATTCTTGAAACAGACGATGTGAATGCAAGACAATTTGCATATTGGCCAAAACTTCATGTCGGTGGCACCTTTTAGCGCACTTTTTTATAAAATGGCAAAACCATTCATAGCGAACTTGGCAAAGACAACTGCAATGACTTTTTGTCAACACTACATGGCACAATTAATTGCATTAAATAATTATTTATATTTAATTCGCACAATAACCTATAAAGACTTTAAGAGCCTGAGCAGAATCAAAGCGATAAGCGATTGGCGATATTTTCGCAAAGCAATAGAATGCATGAAAATGTATGAACACGTCCAGAACGAAATCGCAGGTCGTCAGCCGCAACGATATATCTCGCACAATTAGAGTCCAAACAGAACCACAGTGGCTGTCGGTTGTCGGGTACGCTGTGCACCAAAAAAAATTAAAATCTATGCGGTCGCCAAAAATTAAATGACTGTAGAAATCCGCGACGGAAAAACGAGGGAATAGAATAAATTCTATTTTTTCTCTGACGGCTGGCGGATCTCTCTTTGAGTGGTGTAAGTGTTGCCATATTTTAGCTAAGAATTGGCTGAGTTCAGTGCTATATTCTTAGTTTTTACCATGAAACGACGTTTTGTTTTGTTTGTGTGTGTTGTATTGCATGAGGTGACGTTACGTTTCGTGTGTGTGTGTTGCATTTGTACCATTCACACAACGAAAAGCAACACTGATCCTACAACCGACAACCGCTCCTATTCTGGACGTGTTCTCAGCGGATTTCTCTGAGAGAGGACCGCCAACCAACAGCCGCTTTGGTTCTGTTCGGGCTCTTAGAATCTATTCTATTTTTTCTCTTACAACCAGTGTTGCCATATTTTTTTAAAAAAACTTTAATTTCCACAAAAAAAACTTGTTTTTTGGTAAAAAAAACTTGATATTAAAAATTAACTAAAACATGTATTTTTAAAATGTGTGCTTTAAAATTTTTGGCAATTCGCTTTGTTCTCTCGTTATCCCGTTATTTTGGCCACTTAATTTCTCACGAAAATACGGAAGACTTGATCGTCAACTCTGAATGTATGTAAACTGAAGCGTCAAGTTTGAAAAGGAATGCCAAAAATTGACCGCCAAGATTACACGAAGGGAAACCGAGACAAAAGAACAGAAACAATGACAGCAACAATAATAGCAACAGCGCTGCCATATAAATAAACTTTGAAAAGGAGTGAAAATTAGTTGTAGCAGCTTTAAATGATACTTATGTTTTTGTAGTAGCATACAATTTAGTTTATCTATTTGATTCATAAATCTAAAATAGAAAGCATAGTTTTAATCGTAACAACTTGAAAACTGGGTAAAATAAAATAAAACTTTATTTTTTTAGGAAAAAACATGAAAACTTTCTACCCTCTCCAAAAACTGGCAAAACAAGTTTTATCTGCACACATGGCAACACTGCTTACGACCGACGATTTTCTCTCTGAGTGTTGTTAATGTTGCCATATTTTTGGTATGTTCAAAGTCATTACCTTAGTTTTTATTATATCTTGACGTTTCATCTTTGTGTGTGATGTATTCACGCAATTGAAAAGACCAATGCATTGAAATGAAATAGAAAACATACAAAAAAAATACTAAATAAAAGCAACCCTAAATCGTCGGTCGCAATCGTTTCATTCTGGACGTGTTATGTGTGATTAACGACCACAGAGGATAGTCGGTCGCAACGATTTTTGATTTTGTTCGGGCTTTTAGAATCTTATTTGAATCCTCTCTTTGAGTACTGTAAAATATGATAAATGTTGCCGTATTTTTCCTAATGATGGGGTACGTTCAGTGCTATTTTCTTAAGTTAATTATTTTCTAAAATTTGTTGTCTGTATTTTTTTTTTCTGCATATCGTCACCTAAAATGCAAAATAACGTAACATCACTTTTGATAAGTTTACAGGAGAAGCAAAAAACGATATAAAATTCAAACAACTTGAGATATTGAAACGAAATTTTCAAATCAAATAACTTGGTTATTTTTGGTGGCAGAAGTTTACAATTCATAACACACATGTAATATAATGTAGTGAATCGTAATCAATAAAAAACACAATTTCGAATTTTTTGATCATACGTTTTTTTGCATTTTATGTGACGATATGCTTATGCATGACATGTACATTTTTTCTACAAAATTGGCTCCAATTCTTGTAGCATACTTACTTTCACTTCGAAATTATTTTCTATAAAAGAAACTGAAACAGAACATTTTGACTGTTCAGTCTGATTCAATTGCTAATCGCTTTTATTCTGGACGTGTTCTGAGCGATTGGCGAGAAGAGAGGATCGCCAATCAATCAATCGCCTATGAAAACAAATGAAAATTCAATTTTTTATATTTTTTAAAAAACTTTTTTGTAAACAATAATCCATTTTATTAATATCTCTTTAGAATTGTAATCACTATGTTCAAGTTTAATGACATGTCAATCTTTATGGGAGTAATTATCTTTTATTACCATTTATTAGAACATGGGAGGACGGAAATAAATCATTAAATCAAAACTGCCAATAAGAAACTAAAACAAAAACCGGTTTGTAAACCATGCTCTTTACAGTATCTCGATAGAAAAAGTTTAACGGTGTTAAATTGCAAAATCTTGGTGGCCAATTTGTGTCTACAAAACGTTAAATTACTCGACTCGTGTGCAATAATTCTATTAGTAGCATCCAATGTGAAATTTTAAAAATTACTGTCAGCATTCATGTTTTCCAAAACCAAATCAAAGGATGTAATGCTGGTAGTCGCCGTTAGTTCTTGAGTTTGTGAAGGGTATAGAAAATTACGTCTTATATCAATATATTTAAAAATTATACACGTTGGATAACACAATACCCTTAGAACGTATTTTTAATATTTGATAGATTTTATGGTATTAAGATAAGTGTTAAGGTAAGTGTTAAGAGATCATGAAATTCCTCAAATCATTTTGAATCTCATTTTTGCAAGTTCTTCGTGGTTACCAATATAAATTGCAAATATTTTGATAACTTTTCTAATCATAAACCACCAAAACAAGTAAAATCAATAAAAAAATACTTCTTTGACACCCTGTGTCACAACCCAATATATATAGCCTCGACACACGCCATGCAGGTTCAGTAACAAACTTTCTATAGATCCGAGTCAACAACCACTTGTAAACTTCTGTTCTCAGTCTTTTTAGTTCTCACAATGAGCACAGTCAACTGGAGAAGCGCTGTAGTCAGTCACTAACTACTGTGTCCTCACATTGCACATGCTACTGTCTCGCTTCCGCATCCGTTATATGGCATTTCCGTTTCCTCTTCGTTTAAATTACAGTTCTTCTAAGTTTTCGACCAGAACAAAAGTTCATAGTTTATCATTTATTTTTTAATTTCTTTTGTTTGGTTTTTAATTGTTGAATTTACGTTTCCTTTTGTTCTCTTGTGTTGTTCACGTTTATTTATTTATTGTTGACTTTTTTTTCTGTTGCAACGCAAATGTCCAAAGAACTATTTGGACGGATTCAAGGCATCAGCGGCTATTGGAGCTCCTTCTATAGGCGCTGCACGCTGAACGAGGAGCTTAACGAGGAATGGGATGATATAAATCATGAAATCTGGGTGTGTTTTGTTTCATTTTAATTCATTATCTTATTTATTTATTATAAAAACTTTTGAATTTTCCTTTTGCTTTTTCATCACTTACGATTGTGAAGGTAAGGCAATCATTTTCCTTTTTGAGAAAACAGCTGAGAACAGCTGTTGTCAGGTGGCTTACAAAAAGGGGAAATGTTGATAGTTTTTTTTTTATTTTTGCTTCACTTGTTTTTATTTGTGCATGTTTCGTGTTTGTGTGATGTTAAGATAATTTCGGTCATGCGCACTCTCATGGAGTGCTTTGAGCGCCTCTACAGGCTTTTGTTAAAGGTTCGTAACTAGTTAACTTAAGAGTGTTGCTTCTTTTGCGAAAATGAAAACTCAATTCTGAATTCTTATTTTAAAAGATTTTAGCAAAATTTATCTCTCAAAAATTTGAGTTTATTGAGAATCTTGATGATAGTTATTCTCAATAATTTTTGTTTTTATTGAAAAAGCTTTTTATGACAACTTCTTACATACAGCTGTGTACAAAATAATTGGAATATCAGTACAGTTTTCTAATAACTATATAGAATTTTATAAATTTTATATAAATATGAGTTTAAGTAGAATATTATTTTTATAAACTGTAGATTTTTGAGGTTGTCTAAAACCCAACAAAAATATCAGCATTTCTGAAATTGCCTTTAAATGCCACCAACTTAATTAAAAAAAAAACCCCAAGAATTTTATTATTAGTTATTTTTTAGTAAGTGGATTGTTTAAATTTAAATTTTTGTTATTTTTATTGAAATTTTGAAATCAATGAAAAAGAAGTGTTGAAAAAATTGAACTCCTGTGACTAGAAAGAACTAAATATGAAATTTACATAAACGTTTTGAGATTCGATTAATGTGGAACTTTTTTTCAGATATTGTTAAAAAATATTATTTTTATGTAATCTTATTCTTTTAAACGAGCAATATTTATATATTTGTTTGTAATTGAGTTCTCGAAAACCGCTCTAACGATTTCGATGAAATTTACAAAGCAGATGAAGAGCGGGCTGAAAAATCGATCTAGCTAGGTTTCATCTCTTGGAAAATTCGATTTTCCGAGTTTTCACGCATTTAATAAATATCTATATTTTCCTGTTGAATACGTTATGTTAATTTTCCTAAGCAAATTATGGTGTTGATAGCAATTTATGGTGTAGAGCTTTGGACTGTTATCTAGGAGGTCGTAGGTTTAACTCCGGATGGGCACATTAATTTTTTTTTTTAATGCAACTTCCCTGTTGACATTTTAAAACGTTTTTATTAGCTTCACTTCATTTGTCTGTCCCGTTAAAATCTTGGAATCCATTTTTAACCAACTTCCCGATGAGCTAGAGCTTTGAAACATAAAATGTAGCTCAGAACTGGATGACAACACAATATTGTTTAACTTGTTTGTCTGTGCGTTTATTTGTTTGGCTAAAATGCGAAATTATTCGATACATACATATTAAATATCAAACAAAAAAAAAATAAAAAATCATTGACATTTTCAAATTTCAAAAATTCACAACTGAAGTGAATTTATTACCTCATTTAGAAAACATTTGTCTGTGAGTTCTATAGATCAAAGCGTAGAGTCGGGCAAACAGCTCAAATAGCAGACAAGCAGCAACAACATCGTACTCTGTTCCTGCAGTTCATCAATGAAGTTTTTAGAATAAAGATTCTTGCTTGTCGCTGAATACTCCCTGTTTGTTATAGTTCTCGTTTAGTTTTTGTAATGAAAATTATAAAGCTTAGATGTTTATCCAATGTTCAATACTGCATACAGGTGCAACAGGTGAAATTTTGTGGGAATCTGAGCGGAGCTCGGTCGCCCAGGTACTAAGAATAAAATGTTATCAGAAAGAGTTAAACACTCAACTTAATGGAAGATCACTACTCGTAATTAGTTCAATTTTGAACTTCAAAACAATTTCGAGCAAAGGCTATCATAATATTTGCCAAATTTTGAGTTTCGAGTTTTTATATGTTCAGACATATTCTCAAAATAAAATGGGTATTTATTTAAAATTTTAATATTTCTCTTTTATGATAGCATTTTCATTTACATGCATATCCTGACGTCATATTGGGAGTAAATACTGAAATATCCCCTTTTAATAATATCTCCGAAATATTTATTAAAGTTAATTCGAATATAAATATTCGAATTTATACAAAAATAAACCCTGTTATATGAATATAAAGAATACGATTTGAAGAGTTGGAACATGTTTAAACTTTAAGATCCTGTTAAGCAAACAGTCTCGACATAATAAGACCAACCTTGCCTCGATCAGGAAAACGTCTTATAGCGGTCTCGGTAGTTTAGTGGAAATGCGCTTTACTGCCAACCCACGGATCCCGGGTTCGAATTCCAGCCATGTAATGATCCTACGCTTTTAGCTTTCTGCATTATTTTCCTCATTTCTTATCAACTGATATTGAAAATTCATCAATATTTACAACTTAAAAGTAATTTTTAACTGTAGAGAGTTTTGTAGACGGGATTGCCTTATAACTAGAATTGTCTGAAGTAAAGGCCTCAGGTTCTAATTTTAATTCACATGCCAATACGGTTATCCGCTACACTTAGAAGATCCTACTGATCTTTCACTCCATTTCGAAACAAGGCAAATTTGATTGAATAAAGTGTAGACAAAATTTTAAAAATTTTGGTAAATTTTGATATTTTGAAAAAGTTTGAAAACTATTTTAAAAAAATTCGGAAATATGTTTATAAGCATAACAGAAAAGTTTGAAGTTAAAAAAAAGAATTAACAGACGTAAATTGATCCTATAATTTGCATGATCATATCATTTACTTAGATATCATTTGCATGATCAAGGTATTGCATGAGAATTGCCGATTTCTTTAATCAAGTATTTTTCTTGAGTACTTGAAGTTCACATTTTTGCTACTCTTGATCTGATTGTGTGGAGGACTGTGGAGGGGGAAAAATAAATTCATTCATGATCTGTGCGACTTAATTATCTTCATACCATTCGAGGACAATTCCTAAACTTTCCAATTTTTTTTAAGATATCATTCTAAAAACTTCTGGTAATTTTTATTTTTATTAAATTTTCTTTTAAAATTAAAGTTTGCTTTATTTAAAATCATATTTAGCAAGAGCAACATATCTTTTTCAAAAGTTTATTTTAAGGTTAGAACTTTTAACAGTGGGCTTGCATATTAGAAGCTTTTCTGTGATGATAACTTTTTTACTTTCAAAATAATATATATTAAAGTAGTTCATGATCGGTGCAAATAGTCTTGCATCATAGCAAATATTGCATACATTAATACCTTTTGCAATATCAACAAGAAATTTCGCTCATTTTTGTTTGCTACGCCTTTGCATAACTGCTATACGTAGTAATACATATTGCATATACTTGCAATATGCTCACATTCCATTGCAAATAATCGTATTTTAATAATAAAAATCCCACAATATGCTGTGTCAATAAAAATTATTGGACAGCTGAAAATAAATCTTAAAACTATTTTGAGAATTGAATAAAACAATATAAAATAATAATTAAAAGTGAATAACCATAAAAAGAAATAAATACAGCTGATTTTTAAGAAATCAAGTTGGTGGTAAGTCAGATCTCTGCAACATAATCGGTGATTGCGATTGATATAAGTGCTCTATGTTAATTGAGTTTTCTTTGTTTAGAATTGCAAAGTAAACCTAAATAAGAATATTCACAATCTATTTGCTATAAATACAATTGCATAATTATCCTAGCTCATTTGCATCGGATCTTCAATACCTCTTATGTTTAAAAATTGACTGAAATTCAACTGGCTTGGCGAATTTTAATCGTATCTGTAAGTTTTACCCAAACATTTTAATAAAAGGGCTATTCACGAACCAGTGTAAATAGGCTAGTAAAATTATGTAATTGCATGTATTTATTTGCCATTGATAACTTTTATATAAATACTCAGGTATATGCAAATATATGTTTTGGGTGTAGCATTAATACACAGGCGATGCAAACGAAAATGAGTACAATTTCTAATTTTATATAAGTACTCCGGTATATGCAAATATATGTTTTGGGTGTAGCATTAATATACAGGCGATGCAAACGAAAATGAGTACAATTTCTTGTTTTGTTATGTTTGCAAAAGCATAATTCATCATTTCGAATGCGAAAATGAGTACAATTTCTTGTTATGATTGCAAAAGAAGCAAATATATTTTACATTTACTATGATGCAATACTATTTGCAACGAATCATGAACAACACCATTTTAAATTGATTTTCGGTATAGCATTTATGCATAGGAGTTTAAATGAAAATTAATACAATATTTTGTTGTGATTGCAAAATGTGGAAATATATTTTGCATTTGCTATGATGTAAGACTATTTTCAACGGATCATGGAAAAAACCAAACAGTTGACATTATGCACCCATATCAATCGCAAATACCGGCTATGATGCAAAGATCCAACCAACCTCAAACACAACTAATTCTTTAAAATCAGCTGTGTAGTTCTTTTTATAATTTTTCCCGTTTATTTTGTTTTTCTTTTTTTTTATTACATTTTCAAAATAGTTTTGGGTTTATAATGCAAGACTTTTTGCACCGGATCGTGAACACCCCTATTATTAGAATTATTTCAAATATGGTATATTATAGCACATATTGGTTTCATTTCAGCACATACAGTGTAAGCCATCTTTTGTGTCGGTATGTGAATATTGAGTAACTTAAGAAAACACGATTTCTTTATTTAAGGTATTTTTATTTAATTTGGTTCTTTACAATTAATTTGGACTATTTTTTTAATATTACATCAATAAAGTGGCAACCTCTATTGCCAAAATCTAAATGCCCTTTCTGCTGCATTTTCCATAAATTTTTCGAGTATCTCGGATGGTATATATACCATCCCTATATATAGGGATGATTTCGGTACGAATGTTTGCCTTGAGCTCGTCAATGGTCAGAGGCTTGGTGGCACACAGTTTGCTTTTCAAATCACATCACAAAAAGAAGTTCGATTTGGTGAAATATGGAGATCTAGGGGGCCAGTCAATGTCGCCATGTTTGACATCAAACGTCCAGGGAATTTTCTTTATGGTTCGTTTCACCGTCTAATTGAAACCAGTAACTGTTCAAACCTTTTTCACACATTTGTGAGCGAACATAATGAGTAAACATTCACCGATATTGATTACCATCGACTTTTTCGCCTTCTCTGAAGAAAAATGGACCATTGATATGTGGATCCATGCAATGGTATTTCATGGATATATTGTGAATTTACCGTTCCACAAAAGTGCCACTTTTGCTTGTTAACAGCGCCAGAAAGTGTGAAATGAGCCTTGTCGGTCATCAAAATTTGCTTTCAAAAATCAGATTCAGTGTCAACCATTCGAGTGACTGTTTCGCCATATTCCAAGCAAAGTGGACGATCTGTTGACAATATTGTTTGAGTCAATTGCACTTTATACGGAAACAAATGCAAATCATCCTTCAAAAGTCACCGCAAAGTGATTCCACTGACGCCAAAATGCTGAGCGCGGTGACGATAAGACACGTGAGGGTTTTCGGCAACACGCTCTTCTACCGTTTCAACCAGTTCATAAGAACGTCTTTGGCTTTGATGACCACATGTGAATGATTTCCCACCATCCTATGCTCAGCAAAATTCGACATCAAACTACATAATAGTGTTGTCAGACGGTGCTTGTTGGCCACGACATTTTCAACGATATGCACGTCAAGTTAAAGCAACTGAACGACTATTTTCTGTGTACAGCGTCACTGTTTTGGCGCATTGTTTCGGTGTGCAGCGATTCGTGGCTAAAATTGTACTAAATTGACGTTTCAAATAACTGAAATAACTGTCTACTGAAGTCAAACAGCTGATAAATGTCAAAGTTATTCAATGTTCACATGTCAACATAAAATATGACGCACCTTGAATTTATTTTTATAATAAATCAAAAATGGCGGCGCTAACTTGATCCAAATTTTGCTTCAATTTAATTCTGAGAAAAAGCTTTTAAAAGCTTATATCAACTTACATACTTGCTCTTAAGTTTATGATCTCTTAAGTAAAATTCCGTTTCAAAAATATAACAATTTTCACACCTGAGCTTATGTGCGACAAGGCCTGTTGTTGACACCAGCAATATAAAGTTTTTCACCTTGTCACAATGTAGCTTCTTTGTTATTCCATATTTTTTTTTCTTTTTTCTACTGTCTTCTCTTTCCATTGTTGTAAAAGCAACTTAAAAACTTTTACTGCTTAAATTGATTTGTATACAATTCAATTTGCACCTGTGTCAAATTTCCTTTGTTCATCGCAACAACATCGTTTTTCTCCGCTTCATCTACAATTTATTCACATTTCCGCTTTTACTGCACCAACAACAAAAAATAGAACGTAGAAAAAATAGAACGCAAAGCAAAAACCCCAAATATAAAAAAAAAAAAAAATGAAAATCACTCAATTAAATCCTTTATAACCCTGGCAACCATTCTCAGACGTTGCGACTGTTGCAAGCTTAAGCAATGGATGTAAAAAAAAAAAACAAATCTAAAATATGTAAAAGCGTAAAAAAAAAATTAGGTGAAAATGTCATTGGGTGGTAGTCCTTCTTTGTTTTCGGTTCTAGCTGTGTTATTTAGTTTTCGCGTGGTTGTTGCTGTTAAGCACCTGAAACAATGCTGCGCATTTACACCCACGCAACCACTCTGGCATGAATTTAACTCAATTATAAGCAAAGCTCTGTGCAGCGCTAGAGATTTCATCAGCCACCCACATCACGAAGTGCGATTTAATTTTTGGAGAAAGTTTGGCTAAGCTTTTTTGGCTTAGAATTTATTTGTTGGTGTGATTAAGCTTGAGCATTGAATGAGCAGTCATGGCTGCTTTAAAATTTAATTCCCACAGCAAATGAGACGGTTCTTTTTCAATTGCAGCAAATTGAAACTTACACAAAAAGCTAGCATAGATAGCACAGAGAATCGAAGTTTTCAAAACTGATAAAGCATCAATTTTTAGCAATCTTTAACCCTCTACTGCATAACAATGCCTTTAGGCGCACTTACGTTGTTATTCAAATGTAGAACAGAAAACCTTTTTTTTCTGTTCAGAAATTCAGAAATCCAACTCATTTTATATTCTATGCACTTCGGGTAACATTTTTTGTAACGGTCAATTTTTTCTATCTTAGCGCATTTTGTAATTATTGTCAGTTGCCTTTGTAAAAGTGAGCGCTGCGCACGTAAAAATTTGTATTGTAAACAGGGTTGATTTTGAAGTATTTATTTTATTAAAAAAAGTGAATTAATAGTAACAAACAAAAATCATATATGTATATATTACGCAAGCTCAAATTTTGTCCGGCTCACAGTGCACTTTGTTGGCACTTTTTTTGATATTAAATCTATAACTTTAGAACCACTTGAGATTTTTCATCCCGGTTTTTTCTTATATTTAAAAAAATTGATTGCGCTATATAGTAATCACAAAAAATTTTCCAAAAATGTTTGGGTTTTTTAACAGGGTGGTTCATGATTTTTTTTTTCATTATTTTTATATGATCTTAAAGGTATTTTTTTAAACTAAAATTCAGTTAATAACGCTTAATTTATTTTTCTTGTCAAATTTACACAATTTTATGAAAAATAAGAGACAATTTTTAAATTGTGCTTAATAAAAATATCAGTAATGCCTGAAAACATACCTTACTAAAAGTATAACTTTTACCACTTTTTGAAATTCATAAATAAAGATATTTTTACCGGTTTTTTCATTGTTTTATTAAAAGATCTCTGATTTCTTCTAAATTATCTTCAGAAAAACTTTTATTTTGTACATTTTTGTGTCGCAGTGATGTTATTAATAGGTCCGACGATATCATTAGCATTTTAATTAAGTCAGTATTTTGGTTCTCCCTACTATTTTTTTTTGTCTGACTTAGTCTGAAATTCTGAAAAAAAATATATTTTATTATGTCTTCTCCATACCACAAAATGTTATGAAGAGTTGGAGTTATATCCTTCCAACTTCCATATAAATTTTTGTGCAAGTTCTGCGTTTTTGATGCTGATGATTTTTCAAACTTTTCTGCGTCAATGTGTTAACGAGAATTGATGGCAATCAAAATTTTTTTAAAATTTCTTAAAAGCTCCACATTGATTTTTGTTATTGATGCTGTCACTGCAACATCTTCAAAAAAACGCCTCGCAGTGTTGCCATCGTTACTATTTCCAAAGCCTTGCTTAGGGAAATCAATGCGTAGCCCGGTTTCTTCTCGAAACTTATCTTGAACTTTTTCTTTTCTTCAGCTATAAAGTTATTTTTAGTTTCTTGTTTTTCTTTTGCACTTAGGCTTTCAAATTGTTTGTTATATTGCTTGAACTCTTGAAATATTAACTCATACGCTATCTTTAAGCAAAGTTTCATAACACGGATTCTTGCATGAAATAATTAATAAAAAGTGATAGTTGGCCTACCCTACACTATATTTTAAAATTGTTTGAAAATTGGATGAACTACGTCAATTTCTGGTTTTTATCAATATCACGATAATTTTAGTACTTTAGAATTGATATAAAACATGCCAAGTTTTGTCACTCTAGCTCAATTTTAAGCTTAGTGTTTGAGTTTTCTCTATTGTGGGTAGTATGGAAGGTAGGCGTGTTATGCCCATCTTCGATGCTCATCTTAGAATTGGTATAACATATACCCGTATCATATTTTGTCTGTCTAGTTCAATTATTAGACCATATTTTGAGTTTTTCTATATTGGGTGGTATGGGAGGTGGGCGTAATTTTAGGCGTATCCACAAATTTTTTCATATGTCAGATCCCTCCATAGGAATATGTGTGAAAAATTTCATTCAATTATCTAAGTTCGTTCTTTTTATTCTTAAAGTCAAACAGATTTTTGATAAAGCCTTCATGTGTCCGGAATTATCTAAAAATTCAAGGGGTTTTTTTACAAAATTTAACACTTTGTTCTACATCGTGAACTTTCGGAAAAAAACACATTTGGCATAAAACCCAATTCATCAGCGCACACTGTGATGTATGTCATTCTGGATTCCTATGGATTTTTTTGATTAAAAGTTTACCGATAGTTGAAAAATAGTTTCAAAAAATAGTTTTAGGTTATCGTTTATTGTAAACTACTTAAAACAAATACAATATTATTGATACATAAAAACAAAAGATATTAAACACATAAATTTTATAAAAAAAACTGCATTCAAACATCTCAACTGGTTTTTTCACGACGTTGTTCTCAAGTTGAAAAAAAATTTCAAAATTTTTACTTCTTGAAAAAGTTGGAAAAACTTCCATAGTTTGAAGCATATATCTTCTCAAGTGTCGAAGAAAGCTAAAAACAAAAATTAGATTAATAAAATATGGACATTTCTAAGTAATAAAATAGTAAAAATTTTAGAATTCCGATCAAAAATTTTTTCGATTTTACTTATTTAAGTATTTACAAGTTCAATCTTAATAAATGTAGTATTTTTTGGTAGGTTTAGACCTGTAGATGTGCAAACTGGACTTTTTATTTCTTAAAAATTTATATATTTAATTTATAGCTTATTAAAGTTTGCATATAATTGCATATAATTGTTGTTGTTATCAGTGGCGTTCCTAGGCTTGGTGACACCCGGGGCGGATACTCATGGTGTCACCCCTATAAATGCAAAAAGAAACCAATTCGATGAGATTAAGTGTTTTTATTACTAGCTTTATCTTCTCCAAAAAAAAAACAAACATATGACAAACAATAAGAGTTTGTAAAAACGAGAACAAAAATATAACATTTTCAGGTCTACATTAGGGCGGGTCAAATTTTTTATAGATCAAGCGTATAGCAGAAACGTAATCTATGATGAATTCTGAGAAAACTTCCTCAAGAAACCATAGGTCTAAAATCAATCCCAATATCGCGCATATTGAGGTCAAAATTTGTGTATGGATTTCATAGTTTTATATAAAAATTATGTAGAATAGTCCAAAAATGGCAGCCTATATCATTGATTTTGGGCTTGTTGAAAAGGAAATTCTGCCAGCTCTCCCAATCTGAATTTATTTGAAAAATATTTTGGCTTTTAAACCAAATTTTGACCTTAAATAAGTCTTAATTAATTTTAGCTTGGAAAAACTCCTTTCGCATGAAGCTACTGATACACAAATTGTTAGAAATAATTTCAATGCGACAAAATGGGACACATATTTTTTAACGTAATGTATTTGTACCTTTTTCTTTCTGTTTGAGAAATCAAAAAAGATATCGAAATGGTGTCACCCCTAAAATGGTGGTACCCGGGGCGGATCCCTCCCCCCCCGCCCCATCCCCTAGGAACGCCACTGGTTGTTATGTTGCTTTTTCTTTTCTTAACAGAGCAGCTAAGAACAATGTTATTAAACTCAGAGCAAAACTATTCGCTGCTCACATTTCGCTCTCTTTTGTCTCTTCTTAATAGAGCGTCTGTTAACAACAAAATGAAAGTCAGAAAGTCAGTCAGTCAAAATTTAAAGCTTTCGCAAACCGCTCGCGCTAAACATTCGCAACCAAGATACATACAAATTTTTTTTATAGCAATTTTCGCTCACATTTCATTTTATTCTGCCTCTTCTTTATAGAGCGCTTGCAAACAACGACAAAACTCTTAGAATATACGCTGAACACACTGAACGGTGTCAGCGGTCAGCGCCAATTATTATTATTTTTATAGTTGATGGGTCGCTAGTTTAAATATATGTGGCATCGGTATGCATTAAGCATTAAAAAATGTTTTGTAAATTATTATTTTTTTTTTCAAATATTATCTAGGACAAATGGAGGATTGGAGAAGAATACGATAAAATAATTTATTAAGTATGACAGATAAAGAAGAAGAAAAATTTTTCTTCGAAAGAAAGCTTCGAAATTAGTGAAGAAGAAGTATGAACGGAAGAAGAGAACAATGAGGCCGAGCGGAACTGTACGTCCAACAGTACGCCTTGCCGCCCTAAAAAAGACTTTGAACATATGAATCAGGCAATAACCATTCAATTACACAATTTAATAGTAGGAATCCTCACGGGTCACGGTCTAATCGGAACGAATGCTCTTCGGTGATATAATGATTTTTGCAGAAGCTGCAAGTGTGAAGAAGAAGTAGAAAATGTTCAGCACTTCCTCTGCGAATGCCCGGCACTAACAAAAAGGAGAATAGCAAGTCTGGGACATTCCTTCCTAAATGGACTTACCGAAGTCTCATGGCTGGAAATCAAGCATATCTTAAAGTTCAACATCAGCTCGAGCTGGTTTGCTGAGGAGGGAAATCTCGCATAGGTTGAAAAGAGATAATCTGGTATCACAACGGGCATGCACTGGCCTAAGTGTACGAGTCGTTTGTCGGCTCAGCCACCTCAACCTAACCTAACCTAACCTGAAGAAAAATAATACAGAGATCCACGATCCATTTATGCTAAAAATACAAAATAAAATTTTTATTAAGATTTTTTTTATAAGTTTTTTTATAAGCCTTTGTCGTTGTTTTTAATAAAATATGAATTTTTTTTATGTAAACATAAAAAATGTTTATATTGATATAGATTTATTATGTTTATAAATCAGATAATAATGTCATTCTATGTCATGGAGTTAAAATTAAAAGTTATTGTGTTTCTACAAGTATTGGTACGTAAACTGCCTTTTGGCACTGTTTTATTTTTTTACTTTATAGCTTAACTATACATTGTATCAAAAAAACTGATATCAAATTCTTGTCTTGTGACATAAAAATCATCTAAGAATTATTTTTAATTTGCAAAATAAAAATTATGCATTAGAGGGTTAAGAGAATTTTAGAATAATTGTAAAAACATAATAGGAATATTCATGGCATGCGTGGATATTCATGGTTTGGTGCGTACAGGGACTATGTCCCGCAAGGTTTCGGTGAATCAACCTCCGTTGATTATCAACATTTTTTTGCTATCGGATTCTGACCCCTGCATTTTGAGTTTTAACATTTTGATCCTAGTATTATAATAGTTTTTCTAAAAAGTCCATAAGCTTATGTAAATATCAATCTACTAGCTTCTGGAAGCTAAATGGTCTCCAACCGGTATCTAATAAATATTAAATATTCAAATGCTGACACCGGTTTTAAAATCACCTACCTCAAAACTTACCTAAGCATAAATGCTTACATTCACACTTTCGAGATTCCTCGGTAGTCCAGTTATGCAGCGCACTTGACTGCCACCCTAGTGGTCCCGGGATCAAATCCTGGGAAGATAATGGGGTCGCTATGCTTTAAACTTTTCTTTTTTTTCTGCATTTCTAATCAACTGAAATCAACAAATTCATCAATACTAATGACTCACAAGTTGTGGTTGGTGGTAGAGAAGTTTGGGAAGAGGAACGTTTAGTAACTTGAATTGGTTGAGATAAAGGCATAATATTTCCCTCAGATTCTCTTTCAAATGTTTCTACGGCTTTCCGCCATCATTTCAAACCAAGGCAGATTGAACTGAATAGGTCTAACACCTGAAATCCTTGATTTCAAACTTGAAAAAAAATATATGTAGAGTTGCTAATAATTAAATTCGTAAATAGTTAAATTCCGTCTAATGGACCCTATAACAATCCTAATCATCATACACAAGTTGTTTTTACTTAAAGCACGCTTTTCTTTACCGCTGTGATCAGTAGAGTATGAAATAATAATTATTTGTACTCACGACACAACGACTTCTATACTTCACAGATGGTTTTGTACAACTTTTTTTTTTAAGACTGTCGATATTTCAACTCAGAACAGCTTTATTCGGTCTTGTTCCATGACATAGAGAGCTCTAATATTAAAACTGTTTAATGTAGGTGACAGCATCCACAACTTGGAATTTTCCAAAAAGTCTTCTAGAAACATTATAGTCTCACCTGAGACAAGTAAAACTTTAGAATCTACTCTTTATGCAGGTGTGATAATTCCTTAACTTTGCAGAATTTTATCCTGTGTCTCATTACTAAGATTGAGCAAGAGATCATTGAATTAACCTTTTGGCACCAGGTTGAGTATCTTCTGGTACTAAATTTCAAAAGCCCCTATAAATTTCATTGATTGTCGGATGAAGCTACCTCTGCAAATTTTTTTGTTTTTAATTATTTCAATTTCTCATTTATTCCATGCAAAGTTTAATTTGCATGTATTTTTTTCCAGACTAAGCCTCAAAGTTCACGAACATAAATAAGTGCTTGAAATTAAAACTTTCTTTGTTCATTACTCTCATGCATTTCGTAAGCAACGGAAACGCATTAAAATAGAAATAAAAATAAAAAAGTCGACACAAAAACCATTAAGAAATGAAATGGGTTTGAAACAATTAAGAGTTAAACGAGTTAAAATTGGGTGAAAAAGGTGCGTTTTCCAGCGAAAAGTTTAGCACCTACAGAAGCACATGCAACTTCCGCTGCCTCAATTCAATCCCACTCACTGACGCACAAGAACTTAACGACTTGCGACATTTTCCCCAATTGAAATGGAATTCAACAAAAATTGTCGCACTTTATTTGCGTTCGTGCAGCAGCAACAACAACAACAACAACAACAAAGTAAGTTAATGAGTTCCAATGCAACTCCACCGCTCAAACCAAACACTTACACCAGCAAAATGTGCACAACTTTTCACCGAAGTTGGATGGAGGCAAAGCTTTAAAAAGTTGAAATATTTTTTCTCTCTTTTTTGCGAGTCTTGACAGGGGGAGCTGCACTTCAAACTCAAAGTTTTAGCTATAATTAGAGGGTTAAACTTTTAGTCGTTTATTGTATGAATCTGTCCTTCGCTAGGCTTATGTCTGTTTGGTGTGTGTGTATGTGTGGTGTGTGTGTTTGTGTATTGCGTGTCTGCCTCCTATCAATGCAAGTTGTGACAGCAAGCTTTTAGTGCGTGGCAGGATATCCGCTAAGTTGTTCGAGCAAAAAGTTTTCTGCATGCTTTAAAAGCTTTTGATTTCAAATTCAGGCAATTTACTGCGTGCTTGAAATGAATTTAAATGAGCTTTCAAGTTGCCACCGAATTTTGTAAATAATTGCGGAAGTATCGTTTACGCTAAAAAAAAAATCTTGCGTAGATTAGGGAGAATAGAAAACAAAAACAACTTAATTGCGGCATATTTAATGAACTTAAGTGAAATTTTCATTTTGCTTTGGAGCTTTTTTTAATTTTTGGCTTTCCATTATATTTTTAGCAAAACAATTTTTAACAATTTTCAACAAAATTTTACTCATAAAGTACGCAAAAATATAAAAAAGCTTCTCCGCATAACCACTACCAACTAGATTTTCAGCCATTACTCAAAATAAAACAAACAAAAAAAGTTTGCTCATATTAAATTCCAATAACAATATGAGCACAATTTTGTATGTGTATTCGTATGTGTGTGTATGTATGTGTTACTATGATTGTGGGTGCAAACGTGCGTTTCGAACGCATTGAAGCGTTTTGGCGTCTGTCGGATCAACAAAATTAAAACATTTCGTCTAACTTTTCCGGCAAAATTTTCGCGCTTTTCAGCTTGAGATTTTTTTTTATCCTTCCCATAACGTTTGCGAGTTAATATTTTTATTTTCGATTTGGAATTTAAAAATTTAAAGGCTGTTATTGAGTTTCTTTTGATGGCAGAAATAGCGGTTGGAGATACACCAAGTATCTTAATAAATAATTGGTTATGAAATTTCGATGCCTTGCTTGCACTTATTTAAAACCTCTTGAAAATTATATTGAAAGTCTCAAAAGGTTATTTCCAAATTATGTTCATGAAAGTTTTATCTTGGCTTTTAAACTTATTAAAAAATAAAAAATAAATAACTGGCCATTTCAGCCCTTGAAAGGACTTTGACCTAGCTTCTTATGATCAATTGTGTTGTGCGTGTTATTAAGTTTGTACACAATTGACCGAGAACCGGACCTACATGTTTAACGCCGACTCTGAACGGCGATGAACGGAATGTTCTTGTTCTCAAGAAGCTTTACATGGCATTTTCAATACTCTCTGAGGTTTGCCATTGTCTGCAGAGAGGTCGCGGCCGTACAGAAAAATTATTTTAATTCAAATAATTTTCTGTCGCTGCTGGGGTTCGAACCTGGGTCTCCAAGTTCGTTGACATAGCGGCCACGCACTTTAACCAACTACGCCACGGACGCCACAATCCGTGGCGTTTAATTTTAAACTTATTACTGAACTTTAAACTGATCCTTAAAGCTCATCTTTGAGTTATGTAAAAGCAAAAGTGTTTGACTTTTGCTTTGAAAGACTATTTATGGTTATTACTAGGATATGACATGACATATGACATAACATATGACATGCTATATGGCCTGACACATGATATGGCAAATGACATGACACACGAAATGACATATGACATGATATATGACACGATATATGACATGATATACGACATGACACATGACATGACACACGATATTGCAAATGACATGTCATATGACAGGATATATGACATGACATATGACAGGATATATGACATGACATATGACATGACATATGAAATGAAATATAACATGACACACGACATGACATATGATATGACATATGATATGACATATGATATGACATATGACATGACATACGAAATGACATATGACATGATATATGACATGTCATATGATATGACACATGATATGGCATATGACATGACATATAATAATATATATGACATGGCATATGATATTCCATTTGACATAACATTCGACATGACATGTGACATGACATACAAAATGACATATGACATGACATACGGCATGGCATATGATATGAAATATGACATAACATAACATATGGCATACCATATGACACGAAATATGACATGACACACTAAAAGATACTTTTGGCACTCTGGGATATTCCAAAATAGTACATTTTTCGCTCAATATACTCTTACACTCATATTACTATTTTATAACTACTCTCTATAACATAAATAACTCTTTGCTTAAAATACAGCCCAAAAATATTTAAAGTTTGCTGAAAATGTATTCATACCTAGTTAAAACCTGATGTCGGTTTTCATATCTCATCATATGAAAAGTTCAACGTCGCTTGCTTTCAACAGTTCAAACAAGACCAAACCACTGGGAATTGTGTTTTTTAGTGAGATTTTTTTCTAACAAGCAACATTGGTCATTAATTTTTGTTACTCTATGAGAGCGTAACTTTATTCCACTAAATAAAATTTGCGTATAAAAAATAAAGAAAGAATGCAATTTTGTGTAAATGCTGCTGCATCGCTGCATTCATGGAAAGCAATATTTTTTTATTTATTTATTTATTTATTGAGCTTTTGACTAAAAGCTGGCTGGAAATCCCATCAATTAATTTGAAAACATTCTACCACACTTTTATTATATTAAGTCCACTTCAACAAACAAACCGTAAAAGCGAATGAACCGTGAATGCGCAAGGACCGAAAATTGTACAAAAACATTTCAATTTTCAAACTGGGTTTGTGGAAAAAAATTATTTCAGTTTTAAATTTAGTGTTTTGTAACAAACAACAACAAAACGAAATTAAATCAAAATCAAAATCAAAATCAAAATCAAAATCAAAATCAAAATCAAAATCAAAATCAAAATCAAAATCAAAATCAAAATCAAAATCAAAATCGAAATCAAAACCAAAATCAAAATCAAAATCAATATCAAGATCAAAATCAAAATCAAAACCAAAATCAAAATCAAAATCAAAATCAAAATCAAAATCAAAATCAAAATCAAAATCAAAATCAAAATCAAAATCAAAATCGAAATCAAAATCAAAATCAAAATCAAAATCGAAATCAAAACCAAAATCAAAATTAAAATCAAAATCAAAGTCAAAATCAACATTCAAAATCAAACTCAAACTTAATTCAAAATCAAAATCAAAATCAAAATCAAAATCAAAATCAAAATCAAAATCAAAATCAAAATCAAAATCAAAATCAAAATCAAAATCAAAATCAAAATCAAAATCAAAATCAAAATCAAAATCAAAATCAAAATCAAAATCAAAATCAAAATCAAAATCAAATTCAAATTCAAAATCAAAATCAAAATCGAAATCTAAATCGAAATCAAAATCAAAATCAAAATCAAAATCAAAATCAAAATCAAAATCAAAATCAAAATCAAAATCAAAATCAAAATCAAAATCAAAATCAAAATCAAAATCAAAATCAAAACCAAAATCAAAACCAAAATCAAAATCAAAATCAAAATCAAAATCAAAATCAAAATCAAAATCAAAATCAAAATCAAAATCAAATCAAAATCAAAATCAAAATCAAAATCAAAATCAAAATAAAAATCAAAATCAAAATCAAAAGCAAAATCAAAATCAAAATCAAAATCAAAATCAAAATCAAAATCAAAATCAAAATCAAAATCAAAATCAAAATCAAATTCAAAATCAAAATCAAAATCAAAATAAAAATCCAAACCAAATCAAAATCAAAATCAACTACAACAATTTTTCAAAATCAATAGGTACACGAAAAGCCTTATGTTCCTAAAAAACAACAAAATTCTTTCTCTTGGAATTATTTATAAATAATTTTTTAATATTTTTTTTTGTTCAAGCTTTGATCCTTGTTTAGATTACATAAAAAAAAAAAAAACGAACAAAGTTCAAAGCTCTGTTAATCTCAAAGAGAAAAACAGCTCAAGTGTTTGTCTCAAAATCCCGGTAAAAGAACATCATTAGAACGGAAGTAATAGTTAAAGGTAAATGGATTTCCATAACGGCACTCTAATGGATTACATTTCAAGCATAAATAATAAAATAAGCTTAAATGAAAAAATATAAAAAAAAAAAATAAATAACATCCATCGATAAATAAAAATATATGTTCGAGTCGATGTTCCTGTTCAAAGCAACTCAATCCACTTTGAAGCCAATTTTAGCAGAATTAAATTGAAACGATCTCAAGCGTAGGGAGCAATGCAAAAATAAAAAAAACAGCACCGGTGAGCGACGTCAAGGGAAGTCGTCGTACATACAACGGAAGGAAGTCACGAGAGCAAAAACAGCAAAACCCACAAACACACACACACCCATCAGCACGCACCATGATGAAAAATGCTTTGGAATTATTTACATACTCAATGCATGCATTGAGCACCATCCAGCAAAAATACTCAGGAACATAAAGCTGTGTGTTTGTGTATGTGTGCATTTGTATTTGTAAGTATAACTTTCTTTTACTTAAGCCAAGTTTTTTGTAGCTACCTTTTTTCATTGCTTATTTGTTTCCTTTTTTTTTCTCCACTCGTTACACATTTCGGACATTTTAGTGACATTGCAAGGACACACACCAATACACACTCATGTACAAACAGACACAAAGACAGCAAAACAACTTGACTACATGTAAAATGTTAAGCTTTTCAATGGCTGCGAATACACCTTTTTTTAAGCTTTATCTTGTTTTGCCATCTCCAGCCTTTGTTATTCGTATCTCTTCTGGCTTTGTCCGGGTGTCTTGTTTTTTTTTTTATTTTTTTCTTTTTCTGAATTTTTTATTTTGCGCACACGTTGCACAAGATTCAACCAACACACTCTTGGATTTTGGCCAAAATGTCAATTCAATTGTGAACAAGTTCTTCACGTGCTTTCTTCTTCTGACTTAAGCTTTCTTGAGTAACTTGCATACAAAATGTTGCCTTTGGACATTTTTCATCCTTACTTTCGGCGAGCTGAATACATAATACAATTCATATTATATTTGATATTGTTTTTGTTGTTGTTGTTGTTGTAAAACAGCAACAACTGCCAACTGCCAAGCATAGACTAAGTCTGCCAGATGTAGAAAAAATAAAAAAGCTCCGAGCAGAACTTAGAAGTCGAAACAAAGCAATCAATTTTCCGCATTTGATGAGCTGAAACAATTTGGCAAAAACGAAGAAAAAAAAACCCAACCACACACACACACACGCTCACATTCATTTATTTGTATGGCAGTTACAATTACAGCTACAAATCGCTAGCTGTCCATTTGTTTTTATCTTAACTTCTGAGCTTAGCGAAAGACAATAAAAAAGCTTTTGGCATAAATCTTCATTAGGCCAAAAGAACGGCAGCCAGGAAGGCAGGCACGTACAACTATATCGACAATTGCAAGGCATATCAGCCGCCCAGTATCCAAACTTTTGCTGTAGCTGTCAAAAATCTGTATAATATACAGGGCCCTTTTTTATAACGCTCTCTCCCACCACCTGCTTTGGTAGAATTGAGTTATATACTAGGAATCAACGTTATCGAAAGCTTTGCAATTTTTGGTTTATGCAGCCAACTAAAGCAACAACCAAACCCAACAACCTTAACGCCGATAACAAAAAAAAAACAAAAACAAAACACACATGTTTTTGCGTTTGGCTGGCTGGCTCCGGATATGTTGGCTCCATTAGAGTTGCTTACAAATTTCAAACATCGACAGATAAGCGGCTTTGTTCTCACACATTTTGGCCACGCGTCGCTTCTTGTCTGGCTGCCTGCATCTGCTGCATCCTGACTAGCAAATCCTTTTTGCTTTAGTTTTGTTGTTTTTTGTTGCTTGTTTGCTACCTTGTGTAGCGTTGCTCATTTCTGCTAAGTTGTAAAGTTTTTCGTTACAAGTTTTGGTGTTTTTGCTGTTTATGGTAATTGATTTCGTTGCAAATTTTGTTTGCCATCACCATCGAGTTGGTGTGAGGATGTGAGTGGCAAAACATCCTTGAAACACGTACACAATTATTGGAAAAACAAGCACATCTCTGAACATGCTCATGCATTAGAATTGTGGTTAGTTTGTTATGAGGCAAACAAGCGCTTCATTAATGTTGCAGTTATTCTTGCAAGAATTGAGTTTTTATCATTACGTCAGCGTAGATTAAATCATGTCATCTATAACGACCTTTTCCTGTTAACAATTTTTCGAAGCCTGAGATAGACATTATCAAGTTATAAGGTGTATCAACAAAAAATTGAAAAGGTATTTTTTTAAAATTTAAATTCAAAAGAATTCAAAATTACAGCGGGACGGGGTGGGAGCTGCTTAAGCAACACAACTGTAAATTTGTTACACGCAATGATTACTCGCTGAGTATTAGTGCTTGGATTAAAAATATGACACACCAATAAAGACCTGATCAAAACCCTCACAACAAAATTAGACAAAAAATTTCTGACATCATGGGGACACAGAGAGAGCCGCTCAAAGATTGACAGTGCAACATTCATGCAGCGGCGTTGCATTGAATTTCTACTCGGTGAGTATATAAGCTACGATAAATGTTTAAAAAGCAAAATTAAGGATTTATAATTGGCCTTACGATAAAAATAAAAAAAAAATAATTCTGACGTCACCAGGTCGCGAATATAGCAGCATATGTAACAGAAATGTAATATCGTTACATGGAATTATTACTGACTCAGGCGATGTGCTGCGGTAAATTTTATTTTACGACAGTATAGATGTGTTATAACGCTTCACAACTAAAATACAGAGAAAAAATACTTATCGTCATGATTTCAGCGTGACAACCACATAATGCAGTAAATGTGCTACAACCATGAAAAAACGTTGCATGGAATTTTAACTCTGTGACTACTGGCGTAGAGGTAAATTTTATGGAACGAAAATTAAGGTGAGGTCTTCGGGCATATGATAAAAATAAAAACAAATTAACGGCATCATGAGGCCTCTCAGGGAAGCGCCTTATGTGACGCATATACATCACATTTACTGGAATAATTGCATGCAGCTAAGGAAAAGATAATGCAACAAGGAAAAGCATACACAATGGAGAAGTAAAAAAAAAAGGAAAGCAAAAGCAACAACAACGACATCAACATCAACATCAACATCAACATCAACATCAACATCAACATCAACATCAACATCAACATCAACATCAACATCAACATCAACATCAACATCAACATCAACATCAACATCAACATCAACATCAACATCAACATCAACATCAACATCAACATCAACATCAACATCAACATCAACATCAACATCAACATCAACATCAACATCAACATCAACATCAACATCAACATCAACATCAACATCAACATCAACATCAACATCAACATCAACATCAACATCAACATCAACATCAACATCAACATCAACATCAACATCAACATCAACATCAACATCAACATCAACATCAACATCAACATCAACATCAACATCAACATCAACATCAACATCAACATCAACATCAACATCAACATCAACATCAACATCAGCATCAACATCGACATCAACATCAACATAAACATCAACATCAACATCAACATCAATATCAGCATCAACATCAACATCAACATCAACATCAACATCAACATCAACATCAACATCAACATCAACATCAACATCAACATCAACATCAACATCAACATCAACATCAACATCAACATCAACATCAACATCAATATCAGCATCAACATCAACATCAACATCAACATCAACATCAACATCAACATCGACATCAACATCAACATCAACATCAACATCAACATCAACATCAACATCAACATCAACATCAACATCAACATCAACATCAACATCAACATCAACATCAACATCAACATCAACATCAACATCAACATCAACATCAACATCAACATCAACATCAACATCAACATCAACATCAACATCAACATCAACATCAACATCAACATCAACATCACATCAACATCAACATCAACATCAACATCAACATCAACATCAACATCAACATCAACATCAACATCAACATCAACATCGACATCAACATCAACATCAACATCAACATCAACATCAACATCAATATCAGCATCAACATCAACATCAACATCAACATCAACATCAACATCAACATCAACATCAACATCAACATCAACATCAACATCAACATCAACATCAACATCAACATCAACATCAACATCAACATCAACATCAACATCAACATCAACATCAACATCAACATCAACATCAACATCAACATCAACATCAACATCAACATCAACATCAACATCAACATCAACATCAACATCAACATCAACATCAACGTCAACATCAACATCAACATCAACATCAACATCAACATCAACATCAACATCAACATCAACATCAACATCAACATCAACATCAACATCAACATCAACATCAACATCAACATCAACATCAACGTCAACATCAACATCAACATCAACATCAACATCAACATCAACATCAACATCAACATCAACATCAACATCAACATCAACATCAACATCAACATCAACATCAACATCAACATCAACATCAACATCAACATCAACATCAACATTAACATCAACATCAACATCAACATCAACATCAACATCAACATCAACATCAATATCAACATCAACATCAACATCAACATCAACATCAACATCAACATCAACATCAACATCAATATCAACATCAACATCAACATCAACATCAACATCATCATCAACATCAACATCAACATCAACATCAACATCATCATCAACATCAACATCAACATCAACATCAACATCAACATCAATATCAACATCAACATCAACATCAATATCAACATCAACATCAACATCAACATCAACATAAACATTAACATCAACATCATCATCAACATCAACATCAACATCAACATCAACATCAACATCAACATTAACATTAACATCAACAACAACAACAACAACAAAACAACAACAACAAGAAACACAGTCACGTCGAAACCTCCGGGTGTGTCCACGACACAGCCAACTCTTCTTTTTTTTAAGCTATATTTTATTTTAGACTAACATTTTTTACATTATTAAAGCATAACTATCCAAGATTAATCCTTGACATTTTGGTCCAAAAATTTGGTCGTCGATAAGATAGAAAAGTGCATTGTCGCGAAATACCGTAAATTTGCGATGAGAAAGATATCTGGGAATGGTTCATCTGAAACAGATCAATTTTTTTTTCTTATTATTAAAGAGTTCTTCGGCGTTTGATCGTTCGAATTTTTTGTTTTCTTTTTTTTTTTGAAACAATTTTTTCAATTTTTTATTTATAGCCTAAAACGACTTTTATTTTGTGCACGAAAAATTCCATTTTTTATTTCCAAAATTTCTACGTCCGCCATTTTGTCAAAAATTAATATTTTTCAAAAATCAATCGTTCATGAAATATATGTATTTACCTACATACTCAACATCAACATCAACATCAACATCAACATCAACATCAACATCAACATCAACATCAACATCAACATCAACATCAACATCAACATCAACATCAACATCAACATCAACATCAACATCAACATCAACATCAACATCAACATCAACATCAACATCAACATCAACATCAACATCAACATCAACATCAACATCAACATCAACATCAACATCAACATCAACATCAACATCAACATCAACATCAACATCAACATCAACATCAACATCAACATCAACATCAACATCAACATCAACATCAACATCAACATCAACATCAACATCAACATCAACATCAACATCAACATCAACATTAACATCAACATCAACATCAACATCAACATCAACATCAACATCAACATCAACATCAACATCAACATCAACATCAACATCAACATCAACATCAACATCAAAATCAACATCAACATCAACATCAACATCAACATCAACATCAACATCAACATCAACATCAACATCAACATCAACATCAACATCAACATCAACATCAACATCAACATCAACATCAACATCAACATCAACATCAACATCAACATCAACATCAACATCAACATCAACATCAACATCAACATCAACATCAACATCAACATCAACATCAAACTCAACATCAACATCAACATCAACACCAACATCAACATCAACATCAACATCAACATCAACATCAACATCAAGATCAACATCAACATTACCATCAACATCAAGATCAACGTCAACATCAACATCAACATCAACATCAACATCAACATCAACATCATCAACATCAACATCAACATCAACATCAACATCAACATCAACATCAACATCAACATCAACATCAACATCAACATCAACATCAACATCAACATCAACATCAACATCAACATCAACATCAACATCAACATCAACATCAACATCAACATCAACATCAACATCAACATCAACATCAACATCAACATCAATATCAACATCAACATCAACATCAACATCAACATCAACATCAACATCAACATCAACATCAACATCAACATCAACATCAACATCAACATCAACATCAACATCAACATCAACATCAACATCAACATCAACATCAACATCAACATCAACATCAACATCAACATCAACATCAACATCAACATCAACATCAACATCAACATCAACATCAACATCAAACTCAACATCAACATCAACATCAACATCAACACCAACATCAACATCAACATCAACATCAACATCAACATCAACATCAACATCAAGATCAACATCAACATTACCATCAACATCAAGATCAACATCAACATCAACATCAACATCAACATCAACATCAACATCAACATCATCAACATCAACATCAACATCAACATCAACATCAACATCATCAACATCAACAAAAACATCAACATCAACATCAACATCAACATCAACATCAACATCAACATCAACATCAACATCAACATCAACATCAACATCAACATCAACATCAACATCAACATCAACATCAACATCAACATCAACATCAACATCAACATCAACATCAACATCAACATCAACATCAACATCAACATCAACATCAACATCAACATCAACATCAACATCAACATCAACATCAACATCAACATCAATATCAACATCAACATCAACATCAACATCAACATCAACATCAACATCAACATCAACATCAACATCAACATCAACATCATCATCAACATCAACATCAACATCAACATCAACATCAACATCAACACCAACATCAACATCAACATCAACATCAACATCAACATCAACATCAACATCAACATCAACATCAAAATCAACATCAATATCAACATCAACATCAACATCAACATCAACATCAACATCAACATCAACATCAACATCAACATCAACATCAACATCAACATCAACATCAACATCAACATCAACATCAACATCAACATCATCATCAACATCAACATCAACATCAACATCAACATCAACATCAACACCAACATCAACATCAACATCAACATCAACAATAACATCAACATCAACATCAACATCAACATCAACATCAACATCAACATCAACATCAACATCAACATCAATATCAACATTAACATCAACATCAACATTAACATTAACATCAACATTTTATTTTAGATTAACATTTTTTACATTATTAAAGCATAAATATCCAAGATTAATCCTTCACATTTTGGTCCAAAAATTTGGTCGTCGATAAGGTAGAAAAGTGCATTGTCGCGAAAGACCGTAAATTTGCGATGAGAAAGATATCTGGGAATGGTTCATCTAAAACATATCAAATTTTTTTCTTCTTATTAAAGAGTTCTTCGGCGTTTGATCGTTCGAATTTTTTGTTTTTTTTTTCGACACAATTTTTTATTTATAATCTAAAACGACCTTTATTTTGTGCACAAGAAATGAAAATTTTATTTCTACGCCCGCCATTTTGTCAAAAATTAATATTTTTCAAAAATCAATCGTTCATGAAATATATGTATTTACCTACATACTCTTAAAAGAAATTCATCCTTTCAGGCTGAACGAAATCGCAGAGCAAAAGTTGCAACTTCCTGACTGTACTTGCCATAAATATTGCCGATATACAATAAAACTGCTGGTTTATTAATATAGCCCTTATTTATTTATATTATTTTGACAACCAAACTGTACAAAGTCAACCATTAATAAGTTCTTAAAAAGTTTTTTTTTCCTCAACGCAAGTCAAAGAACCAGACATTAAATTGAAAAAGAAGAGATCGTTAAACGCTTTGTTGCCCCAAAAATAATAAAAAAAAAATCAAAAATAACAGTCATAAAGTTGAGACATCATAACCATAGGGGGCGAAAACTTCCCTCTGCAAAAAGTTTTAAGATTTGTTTTTGTTTCTTTTTGCTCTTGGCTTATATGATGCTTTGTACTAACTGCTTTTTGCAACTCTGGTTGAACACGTTTAAATAAATGAATGCATAAGAAAGTCAAAGTGATTGTATGAGTGGGTGGATTCTATTTTCTTAAGCATGTGACTGAGTGTGTGTGTGTGTGTGTGTTGATTTTGTCAAACTGCTTTGCTTGTACAACATAATTAAAGTGATGTCAATGCAAAAAGATGTGGCTTCATGCTTAAGCAACAACATCAGATTCAAGCTTAAATCAACAATTCGGGCAGAATTTCTTCATAATAAAGATATTTATCTAATGAAGAAAGGGAAAAGTTTTTGTTATTTGCCCGCACCTTGACGTCTTAAATGAGCCAGTCAAAGAAAGACGACTCTGAATGCAGGGCGATAAAAAAGTTGGCAGATATTTATGACTATTGCTGGAGGGTTAGAAAAGCTGGTTAAACAGCTCTAACAATTTAGAGCAACAAAAGATGTGTTGGATAAGCTTAAATGTGTATGCACACAGGTACACACCTTTACACACCCACACACACGCAATTATTTAACTTTCGCAGAAACGTGTTTCTTCATTTCCGACATATTTGCAATGAACTCCTTACAAAAGGATTTTCATGTATTCAGCGCTATTTAATGCTTTTTATATTGCCTTAACCCGCAAGGTAATGCTACCCCATCCTAACCGTTTGCCACTTCAACCCTTAAATCAGTGCTGGTTAATGCTCATAACTTGAGTGCCACGGATTGCTCTCGCACGATTTCACATCCACTGCTGTCTGCCTTCCTGTTCCTTAACATTCAAGCATCTTACCGTGCCTCCCTGAATAACAACCTTAATCGACATTCTTTGCTGGCACTTGAATGGTGAAAAATTTCCCGAAAATCATTCAGCTACTCTGTAACAACAGTCCAGTGAAATTATAAAAAATAAGAATATTGACAAAAAAAAAAAAAAAAAATTATTCCTGTACATACGAAATATTGTAGCATAAAGCAATAAATTTTCATTGCTGTGAAATGGATTTTATTTGCAGTTTTTTTTTTTGCTTTCCTCCGGAATTATATTCAAACAAACCTACCCACCTACCTAACCTATTCATAATACTCAAGCACTCTAGTTAAATTGGTCGTTGTTCTTGTGTGTGTTTGTGTGTCTTCTTCTTTTTCTTGTTGAACTTCCTACATATACTTTGTAAATATTCCCTTAATTGTGGGGCACCTTTTTAAGTGGCTCATAATTTATGACATAGTCCAATAAATGTTTTAGAGCGCGTTGAAAAAAGACCACATGGTGCTGCTGGGCAAACATACAAATTTTTCAATTAAGTTTTCAGCTTTGTGCCAATCTTGGCGCTTAGAGTGAAGAAGCATTCTGTAATGTGGTGAAATATTCGAAATACCTTCGGGAATGCTGTAAGCTTTGGTATCCGCGTATGCAATGCTTTAAGACTAGAGAATCGTAAGGAATGCATTCTCAGGAATGGCCTTAATGTCTAGAAGGAATTCGTTTTTGATTGAATTTTAAAAATGCTCCAAAATGATGCTACTCCTTGCGAACAATGAGATGTGCAGATTTTGATATAGAAATAGATTTGGTAATCGATGGATGCATTTTATATTTTACAATTCTATTAACTAAAATTTTGTGAGATAATGCCGGCTCCGCGCGGGTCTGATGAGCAATAAAAATATAAAAAATTAGCATTCAAGATGTAATACACGGAGAAAAAAAATTAAGCATTCTATGCTTGAATCAAGCAAAAAGGGGGTCGGTCATACATATTAACCTTTCCGGCCCTCCCTTAAAGCCCCCCTGTTCAGGTATAGGGAATAAATATACAAAAATCATAAAATTTGTATGGTAGCCCCTCTAAGGAGTGGTCGGAGAGAATAGATCCCCAAAGGAAAAAAGAGTTGGCTGTGCCGTGGACACACCCGTAGGTTTTGACGTGACGACGTTTCTTGCTGTTGTTAATGTTGATGTTGATGGTGATGTTGATGTTGATGTTAATGTTGATGTTGATGTTGATGTTGATGTTGATGTTGATGTTGATGTTGATGTTGATGTTGATGTTGATGTTGATGTTGATGTTGATGTTGATGTTGATGTTGATGTTGATGTTGATGTTGATGTTGATGTTGATAATGATGTTGATGTTAATGTTGATGTTGATGTTGATGTTGATGTTGATGTTGATGTTGATGTTGATGTTGATGTTGATGTTGATGTTGATGTTGATGTTGATGTTGATGTTGATGTTGATGTTGATGTTGATGTTGATGTTGATGTTGATGTTGATGTTGATTTTGATGTTGATGTTGATGTTGATGTTGATGTTGATGTTGATGTTGATTTTGATGTTGATGTTGATGTTGATGTTGATGTTGATGTTGATGTTGATGTTGATGTTGATGTTGATGTTGATGTTGATGTTGATGTTGATGTTGATGTTGATGTTGATGTTGATGTTGATGTTGATGTTGATGTTGATGTTGATGTTGATGTTGATGTTGATGTTGATGTTGATGTTGATGTTGATGTTGATGTTAATGTTGATGTTGATGTTGATGTTGATGTTGATGTTGATGTTGATGTTGATGTTGATGTTGATGTTGATGTTGATGTTGATTTTGATGTTGATGTTGATGTTGATGTTGATGTTGATTTTGATGTTGATGTTGATGTTGATGTTGATGTTGGTGTTGGTGTTGGTGTTGGTGTTGGTGTTGGTGTTGGTGTTGATGTTGGTGTTGGTGTTGATGTTGGTGTTGGTGTTGGTGTTGGAGTTGTTGTTGGATTTGGAGTTGGTGCTTTTCGTTTAGCTTTTTTTTTGCTTCCCCATTGGTTGTGCTCTAATTTCAATTAATCCAGCAAAAGTGATACATATGCGTCACATTAGGCGGTTCCCTGAGGATCTTTGACACGCCGTCAATGTTTTTTTTTATTTTTGTCATATGCCCGAAGACCTCACCTTCGTTTTCGTTCCTTAAAATTTACCGTTGCACTAGTAGTCACAGAGTTAAAAATCCATGCAACGTTTTTTCATGGCTGTAGCATTTTTACTGCATTATGTGATTGCATCCCTGAAATCATGACAGCAAAATTTTTTTTGTAATTCAGTTGTGAAGCGTAATAGCACATCCCTGCTGTCGTAAAACAAAATTTACTGTAGCACTCCTCCTGAGTGAGTATAATTCCATGCAACGGAATTACATTTCTGTTACATAAGCTGCTATATTCACGACCTGACGACGCCGGAATTTTTTTTTTATTTTAGTCGTAAAGCCATGTATAAAAACTTTATTTTCCTTTTTAAACTTTTATCGTAGGTTATATATTCATTGAGTAAAAATTCAATGCAACGCCGCTGCATGAATGTTGCGTTATCGATCTTTGAACGGCTCTTTCAGCGTCCCCATGATGTCAGAAATTTTTTGTCTAATTTTGTTGTGAGGGCTTCCAGTAGGTCTTTATTGGCGTATCGTATTTTTAATCCCAGCAATAATACTCAGCGAGTAATAATTCCATGTAACAAATTTTCAGTTGCGTTGCTTACGCAACTACGTATTAAATTTACTACGTCGCTATGCCGTATTAAATTTTTTTTTGTTTTTTTAATATAGTCAAAGAATTAACATTTATGGTCATACTATTTTTTTAATCATAGCTCTTATACCCAGCGAGTAACAATTTAATGAAACGCAGATGAATTTTTTAAAAATTCATTTTTCAACTTTTTTGGAAACTAGAGCAGTATAACGTAACTTCGTCACGTCAAAATGTTCCTTTGGCAAAAGCAATGGGAACCCTGAAAGCTCCCCTGTTCAGGTGCTGGGAGTCAATATACAAAAATTATAAAATTTGTATGGGAGCCCCCCCTATGGAGTGATCAGAGGGAATAGATCCCCAAGGGAAAAATGTTCCTTTTGCAAAAGTAATAAGGGTCGGTCATGCATATTAACCCTCTCCGCCCCTCCTTTAACCCCTCCTTTAAGGCTCCCCTGTCCAGGTGTAAGGAATAAATAAACAATAACAATAACAAAAAAAAAAACAAACAAGCATACTTTAATCCAGTATAAGGCGCGTAGTGGCTCTTGTGCTAGAGACTCGTATAGACTCGTTTAGGAACTCGCTCTCGTGTCTCACATATACATATTTATTCCCGGTATAAAAAATTATTATTGGTAAAGTATGATGATATTTGCGATATCAGTGATAAAAAGCTATGGGCAGAGAGCGCTCTTCGAGCACTGAGAGTAAGAATTGAGAGCAAAGGCTAATGTAGCAACACCAAACGCAACAACAAATCAAAGACAAAAAACAAACACAGAAACAACACAGAAGCTTTAAATGTAGTGGTGCCCATACCCGGTGATGAATGATGGTGATAATACGAGGGGTACTATTTATATTTTGGGAATAGCAAATAATAACAAACATTTTTAAATGAAAATGACTTTATTGTTTTTCAAAATATTCCCCTTGATGATCAATACACTTTGATGATCAATACACTTTTGCATTCGTTCAAACCATTTTTCATAGCAGTTTTTCCATTTCTCTTGATACACCTCCAAAACATGGTTTTTGAACGCTTCAACTGCTTCTGCGGCGCTCGTAAACCGTTGACCACGCAGTTTACCTTTGATATTCGGGAACAAGAAGAAGTCATTGGGTGCCAAATCAGGACTGTATGGAGGATGAGTCATCAATTCGACGTTTTGACTGCTCAAAAATGTACATGTTTGACGAGATGTGTGAGAGCTCGCATTGTCATGATGAAGAGTGATTCGTCTTTGGCTATTGGTTTTGAAATTTCTCCGAAGACTTCCGGCAAACAAATGGTCGTGTACCATTCAGAATTAACCGTCCTACGTTGCTCAAGTGGAACAGTGGCCACATGACCGATTCGGTGGAAGAAACAGGTGACCATTTGCTTCGCAGTGCTTCGTGGGCGAACAACTTTTGTTGGATTTGCATCGTCTTGGAATACCCAGAAGGTCGATTGCTGTTTTGTTTCCGGCTCATACGCATAAATCTATGATTCGTCACCTGTCACGATTTTATACACGTCTTTTGAAGCACCACGATTGAACTTTCTAATCATTTCCTTACACCAATCGACGCGAAATTGGGTTTTTGAGCGATAAATTATGGGGTGTCCAACGAGAGCAAATTTTTTTTATACAGATAAGTGTTCATGAAAAATCGAATGTATTGAAGTGGAACTAATGTGCAAGGATGCCTCTATCTCACGATATGTCACATGACGATCTTGCATTATTAGTTCAAGTACTGCATTGATGTTTTGTGGCACAACAACCGATTTTGGACGACCTTTACGGAATTCGTCGGCAACCGAACTACGACCACGATTGAATTCACTATACCAACGATATACTGTAGCTTTTGGTGGTGCTTATCGTCATACAAAGAATTGAGTTCATCGACACATTTTTGTTGAGATAATCCACGTCGAAAGTTGTGAAAAATAATCCAACGAAAACCTTCTCTTGAAATTTCCATTTTTTTAACAAATTGATTTTCTTAACTCAATGTAAACAAAACAAATAGCACTTGTACATCAAAACGTTGTAAGTACACTTATGCTAACAAGTGTCATACTTTATTATGGTGATGCCAGATTTTAGCTATTGACATTAGTGTTGCCAGTTCCCGTAATATAAATAATACCCCTCGTATTGTATTGTGTGTATAGTCAAATGGATATGGTGTAATGGGTGGTGGATATGGTATCATGAGTGAAGTATGACGGATGGATTATTTTTTAATGTTTTAACATTTAAAGTTTTCATAAAAAAAATATATACAATGTATATTATACATATATATAGATATATGCTTGAATCATTATGGCAGTTTTTTAGACTGCAGACTCCCTATTAAATAGTAAAATATTAAACTGCTTATAGATCCTTATATTATTCTGTATAATTTCTTTGTGGTAGCCACACACACATATTTATATTTTAGTATACCTTAAAGGCCACATAGCCCTTGACTCAGGCCAGCCATGTTATAATATTGTATGTCAATTTTTCTTTGGGAATAATCAAGATTCTACCCACTGAACCATATGCGAAAGTTTTGCTTAAGGTGAGAGTTTTGCGAATGTTTTTGGGTAGAATTTTTTAAATTTTTGATTTTTTATTTTGTCGCTTAAAAATGCTTGCTATAGAAGATGAAATCCGTGAAAACTTTTTCATAAAAACTGTGCCACTATTTGGAGTCGAATAAGATTAATATTTTTTATCGTTTATGTAGGTGAAAATTCCTCATAGATGAACCATTTTTGTTCATAAATAAGCTCAGAAATTAATCATAAATGTTTATTTTTTGCATCTTAAAAGATTTAAAAAAACATACTTTTTTATCATATCAGTAGAAGCAATTTCTCATATACGAACCATTTTTTGTTCATAAATGAGTTCAGAAATGAATCATAAATAAAGGGTCCGCCAAATAATTTTTTTTTTTTTGAAAATGCTATAAAAAAAACTACTGAATATTTTCTCAAATTTCTTTTTTTAATTGAATGTACAATCCTTCCGGTTAATAATGGAAAATAATTTCATTCAAATGGCTGCCTCGCCTGGCCATGCAGTAGCCTATACGATCGGTCCAATTTTTAAGCACATTATCGATTGTGTGGAGCTGTATTTCACCAATAGCTTCACGAATATTGTCCTTTAAAGTGTCAATTGTCTCTGGCTTGTCGGCGTAACACTAATCTTTGAGGGCACCCCACAAATAAAAGTCCAACGGTGTCAAATCGCAGCTCCGAGGTGGCCAAACGACATCAGCTGTGCGGCCGATAATGCGATCTTCAAAAACAGGGCGCAAAACATCGAGTGTAGCTTCGGCTGTGTGGCACGTAGCGCCGCACAGTACTTTGTCCAGTAGGAATAAATCAAGAGTTTCATTTTGACGAACCCTAACAAAATAGATATTGTAAGTTAGGTAATACTTTCACTAAAAAGAGTTTAAATTTTCTTCGCAAAAGAAGTAGTTTTGTGGAAACTACACTTCTTCAAAGTCAACGCTTTTTATGCGTTTTTATTATTGTAGAATTTTCGACTTCGCGTTGTATTTAAAGAAAAACATGCTGTTAGCACAGTTTTTACGCTATTCAAGTGATTTTATTTTTGTATTTTTAAGGAAATAGTGAGAAAAAATAAGTTTTAACTATATCAGCAAGAAAATTTAAAATAAGTAATAAAAATTGAATTTTAAATTATCAAAAAATTTTGAAAAAATTTGAAAAATTTCCTGTTTTCAACAGTCATTTAAAAAAAATTTCCACAAGTGTCACCTTCAATTTGTACATATGCATTTCTACGTCTCTTTACCTTTCGGAAATATTAAAACAGAGGGAATAAAATGAAAAATTTTTAAAAAGTAGAATAGATAGAATAAAAAATATAATAAAATAAAATTAGTCAAAATGTAGAATGTTCAAAATTAGGATATAATAAAATTATTCTAAAATAGATTGTTTCAAAAGAAAATTGGATAAAAATTTAAAAATAAAATCATTTAAATCTAGAAGGTTCATAAAATAGGATAAAATAAAATTATATAAATATAGAATTTTTCAAAATTAAATTGGATAAAAATTCATAAAAATATAATAAGTAAAGTAGGTAAAGAAAATAAAAAGGGAAAATCAAATAGATCGAAAATATAGAGAAAGTAAAAAAGTTAATCTAGGGATAAAATAGGTGCGATAAGAAAATAAAAAAACCAAAAAAAAAACAAAAAAAACCAAAAATAAAACAGAAAACATATAGGATGAACACATAAGAAAAACCTAAAATATTATATCAAAAATAAAAAAGATCTAAAACATAAAAAAACCTAAAATACCAAAACACTATAACTAATAAACCAAAACATGAAAAAAATCCACAACATGAAAAAATTAAAAATACTATACCAAAAATACCATACCTTATACACCATAAAATACCACACACCATACACCAAAAACTACCTATAAAAAAAATACCATACCCCATACACCAATAAAAAAACCTCACCAAAAACTAAAACTACCTAAAAACTCTACAAAAAATTACACCAAAAATACCATACCTTATATACCATAAAATACCACACACCATACACCAAAAACTAAAAATACCACACACCATACACCAAAGACTACCTATAAAAAATACCATACCCCATACACCAATAAAAAACCTCACCAAAAACTAAAACTATCTAAAAACCGAATATTTCGTCCAACTTCGAACCACTTTTTGAGTTATCGTGTTTTTAAAAATGGTCCAAAAATAATTTTGTGAATTTTTAGCTTATGTGCTTCATTCAAAGAAAAAATGCCGTAAGCACATTTTTACACTATTCCATTGATTTTATTTTTTTTTTAAATAATAAAAAACAATACGTTATTTTATATTTATAAGAAAATGTAAAGTAAGTATTAAAAAATTTATTTTAAATTATAAAAAATTAAAAAAAAAATTTTTAAATTTGCTGTTTTCAGCAGTCATTTAAAAAAAATGTCCACAAGTGTCATATTTAATTTTTAAAATAAATTATTGTATGTTTATCTATCTTTCAGGAACATAATATATTTTATCCAACTTCGAACTATTTTTTGAGTTACCGCCTTTTTAAAAATGGTCTAAAAATCATGTTTTGCAAAAATTAGCTAAATGTTGTTAGTGTATGTAACATTCAGTATGTTACACAAAAATAAAAAACGTAAACAAACATATTCTTTGTACTCTATACCTAACAGAAGGGCATATCAGCTTATGAAAGTTAAGTTCTTACAGAGAATGATAACACTGTATTTTTTACAGAAATGTAAGAACTTTTTCATAAATTATTATTAATAAATAAACTTATTCTTCAAAAGAATGTTTGAGCAATCGAATTGAATATTAATAACTGTTATTAATATTACTACAAATGAATTTATAAATTGTTAAATGTAGGGAACTCTCATATTCTCTCAATGCTACCCAATTTTTACAAACAATTTAACAAAAATTTAACAAAAACAGAGAACTTGCAAAAAAGCTGTGGAAGTTTAAGTCTATTTGCATGTGCATTAAGAAAAAACATAATATATTATTTTTTATCAAAAATGTCAATAATTTTAACTAATAAAGATTTATTTAATTGCTGGATTTCTGCTGGTCCAAGAGATAAATTTTTGATTTTAAAAAGTTTTGTTAAAAACAAAATTGGTGAAAGACTGTTTAATGAAGCAACAATAGAAAACATTCGGATTTTTCAGATTAAATTAGATAGAAAGTGGAAGGAGTGCCACTATAACAAAAATTTGTTTATAAAAAAGTATGAAAACTGGTTAAGTGTCCAAACTTTTATTATTCCTGATCCAGATGAAGTAAGTAAAAATAAAAAAGTTTTTACACAGTTTAAATAAATCTTCATATCTAAGCAACCTAGCACTAGTCGCGGAAGACCTAAAAAGGAGTTCCACTTGTTATCTGAACAAATGAAAAGAAGAAAAGTTGCTGAAATAGTATCTGACTATACTGAAGAAGAATTAGAATATGCATCAGATTTTGCGAGAAGAAAAGGCAGTATTAAAAAAGAAAGTGTCCTCTCAGTACAGGTGGCATTGACAATTTATTTAGACTTGGATCTCTCGGAAGTAAAGTATAATATTCTGCGCAAAACTGTCAATGAACATCATGAAAACTTCTTTCCAAGCCTATATGCAATACAAAATTTTAAAAAGAATATAGTACCACCTGTCAAAGCTTCTGAAAACTCTGCAGAAGTGGAATTAAAACCACTCATGCGAAATACAGCTAAAAGTATATTTAAGCTTTGTGATGGCGAAGAGTCTTCAGATAAAGTAACACTGATATGCAAATGGGGAATGGATGGCAGCTCGGGTCACAGCCGATGCAAGCAAAATTTTTCAACGGAAGATATCAGCGATGAATTTATATTTTTCATTGCATTTGTCCCAATCAAGTGAGTAAAAGTTTAAAAATTTAACTATGTATATTTTAATGAAAAAACAATTATTTTTTGAATAAAAGGCTAATTGATTCGTTATCAAAGAACCCTCTTTGGATAAACAAAAGCCCTTCTTCTACTCTTTTCTGCACACCCATAAAAATTGTAATAGCTAAGGAAAATAGGACCTTAGTTATACAAGAAAATAACGATATTAAAAAACAAATAACCGAATTAGAATGTGAAATATTGGAATTTAATGGGAAATCTGTAGAGGTTTCATATGAAATCAAATGTACAATGATCGATGGATCCATTGCAAACGTTCTTACGGAAACAAATTCAGCTAGCAGATGCTTCATTTGTAATGCAAGTCCAATTGAAATGAACAAAATAAATTTTACTAGATCTGCAAACACAGATTCTTATAAGTATGGACTCTCAACTCTTCACTGCTGGATTCGTCAAACAAGGTTATGGCACAACTAATGACGAAAACACGGCTAGGAAATTCTTTGCCAATTTTGATGTTTCTGCGGAAATTACTGGCCTTAATAAAGATTTAATATATAACTTCTCATTAATTTTGCGAATTTTGTCATGTGGAAGAAAAATTAAAATTGAAGAGTTTAGTAAACTTCTTATGGATACCAGGAACTTATACTTAAAGTGTTACAGTTGGTACTATATGCCCAGCTCTGTGCACAAAGTTTTAGTGCATGAATGCGAAGTAATGAAGTATTTCGATTTACCCATAGGTGAATTTTCTTTAGTTTTTCTAATTGAAATAAAATAATAAATAACGCAACCTTGTTCTTTTGAAGGAAGTTTATCGGAAGAAGCATTGGAGGCTTCCCACAAAAATATTAGATATGCTCGTCTAAACCACACGAGAAAAAGCTCTCGGGAGAATTCAAATAAGGATTTGATGACACACCTATTGATTTCAACAGATCCTGAGTTATCATCAAAAAGAAATATTAAATTTAAAAACAAGTTTAATGAGGAAGACCCTTATTTTGCCTTCTATATTGAAAGTGAGACAAACTAAGATCTCTTATAAATTTCATACTATTAAAAATTTTAGTTTCATTTGTTAAAAAAAATTGTTGATAACAACATAAATGAGTATTTCTTTGCAAAAAAGTATTTTTTTAATATATGTTGGTAAAGATTTATATTTTGGAAAAATTGCATAAAAAACTATATGTATACCTTTTAAACGAAAAAACATATTTCCAAACGGGGTCAATATTAAAAAGTTAAAGATTTAACAACTTAATATCTTTAATTTTTTTTTTTAATAAGTGTTTTTACTTGTTTTATTATTCCCTTTAAATCACAGAAATTTCGATATTTAAATTTTATTTCCAGCGAAAGTAATAGATATGTTAAATCTGATTTCATTTTTAAAATCAGCGGTCATAAATTAATCAGCATGCAAAATTTCATAAAAATCGAACGGCTCCTTGTATTTATTCCTCACTTTTGTATGGGCTCAAAGTACTGTGCGCCGTCCTGTTGAAACCAAATGTTGCCAATATCCTCCTCTTCAATTTTTGTGAACAAAAATTCGTTCAACATGGCCCGATAACGATGGCCATTGACTATAACTCCCACTCCTTGCTCATTTTTGAAGAAAAATGGCCCAATTATGCCTCTGGACCAAAATTCGCACCAAACAGTGACTCGTTTTGGGTGGATCGGCTTTTCAATGTATGCGTGCGGGTTTTCTGTGCCCCAAATGTGACAATTATGCTTGTTTACATACCCGCCAAGATCAAAATGAGCTTCATGTGAAAAGATGATTTTTTTGGCAAAATCGGCATCTTCTGTAAGTCGATAGCAGGCCCACTCAGCGAAGTGAAAACCAGCGTTGTTCAAGCGTATACACAACCATATTCGTTCAGCGGAAGGATAAAACAAATTATCTGTCAAATCAGACATGTGCTAAGTGTTACCATTCACGAAATAAGCACTAGTTGAAAAAAAAAAGTTAGATGGCGGACCCTTTATTACATTTGTTATATACTTGGAATACTTTGCCGGGAATTTTTCTATGGTTCATTTTTTACCTCTTTTCCGAAGAAATAAGGGGTTCATTTTTGAGAGCATTTTTGTCCCGCGATTGATTCAAAGAGGGTTGATTTCCTAGTGCTGAAAAATAACTTTTCTATTGGACTTCTTTTAACTCATTTCCGAACAAAATAAGGTTCATTTTTGAGAGGCACTTTAGTCCGACGAATGATACAAAAAGGTTCATTTATGAGTGCCGAAAATGAACGTTTCTACCCGAAAAGGTTCATAAATTAATTCAAAACGGTAGTTTCGGTTCACTGGGTATATTTTTACCTCGATAAGAGATAATTTTTTAAATATTTTTTGTTTTTATTAAAACTCAAATATAAAGTACAGAAATAAATTCTTTCATTTTGTTTAGAAATGTTTCCTCAACTCAGTGAATTGCAATTTTAGTGTTTCTAATTCACTCATGAGGTCCTTTAATATTTAAATACAAGAAAGTTAAACAATAGGGTATTTACGATATATATATAAAATTTATTCTAGACTGTGATAATATTCGATGCAAATTGATGTATTTTATAAATTTTTTTATTTATTTTTACTTTTTAAAGCAAACTTACTTGTTAGAAGAAATATTTTTATGGAATATAATTTTTCCTTTTTTTGCAAATATAGCAAAAGTTACTAAAAAAACGTTTTTTTCCTTTTATACTTATACTGTGATAAAGTTTGGGTCTTAAAACTAAATGTATTTTTTTTTTTTTTTTTTTGTGAATGTCATAATTTTACTACATATACAAAATCCAATACACCATATTGTGAATTCCCCTCATATATTTTGTAGTGCTATGAAAAAAAAGTGTTATGTTTTAGTGCTTAACATAAAAAACTCTCGATATAAGTACCTCTGAAGTTACTTCTTTAACAAATTAAACGGAAATTCGTTTATTTCTTGACTGAGGGATACCACATCATTCCATTATCCATCCCTGACAGATTCGAATTATCGTAAAATGCAAAATTTTCAAAAAAGAAAATGTAATAAATATGCCCAGCAACATGTGCCTTTTATGAAAAAATGCGTGACTTGCAAAGATTATAACCTAATCGTGATTTAAAAGAACGCTGAATCATTACTTCGATTTTTTTTTATTTTTTTTTTTTTTTATGTTTACATAATCTTGGATAATCTTGTAAAAAAAATTACGCTTCAAACACTGCCGCAAGGTTATACATAAAAATATTTATATCCATGTCTTATAAATATTTTCAAAAACAACAAATACTCGCACAATGTTTGTATCCTTTTTGCCCCAAACACAAAGGCTTAACTGCAATAATTCAATGTTAAACGTGCACAAATGTAACCCAAACTCAGTGGAGCACAAAGAAACCTTTTCACCATCACCACCAACACCACCACCCACCAGATAGCAACACGCTGATAGCCTTGCCACCTACTGGCACACAACAAATTGTACACAAATTTTCGATTAAGCATAACTTGCTACTCAAGGATATCAGGATATCTTATAAAATGTGTACAACACATGTTTTAAAAAACATCTTCTTGTGCATTTCTTTTTATTGCTATTTCGTATTATTATTTATGTGTTTCTTTTATCGTATTATCGTTGATTCCAATGAATTTATTTTTGGTTAGCACCAAATGCAGGGTGTCCTGCACAACAGTGCTAGGTCCAACAACAACAACAACAACAACAACAACAACAACAACAACAATTGCTAGGAGCCTGTTATTACCACGTTGTTGTTTTGTAAACGTTTTTCTATACGTCAAGCTTTTTGCTTTTTTTTTGTTTACTTTGTAGTAAGAGTGGGTGTTTTCGCAATATTTTTGTTGTAAAAGTGTGCGTTTTATTTTTGTAAGCATGTATTTTTGTTTATCTGCACCATGAAGGCAGTTATGCATTTTCCGGCCTGAAGGCCATGCTAAATGATGCAGAAAGCTTTTTGTTATTTAAACAAGCTGACACAACAACCTTTAAACTCAGCTCACCCAATACGCCCAGCACCAATATCTCTACCCATGCAGCCATAGTTAAAGGCTCTTGTTTGTTTAAACGTAGCTATAAATAATAAACAGCTTGAAACATTACCGCTGGGAGGCAACTCAGTCGTCTTTAGAAAGTGGATCAGTTGGTTTTTAGAATACATACATCGAGGAATGCTTAAGTAAGTAGAGCGATCAGTTAGTTTGATTGATTAGCTGAGCTTGAATAATATTTTTCATAGCAGTAAATTTATGCCCTTAAATTATCATCAAGACAATTCATAGGTTATCAAATTAAACTGCCAGAAACAATCACTCATCAAGATAGTATGTCCACCCATTATTGGTTCCACCTATTGTGAGTAGTTTGCATGTAGTGATTGGTATATCAACTATTTCCTTCACATTCGATAATTGTTGCCTCTGTTTTGCTGTTTCCTGGAAACTTTCTATTGACTTATCAACAAGAGGTGTATGATTTATTTTTTAAATGAAATGAATAAAGGCTTTGTTATCTCTTGAACTTTCATTGAATTATAAAGTAGTGATATGCAAAATTTGTATGAAATAGAATATTTTTTAAATGTCCGCCTCGGCTAAGCTTACGGATCATAATATTTTTTTTTCAAATTTTCGACCATTCTTTCGCATAATTAGGTCTCTATTTCAGCAATGGTGACTTCAATATTCGCTTTGAGAGTTGGTAGTATTTGCGGATGGTTAGCGTAGATAATGCACATAGCCAGGATTTTCCTTGGGAAGAGTTTTGATATCGAAAATATGTAACCAAATCGTGCACTTTCGATTAACGATCTGGTTTGCTTGGTATTTGGTGTCTCTTTCGAGGTTTTAACACCAAAGCCCTCCTTGGTTACGAACCTAGACCTTAATCTGAAAATAGCCCCAAGAAAAGAAGTGTAATGATGTCAAATCGCTAGATTTAGGTGGCCAATTAAAACGCGAAATCACGTTAATTGATTGCTTCGTGACTGGAATATACTCCATATACTCCTATACTCAAACAAAATATATTGTTAATCATCTACATTGACCCTATTGACTGTAACGGCTCTTCAGTCGTTTTTCATTTTTGAAAAAGTACGGCCTAATGACGCATCCGGCTCACAAGCCGCACATGATAGTCACTCGTTAAGAGTACACTGAAAAAAAAAGTTAGCTTAAAATTGAACACAATGTGTTAAAAAAATGTGTTCATAATTTGCCTTTTTTTTCATATGTTTTTCAAAAGTTTTAAACAAATTTGCTCTTACTTTGACGAAATTTGTAGCAAGCTATTTTTTAAACACAAATTTCTTCAAGTTAATAACAATTGTCGTCAATTTTGAAACATTTTTTTTTTCAGTGTACCTTCTCATCTTCTTGATCACAATCCGCACCTGATAGTCACTCGTTAAGAGTGCCTCCAATCTTCTTGATCACTCGCGGCTTTTAAGATCTTCAAATGCGCCAATTTTATTAATTAAGGGGTTACCCCTACTTTTAACTTTAAATTTTCATAGATTTTTTATGAAGTTTAATTCTGAACTATAACTATCTGCGAATAAAAAAAACTAAATAACTGGCCATTTCAGCCCTTGAAAGGACTTTGACCTAGCTTGTTATGATCAATTGTGTTGTGCGTGTTATTAAGTTTGTACACAATTGACCGAGAACCGGACCTACATGTTTAACGCCGACTCCGAACGGCGATGAACGGAATGGAATGTTCTCGTTCTCAAGAAGCTTTATATGGCATTTTGATTACTCTCTGAGGTTTGCCATTGTCTGCAGAGAGGTGGCGGCCGTACAGAAAAATTATTTTAATTCAAATAATTTTCTGTCGCTGCTGGGGTTCGAACCTGGATCTCCAAAGTTCGTTGACATAGCGGCCACGCACGCACGGCCACGCGGCCACGTACGCCACGGACGCCACAACTATCTGCGAATAGGTCCTAAAAATTTCAAGTCGGTCCGAACAAAATTGACTGAGATATGAGCGTAAACAGCGAAGAATCCAAAGAAAAATAAACTAAAGCATTGCCACCGCACAATGTTTCAATCACCACAAAACAATGTTTGTATCTAGGTACTTTATGATATTATTGATCCTTTAAAAAAGTCGAGTAGTTTTAGTAAAAAAAAAAAACAATGACAATTTTCTAGGGAAAATCAGTGAAAATGCGATTCGTCGAAAAAGAGCCATTTTTTTTTGCTCAAAAATTATCTCCGCCATACATATTTTCAGAAACCCAATCAGAGAACGTACAGCGCTGCTGATGGTTCATCGGCTCTTGAGTCAATTGAATGAAATGAATGAAATGAATGAAATGAATGAAATGAATGAAATGAATGAAATGAATGAAATGAATGAAATGAATGAAATGAATGAAATGAATGAAATGAATGAAATGAATGAAATGAATGAAATGAATGAAATGAATGAAATGAATGAAATGAATGAAATGAATGAAATGAATGAAATGAATGAAATGAATGAAATGAATGAAATGAATGAAATGAATGAAATGAATGAAATGAATGAAATGAATGAAATGAATGAAATGAATGAAATGAATGAAATGAATGAAATGAATGAAATGAATGAAATGAATGAAATGAATGAAATGAATGAAATGAATGAAATGAATTAAATGAATGAAATGAATGAAATGAATGAAATGAATGAAATGAATGAAATGAATGAAATGAATGAAATGAATGAAATGAATGAAATTAATGAAATTAATGAAATGAATGAAATGAATGAAATGAATGAAATGAATGAAATGAATGAAATGAATGAAATGCATGAAATGAATGAAATGAATGAAATGAATGAAATGAATGAAATGAATGAAATGAATGAAATGAATGAAATGAATGAAATGAATGAAATGAATGAAATGAATGAAATGAATGAAATGAATGAAATGAATGAAATGAATGAAATGAATGAAATGAATGAAATGAATGAAATGAATGAAATGAATGAAATGAATGAAATGAATGAAATGAATGAAATGAATGAAATGAATGAAATGAATGAAATGAATGAAATGAATGAAATGAATGAAATGAATGAAATGAATGAAATGAATGAAATGAATGAAATGAATGAAATGAATGAAATGAATGAAATGAATGAAATGAATGAAATGAATGAAATGAATGAAATGAATGAAATGAATGAAATGAATGAAATGAATGAAATGAATGAAATGAATGAAATGAATGAAATGAATAAAATGAATGAAAGGAATGAAATGAATGAAATGAATGAAATGAATGAAATTATTGAAATGAATGAAATTAATGAAATTGAAAATTCAGAAATTGTACTAACCTGAAAACCAACCGGTTGTACCCGGTTTGATATAAGTTCCATCGAAAAAGCTTTTGTTTAAACTTTAAGCTATTACTGTTTATAAACAATGATGTTTTATTTTATTTTGTAAATTTGTTTTCAAATTTGTCATTATATACATATATATTTATGTATAAAATACAAACCATAAAAATTTGTAAGCTTTCACGTGAAATTGTAGAGCGTGTAAATTAAGTAGAGATAAAATATATTTCAAAATTAAACTCTAAATAATCAGCCAAAAATTCATGATCTGAAAAAAAATTTAAAATTTTTGCAGTATCCTTCCGCTTGAGGTGTACCACAACAAACACCCAAACACACTAATACATATACATTAAGTAAATTTCCCGCGTGTGAAAATGTTTGTTTATTTATAGAGTAGAAAAGTTTTTTTAATTTTTTTTCTGCGCTTATTAAAAAACATAATTTATGCGCAAATCTAAACACACTAAAACAAATCCCACAATAACAACAACAACGATAATAATAGCAACAATGACCACACCTCACGTCAACAGCTCACACCAATACTAACACCAGCTAACATCCGCCATGCAACACTTACCCACCCGCAACTCCACTCAACAGTGGCAGGATTTAAAGCATAAACGAGCTCAACGGATTTGCAATTTGAGCAGCCAACATCGCCCATGGGAAGCGCTATAGAAAGTTGGTAGTTGCAGCAACAAAAAAAAATCCAAAAAAAAAAATAGGGAGAAAATTTGAAAAAATATATGGCAGTTTGTTGCGTGGAATACCTTCGGGTGCGTATGGTTAAAAATGTGGAAAACCGTGCAAATGCTGAAAATAGATGCTTAAGCTGAGCTTTTGCCAGAACTCATTGGAATGAGGGTTAACATAATGATGATGATGATGATAATGATGATGTGGAGGATGAGCATGAGGCGTTGCAATATACCAAAATCTGCCAAGTTTTGCGCGCAACTTTTAGCCAAGGGTGTAGAGATATTTTTAACCAACAATGTATGTATGTATGTATTTATATATATGAGTGTGTGTGTGTGTGTGTGTGTGTGTGTGTGTGTGTGTTTGTGCATTTGTTTGTTGTTGTTTCTGTTGGCTTACACTTTTTTATGAATTTCTATGACAAAATCCCTCAAGATACAAAACCAAAAACAAACACAAAAAACAAAAAATAGATGACTTCCAAACATAGATACCAAACAACAAAATTTGAGCCCTGCGTTAAGCGGGTAACATTGTGTGGGTTGACATTTTTCAACACCAGTTGGCGCTGACTACCTCAGGGCATTTTTCGTTGTCAATTTTCCCCCTTCTCTCGCCTTATTTTTCCACACTCTGCATATTTAGCTGTTTCTAGTTTTTTTTTTGTCTCTCATTTTTTTTTTATTCAGCTTTTATTATTAATACCAAAAATTCTCACCAGTCGATACTCAAAGGACTCTTCTATGTAAATAATACTTGGTATTTGCAAAACAAATTGTGCTCCAAAGCTGTGTGAAACCAAAAACAAAAAAAAAAACAAAACAAAACACCTTTGCAATTGGCTGCCAGCAAGAATTGGCAGAAAGGCAATAAATTCTGTGTGTGGGAACGCTTTTCACTTTAGCACTTGAAGAGCTTTTTAAAGCTCGCTTACTTATCGAAGAGAATGGCAATTATTTAAAATCAACTTGTCAAAATTTAATTTATTTCTTTATTTTATTTATTTAATTTGCACCTTTATGTTATAATAATTCAATAGTTTCAGCAGTTGTCTGTCCGTTAGTTAGTCATTTATTACGCAAGTCTTATGCCTTCACCGTACCTCCTCCCTCTTCTGCTTCTACTTAATAACAACTTTTACCTACATACTTTCATCAAAATTCCTAGACAAAGTGTCTAAACATCAACAGCTGCTGATTACCTCTGCACCGAAATTAAATATAAATAAATTGCTTGAAATTTGATAATTTATGCCATAAGCTACAGCGAAGCCTCAACCACACCCCTCCCCCCCCCCATTCACCCCTGCCGCTATTGCCAAACTTTGTGAAACTTTTACTTGAACTTCTGTTTATTTAAGGTTCAATTTAATGCTCTGTAACGAGCTTTAAGTAGATCAACTTACCACATCAGCATCTAATAAGTCACCTAAGTATCCAGAACGCACCGATTCATCCCCCTCACTGATAGCTGGCTCTTGATGTTGGTATTGGTAGCTGCAGCAATTTGATGGTTTATAGCAGCGCTACTTTTTGTCTAAGCAGCAGCATTCATCTATGTTGGCTGCTGCTACTCATCAAACCTCTTTTGTTTGCCTCGTGAGCGAGAGCTGCTCGTGGACTCGTGTAGATAGAACCATTAATCATAACGAATTAATTACTTGTATCAGATAGTTACGCTATTGTACAATACGCTGGAAATTAATTCTTGTGCATACATTGATGAGCATAAATAACCTCAATACTCTCAAAGGGTACACTCAAAAAAATTTTAGTTGTGAAAAATAAAATGAAAAAATTAAGAAATACTGGCAATTTTTTCAAAGGTTCACTCCGAGTGCATCTTTTTCTTCTTGCCAACCTTAAGCTTAGTATATTTCGCAGTTGGTCCTTGGTTTAGGAAAAACTTATAATAAGAGAATAACATTTTTAATGTATATACGTTATTACACTGGGCAACAAGATTACAAAATAGCTATCTTCATTAATTCACTTTACTAAAACTAAAATAAATACAAACAGGAAAAACGTACGTATCTATAAAAAAAAAAAAATATGAAAATTTTAAGCGATACTGTATTCTGACACGAATGTTACGTTTTTGAGATTATAAAAAATTGTTAGAAATTATTTGAAATATACATATTGTTATATATTATCAAACCAAGTAAACAAGAGTATGTGTTTCTTATTTCTATTATAAAAAGTCAAAAATTCTGAATTTATTTCAATTGCAAAGCAATTTTTATATTTCATTAAAGATTTACTGCGGAGAGTTCTGCATTGAGAGGTATTGTCAAGAAAGTTCCTTATTTTTGTTTTATTTAAATTAATAGCTGAAAAAGCACTTTCAGCACTTGCCCCGCTATAGGGAAAGCAAAAAATAAACGACACTATTTTTTTTTTTTTTATATATCTGAATCAAAGAAAAATATAACTTCTGTCCAGAATTCCTGGATAATTTCTGATGATATATTTGAAAAATTTATATTTCTTAACGATCAATATTCTTGGTCTAAATCATTCCACTCGGATTGATCCAAAATAACGTGTGAAAATATTTTTAAGCTTAAAGTTTTATTTTTAATATATAGCCCTTTATATAGCTCCTTAAAAAAGCATAGAAATCGTTTAAGTCTACATCAAAAATACTATAATGACTATATTAATGTATTCCTTTCGCATGAAACAATCAACAAAAGTCTTCAAAGTTAGTTCTATTTTTGCATATATGACACATTCAGCTTTGTAAAAAATGGCAAACAAAATATGTAATTAAAATAAAAAATTGTAGTTGGTTTTTCTAATAACTGATATATTTTTTCACTCACTATTTTATTTTTAATTTTCCCCGTTTTTATCAATGTTTTCCCCGCCTCCCTGTTTTGTACGAAAAATCCCGTTACCTGACAGGTCTGCACACGAGGCAGAATTATTTCTGAGCGAACGCGTACTTTCTGCAGTACGTGGATCCCTTCTGTCGTTGAAGAAAAAATATCTTCGACTTGTATTACGCAAGGAACCCATCTATTTTTCTAAGAGGAACTTCGGCGGTGGTAGCGTTATGCTTTGGGGGGCATTTTGCTCATCTGGATGCTTGAAAATACAGTTCACTTCCAGCAAAATGAATAGCAAAGCGCACACTGATGTACCCCAGATGTCTAATGCCCTTTCTAAGCAGAAATCATAAAAAAAGCTTCGTCTTCCAACAAGACAACGCATCAATTCACGTAAGTCGAGAGACAAAAAAATGGTTTTCAGAGCGAAAATTGGAAATTTTGGATTGTCCAGCTTGCTCACCCGACTTGAACCCCATCGAAAACCTTTGGGGTTTCCTGGTCCGTCAGGTTTACAAAGACAACAGGCAGTACGAGTCGGTGGAAACCTTGAAAAATGCTATTGTCAGAGAATGGAGTGAAATTGATGAAAACTTATTGTTATTTTAATGTTATTCTAAAAAAGGGAGGTCAATTACACTGACTCTTAATAAAAAAAGAAATGTATAAAAGAAAATTTAAATGGTTTTATTTTCAGTTTCTTTAAAGTGGTTTTATACTTATCCAACAGAGCGAATATTCTTTTTTTACTCTCTCAAAAGTACCGTTAGTGAAATATGAAGTCGATTTGAAGGGAATAGTTCTCTCTCACTTAAGTGTTAATTTGAGTAAAACATTATAATACCCTACAGCCAGGCCTTTAGGAAATATCCACAAATCTTGGGTGATTTTATAAATATGAAACAAACCTTATAAAAACTTTCCCGTACATGAGGCACTTGCCCTTACCCCTCTGTGGACGTCCTTGTATACAGCTCTCTTAGCCGAAATCCACCATTTCTCATCGATACTTTAACATGTCAAAGATTACATAAAGCCCTTTTAAGCGGCTCGTGTGAAAAGAAGGGACTTGATTTATGATGGACAGGACTTTTTCATGTCATCAAGAATCAATATATTGTGGAAATTATGATTTAATAAGATTTGTTAAGCCCTCAGAAGTAGAAAAAGGGACGAAAATAAAACTATCGCATTTAAAGAAAATTTAAATAAAAATATTGAAATTAAAAAACAACATATTTGAATTAAATATGTTATTAATGTCTTGTTATAGTTCTCGTTTGGTTTTTTTAATGAAAATGATATAGCCTAGATGTTTAGATAAGAAGATCCCCACAAAATCTCACCCATCGCACTCACGAAGCATTTGGACTAAAAATCTAGGCTATATAATTTTCATTACAAAAACCAAACAAGAACTATAAAAAACCGGGAGTATTCAGCGACAAGCCAAAATCTTTATTCTAAAAACTTCATTGATAAACAGCAGGAACAGAGTGCGATGTTGTTGCTGCTTGTCGGCTATTTCAGCTGTTTAGAATAAGTCAGAAGCTTCACTGTGTGGTATAGATACAATTAAAATACGGGAAAAAAACGAGTTGTAAGAAAAATATTTGATTTATTCACGTAAATATATAAATAAAATTTATACACAGGCGTGGATAATGTTAATACGCGTTATTTCCCTTAGTATAATATATTTTGAATATCATGATGTCTTCCAAAGTATCTTGAAGAATTGATATCAACTTACAAAATTTTATAAACTGTTAAAATTTCTTTTAAAATCATGAAATATATTGTTCATAATGACAAATAGGCTTTTTTTCTAAGTGTGTTATGATTTTTCTACGAGTGTGTATGTTTTCTTATATTATCTACATACCAATTAAACTCGCAATAAAGAATATTACTAATTATTTTATAGCAAAATCGCTTTTAATTAATTTGAAGTATGTATGTATCTATCTAAATATATAAATGTATCTACAATGTCGGTATAATTTTTGGCTTTTGGGTGCCATATATAACGTAATTAGTTAAGGAAAGTAATAGATTTATTTATCCAAAGAGTTAATTGCTTTCATTTAATTATGATAAAGCATACACACACACACACACGTACATACACAAACATAAGCACACACATAGTTTATAACTCAGCTAATTAACATAACATATATATACATATACACAGATACATGTGACATAATTATTAATGCATGAAATTAATTTATTGCATGCAATTTAAAGCTTGTTGGTGCTCAATCAACAATTTTACCACATCAACAATTTACTTGAAATTTCATTTAAAATATATAATTTAAAATAAGTATATAAATATATATCGTGTTCAAGATTTTTTAAGTAAAGCTCCCAGAAACTACATCAGCTTTCAAAATAATAAGTTGTTTTCTTCATAAACATACTTTGTCTTGAGCTCAACAATTAGCCTCAATGTAATTTAATGTATAAAGGTCACATTAAAATTTAACTACAAAAATAATTATTTTTACAAATAAAAAATATGAAAGTAAAATGGTATATAAACGTTAATAAACTAAAATTTCGTCTCAGCAAAAATTCTTTAAGAATTGATTTATTTTGCCTCCTGACTACGTATACGAGGGTTGCCTTTTAAGTTTTGCGCCTAACAAGAAAAAAACAGTGTTTAATAAGTGAAAATGTTTTAATTGTTTTTCAAAGTATTTTTCAAGATGTATTGATCATCGTTTGTATTCGTTTGATCCAGTTTTCAAAACAATTTTGACACTCTGAAGTTGGTACCTCCGAAACTAAGTTTTTGAAGCCCTCAACAGCCGGTTTGGCGTCGAGAAACGATCGCAACGCTTTTTTTCATAATTTGAGGGAACAAGAAGTCATTGCGTATCAAGTTGGGACTGTAAAGTGGATGCCCCATCAAAAAAAAAAAACTTCCACAACGTTAGTGATGAAGAAAAAAACCAAATAAATATGAAGAACTGTCTAAAGAATTCTCTATCTATCAATTCTCTGTTAAATGAAGCGTGCGTATAAATCTTACACAAATTTAATTGGTGAGAATATTATTATCCCTAAAAAATTTTTCGATTTCGTTAATATTAAACGTAAGTCATGCGGGGACCCCACGTCTATGTTTAAAGGTTACGCGATTTTTTCCAACCCTCAAATGATCTGTAACCTCTTTGCTGATAATTTTAAAGAAGTATTTTGTGTACCTTTAAATTGGGCTATATCACCATATCTCTTCCCAAACTCGTCACCCTTAATTTAGAACCTCAGTCTAATTCAGGAGAAAATACATGAGGCCATCATTAATCTTGACCCAAACAAGTCTCCTGGCCCCCACCAAATACCTGCCAGCTTATTAGTTCAATGAGTAGATAAATTTATCAGGCCACTTCATATCATCTTTAATAAATCTTTGGCCCTAAGTACCTTTCCATCGTACTGGAAATCTTCCCATCTTACACCAAAATATAAAAAAGGTGATAAAAGACCTGTCAAAATTGCAATATTGTCAGCTATTCCAAAAATTTTCGAAAAACTCATATGTGAATAGATACAGGTCTAGTGAATCCATTACTCAACGAAACACAGCATGGTGGTTCCAATCCATTAGTCTCACATGTGCTTACTAAAATGGAAAAAAAGACATTAGGTCGACGCGGTCTATACTGACTTCAGTAAAGCCTTTGATCGTGTTGATCATGATATATTAGTTCTAAAATTGAAGAAGTTTTTATTTCTGGTTCTGTACTTAATTGGCTCAAATCTTACCTACACGAAAGGTCCCAGTATGTTTAGTTCCACTGTCATCTCGGTCCACTTCTCTTCAATATCTTTATCTCTGACTTGTCTGAAGTATTAATTGGCATCCCACATCTTATGTACGCGGATGATCTAAAAATGTACCACGTCATTAAGTCGGAAGTTGATGACAGTTTCTTATAGTTTTGGAACAATAGTGTAATTTAAACAGGCTCTATCTCAATGTAAGTAAATGTAACATTATTAGTATTTCCCGGAATATTCTGGTAGAAAATAACCGCTACTTTCTGAATAGCACTGAACTACACGGATTAAATCATATCGTAGATCTTGACGTTATTCTGGACAACAAGCTACGCTTTAATCTTCATTACAACAAAACTTTATCTGGAGCTAACATAGTAAGCAACTCGAACTCATAAAATGGCGTGCAAAAGAATTCAAGAATATCTGGGTAACTAAGACTCTTTATAGTACATTAGTGGGCCCAATACTTGGATATGCCTGCATAATCTGAAATCCTGCCTTTCACATAGCACATCCTAGTCACATAGTGCTAGATTCGAATATATCCAAAAACAATTTCTGCTTTTTACTCTAAGAGAATCTTATGACCCTCGAGACTTCAGTGACCTGACACCTTACGAACACAGACTAGGCCTTTTGAATCTGATACCTCTATCAACACGGAGAATCTTACTAAGTTCATGCTTCACATTTGATGTTATAACTGGAGTTATCAGCATTAAATATATCTCGAGTAAGATTACATTTAAAATCCCTGGAAGGCTGACCAGGCATACAAGACTGTTAAACGAATACCAGCACTAATCTGTTTATGCATACAATGAACCCATAAACAGGTGTTGTAGAATATTCAATAATATCAGCGACTGTTATTCATCGCCTATGTCCAAATACACATTCAAGTGTACCTTCTTCAAATGTATGTTTCCCACTTAATTCTCGTTTATCCTGTACTCACCCTTTCTTGTCTTTATAGTTTGTAAGAACAATTTGTAAGTCCCTTTTTGCCTTTTCTTTTTCTTCTTTTTGACATGTTTAGAAAACAAAATCTCAGTGATGTGGGCCCAATTCGCATAAAATACCTTAAATCACCAAAACAAGGAAAGGAGAAAAAAAAACCTGTTAGTATAAGTAAAATTGCCTTGTTTGGCTAAATAAATAAATTCCGCGTTTTGGTTACTCAAAAACACTTGTTAGAGCTGATTTTTGGGAACTCGCATTGTCGTGTTGAAGGATAATCTTCCTTCGGTGGTTGGTTTTCTTAAATCCTCGGAAGACTTCCGGCATTAACAGTTCTCCGTTGTTCAAGTAGGGTCCATGATACAATTATACAAGGTAGCAGTGACAGTTTTTTCGTCCTGCACCAACTGTCAAATATAGTATACATTAGAGAACGAAAAAAGTAGAAAAGAAAATAGAAAGCAAAATATACAGGCAAATGACAGTCGATGCAAGACACTCGTGAGGAAATAGCAAGTTGTCACTCCTTCCTTTTATAATTGTATAATGGAGCCTATCTTGTAATAAGGCCTCGGTATTCGAGTAGGTAGCGTGCTCGACTGCTACCCCAGAGGTCCCGGGTTCGATTCCCGGCCAGGAAATGGTCCTTCCCCTTAAACCTTTCTAAATTTTCGACAACGACTTGAAGTTGTAGTTGATGGTAGAGAAGTTTGTGGATTAGGAATGCCTTATAACTTGAATTGACTGAGGCAAAGGCATCAAATGCCTCTGATTCAAATTCACATGTTTCTTTGGCTTTCCACCACGCTTAGAACATCCTACACGTGTTTCACTTGATTGCCTCTTCCTTCCCACTAATCTATCATTCCAATTCGATCCAAGGCAGACTTGACTGAATAGGTATTCCACCTGAAATCCTTGGCTCAAAGCTAAAAAAAAAAAAACAACAACTTCATCGGCTTTTCATGTTATAAATTTTTGCTTTCAAATTTTGTATAAACTGTCAACTTCGATTTGACATTTATGGGCACTTGCTCTTACCCTTGCGACAACGTAATTAATTCAACCATGGATAACATAGTCATTGCTCGTCATCTCAGCTATATGAATTGAAAACCATCAGCCATCTCCAGCTGTGCGAACTCATTTCCTTTTGGAGGCAAACTCTGGTCACATCCATGGTGGAATTAATAAGGTTGTATCGGGGCGTATCGTACTCTCTTCTCAGTACCAACAATTGTCAAAATCAATGAAAAACAATGTATGAGCTGTCAACTTCGATTTGACATTTATGGGCACTCGCTCTCACCCTTGTGACTATGTGTGGAATTTTAAATAAACAGTACAATCGTAAATATGAGGTGATTGTTTTTTCGATAAAATCGATAAATTGCAAACATTTCTTTCCCTTGTTTTGTGAAAGTGAAAAACTCCAGCAATTCTTGTTTGGCCATGTTTTATTTATTCGCACGCCCCCGGTTTTCGCAGGGCCCAAAGCCAATCTATTTATAAACGCTTGTTTGTGCGTTTGTATGTGACCCACCCTGTTTCCCTTGTAGCATGTAGCAGTTATAAATGCCTACAGGGGATGCTGTGCGCTACGTTTGCGATGATATTTCAAGCATGTGAAAAAAATATTTATTACCGACATTTTCAAGGACTCTTCACCCACTGTTGCCAGTAGCAGAGGTAGAAACAGCAGCGGCAATTACCTTGCCGGTCATTCGAGCGCGTAGCGGTTGGCAGTCGCTGCACATGATGTACTTATTTGCTCATTATTTGGCATAGCTTGTAGATTGTATCATGGGGTTACCCGCCCCATGACACGTTTGACAACGCGCAATACAGGGTATTCGACAGACATACTCTTAGCTTAGCTGTAATTTTGTTATTCGCTCATTTCTTATTGTTATTTTGTTCGTTTGCTGCCGCTTATTTTTTAACCTGTTCTTTGCCTTTGTCCATAGTTCATCATGTTTGCTTATTTTTCTGTCTGTTCTTTGTTTCCCGCGTTTGTCAAAAACTCCAGCCGAGCAGTGTAGGTGCTACGAATGCGTTTAAAGAATAAAGCTAAAACGAAATAAAATAATCCATGTTGTTGTTTTTGTTGTTGTTATGATTGTTTTATTTTCGGCTGCTTTTTGCAGCGCATTCTGTGATGCTGCGCAGCACATGCGCCGCACGTTGCAGAGTTTCGATTTTATTGCTTTATGTGTGCATTTTCTTATTCGTACAACAGGGTTGCCATGCAATGTAAAATGTACTCACATAAAGTAGTACACGTGTTTTAAACATAGAATATATAGTCCCATGGTATAATAATACAAGTTAGCATTGACAGTTGCTTGGGAAAACACCTCCTGTCAAAAAATATGCTTAAAAATAGAGCGCTCACAGTCGGCCATTGAAAACACAAAAAATGTTGGAAACGTTGAAGTGAAAATAAACAATAACCTCAGCAGCTGCAGATGCACTTTCACAAAAAGCTGTTTTTGACAGGAGATGTTTTCTTGTGAAACAGAAAATAAGCAATTGCCAATGCTTCCTTGTATTCTTATACGATGATATAGTCCATGATACAATTAAACAAGTTGGAAGTGGCAACTGGCTATTTTCTCACGAGTGTCTTGCACCGACTGTCATTTGCCGGTGTATTTTACTTTCTATTTTCTTTTCTACTTTTTTCGTTCTCTAATTCTCTATTTTTGACAGTTGGTGTAAGATGAAAAAACTGTCACTCCTACTTTTTATAATTCTATCGTGCTATATTCCTTTTGATCCTAACACTGTTTTAATGCTACGTATTATAACAACACCGATAAAAGCATGAACCATAAAATTAAAAAAAAAACTATTCAATAGCAATCAATAGTCTTTTTGGAGTTTAGTCTTTAATCATTTTCTGCAGATAAATTAGTAAATTGCAGATGATAATAGGAAGCTTTTTAAAATCACAGAGATTTCACGTTCTGCAATAAAACTGAAAATCCTTAACTTGACAAAAGTATTAAGCTCTGAAAAGGTCTTGAAAATTAATAAATTTGTATTTTAAATATTTTTCAACTTTTCTGTGTTATGTCCAAAAAGCATATAAGAGCCAAGAGCGACATGCTTGACAAGTTTTTAGAATTATTAACTAACTTTGATTGACAACCGATTTTTAGAAAAGGGTTTTAAGACTTCCGACAGCTAAAAGTCTAAAAAGACTATTATTGCAATACTTTTTTTTATATTATATATCTATAAAGCATACATATCTATAAAAACTTTTATTGCAATCAATACTGATACGTTTCTTCTTCTTCTTTTAGGTAAGATAAATCATATATGGGGCGATTGGTAAGATTTTTATGTTTAAAGTTTGTGTGGTTAACTTATTATTTTCCTATAGGCAAGATTAATTTACACACCTAAAACAAAAAAAAAAAGGAATCATCTTGAAATTTTATTTTTAAAAAGTTTTTGAGATCTGATTAATTTTAAGATGTATTTTGTTTTAATTTTATCAACATTTCACTAAAAAGAAATATAAGTTGAGACTTAATTTTTGTTTCCTTTAAAACTCATAAAAGTACGGGCTTAAAAATCGAATATATGCACTTAAAACTAAAAAAAGAAAAAATCAGAACAAAAAGCACAAAAACCTACTTAAAATACAAAAGGTTTATAAAATACAAGAGGTATAGTTGAATTGTACCTGCTCCTTGGCTTACCGTTTTAGTGAAGCTTTTATTGATAAATAATTTTATAGTAAAAGGAGTTTTAATAAAACCAACTTACTGTTATAATGTTTCACAACGTGCTATTATCGTTGAGCTCTTGCACAGGCATGTCTTGTACCGTCGGATCTCGTGACGCCAACATCGTGCAATTTGTGTGGAGACTCCGTTCTTTTTGTTATAATGTTCTTCGACCCAAGTAATCCGTATTTTGATGTTTTTCAAACGTTCTTTCACAAAATACAATATCAGTGCCTGACTTTGCAGCTACATCTACTTAGTTGTATTGTTGGATGGTTTCACTTAGCCGATATCTTCAACGTGAACATTTTGTCAGTGAAGACTTTTCAATTTTAATTTTTTTTTAGCAGTGATATAACCTTCGATTTGTCGTTAAAATGGATGGTTTGATCGTAAAGTTCTTAGCTCAAAGTAGTTAAATGCTTTTAGAAAAAAGTGAAAAATACATAACAATCAAGTCTATGATAAAAAAAATTCTAATCTACTGCTTTTTTTAGGTAAATTTATAATTTTTGTTTAAAATGTTAATAAAAATAAGTAAGAGTATCCTAAGTTCTTGGGCCTTTTTCTAACCAAGTATAAACTGAATAAGTTTTTTCACTATTCTAGTATTAAACGCTTCATTCAAAATTTTGTAACTAAGATAACTTGGGCAAAACTACTCTTGTTCTTTCATTGAAGGTATCGTCCAGACCATACTATAGGCTCTTAAATCCTTAATTGCAATCTATCTTGCGACAATAAGCAAATGTATTAAGTACGACAGTAAGATAATTAACAGAGATTGTTGAGCCCCAGTGGGAACAACAATATAAAGAAAGAAAAAAATTAACTTATTGAGCAATTATAAAATATGTGCATTTCAAAACAACTAAAATACGTACAACATAAACTTAAATATACTAAAATTAAAAATTGAATGGTAAATCTAAGATGTGAAATCGGTTAAGACTTTTAGTTTCAAACGTGTCGTCCAATAGAGAGATTTCCAGTGGATTAGTATGGTAGGTTAGTCGTTGGAGGTATTTTTCACTGTATAATTTCATTTCTTCTTTAATGGTCGGAATACGAAGGTTCTTATGAATATCGTCGTTTGATATGAAGTAAGGAGCTCCAGCAATCAGCCGCAAAGTTTTCGATTGATAACGCTGTATGATTTCAATGTTAGAGTTACTTGCAGTAACCCTAAGTTGAATGGCATAACACCTTGTTTTCTAAACTTAGTTCAGATTTTAGACCAATCAGCCAGTACATTAAGATAAGATGCTCTCATTTAGCCTTGAAATGCTGTTTCCAAGTTAGTCTTTTGTCTATATGTACTCCAAGATGTCTTACGACGTTACTTTGGGGTATTTCTGAACTTTCGATGTACACACTTGGACAGTCACTTTTTCTGATAGAAAATGTAACATGCACAGATTTGGTAGTATTGACTTTTATGTTCCATTTCTTTAGCCATTTTTCTGTTTCATTTAACTGGATTCGCACTAAGCGCGATGCTTCTACAGCAGACTCTTTGGATGCAATAATTGCTGTGTCATCTGCGTATGTTGCAGATGTAGTTACATCTGCAATACGATTTTATTACCAAATAATAAGGTGCTGGTAGAATGGGTTTAGCTTTATATAGCAATCCTGGTATACAGACTCGATCAAATGCCTGTTTAATATCTTAAAACACACCAGAAACGTATGAATTTGTTTTCTAAATGCTTAGAAAGCCTAAATGAATTTGTTTTCAAAAAGTTTAGAAAGCCAAGGTAAAAATTTCTAAAGAAATAAGAGAGAAAACATTGTTGTTTACGTCAATTATTTTCTCAGCTCCTCGTCATTATTTAAAAACAACGCAACATTTTCTCCACAATATAAGATTCGCTCATGGACCCGGTAGTCTTGCAAAAACTTCTATTATAATCTTTATATTTTGAATACGTACAAACAGAGCCGATGTTGTTGTTGTTGGTTGTTGCCTTCTTTGTCTTCATGTTGTCTTGTTGTCAACATGCTTGGCCTAAAGCTCAAATTTGTTTTCAAACTTCTATAAAAAACTATCTCCATTATATACACATGGTAGCTGAGTAAACCCCTGCTCGCAACCGGTAGAATGACCGAAAGTTTTAAGTTTTTTGCGATTTAAAGTCCGCTTTGATCCGCTTAATATTTTGGATCCATAACGACTCCACCAAAACATCCAAATTTTGTGTTTTGTTATTTTAAAAGCTTTTTAATCTCGAGATGTAAATAACCGAAATTTTGTTAGATTCATAGTATAATAATAGAGGTAGTCGCAGCGTTGATTGTGCTCTCTTTTGTCATTACTGCTGATATTGTCAGAATCAGCTGTGTGCTTACTGCTGTACTTTTGTTGTTGTTTATTTGTGCTCCCTGCTTGCAGTTAATAGTTTTTGTGTTTAATTTTCAATGATGTTTGGCTGGAAACAATTTTAAATTAGTTGAATATAAATAAAAATACGAAAAAAAACCACTTACTACAATTTTTATTTAATATAACAAGAAGCTTCCACTGTTTAATTTCGTTTACATTTCACCAATTCTTGCTTTCTCTTGTCATTCTCATAGCCTCGAGATTTTATGTGCGTTGTCAACTTTGTTTTGATATTCGCGGCAGTGCGCTCTCATCTAGCGAGTTTACCTCTGTAATTATACCATGGTTAGATTTTTTAATTTTTCGTGAAGTGTCAAAACTTGACAGCAAAAATAACTTATATTAAAATGGTTGTAAAATTTTAAGCACGTAATCAACCTTTTTAGCAGAAATTTATAGAAGAAAACAATGTGTTTTATTAAAAAATTCAAATGTCGGTGACTCTTGGAACACCCTTTTTAATTTTTCGATCTCTTAGCATCACATGAAATCAAAAAAATTAAATCATATGTCTCTCTCTGAGTCACTCTTAGCTCTCTTTCTAACAAAATGTATGATTGTGGATATCGCAAGTGCCTGAACATGGGAATGTAGCATTAGGCTGTCCAGTTAAGTACTAAATGCAGTCGAGAGTACTAATCGTACAACCGTGATAATATTTCGCATTCTTTAACGTCTACTGCACACGCTGTTCTGACATTTACAAAGGCCGTGCTTGCTCTCTCGTGCTGTAAAAAGTGCTGACATTGAGAGAGTAATAATTTTTGCTGAATATTCTCTGCGGATAGCTTGCTACTGCCATCTCTTTTGCACTTTCAACTGACAAATGCGCAAATTTTATTTTTATGGCATTTTGTCCATTCTTATGCTACGCACAAACTAACGAATTGTGAACACAAAGCAAAGCGGCGAAAAAAGCGAAAGTAAAATCAAAATAAATCGCCGCAAGAACGCAGCTCTCAGAGCGTTTGTGGGAGCGCAACGATGTCAGTCGTATTTTTGTCGCAGTGCTTTCAGTTTGACAACTAAAATAGTATCGCAGGTCGTAGTGAACACAACATAAAGCATTGTGTAGCGCGCACGTTGAAGTAGAAAAATTTGCAAAAATAATCATAATAATAAATAAAGCACGAATAAGATTTGGAAAAATAAAACAGCTCGAAGTGCTTGAAACAGTGAATAAAAAATAATTTAAATATTTCTATAAAACAACCAGATTTCTTGGCTTGGTAATGAAGAAAAAAAATATGAAAAGAAAATTGAATGAAATGTAAAATTTCAGTGGAAAAGCCAAAAATAGCTACAACAAAAATGTGCAGAAAAACAAAAGAAAAGTCAGAGGAAAACCGCTAGATACTTTGCGTTTAAAGTATCGCATGGATTGAAATCGAGCAAAGAATTTAATAAAAAGAATAAAGCCTCGAAAATCGGAGTTAAAATATCTGCTTGATAGACGATTCTTGTTGTTTTTTTTTCCCCCCATCGCCGGGACACCGCGACGAACATCAGCAGATACTTTGCTGGGATAACTCGTAGCGCGCGGATTCGCACATTTCTTGCTGCCGCGCGAGTCGCCATAAAATTTAAAAATAAATTCATGTCATGAAAACTGAATTCTTTTTGATTTCAACGTCTGCCTGCCTGCATGGCTGTTTAATGTTCTTTTATTTTATTTTTGGATTTTGTTTTTTTTTTTCTTGCCAGCAATTCTCGTTCTGTTTCGTTTCGCCGTAGTTGCTGCGCACATTTTTGCGTCCTGTTTTCGTCATTTATATGTATCTTTCTCATCCTCAGCTGCTGATTCGATTTTTCCAATTTTTTTTTTTTTTATTTATATATTTTTTTTCTTCTCGAATTTGTTACATCTTCATCTTTTTTCGGTCCACCGTGCGACGAATAGTCAGACATAGATAGACTTGAAAGTTGTAACGCGGCGCGTGTATCTCATAGATCTGTGTATCAGGTTATCTTCTAGATTTTGTGTGTGTGTGTGTTCGTGTGTTTCTTTATGAACATTCAAAATGCTTCTAATTGTCAAAATTAAAGCTAATTAAAAGAAAAATGTTGCCAAAAGATGCTTTTGTATCTTTGCGATACTTTTGCATCTCTTTCGCAGGCCTCTTGTCTGTCTTTTGTTGGCTCTGTGATATTTTTGTAACTTTGCGCTATTCTACTGTGACATTATCAGCTCATCAACATCATTATCATCATCATCATCGAAATCATCATCATCGACATCGTCGTCATCGTCATCGTGCCGTCCTTGCTTCGCCATCATTTTCTTATTTGTCTACGTTTTGGTGTATTTTTGTTTTTTTTTTTTTTATTTAATTATTGCCTCCCGCTGCGCATTTTTGCCTTACATTTTGTTGCTTTTTCGCTGAAAACATCTTCCTTTCTTTACGTGAAAATTAAAATTTTCAGTGATATTTCGTTAATTTCATAACAACAAATATTTTACGTTCTATGTCGAAATAAACAATTCCGCCCTGGTTGTTTTTGTTTTTTTGTTTGTTTTATTTTTGTATCTAATTGTTTATGCGACGCATACGAATGACCTTTTTCTGAGGGTTAAGCTTGAGGCCTGCGTGCGTGTGTGTGTCTGTTTGGCAACCCTAGCCCAGCATCCCTTCTGCTTTGTTTTGCGGCAAACATCATCCCTGGTTTTATTTTACGGACTGCTGCTTTTTTAAGTTGTGTTGCCACCCTTTTGTGCATACCACAGTGTTGTGAAAATGTTAATTTATATAAAGTGAGTTAAGAATTTTGCAAGCAAAAATAATCTTCAAAAGCTCTTTGAAAGCTTTGAAGTTATAAATAAAGCTTAAGAGTTTTAGTATCATCAAGTGAAATATTGTTCCAAAACTGTTGGTGAAATCATGAAATTTCATTACTAATCCCTAGATTACAATGAAAATGTAAAGCTCTTCGTGTGCTTTATATTCTCCTAATTCTTTACTTTCAAGCTTAAATGTTTACCTTCTCCACAAAGAATAATTATAATTCGAAAAAATTTATCCGGCACTTTAATGTCTTAAAGCTTTTAATGGTAAAGCTGTGAGTTTCTTCAACTTAAAGTTTCTAAGCGAAAAGCTTAACTATCAACTAAGTTGATATCTTACCAAAAAGCTTAAAATTCCCCTTCTTCACTAAAAATGGATACATCATGAAAAGTTGTTCGCTTAATTAATCCATTACATTAACATAAACGTTCGAAAGCTTTGAAAAAAAAACAAAATTTAGAAGTTTCTACAAAACTCAGTGAAATTTTATTCCATAAATTTTCGTGAAGTAATGAAATTACATTTTATTTTTCGACAAATAAATATACACAGTTTGGAACTGGGGAAATTGTGGATTTTTTAGCGTACCTTACAGTCTCGGAATACACTTTCAAACTTTTTAGTCGACATTATATACACAGAAAAATTCCACTCAATGCAAACTCATCCCCATCTCCCAGTTTTTATTTGAGAGCTTTGACTCTTTGATAAAAATTTTTAATTTGCTGCAAAAAAAAGCTTTTTTCTTAACAATAAACAAAATGCTTCATTATCTTCAAGGATTTTTCATTATTTTAATTATATCATAGCTTTTATGCAGAGTCTATAATAAATAATTTGTCTTGTAGCTTTTTAAAACTCTCATAATTGTAGAAAAATATGATGTTTTGCTTATTTTACTTAAATCATAAAAAAATGTTGCCTACCTAAAATCAGAAATGTCATAATCTCAATTTAAAGCCTAATTTTGAAAGCTTTCAGTCGAAACATTAAAAAATTTGAAGCTTTTATCCATCCAAAAGCTTTCCTTTCTTCGCTATTGAGTAAGAAACCTTACTATTTTTTTCAAGCTTTTACTTTCTTTCTAAAGAGTATTATAGCATGTTCAAACCAACTTCATTTAACGTGTTATTCGAAAAAAGCTTTTTTTTTAACATCATCGTTCATACTGCCTTAACTAGTTTCAAAATGTCAGTTTATTTGTTTATATTTTGAAAGAAATAAAAAATTGTTTATTCAAAAATATAAAAAAAAAATAAAAAATAACAAAAATTCAAATAAATTCAAAAATTTTTCAAAGAATTAAGAAAAATTTGTCAAAGAATTTATTTGTTTACATTCAAAACATCAAAATAAAAAGCTCTTGTCAGATTTGGCTGCGTTTAAAAAGCAAAAAAAGCTTTTCTGACGTTAGCAAGAACACAAACCAGTGATTAAACTAGTTTCGAAACGTGTTAAATCATTTAACACGTTAAATTTCCAACAACAATTGTACGCATTTAACTTCATCAAAACTTCATTTCAGAACTTGTTTTTCGATTTAACTTCATTAAATCAATTTAACATAATTAACTGCTCGGTTTGAACATGCTATTAAACTTATAGCATGTTCAAACCGACTTCATTTAACACGTTATTCGAAAAAAAAGCTTTTTTTAACATCATCGTTCAAACTGCCTTAACTTGTTTCAAAATGTCAGTTTGTTTGTTTATATTTTGAAAGAAATAAAAAATTGTTTTTTGAAAAAAATAAAAAAAAATCACATACATTCAAAAATTCGTCAAAGAATTAAGAAAAATTTGTCAAAGAATTTATTTGTTTACATTCAAAACATCAAAATAAAAAGCTCTTGTCAGATTTGGCTGCGTTTAAAAAGCAAAAAAAGCTTTTCTGGCGTTAGCAAGAACACAAACCAGTGATTTAACGAGTTTCGAAACGTGTTAAATCATTTAACACGTTAAATTTCCAACAACAATTGTACGCATTTAACTTCATCAAAACTTCATTTCAGAACTTGTTTTTCGATTTAACTTCATTAACTCGATTTAACATAATTAACTGCTCGGTTTGAACATGCTATTATATAGGTGGTTATTAAAATGCTCCGATTTGCAAAAAAAGCTTTTTTTGTGCGTAGTAAAGGGTTCAAATGAAATCACGAAAGAATTTACCTATCCTAAAACTTTAAATAATTTCTTTTCGCAAAAGCTTAAAAGTTTTTGTTGAAGATTTGTTGGCCATTCGTCTCCAAAGATTTATATTGCTCTCCGATATAAGAGCTTTTTTTTCTAAAAATATAAATATTTCGAAAATGTCTCTTCAAGTTTATTTATTTAAATCGGTTGGTATTGAATCTATAGGCTTGTAACTGAAAAGCTTTTAAGTTTATACTAACCTTAAAACTTTAAAGTAAATTTTTTAAGTAAGTAATGACAAAATCTTTTTTTTGTACTCCAATGTAACTATTTTGAAATAATTATTTGAAGACTTCGAGCTTTTAACTCAAGAGCTTTCAAATAATATACCAACGATGAACGTAAAAGTTTGCTTGTTTACAAAAAGCGGTAAATTCTTGAAGTTTTCATCATCTATGCCAAAAGCTTTTAGACTTTATCAAAAAGCTGTACGTTTTGAGCTTCAATTTTAATTGTTCACTTAATTAAACATGCACAAAATTTTCTAGAAAATCAAATCACAAAGTTTTGAATAGCTTCAAGTTTAGTTCGCTTCTTAATTGATAGGACCAATGTTTTGATCTGAAACTATTGAGCATCTATGTATAAAGTTGTGCATATTTTCTGCATGCACAAATTTCTCATTGAAAAACTTAAAGCTTTTATGCTTAAATCTTTTAATATGTATAAAATCAAATAGCTTTGGAGTTATTTTTTCGGAAATGGTAAAATTATTATAGCTTTAAGTTATTTATTAAAAAAAACGTTCATAAAGCTTTAAAATTAAAAATTTGGACATTTCATCGAAAAAGCTTCTTATCAAAGCTCTAATCCAATCAAAAGGCTTAAAAGCTCACACTCTCTTCCAAGCAATGTAACACTCTTGCTGCACTTTTTCACATACATTACCATTGTGAACTCATATTATGAAAGCTTTGAGTTTTTTCAGATGTTTTCAATTTTTATCAAGTTTTATTTCTATGTCAAAAAAAAATTTATTTATTCTCCTTAACAACTCCTGAAACTTTATTATTAATATTATAAGAGCTTTTTGCTATCTTTGAAATTAATTCCAACTTCATGCTTTTGTTAACTTTACTTGCAAGCTAGCGCATTCATGTGTAAAATCAGCTCATTCATATGTATATGTGTGCTAGCGAAAACATGTTAACCCAATATATACGGGATAACAACGAAAAAGCTTTGATTATTTTCTGCAAATTCTGGCCATCGTGTTGTCCAAAAGATACAACTAAGCCTACTTAAAAATAATTTATGATTACTTAATTTTTTTTTTTTTTTAATTTGTGTTTTCATGAAATTGATATAACTAGTCTACAGCCAGGCAGAATTTTTTCCATAACCTTTGTTTCACTTGACTGGATTTCAAGTCATAGATATTCATTTGCTTTTGTATTCCCTAATCGTATTAATCTATCTAACGCTTTTATCTTTTGTATAAAAAAAAGAACATCCGAAAGTTTTCTTAACTTACTTTCAAACTTTGGCGCTTACTTTCTTATATGGTTATAAAACTTTTCACCTTTCTTTGGTTATTTCTAATGCCCGGAAGTTTGTCCCTTAACCCTTTTGTAATACGATCAAAGCAATAAAGAGGCCGTTAACTAAGTTTCATAAAGATTGTGAAGAAACTTTCAGGTTGTTCAAGTTTAGGAACTTGCCTGAAGAGCTTTTCTACCGAGTTGGTATTCGAAATTGCTACCCGTATCTCCAAGTATTGATAATTTAATAAGAATTTTATCTGCAGAATTTATTCTAAAAAAAATTCATTCAAGTAAATTCAAAATAATCTAAATATCGTCGAATATTCTTAAGAATTCCCTCAGATAATTCTTGTTTTTAGTTTGAGAATATTTCGTTGGAATTATAAAATTAAATTATTTGCTAAGAGAACCATTATAATCTTGCATCATCTTGATTATTTTTCCACTTTGAAAATAACAAAAAACCTTTTCGATCTTTAAATGTTTCCTTAATACCTATTTATTTTAATTTTTTTCGAAGAAGCTCTTTACCTTCTCCATTTTCCATTCCATTAAGTTTCCATTTTCACCATAACCTATTTTCGATGATATATTTTCACACTCCACTTTTCTTATTGAGTTTGAAATTTTTGTTAAAATAACTCAGCCCAAGGCCGATTCACATATGGTTTTAGGCTTCACAAACCATTGTGACCAAGTCACATGTTATGCGTCCACATACACCTAATATACTTCCAAAAATGTTCGTTTTATTTTAAGAAATGTTACTGTGGCCACATAATTTTCACAAATTCAAATATTTATATTTGAAACATACAAGAATTTCGAAAGTTTTTACTTTGATTTAACCGGGTCATATTTAAACTTGCAAAAATATATGAATCCTCTCTATGTCATGAGTTCACGTAAATTAAAATTCCCAAAATTTCCTTTTCGTCTTGATATCTATAACCCGCTTATATGTGACAAGGTCGCAAAAGGTTCACCTCACCTTTATATATGTCACTATTCTAAGTTCAGCTATATTAAACTCATAAAAATTTTAATTTTTCATTCAAAGGTAAAGTTTCACTGGGCCACATTAAACAAGTCCATGTCAATAAATATAATAATAAATAAACTAACCATTTCAACCCTTGAAAGGACTTTGACCGAACTTCTTATGATCAAATTGTGTTGTGCGTGTTATTAAATGTTTGAATACAATTGATCGAAAACTGGACCTACTAGTTTTATGCCGACTCCGAACGGCTAATGTGCATGTTCTCAAGAAGCTTTACATGGCATTTGGTTTGCCAATGTCTGCAGAGAGGTGACGACCGAACAGAAAAATTAATTCAATTGATAAAACTTTCTGTGTCAGATGGAATTGAACCAGGGCTCTCTAGCGTATGGGTCAAGCACTCTACTCACTGCGCCACGGCCGCCACTCCTTATCCTTTAATAAAAATTTTCAAAATGTTTTCTTCGTGCATCCAATGACATGGTTTCTTAATATGAAAAGGTCGCAAATGTTTCACTTCACTGTCATACTTTTCACTGAGTCAATTCTTACAGGTTCACTTATACAAAAATTTTCAAAATTGTGCCTTTATCTTCAAATAAGTGATCACTGGGTCTTATGTGAAAAGATTCTACGTTGAATGGTCGCTTACATTTCATTTTTAAAAATGTATATTTTTTATACGAGGATATGTGACACCAAATAACTTATAATGAGTTCACGTGTATTCAATTTCTCAAAATTTTCGCATTGATTTAATATTTGTGAACATGTTACACGTCACCATGTCTACCGGTAGCCTTTTTGCTAAATGTTCACTTCGTCTTCAATATTTTACTTCTCTATATCATTTCTCAAAATTTTCACTTTGATGTCTACCCATGTCTACTGATAGCCTTTTTGCAAAATGTTCACTTCGTCTTCAAATATATCACTGGGCTGACTTTAATAATTCCCCAAAATTTCACTTTGTCTTCTAAGTGTGAAGTAACTCTAACAATATCACATGTGAAATGGTCTGATGTAAAATATCCTTTTTATTTAACTCCCAAAATGTTGATTACGCTTTCATAAGTGTCCCCAGCAGACATATGATGAGTTCACATACATTCATATTAACATTTATTTCCCCAAAATGTTTCTTTCCCCTTCATTTTTCTTACCAGGTGAACTATAACGAGTTCACGTGTATTGAATTTTCCAAAATATTCACTTCTTTTCGAAGAATGTGATCTGGTCAAATACTACGTTTTCCTATGTTACATAGTTGCTGATATAGACTTAACAAAATGTTAATTTCTTCTTGAATATGTCACTGTGCTACATTTTAAAAGTTCACGTAAATAAATATCTCAAAATGTTAATTTTGACCTAATATAAAGCGACACAGTCGTGCGTAAAGTGGTCCTATGTAAAATTACCTTTTTTCAAAAAGGTTTATTGCTCCTACATATGTGGTACCATTTTAACATTTAACGAGTTTACGTGTATTTATTTCCCCAAAATTTATAATTCTTCAAAACAAAGAGCCAACTACATGTTAGGTGATCTCATGTTACAAGATCACCACAATGTTTATCCATAAAATGCTTCTTTCACGTTTTCACATATGTCACGAGATAAAATATAACGAGTTCACGTGAATTAATTTCCCCAACATTTTCAATTCGCCTTCAAATCAAACAACTAATCACATGAGAGTTGATACCACTTAACAAGGATGCTTGAATTTATCTCCATAAAATCGTTTATGTCTCACTAGGCATAATAAAATGATTTCACGTGCATTAGTTTACCAAAATTTGCAATTCTTCTTTAAATCAAGAGTCCGGTCGCATGTGAGCTTAACCCACATTACGAGTTCCTTTCAATTTCTCTCTCTTATATTTTTCGTTAGTCTTTTTATGTGTCTAAAGTGAACATTTAACGAGTTCACGTAATTAAATTTTACAAAATTTTCATTTCGCCTCGAAAAATATGTGAAAATTTTTATGTCATCGTAATTAGTGAACATTTAAAAAGTAATTTCAACATGTTCGTTGACAATATTCCTTTCACTGAAGAGGTCACATTCACGTAAATTTATATTCCAAAATTTTCACTTCACCTTTATAGATGTGACCTAATCGCTTTAATTAAATTATGCCTTAAAATATTCGATTGTCTAGCTCATTATGAGCTTATGAATTTAATATGCAAAAGTTTCACTTCCACTTCAAATACGTGAAATATTTATTCACCTATCTTCATATTTCACGAATTGTGAATTTTAAATGTTACCCCCTTAAATGTAAATAACCCATCATCTCCTCTTAAGAGACATTGCAAAATACAAAGTTTCTCGCTCTCCAATGTCATGCGTGCAAAAAGTCAGTGTGGCAACACTGTTTTTGGTTTGTTTTATTTCCATCCTTTTAAGATGGTATTTGTTGCCTTTGAAGGCTCAAGCAGGCCACATGCATAAATATATAGCAAGCATCCCCTTGCAGAAATTAACAAACCGACAAACGGTGCGTCTGTTTGAGTGAGTATGTGTGTGTTTGTGTGAAATTATGTGTGTGCCAAAATGGCTGCACGAAAGGGAAAAAATATTGTAGATATGCTTGTAGATATGAAAAATGTCTGACTTTTTGTTTTTAGGCTGTTGTTTTTTTTTTTGCGAGTAAAGGATTGAAACAATTAAACCCCTAAACTTTCTCTTAATGTCATCCAGCCCATCTCAACCAAACCAAACCACCCCGTATACTAAGCGGCTGCTAAGCGTCAGATAAGAAAATGTGTGAAAACTAACCAAAAACGAGGCTTATGCAAATTTTTTTCATCTTTTTAGTAAGAGTTGACAAAAAAGAAGGAAAGTTTGAAAAGGATAAATAGAATAAACAATAAGCAAAACAACAACAACAACAACAAAATATATTTAATTTGTGCCAAACCCTTGTGAGTAAAAACAAAACAAAACAAAATAGAAAGAAAAGAAATATTTAAGCTTAAAGCTTTACGTAAAATTGCCGTAAAAAGTGCTTAATTAAAAAATAACTAAATAGTGTCGCGTCCTTAAAGCCTGAAAAGCTTGCTAAAACTACAAAAACAACAACACCACCCACAACTATACAAACAAAGTCTTCGGACTTAATTTTTTCTCGTCAACGTTTTAAATAAAAGCCGTCAAACTGTGGGGTTCAGGGGCTTTCTTCCTTCCTCCGCAAGGAATGTATTATCCGGTAAGTTTATGTTTTTTTCCTTTCCTTCATTTCCATTTATTGTAAGCTATTTAAATTGTAAACGTTTTGAGTGTAAAAATAAAATACTTAACTTACTGCTAGGGGAGCAATCCTTGTTAACTCAGGCTAATTAACAAACGTCAACCTCTTGACTTCTTGACATCTTGTCAGGTAATCAAACAAATATTCTCACCTCTGTGTTTTTTTTTTTTCAACAGATTCTCCCTTCCCCTTGGTTACTTGAAGTTGTTCTTTTTTAAACATAGTTCTTTTTGTTGGTACGCGTTATTTTATGTTCTTTGGTTTTATTTTTTTTTTTTTTTTTTTTTGTTGTGGTCACGCCTCGGCGCAGGTACCACACACCAAATAACATCTTCAACATACCATCCATGGCTTCTGCTGCAGTATTTGTCTGTTTGTTTGTTTGTTTGTGCACGAGTGCCACGACAGCACCTTCAACTAATAATATTTGTTGATTTATGTTTAATTTTATTTTATTTACAATTTGTTGACTTCAACTCGATCCCTTGCGCATTGTTGACTTATGTTAAATCTTTGTTTGTACTTCATTTGTTTTCTTTGTTAAAACTATTAAGAAATAAATGATTACCTTGAAATTCCGTTGTTAAACTGCAGTTCTATTGATTTAAGCGGTTTTTTAAGCGGTTTTTGTTTTTGTTGTAACCTCGATTGTTTTGATTAAGCAGCCAAATTTTATGGATTTTGAATAAAGCGGAGATTATGACGGAAATTATTTAATTATGAAGCAATCATTGATTTTTTAGCATTTATTTGATAAATTACGTTTTAAGTAGGAATAAAACGCAACTAACAAATGAGCTTCCATAAAGCTTTTGCGAGATTTCCCCCCTCTCAAAAACTCTTGTTCGAAAGTTCTACTAAGCTAAGCTCGCTTTAATTAGTCTCTCTCTTGAATCTTGAAGCTGCTCATAAATTGACTCAACTTCGATAAGAATGATAGAAACAAGATTACGCGTTCCGCAAATGAGAGAGACAGAGCATGACGTCATCCAGCGCTATTGTCAGATAGCGCCTAAATATTTTTTTTTCTTATTTTTATAATATGCATATGGACCTTCTAAACCTATTGGTGCAATTAAATTTTCCGATCTCGACTGGTTTAGGAGATAAAAATCATGAAATTTTAAAAAATTTATAATTTTCGTTTTCGAAAATATCCATATTTTTATACAGAAGAGTATTTATTTTTACTTAACTTTTCCGCAAGAATTTATTTTAAATTTTGTCCTAAGCGATCGCCTATTTGTTAACGAAGCAACGCTTCGTGACGTCATGCACTCAATTGAGAAAGAGAGCATACGATAACTTACGAAAGTACCGCTCTCAAAACTAATGGAGAAACTACCCAGCAGAAAAGTGGCCAAATTTGAAATAGTTCTGAACTAGTTCCAAAAATGGACCAGTACTAGTTCCACTACAATACCATTTAGCATTGAACGAACTGACGCTTTTTGCGGGTTGATGTCATAGGAAAAGATAATTGTCTCCATAAACACTCCTTTTCCCCCATAATTGACTAGTGGCATTAGGGACATTTTTAAACTGGTTGCTTTCGCAGTAGCCTGAAAGTGGTTATTTTTTTAACTAATTTTAAAATGAACATTGTACTGAACATAATGTACTGGAGAAAATGTACTGTACTGGAGCAAAGGTCCTAAAGCCCTGATTTGTACGATCTTTTTCATCCACAATCCAGAATAAATATTGTTTATAAATGTCTATAAACATTTTTTTTTTATTTTTTCTTGTGCGCAGCAAATTTTAAAAAAATAGCCAGAACGCGTTTATTTTATTTTTCAGCAATACATTTGAAAACAAAAGCAAATCGAACTGTTCTACACTGAACGCCTTTTGTACTTTTTCAGAACTACTTCGAACTGTGCTAAAAATGAACTAATAGTTCACTTTTTCAATTGATTCCAAAATAACTGCTTGGTACTTGAACGCTGACTGAGGATAAGTTGCTTCGGTTCTGCCTTTACAAAGCACCTCCGCGAGTTAAAAATTAATTTTAAAAATAAGATTGATTACTTAAAAGTTAATAATAAATAAACAATATTTGAAAAGTCGCCTTTATTTTTTATTTTATTTCCACTTCGAGTATTCCGGGATTCGAACATTCGAAATACGATATCCACTAGGCTAACCAATCTATTCTATAATTGTTGTAGCATTGAATGTGCATAAATTTCTCCGAATTCCGAAATAATCTCTTCTTTTAAATAAATAATAAAGCTTGTTTGGAAGAACTTCTCGTGAATTAATAATTAATACAAGCTCGCTCACCAAAATGTGAAGCTTCGAAGTTATCTCTTCGAAGTATTGAACCAACAACTTCAGAGATTTCTCGACTCAGCTTCGACTAAGAACTATTTTTGAGCATTAGCAGGGGCTTGTAGCAAAGCAACCAACAAGCTTGATCAGCAATTTTGAACATTGCCAGAAAAAACTTTACAGTAAATTCTACCGATTCAAACGGTAAATTGTCGATTGAAAACGAGCCAAACGATTAAAATTGTGAATTCTACCGTTAATGAATTGTAGCTCTACCGCAAAAGTTGTTTAACAACAATTTTTACAGTACATGTACTGACCGATAAAAAAAAATTAATTTCAATTGAAAAATATTATGTGTCTGGTGGCGGATTCGAACCTTGGAACACGCGGCTCGAAAATTTTCACCGTGTGGCTCTCGCATTTTAACGGTTCGGCCACGCCAGCCACCACATGTGAAAAAAACATGTTCGTTAAAAATATTAACGGCCAAATTTAACTCAAACGTTAAGATTTACTGTCACAATTGTTAAATTACAGTTTTTGCTCGGTAGTTTTAACAGAAAAAAATAGTAACTGTGCAAAAAACATTGTATTGACGGTAAAGTGACCGCAAATATCGTTTTAATTTACCGACGAGAGTTTTTTATGTGTACAGAGAAAAACACCGCTCACAAGATAACTGCGTAAAATAAAATTTGTTATTCCGAAGATAACTTAGCAAAGACACAAACCATTATTCCTATTCGTACAAAGTTAACTAACGACACTACGAACTTAACTTCCTTTGTAAAAAAAACACTTTATTGGAGGCATAGAAAAGTTGAAAAATTTATGAATAATTTAAAAAAAAAATATTAGGTATTAAATTTGAATAATCGAAATGCAAAGAAATTATTCGTCATCAGATATTCTTGAAATTTAGTGAAGTGCTGTAGGTTCATGTTACTAACTTTGAATGAAAAAATCCCAATAGTTATCTGAAATAAAAATTTGGAAGGTTATGCATACCAATGTACAAGTAATTGATGCACATTTCCCACAATATATGACTCATTGTGTCACAATTAAAAATTTGACCATTCGTCTTGTGATTTGAAGCTACTGGAGTTGTTTCTTTTGAGTTTTAAGTTGGAAATGATTGATCCCAAGACTATTCCACAGATCATGGAAGAAATTCAACGCACCATCAACAAACTAAGTCCGCAATTATAAATAAAAAAAAAATTATGGAAAGTTTGGTCAAAAAAGTCTTCTTCCCACAGGGAAGATACCGCCGTTGATACCGCCATTTGTCGCAGGTTGTATTTCACTCATAATTTTGAAGCTTATAATTTAATAATTTTATTGAATAGAGCTTTAGTTAAGGAGTTAATCAGTCAAAACAAAAATATCATTCAAATATAATAATTAATAAGGGAGTTATACTTGCTTTAGTCTTGAAATCAGTTTGTCCTCATTTAACCGACGCACCCTGTATATTTGTTTTTCAACTAGATTTCTGCATAAAATATGCATTCCTTAATCCTTTTACAATATTTATGATATCAATGAAAGTCCGGCAACTCAACATGTTGCACGCTTGTTATTTAGTGTCAAATAATTTGTAGTCAGCAACTTGCACGTCATGACAACAACTCGTAAAAACTGACAACAAGTCGAGGTATGAACGAACAAAAAAAAAACAAGTTCATAAAAATGTTGACAAAATTTTTGTCTTAAACAGAGATAGCCAAAAATAAAAATCAAAATAAAAAACAAGAATCGACAGCAATAATTTGTGCTTGCTCTTGCGTCTCATAATTAATGTAAAGTTGCTGCATGTAAACGAATGACTTCCTTTAAAACATCTTCTTCGCAGCATATTTATTTATTTTTTTTTTTTTTTATATCATGTAAAACAACTACTTTCGCTTAAATATTTTATAGCAGCAACATATAAACAAGTGCGCTACATTTTGAAGCAACTCTAGAAATGTAGTACATATTTTTTATAGAGCCTTTACGTTACGCGTGGCAGCTTACGTTACGAGATGGCGCTGTTGCATGTTCAACTCTAGTGTAGACATTAAAATTAAATGTTGGACGTGGTAATAATTTCAAGTTTAAGCTAGAAATTAATTTCTTCCGCTGCTGCTGCTGTTGCTGCTGCTGTTGCTGCTGCTGTTGCTGATGCTAACTGCTACAAATGTCCTCTATTGCTGCTGCTTCTTTCGTCTTCCAGCTGTTTGCAATAGATAATATTTAAAAAATGCTAATTTGCTGTATTGAAGAAATTGAAAGTTTTTCTGAGCTCATTACCTGGAATGGCCAGTTGTTGTGTGTGTGTGTGTGGTGCGTGTAATTTTGGTAACTAACTGGTCGGATTGAATTTCGGCTTTACGCTCCGTAAACCGCAACCATGGAATCAATTAAAAAAAACAAAAACAGCTCTTTTATTATTAATGATTGTATAAAAATACGAATTTTTTTTTCTTAACTTCCTCTAAGTATAGAGTAAGCTTACGATGAAGGTTGTAGTTGTTGTTGTTGTAGTTGTTGCTATAGTCGCTATAAGAGCCGGTAACACGTGCATTTGATGTGGTAAATAAACTTGTTAAATTAGCTCTATGGCAATTGTTTTATTTTCTATGCTTAGTCATCCGTTTCAAACTAGCAGCTGGTTATTAAAAATAAAAGCTTTATTAACTAGTTTTATGTGAAAATACAAGTAACTAGTTATTAAAAGCAAAAAACTCACTTTCACTGAGTGTGACGAATGATGACAATTCACAATTAGAACTGGCTTAAAATAGAATTTGAGCATAACCTTGAAAGCTGTAGTTTCCTCAAAACTATGAGTAAGCTTTTTCAACTTTTTCTAAAGAAAAAGTATTTTCAAATTTTTGTTTAACCCAACATTTCATCTCACTGAAAAGCTGCGATGTTAAATTCAATTGGAATTTTTTACTAAAAGTTTAAAAAAAATTTCAAATGTTGTGCAGAAGAGTTATTCTGGCAAAGGTTTTAAGCTCATCAAAATTATGAAAAATCACTTTTAAATCTGAAAATATTAATCTTTTATGTATCATTATCGGGTATGGGCACCACTACATTTTACTACATTCTGTGTTGTTTCTGTGTTCGTTTTTTATCTTTGATTTGTTGTTGCGTTTTGTGTTGCTACATATGCCTTTGCTCTAAATTCTTACTTTCAACGCTCCCAGAGCGCTCTCTGTCCATAGCTGATCATTATGTATGATTATATTATAAAAAATTCCTATGGCTATATTTTTGGTTTAATTTTTTTCAAATCGGTTCTATATTATTTAGAATATTATAAGTCTTCAAAAAAAATATGATTTTTACTGCTATTTGTCATACTTTTTAAAAAATTATGTACAAAATCAAAATTTTCGTTTTTTAATTAAATAAACACGATTTTTTACAGTTTAACTTAAAACGCAGTTTTTATTTTTACTCAATTTTACATAAAATATATTTTTTCGTTAAAAATCGGAGGCCTTGTGCATTTAAGGGTGTAGATAGTGTATCAATTCAAATCTGAGATTAGTTTTGAGTTAAAATTGTGATACACAAAAGCTCTTGTGGGTTTCAAATTCTCTTAAAAGCTTTTAAAGTTTCGATTTTGATGAACATCAAAGAGCCTCTTTAATTGCGAGCTTTAATGTTTTGGTTAAGATTTTGTTGCATCTTCACTGCTATAAACAGCTTTTGGACACTTAAAAAAAAAATGTTGCTTAAAATATGATTATTCATTAGGAATTAAAAGCCAAATTATTAAAATATAAAATTTGAAGTATCCGAAGCCGAATCACTACTTTAGAACTTTAAGGGGGCATATAGGTTACAAATTTAAAAATTTAGACGGAAAAAAGATATCGTTTTCAAATTTTGCACATATATTTATTAACATTTAAAGAAATAAAAAAATTATTTTTGAATTTATTTGATATATGATGTTATTTGATTTTTTTTTTTAAAAATGCCAAAAAAGTGACGGTGTGCATGATATCACCAGTATGAAACATCTGAGGAAGAAAAAAAACCAAAATCCTTCTATGAAAATAAATACCCGAAAAAATTTATTTTATATTTGTAACCTATATGCCACCTTAAGACTTTTTCGTTCCAAATATATTTAAAAGTAAATTAAGAAGATAATGTTGATTTATTTTTAGTTTTTTACTAAAATAAAACATTTTCTGCAGCTTTTTTAAAGTTCCGAAAGTTCTATGTGAAAAGCTTTTATACACAGTTTGATAAAGCTCTCTCAAAAGCTCTTTAAGTTATTTTTAAAGTTTCTTAAAAAGTTTAAGAAAAGCTTTCTGAACAAGCTTTCACTTTTTGTTTTTTTAAAAACTTAAATAGAGGTTTCAACAACTTTATTAATGTCCTTCTTCTCGCATTTATTTTTGTAATGAACTCACTCTTTAATAGGTTTTACAAAATTTGACGAAGCTCTCGTAAATGTTTAAAATTTAAACTTTTTCAATTGTTTTTAGCTTTTTCACTACACTGAAAAATTACAAATTTCTTAAAATCTATGCAAAAAGCTTTTTTAAAAGCTTTTTAATGATATTTGAAGGTTTCAACAGCTTTATTAATGTCCCTTCTCTCATTTTTTTTTTTAATGAACTCCCTCCTCAATAAGGTTTTACAAAATTTTACGAAACTCTCTTAAATGTTTAAAATTTAAACTTCTGTAATTTTTGTAAAGCTTTTAAGCTTTTTCACTAACCTGAAAAATTACAAATTTCCTTAAAGCTTTTCAAAAAACTTTTTAAAAAGCTTTTTAATGATGAAGCTTGAAAAGTTTAAACAGCTTTATTAATGTTCTTATCTCATTTATTTTTTTAATGAACTTACTCTTCAACAAGGTTTTACAAATTTTGACGAAGCTCTCGTAAATGTTTAGAATTTGAACATTTTTATTTTTTTAAAGCTTTTTAAGCTTTTTCACTACCCAGAAAAATTACAATTTTTTTAAAAGCTTTTAAAAAGGCTTTTTAAAAGCTTTCCAAAAGCTTTTAAAAGTTTCTTAAAAGCTTTCCAAAAGCTTTCTAAAAAGCTCCTTTAAAAGCTTTCCACAAAGCTCCTTTAAAAGCTTTCCAAAAACCTTTTAAAAAGCTTTCCAAAAAGCCATAAAATAATCATAGAATACTTAAAATTTCTGTAGTGATTACAAGTTTATCTATAATCTGAAAATTCATAGAATACTAGCATGAATTCTTCATGGATTGATTGAAGTTTTAAAAAAAGAATTTTGAAAGAAAATGAAACGAAAGATGTGAAATATTGACTTTTTTTATATATAAACGAAAATACAAAAATTATATGACAAACCTTTTTAAGCTTTTTCAAGGCTTTTAGAGCTTTTTACAGAATACTTAATAGAAAAATAATTAACCCCTGCTACCACAACGGGCCTAATTGGCCTAAATGTGTCTCATTAGTAACAGCTGTGTCAACAAAACCTAACCTAGAGCTTTTTGCAAGTTGTTTAATCTCTTTTGAAAACTTAAAAGATTCTTAAAACAGCACCATCTTGGAAGCTTATCAAGTTCTTTTAAAAGCTTATAGCATGTTCAAACCGAGCATTTAATTATGTTAATTCAATTTAATGAAGTTAAATCGAAAAACGAGTTCTCAAATGAAGTTTTGATGAAGTTAAATGCGTACAATTTTTGTTGGAAATTTAACGTGTTAAATGATTTAACACGTTTCGAAACTCATTAAATCACTGATTTGTGTTCTTGCTAACGTCAAAAAAGCTTTTTTTGTTATTTAAACGCAGTCAAATCTGAAAAGAGCTTTTTAATTTGAAGTTTTCAATGTAAACAAATAAATTCTTTGACAAATTTTTCTTAATTCTTTGACAAATTTTTGAATTTATTTGAATTTTTTTTATTTTTTTACATTTTTTAATAAACAATTTTTTATTTCTTTCAAAATATAGATAAATAAACTGACATTTTGAAACTAGTTAAGGCAGTATGAACAATCATGTTAAAAATAGCTTTTTTTGAATAACGCGTTAAATGAGGTTCCATAAAATATTTGAAAAGCTTTTAAAAGCTCTTTAAAAAGTTCGTATAATCTTTTAGAGAAGATATTGTAATTTATCAAAATTTTAACATATAGGGTGTATTAACAATAGGTGAAGCATTTGTGTTTTGAATAAAACGCAGAATTGTTTAGATGTCTCCTAAATTTTTATTTAAATATATAAAGAAGACACGTGAATATTATGTAATAAAAATAATAATTTTAAAAACTGCCAAGCGACCAACTGTTAAATACTGGCTTTATATAGTGGATAAATACAACCCTACTCCTCTTGTTGATATCCTCTTATTTCTCCCAAATTTTCGTATACGTTTCCTTTTCCGGGAATGGACATTTGAAATTTGGAGTAGTGGAGGAAATACGAGGACATTCACTTAGGAGATGTGTATTTTAATATTTTTTTTTTTTTTTTTTTGAGAAATGGCAGCTTAGCATATCTGTGTATCCACTAGAGATGTAGATTTTGTTTTTTGAATAAAACGAACAGTTACTTGGATGTCTCTTAATTTTTCTTTTATTATATAGTAGGCAATGCAAAGTGACCAGCAGTCGTCATCTTTGCAATCCTACACCTCTTATTGATACATCCTTCCACATCTAAATAGTGGTTCAAAAAAGTTCTTTCACTGTTCCTTCAAAATTGAAATTTTTAAAGATATTTAACTAATATTCTCTTTATCCGTCTAGTAATGGTGTATATGAGATTTTTCCATCACTATCTGTTAATTGCCAATAGTTCAATCTAACGTTTCACTAAAGCACGGAGAGAAAAAAAATCAAGCATTCTATGCTTGAAGCAAGTAAATAGGCTATCAGTTTACACTCAAGCGTAAATTTCTTAATTCATGCATTATCTTGCTAGAATGGAGCAAATTTAAAACACATAATATTAAAAAAAAAATGCTTAATTCAAGAAACATTTGCTTAAACATATTTATTCTTATGGATTGCACTCATCGGACCATCTCCGCCCTCGTATTAACGCAAATTACCAATTTGCTTATAAAGAAAAAATTTGTCTAAAAAGTAACTCTGAACTATAAGCATTGTGTTTATACAACGAAGGGAAAAGCAAACGAAGTTTTGAATTGGGAAAAACAAATTTTTCAATTGCTTTAAATTTAAAATTTTAAATTTAAAAATCATTCGCATTTATGACAAACGAGATTAATTTCCTTCAACTAAATGACACGTTTCTCGCAACTGACTATTATTATGACAACTGTTGAAACGTTTGCAAATAACGATTTTAATCACAACAAACAAAGTTCGTTTGCGACAAACTGGCGATAAACGTTTTTTTTTTCTTTGCGTGTGTGAAGACCATTCAACTAAACTAGTTCACGTTTTTAAATTTCCTCAACTACATAGTTAAGAAAAAATTTCTTACAAATTGTTTATTTCATTTATTGATACGTTTTCAAAATTCTTTGAAGAATATTGAATAATTGCAGCGAAAACGTAATTCTTTCCCAAGAACACAAGAAATATTCGCAGGAAATATTAAATGACATTTGGAGATGCCCGCAAATGTATATGTGCGTGTGTGTATGCTTGCGCGTGTGTACTCATGACTGAAGCTCATCAAAATAAAACTGCACACACAGCGCTACTCACATAAATTCATACAATTATTTAATAATCATTCGTATGTAGTTAGTTATACGTAAGATTTTTCCATGCATAATACGCGGCTTCCGCTTTACAGAACGTACGTGTTGCCTACCCTCCAAATAAATATACTCACCCTGACCGCCCGACCACCACTGAACGAACATTCAATTCAAATGAACTTTAATTGAAATAAATTTTCATTACATTTATATAAAGACACGACACGATGTTATTTGCGGCCAAAGATATTAAGTGGGGTGGCCGGCCAGTGTTGCTATGCTAGGTAGGGGCCGACGTTAACGGGGATTGTAGATGGTATCCTACTGGTACTCTGACTCGTTATTTCTTAGGTTATTTATATGCTGCGGTAGTCAGTGTTTCTATTTATTAAAACGTGGAATGAGGTTACTGCGCATCATCGAGGTACTCATGGCTGCTGCTGCTGGTGCACCAAATGGGATGAAATGTTTGTTCTCATACAAAAACAAAATTGTAATAAACTGATTACATATCTACAAAGTCGCTTATAACTTAATAGATTAATGTATTTACATACACATACTCGTATATATATTGTAGATATATGTGTATAGAGTGCATCGGCGTTATTGATATACATTTTAATTTAAACTCATTGAAAATGAAGGAAGTAGAAAAAGTGCTAACTAGGCACACCTAGCAGGAAGGTAGGTAGGCAGTCGAAAGAAAACTGCCTGGAGATAGATCGCGCAGTCGAATGGTAACTGTTTGGCGCATATCTTTGACATTTTTAATAACGTTTTTTCTTTAAATTTTAAATTTTATAATTTTTTTATAAAATTTTAATAAATTTTACGTCTGTTATTAATAAATTTTCAATCAATCTATGGATTTGAAACCATGCGATTTTTTTTTTCAATTGTTCTATGAATTTTTTAACAAGTTTTAACCATTTTTTTCCAAGTTGGCTGGCTTCGCTTTCCACCGTTATCCTCCAAGTTTTCCCCGGGTAGTTGCCCCCACGACAAGTTGCGATCATAACGCTATGTGAGTAGATGCGACCTGTTAAGTGAGCCGTTGGAAACGTAGCTAATGGGCCTATCTTGTCGGCAAGGCCAATCTGGGAGAAAAAAATTCATTTTGGCTAAATAAATCCACGCCAAAAACAGTTGAAATTGATTCTATTTAAATTCAATGGGTGCCGGAACAAATTCTATAGGTGCCGGCACACAAAGGTATAAAAGTGAACGAAATTGTTGACGAACTGGCGAAGAAAGGAGCATCAACTCCTCTCTTGTTGGTCGGGAACCATTATGTAGGATGGACAAAGGAAGCCTCTCACTTTCAATAAGAAAAGAGAAAGAAAAACTAAGAGGAAAATAATGGGGTAATCTACAACTAAAGAAAAAAACGTTTTTCGTCAGTTTGCCGCAAACGAACTTTGTTCGTCGTGCTTAAAATCGTTATTTGAAAACGTTTCAACAGTTGTCATAATAATAGTCAATTGCGAGAAACGCGTCATTTAGTTGCAAGAAATTAATATCGTTTGTCATAAACGCGAGTGATTTTTAAATTGCAGCAATCGAAATATCTTCCCAACTGAAAACTACGTTTGTTTTTCCCTTCGTTGTACAAACACAACGCTTATAGTTCAGAGTTACTTTTTGGACAAATTGTGACTATATAAGTAAATTGGTAATTTGCTTAAAACGCGAACGGAAATAGTAACAGAGGTGCGTTGAGTGCAAACCATAAGAAGACGGACGGACATAGGGAGAAAGATAATAAAATAAATAATAATGACCGGAATAGCTTGCGGTGTATGTAATATATAATAAGATATATTTTTAAGTTGATGACAAATACAATACGACAAATACAACTCGCAAACGTAGTGTAGTTGGTGAATTTTTCAGTTGCGGTAAACGAAAAATTTCTTTGCGTGTACCAGGGTTAAATCACTCTAAACTACTTTTAGGAACATACGACCTAAAGCGATTCAAAGAAGCCATGAAGCTAACAAAGAATGATCAAAGAATCATCACAGGACATTTCAAAACTGGGATTTCTAAGTGATGACATGCAAAAAAAAAAACGCTTTTAATGCCAGTTTGCCGCAAACGAACTTCGTTTTTCGAGCTTGAAATCCTTATTTGCAAACGTTTCAACAGTTCTCATCATAATAGTCAGCTGCGAGAAACGCGTGTTTTAGTTGCAGAAAATTAAATTCGTTTGTCATAAACGCGAGCGATTTTTAAATTGCAGCATTTGAAAAATTTGTTTTTCCCAACTGAAAACTTCGTTTCTTTTTCCTTCGTTGTATAAACACAACGCTTATAGTTCAGAGTTACTTTTTGGACAAATTGTTGGTATTGGTAGCAAATTGGTAATTTGGCACTGCGACCACAATATATCTTCACTTCGCAGAGCAAATCCTAACAATAATAATAATAATAACAATAATAATAATAATAACAATAATAATAATAATAACAATAATAATAATAATAACAATAATAATAATAATAACAATAATAATAATAATAACAATAATAATAATAATAACAATAATAATAATAATAACAATAATAATAATAATAACAATAATAATAATAATAACAATAATAATAATAATAACAATAATAATAATAATAACAATAATAATAATAATAACAATAATAATAATAATAACAATAATAATAATAATAACAATAATAATAATAATAACAATAATAATAATAATAACAATAATAATAATAATAACAATAATAATAATAATAACAATAATAATAATAATAACAATAATAATAATAATAACAATAATAATAATAATAACAATAATAATAATAATAACAATAACAATAACAATAATAATAATAATAATAATAATAATAATAATAATAATAATAATAATAATAATAATAATAATAATAATAATAATAATAATAATAATAATAATAATAATAATAATAATAATGATGATGATGATGATGATGATGATGATGATGATGATGATGATGATGATGATGATGATGATGATGATGATGATGATGATGATGATGATGATGATGATGATGATGATGATGATGATGATGATGATGATGATGATGATGATGATGATGATGATGATGATGATGATGATGATGATGATGATGATGATGATGATGATGATGATGATGATGATGATGATGATGATGATGATGATGATGATGATGATGATGATGATGATGATGATGATGATGATGATGATGATGATGATGATGATGATGATGATGATGATGATGATGATGATGATGATGATGATGATGATGATGATGATGATGATGATGATGATGATGATGATGATGATGATGATGATGATGATGATGATGATGATGATGATGATGATGATGATGATGATGATGATGATGATGATGATGATGATGATGATGATGATGATGATGATGATGATGATGATGATGATGATGATGATGATGATGATGATGATGATGATGATGATGATGATGATGATGATGATGATGATGATGATGATGATGATGATGATGATGATGATGATGATGATGATGATGATGATGATGATGATGATGATGATGATGATGATGATGATGATGATGATGATGATGATGATGATGATGATGATGATGATGATGATGATGATGATGATGATGATGATGATGATGATGATGATGATGATGATGATGATGATGATGATGATGATGATGATGATGATGATGATGATGATGATGATGATGATGATGATGATGATGATGATGATGATGATGATGATGATGATGATGATGATGATGATGATGATGATGATGATGATGATGATGATGATGATGATGATGATGATGATGATGATGATGATGATGATGATGATGATGATGATGATGATGATGATGATGATGATGATGATGATGATGATGATGATGATGATGATGATGATGATGATGATGATGATGATGATGATGATGATGATGATGATGATGATGATGATGATGATGATGATGATGATGATGATGATGATGATGATGATGATGATGATGATGATGATGATGATGATGATGATGATGATGATGATGATGATGATGATGATGATGATGATGATGATGATGATGATGATGATGATGATGATGATGATGATGATGATGATGATGATGATGATGATGATGATGATGATGATGATGATGATGATGATGATGATGATGATGATGATGATGATGATGATGATGATGATGATGATGATGATGATGATGATGATGATGATGATGATGATGATGATGATGATGATGATGATGATGATGATGATGATGATGATGATGATGATGATGATGATGATGATGATGATGATGATGATGATGATGATGATGATGATGATGATGATGATGATGATGATGATGATGATGATGATGATGATGATGATGATGATGATGATGATGATGATGATGATGATGATGATGATGATGATGATGATGATGATGATGATGATGATGATGATGATGATGATGATGATGATGATGATGATGATGATGATGATGATGATGATGATGATGATGATGATGATGATGATGATGATGATGATGATGATGATGATGATGATGATGATGATGATGATGATGATGATGATGATGATGATGATGATGATGATGATGATGATGATGATGATGATGATGATGATGATGATGATGATGATGATGATGATGATGATGATGATGATGATGATGATGATGATGATGATGATGATGATGATGATGATGATGATGATGATGATGATGATGATGATGATGATGATGATGATGATGATGATGATGATGATGATGATGATGATGATGATGATGATGATGATGATGATGATGATGATGATGATGATGATGATGATGATGATGATGATGATGATGATGATGATGATGATGATGGTAATAATAATAATAATAATAATAATAATGATAATAATAATAATGAGTTAAATATATAATAAATAAAATTAATTATTGATGGTAATAATAATAATAATAATAATAATAATGATAATAATAATAATGAGTTAAATATATAATAAATAAAATTAATTATTGAATAAAAGGACTAATAAAAAAAGTACTTAATGAATAAAATGAACTAATAAATAAAATTAATTAATGCAATAATTAATAAATTAAATTAATCAATAATTAAAATTTGAATTGAATAAAAATTATTAAAATTTTAAAGAGATAAAATATTAAAGAGTTACAAAATATTCAGAATATAATTAAATAAATACTTTTTAATAAGCAAATAAATTAATAAAACAAATCACTGCCGAAATAAATAAATTAGCAGCAATTTAAAAAGTTTATGAAAAAAAAACATTAAAATATACATTATTCAAACCCTTCTGCTTAAAAGTTTGTATTTTTTTATTTTTATTAATTTGTTAACAATATTTTATATTTTATGTCAAATTCTAAAATATTAAAAATCGTAAATTTTTGCTTGTCCAAAAAAATAATTAAAAATATTTCTTGGCTCAGCTCGTTTTTCAACAATTGCTTGTTTTGATATTAAATAAGATGAATTGAAAAATATATAAAAAAAAATAAAAAAAACTTATAAAAGTTAGGACAATGAACAAAAAGAAATTCATTGAGAACAATAAAAATACTCAACAATTAATTAAACAAAAAAAAAAAATAATAATAATTTATAAATTCGTATAAAAGTCAGCAATAAACTGTTAAAACAATGACAAAAACCATAACAACAACAATAACTCAATTAAGCCATAAAACGAGACGTTGTCGAACACGTCTCAACAACTTGCTAATTTTCTGTAATTTTCTGTAAAAGTCGCGAAGAAGTAGCAGAAAAAATTGTAATTTTTTTTAGAACTATGAACAACGCCAACAATTAGCCAACAATTATAAAAAAAACATCTAAAATAAGCTTAACGACAACAAAGAGCTTTACAAAGTTTGCTGAACTCTCGGTACGAAGTCGCGTGGAACTGAGTTGGTAATTGTTGGATCAAAACAAAAACAAAACAAAAAAAAAAATATGGCAGCATATATGTTAGAAAAAAAATTTAGAAATTAACAAACTGCCTGTGAAGTTTTGCCAAACTGGAAAGAATTCTTAATAACTGTAAATTATTCATTATGACAACTGTATTAATTTTCGATGATAATTTGTAGTGTAAAAGAATGCCAAAAGCTTAAAGCTTTTATAGCTCTTAACTGTGTGAATGACCTATAATTAATTTAAATAAAATTTTTGATTGAACTACATTTCGAAACAACAAAAAATAAACAATAACAAAGTGGCCAAAAGCCAATCAAAGCCAAAGCCTAAAGCATGTGACTAACTTGTAGATATGCGAGAAACAAAGCTTTGATGCAAAGCGCAGCAGCAGCGGAGAGAGAGCGCAAACGAGATTTAAAAAGTAACTCAATGAGAGCAGCTAAAAGAAACGTGGCTAAGATCGATTAAACGATCTGCTAGACAGTTAGCAGACAGCTAGATAAACAGTTAGTAAGACAGAAATTAGAGCCCAGTTAGTTGCATAAGTAGAGCAGCAACAACAACAATAACAAAGACAACAACAACAGCAACGAGTGCGGTGCGAGTGAAACTAAAACAAATGAAATCCGAGCGCTTAAAAGTTGTGGATTGTGACAACAATAAAAGCAAAACAAAATATAACAACAAAAAATGAGCATGACAAGAACAATAACAACAACAAACAAAATAACAATCACAACAACAACAACAACAACAACAACAACAACAACACCGAGTAATGTGCACAAAAGCCGAGTAAATATTTAAGCAATTTTAACGCCTACGCATTGTTTTGTTTAAGACATTCAATATTTGCTGTGGTTGGCGGGAATTTTTTTTTTCGTATATTTTTGCTAAACATTTTATTTCGGTGTTTACTAGTTGTATGTGTAATGGCTGCTTTTGTTATTCTCGTTGTTGTTGTTGTTGTTGTTGTTGTTGCTATCTGCTTTGTGTTATTCTGAAGACGTACACGCCAATGCAAATAAATGGTTTTCGTATTTTTCATATACACTCTCAACTGTCTGTCTGCATCTATCTATCTATCTATATATCGACTGGCTAAATAAATAAAATAAACAAGCTTGTTGAAAGCCATTGAATGACTAGCTTTAGCTGTCGAAAGCTGCCAATAACGGCATAAGTTATAGTGGCCAATGCAAAATTTCTATCTGTTGGCCACAAAAAAAAAAATGTAGTTCAAAGAAAAAATAGAAAAGAAATTCTTTGAATTCCCAAGAAATGTGAAATAAATCAAACTCTGATCGAATTTTTAGACAAGTGTATTCTTAACAAACACTTAAACTGCTCAAGAGTGTAGTTTATGCGAGGCAGTAACTGAGAGAAGTTTATACCTAGAACATTTTAACTAATACTCGCAAGAAATGGCAGATCTTTTGAGATAAATATATATGCATAAACAACAAACTTGCTGATACTAACATTCCTCAATCGGCAAAGAGACATTTTAAGGCACTCAACACAAAATAGAAATCCATTTTTCTCTATCACATCAAATTCTCCCAAAATGTGGACATGAAATCGAATAATCTAGAAGAACTGAACTAAAAGTATCAATATGAGTATGAGTATGAGTATGAGTATGAGTATGAGTATATGAGTATGAGTATGAGTATGAGTATGAGTATGAGTATGAGTATGAGTATGAGTATGAGTATGAGTATGAGTATGAGTATGAGTATGAGTATGAGTATGAGTATGAGTATGAGTATGAGTATGAGTATGAGTATGAGTATGAGTATGAGTATGAGTATGAGTATGAGTATGAGTGTGAGTATGAGTATGAGTATGAGTATGAGTATAAGTATGAGTATGAGTATGAGTATGAGTATGAGTATGAGTATGAGTATAAGTATAAGTATGAGTATTAGTATGAGTATGAGTATGAGTATGTGGCGTCCGTGGCGTATTGGTTAAAGTGCGTGGCCGCTATGTCAAAGAACCTTGGAGACCCGGGTTCGAATCCCAGCAGCGACAGAAAATTATTTGAATTAAAATAATTTTTCTATACGGCCGCCACCTCTCTGTAGACAATGGCAAACCTCAGAGAGTAATCAAAATGCCATGTAAAGCTTCTTGAGAATAAGAACATTCCGTTCATCGCCGTTCGGAGTCGGCGTTAAGCATGTAGGTCCATTTCTCGGTCAATTGTGTACAAACTTAATAACACGCACAACACAATTGATCATAAGAAGCTAGGTCAAAGTCCTTTCAAGGGCTGAAATGGCCAGTTATTTATTTTTATTTTTTTTATGAGTATGAGTATGAGTATCATTACTATTAAGATGAGAATGAATATGAGAATGATTATTAGTATTATGCGTATGTGTGTGCGTCTAAGTTATGCGTATGCGTATAAGTACTTTAATATAATCATTATTATGAGTATAAGTATAATAAAGAGTATGAGTATTAGTAAATATGAGTATTCGTATGAATAATATTATATGTGTGAGTATGAATTTAATGGGTATTATTTTTCGCAATATTAGCATCAGTTTCAGTATCAGCATCAGCATCAGCATCAGCATCAGTATCAGTATCAGTATCAGTATCAGTATCAGTATCAGTATCAGTATCAGTATCAGTATCAGTATCAGTATCAGTATCAGTATCAGTATCAGTATCAGTATCAGTATCAGTATCAGTATCAGTATCAGTATCAGTATCAGTATCAGTATCAGTATCAGTATCAGTATCAGTATCAGTATCAGTATCAGTATCAGTATCAGTATCAGTATCAGTATCAGTATCAGTATCAGTATCAGTATCAGTATCAGTATCAGTATCAATATCAGTATCAGTATCAGTATCAGTATCAGTATCAGTATCAGTATCAGTATCAGTATCAGTATCAGTATCAGTATCAGTGTCAGTATCATTATCAGTATCAGTATCAGTATCAGTATCAGTATCAGTATCAGTATCAGTATCAGTATCAGTATCAGTATCAGTATCAGTATCAGTATCAGTATCAGTATCAGTGTCAGTATCAGTATCAGTATCAGTATCATCACTATCAGTATCAGTATCAGTATCAGTATCAGTATCAGTATCAGTATCAGTATCAGTATCAGTATCAGTATCAGTATCAGTATCAGTATCAGTATCAGTATCAGTATCAGTATCAGTATCAGTATCAGTATCAGTATCAGTATCAGTATCAGTATCAGTATCAGTATCAGTATCAGTATCAGTATCAGTATCAGTATCAGTATCAGTATCAGTATCAGTATCAGTATCAGTATCAGTATCAGTATCAGTATCAGTATCAGTATCAGTATCAGTATCAGTATCAGTATCAGTATCAGTATCAGTATCAGTATCAGTATCAGTATCGGTATCAGTATCAGTATCAGTACCAGTATCAGTATCAGTATCAGTATCAGTATCAATATCAGTATCAGTATCAGTATCAGTATCAGTATCAGTATCAGTATCAGTATCAGTATCAGTATCAGTATCAGTATCAGTATAAGTATCAGTATCAGTATCAGTATCATCAGTATCAGTATAGTTTCAGTATCAGTATCAGTATCAGTATCAGTATCAGTATCAGTATCAGTATCAGTATCAGTATCAGTATCAGTATCAGTATCAGTATCAGTATCAGTATCAGTATCAGTATCAGTATCAGTATCAGTATCAGTATCAGTATCAGTATCAGTATCAGTATCAGTATCAGTATCAGTATCAGTATCAGTATCAGTATCAGTATCAGTATCAGTATCAGTATCAGTATCAGTATCAGTATCAGTATCAGTATCAGTATCAGTATCAGTATCAGTATCAGTATCAGTATCAGTATCAGTATCAGTATCAGTATCAGTATCAGTATCAGTATCAGTATCAGTATCAGTATCAGTATCAGTATCAGTATCAGTATCAGTATCAGTATCAGTATCAGTATCAGTATCAGTATCAGTATCAGTATCAGTATCAGTATCAGTATCAGTATCAGTATCAGTATCAGTATCAGTATCAGTATCAGTATCAATATCAGTATCAGTATCAGTATCAGTATCAGTATCAGTATCAGTATCAGTATCAGTATCAGTATCAGTATCAGTATCAATATCAGTATCAGTATCAGTATCAGTATCAGTATCAGTATCAGTATCAGTATCAGTACCAGTACCAGTATCAGTATCAGTATCAGTATCAGTATCAGTATCAGTATCAATATCAGTATCAGTATCAGTATCAGTATCAGTATCACTATCAGTATCAGTATCAGTATCAGTATCAGTATCAGTATCAGTATCAGTATCAGTATCAGTATCAGCATCAGTATCAGTATCAGTATCATTATCAGAATTAGTATCAGTATCAGTATCAGTTTCAGCATCAGAACAATTTGAACATATAAAGTTCGCTCATAGTCCTTTCAAGGGCTGAAATGGCCAGTTTATTTATATATTTATTTTTTAAAAGTATCAGTATATGTATCAGTATCAGTACTAATATCAGTATAAGTTTACGAGTAAAGTATCTATTTCAGGTGGTGTCTTAGTCAATTTCTTTCAATAATTATTCTCTGTTCCTTAAATTAAATATAAACATCCAATTTTTCCGATTTCATGACCAGATTGTGGGAAACGAAATGATATGGAAATAATCGGGCTTAAGGTTCCTGATCAAGCTCAGTAAATTACTGTCAAATTACTTAATATTTAAACTTAAGGGTAAGGTGGGGGTGATTTTAATGGATGTCCGAGTTTACGCCTGTATCTTCTGTTTGTAGAGGTCAAGAGCTCAACTTCTCCTTGTTACCAAAAAAGTAAGCTCAGCCAATTGAATATTGAACATATCCTGTATCCAAAGTCCTTTACCATGGGGGTGTAAAACAGTCTAAAGTCACACACAAAATTCTTGTTGAATCAAGCTCGTACGAGGACGTAAATCAATGATGGTGGCTCTTACTCCATCATGGAAATGAGGTACATAGTTAAGTGTTACAATTGTAAGGGAGATAGCACATCACACGTTTAAGAATAGAAGAAATCTATTCTTTAAAAGAAAAGATTCAAAATTTAACTTTTCTGTGGCTAGTGTTTAATATTGAACAATAGAAGTCATTTGAGAAATTCTGGAAATGTATACTGTCAATTACCTTAAAAAGGTTTAGGGATACAGTTCACTGCCTTAAAGACGTGACCAAAAAGAGCTGTCATTTGTGGCAAAGTCTTAAATAAAAATTATCCAAAACCTTATGTGAAGTATAGCAGTCGTGTGTCATTGAGTACAAATTATTGTTAATTGACTTCATATTAAAAAAAAAATAGCTCTGTTACTATCATGACTACGTAATAGCTAACAAAATTTCTTACGTTAGAATTTTAAATAATTTTTCCATTAATGAGAACAAAATTTCTTGTTACTGTAGCGGTAGAATTATCAACTTAATCTTTTTCCCAACTCAATTCGGCAAGTTTTGCTCTCTCTCTGTATGAGTAAGTGAATCATATTCAAACCAATTCCTCAAAATGTTTGGCATAAATTAAACTAAAACCAGCTGACATACCGAACAGATTTCAAATTAAATTAAAATCTATCATTTGAAAGAAATGCTGATGCAAAAGCTGCTTGTTATCGATGCTGAGTTATTTTTGTATATTTTGTGCCTTTTTCGTTAAATCAATCGACTCGGTTGTAGTAAAAAACTTTAACTTTATTTATTTATACATTTTTTTATTTCTTTCTGTTTTACTGACGAGATTTTTTTAATTCAAAATTAAATTTGGAAGAATTATTGAATTTAACATTCATTAAAACTCATTTTTTCTAGATTGAACGATTTACGACAATAAATCACTGTAACATAAAAATAAAAGTTGTCTTGCGATCATTGACCTTAATTTTTTAATTTTTGAGCTGGAGTAATTACGTGTATAAATATTAAAATGTTTAATTCAAAGCGGCAACATAACAGAAATTTAATGTTAAAAATTATAATATTATCGTTTTCAAAATAGCAATCAATGAACTCGATGACAATATAAATGCATATTGGTTCACTAGCTCAGCACTACAAGAAACAAGATTGCTTTGAGAGAACACAGAGAACAGGAGTTTTTTTTATAATTCAATTAGACGAATAAATTCGGTAAGCAAGTAACCGAATCGACCAATTTTGCTTTATTTTGTTATATTTATAATAATTTGATAAGTAACGGTATTAAGCAATATATGCATATGTTTTTCCGACGTTTCTATTGATCACTTACATGAACTTTAAGGAATTAAAAACCTCATTACGTTTTTGTGATATGAAGTTTTTTTGTATCATATTTTTTTTCATGTATCATGTCATTTTTTATGTCATGTCATATTTATGCCATCTGGATTTTATGTGTCATTTAAGCTTTGTGTTATTCTGTTTTTATGTCATGTTATTTGTTTGTCTCGACATTTTTGTTTTTACTCATACTTGTAATTTTTGGGTCGTGTCTTTTTTGTGACATGTCATTTTTTGAGTCATATTGTTCCTTGTTCTATGTTATCCCTTGTTGCTGCATGTAGGTTTTGCGTCATCGTCGTTTCTGCTTAATATGTCCTGTCAGATTGGTATCACACAATTTTTATGTCATGATGGTTTTCGTTTCATGCTTATTATGTCCTTATATAAAGTACATTACAGATTGGTATTATACAATTTTAATGTCATGATGCTTTTTGTTCCATGTCTTTTTTATTTTGAGAATGTAATTTTTGTGTCACGTAATTTTTTATGTTATGACACTTTTGTTCTGTGCTTATTTTTGTGCCATGTCGGTTATTTTTTCGTGTTTATTGCGGCATCTCATTTTTATGTCAAAATTTTGATGTCATGACGATTGTTATGTCATGCGATTTTTATGTCATGACATTTTATATGTCATGTCGTTTTTTGTCTCTTTTCATATTGGCCTCGTGTCGTTTTTTGTTTTATTGACTTTATGTGTGTTCGTTTTTGAGTTATGTCATCTTTTGTGTCATGTCACTTTTTGTACACATCATTTTTAGAGCCATGTCGTGGTTTCGTCGCCTCCTTCCTCCAATTTTGATGTCATGATGCTTTTTGTTCCATGTGCTTTTTTTTTTGAGAATGTCATTTTTGTGTCACGTAATTTTTTATGTTATGACAATTTTGTTCTGTGTATATTTTTGTGCCATGTCGGTTATTTTTTCGTATTGTTTATTGCGACATCTCATTTTTATGTCATACAATTTTGATGTCATGACGATTTTTATGTCATGCGATTTTTTGTCATGACATTTGATATGACATCTTATTTTTGGTCTCTTTTCATATTGCCTCGTGTCGTTTTTTGTTTTATTGACTTTCTATGTGCGGTCGTTTCGTATGCCATCTTGTGTGTCATGTCACTTTTTGTTACACGTCATTTTTAGAGCCGTGACGTGGTTTCGTCGCCGCTTTCCGATTTATCGTGCTATTTTTTTGTTTTTATGTTGAGTCATTTATATGTTCTGCCAGTTTTGTATTGTCTTTTCTATGCCATTAAGTATATGTTCCATGTACTTTTTTGAGGCATTCCAGTTTTTGTTTTATATCGCCGACGTGCCATTTTTGTATTATTATGTGATCTTATCTCATTACTTTATTTATGTTATGTCACCTTGTTCTATGAAAGTTTTTGTGTCATGTCGGTTATTGTGTCGTCTTGGTTTTTTGTGTCATATCATTTTTGTGTCATGTCAGTTTTTATGTCTGCCGTGTCTTGTGTCCGGTAGTTTTTTATGTCATGTCGTTTCTTAGGTCATGTATTATTCTCCCTATGGAATTCGAACCCTTGCATCTTTGTTCGTAGACATGAATGCTTCATACAATGCAATGCATTCAACCTCTACAAACATTTCTATACAAACACCTCGAAACTGCAAGACATGCCATTTAAATACTTTACCTTTTGCCTTCTCTCAACTTCATTTAGCTGAAGTTGACAGCAACAATTTAATTTTTATTTTAATTTCTATAACTATAAAATAAACTATTAAGCTAGCCATTAATGCTCGACCATCGACTGGGGACACATTGTCACCTTCAAAATATTCGAATGTTAACGAATAACAGCATAAATTTCAATGATTTCCTTAAAAGTATTAATACATAAATGGCTATAAATTTTATCTCATGTACCAACAACACACACATTATGGCGTTCATCTACCATGTAAGCCATAAAATGAAGGAAGACACGACGTTAAGTTTTACATAAATTAAATAAAATATTCTAAATGAAAAATATGATGCTTCACGATTTTATGCAATTTATGTGAAAAACTAATAATAATAAAAGAACATGCAAAACATTATTAATATAAATTAAGCACATTACTTTTAACATACGCTTTTGAGTTATTTGTGGAGTTTGAAGTTGCAGTCGAAGAAAATAATTAAAAAATTTCTGTGTTTCTGTAGCGTTCTTAAACAAATCTATTTGCTTCATTTACTTAACAAGTAATTTAATTCGAGAAAATGTTGTTTTTTCTACTCATTCCGATTTTTATAGAAGTTTTTTATTAATTCCACTTATACGAAGCTTCTTTCATTATACATTCCACTCATCTGAATTTTACAGAATTCCTCCACTAAAATTCTTTTCATACATAACTAATTATCTTTCACAAGTATAGAATACTGCTTAAAAATAAGAAGGTATTTTCAGGAAAAGAAATAAGTATCTAAAAGCAGACTAATTTCAAATATAATATATACAGAAAGAATTCCTTTCATGCCAAATTTTTATCATCCCGATTTTCTGTCTACAGATTATTGACAGAACTTCTCTAATTTGAAATATGTCTTGTGAAGATTTTCTGCCTAGTAAAATTCCTCGAAAACAAATTCCTCTCTCAATTAATTCCTCTTATACCGATTGTAACGGAATTCTTATTTTTAAAATTCTTATATAGAATTAATTTCTTACTGAACTGCCTCATGAGGATTTGTCTCGTGTTAATTTTAAGAAAATTACACTCTTAAAAAATCCTCTCTTTATATCGAAATTCTTATCGAATTAGAAAATTTTTTTGTGAAATTTCCTTCATAAGGAATTCCTTCATGCCGTTTTTGTGGAATTTATACAAAATTTCTTTCGTACCGAGTTCTTCTTACATAGAATACTATCTGTAGATTACTAACAGAACTTCTCTCATTTGTAGTTTGTTTTGTACAGAATTCTGATCTTATAAAATACCTCGACTACAAATTCCTCTTGCCCTTAATTCCAAAAAATTAATTTTTTTCAAAATTCTACTTTTACAAAATTCCTTTCTTGTTGTTCTCTAATAAAAAATGTCCCCATTATATCTTCCACTCATACTGATTTTAACAAATTATGCTCTTTTTAAAAGATTTTTAAAAATCCTTCGTTTATAGAACTTATTTCTTATCGAATTACCTACACCTATGGGAAATTTCGTACATTAGGAATTCCTTAACACCATTTTTATGTAATTTTTACAGAATTTCTTTCGTGTCTAGTTCCTATTACATATAATACTCTGCAGATTATTAACAGAACTTCGCTCATTTGAATTTTGTCTTTTACAGAAATCTGGTCTAATAGAATTACTTTACTACAAATTCCTTAATTCCTTTGTTAATTAATCCTTTTTACAACTTTTACAGAAATCCTTTATTATTACTCTTATCTAAATAAAAATGTCCCCATTATACCTCCACTCATACTGATTTTAACAAATTATGCACTTCTTTAAAAATTTTTAAGATCCTTCCTTTATAGAACTTATTTCTTATCGAATTCTGTGCAAAATTTCCTTTATTAGGAATTCCTTTATGTCGTGTTTATGGAATTTATACATAAATTCTTCCGTACCGAATACTTCTTACATAGAATACTCTCTGCAGATTCCTCTCTGCAGATTCCTCTCTGCAGATTACTAACAGAACTTCTCTCATTAGTAGTTTGTTTTGTACAGTCTGAGAGAATTCCTCGACTTCAAATTACTCTTTCACTTTATTCCACTATTAAAAGATTTGCAGAAAAAAAAAATAAAAAAAAATCTTTTTTAAAATTCCTCTTATACAGAATTCCTTTCCTAATGCTATCTTCTAATAAGAAATTCCTCTAATAAGATATTCCTCTCATAAGATATCCCTCTCATACTGATTTGTATAAATTACGGTCTTTTTTAAATTCTTAAGAAATCCTTCCTAAATAGAACTTGTTTCTTATCGAATTCCACTTAACCGAAATTTCCTACATTAGGAATTCCTTATTACAATTTTTAAGGAATTTTTACAGAATTTCTTTCGTGTCTAGTTTCTATTACATAAAATACTCTCTGGAGATTATTAACAGAACTTCTCTCATTTGAAGTTTGTTTTTTGACAGAAATCGGGATTTTGAAAATATTGATATTTTTTAAAATTTTATTTTTACAGAGTTTCTTTCTTATTTTTTAAGTTCTATAGAACTTATTTCTTATCGAATTCCACCTATGCGAAATTTCCTTCGTAAGGAATTCCTTTAAACCGTTTTTATGGAATTAATACAGAATACTCTTCTATTACATAGAAAGTTCTCTGAAATTATTAACAGAACTTCTCTCATTTTAAGTTTGTTTTGCACAGAACTCTGATCTAATAGAAATCCTCGACTACATATTCCTCTTTCACTTAATATTCCTCTATTAAAGATTTAAAAAATAAATTTTTTTTTTTAAATTCCTCTTTTACAGAACTCATTGCTATCCTTTAATAAGAAATTCCTCTAATAATATATTCCTCTCAAACTGATTTTAATAAATTACGCGCTTTTTTAAATTCTTATAAAGAGTTATATGGAATTCTAACAATGCAAAATTCCCTTAACAAGGATTCGAAACTCCCTCCATAAGAAATCTTCTCCTTGCCGTTTATTAATGTTATTCATCGTATTTGAAATTTCATTTATGCTAAATTCCTTTCGTACTGAGGTGCTCTTTCATTCCCTGACATTCCTACTTGCCGGTTTTTTACACAATTTCTCTCATATGAAAATTTACTTGTACAAAATCCGTCTCTTAATGCAATCCTTGAACACAAATTCCTCTCTGCCTATTTCTCATGCGGATTTGTTTTCGTATACCTCTTCTTTTTCTGAATTCGTCTTGTATTGCTTCTAACATTTTCGATATTATTATGAATTCGATATTTATAATGAATTCTACTTCCTAAAAATTTTTTTGTAAATACAATTATCTTATTTAAAATTATTATTCAGAGTTCCTGTTACAGCAAAATCTTTTTCCACGGAACTCCTCCTTTTTCCGGAATTCTGAAGTCGATTCATCTTGCATTTAACTCTTTTTATACTTATTTTTTATTGCGAATTTTTATTGCCTGAGAGTATTTAACAGTGAATGAATCATGTTGAATCATTTAACAGTTAAGTATGCATGTTGTAAAGTATTCCTCCTTTGCTATCCTCTTAGTAAAACACTTATTTTGTAACGAAAGCAGCATATCATCAAAGCTTTTGTTATCCAAAAGATATAATCCCACTCATTCCTTTCATGAAGAAATCCTTTTGCACGGAATTATCTTTCCTTAACAGTTCTCTAGTACTATAACTTTTCTACACAGAATTCCATCTGAAAAAATTCGTCTTGTGTAATTCTTTTCTTAAACGTAGTTTTTCACACACAGAAATCCTTGAGTAAGAAATTCTACTTGTACTGAATTCATTTCGCACTAAATTCCTTTTGTACAGAGTTCAGAATATCATCGTAACGTAATTATTTGCAATTTATATGGAACCCCGTTTGTTTTCTAATAATTCCTATTAATCGCAATTCCTCTTGATACCTCTTCTGACTTCTTTCGAAAGTAAAATCTCGAAAAATTTAAGGAATATTGTTTATTGTTAACCACAAATTTAACAAAAAAAAATCTGTTAATTTAATTTTTCCCATGCAAAGTCGTGGACCAGCTGTGAAATCTGCTAACTGCCAAACACTTTGTTAATGCATCTCATAAACTTTTTATCTCTGATTATTCAATAAAACCATTTAAGTAGCTGTAACTTTTTTACTTTTGTAACTCTATTGTTTTTATGTGATTATTTTTATTACAAATGTTTTTTCTTGTTGTACTTGTGCTTAATTAATCATGCACTTAAATAGTTAAAGAATATTTGCATAATTGAAAGTAAAAATGTTGGATAGACATTTTGTTGTTTCTGTTGTTGTTGCCATTCAAGAAAAATTCTATGCTTAATCATGAGCTCATCACTTATTTGAATCATCAAACTTAAGTGTGACATGCAGTTAAACCGTCACTTAAATAAATATTTTTATTTAACAGCATATTTTTGTTCAATCATGATTCAATCGTCTTTTTTGTTACCAATAACCGGGTGCTTACAAATGCATTATCATATTAAAAAGCATCCATTGATAGCTGTTTGAGTTTGTTTCTCTAAACTTGCCCAAACATAAGAAATTTTCTATTAACCCTTAAATGCCTGGCCTTATTTTTGCATTCAGCATTTATTCACTTTTGCTCCAAATAATTCAGTCAGCTGAATTCTGTAAGTATATCCTTTCGTAGAGAACGAAAGCTTTAAATCGGTGTGATCCAAAAGGTTTATTATTTTTTCCAAAATTACTCTCGTTCAGACATGGGGATAAATTCTTTGGTCGTGCTTAATATGGCACACTATGCATTTAAGGGTTAATCTCAAAACGAAAAAAAAAACAGTAAAATTAAATACAAATAGAAAACCTTAGCAATATAAAAATAAAAAATAACAAAGAAATAATAATTAATTTAGAATATTAAAATTAAAAAAAAAAATATTTTAAACAATACAAAAAAGTAAAAAAGGGATAAATAATAAAAGTATCATATTTTTAATAATTTAATATATATAAAAACAAAATCAAAAAATATAAAAGAAAGACAAAAAATATAAAAGAAAACAAATAAAAAGAAAATACTTCAAAGAAATTACAAAATTTTAAATTATAAATATATTAGAAGTAGCATGAGAAAAATTATTAAAAAATACTTAAAACAATTTATAAAATTATATTAAATATATCTTTAAGCAATGCCAAAAAATATATTACAAAACATGAAATTTTAGAGAAATACAGAACAGAAATACATATGAAGTAACAATTTATAAAAAAGTATTCAAAATATATAACAATTATTACTAAGGATAAAATTAGTTAGATAATTGAAAAAAATTACAAGGAATAAAAAAAACAATTAATGCAAAATGTGAAATATGAAACACTGAAAATTTTTTTATTTTCATCCCTTTTCAAATCCTTTTAAAAAATATACAATTTCCTATGACTATAAAACAAAAATATTGAAAATTTTAAAAATAGATAAATATTTTGATAAATTACACAGACAAATTCAAAAAACTAAAAAATTATGACAATAATTGTTTCGACAAAATTAAAAAACCATTTAAAACAACAGAAAATAAAAAATAGTTTAAAATTAAAAACGATTGTACATAAAAACTACAACAAAATTTTATGCAAATTTTTTAAAAAAAAAACATTTAAAATCATTCACAAAAAATTAAACATTAATTAAAATAACATTAAAATTCAAAAAATAAAAACTCAGAACAATACAAACTTAAAAAAAAATCAGAAAAATTCCGAAACAATTAAAAATAAAATTGGAGAAAAATTAAAACTGAAAGTCATGCAACTAAAAATTAAGAGGCACACCAATTAATCAAAAACATGAACAAATTAAAATGAAATTAATAACAACATATATATAATAAGTATCTATATAAAACAATAGAGATTGAAAATCTTTAAAAAAATATTTTAACAAAAAATAAAATTATATTTTTTAAGAGACGAAGATAATAATGCAAATAAAAAAAATACAAAACATTAAAACAAAAATTAAATAAAAAAAAATAAAAGTTAAAATGGAAACATTAAAAAAAAATTGTTGAGTTAAAATAGCGAATTAAAAAAAAAAAATAAAAGAAAAACCATTTAAAAAAAAAAAATGGCGAAATAAAGAATAGTAAAATTTTTAAAAACAAAAAAAAAAAAAAGAAACAAAAGCACAATTAAATATATATTGCGTATATAGACAAACCATCCCAAATTGATAAGACCAATAAAATCAATGAAAACTAAAAACAAAACATTTAAAGTAATTACACAAAAACACAAAAAAAATTTAAAAACATTAAAAACTTGAAAGCAGCAAAAATAAAAATAAAAATAACAATATACATATTAGATATAAAAACGGAATAAAATGTAAACAAGTAAACAAATAGAAAGAAAATTTCAAAAATTAAAATCAAAATGAAATTTACAAAAATAACAATTTGAAAAAAAGAATTTTAAATTGTTATTTTTGCAAAAATTTAAAAATAATAAATAAAAACAAATAAAAAATAAAAAGTGAAATAAAAAAAAAAGAAATAAAACAATATAAAAAAAATGGTTGAAATATAAATAAAATTACGAATAAAATGCTTACTTAAAAAAAATTAAAACTAAAAATTTTAATATTAAATTAAAATAAAAAAGTACTCTACTACAAAAAATAGTTTAAAAAAATTATAAAAACGAATAAATTTCAAAAATAAAACAAAAATAAAAAAATATGCAACGAAAAAATGACTCAAAAAGAGATTTCGTTCAATTTCAATTAATTTTGAAAAGTTGAACATAACATTTATTGATAAGAATAAAAAGCTTAAGTTTGAATCATGGAAGAATGAAAATAGCAGATATTTTTTTGTTATAAAAAGCAATAAAAAAAAACAATGAATAAATAAAAGTTTAATAAATTAAAAATTAAGACAATTTCAAAGTGTAATAATAAAAAAAAAAAAAAATCAAATTGAGTTTACGAAATTGAAAGGTCTTAAAAATAAAACTTAAAAAAATTTTAAATAAAAAAAAGTAAAAATTAAAGCAACAAAACATATGAAAACTAGTAAAAATTTATTAAAATCAATATATGTATATATATAAAACAAAAAATCAAATTATAAAAAAAAAAAATTATAAAGTAATAAATTATAAACTTAGTGAATAAATAAAAATTCAATAACAAATTGAAAAAAAAAAACAAAAACAAATCATGTCATGTGATTCGAATATTAAATTTTTTATTCGAAGTAAATTTTATATTCTTCGTCCTTTCAAAATTGATCTTAATAAAACTTTTTTTCTAAGATTTGATATGACATGAGATATGACATTAGATATGACATGAAATATGACATGACATATAACATAACATGTGATATGACATATGGCATGACATATGACATGACATTACATATGACATTACATGTGACAGCACATATGACATGACATATGACGTGACTAAGACATGACATGACATGACGTGATATATGACAAGACATATTAAATGATATATGCCATGACATATGACATGGCATATGATATGACATATGGCATGACATATGACATGACATTACATATGGCATTACATGTGACATTACATATGACATGACATATGATATGACACATGACATGACATAACATATGACATAACATATGGCATAACATATGACATAACATATGACATAATATATGAAATGACATAAGAAATGACATGTGTCATAACATATGACATGACATATAACATGACATGATATTACCAATGAAAAATATATAATTTTTAAAAACAAAATGGCACTAGTAAATCTCCTGTTGAAAAAAAAAATAGGAAAATGAATGCAATCTAAATCCATATAAATTTAACACATCAAATTCTTATCTGACATTTATCTATGTTAATTCTTCTGAAGAATGCAAAGCGTAGCTAAATGCAATTTAAATACTCGTAGTAGTTAAATTCAAAATACAAGCAATTAAAAAAGAATATTCATTGAGAATGAATTAAGTTAAAACTACAATTTGACTGCATTAAAATTAAGTGAATTTATGACGATACAATAATAAATTGATTTAATTAATATGCATGGAAGTAAGTTCTAAGGCATAATCATGAAAATATTCGCTACACATATGAATTCCACAATCAGGAGGGTGATTTGAAAAGTTATTTTCGAAAATTAAAACTAACTTTTTTTTCGCCTGTTGCCATCGTCGACACCCTGTTTTTGGAGTTGGAGTTCTTGGATGTGTCAATGACAAATATAAAATTGCATCAATGAAATCCTACGTTTTTTTTTTGCACTGTGCTCCAGCACATGCTCTGGTTGGTACTTCGTGTTGTTGTTGCTGTTGTTGTTGTTGCTGTTGTTGTTGTTGGCGTTTTTTGTGTTGCGGTTCTTTTGCCACGACAGTTGTTAGCTTCTTGCCGTCAATGCTGGCAGCTATCGTTGAAACGTTGCGGCACAGAACTAAAATATATATATAAAAAAAAAACAACCAATAACCTTTACCTCACAAGTGCAGCCAAGTTTGCAGTAAAAATAAACACCAGCAGACATTGAAACTTCGATTATTTTTCTTATTTACATTTAAATGCAATTTTTTTTTACATATATTTTAAATGAAAAAGCTAAAAAAAACATTAAAAAAAAACAACTCTTAACCCAGCCAGCACGATTCGATGCGCTTCTCCTACACGTCCTTGTAAGTGAAGCCAAGTTAATTAAAAAGTGTGTTTTTTTTATTTTTATTTCGTCAGATATTATTGACAATATTTTTTTGTCGTTTATTTTTTTTTTATATTGAAACAAGTTGCAGCATTAAAAAACAAAATACATGCTTAACATTAATCAAAAAGTTTGTTGTTGGTAATGGATCCACCTTAGAATGTTAAGGTTAGTGAAAAATTTTATTAAGCTTGAGCGTTGCTTTCCCACCTGTGTGTCGCATGTTCAGGTCATGCTCACATCTGAACATTACTTTGAGGAGTTTTCCAGCAACTTCCACAAAATGGCCACAAAAGCTCTATTCAACTTCCACATAAATATTGAGCAAATGTTTTAATGTTTTTCTGCTTGACTGTTTCACCCTTTTACCACACAATTTGGAAGGTTTTCTAAAAATGAACCAATTTTGAAAATTTATTGAGATAATATTTTCCAGCTGTGAGCTTTTTACAAGCAAAATATAACCTTAATTGCAGCTAAAGATACCCTTTTCAGCATCAATATTCCAATTTATGTAGCTATGAAAATACTTAAATTTGATGAATTTATCGTTTGTAAGGATTAAGGAAAATTACAAAAGCATATCCAACATGTGCTAATACTAGCAACAATATTTCACACCCCTGTCTGGGGCGTTCTGCCTGCCTGTTACTTGGTATTTTTGAAGTTATTTGTTGTTGTTTTGGTTTCGCTTAACCATTAGGTACACATGAATTGATCCAACGCGCTATTCGATGCGTGTCAATGGGCATGATTTCTTCATTAGGTTTTCTGCCCTTCAACCTAGACGTTGTTATCTTGCTCGCACATAGGCATGAATTTATTTGTAAACCTTTTTCTTATCCTTTCGTAAGAGCGTTCGCCACCAAACCATACACTTCATGCACCCTTGATTTGTGGGCTCATATTTGTTGTGGTCCATAAAGCTGCTTTCCACTTATGTTAAGTTTTGCGTATCATAAGCTTAAGTTGGATGATGCCAAAGCTGCAGGGTGGATAGGATATATTTTACTGTAATCACCAGACATTGCGCCAAGGTATAATTTAAAGATGCTTAATTATTCAGTAAAGTAGTTAAGAGGGAGTAAAAAGCATGCGCCTTATATGAGCTTTTTGAAAAATATTGGTGTAAGCATGACTTTTCTGAATTCATTATTTATACGGACCGTTTTAATATTATTTATAAAATATTTTTCTTTGATAAACTTTCTTTAATTAAGTGAAGATTAATTATGTCTGATGTATGAGAAATTCAGTAAACATTTTTTTTTTATTTGAAATAAATTTCTCACTCCAAAACTCCCAAAAAATCTCACTCCAAAGAGATATAATTTGCATATATTTTGGTTCTGTAGTAACGGACGCAACAAAATAACAAAAAAAAAAAAACAAAAAAAAAAAGGGGGAAAAAAAAGAAAAGCACCGAACCTTTTTTTTTGTCAGTTTTGGAAATAGTCGCAGGGGACTAAATCTGGAGAAGACGGTGAATGGGGTAGCAGTTCGTAGTCCAATTTATGGATTTTTGCCATGGCGACTACAGCACTTTTTTCTTCGCCGAATGCGGTCGCTTTTGCTTCAAATCAATGTCAAATCTGTCCAACAGTTGTGAATAATATTCGCCGGTGATCGTTTTACTATTTTCAAAGTACTCGATGTGAATGACCTTGTTGGCCCACAGACTCACCTTGGCCTTCTTCAGTGCCAAACATTTGACAGTAGTCTGTTAACAGATGGTATTTAACAGGGCCGGAGTAACATTTAAAGTTACAACTTGGGAAATTCAAAAAGTCGCTGACTTCCCAAATGGTCCTGGTAAGATTTACGAAATAAAAAATAATAAATTTCTAACATACAGCTGATTCAATAGGTTCATCACTTTCATTTTGGAAAGAATATGAAATGGTAGAAGTGGCACTTTAGGTTTTCGGGGTCGTTAATTCCGATTTCGTTGTCAGAAATGAGTTTTGACAGCTGTCAACTGTCAAATTAGCTGTCATGTTACGCAATATACAATGAAAATTGGAAAACAAGCGTTCATTGGCTGTTCCATTAACATTAAAGATGAATAATGTTGTGGAAAGAATTTTTCGACGGTTGACAGCTCGTCGTTCGCAAATTATTGTGTTCTATATGACAAAAATGTTTTTTTGGTAAATCAAGTTTAAAGTTTAGTAAAAAACTGAACCGAAAAATCTGCCGCGATTTTCTTACCAATGAAAGTTCAAGAGATTGTGGTTTTTTCTGTCAAAAAAAATTTTCATCTTTGGAAGCGTTTTTTTGAGTAAGATGCGTTTAAAAAAAAATAATTTGTTCTATATGCACTTATTTACGAAACTATTCTTGTTTTATAGCATATAGAACAAAATGTAATATGTATTGGAGAAATGAAAAGCAATGTGATTTCACTCAATAAAAACTTTATTTCATATATTATAATATTAACTTAATTTTAAACTTAATCTTATACATGGCTCAGTGAATAAAGGCCTAACGAACTAACGCCTAAAAAAAAAATGAAATAATGCCTAAAAATTGCAACAAAAAATTATATAGGAATTAGGCGGTTGTTCATTATGAAAGAATGTCTAATATTTTAGGCATTCCTTCATTAAAATTGTTAGGTGATTTTTCATAATGAAAGAAAGCCTAAGAATCAAAAATGAAAAAACGCCTAATTAGATATTTATTCATTTTTGATTGTTAGGCTTTCTTTCATTAATGTTAGGCGATTTTTCATTTTGCTAAAAGTGTCATGATTTATTATGAAAAGCAATGGTTACGAAAGGTAAGTTCCCTTTTACAAAATGTTAAAATAATGGTATTAATTTTCCCTTTTACAAAATGCATACACTATCTTGTAAACATTCTGTAAAAGGGAAAATTATTAGTTTTTAAAATTATAAAAGCAATTGATTTTCCCTTTTACAAAATGCATACACTATCTTGTAAACATTCTGTAAAAGGGAAAATTATTAGTTTTTAAAATTATAAAAAAAATTGATTTTCCCTTTTACAAAATGCATACACTACCTTGTAAACATTCCGTTAAATAGAAAATTATTAGTTTTTAAAGTTATAAAAGTAATTGATTTTTAATTTGTTATTGTTTGTTTTTTTTTAAGGTTGTTAGGTTTTCTTTCATTAGGTGTTAATTCATAATGAAAGAAACCCTAACAATTTAGACTTTCTTTCATTTTTAAAATTAGACTTTCCTTCATTTTTAAAGTTAGACGTTCTTTCACTTTCTTCTTAGGCGTTCTTGTTTAGGCATTCTTTCATTTTGAAAAATTAGGCATTAGTTAGTTAGGCCTTTATTCACTGAGCCCTTATACATATGTGCTTATGAGTCCACTTAAATCAATACCTGTTAATTTCTTAAAAGGTAAGTTTCGACTACAAAATCAAGTAAAAAATTAACCAAATTCTTTTGACTTCGATTCCACGAAGTTCATGCTTGATTTACGGAGATTTTTTTATTGAAGCAAGTTTGTTAAAAAGACGAAGACAAAAAATTGTACTTGTGGTGCTTGTGGGTGTTTTCAAGCATAGTTGCCATCTGGGTAAAACTTTAAAAAGGCTAAGTTTTTACGTTGATTCAAATGAGTAAAGTTACAATATTGATGTTCACGCGTTAGTGCGAAAAATATGTTGCATTTTCGCATTCTTGCAATTCGCATCAACCCGTGAATACCCCTATTGTATTATGCCACTGCATCAAGTGATAAAAAGTTGTATAAACTTTTCACATCATTTACTTTCTCCAATGATATCTTCTTATCGATTGCTTATCCATTCTTATTCTTAGTATTAAGCTTTTTTTAAACGTTGTTGTAAAATTTAACTTCTAACCTTATGTTATTTATGATGGGTATTTTCTTTTCTTTTTTGTTTCATTTTATTTACCAACTGCAATCTAAAGTGGGATTTTTTCTTTTTTGTTTCATTTCATTTGCCAAGTGCAATGTGAAGCTAAAAAAAAACCAGAAAAAAAAAACAAAAAAAAAAGCAAAATACAAAGACCTCCAAATAATAACTTTAATAACTTTATTTAGACTTGCATATAGAACAAAATAAAAAAATATTTTTTTTACTTAGTATTTTTGCTTCGTTTTTGTTCTATATGCACGATTTTTTGCATATAGAACACAATAGGTTACGAAGCCTGTCACAACAGTGTTGTAAAGCACAAAGTCGATGTCTCATATTTCAAAAACTATAAAAGATAAAAGCAAACTGATGACACAGATCGATAGATCTCGAAAAATTTGCCTATATACCAGTCTTATCTCAATTTTTTCAATTTTGTGATATAGAACACAATAATTTACGAACGACGAGCTGTCAAAAAATCTGAAAATGACCGGAATGTAGTGAAAATACAATTTGGGCGTCGTTTCATCGGTTTCCAAGGTCGCTACTGAACAATATTTCAACATCAGAGATGAGACAACTGTCAACTGTCAAATCAGCTGTCAAATCATGTATTATACAATAAAAATCAGGAAACAGGCGTTCATTGGAATATAAATGCCTAGAAAGTGAAGTGAACAAAATATGTTGGCAGTTGACAGCTGTCAAAAACTGTCACGGTGAAGGAAACGAAATAAAAATATAATTTTTGCATGGTTTCACTGATTTTTGAGATCGCTGGACAGGATTTCGATGTCGAAGACGGGTATTGCCTATTAAACTGTCAAATTTTTACTGTTGACATATGTCAAAAGTAATTTTTGATAGTGGATTCGTAATCAGTGACCCCAATACATAGGTAATCAAATCATATAGTTCATTGCTAAAATTTCGGGTGATCGGTTTTTTTTTTAAAAAAGTCAATTTTTTCATCTTTAATTGTTGATAACAAATTCCCAGTGTTAAATAATGTGTAAAATAATTGTTGATAACAAATTCCCAAAACAATAATGCAAAAATTCTAATCTATATAGTTGCAAGAACTCTTAAGGAACCCACAACAGCTATTGTTCATGTTAGACATGGCCTAGGGTGCAAAATATCGGCATTTGAAAGACATAATGTAGGTGGGGCGTATATGTCCCACCGCTCCGCAAAGGGTTAAGAATCTTTCAAAACGATTTGCTCAAAGAAACATTAAAGTTTTTTATTATAATGCCTGAAGTAATTTTCATGTGATTTCATGTGAAGACATTATAGAATAAAACATTACAAAATTATTCTAAAATAATAAAAATATTAGGCTATAAACAAATTATCACGAACCAAAACAAAGTGATTTATGATATAACTAGAAAAATATTTTAACAATATAAATATATATATACATAAAAAAATTAAACAGATAAAAATAAAAATATTTATTACGAAACAAAAAATTTGTAATGTTTATATAAAAAAAGCATAAAAAATAAAATATAAAAAGCACAAAATAAAAATGAAAATTTTTAAAATATTTAAATACATTGCAAGTGAAAATATAAAAATATAAAATAATTTGAAAATACAAAAATTTTATTTAAATAATAGCTCAGGTTTCATTTAAAAATGCTCAGTTCTTAAGAAGGAATGGTATGCATTCCATTATGAAGATATCTTGGTGGAATCTTTTTTCATGTTAATCGTTTGACAGTTTTCAGGAGAGCAATCAAAATGGGAGTGGAGAAAATTAAATATTAGACACATAATGCATTTAAGGAAGCGGTTATTTTGTGGGAAGTATTCACAAACTGTTGGCAGTTGTGGTGTATTCTGTTACCTAGAAATCCACGTATCATAAGGGCTTTCCAGACTGATTTCTCTTTTCCCCTTATAAACTTCATAAAAACGAGAGTCCTTACAGATTTTGCATATTTGAAGGCCCTCCTTAGACTTTTCTTCACTCAATCTTCTTCTAAGGTATTTGAAAATATCTCCATCCTAGTTCATGACTTTCACAAAGTTCTTCATTAATTTATATACCACTTTATTATATGTTTTTAATATACGATAAAAAAATTACGTGCATAAATGTAATAACTTTAAATTTGAAATTAAAAATAAAAAACCTCGAAACCATACTAAATTCTAAAAAGTTATGTAAAAATGTTTCTTAAAATTATAAAAATGTTAATGGTCAAAAAAAAAAAAAAAATAATAAACTTATAAAATTAAAAAGTTATGTATATAAAAATAATGCATAAAACATTTTTATATAAAAAAAATCAATTCATTAAAATTTTTAATATATTCACAAACAATAAAAACAATTTAAAAACAAAAAATTAAAAAAAAAAATTGAAATAAAAATTAAAAAAAAAAATTTAAAAAAAATATAAAAAAAAATAAAAAAAAAATTTAAAAAAAAGTAAAAAAAATTAAAAATTAAAAAAAAGATTCGAAAAAACTTAAAAAAAAGTAAAAAAAATGAAATAAAAATAAAAAAATTAAGTAAAAAACAAATAAATTATAATATATTTATTTTTAAAATATTAAAAAATTATAAAATAAAAATAAAAAAAAAATACAAAAAATGCCCAAAAAATACACAAAATAAAAAAATACGATAAGCAAAAAATAAAAAAGTAAAAACTAAATAAAAAATAAAATAAATTTTAAAATACCTTATAAAACAATAAAAAAAAAAAAAAATAAAATCCTTTAAAGAGTTCTTTTTTGGAATCAAATCTTATGTGTTTCAAGATTTTAGATTAATTTTTGTGTAATTTTCAGAAATTTTACCACTTTAATAAAGTCCCTTTATATTGAGAGGCATGCGTGGTGTTCGTGCGAATAGGCTTATTTTCGAAATTGATGTGATGACCGATAGACGTTCAAACAGACATCGTTTAATCTGCTGAGATGGGGATGCTGATCAAGGGGGTATATTTACTTTTCTATACCTACCACGCCTCCTTAAAGGCGTTAAAAACAAAGGCACAAACGTAATATAACCCTTATTAATGGGGGTATGCATCAGAGATCTGCATCAAGTCAATTCAAAATTAAGTTACGTTAAAAAAATCAAGTTTTGACTTAACTTGTAGAAACTTGATAAGTTTCTATTCTACAAACCACGACTTGCTTCTGAAAAACGAATCATAAGTCACACTTGGAGTCTATTTTTTTTCTACCCTACATTAATTTGTAGAAAAATATCAAGTCTATGCGACTGCGCTGCCGTAGAAAGTCACTGACGAGCGTCTACTTATTCATTTCTATACAAAGTCAAAAAAATTATCCTTTAAATGCATAGTGTGCCATATATGGCACAACCAATGAATTTATCCCCATGTCTGAACGAGAGTAATTTTGCGAAAGATAATAAACCTTTTGGGTCCCACCGACTTAAAGCTTTCGTTCTCTTCAAACGATTATACTTACAGAATTCAGCTGACTGAATTATTTGGAGCAAAAGTGAATAAATGTTGAATGCAAAAAAAAAACAGGCCATACATTTAAGGATTAATATACCCCTTTTATGTTTTTGTATGGAAGCCCCCGTAAGAAGTGGTCAGAAGGGATGGATCCCCAAGGGAAAAATGTTGCTTTTGCAAAAGTATGGGGGTCGTTGATACATATTAACCCTCTCCGGCCATCCCTTAAAGCCCCCCTGTTCAGGTGTACGGAATAAATCAAAAATCATAAAATTTGCATGGGAGCCCCGCTAAGGAGCGGTCGGAGTGAATGGGTCCCAAAGGGAAAAATGTTGCTTTTGCAAAAGTATGGGGGTCGTTGATACATATTAACCCTCTCCGGCCATCCCTTAAAGCCCCCCTGTTCAGGTGTACGGAATAAATATACAAAAATCATAAAATTTGTATGGAAGCCCTGCTAAGGAGTGGTCGGAGGGAATAGGTCCCCAAGGAAAAAATGTTCCTTTTGCAAAAGTAATGGAGATCGGCGATTCTTATTAACCCTCTCCGGCCCTCCCTTAAAGGCTATCTCTTCAGGTGAAGGAAATAAATATAAATATATATATATATTTTTGTTTCCGTTTTCGATATCCTGACCTTAAATAAACATTATTTTGATGTTATATTTTGGCCTTATAGTAGTTGTGTCAACTCGGAAACTTTTTAAGGTTAAATAACGAGCTCGTACGTTGTTTGAAATATTTTTGTGGCTTCCCTTTGGGGAAATCAATACTATGTCACTTATTATTCTTTGCAAACTCTTTTTCAGGATTTCAGCTTAACGTGACGTTGCTATTTAATAAACTACATGTAATTTTAAAATTTATTTTGTAACGGACGTGACACTCTTATTGTTGAATGCTAATAAAAGAAAATTCTACTCATAATTTTTGAATAATATTTTTTATATCTAATAAGCACAGTGTAACGTACGTTATCAAGAGTAGTCACTAATTCAATGTTGCTCTGCTGAGGCAAAAATTGTTTGTCGTCCATTGCATTATAAATTTCTCTTTCTATTTCATTTATTTATGTCGGTTTTATTTATTTATATCTGATTTTGATACCAATGTAACGTGCGTGACACTTAAGCAGACACCCAAGCGTATCCTCCAACTGCAGTTCCTCAAGCAACTTAGAAAATAAAATCTTAAAAAATTCTATCTTATCTTAATCTAAAAATCTTAATACACCCCCTTATATGTCAATTGTTAACAGGGTGCTCACCCAATATCTGCCTAGCACATATTCAGTATTTATTGTTATAGTACTTCTGTTTTTCTCTTTTGCTTCACTTGCTTTGCGCTCAACTTGCGTTATTTGCGCATTTACCGTTATAACTATCATCAAATACACTTTATTATGTTTTCCTAGGCATTGCCTTTAAATTATGGTTTTTTTTTTTCTGTGTTTCACACTGTCCTAACAATGGCGCTATCCTTGTTGTTTTGTTCTCTTTGTTGTTGGCTTAGTCCTTTTTTATTTATTTTTTTTTATTGCTACATGTTTGTTCTTTCGATTTTTGCAAACCTGGTTAGAACCCTCGTTTACTTTTTATTCTTTTTTTTTAGTTTATTTTTTTTTTATATTTTTTTTATTTTTTTTTCTACATTCGTTTGGTCTTCACCACCCCCTCTACCTCTCTCTTTAGACGACACTTCTACCCTAGGTTATGCTTGTTCTAACCAAAACCTTGCAAGCGTGCTTTTCTTTTTGTCTGTTCCCTTTAAAGCGTCACTCCTTTTGTTGTTGTTTTGATTATTTTTTGTTTTTGTTTTTTTTTCGCCTTGAATACTTTTATTTTTCGCATATTTTTTTCAGACGCTCACTTGTTTTCGTAGTTGCCAAATTTTTTAATTTTTTTTTTTTCTATAGCCTTTGCAACGTTGCCAGATTTCTTTTTCATCATTTTCATACTTATGTATTTTAGTGTGTGTGAGTTTATTTAAGGATTCTATCGAGTGTTCGTTGTGTTAAAGTAAAGTTTTAAGTGACTTTTGACTTGTACAAGGTATGGGTGCGATAAAAGAAAAAGACGTAAGAAAAATTTTTAAAAGTAGCAGTGAACCGCGTTGAAAAATGAAAGAGGGTATACAACGGGCTGGCAGGCAGGCAGCCATAACTATCTGCAGCACGTGCCGCACACACGAAAATTTTTGATTTAATTTTTTGTTTTTACACCTTTTGCCGAATTGAGGGCACAACACTTTGCGGCGAAATGCATTTAAGGGGACTTATGGAGATTTGCGTCAATGTTGAAAATAAGGAATTTAGACATGTGTTGATAGAATATGTTTTTCAGTGCGTTTTAGTGATGAGATAAATTTGTTTACGGCATCAGCAAAGAATATGTTTTGCTTATGCTTGGGAAAGGGAAAACCCGGGAAGATGGCACCTAACTATTTAATGCATCCGTTAAAGTAAAACTGTGAGTCGTTAACGGCTCAATTGGCTTAGTTAACTCGATTGACTTGAAAACATATTCATGAGTAAAATTATTACTGGTACGAGCAAAGAATATATTAAGCTTATGTTTTGTGGGAAAGGAAATCCAGAAAAGTTGCGACTTGATTATTTACTAGCTACATCTTTTCAAGTAAATGTGCTTAGATGGCTCAATTGGCTTGTTTCGCTGAATGTGTTATTGGAATTGATTATTTATCCCATTATCAATAGACTAGATTATTTAAAGCAAAAGTTGTAAACTATTGGCTCAATTGGCTAAATGGGATCAATTTCCATGCTAGATATATTAAATACTTTTTATACCCCCACGTCTGTCTGTCTTTTATTCTATCCAATGCCACGATCACAGCCGTAATTTTGAAGCTATAGTTATAAAATCTAAAATTTAAACTTCTTTTTGAAAAAGGAAGATCAATTTCGAGAATTGGTCAAATTTGACAAAACCCAAGTGACATCATCAAAATGATAAAATTTCTAAAAATTCCACAAATATTCATTTAAACAATTTAAATTTAAATTTCTTTCATAAACCTTAATTCCAAATACGTACTCTAAGTTTGAATTTTATCAAAATCTACTCCCTTACAAAGTGATGTCACCAAAACGATGAAATCTTTAAAAATTTCACATAATCTAATATAAAACCTATATTACACATAATCTTTGATTCCGAATACGCATTCTATATATGAAATTTGTCAAAATTGAATAAAAGTCACTCCTACCTCCTATACACAGTGACGTCATTATAATGGTGAAATTTCTAAAAATTCCACAAATATTTATCGAAACACTTAAAAATTTGGCACATAAGCTTTGATTCAAAATACAAACTCTAAGCTTAAAATTAGTCAAAATCTGATGAAAACCGCGCCTACCTTCCATAAGAAGTGACGTCATCAAAATGTAAAATCTTTAAAAATTGTACAATTATTATTCGAAAGACTTAAAATTTTGGATAAAAGTTTTGATTGCGTATTTGTTATTGCGTATTCTATTACTCTACATATAGAACTTATCTAAATTTAATAAAAAAAAAAGTATATATATATGTCCCATAAAAAGTGACGTCATCAAAATGATTGAATCTTTAAAATTTCACAAATATTAATCTAAAGGCTTAAAATTTTGGACATAAGCTTTGATTACAAATACGCACTCTACATATAAAACTTATCTAAATTGAATAAAAAAAATATATATATTTATATATATCCCATAAAAAGTGACGTCATCAAAATGGTTAAATCCTTTAAAATTCCAGGATTAAAGACTTACAATTTTGGACATAAGCTTTGATTACAAATACGCACTCTACACTTGTCTTAATCGAATAAAAGTCACGCCCATCCCCCCTACAAAGTGACGTCGTCAGAATAATAGAACATTCTTCTCATATTATCTGGGAGAAAGTTATACTTTTTTCCGTTCTAGTTTTATATCAGACTGATTACTCGGGGTTTTCGGGGTCACTGAGTATGAATTTGAAGTCTGAAGTTGAAAATTTTCATATCCAATGCAGCGATTCAATTTTCCAATAATTTTAATTTTCAAATTCTGTCTTCAGATTCGTAATCGGATCGAATCCAAAAACCTCTGAGTAAAAGAATTGATAAAAATCCAATGTTTTACAGTTAATGATGAACTAAAAACAAAAAAAATAATTTATCTTAATTTGATCAATACTTTACCACAAATTTGACCAATTTTTCAAAATACAATTTTGAAATGAAAAATTTTGATATATTCTCTATTATTCCTAGAAAGCAAAATATTGCTTAAAACCACTTCAAACTTCTCAAAAAACATGAAAAACCAATTTGAAATAGGTCGAACCCCACCTCACCCCCTATCCCTTTATGCCAAAAAGGGTTAAGCAATAAAGACCAAAAGGAATCTCAGCTTGTTCAATTAAATCAAACATGCCCACGTAGTGGCCCGTATGGCCCGCGTGGCCCTTCATAAAAATCTTAGTTTTTTGTTTGTGATGAGACAAAATTAAAGAACGCCTTTAGAAAACAACAACTCAAACCGCACTCGTTCAGTGTTCAGCAGATATTCCAGCGAACTTTACAAAAACAAATGCATGCAAATCCCAAAAAAAAAAACGCACACTCGATGATGTCGATGCTGAAGCTGATTGTGTGTCGAGCTATTTTTCATGACGTGTGATTTTATTGCTTTGTAATTTTTTTTTGTTTGATTTTTTTCCCAATTTTCACATTTTGTTTTTTTTTTTATTTTTTTAAGCATTGGCCCGCGCTTAAAATTTCTTGGGCCCCACTGAGTTAAATCAACCCATAAAAAATAGTCACGTGCTTATTAACCAAGCATATTCTTTGTAGCAATAGTGACTTGCGCTATTGAAATTCAAATGATGATCAATAACTGGAGTACTCAAAGCAATATTACGCTGTAACTAACATAAGATGGCTCAATAGGCTCAATTGACACAATTTGTATAAGAGTATATATCTGGTTTTTAACCAAACTATGAATTAATATAGGTCCGTAAGACATTAGTGTCCAATCAGTGGATCGATGGCTCAATTGATTAAAATTGGCTCGATTGGGCCACTTTCGGAAAACACATTTTTGTTTACTGACCAACTTAGAAAACCATATATTGAAGTAAAAAATAAATAAAAACCAAGTTTTACTCCAAGATTCGGTTCTTTCCAGGTTTTTTACCCCGTATTAATTTCAAAACCTTGTGCAATTGTAACAAATTCATTGAAAGGAATTTTCCCACTCATTAATATTAAGACGTCACTTCCTTCTTTTTCATTTTCTATCTCTCTTTTTCTCTCTCTCTCTCTCTCTCTCTCTCTTGTTCGTTTTTTTTTTTTAATCAGCTGACTATCCATCATTTTCTTTAATTGCCACTCAGTCTGTCAAACTAGTTTAATCTTTGTTTGTTTGTTGGTGCTCATGAAATATTCAAATTGCTACAACAACAAACAACAACAACAAAATAATTAATTCATATAGTTTTTCCATTCATGTTATTTATTATCCTATAAAACATTGTTGTTTTGCATGCACTATTAGCCGTTTTCCCCCTCCACCGACTTATCTACTGACATATATACAATATATAAATTGAGCTATTTCGACGTGTTGTTGTAAAGATTTTGTTATTTGTTGTTACACTTTTTTTTTTTTTTGTTTTGTTTTTGGTTCAATATTTTACGTTATCTGTTTAATTATTCAATTTATTTGTTGTTGCTTTTGCTGTTAGTGTCAGTCATTCATTTTATTTTTGGCTGCTAGGTGTTAGCAACACTACTGCCACCAACCAACCAACGTTCTATGACCCCAGCAATCAGTAGCTAGGAGAGTGACAGCAACAACAACAAAAACAAACAAATCGAAAATAAAAACAAAAATAATCTTATCTCTACCAATACCACAAAAAAATGTATCTACCTTTAATATATGACATATATATAAATAAATGAATGTTGGCTTGCTTCCCCCGTTTGTCTGTTTGTTTTTATTTATTTTTTCGCTTTGATATCAAATCAAAGGCATTTCCGCCATTTTTGTTATTTATTTTGGGGTTTTCCTTCCTGTGCAAATGTACAGAAATATTTATGTCAATGTGGCCAATTTTTGTGTGACTTGGAATGTGTGCTTTTACATTATTTAAATCTTTTATTTACAGTGTTGGAAATTGGTAAAAAAAAAAAAATAAATGCCAAAAGTAATTGAAATGTTATTAATTATATAATTATTATCTTTAGACTGATGCATGCAAATGTCGTCAACCAATAACAAAAGCTCAAAGCTTGCTTGTCTTGCAAAAACAATTGTGTCATCTGCCAAAATTTTTAATACATTCGAAATACCCGTTAATTAAAATGGACTCGACTTTCAAGTGTCGTCAAGAGCCAATTTTTAAAATTTTCTCAATGAACATAACAATTATTTTCGTTTTAATACCCCTTCTCAAGTCTTATGAATATGACGCACACTGACAGAAAAATTGCGCTTAATAATTCTGCTTTGACAGTTCCTCATTGCTTATGTATTATGTTAAATATAAGCTCAGACCATTTCGCCCCATAATTTGTTTGCATCTCATACCATCACAAATTTTCATTAATATTAACTTTTTATTTCTCTTTTTCAGGTAAGTTGTCAATCTTCCAACTTATTCTTGGAATAATTTTTAATAAGCATGCAAGTAAGTATTGCGATTTATCGATAAGCTCTTTATAAAATTTGTAATAACAAATTGCGTCGTATTACAGTCAAGTTCACTGGAGTTATTTTAAACATTCAATAACTTTTCATCTGTCAAAAACTTTAACGCCATTGAAACTTTCCATGATATCTTTTTATATATTTTGAATCTTTTCGTTTCTTCTTCTTGAACCTTCATTTACTTCTTGTAGAATTTAAAAAAAGCTGATCATTTAAATAAATTTGAAGAATTAATACATTTCTGAATTTTTTTTTTATTTAAAAGCAATTGTCGTACGATACAATAATTTTTTTGTTAGAGCCTTAAAATGCTTAGTATTCATAAAAATAATATGCAGTAGAAAAAAAAGAAAATATTGAAAAAGTCAGAGTGTGTTACTATTTAATATTAACATTTAAATTAACATTATTAATTTATGTGCTAGAAAAAAAAAAATTGTTGTAGATAAAAGATATACAATGCTGAATATTATTTATTATTGAATATTATTTATTTAACTATGATGTCACATGCGTGAAAAAATAATAAAAAATTAATAAAAATTTTAAAAAATAAAATAATTGGTCAAATATAAAACTAAAAAATAAATAATAAAAACATTAAAAAACATTATAACAATTAAATACAAATATAATTAAAATATGTTATGAAAATAGTAGAAAAAACAAAACCACAGTGAAAAAATAAAAAAATAAACAAGAATAAAAAATAATAAAAAATAATAAAAAATAATAAAAAATAATAAAAAATAATAAAAAATAATAAAAAAAATTAAAGTATCCCAAATCAATACGAAATAACAAACAATAAAAAATTTACAAAAACAAATATAAAAAATAAACACAAAAATAATGTAAAAGAATAATAAGAAAAATAATAGAAATTATTAAAAAATATTGAAAAAATTAAAAATAATAAAAATTAATGCATCCCAAATCAATAAGAAATAAACAGCAATAAAAAATTTAGAAAAACAATAAAAATAAACACACAAATAATAAAAAATAAACACAAAAATAATAAAAAATAAACACAAAAATAAACACAAAAATAATAAAAAATAATAAAAAATAATAAAAAATAATAACAAATAATAAAAAATAATAAAAAATAATAAATAATAATAATAAAAAACAATAAAAAATAATAAAAAATAATTAAAAATAACAAAAAATAATAAAAAATAATAAAAAATAATAAAAATATAATAAAAATATAATGAAAAAAGCAAAAAATATTCAAAAATAATGAAAAGATAAAAAAATAATACAAAATAATAAAAAAATAAAGAATAATACAAATAATAATAAAAATACGAAAAAACATAAAAATAATCAATACTATAATATAATACATGGTAAAATAATGCGTTTAAACATATTTAAAAACGAAAACACATGAATAAAAACTAAAACAAATAGAACATATAAACTAAAAAAGCACAAAAAACAGTAAAAAGTGATAGAAAAGTCAAAACTGAAATAAAAACAAACACAAAAAAAAAGAAAACACAAACAAAAAATCTAAAAACTAGGGAACGTAAAAATTATAAAATGAAATGGTAACAAAATAATAAAACAAACAAGTAAATCATTCAAGATGCATTAAACAAGAAAATAAAAATTATAAAATAGAAAATTAATTAAATAAAAAACGCAACGTATAAAAAAATATAAGAAAAGCAACTAAAAATGTTATAAAAATTTAAATAGTATAGAAGTAAACAAAAATAAATAAAATATGTTAAAAATTAATAAAAATAAAAATGAAAACAAAATTAAAATAAAAAAAAAATAATTTATTATTAAAAAATAATATAAACATAATAACAAAAACTTACAAATAAAATAAAAATAAATAATACAAATAGCAAAAAATACAAAAGCTGAAAAAAATAATGAAAAAATAAAAAATAATCTTAAGTAATAAGCAAGTTCACACATCCCAATGAAAATAAAAATTATAAAAAGATAATAAAAAATAAAGACAAAAATTATAAAAACAAAAAGTTGTACAAAAGAAAAATAGTAAAAAACACGAAAAATTTGTAAAAAAATAAAAAATAGTAAAAAACACGAAAAATTTGTAAAAAATTAAAAAATGTAAAAAATTAAATAAATTATTAAAACATTATAAAATTAATTAATATTTAAATAATAATCAAAATAATAATAAAAATAATAAAAAATAATAAAAACTAATCAAAAATAATAAAAAATTATAAAAATAATAAAAAATGAAAAAAATAATAAAAAATAATAAATAATAATAAGAAATAATAAAAACTTATAAAAATATAATAATATATAATAAAAAATATTGAAAAATAATTAAAATGAATAAAAAATAATAAAAAATAATAACAAATAATTAAAATAATAAAAATTATAAAAAATAATAACAAATAATAAAAAATAATAAAAAATAATGAAAAATAATGAAAATAAAAAATAATAGAAAAATAAAAAATAATAGAAAAATAAAAAATTAAGTGAATAAAAAATAATAAAAAAACCACAAAATAAAAAATAACAAAATATAATATAAAAATAATAAAAAATACAAAAAAAAATTCAGAAAAAATATGTTCTAAGAAATAATAAATAGTAAAATAATAATTTTAAACATATTCAAAAGGACAAACAAATTAAACACCCATAAAATAATGGAACAAAAAAAAACACACAAAATAACGAAACACCTAAAAAAATAAAACATTAAAACTAATGAAGCTCTAAAAATAATAAAAAGTCAAAACTGAAATAAACACAAACACACAAAAATAACAAGGAAAAACACAAACAAATAACCTAAAACTAAGGAACGTAAAAATAATAAAATAAAAAGGTATAAAAATACAAAAAAAAAAAAAAAAAAACAAAAATTACAAAAAAAAAACAAATTAAAAAAGTAAAAACCGAAACTTATAAAATAAGAAAATTATTTAATTACCAAAACAAAGTATAGAAAATATTAATCAAAATACAAAAAATTACAGTTAAAATGTTATAAAAATATATAAATCTAAATATAAATATAAATAATATTAAAATAATATAAAAATACTATAAAAATAATATAAAAATAATAAAAAAACAAAAGTAAATAAAATATGTTTAAAAGAAGTAAAAATAAAATTCCAAAACAAATAAAAATTAAAAAAGTAATATATTAAAAAATAAGTAATCAATATTAATTATTTTAAAAAATGTTGAAAAAAGTTCAATTTAAAAAAGTATACTTACCTGATTATTTAACCGATGATCAATAGAGAGAAGAGTTTTCGAAGCAATATTGCTCTGGAAGTACCTAAGTTCGCTTAATTGACTCAATTGGCACAATTTCTATAAACGTTTTACCAAACTATGAATTAATATGGGTTCAAAAGCAGTAGTGCCCAATCAGTGGATCACTTCACCCAGTTTGCCCAAATGACACAATGTGCTCAATTGACTCACTTTATAATGTTAAGAAATAAAATAATACATAATAAAATATGTTATTGTCTACAGCCGTATTAATAAAATTTTTTTATAAAAGCTTAATTTTGATATTTTTCTTATTAAGGCTTTATAAGAGGTTCACAACTTTTTATGAATACTGCCGATAAAATTAAGAAAAAGTTATAAACAATTAAAGTGTGTGTAAAAATACAAAATATTACATTTATTTAATAGACACTTATGAAGAATATCAATGAACGGGTTCTTGTCTTTTGAAAATTGCCATTCTTAATGTTCATACCCATTTTTTTTCAAAATCCAAAAATTTTCCGCTTAAATTAACTCAATTTGCATTTGAGTTCATACTGTTAGGCCAACAGTGTGTGTATTAAATGGGCTTTGTATAGGTTACTCAAACATAATTCTGAACGAGAATTGAACAAAAAGAACCCTGAAAAATTTGTTCACTAAACAAAAAATGTTTTTTCACTTCTGAGTTAACAACATGGAATATCTCCGTATGTCCAAATTTCAGTTTTTATATATTTAGTTTCATTAAATAGAGCTTGCCTTTCAAGTTAACCATGTAAACTTCACAAAAAACAAAGTATCATGACTTATACCTTAAAAAGAAAAAAAAAAGAACTTCTACGCAATTCCAAGAACTCTCAAAATGCAGTAGAACTATAAAAAAGTATCTATCAGACGGCACAGAGATGAAAAAAAAACATCAAAAGGTTTGATTAAAGCAAAAGATACTGCTCTCAAAAAACATAGCCTCGGGGATGAAGATGCGTTTAAGAGAAGCTAAAAAGAAAAAAAAAAAAAAACGAAAAGGTTCAAACCGCGCCTTCAGCAAAAGCTAAGGTTTTTGTTTCGATCTTAATGACGTTTGATTGGCATCTTATTATCGGAGGGTATAAAGATTGCATGAAAAAAAAAATCAACAAAAACTTGTATAAATTGATAAAAAAAAAAAAAACAAAACAAGAAAATCATGACAGTTGCAAACAACAGTTAAAAGCAAAATTTTCTCAAAATAATATAGATGTAGCCAGTTTTACGCAAAAGTTCTGCGAAGTCATAAAAAGTATAAGCAGTTGAAGGTGGAGTCGTGTGCTTTGAAGCTAAACACAATGGAGCTCGAAGCATGTGTGTTGTAGCTCATGTTTGTATGACACAAAGATAAGAACTTCTATAGTTAAGTAAATTTGAACATAGTTAGAATGAGACAACAACTTGCTCCACTTGAGAGATGAAGCACCTTTACAACATCACAACCACAACCATCAACCAACATCGTGTGTGTGTGTGTGAGTGTGACAGCAACAGTGACAGTTTCATTTATAATTTAATGCTTTTGTGACAGTTAAATAAATGAACACTTTGTGATAAGAAAAACAGTTAATATTATTGGTTCAACTGTGCTTGGCATTTGGTTTTAAGGTGGGCCCCACACTGCGCAAACAAACACACACAAAACAACACAAAAGCAAAAACAAACACAAAACCATGCCTTATCTTATCACGGCTAAAGTTTTTTATTGTTGTGCATTTCATGACCGCCATTTTTGATCTGGAGACCTCAGGTTGAAGAGGAAACTCAAATTAATTCTATTGAAATAGTTTTGACATTTAAACGTGTGTCAAACCGAGTTGAGAGCATGTTTCAAGTTTTGACATTATCATATTTATGATTTTTTGTCCAAAGTTAGTGAATCATGGAGCAACAAATCTCTGCGACGTGCACGTGCCGTTAGATTTCAATGTTTTTTTTCACGCTCAGTCTTACCCATATCTGGCGGTTCCTTAACAATCAGCTGTTTACTGAGCAACACATATCGCATGTATTTTTCTTCTGAACCATTTCGTGTTAATTTGTTGCCGCTCATAGCCATCCTTGATTATATTTATCATCATTAAAAATAAAACAAAAACTCAAGCCGAAACGTCAAGCCAACCGTCAATAATTAAAAATCACAAAACAGCAGATATTCAGCTGAACAAGTCATAAATACTTCAAAATATTAAACAGAAAATAATCGTCAAGAGAACGGCAAGAGGTTGGTTGGGGGGCACAAAACTCAAGATGCTCAAATTATTAAAACAAACAAAGCACAGAGCACATAACATTTGCATAATATGGCTACTCTTATGCATAACAGAAACGCATTGTATTTATATCTTTATAAATGCAGAATTTAATTGATATACGTTGTTGATATTTATTGAAAAACAAATCCAGTTTTTGTATTTTTTAATTTTTGCATCGTGCACTCATTGTATTTAATAAATAATCAATTTTATGGCAGGTGCTCATCAATAAATCTTATTTTAAATATAATGTCAACATCGAAATTAACTCCGACTTTATTGAAAACCAGTTGAATTTAGCCGAATTTTGCTTCTTCTATAGAGTTTATTGCCGAAGAAGTGTAGAATTTGTTTTTTTGTTCTACTTTGCAACCTCTCTTTGATACACGCTTTATATAGTTCTTAGTTTTTTTTATAGATTCTTTTGCCATGTAAGGAAAGCAAAGCAAAAAAAAAGTAAATAAATTAAAAAAAATATATAAGGAATCAAAAAATAAAATATAAAAAAACACACAAATAAAAAAATGAAACATACACAAAAAAAAAAAATATTTACAAAAATTATAAGAAAGGACTAAAAATGTAAAATACTTAAAATATAAAAAATTTACAATATTAAATGTTAAGAACATCAAACATTAAAACTAGTGAAAAATTCAAACAACTGAACTACAAAATCATACAACAAAACAAAAAAAAATAAAAAAACGAAGATTGTAAACGAAAATTTAAAAATGAAAAATAACAATAAACTAAACAAAACCAAAAATACAAACTTAAAAGTAACAAATATAAAATAGTGAAAAAAAAACATTAAATAAAAAAAAAAAACAGAAAAAAATAAAATAAAAACGGATTAAGAAAAAAAAAATAAAACCTTTTAGTATCGAAACGAAAAAACAAAAAAATTTTAAAAAACATGTGTAAGAAATCAGACATTTGAAATATGCAGAAGAAAATAAAAGCAAAATTAAAATGCCACAAAATGAAATGATAAATAAAAATTGCGAAAAATAAAAAAATATATATGTGTATGTGTAAAATATAAAAAAATACAAACAATTTAAAATATAATAAAATATATGTCTACAAATTAAAATATGAAAATACATAGTTAAATAACACACAAAAAAAAAAAAAAAATAAAATATACAAATCAAAAATATGAAAGATACAAAATAAAAGATACAAAAATAAACCAAATAAGACTTTTACAGATAAAAATATATGTAAATCGAAACTTTATAAATATCAACACTTAAAAATAGAATAAATACAAAATAGTCATCAATAATAAAAAAAAAAATATAAAAAACACAAAAATGAAAAATATAAAATATAGAATAATTAAATATAGAATAATAAAATATAGAATAATAAAATATAGAATAATAAAACATAAAAAAGTAAAATAAAACAATATAAAAATGAAAAAAATATAAAAAATAAAAAAAATGAAAACAAAATACAAGAGATATAAAATTAAAATTAAAAAAAAAAAAATCAATTAAAAAAATTAAATATTAAATAAATAAGTAATAATATATCAAATGAAGACTAACAAAAAAATTATAAATAAATTTAAAATTGAAAACAAATACTAAAATTAAAAATAAAACAAATAAAAAATTAAAAAATAAAATTAATTAGGAAAAATAAACTAAATTACACATTTACACAAAAGAATATAAATAAATCAATAAATAATATCAACGGTTAGAAAAAGAACAAATACATAATAGGCATAAATAAAAAAGACGAAAAAAAGATAAATTACATAAAAAAATAAACATTTCAAGTAACAGCAAATAAAAATATAAAAAACGAATAAAAATAAAAGCAAAAAATGAAAAAATAATTAAATGTTTAAACAAAACACGAAACGAAATTAACTAAAAAAGAAGAACAAAATAAAGTAGCTAGAGAAAAATCAAACTAAAAACATAAAAATAAAATAAAAAAATAAAAATATAATATAAAATAGAAATATAAATTAAAAAGATATTAATATTACAAAAAACAAAATGTACAAAAACAATAACATTAAAACTAAACGAATATTACAAATAAAAATTTGTAAGTTGGCATTAAAAGCAGTACTTGAATATTCAAAATAGAATATTTAAATATAAAACAGAATAAAAAAAAAATAAAAATACTAAGTCAAGCAAATTATTACATTTTCAAATAAAACATTTATAAAAAAATAAATAAATAACTGGCCATTTCAGCCCTTGAAAGAACTTTGACCTAGCTTCTTATGATCAATTGTGTTGTGCGTGTTATTAAGTTTGTACACAATTGACCGAGAACCGGACCTACATGCTTAACGCCGACTCCGAACGGCGATGAACGAAATGTTTTTATTCTCACGAAGCTTTACATGGCATTTTGATTACTCTCTGAGGTTTGCCATTGTCTGCAGAGAGGTGGCGGCCGTACAGAAAAATTATTTTAATTCAAATAATTTTCTGTCGCTGCTGGGGTTCGAACCTGGGTTTCCAGGTTCTTTGACATAGCGGCCACGTACTTTAACCAACTACTCCACAAATAAAACATTTAATGGAATAATATATAAACAAAATAAAAGAGATAAAGAAAAAATAAATAATTAAAAAAAAAAAAATTAAAAACAAAAAATAAAAAAAAAATACTAAAACCAAAATCGTAAAATTAGCACCACTAAAATTAAAACAAAAAACAAAAAAATTAGAATGTATATAAAACATCTAAAAAAAAAAATTGAAAAATATTAAATTAAAAAAAAAAAACAAAAATTAAAAAGCAAAGAAAATTCAATTCAATTAAATTAAACAATAAAAATAAATAAAAAAAAAATAAACTGAGAAACAAAAAATAAAATATATACATAAAAAAAACGATAAAAGATAAACAAAAAATAAATAATTCAAAGACAAAAAAAAAACAAAACAAAACAAAAAAAAAAACTAAAACCAAAATCGTTAAATAAGCACAACTAAAATAAAGAACAGAAACTTATGAATAAATACAAAATTTCTAAAAATAAAAAATTTACAAACATAAAATTTAAAAATAAAAACAAATTAAAAATCAAAGAAAATTTAAAAATATCATTAAACTTTAAGAATAAATGAAAAAATAAAATTAGAAACACAAAAAATAAAATAAAAACATAAATATAAAACAAATATAAAATAAAAAGTGGTAAAAAATAATATAATAAAAAAATAGAATAAGAAACGGATAAAAAAAACTAACAAAAATAAAAAACCAAAAATGAAATAAATTAACTATCGAAACTATCGTATAAAAGTTAGTAAAAACATAAAATATTAAACGTAAAAAATATATAAAAATTTAAAAGTATATTGTAATTAAAAAAAAAAAATATGTAAACAAAACATATAGAATTAAATCAAAATATAAATGCAAAAATAAAAACAAGCAAATTATCTTAGTTCAAAACAAAACACAAAATGAAATAAGATATAAACGCAAAACAAAAAACATACAACTCAAAATAACAACTAAAAATAATTAATGCTTAACACAAAAAAAAATTGAAAAGTCAAGAACAGAAAAAATAGCTTTTAAAACGAAGACAAAAAAGTATGTATTTAATAAAAACACAAAAAAATAGTAAAATAAAAAACTAAAATAAAATCGTAAAATAAAAAACTAAAATAAAAAAAAAAACAAAAAATTAAAATTAATATAAAATATGTAAAACTAACAATTTTAAAAAATACAAAACATAAGAAATAAATTAGAAATAAAAAATCTAAATATTAATCCAAAAAACAAAAAAATCAAAATTTAAAATTTCAAAATTATAATAAAAAACCCTTTAAAAATGAAATAAAAAAGTAAAATTAAAAATAAAAACTTGAAAAAACTAACAAATTTGAGAAGTTAAACCAACTCATAATAAAAATAAAAAAGTTAAGATAATGTTTTAATTTAAAAAATACAGACAAACAAAAAAAAAGACCAAATATAAAGGGACAAATAAAAAAAAAATAAAAAAACAAAAAAACAATAAAAAAATGAAAAAAAAAAAAAAATAAAATAATATAGTATTTATGTATGTATGTAAATGTAAAGGGTTATCCATTATCCATAAAGTAAGAAAGTAAAGTTTAAAAAAACCTAGATTTTGATAAAAGTTTTTATTTGTTATAATGTCTGGACTTTGTCATTATCGTGGAATTCAATATCATTCTGGGTGTGGTGCTTCATTACCAAACGGCGAACTTAGTTGACCGAAGCATTCTTTTCTTGTCAATCCACGTCGAAAATCGTTACAAATCATCACCCGAAAATGTTCACAACTCGTGTTTATTCCATTTTTTGCTGAAATACAATTTTCAAACCACTGTAAACAACACAATAAGTGCACATTACACCGTCTCGCCTTAAAGGCAAAAAAAAAAATTGTCGCTGCACACCAGCTAATCTGAAGCATCATTGAAAGAAAGTTTCGGAAAAACCTTTTTTTGGTTTTTTTGACCGAACGTAGGGGTCGCGCACTGACATATTTCTTCATCACTTCGGTGTTTACAGTCCAATCTTAAAGAAGGATATGTCTATGTTCTTGTCACAGGGAGACATATTTTTGAGACCATTTTGAATTCAGAAATGGAAAGCCCGTAAAAAATCATTAAACTTTTACCACAGAAATATACCACTATTTCCACTAAAAATATTTAAAAATAAAATGTTTTTTCACTTTATTTGCAAAACGTAGGGCGAAATTTTTAATTTTTTGTCATTTCGTAAATTTTTTTTATAAAATATTTACCAAAAACGTTTTTATCCGAATCATATTTACAAGAAAATTAAAAAAAAAAAATAAAAAAAAATAAAAAATTGTTTTACCAAAAAAAATCATTACACTTTTGTAACATTTTCCGAGGAAAATCCAAAGTGCATAATAATTTATTCAGCTTATTTATTTATATAAATTTATTTTCATTTAAAGCTCTTAATATTTGTAGCACACATGATTTCAATGAGTAAATTTAGAATTCTATAAACAAATTAGTGAAAATTCAAAAGAGAATTCAGTGAAATTTACAAAAGTTGTCTGAATGAATTGTTTGACAGAATTCAGCATTTCGGAGAATTTTAGTCTTGACAGCATCTCATTTCTAATGGAGAATTTTAACTTATTGAGTTAAATGATATATGCAAGGAATATGTTATGCAGTTAATTCGGATAAAAAAATATTAAAAAGTAAGTGTGGCGCATAAAATGATCCTAAATTATCAATTTCCAGGCTTAGCATTTTTATCAAGTTCTGAACTTTACCCCCACTTAAGTCAAAATAGTTCTCTGACCTTTTTTTCCACTACCTCATATACTGCGATTTTTTTTTACTATAACAATGCGTTCAATTTTATTTTGATGTTTTTCAAAATGACTGTCTTGAAAGATTTTTCCTCCTCACATGCGTTGGTACTCGTATAAAATTGAACCCGTAGGTTTGCAGCGCGTACCCGCACGTAGCAGCACGCACACGCGCTACAGCCAGCATAATTTTCACCAATTAAGAGTAGAATGAACTGCTGTGTATTATCAGCAACAACAACAACAACAATCATATTTTTATTGCTTCAATTGTTGTCTTCCACGACGAGCTGTTTAAGCACATAACGAATAAATTGAAGAGATGGAAATTTTAATTAATCTTTGTTGTTCTGAATTCTTAATTGATGTTGCTGATTGCTGTTGTTGTTGTTGTTGTTGTTGTTGATGTGGCTGTTGTTGTCCTTATTATTTGTTGTAGCACATGTGTGTGTGTGTGTCTGAATTTTTGTGAAAAATATGCAACATTTAAAATGCCTGCACCTCAAGGCGTTCGAAATTCTGCAAAGTAAATAAATAAAATAAAAAAAAAAATGTATGCATAATATATTATAACAAGACAGCCATTAATAATGAACACAATTAAAAAAGGAAAAGATAAACAAGCCGCCCAAAACAAACAAAAAACAAACACACAAAAGTTGGCCATTTCAGTGAAATGCTACAAATAATTCTCCTCCTTTTCATTTGCTTAATTATCAGACGCCTACTGCGTCTGGAAGCAGCAACATTGTTTTTTTTTATAAAATTGGACGGATAGTTCCCGTTGTTTGTTTTGTGTCTTTTGGGAAGGGCAGGGGTCAGAGTTGAGCAAATGAGCTCAAATTTAAGCGCATGTTGCAGCAACTGTTACTGGCAGCATTTAATTGTTTTTATTTGTTACCAACAGGAAGCAATATATGAACAATTACACCGTTAAAAACAACAACAACAACAACAACAACAACAACACCAATAACAATAACGAAAACATTGCTTGTTAAATATAAACAACGCTGAGCTTGCAAAAAGCCGATATGTTAAACAATTGAAATAAGTTTAAATTTAAATTAATTTATTTTTCCTGTTGTTAGTCTCGTTGTTGCTGCTACTGTTGTTTTTATCGTTTCATTGTTGTTGCTGTTGTTGTTGTAAAATCCTCATTAATTAGCATCATTTAATGCGTTTATAATTATTAATAAACACTTATTTCAATAAAACGCAGCTTATATTAAATACAAATAAAGTATTAATAACAGCCATTAAGGCAACAAAGTATCGGCTTAAAATATTTAGACCATAAGTAATTGTTGAGCGGGACTCTTTCAAAAATTACACTCAATAAAAAAAAAAAAACAAAAAAAAAAATAGTTGTGCATATAAAAGGACTAAAATTGTATTTTCTTTTTCTTTTCAACGTAGGAAAATAATATGTCTTTCGTGGTCATTTTTGAAATTATTTGAATTATCATCAGATGAACTCACCACAAACATCCTTGTAACTTCAAAAACTCATGTTTGTGCAAGACAAGATATGGAGGGAAAACTTTTAAGAAATCTAAATAAGTTAAATTATTAAAAAAAATCCAGATTTTACAGAAAATATGTTTTCAGTATAAAAAAAAAAGTTGGCTGTGTCGGGGACACACCCGTAGGTTTTGACGTGACAGTAACAAAAATAAGCACAAGAATAAAGAAACTCTTGTCCTTATTTTTGTCCCTATCCTTTCCGAACCTTATCCTCATTCTTCCGTTATTTTTTTATTTCTTCAAATAATCTTCCTTCTTCATGTCCAAAGTCTTGTTTTAATCCATGACCAAATTTTTGACTTAAGGGCGGGCTAAGGTTTGTTTCATCTAAAACAGACCTTTATTGATGAATTTTTTTAAAAAAAATTATTACAGTAGGTTTATTTTAAATATTATTATATAAAAGTACAACATTTGAAGTATATTAAAAAAATTTTTGTTAAAAAATAGAGAGAAATAACGGATTTATTGTAGATCTCTGAAGGCGCCTCGAAAAAAAGTTTTTGTGCGGTGACCAGCCTTCAGCACCACTGAATCATCTGAAACCAAAAAATCAAAATACTTTCTTTATTTTATTACTTTATCTCTCCAGCCTTTTGTTTCTTTTCGGCGGAAAAAAATTATCCTATATCAGGCGATAACAACAAGGATTAATTTAGTTTATTTTTTTCCTCTGATATTCCAGACTGGTGATATCCTGCACACCGTCAATTTTTTGGCCTTTTTTAAAACAAAATCAAATAACGTCAAAAACCGCTTCAAAAATTCTGAAAAATATGTTTTTGTGTTCTTTAAATGTTATTGAATATATCTGCAAAATTTGAAAACGATATCTTCTTTTCTTCTATAAAAAAAATTCCCGAAAATTTTTTTTTTAAAAAAATTGTAACCTATATGCCCCCCTTTATCAAGTTAGGTTCTTCTCATAGTTCTTTTCCGGTTTCATTATGTTATTTTGTTGTTTGTGAGCAGTATTGGTAGCCTCGAAAAAAACTATTGAAATCATACTTTTTGTTTTCAGCTTGTCGGAACTTGCTACATTTTTGTTGTTGTTTTTTTTTTTTTTTTATGTTGATGTTGATGTTGATGTTGATGTTGATGTTGATGTTGATGTTGATGTTGATTTTGATTTTGATGTTGATGTTGAATTTGATGTTGATGTTGATGCTGATGTTGATGTTGATGTTGATGTTGATGTTGATGTTGATGTTGATGTTGATGTTGATGTTGATGTTGATGTTGATGTTGATGTTGATGTTGATGTTGATGTTGATGTTGATGTTGATGTTGATGTTGATGTTGATGTTGATGTTGATGCTGATGTTGATGTTGATGTTGATGATGTTGATGTTGATGTTGATGTTGATGTGGATGTTGATGTTGATGTTGATGTTGATGTTGATGTTGATGTTGATGTTGATGTTGATGTTGATGTTGATGATGTTGATGTTGATGTTGATGTTGATGTTGATGTTGATGCTGATGTTGATGTTGATGTTGATGATGTTGATGTTGATGTTGATGTTGATGTTGATGTTGATGTTGATGTTGATGCTGATGTTGATGTTGATGTTGATGATGTTGATGTTGATGTTGATGTTGATGTTGATGTTGATGCTGATGTTGATGTTGATGATGTTGATGTTGATGTTGATGTTGATGTTGATGCTGATGTTGATGTTGATGTTGATGATGTTGATGTTGATGTTGATGTTGATGTGGATGTTGATGTTGATGTTGATGTAGATGTTGATGTTGGTGTTGATGTTGATGTTGATGTTGATGCTGATGTTGATGTTGATGTTGATGTTGATGTTGATGTTGATGTTGATGTTGATGTTGATGTTGATGTTGATGCTGATGTTGATGTTGATGTTGATGATTTTGATGTTGATGTTGATGTGGATGTTGATGTTGATGTTGATGTTGATGTTGATGATGTTGATGTTGATGTTGATGTTGATGATGTTGATGTTGATGTTGATGTTGATGCTGATGTTGACTTTGATTTTGATGTTGATGTTGATGTTGATGTTGATGTTGATGTTGATGTTGATGTTGATGTTGATGTTGATGTTGATGTTGATGTTGATGTTGAGGATGTTGATGTTGATGCTGATGTTGATGTTGATGTTGATGATGTTGATGTTGATGTTGATGTTGATGTTGATGTTGATGTTGATGTGGATGTTGATGTTGATGTTGATGTTGATGTTGATGTTGATGTTGATGTTGATGTTGATGTTGATGTTGATGTTGATGTTGATGTCGATGTTGATGTTGATGTTGATTTTGATGTTGATGTTGATGTTGATGTTGATGTTGATGTTGTTGATGTTGATGTTGATGTTGATGTTGATGATGTTGATGTTGATGTTGATGTTGATGTTGAGGTTGATATTGATGTTGATGTTGATGTTGATGTTGATGTTGATGTTGATGTTGATGTTGATGTTGATGTTGATGTTGATGTTGATGTTGATGTTGATGTTGATGTTGATGTTGATGTTGATGTTGATGTTGATGTTGATGTTGATGTTGATGTTGATGTTGATGTTGTTGTTGGGGTTGTTGCTTTGCTTTTTTTATTTGCTTCTCCATAGGTTGTGCTTGTCCTTTGCCTTAGCTGCATGCAATTAATCCTGTAAAAGTGATGCATATGCGTCACATTAAACGGTTCCCTGAGGGGCCTCATGACGCCGTGAATTTTTTTTCGTTATTTTTATTATATGTCCGAAGTCCTCACCTTCATTTTCGTTCCTTAAAATTTACAGTTACGCCATTAGTCATAGAGTTAAAATTCCATGCAACGGTTTTCATAGTTGTAGCATTTTTACTGCATTATATGGTTGCCACCCTGAAATCATGACGATAAGAATTTTTTTTTATTATTTTAGTTGTGAGGCGTAATAACACATCTATGCTGTCGCAAAACAAAATTTACCGTAGCACTTCTTCTGAGTGTGTAATAATTCCATGCAACGATCTTATATTTCTTTTACATAAGCTGCTATCCTTATGTCCTGACGACGTCAGAACTTTTTTTTATTTTTATCGTAAAGCCAAGTATAAATCCTTCATTTTCCTTTTTAAACATTTATCGTAGCTTATATACTCCCTGAGTTAAAATTCAGTGCAACGCCGTTGCATGAATATTGCTTTGTCGATCTTTGAGAGGCTCTCTCTGTGTCTCCATGACGTCAGAAATTGTTTGTCTAATTTTGTTGTGAGAGCTTTATATCATATTTTAAATCCTAGCACTAATACACAGCGAGTAATAATTCCATGTAACAAAGTTTTAATTGCGTTGCTTAAGCAGCTCCCACCGCTTTCCGACGACGTTTTGATTTTTTTGTTTTTTTCTTATAATGAAAAACGAATTCAAAAAATTAACCTTTAATGTGGTACCATTTTTTTAATCATAGCATTTATACTCAGCGAGTAAAAATTCAATGCAACACCAATGAACTTTGAAAAAATGTATTTTTCAACTTTTTTGGAAACCTGCGCATTAAAACGTGGTCACGTCAAAAGCTCTTTTACAAGCTTGTCGAAATTTCTTTAGTTATCGGCAAGTTATCAACTTAGCTTTTGCCTAATTTATCTCTACTAGAACTAATCTTTTTACGTTGAGTGTAAAATAAAGTGCGTTCATCAGTGCGAGGCATTAAATTACAGCGCATTAAATCATAATTAAACATGCCTAAAAAAAAACGATTCTAATAGTTCTTCTTTTCATTAACATATCATGGGAGTGTCGCAATTTGTCACACTTCACAAAAAACAAAGGAATTGCTTTTCGAAAATTAATTATTTCCCCTCTATATCTAGACAATTGTATCGTGTATGAAGCACTTAATTAAAATTTTTAGCAAAATATCATAAATCAATTATATGATTTATGCTATCAGCATAAAACATCATTAATTTCAGTGATTTTTGTTTTTTTTTTATTTGTCCACGAGCTTTGCATCTCAAGATATTTTCAATTAAAAATCTTAAAGTAAAACTAATTAAAGAAAAACTGCCTGTCTTCTCTAGAGCCTATTGCTGCCAATCTCCGAAAAACCTTGTGTTTTAAGATTTAAGCCTTATGGCCTCTCCAATTTTTCATTTCCGCCAAGACGCACTTCGTTTTTACTTAAAACTTCATAGTCAAGACTTTAGCTTTTAATCGTTTTATGTGAAGCTTTAACTGTGAAGCAAATTGTTGAGCGGCAAACATTTTAAGAGCTTTTATTACTTGAAATATGTTTTGATTAATACTTCATATTTTTTTATTTAATATTTTTGTCGGTGTTAAACGCTTTACTAGTTTTATTGTAGCTGGTATAATTTGCTAAATTCGACCTTGAAAATTTCAAGCTGATCTTGCAGTTCTTTGATGGTTCTCTGATGAGGTATTTTTTTTGTGTTTTTGTAAATGTTATTGTTTAGAAATTAAAGCGTTAAAAATTTTTTACAAAAGCTTTTCATAAATCATTGCCACAGGCAAAAGCATAGGTACATAAAGCTGCTATAAAGCCGCTTTAAAAGCGACACCGGCAAGTTTTTTGTTTTATCTGTTTTATTTTTTTTTTTTTTTTATTTAATAGATTTTTAACTTTGCTTTGATTTGTGTGGCATATTTTCGAAATTAATTATAGCTTTCAACAATTTTAAATGTTATAAAGATGATGATTAATGAAAAGTTTTCTGGTTGGTTTTTTTTTTAAATAAGATAAAAATTATTTTTCTGCTGTAGTTGAATAGATTAATTTTTGATTTAAGAGACAAATTTGGGAGTTAATTTTTTTTATTTGAATGTTAACCATGGTCTTATGTCGTGCTTTGCGAGCAAAAGTCGAGTATTTAAGGTGTCTGTTTTGAATTTGTTTATTTGCTAGTGTATGGCCTAGACCTACAAAGTTGTCCACCAAAAAATTCAAATTATTCTTAGTAACACATCAATGTATCATCTTAGATTTGAAATCTTTGAATCGGTATGTTATCGTACAAGTTCTCATTTTCAATCCATCTGAATCCATCTATTTGTCCATCTACCACTATATCCGACTAAAAAAAAAAAATAAATAACTGGCCATTTAAGCCCTTGAAAGGACTTTGACCTAGCTTCTTATGATCAATTGTATTGTGCGTGTTATTAAGTTTGTAGACAATTGACCGAGAAAGGGACCTACATGTTTAACGCCGACTCCGAACGGCGATGAACGTAATGTTCTTATTCTCAAGAAGCTTTACATGGCATTTGATTACTCTTTGAGGTTTGCCATTGTCTGCAGAGATTTGGCGGCCGTACAGAAAAATTATTTTAATTCAAATAATTTTCTGTCGCTGCTGGGGTTCGAACCTGGGTCTCCAGGTTCTTTGACATAGCGGCCACGCACTTTAACCAACTACGCCACGGACGCCACACTATATCCGACTATTTCTCCAAAAAGTCAGATATACAACTTCCAACAAATCCAATTCAACCTTTTTCACAATGCCTCATTCAATTCATTCATGTTTCAATTCTTGAAACATTTTAAAATACAGAAAACCACTTAAAAAGTTTAATTGGAAGTTTAAAGAGTTAAGTTTGAAGTGTAAGAAGTTGAAAGTAAAGTTAAGTTCAACATCTGCGCACAATTTCGTAATACATTTGCTTAGACATCAAACACTGATGACATCTACCTTACACTGTAAGCGGCCATTGGAGTTGGCATGCTGCTTACGACGCACAAGGGACATGACTGTTGCTCTAACAATAAAAAGAAACTAATCAATAAAAAGTGGTGTCCGTGGCGTAGTTGGTTAAAGTGCGTGGCCGCTATGTCAAAGAACTTTGGAGACCCAGGTTCGAACCCCAGCAGCGACAGAAAATTATTTGAATTAAAATAATTTTTCTGTACGGCCGCCACCTCTCTGCAGACAATGGCAAACCTCAGAGAGTAATCAAAATGCCATGTAAAGCTTCTTGAGAACGAGAACATTCTGTTCATCGCCGTTCGGAGTCGGCGTTAAGCATGTAGGTCCGGTTCTCGGTCAATTGTGGACAAACTTAATAACACGCACAACACAATTGATCATAAGAAGCTAGGTCAAAGTCCTTTCAAGGGCTGAAATGGCCAGTTTATTTTTTTTTTTTTTTTATTTATATTTTTTAATCAATAAAAAGAACCAATAAAAAGAATTAATTCAAAAACAATTCGTATCACAACCCGCTTACAGTTCTGCATTACAATAGGATTGCCGATTAATTTTTACCAGTGTGTTTTAACACAAGTGCCGTAAGAGAATACAAATATGAATCACACAGCAAAGTATTCAATTAACTCATGAATTTATTCTTAGAAACCAGTTTCAATGGTGTGAAAAATGCTAATTTTTCCCCTCAATAAAATGCTATTAAATTTTATGAAATCTCCATTTAAAATAGATAATGATATAAATTCGGTTAAAAAAATAAAAAACAAAATCAAAAGTGTTAACAATTTATACAAAACTTTATTGTTCATCGTTCATATTTTTTTCACACTAGTCTGCTTAGTGCTAACATTTATATTGAAAATTAACACAGATACTAATTTATCTATAAACTCGTAGCTTTTTTTTATATATATATATATGAGATGTTTAAACTTGTCCATGTGAAAATTTGTGAAGTTTGTGTGAATTTTAGTTTATTTGTTTTGTTTTTCTCTATAAATTGAGACAATAACCGATGTCAGCTGTATGCATTGTATAATTTTTAAAATACATAGTGCAGCACGACATGATATCGCCAGATAACAGCAGTTTAAGTGGCGCAACAAAATATCTGGAAAATCTTTTTCATAGTGTCAAGGTTTTGCCATTCAATTTTCCATTTCCTTTTAAATAGTTGTGGGATCATTTCCTTTTTAAGCGGCTCAATCACAAAAAATAGAAAAAAGAGATCATCTACGATCTTATAGATAACACAGCAGATCTGTAAAAGAATGCAATCATTTGTGATTTTAAATCATGTAATTTGTATTCAAAATGAATGCATTCATTTTTTCAAATCATTGATTGGGACTTCATGAATGCAATAATTTTTTCAAATCATTGATTGGGACTCTATGAATGCATTTTTTCAAATCATTGATTGTGATTTGAAATTTCAAGTCCCAATAAATGATTTAAAAACATGATTGCATTCATTTTTAAAAACATGATTGCATTCATTTTTAAAAACATGATTGCATTAATTTTTAAAAACATGATTACATTCATTTTTTCAAATCATTGATTGGGACTTGAAATTTCAAATCACATTCAATGATTTGAACAAATGATTGCATTCATTTAACAACTCTATAGCACAGACCTTCAAATTAGAATTTTCATGCCTCTCTCGAATTTTATGGCTGGATATTGAGGTTTGTTATCTATTATTTCTGAATCTTAACTTGGATTTTTTTCATCACATCAGGATTTTGAGATATTTGGGTTATATACCCAGAAACCCGGCCCTTTAAAGGTTGTATATAGGATGTACAAAGGTTTTTTAACTGTTTTCTTCCAACTGCATCATTTATTACGACTTTTCTCTTTGAAGATGACCTACCGAATAACCATCAACTGAGTTTTTTTTTTGCAGAATTATGACAATTTTAAAATTACATAACCTTTTAATCAGCTATAATAACCCTGTGTTTGAAATTAATCATGTAATTTTAAGTGACCATCAATTTGTAAAGAAAAGTAATAGAAGGCTTTCCGACTTGAAGTCCTATCTTGAAGGGTAGGGTAGAAATAAAGTATGTATTTCAAAGAAAAGAGTTTAAAAACTGTTCATCCCGCACATCAAAAGTAGCTCAAAAACTTTTTTCACCTCAAATCCATCCAAACCGTTCGCGATGGATAAAGTCCCGTCCGAGAGTTGGGCTCTTGGCAAAAATTTTTCGAAAATAACCCCCAGTTGGCCAAAAGCAATCGGTATAACAGTTAATACCAATAAACTATTTTTGGCAATAAGCCCCATGTTTTGCATTTATTAAGCGGTAATCCAAACACGATAAATGTGTCATATAGATTGGGTGTTATCCAGTTTGAGTTCCTCTCTCTCGAAAAAAAATTTCCCAACGAAAAATCTGGGTTACCGAAGTTATTTTTTACTCTATCAGAAATTTTCGATTCATAGCCCAAACTTGAAATAACTAGAACGTCTACGTAGGCATCATTTGAAGATTTCTGGGAAGTCTCATCACTGAAGATCTAACTTTTATTTTTCAGATTATCAAGGAATTTGTTCACAACCAAGGTCTATAATAAAGGTGAGTCTAATGGTACCAATTCTAGATCGACCGCAATCAAACTCTAATATTGCAATTGTGCGTTTCAGACTTGATTAAGCCTTAGTAAGAAAGAGATATCTTATCATAGCATTGCCTTCCTTCGATGTTTTTCCTCTTCAGGAAATCCTTAATTTTTGATCTTCTCGATTCAATACGAGAGTTGCAACATATATTGCGGGAATTAATATAGAGACCGAATTTTTTCTTTTTGATTAAAACATTTTTGCATGCCTTCGAACAAATTTTCAGAACATTTATACCATTCCGCTTGATACACCTCCAAAACATGGTTTTTGAACTCATCAATGGCTTCTTCTGTCGTCGAAAATCGTTGTCGCTTGACTGAATAGGTATAACACCTGAAATCTTTAGTTCAAAGCTAAAAGAGAAAAAAATATTAAATAAAGTAAACATTAAATTAATGCTTACTTTTCTATTCGGTCTACTTTTTCGTTTGATAAGATTCTGGTAGAGTTTCATGGATTTTACCAAAATGACATCTGAAGCTTTGAATTCGATCCAAAGTTGATATAAGGGCTGTTGGTAGGTCATTCCGAAATTAAATGCAGAATTCTCATTTGCGAGAGTTAAAGAAACTGTAACTTCCTTAATTATGAGGAAGAGTTATAGAAGCTATGGAGCTTTAGTCATGAAAAAATGCTTCCGCATTAAAAAAACCACTTAAAAATTTCAATAATGTTCAGTCTGATTTTGTGAAGGCTTCATAAAAAAAATTTCAGTCTGATTTTTTAAAGGCTCTATAAAGTAGTATGAAAGTAGGGCACCATAAGCGCGGTTATACGGGCATTTGCTGTCTTACTCGTTTCTAGATCCCTCTTTGTTCATAGCCTTTATAATTTCATCTGTCGCAGCTGAATGGAATTGTAATCGAAGTTTTAACCGGAATTTGTTTTTCTCAGTGTGGAAGCTTCGGTAAAGCTTGCATAAATAATTTCGAAACAACTTTACACAAGTTGCTTTTCGAAGCTTATAAGGTGTTGAAAAAGCTTCTTTAGAACAATAAAAAAATCAATTTATTTGCTCTTAATAAGCTTTAACGAGTGCTTACAGAAGTAAGAGTTTCTATAACTAGCTTTCCATAGCCACTGGTCAAAAAGAAATTTTTGCATTGTTTGGCGGTAAAAGCTTTATAAAATCGCTGCTGAGATATGCAAGTTAATTCAACGACAAATATCGTTTTCCAATTGTTTGAACTTCTTAATGATGAAAATCAAAAGATAGATATCGAAGCTCTATAAAACATTCTTACTTCGATAGACATGTCGAAATACCTACCGCACAGCCATTAAACTAACAATAATGTGCTGCACTTAGCACATTTTCAATATGTTGTCGACAAGCAACTCTTAAACCAATAATGCTGATATATCCACATGTTGCCACACTATACGATGAGCTTAAATCATTAAAGCTTGAAAATATTTCTATAAAATTTCAACAAATGGCATCGAATAAAAATGTTTCAAAGTGTTTATGAGAAAAAAATTTACAAATGATGCTGTCGAAGTGCGTTCACGTTGAATGCGTGCCTAGGCAGCAAGACGTAATCACAAATACAAGTGCAGTGTTAGAAAAAAAATTGTCTCACGCACACACACACCATCAAAGAAATTGTATCTTGCCAATTCTACGTATGCGCAGCTTCTCTTGTCTCTGATTAATTATTTCAATTTTGCAAAACATCAATTCAGTATTTTTTTTTTTACTTTATTTTCTTTATCTATTTTTCAAGATGGCAACGTCAGTCGATCTGGGTAGCCTTGTTTGTCTATATGTTGTTGTGTTTTCGCGCGTTTTAAGCACATTCACACACACACTGAAGCACTTGTCAGCCTGCTAGACTCTTCTATTTCTTGGCAAAGTGTTGGCTGCTCAACTATGCGTAAAAAATTATTTGCTCTGCTTTGAAGGAAGGCTGATTTTGAATTCTGACACAGAGCAAAATACAATTATGTGGCATCATTAGGCAATTTAGTTGCCATTAAGTTTACAGTTACTGCGAATGTTGCTTGAATGACTCCGATGATGAATGCGATTTTCACAATATTTTCAACTGAATTCATTTCAATTAGTTTGTGTGTGTCACTCACTGTCTCTGTAGAAGTTCTAAAGGATTTTCCGGAAAATAATCATTATTATTTCATTGACGTCAAATTCAGTATTTTGTAGAATTTATTTGTGTTAATTATTTTTCGTTAGCGTCTTTTTTAATAAAAGACATTTAAAAAAAATTAACCTAAACGTTTTGATTTGATCTAAAATCTGTAGGGAAAAAAAATTTAATCTTGAAAACGTTTGCATTAATTTAAGCACTTTTTAATATGAATTTATTGCGGTCTTGATTTGCAACGAATTTATTTGGCTTTAAAGATGAAACTGGTTTGTTGTTTTTTTTTTTTTTTGTGTTAGAGCGTCAAATAGTCTGTAGACTTTAAGTTATGGAGAGTTTGAGTTATGACTTAAATTTTTATTCATAAAGATACTTATTTTGAGTACTTTTTTCTTAAATTCGTAAAAAAATATTTTATTTTAACGATGTACAAAAAATGTGTTTTTAATTAATTGTTTGCAATAAGCTAAATTTTTGAATTGGAGTTGTTTTGTTTTAAGCCACGATCGTTTATTTTGACTAAAGAATTAGTTATCATTCGTACATAATTTGCAATGGAATTAGTTTGGATTTTGAGATTATTCATTTCAAGTTATATCCTAGGTCAATTGAGAACTTTCGAGACTTTCCACTAGATGACGCTGAAATAAACGAGAAAACTTTGTTTTTATAAAGCAAAAAGCTCCCGGATTTAAATTACAAACAGTTAAAAGACATCTTAGTAGGTTGCATTAAAAACTGAACAGCTTTAAGGTCACTTAAAGGTCAATTTGAGATATACAGCCTTGGCCAAAAGTAATGGAGAGCACCGTTCATTTTTTTGGTTTAATTTTCTAAAAAAAAAAGTATTTTTAATTTATGTTTTGCTTTTACTCGATGTAAATATCACCAAACAATATGACAAAATGATAAACTTCTTCCGACTTCACTGTTATGTGCCGTTACAAATAAAATGAGTATCGATTTCAAATAAATTTGCAGTATGAGGTCACATCTGAATCGGAAGAAAAATGGCAGAAAAAAATCTTAACACTCGAAGAGAGAATTGATTTTTGATAAGAACGTGCATTAAAAATCGTCGTAAAACGTCAAATGAGCTGGCTGCTGACGTAATGAAACAGTTTGGACAAAAAAATCTCACCTAGAACGGTAAGAAAACGGCTCTGCAAGAAGGCACTCAAAGGCTCTAAGGCAGCGCAGCGCACTCCATAGCTCACTGAGCTCTCTGAGAGCGTTACTTTTCTCATGTACACAAAGCTCAAGAATGATAGAAACAAGATGACGCGTTCCGCAGTCCCGTTTTATAATGCTCTCTTTCTCAACTGAGTGCATGACGTCACACAGTACTTTTGCTTGACAAAAACGTATGCAAATGTGCGATCTCTTAGGCAAATTGATGAAATTGAAAATAAATTCTTTCGAAAAAGTAAAGTAAAAATTTCTACTCTTCTGTATAAAAAGAAAATGAATATTTTCGTATACGAAAAATATGAATTTTTTAAACTTTCAACATTTTTATCTCCTGAACCATTCTAGACCGACAAAATTTTATTGCACCAATAGGTTAAGGAGGTCCATATACTTATTTTAAAAATAAGAAAACAAATATTTAGGCGTGGGTGTTAGAGTAAAATTATTCCAAAGTCTGACAATATCGCTTGTGACGTCATGCTCTCTCTCTCTCATTTGCGGAATGCGTAATCTGGTGTCTATCATTCTTGTCCTGCTCTAAGGCGGTGTTGTTCACGTAGTACCACGCGTGGTGAGACTCGAAAGCTTTATTCGAGAATCGAAAGACGTACACGATCGAATGCAAGAAGTTCTCTGAATCAGTTGGCGCTGAAACTTCAAGTTGTGAGATTCACGCCGCTTGGTCGTGTGTTTTGCACTGCACGAAATGTTTGAGGCATATGAAAATGCGTTATTTGCAGGATAATAATAATAACAATGATAATGATAGTGACAATGGTAATGTTAGTGATAATGACAGTGATACTAATAAAGATAATGATGATGAAAATGATAATTATAACACAATTGTTGTTTAATACCTGCACGACAATTTTTGTCAGTGCAGAGAGCGAGAGAGCTACTAACTGAAGTACAAAAGTGGAAAATTGAAGTAGTTTTTTGTTTTTTCCGTGTACCATGGCTTTTTCTTGCCTTACAACAGTGGTGTTCACACGCATAGAACACCACTACTGTAAGGCAAAAAAAAAAAATCATGGTACAAGGAAAAAACAAAAACAAAAAAATCTTTTGGAATGGGCAAGAAAATACCAAAATTTTACTGAAGAGGATTGGAGTGTCTTATGCTCAGACGAATGAAGCTTCGAAGTAAGTACTTCCATGAAACCATGAACTTAGAAACGTTTCGAGTTGATTAGAGTTCCCATCCAATTTAGTTTTTTCGAGCTTCTAAAAAGGGTCATTTTTTTTTTTTACATTTGTTTGGTACTTTTGGTACAACCTATGCGAGGCGAAGGGTTGGTGAGGAGTACAACCCAGAATGCATAATACCTACCATTAAACACGGAGGAAGAAGTGCTATGGTCTGGGTCTGTATGGATGCGGACGGAGTCTGGAAAATATTTATTTGTAAGGGTCGTATGGACTCAAAAAAGTATGCAAACGTGGTGAAAAACATGATAATACCATCTTTTTTGAATATTTTTGGTGAGACAAACATGCCAAATGTCCTATTTCAACAAGACAATGCACATGAGTCACAAGTCCTCACTTTTAATGCGATGGTTTGTTGAAAATGGCATTGAACTCTTTCCGTGGCCTGCGCAGTCCCCAGATCTTAACCCTATTGAGCATCTTTGGAGAATCTTAAAACGTACCATACCGGATGAATGTCGCAAGCTGGTGAGGTCTATGTCTAACAGGATAGCAGCTGTTATTAAAGCCAAAGGTGGTGTCACAAAATATAAATTTTTCTTTAATAAAAAATGATTTCCAACATTACTTTGTTTTTTTATAAATTCACACCTTTTTTTTAAAATAACAACTTTTCAAGGGTGCCTTACACTTTGGGCCAATACTGTATTTTTATGCAAAAATATAAAAAACAAAAAAAAAAAAACTGAGCCCGTATTTGAACCCCCATCTCTGGTATAAGCGGCTTACACACTTCCACAAGTCTGCCGATGTCAACAAATTTAACCTTCATTGAACAAATAATGAAACAATTTTGGAGAGGTTTTTGTTAAAATTCGTTTTAATCGAGGTTATTTGAAGAGATTATAAAAAAAAACTGACTGTATAGTAAAAATTTTGCCTACACGCCTGGAGTATACAAAAATATCCTGTTAAGCATTACGTAACGTCAAATCCATCCACTCTGTAACATTCACTCGTCATCATCATTATCATCGCCAAAGGCACTGACAACACATTTCCTTGCGTCATGCTACTTGTTCTGGTTTTATTTTTATGCTTTATGTACGCTCACTTAATCCAACCAAGCGAGTCAGTGTCGTTATTGAGACAACCATTCAACCTAACCACAAGTTGTTGTAATTCAAGCTTTTCAAGCCTGCTGACTTGGACTTGAAGGACCACTTTCACTGCCAACAAAGATTATGTATAAGACTGGCCGGGCATTCCGAAGAAGCCGATGTTGACATGACCATAACCAATGCTACAAAAAATTGCTTGTAATCTTGCACCAGTCGCCTTAGCTGTATATGGACTGTAGATTCACTCTCGTTTCATAAAAAAAAAAAGTTATGCCAAGTAACCCAGTTTGTTTTTCTCTGAAATAGTTTTTAATATTTTTTTTTTCTTAAAGTTCCGAAAAATGTTACAACGGTTTTTTTTCTTGTGTTGGTTTTGCTTTTGCTTTGTTTTTTGCCTATTTGTGGCAACAACGGTTCGGCTTATTTTATGGGTTCTTAACTTTAAATTTACTCATGTTTATGTGAACCCTTTTCTTTTATGTGGCCCCTCCTAAAACTGTTGGTATTTATTAGTTTTTTAAGTTGTTGTTCTTGTTCCACTTTTATATTAAGCGCTTCTCTCGCTCTCTCTCTCTCTCTCTGTCTCTCTCTCGCTCTCTCTATCTCTCTTCAACATTAAGCATGTAAGCGTCATATAGCAAAAACCTGTTACCATGCTTCATCATTTAACTGGTTCTTCTTCCTTTATGTTATTGTTTCCAATATTCTTTTTTGTTCCAAGATTTTTTATTAAGATTTTTTTATTTATTGCATTCTATGTTGATGAGTCATTTGCTCTTTTATGATCTTGGGTCGAATAGGTTTTATTTTAAATTCGATTCGGTTTTTAATCTTATGTGTAGGGATGATTAATGTTGAATTTAGAAAATCTTTGTCCCAGCCAAAGGGTTTTTTAAAGGTTTTAAGTGTCGGTCATGCTGATCACGTATTTATAATGGAAAGGCTTTATAACGTATTTTTCTTATCCTATATCGACACATCTTTGCGACAAAAGCTGTGCCATAAAAAGCTTTTGTCAAGCTATGCTAATACGGTCCTCTAGTAAACTTAAGGAAATTGTACAACTAGTTGGAGTTGGTTTTAAGTCTTCTAGAATACTACTAGTACTATGCAAAAATTTGGAACCTGTTTGAGCGAAGTGATAGGATAAGGAGAACATAACACGTTTAAAAGATTGATAGGTACATAGACATTTTGTAAAGGTGAATTTTGTCGAGAGGAATTTCTTAAACTATCATTTAAAAGGGGGAGTTTCGCAAAAGGAAATTTGTGATAAAGAATGTACCCCTAGAATTTCGACTCCAATCTAAATAAATCGAATGTAGGTCATATAGGTAATATATCCAGGATTAAAATTAGGAAATAAGTTCCCAAATCAAGACCTAATACTGGTGAAAAAATTTTTATTTGTTGGTAGTTTTCAAAGTGCCAAGCATTAAATTTAAATCAAACCGTATAGTTAAAAATTCTCACTCTTACTCAAAATTAATGTGTTCGTAATGATCCGATGGCGATTTTTGATAGAAGGGTAGGTTTTTTTATTATTATGATCTGCGAAGTTATAGATAAGATGGTGAAAATTTTGAAAACTATATCGCCCAAAGTTTCCGAGATGTACTACTTTTTTTAAATTAAGGGGGTTTTTTACCCTCTGTGTGAATTTAAAAGAGCTGTGAATTTAATAATGCTTCCCAATTTTGAATGACATTAAATTTGCAAGAATTTTACTGAAGGTCTTCTACTGAAGTATAATATATGACTTGAAAAAAATCCGTTATTTGAGCTTACCCAGAAAAAATCCTTTGGTCGATATATTCTATGGTCCAGCGGCTATCAGAATCCATTGGAGCTTTTTCAGTTAGTTTTTGTTGTCGCCCATTGTTATTAGTTTTTTTTTAAGTAATTTCACTTAAAAAAAAATTTTGAAATCTTTTGAATTCTTCTTGAAGTCAGCTGAACATTAATTATATATATTTTTTATAAACTGGCCATTTCAGTCCTTGAAAGAACTTTGACCGAACTTCTTATGATCAAATTGTGTTGTGCGTGTTATTTAATGTTTGTACACAATTGATCGAGAACTGGACCTACTAGTTTTATGCCGACTCTGAACGGCTAATGTGCATATTCCCAAGAAGCTTTACATGGCATTATTTACTCTCTGAGGTTTGCCATTATCTGCAGGGAGGTGACGGCCGAACAGAAAAATTAATTCAATTGGAAAAACTTTCTATGTCAGATGGAATTGAACCAGGGTTCTCTGGCGTATGGGTCGTGCACTCTACCCACTGCGCCACGGTCCCCACGGCCGAACATTAATTATAAGCGTGTTATTTATTGCTAAGAAATCACCCCTCGAGCTTTGGTTTTTCGATATGATATAGATGTGAGCAAGCTTTGAGAATACATTTAAATGTTATTTATTTTTTTTAAGTTTTTTATATTTTATTTAATGCATAATTTGTGTTTTAATTTTAGTTTTTATGTATATTTTATAATTTATTTTGTTTTTATGCTTTATTTATCTATAATTTTTTAAACAAATAAATAAATTCTTTTTGAAATCATGGAGGAAGAAAATTCAGTACTCCTTTCTGTTGAAGTCATTCAAAATTCAGTGGAACGTTTTAAAATTTTTTTATCAAAGCGGAACTTTAAAGTCAAGGTCACAGTTTTTTTAGAGGATTAGTTGCATTCTTCTGATATTCTTAAGAAAAAAATATTGGTCCTTCCAAAACTGTTTGAAGTCTTTAACTCACTGTGAGAACTCTTTTGAATTAAAAAAAACAATATCTACTAAGTTCTTGAATTCATTCAAAAGAACTGTTGGACCTTGGATATTCCTTAAAAATCGGCAAATATAAATTTGAAGCTTAAAATTTTAAAAATAAAAATTTTATAAAAATGTTTTTCTCTTGAAGTCTTTTACGAATTTACTTCCAATCTTTTAAGAATGCTCTTGAAGTATTTTATGAATCTAATTCAACTCTTTTATGAATTCACTTAAAATCTTGTTATCTTGAATTCACTTCAAAATTTAATAAATTACCTTTAAGTCTTTTATGAATTAATTTTTATGAATTTACTTGAAGTCTTTTATGAATTCACTTTAAGATTTTATGAATTCACTTGAAATATTTTATGAATACACTTAAAAAGTTTTATGAATTCACTTTAGGTTTTTGTGAATTCACTTTTATGAATTCACTTGAAATCTTTTATGAATTCACTTGAACTATTTTATGTATTCACTTGAATTATTTTATGAATTCATTAGAATTATTTTATGCATTCACTTGAAATCTTTTATGAATACACTTAAAAACTTTTATGAATTCACTTGAAATCTTTTATGAAAACACTTGAAATCTTATGGATTCACTTGTGTTATTTTATGAATTCACTCGAATTATTTTATGAATTCACTTGAGTTATTTCATGAATTCACTTGAAATCTTCTATGAATTAACTTGAATTATTTTTTAATTCACTCGAATTATTTATGAATTCACTTGAATTGTTTTCTGCATTCACTTGGAATCTTTTATGAATAGACTTCAAAACTTTTATGAATTTACTTTAGGTTTTTTATGAATTCATTTGAAATATTTTATGAATTCACTTGAAATATTTTATGAAATCACTTGAATTATTTTAAGAATTCACTTGAATTATTTTATGAATTCACTTGAAATCTTTTATGAATACACTTCAAAACTTTTATGAGTAGACTTCAAAACTTTTGTGAATTCACTTTAGGTTTTTTATGAATTCACTTTTATGAATTCAATTGACGTTTTTTATGAATCCTTTTGAAGTCTTTTATGAATTCACTTCAAAACCTTTACGAATAGATTTCAACTTTTTTATGAATTCACATTAGGTTTTTTATGAATTCACTTTTGTGAATTCACTTGAAGTTTTTATGAATTCACTTGGAGACTTTTATAAATTCACTTAAAATATTACATAAATTCACTTACAAATTTTTATGAATTAAATTGATATCTTTTATGAATTCACTTGAATTATTTTTGGAATTCACTCGAAATCTTTTATGAATTCACTTGAATTATTTTATGAATTCACTCGAATTATTTTATGAATTTACTTGAGTTATTTTATGAATTTACTTGAAATCTTCTATGAATTTACTGGAAGTCTTTAATGAAATTTCTTGCAATATTTTATGAATTTACTTGAAATCTTTTTCGAATTTACTTTTATGCATTCACTTTAAATCTTTTATGAATAGACTTAAAAACTTTTATGAATTCACTTATGAATTCATTTGAAATCTTTTATGAATTCACTTGAAATCTTTTATGAATTCACTTGAATTTTTTTATGAATTCACTTGAAGTCTTTTACGAATTCACTTGACATATTTAGTTTAATGAAGTGAAGTTTAATGAATTCATTTGAAAACTTTTATGAATTCAATTCAAAACCTTTATGAATTCACTTGAAGTCTTTTATGGATTCACTTTAAGTCTTTTATGAATTTCTTAGATGCACTGAATTTTCAGTTATCAAAACTTGATTTTTAATATATTGCAGTTTTTTTTTTTCTTTCTTATGATGTAATGTCAAATACTTATAAATACTTGAAAATCTTGTGGTGGCATAGAACTTTGAAGTTTTTTTTCAAGCGTACATTTTGATTTAAAACTTTTTTTAAATTTTTCATCAAGTGTGGGAAGCCTTTTGTAAGGAAGAGTAATAATAAAATATTGTTTAACTAAATTCAATTCTCAATTCTTAAAAAAGATAGAAATTCATTTTCAAATAAGTCATCCTGCAGTCAATTCAAAAAAATTTATTTAAATCTTTGACTAAACTCAAGAGTGAGTTCGTTGCCATCATTGAAATTTTATATAAAAATTGAACTTGATTTCATGAAAATAGGGTGTGCCGAAAAGTTTAATGTCTACTTTTTTTTTTTTTTTAATTTTCTCTCTGTTGCTCTCCGCTTTTATTTGGTTATCTTTTGACGGGCTGAAAAATATTTAAAGCTGTTGTTGTATTTGTCGAGTTTGTTGTTCTTGTTGTTCTTGTTGTTGTGAAGCTCATCAACAAAATAAAAAAAACTTAAAAATTCGCATTGTCCGAATGTTGGTGGCAGCCGCTGTTGTTGCCAACTGAGTGCAAAGCTAAGCGCCGAAAACTTTTTGTTTTTTCCCCTGTGAATGCTTTTATTTTAGTTTCATTTCTTTGTTTATTGTTTTTTTTTTTTTTTGTCTGTATTTTATGCGTTTTATATAGTTTTTTTGAACGCGACTTTGACAATGAAATCTGCTTCGGTTTCTCGGAACTCAAAAAATGAAAACTGAAAAAACAAAAGCTCAAAAGTTTGCGTCATATTCGCATGTTACGAACTTAAGCTCAAGCTAAGCTTTTAAAAGTTGAAGCTTCAAGTTCTACGTTTTGTTGTTGTTGTTTGAGAGCTATGCATAAAAACTCCCAGCAAAGGAAGTGCAGAAAATTTATTATGTCAAAGAAAATTTTTTAGCGTATATTTCTTTTCTAAAAGCTTTTTATTAACTCTGACATTTGAGCAAAATATATCTTCACTCAAATTTTATTTAAACTAACTAATCTTTTAACTTTTCTTTTGCTTTTAGGTAAGTTCAACACATTATTTACATCACTTACTCACTTGCGCTTAGCTTTAAGCTCTTCAACGGTATGCGGTAAGTCTTTCTCAAGGACAGATCAATTAGCAATTCGTTGCCAATAATAAAAGCTTTGTTGGTGTAGCCGTCTGCATTTAACGCTTCCTGCTTGCCTTCCTCTTGATTTATGTGTGCTTTTGTACAAACAGTTTTCTTTGTTCCCCCCTGCCCCGCTTTCAGCCTCTTTTCATGATAATAACGTCCAAGTTGCTACTCCAATTTTTTTGAAGCAACAAATCTTTACTTTATAGGAAAACTAATAATCGTAAAATTTAGTATGCAATAAATCTCAACACAACAGGTGTTATACCCCCCACCCCCAACAGACAAAAAAAAAAATAGAAAAGCACTCCAGTTCTCTATTAGTCAGCAGTAGTGCGCCTGAAGTGAGGCAAAAGCTCTGTTAAGCTTATTTGAAGAGCTGTTGTTCTATTAGCGGAATTTGAACAAAGTATCTCGTGAAAAATGTTGCTGATGTAAAAGAGCTATTACAAGAAAAACCTCCATCACCAACAACAAAGCACATTAAAATTACACCAGGAAGCCAACCAATTTTGAACGGGGTAATAAAAGTTATGATAGCCGCACACCATGGTGTTGATTATACTATACTTAAAGCTGCTACCGCGAAGCTTTTGGTAATTGAATGCAACCTTGTGAATGACTTGGTTCACCTTCAAGATTTCTTGGATCTATTTATTGTAGTTGTTTCCCGAAGCTGATTGTGTTCGATGATTTATGGAGCATATTTTAAAATTTATATGATTTTATTTATTGTTTTAGAATTATTAATGTGCGGATGTAGAGAGCTTTATGCTACCTCTAACTACCACGCTATTTAAATCCTGTGAAATGTGAAAGAGAAAGAACAAAACAAAAAACATTTTAAGCTTTGATAATACTTTTAAATATTAAAAGATTTCAATTTTTTGATTTCAATTAAAAGTTCATTTAAATTTTAACTGTAATTTCATGTCTATTACTACATAAATGTGGTAAAAATAGTTTTGATGCTTTTATTCCGAATATTTCGGCAGTTGCCGTCGATGTTTTTGCAAAACAAAATCTCAAATTCGAAGATAAAAACATTTAATTAGTTCATTTCAAGCACTACATCTAACTAAATGACTTTTTGTTTTACGAGCTTTTAATGTAATGAGCTCTGTCTGATTTAATGCCATTGTTATATGTTACTGTTGCTCAGTCGAGTGCGTTAGACAACTACTCATTAATTTTAAGAGCTTTTTTTTTATTGCAAAACAAAAGTTCTGTGTAAGGTGGGCGATATATTAATTCACGTACTTAACACTTTTCCTCTTAATGTTGAAAAAGCCATGCTTCCGTTATATCCTTCTAAAGATTGGAGAAAATAAATTTATTTAAGCTTTGTCTTTTCATATAATGAAAGCTTTTAATTAATATTGCATTTAAGTCGGTTTTATTTTTCGAGCTTTTATTTAATTTTGTTTTGAACAAAAAATTTTAAAACTTTATACTGAATTATATAAAGCTTATAGCTAGGCTCCTTGCAGCTTTTAGTGCTTTTAAAACCATTGCTGATATTAATTTTTTTACTAGATCTCTTGAAATTTTGCAATTTTTTAACCTTGCTAAGCTTTTTACTTCGTTTTGTTTTTTAAGCTTTTATTATGACAAAGCTTTGAAAGCTTTCTAGAGATTTTCCACAACCACTAAAAATAAAATTAACTTTAACTTTGCTAAGCTTTTCACTGCGTTTAGTTCTTAACGCTTTTTACTGTGATAAAGCTTTTTAAGCTTCTAAGAAGTTTTAAAAAAAAAATACTAAAGCCGATTTCAATAAATTTATTTTATTTTTACTACTATCTCAGCTTTAAGAGTTTCTTAATTATTAAGCGTTTAGTTCTCAAAGCTTTTTATTGTGATAAAGCTTTCTTAGCTTTTAAGTGGTTTTCCAATAAAACTAAAACTAATTTTAATAAATTTATTTTAAACTACTAATATCTTAGCTTTAAAAGTTTATTCATTTTTAAGCATTAATTTTATTAAGCTTTTCACTGCGTTTAGTGTTCAAAGCTTTTTGTTGTGGCAAAGCTTTCTTAGCTTCTAAGTGGTTTTCCAATAAAACTAAAACTGATTTCAACTAAATTATTCAATAAAATATATATATTATAAAAAGCTTTAAAAGTTTCCTTATTTTTAAGCATTTGTTTTATTAAGCTTTTCACTGCGTTTAGTTTTCAAAGATTTTTGTTTAGCTTCAGACCTTGCAAATAAGCTATATAGAGGCATTCCTTTTTTATCTTTTTATTCATTTATTTTTTAAATTATGAAATCACACGTTATTTTAAGCTTTTAATTTAATGCTTTTTATTTTGTCAATATGTTCAATTCTGATAGTTGTTGAAGGATTTTTTAAGATTTTAAAGCCTTATGTGGTTTGAAAGTTTCTCTGTTTTGTTTCTTTGGTCTTCGATCTTAAAAAGCTTTAAGAAGATATTTAAAATGAAATATAAAGCTTTTTTGTGCTTTGCCCAGCATTGCTACTCATAAAAAAAAGTCATAAAATGACCAAAAAGTTTTTTCTTAATTTGTAAGTTTTTTATGGAAGCTTTCTGTGGTTTAAAAAATCTTGGTTAGTGTGTGGTTACTAGGGATCTTAGGCTTTAAAATAGGCTTGGGTAGTTCATGAACGAACTAGTTCAATTGAACGATTCCCACTCATGAACTATGTGAACTAGTTCAGTGTTTCTCGTTCTTTTAGTTCATTTTAGTTCAATTGATATTGCAGCGAGTAGGAACAAAACGAACGAAATCAAAAATAACTAAATTTACCAAGCTATGGTTTCAGTCCTTGGTTTAAGACTAGGTTTGAGACTTTTTGTCTCTGCACTAATAGAAATGTTGAATTTGATGGCTATCACATATTCAAACCAATTTTGTTTCATTTGGTAATGAACCTGGACATGAACGAGTAATCGAAACGAACTAAATACCAATCGAACTAAAAGACCTAACGAACTAAAAGAACGAATGAACTAAAAGAACTAACGAACTAAGAGAACAAACGAAGTAAAATATGCAACGAACAAAATGAACGAACGAACTAAATGAACGAACTAGTTCATTACATACGATTGAACTAAAAAGAGCGATCTTTGTGGTGAACTAAAATGCCCAAGCCTACTTGAAAAGCTTATAAAAGAATTTGCGTATTGTAAAGTAAAATTTTTTATAAAAAAAAAAAATAATGAAATAAAAATGTTCTTAGGTTTTTCAAAATTTTTAAATTTGTTAGCTTTTTACTGTGTTAATATGTTTAATTCACTTAATTTTTGGGGTTGAGAAATGTCTTAGTTTCTGTGTGGTTTCGGTGGCTGATTTTTATAATTTCTTACTAAGCTTTCTTTTGCTTTGTCTAGTATTGCACCTCATAAACAAATTTCTAAAAGTGAAAGCTTTTTGCTATGTAAATTTGTTCAATGTTCTGTTCTCTTAAAGTAATTTGAATTTTGAAAGCTTTCTGTTATTGGTTTAGTCTGATTTAGTTGAAACTGCTTTAAATTGTGTCTTACAAAGCTTTTAGAAATGCCTTGAATAGCTTTTAATAATGGCTTAAAAATAAATAAAAACTTTCTTGTGCTTTGTCTGGCATTGCTTATCCTGCAAAAATAATTGAAATAAACACACCCTTTTTGAAATTTCTATAAAACTTTTTGTTAAGTTCTGTTATAAAAAAGTCTTATTAACTCTAACATTTTTTTAACTTTAAAAGCTTTCTGAAGCTTGGGTTCTTTTAGTGGTTTCTGTAAACGTTGATCATAAAAAGCTTTTGGATTACATTTTCAGCCTTCCTGTCGTTTGTTTAGCATGTGCACTCAGACAAATCAGGAATGGAAAGCTCACTCTATTGAAACCACAATTTTATTTAAACTTTATTTTAAATTTTATTGAAATTTTCGAAATTGAAGGCTTTTGCTTAGTTAGTTTATTAGCTTTTCACAATTTGTGAAAGTTTTTATAGCTTTTGAAGCGTTCTATTTAAGCTGAAATATTGAAATAAATCACCTAGAATATGTGCTTAGTTTTTAAAGAATAAGATTAAAAAAAGAAAAAATGTTTCACTCGATTTTATTGCAGCAAAAATTTTAATACCTCTAAACTTTTTTCTCCCCGCCAAGTTACAAAAGTTGCAGCATAAAAACTTTTTTTATGTTTTCAGTTTACTTACATCTTCTGCCACAGAAGTGGCCATTAAAACAAGCTGATGCTTGAGTTACGACTGACTGCAAGTGTTGCCATACCAAAATATTTACTTCTAACAAAAGCTAACCTGACCGTTTATAGCAGAACGGTAGGTTTTGCAAGTTATAATTTAAAGCCGTTGCATATCGCGAGTTAATAAAATTTTTGCTCATATCCCCATAATAAAAGAGCTTTTAGGCTCCTTTTGGCATTTTAAAAATTTTGTGGCTAAAAATTGCAACATTAAGTAATCTAGCTCAAGTCAATAAAAACACATAAATGCCATCACAAGAATCAGAAACATTTGCAAAGGTCACACATTCGTCTTAAATAGTATTTTGAGCACCATGCTAGAATTTATACTATAAAGCAATTTGATTAAAGGAAAAAAAAAAAGGAAAAAAAAACAACATTCTAACATGCAACACTTGAGAATTTCCCATGCAACTACGAGTAAGTTGAGAGAAAAGAAATAAAAATAAAACAACAACCAATGATATATAAATAAAAATCAATCTTGATTAACACGCGTTCATGTTTGAGGGAGCGCACAGTGTTTTGTTTGGCCTATTTAGACCGAGATAAATCTATAACTCGGGTTGTAGGGCACGGAATGATTTTAAATTTTGGACTTAAGCTTTTGAAAAGGATATCTTTCCTACGTGCAAACCGATAGTCTTTGTGAAACCAAAGTTACAAAAATTTGTATGGGAAAAGGCTTCTTTTCGCTTCCATACATAACGATTTCCCCAGTTTCTTTAAAATGGCATAACTCCTGAACGAAGAGTTCCACAGAAACCGTAGACCACTTTTTGAAAACAATACATTATGTGTGTTAGTATCTTAGTACACCTAAAAATAATTTATCCATTATTTATACATGTTTATATCTAAATTTAAAAATATAGATCTTTTATCTAAATTTCTTTTTATTTTTTTATAAAATGGAAAATCTAAAAATGTCTGTGCTTTGTCTAGGTCTTGAAATTTTTACTAACATAAGCTTATTATGTCGGTTTGTAAAATCAAAAGTGATTGTACGTTGTTCATGACGGTACATCATATTTATTTTAAATTTTTTTGTGTAGTACCAAATTGTAACCTCTATGGCCGTCCCACATAGGGGTATTTCATCGGCTTAGGCGGCCAAAATTATTTTATTGGGTAAACAGTTTCTAATCATGTATGTTTTCGATTTTTGACATCCTTAACCCTGTACGACTATTGGGTCATATTGACCCACCCCAAATTTTTTTGTAGGTGAACATTAAAACCGTTATGTTGCAAAAATATTATTAATTGATTTTTGCTTACTGATTTTTTATCCTTAACCCTGTGAGAAGAATGGGTCATATATGACCCACCTATTTTTTTTCAAGTAAATCTTAAACTATTTTTTGTATAGCAGAAGTGATGTCTGTTTTCAGTTTTTTAATTTTCTTTACCTTCTATCGGTCTTGGGTCATATATTGCTTGTTTTTAACTGTAAAATTAAAATAATTTGCTTGTAAGTTATATTCTAAGTAAGTAAGTAAGTAAGATATAAAATCGAAGGTACTATAGCAGACTGATCTGTTGTTTGCAAAAACATAGCTGAAGGGTTATTTATCGGATATTTAAACTTACCTGATTATTGAGATTCCAAGAACAATATGTAATTTAAAGAAATAATTGAATTTTATAACGTTTAATAAAAAAAAAAAGATACAGTATACCGTGTATACAGTAAAGAAGTGAAACTTCTTCTTTGTATACACTCTTTCTATTCTAGAATAAGAACCATTTTAGTGTAAAGGCTCGATTATGCAATCGTAAAGCTACGCAACGTAACGTGGCGTAGATTTCTATTTGGAATAGAACCCATCGCTGCGCTAGGTTACGTTACGATTTCACTAACCACTTACACTTATTTTTCATAAGATAGAACTGCTTTACGATTGCATAATCGAACCTTAAAGGCAAAGAGAGAACTTTTTAAGCAAAAGAAATACAATAAAAAGTTTTTATAAAAAAAAATATTCTGTTTATTTAATATTCATTGGTATGGACCTATGGCCGAAAAGCAATTAATTTGATAACCAATTTGCGTCGTATTTACATATAGATGTGAATACAGAATACAACTTGATATATTTTTAATTCAACATATGTACGTATTAATATTACTCATATCAAATTATACTTTCTATTATTAATAATATTTCGATATAAAATTATATAACTACAATATGTTTAAAATAGTTATCTATTAAAATAACTTATTCCAACTTTTCTTGCGCACAGTGTCAAGTTAGCATCATGGGCGACAGCATATGCTTCATGAATTTGGGTTTTTATATAATTTTATATCGCAATATTATGAATAAAAATATAATATGTGTAATATGAGCAAAATTCATAGAGGTTATATTAATATATTGAATTAGAGATATACCAACGTTGGTATTCTAAAAAAATATTGGCATGGCAGCCCTAGTATGAGAGTCTACTTTGCGAAAATCATAATGCGCTCAGGGCAACTTTCTTATTCACTTTTGCTTCGCTGAATCTTTCTCTCTTCTACTTGAGTCATGGCAACCCCCCTGTCTACCACACATAGAACGCAATCAGCACACAATCTGCGGCTTTTGCCACCCAGCGGTAATCGAAGCGCTTCAAAAGCACTAAACAAGCGCTTCTGCCATAGCGCTTCTGCCATAGCGCTTCACACATCTGAAGCGGTTTTTAAGTAAACCAAATTCATATTAAAATTTACTAGTAAACCCGTATGACGTTAAAACGCCAAAATGCGCTCGCGATATCTTCGTTGTGAGGCTTAATAGCACATCTATTCTGTCGTTAACTAAAATTTACCGTAGCACGTCTCCTGAGCGAGTTATAATTCAACGATACTAAATTTCTGTTGGATAAGCTGCTATCTTCACGACCTGACCTTCCGTGCGTAGAATTGGGCTTATCACCCAATACAGATGTCTTTAGAAGAGGTATAGGATGTTTGAATTAGCTGTGCAAAGTATGCTCTCCTTCAAATGAGCTGGCGGCGATGCCAGTAAAGGCTCCTGGAATAGCGATTTTGCATGAACTTGCTATTTTGTGGCTAGTGTATCAATATAAAATATATTTGTACGTTTTTCGCTTCGCTCAACTGCTTTAATAATACAATAGTATGAAATTGAAAATTTGAGAAAAAATTGATCACATAGTTTTAGGCATTAAATAGAAAGCTGGCTTTCTTCGTAGAAGATTGTTTTGGTTTTCTTATTTAAATACAAAATTTTTAAGAAAAAGTAAGACCTTATTGCACATCTACAGAGCAAGACCTTTCTATTGATACCCTCTTTATAAAAATCGCATTTACGGTATGGATTTGATGGTCATCACAAAAAAAGCGCTTGTGTAATAATAATATAGAATAGATATTGGATATCCTAGGATGAAAGCGCTTCTTTACAAACAAATAGTTAAAAAGCTCTTTAAAAAAAACAAAAAAAAGTAGAAAATTTTAAAAGATGCCGGAATTGAACCCGGACCACTGGCATTGCTATCAAATGTCTTACCGATCTGCTATTACCACGCTTTTTTTAATGCGAACAAAATGTGTATAAATAAAAATCTGAAAAGCACATCCCCAAAGCATATCAAAACTACACATAAAAAGCGTTGTTTCTAGGAACGCTTTTTATTTTGCCGCTGGGCATCTACAGCAAAAGTAGTTTGATTAATTGGTACATAGAGCAAATTTTTGTATGATGAGTTTAGCTCAATGGATAGAGCGCCGCCTTTGTAGTCTTCAGTTCGCAGGTTCGATCCTCAGCGGTAACAAGTATATTTTTTAAGTCTTTTATACAATGTATATCCATCTCATTCTCTCTACTGTAAAACATATCTTTCTTCTCTATCGTGTAACGAAATGAAGTAAATTGACCTTGAAATTTCACTCCTCAATATTCTCGTTCAAATTTCGAAGCGCCGCCTAAGAAGTTTCACTTCAAAAATAAAAACGTTCGTTTTTCAAGTGTAGGGTAATAAAAAGGTAAGTAAGAAATACTACTAACTCTGTTAAGTAAGCATATATTTGACGTCTACTTTTGAATTCAAGTCGATTATAGCTTATTTCATTTTTAAGATATAGCGCAAAATGTGTTTAAGTTGCATGGGAGCTCACATGGCCACTTGTCCGATTGCTCCTTAATTTTGAGGATTGCTTAGAAGTTACATAACTGACGTCTGCTACTGATTTCGATATTGTAGGTTATATCACTTCTAATATATAGCGTAAAATGGTTTTACTTTGTATGGAAGCTGCCACGCCCACTTGTCTAAAATTTCTTAAATACTTTTTTTCAGTTCTTTTCTATACCTTAAACATCGAAAATTATCAAAAAAATCTAAAAAATAATTTTCTCCGTCTAACTTGTATGAAACGAACCACTGTGGAGCGCAGAGAAAAAGCTTGCATTTAAAATCAGGCAGGAAAACTTGATAAAGTTTTGCTTCAGAGCACAAGTTTTTTTTTTTTTGTTTTCTTGTTTCTACTCGTATTTTCTTAGTTTTCATGCACTGCTTGATGGTGAACAGGCTGTCCGTCGTTCTGTCTGTCTACCTGTCACATTGTGTTTGCTATTAATCTGTTTATTTGTTTTGGCTTTATCTGCATTTAAAAAAAAACAGCTTTTCCAATTTCTCAAAATGCCCCAAAAACGACCTTGACAATTTAAAATGCATGCACGGACAGACGGAAAACATCTGCGATAGGAATCTAAAGCTGGCTAGAGTCTTGCGCAGCGGCAAGCTTGTAGCTATATGTGTGTATGTGTGTGTGTAAAGAAAATTTATTTATTTTTGTTGTAACAGTTTTTAAATAGATGCAGTTTGTATAGATTAATTTATTTTGCTTGGTGTATATTGGGCGCCATTAAAATGCACACGCACACACAGAGAGAGAAACATTCGCACACAACGTTCATTAACTGATTACATTGACAAAGCTTCAATGTCGTAAACTGAGTTGCTTATTAATTGCCAATAAAAGCTTAACGACGATGATATAAAATCAGTTACAGGCCAGGCTCTTCACGTTGCTGTTGCTATTGTGTTTGAGCTTTTGTTGTTTTGTTTGTAGCTGTTTTTCTTGTTTATTGCTGTGTGTGTGTGTCATCAAAAGATTGCCGAAAATTTACTTTAACCAACAATCAATGTCTTCTTTCTTGCTCTTTAAGACTATTGTTGAGCTTGGTCTCAATTTTGCTTTGAAAGCTTTCCTGTTGTTGTGCTATTGTTGGGGGTAGATAATGAAAAGCTTCGATTCAATTAAAATGTTCGATTTTATCAACAAAGGATTGATTTATTTAGCAGTAATTCAAGCATATGATTAATTTCGAGTGTTTAACAATTTCAAAATAATTCTAGGAAATTCTTAAGAAAATTTAAACCCTCTCCTGGGGTTATATCTACATCACTTAAAAATTCGAAAAAAAACTATAAATTGTCACAGGTAAAAAGCTTCATGTTTAAAGCCCGAAGGATCTATAAAATTTCAAATTAAATTGTTTCATTATGTATCTCTTGAGGAGTGGATTCGCCAATTTGTCAAACAGAATAATCAAAGGTCACAAATTATTAGGTAGTTTTAGAAGATTTTTTGTGCAACTTGCTTCACATTATTTTTGAAAACTGTTATGGAAATCGCAAGGCAGATCGATTTATTTTAGGTTTTTTTTTTGTTTTTTTTTTTGTTTTTTTTAATCAGAGAATAAGAGTGTTTATGTCAAGGCTGTTAAAAGCTCACTTTTTGAAAAGGTGAGCGCGCTCACATTCTGAGCAGCTCACTTTTTGAGCGCGTTCACATTCGGAGCGGCTCACTTTCGGAGCCCGCTCCATTTTTTCAAAAATAAGGCACTTTCCTTTTTGCAGAAACTGTATGAAAAAAGAAGTCTACGTAGCTCTAAACAATTTCAATCACAGAAATTCCAAGGGCGTTTTACGTAGACACCTGTCGTGCAGGCTTTATTCTTCGTTGCTCCATAGCTTGAGACCGAAACAATGCGTCCGTTAAAGCCTCTTTGAGTATTCAAAGGTACACAATAAGCTTAATGCTGTGATGAAATGTCGCAAACCTTGATTTTTGTGGAACAAGGGCGAAGGCATGATGAAAATTAGGGGGGGGGACGACCTTATAAATGTGGCGTCCGTGGAGACCCGGGTTCGAACCCCAGCAGCGACAAAAAATTATTTGATTTAAAATTAGTTTTCTGTACGGCCGCCACCTCTCTGCAGACAATGGCAAACCTCAAAGAGTAATCAAAATGCCATGTAAAGCTTCTTGAGAACAAAAACATTCCGTTCATCGCCTTTCGAAGTCGGCGTTAAACCTGTAGGTCCGGTTCTCAGTCAATTGTGTACAAACTTAATAACACGCACAACACAATTGATCATAAGAAGCTAGGTCAAAGTCCTTTCAAGGGCTAAAATTAACAGTTATTTATTTTATTTATGTAAGACCTTATAAATTTCTTTTTACCATATCTTTCATATCTTTATAATATCTTTTTACCATATCTAGTTTCAAAGAAAAAGGAAAAACCACATATTAAAAAGGATTTAAAAGGAATTACATATAGAAACAACTTTCAAAGCCATCGATTATTGAAAAATCTCAGATTTAGGGGGTTGCCCCCTCCCCCCCCCCCTGGCTACACCCTTGGTGTGGAGGCCTAATATCTCTTCCGTACTAAGGGGTACAGCATCCGAGTTGAGAATGCAACTCCACACCGAGCAAGACAGATCTGCTTGCGATATTGGTAGTAAACCACAACCACCACGCTTCTCCCCAAGGGCCATTCCAATCAGTCAGCCTGATCTAAGTCAGGGGCCGCCGATAACACACTGAGGCTGCCTTCTGAGTCCCCAGTCACTTCTAAGTAATCTGCGTACTCGCCCTATCACTGTCAACAGACGCTCTCTTAACTTTTCTAGGTGCAATTGAAAGTTCATTCTCTCTTTCATCCAAATCTCCAAGTATTTGACTTCAGTCACATAACTGAGGACTATTCCCACCAAGCTCACAAGCTGGGAGGTCGACTGCGAGATAATCTGCCTTTAAGCAGCATTATCACGGACTTTTCGCTTGCCTCGTTTACACCTAAATGTGAACCCCATGCACACACTGTAGCCATAACCTCACTTGCCCTGGCTTCAAGTTCAGTATGCGTCTCTCTATCAAAACAAGAAGGTCCTCAGAGTACGCGCAGCAAAGATAAACGCTTGTGGACAGCCACGAACAACTTCTATCCGTACTATTTGGTTGGCACCTACCACACATGCTGCTCTACCAGAGAAATAGCTTTACTAGAGCTTAATTTCCCTGCAACCCACCTCCCTTAGCATATCTATTACCTTATCCCAGCATAGATAGTCAAAGGCACCCATAAAATCAATGAATAGACCCAACACATATTTGGAGTTACTCTCATTTACTGCGTCCTTGACGTGCAGCTAGACACATCCTCAACCTTCTTGCCCTTGCGGAAATCGATTTTCCTATCGTTACTCTACAGGTTTTTGTACTCTGGGGACCGTTCCACTATAACCCTTTCCAGCACTTTACCAAACACAGAAATAAAACTCATGAACCAATAGGACTGAGGATCCTCAACCTATCAGGATTTTTTTTCATACGCTGGGAAATTAACCCTCGCTCAAGCACTTACCATACAAGGCTTCCATTCACGAAAATGCTTCCAGATGTTTTTATACATCTCTCTAGTCATATCATCAATACCTATAGATTTTTGTCCACTGATTTGGCCATACTCGTCTCGAAGGCCGAAGGATCCTCCACTTATCCTCCCTAAGAAGAAAGTGGCACAATCACCTCCACTTTGGCCATACTCTCGAAGACCGAAGGATCCTCCATTTATCCTCCCTAAGAAGGAAGTGGCACAATCACCTCCAATCACAGTCCTCTAATCGACTACTCTTAAGAATTTCCAAAAGTTTCCAAAAACTATTTTATGTCATAATTAAGTGGCTATAACTTAAAGATTAACTCTTGAAATTTGTAAGAAGTCTTTAAAAAGCTTTAAAGCACAATTATGTAAATCATGCTTTTTTAATCGCAAATTAAATGCACATCAAGCGGAGCCAAAAAGGTTCTCAACAACATACACACACTCATACACACACACAAACATACAAATAGCACATACACACAAATACAAAATAACGGAATATCATTACAACTAATAAAATTATTTTGCCAACAAAAAATCTTGCCAAGAAAATCACTTAAAAAGAGCTTTTTACAAAATTTGCTATTACTGGCGGTTGATCCTTGCCAACTAATTGCTTCTGGCGTGCTGATGGGTGCTGATAAAATGCTGTTAAACAACAACGACAGCTACAACAACAACAGCTACAACAACAACAACAACAAGAACAACAATAAAAACATTCTATATAGATTGTGGTGCAATAAAAAATAAAATATAACAAAAGCTCAAGAAATGCTTTACAAAATAAGTATAGAAAGTATAAATATGTGTGTGCGTGTGTGAGTGGTAAGTGTGTGTGGGTTTGTGTGCCACTGCTTAAGTTGACATTTCGCACACACATACACAGTTACACAAACCCCAAGAAGTACCTCTCAAGTAGCTCTGACCTGCCTTTCGAAGGCACAATAAAATCTAGCCAACAATATCAACAACAACAACAACAACAACAACAACAACAACAACAACAACAACAACAACAACAAACACAACAACAACAACAACAACAAACACAACAACAACAACAACAACAAACACAACAACAACAACAACATGAGTCCAAAGATTTTCCAACCAGTGGCCAAAGTCAACAGTTGAGATTTTTACAAAGCTGATAGTGTCAACTTTGTTGTAGTAATTGTACGAGTAGTGCTTGTTGTTGTTGTTGTTCTACTTGTTTAGTTGTTTTTGTTGTTGTTGTTGCTTTTATTGTTACTGTCACTTTGCCACATTTACGTAGCACAAAATAAGACTGACAAGAATCCTTTAGGCTTGGTGCAAAACAGGGCACACAAAACACAGACTCGAGGGTCTCGATGTTTTGTCCTTAGAGTGCAAAAAGTTGGAATATCATGTTTTTTTTATCTCTTTGCCGCTATTTTTGTTCATATTATTTCTGATTTTTTTTTTTTTTTTGCTATTAATACTCATTACAAAAGGATATTCAAAGAAAAAACTAGTGACAATTGTTGCAACTCATGTCAGGGCGATGTTAGGCGGCGCGGCGACGATGGACTATTACTATTTAAGCCAGTCAGCCTGCTTCTCTTGGTTAAGCTAGCAACAACGTATTTTCAAAAGCCAACAAGAACAATTTCAAGTTGACACTTTTATGAGTCTTTAAAATGACACATTCTGTCAGACAACATCAGCAGCAGCGTCAGTAGCTGTACTATAAGCAACAACAATAAAAACAACAACAATATCAAGACGCAAGCTGCTCGTTGTAAGTGCCACTGACAGTTTTATCGAGCTTTTGTGGGCGCGCAATCGAGGTACAGAGGCATTCAAAATTTCTAAGTGGCAAATGTCGGTAGCATATGAAAAGAACAAAAGATGAGGAGTCAGCGATAGACAATAAAGAAAATATAGTATATAGGGAAAAAATAATAACTAAATAAAAAAACGTAGCAAGTGCTCACAAGTCAGTGACCAGTTTGTGGGAAAAGGAATGAGAAGGGTAATAAAAAGAAACAAACAATCCCCGAAAATTATATCAAATCATTTTTTTTTTAATCTTCTGAAAATTTTAAAACATGTATTTATATTCAATATTGAAACAGGCGTGAAGTAAGAAAAAAAAGAAATCTTACATAAAAAATATACGCTATTTTTTAATATTAAAAAAATATAATTAAAAACATAAACAACGCTCAATAAAATAGTTAAAAAAATAAAAATTCATAAATGCAAAAATAAAAAAAAGAACTATAAATTAATAAGAAATTTCAAAAATATAAGTTTTAATTTAAATTTTAATTTAATTTTAATTTAAAAAAAAATATAAAAATTAAATAATAATACAAAAATATACGAAATAAAAAATAAAAAAAAAATTATAACAGAAGAAGATATTACATAAATAAAAATAAAAAAAAAAATACAAACAACAATAAAAAATAATAGGCTCAATAGCACAAAAAATAAATTAAAAAATGTAAACAAATATATTTTCAAAAATTAAACTATAAATAAAAAAATATAAAATAAAAAAATCAAACAATAAAAAAATCAAAAAATAAAAAAAATTAAAAATAATAACTAAAAATAAAAATTATATACAAAATTATAAATAAACACAAAAAAATAAAAACTATAATAAACAACGCTAAATAAAAAAGTAACAAAAATAAAACTTCATAAATGCAAAAATAAAAAAAAAATAACTATAAATAAATAAAAAAATTACAAAAAAACAAAATTAGATTAATAACAAAAAATATACAAAATAAAAAATAAAAAAAGAATATAACAGAAGAAGATATTACATAAATAAAAATAAAAATATAAATATAAACAAACAATACAAAATAATAGACTCAATAGCACAAAAAAAAAATTGAACAATTTACGCAAATATATTTTAAAAAATAAACTAAAAATAAAAAAATAAAAAAAAATAAAATAAAAATAAAAAAAAAATAAAATAAAAAAATAGTAAAAATTATAAACAAAATTAAAAAAATAAGCATAAAACAATGAAAATCATAATAGAAAGTATCAACAATAATATTAACACTTAAAATAATGAACAAAAAGTTTAACAAAATATATTATATAAAAATATATTAACATATAAATTTATTAAAACTATATAAATACATAAAATTTTAGATATAAATATATAAAAAAATAAATGAATACTCAAACAAAATATGTAAAAAACCTTATATGCATTATAAAAATAAAACAATAAATATTTTCCACATTAGAAATATAAACATTTGCATAAAAAAATAAAAGAAAAACATTAAATTAAAATATGCAAAAAAAAAATATAAAATCGATAAAAAAACAACACAATAAATAAATTTAAACCAAAAAACTAATTTTGATTAAAAATTAAAAAAAAAATAAAAGCCGTGAAAAAATAAACATCAAATGTATAAAAATTATTAATAATAGTTAAAAAACAAATATAAAAAATGAAAATAAAAACATATAAAAATTATTATAACAAGAAAATTAAAATCAATATAAATGTGTAAATAACATAAAAAATAACCAAATACTCTTAAAAAAAAAATTCAAAAATTAAAAATTTAAACACACAAATTAAAAATAATTTAATAAAAAAGTATTAATTAAATTCAAACTAATTAATTAGAAAAAAAAATTATGTAGTGTTATATTATATATAACGAAAGACTAAAAAAAAAATAATAATAAATGTTATAGCAAAGTATTTTTTGTTTTTTTTTTAATAAAAAGAATACGTTGTTAAATCTAACAACTACATGCAAACAATTATCAACAGAATAATTACTAAAGAAAGTTTTGTAAAGAAAATTGAGATATTTAAAAATGAAAAAAATTTATAATAAAATAAAAAAAAAATTAAATATATTTAGTATTTAAAAAAAATAATAGATGTATTAAATTTCTAAAAAAAGTTTTCTAAATAACTTACACAAATAAAAAACAGTGATGAGAATAAAAAAAGCAAACAAATCATAAAATTACTTCCACAATAAATTTAGAAAATAACTTTATTATGGGCATTATTATGTGAATTATTATAACAAATTTAGAAAATAACTTTATTATGGAAATTATTATGAGAAAAGATAATTTCTTATCAAAATAATAGGAAACATTTTAATAATTAAAAAAGCAAATAATACAAGATATTGATTAGGAACAAAATATATTAATTTATAAAATAAAAATAAAAAAATCTCGAAAAACAAAAAATTATGAAAAATTTACTAAATAAAAATTATGAACAAATAAAAAAAATTATAAAAAATAAAAACAAAACTTATAAAAAAATGTACCAAATTAAATTATAAATTTATTATATAAAAACAAAAAATAACTAAACAAATTAAAAAGCATCATAGTTTTTAATCAAAGTTTAATGTAATTCTATTTGTCATTTTTTTTAACCTTGAAAAAATAAAAGCATTTAATAAACGAATAAAAAATGAAATATTTTATTAAATTCAAATAAATATTTTTTTACAAAAATAAAAAAATAAGAAATATGCACTTCAAGTGTAAAATCTATATAATATTTGTGTTTATTTGTATGTATGTATGTATACTAAGAATCATAAGTCTACGCTCCCATCGCACTAAAAACTTTCCTTATCTAAGAAATTTCAAAATAACTTACGTTTGCTTCAATTTATTTCGATTATTTACTGTGCACATCACTAATGATGCTCTGTACATACTTTTTTTTTATTCTTCTCTCACATACTTTTTTTGAGAGAGCGTTAGAAATAACGGCACTGATGGCGCCACAGTTAAGCAATACAAGTGTCAAATGATTGCATACGCTCATTGCAAATGATTGCAAGTTGTACGCACGTTAAAGCGGGAAAATTCGTTTTTTGTTGGTTTTAAATAATAAAAAGTATTTAATTCAATAAAATTTATATTTTTTAGAAGAAAAGAAATTAGTGGCGGTGAAAGCAAAATATTTTTGAAGCTTTGGAAAGAGGGCGAAAACTATTGACAAATTGGTAAAACAGTTGGCAGAGCAAGGACCTTGGTTCGAACAGTAGTTCAGAACTTTCAAAGTACCGGAATAATAACTTCAAAGCCACGTCCAGGTCGCCCACCTAAGCTATCAGAACGAGAATATCGCAGTATAATATCACTTGTGAAAAGAAATTCTAAAATTACTGAATTTTAAATTTGAATTTTAAATACTGAAATTACTTGAAAGGCCGGATATCATGGGAGAGTTGCTCGTAAGAAACCCTTCATATCATTGGTAAATCGACAAAAGCGTATTGCCTTTGCAAATCAGTACGTAAACAAACCATCTCAGTTCTGGAGAAATGTCATGTTTACAGATGAGAGTAAATTCTGCATTTTCGGAATAAAAGGACGGCAAGATGTGTGGAGAAAGCCGGGTACAGCCCTCAATAAAGAGAACTTATTGCCAACTGTTAAGCATGGTGGTGGAGGTGTTAAGCATGGTGGTGATGATGTGGGGGTGTATGGCAGCTAGTGCAGTTGGGAATTCTGAGCTTATTGAATCGATTATGGATAAATTCGGTTATTAAAACATTTTGGAAGACAACGTAAAACAAAGTGCAGAGAAACTTGGGGTATCAAGCGAGTTTTAACTTCCAACAAGACAACGACCCAAAACACACGGTTGAAATCGTAAAGCTTTGACTACTTTACAATGTCCCAAAACAGCTGAAAACACCTCGACAGTTACCAGATCTTAACCCCATCGAGCATCTGTGGGCATTGCTAGAACGGAAAATTCGAAAACGAACTATTACAAGCAAAGAAATGCTAAAAAAGGTAATAACTGAAGAATGGCAAACATCACTGCTGAAGAAACAGCTAATCTCGTCAACTCAATGCAAAAAAGGCTTAGAGAAGTCCTTAAACGTCGTTCAACAAGCTATTGACATGAATATATTTTCATTTTCAGTTTTATGTATGAACTTGTTTGAAGAGCTTTGACTTTTGACTCCTTAATTTCTGGATTTTGGCTAAATAATTCTTTATAATTTAAAATAACGTTAATAAACAATAAAAATAATGTACGAATATAAAACCTATTACAATCGAAAAATATTATATTATAAAACAAAGTACCAAAATATTATATACTGTTGCAACCAAAGTATGAAAAATGGCTTGTCACGCCCTTTTTACCGTCCACAAATCAATGAAAGTGCTATATTTCAGACGGTTTCGGCCGTCGTATTGGACTGAAATTTTAATATTTTAGTTCGTATACTTATTGTTGACAACTGTACCAAAAATGACTTACCACGCCCCTTTTACCGTCCACAAATCAATGAAAATGCTATATTTCAGACGGTTTCGGCCGTCGTATTGGACTGAAATTTTAATATTTTAGTTCGTATACTTACTGTCGACAACTGTACCAAAAATGGCTTGCCACGCCCCTTTTACCGTCCACAAATCAATGAAAATGCTATATTTCAGACGGTTTTGGCCGTCGTATTGGACTGAAATTTTAATATTTTAGTTCGTATACGTATTGTTGACAACTGTACCAAAAATGACTTACCACGCCCCTTTTCCCGCCCACAAATAAATAAACGTGCTATATTTCAGGCGGCTTTGGTCATATTAAACTGAAATTTGGAAGTTTAGTTCGTATGCTTACTATCAGCAAATTTATTAAAAGAAGGCGTCGTCACACTATAGGTACGCCCACTTTTCAGAAATCACTATAATTCCCGAGTTGTACAGGTGTTGATAGTGAGACTTGGTATATATGTAGGTGCTATGAATCCAAGTGTTAAAAAATTTGTAATTTTGTTTTGCTTTCTACACGAATTATTTAATTTCACCTAATTTTAGGCAAAAACAAAATTTACGAAATTTTTAAGCCTTTTTATAAAAAAAAAATGCAACTAACACGTGAACATTTTCGGGTGATTATTTTTTTACGATTTTCGACGTAGAATGACAAGAAAAGAATGGATCGATTAACTTTTTCGAATTCTGGTAATGAACCACCACACCCAGCGACTATAAAACGCTGCTTCAAAGATTTCAATGAATTTCATTAAGATCGTCCAAAAACGGCTATTGGGGCAGAAAACATCATAGCTGTCTGTTGGAACCAGACCAGCATGTGACATACCATGAGAAGGAGTCATACTTGAGTATTAGTGGGACAATCATACATTCGATTTTACATGATGATTTAGGCGTTAGAAGGATTTGTTCCCGTTGGAACCACATATTTTGATGGTTGCTCAAAAAAAAGCTCGTATCGATTGGTGCAAGGAAATGCTGGAAAAAACACAATCGGGGTGGTTCGAAACACGTTTACGACATCAGTACAGATTATGATTCAGGCGCAAGATTTAAAAGGTAACAATCGTAATGGTCAGTAATTGAAGTGAAATAAAAATTTCAAAACTTTTTTAATCAGAATCTCTGGGTGAAATAAAATAAATAAAATTTAGTTTGTGAGTGATGCAAAGTGAAATGTAAGTATAATTAATGCCATTATGTCCACTCAGTTAATGTAACATAAACTTTAAATCTATTTCACTTAATGAATCCTCTTAAAAACCTATTTCAGCCCAAAAGCTTTCAAAAATTACCATCAACTTTAACTTAGTTAAAATTTAAAAAGAGCTTTAAGTTTTTCATGTGTAAAAGTTCGCCCATTACACTTCACCCGTGCTTAAAGAAAAAAAGAAAAACATTTCTCAAATGCTTGAGGGTTATTTTTTCTTGTTTTTGGAATGCTTCCAAATTTTTGTCAATTCTAATAAAGCACTATATGAAAGCTATGAAAGCTTTCACAACTACTCTCACATCAAAATCAATTCACAAAAAAAAAAAAAAATAAAATTATTGGCTCGCTGCTTTTGCTCATTTAAAATAATATGACAGCAGCGTGTCAATTGGCGTCAAAATTGAATATTTTTGACTCATGTGTCTGTTTGTAGCTTCTACAAAACATTGTTTGTTGTAGTTTTTGTTGTTGTTTCTGATGGTTTTTTTAAATTTATGCATCGTAAAGTTGAGTATTTGGGTTGATATTTTCCACTATCCGGATGGGTGGTGATTGTGTCAAAAGGCGACATGTTCGAATGGCATTTCCGTTGAAAAAAAAAAAAAAGAAAATTTCAAAAATGATTATTATCGTTATTGCGCTATTGCAAGATAACATCAAAGTGTAAAGTTAGCGGGTACGTAATGTGAAAATTTAAAAACAAAAATAGAAAAATATTTAAGAATCAATAGTTTGAGATTTAACGAGAGTAGATAAAAAATATTTATTTTGGCAGCATTGAACATTTTTAAAATATTTCTATTTAGTTGATCATGCCACCAAGTATTTAAAAGCTTTTTTATTGTTCTTAAGTTTGACACTTCAATTTGTACCAATCAGTTGGTATTTTTGTTGTTTTTTTTTGCGATTCTGTCATTTTAAAGATGCTATTGAAGTTAAAGCTTAAATAAAATGGAGCGATAGGAAAATTTAGGCTTCATAAAAGTAGAAGAAAATGTAATTATTGAAATATTTATTCACCGGAAATCGATATCTCTGCATCTGACAATACTGTTTATCTGTCGAAATGAGCTGCTTTCATGTGCGTTAAATTGAACAGGCATTCATTTCAATGGCCCTGATAAAGATCTAACAGGCTTGTTTGTTTTCCTCGCACTGTTACAAAAGTGTTTCGAAGAATTAAATTACTTTATCATTGAATTATAAGGCAGAACAACATAAATTGTAAGCTATAACTTACAAGCTTTCAAGCTTTCATTCCACAATTGCGCACTTTATAAATGAAATTTAATCTTCAACAGAACAAGCTATTGTGGAAGCGTGTTACTTGTAGACGATTGATTGATTTGGGTTGTAATTGAAGCTGCTTATTCTTGGTTCTGCATGCTTCCTGGATGACTTTTTCAACTTGTTTTATAAATTCTCTTTACATTTCAATCCACCTTTTGAAAAATTATATTTAAACACATATTAAAAGCTCTTCATTAATTTTTCAACGCTTAGCTCACCCTCACAATTGTCAATATTTTAAGCAAAAATGCTATAAATAAGTTTTCAAGGACCACCTCCCTGAATAAATTCCATGCTACAATAACAAAAACAATGGAAATGGTACATTCTGAAAAACCTTCATTAACGTTTTTAAAAAAAAAAAAAAAATTATTTTCTTAATATTTTTCTTCATTCGCCACTGAAAAAAACCAAGTAATTTGCGCTACATAGGAAAAACAACGGAGTAAAAAACGCTGCATTAATAAAATTATGCGTGCTCAAAGTAGTGAAGCGTTGATGTGCTTTGCGTCAACAAATTGTTTGGTAACTTCATTTGAGCCAATGCAATACAATGGGAAAAAGTAGCAAAAGAAGCAGAACTAGCTGCAAAAAAATACTAAGAAAAAAGCAAAGTGCAGCAAAGGCAGACTGACAAAGAGCTGCACAGACAAGCCAGCCAGTCAGTCAGCCATACGACAAAGCTGGCACACAACCAGGATGCTACTAATTAACAAAACTTAGTTAGTTACTCGTCGTTGCTGCACGCTGCACGTATTAAGTTGGCAGCTACTGGCAGCGAAATTTTAAAAGCATCTATTATGTATCAGTTTTTCTGTTCTTTGAATGTTTTTTTTTTTTTTTTTGGTTTTGCTTTTGTTTTAAATTCAGCTACTATAAAGTTTTTACGAGCAACAAAAATAAGTAGCAGAAAAGTGTTGCAGAAGTTCAGAAAGTTTCGCGTAAGCATGAAAAAAATCAAAACGAACTTGCTAAAAAGCTTGAATATGTACAAGTTGCATTTTGTGGAAAAAGTCACTTTTCAGTAATCAAAAATGCTTCACAATAAAGCTTTAATACTAAAAGTGTTGCTAAAGCTTTTTGTTTTGACGGCCTGCAATTTAAATCTGTTGAAATATGAAATTTAATAAAGATTGCATGGTTTTTATCTTTAAAAAAAATAGAATTTAAAGAAAGAACTAAATAAATAGAAAAAGCCTAAAAAGTAAAAAAGGCTTAAAATCTCAGGGGTAAATCGAGTAAAAGCTCTTAAAAATTTAAAACTGTAAAACCTGGTGGTTTAAATTAAAGGGCTGCACAAATGCATTTGCTTCTTTGCTTGCACCAAGTACTTTAAGTAAAGCACATCACTTGTAGAATAATTCAGTAAAGAGATAGCGTACGTGCTTTACTTGTTGCTCAGAGAACAAGTAATGCTTCAACTCTCTCTCTCTCGGATCAAATGCATACGCAACTTGCTTTTGTCGATTATAAAAGTTATCGGCCGCTATCACGGCAAATGAAAAAATAACATATAGTTGTTGCTTGTACTCCAAATACTTGCGTATGTTGAAATCAAAAGGCAATAACAGTTTCCTTAACCAGTTACAATTATCAGTACTATCAGCTTAAATAGAGCGTCGGAGAGGGTAATTATGTATGACGGACCCCCATTACTTTTGCAATAGGAACATTTTTCCTTTTGGGACTTGTCCACTGCGACCCCTCTTAAGGGGTGCTCCCATACAAATTTTATGATTTTTGTATATTTATAACCTACACTTACACTTGAACAGGGTCCCAAAGGGAAAAAATGTTCCTCTTGCAAAAGTAATGGGGGTTGGTCATACATATCAACGCTCACCGGCCCTCCCTTATAGCCATACATGCAATGCAAATTTATCTTCTAGAATACTCAAGTACTTATAGTACTTGCTTACTTGTACTCCTCTTGCAAGTCCTTTTTGTTTACATAGTGAAAGAGTGAGAGTCAATAACTCATTTGTTTTGCCTTCAACTAGTTCTTTATTTTCGCATACTACCAAGTATTTGTGCTCACGTCAACGCTATCCGCAAGATGAGAGTGAAAGAGCGAAAGTAATTGCGCACCACACAAATGTTTTATAAAGCGATTCAAATGCATTTGTGCAGCCCTTTAGTTTAAATCTTCTTAATCTGAACATTTTGAGCTATGTTCACTTTTAAGCTTTAAAAACTAAAATAGCTTACAAAAGCTCTGAAAGCTGAAAAGATCTTTTTATCAAAAATAAACATTAAAGCATGTTCAAATCGACTTCATTTAACGCGTTATTCGAAAAAAGCTTTTTTTAACATGGTCGTTCATACTGCCTTAACTATTTAGTTTCAAAATGTCAGTTTATATTTTGAAAGGAACAAAATATTTTCTTTTTTAAAATATAAAAAAAAAAAATAAAAAAAAAATAAAAAAAAAAAAATAAAAAAAAAATAAAAAAAAAAAAATAAAAAAAAAATAAAAAAAAAAATAAAAAAAAAATAAAAAAAAATAAAAAAAAATAAAAAAAAAATAAAAAAAAAATAAAAAAAAATAAAATAAAAAAAAAATAAAAAAAAAATAAAAAAAAAATAAAAAAAAATTAAAAACAAAATATAAAAAAAATATAAAAAAAAATAAAAAGTAAAAAGAAATTCAAATAAATTAAAAAAAAAATTGTCAAAGAATTTATTTGTTTACACTAAAAACTTCAAATTAAAAAGCTCTTTTCAGATTTGGGTGCGTTCCAAAGGCAAAAAAAGCTTTTCTGAATTTAGTAAGAACACACACCAGTGATTTAACAAGTTTTGAGACGTGTTAAATTATTTAACGTGTTTAATTTCTAACAACAATTGTACGCATATAACTTCATTAGAACTACATTTGAGAGCTCGTTTTTCGATTAAACTTCATTAAAATGATTTAAGATAATTAAATGCTCGGTTTGAACATGCTTTTACAAATATTTTTTTTTTGTTAAAAATGCGGCAAAGCTTAAAAATATTTCAAAGGTCTAAACGCTGTATATTCACAATTGCATTTTTATCTTTTTCAACTTTCAAATGTTTCACAAAGCTTTAAATGTTCGAAAAAAATGCTCTCATTGCAAAAGTATAGATCATAAAAAAAATGTTGTTTAGAAAAATATACTGGAAAAGCTTAAAAAAGCTCATAACATTTTCATTGGCAAAAAGCTTGAAAAACTTCAAAAAGCTCAAAAGGCCAGAAAGCTCTGTTCTCAAAATTACATTTCCATCATCTAAAAATTTTTATTTGAAAAAAATTTGATAATATAAGTTTTAATTAAATGCGCTGAGATAGCTTAAAAAAGCTCATGACATTTTCGTCCGTAAAAAAGCTTCAAAAAATCCAAAGGCCAGAAAGCTTTGTTCTCGAAATTACATTTCCATTATCAAAAAAATTTGTATTTGAGAAAATGCGCTCAAAAAGCTGCGCAAAGCTTTAAAAGTTAAAAGTTTTCAATTTGAAAAAGCTGTCATTGTAAAAATAAGCAGCGCAAAGCAATTTTTTTATGGAAATTTCGGAAACAACGCTTTAATAGTTTATTAAAGAATTAAACGCTTACAAAAGATGCTCTTTAAAAAAAAAATTATTGTTTTAAAAGTGCCAAATAAAAAAACTAGCTTTAAAAGCTCAAAGCTCTTCACGCCCCTTATCAAAAAAATAGTAAAATTACTTGTTTGCATTAACGGTTAATATCTAGTTTTCTCTAAACTCTCAGAAAATATAAAAACCTCTGAAAGCTCTAAAAAAATTCAAAACTAAACCCGGTATTTTGTTAATTTAACAATCTGAAAAATCCAATGTGGGATATAAAAATTCTTTAATACTAAAATTAAAAATGTTTTCAAAAGCTTTCAAAAGCAAAAATAAAAATGAAAATATTTTTTGTACAAATTTGATTGAGCAAGTTTCGGAAGCTCTTAAAAAATCGTTTAAAAAATAACAATAATCTATTACTTTGGTACCGGGTAATTGAAATAATGTCTTATAATAATGTTTAGAATGCTTTAAAGCTCCAACAACATAACAAATTCAAAGATTATAATGTTAAGCTTAAAGGATTAAATGTTTATAACGAAGTAAGTTCTTATTCAAAAACTTTCATAAGTCATAAACTTACAAAGTTCATAAGGCTTAAAGGCACCTAAAGCTTTTTAATTTATTTTTTAATTTCTTTTTATTAAAAAAAAATCGACTAAATAAAAAATTAAAGTCAGTGGTCGAAAAACTGCAAACTATAAAACTCTCAGCTTTTAAAAAGCTTTAATGCTTCAATTCAGTAAACTTTAACAGCTCCTTAAGTTTAATGTTAAAAATAGAAATTAGAAAAATTTTATTTAGTTCAAATAAGCTCTTAAAGCTCTGTAACGTCTCGTTTCAAAAATAATTCAGCAAATATCGCATTTTATTTTAAAAACCCTGTTTTGTTGACCCTGTAAATATTTTTTTTTTAATTTTAGTATATGTTAACATAAAAGCTAATAGAGTATAAAATTCTTACAAAGCTTTAATATTTTATTCTTTATAAAAGCTTATTAAAAGCTCAGTAAAAGCTCATAAAAAGCTCATTAAGCTCATTGGACTTCTTAAATTGCTAAAATATAAAGAATCCAAATTTTATAAATGTCATCACTCAGAAAGCTTGAAAATATTCAAAAAGCTCTAAAAGCCAATTTCTCAAAAATTGTTTTTTTTTTAAAAAACGTTCGTTAGCGCTTGGTTCAAAAGCTTCAAAAACTTTAAATTTCGAGCTTTTTTTGGCATATAAACTGAATAAAATTGACTCAGTGTTAATAAATCAAAAACTTTCAAAAGTATCATTAAAGCTTATAAAGTTTAAAAAAAAAACTTCAAAACTTTTTAAATTACTTTATGACTTTTTAATTCTGTTAAACATTTTCTTAAGCAGAAGCTTGTCTTGAAAAAATATGAAAGCTTCAAAAGTGTTGCAAATTTTCTACACAAAAGCTTAATGGAATTATTTCTTTTTTGGTAATTTTTCAAATTTGCTTGTTTTCCAGATTTTAAGGAAAATTTTAAAATTCATTCCGCAAAAGAGCTCATCAAAAGCTCATAAAAATCTTAAATTTTTAAAATCTAAAGAATTCAAATTTGAAAAATGTAATTATAAAAGAGTTTGAAAAAGCTCCAAAAAGCTCTAAGAACTATTTTCTCAAAAAAAATTTTTTTAGAAACGTGCGTCAAAATAGGTTCAAAAGCTACAAAACTTTCAATTTTAAGCAGAAGAATATAATAATATTAATATTATATTATTAAAGAGTTTGAAAAAGCTCCAAAAAGCTCTAAGAACTATTTTCTCAAAAAAAATTCTTTTAGAAACGAGCGTTAAAATAGGTTCAAAAGCTACAAAACTTTAAATTTTAAGCAGAAGAACTTTATGTCATATATTTCGATATATTTTTTACTTTAAAAAAGCTCTTCCCTAAAAAAAGCTTTCAAAAATGAAATTGAAAATTCATTGGAAGCAGGACTCTTCACATAAAACCTAAAATATTTTTTATTTGGCCTAGAAGTAAAGTAATTAAATTGGTTAACCATGCCAGCATCCACACACAAATATAGAGGGAGGGGGAAAACTTTTTTTAATTTTTAATTTTGCACAAAATCAACAAATTTTTTCCTGGCGGCCACTTTGATGGAAGCGAACGACCTCGCTCTGCATTGAAATAGAAAAGCGGAAACGAATGCAAAAAAAATGCTTAAAATATAAAGATATATGTATGTATAAACTGTACCGTATGAAAGAGAGGGGGTGTGGGGCAAATAATTACTATGCTCTTTTATAAAATTAAAGCTTTTTGTGAAAATTGAAGCAGAACAGAGAAAATCCAGAGTTTAAGCACAAACTTTCTTTGGGGCGTTGTTCTTCTTCCAGTGATTCTTCTCCAACATGCAATGTCAACATGTCCAAATATGTAGCCAAACAAATGTCTAACCATTTTTTAACATTTAACATTCAACCAACTTTTAGTTGAGTGAGTTTTTTTTGTTTTTTTCTATCCCCCGTTTGTGTTTGTACAGCATTCGCTTGCAGCTCAAAACTTAAGGTAGAGACAGAGAAAGAAAAAGAAAAACAAAAATGAAACTTTTGCGATATTTTTAATTGAGTTCTTCTTGTTGGGTGTTGTTTTTTTTTTTAAATTTATACCCATTGCAAGAACTTTGTTGCAAACGAACCTAAATTAATTTGAGCTTTAATCATTCATAGAAAAAGTTTTTTGTAACTTTTTTTTTATGTATACAATGAACTTTGGAATTTTTCCTCTCTTTGTATTGTAAATATTTTAAGCTACTGCTTGATGGAACTTTCAGTGAATGGAATAAAAGCTCAAGAAGCTGATGAAATAAAGATGAATGCAGGAACTTGAGACATTTTGTTTAAAGTGGTAGATACTTGAAGCAATCTTTTTGACCTCAAGTGACTAATATTTATATAATTTGGGGAAAGATTGAAAATAAATTAGAAAATTTAATATAGTCCCAGAGAAGCTTGCCGGACCTTGAACTTTAATTTTTTTATGAAAAAATTGTTGCAGATATGTAGATTTTTTTTATTTTTATTTAAAAACCAATAGAACAGACAATCAATGAAGCCATGTGCGCAAAATTATGATCCTCTGACACGACAACAACTTCGAAATAAAAAACAAGCACCCAAAGCTGCACAAGCACAATTAAATAGAACAATGACTGACATAAAATTCTTTATTTGTGTTGTGTTGTGTTATTTGTTATGTTTTGTTTTTAAGCAAAACAAAAAGTTTTTGTTTTTCGTGTGAAGAAAAGCAGTTGTGTAACATTTTGGCAGACCGCCGATGCTTCGCTGCCTCTCACCCCAACTCAACTCCAGCCGAAACTTGTTAGTAAACTTTTGTGGCGTTTTGTTAACACACTAACACACACTTAGTTACTTAGTTAATAACATAAACTTATTCACACACGTAGCAGCGACAGTGCCAGGCAGCTCTGTGGGAGCTTAAGTGCTAGTAAGCTTTTCCGTTTTGGAATTTGTTCATATTGCATGTTATTGTGAAGCGTTTAATGGATGTGAAAGTGTGTGTGTGTTTGTTTGTGTTTGTGTGTTAAAGTTAGTGTGCTTGTTTTGATTGGTTCCAATAATGCGCTTTTGGTTTTGCAGTTGTTGGGGTTTTTTTTTATTTTTTATTTATTTATTCGCACGCAAAGCAGTTAAATCGAAATAAATGTTTTATAGCGCCGCCATGTAGTGGTGATTGTTTTAAATCTTCTTTATTAATTGTTATTTTATAACATTTGACAGTCATTGCCAGAGTTTTAATCGCGAATATGATTAAAGAGGTCCTTCTGCTCAAAAAAGCTTAAAAATGTAAATATTTTTGAAGCTTTTATTAAAAAAAAAAGAAAAAAAAAAAGATCTTTTGGAAAATATTTTAGATATAAATGTTGAGCTTAAAGGATATATTTTGGATATTTACCTTTAAAATTATTTTTAAAACTCAAGAAAAAAACAAAATTATCGCTATGATTTCAACCAACTGCATAAATTAAACTACATTAGTTGAAAAATGTTAAATTATTTGTTTATAAAAAAAAAAACCTTTTATATAAACAGAATTCGGAAGTTGTCCGTTAAACCCGACTTTCCACACTATTTACTCAACGTTATACCGTGTAATTTGTTACTGATCTTTTTGATCCTTGTCCATTCAATGTGAAACACAAAAGATAAAAAAAAAATCAGAGCTTTCGTAAATATATTTTGATCTAAAATATCACTCGAAATACATGTGTTGAGTATATGTTTTTAAAAACACAAAATTTTCACATTTTATTTCCACAAAATAAGTAAAAAAATTTTGTTTCTTGTTTAAATTTTTGACAAGAAAGAAACCTTAAGTCCTAGGTTTTACCTTTCTTCATTTCTTTTCTTATTTCTTATCTACTGAGTTTGAAAATTCATCGATATTTACAAGTTATAAGTTGTTGTTAATGGAAGAGAAGTATGTTGGTGTCATTGCCAAATAACTTTAATTAACTGAGGTAAATGTATAACACTTGCATCAGATTCAAATTCACATGTTTCTACGGCTTGCTTTGAAGATCCTATACATGTTTCACTAGATTTCCTCTTCTTTTCTACTAATCTTACACCCCATTTTGAACCAAGGCTGAGTTGACTGAGTTGAAAACCTTGGTTCTAAGTTCAAGAAAAAATATTTCATTCTTATCCTTATTCTTATATTTTATTTGTATATTTATTCTTATATTTCTTTCTTATATTTATTCTTGTCCCTATCCTTTTCCTTATCCTAATCTTTATCTTTATCTTTATCCTTATCTTTATCTTTATCTTTATCTGTATCTTTATCTTTATCTTTATCTTTATCTTTATCTCTATCTCTATCTTTATCTTTATCTTTATCTTTATCTTTATCTTTATCTTTATCTTTATCTTTATCTTTATCTTTATCTTTATCTTTATCTTTATCTTTATCTTTATCTTTATCTTTATCTTTATCTTTATCTTTATCTTTATCTTTATCTTTATCTTTATCTTTATCTTTATCTTTATCTTTATCTTTATCTTTATCTTTATCTTTATCTTTATCTTTATCTTTATCTTTATCTTTATCTTTATCTTTATCTTTATCTTTATCTTTATCTTTATCTTTATCTTTATCTTTATCTTTATCTTTATCTTTATCTTTATCCTTATCTTTATCTTTATCTTTATCTTTATCTTTATCTTTACCTTTATCTTTATCTTTATCTTTATCTTTATCTTTATCTTTATCTTTATCTTTATCTTTATCGTTATCTTTATCTTTATTATTATCTTTATCTTTATCTATATCTTTATCTTTATCTTTATCCTTATCCTTATCCTTATCCTTATCCTTATCCTTATCCTTATCCTTATCATTATCCTTATCCTAATCCTTATCCTTATCCTTATCCTTATCCTTATTCTTATTCTTATCCTTATCCTTATCCTTATCCTTATCCTTATCCTTATCCTTATCCTTATCCTCATCCTTATCCTCATCCTTATCCTTATCATTATCCTTAGCCTTATCCTTATCATTATCCTTAGCCTTATCCTTATCCTTATCCTTATCCTTATCCTTATCCTTATCCTAATCCTTATCCTTATCCTTATCCTTATCCTTATCCTTATCCTAATCCTTATCCTAATCCTTATCCTAATCCTTATCCTTATCCTTATCCTTATCCTTATCCTTATCCTTATCCTTATCCTTATCCTTATCCTCATCCTTATCCTCATCTTTATCCTTATCCTTATCCTTATCCTTATCCTTATCATTATCCCTTTCCCTATCCTTATCCTTATCCTTATCATTATCCTTATCCTAATCCTTATCCTTATCCTTATCCTTATCCTCATCCTCATCCTTATCCTTATCCTTATCCTTATCATTATCCCTATCCCTATCCCTATCCTTATACTTATCCTTATCCTTATCCTTATCCTTATCCTTATCCTTATACTTATCCTTATCCTTATCCTTATACTTATCCTTATCCTTATCCGTATCCTTATCCTCGTCCGTTTTCGATTTTATTTTGAACCGGGGTTCTTTGGAGTATGGAGTCACACTTTCTACCCACTGCACCACGGCCTCCACTATAAAGAGGAATATGTGTATTTAACAAATCATAAAATTCTTAATTTTGCGTTAGACAGATGTAATTTGCGCTATGTCAGCACTTGAAACATTTACGTAATCAAATCAACTTGTACAACTCAATTTATTAAGTCAACAACTTACGATTTGTGAAAATTTATAAAAATAATTTTTTTTTTCAACAACAAGTGCGAATATCTAAGCTACAAAAAGAACAACAATCAACAAAAACAAAAAAAAAAAACAAAAACCCAGCTATGTCTAGAACATTGCCTTGCGTGTCTGTTGGTAATTTTTATGATGCTGCCTCAGCACACCCAATATTTGGTTGTTTTCATTTTTTTTTTTTGTTTTTGGTATTTATTTTGCTGTGGGCCTTTTAATATTTGTGCATAGTAAGTATAGCACCCCAAACACTTTCACACGCTTTCGCTTAAGTAACCTGCCAGTAGTCTTGTCTGTCTATCTTCATCTTCCTTACTTCTACTACTCTTCCATCTCTTTTGCACTAATGTTAATCAATATTTTTGCAATTTACTGCAAGAGCCTATAATTTAGTTCAATTGAATAAATAGCTCTTCCGTTGAAATCCTCCAGCATGCATGGCTTGACCAAAAAAAAAAAAAAGAAAAAAACAAGCAACATACAAAAAACTTCAAGCTCTAGGGCTTCAAGCATCAGTGGAAGCAAAATACAGGCCAACAGGTTCAAATTAAACTGTAGAGCTTAAGTAAATTTATTGCTTTCAGAAGCTTGAGTTAGATAAGCTTTTTATGTTTATACTTATTAGTGGGGAGAAAAGAAAAAAAGCTTGAGCCTTAAGCCTTAAATAACTTATCGACAATTAGCTTTTTTTGCAGTGTGTGCAATTAACTTGTGCTAATTTAGGTATTCATGTCAGAATCTTATCTTGGATCAAGTTGAAATCTTTTCCCACAGATTATTGAAGATTCTGTTCGTGGTGATATACATACATATGTTATTTTGAGGTTTTATTTAAGTTTCAATATTTTGTCTTGTATGTATTACTGAATATCTTAAGAACTTTTTTAAAGAACCCTTCCGTTTCTTGTGCTCTCATAATTTTACAAAATTTTCTATGTTTTACTATGAACTTTACTCATGTCAATGTTTTCTCATGTCGAAAATGAGTACATTTTGTATTTTTGCTTCATTTTATCGTTTTTCAAGAAATTATGCTGGACAGTTTAACTGAAATGCAAAAGCGTTGCATACCTTTATTTATAAGACTGTTGTGAGAATAAGATTGATAATGCAACGAAAATGCAATAGCGTTCCATTGTATTGAATGAGAGAGTATATACTCACAACCGAGAAAAGGTTCGGTTTTTAACCCCGCTATAAAAATAAAAAAATAAATTATGATTTTATCAGGTCGCAGAGGTAAAAGCTTAAGGTAAAGGTACTCATTATACGCTATCATAGCAAAAGTTGGTCCTTTGGCCTCATGATGGACATGAATGAAAATGAAACCGCGGAGATATCAGCTTAAGGAGTTATAAGCAGTCAGGAGACCAAATAAGTTATTTAGTTTTCGCAATATACACATATTTATATACAAACATAAATATTCTTGAATTTAAACTCATATTTGTAAAGACGACTCGGAATTTCTTTTTGAGAAATGCGAGATTTTTATAACGATTTTCTCAAAACTATATTTTAAAATCGATGGGAAAAATTTCTCAGAGACGGTTGAACTGATCAGTCTCAAATTTTTCATATGATTTTTAAGTATATATTTTAGTAGTTTGTAATAGTTTTATCCCCACTGATAAATATTTTCCATTTTATAAACAATTTAAGGCCAAGTTTATTTTGAAAATTTATTTTTTGTTTTTTGTTTAGAAGACGTTTTTTTGTTAATTTTATCAAAAATTAATATTTTGCTTAATTCTTCCATTACATACTAAATAATACTTTATGTTATCAAAATTTTTTGGTATTTTCATTTCAGATGATACAGTTCAGAGATATCGTGCTTACCGCAAGACGCGTTTTTTAGAGGAGCTCCCAGGGATCAGCCGCAACAACTTTAAAAATAATTATTTTTACAAATAAAAAATATGAAGTTGCAAGTTGCACAATATATTAAATAAATTAAAATGTGTATTCAGGAAAAATTTTTGACAACATTTTTTTCTCTAAATATATCGAAAATCCAACCAAAATGCAATGGCGTTGCAAAGTTATTACTCGGTGACAATTGACGCTATGATTACTTGGCACTATGACAAAATGGCCCAATGCCAAAAATAAAAAAATAATTATTCAAAAGGCAAACATTTAAAAAAAATGCGATAAAACTAAAACTATAAACAAAAATAAAAAAAAATGTAAAAAACTTAATACAAAAATTAAAATGAAATGATTATAAAAATAAAACTAACCCAAAAAATAAAAATACTTTAAAATATAAATTAAATTATAACATACAATTAAAAATAATTTAAATAAATAAGAATTAAAATTAAAAATAATAGACGTAAAAACACAAATAAAAATAAAAAATATAAATAGTTAAATCGAAATAGTTAAAACAAAAAACAAAAAAAAAATTAAAATAGACACAAAAATAAAAATAAAAATCAAACCAAAAGTAATTAATAATATAAATAAAAATGTTAAAAACGAAAACAGAAACAAAGACAACCAAATACAAAAACAACCAAATACAAAAACAACCAAATACAAAAACAAAAACAGAAAGCACAAAAAAACAAAAACATCAACATAAACATAAAAACAAACACAAACACAAACATTAACATTAACATTAACATTAACATTCATTTACATTAACATTAACATTAACATTAACATTAACATTAACATTAACATTAACATTAACATTAACATTAATTTAACATTGACATAAACATAAACATAAACATAAACATAAACACAAACATTAACATAATAATTATAATAATAAACTGGCCATTTCAGTCCTTGAAAGGACTTTGACCGAACTACTTATGATCAAATTGTGTTGTGCGTGTTATTAAATTTTTGAACACAATTGATCGAAAACTGGAGCTACTAGTTTTATGCCGACTCCGAACGGCCTATGTGCATGTTCTCAAGAAGCTTTACATGGCATTATTTACTTTCTGAGGTTTGCCATTGTCTGCAGAGAGATGATTGCCGAATAGAAAAATTAATTCAATTGAAAAAACGTTCTGCCAGATGGAAATTGAAACAGACTTCTCTGGCGTATAGGTCACGCACTCTTGCCACAGCAGGTACATATAAACATAAACATAAACACAAACATAAACACAAACATAAACATAAACATAAACATAAACATAAACATAATCATAAACATAAACATTAACTTAAACACAAACACAAACATAAACACAAACATAAACATAAACATAAACACAAACACAAACATAAACATAAACACAAACATAATAATAAACATAAACATAAACATAAACATAAACATAAACATAAACACAAACATAAACATAAACATAAACATAAACACAAACATAAACATAAACATAAACAAAAACATAAGCATAAACATAAAGATAAGCATAAACATAAACGAAAACGAAAGCGAAAACATAAACATAAACGTGAACAAAAACGCGAACATAAACATAGACATAAACATCAACATAAACGTAGCCAATACATATACATAGATATAGACATAGACATAGAAATAGACATAGACATAGATATAGACATAGACATAGACATAGACATAGACATAGACATAGACATAGACATAGACATAGACATAAACCTAAACTAAATGTTCGTACCTTTGCGCTTTGAATTCTTATAGCTTAGGACGTATTTACTCACACACACAAACATATAGTCCAAAGATACAAAAAGCTATATTAGCGAAAGATATCAGCCATTTTGTGTTACTCTTCAGCTGTGCATATTTCACTAACATTTTGTTTTTTCTTTTTTTTTTGAAGGATGTTAATGTGTGTTTAAGAAAACCACACGTGTATGCAAAAATGTATAATATATGAAACGTACGCCTTTTGCTATGCAATGAAATTTGTTTTCTCGACTCATGCTGCTACTGGTGCTGTTATTGTTGTTGTTAAAACAGTCGAACAAAACTTGCAAAATTTTATTTAGCATGTTTTTAATTTGGTACAATTTTTGTGAAGCTGTTGTTGTCAATGTTACTTTGTTTACACTTTCTTCTCGTTTTTGGCGCTTCGCTAGGCAAAATAAACAAAAGAATCGCCAAACAGAAAAATCATATAAAAAAAAGCAAAAACAATTTCAACATTTTAATATTCACACACTCAGCAAAAATAAATAAAAAAATATATATAAAAAAAAAAACAAATTTTTCATTGCAATATCCTGCGGCAGGCAGCACCCAACACAAACTAGTAGTGATTGGGTGCTCCTGCTTCGTGGCCCACTGTCATCATGCGCCACTGGAGTCCCTTACGGCAGCGCCTGTTTTGATGAAATAGCTGAAAACAGCTTTTTACTTTTTTGGCGCTATAACTTCAAAGGTGATTGTTGTTGTTGTTTAAATTCATGCTAAATGTAGCTGGTACCTATCAACTGCATACAGTTGAAAAGTGCAGACATACACAGCAACTTATGCATACTCCCATAGCAATACTTACACACACATACTACCACATAAACGTCTGCCTTTTGGCCGTTTGACGACATGTGTTGGTGTTAGTTGAATGCAATAAAAACTTTTTCACACATCAGCTGCAGCTGCAGCAGCAGCAACAAAGCCAGCTAAAATAACAACAACAACAAAATACTACAACTAGGAGCACATCAACAGCGTACTGCTGCGTGCAACACTTCCGTTTCCGTCATAGTTTTAAAACTTCGTTTTGGTTTTCGTTTTCATTGTTGTTGCTGTTGTTTTTGCTGAACTGCACTCTATTGTTGTCTTAACTACTCTATTTGTAATTGTTGGCGCTTTTTGTTGGTGTTGTTGCTGCCCTCGTCTGCCATCAGTTAGCGTTGGCGTCTAGCGCCTCCTTAACATGTTGAAGTTTTTGCTGCTACTCTACGTACCTCTAACAAGAAAATAATAAATGATGTTTAATGTTTTGAAGCTCTTCTTCCTCTCTTCTTCTTCTTCTGCTGGCATTGTTTACGCAGCTAGCAGCCATCTTTGCTGAACATGCGGAGTAGCCAGGAAGCGGAAGTCATTGTCGACATGTTGTAGTGCTGCTGCTGCAGTTAAAAAAGCATGCAAGGGGAAAAAAAAAGCTGAAACATTCCGTCAGCTTAAAGTTTGCTGTTATAAATGATTTTGTTGCTCAGCGCTCAGCGTTTTCTAAAGTCAGATTTGGCAGAACGAGAGGGCCAACGCAACAGAGCGTTAGCCTTTGTTGTTAAGATAAGGATAAGCAGCTAGTTGCAAGTAGCTGTCAAGTGAATTGCTTTCGGTGCGTTAACGACAAAATGGCGTTCATATTGATGTGATGTGAAAATTTCCAACTAGTCAGGAATTTCTTAAGTTCATAAAGGATATGAGGAAGCAGCAGAAAAACAAAATAAATGGAAATGCATAAAAAAACATGCGAACATAAAAACTTTCTTGAACTTCGCCAAAGTGGAAAGCAAATATTTTAAAAGCAGTTATTTTAACTTTTTAAGTTTTCGTAAAAGTTTTCGCGCGATTTATTTTCACTCAGGTTTTTTTTTTTACTTAAATTGAGACAAATCTTGAGATGAAAGTTGAGAACTTCTGTGATAATATAAAAATGAAATTGCAAATTTCTTTTTGATCACAAAATAAAAACAAAAAAAAAAATTAAAAGTATGTATGACATCCTCTTTTTTTTAACATACATCATTCGTTTTTATAGATTTACGACGAAACTTATCTGACTCATTATATTGCAAAAATTTTCTTACTGTCAATACTTTTGAAATTGAAAATAAAATCTTCTTAAAATAGTTTTGTCAACTATATTTTTTTTTATAAATTATTGATTTTAACTTTCATCTAAAATGAAAAAATTCATTATCTCCCCCTGCCGAAACTAACACACGAACATAAACATAAACATAAACATAAACATAAACATAAACATAAACATAAACATAAACATAAACAAAAACATAAACATAAACATAAAAATTAACATAAACATAAACATAAACATAAACATAGATACAGACATAAAAAGATATAGACACAGACATATACATAGATATAGACATAAACATAGACATATACATATACATAGACATAGCCATAGACATAGACATAGACATAGACACAGACATATACATAGACATAGACATAGACCTAAACATAGACTTAAACATAGACTTAAACATAGACATATACATAGCCATAGACATATACATAGACATAGACATAGACATAGACATAGACATAGACATAGACATCGACATCGACATCGACATTGACATCGACATCGACATAGACATATACATAGACATAGACATAGACATAGACATAGGCATAGACATAGACATAGACATAGACATAGACATAGACATCGACATCGACATCGATATAGACATCGAAATAGACATAACCAAGGCTGCTAACTCTCTGCATTTCTTACCTTATTTCTAATGAATTGAAATTAAAAAACCATCAATATTTATGACTTAGCAGTAGTCATTGATAGGGAAGATTGTGGAGAAGGTCGTTAAGTTACTTGCACACTTGCCTGAGTTGAAAATTATAATATTTTGCCACAATTAGAAAATTCTTTTGATTCCGTTCCGTTGATTTCATCTTCCATTGATCTTATCTTTCCGTTGATTTGATCTGTATAAATTATTGATTTTTACTGTCATCTAAAATGAAAAAATTCATGCATGCATTTGTTTTTGTAAAGTTCGCTAAAATGTGCTGAACACAGAACGAGTGCGGTTTGACTCATCGCAAGACGAAACTAAGATAGAAAAAATTTGTATGAAGGGCCACGCGGGCCATACGGGCCACAACGTGGGCATGTTTGCTATAAAGCTTTTACTGTACGTGGTGCTTAAAGAAAATTTATAAAGCTTTGTGCTATTATGGCGCATAACGTTCAGTCGTTTTTAACGGTAAGTACTGACGTTGCTTTTCTTTATATAAATTAGAAGTTCTTATGCTCATATTTAATATTCTTGCTTCAAAAAGAATATTCTCCGAATAAATGTAGAGAAAACGCAGAATTGTGCTTATTAAGAAAAGAAATCATAAAAATATACGAATAATTTTAGAACGTAATTAAAAGCATTTCAATTATTCCCATTGCTTCCACGATGGCGAACCTACTCATTGCTGTTGCAACAATTACCAATATAAATGATGCCAAACAGTTACATAACAACAACAACAACAACAGCCACACATAATTCCACTTCATATACCGAAAAATAAATAAAAACCAACATAATAAGCAATAAAGAACACAACAAGAAAACAGAAACAAATTAATGAGAAAAACAATTTATGGAATAAAACACAAACACAAACACAAAAAAAAAAAATAGAACGAAAACATAAAGCAAATTAGCTGGAAAAAGAAATGAAAGTCAAACATAAACTTTATAATGAAATAATTTTTAAAAGCATTAATTTTCGGGAATAAAACCAACCAGATAGAAAATTAAGACCGCAAAGAAAAGCTTCACAACAAGATGGCATCTCGCTGCGAACGGAAATGGCAGTAAAACCGACAGAAATGAATTAAGAAAGAATGCGAGAAAACAAATCATAAACAAGAAAATTAAGAAAAATAATAACATTAACAACGTTCTCAAAGGCAGCAAGACAGGCACGCAAACAATTAGAATTACAACAGAAGCTATAAGGAAACAAATCATTATAATGAAAATGAATTGCAGAGGAAATTTACCATATTTTAAAAATGTATATAAATATGAAGTAGGTAAATAACTGCAATAAAAACAATTGCAACAACAACAACAACAGCTTTGCAAATGTCTTGCATTTGCAGCACAATATTTCGTTGAAGCACAAAAATGCAAATCAGACAGGATGCGGAAATATAAACACACACACACAAACACTCACATCACCGAGCATGCAAACATCTAAGAATATTTGAAGAGCTACGGAAGTATGGTGAATAATATTCACAACTGAGTCCAAATTTTTTTTTATTTTTCTTTTGCTTTTTTAAGCAGTTGCCAAAAAGGTTATTTAAGCGAAAGAACAACAAAGCAGGTGAAGAAGGTAACAAAAGCCACACGCAAAAATAGCGCAACATTCCGAGTATAAAGAAAAAATTCTGAAAGAGTGTAAAAAAGTGGGCAATATTAAGAGCGAGTGAAAGAGAGAGTCAAAGAAAACATTAACAGCAGCGGAAACCGAAAGAAAAAAAGAATTCATTAATTGTTCTGCGGAAGTAGACAAACGCAAGGAAGTTCAAGATGGCGCTGCTGTATGTGCAATTTTAAGCAATAAACATGGCGGCGATTGTGGCGATGGTGGTGGTGGTGGCGGCGGCGGCTGTAACGACGATGCGACGACATTGCACGGAAGTACGTTGTAATGTAAACATTGCGGTTAAAATAACAATAAATTTGAATTTCAAAAAAAAGGTGGCAACTTCAATGCAAATTGAAGTGTGCAAAAGGGGGTTGCAAATAAAAAGTAGAAAGAAAATGCAAGGAAACGGATGCGGATGCATGCATAATGCAACGTGTTTTTTTTATATATATATTTTATTTGAATTTGTTTTTTTCGCTTGAGACGACTCAAGAATGAAAGGTAATGAGGTGAGTGAAAACGAAGCGAAGGCAAGGGTAAAACTGCAATTTTGTGGTTGGGATATAGTAAAAAAAACATGATATAAAAATAATAAAATGCACATAAATGGAGCAAATTAAAGGAAAAACTATTTTTAAAACCACATTGTAATAAAAGATGAGAAGAGCAGCTCATCTTAAAGCGAAAATAAATTGTTACTTAATTCTATTTTCTGACTTTTTGTTGATACCAATTTCAGAACGAAACGGCATATAAATATGTCTGCAATAAGGACAGTGTTGGATGAATTATGCTTTTGCCCACTGCATATGAAACAAGGTATAAGACTATTTCAATTAAATCTGGGATGTCAACACATTTCACTTATGCAAGCGTTACTCTTTCAGATCATGCCTTAGTCCATGATAGGTTCAAAGAATTTTTTTAAATCGAATTCAAGTTCCTTTTTTCATCACGCACAACCTCATCTCTTGAACGCACAATGTACAAATGTTACAACCAACAATAGATCTGATCGACTGGACGCTAATCTTCAAAATGTCCTCTTGGAATGAACAAGTTTTATTTTCCGAAAATAGTTCAAATGATCGCTTTGAGGAATTTTTACCACTGAAATATATAATTATTAAAAAAAAAGCGTTTGACATTTGTTCAATGAACAAATAAAAAACAAAACATATCGTATAAAGAAATGTGGCATACAATATTGATTGAAGACTTGCGATAGAAAGTTCTATTCATCTCACTTCACTACTGTACAGTATTTCCGTGCACTACGTTTTAGTATAGACTTGATATCGAATAAAAATTTTCTATTTCTTGTCATGAAATGATAAATCATGTGCCATAACTTATATCATCGCATGTCATATAATGTTTTATTTTATAAATCACGTCATATATCATAAGTTATGTTATCTCATATCATACATCATGTCGCATATCATATGTCGTCATATTATGTCAAATCATGTCGTATCATATCATGTCATATCATGTCAAATCATATCATATCATGTCATATTACTTCATGTCATATTATGTCATGTCATTGTCATGTAATATGTCAAATCATATGTCATGTCATATGTCATGTCATGTTTCATGTCATGTTTCAAGGCATGTTTCATGTCATGTGTTATGTCATGTCATATGTCATGTCATATGTCATGTTCTATGTCTTGTCATATTCCATGTGTTATGTCATGTCATATTTCATTTCATATATCATATCATATGTCATTTGATACGTCATTTGATATGTCATGTCATCTGTCATGTGATATTTTGTGTCATATGTTATGTCCTGTGGCGTCCGTGGCGTAGTTGGTTAAAGTGCGTGGCCGCTATGTCAAAGAACTTTGGAAACCCAGGTTCGAAACCCAGCAGCGACAGAAAATTATTTGAATTAAAATAATTTTTCTGTACGGCCGCCACCTCTCTGCAGACAATGGCAAACCTCAGAGAGTAATCAAAATGCCATGTAAAGCTTCTTGAGAACGAGAACTTTCCGTTCATCGCCGTTCGGAGTCGGCGTTAAGCATGTAGGTCCGGTTCTCGGTCAATTGTGTACAAACTTAATAACACGCACAACACAATTGATCATAAGAAGCTAGGTCAAAGTCCTTTCAAGGGCTGAAATGGCCAGTTATTTATTTATTTTTTTTATGTTATGTCCTGTCAGTGCAAGTGTGTCACATGCAACAAATCATGTAATTATTTGACACACAATTATTATATTATTTCATTCATATTTTTTTTTTTAACTTTTGAGACCTGAAAAAAAGTCATTTATGATTTTCGGTGATTTTACCAAGTTACCTTTATTTACTAACTTTGCTTCGCACAGGATCAAAGCTGTGAACACAAGTTATGGTCCTATAGATGTCATTATTTATGTTTCAGGTCATGTTTCATGTCATGTTTCATGTCATGTGTTATGTCATGTCATATGTTATGTGTTATGTCATGTATTATGCCATGTCTTATGTCATGTCATATGTCATGTGTTATGCCATGTCATATGTTATGTCATGTCATATTTCATTTCATATATTACATCATATGTCATTTCATACGTGATTTGATATGTCATGTCATATGTCATATGATATTTTATGTCATATGTCATGTCCTGTCAAATAAAGTGCATCAAATGCAAGAAATCATGTAATTATTAAGACTTGGAAAAAGTCATTTATGATTTTCGGTACTTTTACCAAACCCTTTGCTTCACTAACTTTGCTTCGAACAGGATCAAAGCTGTGTACAAAAGTTCTGGTCTTATAGAGGCGTAACATATCCAAAAAGAAATCAAATCAAAATAAAATCAGAAAATATCGGATTTTTTTTTATTATCCGCTTCACGTGAAATACCACCCACATTAAACCAGGGTTAAGACAAATGTGCAAACAAAATTTAAAAATTTTCTGCCATATTCAAATATATCACCGAAACACACATGTTCCTATTTTTAAAAAAAAATAACCTAGAACTCAACCAAAAGCTTCTCTAGGACTATAAAGGGGAATGTAAACAAAGTTTAGTTTTATAGTACAATAAAAAAAGCTTTATAGTCGTAAAGTGAAAGATTGCTTTTACACTTGAGGGTCGCTGATATTCCCTCCTGCTGGTTGTTTTTGGTTTCAACCCCGTTTTTACTCTTATTCTGCTTGTTAGCGGTTTGACTGTAAAAAAACTCTGGCACAAGAATTTTATGATAATGACTTGTTGTGAGCCCGGCTTGTAGCTTAAGCGAAGGATTGTGTTGGCTGTTGTAAACCCACAAGGCAACTGATGAATGACAGCGGTAAGCTCAACAAAAGTGCTAAAATAGCTAAACTACGGTATTAGATGTAGCGAAGCCAAAAGCGTTGCTAGCTTCTTGTAAGAAAGAAAAAACCGAATATTTCTTAAGTATTTTAACGTCGTTCTCTAGAAATGATAGAAATTAAGATTACGCTAGAGAGCTCATGAAAAATAGTCAGGTAGATTTCTCTAAAAGAGTCTTAAGTAAAGCCAGCCAGAGCCACGAAGGCAGCTGCAAATGAGTTAAAAGCTTCGACACTTCGTAGCTGAAATAAATTAAAGTCACGCATACGCCACGTTGTACTGTGACACGCTTGAATTTCCCGCTGTACCTAAGTATGTTCCGTTTTGAGGTATAACCACATGCAAACTTATTTAAAATTTTTCCGGTTTGTTGTTGTAGACGTAAGTGCGTCGTACGCAGCCCAACAACAACAACAACAAAAGCTTAACTTGCTTTTACAGCACTTTTTTTTTCATTGCACATGTTTTAAATTTAATTTTTTCTTTGCAGCACTTGAACATATTTTTTTTTAAATTTATTCTCAGCCACACCATGTGTTATTCATGTCTGTGTAAGTGTACTCACGTGTGTGGATATGTGACGTTAGAGAGCGCAAAAACTACTCACCTCTTTTTTTTTGTGTGTCTCGTCAAAACAGTTCGTGCGCTCTAAATGAAGTTGTTTTGTCAACAAATTTTCACAACTGTGTGTGACGTGTGCGTGTGTAAGTATGAGCATATGTATGGTGCTGCTTAAGTGTGCTGCATGCTTATATTGTTCCATTTATTTGGCGTTTTAATTGTTTTTGTTTTTAGTCACTAATTAAGCAGTGCTCAAGAATATTCTACGCGCTTTAACAATTGTTTAATCGGGTCAAAGCTTTATAACTTGTGATGGATCGTAATTTTGCAATAGACATGGCGTGAAAAAAGTTTTCTAATTAATGGCATTAAAGTTTTTTCTTTGAGTATTTTTTTTATAAAGAAAATTTCTCCAAGAAATATTTAAATTTGACAGTTTTATGCTTTAAATATATTTAAAGCAGTCATATTTTCGAAAAGTATTTTAATGCATACGTGTGTGTGTTCAAGTTATGACGTCAGTTCTTATTTAATGTCAGTTTAAATTGCATTTTAGTTAGGATAATATTGTTCTGAATTATTTCATAATTTATTGAATAAGAAAACAAATATTATAAAAGCTTTTTCATGTGTGTGTGTATTGTTGTAACAAATCCTTGTTTCAAAAGCTGAAGTTTTTTTAAATTCTGAAAAGTTTTAAGATACTTATTTACGAAAACTTTTAAAATACTTTTTTAAAAAAACTTAAAAAGCTTTTTCTGCTTTTTAAAGCTGTCACAAAAGCTTTTTGATTTTTCAAAGTTTTTACATAGCTTGTTCTTAATGCAAAAGCTTTATGTTTAAAAGCTTATTAAAAGCTTTTTAAAACTTCTTAAAGCTGTAAGAAATAAAAAATTATAAATTGTACTTTAAGCTTTTTCAAGCAGTATTAAAAATGTTATTCTGTTAATAGCTTTTAAAGCTTTTAAGTTTCTCAAAGCTGTAAAGAAATTATAAACTTTCACTGAAAACTATTTAAAAAATTTAAAAATTTTTTAATTTCAAAGTTTTTAAATTGCTTGAAAATTGTCAGGCTTTTTAAGTTTTTCCAAAGCTTTTTTTTAATGAAACTTTGCAATGCGTATATTGTTGTGATACTTACGACGTTTCCGTCGTAAGAAATGTGTTTCCGAACAAATAAGTTGCATATATATCAGTTTAAAAAACTAAGCTTTTTTCATTGTGAAATTGAAATAAGTTTAAAATACAAAACATACTCAATCGTTATATAGTACATATTACTTGTGCTTTGTTATCATTTAAAATGAATCATTTAGCTATTAATTAAAAATTTACTTGCTATGATTGCCAGTTAAAAACAATAAAAGCTTTTGAAAATTGTAGAGCTCTCCTGTCATTATAAAACATTTAAAAATATTTTTATCCTAAAACAAATTAACTTAAAATTTATATGATACTTCAACTTAAAGAACAGATTTAATTTAAACAAAAATTGAACTTTTGTTCTAGTTCAAAAAAGCTTTTCCATAATAACCCAACTCGTAAGAAAACTTAATTTTTAAGAAGTAAGCTGTATTATTACTATTTCTTAATAATCGTACAGTCGCTCAAAAATATTTTAATTAAAATTATTGAACTAAAGCTTTTGAATAAATTTGTAGCACTTTAATTACAAAAAAGGTTTTAGGATTAACAAAGGGATTAACACAAGACTTGTTATCACTGCAAGCTTAAATAATATTAAAAAAAATTTTAAAAGCTCTTTTAATACAAAAAGCTTTTAATAAAGAAGCTTTTAAAAAAATTTGTAGCACTTTAATTACAAAAAAAGGTTTTCATTAACACAAACTGGTTATAACTGCCAGCTTAACTAATATTAAAAAAATTGTAAAAGCTCTTAAATAAGTTAGAATTAAAACTAAACAACCCTATTAGAAATTTTTTTTTAAAACGTTTGAAAAAGCTTTTGATTGAAATAAGGTCGAATTGACTTTCAGTAAAAAAGGCGTATACAACTTTTTAAGCTATATTTAAGCTTTCAAAAAGTCTTGTAAGTTTTTTTAAGCTTCATATGTCAGCAACTAATTCCCAAATATTTTCTCGAACACCACAAAAATTAAATCTATTCAGGTTATTCAAGAAAAGCTTAAAGCTTCTAAAGCCTTTTTACTCTGATACTCTTCTACATCAATATGTATGTCAAAGTGTTAAAAATCTATTGAACGAAAGCTTATTGAAATTATTTTCCGCATTTTTTCAAACTGTTTCAAATTCAAGTCAACATCTGGTGCTGCAAAATACCTTTTTCCATGCTATTCTATAAATGTAGAACCGTTTGGAAAATTCATAAAAATTTTCTTTTTATTGCATCACGTAAATATTAAGTAATGAGGATTCGAAAATATAAAAAACACACTAAAAGCTTTTTAATTATCTTGAAATATTTTCAAAATATTTTGCTCGAGCAACATCTTCAACTCTAGCTCTCTTTCACAGACACACTCACACACACACACACACACGTACGCACGCAAGTGCACTCACTCACATGCTCTTGTGCTCACTTAAGTGCAACGCTATTAATAGCTAAACATTCAGCAGGTTGTATTCCTTATTTTTACTTTAATTTTTTCTATTTATCAAACCATTAAGAAAACACGAACATAACTAAGGTGAAAAGCTGCAAAGAAGCTCTCTAGCTAACTGTTATACTCGTACATATAAGCTCGTAAACGTGACTTGAAAATGCTGCATTTTGCAAGCTAAAGCAACTACTTCTTCTGTCTGGTTTTTTCTTGTGGTCTGCTCTTTTTACGTTTTCTCATCCGCTACTGAATTTTCTAAATTTCATCAATATCCTGCAAATACTTAACAAGCACAGTCACACACACACATCCATACACACACTCGCAAACACAATATTCATAGATATGTATGCGTGCATGGCCGCACTTCGCCATAAGCACTCACACATACACATCAATCTACTTTTATGCTTCAAAGCAGTGCTTTTCCTACACTTCACCGTCGATGCTTTGAGCAGCAGCATCACATTAAAACGATTTTCTTCGACTTTTTGGCTTTTTTATTTTTTTTTTTTGTGCGCATCCTCTGCTGCTGCTCAAATGCTTGACGCTGCACTTTTGTAGTTTTTTACCTACTGTCTTAGTTTTATTACTTGTTTTTTTTTTTAACTGCCAACTCCTCATTGTAATTGCATTAGAAAATTGCTGCAATATGTCTTTGCGACGCTTTGCAAGGCGACCAACGAGCAAAGTTAGTGAGTACATTTTTTGCCTCCTCTTTAAGCTCATATGAAAAGCTATGCGGTGCTTAGATACTTTTTTTTACTTTAAATAAAACTTGCTGCTTGCGTTGACTGCTTTTCAACGATATCCAAAACCATTATTCTATCCTGCTTTCATCGACCTTTCTCTTCAAATTTGATCCTATCAAATTTGATTATTTATCTTAATAATGTTCTTAGGTCCCCCAAGAGCTTTTTTTCTTCGTGTTTATTTTTTCATTTTTTTGTATTTATTTTAAATAAGTTTGTCAAACAGATGCTCCATTAACGATAACGGTTGTACCATCGATAATTTATGTCTTCGAATAGCGTTCGCAAACTTAAAGTTTCATATAAAGCATAAAACCAATGAATATCTTTAGAGAGCTTTTATTCTGATTCGGTATCTAACAATTTAATTTAAGTCTTAATATTACTTTCGTGTATTTATTATTATCTTTAATATTTTGTTGATAGAATTTACTTATTTGATTTTGTTTTTCTTTTCTTTGCAGGTAAGCCTATTGAAATAACTTGTGAGTTAAGGTCGCAAGTAAGTTTTTAAGCTTTATTATTCAAAATACTTAAATTTACACTTTTGTAAAATGTAAAAGCTTTCACGCAGTTAATGTTGTTAAAAAATCAACAAAGCGCTGCATCAGCAGAAATAAGTTAGATTTGACAGCTGTATGTTTACTTCTCCGATTTCGGTGTGCCTAATTTATCAGCGTTCCATAGTCTTTTTCTTTAGGTGTAAAGTCTTCACCTTTTGATGAAGTGATTTGATGTTCGCAGAAAAAAATGTTTTGTTTTGACGTGACGAAGCTACGTTTTACCGCGCAGGTTTCCAAAAAAGTTGAAAAAGACATTTTTTAAAAATTCATCGGTGTTGGGTTGAGTTTTTACTCGCTGAGTATAAGAGCTATGATTCAAAAAATGGTACGAACGTAAAGGTTATTATTTGACTTCACTATAAAACAAAAAAAAAAAATTTTAAATAATGGATTATGAAAATATGAGGGATTTAAAATATGAAGCCCTCACAACAAAATTAGACAAAAAATTTCTGACGTCATGGAAACACAGAGAGAGCCTCTCAAAGATCGACAAAGCAACATTCATGCAACGGCGTTGCATTGAATTTTTACTCAGTGAGTATATAAGCTACGATAACTGTTAAAAAAGGAAAATGAAGGATTTATATATACTTGGCCTTACGACAAAAATAAAAACTCTGACGTCATCAGGTCGTGAAGATAACAGCTTATGGAACAGAAATGTAATATCGTTGCATGGAATTATAACTCACTCAGAAGACGTGCTTCGGTAAATTTTTTATTACGCCTTACAACTAAAATACAAAAGAAATTTTTATCGTGTTGATTTCAGGTTGGCAACCACATAATACAATAAAAAAAACTACAACCATGAAAAAACGTTGCATGGAATTTTAACTCTGTGACTATAGGCGTAACGGTAAGTTTTAAGGAACGAAAATGAAGATGAGGTCTTCAGGCACATGATTTAAATAAAAAAAAACCTGATGGCGTTATGAGGCACCTCAGGGAACCGCCTAATGTGACGCATATGCATCACCTTTGCTGCATCACCTTTGCACAAACAATGGAGAAGCAAATAAAAAAAAGCAAAAGCAACACCACCACCAACAACAACAACAACAACAACAACAACAACAACAACAACAACAACAACAACAACAACAACAACAAAAACAACAACAAAAAGAACAACAACAACAACAAGAACAACAAAAACAACAACAACAATAAACACAACAACAATAAACACAACAACAACAACAACAAAAACAACAACAACAACAACATTAATATCATCATCATCATCATCACCATCATCATCATCATCATCATCATCATCATCATCATCATCATCAACATCAACATCAACATTAAAATCAACATCAACATTAACATCATCAATATCATCAACAACATCAACAACATCAACAACATCAACATCAACATCAACATAAATACCAACATCTACATCAACATCAACATCAACATCAACATCAACATCAACATCAACATCAACATCAACATCAACATCAACATCAACATCAACATCAACATCAATATCAACATCAACATCAACATCAACATCAACATCAACATCAACATCAACATCAACATCAATATCAACATTAACATCAACATCAACATTAACATTAACATCAACATCAACATCATCAACATCAATATCAACATCAACATCAACATCAACATCATCATCATCACCATCATCATCATCATCATCATCATCATCATCATCATCATCATCAACATCAACATAAAAATCAACATCAACATTAACATCATCAATATCATCAACAACATCAACAACATCAACATCAACATAAATATCAACATCTACATCAACATCAACATCAACATCAACATCAACATCAATATTAATATCAATGTCATCATCAACATCAACAACAACAAACACATCAACATCAACATCAACATCAACATCAACATCAACATCAACATCAACATCAACATCAACATCAACATCAACATCAACATCAACATCAATATCAACATCAACATCAACATCAACATCATCAACAACAACATCAACCAATATCAACATCAACATCAACATCAACATCAAATCAACATCAACATCAACATCAACATCAACACCAACATCAACATCAACATCAACATCAACATTAACATAAACATCATCAACATCAACATCAACATCAATATCACTATCAACATCAACATCAACATCAACATCAACATCAAGATCACCAACACCATCAACAGCAATATCAACATTAATATTAACATTAACTTTAACATTAACATCAACATTAACATTAACATTAACATTAACATTAACATTAACATTAACATTAACATTAACATTATTATAAGCATCAACAACAAAATCAACATCAGCAACAACAACAACATCAACAACAACATCAACAACAACATTAACATCAACATCAACATCAACATCAACATCAACATCAACATCAACATCAATATCAACATCAACATCAACATCATCAACAACAACAACAACATCAACCAATATCAACATCAACATCAACATCAAATCAACATCAACATCAACATCAACATCAACACCAACATCAACATCAACATCAACATCAACATTAACATAAACATCATCAACATCAACATCAACATCAACATCAATATCACTATCAACATCAACATCAACATCAACATCAACATCAAGATCACCATCACCATCAACAGCAATATCAACATTAATATTAATATTAACTTTAACATTAACATCAACATTAACATTAACATTAACATTAACATTAACATTAACATTAACATTAACATTAACATTAACATTAACATTAACATTAACATTAACATTATTATAAGCATCAACAACAAAATCAACATCAGCAACAACAACAACATCAACAACAACATCAACAACATCAACAACAACATCAACATCAACAACAACAAAAACAACAACAAAAATAACAACAACAAAAATCTAGTTAGTTAAGATTTCAACAGTTTTTTTCGTGGCAATCAACACTGCTCACAAACAACAAAATAACACAATGAAACCGAAAAAGAACTCTGACACGAATTAGGATATGGATTTAGACAAAAATTAAATTACACTTAAAACGAACCTTTCCAAACTACGAAAGGGACTCGGTATATTTGATTAAGTCAAAAATTTGGTCATGGATTAAAACAAGGGTTTGGGCATGAAATATAAGAATAAAGAAACACCGTGACGTCAAAACCTTCGGCTGTGTCAAAATTTTAATACACGGTGCACCATATTTTATGTCGGTACTGGGGCATCGAATGAGTAAAATGAACCAGTAACAAATTTGCCAGATGAAATTCACAATCTCGATGAGTCTTCAGTGGTTATGGGTTAAGTTTACCGACTGACAGCTATAATGAACTCTAGATAATATCTAAACCACTTGAACCGACCTTTTTTGAACCTACTCGACTCCAAGCTGTGTTAAGCATGCCAAGCTTTTAGTACAGTCCTGTCAGGAATGCTTAAATTATTAAACCAGTTGAAGCTTTCCGACAACTCACAATCATCATACACTAAACAGATTTTTGTTGCGTCATCATCATCATCCACAAAACTTTTGCAGCTGCTTTTCTTGTCATTAGATATAATTCTTAAATGTAACAAATTTCAACCATTTACCAATTTTTCACATTTTTAAATTTTCGCAGTTCTTGATGTTTTTTTTTTCATTTACCTCCGTCAATGTCGAGAGTTTTTTTTTATTTTAAATTTAATTTTTACGCTTTTTCCCTAGACTAGAAAAAAAACGAGGCAACACTTATAACAAATAAGTTATAAAACAAAAAAAAGTAAAAAAATAACAACAACGCTCGTGCGAAAATCATGAAAAATGTCGAATTCCAAATCGTCGCACTTAACGGAGCGCGCAAGAAACAAAAAAAGCTGTTTACATCCGTTTCCTTTCGAACCCATATCACATTTGTACTTGTCAGCACATGCGTAGGACAGGGGGACGCGCGCACTTTCGCCTCCCCCCCCCCACACACACAAGAACCGAAGGTTACAAAGTGAAGCAGCACCAGCAGAGTAGATAGCATGTCATTGAAGTTCGTGCAAAAAATAATTGTTAAAAAAGTGTGAAGCACAGAAACAAAAAATAAAAACAGACAGCCAACCAAACTTTCCAACAAACAGCTCATGCAAGCTAAAAAATAAAAACAAAAACAAAAAACAACCATCAGCAAAAAGAAAAACTAACCGCCTGATAAACAATGTCAGTAGAGAGTAAGAAAGAACGAAAAAAAAATTGAATGTTTTTCTCATTTTAAGGTTATTTTCAGCAATAAATTTTTGGGAAATCATTTATTTATGTGGCTGTGGGCGCCAAGCTTCTCGCTGCGGCTGACTGTTAGCTGCATGGGCTGGTAGTATGGCGGCGTAAGAGCGAGGCGCGCTTTCGGAGAGGTGCTGTTGGAAAAGGACGCTTAACTGCAAATTAATGCGGGGTTAATGAAATTTATGTGAAACCGCTGGCACACTTTGCAAGGTGTTGCCTGAAGCCTTGCGCCTGCTGCAAGTGCGAAGCATTTTAATGAGGCGAATTAAGGCTGGTGTCGCAGAGCTTTGCCATATATCGTAGAGCTTTTTATTATATCGAATAAGATAGTCGATAATTGTTTGGCGTGCGTGAGTAAATGCGTTTTCGCAACTTGAAGACTGGAATTTAATGTGAAAACTTAGATCTATTAAGAAGATCAAGCATTTGAGGAAATATCGATTAAATACACGCGTGCAATTTATTTAAAAGCGAGATTTATGTATGTCGTTGCAGGTTTGAATTCGTAATCGTACAAGAGACTTGGGTGAGTAAAAGTTCTCATATCGAAGGCTAATAAAAGTATGAAGAGCACTGGAGTAATTATTTGACTATCACTGGAAAGTTGTTTGAAAATTTTTAAAACTACTGTAGTCCCTATAGTAAAAGATTATTCATTTGCTTCTTGGGAGAGTAAAGTTTAAAAAAATACACTAAAAAAGCAGATTTCGATAAAAGTATTTATTTCCTTATAATGTTTGGATTTTGCCATTGTGGAATGTGGAATACAATATCATTAAAATGTCCTCCACGGGAGTTTTTGTAAGACTCAATTCTGTTGAGGTAATTTTCGATGATTTTTAAGCACAATTCGGGCATGAGCTGGGCCATGATTATAAGTTTATTCACGTAAACGCGATCTCTTGCGTAGCCCCACAAAAAACGTAGCGTCTAACCGCACGATCTCAGAGGCCAAATGACAGCGCCAAATCTCGAAATGAGTTGTCCTGGAAATTTCTGCTGCAAGAAAACCCTAAATTGTGTTGTTGTGTGACTTGTGGCTGCTTCTTGTTGAAACCAAATATTGTTCAGATCCATATCTTCAATTTCAGGCCAAAACAAGTCGGTTAACATACAGCCATAGCGCTCAGAATTGACTGTAACGTTTGCTCCTTGATCGTTTTCAAAAAATACGGACTATTGACACCGCGGACCGTAATGTACACCAGACAATCACTTTTTGCAAATGTCTTCTCCACAACCGCTTGGGGATTTTCAGAGTCCCGTTTACGGTAATTTTGCTTATCCACGTATCCACCTATCGCAAAGTGGGCCTCATCGCTGAAGAACGTTTACTTCGAAAAATCAGCATTTAAAAAAAAAACCATTTAACAATTTTCACTCGTTTTTTGATGGTAGAACGTTCTATATTGTCAAATGGAAAATCTATAAATACACAAAAACCAGTTTGAATGAAAAGAAAATTTGACAGCTGCCAAATGCCAGGGGTGCATTTTCCGAAAGCCAAAATGCATTACACTTTACTTAGTTTTCAAGACAGTCATTAGAAGAACTGTTTGAAAGCACTGCAATATTTAGCGTTTTAAGAGCACTGAAATAACAATGTATAAAGCAATATAGTTAACTCAAACATTAATGAACACCAAGATGGCCCTAAGTTGTATGCAACAAAAAAAAATTAGTCCATCATATATAGTATGCGGGACACCCCCTAAAACGGTTTCGTGACTAAAGAGTAATGAATCTCAAATATGATTTCGATGGGAGAAGATTTAGAGGTGCTGCAACAAGCTTTTGTGTTGGTCAAAGGGATTTATATGGGAAAAACCTGATATTTAAAAAAAAACCCAATAAATCAGATTTCTTATGGTTTGTTTTTTGTTCGATAGGCAAGAAAATGACACTTGAAGGATTTTTCAAAACAAGTCAAGTTTGAACATTTATAACTTTGTTATTCGAATTTTGGTTTTTTTTATACCCCCACGTTTAAAAAACTCAAAAGGGTCATATTCATTTCGTCACTCCGTTTGTAAAGTCCATAAGGAGGCGTGGTAGGTATAGAAAATTATATATATTCTTGATCAGCATCACCATCATCTTGTCCGTGTGTATGTCTCTCTTGAAAGATCAAGTTCGAAAATGAGCCAAATTGGACGAAAACACGCCTACCTCCCATACAAAGTGACTTTATCAAAAAACGAAAGCAAATATTTTCGAAATGGGGTCATAGATTTGTGGAAAGAAAGAGGTAACCAAGCGAAACATTTGTAGGATGTTCTGAGCATGGTGGAAATCTCTAAAAATATGTGAATTTGAGAATCTGAGGGAAGTGGGGAAGTGAGGAGAATCTGAGTGAAGTGGGGAAGTAAAGGCATAACCCTTCACCTCAGTCAATTCTAGTGATAAGACCATTTCATCCACAAACTGCTTTACCACCAAATACAACTTCAAGTAGTAAATATTGATGAGTTTTCAATTTAAGTTGCTTAGAAATGAGGAAAGAAATGCAGAAAGATTAAAGCGTATTACCATGACCTGGCCAGGATTTGAACCCGGGACCTCTGGGGTGGCAGTCAAGCACGCGTTAAGCGTAGGACCATGACCTGGCCGGAAATCGGAACCTGGACCTCAGGAATGGCAATCAAGCGCGTTTTTTTCTAGTCTACCGAGCCTGTTACACTTTATGAACAATATTAATCCTCGTTTTTTGCTTTTCATTTAATATACAGATATAGTTACCCTCTACATTCAAAATTGGAACTACTAAAGTTCATGAAAGAACAGCTCATATTTCAATTTAAACGGATTTAATTCAGGTTCATACATGAGCAGTCGAAGTTAAAAGTTTATTTTGTGTGGCTAAAGACAGCTGCTTATAGGTACCAGCGAATAGAGGAAAAAGTCTTTGATATATTTTCCCATTTTTTATTCCTACAACGTGCGCTGACTCCGCTTAACATGAATATAATGTACAAGCTAAGCAGTATTGCACGTTTGCAATCTCGAAGTTGCCACAGATAAAATATTTTAAATGCAAACATATTAAAAATGGAGCTACTATCCATCCAACCCAACAACAAAAAACAAAAGAAAAACAAAAATAGCACGGAAAGAGAAAGAAAAAAAAAGGAACAGCTCAGCTTTTGTGTGCTGCATTAACATGTAACAGGATTATCCTCCCTCAGAGTCTCCACTCACAATTGTTGCACTTTAATTAAAAACATGTATATTGAGGAAAATGTATGCTTGTTCAACAGGGTTGCCATGTAGTAAAAGTGCTGAAAAATGTGTGGAGAAAAAAATATAAAATGCATATTTGTATTTATAACTAAATGAAGACACGATTATGTGCTGTCTTGTACCCGAAGTGTGCTATAAATGAGCTTCTTTAAAAAAAAAATATATTCATTCTTGGGGTTTTTTTAAGTAGAAGTGAACCCTCCCCTGTTTAAGGAATGAAAATATTATTTTGTTAAATTTCCATGCACCTAATTTTATTGATCCACTATGCTGGAGTATCTTCAATTGAAGACAAGTTCTGCCTTTGAAGTCTTGCGCCTCGGACACACTAAGCATTGCCAGATGAATTTTGACATCTGTTGCATTCGAAAATTTGACTTTTTATAGAATAAAAATACTTACAACGTTTTGGTGCATGTGTGCTAATTGTGTTGCTTACAGTGGTTTGAAAATTGTGTTTCAGCAAAAAAATTGAAGTAACGCGTGAACATTTTTGGGTGATGAGTTTTTACGATTTCCGTGATGGATTTTTTTTATTATTATTATTGTTGGGATTTGCCCTGCTATGAATTTGCACTGCAATGAAATTAACACGTGAACATTTTTGAGTGATGAGTTTTTACGATTTTCGTCATGTATTATTTTTATTATTATTATTGTTGGGATTTGCTCTACAACCTTAAGATCTATTGTGTCCATTCATGGACTTACAAAAAACCTCGTTTAGTCTGAGATAAATGCTAGTATATGTATATACAGATATATCTGTGGAGTTTGAACAAGTGCGGACACTGTCCTAGGATGTACTTCACAGACTCTTCGTCCTCCATACAAAACCTTTATGTGTCATCGCTAAGAATTTTCAGTTTTGTAAGATGATAGTTCAACCTACAGTGAGTGACCTGTTAGCAATAGTCCTGTGATGATAGACAAGAAAACGACGTGGATTGACAAGAAAATAATACATCCATCAACTTAGTTCGACCTTTGGTGATGAAACAATATGGCCAGCGACTGTAAAACACTGGTTCAATGAGTTCAAGCTTGGTCGGGGCTCTCTCCAAGATGAATTTCGTGAAGATCGTGCAAGGACGTCAGACAACATCGATGCTGGGGGTGAATTGTTGAAAGCAGATCGGCATGTGACATACATTAAGATGAAGTCATCCCTGGACATTAGTGGATTTAGCATACATTTGATTTTACACGAGCAAATAGGCGTCAGCATATAGGCGTCAGCGAAACAAAAGAAGAGGAGGGAAGAGAGACGCATTTTCAGGCGAAAGAAAAGGGAAGCGGAATAGCGTGAGTGCGAGAAGATTGAGATGCATGGTGACAGGAATGAGGTCCGAAAATTTTTCGAAAAAATAAGACACCTGGCCGATGGTTTCAAGACCGGGGTCCCTTCCTGCGAGGATGAAAACGGGAATCTAGTGACAGATATCCAGAGTACACTGATGATGTGGAAGGAACACTTCTCTAGACTTCTGAATGGTGACGACGACAACAATCCCGCCCATACAGATGATATTCCGTAAACCCCAATTGCCGACCATAGTTCCGCTGCCCGACCATAGTGAAGTCTTCAAAAGCAATAGGTCGGCTTAAAAACAACAAATCCGCAAAAGCCGATGGCTTACCTGCTGAGCTCTTTAATAATGAAGGCGAAGCTCTATTTAAATGCATTCATAAGCTTCTATGCAGAATATGGTAGGAAGAATGCATTTCAAACGATTGGAACCTTCAGTTCTGCTCTGCCCAATCCACAAGTTAGGCGATCCCACAATTTGCGTCAACTACCGTTACCTTCTACCGATAAGCCTTTCTTAATATCGCATATAAGGTCCTGTCGAGCGTATTATGTGAAAGACTGAAGCCCATCGTAGACCAGCTGATTGGACCTTATCAGTGTGGTTTTAGACCTGGCAAATCCATCATAGACCAGATATTTACGCTACGACAAATTTTGGAGAAGACCCTAGAAAAACAAATCGACACACACCATCTTTTTGTCGATTACAAAGCCGCCTTCGACAGTACAATAAGGAATCATCTATATTCCACCATGTCTGAATTTGGTATTCCTGCAAAGCTCATCCGTCGTTGCAGAATGGCACTGAGCAACACCAGCAGCACAGTTAAGATCGGGAAGGATCCAAACCAAATGAGGTTTCCGACAAGGTGATTCTTTATCGTGCGACTTTTTCAATCTAATGATGGAGAAGATGATCAGAGCTGCTGATTTGAGACGCAGTGGCACGATATTCTACAAAAGTATTATGCTGCTGGCGTATGCTGATGATATCGATATCATTGGCCATTGTAAGCGCGAAGTCAACGTAGCATTCTCCAGATTAACGAAAGAGTCGAATCGAATGGGTCTTGCAGTGAACGCAGACGAGTGAACGTAAACTCTTTCAACGATGTCAGTATTGAGATAAAACGAAGGATAACTCTTGCCAACAGGTGTTACTTTGGGCTGAGTAAGCAATTGAGAAGCGGAGCCCTCTCTCGAACGAATAAAACTCACGCTCTATAAGTCACTTATCATGCTCGTCCTATTATATGCGGCACAAACCTGGACGTTAAGCAGTTCTGATGAAAATACTTTGGGAGCCTTCGAGAGAAAGATCCTTCGTAAGATCTTCGGTCCAATCTAATATGGAACCAATAATGGAACCACGAGCTGTATGAGCTGTACGCTGACATCGACATAGTTAAGCACATTAAAATCGAGCGGCTCCACTGGTCATGCTGAGCGAATGGAAACGAAAAAAATATTTGATTCGGTGCCCGGTGGTGGTCAACGCAGAAGAGGATGCCCACATCTTCGTTGGAAGGATCAGGTGTTGGATAACCTGATTACACTTGGTGTTTCCAACTGGCGGCAGCAAGCGAAAAACAGAAATGACTGGCGCAATTTCTTATACGAAGCCAAAATCGACCGTTATAAGCGCCAGATAATTAACTAAGTAAGTAAATGGGCGTCAGGAAGATTTGTTCACATTGGATACCCATTATTTGACGATTGCTCAAAAAAGGCCCGTGTCGACTGGTGCAAGGAAATACTGGAAAAATACAGCTGGTGTGGTTTGAAACACGTCTACAACATCACCACGAAACAAAGCAGCAATCCACCGCTTGGGTCTTTCTAAGTGAGCAAAACCCGACAAAAGTTGTCCGCCAACGGAGCACATCCAAGCAAATGGTTGCTAATGTTTTCAAAAAAATCGGTCATGTCGCAACTGTACCACTTGACCAACGGTGAACCGTAAATATTAAATGGTACACAACTATGCGTTTGCTGAGAGTCTTCGGAAAATTGAAGAAAACGAACCACCGAAGGAAGATCATTCTCCATCACGACAATGCGAGTTCCCACAAATCAGTTCCAACAAAATAGTCATTGAGCACTCAAAACGTAGAATTAATGGGTCATCCGCCTTACAGTCCCGACTTCGCACGCTATGAAAAGGCAAACCTCGCTTTGGAATCAATTTCAGTGGACATCCATTTTTTTCGAACCAATTTTGATGGAATCAAAGTTATAGAGACCAATTTCATTACGTGGAAAGCAAAAAAAACTAGATGCTAGTGGTTCATAGAACTTAAGTCTGAGCGAACCATGACTCAAACCAAAAGTTGCTGCAAGCTCTTAAGATTTGGAAAGATCCAATCGTCAAACTCAGTACCCACCACAGTACGGATCAAACAATATTTACTCTGGAGAAGACCTACACCAAATAAAATGATAAAGTGTATGCTCGGCCATCTCGACAAGTTTCGAAACTGGTTTCTAGGATTCAGTTAGGTCACCAACCGGCTTCAGTGGTGGTCTGGTGGGGAGTCTCCCCTGATGGCGTTAAAAATCTCCACTCAAGTAGTGAAAATATCAGCAGAAGTGTAACAAACGGATGTACTGGAGATGGTTAAGTCCATAAGTAAAGTATTAAATATATTAATAACTGCTATGTAGGAGCATTGCTTATGAGCAACAATAAACAACAAAAGGAACAACAACAACAACCAGAACAACCTCTTTTGCGTTGCTTAATTTTTCTTGTGCTTTGCAACAACTGACGCCGCCATGATGCAAATGTGCCATTTAAGCACTTTGGCAACACTGTCAATGTTTGACATATTCACATGCATTTGTAAAAATATGTTACATTGTGCTTCCTTCCGTTTGCCATTAATGCCATTGCTCGAGAGTTTCAAAATGTGATTAAAGCAAATGCAGTTTTGAACTCATTGCATCAACATCAGCAGTAGCAACAGAAGCAGTAGCAACAGTAACCACGATGACAACAACAAGCCACACATCACATGGTGCACTACTTCATCAACAGCAACACCGCCAGCATCAGTGCTTTTTAGCAAAAAGCAACAACAACAGCAACTACAAGAAAGGCAGCGTCATTTTTCGCCAGTGTATGCGAATTATTCAAAAGCGCTCTGTAGAATTCTTTAGAGGACAAATAGAGCAACAGCTCACATTAGGATTAACTCGGTAGAGACTGCACTTGTGATTTTTTTTATGTTGCTACAAACCAGCAGCGGCGGCTGCAACAGCCTTGCATCGCCTAACTTTTTCGCAAATGTTTAGCGAATCAACGCCATCAACTGATGTATTTTGCGCACACCACAAAAGCACCAATATGTCGCACGGATATGTTGTTCGCAGTACGTTTGCAAAATGGCGGCAGTAAGCATTTCCGGATTTTCTTTGGCCGCCAGGTAAGGCCGCTGCTGGTTGTGCTGTGACAAGGTGCGGATATTTGCAGCAAAAGTTGTTTTCAACGTGGCACAAAGCTTAATTCTTATTTTGGACAAGCACTTCAAACCTTTAGAAGGAATATTAACTAAAGCTCTTGTTTGGTAAAGATTTTAAAAATATTAAGTACTAAACGCATTCAAAAATATAGAATATTTTCACGATTTCTTAGAATCGTAGAAATAACTTTTAATGCATTTATTCAACAGAGATTTCAATCTTATTTTGCATGAGAAAATTTATAAATAAAAACATAAGTAATATTTATATAGGGTGTTTTTTTATTTGTTACAGGATTCCTTTTTGAAATAAAACACTTTAAAATTAACCAAATGATCAGTGTTTTTGCTCAATTTGAAAATTTGCGTCATGAAATTGTTTGAAAATGATTTCCTTTAGATGATCAGCCCGGCTGCGCTTAATTGATCCAATTTTTCGTCACTTTTGCAAGCATTTCTGGCCGAATTTCGTTGATAACTCGCGTAATGTTGAACTGCTCAATTGTTACCGATTTATTCGCTTAGATCCATAACTTGACGTTTTGCCACAAGAAGTAATAAGGGGGCGTCAAATCGCACGATCGCGGCGGCCAATCGAGAGATCCCGATCGTAACAAAATTTGCTCACCAAACGTCACGTTCAGCAAATTGTTTATTTCGGTGGATGCATGGCTCGTTGCACCGCTTTTTGGTTCCAAATCGAAAAAAGACGGCCAAAACCTCAAGGAGTTGTCTAATCTGCACAAAAACATAGATATATATAGGTTTTCGGGGTCGCTTTTATGCAAAGTTAGAGCAATTGAGGTCTTCTTTCAAACGACATGTTTACATCCGCAAAATATTAATTCTGCGCCAAGCTAGAATCAAAAAAGTTAAGGGTGTCCAACTAACAAACCTCTTTCCTATAAGTACATAGTATAGACCGAATATTGCACACTGAAAGAAAACACATTAGAGGTATTCACACCGACTTGGGTAGTTCGGTATGGGTAGATTGAGTATTTTTGATAATTTCGAGCACCCTAAATTCTAATAGAGTACTTTTGTCAATCATTTCTTTCCAAAAAGGTATTCGATATCAAAACTTTGGCTTGTATGGGCGGAGACACGCCCACTTGTTTAATGTTGGTCCCAGTTTTCTAGTAGAAAGACATCACCAAGCAGTAATTCCATTCTGAATTGCAATGTTTTGTGACTTTTACTTCCATAGCTTTTCTATATCAAAAATTTGAATTATATGGGCGGAGCCACACCCCCTTGTACAATGCCCATCTAAGTTTTCTAGTAGAAGAACATTACCAAGTAGTAACTCCATTCTGAATTTCAATGTTATGGGGCATTTAGTTCCAATTCGGCATTTGATACCATAAGTTTGACTTATATGGGCGGTGCCATGCCCACTTAACGAATGTTCACACAATTTTTCCAGTCGAAGGACAGGACTAAATTGTACGTTCTTACCGAGTTTCATTGATGTGTGACTGATAGTTCGAAAGTTATACCAAAAATTTGGGCAGCCGAAAAAGTGCCACGCCCTTTTTCCAACGACCATTAAATTTTAGCAGTGGAACAGCACATGTTAATCGAGATCGGATACCTAATTCCAATGCTGTGCGACTTATAATTCCAATGTCAATCGATATTGCAGATTTGGTTTGTATGGCAGGTGCCACGCCCCTTGTACAATGCTCGCTGTTTCACTTGTTTCAATTATTGCTTATTTTTGCGCAAGGTGGTGACATGGAAAAAGTAGTCAATTTTGCAAGAAGTCAATCTACCAAACAAGTCAGGGAGCAGCTAGAGTGGATGAGTACCTGGGTACAACTTTACAAAAACAAAATTTACGGCATTTGCCAATCTACCCAACTACCCAAGTCAATGTGAACACCCCTATTGATTTTTATGTCTAATAAATGAACATTGCATACTGAAGTGTTAAAGCTCCAGGTTTTTCCCATTTGTCAAAGGTGCGAGAGTCCATCAATCCATTCATCTAGAAGCGGCAGAGAGAGTCAAACCTCAGCCGTTTCTGCGGCTTCTTGAAAGTGCAGCTTAGGTCACAAAATAATCGCATCAAGAAAAGTTCCTCTCCAACTTGACATCAACATTTAATTATTATATCAAGTAAACTTTTCTGACACATCAATTAAAGTGTCACAACTACGCATACGTGCGCACCCTCTGCCAATACAACCCAGACAACGACAACGACAACCGACAGAACGGTAACGAAACACTTTTGTATTTGAGTGAAGAACAACTTCCGTTTGCTACATAACGGTGACACTTTGTATAACGTTGACAGTTATGCTACGCCTCTATTTCAACGTAAGCATTGAAGAAAACTTGATTGAAGTAAATGCCGCTTTAAGGTGTTGGCAAGAAACCAAATTGATTTCGCTGAAACGAGTATATAACGAGAATTTATCATGTCTTGCTTTTAGGGGGGCATGGGCGGAAATAGCGGTGAGTTTTCACATTTCTTTTCCACTTACTTAATTTTTCTTTAGTTCTTATTTGTTGGAAATAATTACTTTCTTATTAATTATTATAAGCAGCACAGTAGGAGTTACATTTAAGGATACACCGTAAGATTTAGTGAAATCTAAAGTAAAGCAAATGCTTGGAATTCAAGCTTATTAAGTAGTAGCAGCAGCAGCAGCAGCTGCTGCAGGGCATTAATAACATTTATAAAAAGAAGCAGCCAGGAGTGGTGCTGCTGAATGTGGTGCAATTCAAGCAATCATTATGGTAGATCAAAAGGTGGGTGGGAGTGGGTGGAAGGTAGGTTAGGTATGCTACATAAAGTGTAGCTTATATATTTCATTGGTAGACCATTAATAAATCGTGTCAAAATAAACACCTGAATCGTTTTGGCTGTGCGCAGAAAAGTGATTAATTACTTTGGTTTAAGCTGAATTGTTCTATCACAAAAGATTTATGGGGGTGAATTTTGAGCAAAAAAGAAAATGATGAAAGTAAGTGAGTGGGCAAGAGAGGTGGTAGAGATAATCTACTTTATTTTTTGAGCTTGAATGAAATGATAGTTATGAAGCGTCTTGATTTTATGGTCGAATCAAAAATACGACGTGTATATCATTTTAATGTTTGTTCTTACTATGAAACTAATGAAAGAAATTGCAAAGTTTTGACTCAACAGGATATAAGTTATTTTATGATTTTGTTCAAACGATTTTCTCTGAAATTTCAAAAGCTTTTCAAACTTATCTGGAATAAAGATGTATTTACTTTTTGCAATTTCTGGTGATCAGACTTGTTGTTATAGTTAAAAATAACTGTGGAAGCTATTGTAAAATTGCATAAAAGAACTATTAGTTAATGAAGTACTGTTATTTTTATAATGTACCATTCTGTTAATTTTTATAAAAACGTTTGCATTTCTTCACTACTTAACTTCTTTTGTAGTAAAAATCACATATAATTCTGCTTTGGTTTAGTAGAATGTAGTGTTAAGTAGTTGTTTAAATCAGTGTGTTACCGAAATAACAAAAGACTAATGATGAGTTGGTGAAGCGACCATAGGAATTTCTATTCAATTGGCTAGTGATTCTTTCCACAAGCACTATTGTTATTGCAATTGTTGTGAATAGAACTTATAATTCTGCTTTGGTTTAGTAGAATGTATTGTTAAGTATTAGCTCAAGTCAATGACTGAAGACTGCTGATGAGTTGGTGAAACGGCAAACGAAACAGTTTTCCAGTCGATTGTTGAATCTTTTCCTTGGCATTGTTTTTGTCGCCATAAGATTTTTTAAAAGCCTAATCCTCAGCCTGGATTTGTTAATTTTCTAAAAATCATTGCAAATTTTTTTTTAAACTTAACTTTAAGATTTTTCAAAAGCATATCGCACTCCATCTTCAAAACAGGCACAACCCAAAATTTGCAAATTTTTACTTTTAAATTTTTAACTATTCGTAGTGTTAACCTCCATCATCAAAATGTTGCACTTATCTTTTTACTCTAAGTAAAAAAAAATCGTTTCTCCTCCTTGTTTTGTATGGACTCCTTTGAAAAACAAAGTGATTTTTTGCTACTCCTGAAAATTTTGAAATTTTGAGTTGTGTCTGTTTTGAAGATGGAGTGCGATATGCCTCTGTTTTTTTTTTTTTTGGTAATTTTAATTGCAAATTGCTTAAAAACTTAATTCATCAAGCAATTCGACAAAAAATATTCACGAATAATAGGTACCTTAAAAAATATGTACCGGGCTCCAAAAAGCTTTTTGAAATGGTGGTAATTTTACTTTTTGCTGAAGTTTTTTTGCAAAGGTTTCTTTTAAAAGCATTCTATAAAAGCTTTTTGAAAAAGTTTTAAAAAATATGTGCCGAAAAACTTTTGTTAAAAGCTTTTTTGAGAGCTTTTCGTGAATATTTTCTAAAAACTTCGAAAATAATAGCTTTATCTCTAAAACTCAGTTTTATTTCATAAGCTTAAAAAACAAAATAAAAGCAAAATAAAAAGTTGTGCATGTATTAATGCATTTTAAAAATAATCATTAAAAGCTCATTTGAGCTTTAAACCCTTAAACATACACACGAAAAGCTTTTTAGATATTTGCTTTCTTTATGATTTAAAAGCTTTTGCAGTATACATTTCAACTTAGCAATGTTTAAACTTTTCAACTTTTATAAAAAGTTAAAAAAAAGAATTAAGCTGTATTTCTGATGTCTTAACGTTTCAACTTTTATAAAAAGCTTTCAAACAAAATTTTTTTAACTTTATATAATAAATACTTTATAATACTTACAGCAAAGTACGGTATAAATTTAGCTCTAGCTAAGAGAATTTTATTCTAAACATTCCTTTAGCAATATAGAGCTTTTTAAAGTTCAAATTTCATCAACAAAAAATAAAGTTTTGAATTTTTTCATTTTACTTAAATCTTATATCCACTCTTTGATAGTTAAAAAAATATTTTGAAAAAAAGCTTTTGTTTAAAATTAAATCTATAAATTTTTGTTAGGAGAGTTTAAGTACTCTGAAAGGTTAAAGAATGGTTATGAGCTTTTTGACACTGAAAATTTTAATTTTGTATCTTCGACTTGCTGGAAAGAGCTTTTCATAAAAATCTAGTTTATTATAACTTCAATTAGCTTCATAGCATGATTCGAAAAGATTTTTAATGCAAAGAGCTTTTCATACAAATTTTGTCTATTATGACTTAACGAGGCCTTATTTAATTCCAAAAGCTTTTTAATATAAAAAAATTTTTGAAATCCCTCGTATTGTTTAATATGTGTAGAGAAAAAAAGTGCTTCTCATAATGATATTCAAAGCCTTTTCTGGAAAAATTACAAATTTTTTTAATTTCATTGACAAAAAAATAAACTGATGTAATTCTTGGTCTTACCCTTAGTTCTGAAAAGAGCTTTCTCACACAAAATAAAAATTTTATTTTAAAAGCTGTTCGTTAAAATTGAATCTGTTCTAAACAAAATGTTTTAAACACTTTAATAAGATCTTCTGTGCTTCTTAAAACAGCTTTTTAATTAAAAGCTCTTTTGGTAATTGAAGGAAAAATAAGTTTTATCAAGACAAAAATAAATAAAAAGTATCAAAATAATAAGTTATTTGTTGATTTCCTCTTTAGTGGCTTTAAATAATCCATGTGAAGGTCATAAATATATCAGTTTACATAAATAATGAAATAAGGTTTTTTGGTTATATTTTCGCTCGAATATAAGCTTTTTAATAGTTTTCTTAAGAAAAGTATGCTGGTCTATGTTAGTGTAGGATTTGGTGAAGCTATTTCCAACGACATTAAAAAAGCACGTTAAAAGCACACAAAATTGTAATGTGGGTTTTTAAAGCTTAAAAGATAGTTAATTAAAAATCATAAAAATAAGACAAAGATTCTCATAGTTCTTAAAAAAAGTAACACATTAAAACTTTCAACCCTTCCATTGCATTCAAGTAATTAAGTATTTTAAGAAAATTAAGCTTTTGTTTTATGCTGAAGAAAAAAAAGCTCATTATATCTTGTCTTGCTATAGCTTGACTTTATGCCAGTTATTTGAACGTGTTTAATACACGTTTTAGTGTCTTCTTTCATTGACGCTTCGTATTTTTATATTTGCCTGTTTTATAGATTTTTTTTGTATTTATTTTATAAAAAGCTTATCGTAAATTTTTTTTGTTGTTTTTGTTTTTTGTCTTTGCCTGTTTTCATAAGTAATGACTTAGCTTATAAAAACTCCTGCTAAGCGTCTGTTAATTATAAAGTTGTAAAAATCTGCCATAAGAAGCTTTTAGTTTAATAAGGAATTTATGTTCAAATTTTATGTTTTTTAAGCTTTGAAATGATTAACATGTGTTTGCTTGTATGCAACATATACTTATATTTTTTGGCCCATCGTTTTCTTGCAATCATAATTAATGGCATATAAATCAAAAGCTTTTGCTTTTAATTAAAAAGTTTTTCAAATACACCAAAGCGAGCTTTAAGTTATATAATAAATTATATATTTTATATTTTTTAAGCATTAAAATTACATGTGTTCCCACATAAATGCTAATACAAAAAAGGAAAATATTTTAAAGTGTGCTTTATAATCAATTTAAAACCTTTGCTTCTGTTCAACAGGCTTTCGAGATATTTTTAAAATAAAACATTTGTTATAAGCTCCTTTGTGCCTCCTGCTTTTCTGAATTTTACTCACATCTATAGCGAAATTATCATCACAAAAGCTACGCCTTCTCCGCCTTCTCCTCCACTAGCCTATCTGTCTGCTATCTTTCTACACTAAATCACTGCGTTGTTGCAATTATCCTTTGAGCTGCTTTTGCCTTACATCCCTCACGCTGTTTATCATTTTACAATCAAGCACATCGCACCGTCGTGTTTTTACGCTTTTAGTAAGAGCCGCAAAGCTTGATATGGAAACGCGGCCGCTCGGTCGGTCGGTCTACTTTAAATGCAAATCGCAATGTTGCCTCTTTGTAAATTAGATTTTCATTGCATTTGCTGCTTGCAATCAGCGTTTTTGCAAGTGAACGTGGTGTTTTTTAATTACGCTAGAAGGGTTGAGCTTTTTTAAAAAAAAAAAAAAAACAAAAACAAAAACAAAATAAACAATTCCTTAGAGCTTGCTTTCTAAAATACATATTTTTGTAAAATAACTTCATACAAGCTTTACAAATATTTAAAAATCTTTAAGAAATATTGCAGATTTTAGACACTCTTGTTAATGTTGTCGAATGAAAAGCTTTTTACGACCTTATAAAAATTTTTGCAATAAACACGTAAATCAGACTTTTATGTCACTGTTAATTACGTAATTTGAGGTTACTTGAGGTTATAAATAAAAGCATTGCAACCTTCAGACATAACTGTTGTTTATGTTGTCGAATGAAAAGCTTTTTTCGCCAATTTAAGAGCTTTTATAATAAAAAACCTGTGAATCAGACTAAATAAATAACAAACTTTTAAACTTAAATTACTGTCATTACCGTAAGTTAAGGTAAATACTGATTAAGTTTAAAAGTTTTCTTGAAACCTTTTCAAAAGCTTAAGTGTTCTTAAACTTGCCAACGTTTTGTTTTTTAAAAACGTAAAAAATTAAAAATTTTTTTTTAAATTAATTTTTTTTTTTAAATAACACTATTATTATTTGCAATAAATGCAAAACGTTAAGCTTTAAAGCTTTAAAACAAAATTTAAGTTGAAAAGTTTTTATTCAAGTTTGAAAGTTCTTTTCTGGTCTTGATTTATAAGATTTGTGAAGCTTAAAATACAAAACCTTTAATTACTAAACTTAGGCTTTTTGAGTTTAATCGAGTCTTTTGATGTTTTTATTTGTTTTTATTTTAAATATTTAACAGCACTATTTAAGCTTTAAAGTAAGCTCTTTTTGATTTAATATTTAATATTACAAATTTTAACATTTTTAAACTCATCAATACTTTCCATTTTTTTTTTTTTTCATTTTATAAATATTAAATTACATTTTTGCAAATAACTAAATTATTCAATTAAAAATTAAATAAAAAAAAGAGAATTTAATTTAAAAAAGTTTTTGTTCTTTAAACAAGTCTTGGTAGCAGGTGATTACACAAGAGGAAGATTCTGAAAGCTTTCATATTTTAACAACTGTTTTTTTCTATAAAAGTTCTTAAGGTAATCTTGAGCTAGAAAGGTTTTTTCCGTAATAAAAGCTTTGAATTTAAATGTAAAGCTTTATCTTATAAGTTTTTGCTATGGAGCTTTTTGTGTTTAATTTAAGTTTAGCATATGCTCAAACCATTATAGTTCATAATTAAATTTATGTTAAGGTTCTTACTTAATAAGAAATTAAGAAGTGTTTCTCTAGAAAAATACCAAAATAATAATTTATTTGAACTAGAAACTTATATTAAATCATAAGATTTTCAAAAGCTTTAAACTTGAAATATTAATCTCGAGAGAGATTGGTTTAAAAGCTTAATATTTTTATTTAAATTATTTTTGTTTTTTTTTTAAATTTTGCTAAAATAAAAATATTCAAATTTTCAAAAGCTTTCAACGTTAAGTTTTTACCTTAAGTTCATATAGCATAAGTTTTTTCAATTGAGCTTGAGATTAAAAAAGGCTAATTTTACATACACTATAAATATTTTAAAAAAGCTGTGTTAATGCTATTAAGCTAAAAGCTATAATAACCAAACAGTGATAGGGTTCTAGTTATAAAACTCCATAAAAAACTACGCGACAAAAAGCTTTAAAAATAATTATGATTTGTAATAAAATTTACTACATAAAAAATCTAAAGAAATTTATTTATTAGTTTTAAACTCAACAACAACTAAAAACGGCACTGTAAAGCTTTTTTAAATCGATGAAATACATTAAGTAAAATTAATTAAACTTAAAGCTTCGAATTTGTCAGAACATTTCTCAAAGCGCCACGGATAACGGTAAATAACAGTGTCAGCTTGTCAATAGTGAGAGCTTTTATGTTATATGTAAAAAAACACTTCAGCCGAAGCTTTTCTTATTTAATTTCAAGTCTGAAAAAGTTGCTGCCTTCACTTTAAAGTGCTTGCAACTTGCTCGACGTTCTTTTTGCTGTTTTTTCCCCACAATGCAACGCACACCGATCACGCCTCAGTCGCTAAAAGTGTTTGCAAGAAACAAAAAAAAAAATCACTCCATTTTTCTAAAACGTAAATATGAACTTTTAATCCCGCTACTCCATCCACCAGGTGCTCATTCATTACTACCTTCAATGTAGAGCGGTGCTCAGCGCGTAGTGGCATCAACTTTCAGCAAACTTTTACAAAAGTTTGCATAATTTTTGAAAACCAATTGCGTTTAAATTGCATACATGTATGTATGTGTGTCTGTTTGTATGAATGTAGCGAGAAAAATATAAAATTTGTACAATTAATTTATAACAAAGTTGCTACGTGCGTTGCTACCTCTAAAATGTCGAAAATTTAAAAAAGTTGCTTAGAAATTCTACCACGTTGCTTAGTTTGTAATAGCTATGTATATGCGTAAAATATTCTGCAACTTTTCATTTAATGACTGACAATGAAAAAAGGTTATCAAGCTCATGCTTCAAATTAACGTCTTAATTAAAACTTTTGTTTTTTTTTCGCTCTCACAAACTCAAATTAAAAATAAATATTAATTCGTTGTACGCACTTTTATCCAACCATAAAGTTTAAGCTTTAGATCTAAACTTAAGATTTACAATGATGCCTACTAAGCTCTGCTGTATTATATCGCAAGAAACTTGTTGTCATCTCGCTCATATCGCACGACCAAGTTGCTGCTGTATCAAAAACTTGTTTGCAGTTGTAAAGCTTCTTCATTTCAACAACTCAAGAAAAAAAGCAAAGTGCGTCTGACGCAAGTGATATGCCACATATACACTGAATGCCATAAAGTTACTTAATATCTTCTAATGGTTTTGTTGTTTTTATTATTTGTTTTTTCTTTTCTTGTAAAGCTGCCCCACAACTTGGTCAATAGGCCAAACTCCGTTAAACTTTTTCATGGGTATTGCAACAAAAAGAAAAAAAAAATTTATCATCATGATGCTAAAGATGATGACTTGGAAAAACATTTATTATGTTTTTATTGTCTAAGAAAACAGATAAATGTGTAGGAAAATAAAACAAAATTGGTCAGGGTCATCGCTACGATACAACGTGCTTTCGTAAGCTTGAGATATTTGCGCATGTAATGAATTGTAGTTCATTAAGAATGATCTTTTATGTGGTTTTATATATTTTCCGAAATTTCTATTAAATGAAGGTTAATAGAAAGATTTATACAATATAATTCGTCAATAGCTCTGCGAAAAAAATAAACGGCCGACTTCAATGAAATTTCCACAAAAAGTTCAACAAAATGTTATAAAAAATATTTTGCTCAATGCTTCAAAACAAATCGGATTTTTTTTTTGTTTTCTGCTGTTTTAAGGCCATTTTCTGATTTTTATTTAAATACAATAAATCAAAAGTGTTTAGATGCTTTTTCTTGAAAAGCTTTATTTTACTAAACAAATACTTATAAAAACTTATAGTCCTCAAAAAAATTTTACTCCTAAATCTTTTTAAAATATTTTTACACAACTGTTAATGAAAAATCTTCAACAGAGCTTCAAAAAGCTTCTGCAGATAATTATTTGAAAAAAACGTTTTCAAAAGCTTTATTAAACTACTCAAAGATACTCTTAAACATAAAGTTTTTAGAAGCTTTTAAAGTTTTTCAGAAAGCTTTTCACTCAAATTTTCGCTATAAATTTTTCAGAAAGTTTAATAAATTTTTTTACTTTGATATAAGAAATTATTATTTGAAAATTTACAACCAAAGCTTCATTAGTGTTTTTTCATACTAGTTTTAGGCTTTTACAGTTTTAAACAGGTCATGTAAAAAACTTTGAGCAATAAAGTTTTAAAAAAGCTTTTCACTCAAAAATCTTATGCTAAAAGAAATTCTTCTAAAGCTTTCTCTAACTTCTAAACAACTCTGAGCAATTGAGTTTTAAGGAAAGCAATTGAAAAAGATTTTGCAGAAATTACTTTTTATAAGAAACTTTATATTTGCAAATTAACAACAAAAGCTTCCTTCACCTTTCTTTTTTTTGTTACTTCTAAAGGAAGTGCTTACAAAACTTTTTCTATTAACTTCTGTGTGTAAGATTTAAAAAGCTTTCGACTTAAACACTTTTTTGTAAAAAGCTTTTTGTAAAAGCTTCAGAAAAATATTTCTATTGAAAATTATTGCACAAATTATTTTTTAAAGCTCTAGAAAATTTCCACTTAAAGCTTTTAAAAGAGCTTTTTACTCAAAAGCTTTATCTATATTTGACCAAGAAGCTTTATTCTCAAAAATTCTTTTTACCATTTTGTTATACAATTTTAAAGAAAACTACAAAATAGTTGAAAAAACTTCTCTAAAAATGTTATCACTCAGAAAAATCTATTGCAAACCGGTTTTCAAAATTTGTTTTGTCATGATTTTTTTATCTTTTAAACTTTTTTGAATTAAGCTTCTATCTGAAAAACTATTTCGTGTAATTCCAACGAAGCCCTTAAAAAACTTTGTATCCATAAAGCTGAAAAGCTTTATGGAACATTTATATTTTTTTCACAATATTTTTTAAAACCATTGATGTGCTGATATTTCAATATTCACCACGTAAATTATTAATTTATTTAATGTAAAATAAATTTCAAAGCATTTTGCCTCCCATTTTGTGATTAAAGCTTAAAAGCTGTATAAACTTTTGGGTAAAAGTTAAGAATTGGATTATTTAAATACTCATTTATCGTTGAAACTTCTGAAACATTTTCCACCCATTAATTTTTTAATAAAAGCTTTCAACGACATCCGCTATCTGTTCGTCGCTCTTTGAGAAAACTAAGCAAAGCTTAAAAATATCTTGATATGAATAATTAATGTTTTGGTATCATGAGCCTGCGGTGCTTTAAATGACTTATAAAATAGAAATTATGTGTAGCCCACAAACACGAAGAGTCAACCACTCAACCACCTTGGCTACATGCTTTCATACATTCCCTTGAGCTTCGCGCCATATCCTAGAATTTCCTGTTAGCTACGCATAACTTATACTTACTCGAAAGTTTGACAAATGATTTTATAAACAATATAATTATATTATATGGCAACGTATATTTATTTATTTATTCTGCTTTTGAAGTTGGCCATGTTAATAATCCTTTTTTTTTCTTTTCTTTTTTCTTGCAGGTACGTACGCTCACACAAACATATATGAATGATGTGTAAGATTTGAGGTGGTAGAGAAATAATTCTAATCGCATATAAATAAAATGTATTGAATTTTTTGGCTTTGATTTCTATATTTTAAAAAAATTTATTTTGTTTTGAATCTTTTTATACTAGAGCTGTTAATTGGAAGAATTTTTCCATAAAAATGTTTACTGAAATCTTTACGGTTTAGTTTTCAATATTTCTTTAAAGTTTATGTTATCATATCTAAAATATGCACTCGAAGAAAAAACTTTATTAAACTTCAAAACTCTGTTCTATTATTTGTAAAACTCTAAATCTAAAAACTCCGTTATTCTTAAACGCTTTATTTATAAAACTTTTATGAAAATATTGAAAGCTTTCTTCAGAAAAGCTTTAAAAACTTCTTTTAATATATCAGGTAAGAAAAAATGTTGTTGGTTTTTTCATTTCATTTCAGATGATACAGACCAGAGATATCTTGATTATCGCAAGATGGTTTCTTTAGAGGAGCTCCCAGAGATTGGCTACAGCAGCTTAAAAAATAATTATTTTTACAAATAAAACATATGAAAGTAAGGTTAAAAGTTACCGTAATATGTACACAAATTTTTAAGTTGGTAAATTAAAAATATGTCCTCATTAAAATTTCTTGAAAAATCGATTTTTTGGCCTCCTGACGCCATATACTCCTTCAATACAAATACAATCTTAATACAATATATTATTAAAAAAAGTTTCTGTTTTTCTGTAGCTTTTTCTGTAAAAGTTTTTTTATAAGCTATAAGATTGAATCATAAATTATGAAAAATAAAACAGAAGCTTTTAAAAAATTTACTAAAAATTTGTCTGGGCCTCCGTTTTAACTTTTGGATACTTTAAATAATTTCTTTTTAGAAATAAAACTAAACTTTGGCCAACAATTCTAATACTCCAAATTTTCTGCCACAAGCACAGCAAAAGCTTACTGTATTTGCTTTAAATATTATAAATTCATATCACTCGTTATTGATTCTGATAAAGCTAGCTTCAGGAAGCTATTATTTTAATCAATAATTTCTTAATACCTCAGGCAACAAAAATGAAAAAAAAATACAAATTGTTTTCGACAGAGCCTCATCGCATCGAAAAAAAAATTAAGCTTTCAGGTCCAAAACTGCCAACAGCGTCGCCGATTAAACAAAAGCCAAGCCATAATGAAGCGAATGAATGAAAATGAAAATGGCTGCCAACTAGCCTCAATTTACAACCGTTTTGATTATGGACCGCCATTATTTCATATCAGTAAAGCTTTTTGTGCTTCATATTGTGCTATAAGTTCTTTTTACTTCTAGTAGATATCTTTTCTTTTTTTTTTTTCTTTTCCGCTATGCTTATGTGTCCATTTTTCACAATTTTTCTTCACTCTCATTCGTTCTGATTCGCTGTTTGAACTTTATCAAGGATTTACACTGCAACTTTATTCTTGTGCTTTATATCATCAACACGAAAGAACGACAACAACAACAAATGGTGTTATTTTCGACTATGACATACGATAAAAATCTCAATCAAACAAGTGCGGAAATTCGAGCGGAAAATTGGCTTTTAAGCTTTCTGCAAAATTTGCTGGTTTTTGTGTTTTTTTTTTTCTTTCTACTTCATAGCCATAATAATAATAATAAAAATAATAATAATAATAATAAAAAGCAGAAAATGAAGAAGCAAAGGCAACAAAAACAAGAAACATTAAAATAAAAACCTCTCAATATGAGGAAATTTGAAATTTTTTTTTGTGTTTATGTTTTGTTTGTTGTTGTCTTTTTTTATGTTGGCCGTATTTGCCCCCACAGGTGCTGTTTTTTTTTTATCATAAACCTACGGATAAGCAAGTTCATGTGAAGTACATACTATACAGATCCTTGTTTGCTCACATGTGTGTTATGTTGTCTTTGTGCCTCTTTATGTGTGTTTGGTACTTTTGGGCATGTGTGTTGTTGGTAGAAGTCAAAAACATTCCACACTTGAAATCAATTTTGTTCTGGCACAGCTTTCAAAGCTTCGAATAATTTGCCACTGATAGGTTATCAGAGTGATTTATCAGCATTCAAATTAGACATCATTTGAAATCTAGTTGCTGCATCTAGTTTAGTAAAATTTAATCTACTATTAACTGATGACAGCAGCCATGCCAACTTCAGTAGCTAGCTGTTTAAATCAGGCCCAGCGCGTGGTTCTCAATATTCCTCATACGGCGCCAATTATTCAGGCTTTTATTGCTTTTGACAACAACCTGGATCAAACTTGCTGTGTTTTCTAGTCCTGCTGCTTTGTTTTTCCTCGTTTTTGTTTTGTTTTTGTTGTAGTGTCACTTTCAACATTATTTGCGCTCTATTCCTGCCGTTACCAATGCTTTTGGCTACCATAAAATACCCACCTTGACAACATTTGTTTTCACAGCCATGAATAGTGGAACGTAGCGATGATTGTTCCAAAGGTGGGTCGAGTTATGGAGTTCATGTTGTTAATGGAGATAACACGATGCATACTATATGTATATACCTCGAAGGTGGCCTACACGGCGTTGCTCTGAAATTAAAGCTATATAAGATGAATGAAGTGGCATTTCATCGTTGCTTGAAATTCGAGCCGAAATGTTAATATTTTCTAATTAAGGTTAATTTTATAAATAATATAACTTAATTACGGCAAATTGTGATAAGAAGCTTAAATAACTTGAGCTTTTAAACTTTGATATTTATAATAATGTCAGATTATATTTCCAATGTTCCTTTAATTTTCTTTTGTAAAATAGATGAGCTCTCATTAGCTATAAATAGAGAAAGGTTAGTTCCTTACGCAATATTCCGCAGATGTTCTTCTCCGCTGTAACTATTAAATATAAAGAGAACTGAATTAAAACAGAAACAAAAAAAAATTTTTGTTAATTTTATCTTAAGAAAAATCCATGTTAAAAAAGCGTGTTTTCTGTAATCCAGTTATTTATAGAGATTTTTATCTGAATAAAAAAAAATTTAAAGAGAGCAAATTTTTTTAAATTTTGACTTAAGCACTTACTCATAAAAAAGCTTTCTTTTGAGAAATTTTACGCAAAAGCTTCTTCGAACTTTTCTTTAACTTTTAAAGAAACTAGTAAGAAATGATCTTCGACTGGACCGAAGTTAAAATAACCCCACGGCCGAACCAAAGTATATTCAAAGTCTTAAGCAGTCAATAGAATGTTTTGTATGGAAGGTAGGCGTGGTTTTCACCCGATTTCGCTGAATTTCATACTCAGAGTGCATATTCAGTATGATTCAATATCAAAGCTCATTTGCAAAATTTCAAGTTCATATATTAACATTTGTGGAGCTTATGCACGAATTACTCTTCACTGAATCTTATAATTCAACTTTGGTTTTTTTAAGATATTGCACTTTAAGTAACCTTAGTACAAAGCTTTGATTGAACATTCTTTTCGTATGACATAATTGCCTATCATCGTTCTTACCACGAAACTATTAAAGGTGTTGTTTCAGTTTTATTTCTTTTTTTAGGTTTGCGTGTCGAAAGTAATAATCTACAAACTCATTTTCATATCATTTAATATTGCATATATTTTTATCTTGTTTTTTTTCAAAAGGTGTTTGCTTTGAACTCCTGGTACTCCGTACCTAAATTTTTTTCTCTGTCTGTAGATTATATGTGATATAACATTCAAAAGGTCTTCAATTTGACTCCACTTTAAATGAGTTGAACCTTAGGCAAATCTGGCTGCTATTTGCAGTTCATGTGCCTTCTTGAATGCCTGACAGCCCAAGGCAACAATACGTAAAGAAAAATAAAAAAAAAAACATTCAAACAGTCGAAACTTCAATTAAATTGGGACATGCGATTAATTTTCAATTCTTTGGTCTATAGTTGGGGCAAGGTTGCATTTATACAATCGAAAGGCACTGCTAACGATACCAAGAGCCACACAAATTACTTTAACAAGCAATTAGTGCTTTTTAGAGCTTTTTGTAGAAGATTTTCTGTAATTTCGTGCATTTAGTTTTTTGCCACGTATGCAAAATTGCAAAATGAATGCATGACAAAGGCATATCGAGAACACAACTGAGCTCTTTGAAACGTTTCCAGATACATGAGAAACTACTAGGTGCAGATACAATGTATTTTTGTGTAAATGTATCGATCGGATTGTAGATGTTAAGTTTTTGGCCACAAATGAATGACAAGAACAACATGCTTGGCGTATACTTGTTATCCTGAATAAGCACTCCAAACAACAAACACACACAGACACAAAACACCCGGCGATAGCTTCACATAACGTATAAACAACAAATGTTGCTAGTGTGAATAACAACAGTTGCTCTCGGCATTCCTAATGGAAATTTCTTGTGCAGCAGAAGCAAGAATTTTTGTTGATTTTTTTGTTTTTTTTTCTATTATGTTCGGCTCAGGATAACAAGATTTGCGGACTGGACAAAAATCAACAACAAATGGGAACAGAAAGAAAAAAAAACTTGAGGGGCTCTTAGAGGGCTTACACACAAAAAATGATTTAAGCCGCAGCAAGCACAAATCATTGGAGGATAACAAAAAATTCGAAATATTTTAGAAAAAAATACGAAAAAAAATTTAAACATAAAAATAGGACTTGAAAGTTTTGAAAAAGCAGCAAATTCTTGGGGGCCGCAAATAACACTGGAGGGCGTTGGGCGTCTCCATATGTTCCAAAGGATGTGAAAGAATAAAGAATGAAAAAATTTGATGTAACGCGCAGCTGATGTAGCGGCTACTGTGGCAGCCCAGCTTAACGCAACGCATTTCAATACAAACAAACATCTAAATGTGTGTCTGTATATGGCCATATTTACAAAATACCTACACACACAGAATCACATACTCCCTCACATATGAACAAGTATGTGCTCAAAATGAAGCAAATGAATGCCATGCAGTAGCGCAGGATTTCGGACGCGAACGCGGACATCGCAACCTAACCGGAAGCCAAACTGGAATAAAGGATAAATGCCTGAAGCTGTTATTGTTGCAACGCGTAGATGTTGCTGCTGCTGTTGTTACTGTTTTGTATTATCTCACACTGCACGCAGCAGCAGAGACCAAACAATAACTCAGTGCACGCGGTTAAACATGATATACTGCCTGCTGCCACGCACAGTGGGACAAAGCGCGCAATTTGAACCTAAATCAGCTGCAAAAATAGTCGAAACTGGCATTATAATAATAAAACGTTGCAAGCAGATAAAAATACTAGATGGTTGTAATCAAAATAAAAGCTTTTTGGAAGCTTTTCGCTAAATTATGAAAAAAAACCATAAAGATCTGCGGCAGTCAGACGAAAAAAAAACAATAAAAACAAAACACATTGCATTGCTTACGACGCATACAAATAGCGTTACCACAGTGCTGAGCTACCATTGTCTCAAGCATGGCAAGCAGCTAGCTAGAACACCAACAACAACATTAATACATCATTTAACTAAATTCAACAGCAACGAGTCCATCCAAGGCAACCAACCAAATCAAGCCAAACCAAGCCAAGCTCGACAACCAGACGATATCGTTGACCAATCATCCGTATGACAGATTATCGTCATATGCAAGATTGTTGTTGTTGTTGTTTTTGTTGTTGATGTTGTTCTTGTTGTTTCTGTATTTTGTTGTTTGTTCTAATGCTTCTTCTGTTGCTCTCTGCAATCTCACCATTCATCTCCTGAGGGACATTATTCAGCATCAACATCAACAACAACATCAAAATCAGCAACAACACCAGCAGCAAAATCCACAAATATGCAATTGGAATCAGCACAGCACGCTAGCGTTCATCAGCCATGCCAGGCCAGGCCAGAACAAGCTTCCAACTTGCAGCAAATTCAATTAAATGCATTGAGCTGTTGTGAGATCCTGACTGCGTAACTGAGGGCGTGATGGATTAGAGCGTGATAAATCAGTACAACAGCTAGAACTAGGGTGCGTTGGTATCAATTTTAAAGTAGATTCCTGCCGAATGTAGCTTAAGATTAAAGCAAAAAAAAAAGTCTAACTTAACTGAGCGTTTTAACCTTCTCAAAATAAAAAAATAAAAATTCCAGGATTTCAAATGCTTCAACCTATGGGCTTGTTCTCTTCTGATTTTGAACTGTATTTTGATTTCAAATAAAAAGAATAAGTGCAATATTCAGACGCGAAAAATGGAGTTATTTAAGTGTTTAAATTATTTACTCTTAAACATAGAGTTTGACTATTCGAAATTCCCATTTCATATATTTATTAATTAGAGGCGAATAAATTGGTTTCGGAAAAATTTTATATTGAAATATATATATGTATTAATATATATATATTATCCTATTCTCTTGTGTGATTTGAATCATATTAAATAACGTCTTAAATCTTAATACCAATTCAAATTTTAACGCTACCCAGTTTATTATTAAAAGAGAAAAAGTATGGTACCCATATCTTACTGATGCTATACGCATGTCTTGCGCCCATACCAAACCCACGCCTTTCCCATACCATACCCATACCATACGCATACCATACCCATACCATACCCATACCATACCCATACCATACCCATACCATACCCATACCGTACCCATACCATACCCATACCATACCCATACCATACCCATACCATACCCATACCATACCCATACCATACCCATACCATACCCATACCTTACCATACCCATACCATGCACATACCATACCCATACCATACCCATACCATACCCATACCATACCCATACCATACCCATACCATACCCATACCATACCCATACCATACCCATACCATATCACTATACCCATGCCATACCACATAGTCATACCTTACCCAAATCCATGGCTAAAAACTTTTATTCATAAATAGAAAAATTTCCCTAAATACCTTTTACAAAACCAAAAAAAATCGTATCGTTTGTGTATAACACACCCATTTTTTACTTGTAGGCGTGTCACATCAAAAATGAACCAGTATCTTTTACTTTAAGATTATAAGTTTAGAACCAAATTTCTTCTATGATTCTGGTCTATGGTCCCGTACATCTATGTTGTTGCAATAGTCCTGTTAAGCCCTTTGTACCAAGCAATATTAATCTTCAGCCCATAAGTACTCTTAAAAATGCCTTCAGTTAATTTGGAAGTCTAATATTTTAATACTATTTTGTTTTACATAATTCACGCCCAGTTTTAAGTCATTTGGGTGTCATGTTAATTATAGTAAACAACTCAGACGGTTTTAACGATAAGTGTCAAATTTCTTATAAAATGAAAATCTAGTTTTATGCATGTCACTTCTAGTTTTCCTTCCTACATCACGCCCAATTTTCCCTTAGTGCACGAGTCACTCTTTTTTCAGCAAAAGTCTTTATTTGGAATCCATTATATTCTATCCTTCCCAAGTTTTATTATCTCAGCAAAGATAGAACTCTAATGGCAACGAAACTTTAAAGTTTTATTTCGGTTATTGATTTATTGTCCTTCATGTAAAGTTGTCCTTCTATAAGTGGACTTTTCGATTACACCTTTTAATACAATCTTTGAAAGACAGTGGTTAGTATGTCTCTAAGTTTCATTCTCCTAGTGTATGACTACCTACAGTGGTTTAAGTTAACTTCCATTTCATTTTTGTACTGGGGTGAAAGTTAACCGTTTCCGAAATTTCACTCCAAAATTATGGACTATAGGCATGTTGACTAGTAGTCTCTTAGCCTTCTTAAAAACTAGTGGATTCATGAAGTAGAACACCAAATACATATTGAACCAATTTCTGGAAAAAGCTGCACTGAACTATAAGTGGCAATGTAAAGTAATCTAGTTAACAACTACTTTAATAACGAAATTAGTCATAAAAACAAACTGGAATATAAAAACACTTCTAATTAGATTTTGCATGAATTTCACATTTATTTTTCAATAAAGCTTAAAATTTGTCTTTGGGTCAGTCTTCGCTTATAGTTCAATTAAGCTTTTTCAGAAATTTGTTTCCTTCGAAAATAAACCAACAGCAATTATTTCAGCAAAATCAAAAGACTTAAATCAAACACACCTGACATAGTCTAAGTAAGGCCGATATATAATGAACAAATTTCTGAAAAAGCTGCACTGAACTATAAACGAAGGTAAAATACAGAAGAGATAAACAAAAAAATTTTTAACAGTGTGCTCCCACTTGGTATTCCGCAAAATAATTCATTATTTTATACACTTCAATACTCTGCAACAACGAATATTTAATTTTTTTGTTAGTTTTTCAGAAAATCAAAATTCAAATACAAAAAACCTTTTTAGTGATTGTCAATTGTTTTTGTCACTTGAAACGTTGCAATTTCAATGTGTTTGTCTAACTGAGTGTCAGTGTGTGTGTGTGCTTGCATATGTAAATTGCAAAACAATAAGAAAAATCAACAATAATAGTGTTTATTTTTTCAATAATAAAAAGCAACAAACAATTAAAATTATTCTATTCTATTCTATTCTGATTTAAGGACCAATTGACATGAGTTGTTATTTTTAGACATATTCTACGAAATGTGTGATTGTGTGCTCGAGTGTGTAGTTGTTTAAGCCTTCGCATAACAATAGCAAATTTATTTTTGGTTTTATTCAAATTGCTAGTTTTGTTTTGAAAAGTGTGCAAAATTTCATAAAATTGTGGTTTGAATTCGAATTTCTGTAAATTTGCATTGATATTAAAAACCGCACATTGACTAAAGTTCATACATGTATGCACGTACGTGTGAGCTTGTGTCAAAACTGTATGTAAATGTTTAATTTGCAAAAGCCTGTTATTCATGGGAAAAAATGTCACCAAGGCTTTTTTGGTTTAAGGTCAACAACACTCTACAGGGTTGCCAACTAACATAGTTAAATTATGTGTTTTGAAATAAGTTTAGTCCTGTGTAACTCAATCAAACAGAGTTTTTGGTTGGCCCATTGAATGTTCTTCATATCTTTTCAAAGTATTATTTAAGAATGATTTTAACAGAGAAAACCACTTTAATATAAAACTGCAGATCATTAATTCACTCGCCTTTTGGTTATGTTACCCATTACACAGAATTTGACATGGTTAACGCAGTGCTGCGTTATTGAGTTGAAGCACTAAACTGCGTTACTGCGCTGATACTCTTGTTTTAATAAAAGTGACACAATAGCGCAGCAATATAAAATTATTGTTCGTTCTTCTTTATTTTTATTCAAAAGTTGAAGCAAACATACAATTTTTAACTTGTTTTTCTCATCACAAATGTTAAATCAACTTTGAAGCACAGTTTATTCATTTGGCAAATATTGGCAAATATTGTACTTTTAAAATTATCTTTAAGTTATACCTTTTTTATTTTCCCTAGAAGAGCTCTAATTTCGCTAGGCTACCATATTAACTCAATGCGCTACCCAACCTACCAACTTCTAAAAATTGGCCAAATATACAACTAAAAACTTACTGCACTGATTAACTTCTTGTTGGTATAGTAATTATAGCATTTCAAACGAAGCCATGGCACAATAAAATAAACGCTTTTTGATAATACAATATTTATTGTGTTTTATATTTATTGCAATTTTGCGCTGGTGTGTTAATGCAGCATTTTTTGCTGTTTTATCCATCTCTACAAATAATATGATGAATACCTCATATAGCTTATGCGTTTGGCTTATTTTGCTTGAGGATTTGATTTATTTTCTCTAGAAGTACTCTTGTTCCGCTAGGTTACCACATAATTCAATGCGCTACCGTAATGCGCTAACTCACCACACTCATAAAATTCACCACATATTTCAAAGCACCAACTCAAGAGCTTACTTCTCTCATTAACGTCGTCTTGATGCATTAAGCATTGCATTTCAAACTAGGTCTTGACGCAAAAGAGTTAACGAATTTTTTTGAATTAATAAATTGCGCTGGTGTATTAGCGTAGCTTTATTTGTTGTGTTATCAATGTCTTCATAGAATACAATCAATGCTTATAGCTTAGATTATTATAATTGTGCATTTTTGTTGGCATAGGAATCAAAGCAGTTTCAAACTGCGCCATGGCGCAATGGAGTTAGCGCATTTCGCTAAATCAAAAATTTGCGCTTGATGTGGTGTGTCAGCATAGCCTTTTGTGCTGCGTTACCCATGGCAACACAGAATACGGTCAAATATTATAGCCTAGATTTTTATTTCTGTGTATTTTTATCTCTTTTTAAGTATTGCAAAATAAGCAAAATAAACATGTTAACAAAACAAAAAATGCTGACATTTTTCTCTCTCTTTATTTTGCTGACTTTTTTTCTGATTTTAAAATTTGTTTAGAATTTAAATTCTAGCAGCTTGTCAATAAAAACAAAATAAAAAATAAGAATGTAGTTACCTGTGGCATTATTTAATAGCTTTTGTTGTTGTTGTTGTTGTTGTTGTTGTTCTTGCTGTCATTGTGCTTGAACGAATACATAAGGTAACGAACAAAGGACAACAACAACAACAAAAGCAGCAGCAAAAACGCATATTTATTGTCAATAAAAAAATTCTTTGAATTCCCATTCATGTCACGCACATCCTTCTGGCCAAGAAGGTATCCACACTTAATTCACATGGTGCGTATGTCGGGGTTTTTTTAGTATGGGAGTATATATTTATACATATATATATATATATCTGTTCTGCTTGTTAGAGGGTGTTTTTTTTTTGTCTGCATATAAAAGAAATCGAGCTACACTCAATAACAACAACTCACGCACAATTCCCCAACGTATAGACATTGAATGGATTAGGAATGAATGACAAACAGCAAATATTATATTTTAGCAAGCTATGAAGAAGCTCACACACACACACTCACACACACAAACATACACAAACGCACTTATTAAATGCCTTTAGAATTGCTGAGTTATGTTATTTTTTTACCATCAAACCGTGTAGCTCACTTTTAATTAAAAATTTCTAGGGGTTACTAAAGGACATGAGCTTTACTTTTTCCCTGGCTTTAGAGATTTCAATTCTTTTCAAATGAGGTGAGGAATTTTGATGGGAATTTGTTGGCAGATTAAGATCTTCTTACATTTAGAAAAAAAAAAATTTGGTTGTTAGAGTTTTATGCCTTTTTAATAGCTTTATAAAATACGTAAGTATTAGAAAAAAAAAACAAAAATGCTTGGATTCTGAAAAATATACATTTTTTACCATATTTAATTATCCCATTAAACGCCGAGTTGTGATTCTGTTGGCCGATTTCGTAGATTTTTTCAGGAATTCCTTATTTTGATCCCTAGGGACCAGAAATTGCTCTTTTTAATCCCTCATTTTGATCCCTCAAGCTTCAAGTCAAAAGCTCAATGGGTTGATTTTTGAGAAATGTTTAATGTAAGCGTTGCTTTAAAGCACACCCGGCATTTGATTGGTAAAAAAAAGAAAAAGTCTTTAAGACGATGTATTTTCAGATATGGATCGCTACACAAAATGGGTGAAAATATCGCGAACCCGTTTCGTACAGTTTGTATCTACTAATTTTGGCCATCAACCTTCTGCGCCTTCTCGCACACCTATAATATAATTAATCGATAAATTCGAACGCCTCGGACAAGTTAGTGATGTAAAGACCCCAACTCGTGCTCGTTGGGCTAGGTCAACTAAAAATATCGCAGCTGTAGCTGTGAGTGTGGCTGAAAACCCAGGTTTGTCAATTTCGAGACGATCATAGGAATTGGGCCTATCCACAGCCACTTTTCGCCGTTTTTACATAAAGATATTTGCCTACATGCTTAAAACGTGCAGTTGACATAAGCTTTTCAACTATGGCAAACGCCGTATATTCGCTGATTGGGTGCTCGAAATGCTTGAGCAAGCTCATGATTTCTCAAACAAAATTATTCTGAGTGCTGAAGTTCATTCTCATCTGTCTGAGATCACAGCGACTTAACACTATTAGAAAAGAAAGTTTGAAGCTTGAGTTGAAACACTTTATTGCGTTACTGCGCTGGTATACCAGATTTAATAAAACTTTAAAAGTAACGCAATGGCGCAGTAACACAATTTGTTTCTTGCTTGTTCTGCTTTCTTAGTTCAGTCGAAGTACTTAACTGCGTTGGTGAGTTGCTATGCTTGTTATGTTAAAGTAACGCAACGGCGCAGTAACGCAATTTATTTCTTGCTTGTTCTCTTTGTTGAGGAGGATCTTTGCTGAGGCGAATGTATTCAATTTCAGAAGTTGAAATAAACTCCAATTCGAATTCACACTTTCAATATCTTCTTCAGATCGTTGTATGCTTGAATTTTAGGTTATTTTGAAAGATTTATATTAATTATTCATTGATATTTTTATTATTTTAAATAACATATTTCTTACGAATTGTGTTTTGAGCTTTATGTCAAATAATTCATGAAGGTTGCTATAACAACAAAGTTCATTACAGTGGAAATCACCGGCAAACTAGACAGCTGTTTCATTTTCCGCTCCACTAACTCATCAGTAGTCCGCTGTTGCCTCTGAAGTCCAAAAACTTGTTCATCTGGAAAATGTTCATTACAATGAATCAATTAATTCAAATTATGAGTTAAAATTTTAATGAAAAAAATTGTTATCTTAAGCTTTAAGTAAATAAATAAAAAAAAATATACTCAAAACATAAATTCTTATTACATAAGATTACATAAAAACTTTAAAAATAAAAAAATATTTATAAAAAACTAATTAAATATTTAAAAAAATAAAAAAAAACAAATAAAATATTTAAAAAATAACAAATAAAAAATATTTAAAAAAAATAAAAAATAAAAAATTATTTAAAAAAAATAAAAAATAAAAAAATAAAAAATAAAAAATAAAAAATAAAAAAATAAAAAAATAAAAAATATTTAACAAAATAAAAAATATTTAACAAAATAAAACATATTTAAAAAAATAAACAATATTGAAAAAATAAAAAAAAAATAAAAAAATATTAAAAAAAATAAATAAAAATAAACAAAAATAAAAAAAAATTAAAAAATTAAAAATTCATTTAAAATTTAAAATCAATGTGGACATATGTGTGTCTTTCCTTACAAAGTGGTGTTTTTTTTTTGTTGCCCAATTATTTCTACAGGAATTGATTTGATTTAAGTCTGTAGGCTGAGACCAAACTGCGCTAAGTTCTTCTGCACACAACTCATTTCACAGACCAACTTGTCACAATCAAAAAGGTTACTAAAAAAATCAACATTCTATTCAACTTAGTAATTGACTGCGCTGGTCAATATTTTACTGATATAGGAGTCACTTCAAAGTTTGTCATGGCGCAGTTGAGTTAACCCACTTGCTTATAAACTAAACTGCGCTTAAGTTGGTGTTTCAACGCAGCTTTTGCGTTGCATAAGTCTTTAAAATAGATCTTTGATTTCCAAAGGAATTGATTTGATTTATTTTCTCTGATAACAAACTGCTCTAAGTTCTTCACCACATGACTCAATACGCTAGTTAACTCATCGCAATTAAAAAGATTACCACATAAATCAACATGCAACTGTTGACTAGGCCTTTAACATCTTGAAACCGAAGACACTTCAAACTACGCCATGGCTCAAATGAGTTAGCGAATTTCTGGTGCAGTAAACTGCGCTTGAGTTGGTGTGTCAGCGCAGTGATTTTTATTGTGCTACCAATGTCTTCTTTTGAGTGTTTTTCACGCATTAGGGCAGGGGCTTCAAACTCTTATTTGAAGATTACAAACGGAATTCAACGATGTGCGATATATTTGATAGAGAATAAAAATATTCCATCTTCTTGGGTATCGACTAGTTACCTTAGCCTTCTGCTCAGATACTATCATGGAAAGAGTTCAAGGGAGATACATGACTTAATTCCAGGCTAATTCATTTCTATAAACATGCAATTCACTTATTTGTAATTGTAAAATAATTGGTTTGTAAATAGCACCGTATCATATTTTATTGCATACATTCCGAGCACCTGCTGAGCATACAAAAATATTCGTTAACTATTTACGAGTCACATAACGAAGCTTTCGAATTTCGTGTGTCTTTTCGGCGTAATTTAAGCTCAAGCCATTTTTGGCAAAATGTTGCCACTTGTATGAAAATACAACGTTATTTGTATTTTCTCTGTAAAACGTACGAGTAGATAGAAGTAATTAATTTGTCATTCATGTTACATCGCCACCATTCGGTAATACCATTTGGAAGTTACGAAACACCTTGTACGGCGTTTGATTTCCGATTTCCGTTGAGTTTGTGTTAATTTCGTTTGAGTTTTTTTCGGTTTTTGTTTTTTTTTTATATCTATTGGCATGAAAAGGTTCATTAAGGTCTTCTTTGAATGGGCGCACTTAACTGTTTGTAATGAGCTGCTTAACACACAGAGACAAGTGTTGATTTTATGTGGTGTATGTGACAGACTATTTATTTGATGGGTAAGCTCATGTCAGCTGGTGGAAAGAAGTAGCACAGCTACCGTTAAATACTTTTTAATTAAATTCCTTAACAAGCGTTCGAAGCGAACTAGTGTCAAAGTGCACTTTTATTAGGAATTTCTAAGCAACTCCCGCTACAAATTCAATTAAAGCTTCACTTCGACTTTTTCTTTCAAAGCTTTAATTTCGTCAACAAACTGAAGCGATCTTTGTATCCAAAGCTGAAGACATGGATATTTTTTCATATTGTGACATAACCTTAGAATGGCATTCTTCTTAGAAATGTATACCGCACGTTATATCTGTGTCATTGTGTGTATGCAAAGTTTCCAATTGCTCTGAATTTCACTCTTGATGCGATGCGGTATCACTTGATATGAGAAACATACATTTGTTCGCGATCTTCTTAATGAATGTGACCCCGAGTGTCAATTTAAACTGATTAAAATACAGCTGCTTGCTCACTGTCCAGCTTGTTATTAAGTAAACATGATGTTGCAAGTGTTGAATGATATTTAAAACATTCCTGTTTTGAAGTGTTCTTTGCGACGCTTCCAATCAATTCATTATTGAAATACGACTGTACGATGTTTATTATCTGAATATTTTCAATAAAATATTTTCTTCTGAAAAGTTTCAATTGCAAGGAATGAATTCATTAAAATTTTGTGTTAAGATTTTAAAGAAAAGTTTTTTGTTTTAAATTTAAAGCAAAAAATATTTTAAATAAAAAAACTACTGAATAATTTTCATTGCAATGAATGAATTCATTCAAATTTTGAGTTAAGATTTTAAAGAAAAATTTTTCATTTTAAGTTTAAAGTAAAAAAAAATTAAAAATTTACTCGAACATACATTACATAAGCTTACATAAAAATTAATTAATACTCATTACTTAAATAATTACAACTAAACACCGAAAAACATAATGATATAATAAACTGAAATCTTAAAAAAATAAAACATGAAAAAAATTAAAAATATAAAAACTATAAACAAAATTAAACCAAAAACTAAAAACTAATATAAAATTTAAGTTAAGAAGAAATTTCATGTTCTTATAGTATAAAAAATATACTTATAAAATAAATAAATCTTCAAATTTAATAAAAAGCAATTAAACATCATAAGTTTAATACATAAAACAAGCAATTTTTTTTTATTTTTAAGAAACAAAAAAATATTTAAAACTACAAAACTGAAAAAGAAAATAAAATAAAAAAATAAAAAATAAATTAAAATAAAACAAAATAAAAATTAAAATAAAATAAAAAAAATAACAAAAAAAATAAAAAATAATAAAAAGCCAAACAATAAAATCACTAAACAATTAAAGAATGTGAAAAAAAAATATAACGAAATGTCAATAAATATAATACAATATAAATAGCAAAATCACAAATTTAAAAATAAAACAAAAAAAAAAAACAACGTAAAACGTAAAACAACCTCAATTACAAAAACAAAAAAAATGCAAAAAACAAATTTTATAAACAAAATTAAAAGTTTAAAATAAGAATAAAATGGGAAAAAGTTAAATTCAATCCAGTTAATATTAAAACAAAGCACAATTTAAAAAAAAAATAGTAATTATAGTCAAAAACATTCAACATGCTCAAAGAAGTAAACACAAAAAGAAAGTGTATTAATTCATAAAAATCAATATTTTAAATTAAGAAATAAAAAAAAAAATTTTAAATGAAATTTTAAGAAATCCCAAAAAGTATAGTAAACAAAAAGGAAGTAAACCTATGTTAACCTAGTAATAATAAGATAAAATTTATCAAATAAAAAACAAATAAAAACATAAAAATTCACATAAAATACAAAAATAGTTGTATAAATGATGTTCTAAAATTAAAAAAAAAATATAAAAAAATATATATATAAAAAATATATATATAAAAATATACATATATAAAAAATACACATAAAAAAATATATATAAAAAATAAAGATAAATAAATAAAAAAAATATAAAAAATATGAATAGATAAACACAAAAATTACCAGCCAAAAACAAAAAATATTAAATTAAATATTAATAAAAATATAAAGTCTTTCAAAAAATAAAATTAAATATTTCAAAATGGGGAAAAAGGAAAAAATAATAATTTAAATCCAATAGAAATTAAATTCGTATGAAAAAAAAACTTAATTACAAGAAAAATAGTAAAAATTATAAATTAAGTGAAACATTCATAAAATAATAATTAAATATAAATAAAAAAAAAATAAATGTATATATACAAGGAATAAAACTTTATATTGGAAAATAAAAACTTTCTTTTAAAAATAAAAAACTTTCTTTCTAAAAAAAAAAAAAAAAAATTAATAAAAATTGAAAAATTTAAATATAAAATATTTTAAAAATTTTACAAAAAAAATCGTTAAAGCACATAAAACAATCATTGAAATAAAATGTCTATTTGTATTGTATAAAATAAAGCTCTCAAAAATACAAAGAAAATAAAAATAACGCAAAATAAAGTTACAAAATAAATAATTAATAATTAAGGAATATTAATAATGAATTAAAAGGTTAATTGGAGTTAAAATAAAAAAATAAAATAAAAACTAAATTTAAAAACCTAAAATTTATAAATTAAAGAAAATAAGTTGATTGTATCATGCAAATACTAGTAGTTTTTGACTTGACATAATATCTTTATTCTTATTCTTGTCCCTATCTTCTCCTTTGTTACCAAATTTATCATCAGCCTTATCCCCATTTTTATATTATAATATATATATACTTTTGTCCTCATACTTATATTTATCCTAATAATTCTCCTACTTCCTGCCCAAACTCTTGATATAATCAATGACCGAATTCCTGACCATATCCTTATTCAAATAACTTTCCTACTTCTTTTCCCAATCTATGTCTTGAATTTTGTCCTTAATGTGTCCAAGTTCTTGTTCTGTTTCTTGTTTCATTTTGTGTTTTTATCCTTCTTTCTATTAAGTTCTTAATATTGTTAAGTTTTTAATATTGTTAAGTTCTTAATATTGTTTTAGATGTGTCTAAATCTTTGCTCTAATCCTTGTTCCAATTCATATCATAGTCATTTTTCCAATCCTTGTCTGAATTTTTTTCCCAATCCTTATCCAGGAATTCCATGGTCCAATTCTATGCTCTAACCTTTGTCTAAATTTTTATTCTACTACTTATCGTATTCCTGGTCCTAATCTTCGCCCAAATTCTGGCTCTCATTCATTTTTTTATCGTTGTCCTAATTCTTATCCAAATCCTTGTCCCTAAAACTTGTCCTTATTTTCATTTTAATATAATTTTTTTTTTCTTTTTCTTTTACATTTCGTGCATATAGCTTACTTTTAGAGGCTCCCTGAGAGACCTCATAACGCCATTGATTTTTGTTTTTTTATCATGTGATCGAGAGTCTCAACTTTACTCTCATTCCATTTATTTACCGTAGCATCAATAGTCATTGAGTTTAAATTCCATGCAACGTTTCTTCATTGTTGTTACATTTTTACTGCATTAAGCGATTACCTTCTCGGTGTCGTGGCTCCAAAAAAAATTCATTTTGTTTTCGTTATAAAGTCACAAAATCAGTGTACTGCAGTGCAACAAAGTTTTTCGTAGCACTTTTACTGAATGATTCCATGCAACAATATTGAATTTTTGTTGAATAAGCTGCTGGTACCTTCACGACCAGACGACGTCATACCTTTTATTTTTATTTTTGTTTCTTAATTACCGTGCCACATATACTCACCGAGTAAAAATTTCATGCAACGCCGTTGCATGACTGATACATTTCGTTCTTGTAGCGACTCTCTTCTCAGCTTCATGATGTCATGAATTTTTTGTCTTTTTTTTTGTGATGAGGGCTAAAAACCAGCCTTTACTGGGGTGTAATATTTTTTCCCGTAGCGTTAAGTAAATACTCACGCACACTCATGCAATAGTACGCAATATATATATAAAATTAAGTTTTTCGAGTACCAAATAATTAATTCTATTCGCATATAAATTGTTTGGTTTTATTTTTTCATGTCGCTAAACGAGTTCAATTGAGACTTTATAAAATGTATGGTTGTAGTAGGCTTTAATCGAACACAAACGCAAGTTTTTTTGAGGCAAACCAACGGTTAAGTGAGATTGATTGAAATGTTGTTGCAAATTTAAAAAAAAAAATTTTTACGCTGTTGTTTTTTGTCGTATCTTTAGGGCTTGGATATATAGACTGCTTGTAAAACAATCTCGTACAGCAGGATATTAAAAGCTGACTAACAATATTAAAAGCTTTATATTAAAATAAAGGAAATTAGTGTAAATATTTGAACCAACAAAAAAAAAAAATTATTGAGAATTCATTAAAATATTGATTTTGAACTTTTGGTAAATTTGTTTGTCTCTCTCTCTCTCACTCTCTCAAGTATTTTATAGTAGCATCAAAAAATTTCTCAGTCAATTTAACAAATACCATCTGTCAACACGATATACATATATACAAAGAATTTCAACCCAAAAACCCCCTGACAGCAAATCAAGTTTACTAACGAAATTTGCAAATATTTCAAATTTATCTGCTTCTCAATCAAAGTCTTATCAGGCTATCAATTCTTGACTTTTCATCTGTTTTCTTTTTACGTCTCTCATTTATTTCGTTTTTATGCTGCTGTTGCTGTTGCTGTTTATGTTAATGTCTGTTGCTACGTGCGTCGAATTGATATCTTGTTGCTGTCAAATAAGGGAATCATTACAACAACAACAATAACAATAAGTGTGAATCTATCTATTGGCTAGCTCTTTATGAAGAAGCTAACGTGTTCGGAATTTTTATTTGGAAATTCTTCTATTTTTAATGCCGATTGTTTTGTAATAAGCAATTCTCGAATGAGCTGAAAGCGAATTGGAGATAAAATTCCGAAATTATCTGTTGAAGTACTAATTCCAGCGCACAATTAACATTCATTCATTCTCGCGTTTACTTGAATTTTAATCTGAACTGTTTAAAAATTAACAAATTGCGTCCTTTCAGTATGAGTCATGTATTTCAGTGAATGCAGTAAATGAAATGAATGAAGTGAATGCAATGAATTGTGTGTTTGTAGTGAATGCAGTGAATGCTGTGAATGAAATGAATGAAATGAATGAAATGAATGAAATGAATGAAATGAATGAAATGAATGAAATGAATGAAATGAATGAAATGAATGAAATGAATGAAATGAATGAAATGAATGAAATGAATGAAATGAATGAAATGAATGAAATGAATGAAATGAATGAAATGAATGAAATGAATGAAATGAATGAAATGAATGAAATGAATGAAATGAATGAAATGAATGAAATGAATGAAATGAATGAAATGAATGAAATGAATGAAATGAATGAAATTAATGAAATTAATGAAATTAATGAAATTAATGAAATTAATGAAATTAATGAAATTAATGAAATTAATGAAATAAATGAAATGAATGAAACTAATGAAATTAATGAAATTAATGAAATGAGTGAAATGAATAAAATGAATGGATTGAATGAAATGAATGCAATGATTTCAGTGATGAATGAAATGAATGCAATGATTTCAGTGATGAATGAAATGAATGAAATGAATGAAATGAATGAAATGAATGAAATGAATGAAATGAATGAAATGAATGAAATGAATGAAATGAATGAAATGAATGAAATGAATGAAATGAATGAAATGAATGAAATGAATGAAATGAATGAAATGAAAGAAATTAATGAAATTAATGAAATTTATGAAATTTATGAAATTAATGAAATTTATGAAATTTATGAAATTAATGAAATTAATGAAATGAATGAAATGAATAAAATGAATGGATTGAATGAAATGAATGCAATTAATGAAATCAAAATAATAATGAAATTAATTAAGAATATTAATGACCTAATTAGAATAAGTTGAAATGTTTCGAAATATTTTTTTTCGAAAATATTTGTTGTTGTGCATTTATTAGTATACTCAGTGTCATCATGTGTAATCTGCTTAATATGTGATTTACACATACAAAATTTGTTAAGATATTTTGTAATAATTCCCATAGATATGCCTACACATAATCTTTAATTTATGCTTTGAGGCATAATAAATCTTTATTTGATGGCAACCCAGCTTAACTCGCTGGGCGCTCCATATGTTGAACATGTGTGCCTTCTCTTATTTAAATACTTCTCTTTGGCATAAGCAATGGACTGTCTAAAGACAAGATGGCACAGGGGAAAAAATCCATTAAATAAGGTTTCTATCATAATATCAGAGCTATAGAGTGAAATAATAAAAGGCTAAATTAACAAAGAAAGTGAGAGAGACGGAGAGAGAAAAATTATATAAGGTCTGTTGTCAAATAGAACACATTAAATTTTCATTTCAGTTTTGATAAATTCTTCAAAATATGTTGTACAAAATATGTAAATATTAATGAAAATTTAAAAAATATGTCATTAAAATAAAAATAATATTTCTTTTTACTCACGCTTTAAGTTTTTTAAATAAATTGAACACAAATTGAAGCGGCAACAGTCCGGATTTATAAATCAGTTGTTTTTTTTATGTTTTGTTGTGGGTTTTTTTTATTGACTTATAATTAAAAATAAGAGCAAAATTTTAAACAAAAAAATCTGTCAAACATAAAAAATAATACCACAGTTAATTTCACAACAGCTGTCAACACTGTCAAATTAACTGAAACTGCAGCATTAACAACAAATTAGCGGTCGCTGACGTTAATTCAATATTTATAATTTTTAAAATATCCAAAACGCAGAAACGTAAATAAAGTATAAAAATTAATTAAAATGCAGACAAAATTAGCTGACATCAAAAACACCCACAAAATGGGCGGAGCAAAAGCCGTAATGAAAGAGGGTTCATAAGTTTTTTGCACAAAATGTATTTTTCAATTCATTTCATGCACGCGCACACTCGCAACCATGTATTTAAGTATATTAAAGGTTATTAAGCCGTTAATATAATGATGTTAATAAATCGCCCGTTATTGATGTAGTTTTGAACATACAGAATGAATCATAACGACACACAAATACAACATGTGAGTGTAGACCCCAGAGCGATGTAGATTTTAAATTTGATCAACCAGCCAAACAAGTTTTGAGGGGCCAACGTTATGTTGACCATGTGGTTTCCAAAAAAGTTCAATAGACCTTGTGACAAAAATGAAATAAAAATTAAAAACGCCATTGGGCTGAGAAGGCAGTTGCTTAAGCAACGAAACTGTAATTTTGTTCCATGGAATTATAACTCGCTATGTATTGGTGCTACGGTACAAAATACAAGACGCCATTAAAGGCTGATCCTTAGTCCCCCCCATTAAAAATACACAAAAAAAGCATGACGTCATGAGCCCACGGAGATAGCAGTTCAAAGAGAAGTTGTCTGTGAAGAGAGCAGTTCAACAATCGTGCAACGGCGTTGCATGGAATTCTTTCTCGGTTAGTACGTGCGCTACAGTAAATGTTCTTAAACAGAAATGAAGAATTTATATTTGGTCCTACGACAAAAATAAAAAACAATTATGACATCGTCCGTTGACGGAGTTAGCAGCTTATGCAACAAAAATGCAATATTGTTGCATGAAACTATTACTCATTCAGTAAAAGGGCTACGCTACGACAGCTAAGTTCTTGGTTCTTTGACCTCATAACAATACTAGAAAAAAAAATGTTGGAGACATGACACCATGTAGACAACCGCTTAATACATTGGAAATGCAACAATTACCGAAAAGCGTTGCTATCATAACGGTGCTACGCTAAATTTTAGGGAACGACAATTAAGTCGAGGTTTCCGGCCACATGATAATAATAAAAAATAAAGCAATTGACGGCATTTTGAGTCCCCTCAGAAAACCGTTTAATGCAACGTTACAGGCACCAACGTTGCATGGGTTTATTGCATGGTGCTGAGTTAAAAGTTAATCTATCACACAAAAGCAAGAGTTAAATAAATTAAAATAATAATTTAATTGCGACAATTATTTAAACAAGCATCCGAATAAAAACAAGGATTAGAAAAAGGGTGTGGACAAGAGTTTGTACAGCAATTAAGATCTGGAAAAATGTAATTATAAGGATAAGAGTCTAGACAAGGATTAGAAAAAGAACGAGAACAAGGATTTGCTGATGGATTAGAACGAGGATAAGATAAGATAAGATAAAGATTGGAATATAAATCTGAACAATTCTTGAATCAAGCATTGGAAAACAAATTGGATATAATTTCGTCAAGTAGAACTTGGTAAAGAATTTGAGCATGGTTTAAAAAACAAGAATTTGTGAAAGGATTAAAAACACCCACGATAACAATGATTTGGTAAAGGATTACGATAAGGATTATGAAAAAACAAAAAACGGTAGCAAGGATTTTATCAAGGAGTAGACCGAAGAATCTGACAAAGATCGAGACAAGACTTTGGACAATGCTTGGGACAAGAATTAAAAACAATATTGGCACAAGGACAAAGGCGTAGCCAGTTATGGGCAAAAGGGGGCAACTGCCCCCCCCCTAAATCTGAGATTTTTTATTTAATCGATGACTTTGAAAATAGTTTCTATATGTAACTCCTTTTTAATATATGGTTTTTCCTTTTTCTTTGAAACTAGATATGGTAAGAAGATAAAAGAAATGTATAAGTTCTTGCCCCCCTAATTTTCATCTAGCCTACGCCCTTGCACAAGGGTTGCCACAAGAACAAGGATTATAAAATGGATTCGGACAACTACTAGAACATGAATTTGCACTTGGATTAAAAAAAGAATTTGGACAAGGAGTATGATAAGTAAATAAGTCATTCATTAGAAATAACACGATAATAACAAGGATTTGGTTAACGGCTAGGCCGATAGCAAGAAAAAAAAACGATAGCAAGGATTTGATCGAGGAGTAGGACAAAGATTCTGACAAAGATTGGGATAAGACTTTGGAAAATATTGGGACAAGGACTACGGCAAAAATTGGTATAAGGATTATTATATTAATTTAGATAACACCTAGAACAATAATTAAAAAAATGGATTAAAATAAGAATTAGGACAAGTATTGGAAAAAAGAGCGATAACAAGGATTCGGAACAGGATTCTGACAAGGGTTGGGACAAAAATGTGGACAACGCTTAGGACAAGAAGTAGAAAAAGATTAGAACAAGAATTATGAAGTGATTTCGAACAACTACTAGGGCAAGAATTTTAAAATGCATTAAAACAAGAATGTGGACAAGGCGTAGGACAAATAAAAAGTCACAGAAAATCAGACGCAAAGTAGGATTTGGCTGTATCTATTGTGCACATATATTATTTGCACTAAATTTTATTTTTAGAAATTTTATTGAATTTTTATATATAAGAATTCTTATTAAAAGGCTTATATTCAAATTTCACTTTTCGTTATAACATGTTTTCGTCAAATATTTCGAAAATTAATGAGCAGGTCACAAAAATTGCAGAACGTCGATTTTTAAAAATAAAATCCAATGTATTGATTTGAATTCATTCAAAACGCTGAGCAGTAAATCTGTTCACTCAAAAGCAATCGCATTTTCCTTCATGAAGTGGCAACACTAGAATAACAGTTACACCCGTCAAACCACTCAATTAAAATGAAACACTTTAAAAGCGGAAGCAAGAGATTTTGTCAGCTTAAAAATGTCTGCAGAAACAATCATTAAAATTATGGAAAGATTTTCAAAACTTAAGCCGTAACAAGAACCAGACTCATTTGAGAAGAAACAAAATAAAACAAAAAAAAAAAAACAAACCGAGTCGAAGAAAATGAAGCAGCCAGTTGCTAACAAAGAACACTTCAACAGCACAGATAAAGAACTCAAGTGTTTGATTTAAGGCAAAAAAAAAAAGTAAAACAAAAACAACAAAAATATATAATCGTAATTTTCTTAAACAATCATTACAAGCCAGAAAAATAAAAATAAAATTGAAAACAACAAACAGAAGACGGCGCTGATTAAGAAGAGGGAGAGGGTGGGGGATCCACTCAGAGATACAAAGACAGTGCCAGAACAACGGATGGATGAATGCTGTAACAAAGTAAAAATGATGCGTTTTACAGTTGAAATTTCTAATTAAGACTACACTGGAAAAAATTTTTAAGAAAGATATTTTGATCCTGTTGATTCAAAAGAGTCGTTTCCAAATCTTGATTGATCTTTTTGATTCCAAAAGTAAATCGGTTTCTTGAAAGTTAGCGATTAAAATATTGAAGAAAAGCATTACATTTGGGAAAAAGAAAATTTAGAATAAATTAAATTAAATGAATAAATTTTAAAAAAAAAGGGAAATTTAAAAAAGCATATTAAAGAAATTTTGAAAAAAACGGATATTGAAATCTAGATATAAAAATTAGATTTAAAAAAATAAGTATTTAAAAAAAAAATAGAATTTAAAATATGAAAGTTGTAAAATCTAGGGGGAGTGGAGTTAAAGCTTTGGGCTGCCTGATAAAAATAAAAAAGAAGTTAATGACGTCATGACGCTGCTACTTATATTTCGGGATCTCCCAACTTTTAGGTCATTCCCATCAAACTGGCACTTCCATGGAAAATTTCGATATATTTTAGCTTATACGTACTCACAACGTTTAGGTGCATATGAGCTTATTGTGTTGCTTACAATGCTTTTAAAACTGTATTTCAGTAAGTATAAAATTAACACGTGAACATTTTTGTGCGATTATTTTTACAACTTGCGACGACTTAATTCGACTTTAAGCGATGAAGCACCATCAAAAACATCTATATATCTATTTTGTAAGACAGAATTCAAGCGAAGCCATACTTCGCTCACTGACGAATTTCATGGAGAGCTTCCAAAATCTGTTCTTCTACCACAAAACACTGTTACTGTGCGCGAACTGATAATGCTTGATCGTCATGTGACATACCGTAAGATTGAGGCATCCCTGGGCTAATCCCGACAGCATGAACACAGTTGTAAAGAATATTTGTTCACGTTGGATGACGCATAATTCGACAGTCGGTCAAACAAAAAAAAAGGCTGGTGTCGATTGGTACAAAGAAACGGTCAAGAAATAAAACCGCGGTGCTTCAAAAGACCTACATTAAATCGTGACTGATTTTAAATCTTGAATCTTTGCGTATGAGCCTGAAAATAAACAGCAGTTGACTGAATGATCTTTCAAGATGAACCAAATCCAACAAAAATTTCGAGCTCGAAGCACTGTGAATCAAATGGTAGACTGTTTCTTCCAAAAAACTGGTAATGAGGCCACGGATCTACTTGAGACACGTATAACAGTCAATTCGGAATGGCACACAATCATTTGTTTGCCAAAAGTGTTAAGCGGAAATAAGAGGAACAAACCAGCGCTGAAGAATTATTCTTCATCAAGAGTTTTAGGGTAAGCATTTTGATGGGAAGGGGTCAAATTCCCCCTTTACAAAATTATTTTTACAAAATGTCCCTTTTAGAAATTCCGCTTTTCAAAATTCCCCTTTTTTAACAAAATTCCCTCTTCACAAACATCCTCCTTCATAGAATTCCCCTTTATGAAAATCTCCTTAACCGAATTCTCCTTTACAAAATTCGCCTTTAAAACATTCCCTTCTACAAAAAACAAAAAGTTGAAAGAAAAAGGAAAATGTTGATATTGATGGCTAAAAGCACGCTCTTTGCTGAAAGTTTCCTTTTTTTAAGGTTTTGTTTTGAGAGCGTAGAGTTCTGAAATGTAGAAAATTACAAAGGGAGAATTTCGTAGAAGGGAAATTTAGTCAAGGGGAATTCTGTAAAGGAGAATTATTTGAAGTAGATTCTTAAAATGGAGAATTTTGAAAATGGTGAATTTCAGGAAAGGGATTTTTATGAAGGTGAATATTGACACCAGGAATTTTTGGAAAGGGGAATTTCAACCCGCTCCCAATTTAGCAAAGTATTTGTCAAGGACTTTTACAAGGATAAGAACAAGGCTTGAGATAAATATGTGAACAAAGATAAGAACAAGGATTTGATAGAAATTATTAAAAGACTGAGAACAAATTTTATACGTAGTAAAGATTAGAATACAAATTTGGGCAAAGAAAGAGCCAATAAAAGGACTAGGTCTGGGACTAAGATTAAGACAAGGGATATGTTTCGATTTTAGATTTGCATGATAGGACTTACAAGCTGACATATCCTGCTTTTAATGACTTTCATGCCTTACATAGTCTTACTCACAGAATTATAAGATCCAAAAAATATTGCTTTAATTTTTTTTATTTTTTTTACTTTAGTTCACTTTACTTTTAATTTTGCTTTTAATTTTACTTCTACTTTTACTTTTACTCTTACTTTTACTTTTACTTTCACTTTTACTTTTACTCTTACTTTTACTTTTACTTTTAATTTTACTGTTACTTTTAGTTTTACTTCAACTTTTACTTTTTCTTTTACTTTTGCTATTACTTTTACTTTTTCTTTTGCTCTTATTTTACTTTGACTTTTACCTTTACTTTTAATTTAACTTTTACTTTCACTTTTACTTTTATTTTTAATTTACTTTTACTTTTACTTTTACTTTTACTTTTATTTTACTTTTACTTTTACTTTTACTCTTACTCTTACTTTTACTTTTACTTTTACTTTTACTTTTAATTTTACTTTTGCCTTTACTTTTTCTTTTTCTTTTACTTTTACTTTTATTTTACTTTGACTTTTACCTTTACTTTCAATTTTACTTTTACTTTTACTTTTACTTGTAATTTTATTCTTACTCTTACTTTTACTTTTACTTTTACTTTTATTTTTAAATTTACATTTACTTTTACTTTCACTTTTGCTTTTGCTTTACTTTACTTTACTTTTACTTAACCTTATTTTTACTTTACTCTATTTTTATTTATTTTCATTTTTTTACTCTCAAAATCTTTCATAGATTTTGTCGCACGAATACCACCGGCTGTGAGATATACAACCAACTACATTTTTTTTTTTTTAGTTTTTTTTGGAATCATTTAACATTATGTTTTCTGAATCAAACGCTGAAGTTCTAGTAAATGAAGAAATTATTCATAAAAAAAAAATTTTTTTTTTATACAAATTTTCTTGCCGTGTATTCTATCAGCAATTGCACCATTTTCAGCGCCATCGAAATGCACCCTTGCGCTATTTTTAAAAATAATTTTTTCTTAAAAGCAAGCATTTTAAAGTGATTTTTTTTCTGTCTGTAAAGCAACGGAAAAATTAAAAAGTTTCACATGTATTACAACAAATGCATTGAGTATAAGCAACACATGGTGGAGACTTGAGACTCAGCAACAGCAGCGGCAGCAGCACATTCAGGGATCTTGCACAGGGGCAAACAACCGAAACATGAACAGTAGGAACAAAAACAAAAAAATTACCAGAAAAACATATGCAGGGAATTCTGTCTGTATGCGTCGCTGGAATCGATCTATTTTTAAAACCACAGGCTATGAGATGCGCACAGAAGAAAATGTGGAGTTTTTATAAATAGTTGTGTTTTTTGTGTTTTGGATTTGTTTTTGTTTTTGTTTTTTTTTCTGTTTTGTTTTTAAGTGCAAAGGCATTTTTTTAGTACTTCCTGTAGCAAAAGGCTGGGAATCTGATTGCTCGGCACTGATTTGTACAATGTTTGTATATATGAGGTATATAAATATGTAAACATACTACATGCGTAGGATTTAGTATTTTCATATAACTGCAGAGTGCAGCTGCATATTTATTGTTATTGTTGTTGTCTTCGTTGAACATGAAGAACGCTCAAAGTGGAGGCGCTGTTTAAAAAACGGAAGGTTACTACTACCTAAAACATTTTTTTGGAATTCAGGTTCGAAGCTAGTGTAACTTAACACCTAACTGAACGGATAAAAGAATAAAATCTGTAACATCTGAGCGCGAACTATTAGCCTTTCGCTAAAAATTAGCCTTTGAGAAAATTAGTCTTTAAATTAGTTAAAATTTTTCGTCATCGGAACACGGGGGAATTTTCAGCTTTGGTGTATTGAGAGACTTTTAGTAGAATTTTATGACAATTTTTTTTTGTGGAATATTTTAACCCGTTATATCCTTGTTTTCTGGTTCTTTTTTGTCTTTTAACACAGAAGGGTCAAAAAATACCCACAAATTGAGAAGTTAGAGGATTTAATTGTTATACAAAAATGTTCCTCGAAGTTTTTTAAATAAATCCTCCGAACATATCCTATACCTTAAATGAAAGGATAATATGATTTCCTATGTCGATTCACTATAAGAATGTTCAAAATAAAACTCATACATAAACTTTCAAAACGCCATTGCACGTATACTTTTTTTGTGTCCCCTCTACCAGAATCCATTTTCGAAACCTTGATTGATTTGATTTTGTTGTTCAGTGTAATCAAAGATATTTTATTTTTAAATTCGACAAGATTGTTCAAAAAAAATAATATCCTTGTAACTAGCTCTGACGTTTTCCGTTTTTTTATCACTTTTTCACACCGATATCCCGTGTTGTTAACAAAATCCAGAAAAACGAAGCAATCCCTTTAAAAGTAAAAGTAAGTATAAGTATAAGTATAAGTATAAGTATGAGTATAAGTATAAGTAAAAGTATAAGTATAAGTATAAGTAAAAGTATAAGTATAACTATAAGTATAAGTATAAGTATGAGTATAAGTATAAGTAAAAATAAAAGTAAAAGGCGTCCGTGGCGTAGTTGGTTTAAGTGCGTGGCCTCTATGTTAACGAACCTGGAGACCCAGGTTCAAACCCCAGCAGCGATAGAAAATTATTTGAATTAAAATAATTTTTCTGTACGGCCGTCACCTCTCTGCAGACAATGGCAAACCTCAGAGAGTAATCAAAATGCCTTGTAAAGCTTCTTGAGAACGAGAACATTCCGTTCATCGCCGTTCGGAGTCGGCCAATTTTGTAGAACTTAATAACACGCACAACACAATTGATCATAAGAAGCTAGGTCAAAGTCCTTTTAAGGGCTGAAATTTCCAGTTATTTATTTTAAAAGTAAAAGTAAAAGTAAAAGTAAAAGTAAAAGTAAAAGTAAAAGTAAAATTAAAAGTAAAAGTAAAAGTAAAAGTAAAAGTAAAAGTAAAAGTAAAAGTAAAAGTAAAAGTAAAAGTAAAAGTAAAAGTAAAAGTAAAAGTAAAAGTAAAAGTAAAAGTAAAAGTAAAAGTAAAAGTAAAAGTAAAAGTAAAAGTAAAAGTAAAAGTAAAGGTAATAGTAAAAGTAAAAGTAAAAGTAAAAGTAAAAGTAAAAGTAAAAGTAAAAGTAAAAGTAAAAGTAAAGGTAAAAGTAAAAGTTAAAGTAAAAGTAAAAGTAAAAGTAAAAGTAAAAGTAAAAGTAAAAGTAAAAGTAAAAGTAAAAGTAAAAGTAAAGTAACAGTTAACTTTTGAACATTTAAGTTAAAGTGAAAGTTGAACTAAAGGGATAAGGAATAGACTTTAACAAGGATTAGTGCAAAAATTGGAACAATAACAAAGACAAACATTTGAGCAAGGATAAGAGCAATGGCAATGATAAGGATAAAGATAACGATGAAGATAAGGATAAGAAAAGAAAATCCGGATTTTGGCCAAAAAAAAAAATCATTTTCTCGGACGGGGCCGGATTTTTGGCTCTGAGACTATGTCAACATGCAAATAGTCGTTATTGGAGGGACCACAATCCACAAGTATTCTGCCAAGCATCAATACATCTACGAAGATGGACTGTTTGGTGCAGTTTATTGTTCGACGGCATCACTGGAGCTTAATTCTTTCGAAAAAAGGAAGGTGGCACCGTTACCGTCAAAGGTCCTCGGTATTGAGCTGCTATTAACCGACTTTCTGTGGCCAGAGGCTTCATCATGAGGCTTGACACCCCTCGGTTATTTTCTCTGGGGGTCAAGTCCTTAGTCTACGCTAACAAGCCAATCAATTTGGGTAACTTCGAGCCCAATAATCGGAATAACGCCGCACATATTGGAGCGAGTCATACAAAATTGGACCGACCTATGTTATATTTCTGACTACTTATGATGTCAAATTTTTTTTTGTTGTTATTAAATTAATCTTATGTTGTGATAACATATGTTTTGATAGATCTTATGTTATCATAACATATCTTTCGTATGTTATTATTACTAATGAACTAATGTTTTTACTAATGAAGTGTAGTGAAGCAAACATTGCGCTTCATATAAAGCATTTATTATAAAAAAGATTTTACTTGATCACTAGCAGAAATCATTTTGAATAAAATTGCGTACGCCGAAAATATATATTTTTTTGTTCTAACTAAAAACATATTTCATAGTCAGCTATGGGCATAGAGCGCTCTGGGAGCGTTGAGAGCAAGAATTGAGAGCAAATGCTCATGTAGCAACACAGAACGCAACAACAAATCAAAGACAAAAAACTAACATAGAAACAACACAGAAGCTTTAAATGTAGTGGTGCCCATACCCGTTAATAGTTCATGCCTACCTTTTGTTTTTTTTTTTTTGAGTGCATTGAAAAAACTAAACGGCGCAGACCCCACCACTTGAAATGCCAGAGCGAACAGGGATAAGTTTTTGTATGCATGGGCTTTATATAAGTTTGAAAGCACAAAAGCTTATCCGCACATTTGTGTGCGTTTGAGCATCAATGCTTTAGAACAGGGCTGGGCATTCTAACACAGTCACATTTTATTTTGTCTTGTTAGTTTTAGTGCGCTCTCGAATCGTGCACACTGAGCGAAATAGTTGTCACAATTACTTAGATTTGTAAGTTTCTATTTCCTACTTTATGTTTTTATTTTTAGTCATCATAATCAATGTCATCTATGAAATTAATTAATACAAGTAATATGAATGAATAATGCAAATAATATACATAAATAGGTAATATGGATGAATTATATGAAACCTGAATATAAACGAATAATTATTTTAATATTATAAAATCTTAAAATATACTAATAATTAAAAAAATAAATAAATAATACGCAAATGAAATAAATAAGTGATCACGTAGTAAAAATTAATCATTAAAAAATTAATACAAGAATATGAATGAATTATACAAAGAATCATAATAGGTAATATGTATGCATGAATTATATGAAATCTTAATAAATGAGAATAATATGAAATTCTTTAAAATTTACAATGCAAAATATGCATTTAAAAATACGTGCATAAATATTATGAATCTACAAATCAATAGCTTGGTTTTTTTAAGAGTGTACATAAAATATGCAGCGCAAAGCGATATAGACCTCAGCATCACCGTCTGCGAACGACTAAATTATATTCTCTTCTGTTGTAAGCTTTGTGTACATGTGAAAAGTTACGCTCGCAGCGAGCTCAGTGAGCTATGGAAGGCCCTGCCCTGCTTTAAAATGACAAAGCAAACTGAGCACAAATGATGAAAGAGTTGCCAGATATGACCACCGTATGACAGTTTAAACCCTATCGAAAAAACCCATATCAATCTTAAAAAAGATCCCTTTGTATTGTATTGTATTGTATACTTTAATACGATACTTTGATTTTCATCAAAACTTGAAAATAAGCAAAATGAAAATATGCCCCAAACTTAATTTTTGGACCGATTTTTCATATTTAATTTGGGGCCTAATTTCATTATGAAAAATTTTCCCACAGAAAAATTAAATATGGCAAAAAAAAAAAAAAAAATGCAATTACGTCCCAATTTTTCTTTTTGTTGCTTTTCGTAAAATTTTTGGAGCCTTTTTTTATTTTTTTGCCATATTTCCAGGGGTCTAATTTCGCAGCGCCATATTAAGCAGTAAATCAACTAATCAAGCAAGTATCCTGCTTGCATAACAAAAAAAGTGTCATTTTAAATTTCTTAACTTAAAGCTGCCACTTTGACCTCCCTTTACCAACTCTCAGAAAAACAAGCACCAACGTTATTAGCTTAATACACACGAAGCTTAATAAAAATTGACAAACTTTGCCACAGCTCACAAAATCTATATAAATATTGCATTAAACCGTCTGGCACCGACCAAACACCAAGCTAGACACCACTTCGTTGATCATCCTCTACTTGTTCTGCTGCTTCGAGCTCTACTGCATGTTATTATCATGTTGTGTGTGCTGCTCTTCTGCAGCTCGTGCAATTTTGGCTTGAAACTCTCAAAGCAATATTTTGCTTGTAACTTATATTTATCAAATATATGTATATATTTTTTGTTGTAATTTTCTCTCAACTGTAGTTATTAGCTGAGCTTCCGCTTGGACTGTCCTGCCTTCTGTTGTGTGCATTTCTACTCCGTGCTTTACTTAAAGCTTTCCTCATATAAATTGCTTAACAATGAAAAAAGGACAAAACAGTTTTTTTTTTTTTTGTTTTTACTCCCCAAAGAGCTGTGTGATGATAACTCGTGCATTTTTATTCTTCTGATTTACTCAACATGATTTCATTCAGGATCTGTATCAGTTCCTCTGAGATTTAATGCACTACAGTTTCATCCCATTCGTGTATTTTCACCTAGTTTTTTTTTTCTTCTGTTGTTTCCCGGGTTTTTTATTAACTATGTCTTCTTTGTGTTTTTTGTCTTAGCAATTTTGTGAAATTGATGATGAAGTGTACGTGAAAATCTAACAATTTTAAATTGAAAAATAGCTTCATTACATATTGTTTTGATATTTCTTTTATTTTTGCAAGGATGGTGCAGTTTTTGTCTGATGATTTTAGAGTTATGCTCAGAATATTGTTGTCAAGTTGAGATGCGAGAAAATTGCAAGATTTTTTCCAGAAATTTCGTAGGTTAAAGAATTAACCGATTTGTTTGAGAGATGCGAGAAAATTGCAAGATTTTTCCAGAAATTTCGTTGGATAAAAAATTATCCGATTTGTTTGATATAATTGAGTATCTATTGTATTACGTTTTGGTAAAAAATTTGTATTGCAAAGTTGCAAATTTGTATTACAAAGTTTTTACATTTTTTTTTAAAAGTTGGTGGCCTCGATAGGCGAGTAGATAGGGTGCTTGACTGCCTACCCAAAGGTCACTGGTTCAAATCCCGGCCAGGTTGTTTCACAACTGTTTCTCAGATGTGATGTGCTAAGATCAAATATAATTCATTTTTACGGAAGCAGCCCGAAATACCCCATTACAAACTTTCCATTGTCAAAATTCACCTGAAAAATATCCTTATCGACAATTTATCCTTTTTAAAATTCTCCTCCTAAATTCTCCTTAAAAAATACCCCCTTTTTTGTAGATTTTTTTTATGCTAAATTTTGTTGAGGAAAATTTTCCAAAAAAGGAATTTTATTAATGGTAAATTTGGTAAAAGAAATTTTTTGTAAAGTGAAAGTTTTTGCACGAGAATTTTAAAAAGGGGAAAAAGATTTTTTAAGGTTTAATTAGCGAAAAGAATTTTGTACCAGAGGAAATTCGAAGCCAACCCATTCTTACCATTTTGGTGGTTGTTAATCAAAAAATTTTTAAGCAATAAAAAGCTTAAGTGAATTTTTCATATTTTACCCGACCCCCAATTTAAACCCCAATTTTAAAATTTTGCCAATATCCGATAGATTTCTGTTACTTTAAAGTAGTGCTTTGTAGTTTTTTATAAGGACGAACAATGGCAAGGAATTGTGTTTTGCTTTTCATGTCTTTAAATATTATATGATTTTCAGTGAACCCCGTTTTGCCTCACAAAAGCCATGGCAAACTTTATTTTTCTCAGTTTGTGATAGAATTGGAAAATATCTTAAAATTGTATGAAAAAAAAAATATAATTTTTTAAATAGAACATCAAAAAACCAAAATGTGACGTTTTCAATATAAAAATTTTCTAAGTTAAACATTTAAAAAAAAAAAGAAAAAACAAGTTTTCAATTTAAAGAAAATATTTCATTTTATCTCATCATTGACCCTCTAATTTTCAACTGAATATCCCAATTTCTTTCATTGTCATATATTTTATAAATTTAATTCAAAATTGTAGCTGACAGTTTTTTCTTCGTAACTTTTTATAATTCTATCTTGAAAAATTCATGTATCTGTACATTAAATTTTATTGTGAAACGTTCATGTATCTCAACATTTTAAAAAATTATTGCTTAGAAAACTAAAGTTTTTCTTATCGTCTGGGCTGCAGTCAAAGGGTAGCGGTGTAAATTTCTGCCCCCCCCCCCCCCCCTATAGGTCCAATAGAACACAAAATACCAACCAAATCAGATGATTAATCGAAAGGGCGCCATTTTGCTTTATATGTTCGATATCAAATACCCAAGCAAAAGTCTGACTGGGCCTACTTATCGTTCAAAACATGTCCAAGCTTAAAAATTTTCTGAAAGAAAAAAGTTTTGGTGTTCACACAATATCAATATCCACTAGACCATTTTGCCCCGACTTCACTTTACACTAGCATGTAAATATTTGTATAGATCATTTAACCCCTATATTTGAATGTTTTCATAAATATCTTCTATAACTATTATATTTTAATGAAGCAGACCATTTAACTTTTGAAATTTTTAAAATTAAATTTAATTTTTAATTTTATAGTACCACTGTGCAGTTTTCGTTATTTGATTTCATACAAATTTATCACGAACCAGTCACTATTACCCTGTCAGTTCACTTTTTCTAAGCTTTTTCAAAATTTGTGTAGACCATTTTGCCCCTTTACATTGTATAATGCATATATTTTTATCAGTGACCATTTTTTTTGAGTATCGATTCTTTATAATAATCTTAAGCTGACTACTTGACTATTTAGGTTGCTCAACAGACCATTGTACCCTTTGCCTAAAAAAATGTCATATAAATTTAACTTAAACCGTTGATCTCAAATTGAAGATGATCATTAGGCTCTTTTGAGTTCTTCGACACAGCCATTATGTGTCCCTTCTCCCTCATAATTTCATATATCTTGATATTAAACTTAAACTTAATTATTAGAAAACCATTTATTGCCTACAGTTTTCCACTGCACCATTTTACCCCTTGACAAATTTGAACATATTTTAATATTTAATCATCAACATCTTTAATTAATAATTGTTTTTTTTTCTCTTTCAGGTAAGTTTTCGATCTTCTGGAAATGCTTCATATTGTAAGTGGTATAATTTATCTTTTAAAATTGCTGCGTCTTCGTTTACAAGCCTTAACATGATTTCTTTCAAGTCAATTTAAAATTTTTATATTTGTATATTACTTGTAGAAACTTAAAAAATATCTCTTTGACAAACATCAAAGCTTTTTCAATTCAATTATTGCATTTCAAAGACTTTAACACTACACTATTTTGCAAACTCATTTCATAACCACTTCCCTTTTTAAAATTTAAATTTCATCTAAAGTATAGGCATCAAAAATAGTTTATTCTTACTTCAGTCCTATTTTGAACTCTTCCACTCAATTCTGCAATTCAGCGAACTCTGCTAACAGCCACTCGTCCGTCACTCGCTACGCATTGAACCAATAAAACTTAATTACAACTTGTTCAATTCAATTTTCAATCCAATCCAATTCAATTCAATTCAATTCCATTCCATTCAATGAAATCATTTCGCTCTGTTTGGCTGACAAAGTTTTCCGACATTTAAAAGCTTATAAGTTAGGCACGCGAAAACAGTGGGCGTATGAAAAAAGCTTTAAAAGTTTAAGCCCATAACAGCGAACGAGTTGTAGCTGTCGCTAATATTAACCCTTGTAGGGATCGAACCATTCGAATATCAATGAGTGCATGAACTACAACATGAATAACAACAAAAACCTTTAAAGTACAGACAGCAAGCAACAAGTAATGGTAACCGGAAGACCGCTTGGAAGCATAATTGCTATGAACATTTAAAACGGTATTTAATAAACTTGCGTTTATTTGCCGCTATTTAAGCTAGTACCGCAAAAGACCAGACAGACTGGCCGTCAAAAGTCTAAATGTCTCCAAACAGGCAAGTTTGTGGTTTTGCTGTATTCTCAGAGCCACCCAAGTCTTTTTTTTTATTGTTGGCTTTGTCTGTTTTCGCCATTCTTGTTGGTTTCTTTTTTTTTTTTTTTGTGTTTTTTGTTCTCTTACAGCGATGTGCTTCACTTTCAGTTGACTGTAAAATGTGCGTTAACCGGAAAATTGCGATGAATGCGACTGAGTCGTGGTCATGGCAATTGGTCAGAGGGTCACAGCGGGAAGACAGAGTGACAGAGAGAGAGAGAGTGAAAAAGAAACTTATGAAGACTGAAGAAGACATACGCTGAACTTGCAAAGCGTTGCTGCTGCTACGTCGCACTTAATATCATTTGATTAGTTGGTCAAAACCTTTTAAGTGAAAGTAACCAACGCCGATGATGATGATGATGAAGATGATGGTGATTATGAACTTAGTCATTTATCAGTGACTTTGGCTTGTCAAGTATAGCAGCAAAAGCAATAACTCAAGAAACAAAAATAATTATGGGGTACGAATCACAAGTTGCTACTTCAAAGTCTTACTTGCACGATATGGAGAATGAGTGGATGAGGAAAAGTGTTCGTTTGTTATGTCCAATCAAACAGAATGTTAAATTATTACGCTTCATGCTTCAATTGAGCCAAATTAAAAATTATGAATTATAAATTATAAATTGTAAATTATAAATTATAAATTATAAATTATAAATTATAAATTATAAATTATAAATTATAAATTATAAATTATAAATTATAAATTATAAATTATAAATTATTAATTATAAATTATAAATTATAAATTATAAATTATAAATTATAAATTATAAATTATAAATTATAAATTATAAATTATAAATTATAAATTATAAATTATAAATTATAAATTATAAATTATAAATTATAAATTATAAATTATAAATTATAAATTATAAATTATAAATTATAAATTATAAATTATAAATTATAAATTATAAATATTTATAATTATTATTATAATTATAATTAATAAATTATAATTAATTATTTATTATTAATTATTAATTATTAATTATTAATTATTAATTATTAATTATTAATTATTAAGTATTAATTATTAATTATTAATTATTAATTATTTATTATTAATTATTAATTATAAATTATTAATTATTAATTATTAATTATTAATTATTAATTATTAATTATTAATTATTAATTATTAATTATTTATTATTAATTATTAATTATTAATTATTAATTATTAATTATTAATTATTAATTATTAATATTAATTATTAATTATAAATTATATATATTAATTATTAATTATTAGTTATTCATTATTCATTATTAATAATTCATTATTAATTATTAATTATTAATTATTAATTATTAATTATTAATTATTAATTATTAATTATTAATTATTAATTATTAATTATTAATTATTAATTATTAATTATTAATTATTAATTATTAATTATTAATTATTAATTATTAATTATTAATTATTAATTATTAATTATTAATTATTAATTATTAATTATTAATTATTAATTATTAATTATTAATTATTAATTATTAATTATTAATTATTAATTATTAATTATTAATTATTAATTATTAATTATTAATTATTAATTATTAATTATTAATTATTAATTATTAATTATTAATTATTAATTATTAATTATTAATTATTAATTATTAATTTTTAATTATTAATTATTAATTATTAATTTTTAATTTTTAATTATTAATTATTAATTATTAATTATTAATTATTAATTATTAATTATTATTTATTAATTATTAATTATTAATTATTATTTATTAATTATTAATTATAAACTATTAATTATAAATTATTTATTAATTATTAATTATTATTTATTTTTTATTATTTATTATTTATTATTTATTATTTATTATTTATTATTTATTATTTATTATTTATTATTTATTATTTATTATTTATTATTAATTATTTATTATTAATTATTAATTATTTATTACTAATTATTAATTATTAATTATTAATTATATATATTAATTATTGATTATTAATTATTAATTATTAATTATTAATTATTCATTATTAATTATTCATTATTAATTATTAATTATTAATTATTAATTATTAATTATTAATTATTAATTATTAATTATTAATTATTTATTATTAATTATTAATTATTTATTATTAATTATTAATTATTAATTATTAATTATTAATTATTAATTATTAATTATTAATTATTAATTATTAATTATTAATTATTAATTATTAATTATTAATTATTAATTATTAATTATTAATTATTAATTATTAATTATTAATTATTAATTATTAATTATTAATTATTAATTATTAATTATTAATTATTAATTATTAATTATTAATTATTAATTATTAATTATAAATTATTAATTATTAACTATTAATTATAAATAATTAATTAATTATTATTTATTATTTATTATTTATTATTAATTATTAATTATTTATTGCTAATTATTAATTATTAATTATTAATTAATAATTATTAATTATTAATCATTAATTATTAATTATTAATTATTAATTATTAATTATTAATTATTAATTATTTATTATTAATTATTAATTATTAATTAATAATTATTAATTATTAATTATTAATTATTAATTATTAATTATTAATTATTAATTATTAATTATTAATTATTAATTATTAATTATTAATTATTAATTATTAATTATTAATTATTAATTATTAATTATTAATTATTAATTATTAATTATTAATTATTAATTATTAATTATTAATTATTAATTATTAATTATTAATTATTAATTATTAATTATTAATTATTAATTATTAATTATTAATTAGTAATTATTAATGATAAATTATTAATTATTAATTATTAATTATTTATTGTTAATTATTAATTATTAATTATTAATTATTAATTATTAATTATTAATTATTAATTATTAATTATTAATTATTAATTATTAATTATTAATTATTAATTATTAATTATTAATTATTAATTATTAATTATTAATTATTAATTATTAATTATTAATTATTAATTATTAATTATTAATTATTAATTATTAATTATTAATTATTAATTATTAATTATTAATTATTAATTATTAATTATTAATTATTAATTATTAATTATTAATTATTAATTATTAATTATTAATTATTAATTATTAATTATTAATTATTAATTATTAATTATTAATTATTAATTATTAATTATTAATTATTAATTATTAATTATTAATTATTAATTATTAATTATTAATTATTAATTATTTATTATTTATTATTAATTATTTATTATTAATTATTAATTATTAATTATTAATTATTCATTATTAATTATTAATTTTAAATTTTTTATTATTAATTATTTATTGTTAAATTTTAATTATTAATTATTAATTATTAATTATTAATTATTAATTATTAATTATTAATTTTAAATTTTTTATTATTAATTATTAATAATTAATTATTTATTATTAATTATTAATTATTAATTATTAAGTTTTAATTATTAATTATTATATATTATTTATTAGCTATTAATTCTTTATTATTAATTATTTATTATTAATTATTTATTATTTATTATTAATTATTTATTATTTATTATTAATTTTTAATTATTAATTATTAATTATTAATTATTAATTGTTAATTATTAATTATTTATTTTTAATTATTAATTATTATATATTATTTATTTGTTATTAATTCTTTATTATTAATTATTATTAATTATGAAAAAAGAAATTATAAACTACTAGCAGGCCACGGATATTTTCTTTTTATCGAAAGTCGTCAGATTGAGTGCTATTGAAATTTTAGAGAGATAGAGCCGAACAAAGAGAGAATATAGAAGACAGCAATATGGAGTTTATAGAAGCATTCGCAGCACAAACGCATGAAAAGCTAACGATCAAGCAATGAATGGCATTGTGGATGATGTTTTAAAAGACTTTGCACTTTAATTAAAGATATTTATTATTAAAATTTCGAAAAAATAGTACCCCTATATCCTTCTGCGGCACAAATTTGACATTTAAAAACTTATTTCATAAAAATCGGACTAGTACTTTTGTAGTTTAGCGGCAACAAAAAGTGTTCACTTTAATTTTATATAATAATATATAAGTATATATTTACTATGAATTGTTAATGCAATAGTTAAAAATTAAAACTAGAATTTATAATTTGTTTAACATAGTGCTGCAAAAAGCTATTATTTACATTCATTTGAGACAGCCACATATAATTCGCATGTGGTTAAGGGAAGTAGATGTAAAAGAATATTATATCACCACTCTTTTATGAGGCTGTGTCAATAACAAGGCCAAGTACAGTAGTTCGTATCGAAAAAATTTAAGTTCAAATAAATAGTAATGCAAGATTTGAAAGAAATATGACATTAAGTAAAGATTACTTTCCTGCGTCGAGAATGAAAGAACTTTTACTTTGAGAAGTGAGCGAAAATGCTGAAAACTGCGACTCCGACACTCATGACTGTACAATAACCATCTGTAATTGTAAAGTTTTTATATATATTTTGACATTTTTTGTGTAGAACATTCCCTTTAGTCTCCTAGATCTTAACTTAAGAACCCTGTCGTAAACATCATCATTAATAAAACGTGACAATTTGAACCCTTCGCCAACAACAGGACTCTGTACATTGCTCACTATACTCCTTGAAGCAGCATTGCGCCTTAAAGCAACATTAAGTTTCCATAGTTTATGAGTTGTATACAATATAAACAGGCATTAAAATTAAGCACACCTCTACAAATGGCCACCGACACAGTTGTATTTCTTACAATTACCGTTACCATCGATTTGACACAAATTGGCTATAATAATTCAACAACAATCAGCCAAGCAGGCCTGACTAGAACGTGGGCTTCTAAGAGTGGAATGGAGTGTGGGCTCCACACAATGGAGTGCCTGAAATTGATCCACTGCAAAGTGGCACTTAAGTGTTTTTGAGCTTAACGTTGTGTTGTTATTGTTGTTGTTGTTGTTGTTGTTGTTGTTATTGTTGTTGTTGTTGTTGTTATTGTTGTTGTTGTTGTTATTGTTGTGTTTGTTTATGTTGTTATTTCTCTTAATACAACAGAATATAATGAAAAGCTCATAATTTATTGATGATAAAATTATAAACAAATAAATTAGCTGCACATGCCATAGAAGCTTAAAGCTTAGCTAACATTTAGGGATATCATAGCTATTAATCAACACTGCTCACAGAGAGCGAAACAAACATACGCAAACACACATACACACACACACAAACACACAAACACAAACATGACTATAGAAAAAAAAAAGTAAATTGTAACCACTTCAAAGCACTTGTCACTTAATTGATTAGCAGGTGTTAAAAAGCTCGTGCCAAACAACTAAAAGGTATTTAAAAGAACAACAACAACAACAACAAAAACAACAACAATAGCAAAATAAAAAAAAAAAATAAATTGTCTCTAAATCCGATTAGTTGTAATCGTCGCTGTGGGTGTCAGTGTCATCAGTCAGTGTACGTTGTGCAAATGTATGTGAGCATATATGTGAGTGTAGCTATTTGTTGTGGCACAGTGTGTGTTCGACGACAAGTTATGTAAATTTTATCGCCAACTGGTGAGCTGTAAGCAAAACAAAAAGAAAAAAAAAAAACTATTTCAAGCATTTAAATACTTCTAACAAATAACTTCTCACTACACGCATACACACACACACACACACAAACACATTTAAATTCACACCACAAAGCTTAGGATTAAATTTCAACTATGTGCAGTTCGTAGCGCCAGCTTTAACAACAACAAGAACAACAACAAATTTAAGCGCCAACTCCGATATTTTTTTTTTACCACGTGCGGTTTTATGACATTGTTTAGTTTTTTAGCCACTATTAAGTTAGGCTCTGTTTGTAGTAGAGAGCTAACCATGTGAACTTGTATGTTATGTATGTGGCACACTTTTTTTTTAGCTAAGCTTTTTCTAAGCTTATCGCCGTTATTGTAATTGCTTCACACTTTGATTTATGTCTAGTGTGCGCTTTGGGTAGATATTTTCTATCCGTTGTTGTTGTGATAACTATTTTATATGTTGTAGTTGTTAAGTCTTATAGCTCTTTTTAGTGTGTGTGTGTGTGTGTGTGTGTGTGTGTCACACATTCGCACCCACATTTGCTAGCGGTGACTTGTAGTTTTTTTTGTTATTATTGTATGTCGGAAATGACCTTTTAGTTTTGCTGCGACTTCCTTCCGTTTGACAAATCCTTCCTTGTACATTTATACAATTTATGTGTGTGAGCGGGGTGTTTTTTTTTCTGTTCTTTTTCTTTTCTTCTAATCTTTGTACTTCTATTTGTTGTTGAGCTTTGCGTGTCGTTGTGACTCTTTTCCTCTATTATTTTTACTGCGTATTCTCGCCGGCAATTTGCATAAAAATTTATTTTGTTCACACTTTGCACCGTTTTGTTGTTGGTGCAAAGCTTTTGAAAAGCTCTTATTTATTTTTATGACTCATTGCAGCAGTAGTAGTTTATGAATGGTTGTTATTTTTTGCATATTTTTTATGAAAGTAGCTGTAGTGGCGAAGAACATTCTGATTCAATTTTCCTCAACTAGATAACTAGAGTAGTAGCGGAAGCCGTAAAAAAGTGAAGTCATAAATTTTTGATATCGTTGTTTTTTTTTTATAGCTTCGAAACGGGTTAACTTTGTGTCTTGAACATAAAAATGTGACTCTTTTCGTTTTATTATTAAAAGCATGCTGTCACTTACTTACACTTTTACTCTACCAATTTATTTTCTTGATCTTCTGATTAAAGATTGGATGTGATGATAACTCGTTCTGACTGCTAAATAAAATTAAGTGTCAGTTAAAAATGTCCGCTTTTCAGAATGTGTAACTTATTTAGAAGTCTCTTCATAAGAGCCTTCCTAAGAAACTTACAATTAACTCTCAAGAAGCTATGGCAAAAAAAAAATACTATCTCCTTACTTCTGCGAAGCTTTGTCGAAGTTTATATGCAGTTTCTTAGAGATACTCCTCCGTAAGACACAGCCTCGATATTGCTTCTCTCATAAGTCATATAGAAACTTTAAAAACTATCTGAGTTCGAATAGTTGCTTTACTATTGTCTAAAAGCACCCAAACGAGTATTCGCCTTCACATAAGCATCCTTGCTCTCATTATTAAAATAAAAGCTTTTTCAGAGCTGTCTGATCTTCGATAAGGTACTTCTTTATTGTCTTTACAAAGCATCCTTAGCATTTGATATCACATAAATAACCTAACTCTGTCAGTTAAATGTAAGCCTTTTGAAATATAAGCCTATGCACTCTCTGAGCTTCAATTAGGTCCTTCACTAAAACCTTTACTAAGCACCATAGCGACAACTCGTTCTCATTTTAACAGACTTGCTCTCTCAGTAAAATATAAGCCTCTTGAAAGCTCTCTGAGCTTCAATTAGGTCGACAACCAGCGACAACAAGCTTTCACAAACAGTTTGCTCTTACAACAATGCTCTTACAACTAATATAGAAGCTATTTGGAAGCTCATTAAAATGCTTCGCTAATGGTTTTACGAAGCACTTCAATGTTTTTAAAACAATTGTTGTTCAATTAAATTTTTGAAATTTTACAGTTTCTCGCAAAAACATTTCTTATTTTTTTCCATTTTATGTATCCTCGTTTATAGAATACCGTATATTTATATGAATAATCTGTTATCGCATTGAGCTTACTGAGGCTAGAACCCCTCATTAGCCTCATTTCACTCCTATACATTGCGATATGTGCTAAAATCTGTTTTACAATTAAAGAATTAAATGTTTATAAATTAATACTGGAAATAACCTCTATAAGGAGCTTCGGGAGAACTTGTTGCAAAGTTCATAAAAACTCACTCACCAAAATGTAAAAAGTTCACATGTACTTTCTAAGCATTACTCATGATACAACTACAAGGTAAGCTCATTTTAAGATGGCTGCTCAAATGAGAAATTTTGCAAGAACAAAGCATTACTGAGGTAGAACAATATTTCCTCTCAAAAGCTCAAGGAGCCTCAGTCTCTTGTCTCAGCTTCGCATCGGAAGCTTTTGCAAGGCTTATACGAGCTTAAGCTCTCAAGATCTCGATTAACTATCTCGCAAGAGCTTTTAGCGAGACAAGCAAAACAAGCTCACTTACTTCTAGAGCTTCTCGCAAAGCAAACAAATCAAGTTCGCTCACCGAAATGTGAAACTTGCTTTCACAAGTGCTTTCGAAGTATTATCGAGTAAGAGTAATACTATCGTTCACAAGCTCATAGTTGCTTCTCGTCTCTCAATCTTTTTATGAAACAAGTAGCAATATTTATAAAACATGTAATGGGACGTTTTGAACGTGGCGAGTAGTCTTCAAAACGTGCGACTTAATATTTGAGGCAAGTGTTATACCTTTAACTCAGATATTATAGTTTTAATGCTTCCCCATCCACAAACTTCTCTAACACTTACTACAACTTTTAAATCGTAAATATTGATGAAATGTCATAATTTAATAGAAATATATTTATAATTGTGATTATTTTCTAATTGAAAATTTTGACTCTGGTATTGTTTAGTTCGAACCCTCCTGGGAGGGGGTTTGAACCCCCAAAACCCCCCGTGCGCACGGGCCTGCTCATACTCACGGCTGTAGTTTCAATATCTCTCTATTCAAATTTTGCAAACAATTTTCGCTGCTCTGTTTCTCTGGCTTTCGATCGCTCTCTTTCTCCCTCCCTCTTTTTGCTTATCGCATTCGACAGTATTTTGCCAAACAAAAAATAAAGCTGTGTGCACCACCAAGAATGATAGAAACCATGATACAATTATAAGGTAGGCCCAATTCGGAGACGAAAAAAACGAAACAGCAAAGCAAAGCAAAGAAAATCAAAACATTGGCGTAGGTATAATGTCATTTTTAACAATTGGCGTTTATTCGTTCAGCGATAGGGATGTATAATTTACTTTTAACAGTATGAATCTCGGTATTGGGTATTGAGTAACCAGATTTTATGTGGAATAATGTAAGAAAAGGAAGCAAAAACCCTAAACATTTAACAAAATGAGGTATGTATTAAGATATAATACAAAATGAATTGTATGTTAGCCTTCAACGAAGCAAATAAAAGTGAACTTTTTATATAATTTACATTCGACTTGTTAGTTCGATTGTTCAGTTACCAATTTATTTGCATCGCTTTGTATTGTATTTTGACATTATACCTACGCCTTTGTTATTGTTTTGTTGTTGATTTGTAGTCATAGAGAGTGTGTTTTTCCTGGGCCTACCTTATAATTGTATCATGATAGAAACCAGATTACGCGTTCCGCAAATGAGAGAGAGAGCATGACGTCACAAGCAATATTGTCAGACTTTGGAATAGTTTTACTTTAGGGCGCCTATATTTTTTTTTTTTTCTTGTTTTTATAATATGTATATGGACCTTCTAAACCTATTGGTGATATAAAATTTTGTCGGTCTCGAATGGTTTAAGAGATAAAAACCTTGAAAAATTAAAAAATTCATATTTCTCGTATACGAAAATATTCTAATTTTAATACAGAAAAGTGTATATTTTTACTTTACTTTTCCGAAAGAATTTATTTTCAACTTCGTCAATTTGAGTAAGCGATCGCACAATTGCATACGTTTTTGTTAAGCAAAAGTACTGTGTGACGTCATGCACTCAGTTGAGAAAGAGAGCATTAGATAACGGGACTGCGGAACGCGTAATCTTGTTTCTATCATTCTTGGTGCAGCACTAGCTTCTGTTTTGTTTCTGTCATGGTAGAATTATAAGGTAGGGCCGACTCGGAGAAGAATGGAGTGGAAAGCAGCGAAAAAGGGGGCTAGTTGTCAAAATCAGCTGTTCATATCGAGTTTCTTTATGTTCATGTTTCGCAGTTGATTTTAGGTTAAACTTTTTACAAGCTTTTTTTCAAATTTAACACTTCCGCGGCATTTTATAGATTTATTTACAATGTTTTTACAATATTTCCACTCAAATTAATACAAACTTAACACACGTGTCCGCACTAATTACAAGTTGAAAACATGATATTTCTTTTTTCATTTGACATTTCCACCAACTTCGTCATTTTGACAACTACCCGACCTTTTCACTATCCACTATTCGTTGACGCGTGAGGGCACTGAGCGACCCGGCCCTACCTTATAATTCTACCATGGTTTCTGTGTTTGTCTTTTGCTTTTGATTTGTTGTTGCGTGTTGCGTTGCTACCAGGATACAATTACAAGGTAAGATCATTTGAAGATGGCTGCTCAATTGAGAAATTTTGCAACAACAAAGCTGTAGGAGCTACAAACGTCAAACGACAAAAGCAACAACAACAATTAGAATTTGAACTTTGTAATTGTATCATGGTTGCTACATAAGTCTTTGCTCTCAATTCTTGCTCTCAACGCCCCCAGAGCGCTCTCTGCCCATAGCTGCTCCAGTGTTGCCAGAGGCCGAGCTCCAAATATCCCGTTCTCTTCTTTAAAACGCCCTGTTTATCCCGTTTTAAAAATAAAAAATCCCGAAAAAAATCCCGTTCACAAACCTTGCTTCATGTTTAATTACTCGTTAATTTTTTTGGCTTGTTTCTCTTTTTTACCTGGTAAAGTCAAGTCAAAAAGAAAACGAATCCGACCATCCAAAGTTGAATTCTTCTTCTTTCTCTTTAAAATATTCATAGTGTCATTGTGTTCAAGTTCAATTCTTAAACAGTTTTGCGAGGGTCTTGCTTTAAACAGCAAGAGTATTGCTTTTAATGTAGGGGAGATGGCTGGGTTGTGAACCGGGTTTCGTTTTTGGGCTCAAACTTTTCTTCAGAATAAAGATATCGAATAATCCAAGATACTGTTGGAAAGGTGAATATACAACGCAACTTTTTTATGCAGACAGATTAGCGTTTTGATCAAAATTTAACTCTCTACTGCTAATTTTCTAAAGACGTGATTTTTGGCTCTTCCAAAAATGTGACTGGGTTGTGAAAAATCGCCACGAAAACGAAGTAAATCGCCAAATTTAATGACGCCAATTAGGCTAAAAAATCGTAATGAATGGAAGTGTTTAATCATAATTTTCTTCATCGTCATCCAAATCGGTGTCGCAATGTTTGCATGTGAAATACGAACGCCTTCCCATATTGACGCACTTCAAGTGAATAGGCCGGCCACATGTGTTGCATTCGATGGAGTTTTTGGGTGTCAGTTCTTTAGGCAAAAATCTTAAACAAATGGTGCAAAAATCAATATCCTTATCAGATGGTTTTGATGGTTCTTTTGCCTTAGGACGCTTGGATGGTGTTGGTTGTGCCTTCTTCAGTGATGCTTTTGCTAGGGATTTTGACTTTTCTGCTGTTTTTTCCTGCTTCAGATCATCAATTTTGTCTGGAGCAGTAAGCTCGCAGCTCTCCATTGCCTTTCGCAAAAGGTTTCACAGTTTCAAACACGATGTCTGCCACTGGCACAAGCAATATATCTGTGCACTTCGGTGTAACTGCACAAATTGCGTCATGTCAAAAGACAAATTTAGCAGTTGAAAGATTGGCGATTTGTCAATTATTTACTTACTTACTTATCTGGCGCTTTGGCTGTGGTTTTGCCCTCGTATAAGAAATCTACGAAAATATAAGAAAAAAAGAAACGAAATTCCCTCGATAATTAGGGAAAGAAAAAAGTAATGGTTCACAATCCAGCCTGATTCACAGCCCAGCAATCTCTCTTAAATTGTTGGAATTAAAAAAAAATGTTAAGAAACCCGACTTGAACGAAAATCCCATTTTTGGGCTAAAAATCCCGTGCGCCCTTTTGAGGTTTAAAAAACCCGAAATATGGGCGAAATCCCGGGTTCTGGCAACACTGGTCATGACACCGCGAAGAGAGCAGCTACAAGATCGCAAATGCATCAATTATGCAATGGAGTTGCATAGAATTATTACTTGAAGGTATATATGGAAAAATGTAATAAAACAAAAATTAAATATTTTTACTTAACCTTACGATAACACAAAAAAAAACAAAAAGAGAAAAAAAGAAGAGTAATTGAACACACTACGAACAAAATTTAGAACAAAGACTTAGAAAAGAATTGGAACACGTATAAGGAAGAGGTTTGAACAAGGTTAAGGTCGGGAATTTGGACATGGATTAAAACAAGAGTTTGGATAGGAAGAAGGGCAATTATTAGGACAAATTTAAGAACAAAGATAAGAATTAAGACAAGTTTAGGAAGAAATAAAAGAATAAGGACAAGGATAAAGATGTCAAAATCTACGAATGTAGATTTTATAGAATAATTTTTGACTAAAAGTAGCATTTGCTTAAGCAGCTTGGCAGAAATTGCTTAAAATAATTTTTATTAAAGGAAAATAAACAAGGTGATGTTGGACATAGCAATTGCTTATCAAGCATTTTCTCTTTCTTATGAGCAATTGCTGGTAAGTAATTGTTTATTCTTTGATTTTTTTGTGCTTAAAAGCAATCGCTGGTAAGCAATTACTTTTTCAGTTATTATCAATTGCTTACTAAGTTACTCCTTTGCATATAAGTAACAGCTGGTAAGCAATTGCTAGTAAAAAATTGCTGGTAAACTAGCATTTTCATGTTGGCAATTGTTGGTAAGTAATTTCTTGTTTTTTAGTATGTTTTGAGTATTCTCACATTCCAAACATGCATATTTTACTTTTAATTTTTTTCTGTTTCGAGCTTTACAAATAAAAAAATTTGCATTGTTTTTTATTCAAAATTAACTTTTTTTAAAAGCCTCACGTTTTCTAACACATAATAAAAAAATTAAAAATTTAATAACTCAAATCAGCGTTAATTTCACTAACCGTTAAATGGCTACCCGCAACAGCTTTAATTAAAGCGCATCGCTTTGGAATTCTAACAAATACATCGCTTTGGAATTCTAACAACTCTGAGCAACTCACGTTTATCTTTCAATTAACAGAATACATGTAATTATTTAATTACAGTCATCAAACACTTGAAAACTAAAGCATGCTTTAAGGCGGATTTAGAAATAAATTTATTTAAAATTTTAAATTCATACAAAGTTAAGATCTTAACATGCGCTACTTTATAATGTTAAAAAAATTTCCATTTCGACATTACGAAATGTCATTCATTGTCTTGCGTTAAGCAAATGTCATGCGCAGCAAGTTCCGCAGATGCGATGCTGCAGATGCGGCAGCATGCAACACAATTACGTCTAGCTTAGGTTTTGTGTAGAGCGTTAACAATGAAAAATTCCATACAAATGTCAAAAAGTTTTACTGTTTGTTTTGTTAGTTTTGAAATTGCTGAATAGCAGGTTTGATTATGGAAAGAACGAGAGAGAATAGAGCGAAAGAGAGAGAGCGCAAATGCTAAATAAAAGCGGTAAAGATGCATGCAACCATAAAAGGTGAAATCCACAAAATGCTGCAGCAAATAGCTTAAATAGTGGCAACAAATATAAAAGCAAAAAAAAAAATAAAAAAACTTGAATTAAACTTTTTTTTATTTTGCACAATAAGTAAGTCAGTGTGTAAATGGATGAGCAAAAGAGTTGCCAAATATAAAAAAATATTCAATGAGGACAGTAAGAAATGTTATGCAGCATTTTGTTTTTTCCTTCCAACATTTTTATTAAAAATTGTGCCAACAGTTGGACCATCATTTATCCATGGCAACTTCTTGAGACAGTCGTCGTCGTCATCGTTAATATATTTATATATTTGATTTTTATTAAAAACTAAAATATTCATGGCGCTCATTTTTTAACGTCCAACTGTCACATAGAACGGAATTTCAAATTAAGCTGTCAGCACACTACGTGGACACCCATTCACGTAGAGTGTGATAAATGAAAAATACCGTTAAATATAATGAATGAAAATCATTTTTCGTAGGCCTTACGAAGGCTAATTTCTCATAATCGCAATAAAATTAGAACGAGAAAAACAAACGAGGGTATGTGTGTCATTTTAAAATGCAGCATATTTTTTTTTTTAAATATACTCTACCAAAAATAAACATGTGACTAAGTTCAACTGTATTTGTGTGTGTGTTTGTGTTGAAATATTTGACATACATTATCTTTTTAGCGTGCTCATTAAAGCTGTCTAGAAACAAAAAAATTCACCAAAAGAGATGGAGAAAAAATTCATCAATTTATGTGGCATTTCTTTTAAAACGCCGTTAGAGAGCAAACAAGCTAATAATAATGCATTAATTAAATTTAATTTCGATGATTTGTTTATTTTTCTCCGTTATTATAATTTTTTTATTTTTATTATTTTATTTGTTTTTTTTTCTGTTTTTTGTTTCTTTATGAAAATTTTGTCGAAGTCGTGCAGGATAAATTTATGCGCTCGTAAACGTTAAATTCATATTTTAAAAAAATAATACTGTGTTATTATCATTATATTCCGGTCCATTGTTGCTTAAACGTTGCTGGAATTATTTTAATGTGTGATTAGGAGTGATTTAGAGCTTTTTTGGGAGGCATTCTGAAGTTGATGACATAAATGGAACCTTAAAGCAAAACTCAATATTTTAGCTAGCGTAGCTTCTATTTACATATATTTTTAGGAATATATTTAAAGATCGAATTTTTTTCCGTTATTGTTTTTCGAAATATTTTTTTTTATGATCAGTCATTGGCACGGAGCAAGCTTCGGAGCACAAAACGCAACAACAAAGCAAAGACAAACACAGAAACAACACAGAAGCTTTAAATTTAGTGCTGCCCATACCCGTTTATGATGAATATATTTTTGCCAGCATTCAAATCATTTGTGATAACATTTATCCCATTCCGCTTGAGACACCTCCAAAATATTGTGTTTTTAAAATTAACGACTTCTTCTGGCGATGAAAATTGTTTTCCCCGTAGTTTGTTCTTAATGTGCGGGAACAAAAAGAAGTTATTGGGTGCCAAGTCAGGACTGTACTGCGGATGACTGACCTATTATTTCGATATTTTGAGTGCTCAAAAACACCTTTGGGTATTTTGCAACGGATCCAAAGCTTTGTTGTTGATTTTGGGTTTTTGTTGAAATTGTTGTTGCACTCTTTAAATAATTTCCGTGTACATCTCTGCTCTAAAATGTCTCAAACTTGTCTTGTCTTGATGAAGAATAATTCTTAAGCTCTTCTTTGTTTTCCTTATTTCACAGAATATTTCTTATTGTTCTTCGTATCTCAAGTAGTATCGGCAAAAATTTTAAAAATGTTTTTTTTTTCAAAATGAAAAATTCGACCTTTATATATATTCCCGAAATATATTTAGTAACCCTCGTTATTCCCAAAACATATGTAGTAACCTTTTTCAATAAATTCAAGGACAATTCACGTAGCCGGTGCAAATGAGCTTGCAAAATTATGCAATACCATTTGTTTGCAATAGATTGTATGTGAATTTGCTCTAATTTGCTTTCCAATACTGGAAAAAAAAATAAGTTCACTGTATCGTGGGCACACCCATAGGTTTTCTGTTTTTTTGAGAGGAATGAGTACACATGACAGCGAGTTTTTATTTTTGTCCCTATCCTTTTCCAAGCTTGTCTTCATCCTTATCCTTATTCTTATATTTGTTCTAATAATTGTTTTACTTCTTGCCCAAAGTCTTGCTTAAATCCCAAACTCCTGGTCTTTTCCTTGTCCATTTCCTCATGCTTGCCCCTCTTCTTTTCCCAATCATTCTCCAAAATTCTGTCCTAATTGTGTCTAAATTCTTTTTCTATTCATATTCCCATTTTTTTTCTTATCCATTTCCCAATTTTGACCTAAACATTGTTTTACTTGTGTCTAAATCTTTGTCCTTGTCTTTGTCTCAATCCTTGTGGTAGTCCTTTTCCCAATCTTAATCCAATTCCATCTCTAATCATTTTCCAAATCGTTGTCCTACTTCTTATCTAACGCCAGGTTCTAATCTTTGTCCAAATCCTTAACCTCGTCCTATTTATAATCCTTGTTCTAACCCATATCCAAATTCTTGTCCTAAAACTTGTCTTTATATTAATTTTAATTTTAATCTTAATTTTAATTTTCATTTTAATTTTAATTTTAATTTTAATTTTAATTTTAATTTTAATTTTAATCTTAATTTTAACTTTAATTTTAATTTAATTTTAATTTTAATCTTAATTTTAATTTTAATTTTAATTTTAATTTTAATTTTAATTTTAATTTTAATTTTAATTTTAATTTTAATTTTAGTTTTAATTTTAATATTAATTTTTATTTTAATCTTAATTTTAACTTTAATTTTAATTTTAATATTAATTTTAATCTTAACTTTAATTTTAATTTTAATTTTAATTTTATTTTTAATTTTAATCTTAATTTTAACTTTAATTTTAATTTTAATTTTAATTTTAATTTTAATTTTAATTTTAATTTTAATTCTAATTTGAATTTGAATTTTAATATTAATTTTTATTTTTATTTTAATTTTAATTTTGATTTTGATTTTGATTTTGATTTTGATTTTAATTTTAATTTTAATTTTAATATTAATTTTAGTTTTAATTTTAATATTAATTTATTTTAATTTTAATTTTAATTTGATTTTTTTGTTATATTTAAATTCGTTTGGCTGTTGCTATTGCATTTGGTGAATAATGATTAATGAACATTTTAATATGTTCCCTGCGTGACCTCATTACGCAGTTATTTTTTTTTTTTTTTTTTTTTTGAATTTTTATCATGCGACCTAAAACCTCAGCTTTACTGTCGTTTCATAAAATTCATCATAGCCTCAATAGCCACGGAACAATAAAGCCATGCAACGTTTTATCATTGTTGTTGCATTTTTGCTTGTTGCATTTTTTAATATAAACTTATTTATTTTCATTTTCATAATGAGCTCAGAGAACTATTTTTGCTGTCTTAAAATGAGATTTTTCGTAGCACTTCTATTCACCGAGTAATAATTACATGCAACAATAATGCATTTATGTTGCACAAGCTGCTACATCGCGACCGGACGACTTCATATTCTATTTTTTATTTTTTCCATAAGGCTAAGTATAAATCCTCATTTCTGTTTAATAACATTTACCGTGATGCATTTAACCACCGAGTCATAATTTTATGCAACGCCGTTGCATGATTACTAAGTTTTCAATCCTTGTTTGACTCTCTCGGCGGCATCATGAAGTCATGAATTGTTTTCCAATTTTTTTCTGTCATGAAGGCTAAGAACAAACCGTGTTTTTTGCCATACCACCTATGCATATGCTGTAATAATTCCTTGTAACAAATTTGAAGTCTCGTTGCGTAAGCAGATCTCTCCGCCTTCCATTGGCGCCTTTTATATTATAAATAAATATATATTTTTATATTTTTATTTCTGTTATAAAGTCAAAGAATTAACCTTTACTTTCGTCATTGTGTTTACTATAAAAGCTCTACTCTTCAATTCAATACAATGGCGATGCATTTGGAAATATGCTTCTTTTAACTTTTCACATGAAAACAATTGGAAATAGTTGAGTTCTTTAAAATAGTTGATTCCTTACCTAATATGCGAAAAAATACTATTTTTTAACATATTGGATATTATATTACGTCATGAGGTAATTTGAGCCCACAAACCCTCAGCCCAGAAAACCCAAGCCCAAAAATCCCAAGTCTCGGGGTTTTAGGCATTTTACAGAATTGGTAAAAATACTCCTAAAATATTAGCTTGCACTCTCTCTTCGGCTTGCATTTGACTGAATCGATGAGACACAAACTTCAAATTGTCAAATCTAGGTGAAAAAAAAATGGTTGAACTATTCAAAATTTATTTTAAAGAGGGATTAATCATACTTTTAGATGCTATTAGGAGCATAATCTCAAATATGACAAAAACAGTATTTTCTGCACTTTAAGGCTAAGAAATCTCAAAAAGCTCTACGTGATGAGCAGTGCTGAGACCAGATTCGGATTCATCACAACGAAAACTTTTGGAATATTATTCCACTATAATAATATACTATAAAAATATACTGCAATACTGCAATACTGCAATACAAATAGTGCATTATTGCATTTTTTTTTTAGTTTTGAAGAGAGAGTAATTGCAATGGCGTAAAAGCATATTGTAAATATATGCAATAGATAGCAATATGAGTACAATTTGTTATTGTTTGAAAAGGTGTAAATATATTTTACATTTGCTATATTGCAAGACTATTTGCATCGGATTGTGAACAGAGCTTATATTCTTTTGATTTGAAAAGGTGCAAATATATTTTACAATTGCTATGATGCAAGACTATTTGCATCGGATTGTGAACAGAGCTTATATTCTTTTGATTTGAAAAGGTGCAAATATACTTTACATTTGCTATGATGCAAGACTAATTGCATCGGCTTATGAACAGAGCTTATATTCTTTTGATTTGAAAATGTGCAAATATACTTTGCATTTCCTATGATGCAACACTATATGCATTGGGCTGTGAACAGACCTTATATACTTTTGATTTGAAAGGTGCAAATATAGTTTACATTTGCTACGCTGTAAGACTATTTGCATCGGCTTGTGAACAGACCTTATATTCTTTTGATTTGAGGCCTTATATTCTTTTGATTTGAAAAGGTGCAAATAAATTTAACATTTGCTTTGATGCAAGACTATTTGCATCGGCTTATGAACAGAGCTTTTATTCTTTTGATTTGAAAAAATGCAAATATACTTTACATTTGCTATGATGCAAGACTATTTGCATCGGATTATGAACACACCTTATTTTCTTTTGATTTCAAAAGATGCAAAAATATTTTACATTTGCTATGATGCACAACTATTTGCATCGGATTGTGAACAGGCCTTATGTTCTTTTGATTTGAAAAGGTGCAAATAAATTTAACATTTGCTTTGATGCAAGACTATTTGCATCGGCTTATGAGCAGAGCTTTTATTCTTTTGATTTGAAAAGATGCAAATATATTTTACATTTCCTATGATGCAAGACTAAATAAATCGGACTGTGAACGGGCCTTATATTCTTTTGATTTGAAAGGTGTAAATATATTTTACATTTTGTATGATGCAAGACTATTTGCATCAGATTGTGAACAGACCTTAAATTTTTTTTTCATTTCGGAAGCTTCATTTGAGAAAAGTTCTTAAATTTTAAAGGAAAACAATATATGTAGTTACAATTTTCATTTAATTTTTTTTTATTTTTTTTTATTTTTTTTTTTTTTTTTGTTTTATAAAATATATTTAAGTCGAGCTCAGCCCATGTTTAAGCGCTTAGTGACTCAACCAAAATGTTAAGACGCCTTTTTTCTTTAAGTGTGGTAATTTTGCCTTTATTGCATCCTTCAAACAGTCGAATAATATTATTTTTGAAAATATACGGCCCTTTTTGACGCCTCCAGCCCACAATGCGCACCAAACAGTCACTCTTTGGAAGTGCACTGGCATCTACTGAATCACTCACCGGATTTTGGATCCCCAAATGCAGAAATTTTGTTTATTGATGTAGCCGCCAATATGAAAATAATCTTCGTTAGAAATTATGATTTTTGCACAATTCACGCTCTCCATTCTTCTTTTCCACGATCCAGTCAGAGAACATACGGGGCTATTGGTGGTCCGCCAGCTGCAGTCGTGAGTCGATTGGTCCTTGTGCGTACGCAGAACCCAAATTTTTCGTCAATATTCGCTGCTGTATGGACATAAAGAGTTCGAGTTCTTCCGATGCGAAATAGCCAGCCTCTTGGAATTGTTTAACAATTCAACAGAAGGCACATGAATACAAGGAAAATTTCCTGGAAGTTTGCTCACCTTAACTCAGATTGAACGCGAATTTTCGAAAAAACATCAATGAATTCTGTTATTTCTTTTACTGGGTTGCATTCCATGGTAAATTTCTCGCATTTTTTAAAAAACAAATGTCAACATTTAACAACTGCCAAGCAACCAGCTGTTAATTATACGCCTTTGCAAACCTACACCTCTTGTTGAAACATTCTTAAATAACAACAAACTATTGCTACAGTGCTTCTTCAACTTTTATAGTCAATTTTCAAGTTCTTGATAAACTGTTGTGCCTGTGCTTCTCAAACTGCAACTTGATTTTGCTCCAAGTTTACAGAGTGCTCATTTTTAGACGAAGGTTGTGTGTTGAAACTTTGAAAGTTTTTGTCAAGTTTTGAAATTGATTAAATGTTGAAATTTTATAACTCAAGAATTTTGCCCATGAACAAAATTTCAAAATATAACTTTTTCGGATGGTGTTTCAATCTTTAAGATTTTTGAAGATATATTCACCTTCTGAGGTTGAATGGAGTTAACTGCTATGCTGAGATGAAATTAATTTTCGTTTTTCTATCTCTTTTTCGTTTTATCCCATTTTTGTTTTTTTTTTTCGCACCAATACTAATTGACACGAGCTTACTCAGTTTCACACTGAGTTCCAATTTCTCTCAATTGCAATCATAACTTTTCAAAGTTTGATCAAAGCTTTTCTAGAATTTCTACACACACACGCAGTAAATTTTTTTTTCACACGAGCTGAAAAAGTCAATAAATCAATGTCAATGCTTGATTGGCTTGTGTTGCCACCTGATTGTTCACTGATACAATCAGCCTGATGTCTCTTAACTCCCACATCAATTGCTGCTGTTTGCACGCACACATACACGCACCAATAGTGGGTATTATTTCATTTCTGCTACTATACGCTTCAGTCAATCTTTTTTGTTTTTGTCTTCTACAACCTAGCAACTCTTTGGCACACTCTGTAAATAAATCATTCATGTTTCAAATCACATCGAAACAATATGAAGTCCGTTGCTTCCGGTTTCCTTCTATTTTTCTTCTGCTTTTATCTAAAGCTCTACAAATTCCAAGCAAGCTTATCAAAATCCCATCAAGCGCCAGTCTTTCAAGCTTCAAGCATATCAAACTAGCTCTTTATTTTTTTATTTTTTGTATTCTATTGCTGCAATTGTGCTGAAAAAAGCTTAGAAAATAATTGCACACATTCACAGTCACACTGTCTGCCAGTCTGTTTGTACGATGTTTTTACATTTTGACAGGTGCGTTTGTCACTAAGCGCAACGCTGCTGCCGAATGCTCGACTGAGACTCTTTCAATTTTTACGCCATTTTCTTTAAAATTTATCGCTTTTTTATTTTTGTCGTTGTTTTTTTTTTTTTGCTCTCCATTTTTAAGTAATTCAGCTCGAATTCTGTGATCAACAGCGCAGAAATAATTGTTGAAATCAAATTGAATTCAATTGAAACTTTGTCGTCGTCGTCGTCGTCGTCGTTGTCGTTGTCGTTTGGCGAGAGTGTCTAAAGTAGCAAGTAAGCGATGCTTATGATTGATGATGTTGGTGAGTGGAGGAGTGTATGGAGTGGGAGAGTGCTTACAGCGCAAGAATGTAGTGTTGGAAGCTTTTATCGTATTGCTATTTCAGCATATTACGTTTGTGTAAATGTTTGAATGTGTACGCGTACGTGTATGTGTGTGTGTGTCTTGGAACCAATTGATTTGCAGCCTTGCCAGGATTGCAAGAATTCTACTTAGGTTACATTTGAAGTTTTCTCATTGAAACTCTAGAGTTTTTTTTTGTTTCTTCTTCTCTTTGCTATTGGGAAAAATGGGGAAAATGTCGGAAATTTCAATTAGCTCCTATGGTCATTGATAAAGTTGTAAATTTTTTTTTTCGCGTCAACTTTTGCCATTTCATTTAAATTCAGATTGAAAAGCTTTGAACAGTGGGGTAGGTTGGGAAGATATGAGCATTTTTATTATTAAAACTCAATTTTTGCTTGTTGCACGTTTAACCGCTTTAAAAATCTGAGTAAATGAAAAAATTTCATTTAAATGGGCAGTAAATTTAGCTCATATTCTCAAAAGGGTCAAAGAGACTTTATTCTAACCACGCCTACTTTCAACTTATGTAAAATAAACTCTACGTAAGTGGTCCTTACAAGCCCAACAAAAAGAATTTGTGTATTAAAACAAAAATAACTGGTTAACCATAAGAGATACAAGCAAAAGATATTCTCTCAGTTGTATTTTTTCACCCTATAATAGGCATTTTGTGTTTAAAGGTTCTTATTAACTTCACAACAAAACAATTGTATTTTAAAAACTCCTTTTTAATAAAAAAAATACAAGCAAACAATATACTCTCAAGTGTGGTTCTCCACAATCACCCTACAATAGGCATTTTGGTTATGCAGGTCTTAATTAACTCCACAAAAAGAATTTGTTTATATATAAAAAATAATGGTTCACCGTAAGAAAAGCCGCCAAAATATATTCTCTCATTTACAATTTTTCACAAATGTCCCACATAAGCATTTTCTCTAATTTACAGTTTATTACAAACACCCTACAATAACCATTTCTTGTACAATATGTAGTAATTTTTACTAAAGTTGTTATTTTACGTATCCCTTTGCTTTTCGTCCCGATGAATTTTATTTTTGCGTCTTAGTCCCCACTTCAACCCGTTTATATCCATTTCTGCCTAATGGGCATTTTAATATCCAAAAAAGTGTTGACACGTAAAAAGTTGAAGCGTAGATGAGACATTTAATAAAAAGGCAGGACGGGTCTAAAAAAAAACGGAAACAGTTGTGTCTAATTTTCCGCGGTTTGCTTTAAGATTTTTATAGATGAAAATCTACATTTAATCTAATTACGATCTATGCTCAGGCTTTAATGGGTTAACAACTCGAAGTCTTAAGTAAAATCGTTAAGTTTAAATATTAATTATTTTTTGTATGAGACTATCCCTTTATCTTTTAAAATTCTCTTAACAAAAAGGTTTAATGACCAAATTTCATAAAATTGATAAAAAATTCAAATACTTAAAAAATTGTTGGCCTGTGTAATCGCACCAATAAAATAATTTTTGAAAGCATTACCTTATGTTTAATCTTTATATATGTATACTTTGAATGTGTTGATTTGCCTTATATACGGGAATATATAATATGTTGTGTCTTACAAAGTTACTGTGAATTATAAAAACGAAGAGAAACTAAAATTCATTTATATTGGAACATTTTTTCAACCTCTACTTCAACAGATTGTATGAGAACTTAATGTGATATAAACTTCGAATTGACCAAAAATTATTAAAAAAATTTAATATAAAAAAAGACTGCTGCACTCTATCGATGCACTAATCGATTCTAATCAATAATAATTAAGAAGGAAATGCTGGGTGTCATCTTTATAAATACTTTTCAAGCGTGGATTTGTCTTAAATATATGCTCTATTGTGTTTTAAAAAAAGTTACTGTGAATCATAAAGACGAAGACAAATAGAAATTCAGTTTTTTAAAACCTTTTTTTCGATTTCGAGCCCTGATTGCAGGAAATCACTAGATGTGTTGGAAACAAATACATTTCACCGAATTAGAAACTCGGAATTAACCTAAAATTTAAAATTTAAATACTAAAAAATTGTTGGCCTGTATAATCGCACCAAAAAAATTTGAAAATAAGTAATGCTTGATATTGTTTTTATAAATACTTCGAATACTTTGACTGTCTTATTTATTTTGTTCCATCTAACAAAGTTACTGTGAATTATAGAAATTTAGAGAAACAAAATGTTATGTTTTTAAGACCCTTTTTTTTCGACCTCTAAACCAGATTGTAGAAGAATTGATTGTGATTCGTGCCACCAGATTTGCCTAAAATTGTAAAAAAATTTTTATAAAAAAATACAAATTTTATACAAAAAAAATTGCTGCACTGAGTAATCGATTCAAGTGAATAATTATGTAAAGATTAATACGCTTGCTAACTTTATAAATTCTTGGACAGCCCTAATATACTGTTGTGTGTAACAAAGTTACTGTGAATCATAAAAACGAATGGAAATTAAGTCAATATTTTTTTGACACAAACCGCTTTTGGGGTGGTTGCTATACGTGCTAAAGATGTATTTGCTGCTGCAAAATCCCAAAAAACAAATGTTCTGCCTGGATCTCGATTTCATCTCCAGTCAATTTCTCATATCTCGGGTGAAAATATCCATTAGATCTCCTCCTAAGAAACAATGTTATTATTCAGTATAATTTTTTTCTACTTTTCTCCCATTGTACTTAATAAGATATATGTAAATGCCACTTTTCCATATTTTTCTGCAACTTACAGCTTGAAGAGTCTTTGTTGTAAATAAGACGTTACGATTCGAAGCTTTTGTACTGTACGCAGTTCGACCTCTTAAATTGAAATTATTATTAGGTTGATGGAAATATTTAAAGATAACATTAAAACATGCTTTATTTGGCATAATTATATTTACTTTCCAAATTTAATAAATGGCGATAATAAGCTAATAATTGCAACTTTCACTGCCAACAAAATTTCCCGGAATTTTTTAATATATTTGCTGATATCTTGAGGTTTCCGCCATAAATATGTTTGTTGTTGCAGTATTAACGCATAAGAAATAAGATAAAAATGATCCCCAAATCTGATGACGACTACCGCAAACGAAAAACTGACAATGATTTACGGATATGCACCTGGAACGTCCGAACCCTTAATTGGGATGGTGCCTCTATCCAACTGATAGATATCTTAGAAAGATACAAAGCTGATATCACTGCAATCCAAGAAATGCGATGGAAGGGACAGGGTTGCTTACGGCAAGCATCCTGTGATATCTACTACAGCGGCCATGCGGAGAAGCACGAATTTGGATGCGGATTCGTGGTTGGCAAGCGACTACGGCATCATGTCCTGCGATTCACACCTGTGAACGAACGACTTGCCATAATCCGTGTCAAGGCAAAATTCTTCAATATAAGCCTGATTTGTGCGCACGCTCCGACAGAAGACAAGGACGATGAAACCAAAGACAGCTTCTACGAGCGCCTTGAAGAGGCCTATGAGCGCAGCCCCCGCCACGACACACTGTGGGATTTTGGCTGCAAAAACCCCCTTTTTTGAGTGTAAAATATCAAAAATGTAATGATGCAGTTTTGTAGAGAATTGTTTAATTAAGATAAATTCATCATACAATTTTTTCTACAATTTTTTTTTTTTACAAAATAACGCGGTAAAGTCACCTAAACGAAATTCTGCAGTAACTGCCTTAGATTTTCATCCCATTTCAATGGGCTGGAAACATAATTTCTTTTTCTCGTATCTATATGATGTAAGTATATTTGAAAAATATAGTATTTCAGCATTAATTTAGAAGTAAAGGAATTGCATTACCGTAATATTTTAATATATATTTAGGTTCTTTTTTGAAGGCACTCAAAAAGTCAGTGTTTTTAGTTTTTCTTGGACAAAAAAAAGGTGAGCGTTATCGATCGTTGTGTTCTGGTTGCAAAAAAATGAAAGGTGGGACTGTCTTCTTTAAATTTACTCAAAAAAATCCACCAACTTTTCTCAATATTTTACAAACGCATAAATTTTATAAAAAAAGTCAATAGTATTAAAACGAAATTTTGCAATTAAATGTAATAAAAAAAGTGTGCCTACTTTTAGGCAAATTTGCATTTTTTTTTGCAAATGTTCAGCTAACATATTAGTCTTTAGTTATTTATATAGATGTAAGTGCTGCTTGGCATCGATCACAAACTACAAAGGCTTAAATCTGTTTTTTTGAAAATCGTGAAAAATTAAATTTATCATATGGGCGTTGGGCGTGGCACTTAAAATTTTAATATAATTGAGGACTCAAATGCAACCACTGGTAGTAATTTTTATTAATATACATATGAAAATAAGGAAAATACAACGTCTTTTAGTTTTACGTCATATGGGAGGTAGGCGTGGTTGTGGGCGGATTTTAACAAAAATTTATTTTTCATCTAATTTGGCAATATGAGAGTCCAAAGTTCAAAGCCCTACCTCGATTCCTTCGATTTTTTGCAGCAGCTTGTATGAAGAAATCCCACTGTGCGACATAAAAATCGTGCTTGGTGACTTCAACGCCAAGGTGGGAAAAGAAAATATCTTTGGTCCAACAGTCGGAAAGTTCAGCCTCCACGACAATACCTCCGATAACGGAATGAGGCTGATTGACTTTGCCGCAGCGCGAAACATGGTCGTTAGTAGCACTAGATTCAAGCATCTCGATATTCATAAAGCAACTTGGCTGTCTCCTGATCAAAAGACGCGTAACCAAATTGATCACGTTTTGATTGACGGAAGGCACTCTTCCAGTGTTTTAGATGTACGCACGATCCGTGGTGCCAATATAGACTCGGATCATTATCTTGTCGCAGCCAAGATCCGTACACGCCTGTGCGCAACGAAGAATGCGCGCAATCCAGCACAGAGAAAGCTAGACGTCGAAAAGCTGCAATCAAAACAAACAGCCGAAGACTTCGCTACTCGACTCTCACTCCTGCTTCAAGAAAGCACTCCTCCGATCGACGATATATGCGCGCAGTGGAATCACATTTCCCACTCTATGCGTACGGCTGCCGAAGAGGTGATAGGCTATCACCGCCCTCGCCGAAACCAGTGGCACGACCAAGAGTGTCGCGACGCCACTGCAGAAAAAGACGCCGCCTACAAAGCCACCCTGCAGTCGGTTGTAACGCGTGCTGCTAAAGAGCGTTACAAAGAAAAGAGGAGGGAAAAGAGACGCATTTTCAGGCGAAAGAAAAGGGAAGCAGAAATGCGTGAGTGCGAGAAAATTGAGATGCATGGTGACAGGAATGAGGTCCGAAAATTTTTCGAAAAAATAAGACGCCTGGCCGATGGTTTCAAGACCGGGGCCTCTTCCTGCAAGGATGAAAATGGGAATCTAGTGACAGATATCCAGAGTACACTGATGATGTGGAGGGAACACTTCTCTAGGCTTCTGAATGGTGACGACGACAACAATCCCGCCAATAGAGATGATATCCCGGAAATCCCAATTGTGGACGACAGCGTTGAAGTTCCGCTGCCCGACCATAGTGAAGTCTTGAAAGCTATAGCTCGGCTTAAAAACAACAAAGCCGCAGGAGCCGATGGCTTACCGGCTGAGCTCTTCAAGAATGGAGGCGAAGCTCTATTTAAATGCATTCATGAGCTTCTATGCCGAATATGGTCGGAAGAATGCATTCCAAACGATTGGAACCTCAGTGTGCTCTGCCCAATCCACAAGAAAGGCGATCCCACAATTTGCGCCAACTACCGTGGGATAAGCCTTCTGAATATCGCATATAAGGTTCTGTCGAGCGTACTATGTGAAAGACTAAAGCCCATCGTAAACCAGCTGATTGGACCTTATCAGTGTGGCTTCAGACCTGGTAAATCCACCATAGACCAGATATTTACGCTACGACAAATCTTGGAGAAGACCCTAGAAAAACAGATCGACACACACCATCTTTTTGTCGATTATAAAGCCGCCTTCGACAGTCCTATAAGGAATTATCTATACTCCGCCATGTCTGAATTTGGTATTCCTGCAAAGCTCATCCGTCTTTGCAGAATGACACTGAGCAACACCAGCAGCACAGTTAAAATCGGGAAGATCTTACTCCTCCATTCTATACTAAAAGAAGTTTTAGACAAGGTGTGTGACTCTTTTCTCGTGACTTTTTCAACCTTATGATGGAGAAGATCATCCAAGCTGCTCATTTGAGACACAGTGGCACGATATTCTTCAAAAGTATTATAATGCTGGTGGATGATTTCGATATCATTGGTCATAATACGCGCGAAGTCAGTGCAGCATTCTCCAGATTAGCGAAAAAAGTCGAGTCGAATGGGTCTTGCAGTGAACGCAGATAAGACGAAATACCTAGTGTCAACAAATAAACAATCCCAACGTCTTGGAAACCACGTCACTGTTGACAACATCTCCTTCGAGGTTGTTAAGGACTTCGTCTACCTGGGATCCAGCATTAACTCTTTCAACGATGTTAGTATTGAGATAAAACGAAGGATAACTCTTGCCAACAGGTGTTACTTTGGGCTGAGTAGGCAATTAAGAAGCAGAGCCCTCTCTCGACGAACAAAACTCACGCTCTATAAGTCACTAATCATGCCCGTCCTATTATATGCAGCACAAACCTGGACGTTGAGCAGTTCTGATGAAAAGACTCTGGGAGCCTTCGAGAGAAAGATCCTTCGTAAAATCTTCGGTCCAATCTGCGTCAATGGCGAGTACCGAATTCGATGGAACCACGAGCTGTATGAGCTGTACGCTGACATCGACATAGTTAAGCGCATTAAAATCGAGCGGCTCCGCTGGCTAGGTCATGTTGAGCGAATGGAAAACGACGCTCCAGCGAAAAAAATATTCGATTCGGTGCCCGGTGGTGGTCAACGCAGAAGAGGACGCCCACATCTTCGTTGGAAGGATCAGGTGTTGGATAACCTGACCACAGCTTAAAACACCACAACGAAAATCTCATAAATGTATTTGAACGACTTAACAAATATAACCTTAAACTGAATCCTAATAAATGTCATTTTCTTAAACCAGAAGTAGTATATCTAGGTCATCTAATTACAAGAAATGGTATCAAAACAGACCCAGCAAAACACAAAACAATTGAACTATATCCAACACCGAAAACTGCAGACGAAGTTCGAAGATTCGTAGCATTTTGTAATTATTACAGAAAATTTATAAAAAATTTTGCAAATTTAGCCAAAAGTTTAAACAATTTGCTCAAAAAGAAACAACCTTTCATATGGACAGAAGAATGTCAAAATGCAATCGAGACATTAAAAAGGAAACTTATTAATCCACCAGTCTTACAATATCCAGATTTTGAGAAACCTTTCATTCTAACGACAGACGCATCTGATTATGCATTAGGCGCAGTACTTTCACAAGGAGAAATAGGAAACGATTTACCAATTTCATATGCCAGCAAAACACTAAACAAACATGAACTAAATAAACCAGTGATAGAAAAGGAATTACTAGCCATCCATTGGGGAATTAGTTTTTTCAGACCATATTTATTTGGACGCAAATTTATAGTGGTAACTGATCACAGACCTTTAGTTTCATTATTTTCTCACAAAAATCCATCTTCTAAATTGACGAGAATACGTTTAGAACTTTCAGATTACGATTATGAAATTGTTTATAAGCAAGGCAAGATAAACACAAATGCTGATGCATTATCTAGGATAAAGATAGACTCCGACTTACTGAAAACAATGATACCAAAAACAAACGATGAATCCGCGAAGAAGACTTTAGTAATAACTAGGGGCATGTCTGCAAGAAATATGGCAGACAAAGAGGAAATAGAAGATAATTGTAGCTTTCCACAGAAGACTGATCACCTTCACATATGGGATTGCACATCCTTAGCTGACGTCAGAAATATAAAGAAATTAAAATTTGAAATAAAGAGCGATATTAAGGGTACCCAAATAGAAATTAAATTAAAAGATGTAGTACTTGTGAGATGTAGTGATAATCTAAACAAACTCGTTTTGTCTTTGGAGAAACTATCATCAAAAATGCACAAACTAAACATCAAAGAATTAGCGCTAAATGCAGAAGATGAAATATTTAAGCACGTGCAGAAGAATGAATTTAAGAAAAAGTATAATATGTTGCAACATAATGAAATAAAGAAAAATCGCTCAGGAGTAAATATACTAATATATAAAAGTCCCCAAAGAATAGAAGAAGATATAATAAAGTACAAGCTAATTGAAGAATATCACAACTCGCCTTGCGGAGGGCATTTAGGAGTTAGGAAGACAATTTTAAAATTAAAACAGCGATATATTTGGAAAAATATGTCTAAAATGGTAAAGAAATTCGTCTCAAACTGTAAGCAATGTCTAACAAATAAACAGATACGACATACAAAAGAACAATTAGTTATTACAGATACACCAAACACTAGTTTTGAGGTAATCGCAATTGATACTGTAGGACCATTAAAAATTTCAAACGGATACAGATACATACTGACAGCACAATGCGAACTGACAAAATTTGTCATGGCTTATCCAATGGAAAGCAAAGATGCGACAACAGTTGCATGAACCCTCGTAAATCAGTTTATTCTAAAATATGGTATTTTCAAAGTTATTAAATCGGACAGAGGAACTGAATTTGTGAACGAACTAATGAAGAACATTTGTAAATGTTTAGACATAAGACAAACATTTTCAGCACCTTATCACCACGAGACATTAGGAACCATAGAACGTAACCATAGAGTACTCAACGAGTACATGCTTAATTTTGCAACAGATAATGAATGGGATAAGTGGATATCATTTTACACTTTTGCTTTCAACACTTCTCCAAATATAGACACAGGCTACTCGCCTTATGAATTAGTTTTTGGCAAATTACCATATATGCCAACTGATACAAAAAATAATAATATACCGGTATATGACATTGACTCATATGCCAATGAACTCAAAATAAGATTAAAAACGTCAATTGATAAAGCAAAACAACTCATAAATAACGTAAAAGATAAAAGAAAAAAAGATAGCAACATAAAAACAAATAAGTTAAAGGTAGAAATAGGAGACTTAGTTTTAGTAAAATTAGGTAATAGAAAGAAAAATCAAAGTCCTTATCATGGACCATATAAAGTAGTTGAAACAGAAGAAGTAAATACTTACATAGAAATTAAGGGACAAATTAAGAAAATGCATAATAATAATTTGATTAAATATACAATAGACACATAAGTTAACGATTACTTATAATGAAAACAAAAATAAAAATATTCGTTCAAATTTAACAGTTAAAAACATACATTTTATTCATGTACAAGAACTATTACAAAAAAAAAAAAAAAAACAAAAAAAATTTAAATTATATAATAATTATAAGAATTAAGTAATATTTTAATCCTACATTTTACATCTAAAATAGTCTACCAAAAATAATAATAAACACTAACATAGTGAAATTTAATTTTCCACTAGATCATCACAATTATTTTAAAAATTTATCTCCTCATACATGAACACTCATTCGAATATAAATTTTTTCTTAAGGGCAAGGGTGTAGTGTACTTATTGCACACACTTTAATTTACACACTAACCTACCACAATGTAGTTTAGTCATTAACAAACATTGTATACATTTGTATACGTTTGTAAAATACCCAATGACCCACTGCAGCGTTTAGTTACGCTCAGCCAGAAACTTTAGACTTTTGTAAACAAAGTCATGAGTAAGCGAAGCATTGACACTTTGTAAGTGCTCGCAAACTCAAAGTCCAAACAGAAGCTTGTGACAAAGGAATTATGCTGCGTTTGCATAATTCTTTCAATATTCCAATAGGAATGGGGATTCATGTATTGGTGAGAACTTAGAATTAAGATATTTACATGTTACAATTAGAATGTAAGAAATATTTGTAAGAGAGTTTCTGGAAAGAGAATTCCAGAAATATGTATTGGAATGTGATCGATTTGCCAATAAAAGGCAGAGTCGATCCCAAAATAAATGAATTATAATTCTGATTCTAGAAGACTAAATCAGAGTCTGTTTCTTGCAAAAGTAGCTTGGTTAGCTGCATAAACAACTAAACCAAAAAGTAGCTTGGTTAGCTGCAAAACAACTAAACCAAAAAGACAATGTAAGAGCGGCTTTTTAGCCAACACTACAAAGCTTAGTAAGCTTTTAAAACTATACTAACCTTTTTCTTTCCTCCAAATATAACGAACCTTACAGTGTTTCCAACTGGCGCCAGCAAGCGCAGAACAGAAATGGCTGGCGCAATTTCTTATACGAGGCCAAAACCGACTTACGGTTGTAAGCGCCAGATAAGTAAGTAAAGTGTTGCAGTATTTTGCTTAAATTGAAAACAGAATAATTTAAAATTTTCCAACTGCCTAGCCAGTTACTAGTTTATCATTTTCTGCAAAATTAAAAATTGGCCAAAATTGTTTGCTTACATATTGCATTGAATATTTATGGCGATAGAAAATGCAGGCCGAACAAATTAACATAGTTTTGCTTGAATTTCCACAACTTGCTGTTGTTTTTACACTTTCCTCTGCTCTCTCTCTCTCTCTCTCCCTATCTCTCTTACTTTCTATCTCTGAAGCACTCTTCCTCTCATTCTCTCTCCTGACCAACCTTAATATTGCTGTTGACAATATTTTAACAATGGTCAATATTGAAACTTTAGTTTTCTTCATTTAAAATTTCAATTTTTTTTGTCGTCGTTGTTGCTTTTGTTGTTATTGTTGTTTTATTGCATCTCTGCCAATTTGTGTTTATTATTGCTTTGTTATGCTTCTTTGTTTTCAGTTACTGCTGCTGCTGGTGTTACAGTAAAATTGTCAATTGTTTACTATTTGCTGTTGTTGCTGCTACTGTTGCTATTATTGCTGCTACTCTTATTGCAAATGTTGTTGTTATTTTTGCACAGCAATTGTTTGTATTGCCAGCTTATTTACTCTGCTCTGTTGTGCTGCGTAGAGTTGTTTACTTTGTTGGTGTATTTGTTGTTGTTGTCGTGTTGCTGTTGTTACGATCATTGTATCTGCAACATATGTGCGCACGCATGCGTTATTGTTGTTAAGCCACAGTAATTTTTGTCGTTTTTGTTGTTGTTATTTTTTCGCTGTATGCTGCTATTTAATAGCATGTTTTTGGCAAGTTCGTCATATTCTACTTTTTATTAACTGTTATTTTTATTGTTATTCCTTCATCTTGTTGTTATTTTTGATTTTGTGTTTTATCTTTAATTTATAAAAAACTGCAATCAAAATTGTTAATTTGTGCTTTCTGATTTTATTAGAGATAATTTTTAAGAGTGAGGATAATTTTCCGAAAGTTAAAAATTCCATATTTTAAAAATTAGCCTTCTGATGTTTTAAAAACTAATTCCAGCTTGGTTTTACTCTCGCTCTAATTTTAGATAAACTTTAAAAATAATCAATCTATATTGATTTTCTTTAAGTTATTGAGAATGTGAGTGAAGTGTAATATATTGTAAGATATATTAAAAAAAAACTGTTTCCGCCTGTAAACAATTAAATTTCCCTTCCTGTCTATAGTTCATGGTAGCTTAGTGGGAAAAAACTTTTTATTGAATAATGTTAAGCTTTCTCAGCACTTATTTCTCTTGATAGCAGAAATAACTTACCTATCTTTGAAAAAAAAAAAAATAAGTCGATGATGGGAGTACATTTAAATAGGACGGTTGTGAAGGGATGAAAGTACATGCGATGAAATTAGATCCATAGTAACATTTCAGATAATTTGTTGCCATTTTTTGGTAGCATTCACACATTTATTTTTTTTTCATAGCTTTGCTGATACAAGCATAATTTGCTGATAAGCGTTAAAATAATGAAAATTAAAATAATTAAATTCGTAAAAGTTGGCAAACACGTGAATTTCATAAATAAATACCTGTAATAGCGCATCCTCAAACGACGGATTTATAAAGGGAGTATCCATATTTTTTTTAATAGTTTTTTGGGGCAGGTGTTTTAAATTAACCGTAATTTTCAAGTATTTCCTTCATTATAAGAATTAATATGAGAACAATATAGAATAAAAAGTGAAGAGAAATAAAAAGTGCTAGTAAAAATATCAACAATGAAATATTTAAACACCAAAATAGAAATAAAAACTACAAACGATTAATGCAAAATATAAAATCATAATATAAAAAAAGAGACATTAAATATAAATAAAACACAAAAACAAAAAAATCAAGATCAAAACTAAAAACACAAAAGCTTTAATATAAATACAAAAATAACCACAAATAAAAATGTCAAAAATAAAAAACAAATTTCAATAAATATAAAAATATGAAGATTTAAAAATATAATAATATGAAGATTGTAAAATATAAAAATATGAAGATTTAAAAATATAAAAATATGAAGATTTAAAAATATAAAAATATGAAACTATAAAAATAAAAAAAAATATAAAAATATAAACATAAAAAACTATAAAAACACAAAAATATAAAAATATAAAAATATAAAAACATAAAAATATAAAAATATAAAAATATAAAAATATAAAAATATAAAAATATAAAAATATAAAAATATAAAAATATAAAAATATCAAAATATCAAAATATCAAAATATAAAAATATAAACATATAAAAATATAAAAACATAAAAATATAAAAATATTAAAACAAAAAATTATATAAACATAAAAATATAAAAAAAATATGAAAATATAAAAATACAAAACTATAAAAATATAAAAATATTAAAATATAAAATATAAAATATAAAAATATAAAAATATAAAAATATAAAAATATAAAATATAAAATATAAAAATATAAAAATATAAAAATATAAAAATATAAAAATACAAACATTTAAAAATATAAAAATATAAAAATATAAAGATATGAAAATATAAAAATATAAACATATAAAAATATCAAAATATAAAAATATAAAAATATAAAACCATAAAAATATAAAAATATTAAAACAAAAAATTAATTAAACATAAAAATATAAAAACATAAAAAAATATGAAAATATAAAAATACAAAACTATAAAAATATAAAAGTATACAAATATAAAAATATAAAAATATAAAAATATAAAAATATACAAATATAAAAATATAAAAATAAAAAATAAATAAAAAATAAAAAAAATATGAAAATATGAAAATATAAAATTTCAAAACTATAAAAATATAAAAATATAAAAATATAAAAATATAACAATATAAAAATATAAAAATATAAAAATATAAAAATATAAAAATATAAAAATATAAAAAATATAAAAATATAAAAATATAACAATATAAAAATATAACAATATAAAAATATAAAAATATAAAATAAAAATATAAAAATATTAAAATATAAAAATATAAAAATATAAAAATATAAAAATATAAAAATATAAAAATATAAAAATATAAAAATATAAAAATATAAAAATATAAAAATATAAAAATATAAAAATATAAAAATATAAAAATATAAAAATATAAAAATATAAAAATATAAAAATATAAAAATATAAAAATATAAAAATATAACAATATAAAAATATAAAAATATAAAAATATAAAAATTTGAAAATATAAAAATATAAATATATAAAAATATAAAAATAAAAAAATTTAAAAATATAAAAATATAAAAATATAAAAATATAAAAATATAAAAATATAACAATATAAAAATATAAAAATATAAAAATATAAAAATTTAAAAATATAAAAATATTAAAATATAAAAATATAAAAATTTAAAAATATAAAAATATAAAAATATAAAAATATAAAAATATAAAAATATAAAAATATAAAAATATAAAACTATAAAAATATAAAAATATAAAAATACAAAAATATAAAAATACAAAAATACAAAAATGTTAAAATATAAAAATATAAAAATATAAAAATACAAAAATTTAAAAATTTAAAAATATAAAAATTTAAAATATAAAAATATGAAGATTCAAAAATATAAAAACGGAGAAAAAATAAAAAATATGAAAATATTAAAATATTGAGAGATTAAAATATTAAAACATAAAAATATTAAAATATTAATATCTTAAAATATTAAAATAATTAAATATTTAGAGTAAATGTAAAAGTAAAGTAAAAGTAAAAGTAAAAGTAAAAGTAAAAGTAAAAGTAAAAGTAAAAGTAAAAGTAAAAGTAAAAGTAAAAGTAAAAGTAAAAGTAAAAGTAAAAGTAAAAGTAAAAGTAAAAGTAAAAGTAAAAGTAAAAGTAAAAGTAAAAGTAAAAGTAAAAGTAAAAGTAAAAGTAAAAGTAAAAGTAAAAGTAAAAGTAAAAGTAAAAGTAAAAGTAAAAGTAAAAGTAAAAGTAAAAGTAAAAGTAAAAGTAAAAGTAAAAGTAAAAGTAAAAGTAAAAGTAAAAGTAAAAGTAAAAGTAAAAGTAAAAGTAAAAGTAAAAGTAAAAGTAAAAGTAAAAGTAAAAGTAAAAGTAAAAGTAAAAGTAAAAGTAAAAGTAAAAGTAAAAGTAAAAGTAAAAGTAAAAGTAAAAGTAAAAGTAAAAGTAAAAGTAAAAGTAAAAGTAAAAGTAAAAGTAAAAGTAAAAGTAAAAGTAAAAGTAAAAGTAAAAGTAAAAGAAAAGTAAAAGTAAAAGTAAAAGTAAAAGTAAAAGTAAAAGTAAAAGTAAAAGTAAAAGTAAAAGTAAAAGTAAAAGTGAAAGTAAAAGTAAAAGTAAAAGTAAAAGTAAAAGTAAAAGTAAAAGTAAAAGTAAAAGTAAAAGTAAAAGTAAAAGTAAAAGTAAAAGTAAAAGTAAAAGTAAAAGTAAAAGTAAAAGTAAAAGTGAAAGTAAAAGTAAAAGTAAAAGTAAAAGTAAAAGTAAAAGTAAAAGTAAAAGTAAAAGTAAAAATAAAAAAGTGCGTTGGTTAAAGTGCGTGGCCACTATGTCAAAGAACTTTGGAGACTCAGGTTCGAACCCCAGCAGCGACAGAAAATTATTTGAATTAAAATAATTTTTCTGTACGGCCGTCACCTCTCTGCAGACAATGGCAAACCTCAGAGAGTAATCAAAATGCCATGTAAAGCTTCTTGAGAACGAGAACATTCCGTTCATCGCCGTTCGGAGTCGGCGTTAAGCATGTAGGTCCGGTTCTCGGTCAATTGTGTACAAACTTAATAACACGCACAACACAATTGATCATAAGCACCTAGGTCAAAGTCCTTTCAAGGGCTGAAATGGCCAGTTATTTTTTTTTTTTTTTTTAAGAGAAAGAGTAAAAGGAAAAGGAAAAAAAAGGAAAAGGTTAAGGTAAAAGAAATACGAAAAAAAATAAAATTTAAAATTTAAAATTGAATGAAGATTCAGGATGGTGGACATGAAAGAAATAGGGTGAAGAAATAGGGTTGCAGTGACGGAGGTAGTGATGGGAATAGGGAAAATGGAGAGATAGAGATAGAGATAGAGATAGAGATAGAGATAGAGATAGAGATAGAGATAGAGATAGAGATAGAGATAGAGATAGAGATAGAGATAGAGATAGAGATAGAGATAGAGATAGAGATAGAGATAGAGATAGAGATAGAGATAGAGATAGAGATAGAGATAGAGATAGAGATAGAGATAGAGATAGAGATAGAGATAGAGATAGAGATAGAGATAGAGATAGAGATAGAGATAGAGATAGAGATAGAGATAGAGATAGAGATAGAGATAGAGATAGAGATAGAGATAGAGATAGAGATAGAGATAGAGATAGAGATAGAGATAGAGATAGAGATAGAGATAGAGATAGAGATAGAGATAGAGATAGAGATAGAGATAGAGATAGAGATAGAGATAGAGATAGAGATAGAAATAGAGATAGAGATAGAGATAGAGATAGAGATAGAGATAGAGATAGAGATAGAGATAGAGATAGAGATAGAGATAGAGATAGAGATAGAGATAGAGATAGAGATAGAGATAGAAATAGAAATAGAAATAGAAATAGAGATAGAGATAGAGATAGAGATAGAGATAGAGATAGAGATAGAGATAGAGATAGAGATGGAGATAGAGATAGAGATAGAGATAGAGATAGAGATAGAGATAGAGATAGAGATAGAGATAGAGATAGAGATAGAGATAGAGATAGAGATAGATATAGGTATAGATATAGAGATAGAAATAGAAATAGAAATAGAAATAGATATAGCGATGGAGATCTATAGAAAGATAAAGATAGATATTGTATTGAATTATTCAAACATTTGAAATTTAAACTGTCAGCTTTTGCCAATGTAATGTGAAAACGATAAAAACTTTGGCTCAAAATAATCCATATTTTAAAATCTATAACAAATAGATTTGGAAAAGTTTAAAAAATTTTTTATTTTGAAATTATTAAACACAACACCACGGAATAGATGAAATCTGTTGGAAAATTTAGAAAAATCCAATAAAATTTTGTCAATTCCAATTTAAAGTCAAACCGATCGTTGGCAATATTGCGACAGGATGAACGTCATTTGCGTCAATTTGTACGGAGCTTTACTTGAATTTTTCGTTGCTTTTTGTTTTCTTTCTTTTTTTTTTTTTGTTTTTGCAACATACAGTAAACCATATAAAAATGGCTGACAACGCAAACAAGGCGAAAAGGAGCAGCACCATGAAACACAAAAAAAAAAACTCCCCAACTACAAAACCAGACGTACCAACGTTGTTATGTCAGCTGTCAGGATGACGTCTTTGATATTGGCAGTTGTTTTTCTTGTTGTTGCTGCTTTATTGTTGTTAGCTGCATCGAATTCGTAGGAGTCGCAGTTTTACAAGTTTTGCTGGCTTGGCGTTTTGAAAATGTTTGTCTTTCGACGACGACGGAATGTTGCTGACTTGTCACTTTGATAGAAAATAGACAGAAAAAACAAAAAAAAAACGAAAAAATTCGACGGAAGTCGATTTGATTACAAATCAAAAATAATATTTTAATATCCTGTCTGGAACGAGCACATAAGTGATTGAATCATGGAATGAAAAATTGTTAGTTGACAATATTTATGAGAACAGCAGCAACAGCAAATGTGTTGGTGCTATTTCATCAATGCATCAACAGAGTGTCAGCGATGATGTCAATGATGTCAACAAAGTCAGCGACGTCAGTAAAAACATCAAACAAGTTGAAAATTTTACATTGAAGGAATATTGAATTATTTAAGGATAATTCAAATGACTCTCAACTGGCGGATATAGAGTGGAAATGTTATGGTGATAGCGGTAGTGAAAGATAGGGAAAGAGATTGAGAAAGAGAGGGGGAGGATATTGATGCATAATAAATTTTGTTGATAACTTTGATTGACTTGCGACATGAGTCAAAATTGCAGATTGATTGAAAAAGCTTTGCTTTCTATGCAATAAGTTTGCGGAGCAAAGCAACTTTGAACTCTCCGTATTAACAAAGTTTGTACGAAAATTGGGTGAAATATTATTTAAAATGTCTTTTTTTTTAAATCAAAAGCATTCTGAGCATCAATCTAGCCATTATATTTCACTTGAACTAGACTTTAATCATTACTCTCGCGATTGGTCTGTCGAAAAAAGCTTTCAACAGCAACACGAAAAGCTAAGTTAAGTCAAATAATTGCATGTGATTTTGTCATGCTTGAGTGTGAGTGTATGCATGCGTGTGTTTGTGTGTTTGTGTTTGTGCCGCATAAAGCAATGTTGACATATAATTTACTAGACAAACAAACTTGCTCAAATTTATGTACTCTCATGCATAGTTGTGTGGCTAGTTATAAATATTTAAGCTTATATAGCAGCGTGAGGCCAATGAAAAGCCTTTTGAAACTGAGCTTTTAAGGCCAGTGCAACAAAAAAAATAAAAACCGCAAATAACCATTTTGAAACAGTTGTTGCGTGCATTTGATGCCATTTGCAAAAAAAAACAAAAACAACTAGACACGATATTTTTCTGTGTCATTTATGGACGCAGTCTAGTGTAGTGCAAATAACCTACGGCTATCCGGGGGCCTTAGAGGGGGTGTTAGGATTATTTGTGTCGCATATTACAAGTGCGCGTCAAACACTCTGCCACCATTAAGACATAGACCCAATTTTAGTGCGCTTATTTGGCAGCAATGCTCAAAAATGTCAAAAATGAAAATCAACACAAAAAAGTATTGGCTCAGCTTGCAGTTATCTACAACAACAACAACAACAACAACAACAACAACAATAACAACAACAACAACAACAACAACAACATTAACAACAACAACAACAACAACAACAAAAGAGTGAGCATATGGCGGTGCTTCAACTGTCAATTGCAGCAGATTTTATTAAGCTCGAAGTCGCTGTTGTTGTCCTTCAAAAAGTTTTTTCTGGACTTTTTGTTGCCCAGTTGGTTTTGTGTAAGACTGTTTTTTTTGTTTTTTTTTTTTTGTCAAGTTGCCTAGAGTTAATAGCAAACTTTTAGCAAAGATGCCATTCGCTGTGATTTAGAGAATATTGTAAAATTTTCATTTTGTCTTGAACTTTTTCAGTTTTATAATTTTGATAAATTTAAGAAGCCGAATGCAACAAAAAGTAAAACACCGAAAAGAGCTTTTATAACAAGACAATCTCAAGAAGTAAAAAAGCTATAACAGAATGATCAAATACATAAGCATTTTAGTGTTAATGATAACTTTAAAAAAAAAAATTATTTACAGAAAATAAGAAAATCAACTTATAGAAAAGCCCAAAGGATTAAAGGGCGATGTTAATATTAATTGAAAATTCCTAATAAAATATCTTTTTCTTTAAGTTATTTTATGCAAGACTTTTGAAAAAACATCATAAAGTATTTATTTTTGAAGATCTTCAACGCTCAAAAGTTTAAAAGGTGTTGTAAAATTTTAGAATTTAATTGATGATTTAACTTACAAACTTACTTCTTAAATTACAAACATATACTTTTAATAAACTTTTAAAACTTTAATAAACTGTAGTCAAAATATTTAAAAGTCTTAAATTCTCAATTAAGAAAATAAGAAATAAACTGGCCATTTCAGCCATTGAAAGGACTTTGACCGTACTTCTTCTTGTGAAATTGTGTTGTGCCTGTTATTAAATGTTTGAACACAATTGATCGAGAACTGGACCTACTAGTTTTATGCCGACTCCGAACGGCTAATGTGCATGTTCTCAAGAAGCTTTACATGACATTATTTACTCTCTGAGGTTTGCCATTGTCTGCAGAGAGTTGACGGCCGAACAGAAAAATTAATTCAATTAAAAAAATTTTCTGTGTCAGATGGAATTGAACCAGGGTTCTCTGGCGTATGGGTAACACACTCTACCCACTGCGCCATGGCCGCAAAATTCTCGATTAAAGCTTAATATTAAATCTAAAATATTAAAGCTTTGGGAAGCTTCGAACGCTTTGACAGCTTTCTGCTTTTGAATAAGCTTTTCATTCATTTAAGTCCCGGTTTCCACTCGTCAAGTCTCGACGGTAAATTTTTTGACATTCCTTTTTAAACTTGACGGTTCAGCTTACACACATCAAGAGTTGACGACCAAGTTTTAAAAAAGCAACAAGGCGCCGAAAGAACAAAGAAGGAAGAGTAAGCAGTTCAACGAACAAAAGCAAGTGAAATAAAAGCGTTCAAATAACGGGACATCGACAATGCAAAGCAAAAAGTATAAAACTGAAAGGTACATTCGAGTCTGTTCTGTTCCCTTTTCCTTTATTTCTCGCACCCTCAAACTCAAAACTTGACGAGTGGAAACCGAGACTAACACACGCAAATTTTTTTTTTATTTTTAAACATTTCATTTTTTAAAACTTTTAATTGATTTTAACATAAAACACAAAAAGCTTTTATTAAACTTTAAACCATAATGCAATATAGTAATAAAGCTTTTAAAAGCTTTCTTTAACTTTTAAAACTTTCTAAAAACTTTTGGAAAGATTTCTGGCAGCTTTTTAAAAGCTTTTTATAGAGATTTTTTTTATATATTTAAGTCGTAAAGATTTAGAAGAGATTTTGAATTGAGATTTTAGAATAAACAATTTTGTAGAATAAGCAATGATATCTCGATGTAATATTCCTAAAAGCTTTTTTTTTTCCTCTAAAGTTTTAAACACATCATGTATATTAAAACAAAAGCTTTTAAAATGTAAAAAAATCTTAGAATATTGAATACGCGGTTAAAATTTTATATAAATAACTAGCGATACCCGGCACGCGTTGCTGCACCCGGCAAGTATATTGGAAATAATAAGTAAATTCAAAGCTTTTATTAGTCCCTTAGTCTGACACCACGCTCATGTTCCACTGACCGTTACAGTTTCCAAGTAGCAGAACATCACTCCCAGGTGACAATTCCATTATGAGTTTCCATTATGAGTTTCATTACGATTCTGTATAGAGAATCGGGCCACACCCCCTTTTCCAATGCACATACCAGTTTTCTAGTAGAAAAACTTTGGTAATTAGTAACTCCATACTGAGTTTTATTGTCATGCGACGTTTAGTTCCAAAGCAATTCAATATCAAAAATTTATCTTGTATGGTCGAAGCCATAACAACTTTTCCTATGCCCGTCCCAGTTCTCTTGTTTATTTATAAAAAAACTTATTGAATCACACAATGTCAATTATATAAAGTAAAAAGTCAGCCGTTTGTTCCTTTTGTTCAAAACATGTGTAGAAAAGTCGCATGCAGCGAAACAAATAAACATACGTACTTACATACATACATACATACATCAAGTCGGATTAATTCTCATTTCTCATTCTCATTGATTCTCAGCTTTAAGGTCAGCAAATTATGTATGTATATGTATTTGTTTGTTTGTTTTGTTGTATTGTGCTTGCTGAGAACGAAAAGAGTATAGTAGAGAGCAACATACAGTTTATTGAGGCTCTCGCAGCACAAACGCATGAAAAGCTAACGATCAAGCAATGCATGGCATTTTGGATGATTTTTTAAAAAACTTAACACTTTAATTAAAGATACTTATTATTGAAATTTCGTAAAGAAAATACCCAATGATCCTTTTGTAGCACAAATGTGATATTTTAAAAATTATTTCATAAAAATCGGACCAGTACTTTTGGAGTTTTGCGGCAACAAAAAATTTTCACTTTCATCTTATCTAATAGTATAGATATAGATATAGATATAGATATAGATTTAAAAAACTTTTATTCGAAAGCTTTTTGAAAAGTTATGAATAAGTTATATTTTTGTTTGTATGTGAAGCATAGCTCAAAGCAAAGCATTTTGTGAAGCATACATTTTTTTAATTGTTAACTTTTCAAAAGAACTAATAAAGCTTTTTCAAAAAATTATGGCAAAGGCTTTTAGAAAGCTCATAATTGCTTAAAGCTGCTGTATTATATTTAGCTTATATTCTTTATGTAAAAGCTTTTTAAAAACAACAACCAAATCTTAGACATTCAAAGCTTTGTCATGTCGTAGCTTTGTCGAATTACTCCATTTTTAGTTTTAACAGCTGTTGAGCGTTTTTTAAATTTTTTAAAAGCTCCTTTTAGGCTAGTAAAAATGCTTACAAGAATATTTGTATGACTCCAAGAAGAATCATATTATTCCACTATTCAAAGGTTTCCTTATAAGTTCCTAGGAAAAGCAAATAAATATATCAACCGACATTCTTTTCTAAATTTTTTTTTTTCTTTTGTTTTGTGTTTTGTTTTGCTTTTTCATCTAAAACCATATATTTTTTAACCAAACTTTTAAATGACAAACTTTGCTCACAAGAGGTAAAAGTATAAAGTGATCTTTGTTTGAATGCGACATTAATCGTTTGAATAAATTTTTTTTATATAAACTATTCAATATATGAGTATGTTGTTTTTTAAAAGTATATGAATAGCTTTTATTAATGTTTTTAAAATCGTTTACATAGCTACGTAAAAATAATATGGATTTTAAAAAAAGCTTTTTAAAAGCCTTAATGAAAGCTTGAACAATATTTAGTTCTACGCTTTTCCGAATTATTACAATGCTCTTCAAACTATCTTGCTATCATTTCCCTTGTGAGTGTTTCAAAAAATTGTGTCACTAACAGCTTTTCAAGATTTATACTGGCATACAGTGTTTTAAGACTTTTTTGATTTATTTTATTGATTTATATATCTTAACTTTTGTGCTTTAGTGTACATTTGTGTGATTATAAACTTTTTAGGAAATAAGTATATCAAAAAATTTGTTGAAACTCTTAGGAAGAAGTATATGAAAGCTTTTGAATATAAACTTTCATAAGTATAAGAAGCTTTATTAAAGCTTTCGGAAAGCTCTTAGAAAGTTATTGAAACGTTTTCAAAAATCCATTGAAAAGCTTTTAGACACCTCTTGAAAAGTTTTTCGAGAGCTTTTAGAAAACTATTGTAAAGATTTTCGAAAGCAAGTAAAAACTTTTTCTAAAAATTTAAAAAAATTTTTGGAATTTTATAAAAAACCTTACGGAATCTATTAAAATAAAACAAAGCTTTTATATAAAATGTTTTCATAATGAAATGAAATTTAAACTCGTATTACTTATTTTTCAAGTCCAAGCTCAATACAGAAAATCAAATACTTTTCAATATTTCGAGGGTTTCAAAAGATTTAATATCTCAAAAAGCTTTGTTGACTTTTAAAAACGCTTCCCTCAAGTTTTTAACGACTTTTCAAAAAGCTTTTATTGCATTTTTAAAGCTGGTAAAAATCTTTTTTTTTTTTTTTTTTTTTTTTGTTAAGTCTGCAATATTAGCTTTTACGTAGTTTTTTTCAAAGCTTCATTTGAAAAGCTCTCAATTTAGCATTATTCTTTTTCATACCGTGCAACCAGAATCCTTTGAATACTTCCCAAAAAAAACAAAGTCTATAGAAATGTATTTCAACAAATTCTCAAAGGGTGACAACATTACAAAACTTCTCTTGGTATGTATTTTATGTATCATCTTAAAACATTTTTGAATATTTCATGTGCTCGACACATCCTGCTTGTAAGCCATGCTGCTGCTGCTGCTGTTGCTGTAATCTCAGCACTTCCATTGGCAACTCTGATGACAATGCACAATTCACACCAAGCAGCAACATCAGCAGCTTACGTCTTTGCTAATAGAATGAACAAAATTTTGATCATGTTGTTCAGAGTCAAAGTTAATTTAAAACAAAGCAGAAAAACCTTTTTTGACATTCATTCATGCACTCATGACATGAAGATTGGTGCACAAAGCTGTTGACAATATCGACAACGACACAACAATACTTAACAGCAACGACATCAGCATCTTGATAGTTAAGCATTGCATTTGATGTGCCGACTAATGTAATGTTAATTTTGAACAATTGATGAGAATGCGTTTGTGGTGCACCAACTTCTCTGTATATGTATGTGTGTGTCTGTGCAAATGTTGGCACGAGTTAAGCATGTCAGTTAATGAAATCTCTGTCCAGATTTGACAAAATTTCAAAATTATAACAAAGACTTAATCGCAAGTTTAAATTAAATAAGTGTGATTTCGGCTAAAAGGTTTCAAAAGTTCATGTAGTGTGGTGTGGTGAAAATTGTTTCATTTGATGGAACATTGATAATGAAATATTCTCTTTTCACAGAATTTGAGTGATTAATTTCTTAAACTTGAACATTTTGAAACGCATTCAAAGCTTTCATTATTTACCCTTTTTTAACGTGCTTCCCAGAAAGTAGTTTTAAAATATTGGTTAACAAATCTCAAAAAGCTTTCAGAGCTTAATGAATTGAATGTGGTTTGATCAACAAAATTTCATTTTAATTTAAAATTTAATGACCAACGCATAAAAACTTTAAGAATTATCATGAGTTGAAAGTTTTTTTTAAAAAAAAAGCTTATGATACACTAAGCTTTTATACTAAATATCTACTATATCTACTACCTATAGTATATTTAGTATAGAGATAGTATACTATCGTATATAGATCTGTTAAAATACTCATAACAATCTTAGAGTGATAGAAAATAGTCAAAAGCTTTCAGAAATATTATAAATTTAATGAAGTATTTGCAAAATTTATTTTTTAACCATTGCAAGTCTTCAAATATTTGTAATTATTAATATATATTTTTATAGAATAATTTATAGTTTATATAGAAAAAAATATGTTTTTAAAAATAGCTTCTTTTAAGCTTTAAAAAACAAAATAAAAATTAAATGTATTTATTATATGTCCAAATGTATTTACAATTTTTTTCTTAACTTGCGATATTTAACTACATTTTTACTAAAAGCTTATTTTCTTCGTTTCGTTGCAGGTAAGCCAAAGCTCTTAATGCAGCTTCATATGCCTGTAAAACCGTTAAGTATAAAAATATCTGGTCGTTTCACAATCAATGATTTTCATATCCTCTTTATATTCAGAGAGTAAATTTTTACGTTATTTCAATGAAATCTTTCATTTTTAGTTTAAAGGGTATTTTTCTTATAAATAATAAGATTAAGATTGGCCTGCAAACAGCTGAATTTTTCGTTCTCGGATTATGGTTTGAGACCTCCTCTTTACGAATCTGAATTCTGATGATTTTGATATATTTGAAATTATATATTCGAGAATTGAAAGCAGAAAAGATCTGTACTGACTTTTCCTTGCAAAGTCGTGACTATTTTTATAAGACTGATAAACTCTTTATTGGGCTTTTACCACGCATAGTTTGCAATTCATCTTGCTACATTCAAATGGTCATTACTTTGCATAGAAAAATCATAGATGGCCATTCGACAGCTCATTTTTAAAGAATAGTAGTGATTAATGATGCAGTTCATTTATGTAAGTGAAAAAGAGTTTCAGAACAAAACTTTCGGTATCCTTTGCAAAACTCCAAAACTAGCAAAAAAATATAACAAAAAAAAATGTCGGGTACATAACCTCAAGTATCTCAAAATCCTGACAAGATAGGCCAAATCTAATCACAGATTTGTTCTCTTCGGAAAAAATTACTGCGGAAATATTTTGCCCAAAGGTATAATCTCGTATTTCTTCGTAAACAAAAATATTTTTTAAACTCATTATCAACATCACTAGTTTAGGAAAATATGTATAATTCAATGACAACTTCAAACTTTCAAATAAGTCAACTTGCAAACTTCCAAAGTGCGTGGACCGTTCAATTACAATTTTGCAAGCTACAAGGTCCGAAACCCAGAAAATTTTTTTAATTGAATTGAATTTTTCTGATCGGCCGTCACCTCTGTGCAGACAATGGCAAACCTCAGAGAGTAAATAATGACATAATGCCAGGACGAAGTAAGCAAGGGAGAGAAAAGATAAAGTCGCTGAAAACCATCTAGCAAGTAGCTTCAAGCTCAAAACAAGTCTTCATTATAAACACTTCCAGCGCGTTTATAGTGCCGACTTGTTGCCGGACCGAACCGAGAATGAAAGCTCAAAAATGCTGCACATACAATCATATGAAATAAGCTCAAACTGCGTATAGTGTCAGCCGAATAAGCCGCTTAAAGCGACTTGTGCTGTGATATTCAGCGTGCAGATTATTGCTTTCTCGCCCGCTCGATAAATAATTAACTATTAATTATTAATTATTAATTATTAATTATTAATTATTAATTATTAATTATTAATTATTAATTATTAATTATTTAATTAATTATTATTAATAATTAATTATCAATTATTAATTATTCATTATTAATTATTAATTATTAATTATTAATTATTAATTATTAATTATTAATTATAAATTATTAATTATTAATTATTAATTATTAATTATTAATTATTAATTATTAATTATTTATTAGTAATTATTAATTATTAATTATTTATTATTAATGATTAATTATTAATAATAAATAATTAATTAATTATAAATAATTATAAATTATAAATTATAAATTATAAATTATAAATTATAAATTATAAATTATAAATTATAAATTATAAATTATAAATTATAAATTATAAATTATAAATTATAAATTATAAATTATAAATTATAAATTATAAATTATAAATTATAAATTATAAATTATAAATTATAAATTATAAATTATAAATTATAAATTATAAATTATAAATTATAAATTATAAATTGTAAATTATAAATTATAAATTATAAATTGTAAATTATAAATTATAAATTATAAATTATAAATTATAAATTATAAATTATAAATTATAAATTATAAATTATAAATTATAAATTATAAATTATAAATTATAAATTATAAATTATAAATTATAAATTATAAATTATAAATTATAAAATTATAAATTATAAATTATAAATTATAAATTATAAATTATAAATTATAAATTATAAATTATAAATTATAAATTATACATTATAAATTATAAATTATAAATTATAAATTATAAATTATAAATTATAAATTATAAATTATAAATTATAAATTATAAATTATAAATTATAAATTATAAATTTTATAAATTATAAATTATAAATTATAAATTATAAATTTTAAATTATAAATTATAAATTATAAATTATAAATTATAAATTATAGATTTTAAATTTTAAATTATTAATTATTAATTATTATGTATTTATTATTTATTATTTATTATTTATTAATTATTTATTATGAATTATTTATTAATTATTAATTATTATCAATTATAAATTATTATTGATAAAGTGGTTTTTTATTATTATTCTTACAATTAAAGCGGTTTAAAGCAGCGGCTGCCATCTTCAGCTTTATCACACACTATAAACGCGTCTTATGAGATGAACATTTTAAACAGTATTTTTTGTTTTTTTATAGAGTTGGTTTGCAAATTAGAATTTTGAAATAATTCGATAAAAATCGATTAATAGTAAAAAATAAAGGGAATTTTTCAAAGTTTCAAGTTTTATTTTAATTCAAATTTTGAAAATATTTTCAAAATATTTTCAAAAAATATCAAAAGTTTTTTAAAAATATCGACTAATTTTTTTTTTTGTTCTTTTTTTTTTTGTTTTTTGAAAGTGTTAAATATGTAGTTTGACTTCACAACAAAATTTATATAAGTTAACGTTTAGAAATAAATCTGCATTTGACTAAAATACTAAAATTTCTTTTTTACATATTTTCTTGGAGCATTCCTTACATAGCTTTAAAGATATTTAAACGGTTTTGATGAAACCAAGCAACGCTTTAAGTCCAATTAAAATCATGCTAAATGAACGTTAAAACGTCGCTTGATCTTCAGCTAAACTTGAGCGCACATCCACAAACAAGCGACGAACAAGCATACCTACAAACATAATCGTAAAAGTATTCATAGATGTACGAGGAATGTTGGTGTAACATACAAACATTAAACTATGTATGTTTGTATACATCAGCAATCAGACTGATAAAACCTGCTGTTGCCTACTGTGCCTGCCTGCCTGACCATGTATTGTGTAATCAACGTAATTTTACGAAATTGAACTTTGTCTGAATTTTTAATTGGTTTCAATATCAATTTCAAAGCGTTGCCACCCAACCAACCAACCGCAACCGAACGTTGTTACTGTCCACCACTGTCCACTTTCGAAAAAGTGGTTCAACCCAACCACGTGATAATTACATCAACTCATTGCGCCGCAAGGCACGCAATTTCGAAATTGAAATTGCATTTGAATTCCACACGGCAAACAGGCAGGCCATCATTCAGTCAGTCAGTCATTCAGTCGATGAGTCGGTTACTTAGTTAGTTGGTGACGTATATTCGGTGGGACAACGACATAATCGAGCAAATAGTGCTGAATGTTTGTTATGTATTTTATTTAGTATTAGAGCGCAAGGTGGGGGGAGGTGAGTGTTAGGCGAAGGAAGAAGTACTTTAGGCTGACATATAAATTGAATGCAAATTTAGTTGCTACGTAGATGGTGGCAACATTCTACAATAACAATAATAAAGGCCATTAAATAATATTTACCACGAACGCCCTCTAGAGTGCAGTGTTGAAAGTTTGTCATGTTATTGTTTGATGTTGTTATTGTTGTTGTTGTACTTATATCAAAAGCTATCATTTATGTATGCAAAGAAGATGTTGTTAATAATTTGCAACACGTACAATGGTGAAGGATGGGGGCAAAAGGGAATGAGTGAGTATGTGAAGATAGATATTTTTAAGTCGAGCATAGAACGCTTTTGTGTAAGAAAGCATTATTTATAATGAAGATTTTAAGAAATGTTTCAAAATTTTCTTTTATGATAAAAAAAAAATGGCTTCTGCATGATCGTAAATGAAGCAATATTCAAGCAAAAACAAATAAAGCTTTTCGAAACAAAAATTTAAAAAAATTTTCGGCAATATATTAAAAAGTACCCAGCAATTACAAAGCTTTTTTAACTTTGTTTAAATGTAAACACATTGCTTTGGCGAAAAATTTAACTTTTTGTTACAAAATCGGTCGTACCCACAAAAACCCAAATTAGCCCAATTCTTTTTTTTTTTTTTTTTTTTTTTTTGGTGAAAAATGCTTTTATCAAAATTATTTTTTAACATATAATGCAATTCGTTTCCAAAAAAAAACATGCACAATCTTTTTGAACTTTTCAACATTGAGATTCTAAAAATGTTTCGATTGCATGCAAAAGATGACAAATGAGCCATCCTTATTAATAAAAAAACGATGTTACAAAATATTATTTCATGTTTGTAATTAAAAAAATTCGACATTTTTTCGAAATCTCGTTTATTTTTTTTTTTGTAAATAAAAACCTTTACTTAAAGCTCTGCTGAGAAAATTGAAAGCTTTTGTTTCCTATCAGTCGTGCCAATAAAAAAAGTATATGAGCCAGACTTGTCTTGCTTATAAAATAACATATGTATATAAAATATTATTTTTATACGTTTTGAAAAAAGCTCTCTTTAAAATGTCTAGCAACGTTGTCGATAGTGGATTGAATTAAAAAATTTATCGTTTTTGGACATCAGTTGCATTAAAAAAACAAAAAAAAAGCAAAAAAAAAACAAAAAAACAAAAAAAAAAAAAAAACAAAAAAAAAAAAAACAAAAAAAAAAACAAAAAAAAACAAAAAAAAAACAAAAAACAAAAAAAAACAAAAAAAAAACAAATGAGCCATTATTGCTTACAAACACCGCAAAGTTTAAAATGTTTATTTCTATCCAAAGCTCTAATCCATAGCTTTCTAATTTAATAGCTTTTTTGAATAAAATATTAAGGCATAGTTTTTGACGAAATTCAAGGTTTTTTACTAAATGAGTCGTTCCAAGAAATAAATAAGTGAGTAGTATATAAAAAAAAAACTTTGTAAAAATATTCCTTTTTATTCTCAGTGAAGAAATGCTTTTGGAAATACTTCTAAAAATACTACATGGAATTTTTTATGTTTAAATATCGACCTTAAGCTCTTTTCGAATTATATATTAAACCATCATTTGTAATGGAATACAAAGCTTTTATTTTCAATCAGTTCTGCCAAGAATAAAAAAATGTTAAAAATATTTTTTTTTTTAATGAATAAAGCGAAATCCAAAGCTTTCGGAAGAAAAAGCTTTTTTGTTTCATTCAAAAAATTTTTTCGTTTCATTCGAAAAATTTTTTCGTTACTCCATTTAAATTTTAAAATGTATACTTATCTAAAGTCCTGTTTTTAAAAAGCTTTTTGAAAAAAGTCAAAAAATTTCGAAAAGCTTTTTGGTTACTTCATTAAAATTATAAAGAAATATTTAACTTAAATTCCTTAAACTTTATTGTTCAAACATCGCTCTTCAATTCGCCTTTTAACAAAAAACAGTGCATATGGTGTCAATTGAGTCAAAATAAAAAGTGGACCAGTTGAGCCCTTTTGTCAATTAAACTTTTAACTGGATACAATTGCTTAGAATCTTCACACTAGGGTCTTATTATTATTCCAACACAGAAATGTTGTTATACGTATTGGTAAGATATGTCAAAAATTTTGAGTGGTTTCACTTAAAATACAAAATTTCCAATATTTTAAATAAACTCAATGACCAAAATTTGGATTTTTGTTGTCGAAAATGGACTTTTCTAATTTTAATCAATCAATAATTTTAAATTTTGTCAAAAAAATATTTGCAACCCAAAAATTGCAACCCAAAAATAAAAAGTTCTTTATATGTTAGTCATTTCAGCCAAATGAGCAACAACCAGGGCCCGATATTTTGTTTTTCATATATAAAATTTCTTTGTCAACACGAAAATTAATAAAGAAACCAAAAATTTGTTATAAAAAAAAACCCAATTGAGCCCAAAAACACAAAAAGACAAAATGTCTTAAAACCCGGATACAAAATAATGTCTCTTAACTGAATAACTCTGATGTATTTAAACTTTTTGACGTAGAATACGTCATTCTCGGAGGTAAGTAGGGTGGTTGATAGTGATCAGGTGTCGGTATTTATATCACTTTTTGAGCCTTTGGTGGGCCTAAAGTACTGATCTTACAATGTTGATGTTAGCACTTGTTGGTCTGCTTGATCCTCAATGGGACAAAAATTCATGTTAGAACTCTCTAACTTATATAAATTTTACACAATTACATGAACTATAAAGCCAACATTTGATGTTTTTGCTACCTATTTATCGACAGTTTCCGGTTTTATCGACAAAACCATGAAATTTGCATGGGGGCCCCCCTAAGGAGTGGTCGGAGGGAATAGGTGTCCAAGGCAAAAATGTTCCTTTTGCAAAAGTAATGGGAGTCGGTCATACATATTAACCCTCTCCGACACTCTCTTAAATATCATATCCTCAGGTGTATGGAATAAATAAACAAAAACCATAAAATTTGTATGGGAGCCCCCTAAGAAGTGGTCGGAGGGAATAGGTGTCAAAGGCAAAAATGTTCCTTTTGCAAAAGTAATGGGGGTCGGTCATACATATTAACCCTCTCCGGCACTCTCTTAAAGGTCATATGCTCAGATGTATGGAATAAATATACAAAAACCATAAAATTTGTATGGGAGCCCCCCTAAGGAGTGGTCGGAGGGAATAGGTGTCAAAGGAAAAAATGTTCCTTTTGCAAAAGAAATGGGCGTCGGTGATACATATTAACCCTTTCTGGCACTCTTTTAAAGGTCATATGCTCAGGTGTATGGAATAAATATACAAAAACCATAATATTTGTATGGGAGCCCCCCTAAGGAGTGGTCGGAGGGAATAGGTGTCGAAGGCAAAAATGTTCCTTTTGCAAAAGTAATGGGAGTCGGTCATATATATTAACCCTCTCCGACACTCTCTTAAATATCATATCCTCAGGTGTATGGAATAAATATACAAAAACCATAAAATTTGTATGGGAGTGGTCGAAGGGAATAGATGTCAAAGGCAAAACAAAAAGGGTGTCGGTGATACATATTAACCCTCTCCAGCACTCTCTTAAAGGTCATATGCTCAGGTGTATGGAATAAATAAACAAAAACCATAAAATTTGTATGGGAGCCCCCTAAGAAGTGGTCGGAGGGAATAGGTGTCAAAGGCAAAAATGTTCCTTTTGCAAAAGTAATGGGGGTCGGTCATACATATTAACCCTCTCCGGCACTCTCTTAAAAGTCATATGCTCAGATGTATGGAATAAATATACAAAAACCATAAAATTTGTATGGGAGCCCCCCTAAGGAGTGGTCGGAGGGAATAGGTGTCGAAGGAAAAAATGTTTCTTTTGCAAAAGAAATGGGCGTCGGTGATACATATTAACCCTTTCTGGCACTCTTTTAAAGGTCATATGCTCAGGTGTATGGAATAAATATACAAAAACCATAATATTTGTATGGGAGCCCCCCTAAGGAGTGGTCGGAGGGAATAGGTGTCGAAGGCAAAAATGTTCCTTTTGCAAAAGTAATGGGAGTCGGTCATATATATTAACCCTCTCCGACACTCTCTTAAATATCATATCCTCAGGTGTATGGAATAAATATACAAAAACCATAAAATTTGTATGGGAGTGGTCGAAGGGAAAAGGAATCGAACGCAAAAATGTTTCTTTTGCAAAAGTAATGGGGGTCGGTCATACATATTAACCCTCTCCGGCACTCTTTTAAAGGTCATATGCTCAGGTGTATGGAATAAATATTTTGCTAAATACTTTTTAAAAAGATGTCATCAAAAGCTAATTGAATAATTCTACGTCTTGTGTTACGACATAGTCGAAACTACTGTATCTTTTTTTTATCGAAATTGAACTGCTCTCATTTAATTCCATAATTTTTCTTTTTTTTTTTAATTTGTCTATCAATATTTTTGCAACCAAAAATATGTTCTTTAAATGTGAGCAAAATGAGCCACTAGCTGGCTCGACGATTTTTTTTTTTTTTATATTCAAACTTTATTCGTTAACTTGAAAGCTTTTAAACTAACTAAAACTTTATTATAACAAAAACCACAAATATGTAGTCAATTGAGCAAATGCGGAAAGTGAGCCAATTGTGCCCACTGGGTCCATTTTTGCCGAATTTGACGAATAGTTTTCAATCTTCAAATACGGCAACGAGCAATATTTCATGTAAAAATTAAACTTGAAAAAATGTCAGCTTTACATGCGCATAACTTTTTCTACAAAGCTTTTGTGGAGCAGTTTGTCTTTCTAAGACTTTTTTAAAAGTTTCGCTTGAACAGGGCGTGACATAAAAAATAAACGCATTTTGCAGAAAAACTTTGATGTTTAAAAAGAAGAAAACATGAAACAACTTCCGCAAAAGCTTTTTGAAACTCATTTTTAAGCTTTTGCGTTCCTCAAAAAGGTAGAAGAAAAATAAATAAAATAAATAAAAAATAAATAACTGGCCATTTCAGCCCTTGAAAGGACTTTGACCTAGCTTCTTATGATCAAATTGTGTTGTGCGTGTTATTAAGTTTGTACACAATTGACCGAGAAATGGACCTACATGCTTAACGCCGACTCCGAACGGCGATGAACGGAATGTTCTTATTCTCAAGAAGCTTTACATGGCATTTTGATTACTCTCTGAGGTTTGCCATTGTCTGCAGAGAGGTGGCGGCCGTACAGAAAAATTATTTTAATTCAAATAATTTTCTGTCGCTGGCTGGGGTTCGAACCTGCGTCTCCAAGGTTCTTTGACATAGCGGCCACGCACTTTAACCAACTACGCCACGGACGCCACAGAAGAAAAATAAAACAAGGTTTAATTTTGTGAACGACCAAACAAAGATGCAAAACTTTTATAAGTACACAGAAAAAAAAGAGTAGAACTTTTACCTAAAAATGTAGTCAATTCAGCTAAAGTAATCCGGTGATTTTCAGTCAACGAATTTGATTAGGTGCGCTACCAATTTCTAAATGTTAATTATATGCAATTATATTAGGTAGTTTAACTGCGAGAGTAGCTAAAAAAACCTAAATATTTAGGTGTACCTTCAACCATAAAATAGATAAGACACATAATTTATTAGAAGAATTAGCTAATTTTTTTTAAACTATGACCACTTCAGATTAGGCAAGCCACCTACTAAGAGTAGAAAAATCATCTAATTATTTAGATAGCATTCCCACTTAAGAGTGGGAAAAAATATGTATTTTGTTTTGCAATTTCTATTTTGAAGTGAAACTTTCCTTAGGTGACTTTACTTCATTTCGTCACATGATAGAGAAGAAAGATTTGTTTTATAGTAGATAGAATGAGAGAGATATATATATATACATTGTATAAATGACTGAGAAATTTCTTTGCCACCGCTGAGATTCGAACCTGTGATCTCAAGATTTCATCAACCAACGCCTTATCTATTGAGCTAAATTTCCAATTGAGGAATTTACGCTACATACCAATTAATCAAATTGCTGTAGATGCCCATAATTTCAGAGTTGTGGACCTCATATTTTTATATACATTTTGTTCACAAATTATCAAACGGCGTAACAGCACAGCGGTAAAGCGTTTGACTTGAACGCAAGCGGCCCGAGTTCAATTCTCGCGTTAGACTTTACTTTTTGTAAAATTTTCTCACTTTGTTTTTATTTATGTTTTTTATAGGAGAGCGCTGTGCTCCTGTAAAATTCAAATACGGGGAAAAAACAAGTTGTAAGGAAAGCATTTGATTTATCCACGTAAATATTTATATAAAATTTATACTGAGGCGTGGATAATGCTAATATGCGTTATTTCCCTAGTGTACGAACAAATCGACAACTTGCATTAGGTAAAATAACTAGAAGAATTAGATGATTTGATAAGCAAAATTTTAGTTGAATTAACTAATTGTAATTAGGTGAATTACCTAATGCATGATTGTTAAATTAACTGTGTAAGTAGAAAAGTTGTTGAAAAGATTAGGTGAAATAGAAACTTTCACATTAGCTAAACTAGTTTAGGTAATAAATCAATTCTTTTATTTTCTGTGTATATGAAGAATAATAACAACAATCACAACAAAAACCCCACCACAACAAAAACAGCAACAACAAAAACAACATCAACACCAACAGTTACAAACATTTTTTCTACTTTTCATCGTATTAATTATGAAAATTAAATTTATTCTTTTATGATGCATAAAGTAAGTCTAAGTTTGTTGCAGGTGCTTCTGCTACCGCTGCCTTATTCCTTTACACACACACACACACATACACAGGTTGTGTCACATGTGCTTGTGTCCGTTTATATAAGCTAAAGATGCTACATGTTTTGTTATGAAATTGCATTTGCCTTGCGCTGTGCTCTTTTCTGTTGTTGTTGGTTTTCTGTCACGTTTTTAATGTCATTAAAAAAAGTTAAAAGCTGCGGTTGCTTGTAACAAGCGTTGCTTGCGTCGCCATTTTGTAATTTTAATCCCCACCTGAGTTTGGCGAGCTGTTGCCACAATTTTTTCTACAATGACAAAAGAAAATATTTTTTATTTTTTTCTTTTTTTTTTTTTTTTTTTTTGAAATGGTTATGCGGCAGCGTTGTGTGGCTAAATGCTGGTATAAGTTGGTTATAAGAATTTGAGTTTGAAAAAAAAATTATTTTCTCTTTGCCGCAAATTTTTTTCCAATTATTTCAATTGTTTGAATATTTTAGTTAATTATTTAATTTTAATAAAAATATTTTATATTAAATTATTATTTAATATTTTTTCAAAAACTATTAATTTATTTTTTTTTTTTCTCTAAAATGTAAGTTTAACAATTAAAGCGTCCAAAGTTAACAATTTTATTATAAATCATTTAATTTGAAATCATTCATGGAAGCTTTTTAATTGAATTTTTCTAATCCAAAGCACTGACTTAATTAATTTTAGGCAAATTAGCCAGATTAACTCGCACACACACACTTTCATGACCACGAAATACTTTTATCGTCGCACTAACAAGATCTACCATTAATTAATGACTCGAGAAGATTTGCAAAATAAATTTTAAATTATCATGAGTTATTTTCATGCACTTTTATTAATTAGAAAGACCGCACCATCCCACATACACTTACCCACACACTAACACACAGAACACACTTGTCTAATCCACCTACGCCAAAGCTCAACAGAGCCAACAAATAACGAAATTTATGTGTTACTTGTATGTGTTCGGTTCGGTGCATAAATTTAAACATGTCGCATCATAAAATCGGTTCAAATTTTCAATTAAATCTTCTAACGTAAATATGGACACCATTAAATAGCCATGGAAAAAAGTTTATGAAATTGCTCCAAATTTATTACCAAGAAAAAGAAACTTACCCAAGCAGAATCGTATGAAAATTTTAAAAAATTCTTTTTTTTTTCTCTCTACCGCTTTCACCGTTTCATTTTGTTGTCATTACAAAACACTTTTTTTCTTTAAAAAGTTGTCTGATCTGGGCAAGATCCAATTTTTTGCATTAAAAACTATTTTTTTTTCTGCTTGCTGGAATCGAAACCGGATCCTCCTGACTCTTGGTATTGAAATGTCATGAATACCACAAAAAGCAATCACTGAAATATAGCCAAAATCGTTTCATTAAAGCTAGTATAATCACTGAGCTTTAGAAATTAGAATGGTTTAAGATGTGTAGACTATTAAAGGCTATCATTCAGAAGATCCGAGTTTGATTCCAGCTCATACATAAACTTTTTGTTTGGAGAAAATTGTTTCTTTTTAGAGCCACTCTGCAATAATGACTTAAAAGGCCCCTTCTTAATAATGAAGATCATAATAATCATATGTAAGATCATAAGAAACTTGTGTTTTCAAGTTATTTTTTTTAGTTCTGTTTTCAAAATTATCATATAAAAAAAAAAAAATTTTTTACGAAAGTGATAGGAAATATTTCAAAAATTGTATATTAAAATAATGTGAATTAAAAACTTTATTAATTTTTTTTTTAAACATTTGCTTGCCGGGGAAACTAAGGGTACCAATAAATGAATCGAATCAAAAGCAATGGCCAGAAATAGTGATATAAAGGTTTTTTATTGATTTCAGTAATTATTAAAGTACTTGAAAAATAATTTTTTTGTCTGTGACGTCATTTGAGTGTACGCATGACGTCATTGTCATGAAGCGATGCGAGAAGAGTAGGACCATTTTGCTTGCAGAATAGCATGATCGGTAATCATCTGGGAAAAAAAAATATATTTGTAAAGTAAATACTTACGTCGAGGTAGTGACTTCGAGTTTTTTTAAAATTTTTGTTTGTAAGAAAACAACGCGTCTTCAAAGTTGATTGTTTAAAAAATGGATGTAAATTTTAGTACATAACGAGCTGTTAATTTTTTTTCTTCAGGCTCATTTTTAAAAAATGGAGACGTTACGTACACGCATACTACGTACATGCAAATGACGTCACAAACAACCTTTAATAATTGTTGAAATCAATAAAAAACTCTAAATCAATGTCTCTGACCATTTTTTGGTAGTATTCTTACAAAATACGCCTTTAGAATCGCTTATCTATACTATTATATCTGTGGCAATATGACAGAGTAGCTTAAGTCGACATAAGCGAAAAACTGAAATTCTACATATTATTATTAACCATTTCAAGGTGCACAATTGTGTCCTACCCTTGTTTAAATCCGACTCTTAAAAAGAAAGTTATGCCGATTTTTCTAATGACCATACACAAATTTTACATATAAAAATGAGAAAAAGGATTTTTAAAAATGTAAATAACTCACAACTATATTTTTGGACTTAAGCTACTCTGTCATATTGCCACAGATATAAAATAAAAGTAAAAATTTTTTTTTGCCGTGAAACTCCAAAAGTACTGGTCCGATTTTTATGAAATAATTTTTAAAATATCACATTTGTGCTACAAAAGGATCATTGGGTATTTTCTTTACGAAATTTCAGTAATAAGTATCTTTAATTAAAGTGTTAAGTTTTTTTAAAAAATCATCCAGAATGACATGCATTGCTTGATCGTTAGCTTTTCATGCGTTTGTGCTGCAAGAGCCTCAATAAATTGCATGTTCCTCTCTACTATACTCTTTTTGTTCTCAGCAAGCACAACACAACAAAACAAACAAACAAATACATATACATACATACTTTGCTGCGCTTAAAGCTAATTGGACCGAAGTACATGTTTGAATTAGTTTTGATGTGGTGAATTAATCTAACACAGTTTCGTTAAAAGGTTATTCACTGACCACCTTTAGCATATTGAGGATTTTTTTTATGAGTATGAGAATCAATCCGACTTGATATATGTATGTATGTATGTATGTATGTACGTATGTTTATTTGTTTCGCTGCATGCAACTTTTCTACACATGTTTTGATGGTGGTTTTCCTGTAATATAAAAGTGAACAGAACGAACAAACGGCTGACTTTTTACTTTATAGAATTGACATTGTGTGATTCAATAAGTTTTTTTATAAATAAATAAGAGAACTGGGACGGGCATAGCAAAAAGGGTTATGGCTTCGACCACACAAGTCAAATTTTTGATATTGAATAGCTTTGGAACTAAACGTCGCATGACAATAAAACTCAGTATGGAGTTACTAATTGCCAGTCTTTCTACTGGAAAAATGGAAAAGAGGGTGTGGCCCGATTCTCTATACAGAAAAGCTATGGAAGCTAAAATCACAGGACATTAAAACTCATAATGGAATTGTCACCTGGGAGTGATGTTCTGCTGCCGGGAAACTGTAACGGGCTGTGGAACATGAGCGTGGTGTCAGACTAAGGGACTAATAAAAGTTTTGAATTTACTTATTATTTCCAATATACTTGCCGGGTGCAGCAACGCGCGCCGGGTATCGCTAGGACTGCATATAGATTTAGGATACCTTTATTTAAAGGTAAGGAAGGTTACATTAACCTTATCTAAACGAAAGTAATGTGTAAAGTAATTATTTGTATATTTTTTGCTAGAGAGATAAAATATAAAGTTGTAGTGCGTTTTAACCCTTTCACAACCAGAGTGATAAAATGTTTCAACTTATATATAAAAAATCACATTAAAAAGCTCACCATATTCCGTTAAGGACCATTAATACAAAATATAAATTTTTTTAATTATGGCGAGAATGAAAAACAAACTGACAAATATTTTTAATTTAATAAAATTAAAATTAATAATGATAATTAATAATAAAATTTAAATAATTAAATGACAATAAAAAATTAAACAAAAATCAAGATGCTAGTAATTATAACGAACCTTTTAAAACATGAAATTTAAATTAATTCTAAAATTTAAAAAAATTCTAAAATTAAAAAAAAATAAATATGAACTTAAAAAAAAAATTTTGAATTTGAAGTTAAAATCAAAATTAAAATTAAAAATTAAATTAAAATTAAAATTTAAAATTAAATTTAAATTTAAATTTAAATTTAAACTAAAACTAAAATTAAAATTAAAAGTAAACTTTATATTTAAGGTATAATATACGTGTAAATTTTTCAAAAAAAAATTTTTTTTGTTTAATGTGTTCTTTATAGTTTTAAGAATAAACATACACATTTTTAAATAGATATTTAAAAAAAAATAGAAGTTTCAAAACGGTTCGATTGATAACTCGAAATCTATTGGTTCAATTTCAATGTTTTTTTTTTGCATTTCTTTCATTATTTTGTCCTTTAAGCATCCCCTAAATTCAAGTATCTAATTTTTTTTTATTTTTTATAAACAAAAAAGCGCGCGAAAATGTATCTATTTTTTAACTACAACTTCCGCCATCATTAAAAACAAAATAAAAAAAAAAATCCAGACCAAAAAAAAACCCCGGGGGTCTTGCTTCGGGGAGATGCTTAATATAAGGTCTATGCTTTAAAATGTCATTTGATTTTTTGTTTCCGATACATGGGAAAGGCCATATCCATCGAACCGTTTTGGATGTATTTTTTTCAATGCCATTGTCAGCGGCCCTCTATATAAAAGCCAGAACTTTATTTTAAAAAAAAAATATATTTTCATAAAATATTTTTTTATGTACAATAACCTGTATAAATTAAAAAAAAAGTAACGACTTCTTATATCTAATAAATATTTTGAAAACAGCCCCCGTTTTTGGTTGCTACACGTATATTTTACCTTAAATTAAATTCAAACTAAAGCTAAGAACTAAAATTTAAATTGATTTAAAATTACAACTAGAACTAAAATTAAAATTAAAGTTAATGTTAATTAATAATTGAAGTTAGTGTTAAAAATAAAATAAAACTGAAAATTTAAAACATGTAAAATTTTAAAAACAAAGTTTTAAAATAAAAAAAAAATTAATAAGATCAAACGTTAAAATTGAATAATTGTTAAAGACACTAAATAAAAAGAATTTAAAACAATGCAATGGTTATGAAAAGTACAAAAATTAAGTAACAAAATAAAAAAAAACATTTTCAAAAACAAAAAAAACACAAAAAAAAAAACAAAAAAAAAACAACAAAAAAACAAAAAAAAAAAAAAAAAATAAAAAATAAAATCAAATATAATAAGTGGTTAATAAAAACAAAAAATGTGCATAACAAAAAAATAAACAAGAAATAAAATTAGCAAAAAAATAATATTAACAAAAAATGTAGAAAAAGTATACAAAATATATGTATATGTATAAATAAATAAAAATTTCTTTAAAACATAAATCAATACTTAAGCAAATAAAAGAATTTATACTAAAAAATAAACAAAAACAAAATAATTTAAAGATAGCAAATAAAAGCTTTGTTTTTTTATTAAAAAACAAAATGTTTGGGCTTGAAAGTATTTAATTTTATTTATTAAGTTTAAAATTTTGCACAAAATTCGAGAAACATTTTATGTATTATAATATATTCTTAATATAGATTTTAATTAAGATGGATGTTTAAAAAACTCAAAAAAAATTTAAATTTAAATAATTATTTAAATAAAAATATTAAAAAATTTTAGAAATAAACATAATAAAACATAGAAAAAAATTTAAAAAATTATTTAAAAGAAACTAAATGATGTTTGAAAAAACAAATATTTGAAATAAACTATTAAAAAAACACAAATTTAATAAAATTTAAAAACTAATAATAAGAAAACACTTAAAAAATATTACATAAATATGTACATATTATAGGTCAAGGTCATTAAGAAAATATTTGAAATAATTTACTAAAAAAAAATTTTTTTAATAAAATTTGAAAATTTAAAAACTAATAATAAGAAACAATTTAAAATATATTACATAAATTTGTACATATATAGGTTAAATTAATTAAAAGTAATGTTTTGAGTGCTTAAAATTTGAGGAAATAATTGAATTTTTTCAAATAGAATAGAAAAAAAATTAAATATTAAAATACATTTTCCTTCTTGTATGTACTAACTTTTTGTGCATTGACTATGCAATTAATTTATGCAAAACTTCAAAGCACTGCACTGCCACGCCTCATTAGCAACATAATAATTTTTCACAGCAAATTTGCAGCGGCTTATTAAATTTATTAAAAGCTTTCAACGGCTACTGCAGCAAGCATATTCTATGCAACGTTTTGGTGATTGTTAAAAAACCGCCATCATCATCATCATCATCATCATGTGAAGCAAAGCAAAACAGATTTGCTGCGTTCTTTACAAATGCTGCCAAAATTTTTATTATTTTAGCTTAATTGAAAGCGTGTAAATTTGTTTGGTGGCGTTGTCAGTTGTTTTTGTTGTTGCACGTTGATGTGTGACATTTTGAAGCATTTCAAATTGACAGAAATAACAAGGAAAGATACAAAAATAACAAACAGACCGACTGCCAAAGACAAAATAAAAATAAATAAATAAAGTAAAGTTTTAAAAAAAGATTTATACAAGATTTATACAAATGATAATAATAATACTCTATTAACAAAAATAATAGTAAATTCGAATTAAATTTAAAAAAATAAAAATGCTTGAGAAAATAAGAAAAATAAATTGAAAATTATCTCTTTTGCATAATTTTCAATAACCGTGAGCTTTAATTAAATGCCGTTTTAAGGCAGTTGCCAAGTATTTAGTCTCAATATGTGCCGCATGAATTGCTGCTGAGCACACCTGAGCCTGTCATCTTGATTGCATTATAAATTCACATATTTTGCATACTTATTAAAAATTATTTTTTTTTTCTTCCGAACATTTTTTTGCTCGAACATTGCTCGTTAATTTATCAGCTTAAATTGCAGGCAGCTCTATTTTTCTATTTTTGTGTCTTCTTAATTATGCGCACAATATTAAAATGTAGACTAATTTATCAAAAGCTTGTTGAAGCTTTTATAAAGACATGCAAATTAATTGCATGCCAGGTATTATTGAATAAATATACGCCCTTTGCTTCTGTTTTTGTGTTCAAATTGTGTGGATTTCATTAGAAATTAAAAAATTACTTTTCATGTACGTGAATCTTGAGCCAGCAGCTGTTGCTGTTCTCAGTGTTGTTGTAAAATTAAAATTCAAATTTATCAACAACAACATCATCTTCAACTAGCTGTTTATGCTTATTTTTAGCCAAACACAACAATTGTCTGCAATTTTTCATTGCTATTAAATTAATTTTGCATATTTGTGGTACATCGTGGCGTATGAGTAACTTTAAAATATCGTTTGTGGGCTGTCAACATTTTTATGAGCTAATAAAAGAAAAAAAAAAACAATAGAAATAAATATTCCACGCCTGTTTAGTCATGTTTGTTTTTAAGCGTTTTAGTTTTTGTTTTTTTTTATTTAAGTGTGTTTTTCTTTTTTGTCTGCCTAATCAATGATAGCGGCCATATCTTTTAATGATGTTGTTAATGGCTTTCCATTTATTATTATTGTTATTATATGAAATTAAAAGCTTTTTCAATGTTTTCTGTTTAGCTCTTGTCTTGTTTGCTTTAATTTTTTTTTTTAAATTTGTCTCTAGTTTTTGCTTGTATTTTGTTTATTTGTCTTAATTAATTATAAGCCATTTATTAACAGCGTTATCTAAATTTATTTAGTTGCGGCAAAGATTGAAAATTGTTTTTTTATTTACTGCTTAAAATTGTTTTGTCCAATTATTGTTTTTAAATAAGTGAGTCAGTAAAATCAATGATGACACATGTATCGCTGGAAAGTCCAAGATAAATACACACCGCTTAGTGCCGTCTACCGACAATAAACCATTAGAATGATTTAGCATTTTCCTGTAGGTTTGACTTATGTAGAGCTTTCTTCTTCACATCTCATTAAGTCTCGATAGATTTAATGTTTTTCTTAGAAATCTTTTCAGCTGCTTTACTTTTTTAAGTTTTAAAAAAATATATTTTTATAATTCAAACAAATCATTAAAACTTTGACCAGATATTGGAGTGATCGATCTTTGATCAGTTTGGTCTCATAATACGAGAACTGCCTTTAAGTTTTGCGCCTCGGCAAAACTAAGCACTGGCAGATGAATTTGAACAGTTCCATTCGAAAATTTTCCATTTGCTAATATGATCGTACTTAGAACATTTTGGTGTATATGTGCTTATTGTATAATTGACAATGGTTTAAAAATTGTATTTCAGCAAAAAAAAAATGTATTTTAAAACTTCGTTCTAAAGAACACTAGAATAGTCCGGCAGTCTACAGGCCAGGAATACCTCTAGCCTTTTTGATTAGACCCCATATTTTCCGCTGTCATTTAGTTAGGATTTGCTTTTGGGAAACAGATGGATCCACACGAGATCCATGAAACACCATTGCAAGACCAGAAAATTACTATTTAACCGACCTTTGCGCCAAAACCATTTTTCTTCAAAGAATGTGAAGAGTCGATGGATATCAATATCGATGGATGTTAGCTCATTATGTCTGCCGATAAATGTGTGACAAAGCTCTCGACAATTACTGCAAATCGAACAACTGCAAATCACACTGCAGTCACACTGCAAATTAAACAATACAGTTTCTGCAACAAAAATTCGCTGGATTTGTGTTCCATTCGCTGTTCAAAACAAAAATTCACTGGACTTGTGATGTCAGAAAATGGCGTCATTGGCTGACCCCCAAGATCTCCAGATTTGACCACTCCGGACTTCTTTATTGTGGGCTTATTTGAAAAATAAAGTGTACGCCAGAAAGCTTCAGACCATTAAACGAGCTCAAGGCAAACATTTGTGCAGAAATAATCACTGTACCGCCCGAAATGCTCGAAAAAATGATGGAAAACGCAGCAAATATAGTAAATTTTGCTTTGGCCAATAAAGGCAGCCACTTGATTGATAATGTTTTCGGAAACCAGTCCAAATAAATTGTAAAGTATTACCTTGTTGTATTAAATAAAAATACCTTTTATATGGAAATTGTTTGTTTTTTACGTTGTTCAATATTCGCATACCAACATAAGAGATGGCGCACCCTGTACTTCTTTAGTTAAGTGTATTTATGAGAAACGTAGAATATCTAGATCCTTAGAAATAGGAGCTCGAAACTATCATCGAACTGCAATAACTTATTCATGCAATGTTCACACAGACAGTTAGTTTGTGTTTCCAGTATATAGTTAAGTTTTGCCATTGAACTCACAATAAACTCTTTAGTTTCCAGTACAATTATGCAGGTTGAAACTCAACCTAAACTCAATTTACTCACTGAGTTTATCAAAACCCAATTTGAAAAATGCCTAAAAGTATGCTAATGTCCTTTATTACTTGCTTATGCTATGTTCACATAGAAAGTTTAGCTTGAGTTTCCAGTACAAAGTTGAGTTTTACTATTGAACTCCAAATAAACTCATTAGTTTCCAGTACAACTATGCAGGTTAAAACTCAAACTAAACTCAATTTGCTCATTGAGTTTATCAAAACTCAATTTGAAAAATGCCTAAAAGTATGCTAATGTTGTTTATTACTTACTTATGCTATGTTCACACAGAGAATTTAGTTTGAGTTTCCAATACAAAGTTGAGTTTTGCCATTGAACTCAATTTGCTCACTGAGTTCATCAAAACTCAATTTGAAAAATGCCTAAAAGTATGCTAATGTTCTTTATTACTTACAATTGCTATGTCAACACAGAGAGTTTAGTTAGTTTGCAGTACAAAGTTGAGTTTTGCCATTGAACTCAAAATAAACTCTTTGGTTTCTAGTACAATTATGCAGGATGAAATTCAACCTAAACTCAATTTGCTCACTGAGTTTAGCAAAACTCAATTTGAAAAATGTCTAAAAGTGGGCTAATGTTCCTTATTATTTACTTATGCTATGTTCACACAGAGTTTAGTTTGAGTTTCCAGTACATAGTTTAATTTTGCCATTGAACTCAAAATAAACTCTTTAGTTTCCAGTACAATTATGCAGAATGAAACTCAACCTAAACTCAATTTTCTCACTGAGTTTATCAAAACTCAATTTGAAAAATGCCTTAAAGTATGCTAATGTTCCTATGTTCACACAGAGAGTTTGTTTTGAGTTTCCAGCACAGAGCTGAGTTTAACCATTGAACTCAAAATTAACTCTTTAGTTTCCGGTACAATTATGCAGGATAATACTCAACCCAAACTCAATTCAGTCACTGAGTTTATCAAAACTCAATTTGAAAAATGCCTAAAAGTATGTTAATGTTCTTTATTACTTACTTATGCTTTGTTCACACAGAGAGTTTAGCTTGAGTTTCCAGTACAAAGTTGAGTTTTACCATTGAACTCCAAATAAGCTCTTTAGTTTCCAGTACAATTATTCAGGATTGAACTCAACCTAAACTCAATTTGCAAAAATGCCTAAAAGTAGGCTAATGTTTCGACGAAAAGGTACTTTTAGATGCAATTTTTAAGATGAAAAAAGGATTTGCAAAAAATCAACAAAAAGCGAAGAAAAGAATTTGGAAAAGTGTATAGATGAGGTCTTTACATCAGTATGGGCCGTTTAAAATTCCGATTTGCTCAGCGCAAGGAAGAACTCGCATGTGTACGCAGAGATGATTGTCCTCACTGGCCTTGTTTTCAAGTGAAATTGATGTCACGGTGGTAGAGATGCAAAAAATATGAGAACACATACATAAATAAACAAAGAAATGTCACGCTAAACTCAAATCTGCCAACTCATTTCTGTGTGAACAGCTTTGGTTGAATTCAAACAAAACTCTCGGTATTAACTTGAGCATTATTCTCAAGTTACGATCGCATTTTTTGTCAAGCTGCTTATTGAAATCTCTGAATAGTTTTTCAACTACTTTGATATTATCTGATGAGCCTAAAAGTATGCCACAGCAAAAGAATTCAGTTATTACTTCCCTGAAAATTCTTCATTGCCTGGAACGCACGCCAAAGAATTTAATAAAAGTGTGTAGCAGAGGTTATAACAAAAAATTTAAAGCATACTTTGCAGAGTTTTACTATATTTCTCGCATACACACTCTCGCAAGCGCCATTATTGCTAACTGCAAATCTTTTAATTGCGACGCGTGCTCACAACAACTATACGACTCGGAGCAAATGTCGCCAACACATAAAGTGACAACACATTCCATGACTTTTTGTTTTGTTTACCTTCGATGAAAAGAAGCAAAGCTTTATGCAATGCAGACAACAACAATGTGAGCAACTACAATGGCACCATCTGTACTTAGTTTGTATATATGTGTGAGTGTGTCTATGTGTATGTGTGTGTATGTGAAGGCATTACACGTAGCTGTCGGCGTCTCATTAACGTTAAATAAGTGTATAGCTGGGAGTAAAAATTAAAAACAAACATACAGCAGCAGCATCCAAATGTCGAAAGTGCACAAATGTCTTTAAGCGGTTGCATATATTTAAGCTTCTCAACTTTTATACCTTCGCTTATCGGCCATATTCCCCTGTCCTTGAATCCGCTCTTGGCACTTAAAGCTCTAATTTATTTCGTTTTTTCCTATTTTCCTTACACTTCAGGTTTTAATTAATTCATACAAATTGGTGCCAATTAATTTTGATGACCTGCTTTATTGCGCTGCTTGCTGTGGCTGCTTCTTTCTACACCTATTTGAACTGTTTTCATTGGTTTATCATTGAGTCTTGCTCGAATTTCATCCTGTTTCTTGCTGTTTGAATAGGAACGTCCCTAGAAAAACACTTGCAAATATAAAACAAAAATGGCAAAAATCAGAGAAAATTATTGCAGGCATAATTAAATCGAGCATAAAAGTTTTACGCGTTTAATGGCTGTGAAGTGCTAGGGTTGGCTGCAGCTGCGGCAGTTAAGCTGCAGCTGGGTGTCGTCATTCTTGCCTTGGTTGGTTGATTCAGGCATGTGTATATGTGTGTGTGTGAGTTCGCTGCCAAGTTGAGTGGATTTGTGGTTCTTGGCAGCGCTTTTAACATAACTGTGGACTAGCCATTCTTCATCACAGACAATACACTGCGTCATTGTGTACAACTTCGTCATCATCTCATTTACTTTTGCCACAACTTCTAATTCCTACTTTCACTGTCTAGTTTTATTGTTATGTTATTTCATTCTGTTGCCAACTATAATAGCAGCAGCAACAAAAACTTGTTAGTGGCTAAAGCTTATTAAAACCTCAGCTGAAAGCTTGAGTTTTTTTTTTTTTTGTATGCTTGCATCTTCTATTGTTTTAAATGTGGCATCAAGCGCCAATTGTTGCTGGCTGGCAAGTGTTGCTTTTGTGTATCTATGATTTGTTGCTGTGTCTGCTAGTTGTTGATTATTTGCTTGCAGTTAGAATACATTTTTATTTAAGATTTTATCTTTAAAACTTGTTGAAAAGCTGTTACTTAACGAGTTGCAGTGAAGAGCAACAAGCAAAGTTTTAATTAAAAGATAAACCTCGCTTGAAAATCGACGGCATTAGCCAGTAAGTTTCGATTGATATCTAAGAATACAAAAAATATTTCAAACTATAAAAATTTACAACCTTTAAGAATAACAAACGTTTTAAGTGAACAAATACAATTTTAATAAAAAACAAATGTTGATCTGAAGGAATGTGAATAAAGTTTATTTGAGCACATATGTAGGTGATATAACTGTGCTTATATTCAAGTTAAATGCTGTTGAAGTCTTCCTTCTTAGAGTTTTACCAAAATTTAAAATTTTCCTTTTTTGTCCATTTTGCATTTGAATTGTATAAAAGATTGAGTAGACGTTGTATTCAAAAGAAAAAGGATACATTTGGCCGTGTCATCAGCACAAACTTGTTTATTTGGACGCAAAAAGGTTTCATTACTTTTTTACTTGGAATCCTTGTCTTTAAACTTGTTCTTATCCTTCTCATTATCCTTTTTCTGATCCTTATCCTTATTATTATCCTTATCCACATCCTTTTCCTCATCTTTATCCATGTCCATATTTTTACTCTTTTCTTGCCTTTATCCTTGTCTTTATATTTGTCCTTATTTTAGTCTTTATCTTTATCCTTATCCTTAATCATTTTGTTATCCGTACCTTTATCCTTATTCTTATTCTTATTCATATTCTTATTCTTTTTCTTGTTCTTATTCTCATTCTTATTCTTATACTTATTCTTATTCTTATTCTTATTCTTATTCTAATTCTTATTCTTACTTTTATTCGTATTTTTATCCTTATCCTTATCCTTATCCTTATCCTTATCCTTATCCTTATCCTTATCCTTATCCTTATCCTTATCCTTATCCTTATCCTTATCCTTATCCTTATCCTTATCCTTATCCTTATCCTTATCCTTATCCTTATCCTTATCCTTATCCTTATCCTTATCCTTATCCTTATCCTTATCCTTATCCGTATCCTTATCCTTATCCTTATCCTTATCCTTATCCTTATCCTTATCCTTATCCTTATCCTTATGCTTATCCTTATCCTTATCCTTATCCTTATCCTTATCCTTATCCTTATCCTTATGCTTATCCTTATCCTTATCCTTATCCTTATCTTTATCCTTATCGTTATCATTACCCTTATCCCTATCTCTATCTTCATCGTCATTTTTATCCTTATTATTGCCATTATCTTGCTCATATGGTCATTTTTATTGTTCCAATCCAAAAACCAATCCTTGCTTAAGTATATTTCTTATACTTATCTTTTTAGTTCTAACTTCACTTCAACTTCAACTTTAGCTTTACTTTCACTTGTTCTTTTACTTTTACTTTCATTTTTTATTTTACTTTTACTTTTACTGTTACTTTTACTCTTACTTTTACTTTTACTTTTACTTTTACTTTTACTTTTACTTTTACTTTTACTTTTACTTTTACTTTTACTTTTACTTTTACTTTTACTTTTACTTTTACTTTTACTTTTACTTTTACTTTAACTGTTACTTTTACTTTTACTTTACTTTTACTTTTACTCTGACTTGAACTTTTACTTTTACTTTAATTTTATCTTTTGCTTTACTTTTACTTTTACTTTTACTTTTACTTTTACTTTTACTTTTACTTTTACTTTTACTTTTACTTTTATTTTACTTTTACTTTTACTTTTACTTTTACTTTTAATTTTATTTTTACTTTTACTTTTACTTTTACTTTTATTTTTACTTTTACTTTTACTTTTACTTTAACTGTTACTTTTACTTTTACTTTACTTTTACTTTTACTCTGACTTGAACTTTTACTTTTACTTTAATTTTATCTTTTGCTTTACTTTTACTTTTACTTTTACTTTTACTTTTACTTTTACTTTTACTTTTACTTTTACTTTTACTTTTACTTTTACTTTTACTTTTACTTTTACTTTTACTTTTACTTTTACTTTTACTTTTACTTTTACTTTTACTTTTACTTTTACTTTTACTTTTACTTTTACTTTTACTTTTACTTTTACTTTTACTTTTACTTTTACTTTTACTTTTACTTTTACTTTTACTTTTACTTTTACTTTTACTTTTACTTTTACTTTTACTTTTACTTTTACTTTTACTTTTACTTTTACTTTTACTTTTACTTTTACTTTTACTTTTACTTTTGCTTTTACTTTAACTTTAACTTTAACTTTAACTTTAAATTTTAATTTGACTTTTACTTTTATTTTCAATTTTACTTTTATTTTACTTTACTTTTACTTTTACTTTTACTTTAATTTTACTTTTTCTTTTTCTTTTACTTTTACTTTTACCTTTAATTTTACTTTTACTTTTACTTTAACTTTTACTTTAACTTGACCTCTAACTTTAACTTTTAGTTTTACTTTTACTTTTGCTTTTGCTTAAGGGTCTGCTCAACAACTTCTATATGTTTGTTTCGATTTGCGGCTAAAAACTCATTTTTACTATAGGTGCATACAATTTACCGTAGCGCCTATAGTCACCGAGTTATAATTCCACGCAACGCTTTTGCATTTTTCTTGAATTTTAAATACATTAGCGGCTGGCTTATTACGTCATACGTATATTTTTTCATTTTGAGTTCAAAGAAGTTTTTGCTCTCGTAATTTAAAGTTAACCGTTGCTAGAAGAGCAATAATTCCATGCAACAATATTGCAGTATTGTTGCACTACCTTTAAGATGTCATCGTTTTTTTGTTAACTTTTGTCGTAGGGTAAATTACCCATCCCTTATTTTCTTTTCATAATATTTACCTTAGCGCAACAATTCACCGAGTATTAATTGCATGCAACTCCGTTGCATGTTTTGTTGCAGTTCCAATCTAATAGCGGCTCTCTCCGCTGTTTCGCTGTGTTATGTAGGTGTAACAGATTTTTTTTTTATTAAAGTTAATCCCTTATATGAAATATAATAATTATTATTAATTTATCATATCATATTTTCCTTTTGTGCACTGCGCAAGAATAATGGTAAATTTTTTTCTTCTTCATCCGATTGACATTGTATTTTTATTTTTATATACATTCGAAAAAACTTGTTTAAATTTCAATGAATTTTTTATTTGAGCAAATTGACTCATTTCAATACGATGACATTTAATTTCATATCTTTTATGTAATTTTTTATCTCAGTGTTCTATAGAAATTTTTGTTAAATTTTGATAATTTACAAACAACACGTTAATTCTTGTGACTTAAATATGATGCAATTTATTTAAGCTTAAAGTATTTGAATAAAATGTAATCTATTGTGGAACAACGAACAACATTTGAGATTAACAGACAGACAGATATGATTAAATCTGGATGCCTTAAGCCACACATGAAAAATAATTATAATTTGAAGTAAAATTTATTCTAGGCACGATTATTTTATAGCTGCTGCCATATGAGAAAAGATGATGATGATGATGATGATGATGATGATGACGATGCTGTTATTAAATATTAGAATATATGCTACTCTGTCATATCAATAAAATCATGATAGACACACATGCATGTACACACTTACACATACATATGTCACATACGCTCACAAACGTGCTTCCCTTACAGTTGTCCGATAACAAAGCCATTATAATATAATTAAAATCATACCGACGTGTAGCGGATTTTTTTCTGACTTGTGTTGCCCAGATTTTTCGTTACAAATTATTTTTATGATAAAATCTGGGATTTTTTTTGTTATGATACCAGCTGCCAGCAGAGATAAGCTAAGTTGATACTGTTGATATTTAAGCGCTTTTTTTGGTGCTGAACATATAAAACAACAGATACAAATTAAATAAAGTTAATCCAGGACTTTTTTAATGCTGGCTGGTGATAGTAGAAAAAGCTTGCATGTAGTTCGACATGCCTGTGTGTGTGGGTGTGTGCGAATGTATTTACAAACATTTTCTCTTAGATGCAGGCATGTAGGAGAATCATTTCACACATTCAAAGTTATGCGTGTGCCATGCTTTTGAGTGCTTAGAAATATTCGATTGCATATTTTTAGGCTGAACCTATTCAAAATTACACTGCTTTCAAATTTACACTATTTTTTATTGTTTTTAATTGCTTGTATCTAATTTCTTCTTTTTTTAATCGCTCTTTTTCTCTCTCTCTCTCTCTTGCAGCACATGGTGCAGGCGGGTGTCGCTCCATTTCCGGGCGCTCCCGCTGGCTTCGCCGCTGCACCAACACAAGTCGGCGCTGCCGCTGCAGATAGTCTTTCCATGGCTGTTGCAGCTGTCAAAGCCGAGCAGGTGTCACAAATTAAACCGGAGGGTGCACCACCACCTGGCAGCGCCACATCAGCAGCCGCGGCTGCTGCCGCTGCGGCCGCTGCAGCTCAAATGTATATGCAACAGAAAAAGGTGAGTTTTGCACTTAAAAAAAAAACAAATTCTTTTTTTGTTCTACTTGCATCTGCGCCCATATGTATGCAATGAATTGTGGCATGTCATAAAAATATCAGAAAATATTAAAACAATAAATTTGTTGGTTGGTTCACTCGAATATTTAGTAAACAATTTTTTTTTACATATTTTAATTGAATTTATTTTGGAAATTGTGGTTTTATATTTTTTTTTTTATTGATAATCTAAAAATTTTATTTACAAAATGGCTGCCAGTAATAACAGCAAAACAGTAGCTTTTTGGTCATGCATTTACATAAACATTCATAGAATTTGGTTGTTTTTTTTTTCTTCTTTTGTTCTGTTTTCTGTCCAAACATATGGAATGGTTATAAAAGCTTAACCTCGGCGTGGGTCAACAATTTGCATCGTTATAGCTTTAGGCTAAAACTAAAATTAATTCACTCATACATATATATATATACTTTTTTTTTTTGTGTGCTCCTCCTACTTGTTGTTATTGTTGTGATTGCTCATAATGTACATAAATAATAAAATTTGCTAGTACCGCCAAACATATTTTTTCTAAAAAAATAAAAAACTTTGTTTCCTCTCTATTATTTTAACCCCATGTTTGCGTGTAAGTTGTGGCAAAACATAATTTTGTTTTGTTGTTGCTATGTATGAAAAAAAAAAATATAATATTTTGGAAAAATTTCACTGCATTTGATTTAATAATATTTTAAAATTGAATAAACTTTTTGAAACTAGCTCGTATATAAAGGAAGAAAAATAAACTGTTTGAAACTAATTAAAAAAAAAAAAAAAATAAAAACACTGGCTGATAATATAAAATTCACGTTTGATAGTATTTAAGTTTATTTAAGTTCTTGGAAATGCATGCGGCGCTTAACTGTCAACAACTTCTTAGATTTAGCTCTTAAAGCTTCAGAAAAGCTTTTGAAGAACTAGCTGTTTCCTTAATTTATAAAATACATATTGAAATAAGTGCTGTTTGAAGTATTGAATAGGCTGTAGAGGCCTTTTTTTTTATTCTTTCACTTTTTTTTTTGTTTGTATTCTTATGGTTTTGATAGTGTTTTTATGTTTTACTTTTACTCATTTCTTAGTCTTCTAATTTCTGTTGAAAGTTCGGGGTGAGCCATGTAGTGGTTTCTTTTTAAATCTTTGGTTATTTTGACGCTGACTGCTGTTTCCCGCTCGAAATCTTGACATAAAGTCAGTATCATACCCCCACGGAAAGAAATGAATCGCTTTTCGCTTGAACAACGTTGGGAAATATTGGAAAGTTATTTCCAAAGTGAGTGCTGTTTAGCCCAAACAGTGCGTTATTTGTACAGTACCCACCGCACCTGTTGTATGCAAGTTTGTGCAACAAGTTCATGAGACTGGTATGCTAGTGGACAACACTCATGGTCCACTTCATCGTACGGTGCGCACAGACAAGAATGTGGCTGCTGTAGCCGAGAGTGCGAGAGTCAGTTCACGAACATCAACTCGCCATCGATCTCCACAGATCAACATTTAATGCACTAGCCTGAGAAGAGTTCTGCCCAAAGATCTCGGATTATTCGCTTTCAAGGTCCAATTGACTCAGCAATTGAAGGCGCACGACCATCTGCTTCGTTATCGAGTCGCAGTTTGGGCTATAGAGCAGCTTGAATTAGACAACGAACATGAAAACCCGCACTTTATTGTCGAGAAGCCGATGTATCCACAGAGAGTGACAGTTTGGTGGGGATTGTGGAGTGGTAGCATCATTGGACCATTTTTCTTCGAAAATGAGGTTGGGAACAACGTTTCGGTCAACGATGGGCGTTACAGAGCCATGTTAACCGACTTTTTTCTACTGAAATTTACTGACATGAATTTGGACGACTTCTGGTTCATGCAGGATGACGCACCATGCCACACAGCCCATGCCACTCTGTATTACAGGTGCATTATCCACAACCCCAACTAATGCTCTTAATATCATATTTCACCTTCCTCCTCTAGATATCTTTGCCAGAAAGTGTGCTAACTCAGCAGCCCTCAGGCTAAGAGAATCTGGAAATTGGATAGATAACAGCTGCGGTCACACGGTAATTCTGAACTCGTTGGTCCCCGACAAAACAGATTACTGTGTACCTTGTTTAAATCTTGAAAAGAACTATGAATTCTCATCCCTTCACGGCTAGACTGGCCTAACAAAACCCCCCTTAAAATAAACGGAATTAAAATCTTTACAGACGGATCCAAGCTTCAAAAACAGGTAGGGGGAGGAATTTACTCCCAAGATCTGGAAATAAAAGCTTCCTCTAGACTCCCAAATTATTGTAGTGTCTAGCAAGCGGAGATGATGGCTATATATGAAACCGCTACGATTTTAGGCCAGAGAGACCTTAGGGGAAAGAATATTTACATATTCTCAGATAGTCGAGCTGCACTCAAAGCGCTGAACTCGCATATTGACAACTCTAAAACTCTCACTGAGTGCCGCTGATATTTTAACAAGATTTTCAAGGATATTCAAGATCCAGCTCATATGGGTACCCGGTCATAGGGATATCGAGGGCAATAATCTGGCTGACGAATTGGCAAGGAAGGGTACGACCTCGAACACCCTCTTAAATGGGGCCTTTGTTGGTATACCTATGTCTTCCTATAAACTCCAGTGCAAGAAAAATTCTGTGAGTCTTGCACAAGTACATTGGGCACACCTTGACACATATAGGGTAGCTAAGCTAACGTGGCCTCGCTACGACTTAAAACGCACTAAATCACTACTTAAATTAAGCAAGATAAGCCTTTCAAAAATAGTAGGAATCCTCACGGGTCACTGTCTAATCGGAATATATGCTCTTCGATTGGGACTTACATCGAATGATTTCTGCAGAAGCTGCAAATGCGAGGAAGAGGTAGAAAATATCCAGCATTTCCTCTGCGAATGTCCGGCGCTAAGTAAAAGGAGATTGGAAACTCTGGGCCATACCTTCTTAAATGGACTTACCAAAGTCTCATGCCTGGAAATCAGGCATATAATAAAATTCATAATCCGTTCGAACTGGTTTGTTGAGGAGGGATATCTCCCATAGGTCAGGTCAAAGTGGTATCACAACGGGCCTGCACTGGCCTAAGGGTACGAGTCGTCTGTCGGCTCAGCCTTAAGAACCTAACCTAACCTAAGGCCAATATCATCCAAGCAATCCGTGAGCTACAGCCCGAAACCACCAACAAGATCTTGGCAAATTGGAGTGTCAAAATGCGCTACTGCGAAGCCAGTCGAGGCAGCCACTTGAACGACGTTGTGTTCCATAATACATGGGAATGTGTGCTCTTACTAATAAAGCCATAATACATGGAAAAAATTTTAATTTTGTTCATTTTATTGCATTTAAAAAAAAACTTTTATTTGGCCCACCCTGTACATAGAAAAAATTGAATTTTTTCATTTTATTGTATTTAAAAAAAAATAACTTATTTGGCCCACCCTGTTCGTGGAAAAAATTTAATTTTGTTCATTTTATTGCATTTTTAAAAAAATACTTGTATTTGGCCCACCCTGTATCTTATTTTTACTGATTTCGAATTGAAAAGAATATTGTTATGATTTAGGTTTTTGGATTTCCAGAACGTACTCAATTTTTTTCCAACCCATTACATCCCAAAAGGACATTTTTCTTACTACTAAAAGAGTACATTTTCTATAAAATTGGCTATGTCGTGGACAGACCTGTAGGTTTAAGCGTGACAGTGTATCTTTATCCCTGTCCTTATTTTTGGCATTGTCCTTTGCCTTGATCCCAAACTTCTCATCCTTATCCATATTCTAATATATGTCCTGATAGTTGTACTACTTCTTGTCCAAACTCTTGATATAATCCATGTCTAAATTCCTGACCTTATCTTTGTTGGAATCCATTGTCGGATATTTGCCCCAATTCTTTTCCCAATCTTTGTATCTATCCTTGTTCTGTTCCTTCTCCCATTTCTTGTCCTTACCCTTTTCCTAACCCTGTCCCAAATATTGTTTAAGTTGTATTCAAATCTATGTCCTTTTCCTTGTCTAAGTGCTTTTATTTTAATAATCATTTTATAATTTTAACCCTTTTTTTTTTTTAAACCGTTCCATGGCAAACTTTTAACTACACAAAACCCAAATGACAACTACCAAATGTTAGGGCTGCACATTCCGAAACCCGAAATGGATAACCCTTTACTTGTTCTTGTTTAATTTTAATTTAATTTTTTTTTTTTAATTTATTTTTCCAATTTTTTTTTTATTTTTAATATTGTTTTTGTATTTTTTTTTTTTTTTTTTTTTGCATTAGAGTTACTTTTAGGGGGTTCATGGCATCATTTTTTTATTTTTATTATTTGACCGAAAACCTCAGTTTTACTGTCGTTTCATAAAATTTACCGTTATGCTAATAGTCACGTAGTTAAAATTCCATGCAACGTTTTTTCATTGTTGTTTTATTTTGACTGCATTAAGAGCGGTTTCCTCTACGGTGTCGTCGCTAAAAACAAAAAAAAAAAGACCAACAGACCAGTAAATAGACAGAATCTATCCTGAAAAAGTGAAAAATGTTCAATAACTACAACAAATCCTAAAAAATTCAATGGAGTAAGATTTTGAAATTTTACTTTTTGCAAAAAGTAATAAAATATTTCTTAGTTTCCAAAAATACTTATAATTCCGCATTGGTTTTGCCGAATGTTGGCTTAAGAGGACTGCAGAAATCACAGAAGACTGCTTATGTGTTGATATAGCGACAAACAAAAAAGCTGTCTTACTAACAGCTACAGTCTAATCGTGCTGTTTTTTATAGAGTTTTTGTTATTTTTGTGATTTATGTTTTCAAAATACAAATATACCTCGAGCTCTAATTAATTAAAATCTTGAATTTTATTCAATATACAAGATTTTTTTAAGAATTATTTAAAAAAACTTGTCTACTTAAAAGATTACAACCATAAACCGCTAAACACACACCGTTTGTTAGACATTTTTGTACTGAAGACCATATGGTAAAGTTAAAATCTCAAAATATCCACTGAGTTTGGATTCCTTTACACCAAAGTACCACTTTGTTAAGCATTTGGCGATTCTAGCGTCCCTTTTCAATACAAAATCAATTTTTGTCATTTTTAAACCTATTTGTATTCGACGTATATTTCTCACTTGGTTTATACAAAAAATTAGCTCTGAATTCTATCTACTGTTCTCAAAGTAAAATTATTAGTGATGCTTAGTTTAGATAGACCGATTGATGATTAATTAATGAACTTTTATATAGAGCGATTATATGTTTGTGTTATTTATGTTTATTCAATACAAATGTAGCGCTTTAAGCTCTTTCATACTTCTTGATCAAAACAATATCTTATTTCTTTCTTAATGACACTTGAATTCGAATGTTTTTCAATAAATATTTTAGTTTTATTATTTATTTGCTTTTATGGCGCATAATTTTCTTTCAGTAAAGAATCGAATTTCTTGTTTTATTATTTTTTTTTTCTTTTTTAAAGCAATGCATTTTTTTTTATTTCTTCAAAACAGCATCGCATTCAGTAGCTTAGGAAAATATGAGAAATATTAAGATAATGAAAAAAAAAAAACAATCCACTCTTAGTCTTGTTAGTCTCAATTCTTGCCACTTGGTTGATGGTGGTTAAGGTGGTGTTGGTGTTGACCGTATTTGTAGCTGCTACATTGAGCATAAGTTGTTGAATTATTTTGGGTCGCATGCCAGATCTTACACATACACATACACGCACAAACCTTCACCCACATACTTGCCAAAGCTTTGCTTTATCATCACACATTCAAAACGTACAACTTTTCACACACACACATGCAATGTTATAATCAACTGATAAGCTATGAATTGATAAGCAACAAAATGTCGTACTTAGTTTGTTTTTGTAATCTTTGACTTCTTAAAAACAAAACAAAAAAAAAAACAACAGTTATTTAAGAAATTAATCGTATTGAACTAAGTTGAATGAACTTGCAATGATTTTGAATTTGAATATTTGTATTGAACTAAATTGAACTTTTAATGAAATGCTTTAATTTTTTGTTTCTATTTAACCAATTAAAAAATAAAGAAAAAAATAAAAAAAAAATAAAAAAACACATATTATAAAATTAAGGACTGTACCGTAAAAGTGCAAAGCATGCCCAGTTGCCATGAAGTATTCTCTAAGCATTGTACTATATAAGCAAGATTGATGAATTGAAACTATAACTATTTCATTATAATCACATTTTTGGTGTTGGTTTGCATCTCTAAACATTAGAAATTGTAATCGAAAATTTTGCTAAAAAAAAAATCTATTAGAAAACAACAACAAATGAAAGTCATATAAATTTTTCGTATATCATACAACAACAGACACATCTTCAACCGGCAACACAGTACAATTCCAGCCTCTCAGCATCAGTATTAGGCCTGCCACAACAACAACAGCATCACCACCAGCAACAGCAGCAGCAGCAACAGCAACAACAACAGAATGGTTTGACGACAACATTAACTGCGCTGGGCGTGGCGAATGGTTTGTCAAATGGTATTGAACATCAGCAGCAGCAACAGCAACAACAACAACAGCAGCAGCAGCAACATCAACACCAACAGCAGCAAGCGCAACAGCAAGCGCAACAACATGCTGCTGCCCAGCATCAGCAGCAGCAGCAACAACAGCTCATCAGCCTAGTGAGTTGCTATAGATATAAATGCCATACAACAAATGCTTAAATCAATACCAAAAAGCTTCTCCTAATTTACTTGATATTTATAAAACTATAAAAAAGCTTTTTTGTAGCGTATTAAAAGAATATGTTCGTCTACTCTCCAAAAGCTCTTATTCAACTTTAATTGTTTTTAAAAAAGAAAAACTCTTTAAATTCGTGCGGCAATTGAAGTATTGACACACGAAAGCTTTTCGACACTCGTTTTGTCATTTGTGTCGACAATTGTTTTCATGAACCGAAATTAGAAAATGGAAAAATCCGGAGTGAATTCTGGACTTAAACACACATTTAATAATGTCTTTTTTTCAAGCTTTCGAAAACTTTTTATTTTAAACTATTTTTATATTTAAAATAATTTAACAAAATTCAATTTAAATTTTTATACTTGAGCGAGAAAACAGATAATTGATAGATACATATGAAGGCCTTCCGAGTCGTAATATATTTTCAGAATTGATTTTATAGATCATTGCAGAGCTTTCTAAGCTTTAACTCAAATATAACTGCATTTAATTCCTAAGATGATGGCAAGTTTAATGATTTCTGTGCTTTAACACTCATTTAAAAATGTTTGTTTTTTAAGCTTTCGTAAAGCTTTTTATTCAAAACTGCAATAATTTCTTTTTATAAGCTTTTTATTTAAAACTGCAATAAATTCTTATTTTTAGAATTTTAAATGTGTAAACTTTTAACAAATGTTTAATTTATTTTTTTTTTTTATTGCAGAGCTAAGAAAAGCTTTCCAAATCCTTATTGTTCGTATTTATACATGTGTACATATTTTCACAATTGGTTTTAAGGATCAAAGACTATACTAAAAAGAGCTTCCTAAGCTTTCACTTAATTAAAATTTTATTTTTTTTTTTTTAGAAATTGCGAAGTTTTTTTTATTCGAATTTTGCAAAAGCTCAAAAAAAGTTTCTTTAACTTATGCGTCATTTATCTTATAAAGCTTTCAAAGCTCTGACCAATTTTTCAGGGTTGTTTACAATTCTTGTTCGCCAGCTATACAAACAAAGCATTGATGAACAGTCACTGCACAAAGAGTTCCAAAAGCTCTCCACTTTTAATCAGATTAAAAATAGTTAAAGATTTTGTTTTTTTTTTACTTTGTAGAAATTCTTTTAGTTCGACAATTGTAAAGCAAAGCTTATCTTCTTAATGAAGAGCTATGAAAGCTATATGAGCTTTGACATATTTTCGAAGGAAACGCATTTTTTTTTTTTGTTGATTACATAAATTACTTCGATTAACTTTGATCAAAATTAAAAGCTTCCTGGTTTTTTACATATTTCGGAATTATTTTGTTTTTATAAGATTATAATGACCGACAAAAAAGCTTTCTCAAGCTTAACATTTTTTTAATTGCTTTCTTCAAGGTATTATGTGTTACTTGCAACCAAATTTTAGATGAACTTCGATGATTTTTACAAAAAGCTCTTTATTGTCCCATCTTAAAAAAATGACATGAAAGCTTTCTGAATATTTACATTTTTTTTTAAATTGCAGTGTTTCTTTAATTGAATTTTTTTTATTAACAAAACTTTACTTTAGAAAACTTTTTAAAAAAGCTTTTTAAATTATTGCACGAAGGTAATTATAAAAGATTGCTAAAAATTGAGATAATTTTAAATATTGATTAAGTGTTGTTTTGATACTTAGCTCTTCTACGTTCCTTTTTGAAGCTAAATAATTTAAAAAAATACTTATGAAACTCTGAATTGATGAAAAACAAAAGCTTTTGTAAAACTCCATTCTTTAGAATATTTTTCCCCGTTTTGATTCTTTTATTGTGTTTAAATTTTAAAGTACTAAAAAGTTTTTAAAGACATCTTTAATGCTTGGAAAAAAAACGAAAGCTTTTTGAGGATTTTTTTTTTTTTTTGTTTATTGTTATGAGCATTTTTTATATGTTTCTTTATTTTTACCTTATTTTTTGTGTTTTTTGTTAAATTTAGGGGACCCTTTTTTCAAATTTGAAAATGCTCCAAATAAGAACGAATTCTCACAAGGAGAAAATTACACATATTTTCTGAGAACTGACCAATTTTCAAAAAACTACTCCCTGTTCTTGATCGTTGACTGAAGCAAAGCTTTTGTTTGTATTAAAATTAATGGAAAATATTATTTACATATTTTTTATAAAAAAGCCAAACAATTTGATATTTGCTGTCATTTCTGGCGTGTTCTGCAGTAAAATTTTCACTTAAAGTTGAGAAGTTAAAAAGTAAACACATTTATGCTAAAAAAGCTTTCCCAATTTTGACATATATCCAAAACTATGTTTATTTATATTCAGCAGCTTCATGGCAAAGTTTTAATGTTGCATCAAGAAGCTTTTAAAAAAACAATATATAAAAGCTGTATCAGAATGCTAATGCACCTAATTTCCGTTCGCTGACTTAAAGCTTTCTCTAAGCTTTGACCTTTGACAAAGCTTATAACATTTTCTTAAGAAATCATATTAGAAACAATTAAATTTGATATCAATAAACTTTTCTATATCGATAATTTCCCTTCAATTTTTTTATTTTATGTGTTATTTTGATTTATTTTAATATTCTTTAAAAATAATTTTCATTCAATTCAATCAATTAAGTATCTAGTTATAAATATTTTTCGTTTCCAATACATACAATTAATATTTCTATTCAATTCAATTAAAAGATGCTAAAGCTTTTGAATATTTCACTGATATTTTTATTATTCACAACTGGTTTTTCATATTTTTTATATTGAACTCACTGTTCAACAAAATATTCGGCAAAAATATTTAAAGCTTTTTGCAAGCTTGATTATTTTTTGCTTTTTTATTCTAGTTGAGCATATAAAAGTTTTACTATAACTCACATACACAACAATACGAGTAGCTACGCTACATTCAAGTTAATTCCATGTGTGCTTTTTTTCTTATTGTGCTTTTTTATTTCTTCACTTATTTTTGTTAAGACAAAAGCACACATTCTACGAATATAGAATATACGAGTATTTGTGGGTTTCGTGGAGAAAAGCAAGCTTAACGCTTACAAAAACTACACCATATTCGACCACATATGGCAAAAGTTTTAAGCAGTGCTTGCTTGCATTGTCATTTCTATACCAACTAAAGATTATAGAGAACAAGCTTTTATTTGTTGTTATTTTTCTTCTTGGTTTTGTTGCCATTCACCATTTAAGCAAGAGTTGCTTATTGTACTGTTTATAGTGTGTATCACATATTGCTACAAGTTTTTTAATAGCTGTGGCTGTGATACATATGTACAGCATATCGTTGTGGTTATTATTATTTTTAGCTTTGTCCTATTGTTGGAAATATCTTTAAGCCAACATTTGTTTTTGGTATAACATTATAACAAAAAATTTAAAAGTATACAAACAACGTTTCGTATACTAATTAAAATTAAGAAAAGTGTAGCCACTTTGACGCAATCGAATATACTAACTAAGCTTATGGTGAGATGGATCCTGGCAGACTTAAAGGATCCGCTCATTCAATGAAAACATACTCTAATAGGGGTCTCAGATGCTACGGCTTTTCATACTACCTAAAAGTATTTACGACTTTTTCATACTACTTTTCATCAGACTTCAGTCTGCGTACAGTTTTTACCTCAAAAAAGTCCTTATCCTTTGATTATTCTGCTTACATGTTTTACAAAATGTGAATGAACAATGAAAGGAAGCATGAAGTCGTATGACTTGCCCTCACACACTCAGACTTTCAATTCAATTTGAGAAAAAATCAAACTATTTTTATTTTGTATATACGACCTGGGAGTACGCCGTGAGTATTACATATTATACGACTTGCCCTCCGACAGTACGACTTTTTATACAAATTGGCCAAGTCGTATGAAAAGTCGTAGCGTCTGAGGCTTCTATAAGAATTTGAATTTATAAATCACTGGAATAACAGTTTGGCAAGCACTGGTAAGTACGCTCAAAATGTTTGAAGTACCCTGCAGGAGATAAAAAAATTAAAGTTTGTGAAGAACTAGAGTACTTGGATTCATGCTATACAGTCTAAATTAACAGTTATTATAAATCAAATTCTAAAACTAATCTTGCCCGATAGCTTGCATCTATCCGACGAAAAAAGCAATGCAAAGCAAGAAAAGTGTTATAATGCCTAATGTTCCGAGCAATGTTGGGCTTATTTCCACTTAGTTTGACTCAAATCTTCTCTGCATATGCCCAGCGCTGACCAGAAAGCGCCACCTTTTCCTAGGTAATTGGTTCCATAGTGACCTAGACGAGCTCTCAAAAACTTCGGTCTACAGAATACTCAGCTTTATAAATAGCTCCAACTGGTTCAGATAGAGTGAAAAATAATTAAGCCCTGGTACCACAACGGGCCTAAATGGCCTAAGTGTGTCTCATGAGAGACAGCCGCGTCAACCTTACCTTAACTTGACTTAAATTCAAGCATTAGTCTTTAAAATTGAAGCTGGAGTTGATATTAAAATATAATGACTAAAAAAAAATGGACTTTATCGCAAAATGGGACATGAAACCTAAAAAATAAATTTCCAAATATCAAACGCGAGATCTTCACGCTGTTAGTAAGAATAACTATAGAAAATATGGATCCAACTTCACTACTACAAAAGATATGGGTCCAAGACTGGACTGTAAAGGATGGTGCCCTTCTTGGAACAGACACATAAGAAAAGTGGTGAATACGATGAAAATTGGTCGTCATGAATTTTTTGGGCCCCAAAATCAGTTTTACTTGGCCGGGCGACTAAATTCACATAAAATCCGCTTTTAAAGACCTAAAGACCTACTTAAATGGACTTATGTTTAGGTTCTACTATCAAATACCCCTCAATACCACGTTAAGATGTTAACTACCTTCTGAATGAGCAAACAGATTAATTTATTATGATTTATCTGAATGTATCTAGAAATAAAATCTAATTAAAGAATGAATCCATCTCAAAAACATCTTAACCCTCTACTACATAGCAATGCCTTTAGGGACACTTACTTTTGTATTCAAATCTAGAACTGAAAACCTTTTTTCCAAATACATAAGTGTCAAATCATAGATTATATATCGGTTCTATGCACTTCGGGTAACATTTTTTGTAACGGAAATTTTTTCAAGCTTAGCCCATTTTGTATTTATTGTCAGTTGTAATTGTAAAAGTGAGCTTTTCGCATGCAAAAATCATGCATTAGAGGGTTAAATGACTTAAATTTCTTGGATATTTTAAGAATTTTATGAACTCCTTGAACTAAATATGCAAGTAAGAAACATACTCCTTGAAACTGTCTTGACAAATAGGTTCCACTGAAATTATCTCTACATAAGGTAAGATAATTGCAACCTTTAAGGATGTTATGGACTCCTCAGAATGTATTAGCTAGGTGAGTATCAGGGATTATTTATAATCTCATTGAAACAATTTGAGTTTTATGAACTCTTTGACCCAAATCAATGATTTTTACAAATAGGTTCCAATATGATTATCTATGAAACTTTTCGGGATATTGGAACTTTTTTGGATTCGATTCCTTTAACAAAAATGTAAAGTTTTTTGAAAAATGGATTTCACTTAAACTATTTCTGAAATAAGTTGGGTTTTTGAAACTTCTTTTGAATTTTGTTGAATCCTTGACAAAAAGAAAAAAAAAACTATGATTTTTGACACATAGGTCAAAATACAGCATATGTCACCGGTATTAAATATGAAAATTCTTGTTTCAATGGAGATATTTTGGGTTCTATGAACTTCTTGAAGAATTTTTTATATATATAAATATATATATATTTTTTTTAATAGGTTCCACTAGAATAACCTATGAAAAAAGTTGGATTATCGGAATATACATATTTGAGTTCCTTGAATTCCTTAAAAAAATAAATCTACAGTTTATTCTCAAATAGGTTCCACTGAGGTTATCTATAAAACAAGTTGGGTTATTAGAACTTTTTTGACTTTTGTTGAATCCCTTCGTAAAAATTATGATTTGTTTGACAATTGGATTCCACTGCAATTATTTACAGAACACGTTCCACTCGAAATTTCTCTCAACTAAGTTAAGTCGATGGAACTTTTTTGGATTTTCTGGACTCCTTGACAAAACTCAATGGTTTTTACAAATTCCACTAGGGCATGCCTCTGAAATAGGCTGAGCCTATGGATCTTTTTTTGAATTTTGTGGACTCCTTGTCAAAACTCAATGAATTTACGAATTCCACTGCGGCTACTTCTGGAATTAGTTGGATCGTTGAAATTTTTTTACATTTGGTGGAATTCTTGGAATCTATGATTCTTTGAAAAATAGGTTCCACTCTGATTATCTATGGAACTAGCTAGGAAAAAAAGGTATCCTAGTGGAACATCTAGGATCTATGAAAAAAGTTAGTGGTAAAAGTAGTTATCTATGGATATTTTTTAATTCCTTCAATTTGTTAGACAAAATTCTACAGTTTATTCACAAATAGGTTCCACAAAGGCTATCTATGAAACTAGCTGGGTTATTGGAACTTTTTTGAATTTCATTGAATCCCTTTATAGAAATCTCTGATTTTTTGACAAATAGAGTCCATTGCAATTATCTATGGAACTTGCTGGGTTATTGAAACTTGTTTGGATGTGACCTCTTTGGGAAAAAAATAAAATTTGTTTTAAAATACTTTCCACTCGAAATGTCTCTGAAAGATGTAGAGTCGATGGAACTTTTTTGGATTTTGTGGACTCCTTGACAAAACTCAATGATTTTTATAAATTTCACTGGGGCATGCCTCTGACATAGGCTGGGCCTATGGAACTTTTTTTGAATTTTGTGGACTCCTTGACAAAACTCAATGAATTTGCAAATTCCACTGAGGCTACCGCTGGAATTAGTTTGATCGTTGAAATTTTTTTTTTTATTTGGTGGAATTCTTGAAATCTACGATTCTTTGAAAAATAGGTTCCACTGTGAGTATCTATGGAACTAGCTGGGGAAAATAGGTTCCACTGTGAGTATCTATGAAACTAGCTGGGTCATTTCATTTTTTTTAGGTTACTTGAACCGCTTAGACTAGAATTTTGAACTATTTTATTCATAAATAGATTCCTCTGGGACTATTAACGCAACTAGTGGGGCTTGGACTTTTGTCCAAGGTTCTTTTTTGGAAGGTTCCACTGCGCTTGTCTATCGAACTAATGGGGTTATTGGAACTTTTTGGTCTGCTGTGGACTTTTGACCTTACAAATTCCACTGCGGCTAGCAGTTGATCGGTGACATTTTTTTAAAATTTGGTGGAATTCTTGGAATCTATAATTCTTTGAAAAATAGGTTCCACTGTGAGTATCTATGGAACTAGCTGGAGAAAAATAGTTTCCACTGTGAGTATCTTTAGAACTAGCTGGGTCATTTCAACTTTTTTGGGTTACTTGGACTTGGACCGCTTAGACTGGAATTTGGACCGCTTAGACTGGAATTTAGACATATTTTATTCACAAATAGTTTTCTCTGGGGATATCGACGCAACTAGTTGGATAATTGGAAGTTGGAAAATTTATTATTTTTAGACGAAAAGATTCCACTGCGCTTGTCTATCGAACTATTTGAGTTATTTGAACTTTTTGGTCTTCTGTGGACTCTTTCGACAAAAATCTATGCAGTTCTTGAAAAATAAGTTCCACTGGGATTTTCAATAAAACTTGTTCGGTTAATGGAACATTTTTTGGATTTATTCAACTCATACATAGTTCTGAATTTGACAAATAGCTGTCACTTTGATTATCTATGGAGTTAATCGAATTATTCGGTTTTTTTTTTATTTTGTAAATCCATCGGATAAATAACGATGATTCTCTCGGTAGTTTGTTGCGGCATGTGGAACAAAAAAGTTCCACTGGAGCTAACTTTGGCTCTGTTTTAAAGAGAGAACTCACTCAGTATAACCTATTGACTATAGTTTCGTCGTTATTTTGCTCAAGGAGTGCTTTATGAAAACTCATAAGGCTCTGAACAAAAATGAAAGCTTTGCAAGAACTGTTGAATTTCCAAGCACAGAGACTGTGCCAAAAAGTGCACGAATTCCCACTTGTTGTTAAAACAATGAAGTGAGAAATCAACTAGTTGCAAATTCGAATGCCAAAAATATTGTTTTATCCTGGTATGTTACTTGTATCGTATGCCAAAAACATTAATAATTGTAGCCGACAGCTTTCATTTCTATCGCAGTCTCATATCCGGTTTAAACATTCATTTATTTCATATTTGATCTAAAGCCTTTTATCTAATGTGAACCCCCCAGCCCATGGCTTTCATATCATTTTGTTCAAATTGCTCCTCTCTGTTTTTTTTTTTTTTTTTTTGCGAGCAAATTGAAGTTCCCAGTAGATATCCTTAATTTTGGCACGCTGATTGTAATTATAAATTTTTACACTTTTACAAACAGTAACATGCAGCGATTTTCAATAACACGCACATACACATGCTTGCAACAGCGCACTTCCGGTTTAATTGAGTGTGTAATGCGCGCTCTTGTAACGAGTGCTATTTAGCCAAATCATTGAGCTGTACATGAAAGTTAAGTAAAGTGTGCCTGTGTGTTTCGTGGAAATGTGTAAGTGTATGTATTTGTGTGTCTCTTTTGTGTGATTTGGGTAAATATACTTAGCTTTAAAATTTCTTTAAAGTTGCCGTGCCAAGATGTTTTAAATTAAGCTGTGCTTTTGTTCTTTTTATTTATTCTAAATAAATTCTTATTAATTTTGTTTTTTAATAATTTATATGTTTATTTAATTACATATCTACTTCTCATACTTTTGACCTTAAAACGTTGTCTTTTTTGTCTATTTTCACGTGAAACATAGCTCTGAGCTTTTGCTTTATACTCAAAAGGCTTTTATTTTTTTCTATGCTATTTTGTTGTGATAACAACAACGACAATTTAAGCTTTTTTGCACATATGCAAATTTATGCATGTGTGTTCATTAGCGTTAAATTACTGCCTTGATTACCTACACAATTATTCGAGTCAATAGAATTAATGTTTTGGAAAAGCTTTGTTTTTTCTTTTATTTTTTTTTCAAATTTTTCAAAATTAGTTAATTTGTGTAGTTTGATTGCATATATTTTTCACGGTAACTGCGTGGTTTCGACTTTGTTTTCTAAAAGCTGTCATAGATAAGCTTAAATTTGTTTAAACTTTATTTTGTCCGTATAAAGCCAAAAATTAGCATAAATTACATGCCTTGCGGGCACATGCAAATAAAGCAAAAAAACCGCACATAAAAATCGTTTAAATTGAGATTGTTATATATTTAAATATGAATCTTTTAAGCTACAAGAAATTTGAATCAACGCCGAAGGCAACTTTTTTACAATGAAGCTATTTTTGTTTTATTTTTAACGACTCAAAAGTTTTCTTGGCTTAAAGTTTACTAAAAATCTTAACCCTTAAATGCATAGTGTGACATATATGGTACAACCAAAGAATTTATCCTCATGTCTTAACGAAAGTTTTTTTGGGAAAAATAATAAATCTTTTGGGTCACATTTGGAGCAAAAGTGTATAAATGTTGAATGCAAACAAAATGCCATACATTTGTTAATTTGAAAAAGGGCCTTAAAAACGACGGCAGTACCCAAAGAGCTTAACATGTTATTTTTATCAACTTGAGAAATAATTAATTTTTACATAATACATAATATAAAATACGTCTTAATACAATTTATTTTCTCAAACTATAGGTACGATTTTATATAAAAACTTTTAACTGATATTGCAGTTGATATCAAACTATTGCTTCAGTCGCTTTCAAACTTATTGAGCTTATGCTTCACAAACGTTTGACAGAGTGCTTCAATGCTTGATTTGTGTACTCCTCTGATAAAAATCTATGTTTTTTTATAAATAGATTTCACTGAAATCCTAGCTGAGGAGTCATTGACATTTTTTAATAGGGTGAAACCAAAAGGTTGGAACTATCAATGAAACAAGTTGGGCTTTATTTTGTGAACTAATTCAACGAAAATATAAGATTTATTAAAAAATACGTTCCACTGTAATCATCTAATGGAGTCATTGAAACTTTTTTGGGATTCTGTGGACTTCTTGGACAAAAATGCATGATCTCTTCAAAAATATGTCCCACTGAAGACTTGAACTATAAATTTTTTTATTCTATAACTACACCTGTTAGGTTATTTCAACTTTTAAATTTTGTGATTAGATTCCACTGTGTTTGTTTTTAGATATTATTGAGTCATTGCAACTCTTTTGGGATCTGTGGACTCCTTGGTCAGAAATCCATAGCTTATATAAAAAAAAAATATCCAATTAGGTTATCTATGAAACTAGTTGCTGCCTTCTTTAATCAATCTATAAAATTAGATGCATTAAAAAATCTTTTGAATTTTGTGGCTTTTTTCAGAAGAACTTAGACAAAAATCTTTAATATGTTGATAAATTCGTTAAACTGGTTCAAATAACTGATAAATAGGTATCCACTGTAAATGACCGTTTTAATCGATTAACCAGTGCTTGTCAAATGAAATTGCATTTTTAATGGTTTTTAAACTGTTTGCATTTTCGAATGTTTGTCAAACTCTTACTTCAGTGCCTTTCAACAGTTTGAGTTTAAATATCAGTGTTTGTTTAATTTTCTAATGCTTTCGATTTTTTTTATGTCTATATTTCAGTGCTTGTAAAACAGTGAATTTAATGCTTCCCGGGATTAAATTTTTAAGCCAAACTGTCACTTCAGTTATTCGAAAACTTTAATTTATTACTCCGCTGATTTCCCAAATTACTGATTTAATTTTCTCAGAGATTGTGAAATTGAGACTCAAATTCTTTTACGTTTGATTAAAGAATTTATCTCAGATGTTTTTCTTGCATTTTTTGGCAACTTTATGATTTTTGTGAACTTTATGAAGCTTCTCTTAATAAGATTTATTCTTATCTAATAGCTTTAGTCAAACTTTTACTCCAGAGATTTCATTGACTTATTATGCTGGTTTCCTGGGGCCTTACAAACTGTTACTCTAGTTCTTCTCAAACTGTTGGCGATTCTAGTTCTTAAATGCTTACTTGTTGAAGTTTTCTTTTTAATATAAAAGTTCAAGTGAGTCATTGAAGTAAGCTCTTGTTAAATAAATAGATTTCCTGGTGCTCTACAAACTGTTACTCTACTTCTTCTCAAACTGTTGGTGATTCTAGTCTTAAATGCTTACTTGTTGAAGTTTTCTTTTTAATATAAGTTCACATGAGTCAATGAAGTAAGCTTTTGTTAAATGTATACATTTTTATCTAAAAACCTTTGTCAAACTATTTTTCTAAAGTATTAATAAACTTTTTGTGTTGTATATCTATTGATCGAAAAACTGTTACCAAAGTGATTCTTAAACAATTATTCTTAACTATCAGTGATTGTTAAGCTTTTACTTTGGTAATTTTTGTGCAAAACGTTTTGAACTTTTTGTGCAGAATTTTTAAAATTCGTTAAATTGTTCTTTAAAATCAGTTCTTCAAAAATGTAAGCCTCGTTCTACAGTGCTATTGGAGTTGATTTTTCAGTGCTTGACAAATTTTTGCTTAAATTTTTGTTAAATTTTATGATATCTGCTACTTAGTACCTGTTAACTCCAGTGCTTGTTGAGTTTTTTGTAAGTAATTGTGAAACTGTTACCAAAGTAATTAAGCCATTTCTTAGTGCTTCTTGAATTTTTACTTCAGTGACTTTTAAACTTTTTGTGCAGATTTTTCAGATTAAAATTGATTTTCTGAACTCTTTAAGTTTTTATGATTTTTATTGCAATATAGTTTAATCTATAGTCGCTCCAGTGGCGTCCGTGGCGTAGTTGGTTAAAGTGCGTGGCCGCTATGTCAACGAACCTGGAGACCCGGGTTCGAATCCCAGCAGCGACAGAAAATTATTTGAATTAAAATAATTTTTCTGTACGGCCGCCACCTCTCTGCAGACAATGGCAAACCTCAGAGAGTAATCAAAATGCCATGTTAAGCTTCTTGAGAATAAGAACATTTCGTTCATCTTCGTTCGGAGTTGGCGTTAAACCTGTAGGTCCATTTCTCGGTCAATTGTGTACAAACTTAATAACACGCACAACACAATTGATCATAAGAAGCTAGGTTAAAGTCCTTTCAAGGGCTTAAATGGCCAGTTATTTATTTATTTATTTCTAGTCGCTCCAGTTACTCAAAAAATATGAATATCTTTTTGCAGTGCTGTTGGAGTTGATTTTCAGTGTCTGTCAAATTGTATGCTCCAGTTGTGTTGAATTTCTGCAGAGTCTGCTTCTCGGTTGTCCAACTCCAGAGATGTTTATCACTTGTTGATTTTTTTTTAAGTTGATCGTACAATTATTTCCGAAGTGATTCACAAAGTTAATCAGTCAATTCCTAGTGCTTGTCAAACTTTAACTTCAGTGCGTTTTAAACTTTTTTGCAGATTTTTCAGATCTAGTCAAATTAATTTTTTGAACTTTTAAATTTTTTATGATTTTTATTGCGATATAGATTTTATTGTCGCTCCAGGTCAAGCATCAATTCTTAGTGCTTGTCAAACTTTAATTTCAGTACTTTTGAAACTTTTTTGCAGATTTTTCTAGATTTTGTCATCTCGATTTTCTGTACTATTCAATTAGGATTTACATTGCAATATTAATCAAACTGTCGGTCCAGTTGTTCAAAAACTGTAGGTCTCTTTTCCAATGCTGTTGGAGTTGTTTTTTTAAGACTCATCTAACTTTCATTTGAGTTTTGTGGAATTTTTCTAGGGCTTTTTAAACTGTGTATTTTTGTAACAACTGTGCTTTTCAAGCTATAACGTTTGTGTTGTATGTCAACTTATTTGAGTATTCTCCGCTATAAAAGTAATAAGGTTCGCCAACAAAAAGCACTTTATTAATCAATTTAAACCAGCATTTCAACTTTAGAAAGGTCTTCTGTAATCAATTCATATTATTCATCTTGCGCTTTAACTGATATTAATACGTTTTCCTAATGATTGCATACTTAACACAAGCTATTGAATTCCCTACAACTTAATTAATACCAACTGTTTCAGTTGCTGACCTTAAATGTCGCTTGAAATTCTGTCTTTTTACATGTTTTCTTATTTAGATTTGTATTTCAAATCTATGGCAACTCATTTATGTGTTGTATGAAATTTTTGGCGTTACCATAGCACAGACTTTTGTTATTTAACCCAATTAGTTTCGCTTATGACTTGTTAAACAACTAATTGGGCAGCATTCAAATTTATGCGTATGTCTGTGGGTTTGTGTGCTTTGCCAATACATGCGTAACCTTTTATTTGTTTATCTATGTTATGCAATTTACGTAAATGCTACATACCGTTATAATCACTATTTTACAATATTACGCATGCATTACCGTCCATACCACTCCATCCCTTTCTCCTTCAAATTGCATAAAATACACTCTTATACAATATAATCATATTGTATTTGTTTAGTTTTGTATTTGCAATTGCAAACAATAATAAATATTGCATAGTTTTAGGGTGATGCATAATTTAAAATTTGTTTGCTCTGTGAATTACTTCTATTAGCTTTGCTTCGTAGCAATCGTGGTAATCTGTAGTTTTACAACTGTTCACATTAAATCTTATTGACTTTGGTTGTTGTTGTAAATTAACTGAAAAGTTTGCAAAGAACATACTTTTGAAAAAAAAATAAATTGGTTCTTAAAGCAAAACATTTATTCGAATGAAATCAGAACCCTCTCTTTATCCGAATGGTTTTTTTTTAGTTTATCAATAAGAGGAGCTTTAGATTTTTTGCATCTTTTATTTGGAACACAAAAGAAAATAATTGAAAATTTACAACTTTAATAAAAAGCTTTATTTATAATGTAGCTTTTTTGGCTTGAAGATAAGGAAACCCTTTTCTTATTTTGTTTAGGATAAAACTTTTTTAGGTTTTTTCATTCATAATTTTTTTAAATATTTTGATGTTACTGCAGTAAACTAAAGTGGTTGCACAGCTTTTTATCCCAAAATCTTTTTTGGTCAAAAAGCTTTTAAAATTTAAATATCTTTTCTAAATGTTCATAGCTTTAAAGGAAATTTCTTATTTGTCTTTAAGTTAAAAAAAACAAAAAACAAAAACTAATGTATTATAAGTCATATACTACAAAAATGTTTGGTCAGAAAGCATTTTATAAGCAGCATTTACTGCTTAAACTTTTTTACAAGAAAGCTTTTTTATTAAAAATAATGCAAGAAATCAATTGAGAAAAAAAATTTTTAAAAGATATTTTTAATCAGAAATTTAAAAAAAAAAACATTTCCCTCTAAATGCTTTTTTATAATAAAAGTATTTAACCAAAGAGCTTTTACTGAAAAGCTTTTTAAAAAAATATGTACATATATGTATGTAAACATATATGTATATGCATATAAAAAACTTTTAAAATGGTTTGTCCTATAATTTTGATAATTATTGCAAAGCTTTTTATCGCTAAACACTTTTTTCTTCGCTAGTACTTTGATTGACAAGGTCTTATTTTAACGTAGAATACGTTATACGGGGGTGTTAATCTGGAGCACAAAATTTTGAGAAAATGTTTGTCACTTTCATTATAAGTTTTTAATACTTTATGCATGCATTGAAGAAAATTCAAGTATGGTCGTAACATATTTAATATGTCTTCTTTTGATTTGTATTTAAATAATCATATTGCTACATATAATTTTTTTGATTCTATAAGTAAATCAAAATTGAACTCCTTCAAATTTTGTATTAATTTTCATATGCTTTGTATTTTATGTATTATAACATCATGTGTAAGAGCAGTACGATTATCTGTGTGTTCATCACAGAACCAATGTGAGAAAGAGAAGAAATATAATGACCAAGTAGCGAACGACAACCATGATAAATACAACCATGATTTTTGTTTGTCTTTTCTTTTAATATCAAAGACATGCTCCATATGCGCCCTTTGCAGCATTTTTTTTTTGCGGCGGCCATTGTAAATCCATAGGAATTCTTGATTTTTGTAGAGATTTTCTATAGTTCAGACACAAACCTTACAATCAAAAAGCCTAGTATGTTCTAGAAACGAAAATTTCTTGGCATATAATTCTACACCCGAAATATTAGTGTAGAGTCAAAAATGTTTGTGTGGAGAAAAAAGCAACTACAGTACTTACAGTACCTAGCTCAATGCAACTAATAGAAATTCGGTCAGTTGACGTAGTTAATGTTGAAGAAACGCAATTAAACTTCTAAACATAAAGCTTTATGGCTCTGAATCCTAGATATTGTGGTTTTATGTATTAAGATATGCACTTTGTTTCCTTAAATATTGTTTTTAGAGATTTTTTGTACATCAAAAATGTATTTTACAAGAAAAGAAGAACTCAAAGTAAATAATATAAAAGTTTATGGAAGTGTACGCAAATGGAAGTTGCGATAATTATGCATTTTTTTTTAAGTTGCGTTTACTGAGTCAACAATGTAAATTTTTGAGTATTGCGATTATCGAGTGTTGCGTAAAGCGAGGTCGAACTGTTTTCTTATTGAAATGTCAAAATTCTGGTGCCAATTAAATGCCCGGACATATAATCGACAGCGAAACTTTGACATTTCAACTCTCCACATGGTTGTTGTACTTGCTAGCATTGAACAAATTTTTCACCTCTACAGCGTACTAAGTAGCGAAAAAAATTCCGCTGCCTTTTCGCTGTCAAAAACTCAATGCATTCCATATGGAAAGTTTCTTTCCGCTTCTACAGCATACTGAGCTTAAGCAGAAAATGAAAAAATGTTTATGAATAACAATGTTAGCAAGGTTGCATAGAAGCTGCGTAAAGCCTTAAACAGTGCGTAACTAAACAAGCGTTTAAAGGTTGTTTAAGGAAATCTATTGAATAAGGCTGTTAATGACTAACGTATTCTACGTCTGACCTATGCGCCCGTGTTATCTAACACAGGCTTGAGCTTTTTTTTTTTTTTTTAAATATAACTTTGCAATGAAATAAAAAAACCTTAAACTATATCAAAGCTTTTTTGCCAAAAAAATTTTTTGTCAGAAATATTTTTTATCAAAAATATGTCTTGCTTAAACTTTTTTATAAAAAAAGCTTCTTTTATTAAAAATTATTTTAATAAGTGAATGTTCTGACAAAAAAGCTTTAAAATAACTAATTTTTGTCAGGAAGAATTTTTTAATCTAAATTTTTCCTGAAAGCATTTTCGTTAGAAAGCTTTTTAGTGAGAGTCGTTAAGAAGCTTTTGAGTGATAGATCTTTACAGCATTAAAAAGCTCTGAAGTTTAAGAAAAAACATTTAATCAAGGGTTTTAATAATATGTTAATTATTTTTTTAAAGCTTTTTATCATTTAGCTGCACGTTTTTCGAATTGATGGAAAAGGTTTTTTTCAAATATATATGTATGTATATCGCTCAAAATTTCGTTCATGTTCAAAAAATTTTGATTAAAAATACTGATTTTTAAGAAAATCAAACAATGGCCTTAAAATCGTTTACAAAGAGAAAAAAAAACTGATTTTCCCCCTGCTGAACTTGTGCAATCAACCCAATTCAGTTTTTCACAAAAGCTTTTTAATCTCTCAAATTTAAAAAAAAAAAAAAAATAACTGGTCATTTCAGCCCTTGAAAGGACTTTGACCTAGCTTCTTATGATCAATTGTGTTGTGCGTGTTATTAAGTTTGTACACAATTGACCGAGAACCGGACCTACAGATTTAACGCCGACTCCGAACGGCGATGAACGTAATGTTCTTGTTCTCAAAAAACTTTACATGGCATTTCGATTACTATCTGAGGTTTGCCATTGTCTGCAGAGAGGTGGCGGCCGTACAGAAAAATCATTTTTCATGATTCATCATGAAATCATGATTTAAATAATTTTCTGTCGCTGCTGGGGTTCGAACCCGGGTCTCCAGATTCGTTGACATAGAGGCCACGCACTTTAACCAACTACGCCACGGACGCCACAACTAAAAAATTTTAAACAACTAAATTCAACTTGATTTGTACAAAGTGCAAATACAAATACTTTACAAAACTAAGGTAAGCCTGAAAGAAATCTGAAGAAACCTGCACCTTTTGCTTACATTTTTGAAAAATTTTACCACAGATGATTTTATACAAAAACGTTTGAGAAACACTAGATTAACAGTTTGAAAAACACTGCAAAAACAACTCAAAGTTATTTTTAAAGCACTAAAGTCCGATACATTTTAAAGTTTTCACAGTAAAATTGTAAATAAATTTATTTTAATTTTGTTTTAAATAAAGATCTGTACAACTTTCTCCTAAATTTCGATGTTTAATTCCATTTTCAAATATTGCTATGAATCCTTATTGAGTTTCAATTTTACAGACCGTTTCTAAAAAAAAAAATGTTTAAATAAACGAATCGAACTCCAGTGCTTTTAAAAAGCATTCTGATCATTCAAAGCTGTTTGGGCATCACAGAAGTCAGAATCACTTAGAAATCACTAGAGTAAAATTAAAAGCATTCGTTGAAATGACAAAGGCTTCAAATAATCAAAACAGTTTGAGAAGCAATGATATTACTCTTTATCAAACTCTGAAAAATCGACTCGTTAACGTTAACAAAATGCTAGAGTTTGCTAGAGAAGAGTTTTGCATGCACTACAGCTCAAAATAGTCTAGGTATCGGGATAGCAGTTTATGAGGTAGTGTAGGGAATTTGAAATAAATACTAAATGAATTTTTTTAGTAAACATAATATTGTAAATGAGAAGTAGTTGAAAGTCTAAACCGTTCAAGAATCACTTGAGTAATCAGTAACAAGCACTGAAGGTACACAAAACATTTTCAGAAGCACTATGAAAACAGTTTATTATGCACTAAAAAACCGACTCGTAAGAGTTTAAAAACAAAACAGCAGCAAACGTTTGACAAGCACTATAGAGCAGCTCGAAATAGTTTGAGAAGCACTGAAATAGCAGGTTAATGAATCAGTGCAGTTTAAAGTAATAAAATTGAATTTTGAAGTAAGCGTCATATTTTGCACCTTTTCCTCTACGCAAATAGAACGAAAATATGAAATCCCAAAAAATTTAATGGATTTTAAATTCCAGCTAAGCTCGATCCAAAATTTCAGCAACTCATTTTAGCCAATTATTCTCGATTTGCCTTGAATTTATTTTATGTTGAGTTGTGTTGTTTGTTGTGGATTTTCATTCCTAGCATACGAAATTAGGCTTTCCTTTGCACAACAGATAATTTTATTTCCATTTAATATGATTTGTTTCACATTTCCAGCATAAAACAGAAGAAAAAAAGCCTATGCATTACTTAAAATAAAGCAACTTAAGTAAATAGCAAAGCATAAGTAGCAGAAGAAGAAAAAGAAATAAAAATATCTACAATAAACAAGAGTAAATAAATTGCTTTTCAAATCTAATCATGTTCGGACATGCCAGCATTTTCCACATTTCGACATGTTTATTAAAAGTAGCAACAAATACCTTCACAGCAAAAACAACAACTAGCTAAGCCAGCAGCCCGCAAGCTCACAGAAGAGCTTTTATGTGAGGACATATTTTCTATTAACGCCTACTCGAATAAAGCACATGAACCAGCACATACAGTAACGTAGATTAAATCTAACTCACACTTGAAAACACACCCGACATCATCCACTAACACCATCGAATCAAATAAACAGGACACCAATCTATTTGTTCAATTTCCTTGCTATCGGAAATTGTTGTTGTTCTACCAACTTATTTCGAACTTTTTATTTATTTCTTTTATTTGTTTTAGTGGCATTTGGTTCTTAAGCTTTTTCTTATGCTTCGGCTTGATTGAGCTTTTGATATTTAGTCCATTAAGAATGTTGTCCTTACACCTTACGCCATCACCATCATCATGATGATAATCGATGCGATTCCAACCTATTTTTATTTCGCGCTTCAATTTGTTTTTTTTTTGTTGTTTTTTTTTGTTGTCTCCTAGGTGTCAATATGTTTGCGGGCATAAGTATGTGTGTGTATTTGACGCATTTGTGTGCCTTAAGCCATGGTAACGAACGCCTTGGTTTTCCCAAATACAAATACAATGCCAACAAATTGTTACAAACTCTCGATGAAACTCAATTATTTTGGTGTTTCATATGGTTTTCCTTTATTTTATTTTATTTTTTTTTTTTATTTATTATTTTACTAATGCTGGGCACGTAATATTGTTCTTTTGTTCTTATTTTTGTTTGTTGCTTTATTATGCTTGGTTCTACTTCCTATATGTGAGTTGTTATTTTTGCTGTTTTGGTTTTTTTTTGTCTTGATTGCTTTTGTTTTTATTGTGTTTTCAGACATATATACATTTAAGGTGTGTGTGTGTGTTGTTTTTTGCTTAGCAAGGACCTTATTTGAGAAGTTGTAACATTTTTTATTATTATTTTCTTTTTTTTATTTATTTTTTATGGAGCATTATCGTTTATGCATATAAATTTGATTTACGAACCTATGAACGTTTCGTTGGGTTGACAATATGTATATAATGGGCTTTCAACATTTGGGCAAATTGAAGTTTTGTTATTGCCGTTTTCTTGGAAGTATTTCAAAGCTCTTTGGTCCGAAAGTTTTTTACCGGAAAGGATTTTCGTCAACAAGCTTTTTATCGAGTTACTTTGAGAAAGCTTTTTATCAGAAAACTTTTAAAAGCTTTTATCGAAAGGCTTTAAAAAGCTTTTATCGGAAAACTTTAACAAGTGTTTTGCTCAGAAAGTTTAAACAATTCTTCATCTAAAAAAAAAGCTTGTGAAATCTTTTTACTCAGAAATATGTGAAAAACTTTTTACCCAAAAGTCTTAAAATGTTTCTCAATCAGAAAGCTCTTTTATAAGAAACTTTAAAAATTTTTAAATCAAAAGCTTTGATTAGCTTTTTATGAAAGCTTTTCTAAAATCTGAGAGCTTTTTATCAGGGAGTTCTTAGTCTTAAATCTATTAATCATAAAGCAGTTTCAACGATCATATTTTCGTTACAAATTATTTTCTTTAAATTCCTTAAAACGGAAAGCTTTTCTATGCAAAGTTTATTTTGCTAGAAATCCCACTTCGGCTTTTAAGTTCAAAAGTATTTTAATTTTAAAGCTTTTTCTTCCAGAATGCCTTACATTGCTTTAAAAAGTTCCTCACCTCTAAAGAAAGCTCTTTAAAGAAAAGTCTTTTTTATATTGAATTCAGTGTTCAAATAATACGAATTTTAAAAATTTGGTTCATAAAGTTTTTTTTTATACTTTTTTTCAATGCTGCATTTCTCAAACAAACAAAAAACAAAAAAAGGAGACATCTATGAAAACATCAACAGAGAGCTTTATAAAAGCTAGAGCTTTAACTTAAATCTGAAAATAAAATTAATTATTGTTAAAGTTATTATGCATAAAGCTTTAAAAATGTGTACATCGCAAAGCTTTTTAATAAATTTAATTTTAATTAGAGTATAATCTGTAAACTGAAATGATTGCAAAGCTTTTTCATCTGAAATTTTTTTTTATAAATCTTTCGTAGTTAAAAAGCTTAATATCTTGAACGTTTTTAAGGGTCTTGTACTTCGCTTTTTTTTTTTTGCTTTAATTTCTTTATATAATTTTTCATAAAGCTTTATCTGCCGTAAATTAAGAAAAATTTTAAATTTTCAATGCCGTGTCGTTGAAAAAAAAGCTTTTCAAATATATTGTAAAACAAATAAAAATGTTTACGAACATTGATATAATGCTTTGATATTTGCTTATAATGAATATTATGATGACTTTAAATCATTTCAAAGCTTTTTTTATCAAAAAATTAAAAAAATTGATAAAAAGCCCTTTGAAAAATTCTTCTTTGATGTTGAAAAGCTTTTTTATAAAATCTTTAAAGAAGATCTGTTTTAAGTAAAATTCTTTAGAAAAAAGCTTCTTCTGTTTTCAAAAAGGAAAAACTTTTATCATAAGAAAGCTTTTTTATCTTAAATTCTTTTCTATGAATAATTTTTTACAAAAATTTTATTATAAAAAAAATTTGCAAGGGATTTTTAAAACGATATGGGGAAAGCTTTTTAGACCGAAAAAGTTTTTGTATGAATGCTTGATTCAATAAATTTTTTTATAAGAAAGCTTCTTGAGCTGACATTTTTTCTTAAAAGCTTTCGATAAACTTTTTTATTGTGAAGTTTCTTGCCATTACTTAATAGCAGTTAATAACTGTTTTTTAGGCGCTTTGCATGGAGCTTTTTTAATATAAGTTTTTTTTAAATAAAGCTTTTTAAAACAAAACTTTTTAAAATAAAGCTTTTTAATTAAAGTTTTCTTAAAATGAAAGCTTTGTGATCTAAAATTTTTTTGCGATTTTTCTTCAAAAATGCTTTTGTATTAAAAAGATTTTTGCCATGAAGTTTTAATTATGAGACCAATAAGTTATTTCAAAGATTTTTATGTTTGAGCTTTTCTTTTTTGTTGGTGCTTATATTAAAAAAATATTAATTAAAAAAAAAATAAAGTTTAAAATGCTTTGTTTGGTTTGCAAAAGCTTTAAAAAAAAAGCAGCTTGATTGCTTTTTTAACATAAAACATTGTTTATTTTAAATTCTTCAGAAAAATCTAATCATTGAACTTTTTTTTCATGTATTGGGCAAAATTTCATTCGAATTATTCAACCTTCAATTAAAAAAATTATGTTTTTAAGAAAATTAAGCTGTTTTTTTCTAAACTTTTACAAATTCACAAAAGCTTCTCATCCATTCTATTCAACTTTGCCAACGAACGTAATTCAGTTATTTTGAAAAGCACTTTGATCTCTCAAAGTTCTTACAAATAATACAATTCAACTTGATTCGAACGAAAAATCTGCAGCTTGTCTTAACCAAAGGAAAAACAAAAAACGTCAAAAACTTTATGCCAAGAAAATATTGCATTTTCTCTCTAGTTGGTTGATAACTTTTCATTGTCTTCTTGTGCTTAATTGCAAAAATGAATGCTTTTAGTTTGAATTTGTTGGACTTGTTTGGTTTATTTATTTGTTCTACATTTTCATCATATTTTGTTTCAATTTGTCTCAACGCTTTCTCTTCTAGCAGCGCTTTCCAGTTCTGTTCCTCGTTTTTACTTACTTTGCGTGCAAATATAAGTTTTTTCACTATCTCTTGCATTAACGTAACGTTCTTTTTACGTGTTTTGAAATCTAAGAGCCTTACCTGCTGTAGAGCTTTCTTATAAGTTTTCCTTATTATTTTTGCCAAAATAAAGTGCAGCGTAACAGTAGCTTTATAGCTAGCCTCTTAAACATCATGGCTCAGCTTTTTCAATGCTTCTTCTGTTGTCTTCTTTGTATTTTTTTTTTTTGTCCTGTCATTTCCTTGAAAGTTTTACATGTTGAGCTGCACGTAGTTTCTCCCTGACTATGATTTTTTTTTTTTAGCTTTCGTCTGTCTTTCTATTGACTGCAACTTTTGCCGTGATTTCAACTTGTTTTAGTTTATTAGTCGTCTTTGTTGGTGTTCTTCTGTGGTTATTTGAAATATTCATGGTACATGGCTACTTATGGCACTTTTACAAAATATCGTCCGTAAATTTACTATAGCTTTTGTGTTTTTTTATGCTTCTGAGCAGATCTAAACGTACCTTAGAACATTTAAATCAATTCTATCTATGTTACTGATATATGCGCTGAATAATTTCTACATTTTCTTATATTTGATGTAATTGAGAGCTTTTATACTGAAATTAGCTTGAAGCCCTACATAAAATGGAATTTGACTCCAGAAAAAGCTTTATTTTACTTGAGTAGTATAAAAATAGCTTTTTTAACTCTTAACAATTGTTTCATGAGGAAATTTTGTCCGGAAATATAAAAGCTAAAAGCTTACTCTATGTTTTATAACTTATTTGCTCAAAAAATTATCATTGAAAAAGTTTTAAATAATTATTTTTTTTATGTCATTTAAAAAATTAAATATTTTAGCTCAATATATAGAATAATCTAGGCTTTCAGAATTTATTTTTTGTAGCAAAAGAATTACTGAAGCAATTCGCAAATTCAAGCTTTGCTTTAAAATATTTATTTCAGAAAGCTTTTTTGTAAGATCTTAAATTATTCACTACTTAAAAGCTTTCCATTGGAATATTAAAGTGTTAACTATGCTAAAAAGCTTTGCATAAGAAAAAACGTTTTTGCAAATTCACTCAAGATCAAGACTGAGAGTAAAAATCTAGAAAATTTTCCAATATTAAGAAATTAACCTTAAAACAATAATTTTTTATTTTTAATATAAAAAGATAACTTTTACATTTTTTCAAGTTTTTTTTTTCTGTGTAGTTTACAATCAAGCCCACATGTTTGTGTGTGAAATTTTAGAGTCATTCTTGCAAAGCTTTTTTCTCTGTAGGCCTTTGTTAAAGATACTAAGCACAAATTTTTTATATGACAGAGCTTTTAAATCATTTTAAAGCTTTTTTCTATTTTTAAGATTATAACTGATCGCTCCCATCGAACTAGGTTCATTTATGAAAGCTTTGATTTTAGCTTTTGATTGGCAGATGGAGTAAAAAACAAATTAAAAAAATACAAATAATTTTTTCTTTCTATTTCACTCCTGCAATAATAAATTCGCGTCCTTAAGGTATTCAAGATATTTTTCAAAAAGCTTTTTTTTTCATGTATTCAAGATATTTTGCAAAAAGCTTTTTTATTTTCATGACGTTATTTTAAAAGCTCTTATGCGCAAATTTTGATATAGCAGAGTTTTTGAATAATTTTTTTTTTTGAAAATTTGTTTTTATTTTGAGAGTTTTTGAAAACTCGCGCTCATATAGCATGCCATGTTAAATTAATTTTTAGAAGCTTTTATGATAAAAAAGTTTCCATTACATTAAAAATCTTGTACTTTAGATTTAATTGATAAAAAAATGTTCGTGTTTAAGCAGAACAATTCTTTCAGTGTTGCACATTGCAATGTTAACAAGCATTTGAAATAAGAAAAAGCTCAGTTAAAATAAGCTTTGCTATATTTTCAAGCTTTTTTAATTGAACGCTAAAATATTATAGCGTGTTGATTTTAAAGCTTTTTCCAGGTATATAGAATGTCACCCCTCAACTTGGTTAATACTCGCACCTATAATTTATCCTGGATTTAAATAAAAGAACATAAAATATTTCATTATAATACATAAGCTTTATGTTTATATTTTTCTACATTTGATATTATTACATCATGGAGTTTTTTATTTTTTGCAAAACTTATAGCATGTTCAAACCGATTTCATTTAACGCGTTACTCGAAAAAAAGTTTTTTTTTAACATGATCATTCATACCGCCTTAACTAGTTTAAAAATGTCAGTTTGTTTGTTTATATTTTGAAAGAAATAAAAAATTGTTTTTTGAAAAATATAAAAAAAAATTAAAAAAAAAATTCAAATAAATTCAAAAATTTGTCAAAGAATTTATTTGTTTACATTAAAAACTTCAAATTAAAAAGCTCTTTTCAGACTTGGCTGCGTTTAAAAAGCAAAAAAAAAGCTTTTCTGGCGTTAGCAAGAACACAAACCAGTGATTTAACAAGTTTCGAAAGGTGTTAAATTTCAAGCAACAATTGTACGCATATAACTTCATTAGAACTTCGTTTGAGAACTCGTTTTTCGATTAAACTTCATTAAATTGATTTAACATAATTAAATGCTCGGTTTGAACATGCTATTAACAAGCTTTTTGAAAAATAATTTGATTTAAAATTTTTTAAAGTTCACAAAAAAAAACGTCCGATTTCATTTATAGCATGTTAAAACCGACTTCATTTAACGTGTTATTCGAAAAAAGATTTTTTTTTAACATCATCGTTCATACTGCCTTAACTAGTTTCAAAATGTCAGTTTATTTGTTTATTTTTTGAAAGAAATAAAAAATTGCTTATTCAAAAATATAAAAAAAATAAAAAACAATAACGAAAAATTCAAATAAATTAAAAAATTTGTCAAAGAATTAAGAAAAATTTGTCAAAGAATTTATTTGTTTATATTCAAAACATCAAAATTAAAAGCTCTTGTCAGATTTGGCTGCGTTTAAAAAGCAAAAAAAGCTTTTCTGACGTTAGCAGGAACACAAACCAATGATTTAACGAGTTTCGAAAAGTGTTAAATCATTTAACACGTTAAATTTCCAACAACAATTGTACGCATTTAACTTCATCAAAACTTCATTTCAGAACTTGTTTTTCGATTTAACTTCATTAACGCGATTTAACATAATTAACTGCTCGGTTTGAACATGCTATTAGATTTTCAAAAAACTGTCAAATAGAATATAAAAGCTCTCAAGCTCAAATAAAGGTCATATAAAAATCTTTATTTTTAAAAAATTTTGTTCAAGCAAAACAAATATTTTTAATCAAAAAAGCTCTTTTAAATTTACTTAAATAGAACTTCAAATATTAAAAAAAAATTATTAATAAAATAATATAAAATTATAATAAGCACCTAAGCTTCTCTAAGCTTTAAAACAAAAATTATCGCACTTTAACTAAGTGTTCCATTTATACCTGATTTCAATATATTCAGAGAAATTTAAAAAAGCTTTATGAAAAACCATAATCATTTTCGCGTTTGTGTATAAAAAATATCTATTGTTCCAAAAATTACAAAAAAAACTACAAAAAATAAAAAATTCTGAAAGCTCCGAAAAAAAATTTTGGTTGGTTTTTTTTACTTTTTTGGAATTTTTAATTTTGTAAACTTAACTTCTTCAACTATTAGAAGTAATTGACGCATTTTATTCAGCCAAAAATGTTAATTCTTAAAAAGCTTTTATAAGCACTGTGATTTAAAAAGCTCTCAAATACAATTTTTTGCTCTACCCTATTTCAACGGCTCCTTCGCTTACACTTATTTTTATTTACCCATTCAAAAAACATTTTTAATATATAAAAAAGCTTTTAATGAAAGCACTTGAACCAAAGTTTATTTATTAAGAACTTTAAAATATTTATTTTGGCCTTAGTTAGTCCTGTAGTTTTTTCAGATTTGTTTGCTTACACAATACTTATGGAAGCCAATTAATTTTTGTCAAAAGCCTACTTTAAGAGCTTATTGCCATCAACTTCATTTACATTTCAAAATCTCTTTTTAATGGGCAGGCGCATTCTTGAAAGCTACTTATTAGCTGTTGACCCACATTCAAACAATACTTCAAAAGTAAATAAAATATTATTTGACCCTGTCCTTGGCGAGCACAAAACTAAGCTGGCAATTGCAGTACGAAGCACTCAGACAGCTGCATACACCGCAATACACATAGCCACACAGACACAAAAATACACACGCGCAGCAACAAACACATGCATGCAAAACACAACAACTCAATTTAATTGGCTCAACTTAAAAAAGAATCATTTTATTGCAGCCTAGTTTGGCTTAAAGCTCTCTGCGCTCACTCTACTACTCTCACTTTCACTCTGCTCCCCATTTACTCTTGCCTTCGTGATATTTAATTTTTCTATGCGCCAGAGCCTTCTTTTACCAACAACAGCTGTTTTGGTTTAGTTGTTTCCTCCATCAGTCCCTTATTGGCCCAGAGTCTTGCATGCTTATTGATCATTAGCAGGATTTCACAGCAAAAAGGTGAGCATAAAAGTTGAGAGGGGGTGAGAGGGGAAAAAGAAAGTTAGTAGAAAATTATGAGCACAATAATAGCGTTAAGTTCCCGAATCAACTAAAGCTTTTTACGCTGCGGCTACGTCTGCAACAAACACATCGTTTGGAAAAAGCATTCCAGCGAGCGCCTACAAAAATTGTTACCTTGACATGCAAAGGCTACAAATGCCAACTAAATGCATCACGCTTACTCCAATACAAATTCATGAATTTAACCCGCACAAACTCACACACCCTTACACCCTTACACCCTCAACCGTTTCCATGCTAATACAAATAGTTAAGTGTTTTATTCTGTTCTTATGGCTTCGCACATGAAGAAGTTTTTTTTTTTATAATATTTGTTATTACTGTTAGCTATTTGGTTGTGCGCCTAAAAACATGCTTGAAATGTTGTAATTTTAATGAAAAAATCTTGCATTTGTTGCTTGATTGCAATTGATGAAAGTATAACAACAAAGTTGGATGGGCGTAAACATCATCAGCTAAACAAACACATACATAATGTTTGACGGTAGGCGTCATCGTCAATGTCGCTTTTGAAGTTTGTGTTGTTAATGACCGAAGGCAAAAAAATTCTACGCTGGCGTATGCGCGTTTTTTAATACAGATTAATTTGTGTGCTTAATGTTACTCATACGTCATGTTGTACAAATGATGATGAAGTGCTGTGAGTAGGCTACATTTTGGTGCTGTCTTTGTGGACATAACATGTATTTAACGTTAAATTAAAAACGATAAGTATGATTGATTCATAGTCAAATTCATTTAGTTCGATTTTTAATCAAATTTAGCCATTTTCTTGGAAATTCTTGAGGAAACCCTCAACTTCATTAAGTCATTCATTTTAATTCAAGAATTTTTCTTTGAAAAACAAAAATAAAAATACTTCAGAACTCGTTCAATAACATGGCTCTATGGTTAACCATTCTATTTAGCAAATAAACAGCAATTCACATAGGTTACAACACAATTTATGTATTACTTAATAGCCGGTTGATTGCGGTTGTCAAGATTTACGACAGGGCAACTAAAAGAGTTGAATTGTCTGAGGTAAAGACATAACACTTGCATCAAATTGAACATGTTTCTACTGCTTTATTAAAAATAGTCAACAAATGTTGTTTTTGGTTAACCCTTTCCATTCCTACTTCAATTTCAACTAAAGTTTTTTAAATTTCCCCGTTAGAGTAGTCAAATTAAGTGAAAATTAATGGAGAATTCGAAGTTGTTTTTAGGCCCTGCAAAAAATCGTTTTTTCTATGGTTTTTATGCGATTTTTGTATTGAACGTCACACAGCAGATATACGGGAAAAATTACTAAAAATTTGAAAAATGTTTTAAATGAAAGCTTACTGTGATGTTTGTTAAGTTATTTAATCAGTTAAATCAGCTTTTGCAGAAATCGCCATTTCAGTTACAGAAATAATAATTTTTTTACCAAAAATACCTACATATTTTACAATTTCAACGGGAAAAATTAAAATTTTTCTTTAAAAAGACATCAACATAGAGGTTATTTTCAAAGTAGTAGACTTGCAGCAATTAATAATAAAAAACTGTTAAATAATAAGCAATTTCAGAAAAAACAACAGAGTGACGTTCAAGACATTTTGTGACGTTCAATACATTTTGTGGCGTTCAATACATTTTGTTGCGCTTTACCAATTTATTATTTAAAAAAAAAAAAAACAAACAATAAATATAAAGTATATAATTCTGCTTTACATAAAATTTTCATCCAATTTTTTTTTTTTTTTATTTTCTTACATAAAATTATAAAAGTCAATAGCTAGTTGAATTTGTATAGAAAATTTATAAAGACTTCACGTTTACAATATAACTTCTGAACCCTTTAAAACCACATCTTCATTTTATATCATTGGAAAGGTATAACCTAACGTAAACACGTAAAAAAAATGAAAATTATAAAAAAAGAAAAAAAATTATAGCACGTGTTGCTGGCATGGTATTGAACTTAAACAAATTAAAAATGAGTCAGCTTATTGCAATATTTTCAAAAATTTTGTACTTTTCCTCAAAATAGATGAAATAACTTTTTCAATGATACTATATTACCGGTAATCGGTTTTAAGTTGATTGAGCTACGTTGTCTCAAAATAGACCCTATTTTGGCCGCGAACAATTATTCTAAAAATTTATAACTTCGAATTTGGATTTCAAATCAATAAACCAATAAAGAAAAATATTTGAGAGAAATCGGAGATGGTCAGTACAACTGATCTTTTCAATGTGAAATGGGCGATATCAGTTAGTAAAAACAAAAAGCAAAAATCAGGTCAAAGTCATACATAGGTACCATTCGTTTTGCTTTCCTTTATATTCTTCATTTTGTTCCTTATCTAGCTTTATTTTTCCCGATATCTTCCTGTTCTTTCAGCAGGCGTTAACTTTGCTATTTTACTCTTAAATATACAAAAACGAAATTCAAAATGAATACTTCAGCCGGTGGTGGGACATATATTAAAAGTGACGTTCAATACATTAGCCACTTTTTAGTTTTTTTTTTTCTTAGGAATTTTATTTTGCAAACATAGGAAAACAAAGAAATTAAGAATGATGAATCAATGATTTTAAGCTTGAATTTTTTTGATTTACTATTTTTGCTTTAATAAAACTCCGCGTGACGTTCAATACATTTTTACACGTACTTATCATGATGAACTGCGAAAACACAAAACAATTTACTTTTCTATTATTTAATCGTCTTAATTTTTAGAATTTCGTGAGAACTAATCTCTGCACTTTTTGAATATAACTTTCTTGTCATCTATACCACACCTAAATTAAAACTTAAGAAGCGTAAAAAAAAAGTGACGTTCAATGCAATGCGTTGGGACCAAATGTAAATCGAAAGTCAAATTCGCGATGTCAATGTTTCGAGAATAACAACAAAATAAAACATGAGAAATAAATGCTATCATTACAAAACAGTTATTATTTATTAAATTTTTGCATTGTTTCAAGTTTTTTTCACGTTCTTCATCAAAAAGTGTAACTGGGGACACATGTTTTTGTATTAAGCGAGAGAGCAATATAACATTCTTCAAAACAAATATGCAAACAATTTTAGGATTCTGAAAAATATATTTTGTCAATAAATATTCTTCAGTGATCATTTACTCATGTTTTATTTGTTTTTTATTTTTGTTTTTACCTAAAAACAGAGTTAAAAAAAAGAGCGGGGACAAAAAAAGAGCATTTTGTATTTGCTCTTATTTGACCCATAAATAACTTTTCAAATTTGACCAAGAAGTTAATGGGAAAAGTTATTTAAAGTATTTTTTTTTACTTTGTAGTGATTTTGAAGTCGTTTGTTTTTTTTTTTTTTGTTTTTGTTTGGTAAAAATTTTTTATTTCTTCCTTTTTAGAAAATATGAAAAATTTTCTTGAGAAAAATTTCAAATATGAAATTTTTTTCTTAAAAAATTTGCTTTAATTCCTGAAAGTTTGTTGGGTATTTGCCATTTCTGACTCTTTACAATTTTTATTAAAGTGCCACGCCGTTTTTCTAATCCCGCCCACTTTATTGTGGGCGTACTTTATAATAATTCTACCTAGCCCTTAGTCAAATTTTAGTTCCCAAGTATTAATACAGGGTTTTCCAATAGGGGCTTGACAACTTTAAATTTAAATTTCTGAACGCACCCTTTCACTAATCATCGAACTGTCACTGTCAATTTATTCAGTAAACTCAACATTTTCATCACGGTAAAGTACACGAACGAATAACGTCTGCAAATTATTAAAATTTGCTACCGAAATTCGGAGTTGGTGATCGCAACTTTAAGAGCGTTAACTTCAATTTTCGGTCGTAATTCTCGCCCTAGTAGACAGACAATATCAAGTTTAGTGCAAAAATTTGAGTCTACATATTCGTTGTGTTATGTTGCCGTGCCAGTTAGACAACGGGTTGGTCGAAGTGTCGAAAATATCGCTGCCGTTCAGGTGTCCGTAACAACAATAAAAGTACAGTACAGTACAGTACAGAACAGTCAATTCTACGGCGTTCTTAAGAATTGGGCATAGCCCAATAGTTTACACCCATACAAGATCAAGCTGGCTCAAGAATTGAAGTCGATGGACCATTTGTCGTGACGTACGTTTTCCGATTGGGCTCTGGAAAAGATGCGCCAGGATGATGAATTTCATCGCAAAATCTTCTTCAGTGACGAAGTTCATTTTTGGCTCAATTGGTTCGTCAATAAGCAAAATATGCGTTATTGGTTGGGTAAAAATCCACATGTGCCTCATGAACCACCACTTCATCCGAAAAAATTACTGTTTGGTGCGGTTTGCATGCCGGCGGCGTCATTGGACCATTTTTTTTCGTTGACGATAACGATCGTAACGTTACTGTGAATGGCCATCGTTATTGCGCCATGATTACCGATTATTTTTAGCCCGAATTGAAAGATATGTACTTGGACGATATGTGGTTCCAGAAGGACGGTGCAACAAGCCACACAGTACATGTTACAATCAAAGATTTACAAAGATTTATTAAAGAGTCAGTTTGATGATCGTGTTATCTCAAGAAATGGGCCAGTCGATTGGCCGCTTCGTACGTGCGACTTAACGCCTGTAGACTTTTTTCTTTGAGGCTACGTCAAGTTATTGGTCTATGCCAACAAGCCGTTGGAACGTTGGAAGAGGTCAGAGTCAACATTGAAATGTGTGGCCGAGTCATCGAAAATTGGGTCCAACGAATCGACCGCTGCATATGTGCCCGCGGTGGCCATACAAACGAAGTTGAGTTCCTTTCACATGTGTTTTGATTGTACTTCAAGCCGATAATAAAGTTTTTGAAATATCTCAAATGGTTTGTGTTATATTTAAAAAAAGTTGTCAAGTCCTTAATGGAAAACCCTTTATTAACCGATATATAGTAATATATAGTACTTTCCTTAAAGTGCCACACCCTATGTACAATCCCGCTCATGATTCTACCTACCCACCTACCTGCATACCAAATATTATCACAATAGTGTCAATATTAACTGAGATACAGTATTTTTCTAATATTGCCTCGCCCCTTTATTAAATAACGCCCACTTTTTACCGTAATTTTTAATAACTTTGCCTACCCCTGTACAAAAATTCCGTACCCTGGTGTAAATATTATTTGAGGTGAATTATTTTTCAAATATTGCCACACCCCTTTGTGAATAACGCCCACTTTATTGCCCGTAATTTGTAATAACTGTGCCCACACATGTACTAAATTTCAGTACGCTAGTGTCAATATTATTCGATATACAGTGTTTTTCTAATATTGTCACGCCCCTTTGTTAAATAACGCCCACTTTTCTTTTTTACCGTAATTTTTAATAACTGTGCCTACCCCTGTGCAAAAATTCAGTACCCTAGTGTTAATATTATTCGAGATAAAGTATTTTCCAAATCTTGCCACACCTCTTTATGAATAACGCCCACTTAATTGCCAGTAATTTGTAATAATTGTGCCAATGTACTACATTGCAGTGCCCTAGTGTCAATATTATTCGATAAACAGTGTTTTTCTAATATTGCCACACCCCTTCGTCGAAAAACGCCTTTTAATTGCCCTTATTTTTTAATAACTTTGCCTACCCACTCAATTGCAGTGCCCTAGTGTCAGTATTATTCGATATACAGTGTTTTTCTAATATTACCACACCCCTCTGTCGAATAACGCCCACTTTCTTTACAGTAATTTATGAAAATTGTGTCTTCCCCAGTACTAAATTTCAGTAGCCTATACCCTTGGGTCAATACTATTCAAGATACAGTGTTTTTCTAATATGGCCACACCCCTTTGTCAAATAACGCCCACATTATTGACCGTAATTTATAATAATTCTGTCTACCCCTGTATTTTTACTGAAAATTTCAATACCCTAGTGTCAATATTAACTGAAATACAGTGTTTTTCTTATAGTGACACGCCCCTTTCTCGAATACCACCCAATTTTTAAAATATTTGTTGACAAAAAATTACGGAAATGGCCCAAGTTCTTTAGGAGTTATCGATTTACACACATTTAAAAAAAAATAAACCAACGAACTTGAGAACCTCCTCTATTTTGAAGTCGGTTAAAAATAGAACAGGCCTTCCTGCAGTATGTCTCTCAAAAAGACACACAAGGAAACCTCTTTGTTTAAAAACTAATGAAGAATTCCTCTGTTTAAGAACTTTAACTAGACGAGCTTTTCTTTACAAATTTAAAAAAAAAAAAGAAGAGAAGTCGATTTCGACGGGGACCACTCAAGTTTATTTAAATAAAAAAAAAATTATTTTAAGAACATGTTCACATATAAAGCAGCTTAAAAAATTGCTTTTTTCTGCTGTTTTAAATCATTTTTTATTTGTTTTTAGACAAATGGAAAGTGACAGATTTCATCACTTGAAAATTTTGCTCAGAAAATATATGTAAAGTTTCACACTTGTCAGTTATCTCAAACATGCGCCTCATCTCCATGCGTACACGCCTTATGCTGACAGTCATCATCATGAGCTTTTTTCCTTTTTTTCTCTTGCTTATTTATTAGTACTTCAAGACAAAGCCTCAAAATGTTCATCATACGCCATGAGCAACTTTTTGACTTTTTGCACTTATGAGCACGTTCGTAAGAACAAACTCATGTGTGAACTGCATAGATGTGAGTACATCATAAATAACCGTTATTAAAGCTTTGCTTCTGCATATGGTTTTGTTGTTTTTCTTCTTTTTGTTTTTTTTTTCTGCTGTTACTACTAGACAATGACTCGACGCTGGGGAAAAAGAAAAAAAAGGTAAATGATGTTTTTTCTTCTCAAAACATATATGTACATAAATAACAAACTGAGCTGCGTACGAAGGCGTCTATCAATTGAACAGCAAGATGACAACGATGACAGGGCGACGCATGCAAACAATCAACCCACGAGAATTAAAACATCAACTGTCGAGAACAACGCGTACAGTACAGCGGGTACACTACCATGCTCATATCCTCACATGGAGAATATCAGCAGCCAAAGCTGGTGATATATTGAAGCTTTCTAAATGATGTACAAGCAAACGTGCTAATGTACAAACACATTCACACATCTACACATTTACAAACATTGCACACATTGAACTACGTGCATTTCAAATAATCAACATAATAATGCGTTAGTTGCAGGAGGCTGGCTGGCAACCAACCAACCAACCAGGTTTTCTGTCACGTGATGTAGAATTTCATTGCTGCTTGCATTATTACTATTTTGTTGCTTGTGCTGATGCTGCTGCTGGGATGCCTCTCATTCAATTTTTCAACTTCTTAATCGTTGTTGTTGTGCCGCTTTTGTGGAAAAGCTTCATCAATGACTACCATTTCAAGCATATTAAATGCGACACACACACACACAGCAGCAACAACAACGCACACGTGCTCGCACATGACAGGCATAGCTATCATCATGTAGTATATTTTGTAGCCCATTAGAGCATTCTTAGCAGCAGCATGTATCTGACAACGTTGCCACCTAGCTGCGCACAATACACCCCCTCTATTGCTATAGATTTTTTTTCTTTTTGTGTTTGTGTTCTTTCTCATACTTTACGGATACAAATTTTTTACACGCAGCATCCTTTAATTTTGTATGCCTGCTGCGTGCCAAGGCGTTCACCACGAATTTTCTTCTTTTTTTTTTCTTCTTGTCTTGTGGTTGCGCTTCTATTTCTCTTATTATTATTATCTGCTTGTTCGTTTTTGTCTGTCATGGTTTCTGGTTGCCTGTGCCGCCTGCGCTACTCATTTGTTGTTCTTCTTTGTTGCTGCTGCTACGATGCTAGCTGTCAAAACAGGACTTGCATGATTGTCTTGAAAAATTGTTCCCTGCGGGTCGTAGTAGGTAGTTCTGGGTTGTGCTCGGTCGACTTCTGTTACAAATTTTCTTCTTCTTCTTCTTCTTGTCGTTTTTTTTCACATTTACCACGAGTGAAACAAGCATTTTGTTGTTATTTCGCTTGTCTTTTTATGTTGTTCTTCCCTCAAACACATTCACTGAAATTCGATCATTTTTCACGTTAATTATTCTCTTTTTGTGTGTGTGTCGCTTTTTTTTCTCATTGTATTCTTTATTGTTTGCTGCTTATTTTGTTCATTTTGGTTTCCTCTTTGAAGGCAGCAGCTTAAGCTTAAATTTTCATGTTTTAGTTGTAGTTTTTAATTTTCGCTAGTCATTGCTTTTAATTTTACTCGCAGACAAAGGTTGAAAGCTTTTTAAGCTTTTGTTCCCTTTGAATAGTAAAACGTTTCAAGGAAACAATTCTATCTTTTTCTTAATTAGAACTTTTTGTGAATTTCTTTCGGTAGCGAGATTTGAAAGTTGCAAAAAGATTTTTTCAAATTTCAAAAATTCATCAGAGTTTTATCAGTTTCTATGTTCTTATCCGAATTTTCGAATATATATCTTCAAAAATAGAATTTTTCACCTTTCTACATCAACATTTGAATGTGCCCAACCACAGTTTTTTGAAATTACAGGTATAACTTTCATCCTATGAATCGAAATTGTTTCATTCAACAAATTTTTATATCTTAAATATATTTTAAATATATTTTTTTAACTTTGCTTTTTTTTTGTTTTTTGTTTCTCTATGCCTTATAAATAGAATTGACTGAGGTAAAGGCATAAGCTTGCCTACGATTTCCAATTCATATGCTTCTACGGCTTTCCGCCACGCTTAGAACATCCTGTACATGTTTCACTCCTGGTTCCTTCTTTCACAGTAATCTATCACCCCAGTTTCGTACCAAGACAGACTTGACCGAATAGGTATAACACCTGAAACCCTTGGTTCAGAGTTAATAAAAACAAAACAACTGAAATTTAAACTTTTGACAAAGTTTTGAATCCAATCCTTAGAAAAAAATTAAATGCGTTATACTCCGATTGTCTTCAAATTTTGGGGAAAATGTTCATGGCTTGTAAAGAATATTAAATATGAAAGCTAATGTGTAAAATAAAAGTGAATAGATTCATTTTTGTGGAATTTATGAAGGTTTTGCTATTTTGATGACGTCACAATGTATGGGAAGTAGGCGTGGTTTTCATCTAATTTTGCTTAAATTGTAAAGTTAGAGTGCGTTTTTGAAATCAAAACTTTTTTTCAAAAGTTTGAAGTTTAAGATGAAGTTTTGTGGGATTTTTAGAGTTTTTATCATTTTGATGACGTCACTTTTTATTGTGGCGTAATGTTGGGTTCATCCGATTATGCCAAAATTTCAAACTTAGAGTGCGTTTTTGAAATCAAAGCTTTTTTACAAAGTGTTAAGGTTTTAGATTAAGTGTTGTAAAATTTTTATAGATTTTACCGTTTTGATGACGTCACATTAGATGATAAGTAGGTGTGGTTTTCATCTAATTTTGCTTAAATTGTAAACTTAGAGTGCGTTTTTAAAATAAAAACTTTTGTGCAAAATTTTAAAGTTATACATTAAGTTTTGTGGAATTTTTAGACATTTTACCATTTTGATGACGTCACTTTGTAAAGGGGGTAAACGTAGTTTTCATCCGATTATGCCAAAATTTCAAACTTAGAGTGTGTATTTGAAATCAAAGCTTGTTTTACAAAGTATTAGGGTTTTAGATTTAGTTTTGTGGAATTTTTATAGATTTTACCGTTTTGCTGACGTCACATTGTATGGGAAATAGGCGTGGTTTTCATCTAATTTTGCTTAAATTGTAAACTTAGAGTGTGTTTTTGACATGAACACTTTTTTGCAAAAGTTTAATGTTTTGAATAAAGTCTTGTGGGATTTTTAGAGATTTTATTATTTCTATGACGTCATTTTGTATTGGGGGGTAAAGGTGGTTTTCAGCCGATTATGCCAAAATTTCAAATTTAGATTGCGTATTTGAAATCAAAGCTTTTTTAAAAAGTTTTAAGGTTTTCGATAAGTTTTGTGGAATTTTTATAGATTTTTCCGTTTTGATGACGTCACATTATATGGGAAGTAGGCTTGGTTTTAATCTGATTTTGCTTAAATTATAAACTTACAGCCCTATTCTGCTTGTTAACTTAACAAGGAATTGTTAAGGAGCCCTTGTTAATGTTCTTGTTATGTAATGTAAATGTTCGTACTCTGGCAAATCATTTACAATTTAAAAGCTCTCAAAAGCTATTAAAGTTCACCACGCATGGTGAATATGTAAATGCCTTGGATATAAAGCGTCAGCTGTTTTTATATTGCTCTTTTCTTGCTTATTTTGATTGCTTATGTTTGTTTTTCTACAAGTAAGATGGAAAATGTTAAGAAACAAATAATTTACTAATTTTTTTCATTTGTTTTAAGTTTCAAAATGAATTTTTTTAATAGCCAAACAATTTTTGAGTGTTTTGCTGTCTTTAAAATTTATGTTTTCTTTGATCTTCTTCAGTATCAATGCTAAAAAGAAGTAAAAAGTAAGAATTCATCCATTTTTTTTTATTTAATTTTATTCACACAGCATTTGTTTGGCTTAATACTGAACTATCTTTCGTTGTTAAGTTGTTTTCTGTCATTAACAAAATAGTAAAGAAAGGAGCTTTCAAATTATCACCAGAATACGAAACCTTAACAATTTGTTAATATTAACTATTTTGTTAATGTGGTGAGCTTAGTTAAGCGGCCAGAATAGGGCTGTTAGAGTGCTTATTTGGAAATAAAGCTTTTTTGCAAACGTTTCATATTTTAAATGAAGTTTTGTGGGATTTTTAGAGATTTTACCATTTTCATGACGTCACTTTGTATTGGGGGGTAAGGGTTGTTTTCATCCGATTATGCCAAAATTTCAAAATTAGAGTGCGTATTTGAAAGCAAAGCTTTTTTACAAAATATTAAGGTTTTAAACAAAGTTTTGTGGGATTTTTAGAGATTTTATCATTTTGATGACGTCACTTTTTATTGGGGGCGTAAGGGTGGTTTTCACCCGATTATGCCAAAATTTCAAACTTAGAGTGCGTATTTGAAATCAAAGCTTTTTCTACAAAGTGTTAGGGTTTTAGATAAAGTTTTGAGGAAACTTTAGAGATTTTACTATTTTTATGACGTCACAGTGCATGGGAACTAGGCGTGGTTTTCTTTTAATTTTGACAAAATTCTAAACTTAGACTGCGTATTTGAAATCAAAGCTTTTATGTAAAATTTTAAAGTTATCGATTAAGTTTTGTGGAATTTTTAGACATTTTACCATTTTGATGACGTCACTTTGTATAGGGGGTAAACGTAGTTTTCATCCGATTATGCCAAAATTTCAAACTTAGAGTGCGTATTTGAAATCAAAGCTTTTTTTACAAAGTATTAGGGTTTTAGATTAAGTTTTGTGGAATTTTTATAGATTTTACCGTTTTGCTGACGTCACATTGTAGGTGTGGTTTTCATCTAATTTTGCTTAAATTATAAACTTAAGAGTGCGTATTTGAAATTAAAGTTTTTTGCAAAAGTTTGATGTTTTAAAAAAGTTTTGTGGGATTTTTAGAGATTTTATCATTTTGATGACGTCACTTTGTGTTGGGGGGTAAGGGTGGTTTTCTTTCGATTATGCCAAAATTTCAAACTAAGAGTGCGTATTTGAAATCAAAGCTTTTTTTACTAAGTTTTAGGGTTTTAGATTAAGTTTTGAGGAAATTTTAGAAATTTTACCATTTTTATGACGTCACAGTGTATAGGAACTAGGTGTGGTTTTCATCTTATTTTGCTTAAATTGTAAACTTAAACTGCGTATTTGAAATAAAAGCTTTTGTGCAAAATTTGAAAGTTTTAAATTACGTTTTATGGAATTTTTAGAGATTTTATCAATTTTATGACGTCACTTTGTATTGAAGATAATTGTTGTTTTCATCCGCGTGGTTTTCTCCTGATCTAGCTGATTTTTTAATTTGGTCTTCTTAATTTTTTTTTTAATTTAGCTTAAATATCAATTTTCAGTACGATAGCTGCAACATTTCGGCTTAAATCGTGACGACGGACAGAGAGCCAAAGATAAATCGACACAAATGGTGATGCTAATCAAGAAAATATATATACTTATCTTTATCTACCACGCCTTCTTATGAGCGTTACAAACGGATGGACAAAGTTAATATACCCCTTGCGGTATAAGTGCATGCAAAGTTTTAATTTTTTCGCGATAAAAGCTTTTTGAAGTTTAAACGTTTTTAAGTTATTTTCTGTGACCAAACTTAAATTTGTTCTTTTGATTTTTTTGCATAAAATTATTTGAATTTTTTGCAAAAATTTTCTTGAAAATTTGTGCACTTTTCTCTCTGTATTGAGCATTTTCAAAAAATTTTAATTATTTTGATGGAGCTTTTTTAATTAATTTTTTTTTTTTTACATTTTTTAATGTATCATGGGAATACTTTCTTTTGTTTATTGTAATGTTTTACTAAAGCTTTTTGGTTTGCTTACAAAGGCAGAAGCTTTTCTTAATTTTTGTTTCCGCTGGGTTTGTTGAAAAAGCTCTTGAAGTTTGTATACGAAATTCCTTAATTTTCTTAAAATCTTCTGGTTTAATTTTATTTTTATTTTTCTTCGACTTAATAAAGCTTTTGTATTCCCTTAATTGCTATAACTTTAATCTTTATTGACACATTTAAGCATTCATTAAATATCACAATAAAAGCTATGTTTAAGCTCAACAGTGTTCTTCCGCAACCAACTTGTAGCAGCAGCAGCAATCTTTTTGCGCTCATCCTCTACTTGAATGCGCGCATTCATCCATATTGTCACTATATGGCGTGTACATTGTCAATTTTAATAACAATTCAGCGTATCCTGGCGATGGAATTGCTTGCTGATCGATTGCATTGCACCACATTGCATAGCATAGCATCGCATTGCATCACATCTCAACTCATTGTATGGCAACGCATTCTCATGTGTATAAATTTTAATATTGCATCCGCAATTGTTGGCTGACTATCCCGAGCAATGCTGCTGTCTCTTACTCCACACATACACGCACACTTACAAATATTTCGTTGTCGGGTTGAGTGACATTTTTTTACTGCCACAACGATTGCAAGCGTTGCAATTTTTTGCACTTTATTTTTTATATCGTATTTATTTATACATGTGTAGTTATGCATGTATGAGTAGCAATTTTAAGTGGATCTACATACATGTGTGTATGTGTGTGTGTGTGCTCTGGTATTTCCGGTTACCATGAAACAATCACAATCAGCACTCAACTCCTATCGCACACAAACATATACACACAGACAATCACATGAACATGCAATTACATCGAAATGCAGACATATTCACATATAACTAAGACAGTGGAAAAGCTTTTTTTTTATGCATATCATTTTCGGTATCTCTGTCGTTCGCTTTGACTGTCTGCTGCCTGCCTGCCTGTTTGTGGGCTACCTTCTTGTGCTCTGTACTGTATTTGTCTGTCTGTCTGTCTGTCCATGCTTTGAGTGCGATGAAATGTCAACATTTTTTTGACATTTACTTGACTTGACAGCATGTGCTGCTGCAAAATGATGTCATTAAATTTTCAGTAAATATGTATGTAAATACATCGAATGTCAAAAGAAATCAAAGCATAGTTTCGGGCTTATTTAAATATTAAACATGAACACTGCAGGCTGTTGCTTAAAAACTGTTTTACTAGCATAGAATTTTTATTAAAAATCAAAGAATTTTTGAACTCATAGCATTTGAATTAAAATTTTCTAATAATTGTAATTTTCTAATAAGAAATTCTTTGAAATATTTAAAATTCAGCTCGTTTTCAGTTTTTTCTGCACAATTACAGAAACTTTGCAGAAGAAAACACTTGCAGGAACTCATATAAATACATGGCCATATCAATTCCTTAGCAAAGACACACATTCTTTAATGAATCTTTTGAAAATCTCTCTTTTTCATCTGTGCATTCGTGCATAAATGGATTTTGGTAACTATTTCACAAGATAATATTTATTGGCTTTTATGGAAATTAATGACGTAGATTGAAGAAGAATGAAAACTGTTTTTTAACAACACAGTAAATCGTGTGTGTGAGCATCATAACAACAACAATACAACCACATCCGAAATACATCATTCTTAAGCTTTTATTTTCGAATTTATAGCCAACTTCAAAAAAGCACAGACAACACTTTTAATTCCTGCTTATTTTCACTTGAATGAATCACAGAATGAATGTAGGAATGAATGAACGAATGCAACATCAATAAATAACCAAAAGAATTTTATCCAAGCAGTGTTATAATTTTTATATTTAAATAAATTTAAATGTATCAGATTTCAACCACATTCAAAAAGCTTTACTCGACAGATGATTGTAGATAAAGCGTAAAATTCTTTAATATTTCCCTGAATAGTTTTAATTTTAAGAATGTTGAGACCATTTTTTAAAGAATTTTATATTCATAGAATAATATTTTTTGGTTGAATGACAATAATTTTGTTATGAATGCATTTTTCGAGTGTAAAGAATGAAAAAGAAGGAATTGTTTTTTTTTACTTGAACGTATTTGCAAACGTTTTAAATGAAAGAAAAGCATCGCAAATAAGGTCTGAGGAGATTTTTTTTTTTTTTTTTGTTCTCGAATGGCATTTATTTAAAAAATGTATAAAAGTTATCGTCTTTCTTTTTGAGTTCATGAAATAATTTCATTATAAAGAAAGAGGCTCATATTAAGCAGTTATGCTTTTATATTTATTCCAACGATATAATTTTTTTGAGGAAAAATTTTGAAGCTTTTATTCGCCAATGAAAACTATGTATTTCACCACAAATTTGAGCAATTTTGAAAGATAATAAAGTGCTAGGAGTACAATGCTTTTTCAATTTTCATTCTCAAATAGAAGCCAAAACGTGAAAACAATACAAATATTGTTAAAAGAATGAAAAAACTTATTCCACTTTACATATCCACATGCATTACTACTTCTTTTAAAGGATAATAGAAATTGTTTTTTTTATTTAGAACAAATGAGATCTTTTACAAAAAAAATTACAAAAAATATCAAAAATAAATTCGCAAATGAAAAATATTTACAAAATTTTAGTATGTGATTTCAATGAAACTAGCTTAAAATAGATCTCTGTTTTCCAAAAGGAAGGAAAAGGGAGTTTTTTATTCGCGAGGAATGAAACATAATTTTTTTAAAAAGAAAAGAAGTACAGGTAATGAAAGCAAAAACTTTTATCTAAACCAATGATTCTTGAAAAATATCAAAAAAAAAAAGATTCGTTTAGTTTGTCTCTTAGTGACTTTTTGTTAAAAAGGAATTAAAAAAGAGAAATCGATCGATACATTCTCAAATGAATAAGAAAAAATATTACTGTTTTTTTACTTAAAGTACAAATTTTTGGCTTAAAACAAACATGCCCACATGGTGGCCCGTATGTCCCGCGTGGCCCTTCGTACAAATTTTGTTTCTATCTTAATTTTGTCTTTGCGATAAGCCAAACTCAAAAAACGCCTGCAAAAAACAAAACAAACCGCACTCGTTCAGTGTTCAACACATTTTTCAGCGAACTTTACAAAAACAAATGCATGCAAAGCCAAAATAAAAAACGCACACTCAATGATGTGTCATTGAAGCTGAAGCTGATTGTCCCGTTACTTTTCTGTCGAGCAATTTTTTATAACATCTGATTTTATTGCATTGTATTTGTGATTTTTCGCCAAACGCAACGATAAGCAACATTTTGTGTTTTTTAAGCATTGGCCCGCGCTTAGAATTTTTTGGGCCCCACTGGTTTAAGGGAATAAAAAATGGCGAAACTATCCATAATTTTCTTCAGTTTTGTTTTTTAAATAAATTGAAAAATGTAAAACAAAGTAAACATCATAAAAAGAATGAAAAAAAATTATATTCTTTTCAACACATTCATGTTCCGTAATTTATTTAAAAGAAAACTAAAATTTTCATTCATTTATAACTCATAAAGCCGCGCACTATAAGCGCGCTGAAGCTGATGCGAGATTGTGCTTGCAGCTGGAAGCAGCTTTATTGAGCTGATAGTGTTTATAAAGCGCACTTGTTGCTTGTAAACGATAGATGGCTTTATTGAGATGGTGTTGCTTAGAAATAAAGCAAAAGCAACAAAAAGCGTGATCAGTATAAAGAAGCGAGATATAAGAAGAAAGTTTCTAAATAATTCAGCACGAAGAAACAAAAAAAAAGCAATAAAATCAAAACTTTGTAAAAAAGGGAGAGAGCAGATAAAGCCGCTAATAACCAAACAACCATCTCAAAAGTTGTCTTAAACTCAAAACTAACCTGCACTATAAACACCTTTCACTCTATCCATAAGATTATACGGGAAGCATTTTCAGCAGCGGTTGCCATCTTCAGCTTCAGCGCTCACTATAAAATAGCGCTCAGGCTTATAATTAATATTCAAAAGTCGATTCAATCGTTTTTATAATTTTAAAAATTAAATGAAATCTTATTAAGGGGACATATAGGTTAAAATTTTAAAAAAAATTTGTTTTTCGGGAATTTTTTTCCATAGAAGGCAAAAAGATATCGTTTTAAAATGTTACACATATATTTATTAACATTTAAGGAATACAAAAAAATTTTTCAGAATTTTTGAAGTGGTTTTTGACGTTATTTGATTTTTTTTAAAAAAATGCCAAAAAATTGACGGTGTGCAGGATATCATCAGTCTGGAACATGTGAGGAAAAAATAAAAAAAAAAACAAATTAATTCTCATTTAAGTGGCTATCGCCTGAAGTAGGATAATTTTTTTCCGCCGAAAAAAATTTATTTCTGTTCTTTAAATGTTAATAAATACATTTGCAAAATTTGAAAACGATATCTTTTTCCTTCTATGAAAAAATATTCCCGAAAAAAATATTTTTATAAAAATTAATAACCTATATGTCTCCTTAAAGCTGAACCATTGCATTTCCTAGCACATCGCAACAAAATGATGCATCAACTTTTTGAATATTCGCGAATGAAATTTTTTGTAAAAAATACACTATTTTGCATAAATAGACTATTTCGCATACAAAGACTACTTTGTTTTGCTCCATACAACTTAGGACCAGCTTAATGATTATCAAAAAGCTTAAATTTTCATTTGAAGTATCAAAAAAAAAAAGCTTTCATTCGAACTTGTTGAAGCTTTCATTTGAATAATTTAATCAAAATCTTAACAGATTTTTAAAAAATATCTATGCTGAGCCCTATTTTTCCTTCCAAAAGAGAACGAAATATTATCTTTCAAAATTCGCGAATAAAGAACGAATATTCTTTTAACTTATTCTATTGAAGTTATTTTAACTTATAATGTCATTAAGTCAAAAAGTTTCAATTAAGCTTTAAGTTTACTGAACTTCAGCTTTGAATTTCTAATATCATTTACTCAAAAGTCTTCAGCAGAGCTTTAAATTTGGCAGAACTTTGACTTTGAATTTCCTATAGCATTTACTCAAAAAAGCTTCAATATAGTGTTCGATTTGCTGAAATTAAACTTCAAATTTCTTGTTTAATTTACTCAAAAAGCTTCAATAAAGCTTTAAGTTTGAGCTGAACTTTAACTCTGAATTTCTTTGGCCATTTACTTAAAAAGCTTCGGTAAAGCTTTAAGTCTTGCTGAACTAAAACTTTGAGTTTATTGTCATTTACTCAAAAACCGTAGATAAAGCCAAGTTTGAGCTGAACATTAGCTTTGGATTTTTTATGTAATTAACTCCAAAAGCTTTACATTTCTCAAGTCACTTTCTCGAAAACTTTAAATAAAGCTTTTACATTTTGCTGAACTTCAGCTAAGAATTTCTATTGTAATTTACTCCAAAGTCTTCAGCAAAGCTTTAAGTTTGGCAGAACTTAAACTTTGAATTTTTTATAGCATTTACTCGAAAAAGCTTCAATAAAGTATTCGGTTTGCTGAACTTAAACCTCGAATTTCTTGTATAATTAACTCAAAAAGCTTCAATAAAGCCTGAAGTTTGAGCTTAACTTTAACTCTGAATTTCTTATGCCATTTACTCAAAAACTTCAGTAAAGCTTTAAGTGTTGCTTAATTAAAGCTTTGAGTTTTTTATGCCGTTTACTCAAAAACCTTCAATAAAGCATAGTTTAAGCTGTACATTAGCTTTAGATTTCTCATGTCGTTAACTCCAAAAGCTTCAACAAAGCTTTAAATTTGCCGAACTTAAGCTTCACATTTCTCATGTAACTTTCGCAAAAACATTAAATAAAGCTTTTACGTTTTGTTGAACTGAAGCTTTGAATTTTTGATATCATTTACTCAAAAAGCTTTTACAAAAGTTCTGCAAAACTTCAATCATGACGTTAAATATCCGTAAACATTAACAAAAAAAATTTTCTCAATCGATTAAATACTAATAAAATCTAATGAAAAGTGAGCTGCTCGTGCCTAAGATTTAAATTTTTATTAATTAATTTTTAAAAATTCGTGAATGAAATTTAAAAATTTTTAGTGTCAATGAAAACTGTTAAAAATTATTCATTCCCATATCAATTGATGCTTACAAATTCGTGAATGAAGAATTATAATTTAAAAGAACATGGTTCTAATTGTCCAAAAAAAGTTGAAGAAGCTTTAAATTTTATTTAAATGCATTTTTATTAAATGAAAAGGCTCCAAAAGCTTTTGTTTTGCTGGTCAGGTACAAAGTAAAAGTTAGCTTTACAAAAACGTTTACAGTGAAATTGATAACAAAAATCTGTTGTTTTTTTTATAAAATTTTTTTTATCAAAATATTTATACGATATCTTTTCTCTCTTCCCCCCTCTCTCTTTGTCTCTCCGCTACTCTCCACAGTCCTCAGTATTGATTAAGACCGAATCGGATGCTTCCGGCCAACAGCAGCAACAATCCAGTAGCAGCAGTTCTTCGACCACCGCAGGCGGCGGTATTGGCGGCGGTGGCGGGCCCATAGTCTCAACAGCAGTCACAACAACGTCAGCCGCAGCAGCCGCAGCAACCAATGCTGCCAATGGCGGCAACAATCACAACAATATCAACAACACAAGCCAAAGTCAATCGTCATCAATGAATGGCGGCCTACTCATTGCCACAGAGGCCAGCAACAACAACACATCACCGAATGCACCACTGGCCGGAGCAACAGCAACAATTGGTGGCACTTCCGTCGCCGACATGTTAACGCCAACACAACAGCAGCTTATCAGCATCAGTCAACAGGGTGGCACAAGCTCACCGAGCACCATGGGTACTGTCTGCAATGTAACCGCTACATCAGCAGCAACTGGCGTCCTCGCTGCCACCAGCAGCGCCACATCCATCGGTCTTCTGCCCGCAGTCATTTCCGCGCCATCTGCTGCCGCCACAGTTGCGGATAACGCTTCCATCGTGTCATCATTAGGACTTCCTGGTGTCGCTACCTCCAGCAATGTTGGCTCGCAGACAACTTCACAGGTGATCGCTTGTTTAAATGCAGCTGCCGCCGCCAGCAGCATTATGACTTCCGCCGTACAGACCGCACCGGTTGCCACAAGTCTCACAACCGCTCTAGTCCCGCATCAACAGGGTCTCATTGATAGCAAGAGCCAGCCGAAACGGCTGCATGTCTCCAATATTCCGTTCAGATTTCGTGATCCTGATTTGCGCGCCATGTTCGGGGTGAGTATCACGTGGTAATTTGTTGAAGAGTGAGCTTTTTTTTAATTTTTTACTTTTTATCGCTTTCTTTCTTGATTTCATCGCTCTATTTTCACCAACACCACGTTTTTTACTTTCTGTTTGGACGCCAGCAGCAATTTGGCAACATTCTGGATGTGGAAATCATTTTCAATGAACGTGGCAGCAAGGTGAGTACGAGTCATTTTATGCATTTTAAAATAATTGCCAGCATATTTTTTTGTGTTGGGGGGGGGGTTTTTTTTTTTTTTTGTGCAATTAGTAAAGAATTGATTGTGTGAAATGATATTTTTTTAATTAAGTTTTTAGTAGTTGCCAACACGTCATTAAAAAGATTACCACCTAAAAAAATATAAAGTGCCATTGAGGTGATTAATAATTATTTACTGGACGGTATTGGCGTGACTGGCAAAGTCATATTAATTTAAACTTTACAAATTTTTTTATATCTAAGCTGTAACAATTTTTTAATGGGGTAGATAAAATTATGATGGGTAAATTGGAAAGTAGCATTGTTTGACTTGACATTTGCTTAAATTTTAATTATTCAATGAAGAGCTGTAACAAGCGTTACCAATTATGTCAAATATTTGAAAGATCTACTTCGATTATTTTATATGCTTTAATTTTTAAGGAAGTGCCCTGTAACTGAAAAGTAACTGTTACAGTGACTAATATAGTAAAAGTAACATTAACGATAACATATAAAGTAACAGCAACAGCAACAGTAACAGTTAAAATAATGATTCCATTAACTTATACAATATTAGTAACAGTAACAGTAACAGTAAAAGTAACTGATACAATATAAGTAAGTGATACAGTATCATTAACTGTTACAGTAACAGTACCAGTTTATGTTACAGTAACTGTAATAGTTACTATACCAGAAGTGGTAACAGTAACTGCTACTGTTAAAGTTAAACTACTGTTAAAGTAGCTGTAGCTGTTACAGTAACAGTAACTTAAACTTGTACAGTAACATTAACCGTAACTTTTACAGTAACAGTAACTGTAACTCTTACAGTAACAGTTACTAAATTTTACAGAAATGGTTACAGTTACAGTTACTGTTAAAGTCACATCAACTTTAACATTAACAGTAGCAGTAACGGATAAAGTTACAGCAACAATAACAGGAACTATTACAGTAACAGTAAATTTCACAGTAGCAGTAACTGTAACAGTAACAGAAACTGTAATTTTCAACTATAACAATAGCTGTTGCAGTAACAGTATGTTCAATATTCGTATTGATCTTTTACATATAATAAAGTACATTATTTTCGAAAACTCAAAACTAAGTTGTCAAGATTAAATCGCACGCATTATTGTGCATTCGAAAGCTCTGCTATTCCTTGGACTATGTTTTTGCCATAAAAATCTTCAGCTTTTTTGAAAGCTTTAAAACACTAAACTTGCTCAAAAATGTTTACCATAGATTTTGAAAATGTAATAAAGATTTTTATCTTGAAATGCTCTTCTTTTTCTTACTCTATGCTTTTGAAAAGCTTTTGATTAATTTTAAACTATAAAATTAAAAATTTTCTTAAAATTGGCTTTGGAAAATGCGTTCAAGCTTTTCGTTCTCTTTTATTAGTATAAAGCTTTTATAAGAAATTAAATTTTTCTTAAAAAAAGTTTATGATGAAAACTTTTGAAAGTTTTATTTATTTTAGACTCAGACTTAGACTCAGATTTTGACTAAGACTTAGATTTTGACTTAGACTTAGACTTAGACTTAGACTTAGACTTAGACTTAGACTTAGACTTAGACTTAGACTTAGACTTAGACTGAAACTTAGACTTAGACTTAGACTTAGACTCTGATTTTGAATTTGACTGTTAAAATAGCTGTAGCTGTTACAGTAACAGTAACTTAAACTTGTATAGTAACATTAACCGTAACTTTTACAGTAATATTAACCGTAACTTTTACAGTAACAGTAACTGTAACCCTTACAGTACATAACAATAGCTGTTGCACTAAACTTGCACAAAAATGTTAACCATAGATTTTGAAAATGTAATAAAGTTTTTTATCTTGAAATGCTCTTATTTTTCTTACTCTATGCTTTTGAAAAGCTTTTGAAACTAGAAAAGCTTTTGAAACTTGAAAAGTTTCAAAATTAAAAATTTTCTTTAAATTAACTTTGGAAAATGCGTTAAAGCTTTTCGTTCTCTTTTATTAGTATAAAGCTTTTATAAAAAATTAAATTTTTCTAATAGAAAAGTTTATTATGAAAACTTTGGAAAGTTTTATTTATTTAAGACTCAGACTTAGGCTCAGATTTTGACTAAGACTTAGATTTTGATTTAGACTTAGATTTTGACTTAGACTTAGACTTAGTCTTAGACTTAGTCTTAGACTTAGACTAAGATTTAGACTTAGACTTACACTTAGACTTAGACTTAGACTAAGACTTAGACTTAGACTTAGACTTAGACTTAGACTTGGACTTAGACTTAGACTTAGACTTAGACTTAGACTTAGACTTAGACTTAGACTTAGACTTAGACTTAGACCTAGACTTAGACTTAGACTTAGACTTAGACTTAGACTTAGACTTAGACTTAGACTTAGACTTAGACTTAGACTTAGACTTAGACTTAGACTTAGACTTAGACTTAGACTTAGACTTAGACTTAGACTTAGACTTAGACTTAGACTTAGACTTAGACTTAGACTTAAACTAAGACTTAGACTTAGACTTAGACTTAGACTTAGACTTAGACTTAGACTTAGACTTATACTTAGACTTAGACTTAGACTTTGACTTTGAGTTTGACTTTGACTTTTTCTTTGACTTTTTCTTTGACTTTGACTTTGACTTTTATTTTGTCTTTAACTGTGACTTTGACTTGGATTCAAACTTCAACTAAAATTCAAAATTAGACTTAATTTTAAATGGAACAGAACTAAGAACTATATAGTATACATATGTCAATGAAAATATTCGTTTTGTTTATTCATGTGAATAATTAACCTGGAGCTTTACTTCTTATATTCTTTTGAATTGAAGAGAATGCTTTGCTTAAGTTAACCATAATTTTAATTTCCTTTTTTTTAGTTTTAATCTCATTTTATTGACTCCTTTTCTTCCACTCTATCGACCATGGCTTCTCTACACCTTTAGCACAAAATGTTATTGAACTACTAACGATGTGCTTTGAGTCTCCTCTCGTTCTTTTTTTTTCTCGCCTCTGATTTTCGTTACATTTTCTTAATTTCAGTTTTATTTTCATTGTTGACAAAATATATATGTTTATCAAGTTAATAAAAAAACCAACGAAAAATATGAAAATAAGTGAAAACAAATTGTGAAATATTCGGAGTTGCAAGTTTTGTGCTATTGGCGTTGTTTTCGTTGTTATTTCTGTTGTAGTGGCTTAAAACCCCAACAAATCCTTTTTATTTTTCTACTTTCTTTTCTATATTTTAGCTGACTAAGGCTTGGTCTGCCTAAGTTCTTCTCGATGCTGTTGTGTGTTGTACTGTTTCGACTTGCTGTTTTTTTAGTTTTTCTTGGTGCGTTTTCTTTGTCAATTTATTGTATTTCTGTGCAGCATTTGCAACATCATGTCTGCAAACTTTGTTATCATGTCTCTTGTCGCTTCTCGACAACAAATTGTTATGTTGCCGTTTGATCTCTTTTCTGGTTGTTGTAGCTGTTCTAATGTCAGCTATGCAGCTTGTATAGCCATCATTTGTGGCTCTGTATGCATAAACGTTATTGTGTGTAATCTGGTAGAGTATAATATGAAGGACTATTGTAACGAATTTTTAAAAAATTTATGGCCTAATTCTGTATCCCTATCCGAACACTCGTCTCGTGCAAAACACTGCTCGTTCGTGATTTTGAAATTTCTAATCCGAACAGATAACAGCTGACGAGCTGGCGAACGATGCCGTAAAACAGTAACATTTTTCAAATTTGTATCTCTAACGATCAACCAATTGACGAATTGAAACGTCAAAATCACACGAATACTTTTATGCTATCGTTGTGATATGTTGGAGTTCTTATGAAGCAGCTAGAGGGTGAATTGGATTTAGGAATATACGCCCCAAAGTTGGGAGCTTGTAGGGCATCTGTCGATGAGTTGTGCAAGAACTTTCTCAGGGTCTGCTAGCTCTAAAATATTTCTTAAGCCTCGCATTCACCGCATGTGCATTCACAACTCACTTCCATATCAACTCACATCAACTTCTGCATCAAAACAATTTCTGCATGCATTTTATTTAAAGCACTTAACACTTTAATCAAACAATAAAATAAAACTTCTTTAACATCTAAAAACATATTTGCTTGCAATAACAACAATAAATATATTTTTAAAAGCACATTGATTCAATAAAAAAAACATGTCAAATATTCATAAACAACTCAAAAAAAAGCATTGCCAACAAACGAAAAAAAGCCCAAAAACTTTAGAAATCTTTACAGAAAATTAAAAAAATAACAGAAAACTTATATATTGGTTGATATGGCAGTGCTAAATTTGACAACTTATTGCGTATAACAGTTTCAAAGACGTAAGAAAATTCAGCTTGCCGTAAGGGTTGGCGAGCAAGTTCGTTAGAGATACAGATTTCAATTCGAACACAACATCGTTCGCCAAGCGCTCGTTAGTTGAGTCGCTCGTTAGGGATACAGAATTAGGCCATTAGTGTATCTAATGTTCAATTTTTTTCTAGACAAAATGACAGCTTTTTTTAATGGACTTTAAAGCCATAATTTCCGCTCTTCTCCTTTATTGCATATTAAAAAATATTTTCTTCTGAAATTGCAAATGTTGTATCTTCTCTGCGCATTCCAAGCTAGCCTCTTGTTTGCTACATTATTAAATCCCGTAACCCTTTATTGTATGTTTAAACCTTTTGTCAGTTAAGCCTGAAACTATTTAGAGAGAAACTTGAATTCTGTTCTCTTGGCTTATTATTACTTTTTGCTATCGCTTTCCTGATCATTGTATTGGTCTCTACTGCGTTAGCATTTTTTAATTTTCCTGCAATTGTTTGATTAAAATTTTTGATTTTTTTTTTTTTTCTTCTTCGACAGTTACACTTTGAATGCAGTCAAATGCCAGTTAAACTTTTAAGCCCACAATTGCATTCATGAAAAGCTTTTATTGTTTTGAGTTAGCTACATTTTTCGTTTATTTCTTTATTACTTACCTTTTCAGTTGAGAAATGAAGAATGATGATTCGTTTAGTTTTTTGTTTCTTTTTATTTTTCATTTTTTTTTTCTTTTTCACTGATGCACTTAAATGGAAAATGAAAAATTCCTTAGTTTTCTTCTGCCTGTCCAGCAACTCAATTGTTCTTTTATCCTTTCTTTTTTCACAACTCTTTTTTTTTTGTGCAACAATTGAAAAGCGCATTCTAAGCAATGCAATATAACGAAAAACTAGTTTCTTGCTTCAACTCACTCCAACTGCTAAATGTTATCCTGTCGGACAGGCAGGCAGGCAGGCAGCAAGCTTGTGTTTGTGACACACTTAAATCTGTTGGCTTTTTCTTTGAAAGCACAATTTTATTCTTGCACAAAAACTTGAAAAAAAAACTCTTTTTGGAAAATAGCAAAAACTTCATTTCAACAGAGTAGATAGCTCACCCACTATCTTAACAAGATTTCGCAAAAAGTTGTTCGCCACAAGTTGTGTCAAATGTTGTCATAACTAAACTTTTTACCAGCTGTAAACAATCTGCTTTTGTCATAACGCCTCGATTCTTACTAAAACTTAAGGAACTTTCGTTTTGAAAATCTTCTCATATTTTTACCTCATATTTATTACCTCATCTCATATTTATTAAAATATCTTGCAATATCTCCCTCTGTTTCTTTTTCTATCTTCATTGAAAGCCACTTGATCGACTATAAGTAATGAAGAAAAACCAATAAATCCTTCGTTTTAAATATTTTTGTGACACCGCAAATCCTTGCACAAATTGAATTTATTTATTTTTCTTTTTCCTAACGAATTTATTCTGAATTTATCTATCTAGCTTCTTCTATTCCTCTGTGAGGTATTAAAAAGGTTTTTCTGTTTCGCTTTCTAGCTTCCCTTCTCCTTTTAACACATATGCTACACAAAATCAATCGATTTAAATTGAAATAAATTTGCGGTGTTTTAACATAACATTTCTTTAATAGCCATCCAGCCACCACAGAAAATGGTCAAAGGTACAACCTTCTCAGAATCTCATAGCCTTCACTTTGTTTGGCGCACAGCCGAGTTGCCCTACACACATACATAAGTTGTAGCGAAAATCTTTCACGATTTCATTTCAGCTATTTATAATGCTTCGGCATCACTGTTTGTTATTTTTGCCCTTTTTAATCCATAAATTACACAGGTCTACAAAAAAAGGGACATGATCATGGTTCTTGGGCAGCTGGGGTTAATTTCCGAAGTAATTTTTTGCGAAGAATCTGAATCCGAATGAAGCCATGATGTCAGGATATTGAGCTATTTGAGGTTATTTCCTTGAAAAATTCGTTTTCTAATTATTAGGAATTCATGTACATAATTATATAAGGCTATGTACATAACTTTTTTTGATCTCAGTTTGTAGAGGAACCATTATTAATGCTACTCTTTTCGTTGAAAATAAGCTTTTGAGAGGTCACCTGAGATATTTTTTTTTTCAAATTTACGACCATTTTAAAATAACTTGTTTTCTTCTTTTGTATGTCTTGATTGACGCAGGGTTTGAGATTTATCAGGTTAACCATAACTTTGATGAGCATTTTATATTGCATTTCTTAGAAAATTGACGAAATTATTCGATTTTAAAGGCACTTCTAAATCAAACTGTAACCCATTAAACGCCACAAGTCACAACTGCGACAATTTGTTTTTTCTCGTCATTGATTGTTTCAATACCTACAAAATAACTGTATCCTACCTATGTTCTTGAGCTCTTTCAAATATTGATAATTACAAATGCAAAAAGGCCTTTTTCTACAAAAATATCTACAATATAAAATAAATGTATTTCTTTAAATGTTTTTTTTTTTAATAATTTTTTTTATAATTTTTTTTTTTTTGAGCCAAGGATTTCCGTTGTTTTACCTATTCAGTCAAGTCTACCTTGGTTCGAAATAGAGAAGGAAGAGGCCATCAAGTGAAACGTGTATGAGATGTTTTAGCGTGACGTTTACCCTTAGAAATATGTGCATTAGAAACTGAGACAATGCCTTTACCTCAGTCCATTCAAGTTATAAGGCAACTTCTTTTTAACAACTAAAACTTTTGAGGGCTCCCAGAACTTACGCCCGATGAACTTACGCCCGAAAAAACAAATGGCAAAAACGCCCGATTTTCCATAGCATCGAATTTTGGAAAAAACAAACGAATTTGAAATGGTGGTTAAGCCCAAAATAAGGAAATAACGCCCAAATGGTTTGGAAATTAAGCCCGAATTAAAGTCGAAATTACGCCCGAAATTTTCAGCAGTGTTTCGGGCTTTGTTTCCAAATTTTTCGGACGAAATTTCTGTGATCAAGATTCTATGTAAGATTATCAAAATATTAAACAACAGATTTGAGGAGTAAATTAAAAGGCCCGAAATAAACGAAATTTCACCCAACAAAGGCGAAAAAAAGCCCAAATATTTTTGGAAAAATGGCCCAGAAACAAAAAACAAAAATTCACAAGAAAAAAAAATTCAGAACTACCCAATTTTTTGCATTGTTCTCAGGAACAATCTATAAAAACATTTCGTACAAGGGTAATACTTATTATTTTTAAAACAAGAAGTTTGTTTGGTTAGCAAAAAACTCCAAAAAGAAATAATGACGGCGCAGGGGTAGGGGCCGGTTGACGCGAACAGATTTGAGTAGTAAATTAATGTTCCTCTGTGAAAATATCTGCAAAGATTGCGTTAATTCTTTTTTTTTATGTTATTCCATGAACAAGGAGTCCATTTACGTTATGTCCGAATAAGGTCCAAATGGTGTTTTATTTTATGATAAAATAGTTTACCTTTACACGGAATGTTGTTTTCTTACATTCCGTACAGGGGCAAACCATTTGGAGTTTGCAATTTCTGAACTTTTTGGGAATAAACAAAACGTCGGGCTTTTTCCATACTTTAATTTGGCAAAAATGCCCGATTTTTTCGGGCTAAATTCCGATACTTTTTTCGGGTCTTTCTTCCATTTTAAATATTTGGAAAAATGACCAGAAAATTTTTGGCACAAACACCTAAAAAAATGACATAATCGCCCGAAGTTTCGGTCATACAGGGTGTTTTTTTTAGGGGTTTGTTTTTCGAATAGAGATAAAACTGGCATTTTGTGGTCAAATCTGGCAACTCTAATGTCATTTATGTTCAGTTTCGTTTGCCATTTCATCATGAACAGGTTGACAAAAGAACAACGCTTGCAAATCGTGCAAATTTATTTCGAAAATAATGGTTCAGTTCGCGAAGTTTACCGCAAGCTCCTTCCATTTTATGGTCGACATAATCGTCCATCAGAGCAATTAATTCGGTTAACCATGGGTCGTTTTCGCACTACGTTTACTCTATGTGATAATACGCATCCGCAGAGACGTCGAACAGTGCACACCGAAGAAACAATTGCCGCTGTAGAGCAAAATGTTGAAGAGGACCCGAATGAATCGATTCGCCACCGTGCACAGCAATTGGAGCTTTGTCCATCAACTTTTTGGAAGATTTTGCGCAAAGATCTTGGTTTGCGACCTTACAAGATCCAGCTTGTGCAAGAATTAAAGCCGCGAGACCATGCAATGAGTCGTGATTTTGGTGTATGGGCCGAAAATGAGATTGATCTCGATGCTGATTTTCATCGCAAAATTTTGTTCAGTGATGAGGCTCATTTTTGGTTGAATGGCTACGTCAACAAGCAAAATTGCCGCATTTGGAGTGAAGAGAATCCACATGAGATCCTTGAGACGCCATTACATCCACAAAACTGAATGTTTGGTGTGCTCTATGGGCTGGTGGAGTCATTGGGCCATACTTCTTCCGAAATAATGCTGGAGAGTCAGTTACCGTTAATGGAGACCGGTATAGAGCCATGATAACCGACTATTTTGTTCCCGAATCGGATGGCATGAATGTGGATGAGTTGTGGTTCCAACAAGACGGCGCTACATGCCACACAGCGCACGTCACAATCGATTTATTGAAGGAAACATTCGATGAGCGCATAATTTCGCGGAATGGACCTGTCAATTGGCCACCAAGATCGTGTGATTTGACACCATTGGATTATTTTCTTTGGGGATATGTGAAGTCGCTCGTCTACGCCAACAAACCAGAAACGTTAGGGGACTTGGAGGCAAACATTCGTGGCGTTATTGCCGACATACGGCCCCATATGGTCGAAAAAGTGGTTGACTATTGGACCTGTAGAATTGGCTTTATTCGAGCCAGCCGCGGCGGCCACATGCCCGAAATCATATTTAAACATTAATGGCATAAAATTATCCTTCCAGTAAAGCCAAATTGATGGACATTAAAACGATTTTCTTGTGTTTATTTCAATTCGAAGTTCTATACCTCTAAAAAAAACACCCTTTTTTTTCCGAGGAATTAATGCCCGATTTTGTAAGGAGAATTTTGGGCTTTTCCATTTTATTTTCGGACGTTAGTTCATCGGACGTAAATTTTTGGAGCCCTTTTGAGTCGTAAATGTTGATGATTTTTTATTTCAGTTGATTAGAAATAAGAAAAGAAATGCAGAAAGGTTAAGGTGTAGGACTTCCGCGGTGGCAGTCAAGCGAGCTAGCTATTCGACTACCGAGGCCGCCTTGGTCTTGAACTTGGACTTGAACTTGGACTTGGGACTTGGATTTGGGCTTGGACTTAGACTTAGACTTAGACTTAGACTTAGACTTAGACTTAGACTTAGACTGAAACTTAAACTTAAACTTAAACTTAAACTTTAACTTAAACTTAAACTTAAAATTAAACTTTAACTTTAACTTAAACTTAAACTCAAACTTAAACTTAAACTGAAAATTAAACTTAAACTCAAACTCAAACTTAAACTTTCACTTAGACATAGACTTAGACTTAGACTTAGACTTAGACTTAGACTTAGACTGAAACTTAAACTTAAACTTAAACTTAAACTTAAACTTAAACTTAAACTTAAACTTAAACTTAAACTTAAACTTAAACTTAAACTTAAACTTAGAATTAGACTTAGACTTAGACTTAGACTTAGACTTAGACTTAGGTTTAGACTTAGACTTAGACTTAGACTTAGACTTAGACTTAGACTTAGACTTAGACTTAGACTTAGACTTAGACTTAGACTTAGACTTAGACTTAGACTTAGACTTAGTCTCAGACTTAGACTTCGACTTAGACTTGGACTGAAACTTAAACTTAAACTTAAACTTAAACTTAAGCTTAAACTTAAACTTAAACTTAAACTTAAACTTAAACTTAAACTTAAACTTAAACTTAAACTTAAACTTAAACTTAAACTTAAACTTAAACTTAAACTTAAACTTAAACTTAGAATTAGACTTAGACTTAGACTTAGACTTAGACTTAGACTTAGACGAAGACTTAGACTTAGACTTAGACGAAGACTTAGACTAAGACTTAGACTTAGACTTAGACTTAGACTTAGACTTAGACTTAGACTTAGACTTAGACTTAGACTTAGACTTAGACTTAGACTTAGACTTAGACTGAGACTTAGACTTAGACTTAGACTTAGACTTAGACTTAAACTAAAAATTAAACTTTGACTTAAATTGCCTAATTTTCTGGTTTGGAATTGAAAAATTTTTTGAAAAGTCAAAAATGTCTCTAAATATCCAAAATATTCTTGCCGGCATCATCGAAAATTCGTAGAATTTTTATTGTTGCGCGAGAAAACAATTTTACTCATGGTCGAAACCGCCATTTTGGATGATTGGGACAAAAAATTTTTAATTCCCCGTCTACGAAATTTGATGCGTAGAATCCATGGACGCTGTATGTTTTGAATAAAAAAACAAAATAGGAATCTTTTGACGGTTTCGGGATTGCAAAGCGAAAATATATTAAACAAATTTTTTCGCAATATAACCACGTGCAGTTACACTCAGCCGTTAGTCCTTTGATTTCAGCGGATTTCTAGGAATGCTTATTGTTACAGTAAAAGCAATACTTTAAATCTGAATGCTTAGAGAAGGGTTTATTTTCTATTCAAAAGGTATCACGAAGTAGGAATCTCTTAATTCGTGCATAAAATACACTGTGTTAATTTCAAAATACAATGAAAATAATGAAAGTTCCTTCACTGCTCAAAAGCTTTGTCTAGTATCTAGTTGAAAATTTGTGTGTTGATTTTGCACCTTTAAGCTATTTGGCATAAAATAAAATTTAGTATAGAGCACTCAAACATACAAGAGCTCTTATTGTCACACACATGCACATACTTTTACACAGTCATTCACTTGAAATACTCTGAGAACACACATACTTGCACACTCATATGACAACAAAGCCACAAACAGCACATATTTTGCTGGGTCGAGTCTTCTTCTTTTTCTTCGGCTTCTTTGAAATCCTCGAAATGTCAAACAGTTTTTAGTTGGTTTTTTATTGAATGTTTTTGCCCCCAAAAACATTGAAAAAAAAAAAAACCTACAAAAAAATGTAAGAAATATAGTTTAATCTCTGCCTTGCTCTGTCTTTGTCGTGTGTTTGACAAAATAAATGTGAATGGAGCAGGTTGAGGTTAAGTCTTGCAACAAAAAGTTGGCAAAAAAATTACAAAAAAAATAAAAGGAATGCTAAGAAAAATTGGCTATTATGATGTTTGCTATAGAAGAATTTTCAATTTAGTTGGAATGCTTTCGTTGTTATTTTGGGAACTTCAACGAACACTGGCTATTTGTTATAGCTTTCACTGACATAATGTAAAGAGCAAAAGCTTTTAAAGGTATTTGCTTGTGAAAGAGAGGCTTTATTTAGGCGGGGCATATAAGCTAAGTTCTTGAAAAGAAAGAGAACTGAAAGATTCTTTCATTAAAATAAAAAGCTTTTAAAAGAGATTTCTTTAGTGTGAGTGCTTTAAGCTTTAAGAGAGCTTATTACGCCTCTACATGACTTTTTGTAGTGGATAGTTTGATCATAATTTTACCTAAAGTATTTATTAGTTTTGTTTAACTGAATTATTCTATCAACAGCTTCCTAAAGCTCATTCCAAATATTCTCTTATCTCTTAGGATATGTTGTTTGTAGCCAATACGGCTCAGAAGCTCAATAGTAAAAAATTTACCGCAAACAAAAGCTTAGCTTTAACTCTAGAAGTATTCTTGTTAAGCCTAACAAACTTTTTAAGCTTCTGGTAACTTTTGCAAGATGCTAGCAGCAGCTTAATTTTTTTATTTAATGTTGATGTGTGGCTAGAAACTTACGAGAAAAATACTTTATTTTCAAAACTTGCAATATTTCAAATTAATAGCATATCAAACAATTTTTCATGCAATATAAATCCAGGCAATTAATGTTCGTGCCCAAAAGTATGCTTAATTGTTTTCTCTTTTTCAAAGCTTTAATTAAATTAACATGCGCGGTTAAGCGTGAATAAATTTTTACAATTTTTTTTTTTATTCAATTTTTTCGAAATGAATTGGAAAATAATAAAATTTTATTTTGATTTTTTTTGCATTTTTTTCGTCATTGACTTGCGCTAAATACCTGTTATACCAAAAAAAAAAAATATGCTGCTTTTTCCTGTTCCTTCTTGTTGTATTTTATAATTGCCACAATAAAAATATTTTAATTAAAAGCTTTTTACTTGCGCCATTCTGCGTTCTCCGCCTTTCCGCTCTAACATGTTTTACAATACCTTTTCCTCCTCCTCCTTCTCCACCTCTTTTATACTTTGTGAGCTTGTTTGTGTCAGCCCTGTTTATGTTCATGCCAAAATTAAATTGAATTTATATGCGCTATAATATTTGCATATTTTAAGATTGTTCCTGTATTTATTAATTCAGTCTGTTTGTAAAGTAAAAATGCTTGAAAAAGCCTTGCAACTGCCACCGCGCCATTTAATTACGTTAAAACACAAAATGATACAAGTTCAAGTATAAGCTGAGCACCCGACGAAACACCCCAGCCAAGTCAATCTTACCAACCCTACCTGCCCCATCCCCACCCCCTTATTTTAATTTCTATAATTTATAAAACACCATCAACTCCCAGCATGTAGCTCCAGTCAAAAAATCATACACCCTATGCTTTTTCCTTTCCCTCTTAACAGCTCACCTATTTATCATTACATACAAGTCAGTCTTCAACCTCTTATTTCCGGATATTTCTTATCCTTATTCTTATCTCGGCTCGCTGTATCTTCTCAATGTTACTTACATCATCCTTGAGGCTTTTTTTTAATTTGCCAAAAGTTTTTTATGCCTTTACTTTTTAATGCCTTCATCTGCTTCCGTTAACATCTTTGTTGCTTTCATTTTCGTCCTTGGCTTGAGGGGTGCACTAAGAAGCACAATGTTACACAGATACACGCTCTCGCATAGTCGTCGTTGTCGTCGTTGTCCTTCTTTTGTCGTTATTCTGCCTGAGCTTTTATTATCACATTACAAAATTAGCTAAATGAGTAGAAAATGAAATGTTGCTGTGCGTAACGCCTAAAAGCATGCTTCAATTTTAACTTTTTGACTAATTTGATGGTCCCCCTTCCGGCTGGGCCACCGTGTGTACACCGTGTATACGTGGACACGATGGACGACCGGATACTGTGACGCAACTTCCGTAAGCTTTTAATATGATTTGCAAAGCTACAAATTTTGGAAATTGTTAGAATTTCAGTAAAAAAAATATTTGCTTGCTCGTGAGTTTCAATTTTGTAATTTACACAAAAGCTTCAATTTATTTAACTGATATTTTTCAATGTTGACACACAAAAAAAAAACATTTTTAAAGAAAGCTTTAAAGTTTTTCAATAGATTTATCAGGTTTTTTCTCCTAGCTTTTTGTTGTCAAAATTAAATTTGCTTCAGTTCAAAATGGTAAATCTTGAAATTCAAGACAGCAAATCCAATATGGCTGACATGAAGTAACTTGCATGATTTTAGGATCATAAATTAAGATTCCAGAGTCTATCGGCGGCAATATTAGTACTGAAAACCTAGATGGTGTGGCCAAATAGGATCAATGCCCAAAAATTACCGCACGGACACAGACTTAATTTTTTTAAACTAAATTCTTTCCATTGGTTTAAAAAGTTTAATAGAAATAGTTACACAATTAAAAAGCTCTTTAACATCACATCAATTTTTATTTCTTTGTAATTTTATCTTTTTAAAATTTCAGTTCGTTAGTCTAAATAAATTTCATATCAAATTAAATCACTTTAATATCAGGAATGATGTTGGTTTTTTCAAAAGCTTTCAATAAACTCATTTCGTAAACTTCTCGTGTAAGCTTTAATATTAAAAAAAAACTTCTCATTATTTCTTAGCACCAAATGCTTGCTGTATATTTATCGAAATTTTTTAACTCAAAAGCTTTTATCATAATTTCAAAACTCTTCAATAATGCAAACATTATATGTTTTACTCAAAAGCTTTCATTCTCTTTAAAAACGTCAATCTGCTTTTGACGATTTGATAGGCTACAAAATTTCTTTAAATAAATATGGCTAAAATATCAAAAGATGAAACAATTTTTTAAAATTATCAACTCAATATTTATACCTTTTATAGAATTTTTCGATATTCTCTGTATTTTATATTAAAAACCTTTTATATTTTTAAATAATAAAAGCCACAACATCTTTTCAGAAGTTACTTCTTTCAAAACTTCAAATAACTAAAAAAGCTTTTATATTTAATACGTTTTTCTTCTCAATCACAAAAAAAATAATTTGGTATCGAAAGCTATAAATTTTTTTTTCAAAAGAACCTACTCCTCAAAATTTTTGAAGCTTTTTGTATGCTTAATTTTTATAACAATTTCTAAAGATCTTTTAAAAGCTTTAATATTAAATCCTTAAATTATTTTAATTGATTTAAAAAGATTGAGCCCTAAAAATTTGTTTTACTTAATTGAAAAGAGGACAGAAAGTACTGATTTGTGTCGAAGCTTTTAAGAAAGCTTTAAAGCTTTTGGCAAATTTTTAATTTCAAATTAAAATTTTCAGTTATAATGTTTCATCAACTCAACTCAACGCAACTTAAAATTAGCCTTTGCTTTAAAAGCTCGAAAGCTTTTAAGAAATTTAAAGAAAAAGCCTTAAAGCTTTTCAAATTAAAATTATATACATTTTTCAAATTAAAACTTAAATCATTACATTTTTACTTACTTAAAAAAACTGCAGCATGCACTTCGAGTCACGATTATTAAAAAAAGGTTTAAAGCTTTTAAAAAATCCTTAATTTCAAATTGAAATGATCAGTTGAAATGCTTACCAAAGCACCTCAACGCAACTTTAAACTAAAAGTTTCTTCAAAAGCTTTTAAAATTTTTTAAGAAAAAGCTTTAAAGCTTTTAAGAAATTTTAAGAAAAAGCTTTAAAGCTTTTAAAATTGAAATTAAAGTTATGAGTTAAATGTTTCACCAACTCAATTCAACGCGACCTAAAATTAATCTGTTCTTTAAAAGCACGAAAGATTTTAAGATATTTTAAATTTTTTTATACATATTTTATAAACAAATCCTACACCTCATGTTGATACGCCCTATGTAACAACAGCTTTTCGCCAAAAAAGTTCCGTACATAACTCGAATAACTGCAAAAGCAAAATCCTTAAAGTTTTCATGACATTATTCCACTGTTTAACTTGTGGTGTGCTTGTTTTTTTTTTTCCTTTTTTTAATTTTTCAGTGCTCATGAAAGGTTGAACTTTTTGGAGCTTTTTAGTGAATTATACCCCTGTAAAAGGAAATAAAGAAAATATCGAAAGCTTTTATTTTTTAGTGTATTTTTTTCAATAAAAAGCTATTTCCTATGTTATTTCTTCCTGAAATTTTCAGGTGCTTATAAAAGAGCTTTTACTTCGTGTATATATCACTTGAATATCTTTGTTCAAATTGCTTTCGCCACGAAAGCTTTAACTTTTTCAATAAATTAACCTGCTCATCAGTATCCCCACAGCTGAATCTCTTAGTTTAATAAAACTATTTACTATGCAGCCAACGAAGCTTAAATTTTCAAATACCGCTTCTTCGTCTTCGTTTTTAACCAAACTTACTTACTTACTTATGGTGAAGTTTTCCATTAGCTTTTGATTTATATGCAAAACTAAAACATTGCAATATATACATATATACAATGTATATACAAACATAGCCTCTTGCCATAGCATATTCTACCGTTACTTCTATTTCCCTTTCTACTCTCACTCTAGCTTGAGCTTTCCGCTTCGTTTTTTTATATATTTTTTAATACCTACTAAAATTTATATCCTTGTGGAAAACTATTAATATCAAGTTTTTCATTGTACATATAGCCAGCTTCCGTACTTAAACACACACACACACACAGATTCAAACACGCAAAGTCTTATTCATTCAAGCTCAGCTGTGAGCGTGTGTCTGGTGGGGTATGGCGTGAATGTATGTATAAGTATAAGTTCGAGTGTGTTCGTGTGTGTTTTATATCTTTTATGGATTTTGCATAAATTATTATTACTTTCTGTAGAATTTTTATACATTTTTGCATTGCATACATTTAGGAAGTGCAGCGCCAAGTCATGAATGCAGCCAAGCAACCGAAGTCGTATCGCGTCGCTTCGCTGCTCTATAAGTTGCTTGGGAAACATTAATTTCCACAAATGTATTTATTTTGAGTCTGCCATGTTTTTGGCTACGCCCACTTGGCGCTTCATTTCTATTGCCGGCTCTTCAAAGCTTCTTTGCAATTTCATCCATCTGCGTGTTGCTCTATTTCTTCGTCGTTTTTGCCGCTAACAATTTGATAAATGATATCCTTGCGGTGTCGTCCTGATTCGGTTGCTTCCCTGCTAACGTAACCCTTCTAATCTAGCGCTATTTAATCTTTTTTAAACTTTGCTTTGAAGTCAAGTAGTTATTTTTTTTTTTTTTTACTTTTGCTATCTTTCTGCTTAACTTTCAACTTGTGCTTCTAACTTGAACTTAAGCTTCTTGCATGTGTCTTAGGATTGAACTACATTGATTTTATTGCATAGCTATTCGAAAGCTGTTCCTTTTATCTCGTTATTTAGAGTAGTTTGTATTAACCGGAAAAGCTTCTGAGTGTCTTTTGAAAGCTTTTATCAGTGCTCTTAACATTTAAGCCCTCTGTAAGCTAAGATTGTTTTTTTTTTTTTTTGTGCTACTTAGGTGTAGCAATTTTTTGTCAAGCTTTAATTCTTTCATTGGAGTATTTAACAAATGTCATTAAAAAAGCTTAATTTATTTGCTGCGTATGTGAAAGCAAATTATGACTGAGGTGGAAGTTTTCTGCTGTCCTCTAAACTTTTCGTTTTATCTTCTCTGTTTTCATTTTTTCTCTCGTTTGTCCGTCTTGAGTTTTGTGTTCTTTTTTTTTGTTTGTGCTTTCCTGTTCAAAGTTTATCTGTGCAACTCTTTCGTTTTGCTGCAAAAAGGCGTAAAGTAGAAATCGTTTCAAGAAGTTTATGCGGAACAACAAGAACGACGTCTAAGCCGGAAATTGATTTATTTCCTTGTTGTTGCCATACATCTTCACAAGTTTGTGCTGCTGCTGCTGTGCAGAAACAAGTGTCGGTAAATTCGTTTAGTTTAAGGTCTTATTTTTATTTTCTTTTTTTTCCCCTGTTGTGTCATACTCTGAGATACTTTTACTAGTGGCTGACGCCTGAATTTGTGCTTGCGTTCTCAGAGATTTACTTTGCGGTTATGTTGTTGTTGCAACTTCCAGTTGCATCCTTTGTACAAAATACTACTTTTTGTTTTCATTTTGCATGGATTCAAATTTTTGTCTGTTGTTTTTCCGCTACCATTCTTCTTGTGCTTATCTTTTAATGAAATCAAGTAAAAAAAAGGAGTTATTGAGATTTATGCTGAGAAATGATATTAAACGTCTATTTGCACTTCAGCACTTTTTTAAAACCGTTGGAAAATTAATTACCTTTCTAAGGTTTAATCACAGCCAAAAATATTCGAAAATATTATGATTTTAAAAAAAAATTCATTGATATGTTGCACAAGGCATAGGAGTTTTGAATGGAATTTAAATTTAAAATAAAACCTTTAGAAAGCTTTTATTAATATTAAAATAACACGAATTCAACAAATTAAAGCTGTATGTTTTTAATGCATATGACAATTACTCTTTGACCTCGACGCAAATTGTATAAAGTTTAAAATTTCATAAAAATTCATTAAATATGAAAACTATTTGTGTTTTATTCCTGATCGCCAAAAATCCTGTTCTTTTTAGTTAGTTTAGGAGCTTGAAGTAAAAACATGCCTAAAATAAATTTAAGCGAATAAACATATTACGCTTATTAAAGCTTTTTAAATCTATTTTCGTTTTTAAGATACATAAAAAAAGATCAAAGGATCCGAAATGCGTTAAGCTCAATAAAGCTTGTTAGAACATTGTTTCTAAGCTTCTACAAAGTTTAGTTTCCTGCAATAAAAAATTTAAAGTAGTTTAAATTAAACGCTAAATAAAGCTTATTAGAGCTTCTTAAGCTCATTTGTTATATCAAAAACCAAATAAAATTTAAAGCTTTGTAAATTTTTTAATTCATCAAAGCTTTTCAAAGTGCATTTATTACTTTCACACACACAGAAAGCGAAAGCTCGCAAAAGCTTTCAATTTTTAAGCTAATTCAATGCATATAAATGCATAAAAACCTTAAGCTCGTTAAAGTTTTATGCTACACTAAGAGAAACAAATATTAAATTTATCCAAAAACTTTTTTAATTTATCCAAAAAGCAAGTCCTTTTTGTACCAATAACCCATTTGCATAAATCGACTATGTAAATATTTAAAATTTATTTGATTACTTTTTTAATTAAATGAAATATTTAAATATTTTAAACAGAATTAATAAAAAATATATTAAAATAATAAACGAATTTTTTTGAAATATCTTTCAAATATTTACTATTTGAAAATAAACAATCGCATTTATAGAAAATTTATATAAAAATATTGAATTTAAAAAGCAACATATTAAAATTATATATGTTTTTAATGGTTTTATGGTATTATTTTCTTCATATTGCATCCATCAAATGCCATTTTCCTGTATTATTTATTCTCGCTTCACTTTTTTCGTTCTCTAATTTATACTATTTTTGACAGTTGGTGCAATATTAGGGCACCAAATGTCAAAAATAGTATAAACTAAAGGAAGAAAAAGTAATATACTAAATATATGTAGGTATAGCAAAATATGTAGGTAAATGACAACCGGTGCAAGATATTTCAGAGAAAATATCAAGTTGTCACTCCACCCTACATCATTTCATTTCTTTGCCAAATATCCATGATATATTACCCTTGCAACAATAACTAAATGAGAACTATAAGAAACCTGCAACTGCAAGAAATAAACTGCAGGAACAGAGTGCGATGCTGTTGCTGCTTGTCGGAATATGTGTGTACGTGTGCAATGCTGTTGCTGCTTTCTTGTATGGAATATGTGTGTACGTGTGTGGTATAAATAGAATTCAAATACGGGGAAAAAACGAGTTGTGAGGAAATCATTTGATTTATCCACGTAAATATTTAAATAAACTTTATACTCAGGTGTGGATAATGCTAATATGCGTTATTTCCCTTAGTGTAGTTAAATATTTTTAAAAGTACATAAAAGTTTTTTTACTGTTAGCCCGGAAATATTAATCTTATTGTATTTGCTTCAATTTTAACTGTGAGCTTTTTTAAAAAAAAATAACTTTTAAAAAATTGCGAAATATTTAGCATTAATTCTATTTGTCTTCGAAATTTTAAAGTCATAATATTGTTAAAAACGAAAAGCTTTTCAGTTTACTTATAAGTTAAGCCCTGTCGTCAACTTTTTGAAGAATATGACATATGTATGTTACTTAAATATTCATGAAAAAATTTGAGAAGCGAAAATAGCTTCAATTTACCTCAACGTTAACTTATTTTTGTTAATTTTTTATCGACATTTAATATTAATATTAATTAATTATTTATTATTTAATTACTTTTTTTTAATAAACAAATTCACTAGGTTTTATTTCAATAAGAAAACGATTGAACGTCTTCTGTAATGTTGCTTCACGTCGAAAGTTTAACTTTATTCTAAACTAATTTAAAAAAGAAAGCTTTCATTTCAAAAGCTTTCATAATTTTAAGTGCATTTCTCAAAAAAGCTCACGAAGGCTACATGAGGCTTTTGGCAACTAATTTAAGTTTAAATCTCTTATAAACAAGTTTAAGTTATTTCAGCATTTAAAGTTTCTTGAAACTTATGAAAGTTTTTACACGCCCATAAAAGCTTATAAAGCTTATTATAGTTCCTTAATGTTAACATTTAAGCTAAAATAGCAAGAAAACTAACTTCATTCAAGTTTAAGCTTTTGACTTAAAATTTATTTTTTTGCGTTAAATTTCACAGACAAAAGCTTTTTGAGGATTTTACGCAAAAAACATAACGACAATTAATGGTAATTATTATAACCTCTGACAAGATCGAATTTTATACAGAAAGTATAAGTAATTTGAAAGCTTTATAATGCTCATTAATTGTAACGCTTAGACACACAAAAATATATTACCGCCCTATTTAGTTAATCCCCCAATATTAAACAAAAAATTTATGATATAAGAGTTGACTCATTTCAAGATTTCACAAAAAGCTAAAAGTTAGATTTTCAAAATTATTCAAGCTTAAATTAAAAAAAATTTGAGAGCACACTAGTTTTGAGAATAGCTCCCATTTTTAAATAAATATAGAAAAGCTTTTAATTAACAATAATCTAAGCTCTTCAAAATTTATAGAAAGTTAAAAATATTTTAAAATATTTTTAAAATTCAAAAAGAAATTAAAATGTTTAAAACTTTAAAGTGTATTGCACCTTCTAAAGCTTTTACAAACTATAAAACTTTAAACTTTATCAACAACATGCAGAGAGTAAAAAATATTTTTATATATATTTGAAGAAAAGTTTTAAAGTTAATTAAAGCTTTACATTTATTAAAAGCTCTTGAAAATTTTATAAAGTTTCTTCAAGTTTTTTAAAGCTTATAATAGCTAGAGGAGTTTAAAGCTATCTCGAGAAAGCTTTAAGATTTTAAGCTTTTTTCACAATAAACTTTTGAATAAAAAACTTTGCAAGTTTCAACTGCCATAAAACAAATACAAGAACTTGTTTTTTGTTTATTTTGTCTTATTGGATCTCTTCATTTGTCAATTAATATTTAAACCAGTCATGGAAGCTCTTAAAGCTGTATATCCGAGAAGCTTTGTTAATAATTACTTTGCAGAACTTAATTGATCTTATGATTATTTCTCTAATTTTTTTTTTCAAAGTTGTAGAGATTTTAGAATTCATTCATATTACATTTTTCTTAAACGCTTTAAGCTATTATATTAAAAATAGCTTCTTTATGGGAAATTTACTAATCAACCATTTGTGCTTCTTCTCTTCTTATCTACTTGCATGTTCTTACCAACAAACAAACAAAAAACAGGGCTTTGGATTTGTGACATTCGCCAATAGCACCGATGCTGAACGCGCACGGGAACGTCTACATGGAACTGTTGTAGAAGGACGCAAAATTGAGGTGAGTTCACAAATTTTATAAACTTTTCATTAAATTATATTATTTTAATATCAAATGGTAAAGTGTCAAAATAACTATGCTTACTTTTATATCAATAAAAAAGCTTTTGTGGAATATTTTGCCAGCACACCTAAAACTATGCAATATTTGAAACGATAAGTATGAGATTGCCGCAAAGCAACCATTGCTACTGGCAAGCAATTATATTACTCAAATAATTCTATTCTAACAATAAGTTAGATCTCAAAAAAAAATGGTTAAAAAACCACTTTATATTTATAAAAATAAAATAGCGCCCAGAACGAAATTATGAATTCTTTGCACGTGTTATACAATGTATTTGAATATTGCTCATGAAGCTAATATTTTTTTTTTAGAAGAAAACTAAACAGAAAAAGTCAAAAGCACTCACAATGTAAGTTGATCATCCTGTGTTAATATGTATTCATTTGTTTTTTCTTTCGTATTTTTATTAATGTTGACACCCTGCAGCGCACAAATGTTGCGGTTGCTAGCAGGAGGCACCATTGAAGTCGAGTCACATTCTGAAGTGAGTCGACGCCTCGTCTCGACTTGCTGCTATACCTTTGCTGTCAATATAAATGTACTCAGCGAATCACATGGCATTTTTTAACAACAAGAAAAACGACAGTTGCTATGAAACTAGAAACGAATCAACTTATCTATAAGAAGTAATCTGAAAGCTTTTTCTTTTCGCAGCATTTAAAATGGAAATTGCACTTGTTAAGATGATGTGGAGGATACATTTGTCGCGAAACTAATATTAAAAGTGTATTAAAAATAATTTTGTAGTTGTAGCATAGCTTTACAAACTGTATTATTTTCTGTGCAAAATGGCATTTGGATGAATAGATCGATATTGTATAGATTTTTTTAAATTTAGTTCCATAATTAACGAGCTTTTATGCTGGTCCTGATCAAATTTTAATAATTGCCCCTGTTATTTCAATTATTTCAACTAATATTTTCGGTACAAGCTAAAATTTAATATTTCTTCCAAAACCTTTTTTCTATTGGCTCATATACAATGAAAAATAGTTCAAAGAAAAATTAAAACCTTTTTTTCATTAATGATAAGTAAGAATGTATCACAAATACTAACTTAAACAACGAATTCGGATATAAAGCTTTTAAAGCTCATTTATTGTAAATAGTAAACAGTTTTTATTATATGTCCCTGTAATTGTTAAAAACAAATAAATATTTTTATTTCTTTCTTCTTTATGATTTTTTTTTTCGAAAAGCTTTTATTGAGCTTCATAGTGTTTAAAATTTTAGTGTTTCATCGCGAAAGCTTTTAAAATATTTTTAACTGGAACAAATTTTGAAATAATGCTTTAAAAGTTTATTTTTCTTTCTTACTTTTCTACACCAAACTTTACACCAATGAAATAATTGATGTGCGTGCAGTAAAATAAATATAAATAAATAAATGGCCATTTCAGCCCTTGAAAGGACTTTGACCTAGCTTCTTATGATCAATTGTGTTGTGCGTGTTATTAAGTTTGTTTGACCGAAAACCGGACCTACAGGCTTAACGTCGGCTCCGAACGGCGATGAACGGAATGTTCTTGTTCTCAAGAAGCTTTACATGGCATTTTGATTACTCTCTGAGGTTCGCCATTGTCTGCAGAGAGGTGGCGGCCGTATAGAAAAATTATTTTAATTCAAATAATTTTCTGTCGCTACTGGAGTTCGAACCCGGGTCTCCAGGTTCGTTGACATACAGGCCACGCACTTTAACCAACTACGCCACGGACGCCATGTGCGTGTAATAGTCAATTTTTTTAATTCTTATTTTCTTAAAAGCTTTGAGTAAACTGATGTGCTCCTATATTATTTTCGAAAAGCTTTTTTCTTATAGTAAAATTTAAAGTGACAATAATAAATAATTTAAAAAATTATTATTCTAAATCAACCTTTGCTTACTCTCAAGTTTTTCGTAACGGCTCGGTTGTTAAATAAACTTAAATCTACTGAATAAAAATCCATAACTGAATTCAAATATAGAAAGCTTTTAATGCTCTTATTATTTTCACATTAAAAATAATTTTATTTACGCATTTTGTTATTCAAAAAAAATTAATATATAAGATAAGATTAATAAACAATAATTTTTTAATTTCGATTCCCCATCGCAGTTTAAATTTGTTTTTAAAATTAAAGCTTTTCATTGTTAAGGATGATGATATGAAATTAAAATATGCGGCCTTACATAAAACTTTTGAAATAATTGACTTTATTTTATTTTTAATGTTTTTCGGTAAGCTTTAATTTTCTTTTTTCTTTTTTGCTTTTGTTTTTGTTTTGTTTTTTTTTTTTTGCTTAAATAAAATCTTTTCATACGTGATTGTGGTTAAGCTTATATGAAAGATGCAGTCGCATTCAACACCTTTTGAGACTCTGAAGGCTGTTTTGAGTTAATTATATTTTTATTTTTTTTTTAATTTTTATAATTTAATATTAATATTAGTATTAATATCAACCGACGAAAAATTCTTCTTCGCACACCATTATTGGTTTTTAATTTTCCTGGAACAGCCAATGAACACCTGTTTCCCAATTTTCATTGTATATTGCGTAACATGACAACTGATTTGACAGTTTATAGCTGTCAAAACTAATTTCTGACGAAATCAAAATCAGCGACCCCGAAAACTTAAAGTACCACTACTTTTTCCATTTCATATTCTTCCCAAAAATTTGCCCCTCAAAGGGTTAATTGAAGCTTAAATTAATTGCAGCAATTTAATTAAATTGATTGAAACAATTTAATTAAATTGATTGAAACAATTTAATTAAATTGATTGAAACAATTTAATTAAATTGATTGAAACAATTTAAGACTAAAAGCTCATTTAGATGCCTTTATTAAACTGACAGCTCTGCTTCAAGAGCAAACACCTAGGTTGCAGATTGACAAACAATTCAATTCTGATTGCTTTATTTTGACAAAACGTCCCACTCAGTCTTCTTCTTCTTCTTCTTCTTCCTTTTCGATTCCTCCCAACAAAAGCTCACATAAAAGAACAACGAGCCCCATATCGAAAAGTTTAAATTCAATTCAGTTCGAACAATTTTGTTGACAAACATGGTGCGACGACGCATTGTTTTTTGTTTCTAGTGAAAGTGACAGGCAATACTTGAAAGTTTGTGATTTGAAAAGTTTTACGAAAACAACTCAATTTAAAGTAAGACAAACAAACACAAACAAACATGAAGAGACAATGATGTGAACAATTAATCAACAAAAGCTATTTTCTATAAATGTTTACCAGAGGAAAATAATTTAAGATAAACAAAAACAAATACAAACGAAATTTTAAAGCACAAAGGAACATAAGTGTTTTGTGTTTTATAGGGCTTTGAAAACTTTTTGTCCTAAAAAATGTTACCGCTAAACAAAAATCAATTTAAAAATTTTTGAAATTGGTTTTTATGCCATTAGTTCTAAAAAAACAAAAACCAAAAAACAACAAAATATATATAAAAATGCTCCTTTAAACATAGACAAATATCTAGACTTTAAAAATTACTTGAAAAATATTGTATACTTCTAGGCATTTTTATTTCACCATGTACTGAGTAGGCGTATATTAAATTTTATAGCGGCCATAAGAAGGCGTGGTAGATATAGTAACGTATATATTTTTTGATCTGTCGATTAAGCCATATCCGTCTGTTTTTTAATAGTTTCTATTTCTTATTAACTCCTAAAAAATAAATAAAATATTTAAATGACTGGAAAGCTTTTTCTATTGCTGAAATTTAAGTCTTGTCGCAGAAGCAGAAAATATAAACCAAGCTATTTAAACATTTTTCAAACTAGCGTAACTAACAAAAACTCACATTAAGCTCTTTTCAGATGGAAATGTTATATGAAAACTTTTACTATTTGCCTGCCTACTCTACATTAAACTTACCAAAAAAAAAAAGACTTGAAAATGTTGCAAAAATAAAAGCTCGTCAGTTTGAGGTTACATACAGGCAACTTAAAGTTGCCATTTTTACTTTAAAGCTATGCATATGTGAAAGTTTTTCAGACAATTTCTGTTCTGTGCACATTGCTTGGTTTGAGCTGGAAATGGAAACTCAATAACTTGCATTAAGTGATAAACTCAAAATTGTGGCAATTAAATTGTAACTAATGTCCTAAGTCTGCTAAGATATGCACAAAATAATGCAGAGTACTTTGCAGGGCGCCATAAAAATCAATTGCAAAGAAAATTTCAATTGATACAATGTCTTAATTCTGCAGCTTTTAGCTGTGTTCTGCCAAAAATATGGCAAGTGTAGCTATCAAAAAATTTTAATTAAAAACAGGCTATTTTAAAAGTTAAAAATTTTCGCTAAAAGCTTTAAAATTATATGCGTCAATTGCAAAAAAAACGTACACAAAGAGGTTTTATGTTTTGTTTTTAAAGTTTTTAAATTTTCCCGTCAGAGTAATCAAATTAAGTGAAAAATAATTGAGAATTCGAAGTTGTTTTTAGGCCCTGCAAAAAATCATTTTTTCTATGGTTTTTATACGATTTTTGTATTGAACGTCACACAGCAGATATACGGCATATCACTAAAAATATGAAAAATGTTGTAAATTAAAGCTTACTGTGCTGCTTGTTAAGTTATTTAATAAGTTCAATCAGCTTTTGCAAACATCGCCATTTCAATTACAGAAATAAAATTTTTTACCAAAAAAACCTACTTATTTTACAATTTTAACGGGAAAAACTTGAAATTTTTCACCAAAAAGACATCAACGTAGAAGTTATTTTCAAAGTAATAGACTTGCAGCAATGAATAATAGAAAAGTATTTAACACTTTCACTTGTATAAGCAATTTCAGAAAAAACAACAGGGTGACGTTCAATGCATTTTGTGACGTTCAATACATTTTGTTCGGCTTAACCAAATAATGTAAATTAAATTAGGAGTTTAACAAGAAACAGGTTTATTCTTTTACAAAAAAAAAAAAAAAAAAAAAAAACAAAAAGTAAATATAAAGTATATATTTCAGCTATTGTGGCGTCCGTGGCGTAGTTGGTTAAAGTGCGTGGCCGCTATGTCAAAGAACTTTGGAAACCCAGGTTCGAACCCCAGCAGCGACAGAAAATTATTTGAATTAAAATAATTTTTCTTTACGGCCGCCACCTCTCTGCAGACAATGGCAAACCTCGGAGAGTAATCAAAATGCCATGTAAAGCTTCTTGAGAACGAGAACTTTCCGTTCATCGCCGTTCGGAGTCGGCGTTAAGCATGTAGGTCCGGTTCTCGGTCAATTGTGTACAAACTTAATAACACGCACAACACAATTGATCATAAGAAGCTAGGTCAAAGTCCTTTCAAGGGCTAAAATGGCCAGTTATTTATTTATTTTTATATTTCAGCTATGCATAAAATTTTCATCAAATTTGTTTTTTTTTTCTTTATTTTTTAACGAAAAATTAAAAAGTCAATAGCTAGTTGAATTTGTATTGAAACTTTATTAAGACTTCACGTTTTACAATATAGCTTCTGAACCCTTTAAAACCACATCACCACATAAAAAAATGAAAATTATAAAGAAGAAAAAAATTATAGCACGTGTTGCTGGCATGGTATTAAACTTAAACAAATTAAGAATGAGTCAACTTATTGCAATATTTTCAAAAATTTTGTACTTTTCCCCAAAATAGATGAAATAACTTTTTCAATGATACTATATTACCGGTAATCGGTTTTAAGTTGATTGAGCTACGTTGTCTAAAATAGACCCTATTTTGGCCGCAAAAAATTATTCTAAAAATTTATACCTTCGAATTTGGTTTTCAAATCAATAGACCAATACAAGAAAAATATTTGAGCGAAATCGGAGATGATCAGCGCAACTGATCACTTCAATGTTAAATGGGCGATATCAGTTAGTAAAAACAAAAATCAGGTCAATGTCAAACATAGGTACCATTTTTTTGACGTAGAATACGTCGTTCTCGGAGGTAAGTAGGGTGGTTGATAGTGATCAGGTGTCGGTATTTACATTACTTTTTGAGCCTTTGGTGGGCCTAAAGTACTAATCGTACAATGTTGATCTTAGCACTTGTTGGTCTGCTTGATCCTTAATGCGACAAAAATTCATGTTAGAACTGTCTAACTTATATCAATTTTACACAATTACATGAAATATAAAGCCAACATTTGATGTTTTTGTTTGCTTAAACTTGCTACCTATTAATCGACGGCTTCCGGTTTTTTCGACGGCGAAGACAGTGCCATCTAGCGTGAAGACATAAATCTTATAATTAAAAAAAAGCATACTTTTGGGGGCATGTTGTTTTTAACAGACTCGCGTAGCCCAGTAATACTGAGTAATTTTGAGGGGCATGCTTTTTTAACAGAATCTGTTATTGAAATGTCAAACGCAGCCAATTAAATATCCGGGCATATTATCGACAGTGAAATTTTGACACATGGGTTGTTGAACTTGATAGCATTGAACAAATTTTGTTTGCTTGTTTAAGTTTTCTACCTATTTATGGACAGTTTCCGGTTTTATCGACAAAAGCATAAAATTTGTATGGGAGCCCCCCTAAGGAGTGGTCGGAGGGAATAGGTGTCAAAGGCAAAAATGTTCCTTTTGCAAAAGTAATGGGGGTTGGTGATACATATTAACCCTCTCCGGCACTCTCTTAAAGGTCATATCCTCAGGTGTATGGAATAAATATTTTTAAAAAAGATGTCATCAAAAGCGAATTGAATAATTCTACGTCTTGTGTTACGACATAGTCGAAACTACTGCATCTTTTTTTGCTTTCGTTTATATTCTTCATTTCGTTCCTTATCTAACTTTATTTTCCCGGTATCTTTGTGCTCTTTCAGCAGGCGTTAATTTTGATATTTTACTCTTAAATATACAAAAATGTAATACAAAATGAATACTTCAGCCCGTGGACGTGACGTTCAATACATTTGCCACTTTTTAGTTTTTTTCTTAGGAATCTTATTTTGCAAATATACTAAAACAAGGAAATTAATCAAAGACCATAAAACAATGATTTTAAACTTACATTTTTTTGATTTACTATTTTTGCTTTAATAAAACTCCGCGTGACGTTCAATACATTTTTACACATACTTATCATGATGAACTGAGAAAGCACAAAAAAGTTTGCTTTAATATTTTTTCATGAGAATTTCATGAAAACTAATCTCTGCACTTCCTTAATATAACTTACTTGTCATATATACCACTCCTAAATTAAAACTAACGAAGTGTAAAAAAGTGACGTTCAATACAATGCTTGGGGACTAAATGTAAATCGAAAGCCAAATTCGCGATGACAATGTTTTGAGAATAACAACAAAATAAAACATAAGAAAAAATGCCATTATTAGAAAATAGTTATTATATGTAATGTTTTTGCATTGTTTTCAATTTTTTTTTTTTCAAATTTTTCATCAAGAAGTGTAACTGGGGACACAAGTTTTTGTACTAAGCGAGTACGAGAGAGCAATATAATATTCTTCAAAACAAATATGCAAACAATTTTAAGATTCTGAAAAAATATGTTTTGTCAATAAATATTCTTAGTGATAACTTTCTCATTTTTTATTTGTTTTTTTCTTTTTGAATTTGCCTAAAATCAGAATTAAAAAAACAATTGACCCATATGCAAAACACATTAGCAAACATAACTTTACACTCATTACCACAAAAAAAGGGGGTCAAATAAAAATGTACACAAAATAGCCAAAGTTTGAGCAATTTCAAACAAATAAAAGCATACTTTTCGGAGCACCAAACAAACCATTTGTTGCCCTTTTCAATGGCCAATGAGTAGGGTAGTATTATAAATACTTTCTAGAGATGAGCAGTAAAAACAACACGTGCCACATAAACATACGAGCACATGTAGAGCTTGAAAGCTCGCTATAATGACCAACACGAGGGCAAATAAATTAAGCAGAAAAGAGCAAGAATTTTTTCTATTTTTTTTTTTTATTTTCGCTGTGTTTGTCATCAGCTGCTAATTTAAAATTAGTGTGACTTTAAGCAAAGCTTTTTTGGGATGTTTCTCTTTTTTGCTAATGAGCGCATTAGCTGAGGTCTTTAGTCACACTTTCTGCAGTTACAAAGGAAAAAAAACAATTATTGCTCATTAAAGGAATCTGATGCCACTATGTGTGAAAATTAATTAAAAAGCTTTTAAAAGCTATTTATTTTAAAACACGCACTTTAATTGTAGGCTGGGCAAAACTTAGTGACAGTCCTTTTCAGCAGAAGTAATGAGAAAGTTTTTTTGGCTTTTGTTTTATTTGCTTAATAGACAGTTTTAGTTAACGGTACTAAGCATCAACTTAATTTCAGAGAGCTTTTTATTGTTAGTCTAACTGCTTTATGGTATTTCTAATTATTTCCAAGTCATCGTCATAATGTCTTTTTCTGGTTATCTTAGCATCAAATAAGTTTATAATTTAAATAAATGAGCTTTTGGCAGCTTAACTAAGTGTGGGCGGTATTAAAGCCGCCATCCTTGCTTAAGCTTAAATGATTTAATTACCTCGAACATCTTTGCAGAACTTAGTCAAATCGCACAAACGCCTCAATAAGAGTTGTTTTTTCCAACTCGCACGCACAGGCACACATATACATCTACATGCATATTCTGTGTAGCTTTGGAATATTGCCAAACCGCAATTTATGCAAAATAATATTTATAAATGTCAAAGGCGCTTCTTTGTAGCGCAGCAGCTGAAGCCAAGCCAAGTCAAGCCAATTAAAGGTATTTTAAACTGTTATTGATACTGCGTTGCCACCCGCAACGCTTATAACATCCGTTTCCGGTGCCAGCTAACTGCAAACTTCAGTATCTGCTAACAGTGGGGCGCTTCTTAAAATTATAACTTTAATTAAATTCAGCATGAAACCGCACACAAATACAGACACAAACATATAGCCAGACGAACAGACAGCCACATTTTCAAATGTATGCAAAAACGAAAGCAAACACAAGGGAAGCAAAAAATAATAAAAAAAAAAAAACAAACGCTGCAATGCAAAGTTTAATTTTACCACTACACACACAAACAGTCATAGATAATAATAGCTATTTACTACAGCCTTCGGAGTGAATATATATATGTATGTATATGAGTGAGTGTATATGAGAGCATAAGATAACTTTAAATAAATTTACTTTAATTGCCTTGAGCAGCCAGCGCACACCCAGACCAACACTTGTCACACACAGACATACATTTTCATACTCAGCTATTGTAAGCTTTTTTGAATTTAATATGCATATGTGGATGTGTGTGTGTTTTTTCCATTCTAGCTCACGTTTTACATTGTGTGAAAGTTGCTAAGATTGGAATAAAAAAATATTTTACCTGATTGCAATGGATTAATTTAAAAACTTCGTTATTTGCCTAAACTTTTCAAATTGGCTTGAATTTCATGGAGAATCATGTACATATTCTACACATTATTCCACAATAAGAGTAGGTTGTAAATCAAAAAATTACACCACAACAGTTTCAAGCCAGCAAAAGTTTTAACAAAACAAAACACATTTCAAACACACTCCCCTCCACCCCCATAAAGTAACGTAGTATATGAAATAAAAAAATTAATTGATTAAAAAATATTCGAAAATAGAAAAAATAACTGTCGAACATCAAGCAAAGAAAAATGATGCCCTTACTACACTTGCCAATAGTTAACAGTCAATTTAGACGGTCAAACATGAAGATATAAGGATGAAAATGGTTTGAAATGTTGGGTTGCATTAATTTCAATTTTTTTTGAGTTTTTTTATTTTTGGTCACATTACTATATCTGAAACCCCCTCCCCCCCCCATTCGTTACTTATCGTAGTACATTTTAAAACCTCTCTCTCTCTACTAAATTGGTAACGTAATTTATGAATGACCCCATAGTTACTGCGCAAATTTGAGCTCAATCGGCTCAGTAGTTTTGGAGTCTATAGCAGCGTTCTCTATTGTAAATTTTTTGCATTTTTCATTTCCCAGTAGCAGGATATTACCAAGTAGTAACTTCATTCTTACTTCTATGTTCTTTGTCTTTTACTTCCATAGCTTTTCTGTGTCATAAATTTGGCTTGTATGGGTTGAGACACAACCCCTTGTCCAATACATGTCACCTTTTCTAGTAGAAGGACATCACCAAATGGTATCTACATTCTGAGTTTCAATGTTCTGTGAAACTTTACTTCTATTGCTATTCTGTATCGTAAATTTGGCTTATATGGGTGGAGCCACGCCCAGTTTTCGAATACCCGTGCAAGTTTTTCAGTAAAAAGACCTTCATTGTTATACAACATTTAGTTCCAAAGCAATTCGATATCATAAATTTGGCCTGTGTGGCCAAATTCCCCCTTGTCTAATGTTCGCTCAAATATATAGTAACTGCCTCTTGGGCCCATAGTATCTACATATCAAGTTTCACTATCAAAACATGTACATTGTACAACTCAGGAATAATAATGATTTCTAAAAAGTGGGTGTATATATATAGTTAGACCACGCCCAGTTTTAATATAGTTGCCGACAGTAACCATACGAACTTATTTACAAAATTTTAGTCTAACACGACCAAAACCGTCTTAAATATAGCATTTTTATTGATTTGTGGGCGGTAAAAGGGGGTATGGAAAAAAAGTTGTATGGAAAATTTTTACTATGCCTATATTTTTCGGACAATTGCAAACTAAAGTGAGACTTGCCAAATTAATCCAATATTCCATTTATTTCCAATTTTCCTTGCAAATATTTCCCCATATACACCATATGCGCGCACCTGTATTTGTTCACACCTGTCTTGTTGTATAAGTTCACTAAAATGCCTATAATTCATGAAACAATACACATACAAAGACCGTTTATACATAAAAATCTTCGTAAACGAAACCCAGAAACGAAATCGGTTCACGCATTACAGAGAACATCAATTTCATACACAATGCAACTTATTTTTATATATATAGATACAATGAGATTGACATTTGTATAAATTGAAGAAAAACCACGCCTATTCCCCATACAAGGTGACGTCATCAAAATGAAGTAATTTTATATATAAATTATAATAGAAAAATTAGAACAAGTATAAATTTATTCGTTAATTCTTTTTTCTTTCCTCTATCTTTATCTTTATCTTTATCTTTATCTTTATCTTTATCTTTATCTTTATCTTTATCTTTATCTTTATCTTTATCTTTATCTTTATCTTTATCTTTATCTTTATCTTTATCTTTATCTTTATCTTTATCTTTATCTTTATCTTTCTCTTTATATTTATCTTTATCTTTATCTTTATCCTTATCTTTATCTTTATCTTTATCTTTATCTTTATCTTTGTCTTTATCTTTATATTTATCTTTATCTTTATCTTTATCTTTATCTTTATCTTTATATTTATCTTTATCTTTATTTCTATCTTATCTTTATCTTTATCTTTATCTCTCTCTTTATCTTTATCTTTATCTCTATCTCTATCTCTATCTCTATCTTTATATTTATCTTTATCTTTATCTTTATCTTTATCTTTATCTTTATCTTTATCATTATCTTTATCTTTATTTTTATTTTTATCTTTATCTTTATCTTTATCTTTATCTTTATCTTTATCTTTATCTTTATCTTTATCTTTATCTTTATCTTTATCTTTATCTTTATCTTTATCTTTATCTTTATCTTTATCTTTATCTTTATCTTTATCTTTATCTTTATCTTTATCTTTATATTTATATTTATCTTTATCTTTATCTGTATCTCTTTTTATGTGTAGGCGTGTCACGTTCTGTATTCGTATCATCATTCGCCAAAAGACTTCTGGAACATTTATTTCTTCCAAATTTCCAATCCTGCTCATTTCTTCAAACATTCTGAACTCATTGGCTCTAATTGTAACATTTATTATCTTTATGTTGACCTCAACCTCTACATCAATATCGAGTTTCACTTCTGACTAATTTCTTAATCCATCATTTGAAGTGTCTTTCCAATTGAAACTAACATCGCCCACTTTTTTCGGTGTATATGTCACGCTCATTGCTGAAGATAAAATTTCCCGTAAGTCATTGCACACAAGTACAAAGTTTCTTTTCATGTATGTACGGAACCAAAATTATATCGTCTTAAATTCGAACGTCCACTTTTGCTTGAGTGGGCGTGGCACATTAATTTTTCCTATCCTTTCTATACTGACTTGAAAAGGATCAATCAAGGTTTATATCTCTTTTTACAATTGTCAAATAAGTGTAAAAAAAACTCAATTCTCTTGCTGCAAAAATCTTATAATTCGCATTAACTTTTTACGTCCATCAAAGATTATGAAGTAAAACTGCTTTTTATTGTTTTTAACTAACAACTGACGTATTGTGACGAAAAATTAACGGTAGGTAACTTTTTCAGAAAATGAAAATAATTACACTGTGCGACAATTTAAGAGTAATTTGAAATAACTGAAAAAAACTCCAATGGTTTTTGATAACCATTGGTCAATTAAATATATCGTCCAAGGGATTTTTCTGGGTAAGCTCAAATAACCGATTTTTTAAAGGTCACATTTTATACTATGGGACCGAAGTTAATTTCCTGTAACTCCTAAGCTAAGTAAAATTTTGTTTGAAGAGCTTCAGTGAAATTCTTGAAAATTTTATGTCCTTTGAAATTGGGGAACATTATTGCCCCCTATTATTCACACAGGGGGGTCAAAAACCCCCTTCAGTTAAAAAAACTTGTATATCTCGGAAACTGTGGGCGATATCATTTATATTACTTCTACAAGTAAAATTTTCTTGTAAATTTACTTTTACTTTCGACGTTTTTTTTTCATTGATTAATCAAACATTTCCGTCCGTGGCGTCCATTGGCGTCCGTGGCGTAGTTGGTTAAAATGCGTGGCCGCTATGTCAACGAACCTGGAGACCCAGGTTCGAACCCCAGCAGCGACAGAAAATTATTTGAATTAAAATAATTTTTCTGTACGGCCGCCACCTCTCTGCAGACAATGGCAAACCTCAGAGAGTAATCAAAATGCCATGTAAAGCTTCTTGAGAACAAGAACATTCCGTTCATCGCCGTTCGGAGTCGGCGTTAAACATGTAGGTCGAGTTCTCGGTCAATTGAATACAAACTTAATAACACGTACAACACAATTGATCATAAGAAGCTAGGTCAAAGTCCTTTCAAGGGCTGAAATGGCCAGAAAAGTCCTCTCGTACTTTTGAGTGATATTTGCGCTTGATCTCAAACGCCTGTCTAAAATTTAGAAAATAATTATCTTAAACATAAAAAACTTAAATGCATAAGTAGCTTAAAAGTTTAAATTTAAATAAAATGTTCGTGCAAAATATCGTTTCATGCCCACAAATATGCAACGTTTTGTTTTCATCAATAGCTCAAAGCAAAAGCTGAACCAATCAATTTACAATTTAAATGCATGGCAAAGAGCAAATACTTTCAAATTGTCAAATTTAATTTCCGACTTCAAAAACAACAACATTATCAAATAATAAAAGTAACCACTTAAATAACTAGATTTTTGTTGTACAATCAAAATCACTCTATTTATATTTGTGAAGCGGAAATGAGGCACGATGTTGTTATTGTTTTGCCAGCTATGATTATAAATAATAATAAATTACGTACAAAATATTGGAATTTATTCAATTTTTCAAATAATATATTCACTGCAGTGCATTAAGTGGTATGAGTTTATATTAAATTTTAACAAAAAAGCTTTAATTAAATGTCAAATTGTGCTAAATTTAATTTATATAAGCGCAATATCCAAGTCTATTTGAACGTAGGCAAATTTCTGACACTTTCCATGATTAGTAAATTTATAATTATTGCCTGACATTAAATTATATTTAACTAATATTCAATTTTATTTCATAAATCAAGGTGAACAATGCAACTGCACGCGTGCAAACCAAAAAAGTGACAGCGGTACCCAACGGTAAGTTGAAATTTTTGATTTTAAAAACTTTAGTTGATAAAATAATTGAGAGAACATTTTAATTGTTAATATTTTAGAAGCAAGCTCTTAAAGCTTTTAGGCTAAAGATTTTAAGATGAGAAAGTGCAAAAGCTTTTTTATTAAAATATATCCACGTATTAAAATTGTAGAAAATTTCAAAAGCTTACTTTGGTGAAGCGTCAGTTATGCTTCCTACCATGGAACTACCATGGAACGAAGCCTTAAAAAATTTGACGAAAGCTTTGTTTAGGTTTTCGGATATTCTGAATGGGTGAACATAAAGCATGTCATATTTTTAAGGAAATCTTTTATTTATCAGTTTCATTGGAATTGATATTTATCATCATAAAAAGCATAAAACATTGCATATAATTATTAAAGTTCTGTAAGTTTTTTAATGCTTTCTGACTAGGTAAAAATTAAATGCATGACATTAAAGCAAAGCGTTTTCTTTGACTGTACATAGAAAGCCTTTAATTTCCAATTAATTGTGGCCGAAAAATTAAAGAAAAGATTCAAAACGAAATTTCTAGGCTTAAACTTCACAAAAAGCTATTTTTTAAAACATTTCCACAATCGAAACACTAAACATTTACGAAAGCTATTCTAAAATTACCATATAATCAGATATAAAGATTAACTCTAAACTGAAGCTTTATAAGTTCGTGCATTTCAAAATCGTGCAACTGAAAAAGCTTTAAAGTAGCTTTAAAGCTCAGAAAAGCTTCGAATTGCATTTTTTTTAGAAAAAATAGAAAGATCAAAATAGAGCTTTAACTGATTATGTAGTGTTGGTTTTTCCATTCTTTCTGAATGGATGAAATTAATGATAAACGTTTTATTAGACTGTGCTAGGAAACCATTGAATTTCTATTAAATTATTGCTGGATAATATAAAAAACATGCAAAAGAAAATTTCTGTACTAAAATAGCTCAAAAAGTTCCTTTTAAAGACAATCTCAAAATCAAAAACTCTAAAAATGCTCTAAAGCTCTTATCATATTTGCACATTTGACTCTCAAATATCGAGCTTTAAAGCTCAGAAAAGCTGCGGATGACCGTTTCTGTAGAATATATAGTTTTCAACATAGAAAAGTCAAAATAGAGCTTTAACTGATTATGTAGTGTTGGTTTTTCCGTTCCTTCTGAATAGTTGAAATTGAAGTAAAACATTTTATTAGACTGTGCTAAGAAAGTCTTGAACTTCTATTAAATTATTACTGGATAATATAAGAAAACATGCAAAAGGATATTTCTATACTAAAATAGCTCAAAAAGCTCCTTTTAAAGACATTCTCAAAATCACAAACTCTGAAAATGTTCTAAATCTCTTATCATATTAGCACATCTGACTCTCAAATATCGAGCTTTAAAGCTCTGAAAAGCTTCGAATGATAGGTTCTTTAGAAAATATAGTTTTCAACATAGGAAAGTCAAAATAACTGAGCTTTAACTGATTATGTAGTGTTGGGTTTTCCGTTATTTCTGAATGGATGAAATTAATGAGAAAAGTTTTATTGGACTGTGCTAGAAAACCATTGAATTTCTATAAAATTATTGCTGGATAATATATAAAAAAAACATGCCAAAGCAAATTTCTATACGAAAGTAGCTCAAAAAGCTCCTTTTAAAGACATTCTCAAAATTTAAAACTCTAAAAATGCTCTAAAGCTCTTATCTTATTAGCACATCTGACTCTCAAATATCGAAGCTTTTAAAGCTTTACGAGGTGCTTTGCACTACAGCTCTGTAAAAACAGTCAATTAATTACACCAAAATAGTTTTCGAAAACATTTATTTGTAATTTTAGAAGAAAGCTTTTAAAAATGACATTTTGAAATTAACAAAACAATAAATTTTGTCGGAGTTGTCTATAAAATTAAAAATATGGGGGAAAAGGTCAAAAAACTTTTTGAAAGTATTCAAAATATGAAAGCTTAGCTCAGGTAAGCACTACTGCAAGTGAAAAATCTGAGCACTGAAAGCTTTACAAAGCTCCTTGTACAAATTTTTAGGACAAACATCAATTAGCAACAAATATTGAAAACTAAGTTCAAAAGCTTTTATAAATAAAAATTTGATTTGAACGTTTACTTATTTTTTTTTTTTTTATTTCAAGCTGTTTGTCTAACAAAAGACGGTGCCGTACCGGCTCCAGCTCTAGGTGAGCCATAACATTTTTTTAATATGTATAAAAAAAAAGCTTGCTTACCCTTATTCTCACCTTAACCCTTACACAGCATGCAGAATTTTAACTCTTTAACTAATATTAATTTAAGTCACTCCCAAAGAAAAAAGCTTTTTCATATGAAATGCATGCTACAAACTCTCTTTTATATCCACATTAGAAATAATTCCATGAATGTTTTATGTGCATGTTTCAAAGACGAGCCCATTACCATTTGACTTTATTTTTTTTAAGCTTAGCAAAAGCTTACGCTTCTGCATGTTTTGTTAAGACAACATAAATTCAAATAACTCAGCTTTTACAAACTAAAATTATAGCTTTTATTGTAGATCTTTTAATAGCAATATGCATGAAAAGCTTTTTGTTTTGAAAATTTCTGCAACTTTAACATCTTTACAAAATTATGCGGTGATTTTTCTAAAAAGCTTTCCCAAACGCTTTTTACTACTTTCATGCAAATAGTTAGGTTGTTATCTCAGGCACGTGTGTGTCCTTTTTAAATATCTTTTTTGCCTGTTTTTGTTAAGCCGCTTGGAAGTAACATTTTCAGCCGTAGCCCTAAATAATCCTAAAGTAATGCAAACAACTCCCACGCCCATTGCAATACGCAACCGCCCAGTCACTCATTCGTCTCTTGCATGTGTGTAAATAAAGCTCAGCTCTAGTCTGAGTGACGTTAAGGTAAAAATGTAGAAAAACAAGAACTTTTTAGCTTCAACTGCTAGTACGAAGAAGCATCCCACCACTACACGCTCCAGTTGCTGTTTGCAATGCAAAAACTTCTGCAGCTCTCGAGCTACAACAGTACGCAATGCAGCTCAAGCTCAATTCATATCAAGTTGAGTTCTGTTGAAGCCTCAGAAAATTATGCCTGTCGGGATTAATAGGATTTGCATATGCCGCTTGCTCTAGTTCCCTTCTTTCTTTTTTCTTGTTTTTGTAGCCTCCATTCAATTCACTTTTTAAGCGATGTTGCGCCCTAACCACCCATCTATTATCTGTTTCCTTTTCTTTTTCATCATAATTTTAAATAAAATGCACTCCACACCATCATATTTTCTGTCTTCATGCGCTGCTGTGGCTTTAACTCTGTCTGATCCTTATGCCGGATATGCAAATTTAGTGCAAGGATTTGCTTGATTTTGTATCCCCTTCGCAGTTTTTTTCTGGTTTTTTGTGTTTGTTTTTCTTTTTTTTTTCTCTGTTTGTTGTTTACAGTTGCCTGCCTTTAATATGTAAATGTGGAGCACCACGAGTTATCTGAAGATATACAAATGCATTTTTAAGTTTGGTCTCGGTCTATTTATTTTTTTTTTATTGTTTTTTATTATTTTCAAAAAATTACCCCTTTTATGCTATGCAAATGCTGGTACCATTTGCTTTTAATGTCAAAATAAAAGACTTGAATGAACTTCAATTCCAATTGCAGAAAGGTTGCAACAAAATCTGAAAGTTTGAAGCAATTCCTGGTCTTAGTTTTTTATTTATATAGCTTTTACATTTGCTTTCTGTGGCAAACGTAGTTCTGTTGCAAAAAGCTTTTTTTAGTATTAAATTATTCTATTAATTGTTTTCTAAAGCTTTAAAGCTCGTCCAACTGACAGCTACCTTGTATCTGAAAACACAAGATCCATCAATTTCAGTTTTAAGCTTTAATTTAAAAGCAAATAGTTTGTCTACAATACTATTTCAAGCTTTAAACAAGATTCTTATCTCAATGAAATCTCGAATCCTAAAATTATTTAAAAAAAATCATTAAAAATTTAAAGCCTTTAAAACTTCCAAGTTTACATTAAATCTTCAAAGCTTTTTGTCTTGTCAAATTCTAAAAAGGCCTTTTTCAACATAGAAAATGCTTAAAGCTTTAAAAAATACTCTTTTTTAAAACCTAAATATGTATTCAACACTGTTGTGTCAAATTTTAAAAAGTTGAGCTTTATATAAAAGCTTTTTTTGTGCAATATAAAGCTCTTAAAGCTAAAAACTTCCAAAACATAGATCAATGCATTTATATAGAACCAAATATGTTTAGTTTTTATATTAAAAAAATAAACTTTAAAGCTTAAAGAGCTTTTTCTTAGATTATAAAATTAATATTTGATTTTTTAAATTTTTTCTGAAAGCTTTTTAAAAAGCTCATGTTTAGTTTTTATATTAAAAAATAAACTTTAATACTTAAAGAGCTTTTTATTAGATGATAAAATTATTTTCTTTTTTAAATTTTTTCTGGAATCTTTTTAAAAAGCTCAAATGGCTTTTTCTTAAAACTTTATAATTCTACGATAAGCTACGCGACTTTTTCCAAGAGGTCGTTTATATATTAAAGCTTTAAGACATGAAAAAATTTAAAAAAAATAAACGTCATGTTTATTAAGTTGGCATTAAAATTAAATAATGTATTAAAGCTCTAGGAGCTTTGACTTTGAACTATTTTATCTACGTGACTACGAGATTTTTTTCTAAAATTTCATTTGTGTAGGGGCTTAAAACTCTGAAATTCTTTCAAATATAAAATTGTGGGCATATTCAACATACTTTCATAGAGCTTAAGTCTCAATATAAGTACATTTAAGTAAAACTTTAAAAATGTATACAGTTATGTGTGTAAAACTTCAAAAATTCTGAAGTATTGTGAATTTTATATAAAAGCTCAAAAATTCTATTCTTAAAAAGCTCTTTTCTTTTAATTAATTTAAGATAAAGTTTGGAGTTAAGAGTTATTTAGAGCTTACAAAATTTACTCCAAGCTCTCTTTGTTTAAACTGTTAAGAGACCGATATTAAAGCTTAAAGCTGTTATAAGCTTCGATAATAACACAACAAAACTAATTTAATGGGTATCAAATAAACTAATATATGTTTTTTTTTTAAATATGTTCATAAAAAGCTCCCCACTCTTGCATTCTTTTAAATTTACTAATATAAAAATTTATTTGCTATGTATATAATCTGATCTTTCTGACATATTTAAAACTTGAAAGCATTACCCGAGCTTTGACCCTTTCATATGGTTTTTTACTACCAAGCTCGCAACTTCCCCTAAATTGTGAATACAAACTAAAAAGCATGTTTAAATAAAATCATTTCACCTAAAGCTCTGAGCATGTAGCTTTCACACAATGTCTTATACATAAGCATGCGCTCATAATTATAAAAAAAAAAAGAAAAAACCCAAAAAATATAACAAAACTAATTAACTTATCTCTCTCTCTTTCTTTCTCTCTTCTTTTCCCCCAATTTCTTAACTCCGTGTGTTCGTGTATCTCAACTGTGCAGTCTGCGTTCAATGGCCCGAAGGTAAGCTTTGCTTAATTTAAATATATTTTTTCACTCTATTATAAATTATCATTCGAACAGCAATTATTTTAAGCTTATGTAACGTTATCCAATTCCTTTCCACACCCGTATTATTCTAATTCTCTTCTTTAGTTCAACTAGAATTAAGCGCGCGCCAGAAATTCTCATATGATAAGTCAGTAAAGAATTCAAAAGCCAAAGCTCGTTATTAAGCAGGATTTTCTTTCTTTTTTTTTTTTGGTTTCCTTGTATTAACTCGTTTATTTCTGTTTAAGCTCATAACAAAAGAGTTCGAAATATAAAGCATAGCATATAATTAAGCACCATGAAAACCTTAAAGCGTATAAATTAAGTTGCATTAAAAAAAAAAAGCTCGCAATGTATGTGTTTATGTGACATCAAAAGCTCTATAAGCTTTAATCTTTGTTTAAACTAGTTATTTTCTTTATTATGAGTTTTAAATTTGTTTGAACTAAAAAGAATATTTCGTTTTAGACTTAAAGCAGAGCGCAGTGTGGAAGTCCTTTTTTAATCCTTGCATAGAATATTCAATAAAAATTTAAAAAAAATAACTTTTGTAAAAAAATGACTTCGTCGCATTGTTGTTGATTTTATTCTTTCAGTAGCTATTTAGTTTTATTTTCTTTATTTTAAGGATACTTTGGAATTTGTTTTGTGGTTATGGAGAAATTTCACATTTTCTAAGCAAGCATACATACTATAATTACATACTTTATACATAGTTATTTATAAATATTTATAAATATATATATATGTATATTTATATATATAATACACATAACCATAAGTAGCTTTTAAATTTGGTTTTTGGTTATTCGAAAAGCAAATAAGAACTTTTGTATTTTTGTTGAACGAAAAAAGGTTGTCATTATTACACTGTAGCATCCTTTTTCTTTATTGATTTGAACTTTTGTGAAAAGCTCTAGGATGTTCTGGTATCAAATAAAAGCTGTTGATAGTCTAAATATTCTAGTTATTTATACTTTTCTGTTTGTTTTGTGTTGTTATCAAAAATGATGCAACCTGTTTATGAAAATTTATTAGAATTGTTTTTAGGTAAATTCATCTTGATCAATTATGTTTGTATATGTTTGAGTTTCAAATACTTTGTACTAAAAATTATTGTTTGTGTATCATGCTTTTAATTTGATTCAAACTGCACAGCTTGTTATTTCTCTCCTCTTCAATTTTAAAAAAGCTTTCTCATTCTAACTGCAAAAAAAGTTGTTTCAAATAAAGATTAAATGTTTATTTTGTTTGTATACGAAGTCGAAGCAAAATGCAATAAAATAAAAGCTTTTTTTTAAATGCAATCAAAATTGTGGCTCTCTCAGAGCTTGCTTAAAAACCTTCTCATATGTTCTTAATAATTTCGAAAGCTTTCTGTTAGCTTTCCTTACCAAAAAAGCTTTTTTGTAAGCTTCCGTTTTTGAAGTTTCAAAAATTGTCAAAGGGCTTAAAAGCTTACTGATTGTTATTTTGAATGCCATTTAAAAGCTTTAAAATTCATTTTTCGGAGGTTTTAAATTAAATCCAAAGCTTTTCCGTAAGTTTTCAAAATATTTTTTGGAAGATGATAAAAAGCTTTGAGAACTTTGATAATTTTTAAAAACTTTAAAGAATAAAAAATTTTAAGAAAAAATAATAGAAATTTTTAAAAAAGCTTTTATTTTATATGAGAAAAACTAAATATTAAAAAAAGAAATATTTAAAATAAAACCTTATTTTTTAATATATTAATTATATTAAAATCTATTTTTAAATGAGCTTTTAAAAGTCTTTTTTGAGGTTGTAAATAATTGCTAAAGCTTTTTCGTTAGTTTTAAAAATCTTTTTTTGAAGCTTCAAAAATTCTGAATATTCTTTAAAAACTTTTAAAGAACCTTTTTCAGAGATTGTTTATAATTTCAAAAGCTGCAAGCTCTTACTTGAGTTTTAATTTTTTATTTTTTTTAAATTTCAAAAATGTTCAGTTCTTTTAAAATGCGTACTGAAAGGTTTGCAAATTTTTTAAAATTCAAAATGTTTTAAAGCAAAAAATGTGAAAGCTTTTTGTAAACATTGAAAAGGTATTTCGGAAGCTACAACAATTTGTAAATTTCGATTGAGGATTATTTCGAAAGCTTTTCGTTAGTATAAGCTTTCTAATTCGTCCATAAGCATGAGTATAAAAATTCTTTATTGAAAGCTTCAATAATTTCTAAAGTTTTTAAAAAGCTTAAAGAACTTTGAAAACTTTGAAAAAGCTTTAAATGCTAAAAATCTTGCCTTAAATAAGTCTTTACAAAAAATTATCTATTATGACGGTTAAAATTATCGATTGCCAACGTAATATAAGTTTTTTCGAAAGCTTTTAGATATATTTTAACTTGTATGATTCAAAATTATTAAATCTAATTCTGACCGTGATTTCGAAAAAAACTTTTAGAAAAATATTTATTCAACTGAAAGCTTTCTTCTCTTTTTAAGCTTTAATAAGACTTTAAATCTTTTAAGGGAGTTTCTTAAGGGAAATAACTCTATTAAAAAATTTACTTATCAAAAATATTTTTCATCTAAAAACAAAAATGTCTCAATCTAATTGTTAATATTTTGCGTTTCAAAATTCAACAGTTGCGATAAATTAAATAAACGTAAAGGAGGAAATAAAAAGGAGTGTCAAAACCTGAAATAAATGTCATTTAAGAAGATAACTTTATTGAATAAAAAGCTGTGGATTACTTCATTTTTAAAAACGAAACATCTGTGCATTGATTTATCTTATTTTTTTTTCTCATCGAAATTTTACGTGTTACGGAATTTTTAATTTTTTTTAATTTAAATTTTTGACTAATATGTTGCAGAAACGGAATTAAGTACTTTTCTCTTGTTATGCAAACTTGAAATGAAAGTGTATTCAAGCAAAATTTCTACAACGGTATTTCAAGCTTATGCTTCTGTATGCACGGTAAAAATATAAATTTAAAATTTTAAGAAATAATACAATTTAATAATAAACAAAATATTACTAATTGTTATAATATGTTGGTGGTAAAAGTAAAATTATAACACACACACACTACATACATACAGTATGTATCTAACGAATGCATTATCACTAGAATTAAAAATAAATCCATTTGAAAATTAATCTACTCGAATGCTGCGTCTTGCATCTTTAGCTACATCAGTCTTTAAGTTTGTAGCTCTTACTCTTTAACAATTTTAATGTTTTAGTATGATTTTGTTTTGTTGTATTGGTAATTTTGTTGTTCAAGCCATACGAAAGCATTTGTATACTTGTGTGCATTCATGGGAGATAAAACTTTGTTTGTAAAAGCTTTTATTTTTTTCATATCATTTTCATGCAATTAATCTTGCTCCAACAGATACATCCTTAAATAAATCGGAGTTTTAGTTTAAAATTTTGTATTATGATAGTTTGTAAAATTTTACTGGTATCTATTAGCTTTAAAATTTGATTTATTTACTTACAGAACATGCAAAGCTTTGCAATTTTTCTGTTCCTTCTACAAACATTTAAAATTTAAATCTTTTTTTATCTTGTCTATTTTGTTGACACGATAGCTTTAAGAGCCTTTCTTTGTTTCAGTAGAATTTTTTTGCCCAGCTTAAAGCACATCTAATTATTTTGTTCATTTTGATTAATAAAAGAAACGTTCATCAAAGTTTCAATGAAAATACCTATTCATCACAAGCCAATGTCAACAAAGCCTCATCTGCATTTGTTTGTTATTTTAACAACGTAAAGACATTATTAAAAAACAAAATGTTTTTCTTTCAAAAAATATTTTTTGTAAGTTCAATGATTTTTCAAAATCATTAAAAGCTTTTATTTTTAGCTTAAAAAAGCCTCAGAAGCTTAATGATTCTTGTCACAAAATCCTTAAAGTTTTCAAAAATCATGTAAATGCATTTAAATTTTTCAAAATTTCAAAAGCTCTTTGAGAGCTTTCAAAATTTCCAAAGTTTATTGGAATTTTTTGATGATTTGTGATTTTTATGGGAAATATTTAAAGAAAAACACATGAAAAGCTTTATTTAAATGTACAATTTTTTTAATTTTACAGCTTAAACAATTTCAAAGCTTTTAGTTTTTCAAATTTTAGAAACTTTGATACTTTTAAAAACAATTTTAAGCTCTTCAAAATACCTCTTGATATAATTTGATGTTCAAATAATCAATTTTCAAAAGCTTTACATAGTATCAATAGTTTACAAAAGCTTTAATATAGTTTGTGCCTTTTATGAGCAGACATTTTGTGCGCTATTTAAAATCAAATCCATAAATTTTTAAAATAATCCAAAAGCTTTTTGGTCCTTTTACATCTAACAAGCATTTGAAAGCTTTTAGAATTAATAATTTTCTTATACATCACTTTTCACGAAAATTAACTTAGAATTTATGGACCTGAATATTAGAGATAATGAACCTTAATCAATGAGGCTTAAAAAACTTGTCATAAAATTTCAAAACCTTCAATCCTCTTTCAAAGCTGTAAAGTTTTAAAAGCTTTCTGGCACATTGTGATTTTTAACTTTTGAATTTTTTTTAAATTAAAAATAAAAAGCCATTAAGAGCTTTCATAAATGTTTAAAGCTTTTTATTTTTGAAAGCTTGCAAAATTTTAAAGCTTTTTTTTTAAATAAAATTCTTTTGAAATAAAAGCTTGAAATATAAACTTTAAAAAAGCTTTCTAGCACATTATAATTTTTAACTTTTTAATTTTTTTTTTATATAAAAATAAAAAGCTATGAAGAGCTTTCATAAATGTTTAAAGCTTTTTATTTTTGAAAGCTAGCAAAATTTTAAAGCTTTATTTTTTAAATAAAATTCTTTTGAAATAAAAACTGAAAATATATACTTTTGATAATGAAAAATTTATTAACCTCAATATTTTTCTACTTAAAGCTTAAGCTTTAAACTGCATGTGATAAAATTATGAGTAAAATTTTATTGTTCTATCATCAAAATTGCGAAGTACAAAGCTTTTAAAAGCTTTCTTGATCATCGTCAAATTTTGTACAAATTTAATGAAGGCGTTTGTTTTTTTACGCAACCTACCAAGTTTACTACATTTAAAGCTTTATTATTATGGAAAGCTTTCTACTTTAATTAACAATTAATTTAAAATTTTTATTTTCATAAAAATTACAATTTTTTTTTCATTTCTTTCTACTTAAACTCATCGGTGTACAAACACGTATCTACTCCTTAGAAAAGCTCTTATAAATAAATGCCTTTGAACAAAAACTTACACTTTTATACAAGAATAACAAATAATTCCATTTCTGCATCTTATATTTAAAACCTGATATATGTATGTGTACCATTATATTTATTTATTTGTATAATACTTATATTTGTTGCTAACACTTAAACAAAAAAATTGTCAAGTATTTTAATTCATTTAGTTTTTCTTTTTTTTTTATTCATAAATATTTACAACAACAACTTTTTATAATAAAAAGCATTTTAATTAGAAAAACAAGTTCATTTTTGAAAAAAATTTATATATTTACTTATGAAAATCAAAAATATTAAGGTTATCGTTTGCCCATGGCTTGGCCATTCTTGGGTGCCCCCGTTGGCGCTGGTCCCCTAACGCCCGTTGCCGCTGGAGCTGCACCCACCGCTGCCCCACTAGCGCCAGCAGCAGCGCCGCTCGTGCTTGCGCCACGTCCGGCTACACAGAGACGGAGGTATTAACAGCAAAAATAAACCAAAACTAATCAAAAGAAAAAAATTACACTGAAAAAATGTTACTTAAAAGCAGAATTCAACCTATTGAGCGAAACACATATATTACCGTTATTTTTGTGTTAATTTCAATTAAAATTTTCTTTTTAAATAATGAAAATAATACCCCTTTTTTTTTGGATGTGCAAGTTAATTACATACAAACATTATAATTATATATACCTACATATATCTTATATATTAATCAACGGTAATGCAGTGATCTATGGGATGGTATGATGGAAATTAATATTGTAACTATAAATATTATAACGATTGAGAGATTATTTTCACGATTCTTAGTATTAATCGATAGCGAAAATTTGGTTTATGAAGTTTTTAACATATAAATGCGTGGTTTGTGTTTTTCTGTTCTGCGTCCTATACCTGGTTTTATGTTGGTCCTCTTCAATTGTCTCTTGTATTGTAATGATGAATTTTTTTTTTTATTTTGTTTGTCAAAAGTTTTTATTTGTTGTTTGATCCAAGCGAAATTTGCACGTTTTACGGCGTAAGTTGTATCTTAGGCGTTCTTTTAATTCAGCAATTTTTTCGCATAATGGTGAGAGGTTTATGTATTTTATTACAAAAAAAAAACAAAAAATATAAAAAAAATAAAAACGAAACGCACGTATTGCATGTTAAGCGTTTTTAAAGAAATCATTTAACATACAGAAATTTCACAGACACATCCAATTCAAGTAAGCATTAAAAGCTTTTATCATTATAAGAACTCATCAAAACATCGGCCATGCGAAAGCTTTTAAATTTTTACAAAATCCATTTTAATAACATCCTGAGAGATTCTTAGACGTTTCAAGGTGTAAGAAATCCAATAATTCTAATTAAATACAAAAAAAAAAAAAAAAAATATTGTAGCACTTGACTTAAACAGGGCTTATCACGAAGAGGTGTAGTATTCGATTTTGAATAAAAAGCTAGAATTAAAAATTTCCACTGCTTTTTGAACACACCTCCTATATAATATAAATCAATTTTCATAAATACCTTTTTTACATCATTTCTGGTTCAATACTTACAACTTTATATAAAGAACCTACAGTGGCTCGCAGTGAAAATGGTCCACCCGTCCACTTTTAAGTGTAAAAAATCTAAGATTGATTTCTTAAGATTTATCATTACAAAAAAAAAAAAAAAAAAAACTAGATTAATTTCATAATTTATTTTTATTCAAATAACACTGTTCAACACGAAACAAATAACAAGGTTCTGACAACGGATTCTGATAGAGGGGGCAAAAAAAAAATATGCGTGTATAGTCGTTTTTAAAGTTTACGTATGAGTCTTATTTTAGGGAGGATTTAGAACATTCAGTCATCAAATGATTAAACATTTTTTTCATAGTTACCAACCCCTTGAACCAAGTTTCGTGCGAACATTTTTAGCATCAATTCTGAATAAGTTAGAAATTAACCCTGAAACACATTTTAAGTTTTGACTTATTTCTGACATTTAAGTTGAATTTTCAGCTTTGGTGTATTCACAGACTTATAGTAGAATTTTATGAAAAAATTTTTGGTGGAACATTTTAACCCGTTTTATCCTTGTTTTATAGGTCTTTTTTGATCTTTATAAAAAAAGGGTAAAAAAGACCCATAAATTGAAAAGTTAGAGGTTTAAAATGTTTCATAAAAATATTCCTCGAAGTATTTTACATAAATTCTCAGAATATACCTATACCCAAAATGTAAGGATAATACTATTTCCTATGCCGATTCACTATAAGAATGTTCAACAAAGAGGGAAACTTAAATCCTCCCTAACGTAAACTTTCAAAACGCCGATACACGTACAGTGAAAGCTCCCATAAGCGGACACCGACGGTCACCTACTTTTTGTCCGCGTATAAAGAGATATCCGCTTATGGGAATGTCATAAAATATAATATTAAATTTCAAATTGAAAAAAAAAATGGGCATTGGGATATTCTAATTTAAAACAATTTTTTTTCTTTAATAGACAAACAATGAAACGAGTAAAAAATTAATTCATATTAAATATGGATGTAATTTTTGTAATTCTGTAAGAGTCAACGTTATTGTCATTGTTCTTGCAAAATATTTCAATGATTTACCCATAAACTAGAGCAAACGCTGAAACTAAGAGCCTGAACAGAATCAAAGCGATTAGCGATTGGCGACATTTTCAAGCAATAGAATGCATGAAAACGTATGAACACGTCCGAAATCAAATCGCTGGTCTTTGATCGCGACGAACATTCACCAGATTAGAATCTGTTCTATTTTTTCTCTGGCGACCTGGCGATCCTCGCTTTGAGTGGTGTCAAACATGATAAGTGTTGCCGTATTTTTCCTAATGATGGGGTACGTTCAGTGCTATTTTCTTAAGTTTTATTATCTTCTGACATTTGTTGTCTGTGTTTCTGTTTTCTTCATGTCAAATATGCATACACAAAACAAAATATTTTGACAATTCAGTGTGAATAGTTCGCAAATCGCTAATCGCTGTCATTCTGGACGTGTTCCGAGCGATTGTCGAGAAGAGAGGATCGCCAATCGCTTTGATTCTGTTCGGGCTCTAATTGTTTTATTTTACCGTTACAAGTGAGCAACGCAAAAACTTATGAGTAAATTCGTAAAAAGAGAAGAAAAAAAACCCGAACTGTCGAAAACACCAAAATAAAAAAAAATATATAAAAGCATTAATGTTTGTGACAAAAAAAGACAAAATTGTCCGCTTATTAGCGAAGCTCTATGTGAGATTCTTTTTTCATAAATATACATGTTTGTGTGTCCGCGTCCGGTCCGTTTATCGGAAGGTCCGTGTATGGGAGAGCATTTTCTATGGAAAAAAGTTCGTTCCCAAGAATGTGTCCGCTTATAGGAGATGTCCGCTTATTAGAGCGTCCGTTTATGGGAGCTTTCACTGTATATTGTTTTTTTGTCACAATTTGTGCAAACATTAAAGAAATTTTAGAAAAATCTTTTTCTAATATTTTAATAAATATCCTTTCTGACGTTGAACTGATTTTAAGTGTTATGGCTTAGATCCCACTAATTTTTTGTGAATTCCGGACTTATTTTATCTTATTCCTTAAAAAGGTCATTTTTCAAGTCATCTCTTCACATGTTCTATTATTTCATTTTCCAGTTTCTACCATAAGTTTTTAATAAAATTTAAATCAATGATATGAGAGTCATTTTACAATTCCAGCTGTATGCTTTGAATCATTATCTTCATAGAAATAAGGTATCTTTTATTCCGAGTTGTTCAGCAGTTTGGTTAAGACCATTTTTCAAAATATTAAAATATTGAAATTTCTCCATAATCCCTTCAACAAAGTGCAATATATCAACCCCAGCAGCCTAACAAGCAACCCAGAGCATCAAGTAGCCATTACCACGTTTGACTGCCAATCCATGTTAGAGTCCATCTCCTGATTGGGTTTTCTCCAAACGTTTACTCTGCCATCTGACCCGAAAAATATTATATTTGCTCTCATCGACATTCTTCCAGAGTAAAAAATATTTCCCAATGTGGCAAACTCCAATCGAATTTTCTTATTCTTATTCTTATTCTTTTTTATAAAAGGCTTCCCACAGGCAATTCTTCCATCTTTAGTTCACCTCTTCGAATGACTCCTCCTCCATGGAAAAATTACTCCTTTGAGTAAAAATTTTTTACAAATATCTTTTTTAAAGAACATTATGTTTTGTAATGTCTTGAATTCTTTTTGACATTTTTAAAATTAATTGACGCAGATAATGTCGATTTTGAATTTAAATTGAGAGTTTGAGAAAAATAACTGCAATCGTCTTAGTTGTGAAGTTTCTCTCACTCAGAAGTTCCATAATTTTAATAACTTTAATTGATTTTTTTTTAAATATATAACACGGCTCGACAGAAGTTTGCTCCTATGAGAAATTCCAATATATTCTGAAAATACACATTAAAAAAACATACGTGTCTCGTCATTTTCCTCCAGCACGTCAGAATTTTTTTTAATCGATTTTTGAAGTTTTTTATAATGGAATGATCACAGTTGGCTCTTTTAAATAATGAATTGGCTATAAAAAAAAAATATAAAAGAGTGGACTTATTTTCATGAATGAAGGTATTTTAGAAAGGTTATTGAATAACAAATATTTTAAATTAAAAATTAATACCACACGTTCCTTATATTTTTTTGTCAATTTAAAAGTAAAAAAAAAAATAAAAACTAATAAAACCTTTAAAATAAAAATAAATATGGTAGGACTAATATGGTATTTTAATTTCAACTTTTTAAAAATTTTGGACGTCTCTTTATTCGTTTATTTTCTCTAGGATTTGTGTCTGTGAAAATAGACCAGCAATATTAAGATAGCATGTGTCTCGAGTCTTTTCCTCTAAAACGATTTTCCATAGTTTATATATCCTTGTGAAAACGTTCACCATGCTGGTCACTGATGTCTCATCCTAGGTTTGATGAGGAAAAGTCCAAATGGTTATTAAAAAATGAATTTAAGGAGAAATCAATTCTTTCACAATTTCTTCAAAGTTTGCAGATCGGTGATTTCCCAAAAAGCTGTTTACAAAACCTACAAAAGCATTTCACGTACGTTTTTGCAAAGGATTTAGTAAGATACAGAAATATGAAATATACCTGAAAAAAGAGAAATTGTGATAATTTGATTATTTGAAAAAAAAAAATTATTTTTCGAAACATATTACCTTGTTTTTTTTTAGCCGCACTCAATTTTTGAAAGAAATCTTTTAATAACATGAAAGCATCGCTGTCATGATCAAGTCCTCGAATGAAATTTCTGACTAAACCGAGTTTTATTGTGGTAAAATTCTTGTGCTTGAATGAACCAAAGGTTGGTGTTCGATACTAAATTGACCCAGTTGATAATTTTTTTCTTATCCCATTTGAAGTCAGTATAGCCTCTTGGGAACCGAGCAATAAATTTTTGAATTCAAGCAGTTTTGAGTGATTTGATGTTAAAATAATGCAAATTTATCGAGTCAATGTGAGATAAGTTTCTGCTTCAGGATTTTCAGATGGTATCATATATCATTCTTTGGGTCACAGAAGGGAAAATAACAGGCTATTTCAATCTTATCAATTTATTTACATATTAGTACATATTATTTGAATTAAATGACGAAAACTATAATTATTTTTCACTTAAGGTCTATTCTATACACTCAACAACAAAGCAACAAAGCTCCATTATCACTCAATAGATGGCGTTGTCACGAAGCTTTTATTGCAAGTATCAAAAATGATACCCAAGGTACCAGGAGGGTAGTGTAATTCTTTGTTCCGACCTCTTCCAAACACATAAACAGCACTGACGCTTTCAAAATCCTTTTTCATTCCAGTAAGGAGAGCAACAACTTTGCAAGAGTGTCACTTAACATCGCTAATGTGTACTCCGCTTTAATTTTACTATCGCGACCCTCTGAGTGAAAAAATTGTTGCTTATAAATTAAAAAATATTCTAACTTGTGGCCTTACTTTACTTGTGGCCTTACCGTCAGCTGTGATCATAAAAAAACTTGAATCATAAAAAAATTTAAAATCGATTTAAAAAACAAAATCTGACGTGCTGGAGGAAACTGACGAGACACGTATATGTTGTTTTAACGTCTTTTTTCGGAATATATTCGAATTTCTAATGGATGCAACAAAAAGTTTGATTTTGTCGAACCGTGTAATATTATAATATTAACATAAAAATGGTAGCTTCTGTGTATAAATCTTTTGAAAAAATCTAAAATTCTGTTGTAAAATTTTTCTTTAAATCCAAGTCTGACAAAACCGCAAAGGCATACATAGCTAAAAATAAATAAAATTAAGTTTTATTTTTACTTTTCAACATAAGCCACATCATTCGCATACTTACATAAACCACTTTAAGCAAAAGCTTTCAAGTGAACAGTGAAACACCTGCACACGTGAAAGCTTAGATAAGTTCTCTTTAAGAGAAATAATACACAAAAAACATCAATATTACAATTAAGTTAGGCACAAATCGTATCATTCCTAAACTTTCACCCCGTAGTGCGCATAAAGCTTTTCAACTCATTTATACAGCAAGTTTCTTAAAATTATTTTATTTGTTATTGTTTTTAGCTTTAAGTTTACAAGTAATAAAATTAATAAAAAAAAAACAAAGTTTAACAACTGCGACGCGTGCCTTGTGCGCATAATTTGTGTCTGTGTTTTGGTCCTTTATATAAACGAGCATCCTTTTGTACTAGATTTAATAACGCAGCCATTTTGCAAGGTGTTCTTTTTTATATGATTAAACTTGAATTTAAATATAATTATATACATATATATTTGAGTAGTTTTATGTACGTGAACTATTTTTACATACATGTTTTCTTTATACATTATTTACTTGAAGTATATCTCTGTATATATAGATATTTATATATATATATATAGAATATGAAACATATACGAATTATTGCCCAAAAAAAAAACAAAAAACGAAAAAAATATGAAAAAACTAACCGCATGCATTTTATGTTTCTTTTTCTTTTTTTCTTTCTTCTTTTTTGCAAATTTTACTGTAACTCATACACCAAAAACCAACACCAACAAATAAACGCACACACAAACACACATATTTGACACACATGTGACAACGTAATTGACAATATTTTCTAACGGTAACGACAAACAACTTGAACTGTTTTTCACACACACATGCAAACAACTACACAAACACACACACACACACCCTCTATGTTGTTGTTGTTGGCACTCATTTCTGAAAACCTAAACAACTACCAACCAACAACAACAATGACAACTACCAACAACTGCTAATGACAACAGCTGCCGCTGCCGCCGCCGCTGCAATGCGTGGAGTCGCTATACAGAGGGGACGCGTCGGTGTGGTGGGAGCAACATTTAATCCAGCGCTTGCAGTTGCTGCTGCCGCCGCACAGCAACAGCGTCAAGTTGCCGCAGTCAATGCGTTGCATCATCAGCAACAACAGCAACAACAACAGCTGCTCGGCTTGCAGCAGCATCATCAACATCAGCACCAACAGCAGCAACAACAATTGCAACAACAACAGCAGCAGCAACAGTTGTCGCAATCACAGCAGCAGCAACTGCAAACGCTTGCCCAGAATGCAGCCGCTTCAAATAATAGCGTTGTAGCAGCAAATGCTGCTGCTGCAGCCGCTGCCTACGCACAGCAACGTCAGCTGCCAGCGCCGACGTCAGCAGCTGCTGCTGCCGCAGCCAATATGGCGGCTGCCGCTAATGCAGCAGCTGCTGCCAACATGGCCGGAGCGGCATTGCATGGATATGCACCGTAAGTAGAAGCTGCAGAAGAAAGCTCTGTGTAACTTTTGCCTTTTTATTTAGTTTAACGTTTATACATATTTGTTGATGATGATTACTTTTAAACGTATTCTTATCTAGTAGCTATTTTTTTTTAACTTGTTGAAATTAGTGCAAAAACAAAACAAAAAAAAATAAAACAAAAACAATTTGCATACGATTTCTTTTTATATCGTGCAGTTCTTCTGGCCGTATTTAACTAGATGCAGCATGTTGCAGCAGCATTCAAGCGCAATGCGTGTAAATATTTGTTCACTTTTTCTTGCGTATAACTTGTAAATAAGTCTGCATTAAACCAAAAACAAAATAAAAATAAGCACGTTCCATTATTTTTATTACTAGTGTTCATGTACATTACAATCTAAGCAGCGCTCACTTAGTATGCCGTATGTAGCGTAAGTTTAAAAGCTCGTGTGAAGGGAACTTTTAGTTTTAACTTTTTTTCTGTTTTTTTTTTTTTTGAGATAATGATAATGATGATGTTGATAATGCTGATGATGATAATGATGATGATAATGATGTGTGCATGAAGTTTTGCTGCGTATGGGAGCTGTTTGTGCCGCATGTGTGTTTGTTTAATATTTTCTTTCTTATTATTTGTGGATTTGTTTACATCATTTTTTACTTTACCATCTTGTGTGTGTTGGTTGCAAGGATTGCTGCAAGTTGCAAGAGTTGCGTTCTTCCTCTTTAATCTTAATTTTTTTTTTTTTTTTTTTTGTGGTTAATGGTTAGTTTATAACTTGTGGTAGCTTCTATTATTCTTAGTGCAACAAACTCTATTTTTATTCGAATCAACATAAACGAAAAATCCTTCGACATATCTTTGGCTTTTCTTTTATCCATCATTTTTATTGGGTTGAGCTTAGGAAGGCGAGTTAAGGCGGCAATTGAGTAAAAAAACTACCAATTGTGGTTTATTTAGGCGCAGATCGTGTAATTTTAAGGTGTGAATATAAGTTATTTTGAAATAAATTTAGGCTTTTTAATAAATAAATTTAAAAGCTTTAATCGAAGTTTACATTATTATTTAATTTAAGCTTTCAATTGTTATTATTAGGGTTGTATTGTATGTGATGAGCTCTTGTTATAATATTTTACCCATTTGTGACTATTTGAAAGTAAAATTTTATCGGGGATTTTCCAGTTGAAGAAATATCTCGCGTTAACTTGTTTCATAAAAAAGCTCATTGATGTAAAAACATTACATAAAGTCTATGCTTGATACAAAAATAAAGTTAATTTTAGTCATAGACGATAAACTTTGGGTTATTTCACAAAATAACTATACTTTTACGATTAGAGCTTCAGCTCAAACACTTTTTCGAACTACACGTCTTCACGGAAATTCGAACTCTGTATAGTTCATTTTTTAAAACACGAACTTGAACTACATGTGAATTTTATTCACAAACTACTCGTGAAATGGTTTAAGTTCGTATTCACGAACTACACGTGCAGTTGTTTAAGTTCGTATACACGTGCTTTTGCATTCACGTGAATAGTCTTCACGTATTTTAGGGAACTTCCGTGAACACGTGTAGTTCAAAACACATGTTTGAGTTTAATTTTTTTAAGAACACGTGTAACACGTCTTCACGTGAAATTAAAAGCCCTATTTAAGTTGAACTCTATTATGAAAATGCTGCCTAGTCAATATGACGTCTTGGTCAATATACAGCTGCGGTAAAAATAATAGCACCATCATCAAAATTTATTTCTTTTAAGAAGTTAAAATTAAATAAATCGATGCAAACAACTTTTGAAGATATCAATAAATACAATTAACCTCAAAGAAAGTAGTTAAAAAGGAGTTGCAAAATTTATTAACTTTTTTTGGAAAATATTTAAGATTTTTCAATATAACTTAAAAAATAGGCGGTAAAAAAAATAGCACTATTATTTCATTAGCATTTAAAAACTTAAAAAAACGTGACAAAATTAAAGAGTTTATTTAAGATCAAAGCTATTATGGAGAAAAAAGTGTAATGAGCCAAAATTAATATTTCCTCGCATGTCCTTTGTTGGCAAATACGGCTGCACAACGTCTTGTCATGGAATTGATCAAATCCTGGCACCTCTTAATTGGAATTTTGATCCAGGAGTCTTGAACTGCAGCCCAAAGGGTTTGATTGTTGGTCAGTTTTGCAATAGAAACTGCTTTTTTTACATCAGTCCCGAGGTTCTCAATTGGATTGAGGTCGGGCGACTGCTCTGGCCAAGCCATGACATTCACCGAATGATCCTCAAACCACTTTTTAGCTTTCTTGCTGGTATGCTTCGGGTCATTGTCCTGCTGGAAAACCCACAATAACGGCATTTCTTCCTCTGCATAAGGCAGCATTACTTTATCCAATATATCAACGTATACGTGTTGTTCCATGATGGTCCTAATCCAATGTATGGGACCAACTCCATAATAGGAAAAACAAGCCCATATCATTATGCTTGAACCTCCGTGCTTAACTGTTTCAGCAGTAAATTTAGGGTTGTATTCTGCATTAGGAGGTCTCTTAACGTAAGAACGAAAACCCTTGCCACCATAAATTACAATTTTACTCTCGTCCGTCCATAAAATATTTCTCTATCTCTCTACTGGCCAGTTCAAATGTTGTTTTGCGAACTTCAAACGCTTTGTTGCATGCTTAGCAGTTAAGATAGGTACTTTTCTGGGACTACATGCCTTTAAATGATGATCTCTAAGACGGCTACGAACAGTTTCAACACATATTAAGTTCTGTTTTGAGCTCTGTTGCTGGCTTAAACGGCTCCTTCTTCTTTGCCTGATTAATCGTTGGACGAGTAACGGCGACATAGCGTGCTTTCGTCCACGAGTTTCAAGTTTTGGTGCATATATTATGGCATTACGAACCAAATTATTAGTACAGCTAACTTCTGCATACGTTTTACCCTCTGCAAACATTCTTTGAATAATTTCACGTTTTTCGGCACTGCAATGCTTTCTGCGACCCATAGCTTCGTAAATAATTTAAGAATTTAATTTTTTTTGTATTAAAACCACTTCCACTAAAACAAACTGAAACACTTTGATGCTACCTTTTGATAAATTGAACACAAAATAGCTTTTTTCAACAGAAACGTAAACGCAGTGCTATTATTTTTACCGTACCAATTCGTACTCCTCTCTCAAAATTACTTAACATAAAAAGAACCGTTACCCTTTTAATACTAATGATCTTGCTTTCAGAGAGTGAATACTCTCTAAAATATTATATAATAGTAGCATCTGAACAAGTTGCTTCAGATGAGGTTTTTTTTTAAATAATAGTTGAACTGTTGTCTCCAGTGCTATTTTTTTTACCGGCACTGTATATGATTAAAAATTGGAAAAATTTAATCAAGCTTCAAAAATTATTTCTTAAAAAAAGTTGATTTTGAGAAAAACATATCATACAAAACTCGCTACATGTGACTTCAAGAATTCTGGAGTTTTAAAAACCTCTGTTTGAACAATTTTGGGTTTTTTTCAGTTATGACATTCAACATTATATAAAATTTCTGAATATGATCAAAAGTTGGGTAAAACTCAAATATTTTTCAAAACTCTTTCACTGAGTTGTTCTATAAATTTGTCTCCAATAAATTTTTTTTTTTTCTATAATTAAGGCCAGGTTACACCAAAAAACGTACTTTTTCCAAGAATGTTTATTTATTGTAAAAAAAATATTTGGAAACTTAACTTCTTACACGATAAAAGTATACATATTTAGCCACTGGAAAAAATTTTTGTTTTTTTTTTTCTTTTCATTAAGGTGGCTCTGGAAACTGCTGGTCAAATTTTTCGATTCCGTGGTGGGTGTCACGATTACTCGAAAACGAATCATCTAAAAGCAAAAAGCAAAACTGTTTAATATTCTGTATCGAATTGGCTATAGTCGGAACTACAATGAAAAATTTCCACCGAGAAAAAAATAAAATGGCGGATTTTTCAATTTTCGACCGTTTTTTGCACTTTTAATTGCTTATAACTTTTTTAAATAATAATAAATACTAGTATCGCCTGTGGCCGAAATTCGGCCATCTGTATATGTAAGGTAACGAAGCTCAAGTTGTTTTTCACATAATGAATTGTTATTAATTTGCATGGAAATTCTTAATGCTTACCTTGACGCTATGAGGAAAAAAGTGGTAAAGGACAAAATAGGAAGCATATATGCGTCAATAACAAAAATTTATTCAAGCGTCATCTCGAAATAATCCACCAAGTATTGAACAAAAGAAACAATTATCAATGGCTTGGCGTTAAGTGTTATATGAAGCAAGCAGCAGTTTAACTGTTTTTTTAACGCTGAGAGAAATTAAGGCAAGAACAACCACAACAACAATAACAACAACAATAATGCTACTCAGCTCTTTTTAAGTATTTGCGTCACTCCTGCATTCTACTCTTGCTTTTGTAAGCTACAGCAGCGATGTTCAACAGAGCTTTGTCGCTTTGTAGTTTCTCATTGTCCCATAGGTAGAAAAAGCATTTTATATTTGCTCAGTTTTACCTATCTTAATGACAACATATTCGAATAAAAACTATATTGTGCAAATCTACTCGAAAATACCTATCCATTGATATAAGTATTATGTGAATATGTTGAAGGTAACACAGAAAAAAAGGGAACACAAACTTTTTTGTTTGCGTATTAATATATAGATGTTTGTTTGTAGTTCCGACCATAGAGAGGCATCTAGAGAGTAAAATGCCGTTTAGTTCATGTTGATACGCATGATAGTTTTGAAATAAGAGTGACACCCAGTTGAAAAAACGTGGTTTCGAGAAAAAGACGATTAAAGTTTTTATTCGTGAAAAATCGTGGAGAAAGGTGAATTTTACTCACATATCCATTCCAGCTTCTCGGTCGCGCGTATCTTCGGGACTCATTCTATATCATTTCTGAGAGTATTTTCTAGCAGTTTATGAAGAAAAAAAATTTTGGATTTTTTGAAAATTGTTTGGTGTGACCTGGCCTTAACCATTTTTTATTACAAAATACTTGAAATCTAAGACGTCATGTAGAATATTAAAGAATATTAAATGTCATTTTAAATCGTTTTTAATACATTGAACTTTAATATTTTTGTTAGAAGTTAGTTGAAACCCCGTTTCTTCTTAAAATTTTAAAGTCCAGAAAAGTTAATTTTGCGAAATTTTATTTTTTTTTTTTTTGTTTTTTGGGAATTTACTTTTTTAATTAAAAAAAACAATACTATACTAGAAAGTAGTCGAAAAGTTCTCGTTTGCAAAAACTCCGCGATGATTAAATTTTTTTTAAAGCTGCAACGGTAAATTTAATTCGTTATTCAGACATTAACGATTTTTCCTCGCTATCGAAGCTGTTATCGAGATAAAAGCTGTCGTAAGGAGTTAAAGAAGTACCTATAATTTAAAAACTTTAATTATTTTAATTTGTAATACTTTAATAAAAATTTGGTTGCAGCAGTTATGAATAGCTTTAAGCTCAACAGAGCATTGAAAATAGAACAACCGAAACTGTTTCTCAGTCTGTACAAATTTTTCATTGAAATTCTGTTTTGCTCTTCGAAATAATGTGGAATTTTTTCCGGCTAGAGCTTCCATAATATTACTTATTAATCAAAGCTGTACAAACAGATAATTTCCAGAACTTACAGCATTACTTACTATCAAATATTTTATGGAATTGTTGCAGAATGTTACATAAGTTATATTAAAATGTTACAGAACGTTACATAAACTATATAGAAATTTTACAGAAGCTCCATTAACTTCTCTTTTGCAAAATATAACAAATTTTATAGAAAACAGATTGCATACTTCGTAAAAGAACCTCTATTCAAGCTTTTACTAAGCATGAAGAATTCAGGTCTTAAATCATTAATTTTTTCTTAAATAAATATTCTAACATCTGCAGGTCTTTTTGCAAGAACATATTAAGCCCCATTAATCGGTAAACACCTAATAAAATGATTGAGAATATAAATAAAGTTCGCGATGTGCTACTCCTTATACCCCCACGTTTAAGACATAAAGAGGATATATTAATTTTGTCCCTCCGTTTGTAACGCCCATAAGGAGGCGTGGTAGGTATAGAAAAGTATTTATATTCTTGATCAGCATCACCACCCGAGTTGATTTAGCCATGTACGTCTGTCTGTCTGTCTATGATCACGATTACAGCCATAATTTTCAAACATATAATCACGAAATTCGATATTTAAGCTTTTATCTAAAAAATAAAGGTCAAGTTCGAAAATGAGCCAAAGCGGATATGGGCTTTACTATTTAATATACATTCTAAGTATAAAATTCAACAAAAATCGGATGAAAACCACGCCTACCTCCCATACAAATTGACTATCAAAAAGGTAAAATCTCTTTTAATTCTACAAAAATTAATATTTTTTCTGTACTGATATATAAATATAGAGTCATTTTAAATTTCCGAAAGATATTCCGACAGATATGGCGGCCTCGGTAGTCGTATAGGTATAGTGCTTGACAGCTACCCTAGGAGTCCCAGGTTCGAATCTAGCCTGGACCATGTTCCTTCGATTTAACTTCTCTGTATTACTTTCATCATTTCTAATCAACTCAAATTGTAAATTTATCAATATTAACGACATAAATCTTTACGACTTATAACTAGAGATAACTGAGGTAAAGCCATAACAGTTGCTTCAGTTTCTAATTCACATGTTGCCACGACTTTCTGTCATGCTTAGAACATGATCCACATATTTTACTTGATTGCTCCTTCTTTTCCACTTATCAGCTCATTTCGAACCAAGGTCGATCCTTGATTAAAAGCTGAATAAATTTCCTGAAAAAAAACAATCATCAAAAAAATTGTTGATATCTCAAAAAAAAAGAACACTTCAGGGGAGGTTCTAGTAGAAACTTAACATAATTGCAGGGTTTTTTTTCGAGCGAACGTTAATCTTTTTTGAAAAAATCTTTTGTGGGATTTATTAATGTATATTTCAAGAACATTATACAATTTTTTCGATGAAAAATAATTCAAAATGGCGGCTGAAGGTCTCGCTGATCAAAGCCGTGCGCGGCTATAGCCGATGTGCGTTGTACACTCTACAGCCCTGCCAAGTGATCTGAAACGAAAAAACCAAAAAAAAAATATTTTACTTAGATGAAATTGTGGGGCCTTGTAGATTTCCGATTTTGATACAACCCTTGTAAAAAAAAATGGCCGCCCTTTGAAAAAAAAAACCCGGTTAATCCTCCTTTTTCTTTTACTTTAACGTTAAAAAAAAAATGATGATAAATTTTTGGAAAAAACGCTGAATTGAATAAGCTTTAATTTGAGCCGTCAAATATTGAAATCGGTCAAGTCGTTGAAGCGAAATCGTGTACAGCGCAGAAAATAAAGGTGTTTCGAGAAAAACGCGTTTTAAATTTGACAAAGAAAAAATCGTACGCAATGTTTGTTTTTTATTTTGTTAAATAAATTAGATAGGGAAATATCCTTTTGACTAAGTATTTTCAAGATCCTAAGGATGAAAATAAATTAAAAAACAAAAACAAGAATTTTCCGTCGATTTCTTCTAGAACCTCCCCTTAAGTTATTGATATAAATGAAAAATAATGTCAGTCGCCGAAGTTTTCTTAACCAGGTTTTTTTTGCAAATTGCAGTTGAAGAGAGCTTTTTCATAGCTTTTGCTAATTACATCAAATTGAGTCGCCTCTTAAAATGTTTATTCTTCTTTTTTATTTTTTTTTTTTTTACATTGTGTGAATGCGATTGTGTGAAGCACTAGTGTAAATTCTTAATGTAAGCAGGTTTTTGTTTTTTTTGGTTTTTTTTTTTTTTTTTGTTCTCTTTGAATCTTAAGTTTATATAAGATTATGAAAAAATAATTGATTAAAAACGATTTCATTTTTATTTTTTATTAATTATCATAAGAAATCGAAAAGATAAATTTACAAAAGAAAAAAAAATATTGTGAATTGTGCTTTTAAGAACATGATTTTCTACAAAGAGCATAATTTTTATTCAATTTATAATAATGCATTCTTAACTTTCTTTCTCTTCTGTCTACTCACACACACACACATTCACACACTCACATAATCTTACAAACACATGTGCCAACACATACAGTGTTTACTATGATCCCTTCTTAGCAGCTGCTGCCGCCAACGCTGATCCAAATCTACGCTTCCAGGTGAGTGTCCAATAAGCTTTATTTGTTTGCTTTCATATCTTTAGGTCTTTACATGTTATTGTATTTTTCTATATATCTATATTTATCTTCATAAATATAGGATCTTATGTTAGTATACGATACATGAATATTTTTAAGCCTTATATAACTCTAGCTTATATAATGATTATACTTATATTTTGACTTTATTATTTTTGTTTATTTGTACATAAAATTTAAGCATATAATTTGTGTTTGTTTTTTTTTTTTAATTTCATTTTTATAAACTTTATATAAAAAAACAAATTGAAATAAAAATTTTGCAGGCCGCAAAACCAGTCAACGAAGTTCCAGCACCACAGCCAGCAGCCATTTTGAATGTAATAACTGTTAAAATATTTTACCAAGATTATCTCGCTCCATATTATTTTTGTACGAAATCTAATGCAGTTAACTGGGATTTGTTTCTTAACAACTATTTTTTATTTTTTTGTACTCTTTACTTGAAAGCTTTTGTAGTAATTTTTCATTTTTTTTTTTTTTTTGTTCTTTGTAATTGTTTTTCAAAGAATAATTTTGTCATATGTATGAAATAACGATAACTGTTAATATAAAGCTTTTGATATATAAATATTTTTACATATATATATAAATATATATATGTTCTTTGAACTAACATAATTAACTAATTCCTAGCTATCACAACTGGTGTTCTTTGCTAAAACAACAAAATTATTTTGTAGAATAATTATAGAAATTTTGTATCGACCAAGACCAAAAAAAAAAAAATCTCAACACTTTTTCTGTAAAAACTGCAACTTTTTAACTTTTTATGTTTAAACATGGAAACTTTCAAGAACTTGCTTGGTAACACACAAAAGCTTAATAACAAGGTTATGTTTTTTTTTTTTGTTTTGTTGTTTTTTCATATGTATTAACTTTCTTTTTTTATTTTGTTTTTTTTTTTAATAAATTCATTGCTCAACAATTGTAAAGCTTTCATCATATACCGTCCATTAAATTTTTACAAAAATGCTGCACTTTATTACAAAAAAAAAAAAAAAAATAAACAAAAAATCATTCAAATTGGTAACTCTTATGACTGCTGTTTTTTTACAATTCATAGCATTTTACTTCAATACAGATGTATAAATTTATTTATGTATGTATATCGATAAAATAACTTAACCAAAGATATGCTCAATAAGGCAAAAAGAAATAAATAGTTCATGAAAAAATTCTGTTTAACACAGAGAAAAGTATTGCATGCGAGAAAAATATGTCAGCAACAATTCCGACATTTTTTTTTTGCCAGCCAACATTGTGCGTGCCAACATTTTTCAATAATAAAATCTGACAATTTTACATGACGGCTAATAACACATTCCGCTGATTTCTGCCTTTTAGCAGAGCTTTTGAATTTAACAGCTGAAATGAAGTGAACTTAAAAACCAGTTGTAAAAAAAAAAAAATTGGCTCTTCGTGATGGTTTGATGCAGTCATGCCCACAAGAATTAATAAATGAGCCGAACATTCAAGCAATATAGGGTGTTTTTTAGAAGTGTAGGTCTAAAAATTCAAATAAAATAATGTTTTGACATAATTTCATACTGAAAACTAGCTTTATTAGAAAGATAATTTTATGTCATTGTTGTTTAAATATTATATCGAGCATGTGGCTCACTCGTATGTTGGGCATTATGGAGTCCATGTTTCGACATAAATATTTTGGGAATCGACTCATTTGGGTCCGCCTCAATACTACCCACTACAGCAGCAATTGTTTCTTCGATGCGCATTGTACAACATCTTTGCGAATGCGTATTATCTCATAGTGTATAAGTGGTGCGAAAACGGTCAATGACCATGGTTAATCCAATTATACGCTCGGATGGACAATTATGTCGTAAAATGGATGTTAAGCACGGTAACGTACATAAATTTGCACAATTTGCAAGCGTTGAGCGTTGCACACTGGGCACAAAGGATAATAGCGTTGCCAGATCGGTCCTTTGAATATCAACCTCGTAGAATGTTGCGTGTGAATATTGCAAAGCCCTTGTAAAAGTTTTGCTGACACAAAGAATGTTCTTGAAAATTGAGCCGTAATATGGACACTACTGATTTTGTGCTGTGTTACATATAATAATAATAATTATAAACTGGCTATTTCAGCCCTTGAAAGGACTTTGACCGAACTTCTTATAATCAAATTGTGTTTCGGGCTAGACCTAGAGCTAGACCTACTAGTTTTATGCCGACTATTATAAACGGCTAATGTGCATGTTCTCAAGAAGCTTTACATGGCAGTATTTACTCTCTGAGGTTTGTCATTGGGTCGTATGCATAAAAATGAGATTGTTCTCTGAGTTGAGTCGATCGAGCTTAAGCTCAACTACCTGAATTAAAGAGTTGAGATGTAGCTCAAAGCTTATCTTCTCTTTGCTATATGGATTTGTTGTTGTGATGCGTATATGACGTATCATTAAATCTATGGTTACAATTATTAGTAATTCAAGCTTATTTTTAAAAATGTGTTCAACCGAATTGGACAGCGCACAGTGTGAGATTTTGCCAATCTGGAGGGACTTAATTCAATTGCAGCCGTAGTTTGGAAGATATCGACTTGTTTGGTGTATGTACTCTTATTGTTCATGATGAATTTATGTCCAAATACCAGCTAAATCGGACAAAAACTACTTCCACCTCCCATACAAACCCCCCCGTTTTTGTTTGAAAAACCTTCTAATATTAGTTGTAATACCAATTTGAAATAAGAGAGCTACTGCCAAAAAGAATAAAAACCAAAAACAATCATTGTGCATTTAAACAAAGCGGTTATTTGTTTAATATTTCACTTTTTTGGTTATTATGCATAGTTTATTTACTTGTCAAAGAAGAACGTAAAATGGTCTAAAGAAGTTGAAAATTTAGTCTGAATCAGAACATTCTTCGAAAGTTTGATGATCCGATAACAATGCGTTATAGTGTAGCAATAACGTATACTACATATCAATGAGACGGATGAAATAAGCAGCCTGTGTATTAACTCGTAATGTTTTCCTAGTGTACAATTCTCAGTAATTTCGTATATTTTACCTGGACTCCAGGACTTCTTCGGAAAAATTGCCAATAGGTAGAATGCAGAAAGAGATTATATCCTTTCCATGGTACAAAATTATATGCACAGTTACTGGCATGTTGAACCACGAATATTCGGACAGATAAAATTGTGTGGTTTCTTTCGTGTAGCTTTGAAACGCATTTATATTAATGGAGTATCCACGTAAGTTTTGTCTGCGTCTTTAAAAAATCTTCTGGCAGTGTTGCCGTCATTTGTATTGCCGGTTTTTTGTTTTGGCATATCCACTAAAAGGCTCATTTCATGTTTAAATTTGTTTTGAATTTCCTTCTTCCTATCAGATACTTTAACTTTATTTTCCTCACTTTTCAGGGTTGGAACGGGGTTTTGCCAATAATTTTTTTTTTACCTCTGTAATTGTTGAGCATAGTTGAAGAGATACCAACGATATAGAAAAAATACTTTCGTCTGACAAATTTCCCTCACTAAATTTTTGTTTGTACTCGTCCAGAAGTTGCTCAAAAGCAATTTAAGACCGATTCAAGTCCTACAGACTTGATGTTCCTTAACCAAACATCAAATAGTGTCTCCCGCGATATTTCACCCATGGTCAAATATTGGGCCTTTGTGCAAAATTTTTGCAAGTTTTTTTTCTTCAGATGAGTTTTGGGATTTCACTCGCTTATCACCTTTATGGTAAGAACGTGGAACACAGTAGAATATAAAAGTTGCAGTATATGAAACATACGCAATTTTAAAAAATTTTCTTACTTATTAGCTGATTATGAAGTAAATTAAATAAAATATTCCAGAGCAAATATTAAAAAAACATTATTGAAAAAGTTATGCTCAAACTATTTTTAATTTAAGAAAAAAAAAACTTTTTAAAAACAATGCACGTACGACTCACTTCTAATCGCTTCAAACTTGCGAATTTATTAAGCAGACAAACTTATTTTTACTCGCTTTGTAATAGCACGTGTTTGATTACCGTTATCTCAATGATGTTTTTATTTTCATTCTGTTTTGTATTGATATTCGTAACAAAGGGACATTTTCTAACATTTACCCAAAAATCATTAAATTTTAAGCATATTTTTTTTTGCATTAAGTCCCTTCAGATTTTCAAAATCTCACACTGTGCAGAGGTGACGAGAACGTAAAGGACGTACAGTCAAATACAAATTAAATAAAAAATTGTTTTTACACTAAATGCTTTGTCTCTTTATTTTGCCTACGTCTGTTCTTTTTTGTCTTCCGACTTCTTCGAACTCTTGTTACTCATAAGAACGGTCATCTGAGTTGATTGAAGGTTCATTTAGATCCAGATCGTCATTTAAAAATTTGGCAATGTTATGCAGAACGAAGCAACTTCGAATTACAGTGGGAACCAATTTTGTTGCGACTCGAACTTTATACTGCAGAATAGGAAATCGCTGTTTTAGTTGACCAAAGCAACGTTCGATAGCTCCGATTGCAAAAGGAAATTTGTATTTCGAAGCCCATTTTGCTTGTGCTCTTTCGATGGCTTCATAATTTTTTGGGAATACAATCCAATTGTTCCCTTTGCTTGCAATTGCGTTGACAACTTCCTTAACAGTACGCGAAACTGTGGTTTAGTGTAGTTCAATATCTTGTCCAATTCCAACTTGAAATCCGAGGTCACCAACAAATCTTAAAAAGGCTCGCATTTTCTCTAGTTTATTCCTCCCCCTTAGGTTTCATTAATATCCCCTAAAAATACTCAGCCAGCCATTCTATATTTTCTTTTTCAAACCGATAAAGTCGTTTTACGTTGTCATTTTGACTAATTGATGAACGCTGTTTGTATACCTTTTGTTTTCCGCACATAAAATATTCAGACAGCTTTATAAATTCCTTTCTTTTTCAAAATTGAGTTGATGCTTACCAGTCTCACTAACTTAGGGGCATCATCTCAAGAAAGTGAGTAGAAGTTGCCTTTTATGCATACGAATATGAGCTTTAACTCAAAAAGAGCTTTCAATTTTAAGCAATTTCTTAAAAATGATATCAATCTCATCACTTGGGATGAAGCTTATAAGTCAACTTTTTTTATGCATACCATCCCGAGAAATTGCTCAAAAACTTGAGAAAAATGTAAGATCTCATTTTTATGCATACGACCTATTGTGTGCAGAGAGGTGACGGCCGTACAGAAAAATTAATTCGATTGAAAAAACTTTCTGTGTCAGATGGAATTGAACCAGGGTTCTATGGCCGTGTTACATATAGGCTCGACAAATTTTGTGGATATTGAGTCAGTTGAGTCTATTGAGCATCTAGCTCGAACTGATTCTGATTAACCTTTAAAGTAAGCATAAACATTAACAAAAGGCAAATGAAAAGAAAAAAATGGAGATATTGATTTTCAAGACAATACTCTCTTTATTTAAATTTTATTCTTACAAAGTTGCCTTCAAATTTTAATTAAAAAGTCAAAGTTATGAAAAAGTAAACCACACAGTTTAGATAAATTTTCTATTTCAATAATAAAATGAGCCTGCAACGAAATTGTCCATTTCAGCCATTGACAGCTTCTTATGATCAATTGTGTTGCGCGTGTTATTGATTATTTTTACACTGAAAAAAAATGTTTTAAAATTGACGATAATTGTTATTATTTTGACGATATTTGTGTTTAAAAAATAGCTTGCAACAAATTTCGTCAAAGTAAGAGCAAATGTATTTAAAAATTTTGAAAAACATATGAAAAATAAGTCAAATTAACAACACATTTTGTGAAAACATTGTGTTTAATTTTAAGCCAACTTTTTTTTTTCAGTGTACATAAATGACCGAGAACTGCTGAACCTAATAGTTTTATGCCGACTTCAAACTATTGCTATCAGATAAATTAATATCAATTGATAAAATTGTTGCGTGTTAAATCGGATTCAAACCACTGACCTCGTGGCTCATTAAATCTGTATCAAACGATACACGCACGTTAAGACATTCGAACACGGCTGCCACGTGTACACAATTAAAGGGATATTTAGGATCAGCACGTCTGGAGTGACTTGTATTTTTCTTGTTTGCACATTTGTTGCACATTTGTTGTACATATGGCAGAAACATTTCGGCAAAATGGACCAACAAAAAATATGTTTTATAAAATAAAGCCATTGGAGCCATTTTTTTCGGCACTATTGATTTCATTTTTGTTGCTACAAAAGCTCGTCAATCAGATTTTTCGTAATTTTTTGTGCAATTTAGTAGAATTAAAATAGTGCCAATTGAGCCAACAGCTGAGCCATTGGCTGAGCTCTATTAACTTTACTATTTTTGTTGCTAAATAATCACGACGGTAAATTTTGAAGTAATCTTTTAGGCAACTTTTTATGCAAAATTTTGTCAATTGAGCCAACAGCTGAGTCGTTCTCTGGGCTCTATCAACTTTTTTATTCTTGTTGCTACATAAGCACGTCGGTGAATTTTGTAATCAACTTTTGGTGTTAAAGTTGGGGCAAAACTTAGCCAATTGAGCTACTTACTGAGCTAACAAAGCCATTAGCTAGCTACTTTTAACTTTTGTTTGTGGCTTCATTATCATCTCGACAAATATCGTGATTGACAAAAATGTGTTTTTCAAAATTGAGCCAAACGAGCCACCAACTGAAGTCTATTGATAAGGATTTTGTGTATTTTGTTGCATAAGCGCAAAATTTCGTTTACAATATTGTACTAAGACAAATAGGATCATTGCAGCTACGACAGTGGGGGTTAATGAACAAAAGGCTTTAACACACTGTCTATATGCATGCCCAGCACTACTAAGATGGTAGATTAATAGCTCTAGGCAAACCATTCTGTAACAATCTATAGGAACTTTCAACTTTTAAAATCAACGAACTCGATAATTTTCTCAATCGCACTGGATTGTTCTAAAGACTCTTAAGGTACTTTTCCAGTGCACCATGCAAGTCAACTTGCAATAAGAGGTAGTGACACCAAAATGGTTGAATTGAGTCACCACCCAAAACCAACCAACCAAGTCAGTGCAACCAAAAAAGCCACTGGACATTATGAATTTGAATAACTCTCGCATATTTGCTTAAGTTTTAACGCAAAATTACTTTTAAGTTGAAAGTATAGCATTCGTTTCTAAAAAAATCACGTTTCACGTTTAAAACTTATGTTTTTGCCTAATAAATACGATATTTTGCATTCCGACAAAAATTGCAAGTAATTCAATTGTAGCAGTTTTTAAGATAAGGAAGTGGGGGTGGCAGTATTTAGATTTCTCCGAAGACAAAAGCTTATGAAAGCAGCTTAAATTTTGGATATGGAGACATTAAAACCCTGCAAAATTGAAATCAAACAAAGAAGGTGAATGCTTAGCCCAATATAACTAAATCAATTCAAATTTTAATTGATTATTACTTGGTAGAGCACAACGAAGCTAATTTTGAAAAATTGTGTGTAACAAGATCCTATTTTTTACCCCTAAGCTTCCTCATGTCACCTATGTATGCTCAGAATAGACGTTACCATTAAACCAAAAACTTGCTCACGTCACCCATGCTCAGAACCTATAGGATTCTATAGAAAGGATCGTGAAAAAATTGAAAATAACAACAACAACCAAACTTTGAAAAGTCAATGTTATAGTTTACTATTTGAAATTTTGAATTAAAAAATCTCAAATTATTACTTGGATGCCAAAGAAACTTATAATTCCGCATTGGTTTTGCCGAATGTTGGCTTAGAAGCTACTAAGTAAGACAACAGCAGAAATCACTGAGGGTTGCAGATGAGTTGGTGTGGCGGTGAATAAAAAAGGTCTATAGTCTGCTGGTGATTATTTATTCAAAAGTTTTAATTTTAATTGAAATTTTTAAAGAATTAGCAAAAGTTAATTGAAAAAAAATTTCACTTGCATCTTAACCAGGCTCTAGATAATACCACGCCTACAGATTTTATTAAATTTAGATTCATTTCCTATCATTGTCTTTGAAGAGTTTTAAGCATGTTAAGGCTCCCTCGTGTATGGCTGTCACAAGCAACTCTTCGACATTCTCACACATTACATAAGCTCTTTTATAACCTCATCAAAACGGTATAAAAAGTTCTTCAAAGTTTTGCTGATGCTAAAGCCGTACACAGCTTCCTTCCATTATGTGTTGTTCGCCGTCATTAATTTATTCAAATGACAGTTATTTGTTGTTATTTCTATTATTACTGTTGTTGCAACAGGATTTTCATTGACTTTAATTCAAGCCTTTACACACTGACTCACAAGAAGCACACACACACACACGCACGCATACTCACACATACAACATCAGCCGACGACACACATTTAGGGATGCGCTCTGTTGCCCACATGTTCACTTGGGCATAAAAAGAATTCCAGCACGCCTTTATGCTGCCACAATAACATCCTTTGTTGTGGTTATTGTTCTTGTTTTTATATTGTTTTTACCTCCCTCACTCCCATCCGTTTGTTATTTTTCATTAATTTATTCCATGTGTTTTCATATAAAGCGAACATTTCTTAATAAATGCAAAATTAAAGCTTTTAAATGAGTTTATTTTATTTTGTTGACACTTATGTGGTCAGCCACATAAATACACACACACACTATATTAAAAAGCTCCATCACTCTCACAAACACAACTTTATATACAATATACCCATCTATACACACAACTGTACACATTAACTCATTCACATTATTGACAACCACAAATGCAGCAAAACCTCAGTTTGTAATTAAAATTTAAAAGCTCAAATTGAACTTCTTGCCATACCAGTGCATGTCGAATATTTCAAAGTTTTTTTTTTTAGTTTCAAGTAGGTACATTTAAGCTTTTTGACTCTTTCCTTCCAAATGTTAATAAAAGCTTTAAGTATGTAGGTTGTTCGTTGTTTTTTTTTTTTTTGTTTTCTATTGTTTTCTAAATTTTTTATACGAAATTATAACTTATCACAAAATTCATTCATTTTGTCAATCAATTAAACAATCAATTTTTTTTTTGTTTTTCATTTGTGCAAAAACTACAACATTTTATTCGATTCACTTTTACTTCAAACCTTACAGCGCCGCACGGTGTCAACGCTAAACACGTCTCCACATACGATCAACCGCATTCCGGTTCCACAGAATGTTTTGGTAAACATTTCTCGTTGTTTTTGTTCTTGTTGTTTTTGTTTCCAATTGTTATCGTTTGAAACGTCGTAATTAGAATGTATTCTTTTGTTTTTTTAATTGAAACCAAAATAAAGCTTTTATGTTTTGAAAAAAAATTTCAAAGAAAATGACTACTTTTAGTGTAGAATAAAATTGAAAGTGTGTAAAGTGACAAAGCAAAGCGTGGATAGTCAAAGTTCAGATAAGTGTACAAGTAAGAGCTTTTGCAAGGTTTAATAAAACTACTCTTTAAGAAGGTCTTTAAAATTTAAAGTTTGATAAAACTAGCCGTTATCTAGGTAACTAAAGTTGTTCTACTTAAGCTTTATTTTTACAAAGTGACAAATAATGTAAATTAACGTTCAGTGCAGAAAAAGCTCATTTAAGAATAAAATTTCAGATTGTTTTAATGAGTAACTTTATAGTTTGTAGCCATTGGCTACTAATAAAAAAGGTTTTTAAGAAATGTAACTTTACATAAATAACACTTAATCGACCAATTTAAGGAATTCAAGTTACGTTTTTTAACTTTCGTTATTCAAAGCTTTAGAGTTTTGAAGAGTTTTTTGAAAAAGGGATTTGGAAACATTTTTATATAAAAACAAAAAAAAATAAATGACCACTTAAGCCCTTGAAAGGACTTTGACCGAGCTTCTTATGATCAAAAAGTGGTGTGCGTGATATTAAATGTTTTGTACCCAAATGACCGAGAACCTACTAGTTTTATGCCGACTCTGAACGACCTATGTGCATGTTCTCAAGAAGCTTTACATGGCACTGGTTACCCTCTGAAGTTTGCCATTGTCTGCAGAGAGGTTACGGCCGATCAGCAAAATTCATTTCAATAGAAAAAAACTTTCTGTGAAAGCTGGAGTTCGAACCTAGTCTCGAACTGGCATCGATTGGTTTACGCATTCGGGCACGGTCGTCACACAACATTTTTATATATATTTCCTAAATTTTCACCTTTGCTTTTTGAGGAAATAATAATAAATGTACTTTTTTCTTTAAAACTTTCTGTGAAAAGCTTTTTTTAACAGTTTCTTTAAGTAATACTTCAAGCTTAAAAGCTTTTTAAATTTCAGTATTTGAAGCAATTTGAGATCTATATATTAAAACTTTCACAGAGATTTTATTGTAGTTTTTTTATTAACAGCTTTTCGCAAATAAAAATTTCCGTTTAAATAGCTTTTAATGAGTATAAGGTATTGAGAGCTGTTATTGCAACTTTTAAATTAACTTTTTTAGAAAACTTTTTAAAATCTTTTTGAGCTTTAATATAAAATTTGATCTGTTGATCTGTTGATCTGTTGAACAGATTCATTGATCTGTTGCTCGCTTAGCATAAAATTATTAAAAGATCTTGTACTAAAAGCTTTTATGAATTTTACATTAAGAGGGCATATAGGTTACAAATTTTAAAAAAAGATAACTAGGATCATTTTTTCCGCCAAAAAAAAACAAAATGGCGACCGATTTTGTAACCTCGAAAATCGACTCTTATTTTAAATGCCCGCCATTTTGTTTTTTTTTTTCAGCGGAAAAAAATTATCCTAGTTCAGACGATAGCCTAGTAAACAAGGATTTATTTAGTTTTTTTTTCCTCACATGTTTCAGACTGGTAATATCCTGCATACCGTCAATTTTTTGGCATTTTTTAAAAAGAAATCAAATAACGTCAAAAACCGCTTCAAAAATCTGAAAAAAATTTTTGTATTCCTTAAATGTTAATTCCTTAAATGTTAATTGTATTCCATTAAAAAATGTTCCTTCTATGAAAAAAAATTCCCGAAAAAAATTTTTTTTAAATTTGTAACCTAAATGCCCCCTTAATAATAACTTACCTTGAGTTTTGATTGTAAAATTTATGACGAGCTTTTACTTCAAAAGTTTTTACATTAGTGTTATTTATTTTACATTAAAAATCTTTGCTGATCGCTAAAATAAAAGCTTTTTGAATTGACAGCTTAAATTAATATATTATAGCTTAATAGCATGTTCAAACCGAGCAGTTAATTATGTTAAATCGAGTTAATGAAGTTAAATCGAAAAACAAGTTCTGAAATGAAGTTTTGATGAAGTTAAATGCGTACAATTGTTGTTGGAAATTTAACGTGTTAAATGATTTAACACGTTTCGAAACTCGTTAAATCACTGGTTTGTGTTCTTGCTAACGTCAGAAAAGCTTTTTTGCTTTTTAAACGCAACCAAATCTGACAAGAGCTTTTTATTTTGATGTTTTGAATGTAAACAAATAAATTCTTTGACAAATTTTTCTTAATTCTTTGACGAATTTTTGAATTTATGTGATTTTTTTTTATTTTTGTTATATTTTTCAAAAAACAATTTTTTATTTCTTCAAAATATAAACAAACAAACTGACATTTTGAAACAAGTTAAGGCAGTTTGAACAATGATGTTAAAAAAAGCTTTTTTTTCGAATAACGTGTTAAATGAAGTCGGTTTGAACATGCTATAAGTCTCAATGAGAGCTGTAAACATTGAAAGCTTTTTTATAAGAAAAAAATTTTTAAGGCCCATAAATAACTCATAAAACCTTTTAAACCTCTTAATGAATAAAAAAAACAAAAATGTGCTTTTAAAAGTAAAATTTTGCATTGTACCTTAATTATGAGTATGGTGCTATTTCAGTTTTAATAATAAAGCCTTTTATCATTAAAATAATTAAAACTCAATAGAGCTTTTGTTGTGCTTTTACTATAAGATATCTCTTATTAAAATTTTATCACAAAAAGCTTTTATCGACCTATCTAACATACCAATGCACCAATCAAAACTTTGCTTTATCTTCCCATGACTGGGGATAATTTTTTCGTTGGATAAAGAAAAAAGCTCATAAAAATGTCGAGGCCAATGATAAGGAGCAAATGTTATAAAATCTAGCTTTTCTCTAGGATAGAAACTTGATCAAACTGATAAAATTCAATTTCATAACTATAGTTAAAACGCTTTGCTTGGACACACACACATAGCGCACTAAAGCTTTAATTCTTGTTTTTATTTTTGTACATAAGCAACCCTCGTTTTTTAATTGATATGCTGCATACTTTCCAAAGGAGCTTTGATTTTAGTGCATGTTTTATTTTATTATATAAACTGCTATAGAACAAGTTTATGTACTTATGTTTGTATGTATGTATGTGTGTATGTATGTATTATTTTGCAATTTTTACAGGTGTTGCTGTGTGTTGGACATTAAATATTGATTTACTGACAATGATGCTGATCTTACCTAATATACATATAAGCATGTTCATTCTATTTATATATTTTTTCTAGCAATTCTTCTATGGTTATATTTAATAGATGGTTATTTTTTCAAAAATTAATTTTAAATAAGGGTTTTTTTAAGGTGTGTTTAATATTTTTAATATAAAATTGACTGTGTGACACTCGTTTACAATAAAATATCACAGTATCCATTCATGTATCACTTTGCACCTTCTAGAATTGCACCAAATTAAAATGAAAATATATATATATATACCTATGTATACTCGTATAATTTAAACAAAAATCGTTTTTATCGTAGCTAGTTTTTCATATTGTTCGTTTTAATTACTGCATATTTCACAAATAGGTGATTTCATCCCACCACCTTTTTAACTTTACTTTCACTTCATTTTTCGTTTGGTTTGATTTCTTGATACTTCTCAATATATCCTCTAAATCGGCTATTTTAATGAACCTTTCCTTTTGCTTGCAACTATATTCCAGGCCGCCGCTCCATTGCTAAAGACACCTCTGTCACAAGCTCAACAGGCCTACGCTACCGCTGCAACCACATATACAGCAGTTGCTGCTAGAGCGGCATACGGCGCTGCAGCTGCTGCGGCAGCACAGCCAGCTTTGGCCGGTTATGCCACAGTTGCAGGGTAAGTTTTTCTAACAACAACAACAACAACAACAAAACAACTATCATTTTAACTAACAATTAATCAAAAATTAACTCAACTCAATGTTTGAAAATTTACTAAAATATTCTTGCTTAAATTAACTATAACCATTTAATGAATAATTAACTTGATTCTTCCAATCAATGGAGCGTTAGAATAGGAAACTGTTTGTTGGCATGTAGTTTAAATTTTTCAAATTCTATGGAATTAACTCTTGTTCTGCCACAAATTTGCTATTTTTCAAAAACAATGTATTTACCAAAAACCGTTATTAATTAAAGTTTCTGTGCACGATTCCATTTTTTATAAAAAAATACATATTGTCATTTTTTTTAGGCTTTTTTTTTAGGCTGTTAATTGCGGGAGTTTAATTCGTAAATCTAATGATAACTTAGCAAAGACACAAACCAATATTTCTTCTCTGTACAAAGTTAAATTCGTAGGTACTTTACAAAAAAGTTCGAATTGAACTTTTGATACGAATTTAACTAACGACACAACGAAGTTAAATTCGTACTGCTATGTAAACTACGAATTTAACTATGGGTACGAATTTAACTTTATATGTACTGAAATCACTTAGGGCCAGTTTTTCAGTGCGAGTTTAAACTCTAGTCAAGTTAAACTGAGGTTAACTCACTGAAATTGGACGTTTAAACTCTGTTGAACTAGATATTTTAGCATTCGTTAAAGTTAAATTGATTTAAATTATCATATTATGTGTTTCTTTTTTGCCTAAACCGAGTTTAAACGTCCAATTTTGGTGAGTTAATCTCGGTTTAACTTGACTAGAGTTTAAACTCGCACTGAAAAACTGGCCCTTAGGCATCGACTTGGAAAAGCAGAAAAGTTGAAATATTTTATGAAAAATTAATTTTTAAATATAAACAAATGCAAACAAGTTATTTCATGTAAGGATTTTGGCCATTGGAAATTTTTGAAAAGTAGTAAATGTTAGGTTCATGGTACTACTTTTCAATGAAGAATCCTCAATTCTGAAACGCAGAGTTCTTATAATATGCATACCAATGGAAAGGCATTTGACGCACCCTTCCAACGATATATGACTTATTGTGGCACAATTAGGATTTCGGCCATTGGAAATTTTTTATGTTTGACTTTGTCTTGGATTTGCTCTTTTCCTCTTAAGCTCTCCAAAACTAGTTTACGTTTTTGTAAATATTGCTCACACAACTTTAAGAGCCCTCAAATTCAATAGAAATATTTTTTATATGCGAAACACAAAGAATGCCACAAGCGACTGTCGCCAAATGTCAACATATGACTTTCTGTTCTGCCTTTGATTTGTATATATCGACTAATAATATGTTCAAACCGACTTAATTTAACAAGTTACTCGAAAAAAAGCTTTTTTTAACACGATCGCTTACACCGCCTTAACTAGTTTCAAAATGTCAATTTTATTTGTTTAAATTTTGAAAGAAATCAAAAATTGTCTTTTAAAAAATTGAAGTTGAAGAATTGTCCAAGAATTTATTTGTTTACGTTAAAAACTTCAAATTTTAAATAAGTAACCTTGTAGTCAACGAAAGAGAGCATTTCTCTACATTTCTCTACATTTCTACATTACGTGAAGCTGTCGCTTCCTGTGTGTTTTAGCTAAGTACGTTGTAGACAAATTTTATTAAGGGCCCAATCCCGAAAACCAAAGCAACGGGTGTTTTTGGACCCTTTTTGAAAAACTTCTCATTTGAAAACGCAAAGAGTTATTTAAATTCATTTTTTTTTTTATTGTATTAAGAATATATTAAATTAAATAAAAAAATTTTTTTTCTTTGTACGAGGAATGTTCAAAAAGTTTTCGGCCTTCAAAGTTGGGCGTTGAAAAAAAAGGTATGCTGCTTGCGGCCCGGATAACTCGACTTCGGATCATCTGAAATGGAAAAAATATACGGCGTTAGATTCAGTACAGATGTAAGTCTTGTCCCTACCTCAATCATAATTTTGCGATAATTTTTTACAAAATGGCGGTCATTGGAAAATGAAAAACCTATTTTGGGTCTTTTTTTTTTTGTAGTTGAGAGTAAAAAAAAAAATAGTAAAAAATTGTTTAAAAGTGTGATTGAGGTAGGGACCAGAATGGTGACAATTTTGCGTCGATTGCACTTTGTTTCATCAAAATCGGTTCAGACCTACGGGCGCAATCTGGGCCGCAAGCTCGAAAAATGTGGTTTCGAGATAAACGCGTTTAAGATTGAAGTTATGTTTTTGCATCAAAAATACATGCAGAAATTCGACAATTCTGCGTCGATTGCACTTGGTTTCATCAAAATCGGTTCAGTAGAACCGGAGAAAAGTGAGTTCGAAGTTGAAAAACATGATTTTGAAAAAACTCAAAGAAAATTTTAGGCAATAAAACATTTTTTTTTTTTTTGTGAAATACTTACATATATCAATCTACAATGCCAGCCCCATAAGTAACTCCTTCCTCTTCTTCAAAAAATGAGGACTCAGCGGCTCTTTGTGCTCTTCGGACAGTTCTACCTTCTTTTGATGCGGCCAGAGCTCTGGCTTTGGACCTTTTCAAACGTTCTTTGTTCCGAGACATGGCGAAATCATATGTTTCGTTGCCAATCGGGATGCCCATTAGGTTCATTATTTGAAGTATTGGCAAAAAACCTTCGTTAAATATGACAGTTGCAATATAATTGACAATCTCAATAGTGCGTGCGCCGGTGTGCACATGCTTCGGTGCGAATGACCACAGCACTGCGTTGAAAGATTCGTTGCTGTTTTGAGTTTCGGAGCCAAGGCATCTGTTCAAGAAATCATCGGCTGACAGTGCTTCGTAAATAGGTTTGATTGCTTCCTGGACTCTCTGATTTAGCGGTGCATACATATGCTTGAAGCCGTCGGTTGTCCTTTCTGCTATCGCTTTTGCCAGGCTCACCAGCTTGACGCACCGGTCGGACAGTTTTGGTGTTGTAGAGCTTCATCAGTCGAGATTTTGTGCACGTTGCCCAAACAGCCTTCTTCATGTCAGCAACCGACTCTGGATGACGACGAATAGCGAGGCCATAATATGTTGTTAGTTCAGAGGTGACTTTATCTGTGAGTTTGCCTGCACCCTTGCCGCAAAAAAGGCCATATCTCCTAAAGTATTTCGAATTTCAAAAACCCTTTTAGGACGATATTCTCAAATATCCAAGCTATAAAAATATGCAAGAAAAAAAAATCGAAAAAATGTTTTCCAACCACGAATACTCCCTTAATTTGTAGCAGTAGAAAAAGTATCATAATTGTACTAAACTATTCATTTCAATTTCAATTTTAATTTATTCAAAAAGCAAGTAGCAGCAAGTTGGGTTTTCTGACATTTTTATGAAAAATCACTGACATTTACATTCGCGCACTACTTTTTTTGTGACAAGCATAGAGTACTTAATCTATGACAGCTGTCTATAGCAAGCATGGAGGTTTAGTCATGGAGAAATTCACACTCAAGCAATGCGTACGAGTACAAATTGTGAAAATTCACTACAAAAATAGTGAAAATTTTCGGAGACGACTCGCAAAGCCCAAGGGATTTCTCCAAAAGATTTCCATGCACCCACAATGGTGCACTGTTTAGTACGTATTTTGGGGTGGCGGTATCATCGAGACATTCTTCTTCGAAAATGCAACTGGAACCGTATTTACTGTGAATGGTGCTCGATATTGCGACAAGCTGACAATTATCTCAATTATGTCAGAATGTCATGGAAAATTTCATACAAAGAGCTCGCGTGTGCAAGCAAGTTCGAGGCGGCCGATATTATATTCCATCAATAACTTCCATGCTTATACTTTATAATTCAATTAAAAAAACTCACAGACATTTTAACAAAACAATGCGTTTTCTTAAAAACTTAAATGTCAGTAATTTTTTGACATCTATATATATAAAAAAATGTTGTCAAATCTGTTTGTGACGAGTGTTTGAGAGTTCGGCTGGGTAAAAAAAAAATCTGCCGATACCATTTTGTAGGGTACGTTCCCTAGATGGTAATTGTTTGAAAATGACAAGGGGGCGTGGCACCTCCCATACAACCCAAATCTACGGTAGCGAATAGCTCTGAAGTTATAGTTCGCATAGCATCGGAATTCGGTGTTCTATCTTAATTTACAAGAGCCGTTCCACAGGTAAAATTTTATGTGCGTTGAATGTGGGGTGGCACTTTTTCAGCAGACCAAATTTTCGGTATAACTTTCAAGCTATAAGTCACACATCAATGAAACTTGGTAGGAGCGTACTATTTAGTCGCGTCCTTCGACTAGCAATTTATCAAGTATAGGCCAAAGGGGTGTGGCACCGCCCATACAATTCAAATTTATGATATCGAATAGCTTTGGAACTAAATGCCGTATAGTAATGAAATTCAGTATGGAGTTTCCACTTGGTGATATATTTATACTATAAAACTGGGATGGGCTTTGGAAAAGGGGGTGTGGCTACGCCCATACACTTAAAATTTTTGATATCAGATAGCTTTGGAACTAAACGTCGTTTAACAACGAAATTCAGTATGGAATTACTATTGGGTGATATTCTTCTACTAGAAAACTGAGACGTCATTGAACAAGGGGGTGTGGCTCCGCCCATACAAGCTAAATTTGCGATATCGAATAACTTTGGAATTATAAGTAGCATAGCCTCGAAATTTGGTTATCAATTTACACGAGTCGTTCCACTTAGAGATAGAGATAGAGATAGAGTTAGAGATAGAGATAGAGATAGAGATAGAGATAGAGATAGAGATAGAGATAGAGATAGAGATAGAGATAGAGATAGAGATAGAGATAGAGATAGAGATAGAGATAGAGATAGAGATAGAGATAGAGATAGAGATAGAGATAGAGATAGAGATAGAGATAGAGATAGAGATAGAGATAGAGATAGAGATAGAGATAGAGATAGAGATAGAGATAGAGATAGAGATAGAGATAGAGATAGAGATAGAGATAGAGATAGAGATAGAGATAGAGATAGAGATAGAGATAGAGATAGAGATAGAGATAGAGATAGAGATAGAGATAGAGATAGAGATAGAGATAGAGATAGAGATAGAGATAGAGATAGAGATAGAGATAGAGATAGAGATAGAGATAGAGATAGAGATAGAGATAGAGATAGAGATAGAGATAGAGATAGAGATAGAGATAGAGATAGAGATAGAGATAGCGATAGAGATAGAGATAGAGATAGAGATAGAGATAGAGATAGAGATAGAGATAGAGATAGAGATAGAGATAGAGATAGAGATAGAGATAGAGATAGAGATAGAGATAGAGATAGATATAGAGATAGAGATAGAGATAGAAATCATTTCCGCTACGACAGCAACGCGTCGGGTATCAGCTAGTTCTTAATAAGAGCCAGCGATTTTTGAGCAAATTTTAGCTTCATACTTGGACTACTACCAAATAAATCATTCAGTAAGCGAATAAAATATGAGAAAAATTTCAATGTTTGAACAGTGTATGACATCAAAAATAATATATACAATATTATACCACGCGCATGTCTGCCTACGTCATGATCGACATATTGTCAAAATCAGCTGTTTTTCACTGAGCAAAATATAAACAAACAGAACTGTAACTGAAAAATAAATCGCACAGAACTATTTCACACTATATTTCGCCTCTTTTTGACGAACAGAAAGTCAGTGAGAAAAACAGAGAAAGTGTATTTTCCTATCTACATCACGGAAGACCAAACATCTTGCGCAGAACAGTGCAACTTTTTTTGCCTCTGTTGGCGTGATCTGATTTCTATTATTTTGACATCTATGAATTTTTTTACAAAATATAACAGGCATCTATCAATAGATTCTGAAAATGTTCATTATGTATCATTTAAACAAATGTCCATTGCATACTTTTGGGAGCAACTGTATTACTTCCCAATGACTTACTATGAACTTTTTACAGTGAGTAATTAAATAACTATTTCTCTTGATACATATAAGTTGCAGACAAATTTTGTCCAAAGCGACTTTAGTGATATTTTGCAAGAATATTTGCGTAGAATATTTAAACCCTCGACGGCTTACACTTAGTAAATAAACTAAGGAAATAGCTAAATTTAGTATGACTTAAAACTCATGTTAAATATAACTCAGACATGGGTTATAACAAAATTTTGTATTTCTATACGGCAGGTTTTCATTTTAAAAAAAAATATGTGTGTGTCCACCACGCACGGTAGAAGTGAAACTTTAATCCAAAAAAATTTATTTTTAAGTGGTTAATTGATTTACTCTATAATATTGTCTTACTAAAAAAGTCCCATTTCATATAATGGCAAGAGTAAATTAAATCTGTTTTAATCAGGGATCGTAATTATTATAAGCGAAAATAACTGCAATACAGAAATATACTCCGTGTACGCTTTTGTTGCTCTCAAAATTTTGAAATATACTTTAAAATGTTGTACATTGGAACTCTGTTACTTAGCAGCAGTCAGTGTTTGTCTTTTTGTTTAAAGTTGATGTTTTCAATATGAATATCAAAGACATGCTCCATATGCTTCGAATTTTTTGGCAATATTATAATTACTCGATGTATGAACCATACAGTTGAAAAGCTAGTGTGTCCATACTATATTATAATTATTTAATTTTGCGTAACACTATGTTAAGACACGCCGAAGCGTTTCACGGCGAAGTGTTTCATCGGCGAATTGATTCATCGGTTTTACTCCCCATCACGGGTAAAGATGATTCACTTCAAAAATTGTCATTGATAATAGCTTACGTAGGTGCCTTATTAGATTGTTTAATAAATTGAAATAAAATACTTAGATTACTTCAATTCAAACCTACACTGAAAAATAAATGTTTTAAAATTGACGACAGTTGTTATTAATTTGACGAATTTTGTGTTTAAAAAATAGCTTACAACAAATTTCGTCAAAGTAAGAGAAAATGTCTTTAAAACTTTTCAAAAACATATGAAAAAAAAGCAAAATACGAACACATTTTTTGAACACATTGTGTTTAATTTTAAGCTAACATTTTTTTTTCAGTGTAAAATTTGCTTTTGTAGAAAGATAATTTTTGACGGTTCTATTTCGAGAAATAACGAGTTCGTCAAATATTTCCTTTTGTAAGTCTATTGTTTGATGCGCGGTATGACATGTGGCACCGTCCTGTTTTAAAAGTATGCCTTCAATAAATATCCCATTCAATTGGGGTATCGTTGACAGTAACGCTCTTAACAAGCTCATTTATAAATAATTAAAAACCAACGATTCCATCGGCCCATAAAGCACTAAACAGTGATTCTTTTTAATGATATAATAACGGTGCCTTGAGAATCTCTTGTGGATTTTCTGCACTGCAAATATGAAAATTGCTAACTTTCAAACATGCCTATTGTGCCAAAAATTAAAAAAATTAGCCTCACCACTGAACAGAATATTGTGATAAAGCAGTGAGTTGGCTTTCAGTTCATTTTCAGCCTATCCAAAAAGTGACGTTCTGGCGTTAGTCTATTCATTATAAACGACAAACCACACAAGTGACAGTTTAATTCTTATCGAAAAATAGAATCTCTAATAAAACACCCTATATAAAAAAAATCATAATTATTAAAAAATTTCAATTAGCTCCTAAATTTGTTATTGTTGTTCTTCACCTAGAATTTTTATTATTTTCTCTATTTATGTTTTTTTTTTTTTTTGTTATCATTAAGGAATTCTTAATATATTTTTATTTAGTTTTCTTAATTTAATTTTTCAATTATTTTATATTAAAATATTTATAAATTTTTAACACTTTTACGTTTTGTTAGGTAGCATTACGTAAAGGTAGCATATTTCTATTATTTTTTAATATTTTGTTCACTTGTTTTTACTCATATATTACCATTGTTTTTTATCAATTAAGCTTATGACACTGTCTTCTACGTTTCTTCTTAATTTTTATTTTGTTTTTACTAATTTTCTACTTCCATCTTTTAATCTAAAGCTTTTATTTTTTTATGTTTTTTGTTGTAGCAAGAGCAAGAAAAGAAAAACTGAATTTGTTGTAAGCTTACAAATAGCGCTCGAAGATGTTTGCAAAACACTATCAAAATTAAATAATTTCCATTAAAAGCTTGTGAAATCTGAGAGCTTCTGAAATTTTAAAAAACTACTTAACTCAAATCTTTAAACAAAAAATTGAAAATTCAAGAAGAAGTATCAAGAGTCCTTCGATCAAGAATTAAAAATCAAGTCAAAAACTAAACTAACAAAACCTAACATAACTCATACTAACACAAAAGCTCATCTCAAGAATTGTCAATAATTAAAACCTTTCTCTCTCTCAATGCTGCATTTATAATTATAGCTATGCCCGCGAGTACGCCGATCCTTATCTGGGACATGGAATCGGACCAGTGCCCGGCTATGGCGTAAGTTTTAAATTCTTGAAACAAAGCTGGAATTTTTTTACTAACAATATTTTTTCGCTTTTTTTTTCAGGCAACAATGTATCGAGGCGGCTACAATCGCTTTACGCCATATTAAAGCTCTCATCAAAAGTTATCCCCGCCACTCCTCACGCACGCATTCGCCGTCTGTTGCAGGATAAACAAAGAACAAACAAAGAAAAATACTCAATACCGCGTAGATTTAAAGCTGAGCTTTTTTAAGGAAGAACAAACAGGCTTAAAGCTTGGGATGCTTTAGAAGATAAACAAGCACGTAGAAGATAATTAAAAAATGGAAGCGCTCTTGTTGCCGCCGCCGCCGCCAAAAGTCGTCCAAAAAGTTAATACAAAAGCAACAAAAATTTTAAAAAACAAAAGCTACTTTTAAGCTAGTTCTACAACAACAACAACAACAAAAAGTGCTTCAGTAGTTTACAAGAACATTGAATATTCAAAGAAAATAAAAATATAACAAAACCTTAGCAATTAATAAATCTAAAATGAAACATTGCATCACAACAACAACAAAAACTACAGCAACAACACACGTGCAAATATTTAAGCATACAAAAGAAGTTGATACCAACGTTTAATCTCAGCTAAATTAAAGAAGAACATTAAAATTTAAAATTAGTTTTAAGCCAAAAGTATAAAAAGCTCACACCAACATACATAAACATAAACAACACAATCACACCCACACTAACACTAACACACATAACACACACAATTAATTAGTAATACAATTATTTGATCAAATTATATATTTTATGCAAAAAATATATACAAGCAAACAAACATACATACATACATGCAAACAAACATCCATAAAATACTTGACACATTATTGTTGTATTCATTGTAGTATAAGCTTAAAAAATTGTTGTTGTAAGTAAAAAACAAATATATGCGAAAACTTTTGAAATTTAAAGTTTAAAGCGTAGAAGAAGTACATACGAAGAAGAAGAAGAAGTAGAGAAAATAATAGTAATAAAGAAAACATCACTAACGCTGCTACTCATCTAAGAAGCAATTCAAGCTAAAGCTTTTAGCTAGAGTTAAACAGGCTTACAAAAAATGTAGCAGAATTTTAGGCACAATAAATTTTACATTGTTTCGTGCTTAATATTTTAAATTCATTATATAAACAATATTTTAAATTAATTTTTTTCGGAACTTGTTTACATTTATTTAACTTTAAATTTACTATTTATTTATCTCTTAAATTGATATGAACATGCAGCCAGAGAGATCATTATGGCTGCTTTTGTATTTAAAGCGTTCGTTATTGTACAAAGAATATTAATTTTTTTTTTAAATATTTGTCAAATTGAAAGCTTTTGTTCATATTTTTAGTGGCAGCTCTTAGGCAAATGTGTTAATGTAAAAGTTTTAAATATAAGCTTTACTTAAATACGGCAGCTATGTTCGATAATTTTCGAATTTATTTTTTATGGAATAAAGACAATATTTTTATGACAAACATTATTCAAAATCCGCTTAGTTTTTAAATTTTATCAAAAATGCAGAAACAGTTTTTTGTTTACAAACAAATAATCTTATGAGAACATGTTAAACAGGCAGCTACTGAGCATGAAAGCTTTTTAATGGACAAAGACAAATTTAATGAATATTTAAAAAAAAAAAACTTGCTTTAAATCTTCAAAAAAAAATTTTAAAACATAACTTTGTCAACATAAAAGCTCAAAACCGATAAAAGCTTTTGAATGATCACACAAAAATTCATACAATAATGAATATTCAATCAAAATGTTCAGTAAAATATTCAAAAAAGTTTTAAATGTTTAACTTTCGTAACCTTAAAGCTCAATTAAGAGAGAAAGGAGGGAGCTTATTGTTATTTATAATAATAAAAAAATTGCTTAAATTTTATGCTTAACGAAAGCTTTTAAACGTCATTCTGAGAAAAACTTCAAAGCTCGTTTAAAATTTCATCTCAATTTTCTTCAAAAAGTTTGCTTAGGTCTCTTTAAACATTTGGTGTATTGTACTCAAAGCTCTTTGCTTTCCCATATCTCACAAATGATATAAATATCTTATCGATAATTCGCGTAAAACGAAATTAATTAAAAAAATTAATAAAATAAATTTAATATTAATATTTTTTATTACTATTATCAAATACAAAATCGAAAAACTTGTTTTCAATATAAATAAAATAAATTTTAAAATCATTAAAACTTAAAGAGCTTTAAAGCTCAGTTATGAAAAAAGATGTCTTCGCTCTTTTTAATGAAAGTAATAGGATTAATTTTTTACTCAATGAAAGCGCCTTAAGTTTAAGAAAAACTTGAAAGAGTTAAAGTTCAATTACGAGCTAAAGACTACGCTGCTCTTTAGAACAGAAGAAGATATATACATTTCTTGATCAATTAAAGCCCTTAAAGTTTAAGCAAAACTTCGAAGCTCATTTTTGAAAAATTTTAAAGCTCTGTTGAAATTTATTATAAATAAAATTTATTATTAAAGAATTTATTATATAATAGTTAATTATAAAAAAAAAAAACTATTTCAACATTTCAAAATTTTTCAACTTCGTTTTTGTTTCTATTTTTTTCTACTTCTGGCATTTAAGCGTTGCCAAATTTCTTTAAATAATTTCTGCGATAATGTCTTTAAAACGTTTCAAAAGTTTTATATTCATCAATGCGTGAAAAGCTTTTCAGCTCAATTATGATATAAAGACTTCGCTGCTCCTTAAAACAAAAGAAAAGTGATGAATATCTTGCTCAACAAAAGCTTCTACAATTTAAGAAAAACTTGAAACCTTACTTTTGAAAAATTTAAAAGCTTTGTAAAAAATTTATTATAAAAAAATTTTAAAATTTTCTCTCAGTTTCATTTCGCTTTTTTCTGCTGCTGAGCATTAAACCTTTTCTAAATTTCTTTGCGGTAATACTTGAAAACGTTTCAAATATTGGGAATTCAATAAAAGCTTGAAGAGTTTTAAAGCTCAGTTATGACAAAAAACTGTTGCTGTTTTTTAGTACAGGATAGAATTAATGAAATTTTTGCTTGATGAGAGCCGATAAAAGCTTTGAGATAAACTTGAAAGCTCTGCTGAAATAAAATATTGTACAAAATTTTTCTGTTTCTTTTTTTTTTGCTTCTCTTTTTGACAAAAGAAAAAACAACATAAACAATTTATTAGCTTAAAATTCTGCCCAAAGCTTTCAACTTTTATGCTGTAAAACTAACACAATTTATATTTTGTACGAACCTTTATAAAATATATCAAATAGACTTTTTTCACTAAAGACACAAAAATTGGCAGCTTTTTAATTTTAAACAAGTTTAAATAAATATATGCACAAAAAAACTACCCACAAAAACATATCTTAAAATAAAACAATAATTTTATTGAAATATTCAACAAGAAAAAATATGATATTTTTAAAAATTAGTATTTTTAAGCAAAATTGCGCGCTCCATTAGAAAAAGTAGAAATGTTCTTTAAAAAACAAATGAAATTTTATTCGTTAGAGTTAAAGTTGAAGCTTTTGCTGATTTCAGCTGAAACTAAAAACAGCTTAAGAATCACATTTATTTAATTAAAAAAAAAAAAAATATTTCCAAAAATTATTTGCAAAATTTGCACAAATTATCAAATGAAAATAAACAAAAATAAATCTGAAAAAATGCTCAAACTTTAGCAAATAAATATTTTGTATATTAAAAAAGCGTTAAAATTAACGCTTTGAATTTACACATATTAAGAAAAATTTCTGCGAATGTATGATAAAAAAAATAACTAAAATCAATGTTAAAGCAAAAATTACAAAAAAAAACAAAAAAATAAAAATGCAGATCTGAAATTTTGTGCGCATCAAACGCAAAATTTTTTAAAAATAAAAACAAATTTGCTTTGCAACAAAAATATTTGCTGAAAAACTACAAATTTTTCTATTAATGAATTTAATTTTACATTTCTCACAAAATTCAAATATTTTTCTTTTAATTTTTGTTTTTTTTAACAGTGCAAAAATTTAATCTTTCTTTTTTTTTTGTTGCATACTTTGCAGCATTGCAATAATGAGCTACACTCAACCGAAAAATACTCAAACTGAACTTTTGCTCAATTATTATATTTAAGCTGTACTTCCTTACATTTTTTTTCTTCACTTTTTCGATTTAAAGCTTTCATTATTTTATTAATTATTTTTATACACATTTTATGTATGTAGAAGAAACACTTGAATAAGGAAAATAAAGCCAAAGTTTAATTTTTAATTAACTTAGCGTTTAAGTTAGCGTTTAAATATTTTTATTATAAATTTTTTATTATTTTTTTTTTTTTTGCTGACACATGAAACTTTTATTACTTTTAATTTCCGTACAAATTAAAAATAATTTTTGTTTTCTTGAAATAAATATTAAATACAAAAAAAAAACCCATCAATTGCCAAATAAAGTTTAGTTTTTAGTGATGATATTAGAAGTATAAATTAAAGAGGTAACAAAAAAATTTAAAACACCCAAAAAAAAACAAAAAGTTTTTTTAATAAATAAAAAAAACTTCCTCAATTCATATAGAGCAGAAATCTAAACATTAAATGTTTTAAGCAATACTCAGAACTATTTTTTCTTTCTCTCTCTGCATTAAGCTCTTGATATTTTATGTGTTTAAAAAAAAAAATTATGAAAATAATAAAAAATATATAGAATTTAGTGTTAATATTAGCAGTTTTTTTTTTGTATTTTCTTAAAATTTTCAGCTATTCTACTTCCAAACAAAAAAACACGAAAATATTTCCTCAATAAAAAAGCAGATGCACTGCAAAAAATTTTCACATGTTCTAAAATAAAAAAAAAACCAAATTTATTTAGATTTTTAAAAAAATTTCGCTCTATACTGCAGCTTTTAAATTAATTAGAACTTAAATGATTAGCATTAAAAACAAAAACAACAACAAGCTGATGAAATAGTCTTTAAACAAAAACCAACAACAAAAAAACACAAAAATAATAAATACAAGTTTTATGGTAGCCGTGAATATGTGGTAATAATATAAAAACAAAAAAAAAACAATTTACTTTATGTCGTTGAAAATCAAAACAGAACACAAAAAATACTCTCTAAGCTTAAAATTAGCCATACTTTATTATGATAGAAACAATACAAAACAATTAAAAAAAAAAAAAAAAATAATGTTACAACATCTTAAACAAAAAACAAAAGCGCAGAAAATATTTTGTAGTGAAAAAATAAATTTTTAATTATTATTATTGCTATTATTATCATTATTATTATTATTATAATTATACTTATAAATAATCCTATGAAAAATATATGTAAACAATTTTAATTATTACAACAACCAGAAAAATGTGCCAAATTGTACGTTAAAAAATAATTCATTTATAAAAGCAAAGCAGAGAAAACAAAACAAAAAATTAAAAAAAAAAATAATAAAATTCTTCAACTTATTATTTTTATTATAATTTTATTTAGTTTTATTTGAACCTTTTCTTTTCCATTCACATTCAGCGACTTATGGCATCTATAAATTTTATATCATAATTTCGAGAAAAGCAATCAAAAAAAAGTATTTTTTATCTTTTTCTTATACACTTTTATTTAAAAAAAAAACAAATAAATTAAATACTTCCTTGCAAAACCAACGTTTTGCAAACAACGTAAAATAAAGTATTATTGATATAACATAAAACAAATACGAAACCTTAAAACAAAAGAACAAAAAAAACGCAAAGAAAAATGTATTTTAAATGTAGTTTGCTATGAAAAATAAATTTTGAAAAAAAAAATCCAAAAAAAAAATTTCAAAACTCTTATCCAATTCATGTTAAAATCACAGCCCAAGTTTTACTGTTTTTTGTTTTTCGATTATCTTTTGACGGAACCTTTTAAAACTAAACAACAATTTTTATCACTCAAAAACGTACATGAAGCTCAACAAAACGCGCGGACAGACAGACAGCAATGTACTTTGCTGTTCTCTTCTTGCATTTTATTTGATTTAATTTTTCGTTCTGTTTCAAAACCGATTTTCAATTCAATTTATAAGGTTGTGAACTGTGAACAAAAAGAAGAAAATAAACAAACCCGAACACACAAAAAATGGAATATATTAAAAAATGTCTTTAAAAAATATATATAAAAAAAATAAAAAAAAACAATCTTGTGTTTCATTGTAGAAGTTTAAAAAAAAAATTTTTGCGGGAACATTGATAGAGCGTTTTTTTCCCCGAACAGAACCTTAACTCAAAGCTCAATCAACTCGAGAGCTTGTTTAATGAGATAAAAGTTGTAAGTTCTTACAACAACCCCTTTATCAACCCCTTTACCCTTTTATATCGATAAAAAAAGGCAGAAAAGATATTGCTTTTTTAAATGGACATAAATCTATTCAATAAATGGGTCGAGCCCCAGAAAGGTGTTTTTTTTTTGCTGTCCCAACTTTAATAAATGAATGGATTCCTTGGTCCAGAACGGAATTCTTAAGCACAAAGAGCCAGACCAACATCAGAAAAACTTGCCCGTCTCAAATCATATATGAATACAGACCAAAAATAATAGAAACAAGATTACGCGTTCCACAAATGAGAGAGAGAGAGAGAGAGCATGACGTCACAAGCGATATTGTCAGATTTTGGAATAATTTTACATTAGGGCCCAAGCCTAAATATTTTTTTCTTATTTTTATAATATATATATGGACCCCCTAAACCCATTGGTATAATAAAATTTTGTAGGTTTCGAATAGGTTAGAAGATACAAATCTTTAAAGTTTAAAAAATTCATATTTTGTCATATACGAAAATATTCATATTTTTATACTTTTATACTATATATACTTATATATACTTATACTTTTCCGAAAGAATTTATTTTCAATTTCGTCAATTTGTCTAAGCGATCGCACATTTGCATACGTTTTTGTCAAGCAGAAGTGCTGTGTGACGTCATGCACTCAATTTAGAAAGAGAGCATTAGATAAAGGGACTGAGGAACGCGTAATCTTGTTTCTATTATTCTTGAATACAGACTGAGACAAAGTATTGTTTTTGGCCATAACAAACTTTTTAGAAATCCTTTCATTTTTTTGTTGCAGATAATTTTTTCTAATGAGAAAATTTTGATTTGTTTGGTCCGGATGGTTTTAATTCATACTGCAGGGTTTTACGTACAGAAACATGTTACTTTTGGAATAGAAATTTCGGTGGTGGCTCTTTAAAGGTTTTTTTGCACAGATGAATTACTACAGATTGGTTTTCCAAACACTCGCATCAACTCGGAAGAATACACAACATTAGTGAGTACAAACCTGCTTCCATATTTACAGCAACGTGATAAGGAAAATTTAGATTTTCAGCAGGATAATGCGTCAGTGCATAAAGGTAATATAATATGCTCATGGCTGAAAACATAAAATTTTTAAAATTATTTGCTCCAAAATAATTATAATAATTCAAAATATTTAAAATAATTGCAAAATACATGTCAAACTACAAAACATTTCAAAGTATTTAAAAATATTACATAGAAAAAAAGAAAATAAAAACAATAAAAGCAAAACTTTGAAAATATTTTCTAGAAGATAAAATAAAATTACAATTTTTTCAGTGTAGAGGGTAGCTTCAAAAACATCAAAATGTTGAAGAAATTGTGACAAATAAATAAAAAGTAAGAGTATTCATGCAAATGGGCAAAGCTCTTATCAATGGTATAAACAAGATAACTTTATCCCCCATATAAATGAACTGTCAAATTTTGTACAGAGAAACTTTTGCACAAACCAGATATATTTGCTCTTTGATTTAGGTGAGCAAACGAGGTGGCAAACTTATAACAGCAATCAGCTGTTTCTATTTTTCAATGTTTAGTTTTAATTTTAGTGGTAGCAATTCACATATTGCACTTTGGTAAAATAATTCCACAAATTTATTTTTTTTTAACTTTGTTCAGGCATGCTGAAAGTTTACTATTCACAAGTTAACAGCTGACAATCTCTGAAAATGCACAATCGGTTTTAGGGGACGTTCACACAATCTACCTGATAAAAATAACTAATTGCCCAAAATTTAACCTTGCTGCTTTGCGTGAATGCCATTACTCATTAAATTTATCCAATACACAAACCATTATTTACACTCTTCCCACTTCAAATCGAAAATGTTTGTATTTTAACTACAAGGCAGCTATAACATGTTTATGATTAACTTTATTAATTTTAAGACTTTTTAACATAAAAAAGCTTTTTAAATATTAAACGTTTTAAAGCCATTATAAAATGTTTTTATGAATGAATACGGCAGTATTTTATTTCAGTGCAAGTTCTACACCTTTAAAAAATCATTCTAAAAATAGTACCTTTATTTTATTTTCTATTCGCTTTTAAACTCATTTTGAGCACCCTGTGGTCAATTGCAACTAGCACAATCAGCTGTTTTTGTTTTCGGCGGCAATTATTTTACGTGAACAATTTGCTATAATTTTTTTATTTGTTGCTGCGTTTCTGGTATTTTCAGTTTTGTGTAGCTTATATTTAAATTTTAAAGTTTCAAATAATGCCAATTTTAATCAAAACGTGAGTAAGCTTTACATATTTAAAAATTTTATTTTCTGATATAAATTTCCTGAGATGATCGCTTAGTTTTTTTTTATATCAGTCATAAGTTCGTACAGTCATCCCTCGTTATATGCTCTTTATAAACTACTACCTTTTTCGTGTACGTCGCTGATCTTATCGAGTGTCCCTATTATCAGGTTATCAGAAAGGATTTAAGGATAATATGGTAATAGGAAAGGAAGAAAAGTACATTTAAAAAAAATTAGTTCGTACAAAATAAAACAAATTTTTTGTCTAATTTAAGAATTTTCGATCTTCAGAAAAATTCAAAAACAATTGTAAGTAAACAAACTTGGCTATGACATTACAATTTTCTTGAGTTTCGTAGGAATTTGTCTAAAACGAATGCTTTTTCATAAAAAAAATTTTTTTTGTAATTTTTTTTTCAATCGTCAAAAATAATTTTCAGTTGACTAATTTTAAAACGCAAAAGAGTCAGTTTCAAAAATTCATTTTGTCGTTGCACATACAAAAAAGGTTATGTGTAAAATTCCGATTTTTTTTTTTTATTTTTATTTATGACCCATCTGTTCACCAAAAGGTTTTTTGCTATTTTTATTTGTTCAGAAGTTAGCAAATGTGAAAGTTAGCTGGCTTTGTGAAAACAGTATTGAAATTGTTAAAAAACAAAAATGTATTTTTCGTCTCCTGAAAAATTGTCAAAAAACACATTACCTTTTTTGTATGCGCAACGACGATTTGTTAATGTTTAACTTGAAAGAACTTTAAAATTTTAAGGTCTGCAAATTCAATTGACTTGTGAAAACGAACATTGAAAAATATTTTTAATATAAAAAAAGTAACATTTACCCCCTTTAAATTGATTTTCATTCAATGAAAAATTATTCGGTTCAATGAAATTTCAAAATTGTCATTTCCATTCTTCATGTATAATTAAAAATTAATTCTGGTGAAATTTTTGAGTTCCATTCTATAGTAGGTTTCTTCACAAGGCAATAATCAAACGATTTTATATAATTAAATAACTTCTAAATCTTATTCCTTACATAGCCCACGATTTAAATTCAATAAATTATCATTGGCGACCGTGGCGTAGTTGATTAAAGTGCGTGGCCGCTATGTCAACGAACTTTGGAGACCCAGGTTCGAACCCCAGCAGCGACAAAAAATTATTTGAATTAAAATAATATTTCTGTACGGCCGCCACCTCTCTGCAGACAATGGCAAACCTCAGAGTGTAATCAAATGCCATGTAAAGCTTCTTAAGAATAAGAACATTACGTTCATCGCCGTTCGGAGTCCGCGTTAAACATGTAGGTCCCTTTCATCAATTTCGGTCAATTGTGTACAAACTTAATAACACGCACAACACAATTGATCATAAGAAGCTAGGTCAAAGTCCTTTCAAGGGCTGAAATGGCCAGTTATTTATTTTTTTTTTATTTTAAATTATCATTGGACTATTTAATGTTTTATGATTTTTTTTAAATTTTATATTCGCATCAACTTTTAATGGAATCGGTATATTACAAAGGCCATATACCAAGGCGTTCATAAAATAAATTAAATTTAAACTTTAAATCTGATCTTCTCAGTTTGTTAAAAACCTATCACATTAGTTTTCTGAACCTTGGCTATCCCTAACTCTGTGCGTGTATTAAATATTAACCACTTTGTTTTACTACCTGAGACATTGTCGATGCAGTAAACAGCAATTTGGTTGACTGCCATTCATATTTTCAATGAAATAAACCAATTCATTTTCCTTTTTATGCTGCAAAAGATAATTTTATGTATTTGCGGTGGACACAAATAAATTATTTTATTTTCTATTGTTGAAAATAGTTTTATTTTTTTTTTCAACAAATTTTTGCTTACATTTAATTTTTAGACTTGAATTGTAAGTTTGAATATAATTTTTTTTAATGAACTTATATAAAAAATATTTTGACTAATAAAAATTTACAATTTTTGAAATCTTAAATTATAATTTCTAAGTATATGTGAAAGTGAGTATTTTGTAGAGTGTGTGTTTTGTGTTTTGTGCTGTTGGTGTTTGTTTGTGGTGGCATTGAGTCACCACATTATTCCCCATCCCTTCTGAAAAATATTGGTCGTGTTGGCTAAGAAGTGTACTTTTGTAGTATTTTTATGTTTGGTTGAATGTGTCTGTGTAGTTTCAGTGTCTTAGAAGGCTGGTTTAATCCTCCCGGTTTTGGGTGTACAACCAAAATTATTTAATTTTTATTTAAATTTTTATTTTTAACAACTTAACAGAACAATGAATTTTTACAATGAACTTATATAGAAAATATTTCATTAATAAAAATTTACAATTTTTTAAATCTTAATAATTTCTAAGTAAATGTGTAAGTGAGTATTTTGTAGAGTGTATGTTTTGTATGTTGTGATGTTGGTGTTTGTTTGTGGTGGGATTGAGTCACCACATATTTTTATGAAAATATTAGAAGAGCGCACACGAACAACAAAACCAGCTTAAGAGAATTAGCGTATTGTGAACAGTTGAAATGAAATGAAAAATACGACAAAAATAAAGAAAAATGGTAAATATTAGAAAAAAAAAACAAGTCAAAGAATGTTAAATTCACTAATAAGTTTAGTTAGTATTTAAATGAAATTATTACATTTACGATTCATACGGTTTTAGATTATGCAACCCTGATTTTTTTATTAAAACAGTTGGCAACGTGAAAATTAACTTTCGGTCAGATGTGAAATATTTACCAATATTTTTCCAATGTTTTAGATTTAGTTGTGAAATTAAATAAAAAATAAGTTTAAAATAGAGAAAAATGGGACCACCTAAGAAGTCAAAGAAGGAAAAATTCACTGGTGATAAATTTGGTTAGTATTTGAAATGAAACGTTCCAAAAACATAACCATTTGCATGACTCCTTTAGGGAAAAAGCGACGCGCTGAAGACGAGGCATTCACACAATTAGTTGAAGACAACGACTCATTGGATATTGTTAATGAGGCTGATGGCGTACCAGGAGCAGCTTCCAAAAATGCCGAAACCAATGATGATGGCATAATGACTGATGAATATGGTGCCAAAGATTATCGTTCACAAATGGAATTAAAACAAGATCATGGCAATAGACCACTGTGGGTAGCACCAAATGGACATGTATTTCTTGAATCATTTTCACCAGTTTACAAACATGCTCATGACTTTTTGATTGCCATTGCCGAGCCAGTGTGCCGGCCGGAACACGTGCATGAATATAAATTGACAGCATACAGTTTGTATGCGGCTGTGTCTGTAGGTCTACAGACCCACGACATCGTTGAGTATCTAAAGCGTCTTAGCAAGACATCCATACCTGAGGGCATAATAGAATTTATCAAGCTCTGCACGCTATCCTACGGCAAGGTGAAACTGGTGCTGAAGCACAACAAGTGGGTGTTTTTGTTTTTAGATAAAGATATTTTTATTTTGTGGATTGCTTTCTGTTGCGATATAGATATTTCATTGAATCACCACATCCGGAAATTCTACAAAAACTTCTTAAAGATCCTGTTATTCAACAGTGTCGCTTGAAACGCGATGAAGGCGACACTTTCATACAAGGCACACTTGAGACCAAAGCCATTACGCAGTTTGGCACTAAACTGCCACCTGTAGCTAGCACAGATAAGCCAGCTGCTATCTCTACTGATTCTAATGATGCTACTAATGCCACGACGACAACTACTTCAGATGGTTCGGTTGTTGTGCCTGAGGATATCACCAACTTTTATGACAAAATCGACAATGAAGAAGAAGATGAGGATGAGGCAAATTTGAAGACAGTATCTTTTGAAGTCAATCAGGAGAAAATCGAAGTGATACAAAAGCGTTGCATTGAAATTGAGCATCCTTTACTGGCGGAGTATGATTTCCGCAATGACACACACAATCCAGACATTAACATTGATTTAAAGCCAGCTGCGGTGCTACGTCCATATCAGGAAAAAAGTTTGCGCAAAATGTTTGGCAATGGCAGGGCTCGCTCTGGAGTCATTGTGTTGCCATGCGGTGCAGGTAAATATGGCACATTAATTTTACTAAAGAGCAGGTTTTAATTTATGTATGCGCTTGTTTCAGGAAAATCGCTCGTTGGTGTTACTGCCTGCTGCACAGTACGTAAGCGTGCCTTGGTGCTCTGTAATAGTGGTGTTTCCGTCGAACAATGGAAACAGCAGTTTAAAATGTGGTCCACTGCCGATGATAGCATGATTTGTCGCTTCACTTCGGAGGCTAAAGACAAGCCCATGGGTTGCGGCATCTTGGTCACAACATATTCCATGATAACACATACTCAAAAACGTTCCTGGGAGGCAGAGCAAACGATGCGTTGGCTGCAAGAACAAGAATGGGGCGTTATGGTGCTCGATGAAGTGCACACTATACCAGCAAAAATGTTCCGACGAGTGCTTACCATTGTGCAGTCGCATTGCAAGTTGGGGCTTACAGCTACGCTGTTGCGTGAGGACGACAAAATTGCCGATTTGAATTTCCTTATTGGTCCAAAGCTGTATGAAGCAAACTGGTTGGAACTTCAGAAGAAAGGTTTTATTGCGCGTGTGCAGTGCGCTGAAGTATGGTGTCCCATGTCACCTGAATTCTATCGTGAATACCTTATCACAAAGACTTCCAAGAAAATGCTGCTCTATGTTATGAATCCGTCAAAATTTCGCAGCTGTCAGTTTCTGATCAAATATCATGAAAAGCGTGGCGATAAAACTATTGTTTTTTCCGACAATGTTTTTGCTCTCAAGCACTACGCCATCAAGATGAATAAGCCCTTTATCTATGGACCCACCTCGCAAAATGAACGTATTCAAATTTTGCAAAACTTTAAATTTAATCAGAAGGTCGGCCACTTTATTTTTGTTTTAACAATGACCCAATGAAATATTTTTATATATTTCAGGTCAACACCATATTTGTCTCCAAAGTCGCCGATACCAGTTTCGATTTACCCGAGGCAAATGTGCTCATTCAAATCTCCTCACATGGTGGTTCGCGTCGTCAGGAGGCGCAGCGTTTAGGTCGTATTTTGCGTGCCAAAAAGGGCGCCATTGCTGAAGAGTACAATGCATTCTTCTACACACTCGTCTCCCAGGATACTCTAGAAATGAGCTATTCACGCAAACGACAACGTTTCTTGGTCAATCAGGGCTACAGTTATAAGGTGATAACGCATTTAAGCGGCATGGATACCGATCCCGACTTGTTTTACAAAACACGCGAGGAGCAGTCGCAGCTATTGCAGCAAGTTCTATCGGCCTCTGACTTGGATTGCGAAGATGAGAAGGTGCCTGGTGAACCGGGGTATCGCCCAGGTGGCGCTAGCGGCTCCAGGCGTCCTGGCGGCTTAAGTTCTATGTCCGGTGGTGATGATGCCATTTACTATGAACAACGTCGTCGCAACCTTGGCAATGTGCATCCGCTATTTAAGAAATTTAGGGGCTAGATTATAAGTTTTTTGTACATTAACGCATATAATGCTTTGTCATGAACTACACAAATAAAAGATCCTTACTAAATATAAGCAATTACATATTTAGACCATTTAATTATTTGCTAAAAGTTAACAAATGAATTTTTTGGTGTTACTTCCGGATGCACTCCATGATTCGTAAATTTATTTTATATATCCTCCGGAATTTTTTACAATATTAGAAAAATTTGAAGTTCAAATTTTAGTCAGAGCTAGTTGATTACTCATCAGATTTATTGGTTGAAATCGAAAAAATTACGAAAAACTCTTGATAATTGATTTTGGTCTAATTAACAAACGGGCTTCTGTGTTTTGTATTTCTGATCAAAATTAATCGCAAACCAAAGTACTTCTCGCTTTTTCATTATGTTCACTCTATTGGTTAGAGAATTGAAGAGCATCTTTACAATTAATGTTTTAATTAGACCTTTTTAATCTTCTAGCACATCATCCGCCTCTAATGGTTCTTCGCTACAAGAATGGGCAATCATAGAGCTGCAAGGTGATCTTGAGGTTAGATCCAATGAAGAAATGCATGATCAATTTATTGGCGATCTTTATTATAACAAATATGGTCAACCTGTAAGTGCTCACGGTCCAACTTAACTGTATACTTCACTCATAAACACAAAAATTTTATTACAGGTGCTTGTTATTGGTCATCACATTCTGCAAGGACGCGAACAAAAACTCGACAAGCCTTTCGCTTTGCTTGAAAAATCAAAAACCGCTGAAGGTCAACAGTTGCTAAATACCACCAATGCTAATTTGGATGCCAGCATTTTGAGTCAAGCAGTAGATCGCACGTTGTTGGATACCACGGTTGCACTGGAGAACAAAACTCGTCAACGCACCGAATATACTGTGCGCGCAATTTGCACCAGGAAGCTGATATTTAAATCGCGTCCCAAGCCTATTATAGCCAACGTAGCCAAAACGGTTTAATGTTTAGAGTTTAAAATAAAATTTGTTTATTTGTATTTTAGCATAAGTTTTATAAAGAGAAAAAATTAAAAAAAAAAAAACAAAATGTGTTTAAGTGATGCCGTCATCTAAACTATTTCCATTTCACGCTCAATACCAACGAATTTAAGCTGTTCGGTGGGTCCGTATCTGTAGTCAAAGAACAGCTCCTCGCCCGGTTGTATGGCACGCTTGGCAAAGATTCCAATCCGATGATCACCTGTGACCATCATAACCTTGGCATAGCAATTAGGATTAATAGAGTGATTGGCGAAGCGTATTTTGTTGCCTTTACGCGTGGCATCCACAACGAAATCATTGTTCAGATTGAATAAAAATGAGCACATATATTTGTCGTAGACCTTGCCACGACGATCGGCTTCATCTTGAGATATAATCTCGCCGCAATATTCTGAAATGAATTCATTTTTTTGTGCGCCTTCTTTGAGAAATATGCCCCAACCAGCTATATCTGAGGGTGCCATCAGCAAGTGCTTGTCTGCTATGAAGTTTTGATTAATTTATTTTTTACGTTTTTATAAAAATGTGGTACTCACGTAAGCCGCGTTGAACGCATACATTTTTGCATGTAATCTTGGTGAGCTTAAATTGATCAGCGCCGCAAGCCTGACAAAGATCCGGATCACATTCACGCACAGCCAAATAACAAGGGCATTGCTTGGTGTTGCACTGAGCCTTACAGCGACAACCGGGAAACCGATTTTGACAATCACTGCTGCAATTGCAGAATTTTTCGCAAAAATTTTGCGTCTGTATGCAGGAACAATTCATGTCACAAGGACCTGCATGATCGCAGGGTGTATAATTGTAGACGTGATTTGAGGAGGAATCCTTTTTGAGTTGAATTTTGCGACAGTGCAATGACCACAGACGTTGCTTCTTTTTCTTCTTGCGTGGCGGCGTATAATCCTGACGCAGTTCCTCAATGCAAAACTCAGCATCCTCTTTCTGGGCAAATTCATAGACCTTATAATAAAACAAAAAAATATGTATAAAATAGAAAATAGTTAAATGCGAGAAAGTCCACTTACCTGCTGACATGTCTTTGTTAGCATAGTCTGCGCAATGGCGCAATAGTTCTTCAGAAAAACCTTGTGCAGTGTGCGAAATAAGGATTGATCTGCGCCAGTCCAATCACATTTAGTATTGGTGATATTCATCATGCCAGCTATCAGGAATTTTTAAAGTAATAAACAGATTTTTATTGCTATTTAAAAAGATTTGAGCTGAGTTGCAACCCACCCATAATCGAGTTAATTTCAGCTGAGGCAGCAATATTTACAGTGATACCGTTATCCTTGCCATTCTCCACATTAAATTCTTTGTTGCTAAATTGACTGTTGCTGTCATTACTATCCTCGGAACTGCCCTCATTGCCAGAATCCATGGGTGGCGTTTTACTATCAGCTGCTAGCTTCTCCTTCATGCCATCCTGCAGATATTAGAAAAATTTTCAAAATTTTAAATCATGACATATTTATTAAACAAGAATACCCACCAGCAGCATGTAGCAGGCATTGCTGCAAGGCTCCGTAAAAGGTTTTAACTCTGGGAAACGGCGTTTTTGCAAATTTGGACCAGCATGTCCAACTTGTAGTCCTAATTGGCAAATGTTTTATGTGGAGAAAGAACTTTTAAGCATTATTTTGGCAAACATTAAACCAAAATTAAATAATTATAGTTAAACATTCATTTATGAAATATGTTGTTTTTTTTTTTAATTAACGTTGAAACTTAGTTGTTAAGAGAATTTAGGCGCTTCTGAATGATGGTTATTAGAACTGAAGGTGTGTGTGGTGAGAAAATAATTAAAATTGAAGTATTTTCAGATTATGTGCTGCTGGGATGTATATGAAATGAATGTGGCATTTAGAGAATCTGGATATAAGTAAAAGTAGCTGAATGCAACAAAATGTTTGGCAGCTGAAAGCTAAAATTTTTGCATCCCGGCCCTTTGATGTTGGTATTAACAACAACAGCAATAACCAGCTATTAATAATTGTCTACACATTTAGCGTGATGCGCTTTGATACCAATTCTATAAAAGTTTCCCAGATTTTTATTTCTTTTTTTTTCTTATTGAAGAACGATGGAATAAGCAAAAGTTTGTGTTGAGCTTTTAAGCTTTGTGTTAGTTTTGTAAAAGAAAATGAAAGTAACAGGAAAAAAAAAAAATAAACATTCCAATGATAATAAAACAAAAAAACATTTAGTTCAACGCGATGAATATTGGTGATTGAATTATTTGCAATGATTAATTTTTTTTTTGTGATTTGGATGAAACTCGAACACACATAAAATGCGCACTTAAACAAGTATTAAAACTACCAACTCACCGTTCACCGCTTGGTGACCTAAATTGCAAGTTTTCAACCAATCAATTTAAACAGTTTTAAAGTTTAAGTTTAAGAATTTTTGTTTTTGTTTTGTTTGTTTTTTGTTTAGGTACAAGTCGTAAAAAGAAAAAGGAAAAATAAAAAAGGATGTTTTTTAAATATTCTTTAGCATATTTTTCAACTTATGCTACAAGAGGAAGTTTGCAAATTTTATATATAGCTTCAAATACTTACGATGCAGAAAACAATCATATTTGAAGCAACGACGACAGAAGAGCGTATGAAAGGAATGCATAGTACGCTCCCGTGAAACACTCTCAGCTTTCTCGCCATCAATGTTGGGTGTACACTCTTGAGGACGCTCGGGATCTTGGCGCTCAGTCAGTTCAATGTATCTAGCATGCAGGCAGTAAATTATTTTTCTATATAAATATATATATATAACCTACTTTTCCTTCAACTCCTGAGGCGTGCCCTTGTCCGGGAAATTTGAGCTAATAGCTTGAAAAATTATAGGAGCCGGGAAAGGCAACTTGTCATTGGGCACCATCTTTTTCTCCTCTACTTTGACTTCACCAACTGTCGCATCACTGACTGTGCTCGATGGCGACTCCTTCACTTCCTCCTTCTCCTTATCTTTATCTTTCTCCTTATCTTTTTCTTTCTCCTTATCTTTATCTTTCTCCTTATCTTTATCTTTTTCCTTATCTTTATCTTTCTCCTTATTTTTATCTTTCTCCTTATCTTGATCTTTCTTCTTCTCATCTTTCTCCTTGTCAGCTTCAGCTGGAATTTCTGTTTCTTTAGGTTTTTCTTTATCCTCCTTTACTACCGTCGCTGTGCTGCTGTTGCTAGCGTTGTTACCTGTTGCACTTTCTTCTCCCGTTTCCTTGGTATAGTTTTGCATTAACGCATGTACGAGCTCTACGAATATAGTGTCATCCATAAAGGATGGATCCTTGTCACCGTGCACTTTGCCATCATAGTTCTTGATAAGTTCTTCTATAAACTTGCCGTCCTTATCAAGCACCTCGTCACCCATGTATGGAATGTTGTGCAACACAGTCTCATCTTCGACCATAAAATTTTGTTGCGTTGGTGCCCAGGTGTACATCGTTGGTATAGGCGTGACAGCGTTGATGATGCAAATTGGCACACGTTGAGGTCCTGAACCTATTATTATTAAACATAAGCTCAAGAAGTACCAAAAACAATTATTTTGGTTTTCCACATACCATCATATGTTGTGATCTCTGCGCGTTTTACACAGTCCACATGTGGAGGCTCATACGGTTCCGACTTCCACAATTTCGCCTCGCAATACAAATCCTGCTCGTCGTAATTGTGTTCATCCCTATCATCAATTTTTTTTTAGGAAATATAAAATTTATTACATTTTCTTTATTCGCATTACCAATTCTTTATCCAAGCCTCCTTGATTTCATCAGCCCTCTTGAACCGTTTCTGCTGTCTAATTTTGAGGTATTCCGTCTTGACTCGCCGCTTCCATTCTGGCGACACCTTTAGCGCACTCATTTTAAGATTTGCTCAAAGAAATAACTTATATGCATTAATCACAATGAAAATAAACGAAAATTATTATATTTGGGATTTATTATCCTGTCTGCTAGTATTCTTTACAACGAAAACAGAATATTTGCAGCGTTTGTAGAGTGGAGACTTACCTGATGGCGCAAATGCTTTTTTTATGAACACTTTGCAAATGTCAACGACAGGGATGCCAGCTTCTTTTCAAATCAATTTTCACACAGATTCACAGGTTAACATGACAAAACGTGCTATGACTTTTTGTTGAGTATTCTACCAAACATAGCAACCACAGCAAGTGTCAAATTTTTCTTTATTTCCCTTTTTGAAACATATATCAAATATTAATAAAAAATCAATTTAAATTAAAATACTTATATTTGCTTCAATAATGAAACACAAATATATGCAAAAAAAAAAATTTATAAAAAATCAAATTGTAGTCCTAGCAACCTTACAAAAAGCTCCTTGCATACTGAAATGTCAGTCGACGTAACATAAAATTCAAAGTTCAACAGGCTACTACGTCACGTCCATGGTAGAATTATAAGGTAGGGCCGACTCGGAGAAGAAAGGAGTGGAAAGCAGCGAAAAAGGGGGCTAGTTGTCAAAATCAGCTGTTCATATCGAGTTTCTTTATGTTCATGTTTCGCAGTTGATTTTAAGTTAAACTTTTTACAAGCTTTTTTCAAATTTAACACTTCCGCGGCATTTTATAGATTTATTTACAATGTTTTTACAATATTTCCACTCAAATTAACACAAACTTAACACACGTGTCCGCACTATTTACAAATTGAAAACATGATATTTCTTTTTTCATTTGACATCTCCACCAACTTCGTCGTTTTGACAACTACCCGACCTTTTCACTATCCACTATTCGTTGACGCGTGAGGGCACTGAACGACCCGGCCCTACCTTATAATTCTACCATGGTCACGTCATGTTACAGCTAATTATATACACACACAAAACGAATTCCGTATATGTGTGACAAAGAAATGGCTGTGTTGCGTTAAACTCTGTTTGTCTAATTAGGCCATTTGTACACATAATAATCTTTTTATTGTTATGATGTTGGCAGTCAGTATAAAAAAATTTGACATTTCCGAGATAAAATTAGATATTTATAAAGCACCAGGTGCTAATAGAAACTTTGACACAAGCATATGAAATTTGTGATAATCATGCAGTAACAAAAATATCAAGTAAGTTTCTCAGTGTCTCAGTCAGGTTTCAGTCAGCAAAAATTAAGACAAATAGAGTTGGCGTGTGGCGAATCTCTTTCTTTAAGTTCGCTTAAAAGTTTTCCTTAAAAGTTTTTATCGTTTAATTGAAAGAAAAATAGACAAATTCGGTCTCTGGTATGGTATTTTCTTTTTTTGACAAACAGTTTATCCTCGACAGCTAAACTCCCGAGAGATTCACGATAAAATTGCGCATGCCACGTTCAAAGAAAAGAACACCTTTCGCAAGCTGATAGTATAAAAAGTTGTCCTGAAAGCATTTGGAAATTTCAACACTGGAAAATGCAGAATTTATGAAATTTTACACCGTAGACTTTTGACTAGTTTTTATCTGAGAAACATTTTTTCAATGACGTTCTTGTCATCCTTTTGTAAATTCGAGGAAATGCAGTGCAAAGGTATTTCGTGATTTGAAAAATTTATTTCTCTCTTTAGTCAAGACAATTAGACCAAGTATTTATTTCGTCAGAGGTACAGAAATATGCCTGGAACTTAAGCAACTATTCTCTAATTTTGATTACTATACATTACAAACTATACACAAATAACAAGGAAAAATCAATTTAACATAAAAATTTTAGATTTAAAAAAAAAATTATACATCTAGGAAATTACTTACGTTTTAAAGGAACTTTCACCTATTCTAAATAATGGAACGGAATTCTTACAAATACCATTAATGTTTTTTATTGTCTTGAATGCCATTACAAACGATTGGGTAAATTCTCTCATTGGTCAAAACAAAAAAAAATATCTATATTCAGAAGAAATAAATTTCTAAGAAATAAATTTCTAAGAAATTACAAATCGACACTCTCACTAACTATTTTTCATCACTTTTTTGTACAACTTGTGTAACTTACTACTTTGTGCAAGCTTTGGACAAGTAACGGATATAAATCGATTTAAAATTTTTCAGAATATAAAATCATACAACAGCAAATTAATGTTTTTCAAATCTATGAAATTTTTCAATTTTTGTGGATCAACTTATTTCCTTATATCATTCCTGTTGCAAGCTCAAAAAAGTTCAATATATAATATCACATGGTATAATAATACAAGGTAGTATTGACAGTTGCTTGGGAAAACATATTCTGTCAAAAAATATACTCAAAAAGAGAGCGTTCGCTGGTCGGCCATTGTTAATAAATGAAAACACAAACAATGTTGAAAACGTTGAAGTGAAGAAAAGAATAACATCAGCAGCTGCAGATGCAAATGACCGAAATGAAATAAATTTTAATTAAAATTGGTGTCTTCGGAAAGTGAGAAATCACTTTCATGATTTTAAATGTTTATTTCTTTATGATTTGTTTATTTAAACGCACAATATTCTTATTAGTTTTTTGTGTTTGTTTTTGTCACTTGCTTTAATTTTCGCTTCGTTTCGCAAACAGCTGTGTTTGACAGTTTATGTTTTCCTGTTGAAGAGAAAATAAGCAGTTGTCAATGCTACCATGTATTATTATACCATGATAATATCATATCAATGATAACTTTTAAGGGTGCCCGCAGAGTGAAAGCGTTTGAGCGGGCTGAAAAACATATTAGAGCTATAAAGTACGCATGTCAGGCATCTCTTTTGCCCCAATGTGTTTTTCAGCATAGCACAGCAACGCAACGCCCGTACGCTGTCACTTTGTTTGCACCCTAAGATTTTCCTTACGTGCCACTTATTTTGTCAAATTATTAGCATTTGAATGATTACATTTTTAAGGGATTCAAGTTGAAAAGGCATTCCCATTTTTTTTACTTTTAAAGTAAATCTTTTCAACGAAAGAACACATGAATTTTTTTCAACATAAAATATATTCTGAATTTTTTTATCAACAACGCAAATAATCTAGGTACAGCCTTTCAAAATTGTCTGTTATAAATATCTGTATGTCGCACCTTATGGCCCACCAAGCGCATTAGCAATTTTACATCCCTGCAATAAATGTCTACTAGTTGTCAAAAAAGTCACAATAAAAACGACGAAAATTCTAAAGAAATACTTTTAGGTCTTATCGGTGAAAATTCCATGTGAAATTTTTAATAAGATACCATTTTCTTGAAGTGTTCTGCAATAATTATGATAACTTCATAAAATTGGCAAAAGAAAAGCAAGAAAATATAAAAACCGTTCAAACAAATCAGAATATAGACAAACCAAAATAGCACAAATGGAACCATCGGCTTGCGAAGGTAATGAGCGCTTCTTCGGTATGCCAAAACATAAACTTGTACTTTGGATACGGATAAAACTAAGCTATTGTGGTGTAAATTTCAGATCTCAAAGCGTTCGAAAGACGTCTCACAGAAGTGGTTTCCTCGTACAAGCCATCGACGTTACGCTGGCGAAGTAAGTACTACATGGAAATCTTGGAAGTTGGTGGGTAGAGCAAACGTACCAAAACAAACTAATTAGAATTAAGGATATTGAAATGATTGATTGTCTTATTAACTGGGTTATTTTATCTTCACTGTGTTTAAAATTAGTAGTTCTTGCCGTTATCTCACTGTGCACAGCAATCGGCGCATGGTATTGGCTGCGTGACCCACGGACAGCTGCGATACCACTTACAGATTCACTGCTTATACATCCAATATTCACATTTGCCACAATGACATTAAGTAAGTTGATGCGTTGATTGCATCTAATGTAAAGAAATATGACTAGCAAATGTATTTTTTCAGTTATACTCTTCATGTTCGGCATACACAAATTGGTTATAGCGCCGCAGATCATCACATCGCGTATGCGTGCAGTCCTCTGTGACTTTAATATGAGTTGCGATGATACGGGGAAGCTTATACTTAAACCCAGACCGAATAATAATTGAAATTTTGATAACTGCTCAACGGAGGCCAGCAACTAGTTTCATTAGCATAAATAAAAGTTTCCTATAATTTTGTAAACCTAAAGATTTGTTAAAATAAGCCTTTAAATTGTAAATTGAAATAGTTTTTCTGCACGTCATAAATCGTAAGCAATATTTTTAATTTTCATAGTCTTATGTAATGCCGTTTTAGTCAAACGCCGCCAATCGATTTATGCTAGCAAATTTCAACTCAATTCGTAAAATAGAACTTGAACAAAAAAAAAAAAAGTCAAGCTTAGGAAGCGTGTAGAAATCAGCTTAAAAAGAATTATGTAATATGTATTATTTAAGTGTTTATTAAGATGTTTTGATTTGAAAAATATTGGTATTTAAATTAATATTTAAAAAAAAAAAAACAATAAAGAAAAATTGACTAGCGAAAAAATATATAATTTTGTTAAATACTCAAAAGTCTTATAATTAAATTTGAATATTTAGGATTGGGAGCTATTTAGGAGTGAACTGCATACAATACTTCGACAGCGATGATTTGAATAAGTGTGTTTTCAAATTTTGAAAATTGATAAGTTTTATTTCATTAATAATCATTGGTTCAATGAAATGAATAAAAGTTTTCCACGAATAATTTGTAAAGCATTATCCTTCATAATATAGCTTTATAATCTTTAGAGGTCAGTTCACTGAAGATATCTTCTTTTTTTTTCTCTTATGGTATCGGAATACGAATTGTAAGGCATTGGGACTTTTCCGTTTTTTCATGAATAATTTCATGTTACACCGGCACACAAAATAAAAGTTTGAGTGCGAGAAGGCAGACCAACATATTCCAATGTATTTTGACCCGCTGCACACGAATCTGGCATCCATTTTGACCAGTTGGCTCTTGGTTATATAAAAATAATTGAATTGTACCAATTGGATGATTGGATTGGATGAGCGATATATTGTTTTTAAAAAACCACGTTTTTGCGATTTTCTAAAAAAAGTTAGACCCTTTAAGCTTTTTTCTGAGATCTGGTAATGGTGCGCTAAGATTCTTCTGCAATGTTCTGTACAATTTTTGAAAAAATCGCGTTTTTGATAGTTTTTTAGAAAGTTAGACCAAGTCATTTAATTTTTTCCTAAATACGGTGTGTGGCGTCCGTGGCGTAGTTGGTTAAAGTGCGTGGCCTCTATGTCAACGAACCTGGAGACCCGGGTTCGAACACCAGCAGTGACAGAAAATTCTTTGAATTAAAATAATTTTTCTGTCCGGCCGCCACCTCTCTGCAGACAATGGCAAACCTCAGAGAGCAATCAAAATGCCATGTAAAGATTCTTGAGAACATGAACAATTCCGTTCATCGCCGTTCGGAGTCGGCGTTAAACGTGTGTAGGTCCGGTTCTCGGTCAATTGTGTACAAACTTAATAACACGCACAACACAATTGATCATAAGCACCTAGGTCAAAGTCCTTTCAAGGGCTGAAATGGCCAGTTATTAATTTTTTTTTTATTTTATAAATACGGAAAAGACTTAAAATCTTTATCTAAACATTATGGAATGTCAGGTGTTACAACATTGAAATTGTTGAAACTAAATTCTCTCAAAAATTGTCATCGATTAAAATCCGCACTGGGGCTTAAGACATCGATCTCTCCACGTCACAGTGCAGTACAACTCAACACAATATAGCACTTTTCAATTTCTGAAAAAAATATTAATGGCGCAAATTGAAACGAACAAAAATTCGACACATGATAGCACATAACGTTCTATCAACTCAACACACATATACAGGGTGGACCATCTAGTGGTTTCTTTTTAAATCATAGGAAAATTTGAAACTGACGGCTGTTTCCTCCTCGAAATCTAGACATAAAGTCAATCATACCTCCGCGGAAAGAAAGGAGTCGCTTTATGCTTTCGATTTTTTTTTGTGGTGAACCGTACAGGACCGATGTTATGCCAACAATCAGGAAACGATTCCACCACTTAGGCCAATATCATCTTGGAAAATTGGATTGACGGAATGCACTACTGCGAAGCTGACCGAGGCAGCTACTTGAACGACGTTGTGTTCCATAATTAATGGGAATGTTTGCTCTTACTAATAAAGCCATAATACACGGAAAAAATATAGTTTTGTTCATTTTATTGCATTTTTAAAACAAAAACTTGTATTTGGCCGATATTAAAAATAAATTGAAAATGGCGGAGCTATTGTAACTTTATGAATCCTAACTTTAAAAACGTTGATATTTTTAGTTTTTATGAATTTCCAATACTTTGATGTAAATACTTTTCGTTATGAACTAATGTGAATGAAGTACACGCGTTTTAATATTTGAGAAAGGCAGTGTTTTACTAAATTCAATAAAAAAAAAATGTTAAGTAAAGCGAAAGAGTGTTTGAACAATTCACAGCGAGTCTAGTAACGAACTTTTATTTAAAGTACAGGGCTGCTGCGAATTGCAAAAGTAGTATGAAAAAAGGTTTCTGTCTATATGAAAGTATTTACTACTAGAAAACGTACGTTCAACATTTTTTTTTGCATTTTTATGTTGAGGAATAATAAATTGGCAAATGCTGCGGAAATAATTAATATTACTTAAAGGCTCATCAAGTTTTCCTCAAATTGCAAGCATTATTCCAAAACCCAACGTATTAAGGGTTAATACGTTAAATAAAACATTTAACTTCGATATTGTCTTAAAATTTTTTTTTTTAATATATACGTTTTTGTTTCCATGTTTTGGTTTTTTGGTACAAATTCATATTAACCGTTAGCATTAGTTAATTAAAAAAAATTTACATAGATTTTGCGCAAATTTCATCATTTAGATTTTTATTTTTGTTTTTATTTTTTTGTATAAATTGTATGTTCATATTAAATCGTGATTTATTTATAATATAAATGCATTTTGTTCATGTGATATTTTTTTTTGTTTTGTTTTTATAATAATAAAATAATTTCAATCTATTTAAATTGTACATAAAAATTATGCTAGTAAAGTTTTCAGTTAATTATTTCTTTATATTTTAATTTCTTATCATTTGTTGGTTTTAAACTTGTTTGCTACTCTTAATTTTAAGTAAGAAAAACAAAATAAAAATAATCATTAATTAATAATAATCTCTTAAAATTTAAATTTAATTTTTTCTTCAGTTTTTTCTTACTTATTTGCGCTAAGTTTTATAATTTTTATTAAATTTAAATATTAATTTAATTACATAAGATCTAATTTTTTTTGTTGCTTGCTGTTTGCGTTCATTTAACTAACATTTATTTATTGACTTTTGTGATATTATTTGTTGTTGGTAGTTGATGTACATAAGCGCTCAGCTATAATTATATTTTAGAAAAAAAAAAGTGTAAAGCTTAAATTGATGCTTGCAAAAGCTCAGTTAAATTTAGAAAATTTAAGTAGTAAGACAAATTGATAGAAAAATTAAACAAATTCTTAAATTACAGCAAAATAAAACCATATCAATTGAAAATCTTCTGGAGATTTTTAAACATAAGAAAACTTTATTTTTTCCTAACTTTTAGAAATACGACCGATCATAAAAATAATAATTATAATTAACATAATAATAGAAATTAAAGTAGTTGGTAGTTTGTTGTTGTGGTTGTTGGTTTGGTTTGTCGCGCCTCATCGATCGCTATTATGCCGCCAGCAAATTTCGTATATTTTTCGGCGTGTTCTCCTCGTTCAGATGTTTTGTCGTGTAGCGCAGCGCATTGAGCAGTGGTTCTGCCTTGATCGCTGGCTGTGCCTGCAGCAGTCGTACGCAACCCTTGACATCTACGTGAGCACCGCGCGCAAACGCACCTATGGGATGCACATGATCGTAGAGAATTACCAGACCGACCATAACGCGCAAAACTAGCAGGTGGGTTTCCTCGCTTTCGATTTGTTGTAACAGTTTACTATGGGATGAGAAAAGAAAAGTTTGATTTAATAAGTAAAAATATTGAAAAATTTTTTAACACAGATTTTTAACTGCAAATACAACCTTTTGCATTTCAAATGCAACTTTTTTCAAATCAAATTCAAAATTTCACATGTCAAAATCAACTTTTTACAAATCAAAAAAAGCTTTTATCATATCAAATTCAATTTTTAACATTTCAAATTCAATTTTTTACATATTAAATTTAATTCTTTATACTTCAAATACAACCTTTAGCAATAATTTTGAATGAATTGAAAAATAAGCAATAATTTTGCTGACAATCTGGCGGGACGGGCGTACAATCTGGATCGTATTCTGAAGAGGTATTACAATTAGTTTTGGAAGCATTTTTAATTTGGAAACCATAAATAATCGTTCTTGGAAGGGACACTAAACGCCAAACATTGTAACGAAATAAAAATTCTATCGAAATCTGCATTTTAGGGTTTGTTTTTTATACTCTACTTTCTGACTTTAAAATGGATAAACCTTTATTTGTAGTTAAAAGTTTGAATTTTTCTTGAAGAATTTAATTCTCTAGATCTTTTCTTTTTTGTTTTTTTGAGTCATTACTTAAGAACTTGAAAAAAGAGGCTCTTAGGCCGTTTTTATAGTGCGCGCTGAAGCTAAAGATGATAACCGCTGCTTAAAATCGCTTCAATTATAATATTATGGTAAAAGCCGAAAGTGTTAATAGTGGAGGCTTATTTTGAGCTTGTAGCTACTTGCAAGATGATTTTCAGCGGCTTTATCTTCTATCTAGCGTTTACAGTTTTAATTTCTTTGTTTAATTTTATTATTAGTTTAACATTTAAAATTTTTTTAAGATGGTTTTCGGAACTTTTTTCCTATTTCTCGCTTGTTGTTTCGTTTTTCCTAATTTATTTATGTGCTATTTTTTTAACTGAACTTTCAACCGATGTTTTGGAGTTTTTCGGCAAGCAAATGTTGTTTTGATATTTTATTATTTTTATTTTGTGGCTGTACAATAACGCTTGCATACAAAAATTAAAATAAAACGAAAGGCAGCTGCAAGCAGCAAGTACGCACTATAAACAACACCAGCTCCATTAAGCTAGACCCATTTACAAGCAATAAGCGCTCACTATAATCACTACCAGCTTAATAAAGTTGCTTCAATCTGCAAGCACAAGCCAGCACCAGCTTCGGCGCGCACTACAAACGCGGTCTTATACACCAAAAAGCAGGAGGAGAGAAAAGTGAAGAGTGGTTTAGTCAGTATACCATAGTAGGGACTCTGACATTATTTGGAAGTACGGGCTTCCATTTGTCTATGTATAAAAGATTCCCTCCTGTCGTTTTTAACAAAAAACAAAAAAAAAAAAAAAAAAACACCAAAAACCAAACTTAAACTTACGGATTTTCCAACATGCGCAGACACACTTTGGCCATCGTGCCCAGTGTTTCCGTTGTGTTTTCCACATCGTCGGCATTGTCGTGGACAAACTTTGAGGTGGCTTCGCTGAGGACCTTCAACATGGGCGTCGCATGTGCATAAAATAGTGACATTCTGTTGGCCAACTCAGTGCTGACCAACATATTGTTGGTGGCATCGATGCGTTGTCGGCTTACAATGCGTCTGTAGTAGCTGAAGTCGTTTTGTATCGCAGGTGTTTTCATCTGAAAGTAGAGTGTCAGGAAGAGAAAAAAAGAAACAAGAGAACAAGTTTAAATTGAATGGCATGAAAATAAAAACTGCATCAGTCTGGCGTGCGTGCAGTGTGTGTGTGGGTAGCAACATACGCGGCAGCTGCGAACTTCAATAGAAACTTGGATGTTCACATTTTGCTTTTTTTTCTTGTTTGATGTTTATAGTGGTTGACTTAAATTTTTGTCCAGAAAATAGGTATAAAGCAAAAACCATGAAATTTGAAAATTTAGCAAAATGTAGGAAAAACGTGCTGACGATTATCTAAGCCGATAGGATGTAAACGTGAGCTGGAACTAGTTGGCGGGCATATAATTCATGGATTAAGGAAAAATAAGTGTTAGCTAAAAAGATAGACGACGCGTCACGACTGGTGGAAAACGACGTGTCAATGATTTCAAAAAGCTTCTGGGTAAGATTCTTTAAACAAAAGCTATTCATGGTTAAAACATTGAAAAAGCATCTGACACAATGGCATTTAATGATTGTTAGAATAAATAACATGTTTTTTATACTTTTTTTTTTTTTCAACTGATATCATCAATTAAGTGTCCAAATAATGCATTAAAATAACGCACGTCGGAAACGGATCAGGCACATACGGACGACGGATGTGGCTAAGTGCATAAAAGCGGCGTACGAGCTGATTTCAGGCAACAGTTTTTGTTGTATTTGGCCTAAGCAACATGACGGAGTTGAACAGAGTAAGTTAAAAAGATAAAAAATGTTGGTTGTTTGAATATTTTTTCAGCTTTTTTTAAATTTCTTTAAAAATTCTAGATTTTTCTAATCGCGGTTTTATTTATTACCACCGCTAGTGCCAATAGCTACATGCCAGCAACACAGCGAGAATATCAACAATATCAAAATTATCGACAACTACAACAGCAGCAACGACAGCAGCAACGACAGCAGCAGCACTGGCAAGGGACACCCGTTGCCGACTATTCCTATTCAACTCAAAACCTGCAACTTCCCTACCAAGTGGGAATGCAGCAAAATGAAGTTTCAAACCAGCAGCAACGTCAGCCCTCGACAACATTAAGACAAACATGGTCTGGTGCACCAATTGTCGTCGATTATGTCGATGATGATGATGAGGATATTGTTGAAGACATTGATGTTGAACAGCAATCAGTGCAACTGGCACAAATAGCATCGGCTGCTGCTGCTGAACTACAACCAGCGTCGAAGTTGCAATCTCGTAAACCACAAACATTTAACAATGCCTTCGTGCCCTATAAACATCAGCTTCCTCAGCATGCATTCCATATCCGAACTAAAGCTACTTATAAAACTCCATACACTCGGCGTCCTTTGTATAGCAGTGGGCCATTGGAACCACCGTCAGTCTCATATTCAAGACAAGCACGACTTTTGCCCTTTACCATAGAAGAGACAGCTATGAACTTTGGGGAGCAGCGACCATGGGTCGTAAAAAGCACTTCGTTGGCGGATAGAGCACCATCGTTGGTCGGTAGAGAACGTCTAGAACGTTTTGCAGCATATGCACCAATTTTTGAACGCTATGTAAAAAAGTATCCACGCCGGTTGGTAGCACAATATTACCCAGCTCACATTAAATAAAGCAAGCAACATGTTAAAAATTCTCTGGACATTTTTTTTTTATAGTTTTAAGTTTTCTTTATTGTTGTCTTCTTTTATGAGCGGTGCAACAAGTCAAAGAGCGGAGGAGCTCAGTTGGGAGCATTAAAATTTAATGTCGTTCGGTAGCGTGTGGGGCGCGTATTTTAAGTGCTCATTTCATGGTTCATTTATAAAGACACATACGTCAGGAGCTATTTAGTAGTTTAAAGACAACCTGGATTTCTAAAATATTAATTAATTTTCGAACTTTTATTTGTACAAGAGAGAACTTGTGGCGAGAAGAAAATATTATAAATATTTAAATATAAGGGTGTGTTTTAAGGCCAAATAATGTTTTAAGAATGTTCAAAAGTTCAAAAATTTGTTATAACTAGTTGACACATGTATTTTGTGTCAATTGGACACAAATCACAAAAAAAAAATTGTTCCCTAAAAGACGTTTATCTGCGAAAAATGTGAAACAATTGGTAAGTTCCCCATATTACCTTATCAATATTAATCACATTAGGGCATTATATTGGCGGCCGCGGCGCAGTGGGTAGAGTGCGCGACCCATACGCTAGAGAACCCTGGCTCAATTTACATCTGACACAGAAAGTTTTTCAATTTAATTAATTTTTCTTTTCGGCCGTCAACTCTGCAGACAATGGTAAACCTCAGATAATAAAAAAATGTCATGTTAAGCTTCTTGAGAACATGCACATTAGCCTTTCAAAGTCGAAATAAAACTAGTAGGTCCAGTTCACATAATAACATAATAACAATAACATAATTTGATCATAAGAAGTTCGGTCAAAGTCCTTTCAAGGGTTGAAATGGCCAGTTCATTATTATTATTAGGGCATTGCATACATATTTTATAAAAAGAGCTGTTTTAAAAAACAATTTTTGACAAAATTCATGTTTTTGTTTTTTTTTTGAGATACATATATACATTTTTTCAAAATGCATAAGCGTTACATAGATTTGTTACTCGCTGAATATATAGATTTTAGGGAAAGTCCCCCCATGAAGAATTTTCAAAAAATCAACTTTTTTTGTTTTTACATAAATAGTTCGATTCCTTTCACATTAAAAAAATTACCCCTTAAAATTTTATAAAGAAATTCTTACTAGAAAAAAAGTTATTGTTATATTTTGTAACGACATCCGTGCATGAATACATTGTGGTAAAAAAACTTTAAACGCGTTTTTCTTGAAATTACCATTTTCAAACTGGTACATTGAAAAAAAACATAAGCTTAAAATTGAACACAATCAGTCCTATTGTGAATAAAATTCCGCCCGGAATTAAAAAAGGAATTTTCGTATTTTTAGCAATGTTCACTGAACTTTTGAAAAATTTTAACACAAATATTTGCATTCATCGCGAATTTTTAAGATCACCAGAAAAAGAAAATCTTTAAGAGCATCCTCTGTCTAAAAAATGAAAATACCCTGTTTCAATTCCGGGGGAAATTTTATTCATAATAGGGCTGAATGTGTTAAAAAAACATGTTCATAATGTTTTTTTGAATATGTTTTTTTTTTGTAATATGTGTTTAAAAATTGCTCTTACTTTCACGAAATTTTGTTGCAAGCTATTTTTTAAACACAAAATTCGTCAAATTAATAACAATTTTCGTCAATTTTAAAACATTTTATTTTCAGTGTAGGACATTTTTCTCCGAATCTACTTCATCGATTTTAATAAACCAAACAATTTTTGATTATTTATAAGAAAAATTAGAGAACTTAAAAAAAACGACCCCCTCTTTTTTATATAGGAGTGAATCGCCCCAGAATATGCGATTTTTTAGTTTTTTAGAATTATTCATATGAAAGCATTAATATATAGCTTATATATATAGTATGTATTTAAAAGGCTTATTGTCCTATGGGGAGTTTTGAGTCTTAAAAATAGAATCCATTTTGAATTTTGCGAAAATTTGTTACAGGAGATACACAAAGTGTCCTACAGTCTAAAACAGACTTTTTGCAAGACATCCTCTATAGCAGTCAAGAGGAATTAAAATCGCGCAAAAAATTTTTATACTTATATGTCCATTAGACCGTACCACCTCCTATGCAAAAAAAAAGTTCGCCGTATACCAGCGAATATGACGTATTTTTGCAAGACGATTACGAAAAAAAATTTTTGTTTTTTTTTGACCGAACATAGGGGTCGCGCATTGACATATAACTTAATATCTCTGGTGTTTACAGTCGGATTTTAAAGTTTGGTATATCTTATGTTTTTGTCTTAAGGAGACCAATATGACCTCTATAGAGGTCATTGACCTCAGGTGTACCGTTCTAGTACTTACCCTCCATATCTCAGTTTCTACCATCCTAATGTGCCACCCTAATATTAAAAAAATAAAGCTCTTAAAATATCATTAATCTTTTGCTCAGGAAGTATATCGATATTTCCAGCAGAAGTACATATTTTTAAAAAATTTTTGAAAATTTTTTGCCGAACGTAGGGCTCCCTTTTTTCATTTTCATCATATCTTCGGAAGTAAAAGTCTGATCATAATGAATGAGATATCGATGTTTTTGTCTGAAAGAGACCAATTATTTTTTTTTTTCAAAATAAAAAAAAATATTCCTACAAGTCCTTGAATGGTCTTAAATTGATTTTGAGGAATTTTAAAGCTCGTAAAAGAATAAAAAATCTGTAACGCCAATGCTAAAAAAGGTATCAACACTATTTTTGTTGCTGAATCAAAGTATCAAAATACTTCTGCTGGAAATATCGATATACTTCCTGAGCAAAAGATTAATGATATTTTAAGAGCTTTATTTTTTTAATATTAGGGTGGCACATTAGGATGGTAGAAACTGAGATATGGAGGGTAAGTATTAGAACGGTACACCTGAGGTCAATGACCTCTATAGAGGTCATATTGGTCTCCTTAAGACAAAAACATTGATATACCAAACTTTAAAATCCGACTGCAAACACCAGAGATATTAAGTTATATGTCAATGCGCGACCCCTACGTTCGCTCAAAAAAAAAAAATAAAATTTTTTTCGTAATCGTCTTGCAAAAATACGTCATATTCGCTGGTATACGGTGAACTTTTTTTTTTGAGGTACGGTCTAATGTCCATATTAGGAATATATATTATACTTAAACTAAGAGGAATATTGCTAATAAATGTATTAGTTTCTTTTAAAAAACTCTTAAAAAATTGTCTTATTTTTCAAAAATTCATGCGAAAGTCCCCTTAATGCTATGGCACGAGAGAAAGGATAATTTTTTGACCTCATGATAAAAATTAAAAAATAAGGTAATGATCTTCTTCTAAATATTGTTTTAGATGTGTCCAAATCCTTGTCTTTATTATAGTCACAATCCTTGTCGTAGTCCATTTCAGAATCCTTATCTAGAAATTTGTCCAAATTAAATCAAATTCCATGCTCTAACCTTTGTCGAAGCCTTTGTCCTTATCTTATTCCTGGTCTTGATCCTTGACCTTATTCTTTCTCTAATCCTTGATCTAATCCGTATCCAAATCCTCTTCCTAATACTTGGCCTTATTTTAATTTTAATTAAATTTTGTATTTTATTTTTATTTATGCTTTTGCTATTGTATTTGGTGCATTTAGGTGACTTTAAGGGGTTACCTGAAAGACCTCATGACGCCATTAATATTTTTTTAATCATGTAACCGAAAACCTGAGCTATCGTTAATAAAATTTACCATAGCGCCAATAGTCTCGTTATAATTCCATGCAACGTTTTTTTATTGCTGTTACATTTTCAGTGCATTAAGCGGTTGCCAACGTGGGGTCATGGCGCCTAAAATGTTTGTTTGATTTTCGTAATGATTTTCATCTGTCACGCGACCTTTGCTGACATAAAATTAAATTTACCGGATAAACTCTACAGGAAGAGTAATAACTCTATGCATCAATGTGGCATTTATGTTGCATAAGCTGCTACATCATTGACCTGACGGCGTCATAATTTCTTTTTCTTATTTTTGTTGGGAGGTCAAGTACAAATCCCTCATTTTCGTTTTATAATATTTACCCTCGTGCATATATTCAATGAGTAATAATTCAATGCAACGCCGTTGCATGATAGATCTCTCCGCAGCTTATGACTTCATGCATTTTTTGTCTATCTTCGTTGTATGGGCTAAGGACCAGCCTTTACTGGCGCATAATAATTTTTACCTTTACACTTGTATATAGTGTGCTATAATACCATGTAAAAAATTTTTAGTTGCAGCTAACTCTGCATCCCGAAAAGTTTTTTGTTTTCTTTTTAGTTTTGCCATAAAGTCAAGGAATTAAGCTTTACTGCCGTACCATTATTTTTGTCATACTGCCTTTAGTCATCAAGTAACAATACCCTGCAACGCCGATGCATTTTGGAAAAATGCCTTTTTCAACTCTTTTGAAAACTTGCTCGGTAAAACATAACATTGACACGTCAAAATGTATCAAAATTTTTGACACGTCAAAAAGGAATCATGACAACAAGGACAAAGTTAGGAATAAGGATTGTGACAAGAATTGGGACAAGGATAAGGAAAGAGATTTGATCAACGAATTTTGAAATTTCGCTGGGTGTTTGTCCAATCGATAGGATTTGTTGATGTGTTGGCAATCATGTCTTGAAAGTATGTATCTACACATTTTTAAGGCACATTGGTTGTCAAGAAAGTATCTGTACGACAATGCGAAGATAATGCATTTTTTATTAGATTTTTCTTCATTTGTGAAGAGATTGGAGATTGGAGCTTGCAACCGAACTTTTTTATTCTTTACCAAGGCTTTTAATAGCTCACTTTTTTGAGCGCGCTCACTTTTTTGAAAATGTAAACGCGCTCACTTTCTGAGCAGCTCACTTTTTGAGCGCGCTCACTTTCTGAGCAGCTCGCTTTCTGAACAGCTCACTTTTTGAGCAGCTCACTTTTTGAGCGCGCTCAAATTTTTTAAAAAAGTGAGCTCGCTCACTTGAATATGTTCACTTGAATGTGAGTGAAATTAACAACCTTGTTCTTTACGCATTTATAATTTAGTCACAAATAATTCTATTTTGATGATTTCTTTAACCTCAAACAAATTTCTTTATAATTAAAAAAATATCTCCAAGACAAAACTGTTTTGTTTGTAGGTTCGTTCCTAGGAACTGAGTCAAAAGTGAGAGTTAGAAATAAGTGATAGTTTTGCGAATATTTTCGTCAATGTCGAAATCTCGATTAAAATAGTTTATTATATATCACAAAATTTTTCTACGCCTTCTTTAATTGGTATAAAATGTAATATTATTTAGTTTTTTTAATGCTTCTACTCACAATAAGAAAGTTACTTTACGAAGTACACTTAAAATGATTCATTAACTTCATCCTTATATTCGAATTCAAAAATTATATTCATGATCCACTGTGTATACTATCTGTATAGGACGACGAGATGTGAGAAAAAGGGCATATAATTGATAAGAAATAACCAAAATAGGTTCAATCATTTCAGTACACGACTATTTTTAGAAATCATCCGGTTGTGCCGGTATAAGAGGCGAACAAATAGAGATCTAAATAAATGATGCCAATTGATCAGAATAATTAAAAAAAAAAAAAAATATCAAATAAAAAAAATTAAACGCACATAGAGTGGCACAAATAGTTTCAAAAGACAGATTGATACGTATATCTGCTAAAAAAGCAGTGCATCACCAAACGGGGAGCATTATTGGACGTAGCTGATCACACGAGATAGGTATTTTTTTAATGTAAGCATTGCAATGCATGCAATATTGGCAAGAAAACAGGAATTTAACAAGAAGTAGCTTAAAATCGATTCAAAAAACTTACATACACGCCACTGGCAGGCACTTAGCTTTCATTGGAATGAGAACATTGCGAAAGTGCAGCAATCGAAATGCAAGATCTTCGTGCATTGATGATGATCAACGGCGGCAAGCTGCTGTGTGGTTGTTGACAAAATTGGCAAAGCAAACATAATGCATTCGAATGAATGCTTCAATTCTTAGATAATCATTCGTGAAAATGAGAAATTGGAACGAAATATTTTCGGTTTAGTGCACAACTAGGTCGATCAAGATCTTCACATAACGTTTGTATGACAGTGCATTTTTACTAAAAATAACACTTAAAAAATCTAGAACACTTTTAGGAAGTTAACACATCGTTAAGATAATCTTTTGTTTACTTTCAATGACTCTTTGTTACTTGAGAGTTGTTTGATATGTACGAGTAGATCGAGTGTTTGAGTTTGTAGCAAAGACTGGGATAGTCTCGAAGACATAATCTATCGGCACGTACGTTTACCTTTCAAGTGGCCACTTCAAAGCATTTTGCAGTAGTTCACTTGCAACATCATAATGACTAGAGCCATCTTGAAAACACTTTCTTTTCTACAGTTTTTCTCCTTTTCTGTCTGTTTGCCTGTCTGTCTGCTGTGTGTCAGACGTAAAGGTTGTTGGTCGCATCTATGGGATTTATTCAATGTAAGAGAATAAAAAAAAAAAAAAAATAAAAGGAACGAATTGCAATTTCATTGAAATCGATCGGGAGTGAGTTCAGCGAGCAGCATTGTCAAGGCGTCTACGTGGTTGTTTGCATTGTTGACAAGACGTTTCCGGCTTCCTTGATGCTTTGTATGCAGCTGAATGCCTCAATGCCTGCTGATGGCAGATAATGACGTTCTCTTTGTTGTCGACCAAGTGTGTGTCGTTTACAAGTTATTGACGCTCGATGGGTGAGTGGGTTGGCGGTTGTTAGCAGTTGTGGATTCGCACCAACTCGGATGTCATCAGGACATTTATTAAGTTGTATCTTTGGTGTACAACAACTAAGGTATCCAATAAATTGTTAATCTTGTGTATCGAACAGCAGCTATTAAATTACATATTGAAAAATAATCTCTTTCAAAGCTTTTATAAAGATAGCAAGCATGTCAAAGTTGAATCGACAGAAATTTTTGGTTTCTTACTATAGTAAATTGCTAAGGCTTTTAAAAGCTGGTCACCTTTCACCTTTGAAAAGTTTTTTTCTTAATTTTTTTTAGGTTATATGAACTAACATAGTATTAGGAATATACTGTGAAAATTTCATTAGTCCGGAAATTTTTCCAACTGTGTTGACATATGAAGCCAAGACTAATTTACCCCACTCGAACAAAATAAGGGGGGAAGAATATTGTCTCAAGCTCGGGGTAGGAGTGAAAAGTGAAAAAACATCTACTCATATGACGAATCGTGGATTTGTGCATGAGTCCGTAACAAAACAGGAATTGACTGTATGGTTCTTCCAATATCAGCTAAATTCAACAAAATTGTTCACGGCAGAAGGATATCGAAGAAAATGGTTCACTATTTTTTCGGTCATAATTGTCATGTGGCGATAGTGGCGTTAGAGCAAAAAAGAGCGGTCAATTCTGAATGGTACATGATTATTTGTTTGTCACAAATCATCGGAGAAATCCGGAAAAGTCGAAGAAGAAGCGAACTATTCTGCATCATGACAATGTGAGCTCTCACACGTCTGCTCAAACAAAAATCTTTTACACAAGCCAAAAATTTGAACTGATGGGTCATATCGCCGTACAGCCCTGATTTTGCACACAATGATTTTTTATTCCCGATTATAAAAAAACTACGTGGACAATGATTTTCGACACCCGAAGTGTTGGTTGTTGCATTCAAAAAGTTTCTTTGGGTGTCACCTCCATCGGAGTGAAAAAAGTGGTTCTGAAATTGGTTCAAGCTCTTGCAAAAGTGTATCGATCTTCATGGAGAATATTTTGTAAAACGATAAAATCAAATTAAAAAACAATTTAAAACCAAACCAAAAAACAATCGCTCATAAATATTTGGGCATTTCCACAGAAAGGTCCACCGCGGCCAAAAAAAAAAAGTTCTTTAAAATGATTTTTTTTCAACATGGTTACATTAAGAAATATTCAAATTGATCAAAATTGAAAGAATTTTGCATTTATCTAAATCAGATTTCGAAATATTCGCATGCTAAGTCGCGCCAACTCACCTGTTGTGTTTATGATGTTTTTAGGGCATGTTTTGTTTGGATAACAACTTCTAGAACAGATACATTATGCTTTGACTTTTGCTTTCTAAAATCACTTAGAGAAAGCAAAGAGTCGAAAGAGAACGCAAAAGGAAATATGCGATTACCAATAACGGTAAAATTATGATTTGCATTATCGCTTACTGCAATGTCCCGTGCGCGATCGAAAAACAACATTTCTTATCAGAACATCCAAATTACTTGCTCAAATTGCATTAAATTTTTTTTGTAAACAGACTTTGTGTGTGCCATCAATATATAAAAAAAAGTTGGAGATATAAAAAGATTTGTGTTTTTGGTGATTATTTTAAGTTTGTCCTGTGCGCGACCGTAAGTGCAACAAAATAATTTTAAAAACAAATTGTTTATTTTTTATTATATAAAATTTTCAATTATTTAAATGTAGATGAGCGAAAATAGTTGCCAAAAAAGAAGAGAAACTTGCAAACGGTGGAGAGAAAAGTTGAAGAAAGATCCAATAAAATGGGAAAACAATAAATTAAAAAACAAGATAAGAATGCGGAACACTAGCCTAAGATGGAAAGCGGCGACGGATGGTAATAATGAAGTAGTGGATAAAAGCATGGTATAATAATACAAGGTAGCATTGACAGTTGCTTGGGAAATCATATACTGTCAAAAAATATACTCAAAAAGAGAGCGATCACAATCCGCCATTGAAAACACAAGCAATGTTAAAAACGTTGAAGTGAAAAAAAACAACAACCACAGCAGGCGTTAAAAAGTCTTTTGCTGTCATAAGTGACAAGTTAACGCACAATAAGCACGACGTTTTTGTTTTTTTGATGGTGATTTTAAGAGAAATTCAGACATCATATGGGAGCTTATCAAAAATATTTATTTTTTCTGATGGCTGCTGTTCGCAATTTAAAAACAAATTCATATTATCAAGCCTAGTTGATATAGTACAATTATTAGGATGTCCTACATTGGAGTGGAATTTTTTTGCTAGCTCACATGGGAAAGGAGCTGTTGATGGAGTTGGAGCGGTGATAAAGCGAAAAGTTTGGCAGATGACAAAATCAAGAAGTTATGTTTTACCGGATGCAGCTTCTTTTTATCAGTGTGCACTCCACTATATAAAGGGTATAAAACTATTATTTATGTCAACAGGTGAAATTGAAAAAGATATTTAAGAATATAATTTAGACGAAAAATGGAAAGAGGTGAAAAGCATACAGGGTATATCTAAGTTTCACTTTTTCTCATCTAATTATCAAGAGGTGAAAGCAGCAAGGACCGCTTATTCCATGCAAGACACTATTTTTTGTATTTAAGAAATTTATTATAATTTTCTATTTCTTTATAATTTACATTTGAATGGATCTCCTTTGAATTAAAAAAAAAAATCATGAATATACTTAATAAGTTTCTTGTTGTTAAAATAAATGAATCCCCAATTTTGTTAATTTAAAAACATTTCTTCTATATGTTTTTTTAAATATTTCCCAACAACAGCAATGACAAAAACATAAAAATAGTGATGGTAAAAAATGTCCCGTGCGCGATGTCCCGTGCGAATTTACGTCAAATTAAATAAAAACAAAATCAAGTCATCTTTGAAAAAATTATAACCACTTGTTAAGAGGCATCAATGCACAAGAGTTTAAAATTAGTTGCATGAAAATATTGCCTCTGGATTCGCTAAAAGTGGCGTTTGAATTGGTTGACCTCACAAGCCACTTCTGTTTCGTGTCCCGTGCGAATCACTTGAATTTTGCTATTATCTTAAAAATGTACAATTACCCAAAATCAATCTTTGCACCAATGAAAGAGCTAATAAAATGCTATATGTTAAGCCATTCATCAGAAAAAAAACCGTTTCCTTTTTACCGTTTTTTTTACTTTGAATGCGTACGAATGTCCCGTGCGCGATTTTGGAAATGCCCATTTGTTTTTTCATTATTAGGCCAGAAATATAAATAGCAACCCTCGTATACTCTTAAGGGGGTTATATACCCACAACTTTTTTTTTGATATCTTAAAAAATAACAAAGTTATAGCTTAGTGAGTGAACCGCCTTGTAGAGCGAGCAGTGCTGGACCTTATTTTCAAACGCGGTTTTCTCGAAACCGTGTTTTAAAAGTCGATGACCAAGATTTCTCGAAACTCAGCGAACCGATCGTTTTGATTTTTTTGCAGGCTTATTTTATTCATAATAATCTTGGACTTGTCATAGGATTTTTTTTTCGTAGCTTTGTTCATTAGTTATAAGCAAAATAATGACGAATTTTTGGTCGAAAATCGTTAATTTACGTTCAGACGTCCGCCACTTTGTGAAAAATCAATATTTTCAAAATCGACTACGACAAGTACGAGTTGCAAGTATCTAGTTTAATAATATTTTTCATTTTTTTGTTTCAGATGAATTTAGGAGGAGCAATCTTGGTCACCGCATTTCACCTTTTTTTAGAGCGTTCTACAAAAAATGCTATATCTACCTTAATATTAAATTTTTTTTAATAAAAAAAAAATAAACATACTCTTGAATGTGCATATTTTAAGATATATAAACCCTCATTTAAAAATATTCGTTAGGTTTCCTTAAAAAAATTCAGAAACATGACCTTTTTTCGCCCTCTGGTTATATAGTCCCCCTTAAAGAAGAACTTTGTCTTTGACATCGTTTTAAACACTTTCCGTTTTTTTCTCTTCCGAATTTTCACACACTCAATTAATTTGGCTTTAACTCAAAAGAGTTACAAAGAGAAACGAGTAAGACAGCCAAAAATTCAAACGATACAAGTTGTTGGCAGCTTATTAAAACACACGTTACCTTGGCAACATTAGAAATGTAAGACAAATAAGTTCCAAAAATAAAAGCTAATGCATTTAAATAAAAAAAAAAAAAAAAAAAAGATCAAAAACAAAATTAAATCATTAATTTCAAACTACCATCTATTTCTATTTGTTACCATAAAATAGTCATAAAAAAACCTCACCAAAAGCGGAAACTACTGTTTATTGGCTTTTCAACAAGTTCCAAACCAATTTCAACACAGCTGTTAACATCATGAATTGAACTCTTAAATATTATCTATGCTCTTGTAGACCACTCATTGCCTTTTATTGCACTAATTCAATCAAAACGCAAGGGACAATAAATTAAACCGGAAAACGATCCATTAGCTACTGCCAGCAGCCACCACCACTGGCGCTGTAGTCAATATCAATCTCCTCCTCTTTGCGCATTTGTCCCATTTTATCCCGACCTTAGAATTAAACCCGTAGGTGTTTATTTATTGCAACTTCAACTGAATTGAGTCGAGTTGGTTGTCGCTTCAATTTAACAGACATTCGAATAGTTGATATGTTAAAATGTACAATCGGTTTGCAGTATGTTTTTGTTTTTGTTTTTGTTGTATTATTTGTTGTTTTTGTTGTTGTTTAGTTTTTGTGGATTTTGCTGTTGCTGTTGCTGTTGAGCCTGAAAAAGGCAGCAAATTGCTTTGAGAGAGCTTCAATTTCATGAATAATTCACACGAATGCAAATGGTCAGAAGAAATACGAGCACCTACTCGTACATTTCAAATAATCACACAAATGGCAGATATTTTCTAGGAATAGGACGTACTCGTATAGGAATTGTTGTGGTTGTTTTTGTTTGTATGCTGTTTTTTTTTCTTTTTTTTTAATGATGAATTGGTTATAAATTTCATGCTGATAACTTTGGAATTATTTCAGAATGTATTTTTATAGCATAAACCAAGAAATTTTCAATTTAATTCTTTGACAAAGATTAAAACCACATGAAGTTGTTGTAGTTTCAAATTTTTTTAAGGGATCGGATTGAATCAATTTTCAATTCGACTTTTGAAATGTAAAATATTTAAAGTTTCTTCCAAAATACTTTTACGCTTTTTTTTTTAATTTTTATTTTTGAAACCGTTTTCCAACGATTTGACATTACACGGTGCTCGTAATTAAAAGGAAGTAGAAGACTTTTTGTGAGACATAGTAACAGTTCTAGTTATATACCAACTGATTATTACTGCATACTTCAATTTTCAAATATACCATAAAAGTCAATAGATGGGTTTTATATTTTTCAGGCGTAAGGCACAATCAGCTGATTTCAAGTTATCGAAAATTTGTTGTCGATTTTGGACTTAAATATTCTCAACCACAAAAGTTTATCTAAACAGGCATGGAAAATGATCAAATTGAGGAATGGCCAAAGAATCACCCCCAAACGAATCGGAAGTTGGTTGAATCAATGCCAAAAGGCCTGTATATGGTTGTCGACTGAAACGGGGGGGCGGAGTCATACTAGTATTGTAACTAAAAGATTAAGGCATAATTTTTCGAAACAGATAAATTTAAAAAATAAACAAACAAATAAACATTTAGATCTTGTTAATATTTATTTTTTCTTAAAACTTATAATCACATAAAATTCTTAACAGGTTCTTGTTTAGAACTATAAGCTGTGAGTCACTGATATAAGAAGTAATTATAAACTTTGTAATAATTCCCTGTATAATATTAAGAAAAAGTAAAATCCTCCATTTCTCAAAACAATTATTAATAACAACTTAGGCGACTATGAAATATATCAACTAACGTACTCAAATCAAAAATTTACTCGTACTCGTACTAAAATGTACTCGTGGTCGTACTGAAAAAATACTCGTGCTCAAAATGTACTCATACTCAAAATCTCACACAATCATACTCAAAAAGTATTAGTACTTGTACTCAAAATGTGGTCTTGTTCTTTATCAATAATCATACTCATGCTTAAAAGATACACGCACTCAAAATGTTATCGTGCTCTAACAAAAAATGTACCTACTCGTACTCTTACTCGAAATGTACTCGTGCTCGAAATGTACTCGTGCTCGAAATGTAGTCGATTTCGTCAAAATATAATAAAAATGTAATCGTATTCATCCTCAAAATGTACTCGTAGTCGTTATAAAAAAAACTCGAGATGTACTCAAAATGTACTCGTACACTGAAAAAAATCATTTAAAATTGACGACAATTGGTATTAATTTGACGAATTTTGTGTTTAAAAAATAGCTTCCAACAAATATCGTCAAAGTAAGAGCAAATGTGTTTAAAACTTTTGAAAAACATATGAAAAGAAAGGCGCTTGCCTTGAACAATTTTTGAACACATTGTGTTCAAATGTAATCTTTAAGTTTTTTTCAGTGTAGTCATACTTAAAATATACTCGTATTCTAAATGTTATCTTACTCGTACTCAAAATCGTAGACAATCGTACTCGTACTCGTACTCGAACTAAAAAATGTACTCGCACTTGTACTCAAAATGTACTCGGTCTCTTATTCAAAATATAATCATACTCATACTTAAAATATAATTTTACTCATAATATACTCGTATTGAAAATGTTCTCGTACTCGTGCTCAAAATGTCCTCATACTCAAAGTATACTCGAAGTCATAATCAAAATGTGTATCCACCATGTATTGGACCATGTACATGGTCCAATAAGTTCCAAAACTAAGTAATAAAAAAACTTGTTTTGCAAATTTTCTTCTTTATTCATCAACATAGGTTCCTTCAAGAGCAATACATTCATTCCACCGCTTTTCTAACTTTTCAATATCGGTTTCATCACCTCTTCATTGGAGCCAAATCTCTTGCCGGCAAGCATTTTTTTTTAGATCAGCAAAGAGCGAGTAATCGCTGGGTGCCAAATCTGGCGAATACGGTGGATGAGGAAACAATTCGAAGCCCAATTCATGGATTTTCACCATTGTTTTCATCGATTTGTGAAACGGTGCATTGTCTTGGTGAAAAATAATTTTTTCTTCTTCAAATGGGGCCGATTTTTCACGATTTCAAACGCTCTAAGAACGCTATATAATAATCGCTGTTGATTGTTTTTCCTTTTTCGAGATAGTCGATGAACAAAATTCCATGCGCATCCCAAAATACAGATGCTATAACCTTTCCAACCGACTGTTGTGTTTTTGGTCGCTTGAGGCCTACTTTCTTCGGTTGCTCTCCACTCAACTGACGACCGTTTTGATTCCGGTGTGTAATGGTGGATCCATGTTTCATCCATTGTCACATACCGTCGCAAAAATTCATGTTTATTCTTTGTAAACAGTTCCAGTTTGTTGTTTTTGGTCCGGTGTGAGAAAACGCGGCATCCATTTGACAAGCAGCTTTCTCATCGACAAATGTTCCTGTAATTTTGTTTCCATACTGCCTTCCGATATCTTCAGAGCCTCAGCTAGCTCGTGCACCTTCATTTTACGGTCGGCCAATACCATTTTGTGTACTTTTTTTATGTTTTGTGGAACAACTGCCTCATTTGGGCATCCTAAACGTTCAGCATCATTTGTGTCTGTACGACCAAGGTTAAACTCAGCATACCATCGGCAAATGGTTGCTTTTGACGGAGCAGAGTCCGAATAACACTTTCGAAGCCATTTCTCAGTTTGGAAGGTATTTTTTCCCCATCAAAAAACAGTGATAAATCAACACACGGAATTGCTTTGAATCCATGATTTTGAAAATATCAACAGTAGCTTCACTTAAATCACTGCAACTTCTGAACTAAACGTTAGATTGCCATGAAATTCTTACACGTATTGTTTGAAGGTTGGAACTATCGAAATATTACGTCGATATTTCGTTAGAGGTGCCACCTAGTAGTTAGTCTCGGGACTTATTGGACCATATGTAACATGGCTTTCAGTTTGCCGATGGCGATGGCTGTACACCTGAATAACGCCAACAGGAGAACCGGCTAATACACCTGTGTTCATTGCGAATCAAACCATTTTTTTTCATTTGATTCAGAAATAACTTTAATAAAGATAATCAGAAAAATATGCCATTCTCTCTCATTTTTCCTCATGGTTACGAATGCCGATTTCGTAACATTTACGCGATCCGCAATATTCTCAACACGGAGAGGTCTACTAAAAATACCAATTTATAGATTACGAATCAATTGATTTTCATGGAAGTTATGCCTCGAAAACAAAACTATGTTCACAACTCCCCACTCTCTCCTACTCGTACTCAAAATGTAATCGTTCTCCTTCACGAAATGTACTCGTACTCTTACTCGTAATGTACTCGTACGAAAAATGTACTCGTACTTGTACACGCCCAGTTTTGTTGTCTTAAAATTTTGTGAAAATTTCTGAGAATAGTTCATTAACCCACCAACCCACATTACGCAAGAGCCGTAAGTCGAAGTATTTTTACTGGTATAAAAGGAAGATTAACAAGCACAATTCAAATACTCCACTTTTTACGTACTCCACTACGATAGATACTCATATATAGTAAGATAGCAATCGCAACACATACATATAATTAGTTTAATGGTGCATAAAATTAAAATCTAATTCCAACAGCTTTTTGGCATAAAACTATCTAATTTCACATTCAAAAACATTAAACAAAAAACTTGTTATAGATTGAGCAAAATATTTAAGACCAAAACCCATTTGCAACCAATCAAGATTTTCACAACAGCAGTAGCTGCAACATCTTCCATCACTCGTAAGTTGCGTGAGCGTTGAGAAGAAATCAAAAGAAATTCAAAAATTCATTAATTAAACTTCTTGCAGTTGGCAGTTGCGCCAGCGCAAAGCAATGGAAGCGAGAAGATCGCGTGAGCCTACAGTTAAATATCTATAAAATAAAAATACAGCTGCAGTTGCAGCAGCTGCGACCACGACCACGTAAGACCCACACACTACACGCGAATGCGTTGGTTGGTGTTTATTTAAAGCAACAACTTCAGCGCCAACTCCAGCGCCATCAACTCCAACTCACTCATTCACTGATTCGCTCACGCGCTCAGTCACTCACCTTGTATTCATCGAATTTCAAAACAAATTCTAAAATTTCTGCCAACTGTTTGACCAGAGCCTGCTGGGTTTCTAGATGCTGTGTTGGATTCAATTTGCCGCCCACCAGTTGACCAAGTAATTTGGGCACGATTTTTTCCAACTCCAGCGAATGTTCATAACAACGTTTCAGTTTGATGACTAAGGGCAGCACAGCGGACCAGGCCTTCTCTTGGCAATGTGGCGATGGATCGGCGATGGCTTCGCGTATTTCTTTGCCAGCACCCTGCAAGTAAAAGAATGAAATGAACAGTTGATTAAATTTCCACAAAACGAAATATGAACAAACTTATTTGAAGGTGTTTCCTGGAACACCATGGATTCTAATAGTGTTTTCTATTGGGATTAGATTACGACAAGAGTAGCATAATATTGCATGGTTAAATGTGTGGCATGCAATAAAAGCTATAGGCTTAAGTGTAAGTAATTTCCCTAGTGGCTACATACTGTGGAGTTCACAGAGAGCTGCTATGGCAAAAAGAGTCAAATAAGAATGGTTGTTCACGCTATCACATTAAGGACAGCCGTCTGACGTCATCGACTTCATAGAAATCGGCTTTTATGTTTAAAATTTAAAACGAAAGAGTGCGTTTCTTATGCATAGAGTTTACTCGTTCCCATTTAAAATTCTTTTGGTGTTCCATTAAATAACTGTAATTATCCATAGCGTGATGTACCGATTGTGGCATCGACTATTGTGTAATAGCTTAACTGATTGCAAGAAATTCGAATCAGTCAACCAGCGCCCACTTTTGTTGTTGCATGGTGTAGTTTTTTTGCCATGCAATGCAAACAATTTTTATACGTTACTCAATGCACAGAGTTCGAAGCCGTCTGTTTAAAATAAGGCGTTAAAAAAAAGAGTGTTGGTAAAAGTTGGACTAAACATTTTTTCAAATAAGAACAGCTTTACAATTAAGGGATTATTTGAAATTTTGGGAACCCTTGTCGCCATAAGCAAAAAGCAATTATGATGGCAAACTTTAAATCAATATTGATTGCAATGATTAAAAAAAGAAATATTTAATATTATTTTTGACTTATTTAAAGTAATTTCTGACTAATCGAAGTCATTTCTAATTTTAGTGAACATTTAAATCGGTGACATGGTTTCTAAACCAATTCATTTCAAAGGATTGAAATTACTTAAATATTTGTTGAAGTCTTTGAAGTCAATTGAATGTTTTTAAGAAGAACTTTGTACGTTCGTTCTCTGGTTAAAAACTAAGAAACTGCGTAAAAGAGAAAAATATGCAAGTGAACGGCGCACAAAAAATGTCAAAAAATAGAAGTAGTCGTCGTAAATCAATAAAATTGGGCACATGTGTTCAGTTTGACTGTATCAAGATAAAAACAAAAACTTTTTGATATCCGCCCACAACCACGCCTACCTCCCATATAACACACAAATTAAAAAAGCTATATTTTTTTTCTATGACTTATCCTATGATGAAACCACATTGTCAAAAATCTTAAATTAAAGTGTTTAATAAACAAAAAACATTTTTTCCGCCATGCCCACCTCACCAAAAAAAATTTTTCACTCCACTTGTTTTCCAAATTTTAAACTTTAAGGTGATATAGTATCTAAACCGTTAAAATAAGATGATCATGTTACTGTAAGATATTATTTTAAAATTATTTTGTAAGACATTGAAAAAAAAAATTTTCAAAATAAAGCTGCCCATTTCGCTATTATTTAAAAAAAAATTGAATGAACCTTTTGCATTCTGCAACAAATTAATAATTATTGCATAAGCGATGCTAGCAACTTTCAAAATTTACTTGAGTATACTTTTAGGGATAATGTAAAACCTGCTATCAATCTTCATATCCGTAGTTCATGTTGTAGCTTTTTATGCGTATAAACACATGCTAATCTTTCAGAAAGATTTTCATCTTTTTTATAGTTTTTTATAGTCGCAAAAAAATATAAAAAATCGTTTGAGCTTAAAATGGTCAATAAGACAGTGCAATATTGCTGGTACCATAATAAACAAGATAAAGTATGTCACACTTTTGAGCGAAGTTTGGCTTAACAACGCAAGCCTGAAAGTATACTAAGGATAATTGCTAAAAAACTAACCCCATCATTCACTATCACGAACGACAAAAAAGAAACGATCAGCAATATTGTCTTGCATTCAAAAATCTATTGCTTACCGTGTCTTGCTTATCGTTGGTATGCCTTTTCGTGATACAGAATGAAGGATAAGCCTTGAGACTGAGCAACTCTATATTTTTCTCAAAACGATTTTAGTTATTGTCATGTATTGTGAAAAAAGTTCAAAAGAGCTCACTTTTATTATTTGAAACATTTACGTAAAATATCAATAAACACATTCCGTTGCAAGATTTTTTGGCGGAACTTGGAGTTCACAAAGTAACATTCTGCTAAAAAATAAATTTACATTTTTTTCATATCCACGTTAAATTTGAGTTTTTTAAAAAAAAATAGAAGTAAGCAATATATTTCAAATACGCAGAACTGTTTTTGAACATTGTCTTAAATAAATAAAAAAAAAAAACCGGAGGGGAATATCTCTTCCCGTTTTTTGTAGTAACTCTGTAAAAATGTCAACTTTTTACATAATTTTTCCAGTTTTTTTGCATTGTTCGAGTTTGAGGGCCTTTAGACAAAAGTTTGTATGCAAGTTAGTATGCAGAACTTTGAAGAACCATCTATAGATGCATAATCCATTGCATTTAAAATCCTATGAGTTCGCTTAAGGGTTTAAATCGATTTTTTATCTATACTATTATATGAAAGGGATCCCTCGGATTTTTATCGTTCAACCATGGAGTAACCTCTAAACCGATTTTAATATTATTTCACTATTCAATTGCTTTTATTGCATTTTTTTTAAGTTTCAAGTCTCAATGTGTTTAAAATTTCAAGTCAATATCTCAAAAACTAACAAAGTTATAGCCTAGTGAGTGAACCGCCTTCGAGAATGCGCCGTGCTGGCCCTTATTTTCAAACGCGTTTTTCTCGAAACCATGTTTTCAAAGTCGGTGACCAAGATTTCTCGAAACTCAGTGAACCGATGGTTTTGATTTTTTTGCAGGCTTATTTTATACATAATAATCTCGTACTTGTCACAGGATTTTTTTTTTCGTGGCATCCGTTCATTAGTTATAGGCAAAAAAATTACGAATTTTTTGTCGAAAATCGTTACTTTACGTTCGGAAACCTGCCATTATGTGAAAAATCAATATTTTCAAAATCGGCTACGACAAGTACTAGTTTTAAGTATCTTGTTTTATAATATATTTCGTTTTTTTGTTTCAGATGAATTTAGGAGGAGCAATCTTTGTCACAGCTTTTCACCTTTTTTTTTAACAGCGCTCTATAAAAAATCCACCTTAATATTAAATATTTTTAATAAAAAAAACTAGACATACTCTTTAATGCGTATATTTTTAGGTATAAAAACCTCCTTTAAAAATATCCCCTAGGTTTCCTGAAAAAAATTCGCAAACATCACCTTTTTTCGGCCTCTGGGTATATAGTCCCCCTTAAAATATTTCATTCAAATGAAAAAGTGTGTAAAAGTATATATTGGGTTGAAGAGAACACTTCACCTTTGGAGATCTGTATGGTGTAGTTATCTTGATTTCACCCTTTAAAAGTTCTTTTCCACTAAAATTTAAATTTGATAATAATATACAGCTCAATTCTGAACTGAAAGTTCCTAGTGAGATTTCTCACTTATCACATTCCTTCTATTCTCAACAATCTTCGAAAATGGGAGAAATTTCACGGTGAAAAAAGGAGGCATTACGAATGCTAAAAAAAGGGAGAATGAGTTGACATTGTTTTGCATGAGTTTTTCTGCCAAGAATTTGTTGGTGAGTTTGAAAAAACATTTAAATATTTTGCTTATATTAAGATATAATAAAGTTATTAAATAATAAATTGTAATTAAATGTAAAAAATAACAAATAAGCAGTACTTGCAAATTTATTATCATTGATGGAAGGCAATCCTGCTATTGCGAGCGGCTTTTTTAGGAAGCAAGGAAGAGCTTGTCCGATTCTGGAAAAATGCTGAAGCTGAGCTAAACTCATTGGGACCACCAATATAACTGACTGACAATATAATAAGTCGAAAGTCTCCGGGTATTGATGGGATGACTGAAGAGATCGGTAAAACCACCTGGAAGGTTATTCCGCATTACCTTGAGGCTCTGTACACTAAGTGTATGACTGATGGCTACTTTCACACTGTTTCCACAGAAGCAAGATTTGATTGTGCTCTTGAAGTCACCTGATAAGCTGAGGAGTGATCCTCGGTCCTACCGGGGCATCAGTTTTCGCAAGGGCAAGGGTACGATTGATGCGTGGATGTTTGTTAAGAATTCTGTTGCAGTAAGTAGTTCCAAGTATGTATTGGGACTATTTATTGATTTTAAGAGGGCTTTTGTTTATCTATGCTGGGATAGTGTGTGTTTTCCGGCAGGCGTGCATGTGTCATTGGTGTTAATCAATGTATATGGACGGACGTTGTTCGAGGTTGTCCACTGGGGTCTATTTGTGGTCCATTCATTTGGAACCTCATGATGGATCCTGTTTGTGCGGTCTAGATGGCAATCCAGATGGGATCAATGTCAGCATGGAAGGGTCACATATAATTTTATACGTGACGTTATGTTTGTGAGCGGTTGTCCAGACTTTTGCTTCAGCTTGAGCCTGGGCTTCCTGTTGACTGGACATTGTTCTTTCAATGCATTTTTGCATGGAAGAAACTTGAGTGTGACTGAGAGGTGTGATTGTGGGTCAGTCCGTGAGGATTGGTTGCATGTTCTTCGCGAGTGTTCTTTTTATGAAGACATTCATGATTTGCGTGCAATGGGTGTTTTGCGTGCGAATGGTGATTTTGATTTAGGCAATGCGCTCGCGTCAAGCGGTCAAATTGCTGAATTAAATTGGTATGCTTGTCAGGTGTTCGGCAAAGGCGGCGTTCCAGGCAGAACTAGTGGCAATATTCTGTGCTTTTGTGTTTGAGTGTGTGTATGGTGTGTGAATAAAGATCTCCAAATGTGTTCACATTTGGCGACCAGTCCGGAACTGTGATGAGGTCAACTGGTAGTAGCTTGCTACGAGGTCTGACCAAGGACTTCAAAACTGGTACCACAGGTAGTCTGCGGCTCCTAGATAGATAGGACTCTACCCAAACCAAGGGTTGCGAAATGTTATCGCAACATGGAGCTAAATTGGTACCTTTGAACCCTCAAAGGGGCGTAGGCCGACGCAATGATTCGGTCCCATGCTATGGAGCAATGTGGAATTAAGCCTATACGGCAGGTGTCCACGTAAAGCACATTAGGAATTTCTGACTGGGCAAAGAAGGGTTTGTTGCCATTATTTAAAAAATATGATTAAAGTGTGTCCGATCAGAAAAGATATGAGCGTCAAAAAGCAACTCAAAATTTAAAAATGCAAAGAAGCACCGGTAGAGGTCCTAATAGAGATCGCACATTTTCTCCTACTGAAGAGGCTATCTATGATCTCATTTACATAACGAACAGTATGGAAAGTATTAAGGTGAGTACATTGGGACTTCTGAGCAAACAAACAAAATTTGAAATTAGCTCCTCTGCATTATCAGCTTCTAAAAATAAAATGTGAAAGGCTACGCTGTTTATGTTGATATTTTAAAAAAGGAAATCTTTATAAATTTTAATGTTTTTATGTTTTAGTTTTTAAAATGTCTTAAAACAAAGAAGCTCCACTTAACAATATCAAATGTCAAACTAAAAAAACAGCTGATTTCGAAATTATTTCTCACTTCGAAATTCTTTCTCTCTTTTTTGCGTCTCTCCGGTCGTTTAGAATAAGAAGATTTTTTACCGCATGAAAAAAAAAATCAGCTTGCGAATATTTCCGTGCGAATATTTGGAATTGGGCTAATAGTAATTTAAAAAATATTTCTTAACACCCAAAAAATAAATGGTACAGCTGTCACCTAAGGCAATTATTTAAAGGTAACTATCAGTCTTACTAACTTAACAAATAAAAATCACAACACTTTATTGATAATAGTTTACGAGCAATGACAATTCATTTCTGGTAAAAAAAAAACAATCAACAGCATGCCACAATAACTAATATTTTGACTTAAGTTTTTGGCTACCTTTCTTTTGATATATTTACTACCAAATGGCTTAAAATTTTACAAAGTGTTTAAAACTCGGATTTCGGAATCGGATTTAATTCTAATTCGGATTCGCTACTGTGCGGCGTATTTTTCAGCATCGGCTGCGATTTTGTTAGCGCAGTTCAAAGAAATGTGCATGGATGCAACATAGCAAATAAACTCATGTAGAACTACATTACTTGCTCTATTTTATTTATTTTTTTTTTCCTTTTTTTCAGTTCGTTTCAGTTGATAATATAGAATATACAAATTTATTTTATTATTTTGTGTATGAGCACGAGTGTGTATCTAAAAAATAATAAAATTTCTGTTTGAGTGATTTTGATTTTACAGCCGAATGCGATGCAACAGCAACAACGGATTCGATTTGATGGCCAAAGTGAGCTTCAATGTTTTAGCCATGAAGTCAATTATTGTGGTATCATAAAGGGAAGCTAGTGGCAATTAAGTGGTAGCTGCTGCTGCTGAGCTATTAAATAAGTTCAAGCATTTATACAAAAGCGGATTTGGGCATTCATGTAAGAAGTTTTCGAGAGAGAGAGAGTGGAAACGAGGTGTTCAGAATCTGAAAGATATTATATTAATTAGCTTGCTGGAAATGTTAATGCTAACAGTGTGGTATGGCATAAATGATGTGATATACCATTTGGTAAGCATACAAAAAAGACCAATTAATTAATGTAAGTAATAAACTTGCTGCAGCCAAGCATGCTCGGGAAAAACTGTCTGCAATTTGTCATTATTTTAAATAAAACAAAGACAAACTGCGACGCAGAAAAAGTAGAAGAAAACTGAGGAGAACTCTGATAAAACACGTTCAAGCACTTGGTCAAAAGCAGGATATACAGGGTGCTGGAGTGCTGCAATTACCAACTTGACAATGCCAAAGTACAACAAAACAACTCGCAGTTGGGCACGCAGCTGTCTGGAAGTTAACAAAAAGACTGACAACGAACAACACACAAAAAAAAAAAAAAAACCAGGAGGCACACGCCGCAGATGACGCTTTTTATCTCAGATATGTGTGAATGTGAAATGACGATGATGATGATGCAGTGCGCCGCATTGCAACTAAACACTTAAGAGTGCCTGTGTGCCACTAGAAGAAACAATGTTGGATTCAAGATGTAGCAAAAACATCAGCACGTTGCTGCCGCTACTTCAGCTTGTGTGTGGCCTTCAACGAAAGCTTTCAAGAATTCTGTAGCGGGTTGACTTTATAGTCGTTGCTTGTATAAGAAACATACAACTAGCATCTGAGTGGCTTGGTAAGAATGTAAACAACAATGAGTTGAAATGCTGCAACAAGGACAGCATGAAATAACTAGGAAATGAAGATGAAAAAGAAGTAGAAGAGTAGGTAGGCAAAAACAAACAGAATGTCATGAATTGTGCGAAATAACAGTCTTTAAGCAAAAACAGGAAGTTCAGGTGCAAGGACACGAATTGTGCCAACCGCCAGGAAAGCAAGCTTTGCTAAAGTTTTGCACAAACCGCTACATGTGTTAATAAAATGCAATTAGGGTTGCCATGTTTAATGTTTTTAGTACCTTACAGTTAAATGAGAAGAAGAAAAAGAAGAAGAAAAAGAAAAAGAAGACGATGAAGAAGAAGAAGAAAAAGAAGACGATGAAGAAGAAGAAGAAGAAGAAGAAGAAGAAGAAGAAGAAGAAGAAGAAGAAGAAGAAGAAGAAGAAGAAGAAGAAGAAGAAGAAGAAGATAAAAATATAGGAACACTGAGAAAATCTTGCGACACTACTAAGATGGGACATTTTTAGAAAACATGTTCGCAAAATTTATCCTTACAAAGGGTTACGCCACTCTAGTTGTAGATACAAATAAGCACATTTTGGGAATTTTTATCAGCAGTGCTCAAAAAGCCCTTCCGTCAATCTGGTGAATTCTATAGAATCCCATATCTTAACAGCTGGACCTCAAATCAAAAATATATTTATAAATACGTACATACCATATATCCTTGAAGTACAAATATGCACAATATGAACGAATTTCAGAAGTTTACTTGTTTTTCGTTGTCCGCCTCACATGAAATGCCCCATATATCAAAGTTCATATGCACAATAGAGTGGGTCGGTCTCTATACAAAAAAAAAAGCTTGAAAAGTGCACCCCTTATTTTAAAGATGACCTCGAGACAACTCTAGAAACAAAAAAAATTTTTTTGGACCCCCGGAAAAACCGCCAAAATGGTCTTTTTTCCATAACTTATGTATTTTGTGTCCGATTTCAAAAAATGATATACCGTTAAAAAGGGCTTAACTAGCACCACATTTTCATCTCAGAGCTTTTGGACTTTTGAAGTCATATTCATCTGGTAATATGTTACCTCAATTTACACCCCTTTGAAATCATTTTTTTTTATCATAAAATTAAACTTCTCAAAAATTTGTTCACATCTCGCCCAAAAAGTACTTTATTTGGCCTTGAAGCAAAAATGTTATAGCAGTTCCAAATTGTAGTATTTTTAAAATGTGGGGGTATAAAAATTAAGGGTCGTGTCTTTACTTTACGGCAAACTGAGAAGATTTTCTTAGCATTTATATGTAGTTTTTAAAAAAAATTGTGTCTCATTCATTCTGGAGATATTATCAATATTTAATGAAATTTTTCATTTTTTTTTGTTTCAGGTCAACCTAGCAGATTGCACGCAGCGCAAAACAGGTATTTTACGCCAATTATGGTAGCCAGCGCCATCTTTGTTTTTGAAAAAAAAAAAAACAATTTTTAAAAAATTAATGAATTTATTAATAAACCTGTAAACTTCAAACCTCGAAGTTGGTTTTTTCTGTTTAAAACCATCAATATCTCTCCACTTTACTCACCTCTTAATGTATCGCCGGCTTTAACAAAAATAAAACCTTTCTTTAAAAAAATCAAATAATATTGCGCGTTAACGGATTGATTTTGCTGAAGGAATTCCGAGTGCACGAAACCTTGAGAATCGAACAAAATCAAGATCACATTAATGTTTCAACGACTTTGTCTTGGCTTTTTAGGCTTCGGCTCATCTGGATAGCCGAAACCAAACGGCGATTGATTTATATAGTTATGCCTCATATTAATTGATTAATGATAAATAATTTTATGAGTATGAGTTCTTTCCATGAAACGCATTAAATAGAGGATATTGATTTGATTTAAATTAATTTTTCTTAGTGAGAGCGAACTGCGCTAAGTACTTTACCACATAACTCAATGCGCTAGGTAATGCCATGCCTACACAGAGAGTTTAGTTTGAGTTTTCAGTACAAAGTTGAGTTTTGCCACTGAACGCAAAATCAACTCTTGAGTTCTCCAGTACAATTTTGCAGGATGAAACTCAACTCTGTGTTTAGCAAAACTCAATTCAAGAAATCCCTAAAAGTACGCTAATGTTCTTATAAAAAGGCACGTTCAGATGCAACTTGAACAATTTTGTGGTGAGAAATGTCAAAAACAGCTGTTCTAAGATAATGCAATTTACTGTTTGCAAAAAATGAACAAAAAAGCGTAGAAAAGAACTTGAACAAATGTAAAAGATTAGGTCTTCATATTTGTATGGGCCGATAACAATTCCAAACTGAGCGCAGTGCAAGGAAAAATAAAAAAAATATGAGAACACAAAAGTAAGAAAAGAACTGTCATACTAAACACAATTCTGCCGACGCATCTCTGTGTGAACAGCTATGGTTAACTTAAAAATAAACTCTAACTAAACTCTCTGTGTAGACATGGCATAGCTCTCTACAATCAAAATTAAAGTTAAAACTCAATGGAGTATTCAACTCTCTGCGCTGATAAATGTCTTGTTGATTCAGGAATTATATTATTTCAAACTGCGCCATGACGCAATTGAGTTAGCGCATTTCTCTAATACAATACATTTCGAGTTAGTGTGCTACTACAGCATTTTTTGTTACATTACCCATGCCTTATACAAACTACGCAAGTTTTGCTGCATAAAGCGTATCAAAATTTGTGAAATTTGTTGTTTTTGTGTTATAAGAGCTTGTAGGAACGTATTTTCATAAACAAATTTTTACACTAGACCGTATCAACTTAAAGGCAAAAACAAAAAAAAAAAGTACGATGCACACCACCTAAACATTTTTAAAATACAATTTCGAAAAAATATTTTTTTTTTTGACCGAACGTAGGGGACGTATTCAAGTTTTTCTTCATATATTCGGCATTTACAATCCGATCTTGAAGAATGATATATCAATGTTTTTATTTCGAGAAGTCCAACTTTTTTGCTCTAAAGGTCATTGGGGTCAAGAGCCCGTTCTAATACTTATTCACCAAATCCCAGTTTCAAACCATCCTAATGTACCATTCTAAGATTATAAAATTAAAGCTCGAAAAAAGTCATTAAACTCTTCCAAAAAAGTATATCGATTATATATCAATTTTTATTGTTCTGCCAAACGTAGGGTTTCTTTGGAATTTTTTGTCATATCTTGGACATTTCCAGTCCGATCTTAAAGATGATATATATGGATATTTTTGTCTCGAAGAGATAATAATAAAATAATTAAAGTGGGTTTTTTTATCAAAAGTTTTCCTTCTTTAAAAGTTCTGTGTTTTATTTAAATGGTTAAAAAAATGCAATTTAAAATTTACCATATGGTGAGGCCCTTCGAGGTATTAGGCAACGTTTGAAAAACACTCTATTTGATTTGACTCTTATGACTCTTATACTCTTTTGTTATGAAAATCGTAGAAGTTGGTATCTGGTAAGTGCTAGAACAGGGTCCTTGACCAAAATAACCATTAGAGTAAGAAATTTAGTCTCCTCGAGACAAAAATATCGATATATCATTTTTTAAGATCGGCCTGTAAATGTCGAATATATTTTTATTACGAAAAATTTAAAAGAAGAAACCCTACCTTCGGCACAAACCTGTTTTTTTTTTTAAATAGTTCTCCCAGTATAATTTATATTCATTTTTCGGAAGAGTTTAATGATCTTTTGCGAGCTTAAATTTTATGACTTTAGAATGGTACATTAGGATGGTAGAAACTGGGATCTGGTGGGTAAGTACTAGAACGTGGTCATTACCCAATGACCTTTAGAGTAAAAAAGTTGTACTCATCGAAACAAAAAAATTTATATATGATTCTTTAAGATCGCAGTGTAAATGCCGAGGATATGAATAAGAACTTAAATGCACGACCCCTACTTTCGGAAAAATTCTTTTTTTCGAAATTTATTTTCAAAAATGCTTCAGATTAGATGGTGTGTGACGTATCTACTTTTTTCGATATGGTCAATTCTACACCAATAAGTATCCTAGAAGTATTTTTGTCAACTCTATATGAATGGAGGCCATTGTATGATGTATGAATAATTCTTGTAGAAAATTTTGAATGAAAACTTTGAATTATCTTAATAATAAAATTAAGGTTTAGCTGGGATTAATTTACTCATTTTAAATTTTTGCTAACCTCAATTAAAAAACACATTTTGTAATTATCTACTGACAGATCCTCATTTTCGAATGGCTTCTCAGTTATCCGCTAATAAAACGGAAATCAATTCTAAAAAAATCTCGACAAATCTTTAGGAACAATCAGCTTAAGATTAAAATCACGCAGTATTTTACTGAAGCCCCACACAAACTCGATTCTGTTTTTGTCATTTGACAGTTGATGTCGTTGTTATTTCACTGCATTCTACTGACTGTCAATCAAAGCGTTCATTGTTTGCACCGATATCTGTTGATGTGATGGTTAATTCTTGATTAAAATTGCAAATATTGGTTCTGTTCTAAACAAACGGCTGTTTTGCTTTTAGCAATTAACACATTTCCGCTGTTGTTGATGAGAGTTTTTCATGCAGCTTTTCATTGAGTATTTTTCTATGCTTTTGTTTTCGTTTTACATGCGTACTTCTTTGCGTACTCATGAACCGCGCTGTCTGTTCCTTAAAAGCAATCGACGATACGCTGATTTTGCACTTAACTGTTAAATGTTTTCGAATGGCTTCTATGTTCACTAAGTACTCACTTGGCCAATAAGTAGTTCAATTGGCTTATGTGCGTTTTTAAGCTGTTTAACTATTTTAAAGCTGGTATTTAGAGGCTTGAGGGTATTTAAGCGATTTCTGTAATATGATTTTTGGAGGTTTTCACTGCTTTTATTTTTACTTTTACGAAAGTTTAACCAAAGTTAAAAATATAAGTATTTCAAAATATAATTAAAGGTATTCACGTATTCACGATTTAGAATTGTTTTTTTTCCTGTTTTTAAGCAAAATAACTTTATTGAATACAGAATATTTTCTGCTTAGAAAATAGTTTATTGACAATATGAAAATATATAACAATTTATAACAGTTGTATTCACAGTCTAGAATATATATTATATTTGTTTGAAACATTTTTCATCCTACACACATCAAATCATGAATACCCCTTTTATTTACTTTGTCCTTGTTTTATTTAAGAATAAAGAAAAACTAGCTTAAATCAAACTCCTTGCAGGGAAACTTCAAAACTAAATACTTGAAAATTTTAACGATTTCCATTACAAACATGTATCACCGGAAAAGGGAACAAAAACAAAATCGTGATAATAAACTCGCTGACCTGATTAAAACAGGTAAAATTGGAGGAGACTTGTATTTGTAAAGACCTCTTTTACCGTTCGTTTCAAAGGTAAATGTGTAATAGCAGAAAAACGAGAAATATAACGACAACTTTTCATTGACGTAAATCATGAAAATGCATTTCTTGTCACGTTCACGTCTTTTTTCTTTTTTTTTTGTTTTTGTCGCCCTCTCCATCCACATTTGAATGAATGAATTTCAAGCAAAGCACAGCGAGTGACAAATGCTGACAAACTGAACTGAGGACGAGAATAAAATCTGGAATCATAATAAAAACAATAATGCAAGGGAAAAATAATATAGAAAAAAAGAAAAATGTATGCAAAACAATTATTTTCAATAACTTCATAATGATCATTATAATCATCATCATTATGGTAACCCATAGTAAAAACATACTAAAGGCTGCAGCAAAAAACCAAGTCAGAAATTCAGTCAGTCCCAGTGGAGTGTCAGTACAGGAGGGACAATGAAAATATTCCGTTTTTTTCTTTTGTCACTTATTTGCTTACTTCTCTATCGCCACATGCAAGAACAATAATAAGGCAACAGCGGCATGGTGCGAGTGAGTGAGTGTGTTCCTTACTGGGATCGAATTGCACAGCGCTGGGAACTGGGAGCAGCCTGTGAATGCTACATTTTATGCAATTTCCAAAAATGGTTTCACTTGCTGTCTGCGAATAGCTACGCTGTGTGATTTTGCTGTCCGTTGTTTTATTCTTTTTTGTTTTTTTTTTGTTTCTGCCGAATCGTCGTCGTCTTTTACGATTTGCTGCGAATGTGTTGGAATGAGTTCAAATAAAGAGCAGCGGCATTTTAATAATAAAATGAAAATAAAAATAATTTTTATTGCAGCTGCATGTGCACCAGAGTTTTATGACTTGGTGTAAATAATTAATTGACCAGGAAGGAACTTGGTTTTAGCTTTAAAATATACGAGTAGAAATACTAATAAAATAAAAAAAACATATGTTATTGAATCTAAAAAAATCTTTAAAAAATTCAACAAAAAACAAACTCTTCGGCAGTTATGTTATTTTTGGAATGTGATAAGGTTCTAATGCTTGCGAATCATGAGAAACCCAAAGTTTCGCCAATTAAATATTTGGTGTATTTTCTTTTGTTGTTAAGTCTGGGTATTTATAAAAAGATTAAATTCTGAAACTGTAAGCATCGGAAAGTGTTTACAACCGATTTTTTAAAGTTTTAAAAGAAAACATAGAAAAAACGTTTATAACCTTAGCACTATCCCTATGCCTACCCCAAAATCCATTCCTTTTTGAATCCCTATTCTTATATCTATTTTTATGCCAATCCCATACGTAATCCCTAGCAATTTATCTATCTTTCTTCTTATCTTCATATTTATCCTAATTTTGTTTCATTTTTTAATCCCTATGCTTGTCTCTATTCACCTACCTATCCCTTTTCTTATTTTTATCCCTATTATTTTTAAGCCTATTCTTATTCCTATCCCTATTGCTTTCCCTATTTCTATCCCCATCCATATTCATATCCCTATCCTAACCCTACCCCTATTCCTATCCCTTTTTTGAACCCGATGCTTAACATAATCCCTTTCCTTATCCCTATCCCTACCTCTATGCCTTTCCCTAACTCTATCCCTGTCCATATCCTTATCCCTATCCCTATAAATTTTCAATTCCCAATCCCTGTAAGGATTAAAACCTATACCCTATACCCTATCCCTATCCCTATTCCTATTCCTATATCTTTTTGTATTTCTATTTATATTTTTATTTCTATTTCTATTTTTACTTATGTCTGTTTCTATTTCTATTTCTATTTCTATATCTATTTCTATTTCTATTTCTTTTTCTATTTCTTTTTCTATTTCTATTTCTATTTCTATTTCTATTTCTATTTCTATGTCTATTTCTATTCTATTTCTTTTTCCTTTTTATATTTCTATTTCTATTTCTATTTTTATTTTTTTCTCTATTTATATTTCTGTTTCTGTTTCTGTTTCTATTTCTAATTCTATTTCTATTTCTATTTCTATTTCTATTTCTATTTCTATTTCTATTTCTATTTCTATTTCTATTTCTATTTCTGTTTCTATATCTATTTCTATTTCTATTTCTATTTCTATTTCTATTTCTATTTCTATTTCTATTTCTATTTCTATTTCTATTTCTATTTCTATTCCTATTCCTTTTCCCATTTCTATTCCTATTCCCGTTCCTATTTCTTTTTATTCCTATTCCAATTCCTATTCCTATTCCTATTCCTATTCCTATTCCTATTCCTATTCCTATTCATATTCCCATTTCTATTCCTATTCCTAATCCTATTCCTATTCCTATTCCTATTCCTATTCCTATTCCTATTCCTAATCCTATTCCTATTCCTATTCCTATTCCTATTCCTATTCCTATTCCTATTCCTATTCCTATTCCTATTCCTATTCCTATTCCTATTTCTATTCCTATTTCTATTCCTATTCCTATTCCTATTCCTATCCCTATTCCTATTCCAATTCCTGTCACTATCCTTATACTTATATTTATTAAAAAAAAAACGAATTAGTCATGTCAACCCTTGAAAGGACTTTGAACGAGCTGTTTTAAGCCTACTAGTTTTATGCCGACTCCGAACGGCGAATGTGCACGTTCTCAAGAAGCTTTGCATGGTATTATTAATTCTCTGAGGGTTGGCATTATTGGTAGAGAGGTGCCGCAGTAAAAATAAATTTCAATTTCGAAAATTTCCTTGTCAGCTAAGGTTGAAAGTGGTCTCGAATTGGCATCGAGTGATTCACGCACTTTTTAACGAACTCGGTCACGGCCGAGACTTTACATTTATATTTATCTTTATTTTTATCCTTATCCTCATTATTTTACCATTACTTTTATGCAATTAATTTTCCTTTTATTTTTAATATTTCTTTTTCCTTTCCCTTTTTCTTTCTCTTTATCCTTCCCTTATCTTTCCACTTCCGTAAAAGGAGGAGGCTTTTACACATCCTTTACTTTTTTCGTCTTCCTTTTTCTCCTCATTTCTCTTGTCATCGTTACCATTAATCTTTTACCTTTTGCCTTCTTCTGAACAGGCAAGTCTCTCTCAGTTCTCACAGCGTTTGGTGTTCGAAGAGTTTAAGTCAGCTCCTTAAAAAAAAAAAAACAAATTATCAGGCGTCCATCGGTTTTCATTCGACTTTTCATACAATTTGTGTTGTTGTGAACCTTGTCATAGCATTTTTAAGTTTCATTTCCAACTAATGTTTTTTTCATTAAAATATTTACATTTTGTGTTTAAATTATTCACGCCCACTTCTGCCTATATGGATGACGTAAGCCTTGAAACTTTGCGCACATATCTTAAGATTCTTTGTACTTGAATTAGTACGTGCAGAATAAAAATTATTTCGTTAAAACCAGCTTACACTCTATTTTGCTTGAGTGACAGTGTCAAGTTTCAATATTTTAGTATCATTGTGTACCGAAATGTAGAGAAATTTGGAAATGGTTTAAAAAAAAAACAAACGAATATATTAACTTGAACCATTCATTTTGTTTCGTCCTTTTAGGAGTTACAAATTCCGAAATAGGGCGAAATCGCATCAAATCATGTCATTGTGATATAAGTTGGTGAACATTAAAAAGGAAAAGAGAAGAGTTTATATGAATGATTAAACCGGTGACGCAGGGAGTGGAAAAAGAAAAATACTCACTGATGAGTACTATAATAAATAATAATATTATAAAATATTCCATGGACATACTCGTACTTATCCGATAACTTATTCGATTTCCTCGATTATTGAAACATGGAAAACCCTTTCCTTTTATTTAGGTCTTGAACTTAAGACACCACCATTGACTTAGGGATAAAATAGGTTAATCGACTTTGAGTCAAATGATTCGAATCACGTAAAAAATCGTATTGTTTTGAAAATTAAATTTTCAGGTAATGTATCCACTCATAAATTTTCTTAAATAACTATTGAAGTTGAACAAGGAAGAAAAATAGTTAATAAATTGAAAAAATAATAGTTTTTTGTATTGTGATCAGATTATATTTTGTGATTATGGTTGATCAAACCAGAGTTTAATTGCCTGATCCGATGACTTTAGTAGAGTGGATTTGAATCCTTGATCCGATTCGCCTAGTAAATGTTCGATACTTTTAACTCACAATGTGAGATGGTTATTTATAGAGTCTAAAAGATTCATTTCAAGGAAAAGTATAAAACGAAGCACTATTTGAAATTAATTATGTCATAACATTTGAAAACAATGAGATTTAAACACATTTATATTGAGTACAGAACATAAAACTAACACACATTTACAATCTGCAATTCTCATACACAGAATATTATCAAACAATATTGTGCTGTTGGCCATAAACTAACCAAACAGCCAACTAACAAATAACAGCAAAAACAATCGACATTATCATCATCATCATCATCATCATCATCATCATCATCATCATCATAAAAGTCGCAACAATAACGAGTGACTAACACAAAGGGTGACTAAAGTACCATATTGATGGCATAGATTATATTTATAACCACTTGAACTCATCTGCACCACCATCCCTCCGCTTGATGTTAACCACAAACAGCTTAAATCACTATGAATAAAAATACTTAGCTAGAAATTAAAATTACAATAAAAATTAAAAAAAAAACTTACACAAAACATCAAAAACATGTTAGATAAAAGAGAATGAGTTTGAGTTGATGTTAAATTTAGAACAAAATAATTGAAGTGGAAGTAGAAAAAGAGGCGATAATATTTATAAAGAACAATACGAATGATGCATCCACTAGGTAAGTGTTAGTATGGTATCAGTATTTTTAAAGTGTTTCCACTGTATCTACTGATTATTTTAAAATTAAATGTTTTAAATTTTCATGAATTTTTTACTTTTACAGAAGAATGTTTACACATTTATATTATAACGAATTGTACAAGAGTTGGTGTTGATTTAAAGTCAAGTTAAAGTTATATTAAAGCAAAGTCGTGTTAAAATAAAGTTGAAGATAAATAGAAATTAAGTAGAAGTCAAGTTAGAGTCAAGGTATAGTTAAACACGAGTTACGTCAGAGTCCAGAGGAAATCAAGCCAGAGTCAAGTGGAAGGCAAACCAGAGTTAGTTTAGAGTCAGCTTAGAGCAATGTAAGAATAAATTAAGAGCAGATAAGTAAGAGTCAAGTTAGTGTCAAGTTAGAGTTAACTAAGAGTCAGGCTATAGCCGAGTCAGAGTCAACTGGAATCAAGTTGGAGTCAAGTCAGACTAAAGTCGAAGTCAAATTAGTCCTGTCAGAATCATGCTTGAGTCAAGGTAGAGTCATGTCAGAATCAAGTCAAAATCAAGTGTAAGAGTCATGTCAAAATTAAGTTTGAGTCAAGGTAGAGTCACATCCGAGTCAATAAGAGAAAGGTGTAAGAGTCATATCAAAATTAAATTTGAGTCTAGGTACAGTCATACAGGAGTCAATCTAGATTCATGTCAAAATCACTGTAGAGTCATTCTGAGTCAGCTTAGAGCCATATAAGCATCAAGTTCAAGTCCAGTTAGAATCAAGTGTAAGACTCAAATCAGTTGGAGTCAAGTCAGACTCAAGTCGAAGTCAAATTTATCATGTCAGAATCATGCTTGAGTCAAGGTAGAGTCATATGAAAATTAAGTTTGAATCAAGGTAGAGTCATATCAGAGTCAATTAGAGACAAGTGGAAGAGTCATATCAAAATTAAGTTTGAGTCTAGGTAGAGTCATACCAGATTCATGTCAAAATCACGTTAAAATCATTCTGAGTCAACTTAGAGCCATGTAAGCATTAACTTAAAGTCCAGTAAGAATCAAGTATTATACTCAAATAAATTCAAGTTGGAGTCAAATTAGAGTCAAGCAAGAATCAAGTAAAATTGAAGTTGGAGTTAAGTTGAAGTCAAATCAGAGTCAAGTTAGACTCATGACAAAGTCAAGTTAGAGTGAAGTAAAAGTTACTGTAGAGCCATGTAAGTTTGAACTTAGAGTCAAGATATAATCAAGTGTTAGAGGCAAGTCAATTCTTGTCAGAATCGAGGTTAACTCAAGATAGAGTCAATATAAAGACATATCAGGGTCAGGGTAGAGTCAATTTTATAATAATATATATAAACTGGCCATTTCAGACCTTGAAAGGACTTTGACCAAACTTCTTATGATCAAATTGTGTTGTGCGTGTTGTTAAATGTTTGTACACAATTGATCGAAAACTGGACCTACTAGCCTTATGCCGACTCCCAACGGCTAATGTGCATGTTCTCAAGAAGCTTTAAATGGCATTATTTACTCTCTGAGGTTTGCTATTGTCTGCAGTGAGGTGACGGCAGAACAGAAAAATTTAATTCAATTGAAAAAACTTTCTGTGTCAGATGGAATTGAACCAGGGTTCTCCGGCGTATGTGTCACGCACTCTACCCACTGCAGCACGGCGACCAGAGTCAATTTTAAGTTCAGTAATAATCAATTATAAGATTCAAGTTGGAGTCAAGTCAAATTTAAGTTGAAGTTAAGTTAGAGTCAAATCAGTGTCAACTTAGAGTGAAATCAGTGTCAAATTAGAGTCAAATCAGAGTCAATCTAGAGGTAAGTTACAATCAAGTCCGATTCAAGGCGGATTCAAGGCGGATTCAAGTTAGAGCCAAGTCAGTTTCGATTTAGAATCAAGTCAGATTCGTATTTGTGTCAAGTAAGAGTCAAGCTGGAGTCAAGTTAGAGTCAAGTCAAATTTAAGTTAGAGTCAAGTCAAATTCACGTTGGAGTCAAGTAAGAATCAAGCCAAATTTAGGTTGGATTCAAGTTAGAGTCAAGTCAGTGCCCACTTAGAGTCATGTTGGAGTCAAGTTGAAGTCAAGTTAGAGTACAGTTATAGTTAAATCAAATTCACGCCAGAGCCAATGTAGAGCCATATCAATTTAGAATATAATGGTAAGAGTTTTCTTGGAGTCAACTAAGAATCCGGCACAAGTCACAAGTCGAATAACATAAATATTCTGTAACAGCCTTAAACTTTAAGACAAAATAAAATGGACCAATAAAATAATAAAATTTGAAATAATATTTTTATTTATTTATCTTAATTCTTCAAAACTGATTTATTGATCATATTTTTGTATCTCAACATATGTGATATACTGCGATAACAAAGCAAATATCAGCCATCGATTGCGTTTATTGTACAGACAAACATGTGAGTACGTTTAGCACATGTGTTAAAGATTAATGATAGCACGTTTGGTTCTCAGTTCTGGCGCCGACTAAGTTGGGTGTGTGTGTGTGTGGCAAAAAGTTTACCGTTTGCTTGCTGCTTACAATACTGTTTGATTTAGTCCCAAAAAATACAAACAGGGTGTTTTTTTTCTTCACTTGCTTCTATTATTTCATTGAAATTCTATACGAAGTGTAACAGATCAAGTTTTAGATAATTAAGAATGTTTCTGAAAAGGGAACAAAATAAAAAGAAAAGCAAGATTTTTCTTTTTAAGCGCCACAAGCAAATAAACAGCAATGGGAAGGCATCAACAAAAACGCAAAGAATAGAAAATAAAATAGAAAATGAACTTTTTGTACACTTTGTTACGACAAAAATAAAAAAACTGTGTTAAGAGTATAATTTATCTATAGGTACATACATATATAATAATATCATTACTATATCATACCTAAAATTATGTGTAATTGTAGAGGGGTCAGTACTCATGAGCTTCTTCATTGAGAAATATTAAAATATATTCCAACTGTTCTTTTTTTTGTAACTAGTATAGCACGCAAAGTGCACAAATCGTTCCCAATTCGATAAAGCAATAAATCACAATTACAACTGTGTAGAGCGCTTTCCGTTAACAGCTGTAGTCTAGACACAGATTGACAGAAATTTTAATTTTTTCTTTTTTTTTTTTTTTTTTTAAACTCAGCAGTGTTTCAGAAACAGCTTATTCATCAACAGCACCGGAGAAAAATAAGTTCAACTAAAATTAGCACCATGGCGTATGAGTGACTTTTAATTCAATTAATTTTAATGATGCCCACTTTAAAGAGTTACACACTCTTAATCATTAGTTTTTCAGACAATTTTTATTTTTTCAAAACCCCACGTACTAGCTACAAAGAAAGATAAAACACACAATGCAGCAAAAAGTATGTGAACGACTTCGAGGACTCTTAAAATAGCGAAGATGCTGCATTCACATAAATTTCAAGGAATATGTATCAAAAAATATGCTCTGTTCATTTGGCCTCATCTGCAGTAACTAGGTGGTATATATTTAAGCAGTAATTGGAGGCTATGCAGTAGCAAGACGATATACGGTGAGCTTAAAAAACATTTGTGGCAAGTTGTGCAACATAGTAATGTTTTTCACTGAAGCAAATATTGGAGATTTTTCTTTAAATTAATTTAGACAAAAGCAGGAATAAAGTTAAAACAATTGTGTTTTTTTTCTTTTGCTAATATATGGTTTGTACGCGTAAGTACCTGTATAAAAAATGAGATTTTGCTAACTAAAGGTTAGTGAATTGTGCCCCTTTAACGAGAATAAATAATATAAAAATATTTCAGACGTTTTAAATTCATATTTAAAGATAAAATATCTTGAATAGCGTTGGGGACATCGAAATTCTGAAAATAAATGGATAAAAAGGCATAAATAAATAGAAAATATTTAATTTTTAACCAATCTAGGTAAATTGCATTTCGGAAATTCAAGAAAAAAATTATGCTTTTAAATTTATAAACATGTTTCTTAAAAAGTGAGTTTACAACCGCAGTTTTGATGAAGTTTTGCGTTCATTTACTTACTCTTTCCCAAAAAAAAAACCCAGAGGCGGAGAAATAATAACGTAAATACCTTCTTAAATACCTTAAATTTTTCGTTCAAAATTATGGAGAGAAGACCATTTAAAGACAAGAGAAGAAGATTGACCCTTATTGAACTCGTACCGCTTTTTCGCACATTAAATTTGAGTATCAAGAAAGGTTTAGCAACATTTTTTTATTCTTTTTGTCTTTAGGCGACTGTTTTTTTTGCTTCTCGACTAACTATTAAATGTTAATAAACTGGTTTTTTCTTTGAAAATCTTGAAAAAATTTATTTTGAAATTTTTTAAAACTGTTGAAGATGAGAGTCTTTAACGAAGGGTGGGTAAAAAAATAATTAAACGAATAAAAGGCTGTACAAACGGGTACGGTCACGACTTAACGTGCATGCGTTGGTAGCTCACAAGAAAAATAAAGGTCAAAGTCGGCCTCGGTAAATCAAGTGGGGCCCAAGAAATTTTAAGCGCTGGTCAATGCTTAAAAAACTAGTAAGAAATCATCTTCGACTGGGCCGAAGTTAAAATACCCCCCCCGTCCAAACCGAAGTATATTCAAAGTGTTAAGCAGTAAAAAAAAACACTTTCGTCATAGTTTTAACAGAAAATATTCTTTTGTTTTTTCATAAAGTCACTTTGTGTGGGAGGTTAGTGTAGTTTTCACACGATTTGGTTGAATTTCATACACAGAGTACATGTTGTATATCAAAGGTTATATGCAAAATTGCAAGTACATATATTAATTTTTGTGGAATTCTAAGAGATTTTACCGTTTTGATAAAGTCACTTTGTATTGGAGGAAGGTGTGGCTTTCATCCGGTTTGGCTCATTTTCGAACTTAAACTTTATTTTTTAAATAAAAGCTTAAAAATCGAATTTTGTGATGATAGCTTGAAAATTACGGCCGTAATCGTGATCATAGACAGACGGACATGGCTAAATCGACTCGGGTGGTGATGCTGATCAAGAATATATATACTATTCCATATCTGACACGCCTCCTTATGGGCGTTACAAACGGAGTGACAAAAGTAATATACCCAGTTTACGTTTTTTAAACGTAGGGGTATAAAAACGCAAAATGTTGCTTTTGACAAGAAATCAAACAAAACAAAAATCAATTACAATACAATAAAATCCCATGTCATGAAGTACACTGCCAGTGCACTGCGACAAGACTTAATTTCTTTTACAATAACAATGCATGCATGAAAAATTACTCGACACACGATTAACGGGACAATCAGCTTCAGCATCGACATCAACGAGTGTGCGTTTTTTGTTTTGGCATTGCATAAATTTGTTTTTGTAAAATTTGCTAGAAATTGTGCTGAACACTGAACGAGTGCAGTTTGTGTTGTTGTGTTTTGCAGGCGTTCTTTGATTTTGGCTCATCGCAAAGACAAAATTAAGATAGACGTGGGCATGTTTGCTTTAGGCGTTCTTATTTTCTTTTTCCTTCGATTCCAATTTACAAGTTTCTAAGGCTTTCGTCACCTGAAATCCTTGCTTGTAATCTAAAGAAAATTACCTTGGTTTTATTCTTTTCCTTAAACTTGTTCTTGTCCTTACTATGATATCAGTATCCATGCCCTGTATGTCTATTTTTTCCATATCCTTATGTATATCGTTATTCATATCAATATTCTTACTTATATCCTTGTCCTTGCCTTTTCCATATCTATATCTATGTCCACATATGTAGATATCCTTATCCATACCCTTATACATTTCTATGTTCTTATTCATATCCTTATCCATATCCATATCTTTATTTATATTCTTATTCATATAGATATCCATATTCTTGTATATAGCCTTATTCATATTCTTATCCTTATCCTTGCACATGTCGTTATCCATGCCCTTATTCGTAAACTTATCTTTATCCTTATCCCTATCCATATGCATATCGTTGTTCTTGCCTCATTCACATTCTTATCCAAAACCTTATCCTTATTATTACCCTTACCCTTATCATTTAAAAATAAATAAATAACTGGTCATTTCAGCCCTTGAAAGGACTTTGACCTAGGTTCTTATGATCAATTGTGTTGTGCGTGTTATTAAGTTTGTACACAATTGACCGAGAACCGGACCTACAGGTTTAACGCCGACTCCGAACGGCGATGAACGGAATGTTCTTGTTCTCAAGAAGCTTTACATGGCATTTTGATTACTCTCTGAGGTTTGCCATTGTCTGCAGAGAGGTACAGAAAAATCATTTTAATTCAAATAATTTTCTGTCGCTGCTGGGATTCGAGCCCGGGTCTCCAGGTTCGTTCACATAGAGGACAAGCACTTTAACCAACTAGGCCACGGATGCCACCCTTATCATTTACCATACTTTTATCCTTATTCGTATCCTTACCCATATTTTTATCTTTACTCTTTCCTCATTCTTATCCTTATCTTTATCTATATTTATATTAACATATATATATATATATATATATATATATGTATATATATATATATTTATATATCTATATGTATATCTATATCTATATCTATATCTATATCTATATCTATATCTATATCTATATCTATATCTATATCTATGTCTATATTTATATCTATATCTATATCTATATCTATATCTATATCTATATATATATCTATGTCTATAACTAGATAGTTATCTATACTTATTGAAATCCTTATGCATGTGGATATTCCTGTTCATATTCTTATCCATACACATGTCCTTATTCGTACTCTTACCCATATACATGTCCTTATTCGTACTCTTATCCATATTTTTATTCATATACATACATGTCCTTATTCGTACTCTTATCCATATTTTTATTCATATACATACATGTCCTTATTCAAATTATTCTCCACATCATTATTCTTATTCTTATTAACATTCTTATCAATATACATTTCCATTCCATATTCTTATAAATATTCTTATCCATATCCTTTTCTTATTCTTCGATTATTATTTTATCCTTAAGTATAAGAATCCTTATTCTTGCCTGTGTCCTTATTTCCCTTTATATCTTTATTCTTTTTCTTAAGCTTTTCCTCAGTTTTTTTCTATCTCTTACCATTATCTTATCAGAATTATCAGAATCAAAATTTTGGAGTAGTCATGTCACACCCAGTTTTCACAAGACATTCGCTTGACGACTAACCTTGACCAACAACTTATACTTAATTTTATCTATATTACCCCAATTCCTCAATTTTTGTTAAAGAGTCCTTGTTTTCAAGAGTAATTTCCGGCTTGTCTTCGCGTAAAATATTTTAATTCTTTTTCGATTTAAATTAATCACGCCCACTCTGTATGTAGATGGGCATGCCGCGCTTATTAATGTGCTTTTAAAATGTTAAGAGCCTTACCAGATGACAAACTATTCACCCTACTCAAGACTTTAAGCACAGAGCTTCAGAGAAAAAGAGAGCTTTAGTGAGCACAGAGCTATAATTATATTGTTTTAAGTATTTTACGCCCATTTTTGCTTGGGTGTCACTTTCGTTTTGGAAGCAAAATTTGTATGAAAGCAACTTACTATTCATTAAGAGTCAATTTGAACCTTAATCAAAATATTGCTATGGAAAACGAATCAAAGTGAAGGAGTTGATTTTGTTTGGTAGATATTTTTCCATGAACCTGTAGTAGAATTTTAACAACGGACCTGAGCATTTTTGCACCACTCGTCGGAAAAGAGTTAAAATGATTTGGAGAACGAAATAGAAGTAAATTTGTGAACGTTTCTTTTTCGGCTCAATTCAACGAAGTTTGTTTGAGCTTTAAACGATCAATTATTATAAGCCGTTGCTTGTCACACAATAACTGTCAAAATGTCAAGAGCGTTACCAGATGACAATATATTCACCCTACTCTTAGAAAGTTGGAAACATGAACAGCATTTTCATTTCGAATAATAAGAGGATACGCTTCAGTGGAAAAAAAAGAAAGAAGAAAAAAGAAACAATGAAGCAGCAACTTTTAACAGTTATTGTTGAAGTTGTAGATAATTACCTATTAACTGCTGTTCAATTTGACTCGACTTTGTTTAGGGACTTCAAGAATGTATATTTTCAGTAGGGCAAAGAGGCGCATTTCATGTGGGGCTTTCTTTGCTAGCGAAGTCAACAAAATAGCCGTACCAGCCAGACGAACATTTAACCAAAAGTAAACAGGAACTGAAAGCAATTCCGTAGCAGGCACTAGAACGGGGAGGATTTTCTTTAGCACCTGAAGTCAAAATTGGGTGTAAGTGGTGGCAGTAAGCGTTTAGAACCCTCTTCTAGCTATTTTGTTATTGTTTTTCGCTCGACTTGAATGCGAAAAATGCTAAAACATGTTTTTTGTTTTAATGCGCTTAACAAGAAGTATGAACTTTTTCTAAGGATATTTTACATTTTCTTTTAACAAGCTTATTATTTTTTTTTACCTACAATGGCGAACACCTTAAGTCACGTTTTATGATACATTAATACAGCCATATTGTAAGCTTAGTCTTAAGAAAGGATGACGAACAGATGGGGAGGGAAGGGGGTGTTCGGAAAAATTGTGAGCGCACATTTTTCTGAGGTTTCTAAAGCTGCTACTTTTGCTGCTTGCGTATTTAAAGTTTTGTTTTTGTTTTAATTTTGTTTTTTGAGCTTTTTTTATTGTTTTAAGGTATTCATTTTAAAAGACATTTCTCGACGGGGAGCTTTTAATGGTGGAAAGTGCAGACATTTTTTTTTGTGGATATTAAGAGGAAATCCTAAAAAATGTTTAGACGTAAATTGGAAAAATTTGTATAAAAAATTCGTATGGAATGAAGAGGCTTTTAAGGCTGTTTAAGAATTTCTTAATGGTTTTGTTTCTGTTATAAAATTTTGGGAGAAGTAAACACGTTATAAAACCAACTAACTTACAAGCGAAGATTTGATGAAAATAAGGAGTTTTGTGAATGCTTTCGACTTGATATTAATTTTCTACAAACAATTTTCGTTTTAAATTTTAAGGTTTAATTGCATTGAGTTTGAAAATTGAGCTTTTTTTTACAAAAAAAAAAAAAAAAAATAATAACAAATTTCTTCGAATTTTTATAAAATTTTAATAATTTCTTTAATTAAAAATTTTTTTTTTATTAGAATCAAAACCATATTTTTGTCATAATCTGATTGGTGTGGAAAACATAACTTTTAAGCAAACTTTTCTTGTGTACACGATGAATCATACTTCGATACTTTTTAGAATGAATGGCTACGTTCAGCAAGCAGAAGTTATATAACTGTTGTGCTCAACATGTTGAGTAAATGTATCAGAAAAATAAAATGATACCAAAAACTGACAGTTTTCACAACATGTTGAGCTGATCAGAAATTGATACTTATGCGTTCAGCAGGCAAACACTCAACAGTTGCACAACAGTTGCAACTGCTGAACGTAGCCAATGATACTTAACGAGTTTGCACCTGAATCATAAGTGATACTTTTTGTTCGTTAATAAGTTAAAAGAATTTATCATAAACGATACTTTAACGAATACTTTTTTAATTTCATTAAAAGGCTCGTTAAAAATTTATAAAACACAGTCTATCAGCCTTATTGCAACAGGGTAATCATGATGTTTTTAAAAAAAAAGACGTCATGCGCCGCCTGAGTTTTATTCTATTCGCACACAAGGTTATATAGGTGTTGTGATCATAAAACCAGGGTTGAAACTCACAAACAAATGCTTCTTTCTTTGAATTACAAACCAATGAGACGAAGAAAAGCTGTTCCAAATATGAAATCTAGAGGTCAAATTGATTGAATGAAAACCACATTTATCACTCATAAAAACGGACGTCATCAAAATGATAAAACCATCATAACTTCGTGTATTTTATATTAAACGAGTGTGGGGGTATTTTAAATAACATTTAAATACATAGACAAATTTAATACAAATACCAAAGACATAACATTTCTTAATGGTTTTTGTAATACTTTTATCAGAATGGATATATTTGGAAAAAGTATCAAAAAATTTCTGATAGTAAAAACAACAAAGGAAGAAATATAAAGATAGTTTTTTTGTATTTTGAAAAAAGGAACAAAGTTTTAAATTTTCGTCACGGTACCATTTGAGAGACGTAGAAAAATGAGATATATTCCATGAAATACGGAAAACAAACAAGAGGCGAAGAATTATTCTTCACTATGACAATTTGAGCTTGAGATGTTTTTCTCAAGATCAACTCAAAACATCGAATTAATGAGTCATCCCCTACAGTGGATTTGCCTCATACAACGCCAAACTGCGTGGACAACGATTTTCGACACCAGAAAAAGCCGTTGATGCGTTCAAAAATGGATATATCTCAAGCGGAATGGGATAAATGTTATGAAAAATGGTTCGAACGCAAACAAAACTAGTAAGAAATGATCTTCGACTGGGCCAACGTTAAAATACCCCCACGACCGAACCAAAGTATATTCAAAGTCTTAAGTAGTCAATAAAAAGTTTTGTATGGGAGGTAGGCGTGATTTTGACCCGATTTCGTTGAATTTCATACCAAGAGTGCATATTAAATATCAAAGCTCATTTGCAAAATTTCAAGTCCATATACTAATTTGTGTGGAATTAAAAGAGATTTTACCTTTTTGATAAAGTCACTTTGTATGGCAGGTAGGCGTTGTTTTTATCCGATTTGACTCATTTTCAAACTTGATCTTTTTTTTTTAGATGCAAGCTTAAATATCGAATTTCGTGATAACTTGGAAATTACGGCTGTAATCGTGGTCACAGACGGACATGGCTAAATAGAGTCGGGTGGTGATGCTGATCAAGAATATATACTTTTCTATACCTACCACGCCTCCGGATGGGCGTGATAAACGGAGAGATAAAATCAATATTCCCCTCTTACATTTTTAAAACGTGGGGGGGGGGGGAGTTTCAGCTTCTTTTTCTAATAACATCGTTTCCTTAGAACAACAAAAAACTATCAGAAATTCGTTTGATGCAAATAACTCCGTTGTTTTTGAATATATTTCATTAAATTTATTTTCGTTGATGAATTCAAGCACTTAATAAAAACTATTTGCAGGATACCGTGCATATATTTTCAATCTCTTTTTAAAAAAAAGTCCAAAATATTCACTTTTTACTCCAAAAATTGCACAAAATCTGTTTAAGGGAAGGGTTCCCTCATTTTGGACTAAAAAATCGATTTTTTTTTTGCAAAAAATGAAAGCCATATATGTGTAGAATATGTGTGTAAATGGATTTTTCGATCCGACGAATATTTTTCGAATGGCAACGTCTTGAAGACACCTATCTCACGCGCGCTACGTCCAAACTAAACTTTTAAAAAAAACTTCAAACGCGCTTATCTCGAAACCACGTTTTCCGATCTAACTAAAACTCTCAGGCCTGATCTATTGATCCGATTCTCTTTATCTAAGAACTGTTTGGAAGTGCATGCTTTTTTGCACGCCCTGAACTAACATCATGTATAAAAATTATTTATTTATATTTTTTTAACGTTGTTGAAATGGCAAAAAAACAAGCAAAATTTGAACTTTTAGTTCTAATGTTCATTATTCAATGAATTTTACATGGATAATAACAATTTTAGTTCCAGTCATAGAAAATATCATTATCTTTAAGTAATAACAACAATTTTTGATTTCAGTCCACCACAAGAAGCGGCAGAATTTTAGTTAGGACACCATGTTTCGCGCACAGGGGCCCACGGAAATGTGCATTTTGTAGCCGCCATTTTGAATTTTTTCAACTTTTTCACTTTTTTAAATTCTCTGATAATAAACTAATATAATCATCAAAACCAAAAGTTCGTACGCCTTTTCATTGTCCTACAACAAAAATACAAACTTTGCCTTATTTTTGTCCATAATGAGGGAACCCCTCCCTTAACAATAAAAAATAAAAACTCAAAATATTAAATATGCTAAACTTTAAATAACTTAAAATATGTAAAAATAATAAAAACTCAAAATTGTATTTTGACTACTTTTAACACGACATAGCGTTTAAAAGCAAAAGTGGTTTCAGTTTTACGAAAAATTTTATTAACTATTTCTGTCATTAGTCAGAAGTCATTTCTGTCATCCCCAATGATTTCTTAAAAAAATTTATTTATTTCAAAACTTCTTTTTATTCTTTTTATGGAATAGTTAAGCTCCAAGAATAATTTATGGGAAAAAATTATACCAATATATCTTTCCGATCAAAAGTTACCGCAATAAATCAATTTTCTCGGTCCCTCGGTATCTCTTTATTTTCAACCGATAGAAATAACGATCACAAAGTGATTTTTATTTCTCCTTGAAAAAATATCGATAAAAAAATAACTTATTTCCGATCGAAAAAAATAACGATTAGAGATTAACTTATATTTCTGATTGGAAAAATAACGATCAGTAATCATTTTTATTGGTGATTGGAAAAATATCCATAAAAAAAATAACTTTTATTTCCGATCGCAAAAATAACGATCACAAAATGATTTTTATTTCTGATCGAAAAGAATAACGATCGAATATAATTTTTATTTCTGTTTGAAAAAATAACGATCAAAAAATCATTTTTATTTCTGATCGAAAAAATCACGATCAAAAATAACTTTTATATATGATCGAAAAAAGAATGGATCACAAATAATTGAATGAAGATGATTTCTATCGTAAAAATCATGGAAAAATAAATCATGCCAAAAATCTCTGACTCAATAGTTTCATATTGCTACATTTAAAATTATTTTACAATGTCTTATTATATATGATCTTTTGATCGAAAAAGAAAAAAATAATAGTTATTTTCCATCCCTGGTACTAAACGCCATTCTTCGTTGTCTGTCATAAAATTACTTTTCGCAACTGAATTTCTTCGGAGAGTTTTATTCTAATATTCATCATCAGCTTTTATGATGTGATGATGATATTTTTCATTCACTTAACATAGCAATAAAGAAGTTAGTTTTAAACTCTATACAATTTAGTCGCACATTCATTTCTATATCAACACATTGGTAGACAAAAAGACATACATTCATACATGCGTAGAGAAGAGCTACATGCTAAGCGAGTTAAGCTAAGAAAAGTTCCGGTTCGTTCAAAACATAGGCCTCATCTTGTCTGTAAACAAGTCAAGAACATGAATCAATTTTAGTTTTTTTTTTATTTTCTTTTGTTTTAATTGTTTGTTTATATTTATCGAGCTTGTTTATTGACAAAGCATTGTTTTTGGTTGAATAAATATTTATGTTTATATAGGTTATTTTTTAGTATTTACATTTTTGTGCTCTTGAGTCAAAGCGAGTTGACTGTGTCGGTAATTTAAAGATAAGATAAATTTGAATTTAATGTGTGTGAGAAGAAGGCATAAATAAATATTGGCAAATTGAATTTCTTTAAGGCCTTAAATTAACATAATTTTTGGAGAATTATATATAACTAAATATAAAAAAATTACAATTTTAACAAATTTATTTCTTTTATAATTCTTAAAAAACATATTTTACGTAATTAAAAAACATATTTTTTAAGAATTATATTGTGAGCTTAATGCCAAATAATTCATGAAGCAACAGGTTGCTACAACAACAAAGTTCTTTGCAGAACTAAACCAAGCTGACTAGACCATGGTTTCGTCGGACGCTACTCCGACTCATCAGTAGTCTCAGTGGTTCCATGGTCTAGTCAGCTTGGTTTAGTTCTGCAAAGAACTTTGTTGTTGTAGCAACCTGTTGCTTCATGAATTATTTGGCATTAAGCTCACAATATAATTCTTAAAAAATATGTTTTTTAAGAATTATAAAAGAAATAAGCTTATTAAAAAAATGCCACAATTTTAACACTTATAACTTATTTATATAAAAAAAAAAAATATTGAATAAAATTTCAATACATTTCATATTTGAATTATGCACCGTTTATTTTACGTTACGTAACGACGGTTGAATATATGAAGGCACTTGCAGCAAAAGCCGTTGATTCAGGGGAAATGAAGCACACTTTAGGAGTGGTTATCCAAGCAAAAAATTTCGTTTATTGATAACATGAAAGGGATTGAAAAACGAAGCTTTGAGCCTCCCATAAAAATTCGGCAACTAAAAGGTGATGTTTTGAAGGTCATGAAAACTATAGACGTTCGTTGAGAAACATAAAATTTCATCGAAGTTACCACGGAAATATGAGTAATAAATAGAGGCTACCGTGTTAGAACAGAAAATAAAGGTTCACGACTACCAGAATTGATAAGCGGTAGATGGGTCTAGGCCGGAGAGTATTATATCTTCTTTACAACTAAAAAAGCAATTTTTGTCACACTTAAGAGGTTAATAGGTTTAGAAGACTTAAGAAATTGATATTTTTTTATTCGATAAATTGTTAGAAAAACCATTCAAAAATATTTCTTTAAAGTTTAAAACAAAAATTTCAATTCGTTTAAATGTTACGAACGTCTCTCGTTAAGTGTCGGAGCGCGTCTCATGTAAAACGAAGCGTTCACTTAGGTAGTCATGTAATACATGTTACATGACATACATGACATGTATGTATTTGGAAGTCCACTGATGTTATTTTACTGATGAAATTTTATTTATTTTTACAACTGAGACCTTGCATAGAAAAAAATAGAGTTATTTCTTTTCTTTTCTTCTTTTTAACAAAACAAAACGGGGGTCTTTTTAACAAAACGTCGGTATTAACATTACTTTAGCACGGACCTTAGTAACGTAAGCTCAAAACGAAGCATATGAAGAAGAAGAAGCATTGCTATATGGTGCTGGAATCAGTATTAGTTTAAAGAGTAAGGGCAGTCGGAATTTTTAAAAATCTTTTTTTTTTACATTTTCTCAAAGTATAATATCTTGAAAATATTCTTTGAAAATTTCAAGAGAATCCGACGAATACTTTTGGAGTTATTCAACAATGAATGACAGGCTCTCTGATGAAGGCATAAATTCATTATTGATAATTATGAATGCACCGGGACTAAATTGTGGGCCTAATGCTCCTAATTCTATAAATAATTTACTGTTGCTTTTTTTCTGAAAATTCGAGAGAAAATTTTCTGAGGCCGCCATTTTGTTTATATATACATATGTACATACATAAAAAAACTTTTTCATTTCACGTTTTCACGAATGATTTCACGTGAACTGTTGAAAACTTATGGTAGTCACCGCAAAGGACTTCTTGTGGAACAGGGGCCGACACATATAGCGATAAATTTTTATATAATTAATATTTTCTTTTCAAATTTGGGTGAAATCAACTTGACACATGACATTAAGATGTAATATTGTTACTTTTATAAAATAAATTAAATGACTGATAAAACAATAATAAAAATACTTTTTTTTCGTGCCTCTAACTGCCCATAACCATTTAAATAAATTTATTACTACCTAAAATTTTTTTAATTTTTTCTTCAGTTATTTTTATACCCCCACGTTTAAAAAACGTAAATGGGGGTATATTAATTTTGTCACTCCGTTTGTAACGCCCATAAGGAGGCGTGTTAGGTATAGAAAAGTATATATATTCTTGATCAGCATCACCACCCGAGTTGATTTAGCCATGTCCGTCTGTCTGTCCGTCTGTCCATCTGTCTGTGATCACGATTACAGCCGTAATTTTAAAGCTATCATCACGAAATTCGATATTTAAGCTTTTATCTAAAAAATGAAGGTCAAGTTCGTAAATGAGCCAAATCGGATGAAAACCACGCCTACCTCCCATACAAAGTGACTTTATCAAAAAGGTAAAATTTCTCTAAAATCCACAAAAATTAATGTATGGACTTGAAATTTTGCATATACACTTTGATATATAACGTGTCCTATGTGTATGGAATTCAACCAAATTGAGTGAAAACCACGGCCACCTCCCATACAAAGCGACTTTATCAAAAAACAAAAGCGAATATTTTCTGTTAAAAATATAACGATAACGTTTTTACAGATAAACATTTTATTGATTGCTTAAGACTTTGAATATACTTTGGTTCGGCCGTGGGGGTATTATTACTTCGGCCCAGTCGAAGATCATTTCTTACTAGTTTTATATTACTATCGTAAAAAAATTACAATACTTACTTAAATATATCTATAAAATGTTTTTATAGTTTCAGTACATATTCATTCCTAATTTATAAAAAAACAAAAATATGAAAATCGCAAAAAAAAAAGGTAGTCATAAATCTATCTCCCCCCTTAGGAATCAATAGTTTTAAAATTAGAACCATAAGTACATTAGGCTGGTTCTAAGCCTTCTTGATAAAAGTAGATAAAAAATTCATATCATGAAGTCGCGCATAGACCCGCTACAAGCTCGAAATCAATTAATCATGCAACGGCGTTGCATGGAATTTTTACTCGTTGAGTATATGTGCCACGGTTAATGTTAAAAAAACAAAAATACAGAATGAATGTACTTGGCCTTACGACAAAAAGTAATAAAAAAAAAATTATGACGTCTTCAGTTCCCGTAGGTAGTATATAGGTAGGAGCTTATGCAACAAAAACGCAATATTGTTGCATGGAATACTTATTCACTGAGTAGAAGTGCTACGAAAAATTTTATTTTTCAAAATTATTCCATTTTCTTGAGCTTATAACGAAAATGAAAAAAAAAATGTTTAGACCCATGACACCACGAAGGCAACCTAATGCAGTGATAATGCGACAGCAATAAAAAAACGTTGCATGGAATTATAACTCCATGACTATTGGCTCTAAAAAAAAAAAAATAAAAAAATAAATAACTGGCCATTTCAGCCCTTGAAAGGACTTTGACCTAGCTTCTTATGATCAATTGTGTTGTGCGTGTTATTAAGTTTGTACACAATTGACCGAGAACCGGACCTACAGGGTTGCCCATATTCGACGGACCCATGGGCCCATTCCAATCGACGAGGCTTGTCCGCAGGCAACAATCTTTGCGTCAATTGAATTTTGTACGGGAACAAATGCAAATCAACGCGAATAATCCGTTGTAAAGTGGACCGAGCCATGCCCAACTGCTGAGAACGGCGTTTTTGGGATGTTCTTGGGGACCTCTCAACACTGGCTCGTACGGCAGCGATATTCTCGGCCGATAACCTTGGTCGACTTTTATTTGGCCTCTTCGGATTAGAAAGAGCCTCACCAGTCGAAAATTTTTCGTATAAACACTTAATGGTGTTCTTAGAAGGCGCACTTCTCACATTTTTTAAGTTTTTAAAAGCACGTTGAGTTTTCACAATTGACTTCTTCTGTTGAATGTAAATTTCAACTATTTCAGAGCGCTCGCGTGGCGTGTATTGTTCCATGGTAAAAATCTGCTTGGACTGACGCTTCAAACGCGGTATGTCATTAAGCGATCTGACATCTCTGTCAAAAGTTATGGCGTTGCCAGATGGGTCCGTCGAATATGGGCAACCCTGTACATGTTTAACGCCGACTCCGAACGGCGATGAACGGAATGTTCTCGTTCTCAAGAAGCTTTACATGGCATTTTGATTACTCTCTGAGGTTTGCCATTGTCTGCAGAGAGGTGGCGGCCGTACAGAAAAATTAATTTAATTCAAATAATTTTCTGTCGCTGCTGGGGTTCGAACCTGGGTCTCCAAAGTTCGTTGACATAGCGGCCACGCACTTTAACCAACTACGCCACGGCTCTACAATTAACTTTATGGAACGACAGAAAAAATGGCGTCATGAGGAGAAAAGGGCTCGCGTGTGCAGGCATGGTTGAGACGGCCATTTGAGCGATGTTATATTCTATCAATAACCTCCATATCTCTACTTTATCTTATAAAGGGTGGTTAAATTTTAAGGGCTGATGTTGATTTTGAATAAAACACAAATCATTTAGGAAATTATTGTCATTTCTTTTTATTATGATAATATTGGTATGGTTCAATTATGTATGGCACAAAATATCGATCAAATGGCCGCCGCGACCTCGGCGGCACACCTCCATCCGATGGTCCAAATTTTCGATGACGCTGAGGCATAAGTGAGGTTCTATGCCGTTAACGTGCCGAATCATCTCATCCTTTAGCTCTTGAATTGTTGCTGGCTTATTGACGTACAACTTTTCTTTCAAATAACCCCAAAGAAAGAAGTCCAACGGTGTCAAATCACATGATCTTGGCGGCCAATTGACATCGCCACCAGGTGAGATAACACGGTTATTGAATTTGTCGCGCAAAAGAGCCATTGTTTCGTTAGCTGTTGAAACCACATATCGTCCACATCCATATCTTCCAATTCGGGCCATAAAAAGTTCGTTATCATCTCACGATAGCGAACACCATCCACAGTAACTGCCTGACCGGCCTCTTTTTGGAAAAAATACGGCCCGATGATGCCGCCAGCCCATAAACCGTACTAAACAGTCACTCTTTGTGGGTGCATTGGTTTTTCGACAATCACTCTTTGGATTATCATTCGCCCAAATGCGGCAATTCTGCTTATTGACGAATCCACTGAGGTGAAAATGTGCCTCATCACTGAAGATGATTTTCTTTGAAAATTTATCATCCATTTTCATAAAAAGCCTGAATAACTTTAACGCGTTGCTCGATTGTGTATCTTTCTAAGTTCAAATTGAGTTAGTCTGGAAGTGAGATATGTCAAATAAAATGCAGAAAAAAACTTGACGTGGTTCACATTCAACATTGGCCCTTAAAATTTAACCACCCTTTATATAAAAGAGACTGACATCCGTGTGTGCACGCATAACTCGAGAACGAGTCGTTCGATTTTTACAATTTTGAGCTTGATGTATTTGTATTGGCCCAAGGGAGGACACTATGTAGACACATTTTTGCCACACCCCCTTTTACCCCCCACAAATCAATAAAAATTCTATATATCGAAAGGTTTTGGTGGTATTAGACTAAAATTTGATCATTTCGTTTGTATGCTCATTGTCGGCATCCCAAAAATGGATTGCCACACCCCCTTTTATCGCCTACAAATCAATAAAATGCTATATTTTCGATGGTTTTGGCCGTATTAGGCTACAATTTGATAATTAATTTTGTATGCTCACTGTCGGCAACTGTACTAAAACTGGGTAATGTTCATCTACTAGAAAACTGGGATGGGCATTTTAGAAGGGGGTGTAGCTCCGCCCATACATTTTAAATTTGTAATATCGAATAGGTTTGGATGTAAAAGTAACAGTACTTACATACAAACTCAAAATGGAGTTACTCTTTGGTGATGTCCTGCTACTGGGAAACTGTAACGGGCAATGAAAAATGACAGTGGTGTCAAACTATGGGTCTAAGAAAAGCTTTGAATATACTTATTATGTTCCCATATAGTTGCAGGGTGCAGCAACGCTCGCCGAGAAAAAGATAGTATTTCAATAAAAACTTACAGACATTTCAACAAAACAATGCGTTGTTTTGAAAAATTAAAATCTCGGTGACTTTTGGGGCGCCCTTTCCAAACCTTCGCAAAACTATCACAAGCATTCGCTGGTGATTTAGAAACCTTCGTTTTTGGTTCAAGAGGATTTATAACAAATTTAATTTTTTTTTTTTTTTCTTTATACTATTTACTCAACAGACTTGTTTGTCAGTCTTTTGCTCCGTGTTTTGAGTTTGTGTATATGTGTGTGTGTGTACAGAAAATATGCACGACAGCACTTCACGTCACTGTCATCCTTTTTATTTGTGATAAAATTAATGCAAATAATTTTAAATTTATTTTGCCTTGTTGTTGAAGCATGTTCCACATTGAATAAAAAATAAAAAATGGAAAGTGCACTGAGGCGGACTTGATGTACTTGTTGACACTACTTAAATAAATTGATTAATGTGAATTATATGCAGGATAAGCAAATGTTAACAACGTGTTAATTTTCCAATGTAAACAACAAAAAAAGAATTTTAATAATTAATTTATAATTAATGATTTTAATTGGTGAGTTAACGCAATTTTTAAAGACACCTTGCTGGTGAAAAGGCGCAGTGTGCAAAACAACTTTTTGCACTATACTGTGAAATGATAAGGAAAATAATTTCGTCAGTTTAATTCACTTTTTGTTTCTTTCAAAAAGTTTTCGTTATCGTTACACAAGTCAGTGCTGTTGAAAGTGAACTTGGGTTTGGCTTAAAAATCATTTCGCAGCAGCAACATTTCCAGGAATAGCATCAATCTTCTTGATTTGCGTTAGCATTTAAAAAAAAAATTAATAAGCATTGTTTACAATTAAATTCGATGTTAAACATAAATTTATACAACAGTTAAATGCGCACATGTTTCAGCCCGTAGCGATAAATGGACGAAAAGTCAGAACAACAATAAAGAAATATTTTTAGTGTATAGAGCAATATATGAACGATTAAAATGAAATACTTTGAAATTGAAAGAATTAATCAAGGTCATAAGAAGAATAAGCGTACAAGTGAAAAACAGAACGTTTATAAAATATTTATTAAAACGTTGTGAATGAACTTTGTATCCAGAGCAATGTAGATTTATTGCTGCTAAATAATAAATGAATTACCTCTATAAAATAAAAAAAAAAAACAAAAAATAGATATTTACATAAAAGAAAACGTTGAGAGACGTGGAACAAGTTGAATGAACCAAGGTGGAGAAAGGAATCAAGTATGAAACAGTTGAAACATATGTTTGTATCTTAAGCGAAATGTGTAAGAAAAAAAACAATGACACAAAAGAACTGATGATTGAACGTGCTTTAAATTTCTATACATACAGCTGTGTTCAATGAAATCGAGTGAGTATTCGATTTTAAGAAATGTTTAATTTAAACAACCGATTTTTTTTCAATATTTATAGGGTTTGGACCGCAAGCGGTGGTTTGAAGAAAAACAGACGTTTTCCAGTTGATATTTTTCATAAATTTCTGACTTCGAATTTAAAGTTTCCTTGCGTTGTCTCAATAAAAACTTTTTAACAAAAAAAAACCGACTTCAAAATCACTACAAAGTAAAAAATAATTTTAAATAACTTTTCCCATTAATTTCTTGGTCAAATTTTAAAAGTTATTTATATGTATTATAATATTGGAAATCTTATCATTTCCATTTTTTCTAATTTGTTTTATTATCATCAATATATAAATTGCATTATGAGCATAAAAGCTTTAAAGTCGGCGAGAAAGGAATGGTATGGCATTCGGTCAGAGAGGAATGGTAGCTATCTGTTGACAAAAAATTAGGAAAATTGAGCAAGTGCTTTAGGAGTTATCGATGTACATACACCATGTTACGAAACTCTACATACGACATCAATTATTGCCATTTACTTCAATACTAGGTAAACAATGCATACTTTTTCTTTAAATTTTTCATTAATTAAATGAACAAGACCAATGCTAAAAAAAATGCATTCTATTAATCGTTACTTTTTCAAAACTCCAAAAAAACTGCACAACACTAGTTTGAAAGTTTAACGAAAGTCTACATACGATCAATTTCTAGGAAAAGTTCCGTTACGACACGTGATCGCTCATTGTCGCATATTCTTAAGAAGTTCAGTCGCATTAAGAGGAGCAAAATAAAGGTTAGATTACGTGCTTTTTTATATAAAACTTTGAAAAAAATTGCTCAAAAATGTCAAAAAGAAAAGAAATTTCTCCTGCTTTGCGCGAAGTCGTTGTAAAACTTAAAAAGGAAGGAAATTCTTTTTCGAAAGTTGGTGACACATTAGGTTTAAGTAAAGCGACGGTGCAAACAATAATTAAAAATTATAAAAATACTGGATCTTACGAGAGCAAGCCAAGAAGTGGTCGTCCCAGTAAACTTGATGAGCGAATGCAAAGGAAAATCGTGCGAAGCGTGGCTGAAAACCCGAGAAGCAGTGTTGTTAAACTGGCCAAAAACTTGCGAGAGTTTGACGGAATTGATGTAAATCCTCAATGCATACGACGTTGCTTGCAAAAGGCAGGCTTAGCTTCCCGAGTGGCACGAAAGAAACCACTTATAAGCGAAGTAAATAGGAAGAAGCGACTAAATTATGCCAAACAGCACGAAAAAAAGCATTTTGAGGATCCAACCTTTTGGACACGAGTGATTTTCACGGACGAGTGCAAGTTTAATGTTTTCGGAAGAGATGGACCAGCAAGAGTATGGCGCAAACCAAATACGGCACTTCAGCGTAAGAATATTTGCCCCACAGTCAAACATGGAGGCGGTTCTGTTATGGTGTGGGGCTACATGGCAGCAAATGGAGTTGGCGAACTGCGATTTATAGAAGGGACAATGGATCGGCATATGTACATTGATATTTTAAAAACAAATTTCGTTCCAAGTATTCATAAACTACAACTAGCCGGAAAATATATGTTCATGCACGACAACGATCCCAAGCATAGTTCTGGCTTGGTCAAAGAATGGCTCCTATATAATGTCAGATCGAAGCTGGATCATCCTCCACAATCACCGGATCTCAACGTTATTGAGCATTTGTGGGCACATTTGAAAGAGAAGATTAAAGGAAGAGAAGTAACTTCCGTCCGCACCCTTAAATCGGTTTTAGTTGAGGAGTGGGAAAAAATTTCTCCGGAAGTCACGAAAAAATTGGCCCTATCAATGCCTTCTCGACTGCAAGAAGTTATTAAAGCCAATGGTGGACCAACACGTTACTAATATATTATTTTTTTGCTGAAAATTATACCGTATGTAGACTTATGAAAAACATGTTAATATTAAATTTTTAGTTTTTTAAGTTTTAAATTAATACTTCAAGTTGAATCTTGGTTTTTTTTGTTGCTTTAATAATTTTGAATACTAAATAAAAAGATTTCATCGATCAAAATTTTGTTCTTCTCTATTTTTTTTATTTATAGAAAATATAACAATCGTATGTAGACTTTCGGAACATGGTGTACATGTATTTAAAAAAAAAAGAAAAAAGATTAACCAACGAACTTGAGAACCTCCTCCTTTTTGAAGTCGGTTAAAAAATAAGATTTCTTAAGGGGAGGGAGGGGGTAAGGTTTGACAACTTTTTTTTTTATTTTTTTTTTATTTTTGTTTCTGAAAGTACAACATCTGAAGAATATTGTATTAAATTTTTAGGTTATTCTGAACCCTTCAAGGGCACACCTTAATTTTATATCATTGGAAAGGTATTGAAACGTACAAAAAACCAAAATAAAGAAACTGAAACAAAAATGATAGCGTCTGTTGTTGGCTTGGCATTAAACTTTGAAATTAAGAACGGGCCAACTTACTGCAATTTTTCCAAAAGTTTTATATTTTATCCTATAGTTAATAAAATGTGATTTAAATTGACTGAGCTACGTTGTCTAAAAATAGGCCCTATTTTGGCATTCGAATGGCTGTGGATCCGAAAAACTTTTTTTTTAAACTTTAAACTACGGAATTGGGTTTCTTAACAAAAAAACAAACTAAAAACAAATTTAATGGGCGATTTTTTTTTTTCATAAATGAGTTTGTTTCTAAATTATAAACTGAAGTTATTTTGGCGGTCTCGGTAGTGCATTTACCTGCTAACCACAGGCCTGAGTTCAAATTCGGTCCAGACCAGACTTCTACACTTTTACCTTTCCTCATTTCTTTCCTTATTTCTAATCAACTGAAATCAATATTTACAACAAAAAAATACGAGGATTGCTATTTATATTTCTGGCCTGAGCAACAATAAATGGCAACACTAACCATCTGACGTTTCCATTGGAAACTTGACCTTGTTGAACATACCCTTGCTGTGTTGTTTGAAGTTATTTGAAAATTAATCTTGGGAAAAAATTGGAACTAACTCATGAATATCTTCATGCGATTATTTTTCATAACTTTCGACGTGGATTATCAAGACAGGAATGCATCGATGAAATTAATTCTTTAACAGTTATAAAGCACCATCCTACAGCACTGTAAAAAACTGATATCTAGGGTCGAACCGCCTCTTCTGGAACGTACCACTTGTCACGTTAAAGTAAGAATTTGGAATTATAACATCCGTCAACGTTCTAAACTTATCATAATTTGGTATTATTTCTCCAGTAAACGTACTCTTTAACGCAGTGGTGCCCAAGAAATTTTAAGCGCGGGCCAATGCTTAAAAAAACAAGAAAAAAAAAACACAAAATGTTGCTCATCGTTGCGTTTGTCAAAAAATCAAACAAAACAAAAAAATCACATGTCATGAAAAATTGCTCGACACATAAGTAACGAGACAATCAGCTTCAGCATCGAGATCATTGAGTGTGCGTTTTTTATTTTGGCTTTGCATGCATTTGTTTTTGTAAAGTTCGCTGAAAAATGTGCTGAACACTGAACGAGTGCGGTTTGTGTTGTTGTTTTTTGCAGGAGTTCTTTAGTTTTGGCTCATCGCAAAGACAAAATTAAGATAGAAAAAAATTTGTATGAAGGGCCCCACGGGCCATACTAAGTGGGCATGTTTGCTTTAACGTATCGACTGCTACTAGCATTCATGACAAAATTATTAGTTTTCATAGCACGTACAACAAGATCAAATCTACAAAAAAAAAAAAATGGCGGACTTTATGAGGGAGCATCATAATTAAATGGTGCCATCAAATTCTAAGCTGCCAATTACATAGTTGAAAGCATCTTTACTCAAGCGAAACCTTTTTATAAATCTTTAAATATAGTTTTTGTTTTTATAAAATAAAATTGCTTAACTGTTCCGTGTCCTTACGTTTGTTTCATAACGAAAGAAGATTACCTTTATATCTCAACTGTCTTCATACTAATCTCTCATCGTTCTCACGTTCATCACCAGAAGTGAGATAAAAAACAAAGTTGCATTCATCACTATTTTATTTATATTGTTGAAATAATTTTTCACCGCAAAATGCAACGACATGACTATTTTTTTACATTTTAAGGGGAGATACGCAGTTAGAACTTTTTTTTTTTTCAAAAAATTTTTTTGCATTTTCTTAAAGCCTTAAATCTTAAGAATATGTGGTGAAAATTTCAAGTCGATATCTCAAAAAATAACAAAGTTATAGCCTACTGAGTGAACCGCCTTCTAGAGCGCGCAGTGCTGGCGCTTATTTTCAAACGCGTTTTTCTCGAAACCATGTTTTCAAAGTCGGTGACCAAGATTTCTCAAAGCTCAGTGAAGCGATCGTTTTGATTCTTTTGCAGGCTTATTGTACACATAATAATCTCGTACTTGTCATAGGATTTTTTTTTTTTTTAGCTTCGTTCATTTTTTATAGGCAAAACTATGACGAATTTTTGGTCGAAAATCGATTTTTTACGTTCGAAAGTCCGCCATTTTGTGAAAAATCAATATTTTCAAAAACGGCTATGACAAGTACGAGTTTTAAGTATCTACTTTAATAATATATTTCATTTTTTTGTTTCAGATGAATTAAGGAGGAGCAATCTTGGTCACCGCATTTCACCTTTTTTTCAGAGCGCTCTACAAAAACTGCTGTATCGACATTAATATTAAATTTTTTTAATAAAAAAAAAAACTAAAAATACTCTTGAATGTGTATATTTTTAGGTATAAAAACCCTCATTTAAAAATATCCCATAGGTTTCCTTAAAAAAATTCACAAACATGACCTTTTTTTTTCGGCCTCTGGCTGCGTTGCTCCCCTTAATGCCATATGGCGTACAAAATCTATTACAATTCAAAAGTCAATGTCATAAAATACGTTTCGCAACTGTTCGTAACCCGTGATTTCAAATATTTTGCTCAATTGATCACTTACGTAAGTTTAAGCGGCGATTCGGCCCCTGAATTCAATCGTGGCCGATGTTCGCTCTACGACGAATTATATGAAGGTTGTCCAAAATCGGTTGTTGTGTCAGAAAACATCGCTGCTATGTGTGAACTAATAAAGCAAGATCTTCATGTAACATACCGTAAAAATGAGGCATTTTGGTTATAAGTACACTAAGAGAAAAAAATATTAAATTTACCCAAAAACTTTTTTTAATTCCAAAAAACCAGTCAATTTTGCACCAATAACGCATTTACTTAAATCGACTACGTAAATATTTAAAATTTATTTAAATACTTTTTTAATAAAATAAAATATTTAAATATTTAAACAGAATTAATAAAAAATATATTAAAATTATGCACGAATATATTTAAAAATCTTTCAAATATTTACTATTTGAAAATAAAACTACCTCATTTAAAATGAAAAACAATTTATTTGAATATTTCCCACGAGCTGCGTCCATATCAAACGCCATTTAGTGGCGCCAATAGAGATGTTCGATGTATGGAACGGCTTATGACGAACAAGCAAGTGACAACACCAAAAGAAACTGCAGCCGCCTTAAACAAACCCGTAAGTGAGTGGATTGCACGCAGAGCGCTTCGGAGAATTAGTTTGACATCGGCCGTTAAACAAAAGAAGCCAACACTTTCAATGAAAAATGTAGCGGCGCGCCTAAAGTTTTGCAAGAAGAACAAGAATTGGAGCGCGCAGATGACTGGAAAAGGGTAATATGGTCGGACGAGACCAAAATTAACCGCTTTCAGTCAGATGGTAAGCAATACTACTGGCACCGCCCATATGAAAAACTACAAAAGCACCAAGTAAAAGAAACGATGAAGCATGGAGGAGGTAGCTTGATGGTGTGGGGGTGCTTCACTTGATGGAATGTCGGGCCGTTGGTGAAAATTAATGGCATAATGAGAAAAGAAGATTATTTTCGTATTTTGCAACAAAATCTATCAGACTTTGTGGACAAAAGTGCTTATCCAGAGGCAGAGAACATTTTTCAACAGGATGGAACCCAAAGCACACTGCAAAGATTGTTAAAAAATGGCTCAATAACCAAAATTTTCAAATAATGCAGTGGCCAGCTCAAAGCCCAGTTCTTAATCCTATCGAAAATTTATGGGCTTTGTTGAAAAAACGACTAGCAGGATACGAAAATACCAAAAAAATTAGACGAGCTTTGGTTCCGGGTTCAAACGGAGTGGGACAGTGTTTCGCACCAACTAATAGAGAAACTTGTTGAGAGCATGCCCAAACGAGTAGCCAGCGTGATTAAAGCTAAGGGACTTTGCACAAAATATTAAAAATATTACTTTTAAGAATTAATTTTATAACATGCAAAAGTGGATGCATTGAGTTTTTTCATTATTTGAATTACAAGTTTTTTTATGCTTTTAAATTTGAAAGTTTTCGTATATTTTGTAGATTTGATATTTCATTAAAAAAAATTTGGTTTCAATTGCTATATTTTTAAGGGTTTCACAACTGTTCAAAGTGAAATGTGATCAACATGTATCCACATGTGCTCGCCACTGTACATCATTACTTGTGTGGATATTTTTTTTTAATTCGAACCTTTCGAAGATTCTTCTTAACTACTTCTATAAAAACTTGTATAAAAATGTTGTATTTCTGCATCAATAGTTTTCTGAAGCGGCATATTTTTGTTTAATTACATTATTTTTTATTGCAAAAATGTTGCTTCCGATTTACCCAACACTGTATATATAGTATAAGTACATCTAACATCTAAACCAAGCATCGAAAAGTCATGTAGTGAAAATAGAAATGGTTTGTGGCCATATTTTTTTTCTTTTTTTTTTTAACTATTATTCTTTGTTTGCCTGTATTCAATCGGGAGCAAAACGTATGAAGCATTCAAAGCGTTCGAAGCGCTTAATTAAAAATTATTATTCAAGCATGTGTTGTTGACCGACCGGAAGTTAACGTTGGTTTTTGCAATTATAGAAACAATAAAAGAAACAACATCGATAAAAATAATTTACAATAATTTTGTAAAACCTAAAAGCACACATAGTTATCGAGATAAATCAAAACGAAAGTGTTACATGAATGCATAAGACTTGATTTTGAATTTAAATTTTGTAAAAATGAGCCAAAGTTTGAGGTGCTTTAGGCTATTAACTAAATATTATGTACGTTCAACAAATATGGCGGGCGACAAAAATTGCTGAGTTTGGCTTAAACTAACAATTACCGGATGTCAATATTTACAAAAGATAATTTAAGTGAAAGTGAAAAAAATTTCATGCTCAAAAAAAAAACAAATTCACGGTACAGGGAAGTACCTAAATATTTCGACGTGACCACAAGTACTTTTTGAGCGATTAACTGTTAAAAAAAGCAAGTCAAAATTTATTACAAAAACTTCTACATTACCATTGATTGACCAAAAAGAACAAAAAAAGAAAACAACATTAAAGGGATTCATGAGAGTATAGAAATTTGAACACCTATATTAACCGCATAAAATCAACAAAATCATTAAAATCACCAAATGCAAAAACAAAGTGGTCAGCCATAGAAAATAATTTAACTGAATTTGTCATGGTTCATTAAAATGTCCTCAAGAAACTTAGCACTTCGATTCATAGGCATGTAAAGGTTTATCAATTTTCTCCTCAACCCTCAAAAGTTAAAAAAAATAAACAGACAAAAAAAGTAGATTCCGATAATTCCCATTATAAAATAATAATATATAAACGATAAGTTCCATTATGCGTTAAATTCAATATGGGATAAATGTCCTCTACGGAAATTATGAAAAAAAAAAAAACCTCAATCCCTTTGAGGTAATTTTCAATGATTTTTGTACACAACTCTGGCACTAACTGGACCATGACTAGACCAAAGTTGGTTTTTCATTGCTCAATAGTTTGAGGTTTATTCACGTAAACACGATCTTTTGAGACCCCACAGAAAAATATCGTCTAGATCCTTCGATTTAAGGCCAAAAAATAATCGGTAACGGTAATCGGCAAACTGTAACGGTTGCTCCTTGATCGTTTTCAAAAATATACGGACCAATGACACTACCAGAACATAATGCACACCAGACAGTCACTTTTTGCGGATGCAATGGCATCTCCACAATCGCTTGGAGATTTTAAGAGTCCCATATATGCCAATTTTGTTTATTCACGTATCCACCTAGGCAAGGGCGTAGGTAGGATGAAAATTAGGGGGAGCAAGACCTTATAAATTTCTTTTTACCACATTTTTCATATCTTTACCATATCTTTTTACCATATCTAGTTTCAAAGAAAAAGGAAAAACCACATTTTAAAAAGGAAATACATATAGAAACTACTTTCAAAGCCATCGATTAAATAAAAAATCTCAGATTTAGGGGGAGGGGCAGTTGCTCCCCTGGCTACGCGCTGCACCTACGTCGAAATGGGTCTCATCGTTGAAGAAAATTTGCTTCGAAAAATCAACATTTTACACCAAACATGCCCACGTAGTGGCCCGTATGGCCCGCGTGGGCCTTCATACAAATTTTTTTCTATCTTAGTTTTGTCTTTGCGATGAGCAAAAATTAAAGAACGAGTTCCATAACTCATCAAAATTTGATTTCCACAATTAAAAAAAAAAAAAAAAAAAAAATAAAGAAAAATTTTAAAAATAATAAAAATATGAAGGAAAAGTATTGAGATTTTACTTTTTTGCATTACAAATCTGAATAAACATGTATAAATTGGTTCAGTGAATAAAGCCCAATGAAACAACACCCAAAATAAACAATAAAGCTGTAAAATTTTCAGTACAAATTTGGGCATTATTTCATAACAAAAAAAGATCCCACATTTGGGCTTTAGTTAGGCTCTATTTAATATTTTAATTTGGTTGTTAATTTAGTGAGAAGTAAGTCCCAAAGTTAACTATGAAATAAAGCCCAAAATTTTCCAACAAATTCGGGCGTTATTTCATAATGATATAGAGTCAAAATGTTAAATTTTATTTAATTTTATTTGGGCGCTATTTAACTTTTGATTTCTGGCATTAACTTAGTATGAAATAAGGCCCAAATTTAAATATGAAGCAAAGCCCAAAATTTTCCATTTTGGACGTTTTTCATTATGAAATAGGTCCGAAAAATGGTAAATCGATTGCTTCATAAAAAAAAAGTTTTGGGTGTTATTTCATTTTCACACGGGCGTTATTTTAATATTTTCGGTTTTAATTTCGTTTTTTTTTTGTTCCAGTGATGAAAACGATCTGTATTTCAGTTCGTATTTTGGGCTTTATTTCATTAGGCTTTATTTCCCTTAACTTTAAAAAAAAAAAACAATTATAAAAACAAGGCGGATTTTAAGCGAAAAAGTACTGAAAAACTAAATTTACTAAAAAAATGTTCGAGTCGGAGAAGTATTTGGGGACCTTCTAAAATAGGAATAAATGCAAACCAAATAGCTGTATTAACTTCATAGAAAAAAAAATTAGAAAAACGTGCTCTTTTGACCTATTTTGTCGAATTTTGAACGTATAGTATCTTTTGAATGTATACATACCAGAAATTCTGACCTTGGATCCAATATCAGCGACCTTGAAAACCAATTTTCTGGTATATTTACTAAAATTTATAAAAACTTGTAGAAATAATGTCCAATTAAATAAAATAACCGAGGCTTCGACCAGAAAATAAGAATAAATAAAATAAATCTCTACCTTGAGATTAGAACTTTTGAACCCGGGGACCTTTATAGCCATAACCAGCACAAGATTTTTTTTATAATTACCTAACTCTTACTACCTCTTGACCTGTGACTTTATTTTTGAAATTTTTGACTCCACTTTAAAAAAAATCAACATTAAGTCCTACTGATCCGAATACTTTACCATTTTTTCGGTCGAATATTTTGATTTATTTGAAAGCTTATGTGCCTTTCTAATAGATACTGTGGCATGAGCTGTGGCATCAAGATGTTACTCGTATACGTAAAAGACACGTGCCGAGGGTCCATCAAAAGTAGTCCAATAACTTTTGTAGTATCCGGATAAATTGGCGCACTCATCGCTAGGATAGGTGAAGTCTGGTTAGGTAGGTGAAGTCTGATTAGGTAGGTGAAGTCTGGTTAAGCAGGTGTTCGTATCTAAAACTGTTTTAGCTTTGAACCAGACTTTCAGGTATAAAAGCTATTTAGTCAAGAGTGCCTTGATTCGAAAATGGGATTATGGATTAGTGGGAAGGAAGGGGCAATCAAGTGAAACATGTGTAGTAGAATGTCCTTAGCATGGTGGAAACACGTTGAAGCATGTGAATTTGAACCTGAGGCAAGTGTTCTGCCTTTACCTCAGTCAATTTAAGTTGCTACGCCATCCTTTGCTCAAACTGTCGCTATTAAGAATTTTTAATTTTAGTTGTTTGGAAAAGAGGAAAGAAAATGCGAAAAGTCAAAGCGTAGAACCATGGTTTGGCTAGGATTCGAACCTGGGAGCTCTGGAATGGCAGTTAAGCGCGCTACTATTCGACTACCAAAACCATCAAGAGACCAAGAGCACGCATCTCGAGGACTCTGAACCTCCTCGTAGCTCGATATTTTAATAGGTTAGCCTAGAGGATTTTATATTCTGGAGAACTCTAACCCTCCTCGTAGCTGAATAGTTTAGTAGGTAAGCCTAAAATAAATTTCTAAACTGAAAGGTTGTTAAGCTGGAGGAGCACAGGTATGGTGCGAGGCAGGCAGTTTCCAGAGGAACCCTAGGCGAACTATACTCTAAATACGAAATTACAGATATGAAGAAAATAATTTTCAATGTTCGAACTACAGTAGAGTTTTTTATTTATAAAAACTTTTTAATAAAAAAAAAACAAAAAATCGACTTCAAAATCACTACAAAGTAAAAAAAAATTTAAGGGGGCAAATTGGTTACAAATTTTTTAAAAAAAATTTATTTCGGCAGTTTTTTTTTCATAGAAGGAAAAGAGATATCGTTTTCAAGTGTTGCACATATATTTATTAACATTTAAAGAATACAAAAAAATTTTTTGAGAATTTTGAAGCGGTTTTTGACGTTATTTGATTTTTTAAAAAATGCCAAAAAATTAACGGTGTACATGATATCACCAGTCTGGAATCTATATCACCATCTGAGGGAAAAAAAACCAAATCAATCCTTGTTTACGAGCTACCGCCTGAACTATCTCGGTTAATATTAACACTAGGGTACTGAAATTTATTTAATTTTTTTCCGCAAAAAAAAAACAAAATGGCGACCGATTTTGCAACCTCGAAAATCGACTTTTTTTCAAATGACCGCCATTTTTTTTCGGAAAAAAAAATTAAATAAATTTCAGTACCCTAGTGTCAATATTAACCGAGATACAGTGTTTTTCTAATATTGACACACTCTTTTGTCGAATAAGGCCCACTTTTTTAAAAAAGGACCCCCGTGTTCATGGTCTCTATCTGTTGACAAAAAAGTTTGAAGTCGGTTAAAAATTTTAAGCAGATTATGTTGATTTTTCCTAAAACTTATTTTTTCGAGTCAGCGCTATATTGGAATCAACATCTTGATTGTTTTTCAATCTGACTTCAGGTGCGTAATCTACAACCATCAAAATCCATTGAACCACGAAAAGTTTTACTTAAGTATTGTTCAAAACCTTCGGACCGGAAAAGGGTTAAACAATTATTCTAAAATTTAACTGAAATAGGAGCATTATTGTTTTACTTCCAATAACAGTTATAATAACTTTATCTTTTCAAATAATTACCTTTCGAGAGAAATAAATATTTTTTTGCGGAATATATTCTTCATTTCAAAGTTTTGCAAACTTTTCTTAAAATTGAAATTTGAAGACAAAAATAACTCTTGTTCAGATGACTTAAGATTCCGTCATTATTTTTTGTTTTTTTTTTTTTTTTTTCTTCTTATATCTGAGTTAAAAGTTCTATTGTTCGAATGACAAAAGTTGGTTTGTCATCTCAAATGAGTGAGAAGAACAACAAAACAATTTCAATTCAATGGGATTCCATTACCACTTTGCTTGACTGTATGAGCGATAATATTTTTGTTTAGTATTTTGTTTTTTTTTTTAGTTTTTTGTTTCATTTATTTAATTTAAACTTTTACCAATGAAAACCAAGTCTGTGAGTCTGGATCAGATGACATTTGCTGACATTGCAATGAAAGTGAAATTATTTGGAACAGCATTAGCGGAAAAAGCAACTGAAACACGAACACAATTTATTGAATAACAAAAGAAAGACTTGACTGGCTGGCTATAGGGAAATATGGTTCATATACGAGCTAAATTTTTATTCAATTGAGTGAATTTTTGTTCACTATTTTTATTCATTTTGCAAAGCATTTAGTATGGAATGTGTTGGGTAACAATAACACAAAAACACATTAAAAATTGTGAACTTGTGCTCCATTAATTCGCACTTTGTTGCACTTTAACTAGAATTGGCATCAATAAAGTGTGTGTCCCATACAGATGAGTCGTCCGTCCCACAGAGAGATCAGTTGGTCGACACTACCAACCCATTTTATAACGAAGACCTTTACTTAAAGCAAACAAAAAGCTTTTTAAACATTTTGTTCGTTTTTTTTTGTTGGGTTAAAAGATCACATTTAAATTGAGTCATTATTTATTCATAGAATGTGCGCCGCATGCAAAAGAAGAATTGTGGTCAGTAAGTAATGATGTGTGAATGTTGTTTATGAATTGTTTATATGTAGAAAGTTCAATGATTTGCAATTAATTAATTTCGTGGAACTTGGAATTATGAAGTTTTTAATATTATTCATAGCTAGGTAAGAAGATTTGTAGTTTTTAAAGGAAGCACTTATGAGCAGAATTGCAAAAGTTGAGCAAATAAAGTTTGGATTTCAAACGAATCTCATCGAAAATATTCCCCAACAAATATAGATATAACGATTTTAACCTCTTCATTTTCGCTTTCCGTGACCGATGATTTTTTTTTTTTTTTCTTTTCCAGGGTAAAATAATCTATTGCTAACTCTATGGAAATTATTGAAGTTTCATTGATTGACGTCAACAGAAAATCGAAGCAACAAAACATTGAGTAGATATTTATTAACGAATTTATTGAAGGCTATAAATTAAGACCCATAAAATAAACAATATGATAAATATTGAGCAAAAATCCGTAATTTGTGGTTAAAGGCATTTTTTTTATTTTGTAAAGGTCAAAAAGATTTTGTTTTCCCCAGTAATAAGCCACTTAATAGAAAAACTTAATTAATAAAGTAATTATTTCTTTTCATACAAACATGTATGTATGGGTGATTATGGATTCCACATAGCAGTTCGTATCACGTGATTATCGTAATTGTAGTGCTTTAATCGTAATGGTGATGATCGTGCTCGTGATGGTGATGATCGTGATCGTGACGATAAGTTTGCAAATTCTAAGAGCGGCACTTTGTCGGACAATGGGCCGTCGTAGGACAATTTTGTATATTTTGGAGGTTTTGGATTTCTAATTCGGTCTCAAAATTGAAGGCATCGCAGACATCATGTTGACAAAATAGAGACAAACTGGCGAAAAACAAAGTTAAGTACAAAAACAAAAACAAAGACAAAATCCAATGCGAAAACAATAAACATTATAAAAATCAGAAGCAGACTTCAAACAAAAACAAGGAAAAGGATTAGGACAAGGATAAGAACAGAGATTAGGAAAAGGATAAGGAAGACGAAAAGGATTAGAAAAAATAAGGTTGAGGTTAAGAATAAAGGTAAGCTTCAGGGCAAGAAACATGATAAGCATAAGGATAAGAATAAGGATAAGGATAAGGATAAGAAAAAGGATAAGGATAAGGATAAGGATAAGGATAAGGATAAGGATAAGGATAAGGATAAGGATAAGGATAAGGATAAGAATAAGGATAAGGATAAGGATAAGGATAAGGATAATGTTAAGGATAAGGATAAGGATAAGGATAAGGATAAGGATAAGGATAAGGATAAGGATAAGGATAAGGATAAGGATAAGGATAAGGATAAGGATAAGGATAAGGATAAGGATAAGGATAAGGATAAGGATAAGGATAAGGATAAGGATAAGGATAAGGATAAGGATAAGGATAAGGATAAGGATAAGGATAAGGATAAGGATAAGGATAAGGATAAGGATTAGGATAAGGATAAGGATAAGAATAAGGATAAGGATAAGGATAAGGATAAGGATAAGGATAAGGATAAGGATAAGGATAAGTATAAGGATAAGGATAAGGATAAGGATAAGGATAAGGATAAGGATAAGGATAAGGATAAGGATAAGGATAAGGATAAGGATAAGGATAAGGATAAGGATAAGGATAAGGATAAGGATAAGGATAAGGATAAGGATAAGGATAAGTATGGGGATAGCAATTAAGATAAGGATAATGATAAGGGTAAGTACAAAAACATGGAAAGGCATAGGAATAACAATAAGGAAAAGCATAGCGATAAGAATAAGGATTCGAATGAGAATAACAGAATAAGAATAAAGACGATGACTGATATGTTGTGGTATGTATGGTATGATATAGGATAAAATGGTTATATAATTATAATAATTTTATTTATTTATGATACGTTTTGATTTTACGATGTTATGGTATGGTTTTGATATGAGAGCTGCATTTTAAGTCTTACACTCTGGCAACACTACGCATTGACTGAAGAGTTTTGCCAGTTCCATTCGAAAATTTGACATTATCTAGCATAAACGTACTCACAACGTTTTGGTGTATGTGTGATTATTGTGTTGTTTACAGTGGTTTGAAAATTGAATTTAAGCAAAAAATGGAATTAACACGTGAACATTTTCGGGTGATGATTTTTTTACGATTTTCGACGTGTATTGACAAGAAAAGAATGCACCGATCACATCCAGCGACTTTAAATGAGTTCAATGAGTTCTAGCGCGGTCGTCATACTCTCCAAGATAAATTTCGTGAAGGTCGTCCAAGAACGGCTGTTATGGCAGAAAATATCGATGTTATGCGTGAACTGTTGGAAGCAGACCGGATGTGATATACCGTAAGGTGCAGTAATCTTTGGGCATTAATGGGACTAGCATACATTCGATTTCACATTAGCATTTAGGCGTCAGGAAGATTTGTTCACGTTTGATATCCCATATAATGACAGTTGCTTAAAAGAAGCCTCGTGTCGATTGGTACAAAGAAATTTTAAAAAAGTACAGCGGGGGTAGTTCCAAACACGTCTACGATATCATCACAGGTGAGGAATCATGGATCTACGCTTATAAGCCCGAAACAAAGCAGCAATTTACTGTTTGGATCTTTCAAAGTGATCAAAACCCTACAAAAGTTGTCCGCGGACAAAAGCACATACAAGCAAATAAAAAAAAAATAAATAAATAACTTGTCAATTCTGCCCTTTGAAAGGACTTTGACCTAGCTTCTTATGATCAATTGTGTTGTGCGTGTTATTAAGTTTGTACACTTAATAACATGACCGAGAACCGGACCTACAGGTTTAACGCCGACTCCGAACGGCGATGAACGGAATGTTCTCGTTCTCAAGAAGCTTTACATGGCATTTTGATTACTCTCTGAAGTTTGCCATTGTCTGCAGAGAGGTGGCGGCCGTACAGAAAAATCATTTTAATTTCAATAATTTTTTGTCGCGCACTTCAAAGTGGTAAAACAGTTTCGAAAATTGGTTCGAACAAGTACATAAGTGACTTGATCATCTTAGAGAATATTTTGGAAAACCATATAAGCATTTTCACTGTTTTTTCATTGCTAGGCGCAAGATTTAAAAGGCAGCCCTCCTATGAAGTTGCATTCATTTTGGCTACGAGAGCACATTCACTTTGGTTTACGCATGCTAACAAGTAGAAAATGGCAGTACTTTTGGTACAGCCTATAATTTTTTTTTTAATATGAATAAAATCAAAGTCATAGAATTAAATAAAAATTTCTTTCTATTTTGTGCTCAGAACTCATAGATATACTCCATGACGTTGTATCACGAAACAAGGTACTAACGACAAAAAAGAACCGATAAGCTTTCGTTTTCGTGTTTTTTTTTCGTCATATAGAATGAAGGGGTTGATGATTTTATACTTTATTTAAAAAAAATGCTAAAGAAGGTTAGAGAAAGTCTAGACAAAAATAAAACTTTTTCCAAGATGAAAAATTCATGGTTACCTCTTTAATGTCGATATCACAAAAGAGAAAAAAAAATGGAAATTTAAAAACAATTTAGTGCTCTATTGGGAAATGTATAAGTCGTTGTACTTTCCATTATGAAAACCCTAGAATATACTCGTATAATTTTCACGTGTATTTACAAACAATTCGATGGAGTTGATTAACCTAAAGAGAACATTAATTTATTCAGAAGCCCTTAAATTTAGAAACAATTTTTAATTGCTTTCAAAAAATTATTTTGGAATCTTTGTTCGGCTTGAAACATATTTTGGACTCCACGTTGGTTGGGGAAACCGTAACCAAGTCCTTGATATAATTTCTATGTTTATTCCAAGACACCAACTGGAAATGAAATGAAATTTTCTAAATGAACATATAATTGGAGTGTTCAGTTAACAATTGTGTATAAAATTCAAAGAAGAGTAAAATAATAAATTATATAAATTGAAACGAAAGACATTCTGAATATTCCAGCAAGAATATTCCAAAATTTAAAAATTTATATTACTTCTTACTGTCGGAAATTCAGACAGATGATGAACTCAAAATGATTCGGAACTCCTGGGTTCCGATATTCAGGATTCCAGGATTGATAGCCTTAATAAATACCAATATATTTTGTTTTTTTTTTCTGAAAAAAAGGTGTATTTCTCATTAGCTTATATGAATTTGGTATTTTTGATCCGGCTAAATGATTAATGATAGATCCCAAAATATTTTTAAAGCGGGAACATTTTAAGGATAAGAATGCAGTATTGTTTTTGGTCTTTTGACTAAAATCAGAATTAAGGAAATTACTCAGAAATTAAAACACTTACAACTGCTAAGCTACAACTATTGTGGAGAAGAAAAAACTGCATAAATACCAGCATTTAAACGCTTTCATAAACCAAGCAATTATAAACCAGGCCAAATTGCTGCATAGCACTTCATTGGCTTAAAGGCGAAACACCCAGGCGGTAACTGGTACAAAAAACAAAAAACCCTTCGCCAGCCACAAATTGTGGAGCATTGAGCTGTTGGAGCATTGTATGTGGTGTTTCAGTGTAGCACTTTTTTGCAACGACAGAAGCAAATTTTTATGGAAAACTATTTAAGTAAGTTTTTACATTTTTACGCTATTTATAGAATTCGAGTGAGAGAAAAGTGGCAGCCGAAAGAATGCCTGGCTATACGGAGGAGCACTGACTTTGCATTGAGGTTATTTTTGTTACTTTGGCGCGCATTCAATTTGAAGACTTGGTTGAAATTCCACTGCCGCCATGTCATGCAATTAAAAGTGCAGCGGCAAGGCTGCCAAGCAAAGCGGCGGCGCTATAAACGTGTTGCATGCATTCCGCTACCTTCCTCCAAACATGTCTTGCTGCCTGTTTTCATTTTTTGTTTTTTTGCTTTTTAGTTTTTGGCATCAAAAATGCAATGAAAATAAATTAAAATTAAAGCAGCGCGTTACCCACGACGCCCACTGGGAATAGGCCAGGCCAGATCATTGAGTGTGCCTGAGAGAAGTGGGTAAGGAAGGCATTAAGCTAGGCCAACCATAAATGTTCACAACAACAACAAAATTAACTGGGGTGAAATTTGTATTTAAAACCCATTTTCATGTTGTCGATTTTTGTTTTTGGTTTTTAGGTCACGTGGGAAATGAGTGTGAAACGATGGGTTTCTGGCTCATTTGGCTTAAACACTGACTCTTTATGTTGGTGTTGTGGTTGTTTTTGTTGTTTTTTAATAGCTCTTACGTAAGCTTATTAAAATAAATGTTCGTTATAAAACAAAAAAAATTTACATAGCGTGCAAAGTTCACGTAAGGGTAACGCACCCTTTTTTCTACGTTATACCTCATTTTGGAGTTGCATTTGTTGTTGACCGAGGTTTTTATATAAATTGTTTTTTTTTTATTTTTTATTTAATTTCTTTTAGTCCTGCTTATCAAAGGCCAATCGTTACTAATGCATTAAATTATGAACGTTCTAAATCTTATCTGAGGTCATTTATTACGGCAGAGACAACATTTTGAAAGTTTGACACGTTTTGACTCAAGTTGTGACTCATATAGTAGCTGCAGGCGTGCTTTTATTAGACAATAACAATTTTTAATAGCTTGCGAAGAGAGCGAGAGAGAAAGAGAAGGAGAGAGATATTAGATATTATTGTTGCTGTAATAAAATCAACAAGATTAAAAATAAGTAGTAATGGTGGAAAGAAAAACAAATTCAATTGAAAACATTTTATCTGTTGCTCTGCTGCTGCTGCTGCTTCTTCTTCCAATCTAATAATTTTTTGAAGTATTCATAAATCAGAATTCATAACGGTTGCTTCCTCTATGGAACCAAGCAGTCAGCCATCCAGCCTGCCTGAGCCTCCTCTTCGGTGTCTTGCAATCTGTGTAATTTATAGAAACGCTTGGAGAGGCGTTAATGGCGTCCCGTTGCAGGAAAATCGTTTCATATGTGCGTACGTGTTTGTGTGTGAGTGTGTGTGCGCGTGCATGTGCTGCTTATCTTTACTGCTATGTCGCATCGATGCATGTACACTATCTACGGTCTATGTAAATGACTGAATTATTATTATTGTTGTTGTTTTTGTTGTTATTGCGTTTGCATGTTTATATGTATTCGTTATTAAATCTTATGCTTAAGTAGTAATTTATTAAAAAATTATTGAATTGTAAACTTAATTTCAAGCTCGAAAGCAGCAGGAAATCAACAATATTTAATGGCGGTGCAGACGCCTGAATCATCAGCCATATTAATCCAAAAAATTACACTTTACACTTTGATAGAAAATATAACAGTACTTCCGTTTTATAAGATTAAAAAAAAAACAAAAAAAGATTGCAAACATAGTTAAATGAAAATACTCGTATCACTCATTTTGTGCCAGCCCGAATGTTTGGAAGAGGTGCCACAGTCCACACGTCAAAATGCAATGTTTGAAAGAGGTTACACGTAGGCTTCTTATATTTCGGGATTTGGCAACACCAATCTCGTGCCATTGTTTTTTACAACTTTTGACATGAATTATCTCAACAAAAATGCATCGAAGAACTCAATTCGACTCTTGGCGATGACGCACCATCAAAAACTTCTTTATATCGGTGGTACACACAATTCAATCAGGGGCCTAATACGCCCACTGACGAATGAAGGGCGTCAAAAATCTGCATTGCACGCTGTTTGATGCTGTGAGGTTGTGCGCGTACTGATAATGCTTGATCGTCATGTGACGACATACCGTGAGATTGAGGCATCCCTGAGCATTACTTCCACCAGCATACATTTCATTTAACATGAACACGTAGTTGTGAAATAAATTTGTTCACGTTGGATTCCACATAATTTCCAGTTGTATTTGTACTTATACTTGTACTTGTACTTATACGTATACTTATACTTACTTATACTTATAAAAAAAATAAATAAATATTTATACTTATACTTATATTTATACTTATACTGATACTTATACTTATACTTATACTTATACTTATACTTATACTTATACGTATACTTATACTTATACTTATACTTATACTTATACTTATACTTATACTTATACTTATACTTATACTTATACTTATACTTATACTTATACTTATACTTATACTTATACTTATACTTATACTTATACTTATACTTATACTTATACTTATACTTATACTTATACTTATACTTATACTTATACTTATACTTATACTTATACTTATACTTATACTTATACTTATACTTATACTTATACTTATACTTATACTTATACTTATACTTATACTTATACTTATACTTATACTTATACATATAACTATACGTATACTTATACTTATACTTATACTTATACTCATACTTATACTTATACTTATACTTATACTTATACTTATACTTATACTTATACTTATACTTATACTTATACTTATACTTATACTTATACTTATACTTATACTTATACTTATACTTATACTTATACTTATACTTATACTTATACTTATACTTATACTTATACATATACTTATACTTATAACTATACTTATACTTATACTTATACTTATACTTATACTTATACTTATACTTATACTTATACTTATACTTATACTTATACTTATACTTATACTTATACTTATACTTATACTTATACTTATACTTATACTTATACTTATACTTATACTTATACTTATACTTATACTTATACTTATACTTATACTTATACTTATACTTATACTTATACTTATACTTATACATATAACTATACGTATACTTATACTTATACTTATACTTATACTCATACTTATACTTATACTTATACTTATACTTATACTTATACTTATACTTATACTTATACTTATACTTATACTTATACTTATACTTATACTTATACTTATACTTATACTTATACTTATACTTATACTTATACTTATACTTATACTTATACTTATACTTATACTTATACTTATACTTATACTTATACATATACTTATACTTATAACTATACTTATACTTATACTTATACTTATACTTATACTTATACTTATACTTATACTTATACTTATACTTATACTTATACTTATACTTATACTTATACTTATACTTATACTTATACTTATACTTATACTTATACTTATACTTATACTTATACTTATACTTATACTTATACTTATACTTATACTTATACTTATACTTATACTTATACTTATACTTATACTTATACTTATACTTATACTTATACTTATACTTATACTTATACTTATACTTATACTTATACTTATACTTAAAATTATATTTATACTAACGTATATACTTATACTTATATTTATACTTACTTATATTCTTATAATTATATTTGTACTTGTACTTATCGTCATCGTGGCGGCCGTTGACGAGTGCGTTAAACAGTGTGTGTACCACTCGAAGCCAATGAGAGCCCTGGTTCGAATCCCAGCTGAAGGAACAGAACGCTTTTTTCAATTGAAATAAATTTTTCTGATTGGCCGTCACCTCTCTGCAGACAATGGGAAACTTTAGAGAGTTAATAATGCCATGTAAAATTTCTTGAGAACATCCACATTAGCCGTTCGGAGTCGGCATGAAACTAGAAGGTCCCGTTATCGTTTATTTGTGTACAAACATTTAATAACAAAAAATTAATATCAAAAATAGCGAAATCGGTTTTTTTATTCTTTCGAAATATAATTTTTATTTTTATTGAGAAGATGGATATTCGAAAAAATTTATAATTTCGATATTTTTATCGATAATTAATTTTTAGCTGCTATCAATCGCGATTATTTTGCGATATTTTCTCCTATATAACAACGATGTAGTTGCAACAAAGAAATTCAGTTCAATTTCGACATCATCCACGATGGACCACAGTTTAGGGAGAACAGATCAATCCCGATATCGTAACGATAGTATATCAATGTCTGCTGGGTTAATATTTAATAAATAAATCAATTCTTATATTGGAACTAATTGTTGAGTTTTAGATCAAGTATGTTAATGAAGAAAACAAGAGCAACGGATCTGTATAGAGCAAATCATACAGCAGACTAGACAGACTTTTTCCGATGACAGCTACACCAACTGATTAGTAGTCTTGCATGACTTTCACTGTGATCGACTTAGCTACAACGGTCTTGCTTATTCCGCCAATTTTGACGAGAAAGTTACCCGGAACTTTTTTGGCAGAGAGAACGCTTTCCATTAGTAACTAGAGCTGTTATCTACTTTTGATGCACCCTGTCAAGATGCATAACCTTGATCGAATTATACTTTTAGGCATAGCCATTAACTTAGCTTTTAACATTTAGTAACCAGTCTAAGTAACCAGTAAGGTTACTTTAATATCTATGGCAAGAAGCATAATCGGTTAAGTCGACTTAAGACAGAACGGAATTGTGATGTACGAGTAATTATCCTCTGTGAGTTTTTCTCCAAAAACTAAAGAAAATCTCTAAGAACTTAAGTTAATGGTGATGGAAAACTTTGAAACAAGATTTCTGAAAAGATAAAAATCAGGCTTGAGCTGTTATTGTTTATCGCTACAGATATATTAACTCGAACTGTCAAAGTAAATTTACTTCTATGTATATTCGAGGTCGTTAATTATTGCGAATATTCGGAAACTTGTAGCTTGTGTGTGTTTATATTTTATCTTTGAGCTGATAACATTGAACTGGCGTTTAAATATGTATTTAAGAGCTGATAAGTAAAAACTTACTGATTAGACAAATTGGGGTTTAACGTGAACAGGCTGCTTATCAAATGACAGATAAAAGGGAAAAACAGAAACGATACCAAAACATCCTAAATACAAAAATAATGCAATTTCCACAATGAAGTTTGCACTTTTCGGTTGTTCTAAGGTTTTTGATAAACGTGAAAAAAGTGCTTTTTTATGTCTGACTCACGTGTCAGAAGAAACACGAGCTTTTTTCGATGATTTTTTTATGGCGTGTGTTTTTCGCTTACAACTTGATATACGTTGTTTTATGAATTCCCATGAAGTTTAAAACAGCCAAGCAGTTTTTTTGTTATATTCTCTATTTGGTTTTTGTAGCTGGTCTTGTGTTCTTGTCGTTTATTTTTTCTTTTTCTCCATTCTTGTGTGTGAATTAGTCACCTTCCGCTTTAAAATCTCAGGCAATAAAATAAATGAAAGAGTTATAAAGAAGAGGTTCGTTCGTTCGTTCGTTTTGGTCGTTTTCTTGATAGTTTTGTTTTGAAGCTTATGTTTTTAATGGCATTGAAGAGTGGGTACTAGTGGCTTTGCAGACACTCTTGATTTCAGTGATTTTTCGTTTTATTGAAGTTCTTGAGGATTACTTCATCGACGCGTCATGGATGATGTTGTTGATGATGTTGATGATGATGATGATGATGATGATGATGATGATGATGATGATGATGATGATGATGATGATGATGATGATGATGATGATGATGATGATGATAATGATGAAGAGAATAAGGTTGACGATGCCGACAGCTGTATGCATACATTTATCATGCGTGACGAGACTTTGGCACGCGTGCAGAATTGGACACACATGGTAAAATTCTGAGATGCCTGTGTTAACCTCTGAAGCATATCCTTTGAGCGTTAGCTAGAAGTTGAACTTTTGTGCAATTAATATGCAAAAAATATAATCTTAATGTTGGAATATGCAATTTTTAGCTTTTTTCACATGGCCAAATAAAAAGGAAGAGAAGAATTTGTCTTAAAGCCTTTATTTGCTTTGAGTTCTCTATCCTTTTTATGAAAATTTGTTTAGTTAATTTTAATATTGTTTTTTAAATCATAATTGAGTTTTGAAAATTTCTTGACTTACCTTGTAAACCTGAATTTCTTGCAGCACAATATCTGATTCTTTTAGCACACGTTCGACTTCATCATAAACTTCACGTTCCGTTTCGGTGGGCGCGGCATTTTCAAAATCCAAAAATACATCGTATGATTTGGCAGTGCAACAATTTGAATCATCACGGGCCAAAAGACTCAATAGTTTGCCCATTGCGGCTATGCTAGTTCTTGTTCTTTTTTTGGATGGGGTTCAAAGTTGTCGTTATTTTTTTAAGAATTTTCAATTTTTGAATATTCTTTAGTCTTTAATCGAAAAATTTTTTGTGTTCTTTTTGAATTTCTTTTGAAATTCGAAACACAATTTATTCATATATTTTGCTAAATAAAAAAAAATTTATAAACGATGTTATATATTTTGTTAAAAAAAATTGCAATTTTTTAAGATTTATATGAAAATTTTTAATTTTAAAATTTTTTTAACCTATATTTTTTTATTTCATTTTTAAATTTAATATTTTTTTAGAAAAATCACTTTGATTATTTTTAAATTAATTTCTTTTCTATAATAATTTTTGTAAAATTTTTTTAAATTTTTTACTTCTATTTCTTTACTTAAAATTTTTTATATTTAATTCAACTTATTTTTATTTTGAAATTTTTAATTTTAAAAATTAATTCAAATGTATCATTTTAACTTTTTAATTTTCAAATTTTCATTTTTATTTTTGAGTTTTCATTTTTGAATTCTTATTTTTTATTTTAATTTTTATTTTCAGTTGTTAGTTTTAATTTTTTTAGTTTTTATGTATTAATTTTTATTTTTGTTTTACTTTAAATTTGTTATTTAATTTTTTTAATTAGGAATTATTTTATATCATATTTTAAAAGTTTTTTAAAAATTATTTTATTTATTTTTTTGTATTCATTTATTTTTTACTTTTATTTAAAAAATTTTTGTAAAATTATTTTTTCTTTTATAAAAAGATTTATAAGTTGTTAACATTTAATTTTATTATTTCTTTTTTAAATTTTTTGGTATTGTTTTATTGTTATATTTTTATTACATTATTATTATTTAATTTAATATTTAAATGTAAAATTTTTGTAATTTTTAAATAATTTTTGTAATTTTTAAATAATTTTTTTATTTTTATCTCAGAATTTTTATTTTTTAAAATTTTTTAGTATTTAACTTTTAATTTTTAATTTAAATTTTTATTTCTTTTATTTTTTGTTTCTTTTTGGTTTTATTTTTATTTTCTCACTTTAATGTTTTATTTTATTGCACATTTTTGGAGTTAATTTTTATTTTATTTTCTTATTGTAAATTCAATTATTATCACCTTTTTTATTTTTCATTCTTTAATTTTTATTTTAATTTATTGTTAACTTTATGATTTTATTCTGACTTTTTTAAATTTAATTTTTTTTATTTTATTTTTAGTTTATTATTTTCAACTTTTATTTATCGGTTTTTATATTATACTTGTTTTTTATTTTCAATTTTAATTTCAAATTGTTATTTTTACTTTTTATTTATTTCCAATTTTATCGTTTGAACTTGTTTTTATGGTTGTATATGTTTAACATTTAATTTAATTTTTCAAAACTTGTTCATCATGATTTCTTGCATGATCTTATTATTTACTTTGCTTAAAAAATTAATCTAGAAAGTATATTTTTTCAAAAAGGTACAAATATTTTGTTTTTAAAAAATTTATTTCTTCATATTGTTTGTATGTTTCATGCTTGTTAATTTCGCTCCTTCATCATTTTTTTAATTAATTTTTGTCTTTTTGTTATTTAGTTTTTATTTTTTCATTAGTTTCAAAATTTATTTCAACATCGATATATAACATATCGATATTTAAAAATACGAGCTTTTTAAGTTCTCCATCATCTCTGCAAAATTTTAACGAATGTCTGAACAGATGAGAAGCAAGAGAATTGAAAAGGGTTGCCATTAGTGCGAAACTTTTTAATTCTTTAAAACTCCTGAGCCCAATTTTATAATTCTAGCAGTTCCAAGTTGCCATTTCAGTCCTTGAAAGGACTTTGACAGAGCTTCTTTCGGTTAATTGTGTTATTCAATGTTTTTATACAAATGTTCGAGAACTGAACCTGCTATTACTATGTTGACTCCGAACGGCTAATGTTTATGTTCTCAACAAGCTTTACATGTCATTATTAACTCTCTGAGGTTTACCATCTTCGGCAAAGAGGTGATGGCCAATCAGAAAAATTAATTTGTATAGATAAAATTCTCAGTGACCGATAAGATTTAAACCCGGCATCTTCGGCGGTTTTCGGAATAGATCTATTCCATGCAAGCTAATGCAATCGAACATGGCCACAACGTCCATTAAATAGTCAGATATAAATCAAATTTTTTTTTTAAGCTAATCAATAATTAACTTGTATGTTTATTAAACAAATTTCATGATTTTCCACGGCGAAGTGATGACTGTTGACTTCGGAATACGAAGAAGTTACGTAGATATCGTTTAAACGACCAAAATTTTCCTAAGTAATATGACTCGATTTTCATTATTGAGATTTTTACATCTGGACAAGTAAAAACCCATCAATTGACTTAGGAAAAAACACATTCAACATAATCCATTTTGGCTCATATGCAATTATGAAACTTTCCATAATTTTCAAGGATTCCTATGGCGTTCAAGATGCTGCCGGTCTCCAAGTAACGGTACCACTACTCTTGAAATGCATGACATTTTTGACTGGTGGCAACCTTAACATGAACACGGAATAAATGTCAGATCGATTTTTCAATGAATAGTAACGTTACAAAGTTCTAAATTGAACAACTTTTGGTATTGTTATAAAAATAGATAAAGACGAATTTCGAGCCTTGATTAAGAATAAATTTTTGCGTAACAAAACTGCGAAAAAAACAAAACAAAATCTCGATAATATATATACTTATATTATGGTGAATCTACTCCGTCGTATTTAACCGTAAAATATTGGATTGCAGAGTTCAAAAGAGGTGGAATCAGCACAAAAGATGAAGACGCCAGGGGAGCACTAAAAACAGTGCACTACTCCATAATGTATTGGAAAAATCCACGATTTCGTTGGACAATATGAAAGTGAAAGTGCGTGAGAAAGCTACAGCCGTAGGCATATTAAGTGGGTCGGTGGTTTCAATTTTGCATGAACATATGAGTATGAGACAGCTGACTGCTAGATGGATTCCACGTTTGTTAACAATCAATCAAAAACATGAAGGTGTTCGCACTTTCCAACAATGTTTGGACATGTTTAAACAAAATTTGACCGATTTTTTGTATAAAATAGTGACCATGGATGAAACATGGTTCCGCCACTATACAAATCAGCAAAAGCGATGGTAGGTTCCAGTGGAAGTACTCCAAAGAGAGCGTAGACTCAACAAACGGCCGGAAAGGTGTTGGCGTCTGTTTGGGATTCAAGTGGCATTTTTTTTATCGACTATTTAAGGCAAGGAAAAACAATCAATAACGACTATTACTGTAAATTGTTGGATCGATTGAAAAACGTAATTGCAAGCAAACGGCCCCATTTATCGAAAAAAGGCTCCAGCTCACAAATCAATCTATACCATGCCCAAATTGCACGAATTACTCTTCGAGTTGCTTCCTCGTCACTCATTTCCTCCAGATTTGGACCCCAGCGACTATTATATGTTCCCAAACTGAAAAATATGGCTCCAGGGAAGGATATTTGCGATGAATGAACAGTAAGAATTGGAAACTGAAGCGTATTTCGGAGATATTGAGAAATTTTACTATTCTCAAAGGGCATCGCAATATTAGAAAATCGTTGGAATAAGTGTATCGAGCTAAAAGGGGACTATGTTGGAAGAATAAACAATAGTTTTGACAAAAATGTGTTTTCTTTGTAAGCTCGGCAGCATTTTGAACGCCCTAGTATGTTATATTATTATGTTCAAAAAGTCACTTTGAATTGCAGATAGAAATCGTTTTCATTCAAGTTTTGCCATGTTACCACCTGAGGACTTAATTATAGATAAAAACTTTAAATGCACAATTCTTGAAAAATTTAAACATTTTTGTGGAATTTAGAAAGGCAAAGTTATTTCTGCTTAATTAAAGTTTAAAAAATGGGTGTTTTGAGAGGTTCAATTATTTGATCAAGATTAAACTGTCATACGTTGGTCAGATCTGGCAACTCTATTATTATTTGGGTTCAGTTTGTTTTATCATTTCATAATGAATACACTAACGCTAGAACCATGGTATAATTAATCAGGTAGGTGTGACAGTTTTCGAGCGAACATGAATTGTCAAAAATCATACAAGACAAAGCAAATAAAATAAACAAAAAACAGACGAGTTTGACAATCCATGAACGATCTCGTGAGAAAATAGCCTGTTGTCAAACCTACCTGTATAATTGTATCATGGCTAGAACTACGCTTTTTTTGAAGAGCTGAAAATTAGTTGGAAACCAACCCGCTGGTTTATAGCAATATTCTGTTTAGTGATGATGTTAATTTTTTTGTTCAATGATCATGTCAACAAGCAGATTTGCCGCACTTTGAGTGCAGAAAACCACAAGAAAAATACTCTTTGTGCGCTAAATGGGCCATTAGACGTTTTGGAAGACAATATTTTGCGAGCAATTATCGAGATAAGATCCCAAATGCTTAAAAAGGTTGTCAAAAATTGGACTTCCAGAATGAGCCACATTCGAGCCAACCTCGGTGGCTAAATCCACGAAATCATGTTTAATCACTAATACCATAAAATTATCTTTCTAATAAAGTCAATTTTCAATTTGAAAAAATTTGGTTATCTTAGTGTTTTAGGTATGTATAAATTCAAAGTTCCAAACCTCTAGTTGATCCACCCTATATTTGACTAGAATCTACATTTCAAACTAAACTAAGTTTTTAAGCAGAAACTTAAACTTCATATTTTAATCAAGATTTGAAATATTATTACAATCATGTCTTTTCAAAGTTATAAAATTGAAATCTAGTCCACTTTTGCTCTGTCAAATGCATGTGACCGTGAATACCCATATTTAAATTTAAATTCTAAAAATTTATTAATTTTTGCTATTTTTTCATTTCTAGTGAAATTAATTTGATCGCATGCGAAGAAAATTCACTTTATTTTGCGCGTGCATTAAAATTTCATGCGATGGCAACTCTGCAAATGGAGACAATGAACTTTTGACATTTTTGACAAAAAAAAAAATAGAAGCAAAAAAATTTATTGAAAGGACGAATGAGTGTGCACAACAAAATTGGAATGAGTGAAAACAAAGGAAACGGCAGCAGCGCAAGAAAACTATAGGATACAACATGAAAAGATGAAGGAAATCTAATAATTTCCAAGAAATTTAAGCGCAGCTGTTGGGGAACAAACTACGGCAATTGGCAAAATTCTTATAATTTAAAGCAATTTAAGAAGAATAAATACTAATTTAAACTATTTTCAGAGGAATTCATTGTTGGGGGTCGCTTTTATTATGCACACAACAAATAAAATGAATGTCAAGAATATGGAATCCGAACAAAAAAAAAAAGCGCGATAAAGCAGGGTGGAAAATTCAATAGTTCAAGCCATGATACAAGAAATTCAGACAGCAGCAAGAAATATGTTTGTTTTTTATTGATAAAATGCTGAAAAGCGAAACTTGGTTGAAAACTACTTCGATAAATATAGCAACGCTGATAAAGCTTGTACAAAAGAAATTAAAATAACTTGTAAACAAATTCAGTGGCATGTCTTTCGTGGGGGTTGCAATCGAGAAAAACAGAAGCCACAACAACAAAGTTTAAAGATGCTCAAGAAGCAGCATACATAAAAGAATAAATGCACTTTTATCATGCTACTTCTATTCTACACTTAGAATTCATTTTTAATGTTTTGGCCCGTCACTGAATTTTTGGTTTGGTTTTTAATCATATTTTTCTTGAAATTTATCTTTTCTTTATTTAGCTTTTTATCAGCTTTGTTGTACTTTTGCAATTTCCAAGTACAAAGCAATCTTTTATTTATGTTGCTTATCAATTTGATTTTTTTTTCTTTGCATTCTTGCACACAGACACACAATCGCACTCACGCAAGAAAAACTCTCGAAGTTTTGTTGTTTTGAGCTAGATCGCCCGCAGCGTTTAATTTTTAATCACCAAATTGTTAAACAAAAATTTGCATATGTTAAATTAATTACAGAAGGTTTAGAATTTATTTTATTTCTTTTATAGAACTTCGGCACGCACATAAAAACAAATTTGAATCCGTATAAAATTTAACAAACGTTTGCAACACCAGCTGGAAATTGACTGAGCAAAACAGAACTTTTTCTCCTCCGTTGAGTGGAAGTTTTGTGTGTTGTTCAGGGAGACTGGAAAGGCTCTCCACATCACTTAAGCATTGCCATTTATTTATATTTTTGAGTACTGCCACAAGAAATGAAATCCGATGGAATTGATTTGTAAACTATGTTATAACATAGAAGATATAAGGTGTAGGAATTAGAGGTGTGAACTTTGAATTGAAATCAGATGCTGAGATTAAATAATTTTCAACTGAAAATTGGCAAGATTAGAAAGATTATTTTATGCAATCAGTGAAAAATTTAACATATTCTGGAAGTTCAACTTTTTAAAAGGTCCAGATTTCCGAGGTAAAACAAAGATAAATAAATAACTGGCCATTTCAGCCCTTGAAGGGACTTTGACCTAGCTTCTTATGATCAATTGTGTTGTGCGTGTTATTAAGTTTGTGCACAATTGACCGAGAACCGGACCTACATGTTTAACGCCGACTCCGAACGGCGATGAACGGAATGTTCTCGTTCTCAAGAAGCTTTACATGGCATTTTGATTACTCACTGAGGTTTGCCATTGTCTGCAGAGAGGTGGTGGCCGTACAGAAAAATTATTGTAATTCAAATAATTTTCTGTCGCTGCTGGGGTTCGAACCTGGGTCTCCAGGTTGGTTGACATAGCGGCCACGCACTTTAACCAACTACGCCACGGACGCCACAAGATTTCCGAGGTGCCACAATTTAAATCTTTTCTGGTAGATAACAAAACAAAAAAAAATGTCTGGCCGAACAAAAAATCGATAACTAAACTAGTTATAACTAACTAGTAACTAGTAACTAATAACTAAACTAGTTATCGATTTTCCAAATGTTCTCTTAGTCACAAAATCTCTTAAAATAAAATCGATATCTTTGCCATTATTCATTCTTTGCCAAAAAAATTAAATTATTTTTCAGAAATATGCAAATTAAATACCTTTTAGCAACATATTGAATTTTATAAGTAATTTCGTAATATGTTTCCTTTTTCTTACTGATAAAACCATTATTTTCTCAAAAATTTACAGTATTAAGATACTTAAAATATATTTTATTTTTAAAGCCTTACCTTTCATTTGACATAAAGAAGTTTATAGTTTTTTTTTAATTAACACTATATTTAATATATTTGTAATTAATATGCTAGATTAATAACATTCTGAACAAGGGCAAAGCATTTTATCATAAAAAAACACTATAAAAATATCCTACATATATTAGTATTATCCAAATTAAAAATAAATTTTAAAGCTCATTATATTATCTCTAAAACAGAACTTTACTTATCAATGACAGTTATATACTAAAAAAATATAGCCAGTTTTTTAGGAAGATCTGATTAAAAAATTATTTTGAAAAATCGATAATATGAAACTAATTTGATAAATCGATTTTTCCTACGGCCATTCTTATTACTATCAAAAGTACTTCAAGAGCTCATTTCTAAATCACAAAGATAATTTCAACCTTCTCAGATGTTAATAATATAAAATATAAAAAATTATAGTAAAAAAATAAAAATATTTTTGGTTTTTGTTTTCTTGTTTATATTATATTATAATTTATATTATATTTATTATATTTTTTATAATGAAATTTCCGTATCTCAAAAAAACAAAAATATGCTTGAAATAACAATTTTTCATACAAGGGCAAATTATTTTATCATAAAAAAAACCTTAAAAAAATCAAATGAATCATATATATTATATACTAAATGAAAGATAAATTCATTTCAAGCTTCAATAATTTAGTTTCCATAATCAATAGTAATAACAGTTTGCAACGCTGTGAACAGCTATAATTCCTTAATAAATGCAACACTATAAAGAAGTTATAAAATTAAATGCCAAATAATTAACTGGTGAAGGAAAATGGCTGCAACAACAAATACATAAAAACATGGCTGAAAGTAAATACATAAAACAAAATAAAGCAACGAAATGTCTAAGTTAATCTCGATCACGCTCATGATACAATTATACAGGCAGCATTGACAAGTATACATTTTCTCAGCAACAAGGAAACCACCATCTGTCAAAAACAGTTGTTCGTGCAACAAAAATTAAAAGAATGTAAAAACAAATAAATAAATTTATATAAACAATTATAATAATGAAAGTTGGGAAAAAATTATGTGTGATATGTGTTGTAACGTTTTCCAGCCGTGGTGTTTTAATTTTAATTGAAAACTTCTTCAATTTCGTCCACATGCATATGCAGCTGCTGAGGTTGCTGCACTTCAACGTTTTCAACATTTTTTTTTATGTTTGCACTTAATAACATTAAGTTCACAAGTTATCTTCGTTGTAGTGTTATTAAGTGCAAACATAAAAAAAATGTTGAAAACGTTCAAATGCAGCAACTTCAGCAGCTGCAGATGCATATGGACGAAATTAAAGAAGTTTTCAATTAAAATTAAAAAAACACCACGGCTGGAAAACGTTAAACACATATCACAAATAATTTTTTCATAACTTTCATTATTATAATTGTTTATTTAACTTACATATTTTGTGGAATTTATTTTATTTTTACATTCGTTTAATTTTTGTTGCACGAACAATTGTTTTTGACAGATGCTGGTTTCCTTGTTGCTGAGAAAATCAATACTTGTCAATGCTACCTGTATAATTGTATCATGGATCACGCTAATGTAAACGGTTGAGATTACAGTAGAAGATTAGGCTAATCTTCTTTCTCTTAATCCTCAGATGTAAACTTACTATTAAGTGCCCAATTGACTGCGTTCAACTTTGAGAAATAATGCGTTTGCTGAATATTTCCTTCAGTAAGTCAATTATTTGTTCGTTGTTCTGTCAATAGTCTATTTTTTTATAAAATGGCAAACCAAACCAAGTGTAAATAATTAGAGAATTGCTAGATCTGACCACTGACTTAAACACTGACAGCCTTATTCAATAGATTTCCTTAAACAACCTATAAACGCTTGTATAGTTACGCACTGTTTAAGGCTTTACGCAGCTTCTATGCAACCTTGCTAACATTGTTATTCATAAACATTTTTTCATTTTCTGCTTATGTTTGTAAGGTTTGTGTCTGAACTATAGAAAATCTCTACAAAAATTAAGAATTCCTATGTATTTACAATGGCCGCCGCATAAAAAAATGCTGCAAAGGGCGCATATGGAGCATGTCTTTGATATTAAACGAAAAGACAAACAAAAATCATGGTTGTATTTACGCAACCTTTAAACGCCAATTTCGGCGTTTAAGTTACGCAGCTCTTAAACAACTACGAAAAATGTTTATGAATAACGTTTTCTTGTTTAAAGCCCGTTTAAAGTAACGCTGCCTCTAAAATGTGATTATGAATAAGGCTGTGACTGTTTAATCCTTATCGAAAAATGGAATCTATAAAAAAAACAATTTATTAGCGTGTATTCCTGGAAAAACAATATTTGTATGCCGTACATTTAAACCAAAAATAATACATACAAGATTACGCCATGCGCATATCTGCCTACGTAATGATCGTCAAATTGTCAATATCAACTGTTTTTCATTCATTGCAGTTCTGTATGTTTATGTTTGGCTAAAGTTCTGTTTGATATTAACTCAGTAACAGACAAAAATAATAGAAATAATAAAGTGTATATATTAATTTTGAGTTACAGAGTGGTTTAAAAACAAGGGTTGCAAAAGAGACCAAAAGTGAAAAGTGAAAAAATTGGAAAAATATAAACTAATAGCTGAAATCAAACAGAACATAAGCAAAACATTACAAACAGAACTATAACTCAAAAAAAAAAAAAAAATATTTGCATAAAACTCTTTCGCACTGTAATTCGTCACCTTCTTTTACGAACAGAAAATCAGTGAGAAAAACAGAGAAACTGTTACGATTGACTTAACGTCTTGCTTAGAACAGTGCAACTTGTCTAATCTGGCGTAATCTGGTTTATAATTTTTTTTTAACATATTGCTGTCGTACATTAATATTTAATTATTCATAGAATTGCAATTGTATGATTGCATAATAACATAATAGAAAGCCAATAGAATATAGCGACAGTAAATATTTTGTACAAAAATTTGATAATTGATATTGTTAATTAACAAACATTTGGGGCACCCATGACTTTGATTTACACTATAGGTATAACATGTTCTTATGCCGCATTACCTTAAAATGTCTGTTTTTGTAAACATAATTGCAAGCAGCTCTGTAGATATTTTATGCGATGAGGATAACCATTAACATTCAATGCTCTATATTTTTTTTTGTTTTTGTTTTGTTTTGTTAAGTTACACATCTATAACCCACGAAATAGTCTTCGAAAAAGACCCTACGCTATTTCTTTTCGATTTCAAAAAGCTCACAGTTTGGTAAGCGAGGTTGATAGAACCACAATTTTGCACACAAATATTTCTCCCGGTTGGATTTTTGTTTTTATTCAGAGGATAGCAACATTTTTTACCAGAACTCGCCTCTTAATAACTTGTTCTTTGGTCAAAATAAACCAGAAAAATTTCGACTTCTTTCAATAATATTTTGCAATACTATATTGGGAAAATGTTGGGGAAATTGTAGAATTATTCCTTTTTGAAATTTTACAAACTTGTGTTTTAATTCTTAACCACATTCGTGGGAAAAATTTTTTACCTTACACGTCACTTTTTTCTTATAGCTGAGTTCGTATTGAGATATGTTCAGTAAAAATTCTCACAATCTCAGTTTTTGTTATGCTCTCGCAGTATGAGGATGTGTGTATTTAGATATGATTTATGTTTTATTTCAACTTGTATCTTTTTTAATATGCAATACCCTGCAAAAAATGTTATAATTTTGATTGGGGTAGAGTAAAATTATTTAATGTAATTAAGACTTAATTCAAAATAAAACGGGAAAATACAGTATTTTTGGAAAAATTAAGAAACTTTTCCTCGAAAAAAAATTTAAAATTTGAAATCTTTGCTTTGGGATTCTTTATTATATTATACATCTTTATTTTGTTTTTTATTTTAAATTTTCAAACAATGCACACACTTATAAAATAAAATAAATAACTGGCCATTTCAGCCCTTGAAAGGACTTTGACCTAGCTTCTTATGATCAATTGTGTTGTGCGTGTTATTAAGTTTGTACACAATTGACCGAGAACCGGACCTACATGCTTAACGCCGACTCCGAACGGCGATGAACGGAATGTTCTTATTCTCAAGAAGCCTTACATGGCATTTTGATTACTCTCTGAGGTTTGCCATTGTCTGCAGAGAGGTGGCGGCCGTACAGAAAAATTATTTTAATTCAAATAATTTTCTGTCGCTGCTGGGGTTCGAACCTGGGGGTTCGAATGCACACACTTACATATTTTAATAAAAAGTGCCAGCAAATGATAGCTCATTTCATGAAATATATCTCAAGAAATATTTTACGATATAAATTTTATAATATGAGCAATTTCATGAAATTAATGGTCTACAGTTGCGATATCGATGATAATTCATGAGATCAAATATTGTAATTGTAGACCACGTGTAAAGAAATATATACTGCTATTCTGGCGTCATAACAGGCAGTCTCCACGAGGCATAGAACATGCCATCATATGCATCAAAGCATCGAAAAATATAGTGGAGACCGCATATCTTATGCCCTGCGATAAATGCCATGATTTATTTTATGGCATTTATCTCATGGCATATGCTGTACTGTATACCAGAATTTCAATGGAGTTGAAACATTTTCAATTTTACGCGCTTCTAATTAGAATTTAGATCACTTTTAAAACAATTAAAAATTGATTCTAATATGCATTCGAATGATGTAATTAAATTAATAAATAATTTCAACTAACATGCCATGGCTTAAAATCTCCACCAAGCAAATACTGTTACATATTTTTACAGCTGGCGCTCAAGCCTTGATATATGTGATGGCATGAGTTATGTCTCGTGGAGACGGCCTGTAAAGAAGAGTGCGGCATCTAGCATGAAAATTAAAATCAGTTTTATTGATTTTTTTCTGTATCATCTCTCTAACATCTTTAATAAAATAAAATAAAAACTGGGAATTTTTTTCATAAAATAAAAATTGCGAATTTATTTTCGAAATAAAAAATAAAAAAAAATAAAAATTCATATATAAAAAAATCCACGAATCGTTTCTGTATTTTGTTTTTGAATATTTTAATACTTTTTAGTCTTTCTTCAATCTGGCAACTTCGTATTTTCTCGATATATGCAGCTGCTGTCATTTTGACACTAACTTGAATTCGCCGCAAACGTTGACCTCGTTTTGCTCTTTCTCTGATTTCTTCAATTTTACTGTGCTGCTTACATTTTTCGTGAAGGGTGCCGAATTTTATTTAGAATAAAAACAAAGAAACTAAACAAATTGCAATTAAATAGTCGCAAAAATAATTGACAAGAATTAACAAATACAAAATGGATAAGCTAATTGAAGTTAATTTGAGTGAAACACAAAAACAAATATTTGATAAAATTGCAAAGAATGAAACGGACGAATTAATGCAGCTGATAGCGCAGTTGAAGGGAGGTGTTAATTTTGTGGACGAAAATGGAATGACGCCGTTGCAACATGCCTGCTGCAAGGGAAACTTGGCGGCAGTTAAGCTACTCATGGATATGGTAAGTATGAATACAACTCTGAACATAAGCCACCACATATAGAAGCTAGTTAACTGAGCGCTAAACCTACACGTGTCAAGAATACTATGCTAACTTTTCCCCCCATAGGGCGCCGATGTCAACTACAGTCAGCACGGTGCCAACTATACGCCGCTACACTTTGCCGCGCTTTCTGGCAATACAGAAATTTGTACAATTCTGCTAGATGCCGGCATAAATCCAAATGCCATCAACTCTGTTTCACGCACTGCTTCCCAAATGGCCGCATTCGTTGGTAATCATGCGTGCGTGGAGACCATCAACAATTTTGTGCCGCGCATACAGCTCGAGTATTACACACAGCTGCAGGGCCAACAGACTGAACCCTACTTGCAGCCCATTTTACTGGAAAGTGTGCACAAGTTTGTCAGCGCCGTAAATTTGCATCCGGTGCGCATAGCACTAAATCTGCAGACATTAAATCTGCTCAAGCAGTTGCCCAACCTACGTAAAATAATGGAACTCATGTGTGAGAAGGAGATGAAAAAGACTTACGACATAAACGAGTTGATGGCATTCAAATTTCATTATCTGCGTTGGATTATTTCAGAGTTGATGCGCTGCGAGGAACAGTGCAAGGCGCAGCGTAAGGATAAGAATGTCGAAACCACTGAGGCGGGTAAGCATGACTTTGTCGAGTTGTTCATAAAACGTGTGCTTAAGGAGAACAAGTTGGGTCAGTTGGACTATGTGGAGTTTACGATTCGTGAGTGTGTTCGTGAGTTTCCATTCAGAGAATGCACCATCTTTCGACAAGTAGTGTCGCAGCTAGCAGCCAAGGAAGCCTTGCCAGCGCTATGTGTGTTGCGCAATGCCATAAACGGACAGCGAGGATTTGTGGTAAGCATGAATGTTATACAATATGATTAAAATAAAAATGTATATATATTTTTTTTTACCGTTTCTAGGACGAGTTAACATTCTGCAGTACTTGCGGCAATGAAAAACCCGACAAGAAATGTTCCAAATGTAAGGCTGTGCAATATTGCGATCGTGAGTGCCAGCGTCTGCACTGGTTCATGCACAAGAAGACGTGTGCTCGGCCCACATCGACCACAGCCACACCTACAGTTGCCATTAGCAAGGACATTGATGCCAGTGAAATACGTGAAGAGTTTGTCAAGCTATCAACAACAGATGCAGAACGTAGAACATAAAACGAAAAAACGTTTTTTAATGATTGTACCATTTGTTTTTTTAATTTTTTTGACGTAAAAATTGGTTTGAATTTTTCCTTTTCTAACTAATGACTGCCTCTGTGCAACGCGTTGGCATTTATCGTTAGCTCTTAGCAAAAGCGCGTTCCCTTGGTTAACCACATCCACCCAACACTTTAACCTTTTTATTACAGTATCAGAAATTTATAACATAGTGTATTTAATTACTAACAACAACAACAAAAAGAATTAACAAATAAAATGTTCACAGTAGAAAAAATATTAAAGCTGTAAATATTGCGTGTGTAAATCTATGGATGTTTTGGAAGTTGATAAAATCGAAAAATACGGAATGCATCATTCATTGTCACAGTATTATTTCATAAGAATAACCTTCTTTTAAATGTTTTCCATCTTCATTTGATATTTATTAGATAAGGTAAACATAAAGCATGTTTCCAAAATATTTTAGTGAAATGAGACCAAAATATTTTGGTAAAATGAAACCAAAATATTTTGGTGGAATGAAACTAAAATATTTTGCTGAAATGAACCAAAATATTTTTCTGAAATGAAACTAAAATATTTTAGTGAAATGAAACCAAAAATTTTGGGGAAATAAAACCAAAATATTTTGTGAATTGAAACCAAAATATTTTGGTGATATTTTCCACATGCCTTAACGATGATTTTCGGCATCAGGCATCGTTATATCATTCGGTATCGCATAGAAAGCAATTGCTATCAATTGCCGTGTACATGTGATGCACCATAATTGATAAGGACAGCTACCATTATAGTAAACTTCTTTAGGATCCATCTAAAGGTTTTTTTTTGACAGACTCAATGGCTTACTTCGGAAAAATTTCCCGTTTGAAATAAGGTTACATGATTATTCTTGCAAAAACCGTTGCCAAAAAACTAATTCTAATGAAACTACTTCATCGTTGTGTAACACGGATATATGGAGGAAAAAAGTCACCAGAAGCAGTTCTCGTTGAAATTTGTTGATGGAGCAAGAATGTTAATATGCAAGATGAAGAAATATAACCCTAAGAGGTTTAGGCTATACAACGGCCTTCTTTCATTTCGCGGTTTAGCTATTAGGGCATCTTTTAAATTTAAGACAGTGTTATGTGAGTTAATTTTCGTCCACTGGACATTTTCGAAAAAAAATGTCTGATCAGTGAAATATTTGGTTGTTATTCTTCTAATCTTCTAGGTTAAATTATTTTTGTTTAAAAAAGGCATACAGATCAGTTTTAAGATATGCTGAGAAATGCAACTTTACACGTCCATAAAAAAATAATTACCCTTACGTTTTCAATAGTTTTTTAAGAGGAAGCTTGTAATGCTTTTTTCTAAAATCTTGCAAAAATTTAGTTACTACTTCAATGGAACCAAAACGCAGCACTATACTTACTCGGGCCTTTCATATTCAGCTTGGACCTGAGGTCTTGAACATTAAAAAAAAATAATCAGGTCTCCATTTTTATGTTGTGATTTCAGGGATGAATTTGAATTATAGGCTTGAATTAAAAAAAAAAAAAAAATGTAGACCAAATTCATGATACTTAGATCCGTAATCAAAGATGAACAATTAAAAAAATAAATAAAATTTCAGATCTCAAGAGGTGGACAGTTGTATGAAAGTGGACAGTTGTTTTTGCTGGAAATTTATAAACATTTATCTTAAAAGTATATGTTTTGATCACTGGGTATCGTCTCAAAAGTGAACTATTAAAATGCTTAAATTTAATTTTCTGACAAACATTTTTTTTATCTCATTTCAAAAAAGCCAGATTACATATGTATCGTGTTCTGTTTTGCTTTATATCTCCTGTAAGCATATCAAGAAAGCATTTTTCTGATTGAAAATGAATATATTTTTGAAAAAGTTTAGTATGTAAAGTGATAATAATCCTAACTATATAATGTAGATCTTTTATAAAAATATATTTTGATTGAAATATTACTTAAATGGTTAGAAAAAAAAATATGGAGCATTTGTTTGGCGCATTGACCACTGACTTAACAAAAACTAAGCGCATCATGCTGTATAACGAAAAAAGGCACGAACGACAAAGGAAACGATAAGCACTGCTGTCTTTCATACAAAAACCGATTGCTTCTCGTGTATTGCTTATCGTCAGTGTGCTTTTTCGTGGTACAGAATGAAGGCGTAAATGTGTTTCATGAAATCTAATATCTTGCATCTGCTCAACGGTCAGTACTCGTATCAATTTTTTTAAGCATACTTTCAGGCATAACTTTAAACAACTATTTGGTAGGATATAGCAAATGCAACAACCCCTTTTAAAGAGCATGCCTTGAAATAGAAATATCATGCATGCCAAAAAGTATGCTCTGCAATTTACCAAATCTTGCAGAACACTCCAACAAACAGCATGAACGAAAATTTTAGTATCTTGAAAACCAAAATTTTCTTATCAATTTTTGTAGCTCATATAGCAAATAAAGGGTGTTTTTTAATTCGCTGTAGTTTTGTTAGTAGAGGTATCTGACAGCGCAGAGCTATCAGATCAACGCCATTTTCTTTCTTTATTTTAATCAGTTAATATTGAAATTTTATCATGCAAGATATACATACATCTGTTCAACGTCTCCAGTGTTAAAATTTTACATTGAAAATAACCGTTCGAAAATGATCCTGATTTTCATAAAAAATCATATTTTCGAACTAAGCTCATTTCTGGCTAAATGGGTACAAGGTGGGTCACCACATACATATGAAAAAAAAAATATTTCAAAAGACAGCCCCTCATTTGAAAGCTTATGTTAAGGGGATTTTAGTAGCATACAAATTTTTTTTTTAGGTGGACCCGAAATCTGCCCCAAATGGTCTTTTTTGTATAACTTCATCAGTTTTTATCCGATCGTAAAAAAAAGTCGTTGGATAGATCTTGACATTTAGTATAAAAATTCTCCTGACTTAAGATTAAAAGATAGGCTATGAGAAGTTTCAAAAACTTTCGATAGAGGGCGCTTCAAGTAATAAAATATTTATGACTCCATAGTGCCTGATCGACTGGATCGATTTTAAAGAAAATTTGTATTAAAAACGAAACCAAATGAAGCTGAACCGAAGACTAACGAACAAGCACGGAGACGAATGAAGGAAAACGAAGATGAACCGAAAGCTAAATCCTAAAAACGAAGCCAAACTTGACCGAAAATTAAATTCGCTGTAACTTTTTTTCCTACGAATGAAATCAAAAAGTTTTTTCCCAAAAGTTTAATGATTTTTTACGAACTTTTATTTTCTTGTGGATGTTTATAAAACAAAAGTGGAAGTTTTGGGGTTACTGAGGAAATAAGACGAAAAATTGAAATGTCTGGTCAAAGATGGAATCGGAGGTAAAAATGTTGTTAAAACGAATTATAGTCCTTGTTGAGATCTATCCAACGATAGATCTGAAAAAAAAGTTCGACCTGCCGAACTTGGTTTTCTAAAAACTTATTTTCAGCTTTCATGAATGCATCCATCGTGATCTGATTTTTTTTTTCATTATTTTGGTAGTGTAAAGTATTCTTTGCATGTCTGTGCAAGTGTGGCAAGTGGTTCACGAACGATTTATCGCAGACGATACAAAATGCATTCTCATTTTTGTTTTGCAGCCAAGAAAATTTTTGCAACCATTCTGTACGGAAATTCCTTTTGAAGTCAGTCTTTGATTGGGAAGGAACATCAAGACCATAAAATAAAATTTCATAATTTTTAATAAAAATTAAACAAATACCCGCTGCATTTAGCTTCACTTACGCAGTCAGAAGTGGACGCTTCCCTTAAATCTACCCCACCATTGGCATCAGATTTTGTTTTTCTGTAAGAGATATCTGCAAGCAAAATATTATTATATATAATATGATATTGAATATCGAATGTTTATAAATACCTTTCCATTAGTAGAGTTTTTCCTTCCACTTGCACACACTTGAACAATTGTAAACTACATTTTATAATTTATATAAAAATTGGCGCAAAAATCCAGATTGTTCATCTTCCTTTCAATTATGATCTTGTACTTTTGTCTCTTTCTTTCCTTCAGAATAAAGATAGAACTTGCATACAAGTTTCCACTGAACATAACTTTGAACACTGAACATTACGCCAACAGTGCTACCAAATTTCTATTTTTGTGAAATTTCTAAACTTTTACAAAATGTATCAAATCAGAAAATAATTTACCTACATATGTAAAAAACTACAAGCGAAAATAAATGTACCAATTTTGGTACAATTGTACCAAAGTGGTAACAGTGCTTGTTCCAGCGAAACATCGCAACGAGCTATACAACCACCGAAGCAATCAATTCGCCTAAAGGGACGTTTGATGAGAAAATTTTGTCACGTGCTGGACCGGGATCGTGCGATTTGACATCTCTTGGTTATTTAGCCAGCAACAATTGAGCAACTTGAAGGCAACATTACATGAGTTATCAACGAAATTTGACCAGAAATGTTTGCAAAAGTGACGAAAAATTAGATCGATCGAATATAATACGTCAAGCGCAGTCGAGGTGGTCATCTAAAGTATATAATTTCCAAACAATTACTTCATGTCACAAACTTTAAAATAAAGCCTAAACATTGGTCATTTGGTTAATTTTTATGTGTTTTCTTTGAAAAATAAATCCCACAGCGAATTAAAAATCACCATTTATTAGTGTTCTACAACGCATCCTTCTATTATTGACAATTTTTTTATAAGACTCAGCCACTGTGCGCCACTGTGTAATCTTCTGCTGCTCGAACTTGGGGAAATTTTTGATCCCTTTGTCCATTCGTTCTCTGGTTGTTGTAATGACTGCAACAAACATTCAATACAACAACCCAACTGAACAGTTACTCGCTATTGCCTGATCATTAACAAAACATCACAGTTTTGTTCTATTGGTTTGAATCTTTTGAATGTGCACAAGATGTTGACTTCACATTTGTCTGTTATGTTCAAGACGTTTAGACGCTTTGAATAGTTTTAATAGGCAATTTTAATTAGCTATCTATTCAGTCAATGGGATATTCTCAAGAATTTTATTGCTTATATGTGAAACTTATTTCTATTAATAGTGAAACAAGTATTGTTATGTTTATCTACTCTTGTTTTCGCATACTAAGTGTCTCTAATATTTTTAATTATTAACCTATAAATTTGGTTGTTAATGCATCCAACAATACGTCGAACAACTAGTTAGTTGGTTACTTTTTTGATCTTAGCGAACGCGCTTTCGGAAATTGTTGCCTGATTAACAAATGGACGCGATTATTTAAATTGTCGGTTTATGCAAATGCTTAATTAGTTTCATATAAATTCAACTTAGTTGTGTTTTTTTTTCTTTGTTTGCTAAATTTCACAAAACATATTTTGTGATATTTAACACTTTGGAGTTAATTAAATGTAGATGTTTAACTTTATGACTTTTAAACAAGACAAGGCGTATAGTTTTTTATGTCGACATTTCACTTCTGGTGTTATGTATAGATATCGATGGATCGGTCGGTTGCTGGATGGCATAACTGACAAGCTATCTATCAGCATATTAATAAAGCCAAAAAAATTGTCTACGTTAATTTCTTAATTTATATTCGCATATATTAATAATAGAAAATGAATAGAATTTGTAAACTAGGGTTTAAAAAAAAGTGAGATAATTTGAGTTTTGGTAGAATCAAAACAGTGGCGACTAATTAGGTAGATTTTGAAATGTGATATGGCTACTATAATTATGGGCCGAAATTTGAAAAATTTATACAATTCTCGTATAATTAAGAAGTTCAGGAAGCATTAGCTTAATTTTGGAATTTGTAAAAGATAAAAAAATTCATTATTGCAGATGTAAAGTATTCCAAATTCTTGTTTACCAAGCTTATTATGATCAAATTGTGATCAGAACTTGACTGGAACTGAACCTATTAGTTTTTATGCCGACTCTAAACGGCTAATGTGCATGGTCATGAAGATTTATGCACTGAACACATAGAGGACAACAGCGACATTACATCTGTCAAATTTTTTTAAATAATATGAATAATAAGGTTATCGCAAGGGCGAGAACGAGTGCTCATAAATGTCAAATCGAAGTTGACAGCTCATACAAAATCTGAAAGCGATGAGAAACCGAAAATTGACAAAATGTAAGCAAAAGCAAAGCACTGATAGTTTTTTGCATGGTTGAATTAATAGTGTTGTCGCATGGCTGAGAGCGAGTTCCCATAAATGTCAAATCGAAGTTCATACAAACAGCTCATATAAAATCTGAAAGCGAAAATGTATAACATGTAAAGCCGATGCAGTTGCTGTTGTTGCTTTTCTTTGATTTTGACAATTGTGGGTACTGAGAAAAGAGTACGGCCAGCCCCGAGACAACCTTATTAATTCATTTGTGTTTATAGAGAGAGGTTTCCATTGTCTGCGGAGAGGCGAAGAACGATTAGCGAAATTAATATCAATCTGTATCAGCTGGGCATCGAACCTGGTCTCGAGTTGACATTACTTGGTCCACGCAGTTTTTACTCTCGTGGCACTCAGCCACGACCGCCACGTTCTAGTCAAAGACGAAAAGGTTGACTTTTTCCATGTGTTTTCTTTAAGATGGACTTAAAATACAATTACCATAGTGCATTGTTAATTTACTCTTGTAAAAGTGAAAAGTGTTGAAAAATTAAATTGAAAAATCATTAAATTTTCAATAATTTTGTGATATTGGGTTGTTCAAAAAGTAAATACGGTTTATTATTTACAGTTTGGGATCATTTATTTTATAAATCAAATCAACATTAATTAATTTTATATCCGCCGAACACATTATCCCATCTCTGTGGTAGTTTTGTTATTCCGCACAGGTAGAAGTCTCCACTTTTCTCTGCAAAGAACCTCTGAAGATGCTGATAAGGCCCACATGTATGGGGAAAAAATGAAAATAAGCTCTAAAAAACTGCTAACTTAGCCTTCCCCCTCGGCCGAATCCTAAATTCGCCACTGCTCATAGTAAACCATCCCATCACACCAGATTGAAAGCATAACCTTCTTCTGGTGAATGTCTGCTTTTGCTTGTCTCTCCAACACTTAATTTTTGTTTTACTAGGTTCTTTTTCAATTGACATTGTTGTAGACAATCCACTTTTCGTCACCTGCAATCATATGCTTGAGAAATGGGCCCTTTTTCATGATTCATGTGCCGATCGCAAATGCCAACTCGATTGACTCTGTGAATATCATTCAATTCGTGAGGGACCCAGGTATTAAATTTTTCCCAATAAACATTAACCTTGGAGATTGGCTTGACCTCAAGTGGAGCTCTAGTTCGTTTCTCCAATCTCCAGTGCTGGATCTCCACTTGACCTCCACTTGAGATCCAAGCCATTCCCCAGGGAAATGGACCTTCGATTTACAGTTGAGGCAAGGCTGGATCTTCACTTGATCTCCAAGGTCTTTCTCAAAGCGATCTCCAATCCAAAATGAAAAAAGAAATATTATTTTTAGAGAAAGCTTTTCCAATTATTTTTTATTTCAATCATTGAAAATAGTTTTAAACCTTAGAATATTCCATATTTTTATAAATTCATAAGATTATTTAATTTTTTGTTTTTTGCTTATTTGAAAATGTATTCAGGTATATCATGGTAGAATTATAAGTTAGGGCCGACTTTAAAACATACTATTTTCATTTTATTTGAGGTTTCTACGAACTTCGCCATTTTGACAATTAGCCTCCTTTTTTTTCTCCACTCTTCGTTGACGCGTGAGGGCACTGAACGACTCGGCCCTACCTTGTAATTCTACCATGAGGTATATGAATTCTGTTTCAATGTTCTTGCTTCTAGTGGAAGAGAACTGCCATTGCGCACTAATATTTCAAGTGTGGATTTTGTTGCTACATTTGTAATGTTATTTACAACGGTTCGCTAAATCACTTCTTGAAGTTACTTGCGGGCGTATTTCTTCATAAAATTCCACTTCTTCTGAGCTGTATCCACTTTCTTCTGCGCTGCATTGCTCCTCATCTGAAGTTGCCACAAGTTCAAAATGCAATCGTGCAACAGTTGACGTTCCTGGCATTTCGACCGCTCCTATCACATCCCTCTCTGCAAGCAATGTAGCTTCTTCTGCAACATTAGAAGTTCCGGTGCTTCTAGTACTTCCCTGCATGCCGATCTGATAGCAAATATACAATTTGCTGCACTTCGCGCTTTATTCTCTTTATCATCTTACCTTTTATTATTTGAATTTATTTATTTATTGAAATAATTTGCTGCAGTTTCTTACTGCCTTTATTTTTGTTGCAATTCACTTTGTTTGACAAATGTTCACAAATGAACAAAAAACACAATAACCCAAACAACCTAGTGTTGCCACATACAAAAAAATTATATTTTTTTACACTTCAATAGTATTGCCACTTTGAAAACTAACACATCTCAAGCCAATTCCCAGTTTAACTCCAAGATGTTGGAGTTGACTTGGAAAAATGAGTTGGAGATCAAGTGGAGGTTGAACACTTTTTTCTAAGATTGGAGAAAAATATTTTTCTTGCTTGTTGGGATTCTATAAAACCAACGGACTTTAAATGACTGTGAACGCTTCCAACGAACAAATTTAGAGCGCTCGGAATTTCTCTGACTATCGAATGCTTGTTTGTCTCCACTAGCGTCAGGTCATTATCAATATCCGATCAACGAACGAGGATACGATTAAAAAATTTCCATCGTGGAAACGGACAAACCACTTTTGACATTGTGTTTCTTCAATCACATCTTCGCTATAAATTTCCATCCAATTTTATCTGGCTTCAGTTGCTTTTTTGAAGTAAAAGACCAAATATGGAACACTCTTAAAACACGACTTCCAAAAAAAAGCAAGAATGTTTTTAATGTAAATAAACAGCTGAGCACAAAAAGACATACATATGTATACAACAACATGTGACAGATCTTTGACGATAACAGTGATGCCTACCACAAAAATGCACTTTCTTTTTGAACAACCCAATAGATTATTTTTTAAAAACGAGTTTTCCTTATAAACAACTTGTTTTTGGCTATGACTTGGCTATGAGCTGAGTTTTTTAATTCAGCTTTGAGCCAAGGATTAAAGCCGTTACACCACACCAAGTCATATCTGCCTTGGTTCGAAAATGGGGAGATCAAAGGGTGTATCAAGAAGAGTTGTAGGGTTACAGAGGTTATTATTATTAGTATTATTTTACAGCTGATAGCTGGATAGTTGTCTAATGTTGACATATGTCATTTATAAACGCCGGAAATTTACCGTGACGTGTAAGAATGAACAGAATTTATTGAATTTTATTACGAAAAATCGCGTTCAATGGCAGCTACGATGTGTAAAATTTGATAAAATTTTCCTCATTATTATGTGCCTTTCTGAGACGTGTTGTGCATAACATAATCAAAAAATTCCAAAAGACTGGCTCAGTGCAAGATTTGAAGACACCGAAACGAATTCGCTCCGGAAGTTCCACCAAAAATGTCAATGCAGTGAAGAAAAGAGTTGAATACGACCCAAACACAGAGCTCTCTAAGTCAGCTCTGCACCGAATATTGAAGAAAGATTTGGCCCTACATGCGTACAAGGTCCAATTGACTCAAGAGCTGCAGTCAACGGATTTTTGCAAAAGAATCGTGTTTTCTTATGAAGCTCACTTCACATTAGCAACTACGTTAAGGAGCAAAGTGATCCGAAAACCTACGGGTCATTCAGGAGCTTCCAACACGGTCGAAAATGTGGGTTTAAATTTAAAACCATTCAAAACTCTCTTTGGGTAAAACTAATTTTTCAAAGCCTAGGATTTCTTTTTAAAACTCGTCAAGGTTTACTTTCGAAAGATTCCCGAATTTTAAACTCTAGGGTTTAAAAAATAAACCCATGCGGTATTAAGTGTAAGCCCTGGGGTTTTTAAAACAAACTTCGGGTTTAAAAATAAAAGCAATACGGTTTTAAATGTAAACTCAAGGGTTCTAAAAATAAACGTTCAGTTTTAAATCCAAACCGCGGAGTTTTAAATGAAACCATGGCACTTCTCTCTAAAACTCTTGAAGTTTTAATTTTAAACTTAGAGGTTTTAAAAACAAACTTTCGGTTTAAAAACAAAACATTAGAGTTTTAATTTTAAACCGATTGGGTTTAATAATACACCTTCGGTTTTAAAAGTAAACCTCAGGGTTTGCAAATGTATATATTCTCGGTCTTATGTACAATTTTAAACCGAAGGTTTTTTGGGTTTGGATAAATATAGAAATCCTCAAGGTTTTAAATTTAAACCCAAATTTTCGTGAATGCGCTCGCAACGAGTGACTTTTTGGTGCAGATTATGAGCCGGAGGCATAATCATAAAGGAGGCTGTACTTTCGTCATTTTCGAAAAGGAGGTCGTACCAAACAATTGTTCGTTAAATTCAAAACTCAAATCCTACACCTCTTGTTAATACACCCATCATTATAATATATGTCATCACTCACCGTTCTCAAGAAATCGAAAATTTTAAGTTGGTGCCAAAATATTACAACGAACTTTAGATTGACTTTCTTTATAACTGTAACGAAGTTAACCCACGAAATATCCAAGAAAAATATGTTTATAAATAAAACGGTACCACAGTGAAAAAAGCTCGAGGTTTGAGCGAGGATATAATTTCTATATAAATCGATTACGCTAAAAAGATGGCGCACTTAGATTTTTTTCATCGTCTAAATTGGGTGTAAAACCAATTTGAAAATGTAAATCATAATGTAATTTGTATCATAATTTATGAAGGAAGGGCTCTCAAACCTCTTGAGCTTTTTTTAAAAGTCGATTTCGTTGTATCGTATTATTGAAGAATTTTAAATTTTTTAGAATAAAACTTTTAAAAAAAGATGATAGGTATATTGAAGATATAACGCCCGAATATAAATCCGTATTGCATCGACCCAACACGCCAACATATTTCACTGAAAGTTAATTAAAATTATTAACTGACCCATCAAGATGTGGCGCCAAGGTTTTAAACTTGCTTCTCATTTGAACGACCGCACACAGCAGCAGCAGCGCCGACGATGCTGCGCTTAAGCAAAGGTTTTCCTTATCATTTTAATTATTCAAGCACACATTGACGGATGCTATAGAAGCCAAATGCAACAGGCGAATGAATAGTTTCCACAAAGGAAGTTGAAATTGTTGCTATCAACACTTTGTTGTTGGAGTTTCAGTTGTTGCTGTTGCTGCTGCTACTGCTGCTGCTGTGCCTGCGAGCAGTTGCAAGTGACTCTGGGCAGTTGCTTATGGAAGAGTCACTTCTATAAATATTCTACTCACTTCATCGCATTGCACTCAATTGATTTTTCAGTTATCACGCTTCGGTCGTGAAACCTTTTGAACGTTTTTATTATCACATCAAATGCGACAAATATGTCCGCAGTGAAGAAACACAACAACAACAACCGAAAACCGCCAGTACTGTCGCCATCACTGCCATACAACTTGGCTCGCTTGGCGGCTAATTCCAAAGCCAGCAAAGCCGTCAAAATGTTGCTCATAATGGATGCCTTATCGACAAAATTGTTTTAACTACTGGACTTTGTTTAAAAACTTAAAAGAATTCCGTCCGCTTTTGTTTTACTTAATTGTGTTTTATGTGCTCACATTGTTGTTGTTCTTGTTATCTGTTGTTGTCCGTTTTAGCCTTCTTTTGTTGACTAATGCAAGGTAGCAGCAGCATCGAGTGTGCAGTGGTAAAGATCAAATGTCCCCACTACAGGGCAGCCAAGCCACCTAATGGATCACATTAATTTATTGAGTGTGTGTTTGCATTTGCTGTTGTAAGTGTACCTTAAAATATTTTTAAATATTATTGGGGATATTTTTTATTAGACAAAACAATGATATTAAATTTAATCGTATGCAATTTAACATTTAGATATTTATAGAAGTGGCATTAAAAGAAGTCTCCAATTTCACACAAGAATAGATGGATGGATTGATTGATTTATGATGATGACACTTCATGTTGCTAGCTTTTTGGAATCTCAAAAGCTACGACTTTGATAAGACCTTTTTTACGATTATCACGTTTTATGTAAAAAAGATATGTATAAAAAAAGATACAGTATACCGTGTATACAGTAAAGAAGTGAAACTTCTTCTTTGTATACATACACTCTTTCTTTTCTAGAATAAGAACGATTTTAGTGTAAAGGCTCGATTATGCAATCGTAAAGCTACGCAACGTAACGTGGCGTAGAGTTCCATCTGGAATAGAACCCATCGCTGCACTAAGGAGAAAACTCAGAGCGTAGCTTTATTGAAAGTTTGAGAGCGAGAGTATGATCGTGAGAAAATCAAGTGTTGCATATTCCGCATATTAAGAGAATAATTTCTTAAAAAGGGATTTTTTTATTTTACATAAATGAGCGATTTTTTTGCCAATGGGAGCTTCAGGTGCATTTATAAATTTGTTTTTCAAAAATTTTTTTTGGCATATTAATAAGGATTTTCACAGAACAATGTCACAACAATAAATCTACCTCAACTGTAAACTTGATCTTAACTTTCATTTTTATTTCTGCCTTAAAAACTACAAATCAAAAATTACCGGTTATTTTGTACTCAAAAACTATGGGACAAATTTTAGTTATTATTTTTGCTTTAAAAAAATTAAGCCTTATAAATACTTTTTTGTTCAAAACTTTAAATGTGAAAAGATAACTAAAACTTTCACACACACATTATACTTACTATTATTAACAGTAAATAGTTCGATATAAAATTATATAACTAAGATATGTATAAAATAGTTATCTATTGAAAGAACTTATTCCAACTTTTCTTGCGCACAGTGTCAAGTTGGCGTCATGGGCGACAGCATATACTTCATGAATTTGGGTTTCTATATAATTTTATATCGCAATATTATGAATAATAATTTAATATGTGTAATATGAGCAAAATTCATAGAAGTTATATTCATATATTGAATTAAGGATATACATACCAACGTTAGTATTCTAATAAAATATTAGTTAAGATTTTATATAATCTTATATTATTATATTAGGCTATTAGGCTAAGATTTCTCGAAACTCAGTGAACCGATCGTTTTGGGTTTTTTTGCAGGCTTATTTTATTCACAATAATCTCGTACTTGTCATAGGATTTATTTTTCGTAGCTTCATTCATTAGTTATTGTTTACTTTGTTTGTGGGAGGCAAAATAATGACGAATTTTTGTCGAAAATCGTTACTTTACGTTAGGAAGTCCGGCTATGACAAGTACGAGTTTTAAGTATCTAGTTTAATAATATTATAAATTTTTTTGTTTCAGATGAATTTAGGAGGAGCAATCTTGGTCACCGCATTTCACCTTTTTCACAGAGTGCTCTAAAAAAAGTGCTGTATCTTCCTTAATATTATTTTTTTTTTAATAAAAAAAACTAAACATACTATTGAATGTGTATATTTTAAGCAGCGAATGAAAAAATGTTTATGAATAACAACTTAAGCAAAATTGCGTAGAGGCTGCGTAAAGCCTCAAACAATGCGTAACTAAACAAGCTTCGAACGGTTGTTTAAGGAAATCTATTGAATAAGGCTGTATATCGTTGACTCATTGTCAGTAAACGCAACATTAAAAAAAAAGAATTGCACAATTATCGCAACTTGCATTTGCGTAAACTTGCATAAACTTTTATCTTATATTCTTTCAGTTCTTCTTTGCTTGTAAAATACATTTTTAATGAAAAATCTATTCAAACAATATTTAAGGATACAAAGTGCATTAACCCACAATATCTAAGATTCAGAGACATAAAGCTTTATGTTTAGAAGTTTAATTGCGTTTCTTCAACGTTAACTATGTCAATTGCCCGAATTTCTATTAGTTGCATTGAGCAAGGTCGTACTGTAGTTACTTTTTTCTCCATACAAACATTTTTGACTCTACACTTATATTTCGGGTGTAGAATTAAATGCTAAGAAATTTTCGTTTCTAGAGCATACTACGCTTTATTCAAGAATGATAGAAAAAAGATTACGCATTGCGCAGGTCCGTTATGTTGTTTACTTTTCATTTTGACATTTCTAGCTACGAACAAAGTATTTTTTACGATCATGACGTCACGCTAGACCAAGTTTGTTTCTTGAATCTTTTGCCATTGTTTCATATTTGTTCACATTTTTAACAAGACTTGGCAGAAAGCCATATCGTAAGCTCGTATCGTAAGTCTATCGTAACGTAGATGCGCAGATCGTAGAAAATTATTTTTACTATCGGCGCAATCTATTTTTCTATCATTCTTGGGCTTTATTCATAAACATTTTTTCATTCGCTGCTCAAGTTTGTAAGGTTTGTGTCTGAACTAAAGAAAATCTCTACAAAAATTAAGAATTCCAATGGATTTGCAATGGCCGCCACATAAAAAAAAAATGCTGCAAAGGGCGCATATGGAGCATGTCTTTGATATTAAACGAAAAGACAAACAAAAAAAAGATACAGTATACCGTGTATACAGTAAAGAAGTGAAACTTCTTCTTTGTATACACTCTTTCTTTTCTAGAATAAGAACGATTTTAGTGTAAAGGCTCGATTATGCAATCGTAAAGCTACGCAACGTAACGTGACGTAGAGTTCTATCTGGAATAGAACCCATCGCTGCACTAGGGAGAAAACTCAGAGCGTAGCTTTATTTGAGAGCGAGAGAGCGCATATTAAGAGAATAATTTCTTAAAAAGGGATTTTTTTATTTTACATAACTACAATGAGCGATTTTTTTGACAATGGGAGCTTCAGGTGCATTTATAAATTTGTTTTTCAAAAATTTTTTTTGGCATATTAATAAGGAGTTTCCCAGAACAATGTCACAACAATAAATCTACCTCAACTGTAAACTTGATCTTAACTTTCATTTTTATTTCTGCCTTAAAAACTAAAAATCAAAAATTACCGGTTATTTTGTACTCAAAAACTATGGGACAAATTTTAGTTATTATTTTTGCTTTAAAAAAATTAAGCCTTATAAATACTTTTTTGTTCAAAACTTTAAATGTGAAAAGATATCTAAAACTTTCACACACACATTATACTTACTATTATTAATAGTAAATAGTTCGATATAAAATTATATAACTAAGATATGTATAAAATAGTTATCTATTGAAAGAACTTATTCCAACTTTTCTTGCGCACAGTGTCAAGTTGGCGTCATGGAATTGCACAATTATCGCAACTTGCATTTGCGTAAACTTGCATAAACTTTTATCTTATATTCTTTCAGTTCTTCTTTGCTTGTAAAATACATTTTTAATGAAAAATCTATTCAAATAATATTTAAGGATACAAAGTGCATTAACCCACCATATCTAAGATTCAGAGACATAAAGCTTTATGTTTAGAAGTTTAATTGCGTTTCTTCAACGTTAACTATGTCAATTGCCCGAATTTCTATTAGTTGCATTGAGCAAGGTCGTACTGTAGTTACTTTTTTCTCCATACAAACATTTTTGACTCTACACTAATAGTTCGGGTGTAGAATTAAATGCTAAGAAATTTTCGTTTCTACAGCATACTACGCTTTATTCAAGAATGATAGAAAAAAGATTACGCATTGCGCAGGTCCGTTATGTTGTTTACTTTTCATTTTGACATTTCTAGCTACGAACAAAGTATTTTTTACGATCATGACGTCACGCTAGACCAAGTTTGTTTCTTGAATCTTTTGCCATTGTTTCATATTTGTTCACATTTTTAACAAGACTTGGCAGAAAGCCATATCGTAAGCTCGTATCGTAAGTCTATCGTAACGTAGATGCGCAGATCGTAGAAAATTATTTTTACTATCGGCGCAATCTATTTTTCTATCATTCTTGGGCTTTATTCATAAACATTTTTTCATTCGCTGCTCAAGTTTGTAAGGTTTGTGTCTGAACTAAAGAAAATCTCTACAAAAATTAAGAATTCCAATGGATTTGCAATGGCCGCCACATAAAAAAAAAATGCTGCAAAGGGCGCATATGGAGCATGTCTTTGATATTAAACGAAAAGACAAACAAAAAAAAGATACAGTATACCGTGTATACAGTAAAGAAGTGAAACTTCTTCTTTGTATACACTCTTTCTTTTCTAGAATAAGAACGATTTTAGTGTAAAGGCTCGATTATGCAATCGTAAAGCTACGCAACGTAACGTGACGTAGAGTTCTATCTGGAATAGAACCCATCGCTGCACTAGGGAGAAAACTCAGAGCGTAGCTTTATTTGAGAGCGAGAGAGCGCATATTAAGAGAATAATTTCTTAAAAAGGGATTTTTTTATTTTACATAACTACAATGAGCGATTTTTTTGACAATGGGAGCTTCAGGTGCATTTATAAATTTGTTTTTCAAAAATTTTTTTTGGCATATTAATAAGGAGTTTCCCAGAACAATGTCACAACAATAAATCTACCTCAACTGTAAACTTGATCTTAACTTTCATTTTTATTTCTGCCTTAAAAACTAAAAATCAAAAATTACCGGTTATTTTGTACTCAAAAACTATGGGACAAATTTTAGTTATTATTTTTGCTTTAAAAAAATTAAGCCTTATAAATACTTTTTTGTTCAAAACTTTAAATGTGAAAAGATATCTAAAACTTTCACACACACATTATACTTACTATTATTAATAGTAAATAGTTCGATATAAAATTATATAACTAAGATATGTATAAAATAGTTATCTATTGAAAGAACTTATTCCAACTTTTCTTGCGCACAGTGTCAAGTTGGCGTCATGGAATTGCACAATTATCGCAACTTGCATTTGCGTAAACTTGCATAAACTTTTATCTTATATTCTTTCAGTTCTTCTTTGCTTGTAAAATACATTTTTAATGAAAAATCTATTCAAATAATATTTAAGGATACAAAGTGCATTAACCCACCATATCTAAGATTCAGAGACATAAAGCTTTATGTTTAGAAGTTTAATTGCGTTTCTTCAACGTTAACTATGTCAATTGCCCGAATTTCTATTAGTTGCATTGAGCAAGGTCGTACTGTAGTTACTTTTTTCTCCATACAAACATTTTTGACTCTACACTAATAGTTCGGGTGTAGAATTAAATGCTAAGAAATTTTCGTTTCTACAGCATACTACGCTTTATTCAAGAATGATAGAAAAATAGATTACGCATTGCGCAGGTCTGTTATGTTGTTTACTTTTCATTTTGACATTTCTAGCTACGAACAAAGTATTTTTTACGATCATGACGTCACGCTAGACCAAGTTTGTTTCTTGAATCTTTTGCCATTGTTTCATATTTGTTCACATTTTTAACAAGACTTGACAGAAAGCCATATCGTAAGCTCATATCGTAAGTCTATAGTAACGTAGATGCGCAGATCGTAGAAAATTATTTTTACTATCTGCGCAATCTATTTTACTATCATTCTTGGGCTTTATTCATAAACATTTTTTCATTCGCTGCTCATGTTTGTAAGGTTTGTGTCTGAACTAAAGAAAATCTCTACAAAAATTAAGAATTCCAATGGATTTGCAATGGCCGCCACATAAAAAAAATGCTGCAAAGGGCGCATATGGAGCATGCCTTTGATATTAAACGAAAAGACAAACAAAAAACATGGTTGCGAAAATGTTTATGAATAGCGTTTTCTTGTTTAAAGTTACACTGCCTCTAAAATGTGTTTATAAATAAGGCTGTTATATTTTCCCGCTAGGAGCGCTGTTTATTTTTCCGCTTGGCATCTACAGCACAAGTAGTTTGATTAATTGGTATGTAGACATCATTTATATATGAAGACCTTAGCCCAACATATAGCACGTTGGCTTTATAAACCTGAGATTGCAGGTTCGATACTCAGCGCTAACAAAGAAATTTTTTTCAGTCTTTTATACAATGTATATCTCTCTCATTCTCTCTACTGTACAACATATCTTTCTTCTCTATCGTGTAACGAAATGAAGTAAATTGACCTTGAAATTTCACTCCTCAATATTCTCATTCAAATTTCGAAGCGCCGCCTAAGAAGTTTCACTTCAAAAACATGGTTGCGAAAATGTTTATGAATAGCGTTTTCTTGTTTAAAGTTACACTGCCTCTAAAATGTGTTTATGAATAAGGCTGTTATATTTTCCCGCTAGGAGCGCTGTTTATTTTCCCGCTGGGAATCTACAGCAAAAGTAGTTTGATTAATTGGTATGTAGACTATATTTATATATGAAGACCTTAGCCCTGCGTATAGCACGTTGACTTTATAAAACTTAGATTACAGGTTCGATACCCAGCGCTGACAAGGAAATTTTTTTCAGTCTTTTATACAATGTATATCTCTCTCATTCTCTCTACTGTAAAACATATCTTTCTTCTCTATCGTGTAACGAAATGAAGTAAATTGACCTTGAAATTTCACTCCTCAATATTCTCATTCAAATTTCGAAGCGCCGCCTAAGAAGTTTCACTTCAAAAATATTCCCTTTATGACAAAATTTTACAAGTATTTTCTTTTTTTTTTAATCGAGTCACTTCTTTTTCATTTTTAACCTACTTCATCATCCCCATTTTCAAATCATGACCTAAGCCTTATAAAAGTTTTAAGATTTGTCATGGCGATATGGAAACTTACAACTCAAGCCAAATTTATTTTTAATTTTTTTTTATGATATAACTTTTTTAATGCCCCGAATTGTTGTACGTGTTATAAAATGTTTGTACACAAATGACCGAGAACTGGACCTAGTATATTTATGACGACTCTGAAACAGCTAAAAGCTTTACATGTCATTATTTACTCACTGACGTTTGCCATTGTCTGCAGAGAGTTGACAGTCTTTCAGGAAAATCAATTTCAATTTAATAAATTTTCTGTCACCTGGGATTCGAACCTGGTCTCGAATTGGCATCGAGTTCCACGCGCTGCTTAATGTACACGGCCACAGTCGCCAAAACAGTATTGTGTGCAGTGCTTTTCAAACTGTATTTTGGCAAAATGAAAATGAAATTAACACGTGCATATTTTGGTGCGACTATTTTTGAATACTTTCGACGCGAATTATCTGAATAAGAGTACATCGTAGAATTCAATTCGACTTTTGGTGATGAAACACCACCAAAAACCTCTGCATATCGGTGGTATACAGATTTTGGGAAGGGCTTCCAAAATCTGTTGTTGTGCCATAAAACATTGATGCTGTGCGCAAACTTATAATGCTTGATCGTCATGTGATATACTGTGAGATTGAGGCGCATTGCTGGGCATTACTTCCATCAGCATACATACAATTTTACATGAACACATATTTGTGAAAAAGCTTTCCTAATGATGAATTCCACAGAATTTGACAATCGCTGAAAAAGTCACGTGTCAATTGGTGCAAAGATATGCTCAAGAAAAACAATCGCGGTGCTTCTAAAGACGTATATAAAATCTTGATTGATGGTGAATCAAGGTATTATACGCCAACCCTGAAAGTTTACAGTAGTCGACTGTATGGGTCCTTCAAGATGAACTAAATGCAATAAAAGCTGTTCGACCTCGAAGCACTACGAAGCAAATGATCGCCTGTTGCTATTGGTCATGTGGCCATGATACCATTTGAGACATGTAGAACGCACAATTCGGAATGGTACACAACAATTTGTTTGTCAGAAGTGTTCCGTGAAATAAGGAAAAAAAAGAAGCATCGAAGAATTTTCCTCATCAAGACAATTCGAGCTCCCACACATCAGCGCAAAGCCGTTTTTGAGCACTCTATAAACATCGAATTCATGGGTCATCAGCCCTACAGTCCTGACTTGGTACGAAATGCGTGGATAACGGTTTTCGACGGCAAAGAAGCCTTTGATTGTTTTTTTTGGATCGCCAAAACAATGTTTTGGTCCAATGTTTGGTTTGATAGCGTGTAGTTCGATAGTATAATTTTAATGCCTTGATGCTTTAATATTCTGCTCGAAAATTTGTATTTATAGCAAAAGAGCTTATGACTAAAAACATGGAAGATACAAATATTCCTATAGAATAATGCTAGGATCCGAGCAAGCCGACGAAAATGCGTTTTTTTAACCGCAATCCGGAATTCTTCAATAAAACGAAAGCATTTGAATTATTCATCGATATTAAATTTATTTCCTTGAAAGTAAATATAAACGATACAGGAGCCAAATCGGATGATTACGGAGCTTCTGAGGCGGTAAGAACGTTGTTTTTTGGTCAAATATCCGTTATCGTGGTGAAGAAATCTCAAGGTGTTGTACATATTGCTCTGCATCCATCCGAATGAGACATCAAGATTAGCTGTTATCTCCCTTAAGCTCACACGACAATCTGCAAGGATATTTTTCTTAACGTTTTCGAAGTTTTCGTCAGTCACACTGGTGGATGGACGATCGGAACGAGGCAAATCATCAACCACAGTACCGCCAGCTTTAAACTCTTTGTACCACTCGTTCGCATGTGTCTTCGACATTGTCGATTCCACGGAAAAAAAAACAAAAATGTGAAAACCCGATTTGCCACCGCTGTTGATCTCAAATCTACAGCATTAGGGAGTTTATGATTTAAGCCTGAAAAAAACTAGGAAAAAAAATTTTATAGGGTTACCTTTTAGTTCAATTTGAAATCTGGTTCATTCAATGTATCCAAGAATTTTATAGACTAAAGAGAAACCATTGCTAACATCAATGCAAAAGAAAAATCGAAGACGGTGGTCCGATGAGCATAATAGTTGGGCTCGTCGCCAAATATGATGATTGAACTTTTACTCTATATTTATAACGTTAAAACCGCAGAAGATGAATATTTATTACTGGAGAATGGTGCTTCATGCCTTCCCAGATCCGGGCGTTGGTCGCACAATCTGGGGGGTTGGTTGGACCATTGTTTTAAGCAACGGTAGCGTTATGTCTACGAGGGAATAATAATAATCCTAAATAAATTTGTCTATATTGTGGCGTCCGTGGCGTAGTTGGTTAAAGTACGTGGCCTTATGTCAACGAAACTAGAAACCCTGGTTCGAACCCCAGCAGCGACAGAAAATTATTTGAATTAAAATAATTTTTCTCTACGGTCGCCACCTCTTTGCAGACAATGGCAAACCTCAGGCAAAATGCCATGTAAAGCTTCTTGAGAACAACAACATTCCGTTCATCGCCGTTCGGAATCGGCGTTAAACCTGAAGGTCCGGTTCTCGGTCAATTGTGTACAAACACGCACAACACAATTGATCATAAGAAGCTAGGTCAAAATCCTTTCAAGGGCTGAAATGGCCAGTTATTTCTTTTTTTATTTTTAAATTTGTCTTTACCTCGGCAGACACACGATCAAAATTCCACTGGCATATTTACATGTCTTACGGATAGTCTTAAATAAGGCTGGTAGTTTGACTGCGAAATTGTGGAATGTGTTTTGCTGAGTGCAAAAAATGAAGAACCACCGTAAGATGTCTAGCAGCCTATTGATGATGATGATGGATGTGACAGAACGAAATAGCGATCTAGAGTATTTTCTGAGTATTGTGCCCCCAACATGTGGGAACGAAATGGTCGCTAGAGTATTTTTGGAGCATCGAGTTAGAGTGGTGATTAGATGCGAAGAGATGAAATAGCCAGACCCAGTAGTTTCAGGGTTTGTAAGGGTACTCTGGGGTGAAAAACGGGCTAGAGTACTTTCGGAGCGTCAAGTTGACACGAAGAAATAAAAGGTTAATTCTGAGTAATTTTGGAGTGTCAGCAAATTGGGTGTTATGTGAAGTGTCAGATTTGGGTACGAAGAGGTGAAAAGTTTACCTTTGTAACTTCGAAGTATCAGAGTTAAATATGGGCCTGTTGAATGTTTATTGGTGGCTCATATTGAAATTGGTGTAATATTGGTGACTTAAGTGTCATTCACAGTCAAGTGAGATATGTCATATTTGTCAGTGTGTGTGAGTGTTATGTCGAGGTAGGTCCCTTTTGCCCGGGAGACTATTGTAGGGCTGGCCCTTCAGGGAGTATTCTGTTGGCTGTGGCTCAATGTCGCGAGCAGACCAGTGTTTTTCGGCGTGGAGTTGCGCGCTTGTACAACTGGTGGCAATGCCCAAATACTGTCAGAAATTTTAGATGGATTTAGATTTTCACCAATAAATGTAGATGGTGATCAAATTAATCGTTCATAATTAATACTGCTGTGTTCCATAGTAACCAATCTACCCATACAGTATATTTATTAATTAAATATACACTAAAGTATGGTGTGTGACCGGTGTTAAAACTATTATGACAGGGCGTTGGTCGCGTCTACAGCCATGGAAGTAATACCCAAGAGATGGTTGTATGAACGTTGATCTGAGCCATTAGCATGGGATGGACGTCGGGAAGATTTATCTGTAGGGCATCAATTCTATGAGCACCGACTCCCTGCTAAGGGGCACTGTAGAATTAAGCCGAACAGGCAGGTGTCCACGCTAAACTCAAGATCGGTGCTTTATACCATACGGCTAAACAACAAAGTACTGGTTGATGAATAACAACTGGCCTACCAGTAGTCTAGACCTATCTCCAATAGAGTCCTTGTTGGGGCAAAATTAAGAGAGAATAGAACACAATCCCGCTAAGAGTACGAATATCGGAGATTTAACGGCTTAATTGCAGAATATTTGGCAATCGCAAGCACTTGTATACAATGCTTCGCAGCTGTTATAAATTAGATTGGGGATAAATTCATATTTAAACATGAAAACGTAATTTATAAACATTTTTCATAATTTTTTAAGAACTGCGTAACTTAAACGCCAAAATTTGCGTTTAAGGGTTGCGTAAATCTAACCTAAAATTTTCTGCAATCAGCTGACCTAGAATGGAATGTAAACCAAACCTAGAATGGAATTTTCTCTTAATGCAACCGATAATTGTAATTCCCCTCAATAAATTAATGCGTCGGGGTGCAGAAAAAAAATCGCTATCACCAAAGTACCTTTTTTAATTGAAAGTTAAAAGTCTAAATAAAACATATTTTCAATTTAGTAGTGATAGTGTAAGATTGAAAAGTAATTTTTGAAAAGTTTTTGATAGTGAATAAAAGTGTAAATAATTCTGAACCGATTGGTGTAAAAATATTTACAGAAATAGTGGTAAATTATATTTTGAATAATTTTTGCTGAATAGATTATTTTTATGAATTTTGTTAAACAAAACAATAATATTGCAGTCTGCATCTTTTTGTGCCGACACTTGCCAAGGAACCAATTTGCACCAGAATAAAGAGGAACCGGTGTGCATTAGTGTTTAAAAAAAAATTGTGCTCCCAATTGCAGCGCGCTTGAAAATGAGTCCCGGCATTTCTCGTCTTCAGCTTTTTGAAGTGTGGCATTCAACTTTATGAAGTGATAGGTTCAACCGAATTGTGGACTATATTCTTGGAAATTGGAGTGGCAGATCGCAAACTTAAGCCGATTATGACAAAGTAAAAGAGTTTTCGAGGCGGTTTTGCTCAAATTTGGATGGCAGGTGGACCAATGCGAGAAGAGTAAAAACGCGATTTTTGAAAAATAATAAGATGTCTAAATTCTATATTTTTTTATATTCACGTTTTAGTTCTGGCCGTTGGCGGCCTCGGTAGTCGAGTAGGTAGCGTGCTCGACTGCTACCCCAGAGGTCCCGGGTTCGATTCCTGGCCTGGCCATGGTCCTTCGCTTTGAACCTTTCTAAATTTTCAATCCTCATTTCTAATCAACTGAAGTTAAAAATTCATCAATATTTACGTCTTGAAGTTGTAGTTGATGGTAGAGAAGTTTGTAGATGAGGATTGCCTTATAACTTGAATTGACTGAGGTAAAGGCATAACACTTACCTCTGATTCAAATTCACATGTTTCTTTGGCTTTCCAACACGTTTAGAACATCCTACACATGTTTCACTTGATTGCCCTTTCCTTCCCACTAATCTATCATCCCATTTCGAACCAAGGCAGACTTGACTGAATAGCTATTCCAACTGAATATTTTTATATATATTTTTTTTAGTATTGAAAATTTTAATATTTATACTTTTGGTGACTTTTTAAAATTCTATATACACACATAGTGGACGTGGTCGTCAACTTATTTTTTCAGGTCTTTACTACTATAACATGGGTATTGAGTACAAAAAAGCACGAAGCAAATTTCAAGTTGAAAACTTTTTCTTTGTGAATTTTATCGCGGTTTTTCACATATCATTATATAGGACATAGGCGTGGCTTGCATACGATTTAATTTATTTTCAGGTAAAAAATGTATATAAAAAAGATATGCTTTAATACAAAAATTCATGTCTAGTGCTTTGTGTTAATGAATTTTATTGAGATTTTTCCTATTTTCAAATGCGTCATTTCTATGGAAGGTAGGCGTGGCAGTGCCTCCAGATTGTTCATATTTTTACCAAACATGCATCTAACCCAAACTAAGCCACATGTCAATTTTAATACTGCATCTCAATTAGTTTCCCAGTTACAGAATTCAGTGTAGCTATTTTTGTAAAATCTGACACTGTGCGACGTAATGTTGAAAAAGAGCGTTCATTCGATGATGTCGTTACTGGTAACGCATCCATTACCAGCAAGATTTGGTGAACATTTGGAAAAGCAGTTGTATTGCCTATGTCAAGAGCTTCGAAAGGGCTGTTGATATTTTTATCAAAAATCCGTCTTGGTTTTCAGTTTCACTTCAATGATCCATACTTCGAAAGAATCTTCATTCATTGGTTGCTGGCTTCTTCATCTAGGGTTGAAATTTTTGATGGAAAAAGACATCTAAAATTCGATAATATTCCGCACTGCCCGACACTGCTCTAAAACTACTTATCCTATAAAATAACGTTACATCAGTTGAGTTACTTTTCAATAGAGTTGCCATGTTTAATTTAAACTTTGATAGGGAAGCCTCAATGATGAAAAATTATAATAAATCATAATAAATATAACTTTGGTTCATGGAAATTTTTCATAATCAGACATTTCTATGGATTTCAAAAGTATAATTCGAAACCCTCCTGGAGGGGGGGGGGGGTTTGAACCCGCAAAACCCCCGTGCGCACGGGCCTGTTATTGCCGCTTCCTGGTAATAGCCTCATTAACTATATAATCTTTCAGTAAAATAAATATTCGATAAGCATTTGTTTTGTAGTATTTTAATATATTATTTATTTAAATTTTTTAAATTATCAACTTATGTTGTTTCAAAAATATTTAACAAAAAATTTCCTTAACACATACGTGTAAAATCTCAAAGTTATAATTAGTAAGATAGATATTCACAGCATTTTTTAAAGATAAAGATCGCTGATGTGATAATGGCGATAAGACAATAATAACAACAACCATCGTCATAATGACGTTGATGAAAGCCTAGGGCAAATATAATAACAACAATAATAAAAAATAGACGCGTTATGCGGATGTTTAGTGAGCTAAAATAGCTGATATGCTAAAATTGCTGCGCTTATTTACTGGTCGGACGGTTGGTGACGGCGACATGGTCGGAGTTTGGGCGGAAGAGAAGGCTTGAGTTGTTGCTGCTGTTGCTTCTAACTGTGGCTGTTGGAGACACGCTGACTCCGTTGGCGCAGTTATCTGCTGCTGTGGCGAATAGACAGTATTATAGAGCGTATTCAAAAACATGGGGCGCATGGCAGGTGTGGGCAAAAAGTAGGATGGTGTCAATTCCGGTGGCAATGGACATGATGATAGGTGCATATGGTGTAAAGCTTGTTGCTGTTGTAACCAAGTGTTCGGTGCATAGTTGTTGCAATCATCATAGCGTGGCGTGTTGCTGCCATTGCTGGAGCAGAGGCTAGCTGCATCATCTAAGGAGCCACTGGAACGAGGCCGCTTTACTTGTGGTACCTCGCAGCTGCTCACGCTGGAACGATCATCATCTGTACTATTACTGGAGCTGAAGGAACGACTTGGACTGGTAGCTGGAATGGTAACATCACTTTGATCGCTTTGTTGATCCAACTCCGCAGGTGAAAGCTTGCGCTTGCAACGCGATTGACCCGTCTCACGAAAGCCTTTTGCAAATGGATTGTTGTCGATCTTCAATTTGGTAATACGATCATTCTGGAAAGAAGGAGAACAAAAAGGCATTAATACCCATAAATGCTTATGATTGTAAACAGTGGACAACAAGTAGTTGGAAATATGAGCTGTTATGGCGTCTCTCTTATGGTTATGAAGCGTAACTAGTGTCTGTCACAACTGACACGATCAAAGGGACGACAAGGATCAGCAATTAGTGTTAGTCGTCGGTAGACTGGCGACGACAACGACAACGACAACAGTCAGCCGGCGCTAATAAAGCCTTGTTTATGCATGGCGACAATGATGACGACGACTACGATACCCTTTTTTGCACTCAAGTAGAAAAACACAGCGAGTGGTCGGCAGCATGTCCAACTTTAAGCATGACAAGGATCTATGCACTAAAAGTGGATAAACAGAACAGCGAAAAACACGCAGAGGCGTGAATAACACATTTAAATGTTAAAGGAGCGAAGCTGTGGCATTGTTTTTTCTGTCGATTTCGATTTTTTTTTTCATTCGACATTTTAAAAGGCAATAACTAGCGTGAAGTCTCAAAGGACTTGAAAACAACGTGTTGATCATGCGAAACATGTAAAAAGGCTCAAGTGTTCAAGTGCAGCAGACGCGGCGACAGTCTTAATGAAATAATTACTGGACGTCCCAGTGTGACTTTATCTAGCAGAATCTTGAATGAAGATTGGGTGGTTTTTTTTGTTTTTTTTTTGCATAACATTGTGAGACCGAAAAAAATGTAAGCCCGGATCAGTTGTTTTAAATTTGAAATTTTATGACTTCAGATAGACTGTTGTTGGCCAATAAGTTTGGAGTTTATTACTTTGCAACAAATGATGTTGGACTGGGGTTCGAAAACAATATTTTTAATTTTTGAGCATAGATAAAAATATGCATAGAGCAAAATATGAAAAATAAGTGAGCATACTTTCAGGATCGTAACAAAATGGACAAGATGTAAACATTTTTAAATAATGAGGATAGCAATGATATAAGAAGCTAGCAGATCAATAAAAGATTTGAGAAAAAAAAAATTATAGAAATAAGTTGATATTTAAAAAAAAATTACTCTCGTTTTCAAAAGAGCACAATTTGTGCAAATAAGCATGCTGAAGAAAAGATTTCGTACTGGGCATGGTAGAATTATAAGGTAGGGCCGACTCGAAGAAGAATGAAGTGGAAAGCAGCGAAAAAGGGGGCTAGTTGTCAAAATCAGCTGTTTATATCGAGTTTCTTTATGTTCATGTTTCGCAGTTGATTTTAGGTTAAACTTTTTACAAGCTTTTTTTCAAATTTAACACTTCCGCGGCATTTTATAGATTTATTTACAATGTTTTTACAATATTTCCATTCAAATTAACACAAACTTAACACACGTGTCCGCACTATTTACAAATTGAAAACATGATATTTCTTTTTTCATTTGACATTTCCACCAACTTCGTCATTTTGACAACTACCCAACCTTTTCACTATCCACTCTTCGTTGACGCGTGAGGGCACTGAGCGACTCGGCCCTACCTTATAATTCTACCCTGGTACTGGGTAGACGACGAAAATGCGTACTTTAGTGTGTTATAGAAAATGGTTGCTGAAGTTTCCCCTTTCTGAAAAATTTACGCATTTCAGTTACCTGCGTACTTAATATAAAGAAATGGTGAGATTGAGAGGAATACGTTTAGGAGAAGAACTATAAGATATTTTAAAAAAGAAGCTTACGGGAAATAAAGACGAAGTTATACCTTTGGTCAAGTGAGAGAGATATCAAGGGAGAGAGAAATAAGAACTATTTTTTCAATTTGACTCACGGGAAATAAACAGGAACTAACTGTAGTAAAACTCAAAATGAAAAGACTGAAAAATTTAAAAGAATTTTGACGATAAATAAGATTGAAACTAGATCAATTTGAGAAAAATCTTTGAAAATTATTTCTTACTATTAAATAATTGCATTTTGCAATGTTTTAATTAGAATAACACCAAAATCCAGGGAGATAGGCATTGATCTAGACCAGTGTCGGCCGACGCCTATGCAGACATAAAACTGGCTGTCGTGCTTTTACACCGACGCTGCCGATTATTCGTAGCAAGAGCGGTCAGCCGATGTTTCGCTTTTGAGTAATTAACACCACGCTTCTATGCAATGCATGAGCGCAATTTATTACGAAATTTTAAACGCTTACACTTAGAAAAAATGTTCAACCAAATGTGGGAATTAGAATTTTTTTTCTTTAAAAATTATTTTGGCGAAGCGATTTGGAAGTAATATCCAATATAAATAATATTAGTACTATTAGGAGTCGGTAAAATGTTATTAGTAAAAAATTACTTTCCAAATAAATATGTAATAATAAATATATGCATATTGATATTATAATTAAAATATAAATATTAATGTTATTATTAATTAATATGAATAACGCGGCCCCTATACAATAAATTATATTGCCTAGTAAGAAAATTACCTAGTAAGAAATTTCATTAATTTCAATTCACTTTCATATATCTGCATTCATTTCGAATGCCGCTTAATAATAATAATTAAAAATTTCTTTAAGCCTCCTGCGAAGTAAAATTTTCACAGTGTAAGCCAAAGAGAGATTCTTTGCTCTCACTTGGGCGCACACTACTACAAAACTGAAAGAACTGTGTATGTATTTTTTTGGCCGACACTGATCTAGACTGAAGTAGTCTAAGATTCTTGACACGTGGATCATGGTAATGGACCTAGGTTTGGAGAAATTGCGAAAATTTTTTGCAGAATTTTGCGTAGGATCACAAGAAATTAAAAGAAATAAAAAATTACTTTGAGAGCACAGTCAGATATGGACGACCAAGCTGAACCCATAAGCTTTATATTCAGCGAATATAAGAGGAATTAAGAAAAAACTGTTCCCTTCAACCAAGACGTTAAAAAAAATCTCAAAACACACTTTCTGAAGCAACATCTGCAAGTAGAGTTATGGATTTATTCAAATTAAGGTTAAGGATTAAGTATGGCAGGTAATATTTCGAAAAAGAAACAGGTGCCACGACTTGATTTTACCAAAAAGTATGAAACATGCTTTCGAGATTCTGTGAGAAAATTATTTAAAGCGATTAGAGTAAATAAAGCGTTCCTTAGATATTCAAGAGTGACTTTTTGAAATTCAAAACAAAGTTCCAATTTTTCGAGGGGGGTCAAAGGTATGCATTGGTGTGCATTATATGAAAATGTAACATATACAGGAAATAAAAATACATACAATTTTTCTAGTCCAAGGGGAGGGGGGGAAAGTGCAACGCCCTTGGTTAAGCTAAGGGGTCTTTTTACATAAGGACTTTTAAAACATTTTGTTTTGACATCCTCGAAATAGTTCCATAGTAAAGTAATATTAAAAGAGGGTGTTTTACTAACGAGTTAAAGAGGGTGTTTTAGTACCCTGCCAATGGTATGATAAAATCATACCTGCTGTCCAAGCTAATGGTTCTAGCGACATTCATTTTTGTTATAAGATCTAGGCCTATTAGGCATCTATAGGAGATTTCGAATTTTGTACTCACTTTACCCTTTTTTCCAAATCCTAGTTTTTGAGTTTGAAAAATTGCAGAAAACTCCCTACTCATATTATGTATCACCCCCACAATGCAAGTCCCAAGAATGATAGAAACAAGATTACGCGTTCCGAAAATGAGAGAAAGAGAGAGAGCATGACGTCACAAGCCATATTGTCAGACTTTGGAATAATTTTACTTTGGGACCCACGCCTAAATATTTTTTTTATTTTTATAATATGTATATGGACCTCCTAATTGGAGTATTGGACCTCCTATTGGTACAATAAAATTATGTCGGTCTTGAATAGTTTAGGAGATAAAAATTTTGAAAGTTTAAAAAATTCATATTTTTTCGTATATAAAAATATTCATATTTTTATACAGAAGAGTAGACATTTTAATTTGACTTTTCCGAAACAATTTATTTTAAATTTTGTGAATTTGCCTAAGCGATCGCACATTTGCATACGTTTTTGTCAAGCAGAAGTGCTGTGTGACGTCATGCACTCAATTGAGAAAGATAGCATTAGATAACGGGACTGCGGAGCGCATAGTCTTGTTTCTATCAGAGACCGTAACTGTTATGACTTTTTTAAAAAAAGTCAATAAATAACAGTTAAAATTTGACTTATATTTTTTCGGTCAAAAATAAAAGTTAAAATATGACTTTTATTTTTCCGATCAAAAATAACAGTTAAAATTTGACTTTTATTTTTTCAGTCACAAATAACAGTTAAAATTTGACTTATATTTTTTCGGTCAAAAATAAAAGTTTAAATATGGCTTTTATTTTTTCGGTCAAAAATAAAAGTTAAAATATGACTTTTGTTTTTCCGGTCAAAAATATAAGTTAAAATATGACTTTTATTTTTCTGGTCAAAAATAACAGTTAAAATTTGACTTTTATTTTTTCGGTCAAAAATAACAGTTAAATATGACTTTCATTTTTTTTTTCTATTAAAAATAAAGGTACACAATTTGACAGTGACATCCTATATTAATTACTTGCTTACCCGGCACACATTGTTTTGCAGCCTAAATTTATTTGTCGTTTGGATTTTCGCGATTTTTCGCTTGTTTGAAAATTATTTTTATTTATATTTAATTATTATACTGTGCAACACAACTTTCTCAACAAAACGATGAAAGTTCCTTTTCTTCACTTGAAGACGAAAACTAGATGGGGAAAAATGTTCGGCGTCCTTGTTTATAGTTACTAGTTATAAATAGTATATAATAGTATAGATTTGGCCCACCCTGTATAAGTATTTAACATATTTCATTGAGCAAGGATAGGGTATAGAACAGCAAGTAACTCGGGTATGATTTGAGTATCCGATTTCTGTCCGTTACTCATTTCAGTTCTCTGATGTTCTCTGATGATCATTTCAGTTCACAACAGTGACAGGGAACGCAAGGTGCAGTGATAAGCCAGACAAAGGCAGATAAGAGTAGAGTGAATAGAATTTATACTTTTGTTATATTTTTTCACCTTTTAACCGAAAAAATAAAAGTAAAATTTTAACTTATATTTTTGATCGGAAAAATATAAGTCACATTTTAACTTTTATTTTTGACCGAAAAAATAAAAGTCAAATTTTAACTTATATTTCTGACCAAAAAAAAAAAGTCAAATTTTAACTTATATTTCTGACCGGAACAATAAAAGTCATATTTTAACTTTTATTTTTGACGGAAAAAGTAAAAGTCATTATTTGACTTTTATTTTTGACTGAAAAAATATAAGTCAAATTTAACTGTTATTTTTGACCGAAAAAATAAAAGTCAAATTTTAACTGTTATTTTTGACCGAAAAAATAAAAGTCAAAAATAACTATTATTTTTTGACTTTTTTTAAAAAAGTCAAATAAATAAAAATCTTTTAAGATTATTATTCTTTAGTTAACAAGCATCGCACTACTTTATTCAAATATCGAAAAGACACATTTTTTCCACCTGACTTTTTGAATCGAAATTTCGAAAATAACAGTTATTTTCGGTCCCTGGTTTCTATCGTTCTTGTGGAAGTGCAAGCTCAAGAAAGCTTATTAACGATATGTCTCTAGCACTCACCTAGTTCTAGACAGTTTTTAAGCTCTATTTCTCTTTTTATTTCTTCAGCTTTCCTTATTTATATAACAAAGCGCTCTATTTTTGTATTTATCTATTTATGCCCCTTTGATGGGACAAATTTAGAGAATAGAGAATGTTATGTATCATAGTATTGTAGCTACAAGGTCTTAAAGAAATTCGTCCATAACGAGAGCATAATGACGGGAGCGTTGTAATTGCATATTTTGTGTAAGAACTTAAATCTTTCAATCGAACAAATGGGTCCACTTGTATTGCCAAATGCTGTTTAACTCAAAACTTAAAAGAAATTCTAAAATAACCTTCTCAAAGCCCGACTTTTAACCATATTGTGCATATAAAGGGCATCATCTGGGTGATAAGTTCGATAGGATTTTAAATCTCAACTGCGTCAGTTGTAAAATATTAAACGAAAAAAATAGTGATTAGGATATTTCAGTCCATTAAAGGACATTTACTGAACTTCTAAAATGTTTGTACACAAATTATAGAGAACTGAACCTACAAGTCTTATGCCGTCTCCGAACGGTTAATTTTCATGTTCTCAAAAAGCTTTACGTGTCATTTATTTACTCGTACTCTTTGAAGATTGCCTTTGTGTACTGAGAGTTGACTGCTGAGTAGCAAAAATCTATTTCTATTGCAAAAATTTTTCTGTGTCAGATGGGATTTGAACCTTAGATCTTTCAGTTTGTAAAATTTAATCACGTCTACATGTTGAGACATGGCAGCCAGTTTTAAGATATTCAATAATTTAAAGCAGTGGGGCCCAAGAAATTTTAAGTGCGGGCCAATCCTTAAAAAAAAAACAAATAAAATGTTGCTCATCGTTGCGTTTGGCAAAAAATCAAACAAAAAAAAAAAAATAAACTATTACAATGCAATAAAATCACATGTCATGAAAAATAGCTCGACATGCAAGTAACGGGACAATCAGCTTCAGCATCGACATCATCGAGTGTGCTTGCATTGTTTTGCATGCATTTGTTTTTGTAAAGTTCGCTGGAAAATGTGCTCAACACTGAACGAGTGCGGTTTGTGTTGTTGTTTTTTGCAGGCGTTCTTTGATTTTGGCTCATCGCAAAGACAAAATTAAGATAGAAAAAAATTTGTATGAAGGGCCACGCGGGTCATACGGGCCACTTCGTGGGCATGTTTGATTTAAAGTTAAGAGCGTATTATCAAGAAGAATAGATTTAATTTTTTGGATACACCGAACAATTGCTTGGATGCCTTTTTGAATTTAATCGTTCTTGCCGTGATGGGTCTAATTTAATAGGATATCTAACGCCACTCTGTGATCTTGATGAACTACCTCCAAGGTCGCTCAAGAAGTTTAATAGCCACAAAGTTGTGGTTATTATTTAAAGAGATGCACTCCACAGCTCATTTCCACGATCAGTTCTTAGACTGTATAAGTAAAGGACGTCTTACTGAAAATTCAAACTTTATTTGTACCAACCTGATATGCGGTGACAGCTACAAACTCCGTCTCTGGGAATACAAAAGCTTGTTGAGGAGCCCATGGAATCTGCGTAAGATCGGAAGTACGTATAACGTGAATACGTGGCTGATATTTATGCATGCTGGCCAAAACGATCTGTCAGTTAAAAAAAAATAATGTGTCTTTTGGAACCAAATACAAAAGATAAAAACGGTTATAATGCTTACATGTCCGATATGGTCAAGTGTATTGTTGGTCAATTTGACCTTGTTGAAAAGTATGGGCTGCGATTGCCAGTGAGCACCCGTTGCCGGACTATCCGGGTGCAAGTACATGCGTTGTGGACTCTGGGGTTCAGCACCACCAGCAGGCACCCATTGAGAGCCGGAGAATTTATAGCGACAGTCACCATTCGGTAGCATTTCGAGGAGAACACAATAGCTAGCTTCCTCCTCGAGGCCACTGAGAGAAAGTCGCTGCGACGGAAACATGCGTCTGCAAAAAAGAGTGTTAAAAATATTATTTCAATCAAATAAGCGAAATGAAAATGAAAGCGTCGACTAGAAAAAACAATTTCAATAAATCACTTTAACCACTCGAGAACTATAAAAAAACTAAAGAGCAATAAAGGGGAAAAATGTAGGTGTTGCTGGCTTGATTTGTGGTTTATATGCTCACAGCTATCAGGTGTGTAATTATGAGCATATAATACAAAAGGATGCCAAATAAGTTAGGTAACCCAACAAAAACAACAACAAAAAACCGAGGCACAGCATGCGCCTAACATTTTGGCGCCATGAAATCGTTTAAATTGGTGCAGCAGCAGCAGCACCAGCAACAGCAGCAGCTTCCAACGAACGATCCATATGATCAGCTAAGACGACTGACGACTGACTAATAAGATGCCAAGCGAAGAAGATCAATGTTACAAAAACAAATATTATAAACAATGATTAATGACAACCAATGAAAAATATTAATGATGCTGTCCCAAACATTAGACGCTGATCAATAGAACCCAAGTAGTTGGTAGCAGTTAGCTGTGGGTTGCGCTGCTGAGCTAGTGATCGTGTTCACACAAGCGGCAACCACGCTTAAGGTGCCTAAGCATGGCGCCCAAAATTCATTTGAAATTCTAATTTTCCACAAATTTACTTATTGGAAATTGTTGTCTAGTAAAACATAAGAAGTAACAATAAAAAAAAAAAAGAAATAAAAACGGTCTAAAGCCCCCACAATGATCGATCGATTAAAAATGTAACAAGCATTTCCCACGAATTTCTAATGATCAGCTAATGAGCTCATGTTTAGCTTTTTGACTCAACAAAACATATCAAAATGCATAATTATGCAGATGCCGCTGAATCTCACTTCGGCTCGGTAGTTGGTAGACTAAACCAGTGGATAGACTGTATCACAGTTCGTCGAGTGTAATTATAAGATATCGATCTAACGCTATCTACGAAAGCGGCTATTGTTTGAAAGTGTGAAGTCACAGGTAGACGACAGCCAGTCAGTTGCATTCATATTTGTCATCCATAAATACACAATATCTGGGTATATCATGGGAAATATTGTCAACACTTTGTGTGTTGTCTATTGTGTGTGTTTCGTTTTGAACGGTTTATGCTTTATGGGTTATTTATGAGCGCACTGGCGCCACTGAAATCTTAAACACCAACTGCACTTGAGTTCAAAACTCAAAGTAAGCGGTTGTTGTGATCTTACAGTGATGAAGTAGAGTTCGGTATGAATCTTGGAAGAAAGACCGTTTTTGATGTCGCTAAACATCGCTTTTGGTTACAGTATCAAGATAAGATGACCTGCTGTGTTAAAAGTCATAAATATCGATGATTTTCATTAAGGCACAAAGAAATCAAATCAATAAAATCATATAAAAGCGTGAACGTGGCAGGGAGGAACGTGGTGGGAATCGTAAGCGAAATACGTGGTGAGCAACGATTAACTCAGAGTTGATTGGATGTTCAAGAACTCGGGTGTGGTGATGCGGCGGCTAAAAGCAGCTGATGTTCTTATGTCGTGTCTACACAAGTTGAGTTAAAAGTTTGAGTTTGAGTTACCAGTACAAAGCTGAGTTAGGCTGAGTTAACTTGTTCGTAAGCTAAAGAAAGTATATGATTTCTCAGTCCACTGCAAAATTGGCAGAGTTATTGTTATCCTTAAGTTATCATCTTACTTCTGTGATCATATTTGTTGCTATAAAATAAGCTTTTTTAAGTTTTTTAACTTGTTCTTGAAGGACCTTTTTTGACTTCACATCCTTACTGGGGAATAACTTGTTTTGATGGAGAAGAATTAATAACAGATAAGCGAGCATGACCACAAAATACCTTCAAATAGTTGGAAAATTTTAGAGAGAAACTTTGTACAGGTATGTAACATTCATTAAACCGAATTGCCCCACCAAATTACGTAGCGCAAAGTTACAAAATGTGAAAAAATTAAATAATTATTCTGAGTCGACACGATTGGGATCATTATGGAATAGACTGTATCGGAGTAGAAGGAATATCTAGGGAAGATACTTTGTAAGAGTAAGAGTAGAGTGAGAGTAAAAATTGTTACTCGAACTTAATCACTTTTGTTCAGATGTCACATCTGACACCATCCTTCCTAAATGACTATTTAACCGTCGAAAAATTCGATCACGTAACTTTTTGTTGCGCTATGTACATAAAAGCCCAAATCGCCCCATCAAAATATTCAATAGATCGTTACAAAAAGAGAGGAGATTTAAAAAAATGTTCCTTGATGCATCATTTATGAGTCATTTATGAATTTGTTGGATTTATTTTTTTGAAGGGTAGATATTTCGGGGGAAAAATATCGGGAAAATATGCCCTTTTGATGATTTTTCTAGAGACTTTTTATTCATTGCTATTTAAATAAGGTTTGTAGTGTTTCTCCTTAGTTCTTGAAGCGCCAATTTTGCGGAGCTCACTATCAGATTTTGAAACTATAGTAGGTGTAGTGAAGAAAAGCTAACATTCAGATTATTGATCAGCATTTCTATATAACCATTAAAACGTTAGCAAATTGGTGCGATAGATTTTTTGTTGAACTTTATGCTTCTTAGCCTAAATTGCCCCAGCAAGTTTATTATGATTCTTAGCCCGAATTGCCCCATCAAGTTTATAATGAGAATGCCATTAAAAGAGCAAAGATTAAAAAATACACTTTCGGGCGGTTTTGGTTAGGATATTTTTGGATCTACTTTAAAGGAAACAATTTCAAAGTAAGAAAGGCGGTCAACAGAAAGAATGGTGCATTATACATAAAAACTTTGCTTTCTATAGGAAATTTTGCTTCATATTTCACATTTATGTTTACATAAATGTGAAATACATACAAATTAAAATGGAAATATTGTTTTATTCTTATATTTATTAAGACACCATTTTCCCCAATTCACTTTCGGATTGCGGGAAAACTGCATGTAATGTAGTAAAATGAACTTAAAATTCATTATCAACGCCCTTAAATATTGTAGTATTGAGATAATATCTTAGAACATATGAGGACTAATGTTAAAGTTGAAATTGGACTGTTACGTACAGTGGCGGATGTACATATGGGCTGAGAATTTCCTTTCCTATTTTATCATTCCATCATTGATACATTGATTAATAAAAAGAAAAAGAGTTTAAAAAAATTAGAAAGAAGAATTAGAAAGAGCGATTTAGTTAAACCCCTTCATTCTATATCACGAAAATGTACGCTTACGGTAAGCAAGACACGAAAAGCAATCGGTTTTTGTATGGAAGAATGTAGTGTTGATCGTTTCTTTTCTATCGTTCGTGCCTTGCTTTGTGATACAGCATGAAGCCATAAGATTTATTTTAAGTACCGTGAACTGGGACGTCAATAGAGAGGCATAAGATTCCCAATAAAGATTAAAAATGGTTCTCAGACGCTTTGGCTTAACAAACTTTTAAAAACCAAGAAGATAGTCAATAGAGAGAGCATCACATTTTTAATAAAAAGAAAAGAAAATATGTATTTTACACAAAATAATAATAAAAAAAAAATGGTTGTGAGATGGTTTGATTTAGCAATTTTCGAGAAAAAAGGATTTAGAAGTAGATGATTTATCTGAAATCTGAAAATTTGAAAAATAAGTTATTTGACGTTAAGAGAGAGCATCAGATTTTAAAATTTGAAACGGTTTGGTAAGATACTTTTTTGAAATTTGAGAATTTGGACGTAAGTAAAGAGAATGATTTTTTTTTATTGTAAAATTTGGATGTTAAGAAATTTAAAAAAAAAAAATAAAGATCAATACTATTATTTTAAAGATTGAATCTTTAGAATAAATCGAGAAGTTATTGACTTTTTGTTGAAATTCATTGAAAAATTACGATTTCCATTGGGGATGCTGGACGCCACATAGTACAGAGATATGGTGTCGAAACATAGTACAGACTAAAGGTTAATAAAGAATGGTTAAAAAGTAAAACTATTTAAAAACGGCTGTGTTATGGTTTAGGACTTCTCGAGAAGTGAGAACTTGGACGCCAGCAGAGAGTATCAGCTTTTTGAGAGAAAATTCAATAATAGTATTGAGACGAAGTGACTAAAATCTTTTTTGAGATCTGAGAACTTAGAAGTTACTATTAAATAAATTAAGTTGCTATTCTTCTAACTATTAAAAGTAGAATACTATCCTAAGTTACTATTTAAAATAAATAATTTAATAAAATAAAAGTTATTAAATAAAAATAGTTTGGAAACGTTTTGGTTTGAAAATTTTTACAGATTTTCGGGAACTTGGTTGTCAAAAAAGAGTTACAGCTCTTTTTATAAAAAATTCTATTGGTTGACCTACCTGCCGGTCTTGGTGATGATCATTTCGGTGCCGATCTTGTGAAACTGTTGCCACAAATCATTATTCTCTAATTTGGCGCTGACATTGGGTAGTGTGGGGCGTGGTGGCATGATGACATGATGCGGCATATGCATGGGTAGCATGGATGAAAATGGATCTATTCGTAAAAAAATTAAAATAAACAACAAATAAGTAAAACTAAACCCTTCGCCAATAATAATAATAGCTAAATATCGGGTTGTTAACGCAACACCGTCGGCAGTGTTGAGCTGACTTACCTGGTATGCGTTGCATTATCTGCTGACGATAGATCTCCTGAGCGATATGCTGCTGCATTCTTATGTCCACTAATTCATTTAAGCTTAACATTTTGCTCCAACTTCTTCGATTTTTTTTTTAATTAATATTTATTTTCACTTCAATTAAATAAATTTCACTAAAAAAACTTGTTTCTTTGTTAAGATCGTTTTTTTTCTCTTCACTTTTTAATGAGTATCTACACTTTTTTCGTTGTGAATTGATCTCGGTTTTATACACCTTCTTTTTTTATATTTTCAAACTTTTCTTTCCGTTGAACGAACCTTAATGATCGACGTACGTTTATCAACTGACTAAGGTATGACCACGATCTGACTTCGCTGGCTTAAAGACGAAGCCGGTTTTTGGTTTTTTCTTTTTTATATGCTCTCGAGGCACTCTTTCTTCAGGAACCTGTTCTGCAGGAATCTACCCTGACTGCGCAGACTTCTCACTCTACCGCTGCGTCATTTCTCTTTTACATTCATACTTTGCAATGTGCCTATGCTCTGTCATAATTGGGCGTTTTGTCAGTTGTCGTTTTGTTGTTGCTGTTGTTGCGTTGTCGACTTCACAAACTCCATTTTGAAAATTGTCTGGGGTGCCGATCTTGACGCTTGGCTCTGTTGATTCTCAACACCAACTTGCTTGCGCTCTCTTTCTTTTGTTCGATGGCTCCTCCTCTGATCTGAGATTTAATTTCAGGTCTATTAATTTCATAGTTCCTTTGGAGGGTTGGCACTTTTTTGTTGCTGTTGTTGTTGTTGTTGGCCGATTGTTAGCACAAATAATTTAGAAGTGAGATTTTCCACAGCGTCTTAGCTGCCTTATAAATGCTGATTGTTATTGTTGCCTTCTATCTTGGCATTTCACGTTATTGTTGATTCTTTATGTATCCCCCTGGATTTGTGGCAACAACTGCCTTCATTTTCGTTTTTTTTTCTATTTTCATTATTCGGAATTTCATGGTTTTTTTCATTTTTTTCTAATTGCTTTTATTAATGGTTTGGCTTTAAATGTTTCTAATCGCTGTAGCTTGGAATTTTTATCTGCAGCGTCTGTAGCTACATATCTAATTATTTGTACTGTTCTTTTTTTTGGTTTTTTTTTTAATAGCTACTTGGCTATACGTACGTATGTTTATTTGTACTCTTAATATGAACATACATATGCATATACATAGCTCTTTATTTATATTCATTGTTTGTATAGTCAATGTTATTGTTGTCTTCAATAATGGTGGTCTCAAGATGTTGTTGATTCGGTTTTTGGCGGCTGTTGCCGCTGTTGTTCCTTTGCTTTTTTTTTTTGGTAGTTCATGCAGACAGGTGAAACGTAAATTTTCTTGTTATTGTTCTTTGTGGCGGTTTTTGTATGTTTTACAAATTGATTTCTCATCGATGTTGAAATTTTAATTGGCACCTTCAGCACATGGCTTTGTTTGAGAGTTCTAATCACTTCAATTGTAGGCCAAAATTGTAGATATTATAAGATATTGATTTGAATTCATCTTCATCTGAGCAAATTTAAGTTTAGAGCAAGCTTCTTCCAAAATCTTTAATAAATAGATTTGAAAGTAAAATAAGAAAAATAACCTCGTATTTTTAATAAGTGATGATCTTTCAAATTAGTTCATAATTCTTTACATAACACTAGATAGGGTCGTGGCAAGGATTTTGCTTGCGGGGATATGTTCTGATGACCAAACTAAAGAGTGTATCAACAAGAGGAGTAAGATTTATTTTTTCATTAAAACGAACAATTGCTTGAATATCTCTTTAATTTGGATTATAGCATTTTCCGATTGAATTAATGAAACGAATCTATCTTTTTGGAATGAAACGAATCTATTTTCAAATTAAATGAAACTATTTTCAATTCAAGTGAAAATGTTTTCAAATTGAATGAAACCTTTTTCAAACTTATCAAAACTTTTATGAAGTTATATAAAACCTTTTTAAATAAAACGCACTTTTTTTTAATTTAAATGAAACTTTCAAAATAAATTAAATCTTTTTTAATTTTTATTGAAACATTTTTAATTAAATGAAACCATAAATTCTTATTATTAAACTTATATTTTTTATAAACTAATGAAGTGGTTGGCGGTCTACAGCATGTGGCATGTGCATTATCATGTCCATAACGTAATTTGAGCAATCATTCTGGTTTAGCTGTTGGACACTTTCCATTATAACGTCAACTATATTATGCTCTGCATTTACGTTACTTAATATTGAGCGAGCGTGAAATTTTATTTTTGAAAAGGCGTTTTCTAATGGATTGAGCATTGAAGAATAAGGATGTAAAAAATTTAAATGACATCCGCTATTTTCAACTATATCTTGAGTCTTTTTTCTTTTATGAATTCGAGCATTGACCATAATAAAAAAAGAATGTTCTAGTCGCTGATCATTACTGATTTTTTCAATAAGCTCACTTATAAATAATTGGAATCGCTCCGCATTCACTGTTGAACTAGCAAATACTTTTTGGTGTACGACACCACAATTATTTATAGCAGCAATCAACGTAGCATTTCGTCCCCTAATAGTGGGTATAATAACGTGGGCTCTTGTGCCCATTCTTGATCGGGCTTGTGATCTTCGGATATGGAGATTAAAACCACACTCATCAATAAAAATTAATTTTTCTCGTTGCTGTGGGACCCACTGCAAAAACTCCCTAGCATATTGCTGCCGAAGATCTAGTTTTCGTTGACTATTCATTCGATCCACCTCAATTGACACCAATTTTAAGGTTATTTTTAATTTTCGCAAACTATTGAAAATCGTTGTTGTCGAAAGACTTATATTTTTCTCTCTATATAATTTTTTTCTTGTATTTTTAATTGTTATTCTGGGCTCTCTTTCCACTATCATTTCAATGCACGCCAGAATTTTAGTTGTTACTTTTTTAGCACGATTTCCACCACGTTGACGATGTTCTAAAATGTTATCTGTTTTTTTTTACCGTGATATTATTGTTTTTGCAGTATTGATATTTATTGACGTAACTCGTGCAGCTTCGATGATAGTTTTTCCTTCTTCGTATAATTTTATTGGAAGAACTTTCCTTACGTTATTTATTTTAGCATAGTTTCTTACTCTTCTTCGGGTACCACCATCTCGATCCTCACGATTTGAAGCGCTCCTTTGGCTTTGCTGCGATCATACAGTAGATCTGAGGTTATGTTGCAGTAAAGACTATTGGCTCGATTGCCTCGTAGTTTCCTGACTAGGTTGCCATAAATTCGAGCTCCCGGAACTAAAGTCTTCACTACTCATTTTATTTTATTTAAATCATTCAATTGTTTTTATCAAACATAATAATTTGATTTGTTCCACTTATTGCTTCCGATCCGATCGAAATACTGACATGTTATGATATCCACGAATAACGGTTTCCATCGTTAAAGTTAGACTGCGACAAACAATGTTATATTGCACATTGGAGTAACATAACAAACTACTTAATACTATAAAGTGGAGTAAATAAAATAAAAGTAATTATTACTTAATACATAATTTTAATTAGGCTTTATTCAATTTGAAAAAGGTTTCATTTAGTTTAAAAAAAGTTTAATTTATTTTAAAAACTGTTTCATTCAATTGAAAAATGTTTCGCTTAACTTGAAAATAGTTTAATTTAAATTGACAATAGTTTCGCTTAATACGAAAAAGGTTTAATTTAATAAGAAAAAAGTTCACTTAGTTTGAAAATAGTTTTATTTAATTTGAAAAAGGTTTCATTTAATCGGAAAATGCTCTATACAGTAGACATATGTAGATTATGTATGAAACACAATATGTTCTAAAACTGTCAATCAATAAATAATATACCTTTGCAACCGTACAACCCTTTCGATGCAACCTTTATATAAAAGTATTGCTATTATATTATTACATAAGCTTATCACTTATCTTCGTGTGAGGTACTACTGAACCGATTTCAATAATTCCTTTACTAGTTCAAAGCTACTTTCTTAACTTAAACTATGGCATACTTTATTTTTTAATGCCTACACCGAGAAAAAAATGTAGGCAAAATTAATAAAAAAACAAGTATAATTTATATGATGGCTTTGGCAGTTTTCAGCCTCCTAAGTTTTTGGTTTGTGGCGTCCGTGGCGTAGTTGGTTAAAGTGCGTGGCCGCTATGTCAACGAACTTTGGAGACCCAGGTTCGAACCCCAGCAGCGACAGAAAATTATTTGAATTAAAATAATTTTTCTGTACGGCCGCCACCTCTCTGCAGACAATGGCAAACCTCAGAGAGTAATCAAAATGCCATGTAAAGCTTCTTGAGAACGAGAACATTCCGTTCATCGCCGTTCGGAGTCGGCGTTAAGCATGTAGGTCCGGTTCTCGGTCAATTGTGTACAAACTTAATAACACGCACAACACAATTGATCATAAGAAGCTAGGTCAAAGTCCTTTCAAGGGCTGAAATGGCCAGTTATTTATTTTTTTTTTATTTTTTAAGTTTTTGGTCAAAAGACCTAAGTTTTACATGTTTACTTACCAATATTGATTTGGATGATAAATTAGCGAAGTATTTTGTAATTTACACATTAGCTTCGACAATTTATATGAAGCGTGCTTGCTCATTCTGCCGAACATAGTGTGCAAATTTTCAACAAAAAACTTTGTTGAACTATCAAAGTTAAATAGAAAAAAAAATATACAGAGAGAAGTATAAACACAACTACTTAGGTAAATTACAGTATATTTTTTTTGTAAAAAATTTCCAAAGACAAGTATGAAATGTACATATACTTAGGTAAAATTTTTTATATTGCTGTTGTGCAAAATTACCCAAGCATTTAGGTGATACTTCCAAACAAAATGCACCAAAAATTTTCATTTTTATTAAGGAAAACCTTTTCTATTTAATGTAAATAGACATACATTTACAAAGTTTACAACATAGATTTACAAAGTAAAAAAATTATACACTTAGATCGCTTATAAATATATATAATATAATGCCAATAATATGCACTCATGAAACATTGCACCTTGCCTAAACATCTAGGCTATATAATTTTCATTACAAAAACTAATCGAGAACTATAACAAGAAGGGAGTATTCAGCGACAAATTTTGCTCATACCATTTTGATAAAGTGTCAAAGTTTTCGGTGGTTTACCTACACTGCCGTCATAAGGAAGAGTGCGGCATCTAGCATGAAAATCAAAATCAGTTTTATTGCGATTTCGTAAACTTCTTCAAGAAAATAAAATAAAAATTACGAATTTTTTGCTCAATTGCTAAATATTTTAACCTGAAGTTTCATATCTTCACAAATTAAAACAATCATTCAAGCAAAAAAGATGCATCTACACTGTCTGTTCCACAGTTTTTTCATTTTTAATAAAATCCGTAAAATATCATTAATGTTGATTTTATTACTATGGATATTACTATGCTAAAGAACCAAATATTTATAACCATCCAAACCCTAGTCAGTGAATTTTTGATAAATTACTGTAAGTCGTTTATCTCAGAATATTGAAATATGTAGATGCCGCACTCTTCCTTATGACGGCAGTACACTATTGGTTAAAATTTTATATACTTGGCTTGGGTGAATCAAATATTTTTTTTATTGGCAGGGTATCAAAGTATGTGCTTTCAAAGCAATAGCGGTATTCACCATCTGGATTTTATGGTCTTGTATTCTGTATTTTTGATAAGTTTGTATTTGTAGTAAATTTGACAGTTTTACAAAAACAAAACATGAACATTTTCCAAATACTATAAATACTAATTTACAATGGTGGAACCCTATTGTAAAATAGTATTTGTATATTTGAAGAACAGCTGACTTGACGTTCTATGGCAGCACTGTATTGTGAATAAGGCAACATTGCAAATTTAATTTGTTCTAAGAAAATATGGCAGAGTTTGTTTGAACTGTAAGTTATTTTTGTCAAGAAAAACTATAGGAGTGCTCACAATCTGTAGCAAATTCTTTTTAATTTACTAAAAATACTCCAAAAACTCCAGATCGTGAATACCGCTAATGGTTTAAACAATATATTACTTTGGTGAATAACCATAAGTTTCTAATTTCCATACAATTTTCTTTACCCAAGCCGGCTTTGGTGATTTTACCATTGCTTTTTTTCTGTGTACAGTAAAATGCTAAAAATTAAAAAATATGCAAACATAAGCATATGTCAGTAAATATAAATGCGTTAAATGGGAAGAAGCACATCATAAGCCGAGCAGTGCTGCTAAAGTAATATCAGATGTGCTGCAATCTCTGTATCAAGCGTTTTTGGCGTTATCAGGTGTTCATCAAGGAAGTCACCTAGGGTCCACTTCTGTTTATTTTAGCCATTAATGATGTGACCCATATCATTAAAAACTCTCATCTGCTTATTTATGCGGATGATATGAAAATATATAGAAAAATAAATTCTTAAGACAATTCAGCCCTACTCCAGTCCGATCTGAAATCTTTCGAAATTTGGTGTTCTAAAAATAATGTTTCTTAATCCAGATAAATGCCAAACTATGACCTTTTCGCGAAAAAGAAATAATTTAGTTTTTGATTATAAGATAAAAAAGATAAAAGATACTGAAAAGATAAGCTTTCCTTTAACATTCATATTGATAACATTTGTAAAAAAGCATTTTCTATGCTTGGATTTATTAAACGCTGGGCAAAAGAATTCAATAGCATGATTACGACTACAACGTTGTATTATGTAATAGTGCGTCCTCACTTGGAGTACGCAAGTCAAGTTTGGTCTCCAAGTTACAATGTGAATGTTGATCGAATAGAGAGAATCCAAAAATGCTTTGTTCGGTTTGCCCTTAGGGGCTAAAATGGATTTGACATTTTAAACCTTCCTCCTTATGAGGATCGCTTAAAATTTTTAAAAATGCAATCATTGAGTGAGCGGAGGAAGTCTGCAGATATCGTCTATTTGCACCAACTCATAACCGGTGTATTCGATTCTCCAGAACTTCTTCCTCTTATTAATATTAACTCTAATCGTAGAAGTAGTAGAAATGCTAACAATTTAATTTAAAGGCTTTAGCCCCCTCCCCCTTGGTTAATTTTTTTATTGGGAAAAAAATAAAAATAAGCCCTAAAAGCCATTTCAGATCTCCCCCCCCTTGGGCTACAAAACTGCACTGCTGGATTTGATTTTTTAAATTTATAATACACTTAGGCTACAGTCTTCATATAAAAACTTGTCAGATAAGATCCGATGGAGGAAGTGACTATCCGATTAAGCTGAAGAAGAAGATTTTGATAGAAAAAATGTTTGAATTTTATAAAATTAATTACAAATTATAAAAAACATGTGGGTGAAAGTTCAGTTTTATATCAAAGTTTACGTAGATAATTTTTAAAAACTGTTTTTTAGAACAAATTTGACGAATTCATAAAATACTTTACCAATATATCAAAATCATAATGGGGTTCAAAAACTTCCTTAAGCAAATAACTAGAAATATAATGAAATTTCAACTTTAGGCAGCCATTTTGAATTTTTAAATTTTGACATTGTATTCGGTATCAGCAACCTCGAAAACCCCTTATCAGAGACTCTTAGAGTTTCGCCAGAAAAAGTGGTAATTTGAACAATAGACATGAAATAAATAAAAAAAAAATAAAGATGTCACCGGGACGCCTACGCAACGAAACTGTATATTTATTACATGAAATAACGCGTTAGGTATAGGTGCTACGATAAAAAGTACTACACGGTAAAAAAGACTAGTTTTTAGCCCGCATGACAAAAAGAAGACAACAAACAAAAAATTCATGAGGTCATAACGGACGCACAGAGCCGCTACAATTTAAATTGTAACAAAATTGTATATAAAAAAATATGAAAAAATTTAAAAAATCAAAAGGAGGGCGAAAACTTTTTATTTTTTTCCATACGAATTATTAAATTTAACGTAATTTTATAGCATGTTCAAACCGAGCATTTAATTATGTTAAATCAATTTAATGAAGTTAAATCGAAAAACGAGTTCTCAAATGAAGTTCTAATGAAGTTAAATGCGTACAATTGTTGTTGGAAATTTATCAAATTTATTAAATTTATAAATTTATAATCAAGTTAAAGCATTTAACACGTTTCGAAACTCGTTAAATCACTGGTTTATGTTTTTGCTAACGTCAGAAAAGCTTTTTGTGCTTTTTAAACGCAGCCAAATCTGAAAAGAGCTTTTTAATTTGAAGTTTTTAATGTATACAAATAAATTCTTTGACAAATTTTTGAATCTATCTGAATTTTTTGTTATATTTTTTATATTTTTTAATAAACAATTTTATATTCCTTTCAAAATATAAACAAATAAACTGAAATTTTGAAACTAGTTAAAGCAGTATGAACGATGATGTTTAAAAAAAGCTTTCTTCGAATAACACGTTAACCCTGCAGTAGTCGCGTACCTAAATGTGACGAGAGTGGTCGCGCGGATTACATATGTAATGAAATCATATGAAATCATATGAAATCATCAAATCAATGAAAATCACAATTTTGCATGACTGGATTACATATGTAATCCGCGCGACTACTGCAGGGTTAAATGAAGTCGGTTTGAACATGCTATTAGGCATAAATAAAATTTTGAAAATTTTTAAGCTTTTTACTTTTCAGTTGAGACACACACAACTTCACCAACAACTATTGAAAAAAGAATAGATAGATCGAATATTCAGTTTGGGCAAAACAACGTTTGCCGGGTCAGCTAGTTTACATGTTAACGAATTCAATTTTAACAAGTTTAACTTTCCTACATTTTTATTAACCCTTTGTTCCCGGAGGTGTCAATTTTTTAAAATATTTTTCTAAAACTTTGAAATTTAGATAAAGTCTCTTTTATTATTAATGCATTTAAATAATAATAACAAAATTTTAACTTTTTCAAATCTTTTATAGGGTGTTTTTTTTAGGGGTTTGTTTTTCGAATTGAAATAAAACACAAGAAAATCGTTTTAGTGTCCATCAATTTGGCTTTTTTGGAAGGATAATTTTATGCCATTAATGTTTAAATATGATTTCGGGCATGTGGCCGCTGCGGCTGGCTCGAATAAAGCCAATTCTGCAGGTCCAATTTTCAACCACTTTTTCGAGCATATGGGGCCGTATGTCGGCAATAACGCCACGAATGTTGGCCTCCAAGTCCCCTAACGTTTCTGGTTTATTGGCGTAGACGAGCGACTTCACATATCCCCAAAGAAAATAATCCAATGGTGTCTAATCACACGATCTTGGTGGCCAATTGACAGGTCCATTCCGTGAAATTATGCGCTCATCGAATGTTTCCTTCAATAAATCGATTGTGACGTGCGCTGTGTGGCATGTAGCGCCGTCTTGTTGGAACCACAACTCATCCACATTCATGCCATCCAATTCGGGAACAAAATAGTCGGTTATCATGGCTCTATACCGGTCTCCATTAACGGTAACTGACTCTCCAGCATTATTTCGGAAGAAGTATGGCCCAATGACTCCACCAGCCCATATAGCACACCAAACAGTCAGTTTTTGTGGATGTAATGGCGTCTCAAGGATCTCATGTGGATTCTCTTCACTCCAAATGCGGCAATTTTGCTTGTTGACGTAGCCATTCAACCAAAAATGAGCCTCATCACTGAACAAAATTTTGCGATGAAAATCAGCATCGAGATCAATCTCATTTTCGGCCCATTTGCAAGCGTTGTTCTCTTGTCAACCTGTTCATGATGAAATGGCAAACCAAACTGAACATAAATGACATTAGAGTTGCCAGATTTGACCACAAAATGCCAGTTTTATCTCTATTCGAAAAATAAACCCCTAAAAAAAACACCCTTTATAAATGTTTTTAGAAGTGGTTTCGCTTCGTAACCAGTAGGAAACTAAGAAAAAAACAACATAGAAAAAAGATTATAATATTTTTTAATAATTTTTATCAAACGTTATGATATGACGCAAAACAATTTTTTTTTTCATTCAAGCAAAGTCCAACCTCCCAGCAAAAACAGGACCACCTTGTACGGTGAGGCTCAGATGCTGTACTGCAATGTGCACACCGCCGCGATATGCCATGTTTCGGCAAATGATCACAGTTGTGAACCCTTTTTTCAAACGGCACTTTGATCTTGAAATGACTAACGGAAGAACTTGGGCATGGACTACTTGTGCCTGATTTTATTTTTGTTATTTTAACTGTCTTGCTCCCCACAAGTCCTGAACAAACAGCTAATCTGAACGCTAATTTATGCCGAATGGATCATCAAAATTTGCTTCAGGATCTTCTGGTTCTTCGTCACTACTTTCAGATTCGATATCCGATGGAATTGCGTCAAAAAGATCTGAAATTCTTCCGAACCCATCGCTTCTAGGTCATATCTTCGACAACGATCATTGCCTAAAATTAAAAAACAAAAAATGTTTGTTCCCTACTGGTTTCACCGCGAAACCACATCCAAAAACCTTGATGAATGGGTCGCATTTCATAAATTGCTACCAACTATATTTTTAAGGACAAGAAAATAAGAAATTGTTGCATTTACGCACTTTACTTACTTGCCATTCTCAAAAAAAAACTAACTAATAATAATTTTTTCACTGCACAATAACAAACCACTTTAAATGACACGAACCATCAAACTAATGCACACAAAATCACTTACAACGCACTAAAAATTACCCGTAAAAAATTTTTACCGTTATAAAATGAATAAGAGTTCGTAGAAATACGCTTGATTTTTCTATGCAACCACTAGAAAAATAGAGAAAAAATATTAAATGTGTGGTTTCACTGCGAAACCACTAGGAAGCAAAGGGTTAAGGCATCCTGATGTGTTGAAGTAGGACGGGTATAGGTTGCTCCTAGACAACATTACTGGAAACACACAAGAGCACTTTCAATTATAAAATACTATATTATGTCCACATCTGAAGATATTTTTCCATTTTATCTCTTAAACTAAACAACTACATGTATGTGTCTTAAAACGTATACAATGAAAATTTATTCTCTCATGATAATGAAGAAACAATAACAAAAACAAAGAGTACACACTTTATTTTTTGATCAACTGAACAAATACATATTTTAATATCTTACGTTATGCCATAAAATGCTGATGTCATAACTTATGACACATCATAACGTCATATTTTTATCGCTACTATCGCTTGACAGCGATACACACTGGAATACCACGATTTGTACAACTCTGTTTTCTTATGTTGCTTTGCCTCTCGTATTTGGTGTCATATTCCAATCAGCTGTTCAGCTGATGCGTTCTTCTGCTTTGTGTTTTTCATTTAGCTTAAATCGAGCACAAAATTGTTTTGTTATTTAAAATAAACATGGCTAGTAATGTGGTAAGTAAATTGTGTGTGGAATTAATTAAAGAAAACTAACATCTTGATTAATAACACTTTAAATTTTAGAAGAAATATAAGCGTGTACGTAAGGCGCCCAACCGGAGGTGGTCACCAAGCGAAGAAGCAGCACTTATACGTTTTCTCAAACAAAATAGGAACTTTGAGGTAAGTAATTCTGAAAATTAGTTGAATTAACTGAAATAAAAACTATTTCTGTTGTATCTAGAAACCAACGGCACAGATATATTATAGAAAATTTCTAGACAAGTCAGACCTAAGAGTTGAATGGAAAGTTTTAAGAGCTAAAGTCAGAAACATGCGTGTTAGCTACAGCAAGGCCAAAGCCTATGAAAACTCAGCAGAAGCGGCTGTCTTAAGGGAAGGTGAAACTGCAAGAGGTAAATATTAAGCAAATGAAAAAGTTAGCTTTTGAATAATTTTTTTTTATTGGTTAAAGATGCTGTTTTAAAAATTTGCGGTTTTTTCTATGAATTTGATGAACTATTCAATTCTGAAAATGTTGGTGAATCCATCGATTTTGCCAGCTTCACTTGCAAGTCGGAATTTTCGGAAAGATCTGATGATTTTGTTAATTCAACAGTTAATACATCACCATTTAATAAGAGCTTCTCACCTGATATGATGGATGAGTCTTCTACGGCTTCAGCAGCAAATACCACCTCAACTAGTCGTAATGACATTCATCCAGATCCGCTCGTTTCTTGCAATAACATCCCTTTACTTACTCATTCTTCTGCTCGGATGCAAGAACATTTCGCCTCAGCGAGCCAATCAAATTGTTTCTATTCAGATCCGCTTGTTTCGGATAGAATTGAGATTTTTACAGATATGATGAAATTTAAGAAAGAAAGATCAGATCAAGAAATGTCATTAAAAAGACAGGAATTTGTGCTGCGTGAAGAGAAATTCATATTCGAAAAAGAAATTCAAAGAAGAACGCTAGATTTACGCGAAAAAGAAATAGCGAGCCAAGAAAGACTAAGAACATTAGAATTGAATATGCAGGAAAGGATCGCTATGAAGGAGTTAGAAATGAAGGAACGTATAGGCATGCTGGAGTTTGAGAAAAAGTAATTAATGACTATGCTGTATAATTTTTAAATATTTAAATAAAAAAATAATAATTGTAAAAGTTAAATGCACTAAATTATTTCACTCAAGAATTCGTCGGCCTACAAAAGAAAACCGTTAAAAATATCTTCAATATCAAAATATATCATTCTTTCTTTTTACACTGATCAAGATTTTGTTTTTTTTTTTAAGTTTTGCATTGTTCTTGGTCACAGTTTGCAATGAGTTACTGAAGCTAAAAAGTTGAGTCATAGTGACGGGTTATCCATTTTATAGTAAGAAAGTAAAGTTTTAAAAAAAAGAACACACTAAAAATGCAGATTTCGATAAAAATTTTATTTCGTTATAATGTTTGGACTTTGCCAATATGCGTGGAATACAAAATAATTTAAATATTCTCTACGGGAGTTTTTACAGGACTCAATCCTTTTGAAGTATTTTCGACGATTGTTGTGCACAACTCGGGCACTATTTCGGCTATTATCTGACGAATGTTGGTTTTTAATTGTTCAAGAGTTTTAGGTTTAGTCAAGTAAACAAGATTTTTAAGGCAGCTCCATAAAAAACAAAATAAAAAAATAATAACAAAAATCCATAGACGTCAAATCGCACGATCTTCGAGGCCAATTGACATCGCCAAATCTCGAAATAAGTCATCCTGGAAATTTTTCTTGTAATAAAGCCCTAATTGGTGCAGTTGTGTGGCTTGTGGCTCCATCTTGTTGAAACCACATATCGTACAGACCCATATCTTCAATTTTAGGCCAAAAAATAAATCGGTTAACATACGGCCATAGCGCTTAGAATTGACTGTAACGGTTGCTCCTTAATTGTTTTAAAAAAATGACAATGGCTTCTCCACAATTGCTTGGGGATTTTTGATTATACAAGTATCCACCTAGCGCGAAATGGGCTTCATCGTTAAAGAAAATTTGCTGGGATAAATAATTTTTTCTTATTTCTGTTTTTTTTTTTGTAGAATAATTTAACAACTTAAGCATATTGTTGGATAATTAAACGTTCCTTATTGTAAAATGGTAAACCTTTAACTACATAAAAACCAAAGAAGTAAGAGATAAGGAAGCGGTGTTATTCCTCAAAAGTGAGGTATTTTTCTCATTGGTGTTGGTTAACACACACATAGAAAAATTTACACAGGACCGCATTCGGGTAAAGCAAATAAGAAGGCGCAAACTTTTGCAACACTAACTAGAATTTTAAAATGGAATGAATTCGTAAATAGGACGAATAATGGTGTAACTATGTAATGTGAAGTCATCAGGTAATATTAGCAATCAGTCCTGTTAAACAAAAAAACATTGTTATTAAGAAATGACATGAAACTTATGTGAGTGATAGATGTGACAGTCAAAACTTCACAAGTTGTGAAAGTTTTTTGTATTTCTACACCACCCTTGAGGTATACAATTTGGTGCGTTACCGATTTTTTTTGGGTGTTCGGTTCCTCTGTAGGCCTATTTCACCCATAAAGAAAATAAATCATTAGTAAACTATTAATCAACAATTCAGCTACTAAACTAAACTACTAAGCTAAACTACTACTAAACTAAACTACTAAATTCCTTTAAAATTAATAAATTTGTGGAGCTTTTGTCTGATTGAAGGCTTTTCGTTTATTTTTGTTCATTATATAATATCGCGTTTTTAAAAAAATAACAATTAATGATTTCACTACGATATTATAATGGCCGGAAGACTTTATATGAACTTCAAACATAGTTTCTTAATAACTGATTTTTGCGTATTTAATAATATTCTATTATAATATATTTTTTTGCAAAATAGATTTGTCTTTTGAATTATTGATTAGGAAATGTGTTTTATGGATTATCATTTTCATACAAACTTATGGTGAGTCATTCAGGAAATCCTATCTAGTCTTTAAAAAAAATCGCTTCAAACTTTAACTTCGATTTACTCAAAATGTGTTTTTTGCACATAGAGCACATTTATCCCTGGAATGTGGAAATCTGGAACATTGAAACTGATTCACTGAAAGCAAGAGCGCCCCAAAAATATGTGCAACTGTGTTAATTGAATGCGCTCCTGAAGCGGTATTAGTATTTAGACAGTTCGATCGCACTAAATTTGAGCAAAACAACGGGCTCTAAAATTAATTTTTTTGCAATATTTCAATTGTAAATATTAAAACTTTCACTTGTTACAACTTCTTTAAACACAATAAGATATAAAAAAGAGTTGGCTGTGCCGCGGACACACCCGTAGGTTTTGACGTGACGAAGTTTCTTGATGTTGATGTTGGTGTTGATGTTGGTGTTGATGTTGATGTTGATGTTGATGTTGATGTTGAGGTTGATGTTGATGTTGATGTTGATGTTGATGTTGATGTTGATGTTGATGTTGATGTTGATGTTGATGTTGGTGTTGATGTTGATGTTGATGTTGATGTTGATGTTGATGTTGATGTTGGTGTTGATGTTGATGTTGATGTTGATGTCGATGTTGGTGTTGGTGTTGGTGTTGGTGTTGGTGTTGGTGTTGGTGTTGGTTTTGGTGTTGGTGTTGGTGTTGGTGTTGGTGTTAGTGTTGCTGTTGCTGTTGCTGTTGGTGTTGGGTTGGTGTTGGTGTTGGTGTTGGTGTTGGTGTTGGTGTTGGTGTTGGAGTTGCTGTTGGATTTGGAGTTGGTGCTTTTCGTTAAGCTTTTTTTGCTTCCCCATTGGTTTTGCTCTAATTTCAATTAATCCAGCAAAAGTGATGCATATGCGTCACATTAGGCGGTTCCCTGAGGGTTTTTGACACGCCGTCAAATTTTTTTTTTATTTTTGTCAAATGCCCGAAGACCTTACCTTTGTTTTCGTTCCTTAAAATTTACCGTTGCATCAGTAGTCACAGAGTTAAAAATCCATGCAACGTTTTTTCATGGCTGTAGCATTTTTACTGCATTATGTGATTGCATCCCTGAAATCATGACAACAAAATTTTTTTTGTAATTTAGTTGTGAAGCGTAATAACACATCCCTGCTGTCGTAAAACAAAATTTACTGTAGCACTCCTCCTGAGTGAGTAATAATTCCATGCAACGATATTACATTTCTGTTACATAAGCTGCTATATTCACGACCTGACGACGCCGGAATTTTTTTTTTTATTTTTGTCGTAAAGCCATGTATAAAACCTTCATTTTCCTTTTTAAACTTTTATCATATGTTATATACACATTGAGTAAAAATTCAATGCAACGCCGCTGCATGAATGTTGCGTTATCGATCTTTGAGCGGCTCTCTCAGCGTCCCCATGATGTCAGAAATTTTTTGTCTAATTTTGTTGTGAGGGCTTCCAGTAGGCCTTTATTGGCGTATCGTATTTTTAATCCTAGCACTAATACTCAGGGAGTAATAATTCCATGTAACAAATTTTCAGTTGCGTTGCTTACACAGCTCCCACTACGTCCCTATGCCGTATTAAATTTTTTTTTGGTTTTCTAATATAGTCAAAGAGTTAACCTTTATGGTCATATTATTTTTTTAATCATAGCTCTTATACCCAGCGAGTAACAATTCAATGCAACGCAGATGAATTTTTAAAAAATTCATTTTTCAACTTTTTTGGAAACTAGAGCAGTACAACGTAACTTCGTCACGTCAATAACGTTGTTTTACTACACAATGCATTTTTAGTCAATTGTTTATGTTATTTACTTTAATTCTTTTGTAAAATTCAATAATAAAAATCGCTTTTTATTGAATATTTGGTACATGATACAATTATACAGGTAGCATTGACAAGTATTGATTTTCTCAGCAACAAGGCAACGACCATTTGTCAAAAACAGTTGTTCGTGCAACAAGAATTAAACGAATGTAAAAATAAATAAATTCCGCAAAATATGTGCGTTAAATACACAATTATAATAATGAAAGTTGTGAAAAAATTATGTGTGATATGTGTTTAACGTTTTCCAGCCGTGGTGTTTTAATAATAATTGGAAACTTCTTTAATTTCGTCCATATGCATCTGCAGCTGCTGAGGTTGCTACATTTGAACGTTTTCAACATTTTTTCTTATGTTTGCACTTCATAACACAAAGTTCACAAGTTATCTTCGTTGTAGTAATAATAATTCTCTATTGATTAAATAAAATAGGCAATATTTTGTAAGAAAATGTTTGGTTATTTGCAAGCGCTGAAACATAAACAATGGCGAAAACATAAGAAATAATTGAATGCTCTCTTTCTAGACATTTTTTTTTACAGATGGTCGATGCCCAAGCAACTGTCAATACTACCTTATATTATTATACCATGATTTGGTATTTGTAATTCGACTCAATTTTTTTTTTAAAAACACGAGCGATCGAACTGTCAAAAAATTCATGAAACATGCCTCAGTACACACACACTGTATGGGAGGAGAACACCATTTCCTTATATCTTACTTCTTTGACAAAAACTGTTTAAATGACGTGAACATTTGACAGGTACCAAATGCCAGGGATGCACTTTCCGAAACCCAAAATGGATAGCCGTTTATACGTAGCTGTATGCCTGAGAGCCAAGAGTAGGAAGCGTCATATAAAGAGAGGCAGGAAAAATTATATGTGTATTGATTTTGACAGTTTCGTCTCAGCAAGAGAAGATGTTCAGCTTCGAGACTACCTTCACTTTGACTTTGACCTTTTGAATTGACGACCTCGACTGAGGTCGAGGAGGTAGAGCGCTTGACAGAGGTCCATTTCAGAGGTCCCGGGTTCAAATTCCGAACAGGTAATGGTCCTACGTTTTTACCTTCCTGCCCTTCTGGCCTCATTTGTAATCAACTGAAATTGAAAATTCATCAATATTTACTACTGGAAGTTGTAGTTGGTGGTAGAGAAATTTGTGGATGAGATTGCTTTATAAAAGATTCAAATTCACATGTTTCTACGAGTTTCCATTAAACTTAGAAAGTCCTAGACATACTTAACATGATTGCCCCTTTCTTCCCACTAATCTATAACCCCATTTTTGAACTAAGTCAGACTTGACTGCATAGGTAGTACACCTGAAATCCTTGGTTCAAAGCTGGAAAATATGAGCCTAACTGGAACTGTATCATGGGTAGTTTGAATCAAGTTCAATAGTTTTCGCACCAAGGTAACAGTTTGACAAACACTAGACATCAACATTTTGAGAAGTTCACGCAGTACTGAGGAGAATAATAGTTGCCAGAGTACTTTAGTAAATTACGCTACAAAATAACATAATTATGCATACTTCCCTAGTATTATTAATTTTACTTTCTAGACCCTATTTAAGTATTTTGTTGTGCGGTACCCATTACACAACTCAACAAGCTTTTTGAATTGATCTCTTGAAAGAATTTTTGGAAGTATTCTGAATATGAGACTACATTCAATAATGCATTCAAGACCTTCTGCCTCCCTTTAAATATATGGCAGTCCAGATTACTTTTAACCTTCAAACGGAAGCTGTTAAACAAATCACTGTCGATAATAGTTTCTCCAAATCTTATCGCAGGACAACACATGTTCTTGAGCCCGAAGAATAGCAGCCGCAACGGAATGCTACACAGTCGTTAGATTCACAGCCAGATAAGTTTTAAATGCAGCCGCAACAAGGATCTGAGTGCAAGACAGATGACTCCAAACGCAGATGACATGGTTTCCAGCGGCGAATCCTTCTACGTTTTATCAGTAACGGCAAAAGCAACAGCAACTTGTTACAAGTGCGGCGCCAATTAGCTGTTGTTGTGTAACAGCTTCCAATAGCGTGTAGCACTTGCTTAATGCCCAAATGACAGACTCTCCAAGAGTAGCCAGGATTGCGGTACATTTGTAGAAAGCGCTAATCTTCAAACAGTTCAGATCCTTTTTGCTTAATTTTATTACCATTACCCAGTGACGGCGAGAACAATGGAAAATTATTACGTACTTAAATTGGCGACACTCGCAAAGAGCTGCTACTCGCACTTCAAATGATGGCGTCAGGTAAGAGACACTCTCAACTCTCGTCTTAAGTAGATTTTAAATGAAACACGCCTTCTGTCGTTTCACACGCGGTGTGCTCTAAAGCCCAAGCGTAACCACAGAGTCTGTCGCAGATCCTTTGAGTGGTCGTGTAGTGTGTGTGTCTGTCTGCTTGTTTTTGAGGGTAGCGCTGCTGCCAACCCATGTCTCGCAATGACATCCCTTGCGTCCGTTCACTTGTCATCGAGTTCAGCAAGTCTATTAGTACGAAGAGTCCTTCGAAATGCACCTGATTTAGTTTGGAAAGTGTACATTTTTTTTTTTATTTTCTTTTGAGTTCTGTTGCGATGGTGTTGCGCAACAAACCATAAAAGTGTCGGTCGGTACCCATTAAATTGAATCTAAATCTAAGCTAGAACAATAATGGTTGCCTTGCTCTTGAGTCCAAAACGTGTCGTTTTTTGTCAATTTTCTACGCAGGCGTGGAGCGTAAAATTTTTTGGCAGACGTTATGATTGTAAATTTTGAAGGTCTGATTTACAGCTACATTTACGATGGACTGACGCCAAATTTTGAGACACTTGGTTTGATATTGACCCAAGCGTGTGACTGACTAGCTGGAGATGGCAAAGCATGAAATTTCGGCATTTTATGTTTGCAAATTTTTATTTCATAAATACACTAAAAACAATAACGGAAGTTTGGCGTCATACGACAAAATTTTGTGCGTTTCAGTTTTGCACACATCCGTTTTTAACATGTTAATTTTTTTTTTTAGCCTACATCCTAAACAGTCATAGTGTCGCGACATAAGCGGTATGCTTCGTTGAGGTTTCAAATTAGGTTTGAAATGAAATTTTGACGCATAAACTTAGGAACTGTTTCTTGAACTTGAGTCTATTTTCAGAATCACTTTCAATATGGGAAGCATCATTTATATTCTCCGTTCTGACATAAATGTACAGTGTACTCGACGTTGTTTGGGATAAAGTTTTAAAATTTTTATAAATATATTTTGGTCCGCGTAAGATGGAGCTTATTTTTTCAGCTAAAAATGTTTACAGCTTTATAGTTTGCATAGAAATTTTGTTTTTTATGGCTTTAGCTATAAAGTTGCTTTAAGTAAAATGGTTTAAGCCACATACAGAAACAAACAAGATAAATCGATTTGAAAAATTTCAAAAACTTTTGGTTATATAGTAAAATTCTTATTCCTATATTAAAAAAATCCTAAATTTAAAAATATGAGGACAAGAAGATACGTACCTGAAAAAATTTCCTGAATAATAAAACAAATGGCGCCAAAAAATCCCATGTGATATTTGTGAATTACCATCTTTAACTAAAATTTTTAAGCATGGACAAAAGTGAATTTCGCGTCTTAAAATGTCATTATTATTTGATTACGATTATTTCTTACGTAGAAAAAAGCGTTACAGAACGATTCACAAGCCAAAGGTCAAGGGCTGGCGAACGTTTGTGTTCGTCCGCTTGAGGTTACAACGCCAGAAATCGTTGATAAAATCCATTGTATGATATTAAACGATCCGCAAGTGAAAGTGGAGGGTTTTGCGTAGTATTTAGGTATCTCAAACTAGCGGGTAAGGAATATTTTCAAAATTTGTTGGATATGAGAAAACTATCTGCACAACCAGCACCTATCTGCCGCCATTTTCTCTCCTTTGAACACAAGCGCGATCTTCAAGGAGTATTTTGTTGTCTCCTTTGACAACAAGCGTCTAATAACTTCAAAGGAGTGTTTGGCTATATTCTACTACTACGTTTTTGTAACCGTGGACGAGACATGGATCTATCCCAATACATAAGAGACCAAAGTAAAAGTTCAACAATCCAAGAGAGATTAAGAGACCAAAGAACAATCGAAACACCAGACAAAATAGAATCGAAACAGAAGGCCGAAGTGAGTTAATCAACCATAAAATTCATGTAGACGCTTTTTTGGGTATTGTTCATATCGACTACATTGAAGAGGGCAAAACGGTCACGGGCGCATATTATGCAGAGCTGTTAGATCGATTCAACGCCGATATGAAGATAAAGCAGCAGCATTTGGCAAAAAAAGGTGCTTTACCACCAGGACAACGCCCGTGCAAAAGTCCACTGTCACAAAGGAAAAATTTCACGAATTGCACTGCCAATTGGTTCGCTCGCCATCCACCATATTCTTCTGATTTGGCTCCCAGCGGTTTAAGTATATTTCCAAACTAGAAGTAATCTTTCCAAAAAAAAAAAAGGTAATTCCACTATTTCCGGTAATTATAGTAGGATAAGCCTTCTTAATATCGCATATAAGGTTCTGTCGTGCGTATTATGTGAAAGACTGAAGCCTTTCGTAAGCCAGCTGATTAGACCTTATCAGTGTGGCTAAGTAAAATTCATTTTGGATAAATAAAAAAGAAATGAAGACCTGCTAAATCCACTATCCATCAGATATCTACGCTACGACAAATGTTGGAGAAGTCCATAAAAAAAATCGACGCACACCATATTTTTGTCAATTAAAACGCCGTCTTCGACATTTCAATAAGGAATCACCTGTTCGCCATAATGTCTGAGCACCATTCCCTGAAAGCTCCATCTCTGCAGAATCACACCAAGTAACACCCACAGCTCAGTAAAAATCGGGAGGGATCTCACCTCTCCATTCGATACCAAACGAGGTTTCAGACAAGGTGATTCCTTCGAACTGCTGATTTGAGACGTAGTGGCACGATATTCTACAAAAGTATTAAGCTGTTGGCGTATTCTAATGATATCGTTATCATTGGTCATAATACGTACGAAGTCAGTGCAGCATTCTCCAGATTAGCGAAAGAGTCGAGTTGAATAGGTCTTGCTTTGAACGTAGATGATACTAAATACCTAATGTCAACAAACAAACAGTCTGCTCCTTTGACACTACCTCCTTATTGGTTGTTATGGACTTCGTCTACCTGGGATTCAGTGTAAACTCCTGCAACGATGTCAGTCTTGAGATAAAATGACGGATAGCTCCTGTCAACAGGTGTTAATTTGGGCTCAGTAGGCAACTCAGAAGCAGAACCGTCTCTCGACGAACAAAAATAACGTTCTCGAACGAAAGTGACTCATCATGCCCGTCCTATAATATACAGCACAAACCTAGACGTTGAGCAGTTCGAGTTTCTTCTCTTCGAGAGAAAGATCCTTCGTGAGACCTTCAGTCCAATCTGCGACAATGATGAGTACCGAATTCGATGGAAACTAAGTACCCACGTCGACATGGACTTAATTAAGCTCATTAAAACTGAGCGCCTCGCTGGATAGATCAATTTGAGAGAATGAAAAAAGATGCTCCAGTGAAAAAAATATTCGAATCGGTGCTCGGTGACGGTTAACACAGAAGAGGAAGCCCATATCTTCATTGGAAGGACTAAGTGTTGGACAATTTGACTGGTGTTTTCAAATGGCGTCTGCAAGTAGAAATGGCTGGAGCATAATCTTAGACAAGACCAAAATTGATCCCCGGTTATTAGCGCCAGATAAGTAAGTAAGTAAGAAGTAATCGGAGGAAAGAGATTTGGCTCCCATGAGAAGGTGTCGCTAAACAAAGTCCTATTTTCGTACTATCTTACTCGCATTATTTGGAAAGTATCGAAAAGTAGAAAAACGTTAGACGATGTGTATCGGGCTACAAGGAAATCATGTTGAGAAATTAAACCAATTTTTAACAAATAAATAATTTCTTGTTTCAGGGACTTTTCAGGGGCTTTTTACATTGTCCTCGTATAGCTTATACCAAAATAGTTGACAGCTCAAAAGCTAGCGAAAATATTCTAAAAAGATTCAGACATTTTGTAATTCCGTGTCTAGGATAGAATAAAAAGCGTTGTCGCATAGATCTAAGCGTAATTTTAATGACTTCTTTCCTCTTATCCTAAAAATATTCAAACATAAAATCAATATTTTTTCCAATCCTCAACATGCTTAGAAAATTCATTAACTGTTTTGGTACAAGCTATATGTAGTATATGCGTAGAACCAAATTCACTTTCAGATGACATTAAAGTGTTTTGTAGTTGTAGTTATATATAAAGTTTTTCGGGTTGGATCATAAGTACGAAATATGAAATATTTTGTTAGTACTACTTAACAGTGGCGGATCTAGGATTCGTTAGAGGTGGTGGGGGGTGGGGGTTGAAGCGGCTTTTTGGGCTTTTTTGAATTTTTTCCATACAAAAATGTCTCCAAGGGGGGCTAAAGCTCTTTCAGCCTGTATGTAGATCCGCCACTGCTACCTAGTATAGTAAAAAAACTATATTTTTTTTATATATAGAGCAAACATGCCCACGTAGTTGCCCTTATGGCCCGCGTGGCCCTTCATACAAATTTTTTTCTATCTTAATTTTGCCTTTGCGATGAGCCAAAATCAAAAAACCCCTGCAACAAACAACAACACAAACCACACTCGTTCAGTGTTCAGCACATTTTCCAGCGAACTTTACAAAAACAAATGAATGCAAAGCCAAAATACAAAAAAACGGACACTCGATGATGTCGATGCTGAAGCTGATCGTCCCGTTACTTGTGTGTCTAGTAATTTTTCATTTAAGCATTGTTATTGTAACAGAAATTAAGTCTTGCCGCAGTGCACTGGCAAATAAAATTGAGTTCATTGTGTTTTGATAATTGTAATACATATCAAACATTGAATATATTTAAAAAAAAAAAGAATAAAACACATTTTCTTACAGTGTACTTCAAGGCATGTGATTTTATTGCATTGTAATTGTTTTTTTGTTTTGTTTGATTTTTTTGCCAAACACAACGATGAGCAAGTTTTTGTGTTCGTTTTTTTGTTTTTTAAGTATTGGCCCGCGGCTAAAATTTCTTGGGCTGATATATATATAATAAGACTGATATAGAGTCTTATTAGGAGTGCTTAAAAAAATCACCCCGAAGTTGTCAGTGTATGGCTGGAACCACCTTGACTTTCACCTAGTCCTTTAACCTTCATCGGTCCCTAATTTCTAGAAACGAATAAGTTCCTTGTGTGTAAGTTTTAGACACGTTTTCAAGAACCATATTTTTATCGATGAATGAAATTAATGCGATCTAGTCGTTAAAAATTATTTATTATTCATTATTTTATTTATTTAAAAAAAAAAGATTTTTAAAAAACCAGCCAAAATCCTAGCTCGGTCGATTTGCTGAAATTATATTAAAAAAATAACAGCTTGAAGTTGAAAAGTGTGTGTAAAATTTACACAAGGGACCGATTAAGGTTAATTAGTTTATATTATTTAGAAAGCTTTCATTTCTTAATACAAAGTTAGAATTAAGGATGATCATCTAATATTTTTCAAATACATATTTTTTTTTTTATTTTTATATATTTTTAGAGAGACCATATTTTGAGAACTGATCTTTGCGAGGATATATTGACATATATACTCTCACGTTTTTATAACTAGGCGTTTCACTCCATCACTGCTTAAGGCCGCTTTACATTATCCTACTGTGTGTTACGACATGTCAAAATTTTCATGTATGATAGAATGTACAATGGTGTAAACAACGAAAAGCAAAGTGTATTCGAACCTGTTTTGATTTTTTTGACATGTCGTTCTACATTTTAATTTTTTGGTTTGTTTCTAATTTCATCACACATTCTATCCGACCAGAGATGAGTTTTATAAGATTTCTTCGAATTTAATTTGTTGAAAATCACCAAGCTGCAAGTTACATTTCATCAAATGCTTAAAAGCAAGCAAAATAATGACTGCTTTTATTTTTAATGCACAATTGGCCCTTATAATGCTTACAATAGCTGCTATGTCCCGATTCATTTTAAGTATTTTCAATTTTTACATTTTTATTGAATAAAAGTGCAATGTGACTTTGTGAGATAGTCTAAAAGAGAAAAATGAATTTCTTTATACAAAAATAAAAAAATGACAGTGTGATAAGATTCGGTTATACTTTCTATCTCACATGTCGTAACACACAGTAGGACAATGTAAAGCGGCCTTTAGGTCTGATCTTCCGTTTTATTTTCTGATTTTACAACCGAGCCATAATAACTTCATAAACTAACATTTATAAAGCATTGGAGATGTCTTTTTTATTTAATTAATTTAATGATTTGAAATTTTTCAGTCAAATTTATAGCGCAACATGGACCTCATAACTTAGAATTTATAAAAATGTGTTTTTCTTAACATATGTACATGTTTGAAAGCAAGATGCCACAAGAAATTATGTCCACACTGCCTTGACCGGACTGACCCTGATGCCCTGACTGGTCTGCTAAGGGGCATGAAAATGCTTAATTATATGCTTCGGAGACAAAGGACAAAATAGCATCGCTCTTAACATAGACCAGTGAGGGCACAAGTTTGTAGGCCACTTTTTGCTTTGAAAACATGATGATACTGAAAATTCAAACAATATCTGAAACTAAATAAGATCGATTGCCTTAATCAAGGAAAGAATATTCCAAATTATGATGCACAGTGAAAGTAAAGTTAATCTTGCCTCCATTCGAAGTTTCAATGCTCTCTTGTATTCAGTTAAAAAACTTAACCATAAACTGAAAATGTTGCGATTTGCTTTGGAAATGCCACGCCCCTTACTCTAATCTTATCCGGTAAAACAAACAAACATTCACAAATTTGTTACAGATAAATAAAGATCCAAGGAAGAAATAGTCTAAAACTTCAACGTTCAAACTTCGAAATAATCATAACCCGATTAAATAAACTTGCTATAACTACTCGTTTAATGTCTATATCACTATAATTTCATACTAAAAATTAAACTTTCTAAGTTAAAGTTAAACTTCCCAAGACCATAACAAAATATTTCACAACCCAAAACAGAAACTTTGAAAATAATCATTAACCTGATGGTACATGAAATCCGAAAAATATTAAATGACAGCAACAGTTTAATGTCACTTTATAAAAAAAAACTAATCATTAATAGGTATCATCTGTCAGTTTCTTAACCAGCTTAGAGATTAAAAATTTCACTCAGCTATATTTCAAAGTTTATTTGATTGATTTTTTTCCAAATGAAATCTAAGAAATGATTTATTAAAACCTGCTGGTTTTATCATCACTAAAATTTAGTACAACTATAAATCACCTTTAAAATGACATGGCACCTCCAAGTCACAAAAAAAATAACGAAAAAAAAATAGAAACATTTTCAAAAAACCATCTTGTCACCTGTTTATAGACAATCATATAGAAAATTAATGAAAACAAAAGATGTTCTTCATCATATCATTAAAATAATAAAAAATTAAAAATATTTTTACCTGCATAATCTGCATCCTGGGAACAGAACATTCAAAGTGGCACACACAAACAAACACACACACTCACGCGCTAGCATGTGTTATGAACATGTTCATAAATTCATGCATAAAGATTCTTAAGAGTAGATAAACGCAGATATTGGCGCCTTCGACTAAATACTAAACGAGTTAACATATCGAGATACATATCTATCTATAAAATGCGTAAATTCAAAGTTGAAGAGGATCATTAAAAAGAGCAGCATCGTCAACAGGCCAACAGCGTACCAGCAGCCAATATCGCCGCTGAAAATACTGGCGACGCTGATATACTCCAGGAAAATTGTTGGTATTCTATTTTTAACTCAAGTTTTAATTAATTATTTGGCTAATAAAATAATTTTTATCTAAGAGCACGCTTTTTTGTTTTGTAAACGCTTGAGTTTACAATGTTGACTTGACAATGTAATACATGGCAACGGCGTTGCATGGAATTATTGCTCGCACACTATAGAAGCTTTTATAAATGTATGATAGTTAAGTTGATTCTTGCCCTCATTAAGAAAAGAAATAAAATTTTGTTATCAACATGCAAACCGCAAAATTGCTGCATAGAATTATTACTGATTTACTTAGTTGTAAGGATAAAGACTACAACAAAAATGCAATAGCGTTGCATGAAATTATTACTTGGCAAAACATGCACATAAAACAAAAATACAATCTGACTGATGGTCAGATCAAAAACAGATCAGCTCAAACAATCTAACGATTAAAAACAGCTTATGCAACAAATAATCAATGTCGTTGCATGGAATTATTATTTGCTAAGCACAAGTGCTGTTTATTGGTACAAGTGTTAATTTTAATGCACGACAGTAAATATTGGTATATATAGCAATATAGCTTTATAGCGGAAATAAAATAAGAAGTAATGAGACCACGGAGGCATTAAGGGATGATTACATGTAATTCGAAATTTTTTGGCCCAACATTTTTTTTTGCTTTAAAAATTAGTTTATCATCTGGAGAATATGCTGTGAAAATTTTAAATCCGAATTCGAACTCTAAGGGCCAGTTTTTCAGTGCGAGTTTAAAACTCTAGTCAAGTTAAACCGAGGTTAACTCACCAAAATTTGACGTTTAAACTCGGTTTAAGCAAAAAAAAAACACATCATGTGATAATTTAAGTCAATTCAACTTAAACGAATGCTACAATATCTAGTTAAACCGAGTTTTAACGTCCCTTTTTGGTGAGTTAATCTTGGTTTAATTTGACTAGAGTTTAAACCCGCACTGAAAAACTGGCCCTAAGTGCCTCAAATCGAACATGTAAGCGAGGAAATAAAACTGGCTTCGAGCGTAGAGCGAAGTAAACGGCAGCCGACCGGCGACGAGTGCCTACCCCACCTCTCGGCACTTTGTTAGTAAATTCCGCAGTCCGTGAGACATTTCGGACCAGTGCTGCCGTTTTGAAATACTTTAAATAATGCCGTTCTGAAATGCTGTAAATAACAAATAACATAGTAAAATTCACAACGAAAACTTTAAATCGCTTTTTCTCTAATTTTAATTTTTGCGTTATTTTCTAGCTTACAAACAAGATTTAAAAAAAAAAATATACAACATGATTCAAATTGCATTCTCTTCAGAATTAAATTCTCTTGTGAATCTACATGTTTGTAAAAAGGTTTTTTTTACCTATTTTTAAAGAGGGGGGAAGTAAAATATTCTTTCCTGTAAATGAACACTTTTAGTTTAAAACTGCCTGTCATTTTTATTTCATCATTTCTTCCGGGTTTTTTTGGTTCACACAGAAGATGAACTTATAATAATAACAAAAAAATGTTGGTTTTTTGTTTTCACACACGAATTACGAGCTCCATCTTGTTTGAAACTGGGAAGCTTGAAGATCGAGGCGCTTCGGAAAACACTCCATAAGTCCGCCATTTTGTAAAATTTTTACATGAAAAAATTTCTGTAACATTTTCGATGCCACCTTTAAATATACCCTCAATACCACGATGATTACTTCTTTCTTTCCTTTAAAAAAAAATCACAAAAAGCACCTTAGTTTTTACTAATTACATGTATATCTTCCCTTAAGCATAATAATAAATGAAACAAAAATTAAAAAGCGTTGCATGGAATATTTACTCGATGACTTTGGTTAATTTTATAGCACGACAGTTATGTGGGTGCATTCTTTGTCATCATGAAAGAATTAAAGCATCTTATCAGGCAGGCTTAATGTAACGCAAGTGCACCATCGTTGCATGGAAATAAGCAAATGTAAATGTGCCACAGTAAAGGTTGGTTCATTAGCCTCATATGAAAAAAAAAAAAAATAAAATAAAGACAGACACAAAAACAAAATTGAAATTTAATTTGTTTAATCAATTGAAATTAATTTGTCTGAACGGCCGTCACCTCTTTGCAGACAATGGCAGACCTCAGAGAGTGAATAATGTCATGAAACTATTAGCTTCAGTTCTCGATAATTTATGTACAAACATTTAATAACACACACAACCCAATTTGATCATAAGAAGCTCGATCGAAGTCCTTTCAAGGGCTGAAATGGCTAATTCGGGTTTTTTTCGTTTTTTTAAAGAACAAGAATAACGATAAGGTAAAGGCAAGGATTAGGTTTAAGGTAAAGATTTCAGCGAGAAAAATAGGGACAAAATAGGATAGGAAATGTACAAGAATATCACAAAGTTAAGGACAAGAAAAATGACAATAGAATATGGATTTGGACATGGATTAAAAGATAAAGGTTTGACCAGATTTAAACAAAGCTGAAGGCTAGGATAATAAAAAGGATAAGGTCAAGAAGAAGAATTAAGATACGAATTTGAGCAATGGTTAGGGTACTACTTCGATGCACCCTGTGTCAAGGTTAGATAAGTAGATAAGAACTCAGTTACTAATTTAAGCGTTCTCTCTGTCAAAAAAAAAATTCCGGGTAACTTTCTCGGCATATTGGCAATATAAGTAGAACCTAAGTAGCTTGAGTGGATCATATTGAAAAGTCATGTAAAGAATACTGATGAGTTGGTGTAGCGGCCAACGAAACAGGCTGTATAGTCTGCTGTGTGATTTGATCTATACAGAGCCGTTGTTGTTGTTGTTGGTTGTTGCCTTCTTTGTCATCATGTTGTCTTGTTGTCAACATACTTGGCCTAAAACTCAAATTTGTTTTCAATATAAAAGGATTAAAGCAAGGATTATGATAAGAATTGGAGTGAATGATAGGGCAAGCAATGGGCAAGGGAATATGATTTGAACTAGTTAGAATAAGGACAAGAATAGGGCAAGAACAAAGTAAATAATAAGGAAAAGGAAAAGACTTGGATGAACTAGAATTTGGATAAGATTTAGGATAAGAATAAAGACAAGGATAAGAACAAGGATCAGGATAAGGATCAGGATAAAGTTTAGATAAGGATTTAATGAAGGATAAGGGCATGGATGATGATCTCTCAGAGAGTCATCCTAAAAAAATCGAAACTCAAGAAGAATTTTAAAATAAATCCATTTTGCCGGAAAAATAACAATATCCTTGTTTTTAATTTTATATTGGTACCAATATATTTATGTTTTCAAAAGCCTCTACCGTCCTAACAACTCCTGGCCAAGGGAAATATACTGAAAACATTTTTCTAAATAAAATATAAAAAAAACCCTAATTTCTAACATTTGCCTCAGGCGGGTATCTATGAAAACATTACTTTCTATTTTTTTTCGAAATGTAAAAAATATGATTCATAATAATGCCTCCTTTATTTCATAATAAAGTCTCTTTTAATATTCATAATAATGACTCTTTTAGAACTCATATAAATTAATATTTTTGGACTCAAAATTAAAACTCTTTTAAGACTCATAATAAAGACTCTTTAAATACTTATAATAATGACTCGTTTAGAACTCATATAAATTAGTATTTTTGGACTCAAAATTAAGAATCTTTTAAGACTCATAATAAAGAATCTTTAAATACTCATAATAATGACTCTTTTAGAACTCATATAAATTAGTATTTTTGGGCTCAAAATTTAGACTCTTTTAAGATTCATAATAAAGACTCTTTAAATACTCATAATAATGACTCTTTTAGAACTCATATAAATTAGTATTTTTTTAACTCACAATTAAGACTCTTTTGAGAGCCATATTTAATACTGTGTGTAATAATCATGTAATGGAATCTTTAACTCATATGAAGGCTCTTTTAGAACTTATAGAAGCTATTATTTTAAGAGTCATATGTCTCATGTTAAAGGCTCTTCGATGGTTTTAAAACTCTTTGTAAACACTAATTTCTGACATTGATATGATGTTAATAAAACCTCAGAAACTGATTTTTGCTACTCTAGTGTACTATAAAAGACTTCGTCTTGTTGTACAACATTATATAAATAAATAATAAAAAACCTCCTTTCCGCGAAGTTATCGTGTGTGCCTTTTTTCTATTTATTTAATAATATTAATAAAAAAATTAATATATTTCCACATTTTGCCATTCATGGTACTAATAAAACACTAATAAAAATACTCCTTTTAGAGTCTTATTGTTGAGCAATCATTTTGGAGTCATTTCAAAGACTGCTTTAGGATTCTTTTTATTGCGTACTCATAAAACACACACAAAAAATACTCTTTTTGGAGTCTTATTTCTGAGCAATCATTTTACAATCATATCAAAGACTCCTTTATTAGTCTTTTTATTGCGTACTCATAAAACACGCATAAAAAATACTCTTTTTAGAGTCTTATTTCTGAACAATAATTATATAATCATATCAAAGACTTCTTTATGAGTCTTTTTATTGCGTACTCATAAAACACGCATAAGAAATACTCTTTTTAGAGTAATTTTTTTTTGAGTCACTCAGAAAATTTTTGCGGGGTTATTTCTTATCACTCACAATAACTTAATTTTTTATTATTTTTTAGTTCGGTTGACAAAAAATTAAAATTCTCCACTTAATTTGCGAAGCGAACGAAAGAAGGGGTTCTCAAATGACAGCAGTACAATATTCTAACATTTTGTGCTGAGTGTGCTGACTGAGCAGTCTTAAAACCATAGTACGATGATTTAATTTTCTTACACGCTTTCTTTGTTTAACTGTCGAATGCATGATCGATTGTCTGTCGTTGAGATGATCTTCACGTTGCGTGAGGCTAGGCGATTGCTACTAGATGCTTAACGCACCATAGATTAAGGGTTACCTAAGATGTCTGTCAGCATGGCTCTTGGTACATATGTCTGTCAGTCGATTGGAGCTGAGGTCGTTCATTCTTAAAACTGTCTGTGGTAGATGTTTGTTCGTTTGTTTGTTTGTTTATCTAGCATCATAGAGTGTTGATTTTTCGATTAGTCGCTGATAAAAGTTATAATTTTGTTCGTTTAGTATTTTATTGATTTTGATGGAATGGAATAAATTAAATGAATTTCAAATGATAACAATTAAAACTTTGATGATTTTATTTCTCACGATCTTTATGTATACGTTTGGGTTGTTTTTTTTTTAATTGTTTTGGTTTTTAGGCGGTATTGAAAAGCTTTTCAGTACACATAATTTGCGCCATTAGCACCAGCATCATTGTCATTATTATAAAAATTATCATCATCATTACTATAATTATCAACAACTACAGGAATAGCAGCAGCAATAACTAGTAGCTCTTAACCAATCACAGCTGTTATCACCCGAGAGTGATCATGTTTTGCCTACTGTGAGCTACAAGCCGCATTTGAACTGAAGAGCAACAACTAGTGGGAAAACACTTAACTTTAATGCAGAATCACTGCTAAAAACAGCAACAAGTTCTGGCCTGGCGCCCACAAGAGTTCCAAAGGACTGTGTCGCCTCACTTAGTTGTTCACTCTATCGCACGATCGGCATCTGCGGCATTGTAAACTACATACTATATACTTAAGAGATACTTTTGTATCTCTTTGCGATAGTATCTGTGGGATAGTATCAATTACACGATTGCAAAGCAATTGACCTGCGCTGCAATGGCTTGGAACAGAAGTCGTCGTCATCGTCGGTATCGATTTCAATAGCTCAATAGATGCCGCCATCATCCATATCATCGATCAGTAGTAGTGTGCCATGAAGATAGCGCGTTTTGGCCCTTTTTTTCGTTCCCATAAGTGTAGCTTATGTTATGCTCCGATCTTAGCAAAAGCGATATCTTATCGCTCATGCTGCTGCTGTGCTGCTACTTGGATCGTTTGCTTAGCGTCGCATATGCTTGTGATCTTCATGACAAGCGGATACAAAAAATCCTCTTTGTCAGATTAAGAACTGCCAATTGGCAATAAGTTAGTCGTTGGCATTGACAAGATCGTCGTTGTATGGAAGATTCTAGCTTCACTTGTTTTCTTTTTTTTTAGCCGTTTGAAAATAAATTGAGCGTTCTGCCGTTCAGCCCTTGTCAAGATCGTTCGTTGCTGATATTGAAAATTCGGGAAACGGTTAGAGATAGAAGAAAATCATGAAAATTTTATAAATTTAAATTCTTTTTAAGATTTCTCAATGTTTCGTTTAATATGTTTGAACTCACTTAAATATACCCATCGCAAACGGGGTAAACGTTATCTGCTCCAACAATGTAAAAACGTTAATTAAAGATTTAATTTTCCTCGTAAAAAAAGCTTGCGTAAAAAACCAGAGTTCTCTGGCCAAAATTCAAAATTTCTTATTTTTTAGGTATGAACCGATTACATTTTTAAAAACCTTCAATAAAAACAAAGTTTTCTTAACGTAGCATTGAATTCTTTACTTTGTGCGAAGTGGGCGCGTACATACAAAATATGTTACATGGTTTTGAATACTGACAAAATAGTTTCCCTGGCTTGGAGCATTGAAAACGGACGTCAGGAGTGTTTTAACTAATTGCATTCGTATGACAAGTTTTTGATTTATCCCTTAACTACTTTTAACGATGTAATTTATATTGAAAAAATTCTCCGAAGCACCAGATGTTATTATTTTTTTTCATACTGCTATTCTTATACAGAAATGGCAGTCACATTAAGTTATTGTGGTCATATATGAAGTATATGTGGTCATCAGGCGTGTTAGTTTTTTTTTCCTCCCATATTGTGCAATGAAAAAAATTAAGCTTCTTAAGGAGAAAATAGCGCTATTATCATTAAACCGTTTTATATATTTATGCCCAATGGTATGACGCTTTTTGTGTTTTTAGTTAAATAAGATGTAAATGGGAACGGCAACATGTCTTAACCCTTAAATGCACAAGGCGCCCGATTTTTACCGAAAAAAATATATTTTATGTAAAATTGAGTAAAAATAAAAACTGCGTTTTTAGTTCTGAAATTTTTTTTTTTTAAAATTTTTTCTTAAAAAAGTGGTTGTATCTATTAGAGCCCTGCATGAGTATGCTTTTTGCCTACTCAAATACAATCGCTTGATGTCGGATAAAAAGCTTACACTGACCTTTTTTTCTAAAGCTCTCGTATGTAAACATACTCTCACTCTATTTTATGTGAGAGTAACAATACACTGCTGAACTTATAACAGCAAGACCAGCTTCTTGCAATAAAAAGTAACGCAAACACTAGGTATACTGAATATTAATACACATACACTGAATATTTTGCGCATTATTTTGTTAGGAGCAAGAATCTTTTGTTTTGCGAGTGACTTTCAATGAGATGCAAACCAGAGAACTGCATAAGCCTACTTGAAACCTATTTCAAGTACTTGCCATAAATATGAGTACCAGCTTGCTTGAACTTGATAATTTTCAATCAATTAAAGCTTGTACTTGAATATAAGTAAGCCCACGTCAGCTTGTGACTTACAACTACGCTAGCTTACAAGCGAACGACACGAAGTACCAAGTAAAGGAAAAACTTGATGTGTTCGGCAAAAAGCTTGAAAAGCTTGAAATTAAAAGCAAGTATCCAATTAATTCAAGTATCCAAATAATTCAATGAAGTGTAGGAAAAACTTTAGCGTATGAAGAATATTTAGGGTTCTATAGATTTCGTGTTTAGCAGTTTTAGGGGGTAGCTGATTTCAAATCCGTTATCCCACAGTTTTAGGGGGTCGCTGATTTCGAATCTGATGTCAGAATTTTAAAATTCAAGATGGCTGATAGGGTTGCCCCCTAATTTTTTTTATTTTTACGAATTCGATGCTGGCGCGAACACTAGGTAAAAATGGGTCGCTGAATCCGAATCCGTGGTCGGAATTTCAAAATTATGAAATTTTTAACCCTATAGGGTTGCCACCTAAAAATATGCTTTTTTAAGAGTTTTAAACATTATCCCACAGTTTTAGGGGGTCGCTGATTTCGAATCTGATGTCAGAATTTTAAATTTCAAGATGGCTGATAGGGTTGCCACCTAATTTTTTTTTATTTTTACGAATTCGATGCTGGCGCGAACACTAGGTAAAAATGGGTCGCTGAATCCGAATCCGTGGTCAGAATTTCAAAATTATGAAATTTTTAACCCTATAGGGTTGCCACCTAAAAATATCCTTTTTTAAGAGTTTTAAACATTATCCCACAGTTTTAGGGGGTCGCTGATTTCGAATCTGATGTCAGAATTTTGAAATTCAAGATGGCTGATAGGGTTGCCACCTAATTTTTTTTTATTTTTACGAATTCGATGCTGGCGCGAACACTAGGTAAAAATGGGTCGCTGAATCCGAATCCGTGGTCAGAATTTCAAAATTATGAAATTTTTAACCCTATAGGGTTGCCACCTAAAAATATCCTTTTTTAAGAGTTTTAAACATTATCCCACAGTTTTAGGGGGTCGCTGATTTCGAATCTGATGTCAGAATTTTGAAATTCAAGATGGCTGATAGGGTTGCCACCTAATTTTTTTTTATTTTTACGAATTCGATGCTGGCGCGAACACTAGGTAAAAATGGGTCGCTGAATCCGAATCCGTGGTCAGAATTTCAAAATTATGAAATTTTTAACCCTATAGGGTTGCCACCTAAAAATATTATTTTTTAAGAGTTTTAAACAGTATCCCACAGTTTTAGGGGGTCGCTGATTTCGAATCTGATGTCAGAATTTTAAAATTCAAGATGGCTGATAGGGTTGCCACCTAATTTTATTATTTTTACGAATTTGATGCTGGGGCAAACATAAAAAAAAACAGCAAGATTTTATAGGCTGCGAAAATAGTGAACGCATATAGCTTAGTTAAGCTGATTGATGACCAAAAACGCATTAGGACAAAAGAGATGCATGACTTGCGTTCTTTATTGCTCTAATATGTTTTTCAGCTTGGAACAACAACAAAACGCTCATACGCGTTCAATATGTTCGCAGCCTTAGAAACTGAGCAGACTGAGCAAGCGCAACAAAATTCTGTGGAGAAAGTAAACAAGCATGAGCTCGTCGCTTTCAATTCAAAAAATCAGTGTTTTTTAGTTGGAAATTAAGTTGCTAACTAAACTGAACTGACACTAGGGGTCAAACATGTTTTGTTTTTTTTTGTTTTCTTAACCTATTCACGACTAGTTAATAGTGTTCACTTTTCAAAGTATGTTTCTTAAAAACACTTTTATGTGGCAACCCTATTTTTGAAAATTTTATAATTTTTAAATTCTGACAACGGATTCGGATTCAGCGACCCATTTTTACCTAGTGTTCGCGCCAGCATCGAATTCGTAAAAATAAAAAAAAATTAGGTGGCAACCCTATCAGCCATCTTGAATTTCAAAATTCTGACATCAGATTCGAAATCAGCGACCCCCTAAAACTGTGGGATAATGTTTAAAACTCTTAAAAAAGGATATTTTTAGGTGGCAACCCTATAGGGTTAAAAATTTCATAATTTTGAAATTCTGACCACGGATTCGGATTCAGCGACCCATTTTTACCTAGTGTTCGCGCCAGCATCGAATTCGTAAAAATAAAAAAAAATTAGGTGGCAACCCTATCAGCCATCTTGAATTTCAAAATTCTGACATCAGATTCGAAATCAGCGACCCCCTAAAACTGTGGGATAATGTTTAAAACTCTTAAAAAAGGATATTTTTAGGTGGCAACCCTATAGGGTTAAAAATTTCATAATTTTGAAATTCTGACCACGGATTCGGATTCAGCGACCCATTTTTACCTAGTGTTCGCCCCAACATCGAATTCGTAAAAATAAAAAAAATTAGGGGGCAACCCTATCAGCCATCTTGAATTTTAAAATTCTGACATCAGATTCGAAATCAGCGACCCCCTAAAACTGTGGGATAACGGATTTGAAATCAGCTACCCCCTAAAACTGCTAATCACGAAATCTATAGAAACCTAAATATTCTTAATACGCTAAAGTTTTTCCAACACTTCATTGAATTATTTGGATACTTGAATTAATGTGGATACTTGAAATAATTGGATACTTGTGAGCTTACAAGTTTTTGCCGATCGTTTCAAGCTTTTCAACTTTCAGACACGACAAAGTAAGTCATAACAAGTCAAGTCAACGAAAAAGCAGGGATATGACTTGTATCTGTTTGCTATTTTTGTAAGCAGGCTAAAGCTTGCTTTTTCAAGTATGGATAAATTCAATTTTCCAAGTACTTGAAGTTGCTTGAACTTCAAGTAGGCTTGTGCAGTTCTCTGATGCAAACAATATATATATAGACATGCTTTTTTTCATTGTTTTCAATTATGATTAGTGAAGTATTAAAGAAATAAAATTTTTTACCTCATCAATATCCATTTTTAATAAAATGAATATTTTAATAAAATGAATATTTTAATATATATTTTTATCTATTAACTCGTTCAAACACGTAATTTTCACAATGGAAAAAAGCACGCACAAAATGCACTGTAGTCCTCAGTCAGTTATTCAAAAACACTCTGAACCTGTGAGTCTGCGTAGAGCAGTTATTTTTTTGAGCACCTCACGTCGCCTGTCCTACCTCCTTTGTCTAAGAAAACCGGTTTGGTTAAACGCTAAGCATCACTGAACTACAGAACAGAAACAAAAAATAACGAAAAAGCTTTCATAGCTCAGATCAATGCTTGCAGTGTATGTGAGAGTATGGTATGCGAGTCACCGAATAGAAACAAAAATAACGCAAACCTCTCAAAGTTCAGATCAGTGCTTACAGTGTTTGTGAGAGAACGGATAAGGTATAAGCAGTTCTTCACTACACGACCTGTTGTTTAACTTTTATTCAGTTACAGTGTACTCTTTAGCAGTGAAGCAGAGTGTATTCGCTTTGCGATTATACTCATGCAGGGCTCTAGTATCTATAAAGATTCAATGTGAATTTACCCACATCTAAAATCCCTATTAAAATATCACGAATTCCACCAAAAAGTCAACCTCATAGGTCAAAAATCAAATTGTAAAGAGAGAAGAGAAACTATATAGAATATATTCTATCGAATTCGGACAATACGTTTTAAGTTGAATTTTTCAAGATAACGGTAGTTTTTCTGTGTTTTTTTTACTTTCGCGTGGTGAATAAGTTGAGCGAAAATTTTGCAGTTTTATTTTGATATTTGCCGTGAGGGCGTGCGCTGTTTATTACAACAATTAAAAAAAAAAATATTAGCTTCAAATTTTTTAATATTTTCCTAATAATCATACATAAATATGAATAAATAATTATCAACGACATACCGTGGTAAGAACAGTTAAATAAATTAAGAAAATATGTAGCATGTGCGTGACAATATTGATATAAGTTTCAATGCAGACTCTAATATAAGAAATTTTTTGCGGAAAATGCTGTTATGTGTGGATATTGAGATGACAAACCAGATTGAAAAACATTTTTTTTACTATTTCCATTGAAAAAAATTCCACGCGTTTCGCACATGTTACACTTTATTCTATACAACAATGTAGTTTTTACACACTACGGGGTCGTTCATAAATTACGTTACCAATTTAGAGGGGAGGAGGGGCATTAAAATGCATTACGATTAGTAATGATATGGAGGGTCTCATATATAGCAAAGGGACCAAAAATAAAACAACTCGAAAAAATTAAAATTAATACACACTTCATTTAAAAAAATTTCCATCCTTATATCTGCATTAGACGGTCAAACGTCTAAATTGACGGTTAACTATTGACAAGTGTCAATATGAATTCTCATAAGTGAGTTTTATTTAATTTAACCCTTAAATGCCCAGTGTATCTTTTTGGATACAACCGAGAAAATAAGCTTATTATTTTAAAATATTGCAAAAATTAAAATGCTGAATATGTAGCTTCACTCAGAAAATTGTAAATATAAAACAAAAATTTAATTATTGGCATAACTTTGTTGATTTGGGAAATATTGACCGTCAAAATAAAAAATAGTGTTTTTAATTTTAACGGAAAATTCGCTTTTTGACATGAAATACCTTTTAAACTATTAACAATTTTAGAGTATCATTTAACAAACAAATTTAGAGTTATCATAAAAAAATCGTTTTCCACGTTTTTGCCTTGAACTCCTGCAACCAAGCTGATGATGGTATACGTCAGAATGCCCACTGTATCTTTTTGGATACAACCATGTTTTCTTTACACAAAAATTTTTTCCAAAAAAAATAAAAACGGGGTCGTGTTCAGGGGATCATTTAGCACAACATAATTTTAATGATATCGGTGTTGTTGGGCATTTCAGGGTTAAAATAAATCGGAATATAAATTATTATTCAAATAAATCCATTTTAAGGAATCATATTCACAAAAACACTGAACTTGGGGATGTACGGGTGCAGCCTTTACGGGTACTCTCTCAAAGACCAGGCGAATTTCTTTGCATTAGAAATGAGAATACACCTGAATAGGTCCACATGGAATCTGTTGAAGAATTTGAAGAGTCCCCAAAGTTCCAGCTACTTCAATTCCAGTGATTGAGAGCATCGACTTTTGGATCGAATGGAATAGAAGAGTTTTTATCGATTAAAATAATTGATTTTCAAATTTTTTTCTTAAATGTATCTAGTCATGACATAAAAGAGATTAAAAAAAGAAAATAAGAAATTTTTAATCCTTTTGTTTTGTATTTCAGTTTTTAGTAAATATGGTCGAAGGTAACAGTAATATGAACGTACGGTGTAATTGTGCGTGACGAAAGTAACATGTGCGTGACGGTGTTTAAAGTTGAAAAAATTGTTTTATAATTTTTTTTTCTCAAATAACTTAGCTACTAATATAATCTAGGATAGCCTCTTATTGCTGTAAAAAAATATGAAAATTCTATCTGAAGTCAATTCGCAGAAATTTCAGATAGAAGCTGACATCAAATTTTTAAAGGGAAAATTTTGTAGCACGCGCGTACGCTACATTTTGCTTAATATCACCGAAATTCATAAGTGGATTCGTAAAACCTTTACCCATTTTAAATAGACCGTAAAATTAATTAATAAAAATTGCAAACCAGTTTTCGCAAAAATGTCTTCTTAAGTAAATCAGTTGCAATAATTCGGAAGCTGTAACAGTGCGTGACATGGAATTCATGATCTATAAAGATTCAATGTGAATTTACCCACATCTAAAATCCCTATTAAAATATATCAAAATAAAAGAAATGTGTTATGAAATTTTTATTAATTCATTAATTTTAAAAAGTTAAAATTATCAAAAACTGCAGGGAGTGCACACTGTATCTTTTAAGATACAACCAACTAAAGTGACCCAGTGAGGTGCCAAATGATCGAAATTTTTTCGAACCACTTAAAATCACTAAAGGACATGTTTTGAAAGAAGTCAACATTTTTTCCTAATCAAAATTATTTATCTGTTCCTAGAAGTTAAACTGTTATAAATAGTGTTTATTTAATTTTAAAAAAAAAATTTTTTTTGACTTTGCACATATTTTTTTTAAAAATATGACAAATAGAAGTAAAAACTATTTTTTTATTTAAGACTTATAATATTCTAAATAATACAGAACCAATTTGAAACAAATCAAACCAAAAATATAGCCGTAGGAATTTCTCGAATGGTTGTATCTTCAAAGATACACGGTGCATTTAAGGGTTAATTCGAATCACACCTCTCTCTGGTTTCCCTTATAAAAGGCAAGCTGATAAGCATCAGCTTGACAACCAGAGCCGGATTAAGAATGTGGAGGCCCATGGCCGGGATATTTGTGGGTACCCTTTTTTAAGGTCATATGTTAATTATATACGAATCATTAAAAAAAGTGAAACATTTTCATTTTAATTGTATTTATTCTCATAAACGTCCGCATAATTAAATAATAATTAGAATAATTTTATTGGTTAAACAGTTATAAAAAGTTGTACTCATCTCATGCACGTTTACAATATTTCTGACTTGATAATGAAATTTTACTTCTGAAAGGATTCTTTTTGAGATTTTTTTCTGCGAATACTGCAAAGAAATCGTCAAAATCTAGTTCGCGCAGTATCACTCTTGCCGTCAATAACCAAGTCAATAAGCATATCTTCCCACATACAAGTACGAATTTCGTTTTTGATTAGTTTCATTTTTAAAACAGATTTTTTACTTGTGCAGTTTGTTACCATCATAGACATACATATATAAAAGTAAAATTATTTTTGAATTGACAAAAGCAGAATGCAGATTGTTTTCCTTGATGATGCGGTACAAAAACATCTCAGTCGGATCTTTTTCTTCTTTTGCGTCGAAATTTGCAAAGTTTTGAAGTTGGATGAGCTCGTTTCTCAAAGTGGCTTCTAAATCTCTGGGGTAGTTTTCCGCAAGCTTTTGAGCTTTCAAATCAATGTCTTCTGATTTCATGAGACTCGGCTAACCAATGAAATTAAATCTCAATAGGCACATATCAATGCATCAATAAATGGAAAGAAAGCTTCTGTACGGAATGTGTCCCTTGCTGATAGCTGCACTGTCGCGGCTTGAGAGCCAAGAGGTTGCAAGCAAACATTCACTGATTTGACTCAGATTGATTGATAGTCGCTGATCTTAAAGAATTTTCCAGATTCTTTATACGTATCAAACGCATCTCTTCTGATTTTTACAAAGGATTGCAAAGATACCAGACATTTAACAACAATCCGTAGAGTAAATGCAGGGCTTTGGAGAGATTTAATTCTAAAAGGTAACGTATATAGCTATTTCAAGGCAGCCCATTTTCGTTGCCAGTCCTCGGACTTGACTTCGTACCACAGATTTCTGTTCACTATCATCCCTAATCTAAAAAATCTTAAATTTCTGAAAGCCAAAAAAAAAAAACTCATGGAATCGCCCAATTTTCAGAGAATTTTGAAAACAAATTTATTTATTTTTCGTTATCTTGTGGGGGTCCCAAAAAGTGGAGACCTCGGGAAATGGCCCCGTCGCGACGCGTCGGCCCTGTCACTAATCCGACCCTGTTGACAACTAATCTGAGTGACGGGTTCCCTGCCTTAAAATGGGATTTATGCTTGGGTTATCCTTGAAGCCCACCTCGGAAAAACACATTTTAACCCTTAAATGTATGGCCTTTTTTTCATTCAACATTTTTTCACTTTTGCTCCAAATAATTCAGTCAGATGAATTCTGTAAGTATAACCGTTTGAAGAGAACGAAAGCTTTAAATCGGTATGACGCAAAAGATTTATTATTTTTACCAAAATTACTCTCGTTCAGACATGGGGATAATTCTTTGGTTGTGTCATACAATGCACACTATTCATTTAAGTGTTAATGGAAGAAAACGAGAACAATATACAAATTATGACACACATCTGTTGAAAGTACAAAGTGTTGGATAACCTAAGGATGATTGGGGTTTACAACTGGCATTAGCGCACGCATAACAGTTCTTGGATAAGGCCTAAACCGACTTACGGTTATGAGCACAAGCAAAGAAAGTACTATACGTATAAGATGTTAATGGGACGTATATTTATATCGCCCATTACACATGTTTTGAAGCAAGCTATTAGCTGTACATTGTGTCAAGAAAATAAGTGTATCAGATATGGTTCCATTCGGACATAGGGCCTAGGCTATTGGAAACATGCAGAAATATAGAGATACTGACATTAAGCTCTATATACTACATAAATTATTGAAGAAAGCCCAGAAAGAACATGGACAAATATTAATCGACTCCATCAATGATTTAATCGACTCTTTCTTTCTTCCTTTAATTATAACAACTCAATTCTTTCCGCCTGTATGATGGATTTTTTGTTTTGTTTCTTATAACATTGGCTACCATTATAACCCGTACCTTTTTCCCTTAAAGATACTATTTCTCCTACTACCTACTTCTAGCAGATTAGATCAACTATATTGGACCACCTTGGAGTAGTTGTTCAACTTGAACACATAAATAATTCACACAAAGTTGTCGGAGAAAAAAACCTGTCAAAATTTTTGTTCTTCACTCAAATTCTGTCTGTCTGTCTCAAAATGTCCAATAAAACCGAATTCTTAATGATATCTCATGATCACATCAGCAAAATGACAGACACATTATTAACATAATTTAAAATGAGTTAATTAAAACAACAAAAAATAAAGGTTTGCATTCCTTCAGCCAGCATCGTAAAACAAATGAAATTCTAATGCTAATGGGTTAACAAAATCATTAAAAGAACATCATAAAAGAAAAAAAAAAAACACAAAAAAAGAAACAAACATGCACTTGTCTAAAGTTCGTCTCCTTTGGTCGCATCGTTAGCACAAACTTAGGTACCACAAAACGAAATAATATTTGATTGATATCCTTTGAGACACCTTGCAATGGATACCCCTAGCTTGGGCCAGCTCAGGCCAGTGCAGTGCTACTTATGCGAGTATAACCGAAATTTATATTTTTTGCTGACCACTATGAGGATCATGTGAATGCCGCGAGTCTGTCCTTTGGCACATCACAATGTTCGGTTATAAACATCAGCAGGAGGTGCGATGGCGCCAGTGATATTTTTCACCCTTTTTAATATTTATGCGCACAGAGAACGTTTAAAATTTGACAAGATCAGTGAGCATCTGATGAGTGAGGGGATAATAAATTCCAATATGCCGCGATGTTCATCTTCGCTGAATGCACGTATAAGGAGCGGGTTGAAATTTTGAGAATAAGCAAGTAAGAATGAATGAAAAGAATTTAGGATGATTTGTACACTCTACGCCAGGTCTATCGAGTTCACTGAAATTTCAACAGTGGGGGCGTAGTCAAAATATTGTATAGTACATTATGATTCCTTTGGAGATGTAAGTAATAAATGTGCTAAATTTGGAAAAAATCCGTTCAGTTGTTAAAATTAGTACAGTTGTCAAACAAAAAAAAAAAAAAACCGAGTTTTCTATCAATATAAAATCACTTTTGGCTGAGTTAATAATTTTATGTCACAACGTGAAAACTCATCATGTTTTTTAGAGTTAAAAGTTAACTTTTGTTTCTTGCTTAATGCAAAAAATCACTTCTCCCAGGACGTGACTTTTGTTAGCTACGACAAAAACAAAAAACCCATAATATTTGATAGTTTTCATCATTTCTGAACGAAATTAAAAAATTTGGTCACATCGTTTGGGTAACTAATTAAAATTAATGCAACCTCCTCGAAGAATTCGAACATCATTCCATGGCTCACCTTTTTGGAAATGCCAAAAAGACAGATCATGAACAAATCGACAAGACGCTATATCAAAAATGCAATATCAAGCGAAGAACTAACAAAAACATGTACGAGGAGTCACCAGCAGCCAACCAACCATGTAGCCAACCAAACAAAAAGATCTTGTGGCACAATTAAAAATGTGCATTATTAATTAGCTGTTATAATTTCATTAAAAAATCCATTAATATTTATAGAATTCATAATAAATAATGAGCACGAAAAACGAAACCGATGCTAAAATATTGACCAAGATGCGGACTGATTTGTGCAAAACTGTCACGGCGTGTGTGGCATTTAAAAGATGTTTTAAGCGGTCGTCTTGCGACTACTTCAACGGGTAGTTTGACAAATTCTTTGGCATCGCGTAACTTGGCTTAATTTGTATGCGTTAAATTTATTATTATTATTATTACTAAATAGCTATAGACACATAAATATTTTCAAAAATAATTGAAGAGTAGGAATTTCACGAATTTCTTGTTTTTGTCTTATATGGAAGATGTTTATGACGAATAGTTGATAGGCTTTATTTTTTAGAAATAAGTTTTGATAAATACTTCACTTTTTTTAAATTGATTTAAATGACAACTCTCTATGTTTTGTTTTTATTGTGTTTGTCTATGTATGTTTAAAGTCCAACTTATACAGGATGGTCAAAAAGTCCTTATTATATTTACTAGTATCGCCTGTGGTCGAAATTCGACCATACCAATATCGCTTTTTCTCTTGTTTTTTTTTTTATTGAAAAACGCTTGGCAAAATTGAAAAGAAGATGGCTTTATCGTGGACGCATCAGAAGATTTTGACGTGACAGTGTATCTTTATTCTTGTCCCTATCCTTGCATTCGTTCCCAAACTTGTCTTTATTCATATTCTTATTCTTATATGTGTTCTAATGATTGACCTACTTCCGGTCCGAATTCTTGACCTTATTCTTGTTCAAATCCTTTCCTAATCCTTGTCCCACTTCCTTTCTAAATCCTTGTACTTATTGTTCTTATCTTTGTTCTATTTCTTGTCATTATTCTTTTCCTAATCTTGTCCCAAATATTGTTTTAGGAATGTCTCAATCTTCCTTGTCCTACACAGGAAAAAAAGAGTAGAACTTTTACCTAAAAATGTAGTCAATTCAGCTAAAGTAATCCGGTGATTTTCAGTCAACGAATTTGATTAGGTGCGCTACCAATTTCTAAATGTTAATTATATGCAATTATATTGGGTAGTTTAACTGCGAGAGTAGCTAAAAAAACCTAAATATTTAGGTGTACCTTCAACCATAAAATAGATAAGACACATAATTTATTAGAAGAATAAGCTAATTTTTTTTAAACTATGACCACTTCAGATTAGGCAAGCCACCTACTAAGTGTAGAAAAATCATCTAATTATTTAGATAGCATTTCCACTTAAGAATGCCGTGCAAAAAATATGCAAAAAATATGTTTTGAAGTGAAGCTTTCCTTATGTGACTTTACTTCATTTCGTCACATGATAGAGAAGAAAGATTTGTTTTATAGTAGATAGAATGAGAGAGATATATAAATTGTATAAATTACTGAAAAATTTCTTTGCCACCGCTGAGATTCGAACCTGTGATCTCAAGATTTCAACAACCAACGCCTTATCCATTGAGCTAAATTTCCAATACAGGAATTTACTCTACATACCAATTAATCAAATTGCTGTAGATGCACAGTGGAAAAATAATTTCAGAGTTGTGGACCTCATATTTTTATATACATTTTGTTCACAAGTTATCAAACGGCGTAATAGCACAGCGGTAAAGCGTTTGACTATAACGCCAGCGGCCCGAGTTCAAATCTCGGATGAGACTTTACTTTTTGTAAAATTTTCTCACTTTGTTTTTATTTATGTTTTTTATAGGAGAGCGCTGTGCTCCTATAAAATTCAAATACGGAAAAAAACAAGTTGTAAGGAAAGCATTTGATTTATCCACGTAAATATTTATATAAAATTTATACTGAGGCGTGGATAATGCTAATATGCGTTATTTCCCTAGTGTACGAACAAATCGACAACTTGCATTAGGTAAAATAACTAGAAGAATTAGATGATTTAATAAGCAAAATTTTAGTTGAATTAACTAATTTGAATTAGGTGAATTACCTAATGCATGATTGTTAAATTAACTGTGTAAGTAGAAAAGTTGTTGAAAAGATTAGGTGAAATAGAAACTTTCACATTAACTAAACTAGTTTAGGTAATAAATCAATTCTTTTATTTTCTGTGTAGTCGAATTCATCTTCCCAGTTCTTGGCAGAACTCTTGCCCTAATACTTGTCCAATTTAATACTCTAATCTTTTTCCTACTCCCTATCTTATTTTTGGTCCTAATCTTTGTCCAAATCTTTGTTCTTATCCTTGTTCTAATACTTGTCCTTATTTTAATTTTAATTTAATTTTGTTTTTTGCTTTTGCATTTAGTGGTAACATTCTGGTTACTTTAATCAAGAGGTTCCCTGGGAGACACTATAATGCAATTAATTTTTTATTATTGTAAAATTAAATTTTTCCTAACAGTATAATTTTTGTTTTATCATATTTGTCGTGTCTCATATACACTCCAAGTAATAATTCTATGCAACGCTGTTGATGAATTTTGGTTCTTGCAGCGGCTCTCTCCGCCTTATCGGAACGCTATAGGCCAACTCACACGGGATTGCTTGATTGGCAATCGGTGAACTTTTCTTTCTCTCTTTCGCATTCTGATTGTTGGTAGCTCACACGACACGCCAATCATTATTTGAAATTTCCTTGGCCCATGTTACACGGTGCTCGTTTGCTCGGCGTGCAATGAACACTTTTATTCTCTTTTCTTAATTTGCACGTTGGTAGGTCACACGACAGAAATATGAACGCCGAGCTAGTTTAGACATTTCATTCAGTTCCTTACTTTTTCTCCTACACTTTATTCCAAGAAGGGTTTCCTACAACTATTTTCTTCATACTGTTGTAGTATAATAGTAGCACTTTTCTTCACAAAATGTACTTTTCAGCTACTTAAACGCCCAAAACTTTCATTTCACCACGCAGCAACACTGTTGCACGGTGCTCGCTGCCATGGTAGAATTATAAGGTAGGGCCGACTCGGAGAAGAATGAAGTGGAAAGCAGCGAAAAAGGGGGCTAGTTGTCAAAATCAGCTGTTCATATCGAGTTTCTTTATGTTCATGTTTCGCAGTTGATTTTAGGTTAAACTTTTTACAAGCTTTTTTTCAAATTTAACACTTCCGCGGCTTTTTATAGATTTATTTACAATGTTTTTACAATATTTCCACTCAAATTAACACAAGCTGAACACACGTGTCCGCACTATTTACAAATTGAAAACATGATATTTATTTTTTCATTTAACATTTCCACCAACTTCGTCATTTTGACAACTACCCAACCTTTTCACTATCCACTCTTCGTTGACGCGTGAGGGCACTGAGCGACTCGGCCCTACCTTATAATTCTACCATGCTCGCTGCCATGTCCACCGAGCAAAAATGAACATATTTTGCTCGGTCTACAAAGTGGTAATCCTCTCACAGTCTCACTGATTTTTGACAGTTTTGCATTGGAAACAACAACAAAATCATTTGCACGCCGAGCAAACATGCACGCCGTGTAACATCCCAGCAGTTATTTTAGAGTCAATTGAAAAAGTGAACTAGCTCTGAAAAAGTACAAAAGGCGTTCAGTGTAGAACAGTTATCTTTGCTTTTGTTTTCAAAAGTATTGCTGACAAAAATAAACGCGTTCTGGCTACTTTTTAAAATTTGCTGCGCACAAGAAAAACTAATAAAAAAAAAAATGTTTGTAGACAAAATGTTTTCTGGATTGTGGATGGAAAAGATGGTACAAATGAGATCTTTAGGACCTTTCCATTGCACTAAATTTTTACACTTTTGATATGTTCAATTTAAAACTAGTTAAAAAGAACCATTTTCAGGCTACTGCGAAAGCAACCAGTTTAAAAATGTTCCTAATGCAACTAGTTCAAATATAGGGAAAAAGGAGTGTTTCTGGGGACAATTGTCTTTTCCTATGACATCAACCTGCAAAAAGCGTCAGTTCGTTCAATGTTAAAGGGTATTGTAGTGGAACTAGTACTGGTCCTTTTATGAACTAGTTCAGAACTATTTCAAATTTGGTCCACTTTTCTGCTGGGATGGGACCTTGAAAATTTTATTTCGTAACCTAGCAACACTATTCAGATTGCTGATTGCCGACATGTACAGCAATCTCAAAATGAACAAATTTAGATCGCTGCAATCTGTGTTCATCCGCTCTGGCTCTCAGAGTTTTTGACAGTTTCACATTGAAAGCAACAACAAAACGGCTAGATTGTTTGATTGGCAATCACCGTGTGAGTTGGGGATATGAAAAATTTGGATATTTTTGTCATGGCCCATATTACACGGTGCTCGTTTGCTCGGCGTGCACATAATTTTGTTGTTGTTTCCAACGCAAAACTGTCAAAAATCAGTGAGAGTGTGAGAGGATGAACACTTTGTAGACCGAGCAAAATATGTTCATTTTTGCTCGGTGTACATGGCAGCGAGCACCGTGCAACAGTGTTGCTGGGTGGTGAAATTAAAGAGTTGGGCGTTTTAGTAGCTAAAAAGTACATTTTGTTAAGAAAAGTGCTACTATTGTACTATAATAGTATGAAGAAAATAGTTGTCGGAAACCCTTGTTGGAATAAAGTGCAGGAGAAAAAGCAAGGAACTGAATGAAATGTCAAAACTAGCTCGGCGAGCATATTTCTGTCGTGTAACATACCAACGTGCAAATTGAGAAAAGAGAATAAAAGTGTTCATTGCACGCCGAGCAAACGAGCACCGTGTAATATGGGCCCATGAGGCTATCGCAGAGAGAAAAATTAAGAAAAAGCAAGAACATCAACAATGTTACATAGCTCTGTTACAGAGTCTGATTCAAACATTAAACATTCTCTGGCTTAAGAAAGGCAGATAGATTTAAACTACAGCCATGAGTATGAGAATGCATACTTTTATTTTAAAATGTAATAATCACATAATACATTAAATTTTTTTTGTTATTTTTATTATTCGGCACATCTGTACCTTCAGTGTCAGTATCAGTACCTTTCGATGCAAGTTTCATTCCCTATTTTTATTATAAATATTAAAAAAGCGTACCACAACATTCGATGTTTGCGTATTAATATATAGATATCCGTAAAAACTTCTAAACTAAGCAAAACGAAGTATTCATGGACTTTTTTGTACATTAAGTGTGAAAAATGATACATATTGTGTCAAATAATATCCCAGATAGGTTCTAGAAAACATAATTAAAACACGATTTCTGTTTGTTTTTCGGAGTTTTTATTCAAAATATTCTCCTCCCGATTCAATATACTTGTTATGCCGATTCAATAGTGATTCAAATGCCTGCTCTAGGCAATTTTGCGGGATTGCCTCGTATCTGTCATTAAATTCCACGCAAAACTTGGTAAAATACATCAGAAACATTTCGATTGATGTAACAAGTGTACCGTATCGATTGCTGAAGTAGAGCAGTTATTTTTGAGTGGCGTAAACGTTTTTTGGGCTGCAGAAAGGCGCTACACGCAAAGAAAAAAAAACTTTTATTGCTAGTTTGCCGCAAACGAACTTCATTTGTCGTGCTTGGGATCGTTATTTGCAAACGTTTCAACAGTTGTCATAATAACAGTTCAGTTGCGAGACACACGTCATTTAGTTGCAGGTAATTAATTTCGTTTGTCATATACTCGAATGATTTTTAAATTGCAGAAATTGAAAAATTTGTTTTTCCCAACTGAAAACTTCCTTTGTTTTTCCCTTCGTTGTATACACACAACGCTTATAATTCAGAGTTACTTTATGGACAAACTGTTTTATACAAGCAAATTGGTAATTTGCTTAATACGCGGACGGAGATAGCAACAGAGGTGCGATCAGTACAATCCATAAGAAGACGGATGTACATAGGGGGAAAGACAATTAATAGAATAAATAATAATGACCGAAATAGCTTGCGGTATGTATAAAAATATAAGATATATTTTTAAGCTGATAATTGAATATTCGTTTGTGGCAAATACAACTCGCAAACGAAGTGTAGTTTGAAAATTTTTCAGTTGCGGTGAACGAAAAATTTCTATGCGTGTAGAGAATAACAAATACACAGCAGGGCCAATCTCAGTTCGGACGTCTGAAATGATCCAAAAAGTACGTGATTTTACGAGAACGAGAAGACCGCAATGCTTCAGTGGCCTTAAACATCAGCAAAGAGACTATGCGAAAATTCTTCACGAGGATTTTCGCAAAACAAAGGTCTGTGAAAAATTTGTTCCACACAAATTGATTGATTCGTCAATATTTAGCTCGAAATCAAGTGTGTGTGTTAAATCATCCGACGTATTCACCTGATTTGGCACCGTTTGACTTCTTTTTCTTCACGAAGCTGAAAATAAAGTTGAAAGGATGCTTTTTAACGATATTCCGACCATCCAAGCAGGCATTTGAATCACTGTAACAAGTGTATTGAATCGGAATGAGAATATTTTGAATAAAAACACCGAAAACTAAACATAAAAGGGCGTACACATCGGCGAATCTGTTCGTCACACGGCGGCCATGTTCACATAAGTTCGCTAGTTAAGAAGCGATGTTCGACAGTTTGTCACACGGTTGGCCGTGTTTACAAAAATTTTTGATTTTCTCTGTCGAACAAGGGATGCTGCCGAAAATGATAACAAACAACAACAAAAATCAATGGCTTGTGTGACGAACAGGTTCGTTCAGTTTGAACGCTAGCTTTTTCACATACGTTCGCGCCGCCATATTGTTCGACGAACAGATTCGCCGATGTGTACGCCCTTTAAGTCGTATTTTAATTATGTTTTCTAGAGCATGTCTGGGATATTATTTGTTTTCTGATTCAATGTTGATTTTCAACTTCCACAAAGTATTTGGCTTATTGATATATAGACTTTCTCCTTGAGGTATAAATGTCTGGGGCAATCAGATCAGGCGATCGAGGCGACCATGTCAATTTTGTCCAAATCCTTATCTTAATCCTTTTCTAAACTTGTCCTAACCCTTATCCAAATACTTGTCCCAAATCCTTCCCTTAGAAGCTGCATGACGCTATTTTTTAAAACGTAACGTTGCCACGTCCAAAAAAAAAAATCGAAAAATTTATATGAATATTTCTCAACACAAAATTTGTCCTTTTAGATCGATATTTAGTCCATCGGTTTCCAATTATTTTAATTTCTTCCAAATAAATAATAGGTTTTATAAAGATCCTCAAAATAGGTGTTTATTTCAGTGGATGACCTTACCATTCGATCCAAATCTCTTTTTTCAGCCGAGCCATTTTTTTCCAGGTTTGGAAATAGGAAATAGTCGAAGGGTCTTAATCTGGATACTATGTTAGATGGGGTAGCAGTTCGTTGCCCAATTTATGGATTTTTGCCATGGCGACTACAGATGATGGAAGAGCATTTTACTCTTCACCAAACAGCTGTGAATAATATTTGTCGGTGATTGTTTTACCCTTTTCAAGGTAATCGATGTGAATTCCTCCACATGCATCCCAAAAAAAATGTCGCCATGACCTTTTTGGCCTTCTTTGTTGCAAGTTTACTCACTAGGTCCACCAGTGGTGGATCTAGGATCTAGGATCATCTTTTTGGACTTTTTTTCGTTTTTTCCCATACAAAAAATTCTCCAAGGGGGGCGGGGTGGCAAAGCCCTTTCAGCCCGTATGTAGATCCGCCACTGAAGTCCACTACTTTGACTGTTCCTTGGTCTTTGTAGTGTTGTGATATATCTATGTTTCGTCTACGGTTGCAAAACGCCGCAAAAAACTACTTCGGATTTGGGTTGAACATCGACAAACACTCTTTTGAAGAGGTCACACGGCTGCTCTTATGGTCGAGTGCAACATCGCGGCACCCATTGCGCAGTAGCTTTTTCATGTCCAAATATTCATGGAAAATTGAATATACCCGCTTAGTTGAGATGCCTACAGCCTAATTGAGATATTATTTCATGAATTTTATCAACGATTTCTGGTGTGACGACCTCTCTTGGGCGACGGGCGACCTGAATGTTCAGTGTCACTTGTGCTGCTGGTACGACCACAAAGAAATTCAATAAAATGCTTAATCGTTGAAATTGATGTGTAGAGTCCTTATAGTATTCATCGAGCCTTTTCTTGGCTTAGGTTTCCTTGGATAAGTACATGAAATTACCTTCATTCCATTTTCGTCGAAATTCACGAGGTTTTCTGCTTTCAATAGCTGTCAAACACAAACTAAATGACGCAGCTTGCTCATAATTTGACAGTAGTCTATTAACAGATGGTAGTTGACAATATCCGTGTTGCATTTGAAGTAACTACGCGGAAAATTCAAAGAGTCACTGACTTCTCAAGTTGCCCTTGTAAAGTCCTCCCAAATCGGCTGTATTCTCCCAAAATTGTTCCTTCTGATTGCCACCTGTTTTTGATTCTCACGGCCTGACTGCTACGCAACTAAGAATGTGTAGTTCTTCCGACGTAGCATGCGTCTTCTGCCTCATAATTGGGAATGAGTAGTGGCTAAGGATAAACAATAGTTCGAATAGTACCTTCTCATTAAAAAAATACCCGGAAATTCCCATTCAAGCAGACCATGCTATTGTCAAAACATTTTTGGGTTGGTATAGCATTCATATGGTGCTCAAATATCTGTTTGAGCGCCATTTGTCGGCAATTTGCGCGTGTAAGTAAAGAAGTCAGTGTTTATTGTGTTCTGCGAATTTCGAAATGTCGATTTTAGTCGAGCAAAGAGTTTATCGGGGATTTTGTGTTTCTTACAAAAAAATTATCTCTAAAATTGTGGAGAAATATCAGTATTTAAGAGAAACAACTCTTGATTTCTTCACCACGTCAATGCACCGGCTCAGACATGTCATCTTGTATACGACTATTTGACCAAAAACAAAGTTCATACCGTTCCATAAGCTCCATATTCACTCGACGTGGCTCCTTGTGACTTTTTCCTATTTCTACGACTCAAGAAACCACTTCGCGGAAAGCGTTTTGAGACGATTGAGGATATAGGAGAATTCGCAGTAGGAACTGAAGGCGATCCCAAAATCAGCCTATGAAAAGTGTTTTTAAGATTGGAGGAAGCGTTTGAGTAAGAGTATTGTTTATAATGGAGTTTACTTGGAAGGAAATAAAATTAATATCGATGAATAGCTGTTTACGTTTTATTGAAGAATTCCGGTTATTTTTTGATTAAAAGATAATGTCTTCTGTCAAAAAATTACATTAGAATCTAAACAAGCCGATAATATTTATGTAAAGTCTGATAGAAACTGATAATTAAAAAATATTTTGGAATTTTTTTAAGCTGTTCCTTCAAAAATACAAACAGACAAACTTAAAAACCAAACATTAACATGTTAAACGCATTTTTTTTTACAATACAAGTCCTACAACTCTCAGGAAATAACTGAAAATAACTGAAAAAAACCAAAACAAAATCGTGATCGTTGATTATTTGCGCTATTCATCTAAATTTTGTGAATCAATAGAAAACTTGAGGAAATCAATATAATTATGCAAATGCATTTTAACACCTTCAACTTTTTACTGACTTTGTTGTTATTGTTAGCTTTGGCACAAAACAATTGACAACTAACAAGAGAAACAAACAATTTAGCTGTCTGAGACAGGCGTACAGACGGACGAATGGATAGAACGACAGTCCGGTATAACAGTTCAACCAAGTTGAATTTATTACTATAGCACCCTGTGGCTGCTACATGAACAATTCGTGAGGCGTGAATTAATTATATTGTGAAGAAATTCTACTGAATTCGAATGTCAAACAAATAGAGAAAATGTCAAAGCAGCAAAATACATGTAGCTACAGAGATCACTTTTATAGTGAAAAGAATAGTAGCGTCTACCAAATGGTAATGGTTTGTCATGTTTTTATTTTGCTTTTTTTTTTTGTTCAATTGCGTTAAGCTGTGAAATACGCTGTTTGAGCCATAGTTAGAACCTCAATCCATGGCCAAAAGTAAAGATCAACAAAACGCTAGAAGAATGTGTTAATATTTTGTGTTGTGAACAAATAGTGAATTCCAGTAGTTGTTGTGCGCTGTGTGGAGTAGAATGGCAGAAATTATAAATTACACTGTGCGACAATTTAAGTGTAATTTAAAATAACTGCAAATATTCCAATGGTTATGGATCGCCGTTAGTCCATAGAACATATGTATATATCGTCCAAGGAATTTTTCTGGGCTTAAGCTCTAATAACCGATTTTTTCAAGGTCACATTTTATATTTTGTAGCGGTAGTTAACTTCCTTTAACTCCTAAACTAAGTAAAATGTCCATTTAATACCTAAGAAGTTATAAAGGGTGAATTTTTTAAGAGCTTTCGGATTTGATTTAAAAATAAAAACACATAAAATTTAGAGAAATCTATGAAATCTTTATTTGAGTCTGAGTCGATAGAACGATCTATTTAATTCAATGTTTAAAGATGATTTCATGTAAATGTTGACAGCGGCTACGCCTCAAATGGTTCATACGCTGGGTCCAATTTTGGCATGCTCTCTGCAACATATTGCAACGAATAAATTCTTCAATATTGGCTTCTAGTGCGTCAACCGTTGCGGGCTTGTCCCTTTAAACATGAGCCTTAACATGGCCCCACAAAAAATAGTCTAAAGGCATTAAATCGCATGATTTAGGAGGCCAATTGACCGGTCCAGAACGTGAAATAAACTGATCACCGAACTCGCCTCTCAATTGGGACATTGTTTCGCGTGCTGTGTGTCATGTAGCACCGTCTTGTTGAAACCACATGTCAGTTAAGTCCAGCTCTTCCAATTTGGGCAAATAAAATTTGTAATCGTCGCACGGTAGCGCTCACCATTCGCAATAACGTTCCTGCCTTCGTCGTCTTTGAAAAAGTACGGACCATTAATGCCACCGGCCCATAATCTACCACAAGCAGTGCATTTTTCGGGATGCATTGGCAGTTCTTGCAATGTTTCTGAGTAGCCACACCAAATATGGCAATTTTGCTTGTTCACGTACCCATTCAACCAGAAATGAGCTTTGTCGCTGAACAAAATTTTCTAATAAAAAAGAGTTGGCTGTGTCGTGGACACACCCGTTGGTTTTGACGTGACGGTGTTTCTTGATGTTGATGTTGATATTGATGTTGATGTTGATATTGATGTTGATGTTGATGTTGATGTTGATGTTGATGTTGATGTTGATGTTGATGTTGATGTTGATATTGATGTTGATGTTGATGTTGATGTTGATGTTGATGTTGATGTTGATGTTGATGTTGATGTTGATGTTGATGTTGATGTTGATGTTGATGTTGATGTTGATGTTGATGTTGATGTTAATGTTGATGTTGATGTTGATGTTGACTTTGATGTTGATGTTGATGTTGATGTTGATGTTGATGTTGATGTTGATGTTGATGATGATGTTGATGTTGATGTTGATGTTGATGTTGATGTTGATGTTGATGTTGATGTTGATGTTGATGTTGATGTTGATGTTGATGTTGATGTCGATGTTGATGTTGATGTTGATGTTGATTTTGATGTTGATGTTGATGTTGATGTTGATGTTGATGTTGATGTTGATGTTGATGTTGATGTTGATGTTGATGTTGATGTTGATGTTGATGTTGAGGTTGATGTTGATGTTGATGTTGATGTTGATGTTGATGTTGATGTTGATGTTGAGGTTGATGTTGATGTTGATGTTGATGTTGATGTTGATGTTGATGTCGATGTTGATGTTGATGTTGATGTTGATGTTGATGTTGATGTTGATGTTGATGTTGATGTTGATGTTGATGTTGATGTTGATGTTGATGTTGATGTTGATGTTGATGTTGATGTTGATGTTGATGTTGATGTTGATGTTGATGTTGATGTTGATGTTGATGTTGATGTTGATGTTGATGTTGATGTTGATGTTGATGTTGATGTCGATGTTGATGTTGATGTTGATGTTGATGTTGATGTTGATGTTGATGTTGATGTTGATGTTGATGTTGATAGTGATGTTGATGTTGTTGTTGTTTTTGTTGTTGTTGTTGTTGTTGTTGTTGTTGTTGTTCTTAACATTGTTGTTGTTGTTCTTAATGTTGTTGTTGTTGGTGTTGTTGCTTTTACTTTTGCTTTTTTTTATTTGTTTCTCCATTGGTTGTGCTTTTCCTTGGTACATTTGCCTTAGCTGCATGCAATTAATTCAGCCAAAAAGATGCATGTGTGTCACATTAGGCGCTTCCTTGAGGGACCTCATAACGCCGACATTTTTTTTATTTTTGTTTCTTAAAATTTACCGTTACGCCAGTAGTCACAGAGTTAAAATTCCATGCAACGTTTTTTCATGATTGTAGCATTTTTACTACATTATGTGGTTGCCAACCTGAAATCATGACATTAAGAATTTTTTTTGTAATTTAGTTGTAAGGCGTAATAACACAGCTATGCTGTCGTAAAACACAATTTACCGTATCACGTTTCCTGAGTGAGTAATAATTCCATGCATCGATATTACATTTCTGTTACATATGCTGCTATATTCATGATCTGATGACGTCAGAATTTTGTTTTTATTTTTGCCGTAAGGCCAACTATAAATCCCTCATATTCCTTTTCAAACATTTAACGTAGCTTATATACACACCGAGTAAAAATTCAATGCAACGCTGCTGTATGAATGTTGCATTGTCGATCTTTGAGCGGCTCTCTCTGTGTCCCCATGACGTCAGAAATTTTTTGTCTAATTTTGTTGTGAGGGCTTAGGACAGGCCTTTATTGGTGTGCCATATTTATTTTTATTCGTTGCACCTATACTCAGCCAGTAATAATCTCATGTAACAAATTTTTAGTTGCGTTGCTTAAGCAACTCCCACCGCGTTCCTATGACGTTTTGAATTTTGTTTTTGTTTTTAAAATTAAGTCAAAAAATTAACCTTTACGGTCGTACCAATTTTTTAGTCATAGCTCTTTCACTCAGCGAGTAACAATTCAATGCAACGGAGATGCATTTTGAAAAAATCAAATTTTCAACTTTTTTTGGAAACCTGCGCGGTAAAACGTAACTTCGTCACGTCAAAAGTGGATCTTCATCCGACTTTGCCAACGCCCATTCACCAAAAGTTACCTGTTGTGGTAGGTCGTGTAGCTTCAAATCTTGCACCAGCTGTATTCAAAAAGGTTTTACACCCCAATCCTTCTACAAAATTTTCCACGTAGTGGAGGCCCAATTGCTGTGAACGGCGCCGAATCGATAATTCATGGTCAGCAACAACACTGGCGGATACAGCTACGATATTTTCCTATGTCCGCACTCAACGTATGTATGCGTGTTGGTGGTTTAATGTCCAGTAATGTAAATTTGGTGCGAAATTTAGTCACAAGATTCCGAATAGCCGCCTCACTAAAGGTCGCCTAAACTGACCATAAATGGAAGAAGTACACGATGAACTTTCTTAACCGAGCATGAATATTGATGATAAAATTCAATAATCTGCAAGCGTTGTTCGTTTGTGAGACGATTTATGATGAAATTATAGACCAAAGTGAACATGTTTAACAGCAACATGTTAGACGACAACAGCTGTGCTGCCAAAAAAAGTGTTGCCAAAAAAAAAGTTGCTAAAAAATCACCCTTTAGATAAGATGATAAAAATGTTTTTTGTAGAAGTTATGAAAATTACATCGCCCAGAGTTTTAGAGATATACTACTTTTTTAATTTAAGGTTGTTTTTACTCCCCTGTGTGAATATTAGGGGGCAAGAATGCTTCCCAATTTAAAGGGCATTAATTTTACAAACATTTTACTGAAGGTCTTAAATCAAAATTTTACTTTGTTAAGTATAAAATGTAATCTTGAAAAAATCGGTTATATGAGCAAACCCAGAAAAATCCATTGGACGATATGTGCTATGGACCAAAGGCTATTAGAAACCATTAGAGTTTTTTCAGTGATTTTTTTTTGTGTCGCATAGTGTTATTAACAAGAAAGATTAGAGCGTTGAGTTTGTCTGTAACTCGTAACTTAATGAAAAATGGCGTGCAATTGTGGCGAAGTGAAAATGTTTTATTAATGATGAATACTCACTCGATATGTTAAGCCATACAAATTACAATGCGAATAGAATTGAGAATTCATGAGTTGAAGCAAAATACAAAAAAGAAAAAAAAAAAGAAGAAGAATGTGGCAACTGTGTGGCCTCAACGAAATGTGGCAATCATTAATGGGAAAAATGGAACGGTGTAGAAAACAAACAAAAGCCAAGTACAACAACGATCGATCCATCGCGCTATATTTACTAATTTGCTTCAGCAGCAGCAGCAGCAACAGCGTGTTGTACGCATAGCTTAGTCGCAGTTTAGGCGCGATCAGCGCAGAAGAATGAATCAAACTGTCAAAAGTCTCGTTAACGCCAACAGCACATTTTTACGGTTGCAGCCCTAAATCGAACACGATCGCCCCAAATCAACAAGCATCACAAGCAACAACAACAACAACAACAATAACAGCAACAACATGATGAGCGCATTAAACGAAATCATTTTGGCCAAAAGGCAAACAAACAAATAAAAAACAAAAAACACAAGAAATCAAAGACCAAAACCAAATGATCGAGGATATTTCATTAAGCACACCAAGTGACCTGGCGCCAACTATTGAATTCAGCGGATTCATGTTTATAATTGTTGAGTAGCATGCGCAGTGGACGTACGCACAACAAGTTCGTTTCCACGATCATCATAACGCCATGCCACACACCACACCACACCAACCAACCAACCAACCAACCAACCAGCTAACCTCTTCGTTGTTGTCTGAGAATTTAGCTTTTTTTCTTTCGAGTTATAAACCCAAAACAGCCAAGTGCGGAATAACTTAAAATATATATATTCAAGCCCACAAGAACTGGCACATTGTATGCCCAATGCAGTCGCAGCAAGAAGTAACTGCCATGCCATACCACACACCGAATTCGGAGGTGCAAATACGCTCGAAAGAGTCTCCAAAAAATGCTCGAAAGTGATCTTTCAAAATGTTTAAAAGTTGATTTTTTTTTCTTTTTTGTTTCCTTCGCTACTCCTCTTCACCATCATCATCGTTATCATCAGAACGCCACACATATTCCGAGCGCCTGCTCACCTTGATCATCATTTTGCTGTTGCTGTTGTTGTTGTTGTTATTATTTGTTCGCATGACTCTCAAATGAAATATTTGTCTGGAGCTCCCAAGAAGTTATCATTTTATTAAAAAGTAGGCAATCAACACAACGCATTCACATCTCATCCCAAAGTCATCCCAAATACTATCCCATTCATTTCTGTTATTAAAACAAAAGAATCTCTTGAATCTCGTTCGAGTCTTCGATCTTGAGTCGAGTTGATGAAGTGCGATTCGACTGGAGACAGAGGCGTGTTTCAATATTTAACAACGTCGCGCCATGCGTCTGTGCAGCTATTTTTTGTGCTGATCAGTCAGTCAGTCAGTCAGGTCAAATATTGTTATTATATTTTAACCGTTGTTATTGTAACTCTGAGGTTCATTTTGTTGTTGTTTTTCTTGTGTTGCACCCTATTTAATCAAAACTTAAATAGCCAAATCGTGTCTCATAATTGTTTGGTTGAATGGATGGAGGACGGGCGACCTTCATTAGTAATCCAGCGTTTCAACGATTTTAACTGCTTCTCAACCGTTAATTAGACTTGTTTAAATATTCCTAAATTTGAAGAGTAGGCGTTTATGGTGTTGACAGTTTGAAACTCTTTTTTTTTTCCCCACTACTTTTTCCCTTTAGAAAAAGTTAATTAATTCCAGTGATCAAGCTGACATTGATGTTGGCCATTTTACGATTCATAAAGCTATCTCTTGATCTCTTGATATCTCTCTATTACCGTGTTAATACACATTTTAAAAAATATGGTCATTCACGTTAGGTCGTAAGATAATCAATGCATTTTAGGATGATCATAGTATTATAAGTATTAGATTTGGGCAATATATTACAACAATCGTACAATCAATACAACTCTCTTTGAATCAACGTCTAGAATGTTTATTTATGGAGATCAACCGATGTGGTTCTTCTTCTTATATGCTTAGTAAGCATAGAAATTCTGTTTGCAGAACTTTAGCCCGTTTGACCTACCTTAAACGTCGATATAATCTTCATTATTTATTATTTTTTTTCAGGACGTACAAATTGCGGAACAGCACAAGATCAGTACTAATGGGAATGCCCCGAATCGTGCCCTCTGGTCCTGACTCTGGAATCAAGCGATTAATGAACTGCTTGTTAAGCTTATGCTGATGATGTTGCTGTTTTCACCTCTAAAAAATATTTATCTACACTCAGAGATACTTATATACAAGATACAGCTTATATACAAGGGGAGCCTTTTAGGTCTTGTGCTTCGACAACACTAAGTATTACCAGATAAATTTTGACAGTTCCATTTGAAAATTTGACATTTTCTAACATAAACGCTCTCTGAACGTTTTGGAAACGCTCTCTGAACGTTTCAAAATTGTGTTTCAGCAAAAAAAATCTAATTAAAACGTGAACATTTTCGGGTGATGATTTTTTTTTACAATTTTCGACGTGGATTGCCAAAGAAAGAATGCATTAATCAACTTAGTTCGACTTTTGGTGATGAAGAATCACACTCAGCGACTGTAAAACGATGGTTCAATGAGTTCGAGCGTTGTCGTCTTTCTCTACAAGACGCATTTCGTGAAGATCGTCCAAGAAAGGCTGTCGTGGCAGAAAATATCGATGCTGTGCGTGAACTGTTGGAAGCAGACTGACATGTGACATACCGTGAGATGGAGTCATCCTTGGACATTAGTGGAACTAGCTAACTTTCGATTTTGCATCATCATTTAGGCGTCAGGAAGATTTGTTCCCGTTGAATACCCCATAATTTGACAGCTGCTCAAAACAAGGCTCGTGTCGATTGGTTCAAAGAAATGCTGAAAAAATACAGTAGGGGTGGTTCGAAACACATCTATAACATCACCACAGGTAAAGAATCATAGATCTAAGCTTATAAGCCCGCAACAAAGCAGCAATCGACTGGTTGGGTCTTTCTAAACCTGGAAGTTCATTCACTGCATTTGCATATACGTCCGTCTACTCGCTGAATGCAATGCAATAGAAATGTGTGAAAGCTTATGAGAGAGAGTTTAATGCCTACGTGCGTAACGTTGGAAAAACGTAATTTACGCAAGAAAAGTTGAAGCATTTTACGTAATTTACATTTTTTAACAGCTCCGTTACTTATAACGAACAGAGAGAAGAAATAAAAGCAACGAGTCAGAAGCTCATTGCTTTCAGGGATGGGTCTTGTACATAAATCTTAAAATTAAAAATATCTATAATTTTTTTATTGTTACTGTATTAAGATAATTTTTTTATACTCAGAACTTAAGATTTTTGTAATTATAAATGAAGACATTTTAAGTATTTTTGTGTAAAAACGATAAAAAATTCCCCATTAAGAACATACCAAATTTTGTACCAAAGTTTGTAGCCCTGCTTAGTCTGAACGTAAAAAGCAATCATTGAACTCTACCATAATTTTCTTGCGTAAATTGTGCCAGCGAGTAGACGGACGCATATGCAAATACAGTGAAGTAACTTCCAGCATAAGTTCCATATTAGACATGCCGATATTGTGCCGGTTTTTTCTCAGCGATTTTCTTATTTTTTCTTTTGTTGCACTGTTTCGTCGTCCATTGCTTGTAGACATGACAATTTTGGCCGAGCGATTTATTTCCTTTATTTGCTTAAAATGCACAAAATAAAGTTATTTCTTTCACAAAATCCCATAAAATTATGAAATTTCATGGAAAAGTTAAATAAAACGGTAAACAACGATTTTAGTTCAAAAGCAAATGCCGAAAGCAAAATCAAACGTCAAAAGATCGTCGCAAAATCGCTGGTACGGCCGATTTTTTCATTTCCGTTTTCGTTTCCCTTCCCGAACAAAAAATCGGTGAGAGAAATCGGCACAATATAGGCATGTTTAATATGGGACTAAGTGATTAAAACCCGACAAAAGTTGTCCGCGGACGGATCACATCCAAGCAAATGATCGCCTGTTTTTTTTTAGAAATATCGGTCTTGTCCCCGCTGTGCATCTTGAGCAACAGAGAATTGTAAATGCTGACTGGAACACAACGATTTTTTTGTCGGAAGTCTTCGGAAATTGAGGAAAACCAACCACCGAAGGAATATCATCTTTCATCAAGACAATGCAAGTTCCCACACATCAGCTTAAACTAAAGAGTTTTTGAGCACTCAAAACGTAGAATTGATGGATCATCCGACTTACATCTCGTTTTGACACTCAATGCCTTCTTCTTGTTCCCTTACATTATGAAAAAAATGCGTGGCGATCGTTTTTCTACGCCTAAAGGTCTTTGAGGCCTTCGAAAGTCTAGTTTCGGAGGTACCAACTTTAAAGTGGCAAAACTGTTTCGAAAATTGTTTTAAATAAATGCAAAAGTGTATTGATCATCTTAGAGTGTGCTTTGAAAAACAATAAAAGTATTTACACAGATTAACCACCGTTTTTTTTTTTTCATTGTTAGGCGTAAAACTTAAAAGGCAACCTGCGTCAACTAAGGACTCCGCGTCAACTCACCCAAATTTGAGCTGGTGATATTCTCAAAAAAAAAAGCAACTTACCCATCATCTGTCCTCCAATGCTGCGAAGCGTAAGATTAAGCTTCTCGGATCAAGCGAAATATTGGGTTTCAACCTGAAAACTAAAACGGATACCCAATCTGCTCAAAAGGACCATAAAGCCAATATAGTCCCCCAATATAGTGATTATAGTTGTAGTGATTATAGTTGTTCAAGCTTGTTTGAGAATCTCGGACAAAAAAGGCACTGGACCTTCTTTTTTATAACTTTGAACCAAGGTCTTCACGTCTTATGCCTATTTTATTAAACCTACCTTGGGAAATCAGTGGGAAATAAGTGAAACATACAGTGATGTGCGATGAAATAGAGTAGTGCTATTTCATAAAATAATAAAAACTCAAAATTGCATTTTCGACTACCTTGTATTTACATGACATAGCGTTTAATAGTAAACATGCTTCCAATGTTACAAAAAAAATTATTAACTGTTTCTTTCAAAAAAAAACATGACCCAACATAAAGAAATTAATTTTTCTCAAACGTTGTTTTTATTCTTTTTATAGAATAGTTAAACTCAAAGAATAATTTATGTAAAAACATAATACCAATATCTCTTTCCCATCAAAAGTTATCGCAATAAATATATTTTCTCGGCCCCTCTGCATCTCCTTGTTATTAATCAATACAAAAAACATGGTCTTTTAATATGGACAATCGTAAAAAATTCTGAGATTTCTCTTCATCACCTTTTATGGATGGAAAGTTTAATTTTTGCATATTTCCATACACTTTATTGCAAAAACTTAATTTATTCTGGCATTTGATAGTCAAAATTCACTAAATTATAAACGAATAAAAATTTCTTAATTCTCAATTCTTAAAACCGTATTTTTTGCAAACAGAAAAGATTTTTATCTTCAGCACTTTTTGATAAAGTTGATTTTTTGCATATTTCCTAAAATAATATGCAAATAAAAAAAATAAAAATTCCGGAGTAACACCGGGAATATCAGCTAGTAATAAATAAAAATTATTGAAATATAATTATTTCTATCTCAATATTTGGTGCAGTATCAATTATTTCTGATAACTTCTGAGCAACGCCTAGGCATCGAATCCACTAGTTTTTGGTACTTAGTAGCTGGAATTTTCTCTCATGCGTTCTTGATTAACCACCAAAGATCATCTTTGTTGATTGGATCTCTGTCTCTAAGAGACACTTTAACCTCTCGCCATAAGTTTTCGGTAGGATTAAGGTCTGGCGACTGTGGCGGCCAGCTTAAAACTTCGTTATTCTGCTGAAACACCCATCGAAGCCGCATATTTAACTCGGTATTTTAAAGCATCCGTCTTTCCCTTGAAGCGAAATAAGGGACATGTGCTATTATATGAAAAACATTCCCAAACCATATTATACTCCCACCGCCATGTTGAACAAGTTTTTATGGTGTGTTGAGGGAGGAATTCGGTATTGGGGGGTCTTCTCATAGAAATGCTGCCCGGTCTGAGTTAAATAAATAAACTTTGGTTTCATCTGACCAAAGAATGTTTCGCCATTTGCTCGTTGGACAATCAGCATAATCCTTTGGGAATTGAAATAGCTTGCAGACATTAACTTTGGTCAGGAATGGTATCTTCCGAGCAGGTTTCGCCTTCAATCCGTTTTTAATTAAAAGTTTTCGAATCGTTGAAGTGTCCACGTACAAGGAATATTGTTTCTTGAGAGCGGAAGAGGTCACAAACGGATCTTTTTTACGTGACGTAGGATTCGTCTTTGCAAACTGGTACTTATTTTGGGTTGTTTTCCTCTGGTGTCTTTTTTTTTGTGTTATCAACCATTTTCATTGAGCAGCCAACTATACTGGCTATTATCCTTTGGCTTTTACCTTGTTTACGCAAATTTTTTATAATTTTTCGGTTTTCAGAACTGCAGTGCTTGGCCCTTACCATTTTTAGACCTAATTTTTTGAAACACAAAAATTTATTTTAAAATCATAAAACTGAGAAATCTTACTCACGTTCTGTAGTAAAATATTATTAAAAAATATCTTTTTAAATTTAAAAATTTTCAGTTATATTGGTTGTCTCTATTTTAACGCACACACTTTAAATGCAACCATGTCACAGTTTTACAGATTAGCGAAAAATAAAGGCGCAATTGTAGTCAAAAACAACTGAATAATATTCATGGAGGAATTGGTTTTTAAACTACGTTTGGTGCAGAGCATGCCAAGTTGTTATAAAAAATTTGAATTCAATAATATCATCAGCAACTGCGTGGCTCTTTTTCATCGCACATCACTGTATGTAAGATGTTCTGAGCGCCGTAGAAACATTCAATTACTCGTTTGTTGTAAAGGTAGGTGTTAAATCTGGTAGGTGCCTTTATCTTAGTCAATTATAGTCATAAGGCAATAACATCCATAAACTTCTGTACCGTCAACTACAACGTTTTAAGTCTACAACGTAAAGTTTGATGAATTTTTTATTTCAGTTGATTAGAATTGAGGAAAGGAATGTAGAAATATTAAAGTGTAAGATCATTTTCAGACTGGGATTCGAATTCTGGTATGATAGTCAAGCGAGGCTACAAGCTGGGTCCTATAGAAATCAACCTCACCGCATTTACTGTTGACTCAGACTGCAAAGTTTATTATTAATCAGGTCTATGTCATTTAGGTGCCCCATCACGGAGAAAATTCGCGTTGCATCACAGTTTGAATCGAACTTATGATCAAAAAATATACTTTCATTTAGAGACGTCCTTTAGAAATCTGTCAGAGATAAGAACACTGAATTTTCGCTGTAGCGATGATTCCTTGCTACTTGACGACTTGTCATAATTAAATATTGATAAAAAATTTCCTCAAATGTAGCGAAAGAAAAATACGAACACTCTGCATACGAACACTTCACTCAGACACCGCAAGCGATCATATGCATCGGTAGATACTCAAGAAACTCAACAAACATCTTAACAATAGCAGCATCGGTGAAAGTACAAAGCATCGCACTTTATTAAATACTTGAGATTAGGACTGATAAATAGCAATATACAATATAGCTCCTTGTACGCCCAATTGACAGGAGCAGATCTCGTATCGAGAAAGTGAATTTCTTTGTTTAATAAAAATGAAAACAAGAAAAACAAAAACAAAAAAAAAAAAAGATAAGCAAAAAATGAGCCATACTCGGTACCGCCTGGTATCGAATACCGCTTCATACATACTACAGCGCATTCAATTGTTCTAAAATTAAGCAACGTACCACTCAAGGTGAGATCAATAGCTAGCTTAGTAGAGGCTGTCACAAATTCCATCAACATCATCAAAACAGACAACGAACGATCATCACTCGCTCGTTTCGGTGCTCTTCTGCGGTAGTAGCACTTTGATCGATGAAGCGCATCTTTTAAGCCAAATTGTAATACATATGGATGCACTGCATCAACGAGATCAGAACATGATATATAGGTATGTATAAGACAGACAGGCAGCGCTTATGCTACAGATTAGTGTGAAATGGTATCATCTTTTCTTTTGGAAGAGTGTAATATTTGTGAGTAGCGAGGTGATGGCTTTTACCTCTGCCACGTCAAAAGGTTTTGTTCTGATCTTGCCGAAATGGAATTAAAGCAAGATCGAGCTCAACTTTTATGAGTATATATAATGTTTAAAATTTGGAAAATGGTATAAAATTAAGTATTGACTCATATTTATTAAAATTTGTAATAGGAACTCATAAAAATATTTATTTTCTAACCTATCAGTGTTGTAAATTCTCAATTCTTGCACTTCAAAATGACATCTCTGAAGAAAGTTCTAAATCTTGAGAACATTATTTCTTAACTGTACCAAAATTCTGTCTGAATTTTGAATTCGAAACAATTTATGACGATTAATAGATCTACAAAAACGAAGCTTAATTTCTCTATCTCATATGGATACCCTTCAATAATTCCATGCAATATACATATGTTTAATAGGTAAACTTGGTAGAGTTTCTCATGGATAATTAATAAATATAACACATTTTTCATTAATTTGGCATCAAAATCCTTCACTAACTTGGTGTAACAGTGAAAATAAACTCTGCTCGAGACATAGTAGAGGTTGTAGGTCTGGTTGAACATAAGATAACTGCATACTTAGTTTTTTGAATATACCCTCAAAATCGGGATTTGTGGTCAAAAACCCGATTTTAGGTAGGTGCATGTATAGTTTGTTATGTAACTCCGTTATATCTAGCTCAATTTTAAATAAAAGGAATTCTTATTTTAAAAATAAATAAGAAATTTTCAAATGATCTTACCAATAACTTTGTCAATTCTTTTTGTAAAAAAACGGTCTGTATATTATATTATTATATTATAGGTCTATTTTTCTTCTTTCTATTAATGTTTAAATTTTTAAAATCGAGCTAGATATAACGGAGTTACATAACAAACTATACATGCACCTACCTAAAATCGGTTTTTTACCACAAATCCCGATTTTTAGGGTATATTCAAAAAACTAAGTATGCAGTTATCTTATGTTTAACCAGGCCTACTACCTCTTTTATGTCTCGAGGCAAATTTTTTGATTTTTTTCATTTTGTAACACCGTGTAATTATTTACTTCTCAGAAGGAGAAAGAAAAAACGATCTGAATTTTAAGGTTTTGACTTTGAAAGCAAAGAACTCCGCCATTATCCAAACAATTTCTCACAGTTATTTTTTCACCAAAAATCAATTCAGAACTTAATTAAAACTTAAATGAAATTAAGAAATATTAACCATAAGCTTTCTTTACGAATTTGAATTTTTAATTTTTCAAAACAGTTTTGAATATAAGTTATTTGACTTAGAAGTTTGACATACAACTCTAGAAATGCATTTGTTTAGTTTTTTGTGATTACCAAAGGTTATTAGGTTCCAAATCATTGGGTAAGGGTAACGTTGAGGATATTAATATATGGTTGTAAGTTTTTGCTTTCAATTTCTTTAATAAAACTAATGACAAGAAACCTTGAACCTCACAACCTTGAATATGCATCTCACCCACCTGATTTTCGGGAGTTATGGCAAGTTAATGGATCAATATAAATTTAGTAAATTATATGATTGTAATATTATTCAGATAGTGATTTAAAAAGCAGGGTCTGAGATGAAGATCAACAAATGCAAGAAGAACTTGATGTTAAGATATTGGTTGGTAAGTAATATTGTTTTTCCAAAAACCTTTTTGGTCTAACTACGGTCTAACTAATATTTCAGTACTATTTTAAATTTGGGCCAAATTTGGTCACAATCGAACAAAAACTCCGCATAAAGACGTTACCGCCCACTATCCATATAACTTCACCTTATTGACACTCTTACAGACTACATTACCAATTGGTATAATATATTAATCATTTTGTAATAAGATTTAAAATAACATAACAAAATTTTGCGTGATTGCACGAAAGTAATTATAACAAAACATTAATGGTAATCAGAAATAATGATGCGAGAAAATGATCTTACTTATATTTATATTTTTACTATAAAATATCAAGGCCCATTAGGCCCATAAGACGGTATTGAGTTCTTTTTTTAAGTTGTCTCAAGAGTTCGTTCCAAAGTTATCTATGGAGGAAAGGACTAAGTTCTTTTCCCTAGTGCATCTAGATATTGGTTCATTTTGTGCATAGGAGGTTCTATGATCAGTTTCATGGAAATGAAACTGGCCGCGCAGACATCTTACGGGTGAGTAGAAGTTGAGTATAGCCAATAGAACAGGACACTGTATTTTATAATGTAGAATGTCTCTTATAAATATTGTTGACGATGCTCTTCTTCTGCACTTTAGTGTGCTGATGCCGATTAATGCGCATCTTGTTTTATAATGGGGAGCCTCGGGTAAATTCCACCTCAGTTGATTAACCATAAATCTGGTAAATTTCTTTTGAACCTTTTCAGTTCTAGTAGAATGCAGATTCTAGGTGTGGTCTTACGAGTGATGTGTAAAGAGTTTTTAAGGTGTAGGGATCATTAAACTCTTTGCTGTTCCTCATAAGAAATCCTAGCATAGAGTTTGCCTTATTTATGATAAAGTCAATACGATCATTAAAATTTAGATGTGGATCAAGAATGATTCCCAAATTTTATTTTGAATAAATTCTCTCATGTTCGATTGAATTTATCTGGTACCTTCCTACTATGGAGATATTGGCACTTTGAGATGTTAAAAGGTAAGCAATTGGCCTCACACCAAGCAAATATTGAATTTAAGTCTTCCTGAAGTAGGTTCGCATTCAACTTGCGATTGGACGAAATAACTTGAGGTCGTCTGCAAATAGAAGACTTTGAGAATGCTTGACAAGTGGTAGGTCATTTATGAACAACAAAAATAGTAACGGTCCAAGATGACTACTCTGTGGAACACCTGATGTTAGTTTGATTGGACTGGATGAGGTAATATTGATTTTAACTAGTTGAGATCTATTTTCTAAGTATGTTTTTATCCAATTAAGCAGATTTGAGTGGAAACCAATTGACTTGAGCCTAGATATTAAAGTTCTGTGGTTAACTTTGTCAAAAGCTTTTGCAAAGTCTGTAAAAATGACATCCGTTTGTAAATAATTTTCCATATTATTAATAATAGGGTTTGAAAACAGATACATAATGGGGGACATAATGTTTTTAACATGAAACATTAGTTTTTCGTTTACAATTTTTTCAAACAATTTAGGAACAGAGGCGAGTTTACAATAGTTTTGGATATTATGCTGAGGATCTGATATATAAATCGGTACAATATGGGATATTTTCCAATAATTAATAAATATTCCAGATTTCAGTGAATCGGTGAAGATCAGCGATAGTGGAAATACAATAGATAGAGCACAATTTCTTAGTGATATCCGCGCTATACTATCCGGCCCTTCACTAAAATTGTTCTTAAGGCCAGTAAGTGCTGTAACGAAATCTGTTTTGTCAAGGTAAATAGAACCAATATTCAAAAGTGGACTAAGACTTGAATTGCCTGTTGCTTGCAATTCGGAAGTATAAACTGATTTGAAGTAACCCGCAAATAAATTACAAATGGTTTGCCAGTCATCGGAGGTGTTATTGTGATAAGTCATCTGGATGGGAAATCCAAAAATATTTGCTGTTCTGTTTAAAACGTACCTACATTGAATTCGAACTTTGGAAAAATTTGATGAAATCCACGATGAGTCCTTCCCCCTCACAAACTGACGTCATCAAAATAATGAAACCTTCGGTCAGACCGAAGATAATTCTTCACTAAATTGTATTTGCTTTACCTTCTGATCAAAAAATATCCTGAATTCTTCAATAAAACTTCAACAGGCTAATTTTGGAATTGCTCATTCTGCTTATTCTCCTTTATAGCTTCAATCGTCTCAAAACGCTTTCCGCGAAGTGGTAACTTGAGTCGTGGGAATAGGAAAAATTCACAAGGAGCCATGTCGGGTATATACGGAGCTTGCGGAATGGTATGAACTAGTCATGTGCGTAGGTGTATAATTAACCTGTTTCAAGAAACTCACTCTGATTTCAAATACTAACTGACATATGCTCTCCGTTTAAATAACAAATGCGTGTAGTGAAAAAGAAAAGAGAGTGCAAGAGAGCGTAAGCAAAATTTGAAACGAAACGTTGTTGCAGTGCATCAAAGAATGATAGAAACCATGGTGGTAGCATTGACAGTTGCTTGGTAAACCATTTCCTGTCAAAAAATATACTCAAAAAGAAAGCGCTCACAATCCGTCATTGAAAACACGAACAATGTTGAAAACGATGACGTGAAAAAACCAACAACCTCAGTAGCTGCAGATGCATTTCCACAAACTCTTGTTTTTGACAGGAGATGTTTTCTTGTAGATGAGAACATATGCAGTTGTCAATGCTACCTTGTATTATTATACCATGGATAGAAACAAGATTATGCCTTCCGCAGTCCCGTTATCTAATGCTCTCTTTCTCAATTGAGTGTATGACGTCATGCAGCGCTTCTGATTAACAAAAACGAATGCAAATGTGCGATCACTTAGGCAAATTGACGAAATTAAAACCATTTCTTATGGGAAAGTAAAGTAAAAATAACTACTCTTCTGTATGAAAATATGAATATCTTCATATTCGAAAATATATAAACTTTGGAATCTTTCACGATCTTTCCTAAAAAATATTTAGGAGTGGACCCCAAAGTAAAATTATTCCAAAGTCTGACAATAGCGCAGGATGACGACATGCGCTCTCCCTCTCACTCTCTCATTTGCGGAAGGCGTAATCTTGTTTCTATCATTCTAGAAGTGTATCTATCAAAGAGGTGTTCAAGCCAGTGATGTGATTCTGATTTAGTAAAAAATCCCGATCACATCCCGAATAAGACCTGTTTATCCCACCAAAATGACACGAAAAACCCACAAAAAATCCCACCCAAATATTTATAACAATAACGATTTTTTATGCAATTTGAAAAGAAATAAGGATGCCCATCTGCTGAACAGGCCCACCTACTACTGAACACTGTGAGTTCTGACGTCTGTATGATGCGCCAATATGTAAAGTGTCGCAGTAACCTCTCATTCATAGTTAAAATAGTTTCCGTGATTCTCGTCCCCGTTCAGATAAAATTTAAGAATGGCGTCGCCTAAAAAAAGAAAAAAGAAGAACGAATATAAATTCTGATGCGATTGCTGCAGCCATCAAAGAAATTCAAATCTCTATTGTTTAAAGTTCAGTGAGTCATTGTGAACTATTGATAGAATAAACTTTTTATAAACTCTCAAAAACTAGTGTTTTTACTTTATTTTCTAATTTTTTTCAACGATTTGTTTTAGGTGTTCAGTAGCTGGGCCGATTTTTTAAGCGGCCGATTTCGAGACTTTTGCTAGATCGACTGCCAAAATTATAATTTTTGGAAATTTTAAATTCTGATAAAAATTCTTGTTAGTTATTGAACTTAGCTTCCAAATGAAACCAAGAGCTCTGAAAAATTATGCTTTAAACCAAAGGTATAACCTCCAAGCAAAACATGTTTAGTAGGCGGGCATCCTCTCCTACATTTTTTTAACATTATAATAATTTTATAGTTTAATAATGTACATAATGAAGTTTTTCAATAAATATATAAAATTTTATTCAAAAAAAAAAAAAAAAATACGAAAAGTTAAACACTGCGTTTTTATAAAACTCTCTTAAGTGTATGCATTAATCGTTAATTTCTTTCGTTGCATCAAAATGAAACTGAGCTTATGTTTTTGTTTTTAAATGAGGATCTTATTTCCATTAATTTTAAGCCTCTTGAATATACATATCCCTTTTTTACATATTTAGAATCAATGAAACAGCAATTAAACGAAAAATTTGATTTGCTAATTTACACTTTAAAAAATTATGATTCAGTAGAAAATCCCACCTAAGCATCTGAATCCCACACGTTCTCAAATAGGCCAAATATCCCAAAATGAGCCCGAAATCCCACCAAATCACATCACTGGTTCAAGCATATGAAATAAAGTGTTCAATTCACTAGTTGCATGAAGTATTTTAGAGTTTGTAAAACAAATGAATTAAGAATGGTATAGAATCTTACCATAGTTCAAAGTGCATCATTACTTTTTTTTCATTTTGATGAAATTTTGAAAAGTTATGAAGCGTTTTTTAAAAAATACACGCAAATTTCACGAAATAATAAAATATAGTACAACAAAATCTCCAAAAAATTAATTACACTTCTGATTTATGTGTATTAAAGTAAAGTTTGGATATTTGTCTTTCGAAATGATAACTCAAAGACTCAGAAAATGTCTGTTATTGACCAACTTATGTTTGAAATTCATAAAATCTCAACAAAGCCAACATTTTTGTTAGAAATTAAATAATTTTTTATCTTCAGATTATTTTTTCGGACGAAACAAGTTTAATTTAGACGGTCCTGATGAATTTAACACTTATTGGAGAGACATCCGTAAAGAACCGCGCTTTTTTTCTAAAAGGAACTTCGGAGGTGGCACACTCATGGTTTGGGGAGCATTTTGTTTTGATAAGATCTTACAGTCAGCCTTTCCAAGCTTGCGTATGGACTCAGCTGAGTACATCCAGCTTTTATCAATGAACTTGCTACCATTTTTGTGCAGTACCAGAGGTAAAAAGTGGGTGTTTCAACAGGACAATGCTTCAGTGCATAAAAGTAGGGAGACGCAGGCTTGGCTTCAGGGGAAAAAATCTCAACTTTAGATTGGCCTGCCTGCTCTCCTGACATGAATCCGATAGTGAATGTTTGGGGGCTCGTTGTATGCAAAATGTATACAGAAAATAAGCAATTTATTAATGTGTCGGAGCTTAAAGCTGCTGTGATTTAGGTGCTATCAACGGAACATCTTCAAAACCTAATAATCACTATGCCAAATCGAATTTTTGAACTTATCAAAAATAGTGGAGGAGCTACACACTATTACGGATGTAAAGTTTTCACTGTGTAGTATAGGGTGCTTTTATAGCTATGCACCACTCAAACAATACACTTTTCAATTAAACTGGAGTAAAACAAATGATGTTGTTTTTTTTTTTTTAATAATATTTTTTAATCTTCTTTCATTTCCCAATCTCACATTTTTTCAATTTACTTTTAAACTCTCTGTGCACTGAAAAAATAGCGTTCGGTTACAGTTATACACCATAGTGTATGAACGTTTTTTGGTTAAACAGTCGCGTACAAAGTTACCACATGCGTTGTCGTGGTAAAGAAACCATGCGTTGCTATGCATAACGTTCTGCACCGATCCAAAGGAGACACCAAGATCGACAAGTTTTTTTTTGAACCAAGGATTTGAGGTTTAATAAGACCAGTCAGGTCTGCCTGGATTCGAAATGGGGTGATAGAATAGTGGAAAGGAAGGAAGGAATGGACAATGAAGTCAAGTATGTGTAGCTTGTCCTAAAGGTGATGGAAAACCGTAAAAACATGTGCATTTTACACTGAGGCAAGGATTATGCCGTTACCTCTGTGAATTTAAGTCATAAATTCAATCCCATTTCCAAACTTCTTTACCAACAACTACAATTTCAAGTCGTTAATATTGATGAGTTTTCAATTTCAATTGATTCGAAATGAGAAAAGAAAATACAGAAAGGTTAAAAATACGGACCATGACCTAACCGGGATTCGAACCCAGAACCTTTGGGGTGGCAGTCAAGCACGCTACCTACTCGACTACCGAGGTCGTCAAATGATCTCCCTTATCGTTCGTATACTATCTAAATTTATAAAAACTGAATTTTGGTCAGAAACTTGGGTAAAATTTCTATAAGTGCATTGCATATAAAATTAGCCCATTTGATAATTAGAAAAGTAAATATTATGTAGTAAACAATTTCATATATAAAAATGATGTAATCTATTTTGGAATCTATCGATTTTTTAAGCACAAAAACAACAATTAATCCCATAGAAATATTTGTTACTAAAATATCAACATGAAAATGGGATGAGTTAGTTTATTTTGTTCACAATATAATGGTTTATTTTTCTACAAACAATATACCCTTCATTTTACAGTAGCATAAAAGACATAAAAATCGCACAGTATGTCCTACAAAAGCGTCAACAATGCCTGATTGTAATCCAGCAAAGAAAACAGGACAAACCAAAGACCATTGCGGTTAACCCAAATCCCATTTTGCTAAACAATTTAGACTAAAAATACCAAAAGAAAACAATTAAGAAAAGATGCGAGTGAAACCACTCGCTATGACAACTGGCCGCACATGTTGCAAATGTAGCAACACAACATCAGACAAAACAATGCCACACAATAGAGTATAAATAAGCAAATCAGAGCAAGTATTGAAAAGTATTGTAATACGTCAGACCAAACCATATCAGGATCGGTTAGAAAAACAAACGCATGCACAACAACTGTAACAACAAAAAAAAACGTAAGGAACATAAGTACATTGAGTGTTCTGATCTTTGACATGTTATCGCATCGGATTTAGAAGAATTATAATTGTTCGGAAACGGAGTGATCTTGCAAAGTGATCGGGGTACTAATAGTTATGCTGTTTATTATTCGCGATATATCATGCCCACGATTTCGTTTTCTTACACTTTGAACTATGTAAATAAAAAAAAAAAGAAGAATTGTATGGCTTAATTGTGGTTCATAACGCTGATACTTGACGCGGGAAAGAGATGATTGCCCTTTTTGTTGAACTAATTGTTTCTCTTTACATGTCATTTTAAGCTCTTTAATATTAGCTGATGTATTTTAGGTTCAATTTGTGGTGATATGAGGACGCATTAGTGGGCAAGGATTACTTGGTTTTATTGTTCTCCTTAGTTAAGTTTGAACTTAAGAGAAATATTACGGCTCTACGGCATGAAGTGCGTTTCTAACGCCCTGTGTCGGTATTTAAAATGCGACCAGGTAGTGTGTAGAATTAACTGTCATAGGCTCTAATTGATCGCTTACCTTTGGAAAATCCTAAATTTCACGTGAATGAAGAAAACCAGGGAAATTTCTCTTAAAAACTGCCTCATATGCGGCATAACTGAGTAACAGCTAATAAAATAATTAATCTAGCCCACTTGAAATAACGATCATTAGACAGGTTTTTACCAGGAACTACACCTTCTTATACAGCTCAGGTAGGTTAGTAGAGCAATAAAATTATTGGAAATACCGCGTAAGGCGTGTGAAGTATTTAAGTAGCTAACACTTGGATTAACACGATAAGGATTTGTGAATAAATTACAGGCAAGGATTTTCCAACATTGGCTCATTTCGCTGTTGCTTCACATTTTTCTTTCTTATTTTTTTTTTTTTTTTTTTTTTGGATTTTCCATTTATTTTTCAGTGAAAATGTGAAAATGTTCTCATGATCTCGAAAGGCTGTTAAAAAATTAAAAGTTGTTCCACTTTCTATAGATTCCAGACTTGATCATTGTGCAGTAACATAAATTAAACATTCTCCATTAGACCAACAAGCAGATCAACTCAAATCTTCTTTTAGCCAAAGCGGAATTTTTGACTGACGTATAAAAAAGTCCGGTAGTCAAAAAACCAATTATCAAGATAAGACATCCATTATGGTCAACAATTTGACGGCTTTTTAAGTTCAAAAGATGCCGCATCGTTCTTATGGGTAATTTTGTCGCTGCATAAAACGTTGTTCTTATTTCGATTTTGGTTCTTCATGTGGATTCACTTTGGCGTTGCATGAGTTTGCATTTTATACCGACTGGTTGCATTCAAAATATGCTCAAATGAACTGTAATTTCTCTATAGAAAAAACCCAAATTGAGAGCATTAACTTTAGCAGTTTATGGTTCTATTAGAATGCTCATGGCTTATTTATTTTTTATCAATCCCATCAAACTGCGTGAAAAATGTCACGTATCTCTAACAGACATACCTCATATTTTTGTTTAAATCTACATAGTTTGAGAAAACTAAGCATTTCACATTTTTTAACTTATTGCTTTATATAAATTACCTTTGTAAGCATGCCGATTTGTAAAAATACACCCTAAGCTAACGCAATGCTGTACATCTTATGAAAAGATAAGATAAGTATAAAAATTTGGCATTCCAAGACATGAAGTCATAATACTTGATTTTGTAACTAGCCCGATAACATAACATAACGCTTGTTTAAGGCCATAATGTACTAAGCCAGCAATATAAAAAGTGCCAAAATTCAGGTTTATCAGCCTAAAGTCTTAAATCGAAAAATGTTTGCACAAAGATTAAAGAGAATACGCAAAAGTTATTATCTTGGCATGTAAAACTTGAACAAATAGATCAGAAATGAACAATGCCACCCACAGACCCAACACTACAGTACCTATGGGCTCGATGAGTTATTGATCAGAGCCCCCAAGGCGAGCACTTTGTTAACACAATTTACATGAATATGGATTTTTTGGAACTGTAGTGGACAAAAATCAAAAATGTTTTTGTCTTGAAACTCAACAAAATCGGTGGTTTGTAAAGGAAATACTAAAGAGGATCCAATTATCAGAAAAAAATAATAATAAGGTTTGTTTCATATATATAAAAAAAACCCAAGTATGGCATTATAATTTTTTACTCAAATTAGCACTTAATTGAGAGAGAACTATTCCCCTAAACTCGACTTCATATTTCACTAACGGTACTTTTGAGTGTAAAAAAACTATATTCGTTTCATAAGTATGAAACCACTTTAAAGAAACCGAAAATAAAACCATTTTAATTTTCTTTAATCCATTTTTTTTATTAAGAATCAGTGTAATTGGCTTCCCTTTTTTAAAATAATATTGAATATTCTGGTATTCATAATATCTATTAAATTTTTGAAAAGTTTCATTAATTTCACTCCATTCTATGACAATAGAATTTTTCAAGGTTTCCACCGACTCGTACTGCCTGTTTTCTTTTTAAGCCCTACGGACCAGAATACCCCAAAGGTTTTCGATGGGGTTCAAGTCGGGTGAGCAAGCTGGCCAATCCAAAATTTCCAATTTTCGTTCAGAAAACCATTTTTTTGTCTCTCGACTTACGTGGATTGATGCGTTGATGTTGAAAGACGAAGTTTTTTTTATGATTTCTGCTTATAAAAGGCATTAAACTCATCTGGAGTACGTCAGTATACGCTTTTCTATTAATTTTGTTGGAAGTGAACTGTACTTCCAAGCATCTAGATGAGCAAAATGCACCCCAAAGCATAACGCTGCCACCGCAGAATTTCCTCTTAGAAAAATATATGGGTTCCTTGCGTAAATCGCGCCAATAACCTTGGAACCCATCTGGACCATCCAAATTCCATTTTTTTCATCCGAAAAAATTACCTGAAAATATTTTTTCGTATAAAAAAAAACCAACTTTTTACAAAACAATTTTCACTCACATTTTTCCAATTCGTTGCCATATGTTTTTGAGCAAAAAGTAGCCTTGCATCCTTATGGCGTTTCGTCAAACGTGGAGCAGGTCTCAGTTTTGAATTTTTAAGTTGGGGCTGGTGTGTAAGATGTGCCAGACCATTGATCTGGAAACGGGAACCCGAGCAACGTTAGCCAAGTCACGCAAGCTTTTTTGGAAATTGCTTGCAGTTTTAAAAATGTGGTGGACTGCTTTTTTTTTCCTTCCACAATGCATGTTTTTGCCATATCCCTCCGGATTATTTAAAAAATGTAAAACAACGTTATGATTGCGATTAATTTTGCGCGCAATTTCTCTTAATCCAAAGTTTTCTTCCGAAAAGGCTAAAATTTCCCTTTTTCTACATCGGAAAGACTGAGACCACGTGGCATTTTAAGAAAAATGTACTTTTTTCACTGATTAATTTAAAAATAGCTCCTCCTACTCTGAAGCCCGCGTTATATGACAAACTTTAGAGTGGTTTTATGCTTATGAAACAGCGAATATTGTCTTTTCACTCTCAAAAGTACCGTTAGTGAAATATGAAGTTGAGTTGAGGGGAATAGTTCTCTCTCAATTAAATGTTAATTTGAGATGTTGATGTTAATGTTGGTGTTGATGTTGATGTTGATGTTGATGTTGATGTTGATGTTGATGTTGATGTTGATGTTGATGTTGATGTTGATGTTGATGTTGATGTTGATGTTGATGTTGATGTTGATGTTGATGTTGATGTTGATGTTGATGTTGATGTTGATGTTGATGTTGATGTTGATGTTGATGTTGATGTTGATGTTGATGTTGATGTTGATGTTGATGTTGATGTTGATGTTGATGTTGATGTTGATGTTGATGTTGATGTTGATGTTAATGTTCAAGTTCATGTTGATGTTGATGTTGATGTTGATGTTGATGTTGATGTTGATGTTGATGTTGATGTTGATGTTGATGTTGATGTTGATGTTGATGTTGATGTTGATGTTGATGTTGATGTTGATGTTGATGTTGATGTTGATGTTGATGTTGATGTTGATGTTGATGTTGATGTTGATGTTGATGTTGATGTTAATGTTCAAGTTCATGTTGATGTTGATGTTGATGTTGATGTTGATGTTGATGTTGATGTTGATGTTCAAGTTCATGTTGATGTTGATGTTGATGTTGATGTTGATGTTGATGTTGATGTTGATGTTGATGTTGATGTTGATGTTGATGTTGATGTTGATGTTGATGTTGATGTTGATGTTGATGTTGATGTTGATGTTGATGTTGATGTTGATGTTGATGTTGATGTTGATGTTGATGTTGATGTTGATGTTGATGTTGATGTTGATGTTGATGTTGATGTTGATGTTGATGTTGATGTTGATGTTGATGTTGATGTTGATGTTGATGTTGATGTTGATGTTGATGTTAATGTTCAAGTTCATGTTGATGTTGATGTTGATGTTGATGTTGATGTTGATGTTGATGTTGATGTTGATGTTGATGTTGATGTTGATGTTGATGTTGATGTTGATGTTGATGTTGATGTTGATGTTGATGTTGATGTTGATGTTGATGTTGATGTTGATATTGATGTTGATGTTGATGTTGATGTTGATGTTTATGTTTATGTTGGTGTAGATGTTGATGTTGATGTTGATGTTGATGTTGATGTTGATGTTGATATTGATGTTGATGTTGTTGTTGTTGTTGTTGATGTTTTTTTTTTTTTTTTTTTTTTGGATTCGCCCGGAAGTAGGAAATCTTCATAGATACGTATGACCCGCGCCATACGCATGCACGATTTACATTCTAAGAAGTTCCCGGATCAGCCGGACTGAATAGAATGCACCTACGTGCTAAAACCTACCACCTGTTGGCAAATAAAAGCCTCCACTAAGCACAATTGCTTGGCCTTTCAGCGGAAATTAAAATTAAATAAAGATATTTGAAATTTGAAATTTGAGAAATTTTTGTGCTTATGTAAACATAATAAGCATCATCGAATAAAAGCACATTCTTCATAACACAAGGGAATACAAGACAACATCCAAAGTAGTTTATTAGACTATATATAACCGCATTTATAATTGTTGTCATTCGGCTTGGGGCCACTGTCCAACCCAAGATCCTACGTGGAAAAGAGATGCAACTCTCAAACACCAAACCAATACCAAACATAGCACAGATATACAAGTATATATTATGCAGGCACAATATATTTATATATTCGGGTCACTGAAATATGGGAACACCGAGCTAAAGTTATTATTTGGATATGCATTTGGGCCAACGCAGGTAAAAACTTGTATGGAAAAGAGATACACTCTGACACACCAAGCCGAGGGATACGGTATACATGGTCCCATTTTAAACGAGCTATAGAACTAAAGATGTAAAAAAATTTCATGAAAAAAAATTAAGCAACGAAACTAAATAAAACGAAAGCTTAAAGTATTTATCAAATTCGATAATGCTTATATGTTAAATCGTAAAATCTACACAATTATCGCGAGCTATATTTGTTATCGCAATGAATGCGTTAAGTATTCAAATGTAATATAATTTTACGTTTTAAGACATCCACCGAGTCAGAAAAATTTATCAAGTTCAAGTTGCCATTGAAATCACTACACATACATCGCAAAGGGTCGTGAAGGGCATAATTAGAAGTGCACTGACTCAACTTAAAAAGCTGGAAATGTCTGGCTCCGCTCCTAGGGATGTTGAAGTTTAATGAAGAAAGGAGGTAATGTGAGTCTATATCACCACTGAGTAATTTGTATAAAAAGGAGACATTTAGCATAATTCTTCTGCTTCTTAAGGAAGGCAGGGAAATAATTTTAAGGCGGGTTTCATAAGGGGGTAGAATAATGTTGGGGTTCCAACGATAATGTAAAGCAAAAAGTAAGAATTGTTTTTGGACCGATTCTAATGCATCGATGTGGACATTGTATTGAGGGTTCCATATTACAGATGCATATTCAAGAATTGGTCTAACAAGAGAGGTATAAAGTATCTTAGTAGTGAAAGGATCGTTGAATTCTTTAGCCCATCTTTTAATGAAACCAAGGACACCTCTAGCCTTATTTACCACCAAATTAACTTGAAGATTGAAACGAAGTTTAGGATCCATAATTACACCTAAGTCAAGAAAACTGTGTACAATTTCTAAGTTGGTATTATTTATAGTGTAATTTATACTATTAGCAATTCGACGTGAGAATGTCATTTGCTTACATTTTTTTAAGTTTAATTTTAAAAGGTTTAAATTACACCACTCCACTAGACTATTTAAATCGGATTGTAAGAGTTGTTGTTCTTCAGGCGATTTGTAAGTTAGAAAAAGTTTTACGTCATCGGCGTACATTAAGACGTTACAGTGTTTTATTACAGCAGGAAGGTCATTTATAAACAGTAAAAATAAAACCGGACCAAGGTGACTTCCCTGAGGAACACCTGATGTGACCAAAATATTTTTTGACATACAATTCTTATATAAAACTTTTTGCGAACGATTCGACAAGTACGATTTAATCCAGTGTAATAGTTTGACGGGAAACCCAATTAGATGAAGCTTTTTCAGAAGAAGATAATGATTAACACTATCGAAAGCTTTGCTAAAGTCTGTATAAATAACGTCAGTCTGTCGTCCTAAAGTAAAACCTTTAATGACACGCGTAGTAAACTCCAAGAGGTTAGTTATCGTAGATTTTCCCTTTAAGAAACCATGTTGAGAGGTGGAAATGGAGGAAGATACGACGTGGGTTATTTGATCAGTTATAATTTTCTCAAATAACTTAGGGATTGCGCTTAGTTTTGCGATACCTCGGTAATTGGAAACATCAATTTTTGAACCGGATTTATGAAGAGGTATTATATAAGATTTTCTCCATATATTGGGAAAATGACCGATGTGCAAGGATGAGTTAAAAATTTTTGATAGGGGAGAACACAAACTATTAGAACAATGCTTTAAAATGCAGCTCGGGATTTCGTCAGGACCAGTAGTAAAAGAAGATTTAACTTGTTGAAGGTAATGCATAACTATATTAGAATCTATTATGGGGGTTTCAAAAGAGTTAACTGGTGGTAGGTAAGGATATTCAAGACTCATGCTCAATGGTATATCGGAGTAGGTTGTTTTAAAGAAGTTTGCAAACATGTTGGAAACATCGATGTCGCAAGATGCTTCATCATGATTAAATTTCATAAGAGGTGGGAAACTGGAAGTTTTTCGTTTTGAATTGACAAACGTGTAGAAAAGTTTCGGATTATCTTTGAATTGAGTTTTTATATTGGCTATATATGCAGAGTAGCATTGTTTATTTAATAGTTGATATCTGTAACGACAAGAGGAATAAGAAGCGAAGTCTAAATTAGAGCCTGACTTTTTATATTTCTTAAATAAGCGATTTTTGGAATTTTTTAAAGACTTAAGGTCATTAGTTAACCAAGGAGGGCATAAAGGCTTGAAATTAATATTTTTTTTTGGCACAGATAATGAGAAGCATTTTTGCAAGGTATCATTGAGAAACTGCACTGAAGATTCGACATCATAAAAAGAGTACGAAGACCTATTATTTAAAATTGGGGACCAGTCAATCCGCGCGAGAAGAGCATTCAGTTTAACATAGTCTGTTTTTTTAAAGTTAAAAATTTTATTATTTCGCGTATCTGGAGCTAATTTATTTTCATTTCCGTTGGCAAGTAATATTGTTATTTCAAGAGTTGGATGATAATCGTCTTCCGGAAAAGAAACTGGGTTCGAACGACGGACGTTGTTGTTGTTGTTGTTGTTGTTGATGTTGGTTTTGATGTTGGTGTTGATGTTGATGTTGATGTTGATGTTGATGTTGATGTTAATGTTGATGTTGAAGTTGTTGTTGTTGTTGTTGTTGTTGTTGTTGTTGTTGGTGTTGATGTTGATGTTGATGTTGATGTTGATATTGATGTTGATGTTGATGTTGATGTTGATGTTGATGTTGATGTTGATGTTGATGTTGATGTTGATGTTGATGTTGATGTTGATGTTGATGTTGATGTTGATGTTGATGTTGATGTTGATGTTGATGTTGATGTTGATGTTGATGTTGATGTTGATGTTGATGTTGATGTTGATGTTGATGTTGATGTTGATGTTGATGTTGATGTTGATGTTGATGTTGATGTTGATGTTGATGTTGATGTTGATGTTGATGTTGATGTTGATGTTGATGTTGATGTTGATGTTGATGTTGATGTTGATGTTGATGTTGATGTTGATGTTGATGTTGATGTTGATGTTGATGTTGATGTTGATGTTGATGTTGATGTTGATGTTGATGTTGATGTTAATGTTCAAGTTCATGTTGATGTTGATGTTGATGTTGATGTTGATGTTGATGTTGATGTTGATGTTGATGTTGATGTTGATGTTGATGTTGATGTTGATGTTGATGTTGATGTTGATGTTGATGTTGATGTTGATGTTGATGTTGATGTTGATGTTGATGTTGATGTTGATGTTGATGTTGATGTTGATGTTGATGTTGATGTTGATGTTGATGTTGATGTTGATGTTGATGTTGATGTTGATGTTGATGTTGATGTTGATGTTGATGTTGATGTTGATGTTGATGTTGATGTTGATGTTGATGTTGATGTTGATGTTGATGTTGATGTTGATGTTGATATTGATGTTGATGTTGATGTTGTTGTTGATTTTGATGTTGATGTTGATGTTGATGTTGATGTTGATGTTGATGTTGATGTTGATGTTGATGTTGATGCTTTTGTTGTTGTTGTTCTTGACATTGTTGTTGTTGTTCATAATGTTGTTGTTGTTGGTGTTGTTGCTTTTACTTTTGCTTTTTTTTATTTGCTTCTCCATTCGTTGTGCTTTTCCTTGGTACATTTACCTTAGCTGCATGCAATTAATTCAGCCAAAAAGATGCATGTGTGTCACATTAGGCGCTTCCCTGAGGGACCTCATAACGCCGACATTTTTTTTATTTTCGTTTCTTAAAATTTACCGTTACGCCAGTAGTCACAGAGTTAAAATTCCATGCAACGTTTTTTCATGGTTGTAGCATTTTTACTACATTATGTGGTTGCCAACCTGAAATCATGACATTAAGAATTTTTTTTGTAATGCATAATAACACAGCTATGCTGTCGTAAAACAAAATTTACCGTAGCACGTCTCCTGAGTGAGTACTACTTCCATGCAACGATATTACATTTCTATTACATATGCTGCTATATTCACGACCTGATGACGTCAGAAGTTTTTTTTTTAATTTTTGTCGTAAGGCCAAGTATAAATCCCTTATTTTCCTTTCTATACGTTTATCGTAGCTTATATACTCACCGAGTAAAAATCCAATGCAACGCCGCTGCATGAATGTTTCATTGTCGATCTTCGAGCGGCTCTCTCAGTATCCCCATGACATTAAACATTTTTGTCTAATTTTGTTGTAAGGGCCTTTATTGGTGTATTATATTTTTAATCCTACCGCTAATACTCAGCGAGTATTAATTCCATGTAATAAATTTTCAGTTATGTTGCTTAAGCAGCTCCCACCGTGTCCCGATGACATTTTGAATTTTTGTTTTGTTTTTATAATGAAGTCAAAAAATTAACCTTTACGGTCGTACCATTTTTTAATCATAGCTCTTATACTCAGCAAGTAACAATTCAATGCAACGCCGATGATTTTTGAAAAAACGGATTTTTCAACTTTTCTGGAAACCTTCGGTAAAACGTAACTTCGTCACATCAAAAGTCCAATCGCACTATCTCGGAGGACAATTGACACCGCCAAATGTCAAAATACGTCGTCCTGGAAATTTCTATTGCAACAAAGCCCTAATTGGTGCTATTGTGTGACTTGTGGCCCCATTTTGTTAAAACCACATATCGTTCAGATTCATATCTTCAATTTTAAATTAAAAAATGGAACAATAGAAAATTATCAGAAAATACAAATTTTAGAACGAACTTTTGACCTTTGCAATATTCCCAAAAACCAACAAATTGTTATCACTAATTAGTATATTCCTCGTCGAATACAGGTAAATAAATATTTACCTTACTTACATATATCTTTGCTTAAATTATGGCGTCAAGACTTTCGCTTCCAACAACACATCAGCCAACATCATACCAACATACTCGGCCAACAGCACAATACAGCAATACAGACAAAACTGACTTTTTTTTTACTCTTTTACGAACTGAACAACGTGTAATTTCCCGGAATTTTTAACTAACATATCTTTTATAACGCATTTTTAAAGCATAAAATGAGGCGTCAAAAGCTTGCACAGCCATGTGTAAATATTTAAGTGATGATGTTGGAAAATTTTGTCTCCAAAGATGGTAGCGAAAAAAGAAACACACAAAAACAAAGCAGAAGCAAACAAATAGACAAAATACACACAAAGATAAAACTCCGGATTTATTAACAATTAAGCTTTTTCACATCTTCTGTGCTACTGTAATAACTGGGCAGATAGAGCTACTGAGCTTATTTAATAATATGACAAAAAAAACTTAAGATGTGAAATAGCGATAAGATAGCATAAAATGTTGAAAACAAAAAATAGATAATTGATAGATAATAAAAAAAAAATTGTATAGAAACTGCAAATTGGAGTCCTAAAGCGTGACCATAAACTAATCCACGCTCATGAAGCCACTTCTTGCAAGTTTTAAAATTTCGGCATTGTACTCTATAAAGTTGAAGGAAAATTACCTCTAACAACTCTAACTCATAACAAACACTTCAATTATGTGCCGCCTGCAGGATTATCACTTGATCGTTTTTAAACTCAAGTTGTTAAAAATGCGAACTTCTTTGTATTCTGAACGATTCGGTTTCTAAGATCTTTGAGATTGGGCAAGGCGTAGCGTCACTGAGAGGATTAGCTACTTGAAGAAAAGTGATAATAAGGCAGAAGAGAGCATGGAGTTAGCCGAGAACTGTGCTGACATGAAATTGTAAATATTTCTTTTAAGTTACAGAAATATAATTACGAAAAGCATTAAGGTCATTCATGTCAGTTCGTTAGTTTACAGATACTATGGTTTCTATATATATTTCGGGAATAAATATAAACATCGAAAGTTTTCATAGCAAATAACTCTATTGGTTTTCGAAATATTCTCTTTTATGGTTAACCCTTTACGATAGTATTAATTTTAAATATGGGTGTCTTGCTGGTCGGAATTAATTTTCATTGAAGGAACAGTAAAACACAAAATGCAAGATTATGAAGGATATATAAAATTTATTAATTCTTTTAAAACTTTAGATACATGTTACATAATAATATGTTTAATTTTATGTAAAAATTATATATTATAGTTCTTCATCGTGTGGTTACTTTCAAAGCAATCTCCAATATCATCGCTCGTATGACTAACTGACGTATCTGAAATTTCTTAATTGTTCAGGAGAGCAGTTTTTCTCTTTTCGTTTATGTGTTTTAACGTATAATATGTCAGATACGCTCAAAGCCATTTACGTTTTTTGGTCAAACTGTTGTATATATATGTAGTTGTAATATTTTCTGACACAATGCAGTATGACTAAATAAATATATTGTCATCTTTAACTCAATATCGCAAAAAATGTTAGTTCGTCGGTTAGTCATACGAGCGACGATATGACCCCCTGGTTTTCGAGAACATACATATGTCATAAAAATAATTACTTTGTCGTCTTCCGCCTAAGATTTTTCTGTTTGAGCAATCTTTACTTTTTACATCTTAATAGTGCCGGAATATATGTAGTTTGCCATTAAGTCTTTCCTCTTAATCTGAGGACGATGGTCTTCCTGGTTTCCAAGATGAAAATCACCTACAAGTTGTTCCATAAATTTTTGGACAAACATGAAATGTGACATAGGCGTCGTGTTGATTGAGAGCAGACATACGACTGGATCGGTAAAAAAGCTTTGGTCACTGGAAGCAGACATGCGACTGGAATGGTAAAAAAAGCTTTGTTGGCTGAGAGCAGACATACGACTGGATCGGTAAAAAAGTTTTGGTCGCTGGAAGCAGACATACAACTGGAATGGTAAAAAAAAGCGTTGGTGTCTGAGAGCAGACATACGACTGGAACGGTAAAAACACTTTGGACATACAGTCATACAGACATACACAAAGCTGACATACAGTTACAAAGAGTTAATATATTTTTGCCATTTGTCATAACATTTATGCCATTCCGCTTGAGACACCTCCAAAAAATAGTTTTCGAAAGCATCAATGGCTTTTTCTGGCACCGTCTGGCACTTTCTGGCTTTTTCTGGCACCCTTTCCGAAAATCGTTGTCCACGCAGTTTGTCCTTGATGTGCGGGAACAAAAAAAGATCATTGGGTGAAAAATTAAGACTATACAGCGGATGACCCGTCTACTCGATGTTTTGAGTGCTCAAAACATCAAAACGCCTTTGTTTGAGCTGATGTGTGGGAGCTCGTATAGTTTTAATGATATTAATTCTTCGGCGGTTGTTTTTCTTATTTTCACGGAACACTTCTGGCAAACAAATATTTGTTTACAAGGGTGTCCACAGAAGGGGAAGGAGGAAGGGTAACTTGCACTTGGACTGGAAAAATCTTAAATTTTCTATATTTTTATTTCCTATGTGTACATGTTACATTTTCATATACGTGTACACCAATGCATATCTTACCCCCCTCCCCCCTCCTCCGCTTAAAAATTCCTGCGGACGCCTATGATTGAGTACCATTCCGAATTCAACGTTCTATTTTTCTGATGTGGTTCCATAGGGCCACAGGACCAGTTTTTCTAAAGAAACAGGCTTGTATTTCGGGTTTCCGAAAGTGCAGCCCTGGCATTTGTAGGGGAAGCCATTGCATCCGCAAAAAGTGACAGTCTGGTGTGCATTATGGTCTGGTGGTGTCATTGGTCCGTTTTTTTTTTTAAAGTCAATGAAAAACCGATTAAGGAACAACCGTTACAGTCAATTATGTCCGCTATGGCCAACCATAATCAATTTTATTTGGCCTGAAATTGAAGATATGGAACTGAACGATATATGGTGAGTTTAACAAGATGCGGCCACAAGTGACACAAATAGGACTTTGTTACAACAGAAATTTCCAGGACAACTTATTTCGAGATTTGGCGATGTCTATTGGCCTCCGAGATCGTGCGATTTGACGCCTCTGAACTTTTTTCTTTGTAGGACTACACAAAAGATCGTGTTTACGTAAATAAACCTCAAACTCTTGAGCAATTAACAACCAACATTCAAAAACCAACTACTCGGTCAAATCATGGCCAAGCTAGTGCCCGAGTAGTGTATAAAAATCAAATGCAAAAACTCCTGTGAAAGACATTTGAATGGTATTGAATTTCACTACAATGACAAAATCTGAACATTATAACGAAATAATAAAATTTTATCGAAATCTTTTGCGTGTTTTTTAAACTTTACTTTCCGAAGGAAAAAATGTATCCATTTTTGTATATAACCCTTTATACCACGGAATTTTTTCAGGAAATTAAAAATACAAGACTATACATCAAAATCGATATTGTTCCCTTCAAAGTACTCCCCATTGACTGCAACGTGCTTATGCCAGCGCTTGATCTAATCGTCGAAACATTTTTTATATTCGGTTTGCGGTATGGCTATCAGAGCCATCTTCAATTTGTCCATGATATCATCTTGGGTGCTGAAACGCGTTCCTTGGAGCGGTTTCTTGAGTTGACCGAATAGGAAAAAGTCGCAGGGAGCCAAATCAGGTGAATTCGGTGGTTATTGAATGGTATTCGATTCGTTTTCAGCCAAATGTTCACGGATAACGATGGCATTGTGTGACGGTGCGTTATTGTTATGCAAGATCCACGAGTTGTTTTCCCACAAATCCGGTATTTTTTGGCGATTTGCTTCTCTTATAACGCCCAAATAATACTCCTTGTTCACTGTTTGGCCTTGTGGAAGGAATTCATGATACACAACACCCTTATAATCCATGAAAACTGTGAGCATCACCTTCTTTTTCGACTGAAAACAACGTGTTTTTTGTCGGTCGCGGCTCATTCGGTGCACGCCATTCACTCGCTTGATGTCTGGATTGCGTGTCATACTCATAAATCCACGTCCCGTCTCCAGTAATGATCCGTTTGTTGAATTTTGTTTCGGATTCGGTCTAGGAAAACATGTATTTTGTGACGTCAACGCGGTCCCTTTTTGCATGAAATTCAGGTCTTTCGGCACCAGCTTTGCAGCGAAACGTCTGAGGCCCAAATCATTAGCCAAAATGTCTCGAACGGATCAAAAAGGAATGCCCAACTTCTCTGCCACCTCTCTATTGGTCAATTTGCAGTCTACGGTCTTTGATTTTGTTGATGTTTTCATCGGTTTTCGATGTCGATGGCCTGCCACTGCGTTCATCATCGTTCATGGACTCATGGCCACTTCTGAAACATTCGTGCCACTGATAAACGACTGTTTTCTTTAGAGTATCGTTGCCGAAACACTTTTCTAACATTTGCAATGTCGTCGCACCATTGAAACCGTTTTGAACGCCGTTTAAATTTAATACAAACTCATTGTTGCGAATTCAATTCCATTTTTAAAACTGTACAAAATTGAAAACACGCAGAATCGCAGCTGTACTCAATATGGCGTCACAAATGACTCACAAATGTCAAGGTATAAGCTGAAAATTTCATAGAATGTCAATGACAGATGTGACCAGTGTTGCCAGATTGAGGTAAATTTCCCTAATTGAGGTAATTTTTTACTCATTTTTTAGGCAGAGGTAAAATAGGTAATTTTTGACCAAAAGTGTTACCACCACTGTTACCTCTCTGAGCATACTCACAAGTAGTTTAAGAGCCCGAACAGAAGCAAAGCGGTTGTCGGTTGTCGGATCAGCGTTGCTTTCCGCTGTGTGAATTGTACAAATGTTATTTTTTTATGTTTTTCTTGTTTCGTTATAATTATATGTACACTAACAAAAAAATTATAACGGTTGTTAATCATTAAATTAAAATTTTTTAATTTTTTTATTTGGGAAAAGGTAAATTTTCGCCGAAAGTGGTAAATTTTTTCCCAAATAGTGGTAAATTTCAGTTCGTCTCTCTGGCCGTTGTGAACACTGGATGTGACCACCTAAAAAAAAGAGAACTCAAATCGAGTGACTGAGAGCGCCACACGGTGGTGATCCCGGGAACTTTTTGATCAAGGTGATATACCTCTCTCGAGAGAACTTTTAAACTGAGAGCTTAAATCTTAGAAAGCAGCTATTTGTTCGGAGCAAGGGGTGGAACTGTCCAAAAGACAGCAAAAACTAAGTAAATTGTTGGAAGATAACGTTAAGATGGCCACTGCAGTGAAAATTGTTTAGAAAGTTATCAAAGAAGAGAGTACTTTTACGACGATAGTAAGCGAAACAAGTCTTATGAATTGTTAAGACGCGACGTGTCGTCTGAAATATGTTGCTTGATAGCGAAGCCACGGAATCTGGCGTTTCGTCGGTAAATGAAAATAATTTGAAAGGAAAACTGAGAAGTGTTTGCAAGCCTGCATTCTCGGTAAAGGCCCATTCTTCATATGAGATGGGTGACAGGCCTGTGGTTTCTGGGATCAAACAATAGAACAGATACATACATACATATGTATGTATGTATGTATAATGAAACTGCAGCAAGACCTCTTTTGATAAAAATTTGAACCAACAAAAAATATGGCGGGTTGTATTCAGGTCAGCCATGATGACAGCTTTTTCGGAAAGGCGTTCGGGAAAAATAAAGAGGACCCAAAATTCAAAGGCATGATGTTTGAAAATTGAGTCGTCAGCCGAATGTTAATAAAAAATATTTTAATAAAATAATTTTTTTTTTATTTTGACAAATACAAAAATTTACAATACACACATTGAATACATTGTGTAGAATTAAAAAAATAGAGTTACATATGAAATACGAGCTTACGAAGCACTTACAAAGTGACATGATACAATCAACATAATTTTATCAACATTTCTATTACTAAGTTTTTTTTTATTTTAGAATAAGTAATTCTATTAATGCCACCCTGAATTAAGCAACCGCCTTTTTTTGGTGAAATTGATTTCTTTAGTCTAACCGTCGGTCTTAAAAAAAAACAAATCAAACTTTTCTGTCTACCAACCAACAACATTCATGGCTTCTGCATTGATCGCGCTGATATCGATCGATGTTAGCAGCATTTGGCGCCATCGTCTTAATGTTGGTTTATGTTGGTAGGTACCTATTTAGGCCTGTTTCTTTTTTTTGTTATTCTTATTTTTTGGGCGATGCTGCGTCATAAAATAATATGTCTTCACTCGATCATTTTACAGTGGGCTGCTCTTGACAGCTATAATCATATTTAATTTTCGACTTGCATTTGCTTTAATGACGTTGCGTTATGTTAACAACATTTCTGACAGTTTTATTAATGTTTCTCATACCGTATGTTTTCGGGTAGGTAATTTTAAATTGATTTTTTTTATTGTTCTTGTAAGTGTGTTGGTCAAAAAAAAATGAATTAATACAAATACAAATATAGTTGAAAAAAAAAATATATATGCTGGTCAGAGTAATAACAGAGTCCAACAGCATTTTGGAGTGGCAGATTAAGCATGTAATGTCTCTAATAAATGTCGTAAAAACTATTTTTGTTAAACAAAGTTGGAGTCCATTACATCTGAGTTTCTTTTTGTCTATACTGAGAGGTTATATAGGAATTGTTGTCATAAAACAATGGTCGCAAGTCTTAAAATGTCTTCCTACTTGTCTTCACAAGCCAATGAGTCAAAACCAGAACTGTACCAAGCGATCGGTCAAATAGTTTTTGAGAAATATGATACACCACTAAGGAACTTTTTTAAAAAAAAACTTAATTGTAATTAAAATTTTCTAAAAGAACTTAAGTGAAGTTTTTGATAAATTAAAAACTAAAATATGGAGTTATCTGGGGATGCTTTACATTTTTTGATAACGAATATTTGTTTGTGAAAATTATATAGTTTCATTCAATAATTAAGGGTGGTTTTAGGCTAACATTTTTTTTTTTTGAAAATCGATTTGTTCCAATTGATTATTGTTGTACAATGTACATCTATTAAGGAATATATAATTTTCTTGAATATTAGAACAAAAATTAAGTCAATCCTGCTAATAATAAAGATTCTACAGCGCTTAAAACACGGTGTGCCAGAGTACTTGTAAACAGTAAATTTTAGTTCAAGTTCGTTTTTCTCGAAGCAACCTTTTTCAAAACGGGCCACACTACGGCAAACAAACTAATTGACCAATTTTCATTTTTTTTTTCCTTCCGTCAAAAATAAGGTAAATTTTCAACATATTTTTCGATCTTCATAATTTTCTTAATATTTCATATTTTCATTTCATTTCGGTAAAAGATGTGCATTCAGGTATCTTTTTTCGAACGAATTCTTTTTCAGACCATCCGGAGTCGAGCTATGATGTGGCCTTATTTTCACCATTTTTTAATACACAAAACTTCAGCGCCATTTTTACATATGAAAAATAATTGTAGTTAAAAAAAAAATGTTAGTTTTACATAAACTGAGAAACGTAAAATTAACATCCAAAAAAAATTTTGAAAGCTTTAACAAGCTTTTGTAGAAAACATCTTTTAAAAGATGCCTTAATTTCATTCGCTTTTCTCTAAAACCGCCCGTCCAAATGTAGGGTATAAAAATACAGCGACTCAAAAAAGTTTAGAAACATGACAATAACAAGTTTTGAGTTAGCAGTTTAACTTATTCCAAAGGGATTTTTTTTTCATTATTACGATGTAAAAAGTAGCCGTAAAAGAAGTCTTCAAAAATTATTCGGGGGCACAATCGTAAAATTCACCACATTTTATGGTCAAATAAGTTTACACATTCTTGCTTTTAAATGAATTTTGCACTGCACTTTATGTGTAAAAAATGAGAATCACGCATTTAATAGCCTTAAGTTAATAGCTGTTAAACACACTTGCTATGCACATTAGTCACTCCTTGCATTCTTACTTAAGTGTACGGTTTTTTTTTTTTTTTAAATGGGAACAGCTACTGAAATCTCACTGGAAATTTGTAAACTAATTTTTAAGCTCCATTTAGAAAATAAAACTGTGCGAAAAATTGGCAAAATAAGAGAGAGAAGCTATCCAGTGGTTACAAAATAATAAATAAATATGCAAATACGGGATCATTGCAACCAAAACGGCGGTCTGGTCTGCCAAGAGCTTTAACATCACGCCCTGAACGGGCAATTTTGGCAGAAATAAATAATAATCCGAACGTCTCTGCTTCAAAGTTGCAGTCCTAGAGAAGTTGTATGAAGTCTCCATAAATGCCCAAAAAGTAGAGTTGCTCGTAAAAAGCCGCTGATATGCAAGCGAAATGCGGATAAACGTTAAGAGTTTACCAGAAAGCATATTTATCAGCCGGAACAGTTTTGGAGAGCCGTGATATTAAGCGATGAATCAATATACAATATTTTCGGGTCGCATAGACGGTGTATGGTGTGGAGAAAGACAAACATTGAGTTCAACAGACAAAATATTCAAGCAACATTTAAACATGGTGGTGGCAGTGTGATGGTGTAGGAATGTGTTTGAGCTGCTGGTGTGGGAAAGCTTAAGTTTATTGATGGCATAATGGACAAAAAGCTTTATTTGAAGATTTTGCAAGAAAACCTGCTGCAAAGTGTCAATATAATGGGTCTACCCATCAGGACCTTCTATTTTCAGTAAGATAATAACCCCAAACGTCGCGTTTGGTTATGGAATGGCTGATTTATAAAGTCCCTCATCAGCTGTACACACCTCCCCAATCTCCAGATATTAATATCATCGAAAACATTTGGAACGTTATTGAGAAAAGGATCGGGCGTCATCATATCCCATCCAAAGCGACTTTTCAGCAAGCCATTTCAATGGAGTGGAATCCAATCACTCCACTCAAAATCGAAAATTTATCTTTAAGTATAAAAAATAGTGGCGGCCGTGGCGCAGTAGAGTGCGTGACCTATACGCCAAAGAACCCTGGTTCAATTCCATCTGACACAGAAAGTTTTTTCAATTAAACTAATTTTTCTGTTCGGCAAACCTCAGAGAGTAAATAATGCCATGTAAAGCTTTTTAAGAACATGCCCATTAGCCATTCGGAGTCGGCATAAAGCTAGTAGGTCCAGTTCTCGATCATAAGTAGTTCGGTCAAAGTCCTTTCGAGGACTGAAATGGCCAGTTTATTTTATTTATTTATGAAAAATCGACTGCAGGCTATTATTGATCCAAAGGGCTATCAAATAAATATTAAAAAATTTTTGAAAAAAGTGAAAAAATTAATTTTTTGAATTAACTTTATTTATGTTTCTGAAGTTTTTGGACTACAGAATCCTTTTTTTCTCTTCTATTATTATGAATAATATTTTTGCTATGAATTTTTTTACTATTCTACTGAAAATATAAAAATAATAATAAATAAATAAAAAATCTTTTGGTTTGCCTCAAAGAGAGTACAAATTTTTACTATTTCTTAGAAAAAAATGCTTTGTTTCTAAACTTTTTTGAGTCACTGTATGTACATCTATACTATTATATAAAATGAAAGTGAAAATTTTTTGTTGCCGCAAAACTCCAAAAGTACTGGTCCGATTTTTATGAACAAATTTTTAAAATATCACATTTGTGCTACAAAAGGATCATTGGTTATTTTATTTACGAAATTTCAATAATAAGTATCTTTAATTAGAGTGTTAAGTTTTTAAAAAATCATCCAGAATGCCATGCATTGCTTGATCGTTAGCTTTTCATGCGTTTGTGCTGCGAGATCCTCAGTAAACCGCATGTTGCTCTCTACTATATTATTTTTGTTCTCAGCAAGCACAACACAACAAAACAAACAAACAAAAACATATACATACATACATACTTTGCTGCGCTTAAGGCTAATTGGACCGAAGTACATTATAATATGTTCAAATTAGTTTTGATGTGGTGAATTAATCTAACACAGTTTTGTTAAAAGGGGATTCACTGACCTTTAGCATATTGAGGATTTTTTCGATGAGAATGAGAATCAATCCGACTTGATGTAATTTATAAATGAACAAAAGGAACAAACGGCTGACTTTTTACTTTATAGAATTGACATTTTGTGATTCAATAAGTTTTTTATAAATAAACAAGAGAACTGGGGCGGGCATAGAAAATGGTATGGCTTCGACCCAACAAGTCAAATTTTTGATATTGAATAGCTTTGGAACTAAACGTCGCATGACAATAAAACTCAGTATGGAGTTACTAATTGCCAAAGTCTTTCTACTGGAAAACTGGTATGTGCATTGGAAAAGGGGGTGTGGTCCGATTCTCTTTACAGAATAGCTATGGAAGCTAAAATTACAGGACATTGAAACTCATAATGGAATTGCCACCTGGGAGTGATGTTCTGCTACTGGGAAACTGTAACGGTTGGTGGAACATGAGCGTGGTGTCAGACTAAGGGACTAATAAAAGTTTTGAATTTACTTATTATTTCCAATATACTTGCCGGGTGCAGCAACGCGCGCCGGGTATCGCTAGTAAAACATAAAATTTATATAGCGCCACCCCAAGGAGGGGTCGGAGGGAATATGTCAGCAAGGGAAAAAGTTTTCTTTTGCAAAAGTAATGGGGTCGGTCATACATATTAACCGTCTCCGGTCCTTCCTTGAAGCTGCTTCCCCACTTAGTACGAAAACCTAGCGTGACCCGAAAAAACTGGCTTCAAATTCGGTTTCGGCGACTTCAAAAAAACATTAAATGAAGGCGTCAAAATCCATGTGGTTTTTTTTATTTTTTGACAATTGTTGTACAGTGTATTTAACATTCTTTCCTTGGAGCGAATAGACATAAAATCATGAATTTTCCTTGCTTTTGGCGAATATTGCTCATGTCTTGCCTTCTTTGGGCATTCTTGTGTCATAGGTATTCGTAATCGCGAGCGCTTGTACTCTAGGCATTCGTATCCATAGTGATTGGTACATGTACAGGGTGGGTCATCAAGTGCTTTATTCATAAATCATAGGTTATTTTGACACTGACGGCTGTTTCCCGCTCGAAATCTTGACATAAAGTCAGTATCATACCTCCACAAAAAGAAATGAGTGACTATACGCTTGAACAACGTTGGGAAATATTGGAAACTTGTTTCCTAAGTGAGTGCTGTGTAGCCCAAACAGTGCGTTATTTAAAAAGAAGTTTTGGCTGAAATGAAGCACCCACCGCGCCTGTTGTTCCTGCTGTACGCCTGCTATATCTGGGTCTCGGAAAACCCGCACTTTATTGTCGAGAAGCCGATGCATCCACAGAGAGTAACAGTTTAGGCGGATTGTGAAGTGATGGCATCATTGGACCATTTTTCTTCGAAAATGAGGCTGAGAACACCGTTTCGGTCAACGGTCGACGTTACAGAGCCATGTTAACCGACTTTTCTCTTACTGAAATTGGAGACATGAACTTGGACGACCTCAGGTTCATGCACACTGAACCAAATATTGTTCATAAAATCAAAGAATCTCGTTCATAAAGCGAAATTCATTGATTTTTAAGAACTATTCATTGCCCCAAAGAACGAATTCTTTGGCTCAATGAATCGTTGTTCTTAATTTTAAGGAACAGTTCATTGTTCGTGTTCATTAAAATTTTGTTCCAGTTCTTGTGCTGTAATATCTAAAAAACCATTAGAGAATTTTATCTCAATAAGAAACTGATTTTTTAAAATATATCTTGATATTGTTTTAAAATTTCTAAGGACAGACTAACTTATTGTAACAGTTGTATGTGTCATTAATTAATCATTTTTCTTCATAACATATCAAAGAAAAACCGTAAGAACAAAGATTCATTGAATCAAGGAACTCGTACTTTGGACCAATTTTAATGTATAATACATTGGGACAAAGAACTTTTTCTTTGTTATTAAGTACGTTTTTGGTTCTGTGCAGGATGGAGCCACACAGCCCATGCCACAATCGATCTTTTGCGCACCAAATTCCCAAATCGTGTTATCAGCCGTCTTGGCGATGCCAATTGGCCGCCTCGGAGCTGCGATTTGACCCCTTTGTATGTTTTTTCCAACGATGTTATGCCAACAATCCGGAAAGGTTTCAAGCACTTGAGGCCAATATCATCCAAGTAATCCGTGAGCTACAGTCCGAAACCATCAACAGGGTTTTGGAAATTGGAGTGACAGAATGCGCTACTGCGAAGCCAGTACATTCATACATACATGGAAAAAGTTTAATTTTGTTAATTTTATTGCATTTTTTAAAAGAAACTTGTATTCGGCCCACCTTGCATTCGCGCATTAATTTAAATGCAGAAGACATATTCATAGCTTGTTTATTGATGAGACATTCGAAACGCCATTTGAATGCACTCACGCTGTTCTCTGGTTCCCACCTCTTTATTTATTACATACACGCAAAGAAAAAAAACGTTTATCGCCAGTTTGCCGCAAACGAACTTCGTTTGTCGTGCTTGAAATCGTTTATTTCAAACGTTTCAACAGTTGTCATAAACGTTGAACGAAAAAAAAACAAAATTTTCAGTTGTGAGAAACGAGTCATTTAGTTGCAGGAAATGTATTTCGTTTGTCATAAACGCGAGTGATTTTTAAATTGCAGCAGTTGAAAACTTCGTTTTTCCCAACTGAAAATTTTGTTTATTTTCCCTTCGTTGTATAAACAAAACGCTTATAGTTCAGAGTTACTTTTTGGACAAATTGTGACTATATAAGGAAATTGGTAGTTTGCTTAATACGCGGACGGAGATAGCAACGGCGGTGCGATGAGTGCAATCAATAAGAAGACGGACGGACATAATGAGAAAGATTATTAATATAATAAATAATAATGACCGAAATAGCTTGCGGTATATATATATATAAGATATATTTTTAAGTTGATGACAACTGAATTTTCGTTTGTGGCAAATACAGCTCGCAAACGAAGTATAGTTGGTGAATTTTTCAGTTGTGGTAAACGAAAAATTTCTTTGCGTGTACTTTTAATACTTTTTGCAGTAAAATTTCATATAAAATAAATTTTTAACTCTTTTGACAGGCGCGGATACAGGGGGGGGTTTTGGGGGTTCAAACCCCCCCCGAAATTCTAAAAGAACCTGTATTTAAATGTGATGTACTGATGTTTATTATGTGGGCTAAGAAAAAAAAAATTGGTTTTTTATAATTTACTTTAAATATTCACACCACTATGCTGTAAACGTTTGTAGCTTTTTCTACACGTATTGCTAAAATACTGAATTCTGTTCCAGTTTTTGATTGTTTTTGCGATATTGCGCCTGTAGCTGTAAACAGTCACACATACAATCTTAACCTGAAATCACAAAAACACCGCATTTTTTGGATAAAATATATCCAAACACCGCACAGTCTTAATTTAAGAACCCACAGTTTCGATAGTATCGGAAGTGTAGACTTAAAATTCCTTTTTATACAGTAATGGAGAAAAATCCCGGTTTTTGTAGTGTAACGTAAAAGTCCTTTTTATATAGTAATGGAGAAAAATTCCGGTTTTTATTCATTTTGATGTTGGTTTTATGTTGGCCTTTTAGATTTGTATTCGGGTCAAATAAACAGAGAAATAACTTTTATAATTATAATTATCTTCACCCCAGCGTCAGCTTGTGGTATTTAACACAAAAAAATAGTCCTGAGCACCACACAATCATATGGAGTGAATATGGAGTGAATATGGAGTGCAATGTGGATGGCTATTTTTTTCGTAGCAAAGTTTTTTCCAATAAGTGGAATAATTTTTTCACATATTGCAGCAAAACACAAATTATAACCTTCTTTTGAAAAACCAGAGGCTCGAAATAGATTTTAGACTAACGGTTTCTTCCCACGCCTACAATTTTATGAAAAAAAAATTATCCCGCTCTAATGTATATAAAGGGTGGTTAAATTTTAAAGGCCGATGTTGAATATAAACAACACCTAAATGTCAACTTTTTTTCTGCATTTCATTTGACATTTCTCAATTTCAGACTAACTCAATTTGAACCGTTAAAGTTATTCAGGATTATTATGAAAATGAGCTTTCAAATCAAAATGCATATCGAACACTTCGTGATTTTTTCGGTCAATTTAATCGTCCAAATGTGCGTATAATCGGAAAAATCGTGCAAAAATTTGAACAAACCAGCTCTGTAGGAGATGTGAAAACACCAGTGCATGCTCGTACAGCTCGTACTGCAGAAAATATTGCTGCTGTTCGCGATAGTTTGGCTGAAGAGCCGTCCACCTCAACTCGTCGTCGTGCCCAACAATTGCACCTCTCACGTTCGTCGTTGATGAACATTATGCATAAAGACTTGCATTTACACGTTCAGAATGGTGGCAAGAAATGGCAACAGTGGATGATCAATTTACGAAGAAAATCATCTTCAGTGATGAGGCAGATTTTCCCCTCAGTGGATTCCTCAATAAGCAGAATTACCGCATTTGGGCGAATGATAATCCAAGAGTGATTGTCGAAAAACCAATGCACCCACAAAGAGTGACTGTTTGGTGCGGTTTATGGGCTTGCGGCATCATCGGGCCGTATTTTTTTCCAAAATGAGGCTGGTCAGGCAGTTACTGTGAATGGTGTTCGGTAGCGTGAGATGATAACGAACTTTTTATGGACCGAATTGGAAGATATGGATGTGGACGATATGTGGTTTCAACAGAACGGTGCCACTTGCCACACAGCTAACGAAACAATGGCTCTTTTGCGCGACAAATTCAATGGCCGTGTTATCTCACGTGGTGGCGATGTCATTTGGCCACCAATCATGTGATTTGACACCGTTGGACTTCTTTCTTTGGGGTTATTGTAAAGAAAAGGTGTACATCGATAAGCCAGCAACAATTCAAAAGCTAAAGGATGAGATAATTCGGCGGCGGGGTGCAATAAGGCCAACGGCAATTTTATTTATTCCATTTGAAAAAGAAATTAAGCCAATTTGGCCTTATTTCCCTTTAAAAGGAACCAATATTAAAACGCCATCAAATAAGTTTTTTAGTTTTATTTAATGAAAAATTAAAGATATAAAGTATTGGAATAATTGTACTTAAGGGCCCATGCTCCTTTTTTCTTTTTTTTCTAAATGTGCATTTGGAGCTCCTAATGCACATGCTGCAAAAAAAGGTCGGTCTCAAATGGTTTAGGAGATAAAAATCGTGAAAGTTTGAAAAATGTACATATTTTGGAATAATTGCACTCTAGGTACACGCTTCTTTTTTTGTTTTTTTTTTTAAATGTGTATGGAACTTCTAAATCTAATGCTGCAAAAAAAAATAGGTAGGTCTCAAATGGTTTAGGAGATAAAAATCGTGAAAGTCTGAAAAATTTACATATTTTTTTATTGAGAAGACTAGGATATCTTATTCTAATAATAGAAATATATATCCGTTTAAAGCGAAAAATATGATCGTTTAAATGCTAAAGAACATACATCTTTTTGTAAGTGGTCGAGAAAAAAATGTAAAATATAAACGTAAAAGTTATGAATGAAAATTTATAAAATATGCGCGATTTTTACTAAAATTTTTAATGAAGCTTTAATATTATAAAGAATGAGCGCCGCAGGTTTATAATAAATCGCCGCGATTTTTAATAAAAATTTTTTGCCTGCGGCGCTCATTCCTTATAATATTAAAACTTCTTCACCTTCACTATTGAACTACTACTAATAAATTTTTCGCGTTGATACGAAAACAAGCACATTGAGGTTGACAATGGTAACTGTTCTCTTGCAAATTGAGTACCTACGCTGAGTCCAATAACTTTTCAAACAACAGACTACAGGGTGTGTACTTTTTATTAAAATTAATTATAAAAAATAATCCTTAGTTTGCAAAAATTATTTTTCGGCCTTATTACCATTTTGGTAAATTTTTTTTAGGCTTTATTTCCTTTTCAAATGGAAATAAAACCAAATTCACAATTTCGGCCTTATTTCTCTTTGAAAAGGAAATAAAGCCAATTCGGCCTTATTGCCGTTGGCCTTATTGCAACCCGCCAATTCGGCACATTAACGGTATAGAACCTCACTTATGCCTCGGCGTCATCGAAAATTTGGACCATCGGATGGAGGTGTGCCGCCGAGGTCGCGGCGGCCATTTAGCCGATATTTTGTTCCATGCATAATTGAACCATACCAATATTATCATAATAAAAAGGAACGACAATAATTTCCTTAATAATTTGTGTTTTATTCAAAATCAACATCGGCCTTTAAAATTTAACTACCCTTTATATATATAATGTACATAAATATTTTTGAAACCCCCCCCGAAATATATTCCTGGAACCGCCCCTGTCTTTTGATGGTAATATTTTTAAGTATCCTACAGACAGAGATTACTTGCCATAACATATGCAACATGTAAATAGAATGAAATAAATTTTAAGCACTCACGCAACAATTGTTAATCAGACAAATAATAATATTTTCAATTTTCGAATAAAAAAAGGTCTCGATGTTAACGTATATATATAGATCGGTTCAAAAACCCCTCAAAATATGCCAAAGTCAGAACAAATAATAAAATTTTTTATTGTTAAACACAACTTAATTCCATCCATTGCAGCTCCTCAAAATAGCCATCAGACTGACGACAAGTCTTTTGTCTCGCAGAGCAGAGCAGAATCAACGCATTCGGAGCTGCTGTTCGGGTCGTTTACTGCAAGCTGTTGATTTGTTGGCACTTCCAATTTGAACACCCAGATCATCAGGCTACTACGACGGGCGGCTGCTACTATCAACGTCTCGCCATGACTAGCTGTTTGCCCGCGGTGGAACGCTGTTGCTGCTCTACGTCTCAGACATGGTTTCGTGACTACCAATTTTTTTATGTTAATTTTGTTTAACATTAAAATATGAATTGAAAATGACGATTGATTATTGATTATGCAAATGCATTTTCACACTTCGAAGCGAAAACAACATGATGCTCGTATTGTCCATTTTTTTTAACGAATAAATAGTCATCAGTATTCGTTTGTAGACGCATTAAGCAGCTGATTGATTTTATTCTTTAGACATTGCCGGATATGTTAAGGGTCTGGAGCTGAATAATTGTGCAAATTAACAAAGATATGACGATGATGAATATGGAGCGATTAAGTGCTGATAAAGTGGAATTCTTATTATTGCGTTCGAGAGAAAAATATAGGTTGAAGTCTTTGCTATTTGTAAATAAGTTTTTGTAACTTTTTTGAGCTTTTCATAAGTAGAAGCTACTATATTTTTAAAAGAGTTTTCTATTCCCCCTATTTGCCATCATCTATCTGTGATCCACCCCTAGTAGCACGCATGCCACAAAGTGTGCCACACACTCACTCATATTTTATTGACTTGCAATTTGTTCAGCCTAATAAAAACCATTCATGGCAACAATTAAATATCAACCACCACTTCTTATTAGTTCCCCCCAAATTTCTTCATTTTTGTTTTTTTTGTAATTATTTTTTGATCTCTGTATGTGATAACAACACACACACTTAGATGCATGGTTTCAAATAAACATTTGTTATATCTAAAGTGCGCGTGCGCAGCAGGTTTTCGTTCATCATCATCGTTCGTAGTAGAAATTTCGACAAAAACAAAAAAAAAAAAAAAAAAAAAAACAAAACTTCAAAAATATTTACTTAGTTCCATTTCGGCGCAAAAGCAACGCTTATCTAATGCGTTAATGCAAAGCTATAAAAAAACAATTATGAACGATATGTTAAACTACGACAAATTCTCGTAATCGCAGAGTTAATGAAAATGTTGGCACTCCAAGTCAAGTGCTTCCAACTGCACCGAAGCGCAGCGATGCACCACTACAGCAGCTTGACGGCGCCAGGCGCCAACACTTCAGAGGTACCCCAAACATACTTCATGATTTTTTTTTTGTTTTTTCTCCTTTGGCATCCGCTGCATACACCAAACGGCTACATACTGAGGTATGTACATTTGTGCATTAAAAAAGTGGTTCCGTCTTGTCGTATAGAACGCATTTAATAAACACAAAATTCCCAATTATGACGGTGCAGTAGTCAAAATAAATAAATTCAAATTAAATTAAAATTAATCTAGAGTTAATAAGAAATCTTATGATTATTTTTTAATCAATTAGAATTTTAGAATTTTTATGCTATTATAATTGACTGAATTCATTGAATTATCCTGGTAGGTTAATTCAATCCAAAATATTGCGGGGGAAAAATACAATAAGTGCTTTAAATGTATTTAAGCGTCCTTTTAACAAAATACGATCGGAAAAGTCACTGAAAATGAAACAAATGATACCACAATCGCAAATATCATGTAGCATTTGTGAAGTAGCATTTTAAACTAGAACGCATTAAAATGACATTTTCAGTCTGATATGCCTTTCAGTTCTATCTTACCACCAAACGAAAGCAAGCAACCCTGAAGATTTTTTTCATTTTTTCAAGTATCGTTTCCTAACCGAGCAAACCATAGATAGATCAAAGAACAGTGGAAACAGTGGACATGCCTAGTCGAATCGAAGCCGCAAAAGACGAAAGTGGGTTTTTAGGCCTGCAAAGTCATGGAGACAATTACGCATTTGCAATGGCAAAATTTCATGAACTGCACTAAGAACTGGTTTGTCATCCAGCATATTCTTTAAATTTGGCCCCCTGCAACTTTTATCTATTTGCAAATTTGAAAGAAATTGCTGGGCAGAAAGAGCTTAGGCTCCAAAATCGTATTATTCGGAGGGATAGAAAAATTAGATAAACGTTTGACGACGTATATTGAGCGATAAAGAGCGAATATGTAGGAAAGTTTTAACCGAATACATAAGGGTAATTCACGATCTTGTTGCATCGTTGCAAATGTGTTTTTGCAAGAGAAGATTTTTGTGAACACACTTTCAATATTATGATGTTGCAAATGACTTACAACAGCTGTTTTTTATTTTACATTTTTTCATCATTCGTTTGTGAAAGTTGAGTTTAAATGCAATGGCGAAAAAATCGCAAAAATAAAGGATTATAGACGTTGTGCTTAATAATACTGTTGAAGATTTAATGGGTATTTAGCCTGGTATCCAGTGATGAAGAGTTCAACAAGGTCCATTCATCAAAACAAATTCCTATTGAAATGCAAGTCGCCATAGCCATGTTTAGATGAAGGAAACAGCTGCTCAATCAGCGGTTGTCAAAACAAAAAAGTGGTTGTGTTCAATGCAATATTATGAAATTCATTCACAATAGAGTCTTGCAATCTTATTGGATTTGCTCACGCAATAGGCACTTATTATTGCAAATGCAAATATATTGCAAATGCATATCAATGCTTTTTATTTTTGTAAAAGCAACTAATTTTGCATTTGCAACGATGCAATAAGATCGTGAATTACCCTATAATTTTTTTTCAGGTACTTTTCACCTTGCTCTCGTATATTCGCCAGTTTAATTTCACCTTTTTTTTTATTATAAGTAAACAAGGTAAATAAATTACATTTCTACTACTTAAATCTAGCTATAGCGACTGAGGCCTTAAGCTTAAAGGATTTAATATTGCAATGAAATAAAGATTATGATTATGATTTTGGAAGCTATATATTAAAGTATAGGTTCAGTTTTGAAATGAATTTAATGAATAGCTTAATGTTATCTATGTTAACGTTTTTAAGCAGGCCGTTGATGTCCGGATTTTCAAGTTCTTGCCGAATGTAGTCAATTGCTTGGCAATCAACAAAGATGTGTTGTAGGGTGAGATACTCCGTGTTGCAAAAATGGCAGGTGGGGAGGCTGTCTCGATTTAGTAGGTGTTGGTGCGTTATCCTTGTGTGGGCAAGTCTGCATCTCGTGTAGATGATAATGTGCCTTCTTGGGATTGCCAATGGGTATTGGGTGATAATAAGGTTGGGGTTTATGGTTTTGTAGGGATGTGTGTATGCAGTCCACTTTTGTCTAGTGTTTTGAAGTATTTGATTGTCAACGTTTTTCTTTATGTCTTTTAGATTGACAGAATTTATGAGTTTGACAGGAGATCTTGTTGCTTGTTTTGCTACCATGTCTGCAAAAGTGTTACCCTGTATTCCAACGTGGCTGGGTATCCATAAAATTTTTATTTTGCCTTCATTTGTTATGAGTAAGTCCCTTATTAGTGTAATTATGGGGTCGATGTTGTTGACGTTTTTTATTGCTAGTAGAGTTGAGAGTGAGTCCGTGCAGATTAGGTGTTTTTTGTTTTTCTTTGATTTAGCAATAAGACTTGCTTGAAGTACTGCATTTGCTTCGGCTGCAAAAATTGATGAGTAAGCTGGGAGTAGAGCGACAGATATTACAGATAATTTCACCTTGTTGCAGCACTTTGTTGTAGCAAGAAATCCAAAATCTTAAAGTCTTTTAAGTGTATTAAAAATTTCAAAGAAAGTACTATTTGGTGTACAAAAAAGTTTTAAAGAATTTTTTTTCAAGTTTGACGCTTTATTGCCAGACATTTGTTAAAAATTAATTTTTTAAAGTATTGTCCATCGCTAGCCACTACTTTTTTCCATCTTTTTAGCAATTCATAGATACCATCTCGAAAAAACGATGCGTCTTTTGATGCAATTCACGAATCGATCCAATTTTGGAGTTCTTCAAAAGAGCGAAAGTGCTGATCCTCAAGGGCATGCGTCATCAACGAAAACAAATAGGAGTCTGAAGGGGCAATGTCTGGGCTATACGGCGGCTAGGGTAGGACTTCACATTTCAGCGTTTCAAGCAGGTGTTTTGACCGGCTGCGCAACATGTAGTCGAGCGTTGTCATGTTGCAAAATTATCTTGTCGTGCCTTTGCTCGTATTCTGGCCGTTTTTGCTTCAATGCTCGGTTCAAACGCATCAATTGAGTTCGGTAGAGTTACCCTGTGATGGTTTCACGTGGTTGTAGCAGCTCATAGCACATCACGTCCAATTGGTCCCACCAAATACAGAGCATGACCTTGCCACTGTGAATATTCGGATTTGGCGTCGATTTTGGCGTATGGCCGGGCTGCCTGTATGATTTTTTGCGGTTGGTGTTATCGTAATGAATTCATTTTTTATCACCAGTCACAATACGATGCAAAAATCTCTTCCTTTTTTACCGTTGTAGCAGCTGTTCACAAGTGAAAAAACGGCGTTCGAAGTCTCTCGGCTTCAATTCATACGGCACCCAATATCCTACCTTTTGGATCATTCCCATGGTTTTCAAGCGAACAGATATGGCTTGTTGAGTCACTCCCAACACTTTTGCGAGTTCTTTTTGCGCTTGGCACTAATCTTCATCCAATTTAGCCTCCAATTTGGCAACCTTAAACTTTTCGGACCGTCCTTCGCGCTCTTTGTCATCGACCACTAAAATTACCACTTCTAAAACGTCATACCAAAACTCACATATGGAAATCTATGAAGCATGTTCCCCGTAAGCTTATTTTAGCATTAAATGCCCTTTGCATTAATGCCCTTCAACCGTATTTTTCTTCAAATATAAACAGAAAAGTAAAATTTCCCGCAAATTGTGTTTTGTTGGCACAAAAGTTGACATATTCTGAGCACACAAAAACTATGTTGTTTACACTTCAGAGCCTGAACAGAATCAAAGCGACATTTTCAAGCAATAGAATGCCTGAAAAGGTATGAACACGTCCGAAATCAAATCACTGGTCTTCGATCGCGACGAACATTCGCTAGATTAGAATCATGGTATAATAATAGGTCTGTTCCCGTACTCTAAAGTTTTAGTCCAATTTACCATTTTTACAGGTTTTAGTCCGAGAAGCGTTCCAGTACTAGAAAAAATAGTAAAAGAGAGTGCAATCGAGAGAGTAAAAAATTTCCCCTCCCTGTCAAAAGCTGCAAGTTTTAGTCCAAAAAATTTCTTCTGGCAAAAATGGTAAAAGTGTCAAACTGCTTAAAATCATGTGTTTACATGTTAGCAAAGAAATTGCAAAACGATAAAAGTTCTTTGAAACAATAAAAACTGTTGGAATGGAAACCAAAAAACTAAATATAAATGTTTATTTGAGAATAAATTTTTATATTATTCAAAATTGTTAACATGTCGTCAGCACTGCCGATGCTACACACCAAACAAACGATTTTATTTGACAGCTTACACAATTTTAGTCCAAAAAGCGTTCCCGTACTTTTTTCTGTTTTTCAATATTTTTGAGAGATTTTTCCTTACTCTCACGATTTTGACAGTTTTACCATTTTTAGCCCAAAAAGTACGGGAACAGACCTAATACAAGGTAGCATTGACAACTGCTTATTTTCTCTTTTAAAAGAAAACATCTCCTGTCAAAAACAACTGCATCTCCAGCTGCTGAACCTGTTTTTTTTTCACTTCTACGTTTTGAACATTGCTTGTGTTTTCAATGGCTGATTGTGTGCGCTCTCTTTTTGAGTATATTTTTTGACAGGAGATGGTTTCCTAAGCAACTCTCAATGCTATCTTGTATTATTATACCATGGATTAGAATCTATTCTATTTTTTCTCTGGCTACCTGGCGATCCTCTCTTTGATTGCTCACAAACTTCGTAAGTGTTGCCGTATTTTTTCTAATGATGAGGTACGTTCAGTGCTATTTTCTTAAGTTTTATTATTTTCTGACATTTGTTGTCTGTGTTTCTGTTTTCTTCATGTCAATTATGCATACACAAAACAAAACATTCTGACAATTCAGAGCCCGAACAGATCAAAGCGGATGTCGGTTGGCGGTCCTCTCTCAGAGAAATCCGCTGAAAACACGTCCAGAATAGAAGTGGTTGTCGGTTGTCGGATCAGTGTTGCTTTTCGGTGTGTAAATAGTACAAATGCAACACACACATACAAAATGAAACGTCAATTCATGGAATGCAACACACACACACACAAAACAAAACGTCAGCTCATGCTAAAAACTAAGAAAATAGCATTGAACACAGCCAATTCTTAGCAAACATATGGCAATACTTACGGCACTCAAAGAGAGATCCGCCAACCGTCAGAGAAAAAATAGAATTTATTCTATTCTGGCGTTTTTTCCCGTCGCGGATTTCTACGGCCATTTAATTTTTGGAGGCTGCATAGATTTTCATGTATTTTGTTGCACTGCGCACCCGACAACCGACAGCGGCTTTGGTTCTGTTGGTTCTTAGTGGCGACCGTGGCGTAGTTGGTTAAAGTGCGTGGCCGCTATGTCAACGAACTTTGGAGACCCAGGTTCGAACCCCAGCAGCGACAGAAAATTATTTGAATTAAAATAATTTTTCTGCACGGCCGCCACCTCTCTGCAGACAATGGCAAACCTCAGAGGGTAATCAAAATGCCATGTAAAGCTTCTTGAGAACGAGAACATTCCGTTCATCGCCGTTCGGAGTCGGCGTTAAGCATGTAGGTCCGGTTCTCGGTCAATTGTGTACAAACTTAATAAAACGCACAACACAATTGATCATAAGAAGCTAAGTCAAAGTCCTTTCAAGGGCTGAAATGGCCAGTTATTTATATTATTTTTATTTATTTATCTGCATATCTCTAAGTTTACATTGCTTTTTATTATTTCTAATAGTACTTTAAGGAATCCTCCTTCGGCGTCTCCACACATTGTTATCTCAAAACGATAAGAACTTCAAGCAATAAACGTCGAAAGAAAACCCATGTTGCAAACATAAAAAGAAAAACACAAAAACGGTGGCCAGCACCGATTATGGCTAATGAAAAATGCACTCCGGAAGTGCAGAGATATTTATTTGTATCATTGTGCATGCATATACCTTAGCGCCTAGGCCAATTAGGATCACAGACTTTCGACATTCCAGACGAATGAATGTGCGTGAATGCGTTGAGTGAAAGCGAACAACCGGAAATAGATCGGAAGGACTTAGCTAGCTGAGCAAGAGCCGGGTGTTACCTGCCCAAAATAAAAGAACATTTGCCAGTAAATTAATTCTTATCAACATAATTGCCAAAATAAGTGTGTAAAATGCAAACATTGGGTCGATGAGTACTACACGTACATCTTGAACGAATGTAAACAAATTTTGTAATTAATACTTACTGAAGGAAAAAGTGCCGTCAATTGTTTACATATCCACATTGTTTACTTAACGGAACAGGATAAATGAAAATAAGAACAATATGCAAAGAAATTTGGTAAATTATAAAAAGAAAAATGAAATGTGAGTCATAGATGAGTCAGGCTTGACAATGGTTGTACAGAAAAAAGTAAATTGAAATTGCTGAAGTTTAATGTGAATGTGAACAATGAATTGATAAAATCAATTCAAGAACTTATTGAATCAAACTGAACACTTTCTAAAATATGCTTCAAGGACATTAGTAAAAAACAAAACATAAATTCCATCAGATTTTTTTATGCTGAGACAATACTACACAGTTATGACGTCAGCGACCACATTACTCCATTTAACGCCGCTCTCCACTTACTTACTTCTCAGCCAGACTGACAAACATATTCAACATCAGCTCGTCTACACTTAACAGCTTTTGTAGCCCATTCAACTGAAGCATCGAATCGTGAAGTCAAATAATTGAGAGGTGTTTAATCGCGTTTTCTTGCAATTCAATATTTATTCAGTCAAGATGACTCGATCTTGTTATCCAGAGTCGTCTACAGACAACGAGACAACATCTTCGGAGTGTGGATTCGGGTGGATCTTGTTCTCAGTACTCTGTGTTAATGTTGACTACTCAAATTATCATATGTAAATAATAAACAACGAACAAATTTAACGCTGCGCAACAGAACACGATCTGAAGTATCACCACTCCCCCACTCCCCCATCACCACAGTACAATGCATGCAACCTGAAATGAAGTGCCAAGCGTAGTGAGCCAGCAGCAAGTGCTGAGTAGTCACTTGAGATTATTTTCAAGTGCTACTGGCGTTTACTGCTCTAAGCAGGAGTAGCAGCACCAGCAGCAGCAACTTGTTCCACTCCACACTAAGTTGGTTCTACGGCGTTTATATTTATTTATCAGGTTTCGAGATTTGTTAAGTATTATTAATAGTTGTAGTCGTAAGTAGAGAACTTAAGGTAACATAAAAATTGTATGCGATTTCGGATTTTATTGGAAAGAGAGAGGATTATTTTTTTTTAAAAAAAAGGCAGGTTTGAAAAAAGTGTATGGATGATGTGTTGCAGAACATACACTCAGAAAAAAAAATATAGCTCGATAAACAGTTGTAATTGAAAAACCACAATTATTTAATTATTAGGCGTAAGACTTTAAACCCGCCTACACATTAAAAGTTGTATTTTATGCATTCAGAACAAATTAACAGTGAAATTAACAGAGAAACTGTTAAATACCATCCAACAGACGAGTTTCCTCAATTTAACAGTCTGAAATGTTAAATTAACAGTGGAGTGATTAAGTAAAACCATTATTATATGAACAGTTCAGACTGTTAATTTGAAAAACTCGACTATTGGATGGAATAACCTTTTCAATGTTAATTTCACTCTTGATTTTTTTTCTGAGTGTATAGAACACCTTTTTATATGTTCCTTTTATATGTTGCCTTTAAGTCTTGCGCCTAACAATTAAATAACCGTGGTTAATCAGTGAAAATGATTTTATTATTTTTCAAAGTGTTCTCCAAGATGATCAAAATACTTTTGCATTCGTTTGAACCAATATTCGAAACAGTTTGACTCTACGAAATAACTCCTAACGAAATAACTCCTAATGTAAGAGCTCTTAACGGTAAATGAAATAATTTCTAATGTTCAAAGATGAACAAAGTCCTAACTCCTGACGAAATAAGACCTAAAGAAAAAATTAAATAAGTCCCAACATTTACGAGTATGTTCATTATGAAATATAGCCTAAACCAATAGTTATAATACAGGGTGACAAAAAATAAATGTATACAAACTTTTTCGCCCTGTTAAAAGGATTCATTTAGGGTATTCACAAGGTGTGCTATCATGTCATATTATCATAATGTAATAAAATTTTACACTAGTTTAAGAATGTAGTTGTTGCCTTCCATATAAAAATAGTACTAAAATATAACAACCCTAAAAGCTATGTTTATTGAGTGTCGTATTAAATTATAACGTCCAAAATATGCTTTTTGCACAAATCGGCTATTATTTTGTCTTTTTCGCTTTCTTTTGGCATTGTGGTAACAAATATTTATTTTAATTTGTTTTGCATCAGCTGATTGAGAGTCGAAATAGCACAATAAGTTATGAGAGGTTGTTCACACTACGTGTAAATTTTTATGTTTTCAACTTAAGACATTTGTCTTTACGAGACCTTGTGAATACCCTAATTATATTTACAACGGCTTTTTTCTTGTTGTTGGTTTTCAACTTATTTCAGAAACCGTTACATTTATTTTCAATGCTCTAGCTTTGCTTTAAAATTTAGTTCGCTATGTCTTCTCATCGCGCAAGCATTATAGCGTAGCACCAGTTAGGCAAACGAAATTGCGAAATCGCTCGGAGTGTTGGCATAGCTTGTTTGCTTGTTTCTCGTGCAATTAAACGGTTTAAGGAGCTTGGCCATGGAGGTGATAGACCAGGTAGAGGAAGAAAACGAACCGTGAACACTTCTAACAACCGAAAAATCATAAAAAAATGTGTTAAACGAAATCCAGGAGTTTCAATAAGAAAAATAGCTCATGAGACAAAGACAAAAGCACAACAGAAAAAACGATGGTATCTGGTCAACAGAAGCTTCTGGGTCATCCTTTATCATAGAACATATAAAATCCCCAATCCGTCATGGTTTGGGCAGGAGTTTGTGCCAGCGGCAAGACACCCCTGGTTTTTGTTGACCAAGGAGTCAAAATCAATCAAGAAGTGAACCGTCGCGACATTTTGGAAGCCGTATTATTTCCCTGGTTTCAACTGCACTTTGGCGAAGAAAGGTGGACTCTCCAGCAAGACTCAGCCCACAGAGCAAAAATAACACAAGAGTGGTGTAAAGTTAATTTTCCTGACATTATCACGTCTCAAGAATGGCCACCATATTCACCGGACCTCAATCTTTTGGACTATAGCATATGGTCGATTTTAGAGGCAAGGGTGTGTGCTAAGCGACACCAAAGTTTGAAGTCTTTAAAGCAAGCATTACGTCGAGAGTGAGATCGAATAACGTTGGAGGAGCTGCGGCCCATAGCCCAAAATTTTGAAAAGCGTTTGAAGTTGTGTATTCGCGCTGGAGGAGAATAAACTTATTATTACTTATACATACATTATATTTTCAGTTTTTGATGTTCTTTCCCTATTTTTATTAACAATAAAAATTTTTAATTGAAACATGTTGTATACACTTATTTTTTGTCAGCCTGTAATGCATACAAAACGAAAAATGATCAAATTTGGGATCTATTGTTTTTTTTTAATATGAAATATTGCCTCACCACATAAAATTATATTTGGCCGATAAATATAATCCTTGTTCGGAATTTTTTATACCACATTTCGTAAAAGGGCAAATCGTTATATCATAAAACAAATTAAGCCCTATTTCGTTTTATGACCATATTTCATAGAGCCGCTAGGAATACATAATTCAATATTGTACCTATAGTGCTGTAACCAACGATCGATGATAAGTCCTTACTAGGATTGATATCATTTAGAATTTTTTAGGAGTTATTGCATAAAGAAAAAACACCTAACAGTCAAAGATGAAATAATTCCTAACATTGGTGGAAAAATTCCTAACATTTAGGAGTTATTTCATGTGCGATAACTCCTAACTTTGTATGGGAAATTTTAGGAGTCATTTAATTGTTTTTGGGAGGAGTTATGTTATGTTAGAAAAGTAAGGACAAGTTATGAGGACGTAGACAAATTCTCAACACGCATTATTTGCTTAATGTGAGGGAACAATAGTCATTGGGTACCAATTCGAGGCTTTAAGGAGTATGAGTGCCTCATCAATTCCACGTTTTGAGTGCTCAAAAACTCTTTTGTTTGAGCTGATGTGTGGAAACTCGCAATATCGTGATGAAGGATGATCGTCCGTCGCACAATGGTTCCAAATCGAAAAAAGACGGCCAAAACCTCAAGGCGTTGTCTAATCTGCAAGAAAATGATGATTTGTTGGTTTTTGGGGTCGCTGATTACGAATCTAAATTCGGCCATGAACATGCTAATTTTTATAATAACTATATTATTCAGTGCAATTTTGCTGCCCCGAAAGTTTTCGGGGTCACTCAATACGAATCTGAAGTCAAAAATTTAATATTCAAAATGGCGGCTTAAAAATTTAGCCATTCGTATTCTGTTTTACAAAACGGATGTTTGTTCTTTTGCTTTTGTTGCACCTCTCAAAATATTTATTAAAAAAATGTTTATATAAATCAATAAAAATCTCTTTTTTATGTCACAGTTATTTGCACATTTTAATTTTTATGCCACAAAATTAACAATTTTCGGTTTTATTATAGATTTGCTTTGTATCAATATCTGCACACATCATATGCACAGAAATTAAAGTGAAAACAAATGCCTACTCAGCTAGCTTTGATAATGCTATAAAGTGAGGTAGGCATGTAAATTTTAGTGTTTTAATAATAATATTAACACAAAGTTAAACTCATTAACTAAGTATGCTTAGTACCAATACAAAAAAATAAAGATAAAAATCTCAAAAATCCTTAAAAAAATTACAAAAAAAAAATTGATCACGCAGTTTTTTCCTTTGTCTATCTTAAATAGATATCTGAAGTAAACATTTTTTTCAAATTTCTTTAAAAATAAGGTTTTGGCCGTCTTTTTTCGATTTGGAACCATTGTGCGTCGGTGGTTGGTTTTCGTCAAATCTCTGAAGACTTTCGACAAACAAATGGTTATGTACAGGGGCATCCCGAAGCATTTTCAAAGTATGGGAAAGCGATGATTTTGGCGACTCTATCAGTCATACACTTAAGTTTTAAAGAAATTTTCGAAAAAATTCAAATATATTTTTGAATAATATCAAACATATTTATTAAATAACTTTAAATAAATTAATTAATATATATAATTAATTTTTATAATATATTTAGTTAAATCAAATCACAGACACATATTTTTAAGAACATACTAAATAGAAACTAAAAATTTCTTTATAACGAAAAACTTTAAAAATAAAATCATAAAATATGTGATGGAACACACAAAGAATTTCCCCTTTTTTTACTCATAACTGAAAAAATTAAGCATTCTATCAGTTTACACTCAAGCGTTTATATTGACAATAAATGATATTAAAAAAAATGCTTAATTCAAGATACATTTGAATAAAACTCAAGAGTATTTTGTTTTCTATATTCAAGGCTAATATTAGTTTGAAGTGAGAAAAATTTGTTTGATGCAAGTAACAATTTGCTGAAAACTAGAAAAATTGCTTGATTTAAGAAATTGATTTGAATTGATATTTGAGGCATGAATTGAGAACAATTTGCTTGATTCAGCAAAGATGTAGGATAAGGGATCATAAAAAACTACTCCAATATACAAAATATATAGCTTGTTATATATATAAAAAAAATAAAAATAAATAACTGGCCATTTCAGCCCTTGAAAGGACTTTGACCTAGCTTCTTATGATCAATTGTGTTATGCGTGTTATTAAGTTTGTACACAATTGACCGAGAACCGGACCTACATATTTACCGCCGACTCCGAATGGCGATGAACGGAATGGAATGTTCTTGTTCTCAAGAAGCTTTACATGGCATTATGATTACTCTCTGAGGTTTACCATTGTCTGCAGAGAGGTGGCGGCCGTACAGAAAAATTATTTTAATTCAAATAATTTTCTGTCGCTGCTGGGGTTCGAACCCGGGTCTCCAGGTTCGTTGACATAGAGGCCACGCACTTTAACCGACTATGCCAAAGACGCCACTTGTTATATATATCTTGCTTAATTTAAGCAAACGCAGAGAATTTTTTTAGTTTCCACAAATTGTTTACTTGAATCAAGCAAATTTTTCTCACTTCAATTTATATTAGCATGCTTATAATTCACAACATGTTTGCATGAAAACATGTTTAAGATGGTGCGGATTGACAAACTATAACATTGTTCGAAGGCGCAGTGTCTTATCTTTTAATTTACTTGGACTTATACAGTGTTGCGCAAAACAATAGCAACAAAATCAGTGCGCTGCTACAAAATCTTGTATCTATTTTAATATTGGAGAAACACAAAAATTATTATAGGAACCAAAGCATACATCATATAAAAAACAAATAATTTTCAAATTTGATTTTATTTTTCTTATTAAATATAAAATTAATGTGATGTAAATTCAACATGTAAATTCAACATGTCTGAGTACAAAACAAAAGCAATATAATTAATATTTGGTGTAAGACCCATTATTCTTGATTACCGCTTCACATCTGCGCGGCATCGACTCTATTAAATTAGATATAGTGGTATTAGGTATATGTTTCCAATTAAGTTTCAAGGCTTCATACTGTGCAGTCTTATTAGGAATCCTTGGACCAGAAACTTTTTTCTTCACAATCCCAAAAAATTTTCGATGGGATTCAAGTCTGGTGATTATGCAGGCCAATCAAGGACTTGAATCCCATTGTCTATAATGTAATCTTTGATGAGCTTTGATATGTGCTTCGGGTCGTTGTCGTGCTGAAACGTACACTGAAGCGGCATATTTCACTCTGCATGTGGCAGCATCTTGCTTTCTAAAATGTCTTTATATACAAATCGATCCATAATACCATCGATTTTATGAAATGGTCCGACTCCATCATAGGAAAAAGAAGTCCAGACCATAATACCACCGCCTCCGTGCTTAAAATTTATTTTGCAGTTTCGGGCTTCAAGTCGTGTCCTTGGGCGGCGCCGTACAGTGCACATCCCATCTGAATTAATCAAGTTGGACTTTGATTCATCGCTAGACAAAACGGTTTTCCATTTTTGAACGTTCCAATTTAGGTGCCCTTTTGCAAAACTGAGTCTAAAAACAATATATTGCAACTCGTTGTCACAATTTCAGACAGAGTTGTTTAAATTAAAACACCTCACCTTTTTTGTTTATGTTTAGCTGTAAGCAAACGTTTCTTTGCCGATCTGTAACTCCTTAAATCGTTCTTAACGGTTCTTTTGCGAACAGTGCTGTGATTGATATCTAAATAAAATGTCCGAATAACCTCTTTGGAGGTGGCGAATGGATTTCGCTTGAACACGCCCTTGGCCGCCCTCCCGAATGTACCGTTGTTACGTCTTTTGTGATGCTATACTTTTTTATTATTCTACATACTGTTGAACGATTAATATTAAACTGTTTCGCGATAGATATTTGCGATTTTCCCTTTTTATATTCGGAAATAATTTTTAATTTTAGAGTTTCACAGTATTTATCACGTGCCATTATAAATGGAACTGTCAATGTCACAATTAGCGCAAAAACAAAACTAAACTTTAATGTTTATGACTCACAAACAACACTTTTACCGTTATTTTTTGGAACTTCTGTTCTCTGTTTACATTTTGACGTAGAATACGTCATTCTCGGAGGTAAGTAGGGTGGTTGATAGTGATCAGGTGTCGGTATTTATATAACTTTTTGAGCCTTTGGTGGGCCTAAAGTACTGATCGTACAATGTTGATGTTAGCACTTGTTGGTCTGCTTGATCCTCAATGCGACAAAAATTCATGTTAAAACTCTCTAACTTATATAAATTTTACACAATTACATGAAATATAAAGCCAACATTTGATGTTTTTGTTTGCTTAAACTGGCTACCTATTTATCGACAAAACCATAAAATTTGTATGTGAGCCCCCCTAAGGAGTGGTTGGAGGGAATAGGTGTCAAAGGCAAAAATGTTCCTTTTGCAAAATAATGGGGGTCAGTCATACATATTAACCCTATCCGGCACAAAAACCATAAAATTTGTATGGGAGCCCCCCTAAGGAGTGGTCGGAGGGAATAGGTGTCAAAGGCAAAAATATTCCTTTTGCAAAAGTAATGGGGGTCAGTCATACATATGAACCCTTTCCGGCACTCTATTAAAGGTCATATGCTCAGGTGTATGGAATAAATATACAAAAACCATAGTATTTGTAAGGGAGCCACCCTAAGGAGTGGTCGGAGGGAATAGGTGTCAAAGGCAAAAATGTTCCTTTCGCAAAAGTAATGGGGGTCGGTCATACATATTAACCCTATCCAGCACTCTTTTAAAGGTCATATGCTCAGGTGTATGGAATAAATATTTTGCTAAATAAGTAAGTAGTTTTTAAAAAAGATGAAGAAGATCAAAAGCGAATTGACTAATTCTACGACTTGTGTTACGACATAGTCGAAACTACTGTATCTTTTTTTTAAGTTTTGTTGCTTTGGTTTTGCACTCAAACAAATTGAATGCAGTCAAATTAATTTTAAATTTAATAAAAAAAACAAAACCAAATTTGAATATGATTTGTTTTTTATATGATGTAAGAATATATGCGTTGGTTCCTATAATAATTTTTGTGTGTTCCCAATATTAAAAAATATACACGATTTTGTAGCAGCGTGGTGATTTTGTTGCTATTGTTTTGCGCAACACTGTATGTTTGCAATAACAGCTGTCCAAGATCGTCGAAGAACGGCTGTTGTTGCAGAAAACATCGATGCTGAGCGTGAACTGTTGGAAGCCGACTGACATGTGACATACCGCGAAATGGAGTCATCATTGGGCATTAGTGTTTGATTTGTTATTACTTAGATTTGTTTCCGTTGGATACCCCATAATTTGATGGTTGCTCATAAAAACGCTCATACCGTGGCCATGTTGCAACTGTACCACTTCAGCAATGGAGAACTTTAAATGTTGAATTGTACACAACAATTTGTTTAACAAAAAACCAACTACTGAAGGAAGATCAACGATTTTCTACACATCAGCTCAAACAAAAGAGTTTTTGAGCACTCAAAACGTGGAATTGATGGATAATCCGCCTTACAGTCCTGACCTGACACCCAATGACTTCTTCTTGTTCCCTCACATTAGGAAAAAAATGCGATGTGAAGGCCTGTGTGGCCTTCAAAAACCTGGTTATGGATGTCAAACTTCAAAGTGACCAAAATGTTTCGAAAACTGGTTCAAACGAATGCAAAAGTGTATTGATCATCTTGGAGAATACTTTGAATAACAATAACAGCCTTTTCAGTGATCAACCACTGTTTTTTCCTGTTAGGTGCAAGACTTAAAAGGCAACCTCGTACATTTTTTGCATGTGTTCAACTCATTTGTCATAACAATTATCCTATTTGGCTTGATACATCTCCAAAACAAAGGTTTTGAAAGCATCAACGGCTTCTTCTGGCATCAAAAATCATTGTCCACCCCTATTATCCTCTATGTGCAGGAACAAAAAGAACGAATGACCCATTCCTTCGATGTTTTGAATGCTGAAAAAAGCTTATGAATGCTTAAAAACGCCTCAAGTTCGCATTGTTTGTCTTTGGCGCTTGTTTATTATCTTATTTGAAGGAATATTTCTCATTTATTTACGTTTCTCAAGTAATACCGTGGCAAAAATACTAAATGAAAAAAAAACAAATCAGTCGTAATATTTATTCCCGAAATATATTGTAGTCATCCTCGTGGATATAAAGGGTGTTTTTTTTAGAGGTATAGAACTTCGAATTGAAATAAAACACAAGAAAATCGTTTTAATGTCCATCAATTTGGCTTTATTGGAAGGATAATTTTATGCCATTAATGTTTAAATATGATTTCGGGCATGTGGCCGCCGCGGCTGGCTCGAATAAAGCCAATTCTACAGGTCCAATTTGCAACCACTTTTTCGAGCATATGGGGCCGTATGTCGGCAATAACGCCACGAATGTTGGCCCCCAAGTCCCCTAACGTTTCTGGTTTGTTGGCGTAGACGAGCGACTTCACATATCTCCAAAGAAAATAATCCAATGGTGTCAAATCACACGATCTTGGTGGCCAATTGACAGGTCCATTCCGCGAAATTATGCGCTCATCGAATGTTTCCTTCAATAAATCGATTGTGACGTGCGCTGTGTGACATGTAGCGCCGTCTTGTTGGAACCACAACTCATCCACATTCATGCCATCCAATTCGGGAACAAAATAGTCGGTTATCATGGCTCTATACCGGTCTCCATTAACGGTAACTGACTCTCCATCATTATTTCGGAAGAAGTATGGCCCAATGACTCCACCAGCCCATAGAGCACACCAAACAGTCAGTTTTTGTGGATGTAATGGCGTCTCAAGGATCTCATGTGGATTCTCTTCACTCCAAATGCGACAATTTTGCTTGTTGACGTAGCCATTCAACCAAAAATGAGCCTCATCACTGAACAAAATTTTGCGATGAAAATCAGCATCGAGATCAATCTCATTTTCGACCCATACACCAAAATCACGACGCATTGCATGGTCTCGCGGCTTTAATTCTTGCACAAGCTGGATCTTGTAAGGTCGCAAGCCAAGATCTTTGCGCAAAATCTTCCATAAAGCTGATGGACAAAGCTCCAATTGCTGTGCACGGTGGCGAATCGATTCATTTGGGTCCTCTTCAACATTTTGCTCTACAGCGGCAATTGTTTCTTCGATGCGCACTGCATCCGACGTCTCTGCGGATGCGTATTATCACATAGAGTAAACGTAGTGCGAATACGACCCATGGTTAACCGAATTAATTGCTCTGATGGACGATTATGTCGACCATAAAATGGACGGAGCTTGCGGTAAACTTCGCGAACTGAACCATTATTTTCGAAATAAATTTGAACGATTTGCAAGCGTTGTTCTTTTGTCAACCTGTTCATGATGAAATGGCAAACCAAACTGAACATAAATGACATTAGAGTTGCCAGATTTGACCACAAAATGCCAGTTTTATCTCTATTTGAAGAACAAACCCCTAAAAAAAACACCCTTTATATATGGATATTCGTAATTTTTGGCAGCAATCTTTAATGACCGGATGCCATTTGGAGCCATCATGTGGAGCATGCGCTGAAACTTAAAATTTCGATCGCCATATTGGTTCCGCCATTTAAAATTTTGAAACTCAGACATCAAATTCAAATCAGCTCAAAAGCTCTCTAATACAACAGGTCTGTTCATGGTATAATAATATAAGGTAGTATTGACAGTTGCTTGGGCATCGACCATCTGTCAAAAAAAATGTCTAGAAAGAGAGCGTTCAATTATTTCTTATGTTTTCGCCATTGTTTATGTTTCAGCGCTTGCAAATAACCAAACATTTTCTTACAAAATATTGCCTATTTTATTTAATCAATAGTGAATTATTATTACTACAACGAAGATAACTTTTGAACTTTGTGTTATTAAGTGCAAACATAAGAAAAAATGTTGAAAACGTTCAAATGTAGCAACCTCAGCAGCTGCAGATGCATATGGACGAAATTAAAGAAGTTTCCAATTATTATTAAAACACCACTGCTGGAAAACGTTAAACACATATCACACATAATTTTTTCACAACTTTCATTATTATAATTGTGTATTTAACGCACATATTTTGCGGAATTTATTTATTTTTACATTCGTTTAATTCTTGTTGCACGAACAACTGTTTTTGACAAATGGTCGTTGCCTTGTTGCTGAGAAAATCTATACTTGTCAATGCTACCTGTATAATTGTATCATGGGTCTGTTTCCGTACTCGTTTCAAGTAAACGTCGATGTAAAGTTCAAGTAATAGAGAGTAAATTGATTAACTGTCAAAATGAGAAAATTTGTCAAAAAGTACGTAAACACCTTCAAGTAAGTTTCAAGCATGGTAGAATAACAGAGGTAGACGCATTTCGGACTGCGCTCTCTTTCTCATTGCCAAAATTGTCTTTCAATAGTAATTTGAAAATGAAAAATAAAAACAAAAAAAAAATAAAAAAAAATCGTTTTCAGATTTTCTATGGGCAGTCAATTTCGTTTTGACAGTTGCGGCAGTCTGCCTTTCTGAAATGCTTCTACCTTGTTTTTATTGTACCATGGTTTCAAGCACAACAGCTGTTTCTTGACAAATTAAATAAAATAAAAATTTAATTGATGATTGTTTAATTAAGAGAATGGAAAATTCAAAGAAGTTGCAAGGGAATTGTTCTCCAGCAATCTCTGGCTTCCATTTGCGTTCATTTTGCTTATTTTAACATTATTTTTATTAATTTTCAAACCAATTTCTTAAATTTTTTTCACAAGAGTTATTAATTTTACCACTTTGACAATCAGCTGTTTGAACCTCGAGATTCGTGCTGGAAGAAATTTTTCAAGTAAAGTTCAAGTAAAGTTTGAGTAATAGAGAGTGCCATTTTGCTTGTTTTTCTTCTTCCAGTTACTTGAAACGAGTACGGAAACAGACCTAACGCTTCATCCAGAAACAAAAACATTTTATAATTTTGATTTGACGCCATATTTGGCTCGCCATTTTGAATGTTGAAATTTTAACATCAGATTCAATACTAGCCTCAAACCTCAAAAACCGCCTCATACTTAATTTCATATAATTTAAATGAAATTTGGAAACTTAAACCGCCATATTAAATCCGCCAACTTGAATTTGAACATTTTGACACTCAATTTGAAATCAGGAAACAATCACTTGTGACTCAGAGGGTTTATATGCAAATAAGTAAAATAAGATCAGAGTTCAGAGCTTCTCTTAAAAAACATATGCATGTATCTCTAGGGATCAAAAGCTTATCCGAAACCATAATGGATTAAGAACAAATTTGACATACTTCTGTCAAAATTGTTTACTTGCATTTCTTGCTTTTTCTCAACAATTATCCTCAAACTTTGCGCAGCTCAAAAAGTAGTTTTAAAAAAAGTGTATAATATGTTTTGCGGCCTATAAGTTATTTTTGTTGCTTTCGGAGTTTTTGTAAAATAGATCCATATGTTCTTAATTACTCTTTTCCCTTCGACCCCAACCATATGCACCAACATAAGTTTTGATTTTAGTCCTTTTAATAATAAGTACAATAATCATTTTACAACTTGTCTTAGCTCTTCCTGGTCGAAAACACAATAAAAGGATATAAAGAGGGGAAATGAATAAAAATGCCACCTGTCTACATGATACAGCCCAAACTGGCTGGACCACCCTCATTCTCGATCGCTCCCCAGACCAACATGAAGTGGCATTTTTATTGCGAACCATGAGGCACAATGGTCGATGCATAACAACGCAACAGTAAACAGCCGTCATCAGACTGAGTCAACAATAAATTCAACAACAACAAAAACAACAACAACAACAACAACAACAACAACAACAACAACAACAATAACAACAACAACAATAACAACAACAACAAAAGAGAGCAAGACATTAACTAACGAAGTAAGAAGGATTAAATTAAAAAAAAACAAAAATGTAAAGAGAAAAACTTTTATTGCGCTGTTTAGCTTCGCACTTTAAAATTATTTCAATTAAAAACAAGAAAAAAAAATACACCATCACACAAAAACAAAATACGCATCACAATCACCGCTGAGCACCGACAGCAGGGCCGACAACAGAGCGCGCCATTGAACACATTGAAGACGACAGCCAAAAGAACCCAAAGACGCCTGAAGATGGGAGGAGCCAGAAAACTCAGCGTGTCGCAAGTCAACAGCCACAAGCGTCAAGATCATCACCACACTTGAAGCAAGTGTGGAAAAACATTTCAAAATGGAGACCAACAACAAGTAAGAGTACCATGCTAACAAAGAGAGCCAGGGGATCGGAGCTCAACAGCCAATCAGCGAGCGGGCGCAAAAGTGTAGACATTGCAGCTGGTATTGGTTGCTTAAGCGACGGAGCACCGACCAGAGCAATATCAGCTATAGCAGTAGTGCAGGTAGCCAGCAGATGAGTTCAAAATTGACAACAACATCAACAACAATATCAACAACAACAACAACAACAACAACAACAACAACAACAGCAAATATATTTATATGATAACCAATATGAGTTAAAAAGAAGAGGAACACGAAGCCCGCAGCCAAATACTATCGATTTTATTGCAAGACTCACCAAGCTGGTTCTATGGACCAAGTTGTGAGCGGCAAGCTTGTTGTTCAGTTTAAACGTGAACACCGTAACGCCAAGACGACAAAGATCACAACGATCGACAACGCGCGATCGTTTGCTACAAAAAACGTAAGAAATTCGCACTTGATTTGTTTAAAGTGTCGACTAATGACGATAATGCTGATGGCAATGATAATGATGATGATGTTGCTGGTGATAGTGATCACGTATGATTCTTGTGGTTTTATGATTTTGTTATAAACGACGGGCTTATTTAATTAACATCCATCCGCGAGCCAATCTAAACGACAACAACTTTTGCAAAGTACACTCAAGAAAAAATATTGCAAAATTAGGCAAAAAATACGACAAAAAAAACACAGTCAATAAAAATAGATGATCATAAAAACAAAAAACATGAAGTGTTAACAATTTTGTGAGGTGCGCCATAAACTAATCACACCTTTAAATCTACCAATATATTTCCAACAAGTTAAATAATTTTGTGTCAAAATGATAACCATGAATGAACTGGTGGATTTACGTATGCAGCAACATATAGCTCATGAAATTTATCGGCAACAGATAATGCAACGCATACCAGGTAAGAATCGATCGGCTTATGATAGTAGCCCATTTATTAAATTTAAAGTTTGTTCATTATAACTAGTCGAAGAATTCCACGTAAGATTTTTATAAGTCTTAAAATTGGTGCAGTATTGTTTTACATGAAGACCGTCGGCATCAACCAAATCCCTCAAGAAGCACCCAAATAACATCGCAACGAAATCGTGTGCTTATCATAATTCGATGTTTTGTAATATCAATGGCTCGAAATTAATATCGGGTGCGATAATTTCTCCAAAGGGAGTTCTTTTCGAGAACAAAATCATTACGATATCCTATATTAAGATATAAGTCGGGTTTTCGATACAACTTATCGTGTTTTTTTTGTGTTGAAAAATTGTATTAAAGTCATCCGAACAGTTTTGAGGAGAATTTCGTCGTAAAGACGAGAATTCTCCCTGCTGGGTTGAGCGATTTATGCTAATGTAGAAGTAATAAACAAAAAAATTTTCATTATTATGGAACATCAGTATCTAGGATTCGCCAAAGGGGGGCTGAAACTACAGTTTTGTGTGCCAAGGGGAGGGAGGGGGTTGAAACCTCTTTTTTTACTTTTTTTCATTTATTTCTCATACAAAAAATTCATCAAGGGAGGTATAAAGCCCTTTCAGCCCGTATGGAGATCCGCCACTGTGGAATATGGTCCATTTTCCCTCTATTGGGCTTCTGAAGTTTTATTTCCGTATTTAATTTATCAAGATTTTAATGCCGTCCACTCTTAATATATAGGGTGGGCCAAAAACAAGTTTTTTTTTTTAAATGCAATAGTATGAACAAAATTAAACTTTTTCCAGGTATTACGGCTTTATTAATAAAAGCAAACATTCCCATTAATTATGAAACACAACGTTGTTCAAGTGGCTGCCTCGACTGGCTTCGCACTAGCGCATTCTGTCACTCCAATTTTCCAAGACCTTGTTGATGGTTTCGGTTTATAGCGCACGGATTGCTTGGATGATATTGGCCTTAAGTGATTGAATCGTTTCCGGATTGTTGGCATAACATCGGTCCTTCACGGTTCCCCACAAAAAAAAAAGTCCAAAGTGATCAAATCGACATCGCCAAGACGGCTGATAACGCAATTTGGGAATTAGGTGCGCTTAAGACCGATTGTGGCATGGACTGTGTAGCATGTCGCGCCATCCTGCATGAGCCAGAGGTCGTCTAAATTCATGTCTCCAAATTCAGTAAAAAAAAGTCTGTTACCATAGCTCTTTAACACCCACCGTTGACCTAACTCCGCCTGTTCTCACGAGCAGCCTGTCTAAAGCCAGGATAAAGGAGACAACGGTCGCAGACAACGGGTTCGCCCTATCTTGTGTAAATGTGACGGGACTACCCAGATCCTGGAGTTGGTCACCCAATCTGGAGAGTAGGTGGACCGTTTGACTAGATCAACGGTTGTGTATGCCTACGAAGGAATAGCATGATCCTTGAAATTTGTTAGCACGGGAATAGTCGTTACGCTCGACAGACGTACTGTCACAATTCCACCGGCACATTGGCATTGTGGTCTCTGGATAGTCTGAAAAAGACTGGTAAAATTATGGTTTATATGATGCATAAAATGCTGTATAAAGAGGTGTCAGAATGGGGTACTCCGAGGTGAAAAATATATCTTAGTAGCCTCGGAATGCCAGGTTGAAAAGGTACAAATAGTGGTGACCATGTGTCACACTCAGTCAGATGCGACTGTAGCACGTCCAGTAGTGGTGGCTTTTTCTTTCACAGTCATGATTGATGAATACAGATGTGTCAGTGTTGTGTTTGGTGCGTGTTGAGGTAAATCTCTTTTGTCCGGGGAGACTATTGATGGGCTGGCCCTCCCGGGAGTATTGTGCTGGCTGTGGTAGTTCATTGTCGCGAACAGGTCTGTGAACGGCGTGGAGTTGCGCTAATCAACCGGGTGGCAATGCCCTACATTGTCAGAGATGGGTCTCGATTTGCACCAATAAATGTGGATGATGACCCAACTAATCATCCATAATTGGTACTGTTGCGTTCCAGCATTGGTTGCTTTCCATACAATATATTTATTACTTTTAAATATACACTTAAGTATGGTGTGCAACCGGTGTTGAAATTACTATGACAGGGCGTTGGTCACGTCTGGAGTCATGGAAGTGACGCCCAGGAGAGGTATGACGGACGTCGTATATTCTATTTGCATGGCACAGACGTCCTGAAGATTGATCTGCTGAGCATCGATTCCATGAACCTCGACCCCATTGCCATGGGGAATTAAGCCTATACGGCAGGTGTCCGCGTTTCAAAAATAAGGAATTAAAAGCCCACCGTTGACCGAAACTTTGTAAACAAAAAATAAATAAATAACTGGTCATTTCAGCCCTTGAAAGGACTTTGACTTAGCTTCTTATGATCAATTGTGTTGTGCGTGTTATTAAGTTTGTACACAATTGGCCGAGAACTGTACCTACAGGTTTAACGCCGACTCCGAACGGCGATGAACAGAAATGTTCTTGTTCTCAAAAAGCTTTACATGGCATTTTAATTACTCTCTGAGGTTTGCCATTGTCTGCAGAGAGGTGGCGGCCGTGCAGAACAATCATTTGAATTCAAATAATTTTCTGTCGCTGCTGGGATTCGAACCCGGGTCTCCAGGTTTTTTGAAATAGAGGCCACGCATTTTAACCAACTACGCCACGGACGCCAAATGACCGAAACAACGACCGAAACGTTGTACTCAGCCTCATTTTCTAAGAAAAAATCCGCACCAAACTGTCACTCTCTGTGGATGCATCGGCTTCTCAACAATAACGTGAGGGTTTTCCAAGCGTCAGATTAGCCAATTTTGTTTGTTAACGTAGACCCCGATATTAAAATGCACATCGTCAGAAAAGATGATTTTTCGCCCAAATCATCTTTTTTCCAAATTATGCACTGTTTGGACTATACAGCGCTCACTTTCGAAATAAGTTTCCAATATTTCTCAACGTTTTTCAAGCGTAAAGTGACTCATTTCTTTTCACAGAGCTATGATACTGACTTTATGTCAAGATTTTGAGCGGGAAATAGATGTCAGTGTCAAAATAACCTATGATTTAAAAAGAAACCACTAGATGGCCCACCATCATAGGTAGATATATAGATAACATATCTTAAAATCTACTCATTTGAAACAGATATGTTTTTCATCTCAATGTTAAAATGATTAGGAGAAGAAAAAAATTTTTGTTTCTTTTCTGTGGCTTAATCCTTTTTTTTTATAACCACAATTTTCATATCATCTTTAAGTGTAAATAACAAAAAACTTGACGTGCATTTTATCAGACTATAACTTCTTCAGCAAAATTAGTCGGATGAATGCCCTCTTCCTGAAATAAAATGATGTTAAACTATGAAATAAAACCAAAACAAAATTCCTAAAATTATATTTTTTTATAAAAATTGGTACACTTTAACCCTCTCCCCCTCGCGGTTAACGTTGACGTTAAAAAAAAATATGCGTCCATGGCGGGAGAGTTACTGTAATAATCTAGGAGGCGTCGACACACCCGCACTAAACTACGTGTAACTGATCGTAACTGTTGTTTCTGATCGAGATATGGATCTGGGGTTTTGATATGATATGATATGGGTTTCTACACATTTGTACTTTTGAAATGGGAGTAGAATGAACCCTTAATACTGATCTATTTTTAAAAACAAAAACAAATTTGATAGATAATTTTCATTACTTTAATTTCCCGTTTCCCGTTTAGATCCATTTCCACCAATGCTGCCGATGGGAATACCAATGCCACGTCATGTAATTATGCCGCCACGTGTGACATTGCCGGGAATCGAGGCAACGCTACAAAATGATGATCTTTGGAAGCAGTTTCATCAAATCGGCACCGAAATGATTATAACCAAGAGTGGAAGGTAGGTTTAAAGATCACTTAAAAAGAAATATACGAGTTATTGTAAAAATAAAAAAATATATGGTAAATTTAATAATTTCTAGCAAGAATCAAAGCCTAGCATATTGTGGATTAAGCCCATAAAATACCATCATTCATTCATACTTTTTAATACAAAACATTACCATGACGGCCAAGAACGACCAATCGACAGACCGGATGCTAAACACAATCTTTCAATTGCATGTCATAAAATCTTAGGCGCCAGCGTCCTTTGTTAACAATGACCAAAAAATCGCGCCTAAATAACCAATGTTGTTTTCCTAGCCAACAAGACGGGGGAGGGGGAAGAAGAAAAAAACTTAATTTTATGTGTGCATTAGCACATTTTTAACAACGAACAAACGCTCGGACGTTTGTTCGTTCGGCTGATCCTCGTGTCGTTGCAGTCGACGAGTGGCAATGCTATTTAAACAGGATATTTGTAGACAGCGCATAAAGCCAGTCAGCAGCGGCTCATTAGACGCAGGCGCCAGCAAATTGTTTACAGCGACGACGCGACAAGATTTTTCACACAAACCAAAATGCAAAATAATTGATCATGGAAAGTGGCAGGTAGCTTATACAGTGCGTGGAAGTGGAGATGTAAATGATTTTTTTTTTATACAAAAAATGTGTGAAGAAACACTTGTTGCCAGCAACAACCACCAACAACAGCAATTCACAAAAATCGCGCAATCTTAGTCACGATCGATTCATTGGAGATTGATCGTTTAAGCTGCACTTGATCAACGCGATCAGCTGCTCGTTGGCCTTATTTATGGTCTACAACGCTGTTGGATGCCATGCCATGCCATTTCGTCGATGGTGCCTTCGAAATCTTGTTTGAGAAACAAACGCATAAATCTCTTACGGACCAAGGCTATCAAAGGCCAAGTCAGAGCACATTTATGACCCCGAGAGTCGCGCATCTGACAATGGCGCCAGTTTTTTTGGTATTTCTCTCTCTTTCTCTCTCTCTCTCTATCGCTGCTTGGCCAGCTTTGACAGTATTACCGTCATGTCATCACAACTAGCGACAGATACGAGCAATTTCACACATTTTAGAAAACATTCTGATGCTTGTTGCGATAAGACACAGTAGATGCCCGTTTTTATGGCCATTCAATGAATTGTGGACAATCTTGATGGAATTAAAATTTGAATTGAGTGACATACAAAAGAAACTGTTCTGCCATTGATAGTAGTAGTAGTGATAGTAGTAGTGGTAGTCATTTGAATTTGCTTAATTGGAACTAATTTTTCTAGACCCAAATGGTCCCCAAAAATTTCTCACAACAGTACATTTTCATATCGCGTCCAAGATCACAAACGCTGCACATTGAAATCAAAAACCTAATGAATTATTCAATAATACACGATATGGTAGAGATTCGGCTACCAATGTAGAATAGTATGGAATGATATTGAATAGTTTCGTTGATCAAAGCAGCAGAAGATCAGAAGTTTTTGTGATGTTTTTGAGTTAATTGTGAGGCGCCAGCCACTGTTTGCTGCATATCGTTTGATCTTTACGAACAGATCTGTAGAGAGTGAGAGAGAGAGAGAGAGAGAGCAGAAACACCAATAGTGGAAAAAGTCAACTTGGTGAATTTGTTTTTTTTAATATAAAAACATACAAAGTTTATTATTAATTAATCACTGGTCCAAGCATCTATAGCGAATCATACAATATTTGTATGCCTAGCTGGCGCCACTCAAAGTAACCACCTGCTGTTCCAAATGCACCGACAACTGTTTGTTTTTTCCTAATTGTGGTTCCTTTTTTTCGGTTAGAACAATATTTTTTGTGTGAGCTCCTTTAGTTAAACAAACAAGGTTAAGCTGTGAGGCTATCCCACATACGGCAAAATTAAATATTTGTAGCGCTCTTGATTTTTCCTTGGTTAGTTCTGTGATGATTTATTTATTTTTCTGTCATGGCCGCTTCAAGGCTTTCTTCTTTCCATCATCATCAGTTGACTTGGCTTTCCAGTACTGTGTAATCTCTGTTTACTCCTGCTTATCGTCAACATTGCATAGTCGTATTTATTTTCTTACGTTTTATAATTGTTTAAGTTGCAAGATCTTTACTTTAAATATTTTTCTATTCATTCATTTCGTTTTTTTTATTTTATTTATTTCTCCCTTGCAGACGCATGTTTCCATCCATGCGTCTTACACTCTCCGGTCTCGAGGACGAATCCAATTATTGTGTGCTTCTCGAAATGGTGCCGATTGGCGATTGTCGTTATAAATTCTCTGGCTCACAATGGGTGCCAGCTGGTGGCGCAGAGCCACAGAGTCCACAACGCATGTACTTGCATCCGGATAGCCCAGCGACGGGTGCCCACTGGCAAACACAACCGATCCTATTCAACAAAGTGAAGTTGACAAATAATACGTTGGATAACAATGGACATGTAAGTATCTGTCATTCACACAATAGTTAAGTCACGCGAATAAAAACTAAAAGAAAGCAGTTGGTGCATCGAGCTGTGTCTTTATTGGCAAACAAAGACATTGCAAAGTGCAGCTGGCTCGATTATTTTTTAAGAACACTTTATGAATGGTGCTAGCAACATACTTCACTTTGTTTGGGATAAAGTTTAATTTTAAAACTACGATATTATAAATATTTTCCTTGAAAAGTTTATTTTTTATAGAAACATACTCCAACGTCAAAAAAGTTTCCGCTCAGGTCTATTTTATTTTATTGGGGTTTTAAGTAAAAAATGAGTCAACTTCAATTGAACATGCCTTAAGGAACCAAATTTTGACTTGCGAAGTCACTCTTACCGCGCAGGTTTCCAAAAAGTTCAAAAAGGTATTTTTCCAAAATGCATCCGCTTTGCATGAAATTGTACAAATGCAAAAACAATGAAAAAAAGTTGCATGGAATTATAACTCCGTGACTATGAGCACTACGGTAAATTTTATGGAACGACAACAAAGTTGAGATTTTCGATCAAAATAAAATAGAAAGTAATTATGTCATGAAGCCTTTCAGGGAACCCATTAAAGTAACCTAAATGTACCAAATGTAATAAAAAATAAGCAAAAAAAAAAAAAATAAATAAATAGATATCAAAAAAAATTAAATTAAAATTGAAATTGAAATAATGATAAGTATTAGGACAAGAGTTTGGATAATGATAGGGATAAGAATTAAAAATAGGATCAGAACAAGGATTTCGACAAAGATAAGGACGAGGAATAAGATAAAAATAAGAATTGGACAAAGATCAAAGCATGGTATTCAACAAGAATGAGGACAAAAATTCAGACGAGAATAGGGAGGAGCACTATGATAAGGGTGGGAGCAAGGATAACAACAAAGATTAAGACACACTTAAAACAATATTTAGTACAGATTCGAAAAGGATTAGGAAAATAATTGAGATAAGGAATGTAATAAATATTTGGGCACAAAAAGGAAAAGATTTAAAACTTTGGGAAGATTGGGAAAAAATAGGACAAGGATATGGAAAGGAATTCGAACCAGGATAAGGTTAGGAATTTGGGTGTGAATGTAATCAAGAGTTTAGACAATAAGTTGGAAAATTATTAGGACAAACATAAGATAAAGAATAAGAATAAAGATAAGGTTGAGGATCAGTTTGGGAACAAAAGAAAGTATAGAACAAGAATAAGGATAAGTTAGTAAAGTAGTAAACAAGTAGAAAAAGACACTACTACGTCCAAACCTATGGTTATTTCCACGATACAGTCAACTGTTTTCTTTTTAAGTAGAATTACTTTGGCGAATAGTAATAGTGCTATAGTGAGATGCCATGCTCTCTTTTGCAATATCCACAAGACAACTCAAAAGCTACGCCTTAAAAACTATTGAAGTTGGATGCCAGGTGCTACGCCAACTTTTGTAATGTCCAAAAGTTTTCTTTAGAAGGATTATATTAGTAAAGGTGCCTTCTTACCGGAATTCCATGGGGATGTAGTTAAGCGATATATATTATTGAAGTTACATGGAAGGTGTCACGCCCTCTTTTCTTATTTTCTCTAATTTTTTTCAATAAAATTATGATAAGGTGGTTTCATATGGACTTACCGAGGTTCACAGTCGAAAGGTATAATTGTGGCTTACATTACAATCGGATGTGTAAGCTCATCGTACAATCGAGCTCAATTTTTTTTTTTTAGTGTTAAGTGTCTAAAAGTATTACAACTACTTATTTTTAAAACCCTTATAAGTCGACCGGTAATTTTACTCACCATCATCTTACTCCAACGAAATATGAATTTCCCGATAGTTTCGTATTGCTACCTGATCTATTCTTAGAAAAATATAAATATAAGTAGTAACTGAACACCAGGTCAGACTAAAGTTACCAAGATCTAGCCCAAACTCTTGTATTCATGAATTTATAAAAAAGGTGGCAAAAGATTTTTTGTTTATTTTTATCAAAACAAAAAAATAATAATCCAGTTTCTCGTTATGGTGTTTAAGGTTAATGACGCTTTAATGTCAATCTTTAGTCATAAATATTGTCTAGCGCTATGAAAGTCAACGCGAACCCCGGAGAGAATCATTTGAGAGCAATAAAATGAAAATTGAGTTAAGCAAACATAAATCTTTCTTTATGCATGAGTATTTAAATTTTATTGATAAATCAATAAAATTTATTCACATGAAAATTCAAAAGCTACAAATAGTTTGAAGAAGGCATTAAGTCCACATTGATATTAAAACAAGACATAAGAATCTTTCGAAACTTTATAAATGACATTTTATTTAACCCATGTTTCTGTTAATTTAATTTGAATTTATTGACACAAAAAGAAGCTGGTTGTATCGTAGACACACCCGTAGACTATGTCGTGATAGTGAATATTTATCATTATCCCTATCCTAATCCTTATCCTTATGCTTATCCTTATCCTTATCCTTATCCTTATCCTTATCCTTATCCTTATCCTTATCCTTATCCTTATCCTTATCCTTATCCTTATCCTTATCCTTATCCTTATCCTTATCCTTATCCTTATCCTTATCCTTATCCTTATCCTTATCCTTATCCTTATCCTTATCCTTATCCTTATCCTTATCCTTATCCTTATCCTTATCCTTATCCTTATCCTTATCCTTATCCTTATCCTTATCCTTATCCTTATCCTTATCCTTATCCTTATCCTTATCCTTATCCTTATCCTTATCCTTATCCTTCTCCTTATCCTTATCCTTATCCTTATCCTTATCCTTATCCTTATCCTTATCCTTATCCTTATCCTTATCCTTATCCTTATCCTTATCCTTATCCTTATCCTTATCCTTATCCTTATCCTTATCCTTATCCTTATCCTTATCCTTATCCTTATCCTTATCCTTATCCTTATCCTTATCCTTATCCTTATCCTTATCCTTATCCTTATCCTTATCCTTATCCTTATCCTTATCCTTATCCTTATCCTTATCCTTATCCTTATCCTTATCCTTATCCTTATCCTTATCCTTATCCTTATCCTTATCCTTATCCTTCTCCTTATCCTTATCCTTATCCTTATCCTTATCCTTATCCTTATCCTGATCCTTATCCTTATCTTTATTCTTATCCTTATCCTTATCCTGATCCTTATCCTTATCCTTATCCTTATCCTTATCCTTATCCTTATCCTTATCCTTATCCTTATCCTTATCCTTATCCTTATCCTTATCCTTATCCTTATCCTTATCCTTATCCTTATCCTTATCCTTATCCTTATCTTTATCCTTATCCTTATCCTTATCCTTATCCTTATCCTTATCCTTATCCTTATCCTTATCCTTATCCTTATCCTTATCCTTATCCTTATCCTTATCCTTATCCTTATCCTTATCCTTATCCTTATCCTTATCCTTATCCTTATCCTTATCCTTATCCTTATCCTTATCCTTATCCTTATCCTTATCCTTATCCTTATCCTTATCCTTATCCTTATCCTTATCCTTATCCTTATCCTTATCCTTATCCTTATCCTTATCCTTATCCTTATCCTTATCCTTATCCTTATCCTTATCCTTATCCTTATCCTTATCCTTATCCTTATCCTTATCCTTATCCTTATCCTTATCCATATTTTTGTCCGATTTCTCTCCTTTCCTTTCCTTTGATCCCAAACTTGCTCTCATCCTTATTCTTATTCAAACTCTTGATTCAATTCATCCACAAATTCCTTACCTTGCCTTTGTTCGAATCCCTTTCATTATTCTTGTACCACTTCTTTTCCCAACCTTTGTCCCAAATCTTGTCCATTGTGTGTCTAAATCCTTGTTTTATTCTATTAAAATAGCTCTTCTGTCGGCAACGGTTTTAGTCCCTTTTGTATTCCTTTCATGTTTTTACCTTAAAAGTTTGGGTTTCGCAAGAAGCTACAGACAACGTCATAAAAAATTAACGGTACAAACTACATTCTTCGCTGTTCCTCTCTTTTCTTTAAAATTCAATATTTGAAACAAATACAAAATGAAGCTTTTGCAAAAATATTGTTCCTAAAATATTTTGGCGTATTGTACAGGATCTAAAGTCGAGTATTCTGAGCTGTATCATTCGGGTCGTTATCTTATTGAAATATGTAACTGCCTAAAAGCCCAAAGTTTTCGGGATTTGTTTCCCGTTCCATTGTCGTTCAAAACCTGTATGTACTGCTGATAGTTCATTCTGTCAGTTATGATCTGGTGTTGCCAACTCCATTTGCACTCATACATCCATTACATTATTGCACTCTTATGCTCATACACTGTTTAACAGAAAAGTATGTATTTTTTGGGTTCCGGTTTATAAAGGTTGAATTATGTTTCATCGCTAAATATTACTCGTGACCATAAAAGTCATAGTCGTGATTTTTATATTTTTTCGCAAATTCTAAGCGTTTTTATGTTATTATTCACTTATTAGTGGTTTAATTCGGTTTAATTGTTACTATCAGCTCTGAGCTTACTCCTAACAGTTTCATCACTTACGTGTATGCTGTGATATTCAGAAAGGTTCCTGTTAACCTCTACGGCAGAAAAGTTTTATAATGAGCATTTATTTCTAAAATTGAGCAAAATAAACGATTGATTGAAACAAGAATAAAATACTTGATTCTAGAACCTATAACAAGAAATAGGTTTAACCAATTATTTCTTGAATTAAACATTTTTTTTCTTTAATATCATGTGTTTTAAATATGCTCAATTCTAGGAAAATAATGCTTAAATTGATAAATTTACGCTTGATTTTAAACTGATAGCCTATTTGCTTGACTCAAGTATAGAATGCTTGATTTTTTTCCCTCCGTGTGAAAATATATAATTTTTTATGATTAATTTGTGCCTTATTGATCTGTCCTTCCTCTAACTAAAACCAATTTCTTTCAATTTCATTGCAGATTGTTTTGGCCAGCATGCACAAATATCAGCCACGCCTACATGTTATACGTACTGCTGATCTTACACAGATACCGTGGGCGCCGCAACAAGCTTTTGTGTTTCCCGAAACCGAGTTCGTAGCCGTAACAGCCTATCAGGTGAGTACATGTTACAATTATCCAACATCCAAATCATGATTTGCCAATTTCTGTTGCTGTCAAGGACTACTTGAATTTTTTTTTGTTTCTGCAAACCACAGTCAGCACTGCTATGAATCACCCACTTGAATGGAACCACTTGAAATGTTTAATTATTTAATTTGAATCGTATGCAGACGAACCTTATTTAATACTCATTCGCATATAGCTTAAACAATGACACAGCGGTGGGTCTGTACAAATTAGCCTTTAACGCCCACAAAAAAAAAAAAAAAATGTAGTGTTTTTCTATTAGTAAAAGTACAGCTACAGCGAATGGTGCAACACTTTAATTTGAATGCTTGCTGAGTTTTTGTCTGACTCTGTGTTTATTTTTTTTTTTTAATTTTTTTCATTGCACTTAATGTGCCTAACTAGCTGACTGACAGAAAGTCATTCAAGACGCCAGTCTGTTGGCTACTAATTAGCTAGTTCTTTTTTTTTCAACTGTCTGTCTGAGAGAAACACAAAGTTGTCAAGTCATCGTCAGCTTCGGCTTCAGCTTCAGTTTCAGTTTCGTGACGTAGATCGAGAGCCGCTTGATGCACCGTTTCAGTCGTTCATCCTGCTGTCATTTTCACATTTTCAAGTAGTTTCAAGTTGTTAACTTTGACAATTTTTCTTACGCTTCGCCTGTAAACTGGCGCCATTAAATGTGCTATTTGTTGTTGTTTTTATTTTTAAATCTTAATTTTGATCAATGAATGACTTTTTTTAATGGTCGTTTTCTTGTTTTTTGTTTCTTCTTTTTTATGTTTTGCCCAGAATGATCGCATCACCAAACTGAAGATCGACAACAATCCGTTCGCCAAGGGTTTCCGCGAAACTGGTCAATCACGGTGCAAGCGCAAAATGTCTTCATCACCTCTGCATGAAGATCAGCAGCAAGAACAGAGCGATCAACAAGCAGCAGGCAATAGCAGCAACAACAACATGTCACCAACAAAATCGACAATAGCATCTGCAACAGCAATTTGCTCATCCGATAAGCCAGCGGCGACGCAGTTGCTTAACGACTTGGATGATGGTCCTCGAATTAAGCGCATGAGATCAAATGGTTCCGCATGCTCGATATCATCATCGTTCGACGAAGTCGTTGTTAGCGGTGTTGGTGGCGCAGACCTTAGTTCGAGCAACTCAATGTCGAGTGGCAACAGTTCGCCCAATCTAGCAACAACAGCAGCAGCAGCAGTAGCGATACCTCCTTTAGCCGCCACCAACAGCAACACGAACTTGAACAGTTCGCATGACATAGACATTGGTAGCCCAACAACGTCGTCTGCCTTTATGCACCACTTCCAGCAAAATATGCAAAGCTTATTGCGACCTTCATTGGTCGATTTGGCGTGTTCCTATTTCGGACGTCCACAGCCTGTCTATGCGCCGCACATGTACAACAATATAACATTTGTGGGCAGCGCAGAGACTCAGGACATTGGCGCTGGGCTGAGTGGAATTGGTGTGAGTGCCGGCGCAGCCTTTGCAATGCACCTGCCGGAGCAATTGTCGCACTTGCCACTCTCTGTGCCCAGCTCAGCCGTCAACAACTCAGCGACATTACCAGCAAAACCCAGCAACAGCCTATCACCGGAACGCATTGTTGAATCCAGTGCAGATGGCCAGCTGTCAATCAAAGAAATACCTGCTCACAGGCAGACACCTGCAAAGAAAAAGGGTTTCAGCATATCAGCCATATTAGATGGTAGCAGTTAAAACCATCTATAATTTACATATTTAGTTAAATTTTTGTTGAAACCCTAGACAACTCCAGACAGTTTACAAAAAGGCCCATTTGGCGCGTTAATTAAGCTGATTGTTTTATGTGTCAAAAGTTAATCGTCCATGTTATAATTTACCCCTCATTTATAAACAAATAGCCGCCGCTTATTTGGCCTAAACATGCATATTTTTAACTTGCTGTTTAACACATTATCATTTAAATATTATTTATATTAATTTTAAGATTGTTTTATTAAGATTGTTATTTGTAAAGCGTAATAAACTAAATACTCTGGAAAAAAAATAAAACTTGTTTCTTTTTTTTATTGTTGGCATAAAGTTGACGCACCTAATCTTGATGTGACAAAAACAACATTTCAAATATCAAAATAAAATATTTTTCTTATCTCCTTTAATCTTTAATTTTTTATTTAGTTTTTTTAAATAATTTGTTGGAACTGGTTCCTCCTCACCGGTGAGGAATTTGAAGTTCCAAGCTTTAAATTCAAGTTTTGAGCTTGTCAAAGGTTGTGGTGGCTTATACTCAGGAAGCTTGGTGTAATTTGTTTGAAGAAAGCTGGTTATTGAAACTTTTTTGAAACACGTCAAATTGAAATTAAATCTTGATCTTGAATTTGTAAAAATTTTTGCTGGCGCTAAGATTTTGTCAGATTTTCATAAAAAATGATGAAACAAAATGTTTGGTTTTCATGCACTGAACACTAGGGTGATTCATAAAATTCAAGTATTTATTTCTTTACCTCTCAACTTATAATATCATTCTATCTACCAAAATATTTTTTTGTTTTTAATTTCGGAATTTTAAATTAATATTTAGGGGTCGCTACCGACTTTCAAAGTTTTTAAATTATCTCCAAAACAGCACTTACTGCAATATTTTAGAAGTTGAATTGAAGACAGTGATTTCTTAACCATTTCAAACCGCAACTATCCTTTCAAATCATCCAGACTGAAATCTTCCTAGTACACCCTTTATGACCCAGCATTAAATTTTTGTCTTGCCGACAAAAATGCAAAAGAAGCAACTTTCGTTTTTATTCTTCCTTTTATTGATGCAGTTCCACACAGCGCGCTTTGTTATGTTGAACTGTTCTTTTTAATAATTGTTAACGACATGGTAACCATATATTTTTGAAAATAATTGACGCACATCTAAACAGCTGATCGCTGACAGAAAGTAACGGACCTACGCAATGCATAGTCAATTTTCTATCATTCTTGCACTTATTCAGTGACGCTGATTGGCCGCGTGTGAGTGTGAATTATTTGATTACTTTGTTTGTAATACATTTGATACGTTTGTTGTTATATAAATTTTTCTAAAATGACTTTGAATATAAAAAAAACGCGAACAAGAACTGAAATTTGGTTAATTGGACATACTTGCTCAGAATTAGTGCAAACAAAATTACCATCAGTTAAAGAAGTGATGAGTTTGTTTTTTCATAAGAAAAACGGATTGAGCAAAGTAAATAGAGAATCGGCGTCATTAACTGCTAGTGATGTGATGGCGCTTTGGGAAAAAGCAAGTATTCCCACCAAGAAAAATCAACACGTTATCACTAAAATACTCAAACATTTTAATTTATTTATTTATTTAATTTATTTGGCTTTCTTGTCGGCATCACATCCTAAAAATCGTACTTGAAGCTGTCGCAGTGTCAGCTATAGGACCCTACAGTGGTCCTGAAATATTAATTTTCAAAAGATTTAAAAGCAATAGGACAAAAATAAATCAGGAAGACTTCAAGACAGCAATATCCGAACCGTCCACTTGGATTTGCGTTCGAACTGTCGCGACAGACATCATTACTTTTGCTCAAAACCAACTGCAACAATTTCAGCCTCGTGACGATTACAAGGAGCTCCTTCATTTGATTATTATCTTTTTGGGAGGGATTCCTAAAAGCGGTATCTCATTTAAAGCTCCTGTTGGAATACACCGTGCTCGATGGATGGCAAAAGCTATATACGCACTGAAAATTTTTATGTTTAGGCATCAGTTCAAGATCACAATTAATCATGCGAATGCCGTTACAAATATTTGCATATTTATTGTGCTTGTTTACGCAAAACATTGGTTTTTAGCGCCAATGGCTTATATGGCCCCTGTAAATGACCTACAGATTTTAAAAGAGGTTTTAGCTAAAGTCGCCGTAAAATGTTGGGTCATCTTTGGTATCTTTCTGAAGAGCTGATTGCTTAAGCTTTTTTCGACGAACGAGTTTCTATAGAAACAAAACGTAAAATGGTTTTAGGACAAAAAAAGGAAGGAACCAAAAACAATCCTAAAAGAGCATCATTGGAATATGAAGCAATCGTTAAGATAAATATCGAAGATTTCGTATCAACAAGTACAATGAAATTTTTCGACATTACTGGTATTCCATGCGAGTTCATTCATAAAGATCCTGAGCTATGGGAAAAGGAAGAAAGCTACAAGATGGCTAAACAAATTGTTCAACACATAAGAGTTATTAACGACATAGCTGAAAGGGGTGTTGCTCTAATGGAAGAGTACAATAAATTACACACTAACGATGAAGAGCAGAAACAGCACTTAATGTTGTTAGTTAAGAATTATAGACTTAAAAACCCAAATGTCAACAAGTCAAATTTAATATAATATTTTTTTTTTTTACAAAATAATTAAATAAGTTTTATAAATGCAATGTAATATTTTAATTATCCATAAAATTTATGCATACAATTTATTTCTTATTATAAAAACTCTTATTTTAAAATGAATTGTTTTTTTATTTTTACAAATTTCAAAAGTCCGGTAGCGACCTCTAAATTTCAGTTTAAAAATATAAAAAAAATCCTGGTCTGTTTTTTAGTGGAATAGATTAGTTTTAAACGTTGAGAGTAGAAAAAAGAAAAAAAATTTTTTTTCTGGTTTTATATGAATCACCCTACTGAACACATTGACGACAACAGCGACATTACATGCCAACAAGCAAGAAAAATATTTTTCTCCAAGCTTGGGAAAAAGGTGTTCAACCTCCACTTGATCTCCAACTCATTTCTCCAAGTCAACTCCAACATCTAAGAGTTGAACTGGAAATTGGCTTTAGATACGTTAGTTTTCAAAGTGGCAATACTGTTGAAGTGTCAAAAAAAAATAATTTATTTTTGTATGTGGCAACACTAGGTTGTTTTGATTATTGTGTTTTTGAACATTTGTCAATCAAAGTGAATTGTAAGAAAATTATAAAGTAAGTCAGAAACTGCAGCAAATTATTTCAATAAACAAATAAATTCAAATAATAAAAGCCAAGATGAAAAAAAGAACAGAGCGCGAAATGCAGCAAATTGTAGATTTGCTATCAGATAGGCACATGGTATAATAATACAAGGTAGCATTGACAGTTGCTTGGGAAATCATATACTGTCAAAAAATATACTCAAAAAGAGAGCGCTCACAATCCGCTATTGAAAACACAAGCAATGTTGAAAACGTTGAAGTGAAAAAAAACAACAACCACAGCAGCTGCTGATGTATTTCCACAAAAAGCTGTTTTTGACAGTTTATGTTTTCCTGTTGAAGAGAAAATAAGCAATTGTCAATGCTACCATGTATTATACCATGAGATAGGCATACAGGGGGAGCACTAGAAGTACCTGGAACTTCTACTGTTGCAGAAGAAGCTACATTGCTTGCAGAAAGGAATGTGATAGAAGCGGTAGAAATGCCAGGAACGTGCATTGCACTTTGAACTTGTGGCAACTTCAGATGAGGAGCAATGCAGCGCAGAAGAAGAAAATGTTTACAGCTCAAAAGAAGTGGAATGTAATGAAGACATAGATTTAAAATTATTTTCAATGACTGAAATAAAAAAATAATTGGAAAAGCTTTATCTTAAAATACAAAAAAAAAAATAAAAATAAATAACTGGCCATTTCAGCCCTTGAAAGGACTTTGACCTAGCTTCTTATAATCAATTGTGTTGTGCGTGTTATTAAGTTTGTACACAATTGACCGAGAACCGGACCTACATGTTTAACGCCAACTCCGAACGGCGATGAACGGAATGTTCTCGTTCTCAAGAAGCTTTACACGGCATTTTAATTACTCTCTGAGGTTTGCCATTGTCTGCAGAGAGGTGGCGGCCGTACAGAAAAATTATATTAATTCAAATAATTTTCTGTCGCTGCTGGGGTTCGAACCTGAGTCTCCAAGTTCGTTGACATAGCGGCCACGCACTTTAACCAACTGCGCCACGGACGCTAATTTCAGTATTTCATCTTAAAATACTATTTCTTTTTTCATTTTGGGTTGGAGATCGCTTTGAGAAAGACCTTGGAGATCAAGTGGAGATCCAGCCTTTTCTCAACTGGAGATTGAAGGTCCATTTCCCTGGAGAATGGCTTGGATCTCAAGTGGAGGTCAAGTGGGGATCCAGCACTGGAGATTGGAAAAACGAACTGGAGTTCCAATTTAGGTCAAGCCAATCTCCAAGGTTAATGTTTATTGGGATGTGTCAAATTTTCTTACATGTATTTCTTATCGAGAGAATTTGGTATAATGTCGCAATGTCCTGTAGTCGATACAGATTTTTTTCTTGTGAATTTGACAGTTTGTCGTCGTCAATGTGTTCAGTGCATGAAGTTCACGGAGATGAAGTGTGTTCCAAAAGTCACTGACATTTTGATTCGGGCACTACTTTTTTTACAAGCGACAAGCGTAGATTAATAAATCTATGCCAGCTGTCAACAATATGCATGGATGCTGATGTACTGAACACATTGACGACGACAAGCTGTCAAATTAAGAATAGTTCTATATCGACGACACGATATTGCCACATTAGACCAAGTTCTCTCCATAAGAAATACATGTAAAATTGGCCATCGACATTTGATTTCATGTGTTTTGATGCCGTCGGACTTATTCCTTTGGCATTTCTTCAAAGAGAATGTCGTTTGCCAATAAACCCCGTACGATTCTGGAGCTAAAACAAGAAATCCAACTGGCCAAATGTTGGTTTTCAACTGGTCAGTTGAAGCTGGTTTATCAGCATTGGCCAGTGACTTGACGTACTCCCACAAAAAGTAGTATAACGGAGTCAAATCACATTACATATGTAAGTGGTCAATTGATAGTAGGGCTGTTCATGTTCGGTTTTTTCGAAGCTTCGAAGTATTCGAATATTCGAAGCTTCGAAGCAAACTTCGGAACTTCGAAGTTTTCAAGGCGAAGCTTCAAATGTTACTATTCGAATAGGAAAAACTTCGAAGAATTCAATTCTTCGAGTATTCGAATGATACCCAGTTTGAAATACATATTGTGTTACTACATATTTATTTATTTTAATTTGACAAACAATTTTTGATTGCTTTCTGAATGGGTAATTCATAGATGCAGAAAAAAATGCTACTACTTGTTTCAGTCAGTTTTTAATGCGACATTGAACGCGTTTTATAAACGTAAGCTCTCTGAAATGTACTTAACCCTGTACTAAGATACGGTTTCTATAAAACGCTTTACTACACGCAAGATATCACCAAGTAAAAGCTCCACTCTGAGATTCAGTTTCCTTCTACTTCCAAAGCTATTCCATTTTAAAAATTTAGCTTGTATGAGCGGAGCCTCTAAAAATGCCGTCCCAGTTTTCTAGTAGAAGGACATCAATCAATAGTAATTCCATACTTAATTTCGTTGTTATGCGACATTTAGTTTTACAGCTATTTGACATCAAAAATTTGAAATGTATGTTCCGTGCTACGTCCATTGTCCAATAATCATTATTTCTTCATTGTTCTACATGTTAACTTAGGAGAGATACTATAAGGCCAAAAGTAATAATGCCAAATTTTGGCTTTCACTTGAAAAACTAAAAAAAATAATCAGCGGTACGGTTATAAAGCCAAAAATGACTTTCTGCAAATGAAACATTGTTTTTGATTTTTCATCATTACAATAATGTTATAAAGGCAATATGGCCTTAGAACCTTTGGCCTTACAGCATCCCACCGTGAACTTACCTTTATTCATGCTGGCGTTTTCTTTGTAGTTCTTCTGGAAAAATTGAATGCATCTTTAGATGCGCACGAAGTGAACTCGTAGATCCATGCGACTGCAATACTCGCTCGCATTCATTGCAAATCGCTGATCGAGCATCAGAACTTTTAGTATAATAGCTCCACACCCATAATCTCATGTTTTTTTCTTATATCGAAGTGTATCACACGCACAAAAAATTTATGAAATATTTTTGAGTAAAAACTTCGAAGCTTCGAATTTTTTTACTGCCTATTATGTTGAACGAATAGTCAAGCTTCGAAGCTTCGTAAATCCGAATTTTTTTTCCTCTTCGAAGTTTTGAAACGAAGCTTCGAACTTCGAAGCTTCGAATACTTCGAATTTCAAAAACTTCGAATAAAAGTCATAGCCCTAATTGATAGGCCCATTTCTTGATGTTTCATTAAGAACAAATAAAATTTAAACATTGATGACAAAAAATTTTATTTGAAATAAAGTTTATTTCATGGATTTTAAAAACATTTTCCTGTGTTTTATTTCAATATAGAGTTCTCTACCTCAAAAAAAAAAAAAATACCCCTATACCAAACTCGTCATGCTCCATATAAAAAAATATTGATCTCTTCAGTTTCTAGAAATGAACTTAAGTATATTTTCTTATTATTATCAGAATAAGTTGGTTTGAAAACCCTCCAAAATAGGTTTTTGTATCGAAAAGTCATAAATTTTCCATATTTTCCTAAAAAAAATTTGCCAAAATTTTCTTAAACATTCCAGGTGGTGTTTTGAAGAGAAAACTAAGTTATTTTTTTTTTCTTTTTAAAAAGAGTTGCGATATTTCGAGACCGATTTTAATAGAAATTGTGTTTAAGAATGAAGAATATTACTATTTTATTCAATTTTTGATTTAGATATAGACCGAGATCCAGACCGATTTTAACAAAAATTGTTTTTTAAGAATGAAGAATATATCTATTTTATTCAATTTTTGACATAGATAGGGATACATAAACAACATTAAGCTTGTCTTTTTAAGTTGGAGGCGATTTTGTTCATATTTTTTATACGTCATGTGGTTGCAACTTGCAAGGAGCGTTCGATTATTCGGGGTTATACATTTTTTGATTTTAAAATTTAAATTGATGACCTTGACATATTTAAATCGCTGCAAAAACTCTATTGCGAAAGTCCATCCTTTTAAGGTAATTTGCGAGCATATTTCTTACATGTTTCGGGCTCTTACAACTGAGGTTCATCCAAATACACACGGTCTTTCACATAGCCCCACAAAAAGAAATCTAAGGGCGTCAAATTGCATGATCCTGGCGGCCAATTAAAGCGGCCCATAGTGGTTTCAACGTGGAATGAAATAATTTTTTCGTGTTGTAATTTTTGTTCGTTTTTTTTTTAATTTAAGTTTAGAAATGTTTCAATAACATATTTAAAACAAAAATCTAAGATAAGTCTTTTCAATTTTTGTGGACGAGCAGTGAATGTCGGCAAAATTTTTCTTCTCAAAAACAGCCATGATTTTAACCGGATTCCGGTAGGAACTGCTCCGACATAACTGCTTGTATTCACTTCAATTTTTTTATATACAATATTGTGATGTATCTAAAATATATTTCTTTAATGACATATATATTTTTTTTATCATTGTGTTTTTTTTAATAATTTTAAGACCATGTTTTTTCCCAGATTCCAAAGTTTGGTGGACCAGAACTAAGTTATCGACACTTATCGACAGTTTCTAACTAAAAAAATCTTAAACTGTAGGTTTGTAGTAAACATTTAAAAATTGGCTGCTAATAGCTGCTAACCTGGATTATATAATAAGAAATGTTAAAAATGTTAAGAAAAAAAAATATATTTCTTTAATAAAAAAAAATTAAAAAAAAATTGTGTACTCGCCAGGAATTGAACCAGGTACTTTAACATGTGCTCTAATAGGGCTAATTGCAGCTTATATACAAAATTTAATCGATCTACGACGAGTCGTTCCTGAGTTTTAGATGCTATGCTAATTTTGTGTGGGAGGTAGGCGTGACAATTTATTTTTAAATATACACATATATTTTATATTCTTCTAAAGTTTTGATATGGCTTCAATAAAAAGAAAAATATCGTTTTAAATTTTTGTGTTATATAAGAGGTAGGCGTGTTTGTAGGCAGATTTGCAAAATTTTTTGTAAGTGCTCTTATATAGTTCATTTGAACTTATGTATATACCAAATTTTATTGGTATACGACTACTCCTTCTTAATGCTATGCAAATATCGTATAAAAAGTATGGGAGGAGGGCGTGGCAAATTTGTTTTTAATCTACATATATATTTCAGATCCTTGAGTGAGTTGTTTTGATATAACTTCAATACGAAAAAAATATAGCTTTTTAAAATTTTGTGTTATATGAGAGGTAGGCGTGTTTGTGGGCGGTTATCAAAAATCCAAAAACTTCTAATATAGGTAATTCTAACTTATGTACCAAATTTTATTGTTCTACGACGACTCCTTCTATTTTTTCCAAACTTTGTATGGGATTAAGCCACTGTGCGGCCGTGTAAACATGGAATTACTTTTCCTGAAAACTTCTCCCTAAATCAGTCGTGTTGTGTGGCTTGTGGTGTAGTCTTGTTAGAACCACCATCCAAGTCAAAATCGTCAATTTTGGCGGTCTTAAAAAATCTGTTCACATACACCATTAAGCTGTGCTCCTCATTGACGTCAGACCTTCAACTTTTTGTAAAACAGGTCCAATCACACATGCAGTCCATAATGCGTTTAATGCTTAAACGATCCATTATCACAATTGTTGGGCAATAGACTAAAAAATAAGGAATAATAAAATGACAGTTGCAATGACAGGTTTGTTTGACATATCAGGAATGTCAATACAGTAGACTCTCACAAATTAGAACCACTTCGTTCCACGGGTGGTTCTAATTTCTGAAATGTTCTAATTTCTGGACGTTTTCTTTTTTCACAGAAATTTAAAAGAAAAGAATGAAAATGATTCAAAAAAATGTCTGTTAACACAAAATAATTTTTATTTATTAATATTTAATGTTTTTTTTCAACATAAAACTCATATAATTCACCTTTTTATATATGAGCAAAGATCACTTATGAATTTAATAAATAAAGAAATGTTCAGAAATTAGAAGCAGGTTCTAATTTCAGAGCGTTCAATCTTGAAATGGCAGGTTCTAATTTCTGGACAATTCGAATTTGTGAGAGTGTACTGTACTAGGATATTGAAATCGAAATGGATATATGGATATACTTGTTATTGAAATGGATATCCCTGTGGACTAATAAATATAAACACCAAATTTTATAAAGTCTCACTCTGTTTGATTTTGGAGTTGAAATTCATCGAGATAGAATTTTTCTCCAGGATTCCATTTGCGTTCATTTTGCTTATTTTAATTTTATTTTTATTAATTTTCTAACCAATTTCAATAATTTTTGTCACAACAATTTAATTTTATCACTTTGACAATTAACTGTTTGAAGCCATGGTTGAATAAATAAGGTTGTCGCATGGGTGAAAGCGAGTACCCATAAATGTCAAATCGAAGTTGACAGCTTATTCAAAATCTGAAGGCAAAAATTGATAGGACATGTCATGGTATAATTATACAAGGTAGCATTGACAGTTGCTTGGGAAAACATCTCCTGTCAAAAAATATACTCAAAAAGAGAGCGCTCAGAATCGGCCATTGAAAACACAAACAATGCTGAAAACGTTGAAGTGAAAAAAACAACAACCTCAGCTGCTGCAGATGTATGTATTTCCACAAAAAGCTGTTTTTGACAGTTTATGTTTTCCTGTTGAAGAGAAAATAAGCAGTTGTCAATGCTACCTTGTATTATTATACCATGGGCCATGTAAAGCCGATGAAGTTGTTCTTGTTTCTTTTCATTGATTTTGACAATTGCGGGTACTGAGAAGAGAGTACGATCATCCCCGAGACAACCTTATTCGAGATTCGTGCCCGAAGAAATTTTTCAAGTAAAGTTCAAGTAAATGTAGAGTAATAGAGAGTGACATTTTGCTTGTTCTTTTTCTCTCTCGTGCTGGAAAAATATGTACGAAAACGCTTTTAAGTAAGTTCTAGGTACTTGAAACAGGTACGGAAATAAACCTATTAACTATTATAAGAAGTTAAGTACACCTGTCATGAAATATAATTCTTAATATATTTTTATTTTTTTATGACGACATTTTTCCTTTTTGTGATCTTTTTAGAACGATCCTTATACAATGCCATTTGCTTGAAACTTATAAAATACCGCCTTATTTACATAAATAATATTATCCGCTTCTTCACGTACAACAAACATCTTCGGAATAGATTCATTAAAAAATGGTCTCCAGGGGCGTGCTCACTCAAGTTATAAATTTTTGTTAAATACAACTCGCAGATAGTATAAGAAGCAAACCCATCAGATACAGCTATGAACGAACATGTTGTTGCGTCATTAGAGTGGCGTGCGCACGTCCAAATTTAACTCATTAACACTTCCTCTGCGCTGGATGAATGCATGGAAAGGGGGTGGGGAGCTCATTAATACTGCAGCAAATTGCTTGAATAGATGAAACGAACATAAAATGTAACTAATTTCTACGCTTACGATAACTTAAGTGAATGGCTCAACCTATATATGTACCAGTTGGTATGTCAGCAGCACTAATAACAAATGAAGCAACAATATTTACCATTAACAACAATAACAAGCAACCATAACAGAAATAAGGTTCTTCCACCATAGCAAACCGTAGCAGGCCTCTGACGATGTCTTCAACTGTCAACTTGGCTGCACTAATTAACGCATTAACAGCATTTTTATCAAGAACAACAACAACAACCACAACATCTGTTGTCTTCAGCAAAAACAACAGCAACAGAAGGGGGGAAAATTATGCGTGCACCCATGTTAACCGCATGTAAGCAATAAAATTTAACAAAAAACAAAAATTAAATTGTTTTACAAATTAAAAAAAAAAGTAGGAAAAACTGAAATTTTTTCTCATTTTCCTCTTATTTGTTTTTCCTCTATATTTGCTTTGGGCTGCTGCTGGCGCTCGATTTTCTAAGGTTTTCCTACTCTTTTTTATGTTACGAACGAAACGAAGAATGTTTTGTAGATCATTTCACTTGATACTCGTTTTGAGGACGAAGGCCAAACACGATCTTTCGCTCTCTCAACGTCTTGGCAAGGAGGTGGTAACGCATGTCATCGTAAACTCAACTTGTGGCTCCGTATCTCTGTGAGGCTGTTCCTTCCTGGCGTCTGCATTTAAATTTCACTGACTCAACTTTCTGAACAAGTATCGAGACCTTTTCTTGGTCAGAATCTTACAATTGCGAGTCTCTCTTATTGTTGCTGTTTTAGTTGTTGTTGTTGTTGTTGTTGTCATAAATTGTCCGTTGTTGACTTTGATGTTACTCCAGCTAGTTGTTTGTATCGACAAATGTACGAGTCGACGTTACTAGCATAACCAATAAATTAAGCCAGTTGGTTCCTATTCTCCGGTGTTCGGCAGTAGGCAAAAATATGTTGCCAGTAGCCAGTGAATGTTTGCTTAGATAAATGTAGGGATGATCCTGAAATTTCATGCCTCGTCGGAAATGTTTTATTTTTAAATTAGATGATGATGATGATGTTGATAATGATGACGTTGCACTATTCGTTATTGCTTCGAATCTGAGATGAGCCTATGATAAACTCAGCGGAAGAAGCGATGGCTTACATTCGTCAGATTTGATCTATCTTCTATAAAAGAAAATAAAAAAAAATAGCTAATTATTTTATCAATTTAAACCAGTGATGTGATTCTGATTTAGTAAAAAATCCCGATCACATCCCGATTTAGACTTGTTTATCCCACCAAAATGACACGAAAAACCCACAAAAAATCCCACCCAAATATTTATACCAATAACGATTTTTTATGCAATTTTCGAAAAGAAATAAGGATGCCCACCTGCTGAACAGGCCCATCTACTACTGAACACTGTGAGTTCTGACGTCTGTATGATGCGCCAATGTGTAAAGTGTCGCAGTAACTTCTCATTGAATGTTCACTTTTGATAAATCATTGAGATAATGCGTATGCTGCTTTATCCCCACGGCCGTTGAGAAATAAAATATTCGAATAAAACGAAGTTGAGCAAAAATAGTTCATCTCTATTTAGTCAATTTCAGAGTGTTTCTTATCGATAAAAAAAGGTGAAGATGAGTAGAACTCTATATTTAATGTTTATTTTTCACAATTCGACGAGCAATAGAACAATATTGAAAAATGGGCAAAAAAATGTTTCACGTCATATCATGATGGCCTGCCTGCCTGCCCACCTCCTAAACAAAACGTTGGTCCACCTTCCGAACAAATTTTCAGAAATCGTGCAAGTAAAAAATTGTTATTTATATGATTGAAAATAGTGTTTGAAATTAGTTAAAATAGTTTTCGTAATTCTCATCCACGTTCAGATAAAATTGTAGTACGGCGTCGCCTAAAAAAAAATGAAAAGAAGAACGAATATAAATTCTGATACAATGGCTGCAGCCATCAAAGAAATTCAAATATCTTTTGTTTGAAGTTCAGTGAGTAATTGTGAACTATTGATAGAATAAACTTTTTATAAACTCTCAAAAAATAGTGTTTTTACTTCATTTTCTAATTTTTTTCAACGATTTGTTTTAGGTGTTCAGTAGCTGGGTCGATTTTTTAAGCGGCCGATTTCGAAACTTTTGCTAATAATTTTTGGAAATTTTAAATTCTGATTAAAATTCTTGTTAGTTATTGAACTTAGCTTCCAAATGAAACCAAGAGCTCTGAAAAATTATGTTTTAAACCAAAGGTATAGCCTCCAAGCAAAACGTGTTTAGTAGGCGGGCATCCTCCCCTACATTTTTTTAACATTATAATAATTTTATAGTTTAATAATGTAGATAATAAAGTTTTTCAATAAATATAACAAATTTTATAAAAAAAAAACAAATTTTCCGCAGAAAAAAAACTACCTAAAGTTAAACTCTGCGTTTTTTATAAAAACTCTCTTAAATGTATGAAGTAATCGTAAATTTCTTTCGTTGCATCAAAATGAAACTGAGCTTATGTTTTTGTTTTTAAATGAGGATCTTATTTTCATTAATTTTAAGCCTCTTGAATATACATATCTCTTTCTTTTTTACAAAAAAGTGATACCAACAAGTTTTGCTAATTTACACTTTAAAAAATTATGATTCAGTAGAAAATCCCACCTAAGCATCTGAAATCCCACACGTTCTCAAATAGGCCAAATATCCCGAAATGAGCCCAAAATCCCACCAAATCACATCACCGATTTAAACTCTGGTTTATGAAAATTAAAAATGTCTGACAAATTAATGTTCTACACCTGCTTAATCAAGCACCTATTGGGTGGTCTAGAGTGACCATATTTTTACAACAAATTTAGCTCGCCCTAATAAAACTTTTATAAAACCATGCTACAAATACAAAATAGGCTCTTTTTAAAATAGTTGCTCAAATGTGAAACTTTACAACAACAATGCTGTAAGTGGCACAAACGTCAAACAACAAAAACAATAAGAGAAACTAGAAGTCAACAGCTGGCTTAAACATCTAGTTCACTTTTATCTCCAATACGAGGGCAATTTGAGAAGTCCACGGACTTTTTTAATTTTCCGCGTATTAACTTCAAATGCAACACTGATCCTCTCAGCTACCATATATTTAATACTATCAAAATTTGAGCAAGCTGCGTCATTTAGTTTGTACAGGGTTTTCCAATAAGAGGTGTTATTTTGGTATTCAAAGAAAAATGCCATTTTTTGAAAAAAAGGATCGGATGTTTATTTCATAATAAAGAGGAAGGTATGCCGTTAATAATGAAAAACAACATCAGCAAAATGGCCAACACGACCATGCATACAGGACAATATCCTTTTCATGATATTTTCCATAACCAAATCGCAAAGTGGCTGCCCTATGTCCTCGATAGCCTCACGAATTCCATCTTTGAGGTCTTCAATCGATGCTGGGCTGTTGGCGTAGACTTTATCTTTCACGTGGCCCCAAAGGAAGAAGTCGCAAGGTGTTAAATCACAAGATATCGGTGGCCAATTGTGATCACCTCTTCGAGAGATAACACGGTCCGGAAACTTTTCGCGTAAAAGATCAATGGTTTCGTTGCTTGTGTGTCACGTAGCGCCGTCTTGTTGAAAGTAAACGTTGTCCAGATCAATACCATCCAACTCCGACCATAAAAAAATCATTAATCATCTCTCGATAGCGCAATCCATACAACGTAACTGCAGATCCAACCTCATTTTCGAAAAAGTAAGGTCCAATGAGGACCATAAACCGCACCAAACAGTCACACGTTGAGAATGGAGAGGCTTCTCAACAATAACTCTTGGGTTTTCCGAGCCCCAGATGCGACAATTTTGCTTGTTGACGTAGCCACCGAGGTGGAAATGGGCCTCATCAGTCAAGATGATTTTTCGATGGAATTCCGGATCATTTTCATGCATTTCAAGGACCCAATCAGCAAAGACACGACGTTGTTGATGCTCGGTCGGCTTGAGTTCTTGTGTTAACTGAACTTTATAAGTCTTAAGACCCAAGTCTTTATGCAAAATACGGCGTAATGACGTATGTGGACACTTTGGGCTACAACATAAATATTCTCAGTTGTTCTTGAGCGACGTGCACTGGTTTTATTCTTCACATCACTAACTTGTCCCAACATCTCAAATTTTTTCAACAATTTCTGTATTGCGGTCCGACAAGGTGCTTCACGACGACCAAAAAAATGCTTTAGTTTTGCGAACTGTGACTGCAAGATTTTCACCATTTTTGTAGTGAATTTTAATAATTTCAATGCGTTGTTGAAGAGTGTATCGTTCCATTTTTAGTAATGGCGTAGTTTCTACTTGTCAAATATCAAAGAATAAAAGCTTTAAAAGTGAGCGATTCACAATAGCGGGCGATTCACAATAACACCTCTTATTGGGAAGCCCTGTATTTGACAACCATTGAAAGCAGAAAACCGCTTGAGTTTTAACGATGCGAAACGTTCAAGGCGCCCAAAAGAGATCGTCACGCCAGAAATCGCCGATAAAATCCATGGAATGATATTGGACGATCGGAGAATGAAAGTGCGTGAAGTTGCTGAAGGCTGTAGGCATCTCAATTGACCGGGTACATATCACATTTTACATGAATATTTTTACTTGAATATCCGCGCCATGGGTGCCGCGATTGCACACACTAGACCATAATCTCCGCCGTGTGACCACTTCAAAGGTGTATTTTGCGATGTTCAACCGTTATGCGAAGGAGTTCTTGCGCTCTTTCGTATCCGTAGACGCAACATGGATATATCACAATACTCCAGAGACCAAGGTCAAATCAGTAGACATATTTGGGTGAAAGTGCACCAAACTAAACCAAGGTGGGTCTGTCGCCTAACAAAATTATTGCAAAAGTTTTTTGGAATGCATGCGGAGTCATTCACATCGATTACCTTCAAAAAGTTAAAACAATCACCGGTGAAGGATTCCTATAAGTGTTTAACGTAGTCACCTGCCTTTTCAGCTTTATTCTACGGTGCCCCTTAGCACAAGGAGTCTATGGGTTCAAGGAAATGACGTCCAGCGGATTAATCTTCAGGAATGCCAATCTAGTAACGTACGGTAATTAACGTCCATCCAATACAGATGATCTTCCGGACGCTAACACCAGCTACGTTTCATTAACGTCCTTTCGACAATCCACTGCACCCCACTTCCTTGATCCCGGACTCGACCAACGCCCTATTTTATAGTTTCAATAATGTTTCACCAGCACACTTAAGCATATTTTATTTAATAAATATCATGTATGGATTGCATACCGATATTGAAACCATAGTACATGAAAGGCTAGTGTTATCACCATCCACATTTATTGGTAGAAATCGAGGCCGATCTAAAATCTCTGACACTTTTAGGCATTGTCACCCGGTTGTATACAAGCGCAACTCCACGACCTGCACGCGACATTGTGCTACCACAGCCAGAATGAAACTCCCCGAAGGGCCAGCCCTGTGATAGTCTCCTGGACTAAAGGAGACTATCACAGCCCCGACATAGCACTTACACACATTGACATATAGCGCATCACACATGACTGTGAAGAATATAATTCAACACTTACTACACCAAGATCAACCATGAGCCACCAAATGACGTCCAACAGACTGTGCAGCATCACCAATTTTGCATTACTGCGTTGGCAACCACAATACCACAATACATCCTTGAACATCCCGAGAACCTCTTAAACTGAATCGAGAATTCTCTTTATGCCCAAATTCACCCTGAACGCTCCGAGCCCACTTAGGATAGGCGACTAAGGTGAGTCTCTTCATGCCCTCAATGCTTCAGTTAATACATCAAGCTTACGCCTTCAATTACTTCACATTATTTATTCACTCTGAATTTACTCTAGCCCCCGACTTTTCGAAACTTCGCATTTTTGCTCCGAGTTTAATAGTTCACACCATTACTACACATTGCCCCGCTCCGAGTTTTATAGCTCCACTATATCACACATCGCTTACTGAAACTAGGCTATTAGACTCTTCTAGTGGCTCACCATGTACTGCACTAGCAATTCGACGGTTTTGCAGTTATTACTGCCACCCTATTTTAAACCATCAATTAACGCACTCTAAAGACATGCTATCGTGCCCATGTATTTGTGTTCATGTTTCTGTCAGGGCAAGGACTAACAAATTATTTTTTGGATCATTGCTACTCCTTCGTAGACATTAACGCTACCGTTGATCATGTCAAACGGTCCAGCCTACTGCCATTGATTTAGCTAAACACGCAATGTTCAGGTTGGGTGTGAAATCTCCGGTGAATATTATTCATATCTATTGGACAGACTTTGGCGAAAAAACAAGTGCTCTTCCACGAAGACAACGCACCGGCGCATCTGAAGTAAATAAGACTACGAACTGCTACCTTATCCACCATATTCTCCCTTTACGATTACTTCCTATTTCCAAATCTGAAAAAATGGTACGGCAGTAAGAGATTTAAGTCGAATGAAGAGGACCTTAATAAAACCTATTATTGAAAGGAATAAAAAAAATTGTAAAACTTTGGACTGAATCCATCGCTCTTAAAGGAGAGTCCTAAAGGAGAAAAAAAAATACCTTTTATTCATAAAGTGGCTGACTTCTCAAATTGCCATCGTATATGAATTGCTGCCACCATCTTTTGTGGCGATATCTACTTGCCAATTACTTAACTATAGTATTTCATAAAAATCAGTTTTACATATGTACATATCGCTCGTTTTCTACAATAACGTTATAACTCAAAAAAACTAGATTTTTCAGGAGAAGTATTTTAAGTTTTGAACAGACAAAAGAAATAATTCACCATTTTCAAAATATGGAAAAGTCATCAAATATACAAGTACTACTGTAATGTACATGGTTTAATCAAGAATGATAGAAAAATAGATTATGCATTGCGCAGTTCCGTTATGTTCTTTACTTTTCATTTTGACATTTCTAGCTACGAACAAAGTATTTTTTACGATCATGACGTCACGCTAGACCAAGTTTGTTTCTTGAATCATTTGCCATTGTTTCATACAAAAATAATAAATACAAGATTATGCCATGCGCAAGTCTGCCTACGTCACGATCGACCCATTGTCAAAATCAGCTGTTTTCCACTGAACAAAACATAAAAAACAACTGTAGCTGAAAAAAAAATAGCACAGAACTATTTCGCACTACATTTCGTCTTTTCTTGCACGAACAGAAAATCAGTGAGAAGAACAGAGAAAGTGTATTTTCCTATCTACGTCACGAAACCTAACGTCTTGCGCAGAACGGTGCAACTTTTTCTGCCTCTGATGGCGTAATCTGATTTCTATTATTTTTGGTTTCATATATGTTCATGGTATAATAATACAAGGTAGCATTGACAGTTGCTTGGGAAAACATCTCCTGTCAAGAAATACACTCAAAAAGAGAGCGCTCAGTATCGGCCATTGAAAATACAAACAATGGTGAAAACGTTGAAGTGAAAAAAACAACAACCTTAGCTGCTGCAGACGCATTTTCACAAACAGCGGTTTTTGACAGGAGATGTTTTCTTGCAGAAGAAAAAAATAAGCAGTTTGAGTCGAATGAAGAGCTACCTTGTATTATTATACCATGCATGATATTTGTTCACATTCTGAACAAGACTTGACAGAGAGTCATATCGTAAGCTCATATCGTAAGTCTGTCGTGACGTAGTTGCGCAGATCGTTGAAAATTATTTTTACGATCTGCGCAATCTATTTTTCTATCATTCTTGCGGTTTAATCCATAGAAAGTGACAAAAAAAAACTGGATATTATCGATATATAATACGATCTAATCGGAAATATATTGAGGTGAATGAATCACAAATTCTACTTTCCTGCAAAAATTAAAGAAGATATCGTTACCAAAATTGTACACAGCATAGATCATGGTCCGTGGCGTCCGTGGCGTAGTTGGTTAAAGTGCGTGACCGCTATGTCAAAGAACTTTGGAAACCCAGGTTCGAACCCCAGCAGCGACAGAAAATTATTTGAATTAAAATAATTTTTCTGTACGGCCGCCACCTCTCTGCAGACAATGGCAAACCTCAGAAAGTAATCAAAATGCCATGTAAAGCTTCTTGAGAACGAGAACTTTCCGTTCATCGCCGTTCGGAGTCGGCGTTAAACATGTAGGTCCGGTTCTCGGTCAATTGTGTACAAACTTAATAACACGCACAACACAATTGATCATAAGAAGCTAGGTCAAAGTCCTTTCAAGGGCTGAAATGGCCAGTTATTTATTTATTTTATTTATTTATAGATCATGGTAACACGAATGTTGCAGTGTAATTAACTCAATTTTTATGTTTTTTGGATTATAACGTTATTAAAGAAAACGAGCGATATCTACTTCTTTTGCTAGATTTTCCTATGGAATTTTTTTGTTTTCTTCATTTCTTTTGAAATTAATCTCAATTTTCTTTTGTTTTTCAAATTTTCAACTGACAAATATTAATTCTTGACAAATTGACACGACAACTATGTCAAATCCATGGTAGAATTATAAGGTAGGGTCGACTCGTTTAGTGCCCTCACGCGTCAACGAAGAGTGGAGAATAAAAAAGGTGGCTTACTGTCAAAATGGCGAAGTAGTTCGTAAAAACCTCAAATGAAATAAAAATATTATGTTTTCAAGTTGTAAATGGTGCAAACACGTGTGTTAAGTTTGTGTTAATTTGAGTGAAAATATTGTAAATAAATCTAAAATGCAAAGGAAGGGTTCAATTTGCAAAAAAGCTTGTAAAAAGTTTAACCTAAAACCAACTGCGAAACATGAACATAAAGAAACATGAACACTCGAGATAAACAGCTGATTTTGACAACTAGCCCGCTTTTCTCTGCTTTCTTCTTCATTCCTTACCGAGTCGGCCCTACCTTATAATTCTACCATGGTCAAATCATAAATTTGAAATTTTGCATCTTTCCAACAACAAACACATAAGAAGCCATTTTGCAACTCTTCTTGAATTACGCACTGCTCAAACCTATTGCGAAAACGCACAAGCAGTGATGCGAAACAGCTGATTCAAGTTATGGTTGTTATCAAGCATAGTTGCCATATGGGTAAAACTTTAAAAGGCTAAGTTAATACGTTGATTTTAATAAGTTTTTGTAATTTTGAAATAAGGTGGCAATATATTTCTTTCAGTTATCGTAAAGTAACAATATTGATGTTCACGCGTTAGTACGAAAAATATGTTGCATTTTCGTATTTTTGCTATTCGCATCAACCCGTGAATACCCCTTATAATTAAATTGAGAGCATTTGCAACACCATGAGAGCATGTTTTTAATAGATGCTAAAGATTTTCGGTATAGCATTTATGCAAGAGCATAGCAAATGCAATTGAGTAAAATTTGTTCTTATGATTGTAAATGTTGCAAATATAATTTTCATTTGCTATGTTGCAACACTATTTGCACCGAATCTTGAGCAGCCGTAATACTTTTTTAAAAATATGAAACAAATATTCCAAATAGTGATTATAATCAAAGTAAAATATTGTATTTTTGATATTTAATAAATATATGGGTAAATTTCAAAATATATGGATATGGCTGAAAAACTTTTTAAGTTTTTCAACTTTAATATCATTCAACTTTAAACAGGGACACTGTTATGAAAATTAATGTAGAATCCAAAATCACTGTTACGCTCCTTAAAAAATTCTGTTAAATTACATTTTTTTCAAGTTTTTACAGAAGTGCAAAGAATTTTTGTCTTGAGTGTTGTACTATAAAAATCTACTAAAAATATGCTTAAATTTAAATAAATTAAATTGTTGAGCTGTTTGAGCTGTTTGATTTATGTTTTGGTTAAATATTTTATTATTTTTTTAAAAATTACACAATATTCTCTCAAAAATCGCAACTTTCTCAAGTAAGGTGAAAGGTCTATATAAGCTACAACTCTTAGTACACGTTTTTAAAACCTTACGTGGTATTGGAACCCATACCCTACAGTTTCAGCAAAACATGGTGCACACTAATCGAGTTACGAGGCAAGCGATGCATCTACAGGTAGTCACATGCCGTTTGGAATTAACAAAGCAACGTGTTTGTTTTGCTGGACCTAATGAGTTTAACAAGCTTCCTAACACCTTGAAAAGTATCCAATCTCTATCTGCTTTCAAATTAAATTTAAAAAAGTATTTATTGCAAAACACTGATTTACTTCTTGCGTTTTGAGACACACAAGCATCAATTAGCAACATGTATAAATATACTTTGAATGAATTTATTATTATTTATTGTATCTTTCAACATAAAAATTGTTTAAATTAAATGAATTAACTAAAATTTCAATTTCTGTTAAGTAAATAAGTTGCCTTCTAGCCTCTATTAAGCTTTTTAGCGCTGAGGCATAAGTACAAATATTGTAATACATTTATATTTCATACTGAGTAATAAAAAAAAAAAAAAAAAAAAAAAAAAAAGGGTTACTATGTTTCATAATTTTGGCATATGAAATTGTATAATTTTACTAGAAATAGAATTACAATAAAGCTCATTTGTGAGGCAACCTTCTTCTTGGATAAATTTTCAAAATAAGTTAAGTAAGCAAGAAATTTTCATAGAAAGTTCAACACAACACTCAAGACAATTAGCAACACTCTGGACACAGTGAAACCAAAATTAATAATATTACAAAAATAAACATTTATTCTCAATTATTTTTAATGTTTTTTTTTTCTTTGTCTATAAAAAAAACGAAAAAAAAATTCCGCTACGAACCTGTGTAAACTTCTTTGTAAACAGATCTTATCTTTTTTGACGGGTTTCGTTTTGCGTTTTCTTCAATTTTTACAGTTTTCGCCTTTAACCCATGGCAATTGCATAACTTTTCTTTTAACCAATTATTATTTGGACAGTAGCAAGAGAGATTTTCATGCATTATTGTTCCTTGAGAGCATGAAACTATTTGATGAATATCTCTTGTTCCTCGTATTGTTTTCAAATTTTTAGGCAATTGTTTATTAATGCAGGAAATTTGTAGTGCATTTACGTAAAACAATTCCACATTAACTTTGCCTTTAAGCGCATCGTTAAATTGGTGAGCATCCATAATATCCATTCCATGGGCAACAAGACTATCTACCGTTCGCTTCAGAACAGCACCCACACCATCTGTTGCGCCTTTCCCGTGGGATGTTTCAAAAAAGAACCAAGTTGCGCATTTAAATTTTTTGTCAAAAAATCTATTGCATAAAAAAAAAGTAAATAATTCGTCATTTCAGCCCTTGAAAGGACTTTGACCTAGCTTCTTATGATCAATTGTGTTGTGCGTGTTATTAAGTTTGTACACAATTGACCGATAAATGGACCTACAGGCTTAACGCCGACTCCGAACAGCGATAAACGGAATGGAGTGTTCTTGTTCTCAAGAGGCTTTACATGGCATTATTATTACTCTCTGAGGTTTGCCATTGTCTGCAGAGAGATGACGGACGTACAGAAAAAATCATTTCATTTCAAATAATTTTCTTTCGCTGCTGGGATTCGAACCCAGCATTGGGTTCATTGACATAGAGGCCACGCACTTTAACCAACTACGCCACGGACGCCACTATGATAAAAATCTATGCATTGCAAAAAAAAATTGTTTATTTTTTTCATTTCTCAATAGAAATGAATTGTCGTTACATTTGGAGCTTTTTGTTTCAAAAAATCGAAAATTGGATCTAAATGTGCCCAAATTGCACCAAGACCATGGTAATTTAGCTATCTTAGGCTGAAAATTTTAATAAAAATAAAAAACAAATTTAATAATTCGGCGGCATAGACATTGGTGTTGAAACAACACTCAGGACTTTTTACCATTTTGTAAGAGTTTAGTTGAAAAAATTCTGCATTAAAAGCTCAGAATATAAGAAACAGTTGAAAACTAACTAAGAAATCAATTACAAACACTTTTTTTTAATATCGATATTCAAAAACGCAAAATCGGTGACAACACTCTTGACATATAAATATATACTTACCATTATCTGCTAATTATATTTAAATAAACACTTTGAAATGACACTTATTTAGTTAAACTGAAAGCGATAAATCTTATGTTTTCTTGCAGTTATGCACTTGACGTCATATCAGTAACTGAAATAGAGATTAGAGCAAATAAAGTATAACATAACACTCCTGACACAGGCTGATGACAACAAAAATTTTGCAAAAAAATACTGTTGTGTATACTTTAGAAATTAAAAACACCAAAAACTCTTTAATATTTATATTTGCATCGCAAATCAATGCATATTCTTTTTATTTCTCTTTCTTTTCGTTTTCTTTTTCTATATTGAACAACTGCAGGTAAGAGTGGGGACAAATGATTTTCTATGAAACATATAAGAGAGGGGAGAAAATAATCGCTTGTAAATGTTAAACGATGAAATTTGCCTTAAGTCCAAATGCCTTTTTTACTTATTTATAGTTCTTATATAACAACATTATTTTGATATGTTTATTTTTGTGATTATTTTTTGAGAGAGAAGGCTGAAAAAAGCAGGGACAGAGAAAAGCCGTTGGTTTTGAAATTCACCCATATAGAAATAGAGCATACATATTTTTTAAAATTTTTTACTATAAAACCCAAAAATGAAAAAAAAATTACTTAATTTTCTAATTCATAAAAAACGTATTTTTGAAGAATTAAATTTTGAGCTTTATGCCAAATAATTCATGAAGCAACAGGTTATAGAAGTGAATAGCGCTTCTATAATTCCGCTTTGGTTTTATTGCTGTTGCGCTTATTAGCATTTCTAAGTTAGTGGACTGCCAAAACCACAGAAACTACTTACTGATGAGTCGGAGTAGCGTCCAACGAAACCATGGTCTAGTCTGCTCGGTTTGTTCTGCAAAGAACATTGTTTGTTGTAGCAACCTGTTGCTTCATGAATTATTTGGCATAAAGCTCAAAATATAATTCTTAAAAAATTTGTTTTTAAAGAATTATAATATTAAATAAACACATAAAAATGCCACAAAACTCAAAAAAAATTTACATTTACTAAAAATTACAAAAAATTTATTTATAGATTTTTCCGTTGTATACTTGATAAAGTCTAGCACATAGCAAATGTAAAATATATTCTCACCTTTTGCGATCATAAGAACAAAAATGTACTAAATTTCATTTGCTTTGCCTTTGCACAAATGCTTTACCGTAAGCTTATTGCATATATTTATATAGGGCAATTCACAATCTTGAGTATTTGATATTGTAAATTCGCGCAATTGTACAAATTTCCTATCAATTGTGAACGGTCTTTATCTGCTTACTTTGCAAGACTTTTTATTGCCTATTTTTTCCCAATCAGCTGTCAGTTTGCAATTCAGCATTGCATTCATATAGTAAATAAAATCCATGGGTTTTTAGTGTTGCATATTTGCAAAAGCATAGTAAGTGCATCTCTGCAAAAGCGTAGTAAGTGCATTTCTGTATATTTTGTTGGTGTCGAGTAAAAATATACTCTACCATTTTGCAAATGCAAAATTTTGATGCAAGATCATTTGCACAAGACTGTGAATTGCCTTAATATGCTCTCTCGACATTGCAAATGATATTACTTCAATTTGCTGAAACAATTTGTCAAGCAAATTTATTTGACAGCCGAAAATTAAAGCCAAAACTTTTCTATGTCATTAAGAACAAAGATTTTCATCTGGTTATTCCAAAGTTGTTTCCTTTTTTAAGCTATGTTCCCCGTGAAAAAACACATGGTATTCAGATACCAACACCACACAGATCTGACTAGATGGTATTTCTAAATGAAGCATTGATTAATTGGAAATCCCCAAATATACTTCATTCATTCATCCATCCGCTACTGTGGAATTTCCATAAAATGTGAAGGGTTCTTGCAAAAATGCAAGAATATGAAAAATACCTAAACATGCTGCCAAAGGAAGCATAAATATTCATACTGGAAGCTCCGAAGTAGTGCGAAACACACACACATGCTTTTTGTGTTCTTAGCTCACCGCCAGACGAGAAACAACCAACTTTAGGCGCTGGCGTCAAGGTAGTTTGCATGCGCACAGACAAAACACTTTTCCAAAGATACTTGATCCCAGATAAAAAGGCATCCGCAGTAAAACAATAAAATTAACAAAGCACTGGTACTTGAGGTTTTATTATTTTACATACAAATAAATTCTATGAGGCTGTGTCTGAGCGCCTGCGCACCGCTAACAGGTCCAGTACATAGCCATAGAACTCAGAACACACGCAAAAAAAAAAAAAAAGTGCAATGAACAAAGTGCAGACCATGACCAACATACGGACGCATCATTGTAATCTCAAGAGGTATTAGTAAAGAAACTCAAGTAGCTATTGTTTGCATTTTATTATTATTATTATTCCTACTCAGTGCATTGCGCCTAAGCCTAAGCCAAAGGTTCTAAATCTAAACTAGAGCAGCAGATGAGGTAGAAGCAAATCTGCACTACATCCACTCCGAGTAAATACAAGTAACAATTTACAAATGCATCTTGAACAAAGGCGCAAAAAACAATTAACGATCGTGTAATTTTTGCTGCCGCATCGTGTGAACAAAGACAACAATTAGACGATAATGGAAAGCAAACTATTTTGCAAACTAATAAGTCGCTCAAGCCTCAAAGTAACTCACTTGGAAAGAAAAGAAACAATAACAAACACAGAGCAAAGTAAATCTTCTCCTCGCATATAAGCCAGAACATACAAATATGCAAATATCCTTTGAGCCATAGAACATTGAAAAACAATTGAAAAGCGATCAAGTTTTTATGATCCTTCCTACTTGTGCCATCTTCAATTTTCAATCTTCAAAATTTGGTACGATCTTCAAAATTGTTTTATTTATTTTAGATATTGAGAATATGGGATTTGAGTTAAGACAATTTCTCATAACATACTCCGGAGAATGGTGCTTATGGTGATGAGTTGAATGTGTGTATCGTCTGTTGTCTATTGTGGCTAGGCAGTGTCGTGTAGGTGGTACCTGTTTTACAGTAATTTGCGGAAAATTTGATTTGGGCTACCACCGGATTAAGCCAAACAATGACGCATTGTTTCACACATAGTCTTCTCTCTATTGTACTGTGCAAAAGAATCAAGAACAATTCGTACAATTAAGATTTAAATAATTTGATTTCATCAAAATTGTTCGAAATTTTTTTCCCATAACATCTTTCAAGGCATTTGGGAGTGATGAAGAATAAAAAAAAATTAAAATAAAATATACTTGGAACAGATCATTTCCTTTCCAAAAGCAAAGTTCATTACACAATTATCAATACGAATATTCGCAAATACGAAAAGGTTAAGCGTGGAACCATGGCCTGGCCGGGATTCGAACCCGGGACCTCTGGGATGGCAGTTAACTAGTAAAGAATATATTAGGGGTATTCCCAATGTGGTGTATTTGTGGTAAATATGTTAAAAATTTGCAACACTTAGAATAAGATTGTGAACATACCTATTGTTAATTTGTTAATTATTTACAATCAGCTGATTTTGCTTACTTTTGTTATAAAAACAACAAGATGCCGAATAATTTCGGGTGCTCCATAAGAAATTGAAGGTTCATTTCGACTTCTTCGCTGGTCCACTTCTTATTGGCTTTCTCTCTTTTTTTATAATTTTCCATGTTCAATTCATCCTATAATATTGTTAAAATAAGTCAAGGTAAAAAATAAACTTATTTTCATTAAAAACTTGACTAAGAGCGCGCAATAACCACAAATACATCATAAATACAACGATTTACAGTGTTGCATTTGTGGTAAGTATGGTATTTCTTAGTTGCTTACGTTTTGTTTGTGTAATTAACCACAGAAACCATATTTACCACAAATACGGACTAGACTAAATACAAGACTAAATACATCACATTGTGAATACCCCTATTATAGATAGATAGATTCATTTTTGTGAAATTTTTAGAGATTTTGCCATTTTGGTATAGTTTCTTGATCTTCCTTACCATACAATAGCTCGAAAATTACAGCTGTAACCACCATACACACGGATGGAAGGACAGACAGAAGAACTGGATCCTGGATAGCTTAATCGACTCAGGAGGTGATACTGCCTTCTTATGGGTGTTACAAGCGGAATGACAAACTTAATTTACCTCTTACGCATTAAGCATGAGGGTATAAAAATGGAATTGATCAGTGGGTTTTGGATTACCATCAAGACATAGATGAACATAAAATGTGAATTGTTGACACCATGTGGGTAATCATGTTTATACTTAGGCGTTCAATAATCAACCCAAAAACGTTCACAAAAGTGAGAACACTTTTCACAAAATCTCCGCTTATGGTTCTTTTAACAATAAAATACAAAATTAAAATCAAAAAATTTAATTCTCCTCCAAAATTTACAAAATTAGAATAAGGCTTATATGGGGTCCCAAAAATTCCTTATGCTTGAATTTTTAATAAACCTATTATTAATTGGAAAATTGAGATAGTTTTTTTTTTATTATTCCAAAAAAAAGGTCTTCTCGACCCTCTTGTCGCTCTTTTGACAAATTTTTCCATGACGACATTTTTCGTCATTAGCGTGTTGAATTTCTTCCTTGGGCGCTGAAATGATCATTGGATCGTTGGTGAACACCTTAACTTTCAAAGAAATGACACCAGTTATGTCATGTTGCAAGATCTCGGTGGCCAAAAGATGTCGCTGCGGTGCGACATTTCACTACCATTAAACTTTGTATGGAGTAAGACCATCGTTGCTTCCGATGTGTGGTAGGTTGACCTGTCTTGTTGAAATCAATTGCCGACAATTTTTTAAAATGCCTCAAGCAAGCTAATTTCGTTGAAATTAATCACGAAATTAGGCCAATATTTACTTGCAGCCCTGAAATCTGAAAATTGAGTGCATTGAACACAACCTTTTTTGACACAATAAGAATCTTGTTATCAAAAAGATTGTTGTTTTTAAATTGAATAATTGTTGCTAAAAAATGACTTCTCAAAAGATTTTGAATAAATATATCAAAATTTCATATGATTTATATCATTAATTACAGAATCTACACATTTTTCTGTATCTTCAAGCTCATTAAAATAAAATAGGACAACTTTTGAAATTTCCTCTGGATTCATGCTGCTGTATTGTGTTCAAAAATTATACATGATAACAATTAATTGATAGAAAAAAAATTAAACGTCAAACTAAATTGTCAAAACCCAGTGTGAACACTTTTCCACAATTTCGGAATTATCTCACGAAATTACTTAATTTTAGCTCAATGAGAACATGCTATTAAGCAAATTACTTAAAATTTTATATAACAACTGGAAAATTCATAAAAAATCTCCTCATAATTATTTGGGGTATTCATGATGTGTTGTATTTGTGACATATGATTCCAGATATATTTTAAACTGCGATTATATTCGTAGTAACTTTAAGTATTTATGACGTTTGCTAATTATTTTTATTTAGTTGTAAAGGTTTTTTCTGTTTTTTATTTACAATAAAATTAACTTCGAATATAATTGGAGTTTTTGGTATATTTGAAAAAATTTTGTATAAACTTAATGTATTTTGTTTTTGTGAATGACAAAAATTTACAACAAATACCAAAATTTATTATAAATACTTTATACCTAGGTTGCTACATATATTTCGGGAATAATTATAAAAACTGATTTTTTTTTATCTTGAAAATAGACGAAATCTTTTTAAATTTTTGCGAAGATCACGTGAAACACGTAGAAAAATAGTAAATATTTCTTGAAATAAGGAAAGAAAAAAACGATAATGCGAGCTCCCACATATTAGCCCAAAAAAAGTTGTTTTTGGGCGTTAAGTTCTGATTTGGCACCCTGACTTTTTTTTGTTTCCGCAAATCAAGGACAAACTGCTTGGACAATGATTTTCGATGCCAAAAGAAGCCGTTGATGAGATTAAAAACAATTTTTGGGAAGGGTATCCAGTTGAATGGTATATATGTTATGTAAAATGGTTCGGACGCATGCAAAATTGAATGGTTCGCAATACCGAAAAGGTATCGGCAAAAGTTTTTCCGATATCGTTATTGACGTCGATTCCTTAACTATGGCCATTGTCCATATAAAATCGATGCCTATTCTTATTTTTCAACTGATGCCGGTGTTAAGCCGATACCGGTTCCATCATTTAGAACCGATATCGATTTTTTAATTTCATGCCATTTACCGGCTGGTATCCAATGCCGATAAACCGATCAGACACTAATAGAGATGGATAACGTAATTAATAAATCTTTCCCATAATCAGTTTAATAAAACAACTTTAAAAAATTCCCAAGATAATCTGTATATAACAATGTCCTTAAACTTGTGCTATGTCGAAAAATCTAAAACATAAAAAAAAACAAAATTGTCAAAGCAACATAGCTATTAATGTGTCATGATCAAAGACCCAAGATCACCAACGAAGCTTTGATGTTTGATGCTCTACAACCCATACATATCTACAGCAGCACACAATGCTGAGCTTACAAATCATTCCCTAAAAATTTCAATAAGTTGCCGATAAAATTGTCGCCAGCTAAATAAGAGAGTCGCTTTGATTTAAGCCGCTAAAGCATTAAATTCCGAATGAAAGTTTATGCTACAAAATATGTTATCTCAGCATGTTGATCGCTGGTCTCAAGCAACCAAAGCAACCACACAACAACAGCAACAACAACATTAACAAAAAATACTACAACACAATCGATTCCCAAATGAGAATTCAATAAATTTTAGCACAAAACGACCTGTTCCACAAGATCAGCAACAGCATCATTGATGTTGACGATCGTTGTTGTGTCGTTGTCGTTGTCGTTGTCGTTGCCGTTGTCATCGAACATGAATATTCCGATCATTATTAATGCAGACTCCGATACGAAGTATTCTCTCAAAGACGAAGAAGACCAGCATGGTAGCGTGGGTTACTCATTTGGTTAATGATGTGAACCCAGCGGAAGAAGATGAGAAGATAACAAAGTGATCTTGTCTGCAACTTGTGCAAAAAATATATCAACAATTGTATTTTCACGCTATTGAATACCACCTACCGGCGAAATTGTTGTCAGACTGACAAACAGGTTGGAGCAAAAAAAGACACACAACTTGGCTTAAATATATGTGGGGGCAGTTTTAAGATCAAAAGTTAAACAGAGCAATAACAACAATAGCAAATCGGCAATTTTGCTTTGTAGTTTTTTTTTTTGGTTTTGTTTTTATTCGTTTGCCTTTGTAAGATTTTAACGTGTTTACAATTTGATTTGAAACATATTCTCCTTCCGCTGCTATCACAGCCAGATAAGAATGGCGTTACTTTGACAATATTTCAAATTGTTTTTAAAACCAAACAGTAGGTCATAAAAATGTCATTTAACAAATGTTCTCTACGTTCGTGATCTTTTTACTTTCCTCAAGCGCTCTGTTTTTTGTCACCATCATCTTGAGCACACTCTCTGGCATCGGTTGGTAATAGCGAACATACTCGTACAGCTTGTCTTCCAGCGGAAACATTGCACTCAATGCTCTTCAATCTCTCGGTTTGACGTGGCGCCATCGTTAAAGATGCGGTCCTCTATGATGTCCTGATAAGAGATCACAGTGAGCGGTTTCTCATGTTTTTCCTTCATTGCCTTGTTTCTCTTATACTTGTCCTTCTTGTTCTTCTTGCAATGTTTGCTTCTTATTTACACTTTAAACTCCGAGTTAAGGTAGAGTTGATGGTTGTAGTAATGTTTTGACCATTTTGGTTTGGATGCATGAAGGTTGTCTGCTATCAACCTGTCGTTGTTTCAATAGGTTTTCATGTTCAGGTAGGCTTATTAACCCTTTAAGATGTTTAATTATCTAAAGAAATTTCTTTTTCCTAGCTTTATAAACATTGCTGCCGAACGGGTACTCGTCGTGTTAATGCATTTTCAAACCGAATCTACAGAGATAAAAATGTCTAACTACAATTGTTTTAAAGACCAGAATTCTTTAGAGGTAGAACCATAAGTTTATTCCGCAACTATCGGAATTAATCGTCTTATGTTGGGACTTTAGAGATAAGAGGTTAGAACTTCTTTACACCCTCTTTTACATATTTTGCCTTACTTCTGTGCTACTGTTCCTCTTTGATCGGACAGTAATGTTCTGAATATCGTTCTCACTTAGAGTTACTTTAATCGTATCCGGTACTTCTACCTAAGGGAAGGAATCGAACTAATGGGAGGGTAATAAAGTCACTGGTGTAAGAGGGAAACACTTGACTGTATCTAGTTCGCACTATTATTGTTAACTCATGAGTCTAGTACCTCAAAAGTAGTACAGCCTCGGCAGTGCAAGCAGTAATACAAGTAGAAACTCACCGAAGTGTTTTTAGTTCTCCCGAAGACCATTTTTCACATTTAACTTTTTATTCACCTTTCATTCAACTGTAAATAAAAATTTTGTTAAAAAAAATTATAAAATTATTTTAATTATTTTATTAAAGTAGATAAAAGCAATCCTTACAAAATATATGTTATCACAGAGTTAACAGATTTATGGTACATTTACCTTAATTCTAAAACATTACCTTACTTTTATTTTTATCACAGATTGCAATTTTTAAGGGAAAATTAAGTTTTCGAAACCGTATTAAACGAGGTCTTAAGAGCTGCCAAGATGAACATCGCGTGGTCGAACAGGAGACCACGCCAGAATTTGTGAAAAAGATCCACAAAATGGTGGATGACCGCCAACTGAAAACACGCTAGATAGCAGACATGATAGGCATTTAAAAAAAGTGCTGTTATTACAAAATCTCTTTTGACCTGGTCAGAAGAAGGGATGGCCCAGAGTTTCCAATCTCCTTTTATTTAGCGCCGGACATTCGCAGAGGAAATACTGGACATTTTCTACCTCTTCCTCGCATTTGCAGCTTCTGCAGAAATCATTTGATGTAAGTCGCAATCGAAGAGCATGTATTCCGATTAGACAGTGACCCGTGAGGATTCCTACTATTTTTGAAAGGTTTACCCTGCTTAATTTAAGTAGTGATTTAGTGCGTTTTAAGTCGTAGCGAGGCCACGTTAGCTTAGCTATCCTACATGTGTCAAGGTGTTCCCAACAGAAGGAAGACCAAGAGGCTCTCTTTGCAGTTTTGTAACTATCTAGTTAGGATTTATAAGATTTCCATGAGTCCTCACTATTGCTATGCCTTGCGCATTGATATCCTCAGTCCTTTCTGAGGATATCAATTTCCCGAGACCACCATACTGGTTTACGGGATTTTTTATATGACTTTACTGGACACGCTTTTTTAAGGGCGCCCGAGCATTTTTCAGTGAAATCAAGTACAAGAAGATTCAAATCTTCTTTGCTTGTCACGGGGAGAGAGCTATCTGAGGTCAGGAATGTCCTGATACATCTCCATCTGTACCATCTCCAATTTGTCTTACGGAGATTTCTTATTTTTTGAGGCAAGGATTGATTAGTTTCTTTCCAGCCGAATTCTATGTACCTATGGTCTGAGAACAAGTGTTGTTTTAAGACCTTTCATGCTAAAATTTCATCCGACAAGTTTTCTGATGCTAGGGTGACATCCAAAACTTCTTTACGGTTTTTAATTATAAAAGTTGGCTCATTGCCCTTATTTAGTATATTTAAATTAGTACTAAGTAGGTAGTTAAAGAGTGACTCATCTCGATCAGAAAAATTAATTTTAGTTAAAAAAATTTCATGTGTCTGGTGGAGAATTCGAACTTCGAACCTAGCGGTTTGAAAATTTACAACAAGTGGTTCACGCTCTTTAACGCACTCGGTCACGGCCGCTGTAAATCACATATTGACTGAAAATTTGAACGTGAGAAAGCTGTCCTCAAGATGGGTGGGAATGAGAATGACAGTTCTTTAGTCTTGCACCAACTTTTTTTGCGATGGCCAAAATCTATGGGTTAAAGTACGAATTGTTTTCTCGCGCACACCATTTGTCAGATTTAGCGCCCTCGAATTATTTTCTCTTTCCAAATTGAAAAAATTACTCCGTGGTAAAGGATTTACCAAAAATGAAGAGGTGAAGTCTGTAGTTGATGGATGTTTTGAGAAGCTCGATGATTCTCACTATAAACAAGGTATCGAAGCTATTGAGCATCGCTGGGAAATGTGTATAGAGCTAAAAGCAGACTATGTAGAGAAATAATGATTTTTTTTCCAAACTTTTTTAGTTTTCTTTGTTAGGTCGGGTACTTCTGCGACTAGCCTCATATATAGGTGGTAAAAAAAAATAAATAAAAATTAAAAATTACAAAGCAGAAATTTGGAGACAGGCCCGTAGCCAGGATTTTCCGAAAATGTATAGCCAAATCGCGCACTTTCGATTAATGATATCATATTCTTGGTATTTTGTGTCTTTTTCGACCCTATGGGTCTTGGTATTATGTCGGGGAGTCTTAACACGAAAAATCCCCTGTTGTCTATGAGCCTGCCTTGAGATTATGTATGAACACAATAGATGGAAATTTAAAATCTGGAATAGTAGAAATTTTTTAGTGTATGGGCTTATCCAAAGAAAGTGAAAGTGTATCGTTCTAATATTTATTTCTGACCGCAGTCAATGACTGATACGAGCTCCACATTATCTACACACATGCTGCAAATAAATAACAACTTCCACTCAAGGTGTGAAAACAGAAACCAGTATTTAAACAAAATTGTTTGCAAATTTTATTTATTTACATTATAAATACAGAGATACGTGTGAATGTATGCATGCAAGTGCAATTACAATCTTACAACATGGATTTATTAATTAAATATTGAATCAAGTGCAGAGAGTTGTATTTACATGCACGACAAAATATAAATGATCACAATACTAATAGGCTTCCTATAATAAAACAAGCTTAAAATCTAACAGTACAATTCTAAATTAACGTTATCCAAGCGCACACACGAATATGCGTATATAAAGCTGAAATTTGGGCACACCAGCCTTAGTACTGGACAACACTGTTCTAAACACTCAAAACATTTCTGTTGCCTAAAATGGCTGATATGCTAAAGCTATGCTGGTTGGCTGTAACCAATGGTAATTCTGTTGCTCTACTCTGCGCTTGCTTATCATCATCCACCGATGTTTGTTCGCTGGAAGATGTTGATTCAACATCCACAAAAGTTTCGCTAGACTGAAGGCCGTTGGGTGTGGCAGATCGACTAGAATAATCTTCAAAAACTTGTGCTTGTTTTTCTAAAAAAATTCCCTGTTCCACTGGTAAATGTGCAGCAAAATCATATGGCTGAAATGCTGCTCTAAAATCGGCCGAATACATTGGCTGAGGACGTGGAAAATACATGTAGGCCAAGTCGGCAAGTGCCGCTCTGCCAAACAGCGAATGCCCATCTGCTATTGATCTCAAGTATGCATTTGGTGCTTGTTGTGAATCGGAGATAATTTTTGGCGGCCAAACATTTTCAAAGTTATGCATGGAACCCTCGTCAAACGGAGATGTGGACGAACAGCCAGAATCATTTGAACGTATGCGCTTTATTTGCGGAGAATCATAGCTGCTTAGGCTATTGCGATCATCATCAGCAAGTGAATTGGAGGTCATGGAATCATTGTTGCATCGTTGTTGCGGCTGTTGCTGTTGATGTTGCGTCTGATCGTCCAGCGATGGTGATGTTGACAGCTTGCGCTTGCAACGTGATTGACCGCTCTCACGAAATCCCTTAGCGAACGGATTGTTATCGATCTTCAGTTTGGTGATGCGATCGTTCTAAAGGAAATTAAGATGGAAAATACAAAAATGTTTAAGTATAGGTTCTAAGGTACTGGTGGAAGCCAAGAACCAACCTGATAAGCTGTTACGGCGACAAACTCCGTTTCGGGAAAAACAAAAGCTTGTTGCGGCGCCCAAGGTAGCTGTGTGAGATCTGAGGTGCGTATGACATGTAGGCGTGGCTGATATTTATGCATGCTAGCCAAAACCATCTGGACAATAATTTATAATTAGAAAATATGAATTCATAGTTAGGATGGGATGTATTTATAGAACTTACATGGCCATTATTATCCAGAGTATTATTTGTAAGCTTCACTTTATTGAATAGCAGCGGTTGGGTCTGCCAGTGCGCGCCTGTGGCTGGGCTATCCGGATGTAAGTACATGCGTTGGGGACTCTGTGGCTCAGCCCCACCAGCTGGCACCCATTGTGAACCGGAGAACTTATAACGGCAATCGCCAATCGGCACCATTTCCAGAAGCACACAATAGTTGGACTCATCCTCAAGACCGGAGAGTGACAATCGCATGGATGGAAAAATGCGCCTACAAATAAAAAGCACAAACATAAATAACGAAAAACATATAAACAATAATACCAGAGTAAATAAAGAGTTCTAGAAATACAAACAATGGCCAATAGAGATCATTGCGACACAAGTCGAGTACTTCAGAGAACCTTGAAAATCCGCAGAAGAGGAGAAAAAAAAATAAATCAAAAAGCAAACAAGAACCCAGAATCAGGGGCGTTACAAATATTTAATTGTGTGTTTTCAAAGGCTCACTTCTCTGTAATTATCAAATCAAAGTTGCTATGGGTGAAGACAATGAAACAACAACGATGATGACGATGACGACGACCACGACGCGGATGAGGCAAACGTGCAAACAACTAGAAAAAACAAACAAACATCTTGAGATCTTCTGCTGTTCCTTATCCACTCTGAGGGCAGTCAAGGCTTTGATACTGCATGGCAAGCAGCAGGTGGCGTTTGGGCTTGGCGCCAGGTATGCAAAGATTTTTTTTTTATATCCCTGTGAATGTGAACCACGAACTTGCCAAGACGGCAGCACTGTGCCGCGATAGAGAGAGAGAGAGAAAGAGAAAGAGAGAGACAAGAATCCAGATAAGTAGGCATGTGATATCATAAAAATCCAGTGATTAATTGTGCTTGAACGGCATTTGATCAACCACTTAAGATTTTATTAATTTCTCGCTTGGTCTCTTGTACTGGGCACACATTTTCAAATTAAACATTTAGATGACTTAAAAAATGTGCTAAATTTGAAGTTTGTGTTTACTTCTGAGAAAAAAAGAACTAAGATATTTTAGAATAATGAATAATTTTGACGGAGTCAAGTGACCAAGTATGCCAGTGACCAAATTTGCGGCAATTTGTTTACAATAAAAATTAAATTTATGCATAATTAGCTTATGCGCCCTCTTGCGGTAAAATTTAATAGTCATGTATGTGTTATACTTGATAAATAAAAAACTGGCAACGCCTCAAACGTAACAAGTCTTTGGAAATATTTCGTAAGGGCGAAAGATGGTATTCTGCGGCGTTCATATCAATTTAATCGAGAGAATATATCTATTAAAAAATTCCGTGAAGAAGAACAAAGCCAAAGCCAGAATAATAGGAAAAAACAGGAATTGCTTTAGTTTATCCTCGAAAACAACGCTTAAAAACAGACAGCTCACATTCAGAGAATAAACCAAAGTGCATAATAACCGTTCGCTTCTTTCGACTTAAGACCTTATTAAGCCTACTGGAGCTATTAAAGAAGAACTGTCAGTACCAATTTCGACTCGGAATTCGATACGGAGTTTAGTGGAGAAGAAATGCTTCAAGAAGGCACTCGCGTAAAGTGCCTACCAGGAAACGAGAGCTAGTCATATGAATTTTGAAAAACTTCAAGCATATTATGATCGGCCGATGGATCGATGAATCGAAAATGAATCAGAATGGTGTCAGAAAAACAATGAATTAAATCGACTTTACACCACCAAAACATAAGAAATCTATAGATAATGTTTTCGGGATGCTTTTTATCATTATCACCACGGTATTGGTCCATTATTTTGGAAGGTTTTATTAAAAGGTATACATGATTGGATATATGGACATATGGATGTATTCTATAAAGGGCTAGCTGACCTATGCCGAATGGGAAATGCCGATAAAATAACAATTCCAATAGGAAATGACCCGAAACTTAAAAAGTGGCCTACGGACAATCATAATGATGTCATGCAGTGGCCCTCGCAGTCTCCAGGTTTGAATCCAATAGAAAATTTTTGAAAAATTATAAAGAAAATAATTGTATAAAAAAAAACAAAAATAAAACGAATTTATGGAAAAAATTAAATCTGCTTGACAGACTTTAATAAGGCTAATGCATATATTTCGGGAATAAATATAAAGACCTAATTTTTTTCTTCATTTTTTTTCATGCAGTTTGTTCTTAATGTAAAAGCAGGACTGTACTTTGGATGACCAATGCATACGATATTTTGAGTGCTCAGAAACACCTCAAGGACGCATTGTCTTAATGAAGATTAATTCTAGGATGAGTTACTAGGATATATTAGATACTCCTCTAATGAGGACTTACTAAGATATATTTCTGAAAGAGCAGTGCTGATCATTTTTACAGCACAATGTCATAGATCTTCTGTAGTTCATATATGTAAAAAATTTAAATTCATTTAAAAAATTTTGTGCAGTTTTTTCTATAATGTCTTTTGAAAATGCTTTTTTTTAACAGATATCTCCGAAACTACTTGACCGATCGAGTGCATATTTAGCACAATTCTGTTCCGCTTTGTAAGATAGTGATTAAAGTGAGGTGTTTTTGTGTGAATTGGGTAACCCTAGTGTAATGACCACAATTACCACAGACTTTTCCACAGAAGTCGCATTTCAAAAATATTGTAAGATTTAAATCTTTGAATAAAGAATATGCGAAAAGTCCTTTTTATAACAATAATGTTAAATTTTTAAATTAAAGACAGAACATGTGATCTATCAAATTCTTGCATTTAACAAATTTTGTGTCCAAAAGGACTTTCGCTATATTGGAGATTGATCCACTCAACTAAGTAGTTAAGAAAATAAATAAATAAATAAGTAAATAAGCTTAAGTTAGCTTTATACTTAAGTTTCTTAAATTCGAACTAAGGTAGACTTGACTGAATAGGTATAACAACTGAAATCCTTGATTCAAAGCCAAAAAATCTAAATATTTTTAACCAGAGGAAGTAACAGTTGAAATCTTGACAAATTTACACAAAAATCATATAACTCCCATATAAAAAAACCCCACTTTCCCATAAGTGAAGGTTTTGCGTAAGGTGAGAGTTTTGCGAACGTTTTTGAATTGGTAGAATTTTTTTTTTTAATTTTTTTATTTTTTCGCTTAAAAGTGCTTGCTATAGAAGATTAAATTGTGAAAACTTTTCCTATAAATAAAAACTGTATTTCTTTTGCGAAATTCATAAAAAATTAATTCGAGTCGAAAAAGAATAATTTTTTATCATTTTAGTGAGTAAACATTCCTCTTAAATGAACCATTTTTGTTCATAAATGAGTTCGGAAATTAATAATAAAAGTGTCTTTTTTGCATTCTTAAATGAGTTAAAAAATAATGATTTTTTTATCATGTCAGTAGAAACAATTTCTCATAAGCGAACCATTTTTCTACTTAAATGAGTTTAGAAATGAATCATAAATATTATTTTTTTATATGAAACGTTCATTTTCGAAAGGCAATTCAGTCCAGCGATTGATACAAAAAAAGAGTTAATTTCCGAATGCTGAAAAATAACTTTTCTATGGTTTATTTTTTTACTCATTTCCGAAGAGAAAAAAGGTTCGTTTCTGAGAGGCATTTTTGTCAGAAGATTGATTCAAAAGGGGTTAATTTCCGAGTATCGAAAAATAACTTTTCTATACTTATTTTTTAACACATTTCCGAACAAAAAAAGTAAAATTTATGGTTCTTTTTTAACTCATTTAAAAAAAAAATAATAATAATTTTTGAGAGGCATTTAAGTCCGACGAATGATTCAAAAAGGGTTAATTTATGAGTGCCGAAAATGAACGTTTCTACCCAAAAGAGTTCATAAATGAATTCGAAAACAGTAGTTTTGGTTCATTGGGACGTTCCAAATCGGTTTTTTAATATTTCTGTCTGCTCTAAAAAAATATATTTAATGGCTATATATCGTACGAAAATAAGACTAGAATAGAAAAATATGTCATAAAATTAAAATTTATACTTCTAGGAATAAGTCACAACAAAGTGGTATTTAGACCTTTTTAACACGTTAACTGCCATGAGGCGCATACGGTGTGTCTCAATAAAATGTCCACGTAGGCTCTGTGGTACAGAGTATGTGCCTCAGTATTTGATTACACATTATAGTTCATGGTTTAAAATTTGTACCTCGAAATGCAAATCTGTAAAAGTAGTTCAATTCCGCATGGCCTGGCATACCTAAACCTATATGTAGCGCATCATTTTTATATCCCCACGATTAAAAAAAACCCCTTTTACTGGGGTATATTAATTTTGTCACTCCGTTTGTAACGCCCATAAGGAAGCGTGGTAGGTATAGAAAAGTATATATGTATATTCTTGATCAGCATATTGCCAGACGAAATAGTTATTTACTATGATCAAAACAAAATTGCACAAATACACAAACAAGGCACAGCACATGTACCTCATGGCGTATACATTAGGCCGTGAGGTACATATGTTGTGCCTCAATAAAATATTTCAAAATTTCACAGACATATAAAAAAAAAACATTTTCTGATACTTTGTTCGGATTTTCTGATACCAAAATACACTAGATCTGTAAAAAAAAAATGGCCCGGAGGACCCGATATTTTTTTTGTATGGTGGCAGTTAAAGTGTTAAAACGAGCCTGATCGAAATAAAATTGGGCGATGAGATAAAGAAGGCAATGAAAAAAATCTTTTTGTGAGACTCAAGACCGAATACATTAATTCTTTTTAAAAAAAAATAAACAATTTTAAGGTAATCCTTTTTAAACAAAGTAATTTATTTAATAATTTTATTTGGTCCATAACAAAACACAGTTCGAACCGTTTATTCCGTTGTATGTAATCAAAGTAATAAGGTGTATCTCTAGATCGATGAGTGCCGAAAAACTGAGAATTTGCTAAATTTTATTTGAATTTCCTAAACGACAAAGTGTTAATCGTCATTATAAGACTACATTTACTTTACTCGAGCCACAACTGAATTGAATTGAAAAAAAATAAATATAAAAAAACATGTCTGAAGGTGTGAAAAAACAATTACAAACAAAAAGGTGTGAAAATATTGCAAATTTTACGAAATCGATGCAGTAATGAAATGATGCAGAAAAGACGTCTTTGAAGCCTCTTCTCTTCCTCTGAGATCACAAGGAAAGTCAATTGTGAAAATGTTTATATAAATTGAAAAATTAACACATGATCTCTCGAAAAAACGCTCAGGGCAATATAACTTCCAGAAAACAAAAACTTTATTAACAGCAAAAAGTCGCAATTTTTAACACTTTTTAGTTCATTGAGATCAACTTTTAATTATATCACGTTTCCCAGTTAAATTTTTCGCAAAATATAAAACTTTTCTCTTGCTTATTTCGACTTATTTTGGCGTAACTTTGTCGAAATACAAAATTCCTCTTGTCGCATCCATAAAATTTGCTAGATAAGCTTAATAATACCTAATGGCATCATGTTGCCTCAACATTTGCTCGCAACACTAATCATTACATACCTGCCAGTTTTGGTGATAATCATCTCGGTACCGATCTGATGGAATTGTTGCCAAAGTTCATTGTTCTCTAATTTTGCTGCAACACCAGGCAAGTTGGTACGTGGTGGCATGATGACATGATGAGGCATCGACAACATGTGATGAAATGGATCTATATTTTATAAAAAAAAAAAAAATAAAAACAAAACAAAACAAAGACATGTCAAAGCCGTCAGATAAATGTGCGCATCTCAGCTATTCACACCTGGTATGCGTTGCATTATTTGCTGCCGGTATATTTCCTGAGCAATATGCTGCTGCAATCTTAAATCCACCAGCTCACTCATAGTTATCATTTCGAATTTTATTTTTTTTTTTTTTTTTAATTGATGACCGTTTTTTTCGTTTCTCTTCTAAAAACTGTGATAAAGCACTATTTTTATTTATTTTAATTTGTTAGTATCTACGTTTTTATAAAATATTTTTCTGTTTTAGATTCAAAAATTATTTTATCCGCTAACGTCTGAGTTCTTCAAGTTAGATTCCGTAACTGCTTTTCTGTCGCTGATCTTGTAGCGTTTTCTTAACTACAAACGTGAATCCGGTTTATCTTCTCTCCTAACCATCTCGAAGAATACGCTCAATATGGTGTCAGCTGCTCTTCCACTACCTGTTATCAGTCTCTTGTCTGGTATGTAAACAAGTGTTCTTCTCTGGAGTATTTCTGTCTTGGGATTGGTTCCGAACATTTTTATTTTTTGTCCTACTCTAAAAACTATTTTTTTTTTTTATTTTGTATTATTTCTTTTGTATTATTTCGGACCTTATCACTTGTATTATCACCATTTTGCTTTTTGGCTAGTACGAAGCATGGTGTTAATCTTAGCACTTGTATTGTTTAAAGAGTTTTGAAGGTATTCGTTTTAAAGGTGGCTCCGCCCAGTTGGTGAACGAAAATATATTCTTCTTATATCGCAATGCATACAAATTTTATGGTTTCTTTAAATTAAGAATGGATTCAATCAATTTCGAAAATTTAAACGAAGCCTTTTTTAAGTTTAAATCACGTATATGTAAGTTTAAAGTTATTTAGTTGACAACTTAAAAATTGTTATTTTGAATGTATATTCTGAATATATAAATATTTTAAAATAAATATAACAGGTCATTCAATAAGTCTGTAGGATAAGTAAGAAAAAAACAAAATTTTGATAAAACTCAATTATATTATTCAACATAGTTGCCTTCGATACAACGAGTATAGCGATTTTCCAACTTTTCGATACCACTTTCGTCAAAATAGGCCTCAGTTTTAGTGATTACTTCATCATTGGACTTGAAGTCCTTCCAGCAAGCATTCTCTTGAGATCTGAAAACAGGAAAAAGCCGTTGGGGGCTAAATCTGGAGAATACGGTGGGTGGGTAAGCAATTCGAAGCCCAATTCATTGAATTTTGCCATCGTTTTCATCGATTTGTGACACGGTACATTGCCTTGGTGAAACAACACTATTTTCTTTTGCAAATGTGGCCGTTTCTTTGCGATTTCAGCCTTCAATGGATCAAAAAGTGTACAGTAATAGTTGATGGTGTTGATGGTGGTTCCTTTTTCTAAATAGTCGATGAATTTTATTCCATTCGCATCCCAAAATACAGACGCCATCACCTTACAGGCCGACTGTTGGGTCTTTGCTCGCTTTGGATCAGAGATAAAGAGATGGGAAACTTCGATTCGGCTGTCATTTTTAATGACTTTGCGCCAAAATGGTGCTTGTTCTTCTCATTTTTTATGTCCTCACGTATTGTGTATGTGAGTTCACCTCATAGTTGTCAAAAATTGCTGTGTCGGCCGTCAGCTGTTGTGAAGTTTTATAATTTTGTAACTTTGTTTTATAAATTGTCTGCTTTTCAAACCTTATTTTTGCTGTAATTTCACTTCGCATTCCAACGTTAGCTCGGGTCGAGAAAAGTTTATAATTGTTTTATAAAGTTGTGATCATTCTTAAATATAAAGTAATAAAACTAAAGAAATATGCCTGCAAAAGCTGTGCGTTATCAATGGCGATGCTAGTGGCACCGTCTTTTTTGAACAATAGAGTGCCGACGCGCCCGTCTAGGTTGCTGGTGAAGTTAATGGCCTCACCCAGGGCATACATGGTTTCCATGTGCATGAATTTGGTGACAACACCAATGGATGCACCTCCGCCGGAACTCACTTCAAGCCCCATGGCAAGGAACATGGCGCACTCGGTGATGAGAACCGTCACTTAGGCGATTTGGACAACATTGAAGCCACACACACCTAAGACAGAAGATGACTTTTCGTCCATATCTGGTGATAATATTATAACATAACAGAAACTTATCGAAATGAGGAAAAAAGTAAGTAATTTCAATAATTTCCTTTCATTTAAATATATATTTTTATTTGTTAAAGTTGGCAACAAAGCAATTGATTGAACAGAAGCAATCATTAAATCAAACGAAGAAGAGTGCTGCTAACACAACAAATAACATTCCGTATCATCAACTAATTGAATCATCTTTTGATGAAACTTGTAACTCATCCGGTGTGTTGAAAGCAACAGAGAACCAACAACTAAAAGAAATGGGAATGGAAGTAAGCAATATTGTTATAAGAGATAACTCTGCATATGTATATTGATAATTTATTTGTTTATTTATTTGCTGCTTCTTCCAATGTCCAAAAAAGTCAAGAAGACACCAGCCTAGAATCTACTCATTCCTCCAAAAATTTAGAAATTCCGAAATTAGTCAAATATAAGACACTGCCAATGTAGATTATGAAAAAGATAATGATAAAGACGGTGCAGTAAGCAATACTTTATCTGGCAGCATCTTCTTATATTGAGCTTTTAAAAAACACTAGAAAAAGGGTTTATTAATTTCGTTAATGCATTGAGTCAAACATTAATCTGTAATCATTTTAACAGATCCAAGAAAAAAAGACTGGACAGACACAAAACAACATCAATCAAAAACAAGACTATAAATTTGAAGAGGGTTTAAAAAGCAAGAAATTTCGAATGGAAATTAAGTAAGTAATATATACATAATAATCGACAATATGATGTCGATATGTATGATACTATAAGTCAAACATAAAAAAATAACTATCAATAGGTTGCAGAGAAAATCACTGGGCATTTTCAAACTGAGCTGAGAAATAGGCAGGATTTTAAATTTCCTTACTAAACTAAAGAAACATCAAAACAAGAATATTCGAAAAGAAATCAAGTTAGTAAAATTTATAAAAAATATTTATTTCATTATTTTGGGCTGCATTCGACCTAAGGTAATTTGTTTTATTTAATATAAAAAAATTCGTTTGTTTGTTTTCCTGTGATCCAAAATGGTTAAGTTTGTGTTTAATGTTTAATCCTGTCCCTGATGATGAACTCCGGCGGAGATCGAAATATTTGGCTAAATAAATAAATTGAACTAAAAAATGTTAGAGATTGTTTTATATTAAATAAAAAAATTGAGCTGAATGCAGTCCAATATAATATAATATAATGTCCAATATAATGTCCAATATAAAGTCCAATTAAGGGATCCAAGAAGCAAATTAATATTTATTTCATTTAGAAAACTTAGGACAAATATGAGGACAATTAAAGTATAAATTGAATTGCTTAGGACAAATGAAGAATTCAATTTATACTTTAATTTAATAATTTAATAATTTAAACAATACAAAATGTTTTGTATAATCATTTAAAAAAATTTGAAATGAAATTAAATTACAATTATATATTTTGCAGATTCAATTTACTTTGATTGCGGCTGTTGCAATTCTACTTTGCTGGTTTATCAAATCAAATTGGTTACATTTGCATGGGCTATAAAGCTTTTTCTTGTTTGGATTATTTTTTACTTGGAATGCAATAAGGTTTGAATGAAAAGCAATAAAAATATGCAAGTCAAGCAACTGAAGTGAGTGAGAGGCTGTTTATATGTAAAATAGATATTTTAAAAAATTCTTATTAATTTTTATTACAGAAAACCTACATGCCAATCAACCGCAACATCCTCACGCACAGCAGCAACAATTGTCCCATAATGCAACACATGCTATTGCCGAGGATCGCATATCCGGTGAAAACCTAAAAATTCTATTGTATTTAAAGCCATTAAAACACCAAATATATTGGTTACAAATGCAAGCAGTGCCTCAACAAAGAAGTACTGGAACAAATTGAGGCAAAACCGGACTCGATAAATAAATCGATGGTACTTGCAGCTAATAACAACAGTGTTCATAGCAAAGAAATGGATGAAGCGATATCAAGCGATTCAGTGCTTGATAGTCCAGATTTTACCAATCAACAGTAATTGATGTTTTCCCCTTCGATTCCCATCGAAATAATGAAGAAAGAATTTAAGAAAAGTAGTTGCAATTTTTTATTTATTTAATATTTCGTATATTAATATTTTTTATATTTTATAGACATATGTAAATAAAGAAGTAAATCATGCTTTAAAATGAATAATTATAAAATTGTAAATAACTTTAAGCAATAAGATGATTTTGAATTTGTTTTTTGTTTTTAAAAATGTTAAACATACAAATTTAATTGTTAAACATACAAAAAAATATAATGAATATTTTTAAACAAACTCATAACATAATTGATTACTTTAATAAAGCAGTTTTTATTTGGAAAAATTTTATAGTTTGAAATTTATTTAGTTTTTTTTTTGTAGTTAGAAAAAAAAGAAAATTATAAATTATTGCTACTTGAGTACAAGACCAGCAATTTTTCTACTTGTTTAGGTTTTGACCGTGGTCAGTTTGGTTAAGCTCAGTGAAATTTTACACAGTGGTGAGAACCCGAAACAGCTGAATAACTCAAACTCAACTCAAACTGGAACCCAAACTGGGTGAGTTTCTCAACAAAATGTACGACCACAACTATAATATTGTGTTAGTATTGACTTCAATTTGACATAAAGCAGGAATAGTGCTATCCCTTTCACATCGAAGTTTCCCATCTCTTTATCTCTGCTTTGGATTCGGTTCGTCGACTGCTGTCCACTCAGCTGACTGTTTTTTGGATTTTGTCGAGATTATTATGAGTATTAATATCATGTCTTAATAATTTTGACGTGTCGTTACGTTTTGCCGCGTTTCAAAAAAAGCTAAAAAAGGTATTTTCCCGAAATTTATCTGCGTTCCATGGAATTCTTACGTTTCTAATATCAAGAAAAACATTTTAGTATTAAGAAAATTTTTTACTTGAATCCAGCAAATTATTCTAGTTTTCAGTAAATTCTTTACTTGAATCAAGCAAATCGTTATCAATTCAAGGAAAATAAATTTCTCAAATCAAGCAAATTATTCAAGTTTTCAGCAAATTGTTACTTGAATCAAGCAAATTTTTCTCAAAAGCAAATTCTTCTTAAAGCAAATATAGAAAAAAATAGTCTTGAATATAGAAAAAAATATTATTGAGTTTTAAGCAAATGTTTCTTGAATTAAGCATTTTTTTTTATATCATGTCTTTAAAAATTGCTCAATTCTAGGAAAATAATGCTTGAATTGAGAAATTTATGCTTGAGTGTAAACTGATAGCCTATTTGCTTGATTCAAGCATAGAATGCTTGATTTTTTTTTCTCCGTGTATTATTGGTGCTACTATAAAAAATAGTATGTGTCAGTAAAGGCTGGTTCCTAGCCCTTACGAAAAAAATAGAAACAAAAACATGATGTCATGAGGCCGCGAACAGAGTCGCTCCAAGAACAAAATAAATCAATCATGCAACGGCATTGCATGTAATTTTTGCTCGTTCAATATATGCACCATTGTAAATATTATTATAGAAATGAAGGATTTTATACTAGGCCTTACGACAAAAATAAAATATAAAGGATGATGTCATCAGGTTGCGAAAATAGTAGCTTATGCAACAGAAATGCAATATTGTTGCATGAAATTATTACTCAGCAAAGATTGTATACTTGACCTCATAACGAAAATATAAAAAAATTTGGCGTCATAACACCACGGTAGCAACCACTTTATGTAATGTTAATGCAACAACATTGAAAAAACGTTGCACGGAATTATCACTCCGTAACTGTTGGGGCTACGGTTTCTTTTTTAGATCAACAATAAATGTAAGATTCTCAAGGCCACATGATAGAAATAAAACAAAAATTGATAACATCACGATGCTACTCAGGAAACCGCTTTAAGTAATGTAAATGCATCATAGTTGCATGGATTTATTGCATGAAAGCAAAAACACACGCAGACACTGATTTGAGCAACGATATAAATTCAGCTAAAGATTGGGATATTGACTTGTAAAGGGTGTTTTTTTTAGAGGTATAGAACTTCGAATTGAAATAAAACACAAGAAAATCGTTTTAATGTTAATCAATTTGGCTTTATTGGAAGGATAATTTTATGCCATTAATGTTTAAATATGATTTCGGGCATGTGGCCGCAGCGGCTGGCTTGAATAAAGCCAATTCTACAGGTCCAATTTTTAACCACTTTTTCGAGCATATGGGGCCGTATGTCGGCAATAACGCCACGAATGTTGGCCTCCAAGTCCCCTAACGTTTCTGCTTTGTTGGCGTAGACGAGCGACTTCACATATCCCCAAAGAAAATAATCCAACGGTGTCAAATCACACGATCTTGGTGGCCAATTGACAGGTCCATTCCGCGAAATTATGCGCTCATCGAATGTTTCCTTCAATAAATCGATTGTGACGTGCGCTGTGTGGCATGTAGCGCCGTCTTGTTGGAACCACAACTCATCCACATTCATGCCATCCAATTCGGGAACAAAATAGTCGGTTATCATGGCTCTATACCGGTCTCCATTAACGGTAACTGACTCTCCAGCATTATTTCGGAAGAAGTATGGCCCAATGACTCCATCAGCCTATAGAGCACACCAAACAGTCTGTTTTTGTGGATGTAATGGCGTCTCATCGATTCATTCGGGTCCTCTTCAAGATTTTGCTCTACAGCGGCAATTGTTTCTTCGGTGCGCACTGTTCGACGTCTCTGCGGATGCGTATTATCACATAGAGTAAACGTAGTGCGAAAACGACCCATGGTTAACCGAATTAATTGCTCTGATGGACGATTATGTCGACCATAAAATGGACGGAGCTTGCGGTAAACTTCGCGAACTGAACCATTATTTTCGAAATAAATTTGCACGATTTGCAAGCGTTGTTCTTTTGTCAACCTGTTCATGATGAAATGGCAAACCAAACTGAACATAAATGACATTAGAGTTGCCAGATTTGACCACAAAATGCCAGTTTTATCTCTATTCGAAAAACAAACCCCTAAAAAAAACACCCAATACAAGACCTTGGTCAACGACTAGGACAAGAATAATGAAGAGTAAGGATTTGGGCAATTTTTATAAAAAAGGTTAGATCAAGGATTTGGACAAGAACTAGGATAAGGATACGAAAGGAAAGGGGAAATGATTTTAAAAATAACACGGTACAACACGAAAAAAACCCCGCCCACTTTGTTATCGGTTCTTTATATTTTCGTGTACGCTGATCACGAATATGCAATTATTTTATTCGGGTCACCTCTAGTTTGGTCCCTACAGGACTTTGAAATTTTCAAAGATAACTATTTTTGAATAATTGTTTAGTATAGAAGTTTATGTCCTATCATAACCAATTTGGTATCAAATTGAAGAGAATAAAGTAATGAAAATTAAAAACATATTAATTGAAAAAATTGACGAAAAAAGGATATGAAAAATGTCCTTTATATTCTAAAATCCTTTATATCCTTGAAGTTTTTTGTCCAATTAAAACAAAAAAAAATTGTTGAAAAAATATAATATATTTACTATATTTCTGCAAAATTTCATTAAAATCGCTTGATCAGTTTATTTTTAATCAATTTTTAAAGTATGTCGACTTAGGAGGTAACGCTGATCAAGAATATATATACTCTTTCATACCGGCCACGCTTTCTTTTCGGTGTTATAAACGTTTCCACAGAGTTAAAATACCCTGACCTGTTAGGTGCCGAAGTCCTTTTGGCACATATGTAGATCCGCCACTGATTGCAATGCAACTACCATGTTATTCTATCCTGATTCAGTCTTTTTGTTCACTATCGAAGTAGTCATTTCAATTTCATTCAGTTAAAAAGTCGGTACGATTTTGAGATTAGTTAAAATGCAATTCGAAAGTTTTAAACATAAAAATTGTGTAAATTGTTTTTGCAATATTTGTGGTGAATTTACAGTTCTTAAACAAAGAAAACCAATTAGTGATTCTTTGCGATTAATTTACTTGAGGTACTTTGGATTTGAAATTCTTGCCGGTGAAAATGTGTCTTTTGCTCCAAACATATGTTGTGATATCTGCTACAGGAATATGCTACGTTGGTCTAGTGGAAAATTAGAAAGCATGCCATTTGGTATTCCTATGTTGTGGGCACCTCAGTTGGAGCATGATGAAATGAACTGTTATTTTTGTGTTATCAATATAAGGGGTCATAATTCAAGAACAAAGGCAATAATAAACTATCCAAATCTGGATTCAGCAATTCGACCGAAGCCACATGATGAAGCAACACCAGTGCCAAGTCGATCATTAGGTATCCCACAGCCAAGTTTACATAATTTCGAGCTTGCACCAACTTTAAGCCTTCAGCAATCGCAATGTTGCAATGATCCATCATATCCATCATCATGTAATTCTGGCTGTACTCATATTCCATTTAATACTGAAAGTTTTGACCATTTCGTCAGAGTGTTGGGTCTAAGTAAAACTAAAACTGAAATTGCGGCTTCTATTCTTCGCGATCACAATTTATTGGATACCAACGTGTGCGTTACAGCTTCTCGTCGTCGATCCCATGAGTTGCAGTCGTATTTTAATTTCTCTGACTTAATTGTTTATTGCAACGATATTGCAGGACTAATGGAGGCTTAAATATAAAATATGAAAAAACTGAGTGGTATATGTTTATTGATTCCTCTAAATTAAGCTTGAAAATAGCACTTATTAATAAAGGAAAAAATCTCCAAACGATTCCAATAGCATATTCCGTGAAACTAAAAGAAAACTACTCATCAATGAAATTAATTGTAGAAAAAATAAAATATAATGAACATAATTGGTTGATTTCCGGAGATTTCAAAATAATTGGCCTTCTCTTGGGATTACAACAAGGTTTCACAAAGTTTAATTGCTTTTTATGCGAATGGAACAGTCGAGAAAGGGAAATGCATTATACAGACTTTAAGTGGCCACACCGACAATCCAATATCATTGGAAAAAAGAATATAATTGATGAAGCTTTAGTTCCAAGGGAGAAAATTCTTCTTCCCTCTCTACATCTAGAGTTAGGTGTAGCCAAAAACCTTATAAAGGCTATGGATAAAGAAGGTGAAGGATTTAAGTACCTTAAAAATAAATTTCATTGGATTAGTGAGGCTAAGATAAAAGAAGGTAATAATAAAAAAACTATTTTTTTTTGTTTCGTAACAATTTTTTATCTTTAGGAATTTTAATTGGTCCCAACATAAGAGCCATTCTAAATGATCCAATGTTTGAGAGCAATTTAAATGTCACCGAAAAAAAAGCATGGTTGAGTTTCAAGGCTGTCAAAGAAAACTTTTTAGGTAACCATAGATCAGAAAACTACAAAGACTTAGTTAGAGAAATTATTTCGACTTTAAAAGAAATGAAAGTTTTAATGTCTTTGAAAATTCACATGTTTCACAACCATCTTGACTTTTTTCCACCAAATATGGGAGAATTTTCGGACCAACATGGAGAAAAATTTCATCAAGAAATGCTTCAAATGGAAAATAGATACAAGGGAAAAAGCTTGATTGCAATGCTTGGAGAATATTGTTGGAGTGTTAAGCTAGATGACTTAGAAAACTCTTACAGCCGTCATCCAAAAAAAAAAAAAATTACTAATTAAATTACATTGAATATATACAGTGGTGTTCAGATGAATAGCACAGCACTGAAATTCAAAAATGTTTGGATAAATATTACTAGTCTATAATCTTAGGATCCGGAAATCCCATTATCATCCCTATGTGAACTTTCAACACTGGTTCGAAATCTTTTCTTAGTTTTTCCTATATGGTCGAATTTTTAAGATACAGTTTAAAATTTTAAATTTAAAATATTTTCTAAAATACAAAATATTACTTTTTCTTTTATGGTGTGTAGTTTAGATTCTAAATAAAAAAAAAACTAGGAATGGTCAAAAACGATTAAAACAACAGGTATCTTGTAAATTTTACCATATAGCAAAAAACTGAGTACAGATTTGGAACCAGCGTTAAAAGTTCATATAGGAAAGAACATATTTGGTTTTAGTGCGATGCTAATTAGTTGCACGCCACTGTACATAAGTCGGTACATATAATATTTATTATAATAAAGTAAATTTAAAAAACCTAATAAAATGTTTTCAAAAATTAAAATATTTAAAGTTTAATTTTATTGCGTGTTAAAGTTTATTTTACGCGGTCATAAACATAACAACAGCGAAATTCAATTTGTATAAAGTAACTCATACGACATGTTGCACAGTTGGAGATTTGTAAAATACTTTAAAAATTGATTAAAAATAAACCAATCAAGCGATTTTAATGACATTTTGCAGAACTGTAGTAAATATATTATATTTTATCAACAATTTTTTTTGTTTTAATTAAACATAAAACTTCAAGGATATAAAGGATTTTAGAATATAAAGGACATTTTCCATATCCTTTTTTCGTAAATTTTTTCAATTAATATGTTTTTAATTTTCTTTACTTTATTCTCTTCAATTTGATACCAAATTAATTATGATAGGACATAAACTTCTATACTAAACAATTATTCAAAAATAGTTATCTTTGAAAATTTCAAAGTCCTGTAGGGACCAAACTAGAGGTGACCCGAAAAAAATAATTGCATATTCGTGATCAGCGTACACGAAAATATAAAGAACCGATAACAAAGTGGGCGGGGTTTTTTAAAAGGTGCAAATTGTTGTACAGTGTAATTAGGACTTATTTTAGGATAAGGATTAGGATACAGATTTGGATAAAATTAGAACAATTATTTAACATATTCAAGGATAAGAACAAAATTAAGGCAAAGGTTAATTCAAAATCAAAAAAAAAAGGTTTTGACAAAGGGTTGGACAAGGATTCGGACAAACATTTGAATAGGGATTATGAAAAGGATGAGGAAAAATTTTCTAATAAGAATTAGTACAAAAATAAGGACAAAGCCTGGAACAAGGATTAAGACAATGATATTGCCTGAATCTAACATTCATCAGATAAATTTCGGTTGCGACGCAAAGAGACATCTCCTTCTTTTATTTAATACAGTTCTAAACAAAGTCTTTTATTCATATAAGGACTGTAAGGCCCCAAAAATTATTGCTTAAATTTTTTTTTTTAGTTATTAATCCTATATTATTGATTTTTATTTTATTTATTAATTGAGCAGTCGATTTTTTTTTTTATTTTCGCTGCCTGCTATAGAATTAGTCACTTCAATACCTCCGGCTGTGTATATACAGCCAACTCCTTGTTTTTATTCAACATTTAAGTTTAGGAATGTCAATTCATAAAACTTTCCGCCGTAAGCTGGTGTTATTTTTAACTCTTTTTCCAATAAAAAATTTCTTCAATAAGTTAACGTTCCCTTTCAGCACTCATTGTTCCATTCCAACATTTCTTTTGAAAACCTCTTGTTCCAGTATAATCTGAACTTCCTATTAACTGATTTGATGTTTCCCATATCCCATTACAAATGAGTTCACTTCCTTCCCCCATTAATTGTTAATCCAGAATGTATCCTGTTTCCTACTTTTGCATATTTTAAAACGCAACGATCGCCGTAGTGACCGATCGACGTAATTGTGTTGAGTCATTCGAGATGTAAAGATTCTTTTAGGTGATTTTTAAGTGCTTGTTGCACTTATTGCAACGTCTGCCAGACGGATTAGTCACGCCTACACCGATGCAATTACTTAAATTAGCGCTCGTTTTCGACTTTAACTTCATTGAGAGAAAATGCTTGTAATACGATAAACGTAAGAAAGCAGAACAAGAAAAACAAGCACTTGAAATGGTTTTGAGTAATTTGAGTTGTTATGGATTTGACACTGGAAGGAATTCGAACTCAGATAAGTTATTTATTCTGCACGCATTTAAATTACTGTCGCGTCAGAGCCTAAGTTTGCTTCTTATTTTTTTCAGCGCATTTCAAACGTCATTTCCGGTAAAATAATGGATTACTTGTTAGTATTGATAGGCCCGAACTGATAGAGCGAATCATATCTTTCGTGGATTTTTAATAAAAATATATAATAATTTCATTTCAATTTATATTTTGTTGATTTCTATCACAGTTATATAATTTTCATATATTTACAAATCTAATGCAATATAATGATGATAAGAATGTATTATTCTTTTATGACGAACATACATACATATACACTTATATATATAGAAAAAATAAAATTTTTTATAATCAGTTCAAAAATTATTTATGCTTAAGCAGTAAATACTGAACATATAAAACCATATATATAGGAATACATATACATATATAAATAAATGAGACAATATGATATAAAGTCGGCTCATTTCGTTAATGATTAAATAAATAAACTTTGTTGGTTTTTGTTTGTAATAAACTTAAAGTGATACAAACACATGCAAAAAATAGGGTCACAAGGTACATCAGCTGAATCTGAAAAAAAAAAACAAAATTGTATAAGTTTATAAGAGAATATTTTTAAAAAAATTTACATGTGCAATTAGGACAATTCAAAGCCGGTGTTGCTGCATACGGCATAGCGTAGTTTGTCACGTAAGGTGGATTTCTTTTGATAATTTGGCAACTTTAACAAGTTGAAACACGTGGATGATGTTGGCAGACGATTAAGCGGATCCTTCTTGCGTATGGTAAAGAAACCGCGTATGACGCTGCCAATTGTGTCACCAGTGTCCTCGTCATCGCCAACCTCTACACAGCGTATAGAAAACGGTGGTTCGAGGTGAGTAAAGCCCAATAGGGGCGGTTTGGAACAACTTGTGACGAACTGAAATAAATTCAAAGTAAATTTTAGAAAAAGATCATGGTAAAATTGGTAAATCTTGGGCTATCAATATGTTTCAATAGGTGGCAATAGGTAACTGTGGAAAAATGAACTGAGAAGAACACTTAATTAAGTGGCGAACATTACTGTATGCGTTAAGGTATGTGGACAATACATCTCTATGAACCGGGCTATGTAGGTTCAAGTTTCCTAAAGAAGATGAATCTAAAAATAACAGTTCTCTGCGTGGACGCTTCCTCTTCATAAACAATAGCAAGCTCCAAAGAATACCCAAAAGTATTTAAGATGTTAATTAAAAAATACAACTGATTCATTAGTAGTAAAATTTAAGTTTGTTTAAAGGTTATTAGTATCACTATTCAGCGCAAAATAGTTAAACATTTGCTTGTAAATTGTGGCTTGTACAGTTGGCGGTATAAAGAAATTTAATGTTCCCATGTCTCTGATGCAATGAAAAAGTTCTCAAGTGGTATGTTTATTAATCTTACTATTTTCTTATTTTAATTTTGAGAAATTTTTCGATCACGGAAAAAAACAATTTTTTTCAATGCCAAACATATACAGTAAAACCCCCAATGGTTTTGGTACAATCTACGTGTTTCTTTGATCTGTATTGGCGATCTATTTCGTATATAGTTAAACAATTTATATGAATAAATTTTGAACTTTTCATTCGAAATAAATGTGATATGTAAGCGTATGTGCAAAAGACAAGGAAGGCTGAACAGGAATCCAGTTAAAGGATGGATTTTTTTTAATGGATTTTTCTTCAGCGATAATACCATTAGGACAATACACGTAAGAGTCTTAACAGGTTTCGCAAAGGACTTTCAGACAGTTTTTTTTATATTAATACATATAAAAAAGCTAACTGTTATAACTTCGCCTTATAACGTCAACTGTGCACATGATGACGTTAAAACAAGGATAGGTAAGTCCTAAATTACATTTACACTATTTAGAAAAATCTGGATTCTGATCTTATTTGGATTAAAAATTCGTCCTCTTAAACGTTTGTGTAAACTGTCGGGAACACGTTCCCGAGAAAGATATTTTAAAAATATACCACACAGAATTGCCAGAAGGATTCATTTTCTTTGCAATGCAAGGTTCTGTTGGACAGTAAGGATATTTTGCAAAGATGGGATTGATGCGAATGTATGCTCATGTGGTCATTTTAGTGGTCCTCTCGTTTGATCCCTTAGAAAGAGTTTTTACTACAACGATTGCTATTTAATTAAAAAGCGAACCTAGAATTTCCTCGTACAATGATTGCTCATCGATTTACAAGAAAATGTTAAAGGACCTTCAATATCTAGGAAAGTAGAGGGAATATAACAAAAAAAATTGTTTACTTTGAGAAATAGTTTGCGTTCCTCCTCGGTGAAATCTTTGGCCAGAATATCCCAGAGCCAACCAACAACGCGATGCGAATCGTGGAAACCACCATAATACTGTGTGTGTTTGCGCAAATCGCGCAGATCCAAAGGTGCTGTATCGCCGGATATTAAACGCTGCAATTCTGGCGGTGAAAATAACGACAACCATTCAGGATTCACTATGCTGCGAAAGCCACGATTAAATGCTTGTGTCTGCTCGCGTATCTGAGTGTTCATGTGAAAGTAAGCCATGTAATGGATATAGACTAGCTTATTATGATCGGTCACTGTGCGCGCTTTGCCACCGGGATGAAGTTCGTGTGTAACAATTTTTCCCATAACATCCTGATCCACAGAAAATGTCAAATTAAGATCCGCCACATCCTGTTTGTAGTGTTTGATGAAAGTCAAACTACGATAAAGTTCATTGTCCAGCGAGGGTAGCTCATCCATGCAGGAATAGAGTGCCTGCTGAGTTTGTCCCAGCAGCTGAGAGAGAAAGAACGAGGCAAATGGCACATCGACGACTATACCTTCGTACACAGCTTTACCAAGCATGCGTCCGACAAATTCAAAAAGCTGCAAATGATTGTCCTGCACATATGATATGGGTGAAGGATAGAGGCGTTGATCGGATGTTGTCTTAAATAGATTAAGCGATGGATCGAAAACACGTTTAATGGTTTCTTCCAAGAACTCTTTGAAAACACCATCCTGATCAATACCAGCTTCATGCAGACCCTGCTGATTGATGAAACGCACGCGAATAACGCCCTAAATTAAAAAAACAATTATCAATGTAAATTTGGCTTTGAAGAGAGTATGATCAATCACCTTCAATGCATGTGCACGCAGTGCAGCTAACTGTCGATATCCATCTTCTACAATACGATCACGATGTATAACAATCAAGGCCGAACGCGGTGATGCACAGGCACTTTCCGTCAGGCCCATTACAACTTTTTCGTTTTGCACAAATTTTCGGAAGAGTTTAACACGATCTTCATGTGGAATAATATGCGGCATCTTTTGCAGAAGAATGACTGCATGACGCTTTGCCTTCTCCAAATCATTGATAAAAGTAGCAGGTTTTACTTCGGCGATCAGCCAATGGTTTGGTGGCGCAAATTGGCGACGACAGTCACGACGATATAAACACAACAACAGCGTGTGCAAAGATATGAAGAGTGGACTTTGTGTTACATTTTTATTGCCTGAAAATTATAGAAGATATCTTTATGATCTATTTCAGCGAAACCCTGCAGTTTCTGGCACAAAACAAGTTTTTACTTTCAGTGTTAATAACTCTGGATATACACCGAACTTCTGGGATTGCAGAGATATCAACTTTATATATTTCCAAGGTATCAATCAGTTGGATAAAGGCACGATATTTCAGGTGCATATTAATAGATTTTTAATATAATATTTTGAATTCGCTATATTTCTCGAGTTATTGACTCTCACAGTTGAAACTTAATTTCGACCGGAACTGCAAGTCAAAAATGTTCAGCCCTATCATTGAAAAATTTTCTCTCGGGAATTGTAAAAGGAATTTTACATTTTTAAGATAGCATATAAAGACATTCATTTTTTATTTTACACTCAATTATATTAAATGTTGATAAACAAATTTGCATTAAAAATATACAAAAAGTTTTGGAGCTTTATCTTAAAAACGGAAACTACTTTTTACAACTCCCGGAGGGATTTTTCATAATAGGACTGTTCAATTAAATTATGTTTCTCTTACCTAAAACGTTTTCATTAATAATTTTATAGAGAAAATTATTGAGAAAATATGTAAGCATGATATAGTCGTTAAGAAGAAAATGTTTTTGCTCTGTATACATCTCAAATTCGTCAAGAATGCTAAATGCAAACATTTTGGGGATTAGAAGAAAATTAATTAAATTAATGCCAAACAAACATACGTCACATAATGCGTCATGCAGTCACAGAAAAGCATTAACATTGAAATTTGTGGCGGCTGCACAGCTAATTCTTGTTTCAACAGCTCCATCAATTCTTTTGTGCCGCAGAGTGGGCCCAGAGAGGTGATTAAGAGCCATAAATCATACAACACGTTGTCGTTATAACAAATGCCTGCAAGAAAAGGAAAAAAGGAATATTTTTAATAAATTATAAATAAGTTGGCCATAAAGTTAATTTGTGTTGATTTTTATAAGGTTTTTATAATGTGGAGTTAGCTAAGCCATTTCTTTTATTTATAAATTCAAAAGCTGTGTTTCGATGTGGTTAAGTTGTGCACAATGTGCCGATGAGAAATTAAAAGAAAATATTGGAACGATATTGCAACAGTACTAATAAATGGATGACTAGTGTTATCACCATCCACATTTATTGGTGAAAATCGAGACCGAACTAAAATCTATAAAAATATACGTACATTGCCACCCGGTTGTAAACAAGCTCAACTCCACGTCGGCCACTATAGGCCATGCTCGCTACGTTGAGCTTCTACACTCAGCACGATACTCTCCGAAAAACCAACCCCGTGAAAGTCTCCCGGACAAAAGGTTTTTACATCGACATAGCACTTACACACACTAACACACAGCATACCACTCATGACTGTAACGCATTTTAACTCATTACTTCTAAACGCAATTTAACTTATCACTTTTTTCCACCAAAACCAATTCAATACACTCAACATTACTCCATTTTTGCAGTTATATTGCCTTTTTTTTTTTTAAATACATTCAAACGACATGGTAATATACCAGTGGTAATGTGTTCGTGTTAGCCAAGGTAAAGACTATCCCCATGCTACGAAATTTATTTCGCATAATTGCTACTGCTTTGTAAGCATAACACTACCGTTGTATGTCAACGGTCCTACCTACTACCAAAATTTAGCTAAACACGCAAGGCTCAAGACTGCCTGAACAATCCCATCAAAATTGTACTCTTAAATTTTTTGCTTTCTTACCACTTAAAATGTCCAATTTCATTTGTGACAGCGTATTCAATGCGGCATACAGCAAGCCACATACGCGTGACACGCGTTTTATCTCTGGCGCATCAACCTTGCGCCATGTTCTGTTGCCACTTTTATTCAAATGACTACGCGTTGAACTGCGCTCGAGAGCACGTCTTATAAGATTGCTACCCGAGGCCTGTTGCGGTGGTTGAAATTCAATGCGTTCATAGTTGGCATTAATTTCCTTCAGTTGATCGCCGAGCAATATTTTAATGCATTTATGACCCCATAGCATGTGAAATTGTTTTTTGATAAGTGGCACATTTTGATTTTGTGCCGGATCAGAGGAAGGTGTATACCAGCCCAGCAGATCGTGCCATTGTGTAAAAACACCTTTAGTGGCAACGGTATTGGGTATGGTTTCCAGTAATATAGTTGTGGTGTCCTAGGATAAAAAAAAACTCATCAGCTTCAAAGTAAATCACTAACTAAAAAGTAGTTACCGTTAGTAATGGATATGATATAACTTTAGCTTCGGCAGGCGTCTCGATGTGAAAAAGATTGACAATGTTTCCCAAAAAAGCCAAAGCTTTAGTGCCCTAGAGCAAGAGAAAGAAAGTTCGTTACTATGTCATCTCATAAAGTTAAATATATTCCGCTTACAGGCAGCTTGTCACCAAAATCTTTAAACCAATTTGCATCTTCAGATATTTTTAAAGCGCGCTGTAAGATCCACATGGATTGCAGTTGGGCAATACATGCCGGTGCATTTGTTTCCAAATGATAGATCAAAGCAGGCACTGATATAATCTCGGTGAGGAATAAAGCCAAAATATTGCGACTGAAATCGCCATCAAGAAGTGGGCGTGTACACAATGTCAGAATAGCTTTCAGCGAAACAGGTTTCAGGGCGAGTTCCTCACGCATTGTGCCCTTTAAAAGCACCGTCTTTATGGAGAGAGAGAAAAAAGATTGGGAGAGGCATTAAAATCGTTTTGCCACAACTATTAAGTTACTTCTTCTCAACATACGCGCATGGCTTGGAAGAAATTATGCTGCACCAGATCGCCTTGAATGTTGCAGCAAATTTTCTGTAATGCCGGTTGAAGTTTGTCCAAATTCTTATTGTGCAAAATGCCCCAGGATTTCGGTGAAGTAAAAATTATCAACGTATGCAAGTAGAGAGCCAGTGAAATGCTATCGGCATGATTCTCTAAAACATAAAATAAAGTATTATTTTTAATTAAAAACCTGATTAAGCAATTCAAGCATTTATTTCCACCTGGTTTTAGCTCAACTATTAGAAGGCAGCAGTAGCGTAAAATAGTCTTAACATGCGCAATCCAACATAAGCTGCAAATAAAATGTTTAAATCAATTAAACCAAATAAGTTCATCTGAACGCTAACCTATTCTCCTTCTGCAAGCTCAAACTGGCATAGGATAACTTCGGGTTCTCAGCCTCCATTGATTTGTTAACATAGCGGCACAGACGCTCAAAACGTTCCTTCTGCAAATCCGTATCATCGGCTACCTTGAACTGTGTTAGAAAACGTTTGATTATAGGATACACTTCCGCTGCTGGCTGCAACTCGAAATCCTTATCTTCAGCAGTGTTCACAATTGAAACATCGAAATCATTGCTAATAATGTTGAGTTTAATATTGGCAATCAATCAAAATCAACCCACAACTTACATGATTCTTTTCTCATAATTTCTACGTGCAAGCAATCCTTTGAACCTGGCCTGTATGCATACAGCTGCACACTCGCGCCGTTTCTCCTGTGCCCGTTCTTCGCGTGCTACCTTAGTTTGTTCCAGAAAGGAGTTCTTCTGCGATTCACCATGCCCAACAAACATGTTTACAACAATTGTTTATTTTTTCTATATACTCTGTATTACTAAAAAAACATTAAGCTTTTTTTGAGTCACTTCGATATTGCTAAATTTTTTGTCGTGATATTTTCTGCATTTATATGTGTAAATCTTTTCAATTTTATGTTTGTATTATGCACAGTATCTTAAATTATATTTTTCACATTTTTAATGCTAGATTAAAATGATTTTTATTGTTGAAATTTGCTTTTTTTAATTGGAAAATATTTTGTTGAAATTTTTCTGCCAACGGTGTTTTCTTGCGCAGCTGTCCGGAATGTCAAAATCATATGTGCACAAATTTGACATTTGAGCTAAAAATTATGTATGACTTTCAAAATAAACAGGGCTACTGTGCAATACTTATCTAGAAATTGTAATAGCTCACTTACACAATTCTATGATATCAAATAATAAAGTTTTAACATAAATAAGTAACACAAACGACGATACTGCGAAGATTTTAACAATCGATTTTTGGCAAAGAACTAAAATATAAGGGGAGATTACGATTTCCGTGGCCCCTCGATTTGAGTATGCAGTTTTAAAGTACTCTTTGAGAAAATAAGATTCGCTGAAGGATTTATCGATATATCGATTAGTTATCGAGATATCGATTTTTAAAAAAAATTTTCACTCAACGGAACCAATATTTAAATTCGGTTATATCTTTGCTAATATTTGTCCGATCTAAATGATTTAGGTGTCATTCGAAAGATATTTTAAATGTTTTTAATATGAAATGAAAAAAAAAATATTTTTTTGTAAATCAGCCACGCTACAGACTGTCTTTTATTTTTGCAGAAAACCATTATTTTCTCTTAAAAATGCGTTATAAACATTAAATAAAGATATAATTAATTGAAAGTTGAAATGTTAACCTTTTGTTTGGTATACAACATGTTATACTTTTTCTTTTATTTTGACCGATTTTCGCTGTTATGTTATAATTTAGGTTGATCAGTACAATCATATAGCATAGGAAAATGTTTCATAATTAGGCTAAATATATTTAATTTGCTTTATAAATTGTGCATTTATACTGTAAATGGTGCAAGAAAGATCTTCATAAAATTTTCGATGCATTTTGAGTTATTGAATAATATTTTTTAGTGCTTCTGCCTTTTACATAATGTACTTTTCCTGTAAAAGGAGCCAGATAGATAATCAAAGGTTGTTTGTTGTATTCTGAAGTACATATTGATATTTTTCCTAACCTTTTTTGAGTTATTGAATAGATTTATTTTTAGTGGTTCTGCCTTTTACAAAATGTACTTTTTCTGCAGAAGGAGTCAGATAGACTTTTATCAAAGGTTGTTTGTTGTATTTTGAAGTACATATTGATATTCTTACTAATTTTTATAAAAAAAGTGGATCTGCCTTTTAAAAACTGCACAATTATTCTGTTTTTTTTTTTTTTTTTTTTTGTTAAATAAAATGAGAATCCGTATATCTTATTTAAAAAGAACACGATGCGAATCATAATTAATATGATTCGAATATTCTTTTTTATTTAACATAGGTGTGCGACGTGCTTGCGTTTCTTCTGTGCTTCGTGATGAAGATGAAAGTTGTTGATGTTTATCAGCAGTACATCAAAATTGTACGTTTAAAAAGCATAATAAAAACCGTATGATTGTTCTGTTTAATCTAGTAACTATATAAAAATGAGAATAATGGTAGAAATAGGGGAAACAAGTATAACATATTATACACCAAATGAAAGCTTAATGTTTCAGCTATTACCATATGTTATGTTCTACTTACTTTTATTACGTACTTTTTGAAGAAAATAACGATTTTATGAAAAAAAATATATATCATGCCGAAAAATCGTCTGTAGTGTAATTAGATTAACTACCAAATTTTTGTTTTATAAATTATTTTGAAGATATTTAAGTTTGTTATCGAATGATACCCAAATTATCCTGATCGGTCAAATATTAGCATAGATATAGTCGAATTTACATTAAGACTTCTTTTAGTAAAAATTTTTTTAAAAAATCGATAGCTCAATAACTAATCGATATATCGATAAATCCTTCAGTGAATCTTATTTTCTTAATTAGTTCTTCAAAACTGCATATTCAGATCTTGGGGCCACGGAAATCGTAATCGTGCCAAATATAAGGAAGTGGCGTTGTCTACACATACAATGTACGTGAACTGTGGTCAATTTCGTAAATTGGGTGAACGAGACAGAGTGTATTTTTTTGACATTTCTGAGTGATCGTCAGCTGTTCACAAGTCTTCTCAGTAAAAAAAAAATAGTAGCTCCAATTTGACGCGACCACAGCTGTCAAAACGCAATCACTGCTTCACGGGCGCATTATTTTTTCACTCTTTAACACACTTTTGGGGCGCTTTTGTCTTCAGCAAAGTTTATGATATATAATTGTTATTTTTAATTTTTTTCAGATTCCCGCATATTTTGGATCTCAAATTATATTATATTAGGTGCGTTTTTTTGGCATCGCTATAAACGCCTAACAATATTTTCTCATACAAAAAATGCTTAGCTAACCGAGTGCTTCCGAGTTTGTAAACAGTTTGGTCCGAACCAAGGTTCGGAACATTGGTTTTTTACAAAATGCTCGCGAGCGCTATTCGCGCAGTGTAAACACTTTTCTAGCACGAACGAACGAAGATTTCTTCGTTCGCTCTGATCGGCCGAAGCTCGATCTTTTTGGGCGAATCCAGTGTTTATTTGTGCATAGAGTAGTAGATTTGTTGAAATGGTAGTTAATAACGTAGGAAAAACAAAAAAGAAATAAAATATATTGAAAACTGAACGCAAAAGAACTTTGTTTTACTTTGTTATTTTGTTATTACTTTATAAAATCAAATTATTTATATAATATTCTTTATAAAATATATTTTTTATATAATTACTTATATAAATCTTTAATTAAAAGCCATAAAAGTAGTCAAAATTAATCCGATTTAGTACGTTTGCATAAACAAAAATTGATCAACGCTGATGCTCACAAGCATTGAATTTAAGTGTTTTCACTGCACGAACGAACAAAATGGCGACTTACCAATGTTCGCCACTTGTGTTCGTGCGGTGGAAACGGTTGGACCGAACGAAGAATTCATCGCTACGATTTGTTCGCGATGATTTCATCGTTCGTTCGGGCAGTGAAAACGCTCGGTGAGGTTTACCATTGTCTGCAGAGAGGTGGCGGCCGTACAGAAAAATTATTTTAATTCAAATAATTTTCTGTCACTGCTGGGGTTCGAACCTGGGTCTCCAAAGTTCGTTGACATAGCGGCCACGCACTTTAACCAACTACGCCACGGTCGCCATCTGTTTTTTATATGTTTATTAATTTATAGTACGTTCGCACTGGGCCGAAACTGCACAATTTCGAGCATATTCTCAATTTCGGCTGAAATTGAGTTGAAATTGCTTAATTTAGCCATACAAATACTTTCAAATGAAATTAGGAACCAATCTCAATTTCATCGAAATTGACCACGAAATTGGGTTAAATTGTAAGGCAATCCAGGTATTTGGATACCAAATTTGGCAGCTCTGCCAATAAATATATTGTCAATCAAAAAAATATGGCAAAATATTGATAATTTTACCGTCTCTTTGAATTTGTTGTGAATTCGAATTTGTATAGAATAATTTATAGAAAAAAGAAAAACTCATAAAAAAAGCGTTTGTGGTCTCCTGGTGCTGAGGCGCTCCTCTTAAATGCGTAGAGAAATGGATGACGACTTTGCGATAAAAGTCTGGTTGCAAAGACCAGAAGCATCAACCGCTGTCTTCTTGAGTTGATGATACTTATTTGCAGTTTCTTGATCCTTTCGTTTTATGACCGGCGTTGCCTTTAGTGTATTTTCGGTTGTATATTTCATTCAGCTTCATCATTAATCCCGTATTTAGTTGATATCTTATAAAGATATCAATAAACAATTAGGCAATTCACAAGATGTTCTAAAGTTGTATGTTGTAAGCAAAAGTTGTATAAAAATACAACCCTTGTGAACACAATATTGGAGTTGTATGTCATATTATTTATAATTATTCAAAATCTACCATTTTTTTGCCACCTTCCTGCATTTTTAAATGTAATGCTCGATTTTAGCCGCACGAATATATAAAGAGGAGGAATAAAAATATAAACAAAATCAGCTGATAGAATAGCACACTCTTTAAACATACATCGCAATGTTGTATGTGTCTTATCGCAATTTTGCATGGGAAACGAAAACAGTGTTGATACGACAGTTGTAAAAACATACAACAATAGAACGATACGCCACGATACAACACCTTGTGAATTGCCTAAATACAAGGTTTTTTCTCACATTTCTACCGAAATCATTCACCCGAATTTAACAATTTCGGCCCAGTACAAATGTACTATTAGGAATTTTCTGTTTTAGAAAAGTGCTTATACACCCTTGAACAGTTACCAGTCCTACCAATTTGGAAACGTCACCGAGCGTGACATTTAAGAGTGCTGTGCTGACTTGGCAGCACTGTGAGAAGCACACACACAAAAACAGGAGAAATTTCTACAAGCTAAAGCAAAAATTTTTAACCAGTCAGCGAGAAAATATAAAATAATATCCAATAATTTAAATTTAATACTTGAAGTTTTAAAATGCAAACTTATTTTGTGAAAAAGATCAACAATAGTGAGTTTTAAAAGAAATGAAGAAAAATGAGCTAAACGAGTGCGAATGAAAGCTTTCGATTTGTGCAACGTTTGTGAAAAAATCGAAGTAAAGGCAGAGGAAAAAGTTTTGCGAGACTCTCGAGACAGACATACGGACGGACAGACGATAAACGGCCCCAACAGTGACTCGAGCTTGTCATCGTTGCAGCAGGGTGGAGTGGCTTGTAATTAAAATAACGAAATTGCTGTATAAAAATATATTTTTATGTGTAAACGTAAAAGTTTGGAGGAAATCGAAACTTAATTGGAGCAGAAAGTTGGCGACAAATTCGTTTCAAGGTTGTGCAGAGCTGTCGGCCGTCGTATGCGCTGAGCAGAAGGAATTGCAATTGAATTGAAATAAAAAAAAAACAACTGCACCACCCATTGAAAACAGCAACAACAATAAATAAGAATATAGAATAATTTGGGGACACGAACAAGCACAAGCACAAGAGAACTGCAACAAAACAAATAGAGGAAATAACATGAAATAATTAGAGTAGGCAGCAGCACAGCGCTACCATTTTAAGAACAACAACACAGCAACGAGCACAGCAAGGCAACAATACAGACTAGAAAAAAAAGAGAAATCCAATTAAAGCTCCAACGAAAGGTTGAGGCTAAAACCGATTTGCTGCCTCTACTAAAGTCAGCGCTGCTGCAGCATCATCTCAACGTTGCGTCGTTGACTAGACACTCCACTGGCATCTCTTAAAGTCTGTCTCACTGTTTCGTTGTGCAACTCATTTCCCTTTATTCGCCTCTTTTTGGTATCCACTCATTTCATCATTGTGAGGGTCGGTTGATCCCGCTCATTCGCTCCACTAAACGGGATTCGAAAAATAAACAGTTCAACTTTATCTGCATTTCGTTGTGTTGTATGCAGTGTGTGGAGGGAAAAAGGCGCCCAAACGTTGCAGAATAATTGCTGCTGTTTATTGGTGTCTGTCTTTTCCATCCTCCATTTTAGACACTTGCTGCACGCTGTTCTGTGCATTGTTTTTTTACAAAATTTCTTCAAATAAAAACCTTACTGCTTATTTATTAATAATTGTTGCTGCTTAATAATGTGTTTGTTGTGCAAAATAAATTGTGTGCGTCCAGTTCGTTCTTGTTTAAAGTTAAGTTTAATTGTGACAACCTAGAAGTTGATCTGCTGACAAAAATTGTTTAATACAACAATTTCAATAAAAAATAACAAAAAATTTAAAGTATTTGGGCAACTATAACTGGAAAGATCTACTGTTGCTGTTCGACTTCCTGGTGAAAGAAATAGAAACTAAAATTTTCAATTTATGTAAGTATGAAAATGTTCTACTCGTGAAATCTAGATAGAGCCCATTAAGTTTTCACCTTTTTGTGTAAAATGTGTTTGCCTAATCTTGATTTGATGTCAATTTTATGCTAATTCCGTTAGGCCACCAATTGTGTCATCGAATCGCAAACTTTTTTAACTACTTCTTGAAATTGTGCAAAATCGTCGTTCCTAATCGAAGGTGGCAGCTTTGTTGAATGACGTTTCCATTCGCGCCAAATTTCTTTAAGGGTTGAAATTTTACGGAAACTTCCGTCTATTGGGCTTTATACCAAATTGTATACATAAAAAAATTACTGTTGAAAAAAAAAATTACCCCTAAATAGTCAGCTGACAGAAAGCTTGTTTGTACATAAATAAATTTTTCTTTCAGTTGATTCACTTAAATAATATTAACGAAAAAAAAATATTAATTCGATCTCAATTCATTCTTGGTTTTAATTTCGTAGTTATTTGAAATTAATTATGGAATTTCAACATTAAATTAAGCCTTGAAGTTTTTTTCTATTTTTCGAAAAATGATGTTTCAAGCTTAAAATTTATTAATTTATAAAAAGATATTTTTTTTTTCAAAATCTTTTGTTTTAATTTCAGACTTAGTTTAATAAACTTTGGTTTTAGGTTTTCTGACCAGATATTGGGAGAATAATTCAAGAGTTCGAATCTGGACTTACTATCTTTCGCAGTCAGTTTTAACCTATGTGATAGGTGCTTTCGGTTCTGAAAATTATCGTTTTCTTAGCAAATTTTATTCGTTAGTTCGTCATTGATTGCAGAGCATTTGCGCCATGAGAAAAAAAAACCATTCAATGTCCGTCTGATTATTTTCCGAATAATTATAATTTGAAGAATGGATCTTAACATTTCGATGAAATAAAAAGCTATCTCGAACAACTCGATATTAATACCAGATAAGAATTTTTTGGAATAAAAATCAAAATCACTCGAAAAAGTTATTGTTCGAAAAATAAATGTCCAAAGAAATATTCATAAATAAAAAATTCCAATTTAAGTTTCCAAAATCACAGAAACTCATAAAAATTTTCTTTGAAAAAATATATATTATTTGAAATATTCTCATAATTTATAATTTATACTAGAAATCATGTTCGATAAATTCTTCGTACAGAAAGAAGTTGGATGTATCGTGGACACACCCGTTGGTTTTAACGTAACAGCGTTTCTTTATCCCTGTCCCTATCCTTTTCTTTGTTCCCACAAATTGCATTTGTGTTGCATAAGCTGTTAACTCCGCGACCTGACGATATTATAATTTATTTTTATTTTTATCGTAAGATCAAGCATAAATTCTTCATTTCTGTTTTATAAAATTCACCGTTCCGGGTAATATTTCCATGCAACGGCGTTGCATGATAATAACTTATTCGATAGCTGAAAAATTCGAACCTACAGAATCGGCTTTTAAAAAAAAATTAACAAAATTTTCACTCGAACCCTTATTTTAAACATTTTGTATCAAAAGTCAATTAGTTATTTTTGAGAAATTTTATGACTGAATTATTACAGAATAATTATTACAGGATTATTGCCAAAACAAATATTTTTTTTTTAATTTCGGATCGTGAAATGCAGGTTTGACAATTGATTTTTTTTCAAATATCAATATTTTTCGGGAAATAAATAGAAAGATGTTCGAAAAATAATATTTCAAAAATATATATTCAACGTCCAATTAAAGTTCCTAGAAAGATTTGATATAAAAAAATGATAACGTGTTTTTCTTTTAAGTGGAAAAAGTTACATAATAAACGACATATTTTCGATCTGTTTCCTTCTTTACTGATTTATATTTCTAACCAATATTAAAATGTTTTTGATCCCTGATTGAATATAAATTAAGAATTAAATACATTAAATAATTTTTTTTTTTCAATTTTGCCCTTGCTGAATGTGTCGCTAAAAATTGAGTACCTCTCTGACCTTGTCTCGTTTTGAATGTAAACGAGTGAAACGCAAATCCAGTTGCTCCAGCCAATAACCAAACCTTTTCAAGTGAGCTCATTTTGTTCACTCAAAATTCATATTAATATGTAAATAAGCAGATCAATAAACTCTGCTCAGATGAGATTTTACAAAAATTTTATTGGGTTTCTGCGTTTCTTTTTAATATTCCAAATATATTAACTATATCACAGTTTTTATATAACATAATTTTAAACACATGCAAATTTAAAGCATGGTTCAATAAAAATGTTAGCTATTTCCTTATTGAAAAAAGATATTTTATGATTTGTTTTTTAGTGCATTAAGAAAACTTCTTCAGCATTGCTTACCAACCAACCAATAATATAATCATTAAAAAGCAGTTTATATGGCCTGTCCTCGTGAACCTGCAAAGCCCATAACGATCCTCATTCTCATGACATCGTTTAACAAATACATTGAGATCAATAAGACTTATATACACACACTTTAACTCATACACACACACTTTAACTCATACACTTGCGAATACACACACGGGCAAATAACAACTCATATCGACACACAAAAGAGCAACGGAATGCTTAAAAAAAAATTACAATATTTAAAAAAAACAACAATAAAAAAGTCAAGTTTTTGTTAAAGCAAAAACCGGAAGACCCAAAAGTGAAATGATCAATACCAACCAACATCTCTTAAACTCAGGCAAAGGCGGAGAAGGTTTAGTTTGATCATAATAATCTCATCTCTATAGCTCTCTTCAGACAATTTGTCAATTTGTCCATCTGTCTGTCTGAAGTCCAAGTAGTCGAATTCTATCCGAGTGACACAAAATGCAAAATCATAATAAATAAATCGACCAAGCAATAAGAAGCTACACACGTCTACGTTTTTGTTTTTATACGAGTAATTGTTATTGTAGTGTTTTTTTTTTGTTTTTGTGTTTTGTTTTTTGCTTTTGTTGTTGTTATGACTGGCGAGTGTCTCGTAAAAAGTGTTAACATTTTTGTTTGCATTATAGATAAGAGTCAAATCAAAATGTAAGCTGTTTATTTTTTGCACGTACCTGCATGTACGAATTATTGATAAAATTGATCAATATCAATTCAGTAGAGTTCGATTTTAAAGTTAATAGAGGCGACCAGCTAAGCAGACGTGCCTATGCGCTACACTAAACTATCGAGAGCACACAAATGGATCTTTCTACCAACATTAGGATGTTTTCAGCTGGCTTATCTCATTTGTATGCGATAATGCTCTTATTAAATGCAGATAGTTACACCATTTATTTCTTCTGAAATTTCGAAAATTGTGTTGTGATGAGCTCGGGTTATGATGTGCTCGGGTTGTGCTGCAATCTTCATAGAAAATGCTTTAAAATGTCCCATGTAGTACCTGCATTTTTGAAAAAGCGGGGCTTTTAGATTTTCTGAAAGCCAACAATTGTGCTATGTTCTGCTCAAGCTGTACTGCAAAGAGCCATAGAGGGATCAAAAGTTTGTATATTTGTCAGAGAGTAAAGTCAAGCTCACTTTTTTTAGTAGTGAGTGATCTTATAATGCTTTCATTGTTAAATTTTTTCAGGTTATAAATAATTCAAAAGCATATTTTATAAAAAAGGTTCTACAATTTAAGGACAAATCAAAATTGTAAACAATTTTAAAGTAGATACTGCTTAATTTATCAAATAAACTTATTTATTTACTTTAAAAAAAACCCATTTCCTCTTTTTGAAAAAAAAAAATCTTTTTCCCAGACTCATTGTTCATTTGAGTTTGATGGACCAGATTCCTTCAAACTTCTTACAAGTAGACACTCGGTGGTATTCGGTGTTCTACTTGTAAGAATTTCTAAATTTCAGTTTTTATTAATACAGTGGGAGAAAAATGTTTCTTCTTTGAATTTATGCGGACGTTCTTTTGATTAATGAACGAGTTATACGAGTAACAAAGAATTCGCCATTTCAGTTCTTGAAAACATTTTGACTGAGCTTTCTTAGGTTATTGTTTTGCACATATTATTTAATTAACACAAATTAACGAGAACTGAACCTACAAGTTTTATGCCGATACCAAACGGGTATCGGTTCATGTTCCCAATAGTGTTACATGGCTTTATTAACTCTGTAACGTCTGCCATTTCCTGTAAAAAGTGACGGACTATAAGAAAACTACATTTAAAATATTGAAAATAAAAAATGTATGGCATTATGCAGCACAGCTCAGACACATCACAGCACAATGTCTGAATACTGATAAAATTAATGGTGGAGCTAACTTCTCAAAAAAATTACAAATATGCCGTAATTTTCAAAACTGTCTACAGGTTATTGCAGCAAAACTCGAGCATATCACAGCACAATTTGTATAACAGCTTTTCCCATTGTTAACTGAAGATCAAGTAACTTGCACTTGTTGCCATTGATATCGATCAAATTTTACTTTCTTGAACGTATAACACAATTTTATATATTTAGTGCTCCTTAAACACTGCAATGCTTATCTTTTGCTGTAGCTTTCAGTGAAAAAAAAATAAATAAATAAACATCACAAATCGCGTATGAAAATATGACACATTTAGCAGCTACATACTCACCAATCGATTATCACATAAGTAACTATTGTTATTTGTCATAAAAATTATTATTATTAATTTAATTGAACAAGTAACTAACTTTCTTCAAATACTATTTGGTTATTTGTTGCAGTAATCATCTCAGTAACAACAATATCTCCTGAGCAGTTTTGAGCGACCGTCAACATGAAGTACTCCACAACAAATGCCGTCAACACAACTGGAGGTAACACTTCCGCTACCAGCGCTTCGTCCGCACTCTTTTGCGAACAAGTAAACACAGTCACAAATCTTTTTGAAAATTGGAATGATTGCGAGCGCACAGTCGTCATGTATGCGCTACTTAAGCGTCTGCGTTATCCTAGCCTTAAATTCCTACAATATTCTATTGACAGTAACTTGACACAGAGTTTAGGCTCTTCATCGCAGTCGAATCTTAGCGCCATAGTGATCGATATAAGCGCAAATAATCCATCATATTTACTCAACCTCATCAATGCATACAAAACATTTCAATTGGGCGGTAGTAGTGGTGGTGGTGTTGGTGGTGGTGGTGGTGGTGGAAGTGGTGGTGGTAGCGGCGGCGATACTGATGCTTTGTCATCCTCTTCGTCAGACAAGGATTCCATGCCCTGCTTTGGATCTGATTTTCAAATAACGCATTGTGATGAACGCAAGCAATCATTGCCAGTGTACAATACTAAAGAGGACATTCTACACGAAGTGCTGAGCATGCTGCCGCTGCTGAAGCCCGGCAATGAGGAGGCCAAAATGGTCTATTTGTCGCTTATACCGTTTGCGGTCAAAGACACTATGCGCCAAATTGTGCCCACAGAGTTGGTGCAACAGATTTTCTCCTACTTGTTGATACATCCGGCAATTTCCAGCGATGATCGAAGGTATGTTTGGCTATTCCGACATTTTTATTCCTTTACACTAACATTTTCTTTTCCACCTGTACTTAGATCTCTAAATGTTTGGCTGCGTCATCTAGAGGAACACATTCAGTCCGCTGCCTATGCTTCAATGGGACATCAACAGAGTTTAATTTTGCAACAGCAAAATATAAATGCTGAAAATGGTGGCACACTGATGTTGTCATCCGTATCATCGGCAGCCTCTTCAACATCATCCTCCTCTTCGTCTGCAGCATCCTGCTCTTCTGTTTCCACAGCATCGGTTTCATCTTCAATCGGCAGCATTGCTTCGTCTCGCAATGCCGATTGGCAGACAATTGCGCCACCAACGAAAATGCAACAGCAACAATTGCAGCCTAAAGCAAAATCGCTGCACGATTGGTCTAGCGTCGTAGCTGGCCAAAGCATTGGCGTTGGTCCGGCCAGCATCAGCATTGCTGAAAAACTCTGTGATAATTTGAATGGTATTACATTGAACGAATTAGCGTCTAGTCAAAATAGTTTAGGTCTGACAATTGGTGGTGGCGGTTCAACGGACATTTTTGGACCATCGCTGGTCAATGGTGTAGTTGCTGCTGCAGCAGTATCAGCCACACCACCAAGCATATTCGGCAATTCATCAACAAATCCCATAATTAATATAATAACTAATAACAATAACAGTTGTATGAACAATTTAAATGTTGATGATCATGATAATTCCTTCTCCAAGAATGGAACCGAGATTCTTGATTTCGAACCAACTTCGAATACGACAAATGACTGCAACGGCGCCATTGCAGGCAATACAGCGCAGCAACTTCAACAACAGCATCAACTTCAACAGCAGCAACAGCAACAGCAACAGCAACAGCAACAACAACAGCAACAACAACCACCGCCGCAATCTGGCGAAGTAAGTAGAAAAATATATACAAGTATTATTAATGCCACTATAACATGGTGTTACAATTTTTCAAAAATGTTATTCTCAGTATGACTAGATACCTACCTAACGATAAATTTATCGGCTTCGATAGTCGAGTTATAATAGCGCGCTTGACTTTTGCCCAAGTGTCCGGGGTTCGAATCTCGCCCAAACAATTGTTCTACCATTTTCCTTTACTGATTTCTTTATTTTTAATCAACTCTGATTAAAATGTACCAAAATTTAAGACTTGCAGTTTAATTAATAGTTGCAGTTGTGTAGTTGTAGGACAATTTGTGAAGATCATTAAAAATCTGAATTGACTGAGGTGGGGAGGAATGATTAGAAACAAGGCATAATTGACTTAAAATCGTGATTAATCATGTCTCGAATGCCATGTTTTAAAAGCTTTAACTTGAAAATCTTTTGATCAAATGTAATTGTTTGACTGTTTCGTTTTGTAGAGGAGATTTTTTTCCCCCTATTAATTCAACATTCTGTGCAGTTCTGTTCCACATTAGTAGAAATCTATTACATCCGATTTGTTTCACAATTATGTCATCTATTTGAATCTATTTGAATAATTGAATACCTAAATATAAATCTACTCTTCCTTCTAATGCTCAATTCTTACATAATCCACAGCAATTTCAACAGGAGCCCTATGGTTATGCCTCTATACTCATGAATAATTTCGATCAGGTTGATTCAACACGTTGGAGTCTAGACAGCAAGTTGGCAGCACTAAAAACGCGCCGCTCTAACAGTTTGACCACACAAGCCATTTCCTCATCCGCCTCATCCTCTTCCAATTCCTCAGTGAATACTGTGAACGAAAATTGCTCGAATTCAAGTGAAAATTTGTCACAGTTTGCAAATAAACCACGGAGTTTTTCGCTTTCTATTGAACACTCGCGTGGTGCCCTTACCAATAGCGGTTCAGAAACACGTCTGGATGACTTTAAGCCAAACTACATCAAATTTCAAACACGCAATCTTGGTATGTCAAGCATTGGCTTGTGGCTCAAGTCATTGCGACTGCATAAATACATCGAACTCTTCAAGAATATTACGTACGAAGAAATGCTGCAGATAAGTGAGGATTACCTGCAGAGTTTAGGCGTGACAAAGGGAGCTTCGCACAAATTAGCATTGTGCATAGAAAAGCTCAAGGAACGTCATATGCATATGACTAAAATGGAACAGGATTTGTTAACGGGACAGCTCAAGCTGCAAGCGGCGGTTGAAGAGCTTACAAATATTGTGCTTACTCCTATGAAACCGATTGAATCTGTAAAGGCCGTGAATGGTGAAGAGAATGTGGCATTGAAATTCTTGAAAGTGGTGGATTTGGGTAAGTTTTTTAGCATACATTTCGCATTGGACAACATAAAGATGTTGGTTTTTTTGTTTTTTTTGTTTTTTTGCAGTTTGTTCGCTCTTTCAAAAGGATTCTTATGCGGCACAGGATGAGGAAAGTACGGGTGTGTTGTTGTGGATACTGGAGCGCAGCATACACAACGAGGCTTTTACAAATCATGTTAATCATTTAAAGGAACTTAAATTTAAGCTGTCCAAGCTAAAAATCTCCATCACTCCAAAGATGCACCATTCGAAGAATTTGGGCAGTAACGGCAATTTGAACAAGCCTCGGTAAGAGTTTGAATTAGTTGCCTCTTAACGATTAGTTTGTTTGGGCATACAAATAAAATATGTATGTATGTATAACCAAAAAAAAAATGTTTGTGCCACAAACTGCGATATGTGTGCTTAACGTGCCACATTGGCGGAATTAGAGAAATTTTAATGAGGAGAATCTTTTTTTTAAATTAATGTTAGACCTACAATTATTATGTTTTGTTTTCAGGAATTAAGTTATTATGATGTGATGTGTATGAGTTTTTCTGCGATCTGCCGTAGATAGTTTTTAAAAATTCGTATATTTACATTTTTTAGCAACTTTGCAAATCTTTTTATTTTCAAAAACTCGGAAATAGTGCAGGAGCTGAATTGCATTATGTCGTAGCACGGATTCAAAATTTACATTTTTGAATGCTTAAGAGCGAAAGTACTATGAATTTTAATCTATCTACGACATGTTACAATACAATTCGAACTTTTTTTTAGAGAACTTCTTATTAGAAAATTCACAAATATGCCTTTGTTTTTAAAACTGTCAACGGAACATTGCAGCACAATCCGAGCACTTCACAGCACATTCCGAGCACATCGCAGCAAAATTAACGAGTTCCTAAAAAAATACTCTTAGGAATTCGTTAATTATAATATAATTATATATAATTATAAAATAACACTCAAGAAAACACTAAATCTCTTCTTTTAAATATAATTTTTCTCTATTCTTACAGATGGAATGGCAAATCGCGCAAATGCGATCCGAAGAACGGCAGCAGTGATCGTATTAATCATCGGAAGAATTCTAACGATATGCTGAATTTTTCCTTGAGCTGTTTGCAACAGCAACACCATAGCAATCAACAACAGCAGCAGCAACAACAGCAACAAACAAACGAATATGACAAATTTAATCACAGCAATCAGCATCAACAATACAAAAGTTCATCGTACCCGAATTTTATAAATACTCCGCCACAGCAGCAACAGCAGCTGAAGCATCAACAACATCACCATCACCCACAACAACAGCAGCAACAGCAGCAACAACAGCAACAACAACAAATGCAGCAACAAATCTTGCAGCAGCATGCACACTTTCCAGCGCTGCCACAGCAACAACCACAACAACAACAACAACAAGTTTCTCAACAACATCGACGTTCGCTGAACAGTCTCATTGTAGTCAGCAATGCGGCACAACAGCCGCAGAAAATGGTTTTTAAACCTGGTCAAGCGGTACTAACGGCAACTGCAACCAACTCGACTGCCGCTGAGAGTGCCGCACAAATGGAGCATGCCATGAAGAATCAACAACGCAAAGCCAGTCTCACCAACAACACTGTGAGCAATAATGTTGCGACAACATTTACATCAATACAGCCAGCAGCAACAACAACGAATACAGACAAAACCTCACAGCTTCAGCAGCAACAGCAGCCACAAAAGAAAACAATGGCAGCCGTAGTTATGGTTAGTAGTGATGAACAGCAGCAACAGCAACAGCAACAACCGCAAATAATACTTAGTAACAATAATAGCAACATTTTAAATAATAGCGTTATATGCCAGCAGCAACAGCAACAACAACATTTATTGCAACAGCAACAGCAACAACTGCAATTGCTTGCTGCAGCCGCTGCCGCTGTTGGCAGTAGTTGTAGTCTTAATAACAGTAGTTGTAACAATGGTAGTTGTAGCAACAATAGTGATTGTAATGATAGCTTGTCAGCAACAGCTGCTGCTGCAGCCGCCGCCGCCACCAATCAACTGCAAACCCCAATTATTGCCAATTTAAATTTGCCACCAAAAGATGTTTACCACACCTCGCATGCAGGCGCTGCACTGGCTAGCGCCGCAACAATGAACGATATGAAAAGTTTGGAGCAATTGGAAACGCTTTGCTTGCAAATGACAGAGCAGGCAATTAATTAAATAAGCTCTGCTCCTGCTCCACAATTGAACTTTGGTTTCTTTATAAAGAAACGTAAAAAAAAATACTAGCATGTCTTTTTTGTTTTTTATTTTATATCTATTTTATTGTTATTGTATTTGTTTGTTTTTTGTCGTTGTTGCTTAATAATTTTTTTGCTTAATTGTTACAGTAGTTTTGACAACAGTTGTATCATGCCTTTAATTTTTCAGCGTACTAAAAAACATGCGAAGACTGAGCGACATTTTCTAGACATAAAAACAGTTGCTACATCAGTTGTGGCCCAACTTCATGCAGGGCATGATTAATTAAGGGCTTTAACTGTGCGTTGGAAAATAGTTTTTTTTTTTAATAAGTATATGTGAGCTCCATTTAACGACAAAGTCATTACATAATCCTGATAAGATTGGCTATTCATATGAGCCAATAATATATGATTTTTAAATAATAATGGGCTAATTTTTCAAAATTAAAAGATATCTAGCGATAAAATCGTGAGGTTAGATTTGAAAATACCTATTCACAAACAAAAATTGAGAGAACAAACAGATAAACTGTTTCGCAGTCCAAAAGTTGAAGACACCATTGATAAAAATACCAATGGGCCGATTTATGTGATAGTTGAAATTGTGTCTTTTGATACGATAGCTAGAAACTGGCATTATCTTTTAACAGCTAAAAATGTGATGTTAAACGTCATCACCAATAAAAGCAAACATTAAAATAAAAAAAAAATTAGATATAGTAACAATATCTTGCCGAAAAAGTCCGTAAAACTCTCACCCTTTGCCGAATTAAAGCTTCTATCTCAGTGGGGGTTTCTTAAAATCGGATCCTTTGACATGACATGTTTGAGATTATAATTGTCCAGGACAGAGACTCTACACTTGAAATTTAACGTGAGGTCGGAATAGCACTTTTGTTTATTTTTTTAAATAGAGATATATTTTTCTAATCGGCGTAACACCTTATTGCAAACAATTGAAAATCTCAGCGAGTAAATAATGCCATGCAAAGCTCTTTAAAACATACACATTAGATGTACGGAATCGGCATTAAACTTAATTTTTGTATCGAAATTTGAAATCAAATAAAGTAGACGCTTAACGTTAACATCTTCCAAATGCTTGAATTAAAAGCTAGACTTTAAGGCTAAGCTTTTTTTTAATTTTAAATTAATTGTTCTCTTGCTTAAGCACACTTCCCTTTATGGGTAGAGGGTAAATTAGAATGTTCCTATGAACGCCTCAACCCTAAATCCGACACGGCATTTAACCTCGTGCTGTCAAGCGTGATATCTTTAAATTTTGAATATTTTTTTTTATCAACCTTACAACTTACACCCAGTCTAATGCTGATCTCTTTCGAATAAAAATGTCGCTGTTGCTTCGTGTGTAAATCCAACTTTACAATAGTTTAGTTAGTACTAACTTGTTACATGTTTTCGGTCATAGTTTTTTTTTGCTTTTGTTTTTTGCCTACTCATGCATTTTTAATTTACCCTCTATTTTTTTTGTACCCTCTATTTTTCCTCTTTCTTTTTTTTTTCTTTCATTCTTGCTCCATAGGAAAATCTGCCCAAATTCGATCAACATTTTAGTTTGTTTTAAGACAACACAAGTTACAAGAAATCCAACATGTAGTTGCACAAAAAACTACAATTAAAATAGAAAAATTGTTAGTTATTCAATGAGATGAGAAGAAACACTAACTTCGTCACCACGATAAAAAGGATAACAGCAGCTCGCAAAAGCGCGCCGAGATTAAAGCATAGAACTATTTAAGAAGAAAATTTTAAAGTGTTTTTGAATCAAATACTGCATCGTGACCATGAGACTGACTAAGATTACTTTCCGAAAAAAAAAACAAAAATAATAAACAAACGATTTCAAATCATTCGCTTGCTGAACTATTAGAAAATGTTTATAAAGTTAAAAAATCACTTATACGGAATGTAATTGCTGAATTAACTTTAAATTTAAAATTTATGCAAAACTTTAAAATATATGTATGAAATGTTTGTTAAATAAGAAACAGCTGAAGAAGATGATAAAAACATTATGAAATTTTTTAAAATTATATTATATATATATACCTAACTACTTATATATTTAATGAAATATTTATTGAAAATTTATGCCAGAAACAATGTTTAAACCAACAAAAATAATTATGTAAATTTGTGCTAGCAACTTATATACATACATATATATTGAAATAACTTTTGAGTTTTTCTCCCTAACTAACGCTCTATAACGCTTTGATGCTGAATTAACTGGCAATGTATGTAAAATGAAAAAAAAAAAAAAAATATAATACTGACGAAAAAATTGCAAAAAATTTTGAAAATATTAAACTAAAAAAAAGCGAGAAACAACAATATAAAGTTGAAAAAGAGCATATTTTGAGAAAAGTGCTTTTTTATTGTAAACTAAATTAGTTTAAATATACAAGAACCAAATTTTATTTATGTTATTTAACGTTGTATATGTAATTTTAAGCATGTATTTCTATTTGTATTTGTATTTGAATTAAAAAAAAACCCTAACGCTGTGTGCTACAAACATATGTACAGCTATATCTAGCCTCTAAACTCCTTCTACCCCGCTACACTTTCAGCGTTAAGCAGCTTTAAGATTTTTGTGGAAACATGTTGTACGTATTTGTCCCGAAATTTTGAACAAGCAAACATTTTTAATCCTTAAGAAAAAAAAACAACAGCAAAAATTTAGATAATTTAGCTTTACTTATTTGCAGTTTAGTTTAAAATGAAAAATAATCGTTTTTTCTTCTAAGCAAAAGAAATTGCTTGTTTATTGCTAATATTATATTTTTCAACTTGTATATATTTATACTTATACACTTACTTATTACAAAACAGCATCGTCTATCTTATTAAAACTTAGCAAAAATAAATGATATAATAATATAACTTATTTGATTATAATAAAAGAAAACTAGCATTAAACATATTTAAACTAACGATGCTGTAGCAAAAACAACAAAAACAAATAATGCCGTTTTTAACATAGAAACTTTTTTTAATATACACTAATTTTAATTTGTTAAAATTTATTAGCAACGCTTGCGTTCATTTTTATTTTTGAAACTTTGTATTGCGCATGCGTAACATATATGATATATATATATATATATATTAGTATATATATATATACACTCAAACACACACACTCACATATAAAACAACACAAATTTGTAGAACATAATTTATACAACTTTTAAATATAATAAGAAATAAATATATATATATTTTATGCATACATTAATAAATTCACTGTACGTCTGTAATTCTTACAACCTTTTAAACGCTCCTGTTCTCTTTTTTTTTTGTAAAAAAATCTAGCTGAAAAAGTTTTTGTAACATTGATAAAATAAATCCATTCAAATCAAATTATAGATATATTTCGTTCGTATAATTCCAAAATTTAAGTAATTGTTCAACAAATTCCACTTTTAACAAGCTCCCCTGCATCTAACCCATTTAACCAAAAATAATTTTTTTTATTTCATTTATGAACCTTTCGATAAGGAAATTATGTTTCGGCTCTCATTAATGATTAATTTTTTAATCATTCGGCCGAATAAATTGACTCCAACAAGCGATCCTTTTTTGTTCGTAATTGTTCGCAAAATAATTAGAAATTGTTTTCTACATGCTTATTAATTAAAAAAAGGTGTTCAAAATAGTTTATGATTCAATTGGAAACTCATTTATGAGTTTGCTGCTGCAAGCAAATTTTTGAACAAAAAGCCATTTGCGATTCAGTTGATTGATAACTCATTAATTGTTAAAGAAGTATCTTCTATGAATTTGTGAATAAAAAAAGTTTAATATTAATATTTTGTATACGGCCTCTAATTATTTATATTGAAAACAATTTTTTTCGAGCTCTAGGCCAAGCATGTTGTCAACAAGACAACATGAAGAACAAAGAAGGCAACAAACAGCAACAACAACAACGGCTCTGTATATGGTTGTTGCCTTCTTTGTTCTTCATGTTGTCTTGTTGACAACATGTTTGGCCTAGAGCTCGAAAAAATTGTTTTCAATAAAAAAAGTTTATTTAGGAATTGTTTTTTCTTTTACTAAAATTAACAGAAATATCATCGTTTAAGATAAAAACATTTTTATGGTTAAGAAATGAATCTTTCACGGATCAAAAATGAATTTTTACTAATAATGCAAATGAACTTAACATGATTGGATTAAAAAATTTCCCGAAGTTTTGGTTTATTGCGAAATCCTATTAATGAATCAATATTATTGACACAACGCAAGGGGAATCTAGCTATTTCGATAACATAAATTTATAAAAGAACGTAAAAGCGTAAACGTAATAGTAAACATTTTAACCTGAAAATTTTACTTTTCCCCTACCGAACTAACGTATTTTCAAAAAGAAGTGGCTCTTTTGATTTAAAAAGGAATCATTAACAAAATCACAAACTTACAATTTTTGAATCAAAATAAATTTCATGCATTTTTCATGCATTTTTTTTTTTTTTCTTAACTTATTTATAAAAATTTTAAAGAAGAAACAATTTCCACCCAAAATTATGATGAATTTTCCCAAAAACTTTAAAATTTCGCTAAATCTTCGCTTGTGGTTCAGTCTGGCTTTTGATGCAAAAGATTGTTTAGTTTTTTTACAAAATAACCATTTTTTCTGCAACTTTTGGAACAATACGTACAAAATTAAAAAAAAATATATATACATATATATATATATAACCTTAAATTATGATGATGTTTGAAATTTTTGTGGATTATTGTTTAATTTGATAAGCTGATTGTTTTCTATTTTTATTTTTAACTTTAAGCTTATTGTTTTCTTGTACAGTTTAGCACATGTTTTTTCTTAAACTGTTTGTATTTTTTTTTTTTTTTTTTAACTTAGAAATGCATAAATTTAAATTTCTGCTGAAAAGCTTTACAAGCTTTACAAAAATAAAAAAGAATTTCCGGCATAATTCCGGTAGAGAGCACAATTATTCTACATCAGAGAACAATTTATAATGTATACACCCTGTAACTTGGTAAAATACAAAAATAAATTGAAGTTAGAACTACAAAACATAAAAAAATCTTGACTATTACTGTTGAACAATTACATAGCAAAACTCTTGAAAGTTAATGATACAAATACATAATTAAATTAAAAAGAAAGCATTTGTGCTTTTAGGTAACATTTATAACAAACAAACAAACAAACAAACATAAATAAGTAGTTCAAGCAATAGACACGAATTCTATAGTTATTAACGACAATTAACAAAATTGATCTAATATTTTCATCTAGAGTACTGAAAAGTTCATAATAAATGCATAAACAAGAAGAACAATAAAGGACATTATTTTATTTTAAATAATAATTCATTAAAACTTAAAGCTTTGTGTTTTGCTTTTGACTTCTGGACACTATATTGAGTGAAATCGAATAGTTAGAATATGTTAAACTTGCATATCTAAGATGACTGTATGACAAATAAGGCAGCCATGATTCATTTATCATTAAAATTTTAAGGCTGCACATAAATATTCCTTCATCATGAGATTCATTAAAATAATAACATCTGAGCTGAATTGAAATGGCGCAAAAATCCTTGATACGTTGGCCCAGCAAACATTGAGGATTGAGAATGATTTTTTATCAAATGTGTTTCTGTAGAATGATAGCATTCTCAACAAAAAGGGGACTTTATTCTCAAATTGAGAAATAGGTTCATTCTCAAATTGATATTAAACGTTGATCTAAACCTGTTTCCAATGTGATTTTCAAACTGTTTAGAAAAACATTTATTCTCCAATCAACCTTAAATCGAACTCAAATATTAATTCTCGATTTGAAAATGATTTGAGAATCACATTCACAAATTAAATTTGAGAAAAAAAGCTCAAACCTTTGACTTGTGTTTGCTGGGTGGGCTAGAATTGAGTTATTAAAAAAAACAATCGATGTAATAACAACCAATAGATGAAATACAGCGCAAATTTATTGCCAAACATGGTATGGCACTTGTTTAAAAGGAAAACATTTCATTGAATTCAATAAAGCCTCCATCATACTTTTTATGAGCAAACTAAATCTTTCTTTGTCAAAATGCACTTCAAGGTTTTTTCATTGAAACTTACTTTGCCGATAATTCTTGGGCACTTATTAATAACACAGTCCAACAGCACACTTACAACAGCGTAAACTTTGTAAAAGAGTACATTATGGCGATCATTTTTCAGCACAAAGTTATAGTCCATTTCAGGTCAGAACTTTTTTATGAGCACTATGTAGGCATTGTGCTCATATACGAATAACTAGCGTCAAAAGCCGCAATTCATCAGGCTTGCAGCATTGTAAAGGTGTTTTTTCAACCTTTAATTTGATACCTCCGTAAATAGAGGCCGTAGAGGGGTCAAAGTTGCAGCATTGTAAAGGTGTTTTTTCAACCTTTAATAATAAATTGATACCTAAATTGTCCTTGTGCGATACGAGTTTCAAATTTTACAAAACCCTAAACTTCAAATGCCCATATCTCCGTAAATAGAGGCCGTAGAGGGGTCAAAGTTGCAGCATTGTAAAGGTGTTTTTTCAACCTTTAATTTGATACCTAAATTGTCCTTGTGCGATACGAGTTTCAAATTTTACAATGAAAACAAAATGCTAAACTTCAAATGCTCATATCTCCGTAAATAGAGGCCGTAGAGGGGTCAAAGTTGCAGCATTGTAAAGGTGTTTTTTCAACCTTTAATTTGATACCTAAATTGTCCTTGTGCGATACGAGTTTCAAATTTTACAATGAAAACAAAATGCTAAACTTCAAATGCTCATATCTCCGTAAATAGAGGCCGTAGAGGGGTCAAAGTTGTAGCATTGTAAAGGTGTTTTTTCAACCTTTAATTTGATACCAAAATTGTCCTTGTGCGATACGAGTTTCAAATTTTACAATGAAAACAAAATGCTAAACTTCAAATGCTCATATCTCCGTAAATAGAGGCCGTAGAGGGGTCAAAGTTGCAGCATTGTAAAGGTGTTTTTTTCAACCTTTAATTTGATACCTAAATTGTCCTTGTGCGATACGAGTTTCAAATTTTACAATGAAAACAAAATGCTAAACTTCAAATGCTCATATCTCCGTAAATAGAGGCCGTAGAGGGGTCAAAGTTGCAGCATTGTAAAGGTGTTTTTTCAACCTTTAATTTGATACCTAAATTGTCCTTGTGCGATACGAGTTTCAAATTTTACAATGAAAACAAAATGCTAAACTTCAAATGCTCATATCTCCGTAAATAGAGGCCGTAGAGGGGTCAAAGTTGCAGCATTGTAAAGGTGTTTTTTCAACCTTTAATTTGATACCTAAATTGTCCTTGTGCGATACGAGTTTCAAATTTTACAATGAAAACAAAATGCTAAACTTCAAATGCTCATATCTCCGTAAATAGAGGCCGTAGAGGGGTCAAAGTTGTAGCATTGTAAAGGTGTTTTTTCAACCTTTAATTTGATACCTAAATTGTCCTTGTGCGATACGAGTTTCAAATTTTACAAAATTCTAAACTTCAAAGGCTCATATCTCCGTAAATAGAGGCCGTAGAGGGGTCAAAGTTGCAGCATTGTAAAGGTGTTTTTTCAACCTTTAATTTGATACCTAAATTGTCCTTGTGCGATACGAGTTTCAAATTTTACAATGAAAACAAAATGCTAAACTTCAAATGCTCATATCTCCGTAAATAGAGGCCGTAGAGGGGTCAAAGTTGCAGCATTGGAAAGGTGTTTTTTCAACCTTTAATTTGATACCTAAATTGTCCTTGTGCGATACGAGTTTCAAATTTTACAATGAAAACAAAATGCTAAACTTCAAATGCTCATATCTCCGTAAATAGAGGCCGTAGAGGGGTCAAAGTTGTAGCATTGTAAAGGTGTTTTTTCAACCTTTAATTTGATACCTAAATTGTCCTTGTGCGATACGAGTTTCAAATTTTACAATGAAAACAAAATGCTAAACTTCAAATGCTCATATCTCCGTAAATAGAGGCCGTAGAGGGGTCAAAGTTGCAGCATTGTAAAGGTGTTTTTTCAACCTTTAATTTGATACCTAAATTGTCCTTGTGCGATACGAGTTTCAAATTTTACAATGAAAACAAAATGCTAAACTTCAAAGGCTCATATCTCCGTAAATAGAGGCCGTAGAGGGGTCAAAGTTGCAGCATTGTAAAGGTGTTTTTTCAACCTTTAATTTGATACCTAAATTGTCCTTGTGCGATACGAGTTTCAAATTTTACAATGAAAACAAAATGCTAAACTTCAAATGCTCATATCTCCGTAAATAGAGGCCGTAGAGGGGTCAAAGTTGCAGCATTGGAAAGGTGTTTTTTCAACCTTTAATTTGATACCTAAATTGTCCTTGTGCGATACGAGTTTCAAATTTTACAATGAAAACAAAATGCTAAACTTCAAATGCTCATATCTCCGTAAATAGAGGCCGTAGAGGGGTCAAAGTTGTAGCATTGTAAAGGTGTTTTTTCAACCTTTAATTTGATACCTAAATTGTCCTTGTGCGATACGAGTTTCAAATTTTACAATGAAAACAAAATGCTAAACTTCAAATGCTCATATCTCCGTAAATAGAGGCCGTAGAGGGGTCAAAGTTGCAGCATTGTAAAGGTGTTTTTTCAACCTTTAATTTGATACCTAAATTGTCCTTGTGCGATACGAGTTTCAAATTTTACAATGAAAACAAAATGCTAAACTTCAAATGCTCATATCTCCGTAAATAGAGGCCGTAGAGGGGTCAAAGTTGCAGCATTGGAAAGGTGTTTTTTCAACCTTTAATTTGATACCTAAATTGTCCTTGTGCGATACGAGTTTCAAATTTTACAATGAAAACAAAATGCTAAACTTCAAATGCTCATATCTCCGTAAATAGAGGCCGTAGAGGGGTCAAAGTTGTAGCATTGTAAAGGTGTTTTTTCAACCTTTAATTTGATACCTAAATTGTCCTTGTGCGATACGAGTTTCAAATTTTACAATGAAAACAAAATGCTAAACTTCAAATGCTCATATCTCCGTAAATAGAGGCCGTAGAGGGGTCAAAGTTGCAGCATTGTAAAGGTGTTTTTTCAACCTTTAATTTGATACCTAAATTGTCCTTGTGCGATACGAGTTTCAAATTTTACAATGAAAACAAAATGCTAAACTTCAAATGCTCATATCTCCGTAAATAGAGGCCGTAGAGGGGTCAAAGTTGCAGCATTGTAAAGGTGTTTTTTCAACCTTTAATTTGATACCTAAATTGTCCTTGTGCGATACGAGTTTCAAATTTTACAAAATGCTAAACTTCAAATGCTCATATCTCCGCAAATAGAGGCCGTAGAGGGGTCAAAGTTGCAGCATTGTAAAGGTGTTTTTTCAACCTTTAATTTGATACCTAAATTGTCCTTGTGCGATACGAGTTTCAAATTTTACAATGAAAACAAAATGCTAAACTTCAAATGCTCATATCTCCGTAAATAGAGGCCGTAGAGGGGTCAAAGTTGCAGCATTGTAAAGGTGTTTTTTCAACCTTTAATTTGATACCTAAATTGTCCTTGTGCGATACGAGTTTCAAATTTTACAATGAAAACAAAATGCTAAACTTCAAATGCTCATATCTCCGATACGAGTTTCAAATTTTACAAAATGCTAAACTTCAAATGCTCATATCTCCGTAAATAGAGGCCGTAGAGGGGTCAAAGTTGCAGCATTGTAAAGGTGTTTTTTCAACCTTTAATTTGATACCTAAATTGTCCTTGTGCGATACGAGTTTCAAATTTTACAATGAAAACAAAATGCTAAACTTCAAATGCTCATATCTCCGTAAATAGAGGCCGTAGAGGGGTCAAAGTTGCAGCATTGTAAAGGTGTTTTTTCAACCTTTAATTTGATACCTAAATTGTCCTTGTGCGATACGAGTTTCAAATTTTACAATGAAAACAAAATGCTAAACTTCAAATGCTCATATCTCCGTAAATAGAGGCCGCCTTGCAGAGAACACCTTGCAGCATTGTAAAGGTGTTTTTTCAACCTTTAATTTGATACCTAAATTGTCCTTGTGCGATACGAGTTTCAAATTTTACAATGAAAACAAAATGCTAAACTTCAAATGCTCATATCTCCGTAAATAGAGGCCGTAGAGGGGTCAAAGTTGCAGCATTGTAAAGGTGTTTTTTCAACCTTTAATTTGATACCTAAATTGTCCTTGTGCGATACGAGTTTCAAATTTTACAATGAAAACAAAATGCTAAACTTCAAATGCTCATATCTCCGTAAATAGAGGCCGTAGAGGGGTCAAAGTTGCAGCATTGTAAAGGTGTTTTTTTCAACCTTTAATTTGATACCTAAATTGTCCTTGTGCGATACGAGTTTCAAATTTTACAAAATGCTAAACTTCAAATGCTCATATCTCCGTAAAAAGAGGCCGTAGAGGGGTCAAAGTTGCAGCATTGTAAAGGTGTTTTTTCAACCTTTAATTTGATTTCTAAATTGTCCTTGTGCGATACGAGTTTCAAATTTTACAAAATGCTAAACTTCAAATGCTCATATCTCCGTAAATAGAGGCCGTAGAGGGGTCAAAGTTGCAGCATTGTAAAGGTGTTTTTGCAACCTTTAATTTGATACCTAAATTGTCTTTGTGCGATACGAGTTTCAAATTTTACAATGAAAACAAAATGCTAAACTTCAAATGCTCATATCTCCGTAAATAGAGGCCGTAGAGGGGTCAAAGTTGCAGCATTGTAAAGGTGTTTTTTCAACCTTTAATTTGATACCTAAATTGTCCTTGTGCGATACGAGTTTCAAATTTTACAATGAAAACAAAATGCTAAACTTCAAATGCTCATATCTCCGTAAATAGAGGCCGTAGAGGGGTCAAAGTTGCAGCATTGTAAAGGTGTTTTTTCAACCTTTAATTTGATACCTAAATTGTCCTTGTGCGATACGAGTTTCAAATTTTACAAAATGCTAAACTTCAAATGCTCATATCTCCGTAAATAGAGGCCGTAGAGGGGTCAAAGTTGCAGCATTGTAAAGGTGTTTTTTCAACCTTTAATTTGATACCTAAATTGTCCTTGTGCGATACGAGTTTCAAATTTTACAAAATGCTAAACTTCAAATGCTCATATCTCCGTAAATAGAGGCCGTAGAGGGGTCAAAGTTGCAGCATTGTAAAGGTGTTTTTGCAACCTTTAATTTGATACCTAAATTGTCTTTGTGCGATACGAGTTTCAAATTTTACAATGAAAACAAAATGCTAAACTTCAAATGCTCATATCTCCGTAAATAGAGGCCGTAGAGGGGTCAAAGTTGCAGCATTGTAAAGGTGTTTTTTCAACCTTTAATTTGATACCTAAATTGTCCTTGTGCGATACGAGTTTCAAATTTTACAAAATGCTAAACTTCAAATGCCCATATCTCCGTAAATAGAGGCCGTAGAGGGGTCAAAGTTGCAGCATTGTAAAGGTGTTTTTTCAACCTTTAATTTGATACCTAAATTGTCCTTGTGCGATACGAGTTTCAAATTTTACAAAATGCTAAACTTCAAATGCTCATATCTCCGTAAATAGAGGCCGTAGAGGGGTCAAAGTTGCAGCATTGTAAAGGTGTTTTTTCAACCTTTAATTTGATACCTAAATTGTCCTTGTGCGATACGAGTTTCAAATTTTACAAAATGCTAAACTTCAAATGCTCATATCTCCGTAAATAGAGGCTGTAGAGGGGTCAAAGTTGCAGCATTGTAAAGGTGTTTTTTCAACCTTTAATTTGATACCTAAATTGTCCTTGTGCGATACGAGTTTCAAATTTTACAAAATGCTAAACTTCAAATGCTCATATCTCCGTAAATAGAGGCCGTAGAGGGGTCAAAGTTGCAGCATTGTAAAGGTGTTTTTTCAACCTTTAATTTGATACCTAAATTGTCCTTGTGCGATACGAGTTTCAAATTTTACAATGAAAACAAAATGCTAAACTTCAAATGCTCATATCTCCGTAAATAGAGGCCGTAGAGGGGTCAAAGTTGCAGCATTGTAAAGGTGTTTTTTCAACCTTTAATTTGATACCTAAATTGTCCTTGTGCGATACGAGTTTCAAATTTTACAAAATGCTAAACTTCAAATGCTCATATCTCCGTAAATAGAGGCTGTAGAGGGGTCAAAGTTGCAGCATTGTAAAGGTGTTTTTTCAACCTTTAATTTGATACCTAAATTGTCCTTGTGCGATACGAGTTTCAAATTTTACAAAATGCTAAACTTCAAATGCTCATATCTCCGTAAATAGAGGCCGTAGAGGGGTCAAAGTTGCAGCATTGTAAAGGTGTTTTTTCAACCTTTAATTTGATACCTAAATTGTCCTTGTGCGATACGAGTTTCAAATTTTACAATGAAAACAAAATGCTAAACTTCAAATGCTCATATCTCCGTAAATAGAGGCCGTAGAGGGGTCAAAGTTGCAGCATTGTAAAGGTGTTTTTTTCAACCTTTAATTTGATACCTAAATTGTCCTTGTGCGATACGAGTTTCAAATTTTACAATGAAAACAAAATGCTAAACTTCAAATGCTCATATCTCCGTAAATAGAGGCCGTAGAGGGGTCAAAGTTGCAGCATTGTAAAGGTGTTTTTTCAACCTTTAATTTGATACCTAAATTGTCCTTGTGCGATACGAGTTTCAAATTTTACAATGAAAACAAAATGCTAAACTTCAAATGCTCATATCTCCGTAAATAGAGGCCGTAGAGGGGTCAAAGTTGCAGCATTGTAAAGGTGTTTTTTCAACCTTTAATTTGATACCTAAATTGTCCTTGTGCGATACGAGTTTCAAATTTTACAAAATGCTAAACTTCAAATGCTCATATCTCCGTAAATAGAGGCCGTAGAGGGGTCAAAGTTGCAGCATTGTAAAGGTGTTTTTTCAACCTTTAATTTGATACCTAAATTGTCTTTGTGCGATACGAGTTTCAAATTTTACAATGAAAACAAAATGCTAAACTTCAAATGCTCATATCTCCGTAAATAGAGGCCGTAGAGGGGTCAAAGTTGCAGCATTGTAAAGGTGTTTTTTCAACCTTTAATTTGATACCTAAATTGTCCTTGTTTTCAAATTTTACAATGAAAACAAAATGCTAAACTTCAAATGCTCATATCTCCGTAAATAGAGGCCGTAGAGGGGTCAAAGTTGCAGCATTGTAAAGGTGTTTTTTCAACCTTTAATTTGATACCTAAATTGTCCTTGTGCGATACGAGTTTCAAATTTTACAAAATGCTAAACTTCAAATGCTCATATCTCCGTAAATAGAGGCCGTAGAGGGGTCAAAGTTGCAGCATTGTAAAGGTGTTTTTTCAACCTTTAATTTGATACCTAAATTGTCCTTGTGCGATACGAGTTTCAAATTTTACAATGAAAACAAAATGCTAAACTTCAAATGCTCATATCTCCGTAAATAGAGGCCGCCTTGCAGAGAACACCTTGCAGCATTGTAAAGGTGTTTTTTCAACCTTTAATTTGATACCTAAATTGTCCTTGTGCGATACGAGTTTCAAATTTTACAATGAAAACAAAATGCTAAACTTCAAATGCTCATATCTCCGTAAATAGAGGCCGTAGAGGGGTCAAAGTTGCAGCATTGTAAAGGTGTTTTTTCAACCTTTAATTTGATACCTAAATTGTCCTTGTGCGATACGAGTTTCAAATTTTACAATGAAAACAAAATGCTAAACTTCAAATGCTCATATCTCCGTAAATAGAGGCCGTAGAGGGGTCAAAGTTGCAGCATTGTAAAGGTGTTTTTTCAACCTTTAATTTGATACCTAAATTGTCCTTGTGCGATACGAGTTTCAAATTTTACAATGAAAACAAAATGCTAAACTTCAAATGCTCATATCTCCGTAAATAGAGGCCGTAGAGGGGTCAAAGTTGCAGCATTGTAAAGGTGTTTTTTCAACCTTTAATTTGATACCTAAATTGTCCTTGTGCGATACGAGTTTCAAATTTTACAAAATGCTAAACTTCAAATGCTCATATCTCCGTAAATAGAGGCCGTAGAGGGGTCAAAGTTGCAGCATTGTAAAGGTGTTTTTTCAACCTTTAATTTGATACCTAAATTGTCCTTGTGCGATACGAGATTTAAATTTTACAAAATGCTAAACTTCAAATGCCCATATCTCCGTAAATAGAGGCCGTAGAGGGGTCAAAGTTGCAGCATTGTAAAGGTGTTTTTGCAACCTTTAATTTGATACCTAAATTGTCTTTGTGCGATACGAGTTTCAAATTTTACAATGAAAACAAAATGCTAAACTTCAAATGCTCATATCTCCGTAAATAGAGGCCGTAGAGGGGTCAAAGTTGCAGCATTGTAAAGGTGTTTTTTCAACCTTTAATTTGATACCTAAATTGTCCTTGTGCGATACGAGTTTCAAATTTTACAAAATGCTAAACTTCAAATGCCCATATCTCCGTAAATAGAGGCCGTAGAGGGGTCAAAGTTGCAGCATTGTAAAGGTGTTTTTTCAACCTTTAATTTGATACCTAAATTGTCCTTGTGCGATACGAGTTTCAAATTTTACAAAATGCTAAACTTCAAATGCCCATATCTCCGTAAATAGAGGCCGTAGAGGGGTCAAAGTTGCAGCATTGTAAAGGTGTTTTTTCAACCTTTAATTTGATACCTAAATTGTCCTTGTGCGATACGAGTTTCAAATTTTACAAAATGCTAAACTTCAAATGCTCATATCTCCGTAAATAGAGGCCGTAGAGGGGTCAAAGTTGCAGCATTGTAAAGGTGTTTTTTCAACCTTTAATTTGATACCTAAATTGTCCTTGTGCGATACGAGTTTCAAATTTTACAATGAAAACAAAATGCTAAACTTCAAATGCTCATATCTCCGTAAATAGAGGCCGTAGAGGGGTCAAAGTTGCAGCATTGTAAAGGTGTTTTTTCAACCTTTAATTTGATACCTAAATTGTCCTTGTGCGATACGAGTTTCAAATTTTACAATGAAAACAAAATGCTAAACTTCAAATGCTCATATCTCCGATACGAGTTTCAAATTTTACAAAATTCTAAACTTCAAATGCTCATATCTCCGTAAATAGAGGCCGTAGAGGGGTCAAAGTTGCAGCATTGTAAAGGTGTTTTTTCAACCTTTAATTTGATACCTAAATTGTCCTTGTGCGATACGAGTTTCAAATTTTACAAAATGCTAAACTTCAAATGCTCATATCTCCGTAAATAGAGGCCGTAGAGGGGTCAAAGTTGCAGCATTGTAAAGGTGTTTTTTCAACCTTTAATTTGATACCTAAATTGTCCTTGTGCGATACGAGATTTAAATTTTACAAAATGCTAAACTTCAAATGCCCATATCTCCGTAAATAGAGGCCGTAGAGGGGTCAAAGTTGCAGCATTGTAAAGGTGTTTTTGCAACCTTTAATTTGATACCTAAATTGTCTTTGTGCGATACGAGTTTCAAATTTTACAATGAAAACAAAATGCTAAACTTCAAATGCTCATATCTCCGTAAATAGAGGCCGTAGAGGGGTCAAAGTTGCAGCATTGTAAAGGTGTTTTTTCAACTTTTAATTTGATACCTAAATTGTCCTTGTGCGATACGAGTTTCAAATTTTACAAAATGCTAAACTTCAAATGCCCATATCTCCGTAAATAGAGGCCGTAGAGGGGTCAAAGTTGCAGCATTGTAAAGGTGTTTTTTCAACCTTTAATTTGATACCTAAATTGTCCTTGTGCGATACGAGTTTCAAATTTTACAAAATGCTAAACTTCAAATGCCCATATCTCCGTAAATAGAGGCCGTAGAGGGGTCAAAGTTGCAGCATTGTAAAGGTGTTTTTTCAACCTTTAATTTGATACCTAAATTGTCCTTGTGCGATACGAGTTTCAAATTTTACAAAATGCTAAACTTCAAATGCTCATATCTCCGTAAATAGAGGCCGTAGAGGGGTCAAAGTTGCAGCATTGTAAAGGTGTTTTTTCAACCTTTAATTTGATACCTAAATTGTCCTTGTGCGATACGAGTTTCAAATTTTACAATGAAAACAAAATGCTAAACTTCAAATGCTCATATCTCCGTAAATAGAGGCCGTAGAGGGGTCAAAGTTGCAGCATTGTAAAGGTGTTTTTTCAACCTTTAATTTGATACCTAAATTGTCCTTGTGCGATACGAGTTTCAAATTTTACAATGAAAACAAAATGCTAAACTTCAAATGCTCATATCTCCGATACGAGTTTCAAATTTTACAAAATTCTAAACTTCAAATGCTCATATCTCCGTAAATAGAGGCCGTAGAGGGGTCAAAGTTGCAGCATTGTAAAGGTGTTTTTTCAACCTTTAATTTGATACCTAAATTGTCCTTGTGCGATACGAGTTTCAAATTTTACAAAATGCTAAACTTCAAATGCTCATATCTCCGTAAATAGAGGCCGTAGAGGGGTCAAAGTTGCAGCATTGTAAAGGTGTTTTTTCAACCTTTAATTTGATACCTAAATTGTCCTTGTACGATACGAGTTTCAAATTTTACAATGAAAACAAAATGCTAAACTTCAAATGCTCATATCTCCGTAAATAGAGGCCGTAGAGGGGTCAAAGTTGTAGCATTGTAAAGGTGTTTTTTCAACCTTTAATTTGATACCAAAATTGTCCTTGTGCGATACGAGTTTCAAATTTTACAATGAAAACAAAATGCTAAACTTCAAATGCTCATATCTCCGTAAATAGAGGCCGTAGAGGGGTCAAAGTTGCAGCATTGTAAAGGTGTTTTTTCAACCTTTAATTTGATACCTAAATTGTCCTTGTGCGATACGAGTTTCAAATTTTACAAAATGCTAAACTTCAAATGCTCATATCTCCGTAAATAGAGGCCGTAGAGGGGTCAAAGTTGCAGCATTGTAAAGGTGTTTTTTCAACCTTTAATTTGATACCTAAATTGTCCTTGTGCGATACGAGTTTCAAATTTTACAATGAAAACAAAATGCTAAACTTCAAATGCTCATATCTCCGTAAATAGAGGCCGCCTTGCAGAGAACACCTTGCAGCATTGTAAAGGTGTTTTTTCAACCTTTAATTTGATACCTAAATTGTCCTTGTGCGATACGAGTTTCAAATTTTACAATGAAAACAAAATGCTAAACTTCAAATGCTCATATCTCCGTAAATAGAGGCCGTAGAGGGGTCAAAGTTGCAGCATTGTAAAGGTGTTTTTTCAACCTTTAATTTGATACCTAAATTGTCCTTGTGCGATACGAGTTTCAAATTTTACAATGAAAACAAAATGCTAAACTTCAAATGCTCATATCTCCGTAAATAGAGGCCGTAGAGGGGTCAAAGTTGCAGCATTGTAAAGGTGTTTTTTCAACCTTTAATTTGATACCTAAATTGTCCTTGTGCGATACGAGTTTCAAATTTTACAATGAAAACAAAATGCTAAACTTCAAATGCTCATATCTCCGTAAATAGAGGCCGTAGAGGGGTCAAAGTTGCAGCATTGTAAAGGTGTTTTTTCAACCTTTAATTTGATACCTAAATTGTCCTTGTGCGATACGAGTTTCAAATTTTACAAAATGCTAAACTTCAAATGCTCATATCTCCGTAAATAGAGGCCGTAGAGGGGTCAAAGTTGCAGCATTGTAAAGGTGTTTTTTCAACCTTTAATTTGATACCTAAATTGTCCTTGTGCGATACGAGATTTAAATTTTACAAAATGCTAAACTTCAAATGCCCATATCTCCGTAAATAGAGGCCGTAGAGGGGTCAAAGTTGCAGCATTGTAAAGGTGTTTTTGCAACCTTTAATTTGATACCTAAATTGTCTTTGTGCGATACGAGTTTCAAATTTTACAATGAAAACAAAATGCTAAACTTCAAATGCTCATATCTCCGTAAATAGAGGCCGTAGAGGGGTCAAAGTTGCAGCATTGTAAAGGTGTTTTTTCAACCTTTAATTTGATACCTAAATTGTCCTTGTGCGATACGAGTTTCAAATTTTACAAAATGCTAAACTTCAAATGCCCATATCTCCGTAAATAGAGGCCGTAGAGGGGTCAAAGTTGCAGCATTGTAAAGGTGTTTTTTCAACCTTTAATTTGATACCTAAATTGTCCTTGTGCGATACGAGTTTCAAATTTTACAAAATGCTAAACTTCAAATGCCCATATCTCCGTAAATAGAGGCCGTAGAGGGGTCAAAGTTGCAGCATTGTAAAGGTGTTTTTTCAACCTTTAATTTGATACCTAAATTGTCCTTGTGCGATACGAGTTTCAAATTTTACAAAATGCTAAACTTCAAATGCTCATATCTCCGTAAATAGAGGCCGTAGAGGGGTCAAAGTTGCAGCATTGTAAAGGTGTTTTTTCAACCTTTAATTTGATACCTAAATTGTCCTTGTGCGATACGAGTTTCAAATTTTACAATGAAAACAAAATGCTAAACTTCAAATGCTCATATCTCCGTAAATAGAGGCCGTAGAGGGGTCAAAGTTGCAGCATTGTAAAGGTGTTTTTTCAACCTTTAATTTGATACCTAAATTGTCCTTGTGCGATACGAGTTTCAAATTTTACAATGAAAACAAAATGCTAAACTTCAAATGCTCATATCTCCGATACGAGTTTCAAATTTTACAAAATTCTAAACTTCAAATGCTCATATCTCCGTAAATAGAGGCCGTAGAGGGGTCAAAGTTGCAGCATTGTAAAGGTGTTTTTTCAACCTTTAATTTGATACCTAAATTGTCCTTGTGCGATACGAGTTTCAAATTTTACAAAATGCTAAACTTCAAATGCTCATATCTCCGTAAATAGAGGCCGTAGAGGGGTCAAAGTTGCAGCATTGTAAAGGTGTTTTTTCAACCTTTAATTTGATACCTAAATTGTCCTTGTGCGATACGAGATTTAAATTTTACAAAATGCTAAACTTCAAATGCCCATATCTCCGTAAATAGAGGCCGTAGAGGGGTCAAAGTTGCAGCATTGTAAAGGTGTTTTTGCAACCTTTAATTTGATACCTAAATTGTCTTTGTGCGATACGAGTTTCAAATTTTACAATGAAAACAAAATGCTAAACTTCAAATGCTCATATCTCCGTAAATAGAGGCCGTAGAGGGGTCAAAGTTGCAGCATTGTAAAGGTGTTTTTTCAACCTTTAATTTGATACCTAAATTGTCCTTGTGCGATACGAGTTTCAAATTTTACAAAATGCTAAACTTCAAATGCCCATATCTCCGTAAATAGAGGCCGTAGAGGGGTCAAAGTTGCAGCATTGTAAAGGTGTTTTTTCAACCTTTAATTTGATACCTAAATTGTCCTTGTGCGATACGAGTTTCAAATTTTACAAAATGCTAAACTTCAAATGCCCATATCTCCGTAAATAGAGGCCGTAGAGGGGTCAAAGTTGCAGCATTGTAAAGGTGTTTTTTCAACCTTTAATTTGATACCTAAATTGTCCTTGTGCGATACGAGTTTCAAATTTTACAAAATGCTAAACTTCAAATGCTCATATCTCCGTAAATAGAGGCCGTAGAGGGGTCAAAGTTGCAGCATTGTAAAGGTGTTTTTTCAACCTTTAATTTGATACCTAAATTGTCCTTGTGCGATACGAGTTTCAAATTTTACAATGAAAACAAAATGCTAAACTTCAAATGCTCATATCTCCGTAAATAGAGGCCGTAGAGGGGTCAAAGTTGCAGCATTGTAAAGGTGTTTTTTCAACCTTTAATTTGATACCTAAATTGTCCTTGTGCGATACGAGTTTCAAATTTTACAATGAAAACAAAATGCTAAACTTCAAATGCTCATATCTCCGATACGAGTTTCAAATTTTACAAAATTCTAAACTTCAAATGCTCATATCTCCGTAAATAGAGGCCGTAGAGGGGTCAAAGTTGCAGCATTGTAAAGGTGTTTTTTCAACCTTTAATTTGATACCTAAATTGTCCTTGTGCGATACGAGTTTCAAATTTTACAAAATGCTAAACTTCAAATGCTCATATCTCCGTAAATAGAGGCCGTAGAGGGGTCAAAGTTGCAGCATTGTAAAGGTGTTTTTTCAACCTTTAATTTGATACCTAAATTGTCCTTGTACGATACGAGTTTCAAATTTTACAATGAAAACAAAATGCTAAACTTCAAATGCTCATATCTCCGTAAATAGAGGCCGTAGAGGGGTCAAAGTTGTAGCATTGTAAAGGTGTTTTTTCAACCTTTAATTTGATACCAAAATTGTCCTTGTGCGATACGAGTTTCAAATTTTACAATGAAAACAAAATGCTAAACTTCAAATGCTCATATCTCCGTAAATAGAGGCCGTAGAGGGGTCAAAGTTGCAGCATTGTAAAGGTGTTTTTTCAACCTTTAATTTGATACCTAAATTGTCCTTGTGCGATACGAGTTTCAAATTTTACAATGAAAACAAAATGCTAAACTTCAAATGCTCATATCTCCGTAAATAGAGGCCGTAGAGGGGTCAAAGTTGCAGCATTGTAAAGGTGTTTTTTCAACCTTTAATTTGATACCTAAATTGTCCTTGTGCGATACGAGTTTCAAATTTTACAATGAAAACAAAATGCTAAACTTCAAATGCTCATATCTCCGTAAATAGAGGCCGTAGAGGGGTCAAAGTTGCAGCATTGTAAAGGTGTTTTTTCAACCTTTAATTTGATACCTAAATTGTCCTTGTGCGATACGAGTTTCAAATTTTACAATGAAAACAAAATGCTAAACTTCAAATGCTCATATCTCCGTAAATAGAGGCCGTAGAGGGGTCAAAGTTGCAGCATTGTAAAGGTGTTTTTTCAACCTTTAATTTGAAACCTAAATTGTCCTTGTGCGATACGAGTTTCAAATTTTACAATGAAAACAAAATGCTAAACTTCAAATGCTCATATCTCCGTAAATAGAGGCCGTAGAGGGGTCAAAGTTGCAGCATTGTAAAGGTGTTTTTTCAACCTTTAATTTGATACCTAAATTGTCCTTGTGCGATACGAGTTTCAAATTTTACAATGAAAACAAAATGCTAAACTTCAAATGCTCATATCTCCGTAAATAGAGGCCGTAGAGGGGTCAAAGTTGCAGCATTGTAAAGGTGTTTTTTCAACCTTTAATTTGATACCTAAATTGTCCTTGTGCGATACGAGTTTCAAATTTTACAAAATGCTAAACTTCAAATGCTCATATCTCCGTAAATAGAGGCCGTAGAGGGGTCAAAGTTGCAGCATTGTAAAGGTGTTTTTTCAACCTTTAATTTGATACCTAAATTGTCCTTGTGCGATACGAGTTTCAAATTTTACAAAATGCTAAACTTCAAATGCTCATATCTCCGTAAATAGAGGCCGTAGAGGGGTCAAAGTTGCAGCATTGTAAAGGTGTTTTTTCAACCTTTAATTTGATACCTAAATTGTCCTTGTGCGATACGAGTTTCAAATTTTACAAAATGCTAAACTTCAAATGCCCATATCTCCGTAAATAGAGGCCGTAGAGGGGTCAAAGTTGCAGCATTGTAAAGGTGTTTTTTCAACCTTTAATTTGATACCTAAATTGTCCTTGTGCGATACGAGTTTCAAATTTTACAAAATGCTAAACTTCAAATGCCCATATCTCCGTAAATAGAGGCCGTAGAGGGGTCAAAGTTGCAGCATTGTAAAGGTGTTTTTTCAACCTTTAATTTGATACCTAAATTGTCCTTGTGCGATACGAGTTTCAAATTTTACAAAATGCTAAACTTCAAATGCTCATATCTCCGTAAATAGAGGCCGTAGAGGGGTCAAAGTTGCAGCATTGTAAAGGTGTTTTTTCAACCTTTAATTTGATACCTAAATTGTCCTTGTGCGATACGAGTTTCAAATTTTACAATGAAAACAAAATGCTAAACTTCAAATGCTCATATCTCCGTAAATAGAGGCCGTAGAGGGGTCAAAGTTGCAGCATTGTAAAGGTGTTTTTTCAACCTTTAATTTGATACCTAAATTGTCCTTGTGCGATACGAGTTTCAAATTTTACAATGAAAACAAAATGCTAAACTTCAAATGCTCATATCTCCGATACGAGTTTCAAATTTTACAAAATTCTAAACTTCAAATGCTCATATCTCCGTAAATAGAGGCCGTAGAGGGGTCAAAGTTGCAGCATTGTAAAGGTGTTTTTTCAACCTTTAATTTGATACCTAAATTGTCCTTGTGCGATACGAGTTTCAAATTTTACAAAATGCTAAACTTCAAATGCTCATATCTCCGTAAATAGAGGCCGTAGAGGGGTCAAAGTTGCAGCATTGTAAAGGTGTTTTTTCAACCTTTAATTTGATACCTAAATTGTCCTTGTGCGATACGAGATTTAAATTTTACAAAATGCTAAACTTCAAATGCCCATATCTCCGTAAATAGAGGCCGTAGAGGGGTCAAAGTTGCAGCATTGTAAAGGTGTTTTTGCAACCTTTAATTTGATACCTAAATTGTCTTTGTGCGATACGAGTTTCAAATTTTACAATGAAAACAAAATGCTAAACTTCAAATGCTCATATCTCCGTAAATAGAGGCCGTAGAGGGGTCAAAGTTGCAGCATTGTAAAGGTGTTTTTTCAACCTTTAATTTGATACCTAAATTGTCCTTGTGCGATACGAGTTTCAAATTTTACAAAATGCTAAACTTCAAATGCCCATATCTCCGTAAATAGAGGCCGTAGAGGGGTCAAAGTTGCAGCATTGTAAAGGTGTTTTTTCAACCTTTAATTTGATACCTAAATTGTCCTTGTGCGATACGAGTTTCAAATTTTACAAAATGCTAAACTTCAAATGCCCATATCTCCGTAAATAGAGGCCGTAGAGGGGTCAAAGTTGCAGCATTGTAAAGGTGTTTTTTCAACCTTTAATTTGATACCTAAATTGTCCTTGTGCGATACGAGTTTCAAATTTTACAAAATGCTAAACTTCAAATGCTCATATCTCCGTAAATAGAGGCCGTAGAGGGGTCAAAGTTGCAGCATTGTAAAGGTGTTTTTTCAACCTTTAATTTGATACCTAAATTGTCCTTGTGCGATACGAGTTTCAAATTTTACAATGAAAACAAAATGCTAAACTTCAAATGCTCATATCTCCGTAAATAGAGGCCGTAGAGGGGTCAAAGTTGCAGCATTGTAAAGGTGTTTTTTCAACCTTTAATTTGATACCTAAATTGTCCTTGTGCGATACGAGTTTCAAATTTTACAATGAAAACAAAATGCTAAACTTCAAATGCTCATATCTCCGATACGAGTTTCAAATTTTACAAAATTCTAAACTTCAAATGCTCATATCTCCGTAAATAGAGGCCGTAGAGGGGTCAAAGTTGCAGCATTGTAAAGGTGTTTTTTCAACCTTTAATTTGATACCTAAATTGTCCTTGTGCGATACGAGTTTCAAATTTTACAAAATGCTAAACTTCAAATGCTCATATCTCCGTAAATAGAGGCCGTAGAGGGGTCAAAGTTGTAGCATTGTAAAGGTGTTTTTTCAACCTTTAATTTGATACCAAAATTGTCCTTGTGCGATACGAGTTTCAAATTTTACAATGAAAACAAAATGCTAAACTTCAAATGCTCATATCTCCGTAAATAGAGGCCGTAGAGGGGTCAAAGTTGCAGCATTGTAAAGGTGTTTTTTCAACCTTTAATTTGATACCTAAATTGTCCTTGTGCAATACGAGTTTCAAATTTTACAATGAAAACAAAATGCTAAACTTCAAATGCTCATATCTCCGTAAATAGAGGCCGTAGAGGGGTCAAAGTTGCAGCATTGTAAAGGTGTTTTTTCAACCTTTAATTTGATACCTAAATTGTCCTTGTGCGATACGAGTTTCAAATTTTACAAAATGCTAAACTTCAAATGCTCATATCTCCGTAAATAGAGGCCGTAGAGGGGTCAAAGTTGCAGCATTGTAAAGGTGTTTTTTCAACCTTTAATTTGATACCTAAATTGTCCTTGTGCGATACGAGTTTCAAATTTTACAATGAAAACAAAATGCTAAACTTCAAATGCTCATATCTCCGTAAATAGAGGCCGTAGAGGGGTCAAAGTTGCAGCATTGTAAAGGTGTTTTTTCAACCTTTAATTTGATACCTAAATTGTCCTTGTGCGATACGAGTTTCAAATTTTACAATGAAAACAAAATGCTAAACTTCAAATGCTCATATCTCCGTAAATAGAGGCCGTAGAGGGGTCAAAGTTGCAGCATTGTAAAGGTGTTTTTTCAACCTTTAATTTGAAACCTAAATTGTCCTTGTGCGATACGAGTTTCAAATTTTACAATGAAAACAAAATGCTAAACTTCAAATGCTCATATCTCCGTAAATAGAGGCCGTAGAGGGGTCAAAGTTGCAGCATTGTAAAGGTGTTTTTTCAACCTTTAATTTGATACCTAAATTGTCCTTATTTTCAAATTTTACAATGAAAACAAAATGCTAAACTTCAAATGCTCATATCTCCGTAAATAGAGGCCGTAGAGGGGTCAAAGTTGCAGCATTGTAAAGGTGTTTTTTCAACCTTTAATTTGATACCTAAATTGTCCTTGTGCGATACGAGTTTCAAATTTTACAAAATGCTAAACTTCAAATGCTCATATCTCCGTAAATAGAGGCCGTAGAGGGGTCAAAGTTGCAGCATTGTAAAGGTGTTTTTTCAACCTTTAATTTGATACCTAAATTGTCCTTGTGCGATACGAGTTTCAAATTTTACAAAATGCTAAACTTCAAATGCTCATATCTCCGTAAATAGAGGCCGTAGAGGGGTCAAAGTTGCAGCATTGTAAAGGTGTTTTTTCAACCTTTAATTTGATACCTAAATTGTCCTTGTGCGATACGAGTTTCAAATTTTACAAAATGCTAAACTTCAAATGCCCATATCTCCGTAAATAGAGGCCGTAGAGGGGTCAAAGTTGCAGCATTGTAAAGGTGTTTTTTCAACCTTTAATTTGATACCTAAATTGTCCTTGTGCGATACGAGTTTCAAATTTTACAATGAAAACAAAATGCTAAACTTCAAATGCTCATATCTCCGTAAATAGAGGCCGTAGAGGGGTCAAAGTTGCAGCATTGTAAAGGTGTTTTTTCAACCTTTAATTTGATACCTAAATTGTCCTTGTGCGATACGAGTTTCAAATTTTACAATGAAAACAAAATGCTAAACTTCAAATGCTCATATCTCCGTAAATAGAGGCCGTAGAGGGGTCAAAGTTGCAGCATTGTAAAGGTGTTTTTTCAACCTTTAATTTGATACCTAAATTGTCCTTGTGCGATACGAGTTTCAAATTTTACAATGAAAACAAAATGCTAAACTTCAAATGCTCATATCTCCGTAAATAGAGGCCGTAGAGGGGTCAAAGTTGCAGCATTGTAAAGGTGTTTTTTCAACCTTTAATTTGATACCTAAATTGTCCTTGTGCGATACGAGTTTCAAATTTTACAATGAAAACAAAATGCTAAACTTCAAATGCTCATATCTCCGTAAATAGAGGCCGTAGAGGGGTCAAAGTTGCAGCATTGTAAAGGTGTTTTTTCAACCTTTAATTTGATACCTAAATTGTCCTTGTGCGATACGAGTTTCAAATTTTACAAAATGCTAAACTTCAAATGCTCATATCTCCGCAAATAGAGGCCGTAGAGGGGTCAAAGTTGCAGCATTGTAAAGGTGTTTTTTCAACCTTTAATTTGATACCTAAATTGTCCTTGTGCGATACGAGTTTCAAATTTTACAATGAAAACAAAATGCTAAACTTCAAATGCTCATATCTCCGTAAATAGAGGCCGTAGAGGGGTCAAAGTTGCAGCATTGTAAAGGTGTTTTTTCAACCTTTAATTTGATACCTAAATTGTCCTTGTGCGATACAAGTTTCAAATTTTACAATGAAAACAAAATGCTAAACTTCAAATGCTCATATCTCCGATACGAGTTTCAAATTTTACAAAATTCTAAACTTCAAATGCTCATATCTCCGTAAATAGAGGCCGTAGAGGGGTCAAAGTTGCAGCATTGTAAAGGTGTTTTTTCAACCTTTAATTTGATACCTAAATTGTCCTTGTGCGATACGAGTTTCAAATTTTACAAAATGCTAAACTTCAAATGCTCATATCTCCGTAAATAGAGGCCGTAGAGGGGTCAAAGTTGCAGCATTGTAAAGGTGTTTTTTCAACCTTTAATTTGATACCTAAATTGTCCTTGTGCGATACGAGTTTCAAATTTTACAATGAAAACAAAATGCTAAACTTCAAATGCTCATATCTCCGTAAATAGAGGCCGTAGAGGGGTCAAAGTTGCAGCATTGTAAAGGTGTTTTTTCAACCTTTAATTTGATACCTAAATTGTCCTTGTGCGATACGAGTTTCAAATTTTACAATGAAAACAAAATGCTAAACTTCAAATGCTCATATCTCCGTAAATAGAGGCCGTAGAGGGGTCAAAGTTGCAGCATTGTAAAGGTGTTTTTTCAACCTTTAATTTGATACCTAAATTGTCCTTGTGCGATACGAGTTTCAAATTTTACAATGAAAACAAAATGCTAAACTTCAAATGCTCATATCTCCGATACGAGTTTCAAATTTTACAAAATTCTAAACTTCAAATGCTCATATCTCCGTAAATAGAGGCCGTAGAGGGGTCAAAGTTGCAGCATTGTAAAGGTGTTTTTTCAACCTTTAATTTGATACCTAAATTGTCCTTGTGCGATACGAGTTTCAAATTTTACAATGAAAACAAAATGCTAAACTTCAAATGCTCATATCTCCGTAAATAGAGGCCGTAGAGGGGTCAAAGTTGCAGCATTGTAAAGGTGTTTTTTCAACCTTTAATTTGATACCTAAATTGTCCTTGTGCGATACGAGTTTCAAATTTTACAATGAAAACAAAATGCTAAACTTCAAATGCTCATATCTCCGTAAATAGAGGCCGTAGAGGGGTCAAAGTTGCAGCATTGTAAAGGTGTTTTTTCAACCTTTAATTTGATACCTAAATTGTCCTTGTGCGATACGAGTTTCAAATTTTACAAAATGCTAAACTTCAAATGCTCATATCTCCGCAAATAGAGGCCGTAGAGGGGTCAAAGTTGCAGCATTGTAAAGGTGTTTTTTCAACCTTTAATTTGATACCTAAATTGTCCTTGTGCGATACGAGTTTCAAATTTTACAATGAAAACAAAATGCTAAACTTCAAATGCTCATATCTCCGTAAATAGAGGCCGTAGAGGGGTCAAAGTTGCAGCATTGTAAAGGTGTTTTTTCAACCTTTAATTTGATACCTAAATTGTCCTTGTGCGATACGAGTTTCAAATTTTACAATGAAAACAAAATGCTAAACTTCAAATGCTCATATCTCCGTAAATAGAGGCCGTAGAGGGGTCAAAGTTGCAGCATTGTAAAGGTGTTTTTTCAACCTTTAATTTGATACCTAAATTGTCCTTGTGCGATACGAGTTTCAAATTTTACAATGAAAACAAAATGCTAAACTTCAAATGCTCATATCTCCGTAAATAGAGGCCGTAGAGGGGTCAAAGTTGCAGCATTGTAAAGGTGTTTTTTCAACCTTTAATTTGATACCTAAATTGTCCTTGTTTTCAAATTTTACAATGAAAACAAAATGCTAAACTTCAAATGCTCATATCTCCGTAAATAGAGGCCGTAGAGGGGTCAAAGTTGCAGCATTGTAAAGGTGTTTTTTCAACCTTTAATTTGATACCTAAATTGTCCTTGTGCGATACGAGTTTCAAATTTTACAAAATGCTAAACTTCAAATGCTCATATCTCCGTAAATAGAGGCCGTAGAGGGGTCAAAGTTGCAGCATTGTAAAGGTGTTTTTTCAACCTTTAATTTGATACCTAAATTGTCCTTGTGCGATACGAGTTTCAAATTTTACAAAATGCTAAACTTCAAATGCTCATATCTCCGTAAATAGAGGCCGTAGAGGGGTCAAAGTTGCAGCATTGTAAAGGTGTTTTTTCAACCTTTAATTTGATACCTAAATTGTCCTTGTGCGATACGAGTTTCAAATTTTACAAAATGCTAAACTTCAAATGCCCATATCTCCGTAAATAGAGGCCGTAGAGGGGTCAAAGTTGCAGCATTGTAAAGGTGTTTTTTCAACCTTTAATTTGATACCTAAATTGTCCTTGTGCGATACGAGTTTCAAATTTTACAATGAAAACAAAATGCTAAACTTCAAATGCTCATATCTCCGTAAATAGAGGCCGTAGAGGGGTCAAAGTTGCAGCATTGTAAAGGTGTTTTTTCAACCTTTAATTTGATACCTAAATTGTCCTTGTACGATACGAGTTTCAAATTTTACAATGAAAACAAAATGCTAAACTTCAAATGCTCATATCTCCGTAAATAGAGGCCGTAGAGGGGTCAAAGTTGTAGCATTGTAAAGGTGTTTTTTCAACCTTTAATTTGATACCAAAATTGTCCTTGTGCGATACGAGTTTCAAATTTTACAATGAAAACAAAATGCTAAACTTCAAATGCTCATATCTCCGTAAATAGAGGCCGTAGAGGGGTCAAAGTTGCAGCATTGTAAAGGTGTTTTTTCAACCTTTAATTTGATACCTAAATTGTCCTTGTGCGATACGAGTTTCAAATTTTACAATGAAAACAAAATGCTAAACTTCAAATGCTCATATCTCCGTAAATAGAGGCCGTAGAGGGGTCAAAGTTGCAGCATTGTAAAGGTGTTTTTTCAACCTTTAATTTGATACCTAAATTGTCCTTGTGCGATACGAGTTTCAAATTTTACAATGAAAACAAAATGCTAAACTTCAAATGCTCATATCTCCGTAAATAGAGGCCGTAGAGGGGTCAAAGTTGCAGCATTGTAAAGGTGTTTTTTCAACCTTTAATTTGATACCTAAATTGTCCTTGTGCGATACAAGTTTCAAATTTTACAATGAAAACAAAATGCTAAACTTCAAATGCTCATATCTCCGATACGAGTTTCAAATTTTACAAAATTCTAAACTTCAAATGCTCATATCTCCGTAAATAGAGGCCGTAGAGGGGTCAAAGTTGCAGCATTGTAAAGGTGTTTTTTCAACCTTTAATTTGATACCTAAATTGTCCTTGTGCGATACGAGTTTCAAATTTTACAAAATGCTAAACTTCAAATGCTCATATCTCCGTAAATAGAGGCCGTAGAGGGGTCAAAGTTGCAGCATTGTAAAGGTGTTTTTTCAACCTTTAATTTGATACCTAAATTGTCCTTGTGCGATACGAGTTTCAAATTTTACAATGAAAACAAAATGCTAAACTTCAAATGCTCATATCTCCGTAAATAGAGGCCGTAGAGGGGTCAAAGTTGCAGCATTGTAAAGGTGTTTTTTCAACCTTTAATTTGATACCTAAATTGTCCTTGTGCGATACGAGTTTCAAATTTTACAATGAAAACAAAATGCTAAACTTCAAATGCTCATATCTCCGTAAATAGAGGCCGTAGAGGGGTCAAAGTTGCAGCATTGTAAAGGTGTTTTTTCAACCTTTAATTTGATACCTAAATTGTCCTTGTGCGATACGAGTTTCAAATTTTACAATGAAAACAAAATGCTAAACTTCAAATGCTCATATCTCCGATACGAGTTTCAAATTTTACAAAATTCTAAACTTCAAATGCTCATATCTCCGTAAATAGAGGCCGTAGAGGGGTCAAAGTTGCAGCATTGTAAAGGTGTTTTTTCAACCTTTAATTTGATACCTAAATTGTCCTTGTGCGATACGAGTTTCAAATTTTACAATGAAAACAAAATGCTAAACTTCAAATGCTCATATCTCCGTAAATAGAGGCCGTAGAGGGGTCAAAGTTGCAGCATTGTAAAGGTGTTTTTTCAACCTTTAATTTGATACCTAAATTGTCCTTGTGCGATACGAGTTTCAAATTTTACAATGAAAACAAAATGCTAAACTTCAAATGCTCATATCTCCGTAAATAGAGGCCGTAGAGGGGTCAAAGTTGCAGCATTGTAAAGGTGTTTTTTCAACCTTTAATTTGATACCTAAATTGTCCTTGTGCGATACGAGTTTCAAATTTTACAAAATGCTAAACTTCAAATGCTCATATCTCCGCAAATAGAGGCCGTAGAGGGGTCAAAGTTGCAGCATTGTAAAGGTGTTTTTTCAACCTTTAATTTGATACCTAAATTGTCCTTGTGCGATACGAGTTTCAAATTTTACAATGAAAACAAAATGCTAAACTTCAAATGCTCATATCTCCGTAAATAGAGGCCGTAGAGGGGTCAAAGTTGCAGCATTGTAAAGGTGTTTTTTCAACCTTTAATTTGATACCTAAATTGTCCTTGTGCGATACGAGTTTCAAATTTTACAAAATGCTAAACTTCAAATGCTCATATCTCCGTAAATAGAGGCCGTAGAGGGGTCAAAGTTGCAGCATTGTAAAGGTGTTTTTTCAACCTTTAATTTGATACCTAAATTGTCCTTGTGCGATACGAGTTTCAAATTTTACAATGAAAACAAAATGCTAAACTTCAAATGCTCATATCTCCGTAAATAGAGGCCGTAGAGGGGTCAAAGTTGCAGCATTGTAAAGGTGTTTTTTCAACCTTTAATTTGATACCTAAATTGTCCTTGTGCGATACGAGTTTCAAATTTTACAATGAAAACAAAATGCTAAACTTCAAATGCTCATATCTCCGTAAATAGAGGCCGTAGAGGGGTCAAAGTTGCAGCATTGTAAAGGTGTTTTTTCAACCTTTAATTTGATACCTAAATTGTCCTTGTTTTCAAATTTTACAATGAAAACAAAATGCTAAACTTCAAATGCTCATATCTCCGTAAATAGAGGCCGTAGAGGGGTCAAAGTTGCAGCATTGTAAAGGTGTTTTTTCAACCTTTAATTTGATACCTAAATTGTCCTTGTGCGATACGAGTTTCAAATTTTACAAAATGCTAAACTTCAAATGCTCATATCTCCGTAAATAGAGGCCGTAGAGGGGTCAAAGTTGCAGCATTGTAAAGGTGTTTTTTCAACCTTTAATTTGATACCTAAATTGTCCTTGTGCGATACGAGTTTCAAATTTTACAAAATGCTAAACTTCAAATGCCCATATCTCCGTAAATAGAGGCCGTAGAGGGGTCAAAGTTGCAGCATTGTAAAGGTGTTTTTTCAACCTTTAATTTGATACCTAAATTGTCCTTGTGCGATACGAGTTTCAAATTTTACAATGAAAACAAAATGCTAAACTTCAAATGCTCATATCTCCGTAAATAGAGGCCGTAGAGGGGTCAAAGTTGCAGCATTGTAAAGGTGTTTTTTCAACCTTTAATTTGATACCTAAATTGTCCTTGTACGATACGAGTTTCAAATTTTACAATGAAAACAAAATGCTAAACTTCAAATGCTCATATCTCCGTAAATAGAGGCCGTAGAGGGGTCAAAGTTGTAGCATTGTAAAGGTGTTTTTTCAACCTTTAATTTGATACCAAAATTGTCCTTGTGCGATACGAGTTTCAAATTTTACAATGAAAACAAAATGCTAAACTTCAAATGCTCATATCTCCGTAAATAGAGGCCGTAGAGGGGTCAAAGTTGCAGCATTGTAAAGGTGTTTTTTCAACCTTTAATTTGATACCTAAATTGTCCTTGTGCGATACGAGTTTCAAATTTTACAATGAAAACAAAATGCTAAACTTCAAATGCTCATATCTCCGTAAATAGAGGCCGTAGAGGGGTCAAAGTTGCAGCATTGTAAAGGTGTTTTTTCAACCTTTAATTTGATACCTAAATTGTCCTTGTGCGATACGAGTTTCAAATTTTACAAAATGCTAAACTTCAAATGCTCATATCTCCGCAAATAGAGGCCGTAGAGGGGTCAAAGTTGCAGCATTGTAAAGGTGTTTTTTCAACCTTTAATTTGATACCTAAATTGTCCTTGTTTTCAAATTTTACAATGAAAACAAAATGCTAAACTTCAAATGCTCATATCTCCGTAAATAGAGGCCGTAGAGGGGTCAAAGTTGCAGCATTGTAAAGGTGTTTTTTCAACCTTTAATTTGATACCTAAATTGTCCTTGTGCGATACGAGTTTCAAATTTTACAAAATGCTAAACTTCAAATGCTCATATCTCCGTAAATAGAGGCCGTAGAGGGGTCAAAGTTGCAGCATTGTAAAGGTGTTTTTTCAACCTTTAATTTGATACCTAAATTGTCCTTGTGCGATACGAGTTTCAAATTTTACAAAATGCTAAACTTCAAATGCTCATATCTCCGTAAATAGAGGCCGTAGAGGGGTCAAAGTTGCAGCATTGTAAAGGTGTTTTTTCAACCTTTAATTTGATACCTAAATTGTCCTTGTGCGATACGAGTTTCAAATTTTACAAAATGCTAAACTTCAAATGCTCATATCTCCGTAAATAGAGGCCGTAGAGGGGTCAAAGTTGCAGCATTGTAAAGGTGTTTTTTCAACCTTTAATTTGATACCTAAATTGTCCTTGTGCGATACGAGTTTCAAATTTTACAAAATGCTAAACTTCAAATGCTCATATCTCCGTAAATAGAGGCCGTAGAGGGGTCAAAGTTGCAGCATTGTAAAGGTGTTTTTTCAACCTTTAATTTGATACCTAAATTGTCCTTGTGCGATACGAGTTTCAAATTTTACAAAATGCTAAACTTCAAATGCTCATATCTCCGTAAATAGAGGCCGTAGAGGGGTCAAAGTTGCAGCATTGTAAAGGTGTTTTTTCAACCTTTAATTTGATACCTAAATTGTCCCTGTGCGATACGAGTTTTAAATTTTACAAAATGCTAAACTTCAAATGCCCATATCTCCGTAAATAGAGGCCGTAGAGGGGTCAAAGTTGCAGCATTGTAAAGGTGTTTTTGCAACCTTTAATTTGATACCTAAATTGTCTTTGTGCGATACGAGTTTCAAATTTTACAATGAAAACAAAATGCTAAACTTCAAATGCTCATATCTCCGTAAATAGAGGCCGTAGAGGGGTCAAAGTTGCAGCATTGTAAAGGTGTTTTTTCAACCTTTAATTTGATACCTAAATTGTCCTTGTGCGATACGAGTTTTAAATTTTACAAAATGCTAAACTTCAAATGACCATATCTCCGTAAATAGAGGCCGTAGAGGGGTCAAAGTTGCAGCATTGTAAAGGTGTTTTTGCAACCTTTAATTTGATACCTAAATTGTCTTTGTGCGATACGAGTTTCAAATTTTACAATGAAAACAAAATGCTAAACTTCAAATGCTCATATCTCCGTAAATAGAGGCCGTAGAGGGGTCAAAGTTGCAGCATTGTAAAGGTGTTTTTTCAACCTTTAATTTGATACCTAAATTGTCCTTGTGCGATACGAGTTTCAAATTTTACAATGAAAACAAAATGCTAAACTTCAAATGCTCATATCTCCGTAAATAGAGGCCGTAGAGGGGTCAAAGTTGCAGCATTGTAAAGGTGTTTTTTCAACCTTTAATTTGATACCTAAATTGTCCTTGTTTTCAAATTTTACAATGAAAACAAAATGCTAAACTTCAAATGCTCATATCTCCGTAAATAGAGGCCGTAGAGGGGTCAAAGTTGCAGCATTGTAAAGGTGTTTTTTCAACCTTTAATTTGATACCTAAATTGTCCTTGTGCGATACGAGTTTCAAATTTTACAATGAAAACAAAATGCTAAACTTCAAATGCTCATATCTCCGTAAATAGAGGCCGTAGAGGGGTCAAAGTTGCAGCATTGTAAAGGTGTTTCTTCAACCTTTAATTTGATACCTAAATTGTCCTTGTGCGATACGAGTTTCAAATTTTACAAAATGCTAAACTTCAAATGCCCATATCTCCGTAAATAGAGGCCGTAGAGGGGTCAAAGTTGCAGCATTGTAAAGGTGTTTTTTCAACCTTTAATTTGATACCTAAATTGTCCTTGTGCGATACGAGTTTCAAATTTTACAATGAAAACAAAATGCTAAACTTCAAATGCTCATATCTCCGTAAATAGAGGCCGTAGAGGGGTCAAAGTTGCAGCATTGTAAAGGTGTTTCTTCAACCTTTAATTTGATACCTAAATTGTCCTTGTGCGATACGAGTTTCAAATTTTACAAAATGCTAAACTTCAAATGCCCATATCTCCGTAAATAGAGGCCGTAGAGGGGTCAAAGTTGCAGCATTGTAAAGGTGTTTTTTCAACCTTTAATTTGATACCTAAATTGTCCTTGTGCGATACGAGTTTCAAATTTTACAATGAAAACAAAATGCTAAACTTCAAATGCTCATATCTCCGTAAATAGAGGCCGTAGAGGGGTCAAAGTTGCAGCATTGTAAAGGTGTTTCTTCAACCTTTAATTTGATACCTAAATTGTCCTTGTGCGATACGAGTTTCAAATTTTACAATGAAAACAAAATGCTAAACTTCAAATGCTCATATCTCCGTAAATAGAGGCCGTAGAGGGGTCAAAGTTGCAGCATTGTAAAGGTGTTTTTTCAACCTTTAATTTGATACCTAAATTGTCCTTGTGCGATACGAGTTTCAAATTTTACAATGAAAACAAAATGCTAAACTTCAAATGCTCATATCTCCGTAAATAGAGGCCGTAGAGGGGTCAAAGTTGCAGCATTGTAAAGGTGTTTTTTCAACCTTTAATTTGATACCTAAATTGTCCTTGTGCGATACGAGTTTCAAATTTTACAAAATGCTAAACTTCAAATGCTCATATCTCCGTAAATAGAGGCCGTAGAGGGGTCAAAGTTGCAGCATTGTAAAGGTGTTTTTTCAACCTTTAATTTGATACCTAAATTGTCCTTGTGCGATACGAGTTTCAAATTTTACAAAATGCTAAACTT